>JANDEH010000007.1:51650507-54150507 GCA_024610705.1 Tetragnatha versicolor
GTTGGTTTTTCGTGGGGTGATTCGGGCATAAAAAACCTCGGTTGAATAGAAAGTTCTGAATGAAATAGAACAAAACATTAATTTTATTGGCTAAAAAAAGTTACTAATTGATAAATTTTCCATGTGAAATTAAATTAATAATAATAATAATAATAATAATAGTAAACTATGTTCTTGAATTAATAGATAACAGTAGATAAATTTATTATTTCATTTAAAAAACCGTTTCTTACACAACGCTTCTCACATCCTCTGTAGTGTTGGTTTCACTGTACAGTACTCGAGGCGGAAGGGAAAAACATCGTGAATTAAAAACCCTGGAATTAATAAGACTGCAATGTAATCTTTGTTTTAGTGAAGATCTTATTTATAAGATTTACTGGTTGTATACACTATCCCTCTTTTTTCATATACTTGGTTTGTATTTTTAACTTGCGGAAAGTTAAACTTGAGAAGTTGGGTTAGATTTTTTTATGTTTTAGGTGTTGTTTTTTCCGGGCCACTCTAGTGCTGTGCAAAAAAATCCCAACACAAATAATGGGGGAAATGTGTAAAAAGGAAACGAAATGAATGTTTAAAATGATAAAGATTTTTAGTGTTCATACAAACTTAATGATTCTAAAAAGTTATTAGCAATCAAATTTGCTGTTTGTACATTTTTACACTATCTTTAATGAAAGTTAATACTAATTTCAAAAAAATTGCATGCAGTTTAAAGAAGTAGCTGTGTAATGATATCTTCTGAAATTCAATATAATCGCGTCCGTTGCTCTGAACACAATTGCGTTTCATGTTAACGTAAATAGCTTTGTCCCGTTGTATTTTCTTTAAAACTAATGTATTTTCAGCATCAAAATACTTCTAAGGACATTTGAAATTGAACATTTTAAATGTATTTTATCCGTAACCCACTGGAACTATGATAGAGGGAATCCCATAACTGCGTTTAGGTTTTTTTAGACCTCTTCTCCCTCTTGCTGATATTTATTGAGGTGTGTTGAGACCTTCTCCCCCTCATGTGAGATTTACAATATAACTTTTAATTAATTAAGTTTATTTTATATTTTCCTGTATTGTGATCCTTTAAACTAAATACGAGTAATACATAGTAACGGAAGTCTTCTAGAAATTGATAATTTAAATCTATCATTATTATTATTTTCGGTATTTTATATCTATCAATTAGAATTTAACATAAACTTACTTATTCAAACCAAAAAAACTTCATTTAAACCAAATAAAAAATTGCGGATATGTCTATTTTCATTTTTTTCTTCAAAATTGACCCCTTTCTTTTGTGATATTTTACCAGACCCTTCCTTCTTCCCAGGTTCGAGGTTACTTAGTAGTAAATGGACAGTAAATGGATCGAACTTTGAGACCATAGTTCGATCAAAATCTACTTGAATTGTTTTTTTACTTTTATGGGACATTTTTTAATTTTTTTAAGTTTAATATTGATGGTTGTAGAATTTTTACAATGTACAATTTTTTGTTATCATTTCCTAAGTGTAATAAAGCGTCACTAAATGATGTATGAATTGAGTCAGAACGATTTTTCATGTTACATTAGTATATGGGTATTAAAATTATGTTGCTTTATATGTTTTACTTGTAGAAGTATTCCATTTAGTAGTTTTTAGTGTGTGTAAATTTTTTTTTCATAGCTCAGACGATTTTCTCCTAAAAAACATCCAAATAAATGTTCTCTTGCGTGATTTAGCTCTATAGATCTATCGTATGTCGTAATAATAGTTATGGTAACGTCATTGACTTCAGAAAACGTAATCCTTACGTGTTATATAAACTTTAACATGGATAGGTAACAAATTAAAAATACCTGTACAAGATTATATAGACATTCTAGAAAAAAGTATATTTTCCCTCTGAGTTTTGAGGAATGTTCGCTTAAGGAGCTCAAATGTTAGCTTTAAGGAGCTTCGGATTTTATCTGATAAAGTAAAGGTATTTTTTACTTTCAAGTTTGATACTAGTACAGTAAATATAATACAAAAGTATTGTTAACTCTATTTATATTTTATGGAAATATATAATATATGATATTAATAAATTCCAAACTGGTAATGTGCAAAAGGGTGTACTTAAGGGACTCCCTTGGTAGAATAAGCTTATTAAATTAAATCCTTTCTTCCAGGTAACCTCATTTAAAAATTGGTATTAACTGAAACAATAAAGTATCGATTATCTGAAACAATCATGGACTGGGTGGGGTGTGCGGATTTTTTTAATAGCTGGTCATTAAAAAATAATTGTTGTTATTATTATTTTACTTGTATTTTAAACATGACCACAAACAATTTGAATTATATTCTGCTTTAAATTAAATTTTCGCTTATTTATGCCTCACATATTTTACATATTGAATCCCTTTTACGACACGTTTATTCTAAAATTGAGTGAGCTAGTTATTTTTTTCTGGAACTCCAAAGGCGGGAGATATAAAGGAAACCCGACAAGGGAGCAATCTTATAGAACCCAAGCTGAGCGACCAAAAACTAAAACACTGCTTTTACGTCCATACTCCGCTCCTCCAACTGGCTTTTATTACTTAATACAATGATAACCCTCCGTTCATTTTGTCTTCCCTCTAATCTTCGCTTTCTTTCTACCCTAATATCGCTCTCCATTACTCAGTTTGGGAAGCCAGAAAAAAAGAAGAACGGAAAAAGCTTCCTTCCACCCGGCTCAATAAAAAAAACCTCAACAATAGCCCGAGATTGCTCGATGAGAAAAAAAAATGTTCTAAATAATAATAAAAAAAAGAACAGGCCTTAATCTCGCGTTCAAAATAGGAGCCCCACAGCGCGTCAAAATGGCCGAGCGAGATTCGGAAGAATTAAAGGCTTAGCAGGGGCCCAAAACGGACACGCTCGGGGAGAAACTGCATGAAAAAGCAAACGATCGTCTTGTGGCGATATTTGATGGAGGGCTGTGGCAACAAGGGGATCGGTGATGGCGGCCAATAACAGTCAAAATGCACTCAGCAACTCGTCAAGAGAACGCTGGGAATTATTGTTGTTATGTAAAGAGAAAAAACAAAGTGTTAATGACTTTGTTCTTTCTGGCCGTTTCATGTTTGTTCCGTTCTTGGTTATGATCGGTGTTTTCGGATGGGATTATTGGGTTTTCATTGTGTCCTTTGTTTGCTACTCCTCTTTTAATGTTGTGCGAATCTTGTTCAGTTAATGGTGATTCCTAGTTTTTTAATGATTCAATGAATGACTTGGAGTTCGGAATCTCTCGAAGAAAATAAACTAATGCTAAAGTAAATGATGGGAGAAAAATTTTAAAAGTTATTAAGTATTATTCTAGTCTTTAAAACTTGTTTCCAGTTGTTATAAACTCTAGAAAATATAAACATGGATTATCATTGCACTGTCATTTACAAAGAGGATATATTGATCAATAGAACCCTAATTTATTTGTTTTACAAATTCATTTTAAAGCAAGATTAGTATATTTTATAAAATATTTTGTCACATCAGGGGTCTAATGCATACTTATTTAGGATGAAACCTAATTTTTTGGATCCCCTACTGATTTATTTATCGAATGGTTGTTGTTTATTTGTGGGTATTTAGCATATTATTTTTAATGAAGTGTACATAAAAACAAACTTCACTAGAAAATTCAAGAGTTGTCTGTACTTAATTTATTTAAAATGCAACATGCTTACCAGTTTTAAAGTCCACGACACCCTGTCATGATTTTAAATAACATGTGATTCTTCAGCTAAATTTTAAATTAAATATATTTCCTTTTGTATTAAGTTATAAGTAATGTATATTAAAACTAATTGACTTTGGCTTTCACTTGTTGATATCTCTAGTTTTTAACGATTCACGATCATTGTTAAAGAAATTAACAATAATTGTTAAAAGATCATTGCTAAGTCCTTAAACTTGATCTAGCCTCAAAATAAGGGTGTGTCGAGGACGAGTTATTGATCAGTAGTCTATATGTTAATACGGTATTTAAGTTAAATATTCATTAACTTTAATGCGCATTGAAAAGGCAGGTGTAATAAATAACTCTTCTTAATGGAATTATAAGTTGTGAAACATAATTTCTTGTGGGTAGAGACACAAGTCGGTTGGAGGAGTACGATAATTCTATATGTGTGGGTTTTTTTTAATTTCTCTCTATTTCGGACCTTTCTGATTCCTGTTATTCTTTGGACACGACAACAGCAATTATTGTATAATATGAATTGAATAATAACTATTAAAAATAATCTTATTTTTTCTTTTTAAATTTTTGTTTAGAAGTTTTTTTAAACAAAATAATAAATATTTCAGTTGGTTAACAAACATCTTTAAATTTGAAATGGGTATTTGACTGATAAATTGAATTTTATTTCTTCTGAAATAATGATTAATAAAATAAGATTTACTTGAAATCTATTTTACTCTCTGATCTTTATCTTTTCTTTCTCTCATACTTAAAATAAACCCAGTATGCTATACTGTTCTATCTTTTTAAAAACTTGCTGACATTAATTCACTGGATGGTTATTTATAAATAGTATCAATGAAAAATCGGTGAAATAATTAAATTTAACAAGAATTCCCGATTTCCCCTGATAGCGAACTTTTTCGACTAAATCCTCAGTTTTTATCTTTTCTAGTAGTCAATGTATTTATCTTGATCTTCCGGCTTGGATGAGCCCCCGACCGGCACGAACATTCTACAGTGTTTGACAGTATTTAATCTTTGTCTTCATAAGGTTTCCTTTTAAATGTTATCAGATTCTTAGCTATCTGCCCATCTCGCAGAAACACTCCGCTCTTTCACCGATTCTTGTCTGCATTTTTCAAGAAGCAAATTTTTCCAACCTCAACTCCCTGAAGCTCTATTGTGACAAGGCGCCCTTTCTACCCATTGTCTCTGCCAACGAACGTCCATCTCTTCCTTTGTCCTTCTCCCCCTGACGCTGTGGGTGACAACCGAAAAATATTCCAATAAAGAATGTCTTCCGCCTGTCTTGCCCTCCCCTTCACAACAGTGATTAATAAACACTATGCCCGTGTTATTGTTATTATGGCTGCTGTATTGTAATAAATTGGTGGTGGTAGCTAATTTCGTGGTCTTTTCGTGGAAACTTTATTATTTTTATGTAGCCTGAAAGTTAGTGTTATATTTATTTTAAGGTACTTTAGCATTTTATCCCTAGAGAATTGATTTTTTAACTCTCGAAGAATCGAATACAAAAATCGATTCTTCATACCAAAGGATATAATACAAAAATTGATTTCTTACCCCCCTTGAACAGTAATCAATTCACACACAAAAATATACAAGAATCGATTTCCTCAAACGTTGAATAAAACATCAAACATAAAAATTGAAATTTGTTAAATTCTATAAAAAGATATATTGTTCTTTTTTTATAAAATTCTTCTCTTACGAGTTGATTTCGTCATCTTTAAGATATTGATTTATTTTGGGGGAACAAAATAGAAAAGTATCCAGTTCTCTACTCTGTATTCGATTTCGACAATTAAGAAGTGCTGATCACTTAGGATTCAAGCACAAAGGATAATGTTTCATTTGAGATAATTAAGGGTTACGGTGAAATCGTGTTGTTTTAGCTTTGGCGAGCGAGTTTTGTCTCTTTGTTGCTTAGAAAACAGTATATCTTGTGTATTTGAAACAGTATTACTTATTTGCTTTAATTGCTCTTTGAAGACATAATTTAATTGATCGGGAATTATGTAACTCATAATTAAATGTTTAAACTTTTATGAGGTTTCGGGTTTCTACGCGTTGAAATGTTTTTACCTAATTATATATGAGTTTCAGTGGTCGGATAGCTCAAATATATTAATAGCAATTTTCAAGCTTTTATCCGAGTGAGACATTTTATTGAGATAGTCTTGAGTATAACCAAATTTTTCATTTAAAGTTATTGGTATTATGCAAGTCGACTAACCTTCATACTTTTATGAATTTCTTCCTTTTTTATTTCATTATTTTACATCAACACACAATTGTTAATTTTTTTCACACGCATCCGACATCATAAAGATGGGAAAAAATATTGTAATAAAATTACACCTAAATACAAGAAAATGTCTAAGAGAGAGAGAGACGAGTTTTTATTTATCAGTTGCCTTTCTAGAACGAAACCGGAAATGCTGCTTTCCTACACGTGTTGTTAGTAAACGGTGAAGCCCAACTACAGTATACGGATTCTCTTTAGATATTCTTAGCCATTATTTGCGACAACGTTAAATATTTGAGGTGTTTGCGGCAACAATGAGCTAACTCCGCTGTTGGAGTTAGCTCATTGTTTCTGCACCTCATATGTTTTTCGACATGTAACCTTTCTTTTCGGATTGAATATGATTCTACAAGAATAATTTCTGTTGCGCATCTAACGAATTCTTGCTCGCACTCATCTTTATCTCTCTATTCTTCATTGCATATTGCTAGATATTAGTACATAAAAAGGACGTATTTTACATGGCTGTTTCTTTTATTGTTATTCTTAAATCATTATGTAGTCAACTTAAGTTGAAGAATTCCTTTACCTGCATGAAATACAGTAGAATTTTCAAAACCAGTTACAACGAGGTGGTAGTCCCATCATTCGACTTTACTACATTTTTCAATCCCCTATCGCTATTTTTCTTCAGTTAAAATACATCTTAATGAATGATTGGACCTGTTTATCTGTGTGTCCTAAAGCACGACACCATTCCGCGATGAATTTTCCAAATGCTGCTTGATTCTTGTTTTGGCTCTATCCCATCTTTACCGCCTCCTGCCTTCTCTTCAAAAATCGAGCGAATACATATTTTCCCCACGGGAGAAGCCGGCTGTCTCCCACCTGGCAACCAAAGTCGTTATCTCGATCAGGGGGGAAAGGGCAACTCTTGGGGTGCGAATGCCCTATTGAATGGGCATAACTGATTACACATGGGGGATGCTGGTTGATTAACAATGTAGTTGTTGATGCTGACCTATTTTTGCTCTAACGCTCTCTCTGTTGCTATTTTATCGCAGTTGTATGACGTACCTATCCACTGTCATCAACATCAGAATTATCGTCGATATAACTTATTTCTTTGGTGGAATTTCGCCTTTTTCTTTTTTACTTAATTTTGCTTGAAGTTTGGAATTAG
The DNA here is from genome assembly GCA_024610705.1 of Tetragnatha versicolor. Lineage (NCBI taxonomy): Eukaryota > Metazoa > Arthropoda > Arachnida > Araneae > Tetragnathidae > Tetragnatha > Tetragnatha versicolor. Next base: position 51,657,656 of record JANDEH010000007.1, read on the forward strand.
GAAGTGGTCCTGTAGGGAAGTGTATTTCAAGTATTGGCTATTGAGGATTTGGATCCTCTTTTTCCTTGCAAGAACCCTATAAGAAATTAGACAATCCTCTGACTAATCCTTTTAATATGTTTTTATTTTTATATATTTTTAATTACTAATAATGCAGTTCATATATGTATGAATTTATTATTTCGTTATTTTTACATTAGGTTTTTAATTTCATCTTTGAAATATTAATATCACAATTTTCATACCGTAGAAATCCAAATACTTTAATAAAACTGCTTCTTTTTTTAATAAAAGGTGTATGAATGTCAGTTATATAATATTTAAGCCCTTTTCTTGTTTTTCAGAACATTTTATTCATCAGTATTTTAAAATATGTTTCTAGAGGTATATTGAAATTTCAGTTCCGTCTCGTGTTGAACCTCGATCGAACTTTAATTAAATAGTTTAAAATTAAATTTCGCAAAATAAACTGAATTTATAATTTTTTTCATGATAAATACGAGTTGCTTCAAAAAAAACCTAGTATCAAAATTCCTTCTCCCTTAACTTTTCATTACTTTTTTCGAAACGCTTCATTGTTTTTATATTTTCGGGGGTTAGTTAGCGTATCAAACCTTACTGATAGAGCATTCTCTATTAAATCCTTTTACGATTATGATCGAACATCAAGTAAGCTTATTGCTCGCTAATGATGAAGAATGATTCACCTGTTGCGCCATGTTGTGGTATTCTGCAGCTATCAATTCCGATTCCTGTAAAACGAAAGGAAAGCCATTTCGACGACAGCACCTCGATTTAGTCGTAAAAACTGATAACATTCTTCTACATAGTTGGTTTTGAAATGGACATTACTCAACATGAGCAAATCCGCGTAACGCATGGATGCGTCCGAGCAATAATAATATTCAACCGTATCCCCCCAGAATAATTATCCTCTAGAAAAGAATGACCATGACGTGTTTTCCAACGTCTCACCTAGATTCACCATCCCATCAGGAAAAGTATCATCATATAAGTTAGATTGTCCGAGAGCTCGCTAAGTGTGAATTCATCCGGAAAGATTTATTACAGAAAATCTAGTTCTCTTGATAAATCTTTATAATAATCTACTTCTCTTGATAATCTTTTAAAAGAACTTTCTACTTCTCTTGATAATCTTTTAAAATAATTTTCTACTTCTCTTGATAAATAACTGATAGAGTTATTCATTTTTCTATCTGACCAGTGGCTAACCAGCAGTTCAAGAAGGAAAACACAGCTTTACTTTTAATACTTTAATGCTTTTTACTTGGCTTAAAACTTTTATTGGCGGAATCATTATTTGACTGCTGGTTTACAGCTGGTCAGGTAGCAGTGAATAAAGCTATGATAATGAAAAGAACCAAAAGGAGATATTTTCGACTAAACTTCTGTTTTGGTCAGTTGTGAATGCATTAATTATATACATTTGAGGCCAAATTTATTTATATATGCTAAACTATTTCTGATATTAGTAGCTTCAAAAGTTCTTTTCTACTTTCTTATTGTTTAAAAAGTTTTAGTAATAAGCAAAAACTATGTAATTTATGCTATATTTGTTAATTTTATTTTAGATAATAGATTATTTAATGTATACATCAATTTTATTTTAAATATAGGTAGATATTTTATTCACTAACAATTTTATTCAAAAAATGCAAACGTTCATGCAAACTGACATAATTTCAGCTCCTCATAATGGTACTTCAAATATAAAATAAAAGGATTTTCGGAAATATATCTATCCGGTTGAATTCTCATGTAGGATTATAAAAGCTAAATACTTAGTTTCGCAAAAGAGAGTGAAGGCTATTTCTAACAATCTTCCATCGATGTTCTCGTTGAAGACGATGTAGAAAAGTAACGAAAAAAATGGCGACTCTTGTCTCTGGAAGGAGAGAGGCAACAGAGAATAAAAGCTTTTCAGAGCTTTCCAAATCGTTGCACCGCAGTGAACAGGTATAGAGCGAGGTGAGTCAATAGTCGGCTTGTTGCTAAATGCCTCTTCGGAAAATGGGATAAAGCTGAGGGGATAGAATGGCGGAAATTCGTTTGGAATCCTTTGTGGGGTTCGGAATGCGCTTATTTATGCATTCGGAACGCGAGACACGCGAAGTGTAGATTCAATTGCCGATTCTTGGTCCGGTGCGAACTATTGCCAAGTTCGGGCCATTTGATGGTAAACCGGGTTATTTCCGCGCCTTTCACAACTTCTGAACTCGATTATACACCTCTCGACTTGCTCCAACACGACATTTCGTATGGGATGACTACAGGTTTTGCCCTTTGTTGAATGCATTTAATTTTCAATTTCCACAACTTAAATGTATCAATTATTGTATTAGGACTGATTACCATTTCACAATTATAGCTTTATTTTTTAAATAGTTTCGTTATTCTTGATTTTAATAAAAACTTTCATGTTGAGTTCAATCATAAAGAGTAACTCAAACTGCTGCTAACATCCAATGCTGCCAAATTATTTTATTACTCAAATTCAGTGATTTATTATGTAATTTTGATGTGTATATAAAGTGTATCAAACACGTTTCAAAAATATTATTCACATTGTTTGTAAAGAGTAGACGAGTTACTAGTATAAGATAAGGGGACCAATGATTAGTATCACAAAAACTGTTCGGTTGTTTGAGTCACAATTTCACTCAAAAAGTCCTCTTTAGCTTCCAGTGATATTAACTAGTGATATTGTGTTAAATAACCCATAAAGTTTTATCTAACTTCCACTTTTAGGAAAATGTTTTAAAATATATTTTTATCTTTTTAAAATTAAAAATATTTTAATTTAAAGATTATTCTTTTGATTGATGAAGGTTAATCGTATCTTAAGAGTTTATTTTCATCTAAAAGTAAAATTGCTCGTATTACAAAATTTGTTTGGTCGAATACTTTTAAGTTCCAAGAAAACAAAGTGTAAAATGCATGTAAATTTTTTATCGATGCCAACTTTCTAACTAATAGCGGTTCTACAACTAAAACCTTCTATTTACTAACCCAGTTCTATCCACTCCGAGATTCGGTTACACTTTCAGCTTACGACACACAATTTATGCAAGCTTTCAAAACGTCGTGTTTCTTAAATGTGTTCCCCGAATGGCGGTATGATGCTTTTATTTATCTCATAATCTCTTAATGTGATAAAGCACTATCTAAATCACTAGAAAGTTATGTATCCAGAAGCACATTCTAAATATAGACATACTATTTCAACGTCTTGACTAATACACATTTTGTTTTATCTATTATTTGTGTGAATTTTTTTAAAATCATCCTAATATGGATACAGATGATGTGTTGTAAAATGAAAAATTATGGTATTTTTAAGGTTTTAAGAGCATAATCTATCCTATTTTTATCTATTCTTTTAAATTTTTGGTGTAAACAGCTCTGAACGAAAAACGTAAATATTTGAATGAAATTCTAGAAGTACCTAAATGTTTATTTTTAGCATCTCTCGTTGAATTTTGAAGAAGTTATTGGAATTGTATCGGATTTCATAGTCATTAAGTTTCTACTTTTGGAATAGAGTGTTACTCTGGGGAATGTACGACTGCACTGAAAAAATACGTTTTGCTCCAGGAGCTTTTCCCGGTGATTTTCGGAGAAAGCAGTTCACGAAATTGGAAGTTTTTTAGTGGAATGTTTTTATGTATTTATTTGATCTTAAAATGGAGAAAAACGTTTTCTAGATCCATTATTCTCTTACCTGTATTTTGACTTCTCTAGACAGAGGGAGGGGCATGGGCGTAGCCAAGGGGGGGGCAGGGAGGGGCAGCTGCCCCCCCCCAAGTAACTTTTACTTTACTTTTAGTTTAGTTAAAACCCAGTGTATTAGGGTCCAATTTTCAAAATTTCAGACCCCCCTTTAGTATTTAAACCTTTATTACCCACACTTTTTTTATAAGTTCATTAAAATCAAAATTCTACCTAAAAATATATGTCCAAATTTGGGTTTTACGTGTGTCAAAAAACAGTTAAAACCCTGTTCTTAGGGTCACATTTCCAAATATTTTCTGTGGGAGGACTCCCAGACCCCTTGTTGAAACTTGACGTCTCTCACGGGGCTTTAAAATTGTTCTCCTGCAACATTACATACTTTCAATCAACAATTGAGTTATATTCAATCCAAAAAAAAGTCGCATTTATTAGTCTTTTGTTGTTCCTCCTTATACGTTAAGTGTCGTGCTATGAGCGTACATCGGAAAATCGTGCTCTGAAATCGTATAATTGAAACAATGTTAGTTTATTTCAATGAACTTTCAATTTCCTCCAATAAATTTCGGCTCCACACTTTATACTTATTTAAAATAAATCCAATATCTCCGTTAGTTTAAATGACTTCATTCCTTTCACTCCTCTGGAATGCAAATAAAAACAGTGGATCAGAAACGTTCGTGGATAAATTTTCGTTCTCTTCCCCACTATCTTTCAAACGACATAAAATCTTCCCCAACGTGGCACCAGTTTTATGCGTTTTACTGTTCTTCAAAATAGGGTTTCGGATTGCTTTTATGTTACTCGCCAGTAAAAGAAATTGCCGAAGATAAAAAAATGGCGGCCGTCTGGATAGGGTAAAAAAAGACGTTTCTTAAATGTGTCTCCTCAATGTTAGTTTCCTAACGAAGATTTATTTTTCAAAGTTGTAAAGTACTTAGTTTCAATGCTATTGCCTATATTGTGTGTTTCTAAGATATTGGTGCGGTGATTTGAATGAATTTTGTTTCATTTTATCTCAACACTTTTATTTTTTTAACCGCTAACTCTTTTTTGTTCCATTTATTTGTCAACTTGTAGATGAAAGTGTTCGTAAGTTTATTTATCAGATCCTTTGTAAGTCATATATTTAATAATACCCAATATGCTTTGTAAAAGTTTTTAAACTTATTTTATAGCTTCCTCTCATTTTACCAAACCACACAGTACATAAACCACAGCAAACTTTCTTTATCCTCATTATAAAAAGATAACCAGGCTATTATGGACTAATTTTTTAGACAGAAGGAGTTCGTCGCCTTTCCACCACATCTGTTAGAAACGTATTTATTTACTCTCCACATCTTTTTAAGTGAACTGAATCAGAAAAGCAATGATCAAACATTCAATATTGAAAGTTATTAACAATCAATCGTTCGTTATTTTAAATTGTTTAGTGAATACAAAAAAAACTTCTAACCCCCAAAACAGGAATTCATATTAATTGTAACAAAAATTATACTTTTTTTACAAATTTAAGTGTAAGAAGAAATATGCGACAGTATTATACTCTTTCGTTTTTAAGTAAATCCATAATAAATAATATGACGATATCAATAAAATTTCGAGAAATAGGAAAAAAAACACACACAAACATTGTCGATTCATTTATTTATGTTTACAATATTTTCTGTTTCCAAATTTAACATAAAAGTTTGAACTACTATTTTTGTGCAGAATGTTTCTAATTAGTTTAAAAGTCTCTGGATTAGTACTAATTAGTTGAAAAAGTTTAGTCTGAGTTGGTTGATACATTAGGCTTTCATAAAAATCTAAAATAAATCTTTTTTTAAATATAAAAACTAATTTATTTTTTTGTTTTAAAAAATATGGCACATATCTTAAAAATGGAGACTCTTATTTGCTCTTTATTTTATATTTTTCCATATTTTAAAAGGAACGAGTACATGCATAATTCAAGTATTTTACGTCTATCATCTAGTATTCACTGATATGTAGTTTAATAACCATCAAGAACATTATTGCCAACATACCAAACCCCAATTTCGAGAATATGGGAATAAAATTACGTGATACTGATCTATGTCATCGAATAATTATTCTTTGCCCGGCAAAGCATAAATATTCAGCGCTGATGCATTATGTCCATCTCCTTTGAGGTACTGGTCTGAATTATTCACTAGAGCTTGGGTTCCATAACAAATAATAAAAACTTCTTTATTGGGAACTCCCGTAAAGGAAGATATTTGAGAGTGTATTCTTCTGAAACTTTATTTTCGTATTGGTCAGGAAATAAATTTAAACAAGGTCGATTAGCAATATTGAAACCACTAATTAAAATGACTCAAACAACTATATTGACAGTAAACCTTAAACAAAACTTATAAATCTTATGTATGTCAGTAAATTATGAATTCGGTATGAGATTGTCTTTAACTTCATGGATTGATATTAAACAACATTTATGTTGCAAAAAATGGCCTTTCTTATAATGGTAAGTGCATTTTAGCCCTGATACTTAAAGATTAAAATTATGTGTTACGGGCAAAGTGATTAATTGGGAATTATTAATAATGCCCCGACTGGAAGCGGGCAAAGTGATGAATTTCATTCATACATTTCGTTGAATTTTTTAATTTGCCCGGGTATTATTAATAATGCCCAATTAATCACTTTGCCCGTAACATAAATATAGGTTTTAATAAAAAATTGGGAGAAATCCCAAACCTATTAATTTTTTTTCTTGTTGAACGATTTAAAGGTTGTCTAGCTTTAAAGAAACTTTTTTTATGCAACTAAAATAATATACAGGGTGTATCTGAAATGGTGCAACAAACTTTCAGGGATGATAGTAGACACCTAGACGAGTCAGAATCACATAGGATTTGGGGGACCCAGACCAAATCCCAGGGAGTTAAAAATAGAGCGACACCCCAAAAAATTCATTGAAAAATTCAATTTGTAGATTAACAACTATTGGTAAAAATTTAATTACAATGGTCTCAAAAATTGTGGTCTAATATAATCTTTAAAATTATCTCAAAAGTCTTAACTTTAAAATTTGTTTTATTATGAAAAAAGTTAAAAAACCACAAAAAAATGTGAAAACTCTGCCAAAACTATATTTTGTATTTCGAAATCCTTTCTTTTGATTTGAAAATCTGAAAGATCATAGGTGAAAACCCTTAAGTCCAAAGTTTCACGTAAATACAATCAATATTAAACGCTTGGGATCCTGTTAAAGTTTGTTTTTTGCGTGCGCTAACAACTGTTCTGGAAACAGCTCTAGAAAACTGTTTGCGCACGCAAAAAAAAAACTTTAACAGGATCTAAAGCGTTTAAAATTGATTGCATTTACGTGAAACTTTGGACTTAAGGGTTTTCTACTATGATCTTTCAGATTATGAAATCAAAAGAAAGTATTTTTAAATACAAAATAAGTTTTTGGCAGAGTTTTCACATTTTTTTGTGGTTTTTTAACTGTTTTCATAATAAAACAAACTATCATCCCTGAATGGGTTTTTAAAAGAGATTATCTTTGATCTCTACAATCTACTAAATGCATCTCTCCAAGCACCAAGGATCAATGAATTTTCTCTTTATATACTTACTCTCTCTCTCTTGAATCCTGAAATTAATGCATCGTGTCATCACAAACCCCAGTGCCAGCGTTCAACGATATCTAGTGCGATATGGAAAATCAAGCAGTCGTACTGTTGGCATAGATAGGGATGACTTTTATCACTCATTGTTCGCTGGTTCATAACTTGCCGGCTGGGGATAAAAGACCTCATCGCCTTAAAGGCCCCGTCGAGCCTTTCTTTTTTTTCTATGGAAAAATTCCGAATGCTCAGGCACTCATATTGATTCATAACTCACAGTTCATTCCTCCGTTGCGTGAAGTGTTGGGGTTAATCATTTTAAAAGTGTTACGACTGTGGCAGGTTGCCTAATTTTTACAAACATTAATGTATAGTACCGTGAAAGACTACTTAAAAGGTGTAGTTGGCTCTTCTTCAACGATTTTACACTTGCCAGTGATGAACTGTTGTAGACCTTATGATAAGTAGTTCTTAAATTTGTGAGCTGTGGACACACGCTCTTATTCAGTTGTACTAGCTATTAACTACATAATACGCTTTTTTATTTCCTTTAAATGTTGAAAAGTTTCATCGGCAAGGAGGCTAACGATGTGATTAGTTAAACAACAGCTTAACAACACGTTCCTAGTTAACGTAGTTAGTTGCGCAGTTTAAACATAACTTACTACTTCTAAACTAGTCAGAAGCTTCTGTGAACTCTCATTTTCTTTATTAAAACGTGTTTTTGTATTTCTTTTGTTTACAATTAGTGATTCTCTAAAAGCAAAGAAGTAAAATTTTAAAATTTTTGTATAAAAATTAAAATATAAATTATATATTTTAATATTTTTGTATAAAACATTTTGAGATACATCCAATCCAACTCTGTTAATTTCTCCCATTAATAATGTATGAATCGTTTCCAGGAGAGAACCGACTTTGACCGAAACAAAAATTAAACCAATTTTCATTTTCAGGTGTATTATCATGCAAACGATAATCAACATTCTCTGCCTCCCAAACTCTGGATTAAAAGAAAAAAAACCTACGCTTATTAATTCTTTTTCCAGACATTCCCTGTCCAACTAAGTGTGTAGAGCGATTTTTGTTGCCATGAAGCGTTTTAGTGGGTAATCTGTGTACTGCTTAAGCCACACCCATTCCCTGAATGCATTGTTCTTTTGGGCTTTAATGCCAATCTGCATGGTTCCGCTACGTTGTATAAATACATATTTAAAAGCCAGTCTGGGAAAATTGGTTTTATGCTAATTCTGCATTTCCTTGCTCAAATAAGGAGGGAAATGAAAAACGTTGGCCTGGTGGGATTTTTTTTCGTGCCTTTGGTCAGAAAAGGTTTTTGGAAACGATTCGTTTAAGAGAATTGTTGGGTTTTTATCTACATTTCTTTAATTTAATTATTTCTGTTCATTCTTTTTTTTAAAAGAAAAGTGTAATCTTACTTTCTTTTTGTGAGAAAAGAAGTTAAACGGGTGCATTAAGCAGCATAAATTATTTATGCAACAGGTGAAGAATTTAGATTTTAAAAAGTAGTTTATGTTTTGAAAGACAACTGTAAATTATTGTTGTCTCCATTTAAATCATTCATTTCATTTTTTTAAAATAATTTCATTATTTATTGAATTTCATAAAGGCTTTAACTTGTTTTTAAATGCTTCCTGGTTTAGAACAAAATATAATATTATACAATGATACCCAAATAGTACTTCTATAATGCCAACCAAGAATAATAAATGCATCTACAATTTTAAATTTAGAACTTTATAGAAAATGTTCCGATAAGTATTATAAATAAATACATTTAATGCTCTTATTTAGCTTGAAATTCGTGCAATGGTTTACACACATAGAGGAATGTAAATATCCTTACTATAAACTCTTAATTAATTTTGATATTCATACCGAATTCTTCAAACTACTTTGATGATGAGCGAAATCACCTTTCAAAGTCACACTCTCTTTCTCGATTATAAGGATCTCTGATGAAGAAACCGCGAATGGTCATTCTGTAAGAGCATTCATTGTCTCTCTCCCTCACCCTATACTTATCATTTTAAAACGCTTAATCCTTACCGAAATACTACATTGAAGCCGATTCTTTCCAGACAAGTGAAAAGATCCCCTCCTATCTGTTTGTTGGTTTTCCCTCCTGAATTTCGCCCATTGTCCACGCAACAAGAAAACAGTTTCCTACAGGACACAATCGCCCATTCGCAATCGTAAAAAACGCATTGTAAAGTCGTCGAAATCGTACGTCATTGTTGAGAGATCGCATCGCCCTAATCTCTACACCCCTTTCTCTGAATGTCAATTATTTAGGATTCTTTTTATTTTTTTTCTGCTGTGGCATTTGGGGCGGTCTCCGGATATGGGTGGACATGTCCATTTGTGAGTAATAGACTCATTAATTGTTAACTATCTGCCATGGCCTTCGTTGTGTCCGCTGCCATTGGTTAGCGGTTCCTTTCATGGTGAATCTATGGGAGGCCGGTTTCTTTTATAATGTTGAGAGTTCATCGTTTCAACCTGTGACAACTCATTGTACTGGGAAAAAGCATGGGATGTTAATTGAATTAAATCGCATGTCAACAATTGAAGTCCAGTGGAGAGATGTTCGTTTTTAAGGGTATTGTGAAGCTGTCATTTGTAATGTGAAATTTTTTGCAAATTATTTTTCATTTTATTATTTTTCGTTTTTTATCAATTATTTTCAACCCAAAATCAAATAGATGAGTTGAATAAGGATATAACTATAAAATCCTAGCTTAATTTTTTTTAAAAATAAGATGAAAGATGAAACAATGAATTATTTTTATTTGTTAAGTTCTACTTTTTTTTATTGGAACTTAAAAATCCCTTTCAAAGTATGGAGTAATAATAGAAAAATATGTATTTATAATAAAAAAAATATTTTTATTTGTATTAAATAATGAAAAATCCTTAAAATATATATCAGATGTAAATAAATTTTCTAGAGTTGAAAAGTTGATGGATTGAAAAAAATGGATTGATTTCCATCTGAAAACTTTCAATTGGATTAAAATAGTAAAAAAAGCTGCAAGTAACTTTTGTCTAGTTCTCAATTCAAAAGACTACCTTCTATAGTGTGTAGATATTATTTTTCTGTTCTTGTATAGAGTGAAACTTGAATGTGCTTATATGGGGCATGCCAAAAAAAGTAATTTTTCATTTTATGGCCTTTTTTTGTTTTAAAGCAATTAAATAAGTTAGCTTTCTGTTCTTTTCAAATAACTTCAATATAAGCATCTGTTATCTGTCATTGTGTTCTGTCTTTTAAAACCTTTTTAAACTTAACTCAATCCATCCCTTTATATTTAAAAGGAATATAGTACGCATCATGTATTACTTGATTATAATAAAGCATCACGTAATTATATTTAAATGTATTAATTTATGATTAGAAAATAAGTATTCTCTAACGATCGATCATTTTGATGTATGATATTGTTGGCTACTAAATTCCCAATTTTAAGTACACAAGAAATCACTGTAAATATCTTTATCATTATCTTATTTTTTAAATTCAAGCAGATGTGTGTAATATACGTAGATTGATCATGCAGGGTTCTTGAACTGAGTTACAAATTAAAGGTTCAAGAGGAAATTTCATTTACTCATTGTAATAATACTTCAGTTTTATGTAACTTGAATTGCAATAAAAGAACTTTTCTTTTGTCCGCGGTATGCATATGATTGAAAATTAGCCAATTTTCCAATAACTATTTTAAGTGAGACAATTTCTAAATGCCCTGAAGGAAATAGATTTATTAAAGATAACCGATTATGGATTTAACTGGAAAACATCGCAATCTACTCTCGCAAAATTTACGAACTGCAATCTGGACCCAAGCATATCGCCTAACACATAAATAATTCCCAATTTATGAACTTAAATTTTTAAAACAATATCTGGATGCTAACTAATTTCCATACTTCTCCCTATCTGAATCTGAAGTAAAAACGAAAAGCATTTTTGTTTACAAAAAAAACATGTAATAAACCATGACGAGTAAATCGACAGTTGGTAGAGAGCTTCTAAGACCAATGAAGTCAGTTATTAAAATGTGTTTTATCTATTCAATATTACATTTATCATAGGGATATAAAAATACATGGTGTATAACTTTATTTTCTTGTATATAATTTTTAATTATATCTCCTTCTCTTAAGAAGTCCCTTTAAAAAATATACATGTTTTCTATATTTTTGTTGTTTTACTACGAACTATTTCAAAGTTTTCTTATAGTTCGTGGGAACGAGTGTTGACTTTATTTGGATTTCTGTATATTCTTTTCACACATCCTTCTCTCACAACCCCTCCTTCTAAATATTCTTTTGCTCACTTCCTCATTTTTCCTAACTCTTTCTTTCTTTCTATCTTGATCATTCTCTCTCTTTCCCTGCTCATTTCACATTCATTTTCTTTCGCATTCCCCCTTCTTAAGTTAACTGCTAGCATTACTAGTAACATCACTGATATCTCTAATAATATAATCTAATAAAAACTTAATAACAGTGCCAAGAAAATTTTTCACCTTATTTCTAATCCAACAATTCGTCAACCTTCAAACCTTGTTAAAATAACCAATCCATCAATACCCCTCACTCAATTTCACGTGTCCACCCATTGAATTAAGTCATATGAGCAGTTGTGGCTTTATATTATTCAAGCTCTGTCTTCCATGCTGGGCATCCTCAGAATACGAGTGCAAGGAAGTGCTTTGAATCTGTCAACCTGACGAGCTGCATCCGGGTACAACTGATGATGCACGTTTTTTATATGCTCAAAGTGAAGTGAATTCACGCTGGGGCTGATTTGGAAGAACACGAAATGACAAGGAAACCCTTCCTTTCATACGAACGCTCCCAAAAGTGGGTCAGTTCGGTGGGAAGACATTCCTTTTGTATAGTGCTTATTATTTACTATGCCTGGAATGTTGATGATGGGGCTGAGGGACGTGAATTTTGAGTCGTTTCGGCCCCTTCAATTTTTGAAAATGGTCATGGTGTGATATGGTGATAACGTTTGAATGGTTTCACTGATTATAAATTATTTAGATTTGTGTGATTTTAGGGTAGGTTGTAGGAGTATGTAAGAGTGTATCTAAGTAGCATTTACCCCAGCAAAAAAAGTGAAGTGGAGAAAAGTAGTACATTAATTCGTTCATATAACTTAAATCTTAGCCTTTTCTGAAGTATAGAAAATTACAAGAGCAAAAAAAGGACTTAGCCATTCCGACTTGTAATGGGCAGAAGTTAGTGTGTGCGTGTGTTATATCTTATAGTTAACTTATTCAAAAGTATTAAATACTTTTATCTGTAGAATTATCAGGTGTATAGAATATGCAGGTTTTATAACCTATTTTAATCATCTTAAAAACATCGTTTTACTAATACCAGTATTACGAGGGCAATATACAAATTACAAAGAGACAAAAAGTAATGCCTCCCTTATTAAATATCACAACCTCATTGATTAATTTGAATATCCCTTTTTAAAACCCTAACTAATGAAGTCCCATCTTTTTACTGTTGTTGAAAATCAACTACTTTTTACAATTATATCTTAACTTTGTTTCAAAACTATTTTTCCCAAACTTCTATTTTTCCAAAAAAAAATTTCTTTTACATTGCTTTAAATCAGTCTCCTTTTATTCAGCAAAATACTTAGTCACATGGCAAGGTTAACTAATTCGAAAACTAGTTTATCCTTTTTGACCTTCACCTTTCAAGAGACTTTTTTAGTAGTTTATCTAACCATTAATTTATTTTTTTAAACTGGTTGTTTCTCTGCTGCTTTCAGATTTTAAAATTTGATTTTTAATCACCATATCTCATGTACCTTGTCTCTTTCAATATCAGCTTAGTTTTTCCGTTTGTTTTTTTATGAACTGTAAATTATAAATGTAGATAACTCTCTTCTCTCTTTACATAACTTATGTTTCTATTTGAATCTTGAATATTTCTCTTTGAATTTTGAATCTTGTTTTACTGCAGCCTTTTTCAGTCTGTGCGGGCTATTTTTTTGTTTTTAGATTTCTTCCTAATTATGTTCTGATTAATGGATATTATTATTTTTTAATTTTCAATTCAGCAGTTTTAGTGGAACTATTAACGAGTTTTCTGCCATGTTACAATTTCTTCTAACCTAATATAGCATTTTTCTTTAAGAAAGACGTCTTCCATTCCTATTCTCTTTCTGTTAAGATACGCCTATCGGAATTCTGATTAGCCTGATTTCAATTTGATTAAAATTAAAAATCGTGTTTATCGCACAAGAAATTGTAAGTTAAATTACCTGTGGGGTTCTGTGTCAAAATTCGTACGTAAAAGAGGGAACACGTCTTATTACTGAAGTTGAGCCCTGAGTTGTAAGGTGATGGGGTTATCTCCAATTTATGTGGAAACCAATATTTCCCTTTATTTGTTCTTTGGATACACTTTTATATAGTATCCTTTTATATAGTATTTTTTACATTAATATTTGAGAAGCTGTGTAATATGTAATCATTTTTTAATATATTTCTTAGTGTGGACCATGGGCGTAGCCAAGGGGGGGCAGGGAGGGGCAGCTGCCCCCCCTAATTCCGAGTAATTAACTTTTACTTTATTTTTTAGTTAAAACCCGGTATTTTAGGGTCAAATTTTCAAAATTTTTCTGGGAGAGGATCCCCAGACCCCCCTTTAGTATTTAAACCTTTATTATTCACACTTTTTATTATGAGTTCATTAAAATCAAAATTCTACCTAAAATGTATGTCCAAATTTGGGTTTACTAGTACCAAAAAACAGTTTAAACCCTGTTCTTAGGAACAAATTTCCAAAAATTTTCTGGGGGAGGACCCCCAGACCCCACGTTGAAACTTGACGACCCTCTCTCACGAGGCTCTAAAATAATTTTCCACAAACATAAAAAAATCGACCCCTGCTTGCCCCCCTAAGTTGAACCCTGGCTACGCCCATGGTGTGTACTGAAAAATATATTTGTAAATATTAGGTTTATATTTTTTGTCCTAAAATGCCTTTTTTTTATAACAGCAGGAAATGCCTTTTTATGACATATTTAAGAAAATTCTTCTGGATAGATTTTGCCTATGGATATAAATATAATTTTTCTTTCACTTTGCCTTCTTGTTCCTGTTTCCAAGTCAGTAAAACTATAGGTACGACACTTTTGTACTTTAGACATTAAAATTTGCAGAGAGCGGATTACAATATTGACCTTCACATTGCTGTAAAATATCCTTGATTGGGAAAAAATCCTTTATCCCCAATTCATAAAATAATAGCATACAATTGTAACAGGGAGAGGAATGTAAAACTAAAAATAGCGTATCTAATTTGTGAACGGCATCTTTTCCATCGTGTACAAAAAGAAACTAACCCTCTTCAACCATCCACAAAGCTTCTCTTCCCAAAAGGGTGCGGTCCTTCCATCTAAGTTCCATCCATACCAAGCTCGCCCCAGACAACAATAATAATAATAACAGTTATAATCGAAGGGGATGATATGTCAGTCAGAGCTAGCTCTGTCAAAGCCACTCATTACTGCCTCTCGCTCCTTTGGATATGTTAATAAAGCTGGAACCGGACTTGGTTGTATCGGTGTCAAGTCCGACGGAATATTTTTTTATTTCTTTCTTGTCATACACACGTCTTGTACCGTTTTCTGCACCCCTTGGCTCTGGGTCATTGCCGACCCACGTGCAGGCTGTTATTTATGAAGTGTCGCGAGGGTTGAGAATTTTGTAATTTCTGTCGCATATGTCGCGGAGTTTGGTGATGTTGTAGTGGTATACCTTTAGCCGGATGTGTCGGTTTTCTGAAGTTTTTCGCGACGAGGTTTAGTTATGAGGTCCGAATGGGATGTTGGGTAACTGTTGTGTGCTAACCGCTTTGGAGTTTCTTAACAGTTAACATGCATCCTTGGGTTTTGTCCTGCTGAATATAAGTAATTTTTAGAGTTTTGGTGCTGTAAATGTGTTTTGAATCATTTGTTTTTAACTTATTTTTGCCTTAAATTTGAGTATGCACACACTATTTTTCCGTATTTTCATTGATTAACTTGGCTAGGAATAATTAAAAGTTTGTGATGGTTTTAAACCTTGTCACACAATAACGATGCTAAAATTATGTTTCTAGACGTTTTTCTCTAGCTTTTGTTTACTTTTTTATTGAGGACATCATGTATGTACAGATAAGAGTATATCCGAAGAAAATAAACACTCATATATGTCGGTTTCCCTCCAACTTGTACTTGGAATCTTAACATACTAAAGGTGTAAATTATTCTTTTTATTTCTCCAAATTTAATGTTGAAAGATATTTTCCCCTTGTTTAATTACAATTTTCTCTAATTTTATTATAAATTAGTTTACATAAGGACTTATACTTTTAACCTTGTATTTTCAAATGGAAATTCGGATATAATTATATACAGAATTAATTCTGTTTGATCGACATTTCATGGAAGTTCTAGAAGTAGATAATTTGTATCTGCACATTCTCTCCATTCCATTAGATGCAATAATGCAATTGTTTTCTACCACTCTATTTTGGCTTACTGTTCCAAATGTATTCTTGCATCGATGAAGAAACACTGTATTTTATGGATATTATGTTTTTTATAGTTTTTCTCATTTTATAAGAATATCTCGGAAAATTTAGAAGTATCCAAGACATGTTGAAAAATCTAATTTTTATTCTAATGTTGTTTTGTAATTTCTTAAATATCGAATGCAAATTACACCCTATATTGTTCATTTCAAGTGAGATTACCTGTTTTTTCCACATCGAGATAAATTTCCCTTGTGAAGTGTGAAGTAGATCATCTAATAATTTATAAATCTTAGTTTATCAGAATGAGTCAAATAGGTTGAAACTGTTAACGGTACATTTAAGGTTTTTCAGGTTATTATATTTATAATCCATTATGGAATTCTTCCTTATAAGGACGGATATTTCTATTCCATTCATCATTCACAATATTCTATTTCCTTAGTTTGCATTATTTACTTGCCCACCACCTATAAGTGTAATTTTTTATAAGCACCCGGGCGTCATCAGACACACATTCTCTGCAAAATTAACCCTACTGGAAAAAAAATTTCTGGTATTCCATAAACCAGTATGAATTATACTGGATTCAGTATAAATGATACTGGAACCAGTATAAGTGATACTGGAAACAGTATAAATGATACTGGATCCAGTATAATTCATACTGGTTTATGGAATACCAGAAAAAAATTTTCCAATAGGGAAAGCCCCGATCACAACACTTTCTCGGGAAAAAAATCTCCATATCTGTCTCTTCCACGTTAAGTGTCAATTTCCGAATGTAACTGGGTTAAAACAGCTATTAAAAAAACTTTTTATCTTAAGCACTCAACATCGCCCTTAAAAAAATACCGAATCTCTCTATCTCCCCACGTGTAACGGGGCATAAAAAATCCTCTCTCCAACCCGTTTCGTTCTTGCCGATAGCAGATTTCTCTCGGCTATCCCAAAAACCTGCTTGTGTCGAAACATCCAGAGAGAGATCCTAACTTAGCTTTGGGTCGAAAATGTGCGTTTAATTGCGGGTTCTCTCCAAAAGACGAGGATCTTTCACATCATCGGGTCGTTTCCCACGTCTTGTGTTTTGTGTTGTGGAAGTCTTGAACCTTGCCACTGGATGGAATCCCGGGTCTTTCTGTCTAATGCGAGAGGAATTGCTTGAGATTATGCTGCTTTTGCTGGCTTCCTTCGGTGAAGATAGGAGAAGGATTTGAACTTTCCTGTAAGTCTCCCCATAGAATAAGATGCTTTATTTTTAATAATTGCTAAATAACGCAAAATGATACCGAAAAGTAAATCCAACTTAGATTATTTCCCCATAGAAGATTTTAAAACACAAGTGTTTGGAGATCAATGAATCCCCGAAAAAATTGTGTGTTTATAAACTTTTTTCTATGTAGAAATAAACTATGCTGGATTTACTTTTTGTATGATTTCGCACGGGTATTTCCTTCTGCCTTTACCAAATGCATTTATGAAGGTTTCGATTGATGTAGGTCTTGATTTAGTTTGAGCACTCGAAAAAAATGGATTTCATGATAGAAAACGAAATTAATTTCATTATCCTCTGATTATGCTCAGAAAGTCTGCATTTAAAATATTTTATGCAAATAAAATCTCAATGTTTTCTCTACCGATCATAACTTCTTAGAAACTTTACTTTTTTGCTACATAATTTATTTCTGAACTACAGAAAAAATGTGGCACGTATGTAATCAAACATAATATACTATACCTTGTGTTTATACACCATATCTGTTGGTTGTTTTTCCGCAGTGAAGTAAATTAAGAATAAAATGTAGTATATAATGTAAGTAGAGAAGTAGAAGAAAAGTTTAAAAAAATATTTTTTAAAACTTTTTCTTCAACTTCAGACCATGCGTTTTAATTTTTAACCATAGCTACGAAAAGTATCTGTTACCTTTAAAAAGACTGGAATAACTAAATAAAACAATACGATTTTTTCGCTTTCTTCATTAACAAAACGAAATGTGAGATTGCCACCTATTCAATTCTCATGTCCGGCTAATACAACTCATTTATGTCACCGTTACATCAACGAATTCTTACCTAGAATTCAATCTTTATAAAAAATAGTTTTCTCCCTTCTTCTGTTTCTGATTGTACCATTCTCCAGTTAGCAATTTCTTTAACACTTCCAATCTATCTAAGTAGCTTGTTCGACAATTTCTCTGACTGCTCAGCACCAAAAAAAATCCATCCATTACTTTGAAGAACTTGATGGAGAATCAGAAGTAAAACTCCTTCTCTCTTAAACTGTTCCATTTCCATCTCTGCCACCTCAGTCGAGTGACCCCGGACTGGAGGGTGATTGACCCAGCTCAGACCCGACGAGCGAATGGAAAAGTTCATAGAGAACGCCATTCCGTTTCACCCACTGAATAGTGTCAGTGTTATGATTTATATTCCATATTTTCTATTATTATGCCCTTGGCCTGATAAGTTATTGAATGTAACGGATGTATGGAATATAGTTACGTAATTAAAGTAATTATCGCCCCTTTTACCATTACAACCATTATACGGAGTTAGTTTAACAAAAAAAAACTTAAATCCCCTTATATTATCTGTTATGGATATTTGATGCAAGTACAGTTAATCTATATATATAAAAATCAATGTTTGTATGTATGTATGTCTGCATGTCCTTTGTAGTTTTTAACTTTTCGAACCTACATTAACTATTAAAGTATACCACGTTGATCTACTCGCTCCAGGGAAGGTTTCTGAATAAAAATAATTTAAAATCGAAGCTTTCCAACAACTTTTTTGGTCAATTTTATGCTTAAAAACCCATATTTCATGCCTAACTTCAGGGCAAAACCACATTGTTGTAAATATAACAAGAGAAGATGTAACATTAATTGTTGTAGGCAAATTCTCCATTGTTGCAGTTTAAAATCCATTGTTGTACCATAAACATAAAAGTGGCTCCTTTATTTAACTATTTCCACATTTGGACTGGCAAAGCCCATCTGTAACACACAAGAAGATTTTTTTAAAATGGACTGGTGAAGCCCATCTGTAACACACCAGATAATATTTATAAAAAAACTGAAACCCGGGCAAATCCCGGGTCTAGCGCGTCAGCGCTAGTATTATATAAATAATGAGATGGATTACATTTTATCGCCTTAAAAAATAAAATTTTTAAAAATTGCTCTTAAATGTATCTCCCAAAGAAGTTTTATTCTGTGTGTTCAAATCGTGTTTTTTCTTTTAGGAATTTTTAAGTTACCCTTTTAGAGTTATTTTTATCTTATTAATCAAATATCTCTGTGAACGCTAAAATATGAGGACTTCTTTTAAGTTCTTTTTATCCACTAAAGAAAATAATTTTTTATAAAGTCTAAATCTAAATAGTCTTCCCATGAATTGCGAATATCTCCTAATCTTGTTGTAATTGCCCAAATATCTTAGAATCTGTATTTCCTTTTATTCATGTTTTACGCCACCTGCAACAGTTCGTAAATTTAAACTGTTTAAAATAAAAAATCATCAAAAATGCGTAATTGTGAATATATTTTTGGTGTTATTTTATCTTAATTCTACCTTTTGTACTAAATTAATTAATTTAATTAATTTTGTTGAATTAAGAGCAAGAGAATTAAGTTCTAGCATAGTTTCCAAACCCTTCTCACATCGAGACGAAGAGTAAACACATGGAAACCCACTCTACCTTACCGAAAAGACCACGCGGAAGTGCAGCGGCCCACAGGTGTACCACACTTCCTCTGTTGTTGAATTCAACCCACCCGATGCAAACACAACAACCCCTCTCCCCTACTGGAAAACTTATAAATCACGACCGTTTAACACAGACATCTGCTGAGCTCTCTCTCTCTATCTCCCTCACTCTCTCATTGCATTGAATTGTTAGTCGAGCTCAAACCCAGAATTAATAAACGGCTACTTGTAAATGCTCCGCCTACGTTATCATCATCTTTGCCCATTTAAAATCATCTAAAACTGAGCCCCTTCTCGTCTTCTGAACCGTCCTAATGGGAATTGCAAATCATATCGGCTTGTGGTAACGGCGAGGATGGCTTACGACATCCATTCCGAGTAGCAGATATTCTCCGCTATACTTACAAATAACGACTTTCTGTAAATTTGAAGTCGTTTTTTTTCTTGTGGAGTGGTTGTCATGCTGCTAATCATTTGCTATAGGACTGGCTAGTAAAAGGGTTAGCTCACCTCTTATTTATTGTTTTTGTTAAAATACTTATGAAATATACTTCGGATTGAATATAGTTATGGATGATACTTCGTAATTACCTGATGGATCTATTTGTTTTTCGCTCCTTCTCTTATCGTGCATGGAACATCTTGTTTTCTTCAAAGACTTAGTATAGCTAAATTCACCATTTTCGGTCGAATTAATTATTTATTTATCATAGAAAAATACTTGTAAATCTTTGGTTGCACATTATTGTGTGTGGTAAAGAAAGTTATGATTGGCAAAGATTTTTAAATGGAAAAGTATTGCAGGTTTTATTTATTTCTTCGGATATATGGCGGAAAGTTATCCTGATAGATTGATTTACAGTACAATTATGTAAAACGTTAGAATAATTCCATTTTGAATGTAAAATTTATTCGACCATTTGTTGATAAGTTAATGGAATTTTTTGAGGATTTCAATCTTTATATGGTATGTTGCTATTGATTCATTTAATTAGAATTTGGGCGTTATTAATTTACTCAGTAGACCTGCTTCTTTCCAAGAAACTCAGTATAGTGCATTAAACCGAACGAAAATTATTTATATTTTGGGTAAAAAAATGATAAGGAATTACTTGTTATTAAGCGATATTTGTGCAAGAATTATCAAAGTCATTGCGCAAATTTCAAGACAAGAAACAAGATAGTAGATGATGAACTTTGATTTTGAACTGGAAATTAATGGGTGAAAAGAGATTATAGGGTCTGCAACTCGGCCAGAATCTGATGAAAATTAATTTGATAAGTGAGTTTATTCCTTTTTAAGATTTTGATTACACGTCTTAAATTTGAAAAACAAATTTCAAATCCTGTTATTTATTTATAAGACTAATTTAAAAGTTCAGTCTCTTGTTCTACTCTATTTTTAAAAGAAAACGGAGATTAGGACATTACGCTGTGTTTTTGGACACTGTTTTTTGTAACAGTTGAAAATATCTCTTTTAACATTTTTCTAATGTTATTTTAATGTCATTTCAAATATTTTTCTTGTGACCAAATAATAAATATTTCATTTTATCAAAAGTTTATTATAACCGATGTTGGTTGTTAGGCTGGGACCCGTGAAAAATTAATTTAGTATAAATGCTTACAAATTTTGAACTTTGAAAGTAAAATTCTGGGAAAAGCCCAGTTATCTTTCTAACTCAGATCTGCATTATCCACAACATGGTAAAATTTTAATGTGCTTTGCTAACCCAGTTCCCTATTTCTGTTACAACGGATAGCGGATGGGTTATCTTTTTTGCTCTGTTGCAGCCCCTGTTTTACTGTTTTTACGTATTTGACATCTGCCGAATCTGGTTTCGAATTTCAACGGAAATTCATAATTTATTAATAGCTTTATTATAACTGCCCTAATTTAGGAATCACTTCTGATCCAAATATTGAATTTTGTCATGATTTTTCTTGTGACTTCACCAGACACACCTCATAATTTTGAAATGTGTCTTCCAAAATATGGAAAGCAGCTTTAGATGCGTTTTTTATAATACTTCTGTTGTAATTGGATTTCGAGCGAATTAAAATGGAACATAATTTTAATGCTTGTAGAGTTTAGAACTTTCTACAAGGCTAATATAAAGATGGCTTAAAGTTCCTCCAGTAAAAAATAAATTAGTTTCTTTTAATTAGGCCAGTACTTTTTTCCATAAAATGTTTCATCTTAATAATTGACCTCTATAATTTAAATTGTAACTCCCCTTCTTCCCTGGATTCGAAAGACGTAACAAAACAACATTACAAGAAGGAATGAACGTTCCTGTTAAATTTATTACATGAATATCTAATGTCATTAAATTAATAAGAAGGACATATTTAAGTGACCTTCTAGTGTATTTACTAATTTAATATCCCAGCATACTACAATTAATTTATTATGTTGATGGTTATGGAATCATTTAAGTTTTAAATCTTAATCGCTTTTTACCGTTATATTTTTATATTTTCTTTTTTATTTTAATTATACATTTCGCTTTTTTTCTAGCTCCATGGTTACTTTAAACTTGAAATAACTCACGATCTCACGAATTATCTCAAAATGATCCCCTTCCTAATCCCTCATTTCTTTCCGCGCTCTTGGAAACAACTGATGACCGTCACAACATCCTAAGAACCCCCTTGATGGCACATCACACTATGTGTTTTGCATTTCCCTTCTTGCATAAAAAAGCAATCCTAAAACTAGTAGATGGCTATCTAATGGACCCTAATGAAGGACGTAAATCATGCTGGAAAAAGGCTTCGCCTGATCTCACCCAATTTCCTCAACCCCATGCGTTTTCGTACACTACACGCCATCCGATTCCCTTTTTCCTAATCTGATTTTTTATGTATCATCGCACGATGGGAGAGCTCGAAAGAAAGCGCCCATAAGACGTCGCATAATAAAGAAACCACCTCAAACTTCCGGCTGCCCAAATATAATAAAAGAGAACGGCAACCGATTCTTCGAGCTCGCGCATGGGAAAGCTACCAAGCCAGCCCTTCCCCAAAACAGCTGTCGAGTTTAGCTGACGGAAACGGCAACAGCTGAATCACCGATGGTTGCCCCCTCTGTGGCGTTCTTTAAAAAAGGATTCTTTTTTACCCCTGCATGCATGGTAGTGTGTTTTTCGGGTGGTTTTTGCCGCAATTATACGATTTGGAAAAGTCGCCACAGATTCATTAACACGTTTTTTCGTTGGTTTTGGGTTTCTGTGGCGTATGGATAAAACACCTGCCGACTGGCGTGGCTTGTGTCTCAGAGAATTAAGACGGTTTAGCGTGAGGAAGGTTCATGAAAATTCATTCTGAGTTGTTTAGCTACGTGATTGTTGGTAATTACAGACGGTTTAAATGGAACATGGCTAAAGACATCACGGTGTTGGAGATGAAGTCATTAAGAACTAGCAAAAAAGATGTTCGCACTTTAAGTCTCGAAACTTTTTTCCCTGTATAGCCAGATAAATGCAGGGAAAATACCCGGCTGGTCGGATAGATGTGAAATATGATATTGAAATGAATGAAGACTTTTTTTGAGAAAATTACTACAATCATTTTATATTTAATAACTTATAACGATAAATTTCAACACTTACCTGTGTAAAAATATTTTTTAGAATATTTTTTACGATTAAAAGTTAAAGGGAAAAGGCTGTTTTTCAAATACTAGAAAGTTTTAATAGTACCTGAGGGTTATTCAATTATGTTTTATAAAATAATGCAATTAGCAAATCCTCGGGAAAATTTGGAAACACTTAAGAACAATGTTTTAGTCAAACCTTTCTTAAGAGGTTAAATTTTGATATGAGATAAAAATACAATATTTGTGTGTTCTATATATTTTTAAATAACATTTTAGTCTCTACCATTATGGACACTCTGTTTTTTTCTTCTGTTTACAAGATATAATAATACACTTGCGTAGGAGTTAAAAAACATTAGAAAATATTAACACGTTTGGAATATGATGTCAGATTTTTCCTTACAAACATCTAGCCCAGATTCCTTCCTGTTCAAAAAAGGTTTCGATCGTGTCTCAAATATAACTTCCTGCGCTCCAAATTATCATTTTATTCTATAGCCGCTTGAATGATCTATAAACATTGAGTCGGAAACCATTGTATTACCACTTAGACTGTGAACTGTAATAATTATGTTAGTATTATGCACCATTCGAGTGAATCGTGACAGCTGGTGAGAAATTGTGACCCTCCTTACAACCCTTGTGAGGGACTTCAGGGGGTAATAAGGCTCTCTTGTCCTGGCTGAGTGCTTTCAAGTGTTGGTTCTAAGCTTTGGTAGTGAAATTCTTGATGTCTTAGATGCACCAAGGATTAAGGTTTTTTTTGTTAAATTTTTGAAGTGTGGTAATTTTATTTGCATATTTTAATGTTCACAATTTCCCTTCCTCTTTAATTTCTGGTTTGATACCATTATTTGATAATATTTTATTCCATGAAATTCCATCTTATACAATCTTTTTGGAAAATAAATGAGTTAACAATTTAATAGTTCAGCTCAAATGCAGAATACACCAATACCGATATAAAGTTTAAAGCTTATTATATCTTTTTTAAGTATAAGCTACTTATGAATTTATCACAGGACATTATTTTGAGAAAAGATATCATTTGAGCTCCTGTTTAAATGTTTCTTTCGACGTTATTTCTTTGATATTGAATGTTTTGAAAGCAGTTCTCTCCACATTTAGTCTTTCATTGCTAATGCTAAAACTAAACAGTGATAATCATAATGTGTTTCAATGTAGAAATACTGCTCTATTAACAGACAACTAAAACTGGAGTTCTTTTTCTGAAAAACTTTTTTTTAGAGTACTAATAGGTTCAATATTCTGATACTGTGTATTTCCGAGTTTAATATGATAGATATTTTTTTCACTGTCATATTTTCTTAGTGACAATTAATTATACCGGGGCCTTAAGCTCAACCTTAGGATTTTAAGTGTAGTCTTTTTTTTAATCGTATAAATTTAACCTACTTTAAAGAAGGTATTTCTATATAAGTTCGACACCGGTGATTCAATCCTTGACAAATATGTCAAACCTGTAATGAGTTCTTGCGAAAACTTTAGGTTCTATCTAAAAGTTAAATTGAAGAGATACAGTTTTAGCCTAGTTTTTTGCTGATAGTTTTTTTTATATTGATAGAAGAAACTGATTTAGTTGTTTTAATGTTCTCTTAAGAATGTTTGAATTTAATACACACATTTTTAATAAATATTTTGTCGAGTGAAAGGTTTTAGGGGCCATTCATTAATTACGTAATGGTCCCGAGGGGGAGGGGGGGTTGGAAAAATCTCTACATACCCTTACTTGGGGGGTGGGGGGTCAAACCCATTCTTAAGTAAGATTTTCCAAGTTAATGTAAACAAATTCCAATTATTCTTATCAAATTACTATTGAATAACTCCAGAAAAACTTGAAAATGCTGACAATCTCGGTATATTAACGAAGCTTTAATATTTTTAAAAAATTAAGATTATCAGAGATGTATCTTTTTATTGGAATTTAAACTGATTAAACGAAATGGAATCTTACGTAAGAATAGGGGGAGGGGTTTGAAAAATCTTACGTACCCTTACATGGGGGTAGGGGGGTCAAAAATTGCCAAAATCATCCTTACGTAATTAATGAATGGCCCCTTACCAAATACCCACAATTTCAAACAAAGTTTTTATTTTCTTGAGTTTGCTCTTTTAACACATGAAGCAATTACTTTTAATACCTAAAAATCATGAAACAGAACTTTAATGCGTTAGTCTTATCAATCATTCAAACCTACCTTCTTTTTTCAATCAAGCTAAATAAATCTTTAAAATATTGGCGTTGAAAAAATCCTTCTTTTCCTACCAGTTCCCTATTACAGCCGTTGTCATAAAAACGACATCCTTCTTAATTTTGAATTTTTATAGATCTTATCCCTAATATCAATATGAATCAAATGGAGATCCTGACTCTCCTCAGACACACACACCAAACATTTTCCCCTATAATGCCGGCTTTACACCACCGCTGTAGGAACTGCGGGAGCTGCATTAGCGATAGCGGGAAGACCGGGCGATTTTTTTTCAAGAGAACCAATAGGAGGCCTCGAAAACGATCGCGAGCCAAAAATCGCTGCGATAATAGCGGTACCGCAGCGACACGCAACGACAAGAGACCCCCCATTTGGACTAACTCCCAACTTTGAAAATTCATCGAAAAATCCCGGAGGTGCTCAAGGTCCTAAAACCACGTTCAAAATGTGGATAATCTATCTAAGATATAAGGAAAAATAAATATAGATGATAAAAATCATGAAAAGTGCCAATCTGGAGTATGTTCCTGAACTCTGTTTTTTCTCCCATGTTATTTCAATGGGGAATTTTTGCACAAAAAATTTTGTCAAATGGTTCTAAAACCTCGACCGGAGCATTCCTACCACCTTCCGGTTGATGGGAAAATAATTTTTAATTTGAAAAAATTATTTAATAAGCCTAAAATTGACCCCCAAAGTCTTTGTTTTGGTCATTGGGCTGTGTTTACATTTGCCATCCTGGGCAAATATCAACTCTAGGGAACCTAAAACCTCAAAATATCGTAACCGGAACTCAGAAATAACCCAGATTGGCCGTTTACGGGACTCAAATCGGTCCAGAAATCAATAAATGAGCCATAAATATGTATTTTAAGGGGTTTGATCCAGGGACGCTGGCCCGGTCACGTGACCCCCTTGCTCTCGGAGCATGGCTTGACCGCAATCGAGGTGACGAGAATACTCGTAAAAAGGCTGAGGAGCCGTTCCTGACCCAGCAACTGGTCCTGACATAAGCCATGCTCCTATCTGGCCAGATCACAATTAGTGGTCTAAATACCACTGCCATAAATTGGTCAATAGGTCCCTAAAAGAGGGGGTAAAAAGATTGGCAGCAAAAGCCCATTCAAATATAATACTGAGACCTGCATATGCACAGGATATTCTCTCATTGCAATAATCAAGGGACTAGAAATGTATCCCTCGGTATAAAATAACCTAGCTTGACCCAAACCCAATCAAAATCTAAATGGTACCCTGGTGTAACCCAGACAGTCATCAAAATGGACCAAGAAATCCTAAAAATCAAATAGATAGGAGATAGGATAAAAATGATGACATTTGACCGCAATTGCGGTACTGTCCTAACACGTGAAAGAGAGGATAAGCGCACAACTCATGCATGACTGGTAGATATAAACTAAACCAAATAAAATAAGATAAAATAAAATAAAGTGCCTGCCAAATAAAACAGGATGAGGTAAGAAATAAAATACAGCTAATACAGTCGAATCCGGTTAATGTTATCAATCGGATAATGTTATTAAAGTTGACTGGTCCCGATCACTCCTATTTAAATTAACGCAAAATGTATCGTTTTATGTGATCAGTTTATTGTTTAATGTTATCAAAATTTGGTGAAATCCCTTAAAAACCTCCTTTTTTCCCCGTTGGAAGGTCAATTTTAATGCATAAACATACAAAAGAAGTTATTAATGTAGTAGTGATACTATATGATTTGCTCTTATATTTTTCTTTAAGAATGTTAAAGTTGCAAAATACATATTAGAAAATAGTTTTAAATACGTAAATCAGGACTACGACTACACAGTTGTGATTTTTATGCAAACAATTTAGTTACACTGTTTGCCATTTTTTAGTATAGAACCGCTTATTATTATCAATCAGATATTGTTATCATTCTGATCTTGGACAAATGTGATCACATTAAACGGAGTCGACTGTAATATAAAAAAAATGGAACGACCCGTAGAATATAATGAAATACTAATCTCCCCTCTGAGTAGAAATGTAAGACAAAATGAGAATAAAAGAAAGACACTAAAGTGAAAATGAAAATGAACTCTGAAAATAAAATATAATAATGAAAAGGTATTGTAAAGAAACTAATGGAAAGTAATCCTCATAGACAAAATAAATAAATAAAAGCTAATAGTAAAAACCACTAATGATAAACGAATAAAATAATATGCCAGAAGCATCCCTAAATGAATGACAAAGGAAAAAGTAAGAAAATAAAATACAAAACCAGACCTAACTCAAAAATAAAAGAAAAAGTACAAAATACAAAGTAACCCCAAATGGTGACCTAATGAAATACAAATAAAATAAATGCCAATTGTAACCCCAAATGAATGATAAAGAGGAAAAGAAAGAAAATAAAAAAAAACTAGTGATCAAAATCTAAAATCAAACAAAAAGGAAAATAAAAAATAAGCAATCCCAGATAAATCCCTCCCAATAAGCTATCCCCCATAAAGAGAATGAATGTAAATCCTAAAATGTAATGAATAACTCAAAATGAATCTAAAATAATCAAAAGCATCTCTGGATGCATGAGTCAAAGAGGTTTGACCGCAACTTCGGAACATTCCTCTCTCCGGGAACGCGAGAAACCGAAAACAGTCGCAACGGAAGGAACGACTGCAGCTAGAGAGTCGCGGCTGCCGTTGCGTTTCTAGCGCCATCTCTTTAGTGTCGCTGGAACTAAAAACGTGTAGCTACTGCAGCTCCCGCAGTTCCTACAGCGGTGGTGTAAAGCCGGCATAATGCCGGCTTTACACCACCGCTGTAGGAACTGCGGGAGCTGCAGTAGCTACACGTTTTTAGTTCCAGCGACACTAAAGAGATGGCGCTAGAAACGCAACGGCAGCCGCGACTCTCTAGCTGCAGTCGTTCCTTCCGTTGCGACTGTTTTCGGTTTCTCGCGTTCCCGGAGAGAGGAATGTTCCGAAGTTGCGGTCAAACCTCTTTGACTCATGCATCCAGAGATGCTTTTGATTATTTTAGATTCATTTTGAGTTATTCATTACATTTTAGGATTTACATTCATTCTCTTTATGGGGGATAGCTTATTGGGAGGGATTTATCTGGGATTGCTTATTTTTTATTTTCCTTTTTGTTTGATTTTAGATTTTGATCACTAGTTTTTTTTTATTTTCTTTCTTTTCCTCTTTATCATTCATTTGGGGTTACAATTGGCATTTATTTTATTTGTATTTCATTAGGTCACCATTTGGGGTTACTTTGTATTTTGTACTTTTTCTTTTATTTTTGAGTTAGGTCTGGTTTTGTATTTTATTTTCTTACTTTTTCCTTTGTCATTCATTTAGGGATGCTTCTGGCATATTATTTTATTCGTTTATCATTAGTGGTTTTTACTATTAGCTTTTATTTATTTATTTTGTCTATGAGGATTACTTTCCATTAGTTTCTTTACAATACCTTTTCATTATTATATTTTATTTTCAGAGTTCATTTTCATTTTCACTTTAGTGTCTTTCTTTTATTCTCATTTTGTCTTACATTTCTACTCAGAGGGGAGATTAGTATTTCATTATATTCTACGGGTCGTTCCATTTTTTTTATATTACAGTCGACTCCGTTTAATGTGATCACATTTGTCCAAGATCAGAATGATAACAATATCTGATTGATAATAATAAGCGGTTCTATACTAAAAAATGGCAAACAGTGTAACTAAATTGTTTGCATAAAAATCACAACTGTGTAGTCGTAGTCCTGATTTACGTATTTAAAACTATTTTCTAATATGTATTTTGCAACTTTAACATTCTTAAAGAAAAATATAAGAGCAAATCATATAGTATCACTACTACATTAATAACTTCTTTTGTATGTTTATGCATTAAAATTGACCTTCCAACGGGGAAAAAAGGAGGTTTTTAAGGGATTTCACCAAATTTTGATAACATTAAACAATAAACTGATCACATAAAACGATACATTTTGCGTTAATTTAAATAGGAGTGATCGGGACCAGTCAACTTTAATAACATTATCCGATTGATAACATTAACCGGATTCGACTGTATTAGCTGTATTTTATTTCTTACCTCATCCTGTTTTATTTGGCAGGCACTTTATTTTATTTTATCTTATTTTATTTGGTTTAGTTTATATCTACCAGTCATGCATGAGTTGTGCGCTTATCCTCTCTTTCACGTGTTAGGACAGTACCGCAATTGCGGTCAAATGTCATCATTTTTATCCTATCTCCTATCTATTTGATTTTTAGGATTTCTTGGTCCATTTTGATGACTGTCTGGGTTACACCAGGGTACCATTTAGATTTTGATTGGGTTTGGGTCAAGCTAGGTTATTTTATACCGAGGGATACATTTCTAGTCCCTTGATTATTGCAATGAGAGAATATCCTGTGCATATGCAGGTCTCAGTATTATATTTGAATGGGCTTTTGCTGCCAATCTTTTTACCCCCTCTTTTAGGGACCTATTGACCAATTTATGGCAGTGGTATTTAGACCACTAATTGTGATCTGGCCAGATAGGAGCATGGCTTATGTCAGGACCAGTTGCTGGGTCAGGAACGGCTCCTCAGCCTTTTTACGAGTATTCTCGTCACCTCGATTGCGGTCAAGCCATGCTCCGAGAGCAAGGGGGTCACGTGACCGGGCCAGCGTCCCTGGATCAAACCCCTTAAAATACATATTTATGGCTCATTTATTGATTTCTGGACCGATTTGAGTCCCGTAAACGGCCAATCTGGGTTATTTCTGAGTTCCGGTTACGATATTTTGAGGTTTTAGGTTCCCTAGAGTTGATATTTGCCCAGGATGGCAAATGTAAACACAGCCCAATGACCAAAACAAAGACTTTGGGGGTCAATTTTAGGCTTATTAAATAATTTTTTCAAATTAAAAATTATTTTCCCATCAACCGGAAGGTGGTAGGAATGCTCCGGTCGAGGTTTTAGAACCATTTGACAAAATTTTTTGTGCAAAAATTCCCCATTGAAATAACATGGGAGAAAAAACAGAGTTCAGGAACATACTCCAGATTGGCACTTTTCATGATTTTTATCATCTATATTTATTTTTCCTTATATCTTAGATAGATTATCCACATTTTGAACGTGGTTTTAGGACCTTGAGCACCTCCGGGATTTTTCGATGAATTTTCAAAGTTGGGAGTTAGTCCAAATGGGGGGTCTCTTGTCGTTGCGTGTCGCTGCGGTACCGCTATTATCGCAGCGATTTTTGGCTCGCGATCGTTTTCGAGGCCTCCTATTGGTTCTCTTGAAAAAAAATCGCCCGGTCTTCCCGCTATCGCTAATGCAGCTCCCGCAGTTCCTACAGCGGTGGTGTAAAGCCGGCATAAAGCTAACTCATCCACGATTTTTCTCCCTATACCCTCGAAACTCACCAATCACCCCTACCCATGTGAAATCGATAGTGAGGAAAGGAGTGAATTATTAAGACTTCCTTCTATTCATTCACGTGTCTCTACCAAAACCCGTCTTTACCTGGTAACCTACATCTGCGGTAACATTCCCTTACCTTCCTCTGCAACTTGCCCATGACCCCCCAGTTCTCACATGGCGATTAATATTCAACTGGTGTTTTTTTTCTTCGCTTTTTTTTCATACACACCCCTTTGGTTCCCCTTTCCAACAGAGCACCCTCCGCAGCGTTGCCAAGTCTGAAAGAAAGAGAAATAATAATAAAAAAACTCTCCCTTCATCACTTATAATCTCTCTCGTTATTTCCTAACTGTTTTCTTCTTCCTCTTTCTCTCTTGCCCCCCCTCTCTTTGCGTTGCCACCTCTAGCAGACAGGTTTAGTAGTTCCTCGTTTGGGGTATCGAATAAAAAATAGTTTTTTAAAAACTCGTTCTCTGTGAGGCGAGTTCTTGTGTGATGACGACGACGTGGTCAGTTTTTTGTTCAGTTTTTCGTCGGTGTGTTTTCTTCTTGTAGCCGCGTTGTGGTTGTTTTGTCGTGGCTTCTTTTTTTTATTTTTCATCTAGGTAGGGATGCTTTTCTTCCTGGCTCCGCATTCTTGCAGCTTTTGTTTGTGTGTTTTTCTGCCCATAGAAATTGTATGTTCGCGACTTATGGGCAATTGCATTCGATTCTAGAGTCCAGAGTGTCATTATTTTTCTGGTTTCTTATAAAGGCTGTCTAGGTCTAGATAAAATAAGAATTATTTTCAACTAGTGAGTCGATATTTATTTAGTGAGAAGCGATAAAGCCATAAAATTATTGGTTTTACGATACTTTTATCAAGTTTCGTGGTATAAATTATATATGGTATGTACTATTACTATTCCTTAGAATTTGAAAATCGAAGGTATTTCATTATTTTCTATATGATTTATACTAATTTCTCACAAAAAATAATAGAAGATGGTTAGATAGCTACTCTAATTTCAGATGATTAAGTGCTTCTGATAATTGGTTGATTGCTTGATAGCATGCAATATTGTTCATTAATTTCTATGACACCATTTAACCGAATAACCATTTAACCGAAATAAGGAGTAGACCACAAACTGCTAAAATACCTAAATTTCTCTGACACTTCCCCCAAAAGACATATTTACTCAAATAAATACTGTTTTTATTTTCTTGTATCTTTTATGTCGGAAATTTTAATATTATTTAAAATTTTTAAAACATTTTCCTGTGTTTTTTTTCTTGTTCTTCTTTCATAAAAAATATTTTAAAACGCAAATTTATGTAAAATAATTGAAGTACCTTCTATCACAAAGTTGTTTTTTTTTTGTTTCATTATTTTTGGGGGGATGGAAATTAGAAGGATTTAATTCATCACTTCATCACAATTGTACATTTTTCGTTGCTTAACGCAGAAAATGACAGAGTAAAAAAACTCAAAAACGCAAAACCTCACCATGAGGTATTCGCCCATACAAAATCGCATAGACCAGGGGTTCTTAAACTTTTGAACATCGCGACCCACTTTTTACTTATCAAATCTGACGCGACCCACCTCATTTTCAGTAAATTTTCCTATTCCCAACAGCAAGACTTGAGCTTCGTGTGGGTGAGGTTTGGTCACAAATAATAAATTATATGCATATGTTAGTGGTTATAGTATTAACTTTTTAGAAAATTAAAAGGGGATGTTTATACCCGAGTGTATATCCAATTGTTTAATAGTGTGAACAACAATGAGCTCCACAATAAAAAGCGGGTCTGGGGGGTTTCTCCCCCAGAGAGATTATCGAAATTTTACTCTTAAGAACAGCACTCTTAAAACGACAGTCTCAAAACTGAGTAAAAATTACTCAAACTGGCTCCGAATCAAATGCATGGGCCAACTTTTTGAGAAAATTCCATTTTTATAGGGCAAAATCATGTTTTCAAAGTCATCAGGGGCAGCTTGCACCCCCAAGTTTTCCAGTACGCACCCCCAGGATTCACCATCTAAATCCGCCCATGATCAAATGTACTCAAATTTGAAAAGATGAATATACTCATTTCTAAAAATGTGCATACTCAAAAATAAGCTAATGAGCTCACATCATGAGAATGGCATGCACTAACTCAAGATAAGCTCATGATGTTTCATTTTTGAGTATGCACATTTTCAGAAATGAATATATTCATGTTTTCAAATTTTAGTAAATTTGATTCGAAGCCAGTTTGAGTAATTTTTACACAGTTTTGAAACTGTCGTTTTAAGAGTGATGGTTTTAACTTAACTCCTTTTTAGAAATTGGGGATAAATTGCAGTCACAACATCATTTCCAAAGAAAGTTCTTAAAATTTGTATTGCTTCCCCCCAGAAGGAAGCCTACGTTTAAAAACCCTAATTAAAAAAATCTCATTTCAATAACTGATCAATTTTGCATTATCAGCACATTAGAGTGTGTCCCACATATCTATTTTACTCTAATTTGTCTTTTGCGTTTGAAACCCCAAGTATGATATTTTTCCATATTCCTTTTTTAATTTTCTTACCATGTAGATAAAAATTTGACAAATTTCAAAGTAAACGTTCGTAAAAATTATATAAAAGAGATTCTACATTTTCAAAATCTTGTCGCGACCCACCAAAAACTGACTGGCGACCCTCAGTTTGAGAACCTCTGGCATAGACTGTACAAATCGATCTCCCCTTTCATATGGATCGTCGTTCTCTTCCGGGTCCGATTCGGACTTTGGGAATGATCCCTGGAGAGGCCATCAGGGAAGAGCAATATTGAAATGACCCCTCCGGAGAAAGCAAAAACGAAACTCTCTCTCTATCCGGCGAATCGCAACAAAAACCTGACTGCTACATGATGGGCAACGAAAGATGACTTTTCGTGCTGCCTGATGGAAATCTGATGTGTGCACTTAATGAATCCGGACAAGATGCGATGAGAGGGGGAGGAGGGTTGCAGGGAGTAGGGAGAAATGTTATTCTTGAATAAATAATTTAGTTTCAGACACATATTTACTAACATTACTAATATAAAATTCTGCGATTGCTAAACTCTACAAATTATATCCAACGTGAACTGACCTTACAAAAAATCACTTTAAGTACTATTGGAAGAAGAAGGTTTAAGCTGCTCCTATAGTCTGTTCATTTGGAATTGCCACCTGAAACAGGATCAAAAAACGTTCAATAACGTCTAATAATGCTTATTATTCAACTTCAGTAACCAATTATTTTACAGTATTTTAACTACCACTGTTTAGGCTTCCTTATCATTGCACAAGAAAAAATTTTAAATGATAATTACAATAGTAACTGCTGCTAATACATTTTGTCTCAGGCGCCAATTCTAAATGAACAGACTATATAGGGTGGGTTATTGGGGTAAAATGGGTCACTTTTTAGGTACTTTCACATTCTAAGTTACTATATTTCATCAAAACTATTACTTTTTAATGATTTCTTTCAATTGGATCTTGGCATTACAATCCTTCAGAACATTTTCATATAATTTTATTAAATATTTTTTAGTTATAAGTTGGTTAAACTTAGCATCAAAAGTAATGACCTATTTTACCCCAACGTGGGGTAAAATGGGTCTCATTGCAAAAAGATGTCAAAAATATATTTATTACTAAATATACATGAAAATAAGAAAAAAGGCAATCGGCTAAGCCGTTTTTATCTGAAGAAATTTGTTTTAAATTGTACTTTAATGAAATTGTAAACGTCCGAAGTTAATGAACATTGTTCAAATGTAGCAATTAAAATACTTCATTTGGAGAAAAAAATAAACTTGTTTGCAGTTCAATGTATATTTGAAGAAAATAAGTTAAAAACATTGTTTTTATTTCATACAGAAGGCCTCCTAACTATGACCCATTTTACCCCAAAGTACAAAATATTGTTATAAAAGATAAAATATTTATATTTTTCTAAGCTGATAAATGTCTCTCAAAATTTCTTTTATGAAAAAATATTGCAAAAGTCTGCTGTAATTTATTACAATATATAGATATTTGGAAGTTAGTAAACCCTGTTTTTTCGACAACACCATTTACCGTTCAAATAAAATATTTTTCAGATCTTAAATTTATGAATCTAAATTTTTGACAGTCGGAAAATGTTGCCAACAGATAAAAGATTATAATACAAATTGAGAGAAAATAATTCAATTTAAATTTGATTTATATCGAGTTAATTAAAACTGACCCATTTTACCCCAAGACCCACTTAACCCCAACCCACCCTAGTAGAGTCAGCAAATACCTCTAATATCCCAACTTGAACTTGAACTGTGATTGCTCCAATTGGTTCGCGGGAGATGATGTATTTCATAATAAAACACAGTATACACAGGGGTGGGGTTTGATTACGTTTTCTTATTCAGCGGCACGGTCGACGGGCTAATACGTAAATACCATATTAAAAATTTAAATTATAAGAGTTACGGGAAAGCTTACTTTTTGGGATCGTAGCCTACTTCAAAAGAAACCTTAACTTGCTGTACTAATCTAAAGTTTGGAAAATTTTCCAGTGGAAAAAAAACATTTGTGATGTAAAACTGTAAAAACCTAAATCAAGATCTGCATAGCATTTTTGTACGCACATCGAGAGAATCAAAAGTTGCTATTAATGCGTTGAAAAAATGTTTAGAGCAAACAATTTATCTCTAGAATGGTGATAATTAAAGTGGTATTGTTATATTGTGATTATTTTCTGTGACGCAAAAGAGGAGGAATTTCTCCAAGTATCAGGAAGAATACAGTGCAATGTGTTGAGTATACAACTGGAAAAGAATATTTCGCTTAAAAAAGCTTTTTTTAACCATATTTGGGATATTTTTTCCTTTCAACTAATGATTACTTTCAATTTAGAAGAGATTTGTTTTCCCTATGGATAGTTAAAATTTTCTTAGCAAACTATTAGAAAATTGAGGGAAAATGTATTTCCATGTCTGGGTAGTAAATCTTTATATTAGTGTCATAACCTTTTCTCTATAGCTAATTTTAAATAACTATAAAAAAACCTACATTTACTCTATGGCTTTTTTAATAAAATTTTAATCAAGTTTTTAAAAAACTTGAAAAGAAAATTTGTTTTAAGTCATTTAACTTTAAAATTTATTGTCAACAAGAAAAAAAATATCTTTGTGTCGTGGAACCTCAGTTATTTCTTAAAAAATTATAGAACTAAGCAAAGTTTGGAGTTAAAATATTTTAAAAACTTTTATTCGGGAAAACTCAATTTTTGGAATTATCGCAATAATGGACTTATTTTGAGTGGAGCTTTTGCTTGTAATAAGTTTGCACCCAACAGAACAAAGTTTCTAACTCGACAGAGGCGAGGACAACGAAACAGCACATTTCTACCTCGAAAAAGTGCGCATCGGGAAAATGTCATCCTCATCGGCTGCGGCCACTCACCCCTCTACCGCACTCCGCGAGCCCAGAGCACAGCACCTGTAAAAACCCACGTGATCCCCGCTACCGCAAGCAGAGCGCTCCGGCCTCTTCTGCGCAGCCGCCGTAGCTCCCCTCTCCGAAAAACTTCTCCTTGGGGGCGCCTAAGCGAGCCCCGACCCGAATTTATCGGCAGGATCGCCCCCCTATAGAACGAAACTGCCTGATCGGCGATCGCCACACAACAGGAAATGCAGGACTGTCCTTGCCCGGATGTCGGACTGTTTTTGTTGCTTGTTTTTCCTCCGCGCCGCGCCACGGTGCTGACTGCTGGCAGCAGCAGTGTATTTGTGCTCCGTCAGCCGACGGGTTACCACTCGGATACGGCGCTGTGAGATGGTGTTTTCATGGAGTGCTGGGCCTAACCTGGGTACGTACTGTGACCAGGTGTGCCCTGCAGTCGACCACCAACCGGCCGCTGCATGTGCGATTGGATTAAATTATAAAATAATGTGCGGAGAGCTTTCGGTGTGTAGAGGTATAAACGTCTGCGTACATGTAGATCTCGCGCCAATGGCTCGTCCCCCATGCGTGACGTAGACATTTCTCGGGTCAATCTCTGCGACGAGAATGATTCCAAATTCCATAAAATACAAGAAATTGAGTTTTATAAAAGTGGAAGAGGCGTTGTAGCTGAAGTTTCGATGTGTCTTATCGTTGCGGAATGGAGAACTCTGGCTTTGGTAAAAGAGGTCGCGCATGCGAAATTGTGTTAATTGCTGCCAGTGGTGGAATAATTATGCAATGTTTGTGTTTACAGTGACATCACTGGATTACCAAAGTCGCTCAAATACTTCTTAATCTGTTTGCAACTAGTTAAATTTGATCTCCCTTCTGCTGCGCAGAAAGTAGGAAATTTTAGTTTCGGTATTCGTTTAACTACATTTTTTATTAGTTTGTTTATTAATATAGTCCTTTTGAACCGTATTTCTTCCCTCAAGTTTCAAATTGTAGGTCCGTGTATTTTTAAAAATTAGTCTGCATCCTAATTATTAAAACTAGTTATAATTAAAAATTAGTTTAGAAAAATCTGGCAACGTTGTTTTGTTTATTTACAAAAATTCGCCGCAGTCGCGAGATTTTGTGAAAATGAGTCCGCTGAGTAAACACTTTTTTAAAATTCGAATTTATAAACCAATGCTTTTTAAATGTGCGGAGAATAGGATAGCTAGTGTTGTTTTTCACACTTTCTATGTAGTAAAAATGGTGATAATAAAGGGTCTGCGAAAATTTTTTAACTGCCACTAAATGCATGAACTAGGAATGCAGAGGTCTGTCCAGACTTTTTGTAAAAATCTAGTCACAATTTTGTTAATTCAAAATTAGGGTTAAATTGGGTTCTTTCGGCCAGGGTTTTGTTAGTCATTGTGTAATTTTTTTAAAAGAATAGCAGGAGTAATTAAGTAGCTTATTACTTTTAAATTAAGTATTTAATATGGTTAATATCATAACCATCCAAGTAACTACAAAGATAGCCGCTGAAATTGCAATACCCTTACTCATCTGAATTTTTACCTTGGACATTGATCTAATTTAGAAAACATCCCTCACAATCACAACAGTGAAGTCCCAGGTTTGTCTTAAACCCTTTCAATCCTATGCCGCCCGAGATTACTATTGAATCCAATGGGAAACTTGGGACGGCTAGGTCTGAAAGGGTTAAGGAAGGGCACCAAGATTTTAATCTTTAGTGCACTGCATAACATCCAAAAAGACTGTGACTATAGGGTTAACACTACTTTCTGTAGCTAAATAAGGAAAACTATTGAAAATATTTGAGTAGTACTATACAGTACAGATTTGAAATAGGCCCTCCATGGCCAAAAAGGTGATGAATCGCCAAGAATGCGAGACTGGCCGATTGACTGGCTGCTATAGGGATGTCATCAAGTTCAAATCAGTTCCTTTTTATACTTTTTCCAGACAGTGAACTCAATACAATGGAATAATTCTCAGCTTTAAAAGTCTTATGTATTTGGAAAATTTTTACAAAAGCCATTTAGGTACCATTTCATTATGTGTCCTAGTATATCCCCCTGTG
Organism: Tetragnatha versicolor; assembly: GCA_024610705.1. NCBI lineage: Eukaryota > Metazoa > Arthropoda > Arachnida > Araneae > Tetragnathidae > Tetragnatha > Tetragnatha versicolor. The sequence goes on from JANDEH010000007.1 coordinate 51,696,077, forward strand.
CTAACCATCCAACCCCACAAGGATTAAAATCTTAAATACGATCTATAAACATTTTTTTTGCTACCAAACAATTATTAACTACTTAGGGAACCGCAAAACTTCCTGATGGTTTGACCCCCTCAATCACTTCTAGTGAGAATATATATGCTACTCTAAAATAAGTTGTGTAGTGCAACAGTTTTATGAATTTATTAGGAAATGTTTCTATATGTAAATATCTCTTTCCTATCAGCTTCTTAGTAATTTATAGCATGCAAAAAACTAAACTTTATTATCAGTATTGATATATGGTTATTTCTTGTAAATAATAAACATTTAATTTTTTCTAGGCCCAGCCAGGGAAGTTATACATATGTGTTGCGACCTGAGATGAATTGTTCCCCTAATGTCAATTTGGAAAGGTTCGAAGAGGCTGATCTTAAATTGCAGTTTCAACTGTAAGTAAAATACTATGCATTTTTAATTTATTAGTTGTCTATTATTAGCTGTAAAATTTATGTCCCTTAAGATTTTAAAGTCGTAGATAAGTTTTAAGTAACTGAAGCTTAAATCATGTCTTTGAATAATTAAGGAATGCAATTAACATAAATGTTCCTAAGCTTTATAAATTTATTTATGGTAAAGTTTTAATTAGTCATACTGCAATTTTGATGCAATATTCTTAAGTCCTATATCTCTCAACCTTATGACCCTAAGTAGTTATTAGTAAAAAAACATAATTTTGATGTGGGAATCTGCTGGGTGTTCGGAAACACCGTGGACAAACTTTGAGGGGTGGTAGAGGGGACCTAGACAATTATATTTCGAATAGGAATGGGGGTCGCAGATGCACCGTTAATGAGCTAGAACCCCTAATGTAGTGAAAGGTCGTTCCAAAAGGCAGTTTTCCTAAGGCCCATTTTACAAAACAAAACGTAATAGAATGAAAAAAATTATTGCATGAGGTACAGCAGTATCCATACTACTTCCACCATAAATTTAAACAAAACGGCCTACTTGTTAACCCGTGGGGGAATTATAAAACATGCAATATGGGTTCCCTTAGTGTAATGGTATTTTTTATGGAAGTTGGTTTTAAAAATACCATTACACTAATAGAACAAATATTACATGTTTTATAACTCACCCCACAGGTTAACAAGTGGGCTGATTTTGTTTAAATTTATGGTGGAAGTAGTATGGATACTGCTGTACCCGGACCTGGAAAAAGTGCCCGAACCTACGAACCTGGTTTGGGGGAAGCCCCTGCCAACTCCATAGGAGCAATACATAAGGTTTGGGGAAGGTTACAACTTTTTCCAGGTCCGGCTGTACCTCATGCAATAATTTTTTTCATTCAATTATGTTTTATTTCGTAAAACAGGCCTTAGGAAAACTGCCTTTTGGAACGCCCTCGTATTACATAAGGGGTTCTAGCTCCTTAACGGTGCATCTGCGACCCCCCATTCCTATTTGAAATTTGCTTGTCTAGGTCCCCTCTACCACCCCTCAAAATTTTTCCACTGTTTCCGAACACCCTGTATAATTATAAAACTGTATCACTAGATTTTTCCAATTTTACTGACTGACACAAACTTTTCCAATCTTAAGCCTTATCTGAAGTTAATGTTTAGCTTCACCAAAAACCTACTAGTGTAATCATTTTTTTTTTTAAATCTAGTGTGTGTGTGGTAAGATTTTTTAATAGTTTTTAATGATAACCCTTAAAATCACCCTTGAGTGTAAGGTCCTTAGGTCTAAAGATAAAATTTAGGTTTACCTTTTATAATGAATGTGTCACGTTTTTACATCATGACAGACAAAAATGTTTGCTGTTTGTGTGGGATTTGCCTGGATTTTCTGGTCTTAAGCCAACAGTTTTACATATTGAAGATTCTATTTAAATTTGGATATTGGAATATACAAAAAATTAGGGCTAAAATTTTGTATAATATCAAAAGAACTGGGATAATAGTAGTTCAGAGTTTTTGAACTAAGATTTAGGATAAAAACTTTCTGCCTAGAATTGAATGAGCTGTAGGTCTATATATAAGCATCCAAACATTTTATTAAATTCCAGTGATGGGATCTTTTCAAGTATTCAGTAGTGTTAATGCCTAATAATATTTTTACTTGTCCACAGTTAACCAGAATGTTGTAAACAAACTTCTAGAAAACATTATATTTTCTTTGAGTCTATTTGTTGTTTACAACATGTTTCCATTTAACAGCAACAAGTGCCTTAATGAAAAACGTCGTAGGGAGTCTACACCTGACTACCTAGATGAACTAGCAGACTATATTACTGCTAGTGCTTCTGACATGTGTTCCCTCTCTGCCAACCCTGACAAGTGTGCCATATTGGAAACAGTCAACCAAATCCGTCAAATTAAATTAGGTAATCTTTGATTTTTTATCACCAATAAACTATCAACAGTCTGTGTAAATAAATGACAGAAATATTTATTTTAGTTGCTAAAATTTTCTGATGGCTTTTTTAAAAGACATGATATCTTATGATGATAAACATGATGTGTGGTTATCAGTGGCATAGCCAAAAATAAATTTTGGAGGAAGGTATTCAAATTTTGGGGATGGATAAATTTAATCCATAGTAAAAAAATTCTTGACTATTGGGTGGAATCAATAAAAACCCTCATGATTCCTAAATACCCTCCTCAGGCTACGTCAATGTTTAAGCTCCTTTTCTGTAAAAACTGAAAATGTTTTGTGCAAAAAAAAACACTAAAATTGGTTAATTATTTAATTGCCAAAAGTATAGATATAATTTTTTTTCATTTATTTTTCAATAGCTGAAGATTGTGGTTCAGGTGATGACCTGCAAAAAAGTGAGGTTTCATCAAGCAATCCCACTTATCATGGCAATGATCTCATAGCTCCATTTTTACTCCATGTACGTATGGTTATTTTCAGTATTAATGACTCAAATTATGTTTATCCTTGTATTTCTCATTTTTTAAAAAACACTTATAATGTATATTTTCATTTTAGGCTTTAGATGGCTTCTTGTTTGTGGTAAATACTGATGGTAAAATAGAATTTGTATCCCACAATGTTGATTCCTTTTTAAAGTATAATCCAGTAAGTATAAAATCAGGAATATTTTGATCCATTAAAACTGCTTAACAATCTATATCACTACTTATTTATGTGAATGAAATTCATGGTTTAAATATTTTACTTTCAGGAAAATTTAATTGACAAAAGTATTTATAATATCATTCACGTAGGAGATCACGCAAGGTTTAGCAGTAACTTGTTGCCTATGTCTATAGGTAAGATCCATAAAAACTTTTGATTATATAATTTTCTTTATTTATATTTGATTTGATATGTATATTTGATATATTTTTCTTTACATTCACAACCCCTGATAACTTCAGTTTAGTTTGAACTTTTTATTTGACCTTTCTTTTATTTCTAGGTAACAGGTTTTGTCTTTTATTTCCAGGTAATGGCTTTGGGTGGTCGGAACCACGTGAATCGGTCAGTAAAAGCAGCTCTTTTAATTGCCGCTTCCTGATCAAACCTCCTGAAGATCAGGACGAAACTATGGAAGAAAAGCAAACCAGGGTATCTCAATACGAAAACATGCAGATCTCAGCGGTACTTTTACCTCATACCGAAAAGTCAGAAAACGACGATATTCAAACAGGTACATTATTATCGGATCTTCGTGATAAAAAGATCAGACTTATGCATCATAGACACATTCCATATTATTTTAGATAACTAATTATTCTGTTCTAATTCATGCTGCCACTTCTTTTTAGTTTTTACTTTTAACACCATAATTTTTTCAGAAGTTCAAAACCGTCTAGTGTGTGTCGCTAGGCGGTTACCACCCAATGAAAAAAGTAATGTTCCTGGAGTGGAGCAATTCCTTACCCGTCTTGACTTTAGGGGAAAGATTCATTCAGTTGAAACAAGGTTAGTTTTGCTCATGACTCTTTTTTGAAACTTAGACTCTTTTTAAACTGTAATTTCTGAAGATAATGGATTTATGTTGTTACATTAATTGGTTTTTGTTTACCTTTGCTATGTATGAAAACATCCAACGATCCACTTTCTCAAAGTTGTCCTCATTAATAAATTCTACAATTTTACTATAGTTTAGTAAAATCAATTTTAAAAACAAGTTACACCTCATATTTTTCTCAACACATTTATTATTTACTTAAGTTAATATCTTCTCTTTGAAATTTCAGTGGAATTTCACCAGTATATAGTCAATATTTAAACAAAGATATTGTGGGGTGCAGCATTCAAGAACTGTGTCACCCTGATGACTTTCAAAAGCTTACTCAACATTTAAAAGACAGTATGTATTTTAAAAATGTATAAATATTTTAAACATTTATTTCTAGTTAATTTTAATGGCTAAAATGTGTTAAACAGAAATTGAAGTGCTTGCTGTAGCATGCAAACGCTTTTACATTGGAGATTGTAGTTGCTTTTTAAAAAATTCATTTTTTGATATTTTTTGCTTTTTAGCCCTCCAGCAAGGCAGCAACACCAGTGGCATTTACCGATTCAGATTAGCTCACGAGAAATTTGTGTACGTTCAAACCAAAAGCAAGCGTGTGAATTACAACCTTATGGCCAGTGAACAAGAAATGATTATGGCTAGCCATACAATCTTGAGGTAATTTTGCTCTTTAAAATGGTTATTTTGATTTATCTTGTGAAATCAGTGTTAAAAGTATAAGTTACAAGTAATCAAATAAACTTATGTTTTGATAAAAATTCCTCACATAAATATGCTTGCATTTCTTTAATCACTGTATTCCTTTATTGTTATTTTTTATTCCTGAAATTTAGTAGTTCAAGTTTAAGAGGATAGTCACTACTTAGAATGCATACTTCACTTGATTAGGATTATAGATTTCCTCATCCAGAAACTAATCCTGATTTTTAATTCCCAAATTCTTACCTAGTTTACTCAACCTTTTGTTTTCTATTTGACTGGATTTAGGACTCTAGATATCTTTTTTATGTATACGTACTGTTTTGAAATGATATCCAAGTGAGTAGGTAAAACCTATTCCATAATATTTGAAGTCTATCTATGTCTTATTTTACAACCATAGTTAGGAGTGAAAAGTTGACAACTAACAATTCAAAGCTGACTTTTGACATCTTTAATTCTAAATTAAGACAATTCAATGCAGAACCGTTCAGAGTTGCAAAAAATTTTTAGTAGCAAATACTACTGCGAACTATTTATTGATGGCTACTTTCAATTCAAAATAACCTCATAATGAATTCACATAGTTAATTTGACCATTCTATGAATTACTAGACTGCAACTTTACTTGACCCTGGCTAAGAGCAAACAAAAACTTAGTTCCCAACGCGGTGTCTGAATTTTGATTGAAATCAAGAACTTCGATTTAGAAATATGATTAGTTTGTTAACCTAAGTATTATAGCATCTTGTTTATCATGATTTGCATAATGAAGCTCCTCCTAGCAACCCAACATCCTTTCTGTTTACTCAGTTAATCCTTTCACGATGTGACCTCATAGGATCAAAAAACTTTGCAGTCTAGCTAGTTTCCATTGAAAGGAAAGTAACTCAATAACGATTTGTATTCTACAGGGACAGTGACCACTGTTTGGAAAACAACGTGGTCATCCCTCAGCGTAGCAACCCTTCTCCGGCCAGCGGCTCCATGGTCCCGTCTCTGGGCTCCACCATGAACGGGAACTCTTCCTACTCCTTCTCCTCCCTCAGTCCTCAGGAATTCAACCTCAATGACATTGGACTGGAGTTCCTGCCCTCGTCCAGCTGGGACATGAGTGGGACAGATGGAGGGGACCTGGACAACGCGAGACTGGGTCAGGACATGGACAATGGTATGGGGTCTACTGGGACCTCCCAGAGGGGGCCCTCTTCCGCCTTCAGCCCTGACTTGTTGTCCGGGCGAGGATCTCCCTCCGTGCAATCGCCGAGCGGTGGCACGACGAACAGTCCCGCCCAACAGCCGGGACGGGCCACCCCGTTCTCCAACAGCTTCCCCTTCAGCCCTGTGTCATCGCAGACTGTCAGTCGGACTTCCTCGCCAAGCGTCACGGCCAAGGACTCGGCAAGCAACAACAACGAGCAGCTCGCGGGGCTGCCGAGCCCCATGGGCGGCCTGCTCGGTACCGAGACGCAGAAGCTTCGCAACCTGCTGACGCACGGGGTAGAGGAGGCGGACTCCTCCAAGAACCAGGAGAAGATGGAGGAGCTCGCTGCCGAGAATGGGTTCAACGGCGGTGCCGAGCCCACCGGCGGCGCTCAGCAGCACAACGAGAACATCATCCTCCGGGAACTCCTGAACCAGGAGGACGAGGACATGAGTGACGAGAACTCCAAAAACCTCCAGTGTGATTCAAACTGCAATGTGCCCATGGTCACAGACATGTGCTCGAATGACAGCCTGCAGAAACGGACTTTGAATAACAATAATATGCTGAGAAAGGTAGGTAGAGTCTTTTAAATCTATCTTAGGTACTTTTCTGTTTGCAAAGCCTTTTCCTGTAAAAAAGCTATATTTGTTGCACATTCAGGCTTAAATGATGAAAAACATGTTTAGGTTTACTAATGTAGCATTTTCCATAAAAATAAAAGTAATTAACTTCCATCTTATTTACTAAAATATTGCATGGACTAGAGCTTTGCAAACAGAAAAATACTTTTTATAGTCATGGATCCTACAGCTATATTTGTTCAAGATAAGTACATTTATAAAATTATCTTTCATGATACTATACTTACTTACCTTTTGACTAAAATTATGTTTAAAAAGAGCAAATGTTATAAATATTTTTGGGTTCTATGGTTCTGAGGTATTGGAAACATTCTTTTCACTCTTTTAACATGAGCTTCTCCTACAAAATTTAAAATACATTTAACTTTCATTTCTTACTAATTTAATTAGCAATCTTAATTATAATCACTGACAAGTTTTGGTTTGACAAAATTTGTTGTGTAAAACTAAGACTTCCTCCCTTTGAAATAAAAAAAACAGTATCATTCAGCCCCCATTTATATAAGTAGGCTTTTTTAGAATTAGTCATTTTCACCTTAGCTTTATTTAGTAAAAAAACTTTTTAAATGAAAAATAAATAAACATAATTATGAAGCTGTATAAAAAACTTTTTTATTGTAAAAATATAATATTTTACTCATAAACAAGTATAGGATACTATCATAGGGTAGATCTTTAGATATGTCATTGTTAGGATACTGTGACTGAAATTATTTGCTAAAGCTACTTAGTTATCTTACAACAGTGAATCCTGAATATTGGTATTAATTCAGATAATCCTTTGTTGTTGTTGTCTTGTCCAGCAAGCAGTGCAATTTGATCAAATTGATCCATAAGTGTCCAAGACAGCTCTGACCACATCAATAAAGTCCGATAATTCTTTAAAGCATATAAATGACAAATAACTATAAAATAGTTAGTTTTTATAAAATCTAAATGTGCCCGTCCCTATACTAAGGGGAACTAAACCCTTTTTCCATATACAACAACCTACTAACTTGAGCAATCTTCAGAGTACAGATTGCTGGTGAGTCTTTCAACCAAGGACTATATTTAACCCTTTAAATTATGAATTTAAAGAAAAAGGGCCTGATGTGGCAACTCGTTTACCCATTTGTTAGACTTTTTTTTCATTTTGATGTGTGTGATTATTTATTGACAGTAGTGATGTGTAAGTAAGAAGATGGAACAATTTTGCTAAGCAAAGGCTGGTGTCATAAGCTTATAGCACATCTGTGTTCATATAACGTGTGCTTATCTGTAGAAGGAATCCAGGAGCTACATATTAACACATGAATTTACAATAGAAGACAGCTCAGTTTGAGGCAGAACTTACTGAAATGGCATTCCAGTAGCTCCCTCTTTTTTTTATCTCTCTCTTCTTAAATAAAAGAAAAATATAAAAATTAACATTTGCCAAAAAAATTCATAATTGTTATTAGTTAATTAATAAATTGTTACTATAAAAATGTATATTCAAGCAGTAAATAGTTATAGTATTAACCTCAAAAAAACTATAATAGAATTTGGTCCTTTATCAACACCTATATCAAGTTTTCTGAGGATCAAGGGGGTCTACTATACCAGGGGTTTCCAACTGGCGGCCCGCGGGCCGCATGCGGCCCGCCGGGTCATTTTGTGCGGCCCGCGAAGCTCACTGGAAACCCTCCAAAAAGTAGCTACAGAACACTTTTTAGCACACTAAAATTCAAAATTTTTTAGGGGGAGAACCCCCGACCCCCCCATTTACCTCTCAGATTATGGACTAGCTTCGATCGTTTTCTATGGTGCAAGAATTAAAAAGTGTCGAGAGGTCGTTTGTAAAACCTGAAATTCCCCCTGAGCGTAGCAAGGGGGTATAAAGGCTTTTATAACATTTATCATGAGGAGGGACAAAATGGAGTATCAAAAAAATAGGTAAAACAATCCTCTAAGGAAAATTTACAAGCATTTTTTTGAGGAAGACCTTTTCATTTAAGAATATTCAAATATTCTTAATTCTTTCAGAATATTAAATATATTCAGTATTCCTACGAGTTGTGTAAGAATTAAAAAATTCATACATCGTCCCTCTTTTGTTGGAAAAGTTTCATATTGAAGACTCACCCCAAAAAAATTATCATCGTTAAAAAGGAGCCAAATTACTTTGCGGCCCGCCACTTGACTTGTGATTTCGGTTGCGGCCCGCGAGTACTTAGAAGTTGGAAACCCCTGTACTATACTATAGCTGAGCTAACTTGTAGAGTGTTGCCCGATACTAATGTTATGATTTAATCTTTCTGTATGGGAGTGTGGACAGTCATAAATGTGTTCCAAGTCTCACAAACCAAAGGATCTTAAAATGTAGGTTTTTATTTAATATTATGCTGTTTATGCTCAATATTTGGAAAATATTTTCTCAATTTAGTCCTTTATTTTATTTTATTTATTTAAAAATATTAAATATGTAAAAAATGCAAGTTGTTGCAGTCTTAAAATTTGTTGATGTTTAGAATATTTCATTTTAATAGCTTCTTAACAATGATGAGGATAAAAGCTTTAAGAAAAATCAAGACCTACTAATTCAACAACTTCTGAAGGCAGAAGGAAAAGTGGGTGATATTCTGTTTATTACTTTAAATTGATTTCGGGGGCACAGAATAAATTTTTTTAGAAAACTGTTTTCTTCCTGATTTTACTTTTTACTCATTTTTTTTACTCATTTTGCACTCTTCTCTGCATGTTTTTATTTGTTTTATATATCCACCTTAAAAATTCAATCTCTGAACAGGTTTATTATTAAAAGGTAATATGGAAACAGATTTACTGTAGGTCCTCCACAGCGACTGACAATTTGGTGACTGCTCTATAGCAGCAGCCATTTGGCCTATCTCCACTTCCTGGTGACTATCGCCATTTCACTGTGGAAGTCCTTCATCAAATCTGTTTCAAAGAAATGAAGTAATAAATCTAACTGATTTGACCAATACTTAAAGGTTGCAGAACTCTGTGGTGTGATCTATGTATATAATAGCTATTGAAAAATCTTTTGCAATTCAAAAATTACTTGGGAAATTCCCCAGGATAAAAAACAGGGCTGAGGTAAAAGCATTTAAAGAATTCGGGATCAGCATTTTTTTTTCATTTTAAGCATTTTTTTCTTACTTTACATTTATGACTTTAAATTTAACTAAGATATTGTTGTTAGTAATCAGTTAGTTTCATGGCCTATAAGCCATGCCACACCATAGTTCTATGGCCTTTTGGTAAAACTCCTTTTTAGACAAGGTTTTAGAAAAGGTAATTCAATGCAGTTACTTACAACTTACTAGCTATCAATTTAAAAAAAAACTAAAAAGATCTGTTCTGCACAAATTTGACTGGAACATCAAGTCCCATTTAAACATGATACTCTGATTTTAAATTACTTACAACTTATTTTGAACTTATTAACAACTTATTTGAGGAGTTTTTATGAAGAAGCTCCATTTAAATACATAGAATTACAGCATATATAGAAATAAGATTAGTTATATTTAAAAGCTATTTTATAATTATTATAAACAAATGCATTGGGTATATTTTAAGCTTTCTGCAAGTAACAATATGCTTAGAGACCTAAGTGAATCCCTCAGGGATTGTTTTTTTAATGTAATCAAACATATCTGGAAACAATGTTTTGGTGGTTGCTAGTTTTGTGGATTTTGCAAATAACATTAATTTTATGATTTTTTGGTTGATGTAGAAAGTTAAAAGTCTGGAGAATTTGCCACCGCATACTTTTATTCACAAGCTATTTAAAAATTACCATCTATCCTACCCAAACTCAAAATTATTATACACAAAATGAAAGAAAAACTTGAAAACAGTTTCTTTACAATCTGATTCATCATGCGTAGAGACCTAAGTGAATCCCTCAGGGATTGTTTTTTTTAAAGAATAAATAGTACTTATTTTCTGTAAGAAATATTAAAGTGTTGCTTAATAGTCTCCAAATTAATTAAAAGTATTTGAAAAACCTCTAAGAAAATATAATACATAAATTCTAAATGAGCAAATCCTGTGTTACATGGAAAATTACTAAATTCTGATTTTCTCAAAATAAATTTGACAATATCCAGTAGTACCTACACTTTTCCCCTAGCCGATAAAACTGTTTGTATTGTATTTCTACAGTAGAGCACATGTTTTTTACTTAGTCCGATCAAACAATTAGTGCATTGTCAACCAAACTAAAATCCATTTATCACAAATTCCTAATTATGAACCATGGATTTACCTCAAAATAGACAATATGCATGATTTTCAAATTCATTTTAAAAAGAAAGAGCATGAAAAATGCTAATTAAAACGCCCCGTTTTGAGTCAGGTGACTTAAGGGATTTTTTTAAACACTTTTTGTGATTTTAAAAGTTGATTTTCGGGTTTTTCATTATCGAATTAGTAAATTGGGTAAGTTTTAGGATGTTTTGTGACATAGTGCATATTGTCTATTGATGATAATTTTTTTTTTTAGAGAAGTGGTTATTTATCCAGTGTAAAAACTGTCTTAAAAAGTTTTTTGAAAGGAAATTTTTACTGCAAATCTTGCCCAAATTATTCAATTTAAGGATTGTATAACTGATTTTATTCAGATTGCAACTTATAAAAATATTAAATTATTAAGTTCTATATGATTTTTTCTAAATATTCTCATGTTGTTTCACCATAATATATTATTGCATGCATTATTATTATTTTCCTAGTTGTTCCTTTCAATCGTTTTTTCTATTGTAGTCAAAGTATTCTATACTCTCTGGTTATCAATGTTATTTTTGTTGATATGGTCAGAGAGTGAGATATGGTTATCAGATCATACACATTTTAGGAACCACTTATCTATATAAACATGTTTTAGTTTTTTATTCTTAATTTTAAAATATTTGTGAACACAGTTACTGGGCAGTGCATTTCTTTAAACTAGCTAACAAAATTTTTAAACATTCAACATTATTGCTTTTTACTATTTAATTTTTTTATTAATTGTTATCTAATTTAAATTATTGTTTAACGATATGTGCTCAATTATTGTTTAAATGCTCTTGCTTTTTGCCCTATGGCTTTTTTCTCCATTCGTTTTATATGGCATTTAATTAAAAATATTTTACATTTATTTATTATTAAAATATATTACACATGTATATATTCTCAAAAATATTTTACATATTTTAAAAAAATATACCTATTTCCACTTATAATTTTACCCTTTCTATATCATAAAAACTCAGCATTTCAAAATATTTTGGCACCTCTTTTACTTTTAGGTATTGAGGGTATATTCAGGCTGTATACTATCAACTTACTTGTGTAGTAAATTGTTTCAAATGTGTTAGTTAATTATACAAATTTAATTGGAATGCATATTTTATTACAATATGAAAATACTAACCTAAATATTTATTATATAATGTGAAATTTTTTTAAGCATCTTCTGATTATTTTATTGTATCACTACAGGTAGCGGCTGAGATTAACAATATTGGCGCACCCAAATCTGGAGTAAACTCTAGAATGCCAAACCAAGTCATGGAGAACTCAATAAAACGAAAATCTCCAGATACCCCAATGGACGAGTCGGTAGCAAAAAGACCAGCTTCTACCCAAAACCAACAGCATGTATGTTTCGTTCTATAACTGCTCTGCTTTGGACTTTTCCAAACTTCTCTTTAGTGAGCCAAATCAGGGTTATTACGTTTAAAACACTTGCAAAAAAAAGTTTAAAATACATGTATTTTTGGCAAGTTGCTTGCTTTATTCAAGCAATGAACTCACCATTTTCATGTGGGGATCACCCAGAGCTTAAAAATTTCGTGCAAGTATAAGCCTGGATACAAACCACCAAATCACCATAAGTATACCTAGTAAAAAGCCTGTTTCTGGTGATGTTAATTTACGAAAATCACTTGAAAAGACAGACTGTGTTTGCACTATATATAGAAATTTTACCTTTGTTATATAATCTAATTTCAATTTTAAAAGTCAAATATAGTTTTTTAAAAATCATGCTTTTAACATTTCTGTGTCGAGGGTTAAAAAACAAATGAAACACGTTTTAGACAAAAAATGCATGTTTTTAAAAAAGTTTCTTTTCAACCCTGAGCCAAATTGATTTCTTACCTGAGCTTTCACACGATTTCCAGGCACACCTAGCTGGCCAGAACCCTATGCTAGCTTCAATGCTGGCCCAGACCCCTCGCACAGCCCCAACTGTGCCCACCAGCCTCGCCAATGCCATCGTGTCACAGCTACCTCAGGAGCGGCTGCCAAAAAACCTCGAGAAAAAGCTCGTCCACACCCCTTACACCGGTGCCCCTGGCTCCGCTCCTACCAATGCCAACCACACCTACGGCTTCCCCAACATGGGGGGAGGGGCGCGGTCCCTACTGTCCACATCTCTGCAGCAGGAGGTGGTCACTGCGGATGCGAGGGGTCATATGACCCTTGCGCAGCCAAACAACCACTTCGGCCCGGTGGGCGGGTTTCCTGGAGGGAACCTGGGGATGGAGGGATACACCAGCCTGATGAGTGGATCGCAGAGTGCGGTACAGAACGCAGCCAACGTGCTGATAGACGGGCTGGCCGAGGCAAGCAGAGATCCCAGCAATGTTGTCAGTGCAAGTGATCCTTTGCTGTCGGATATCTTAGATCAGGTAAGAGCTCTATGTAAAAGCTTTTATGATGATAGATAATGTGTTTTTAACTAACCCTTGAATTTAACAACATGCTGTTTTCATGATGTTATGCAAATACAGTGATTATACAGACGGTATTATAATAATGTGACTACATTACTATCGCAAACATGAATACATGAGACATGAATATTATTGCATCAGTGTATGAGTAAAACAGTTTGTTGAATTAAGAGGTTGATTTAGTATTTGAACCATTTTTGTTTAGTCTTGAAGAGCAAAATTTTGGAAATATATTTCTAATTGCTAAAAAGTGATAGATACTTTTTGAATACTTTTACTGAAGCATCTTCAAATTTTCCCTAATAATTTCTTTTGTGAGTTGTAAGAAATGTTTTTTCTATTGATATAAATATAAATTTTGCTCTAAAACCTAATATTTGTTTCCTAGATTATCTTATTTGTAATTGTTCCGATTTTTTTATATGATCCGCACAGTTTAATCTTTGATAATTGCAAAAATCAAACTATAATGAATCATTTACCGAAAACATTTATTTTGCTATTATTTTTTTAATCCTCCCACATAGCTGCCAATTCTTCCAATTTAGCAGGAAGATATTTTAGTACTTCACTATCTAATATTTTACCTGTTATTTTTTATACAAATCTTCTTTTTACAGTCCATTTCTGGTGTGTAAATTTTCAGACTTTTAAACTTCGTCACTGATTAGAAAATTCATTAAAAAAGGGAAATCTGGCTAAACCAGGAAAATTGGTAGCTATGCCCCCAAAATTTAAAACTTTCCCCCTAACTTCTTTACAGCCTTTAAAAAAATTGGATTTTTCTGTTGTAACCCTCTTTCAATATTCTCATTGTGTCACATTCCTCAGGTGTGGAGTATGGAGCAAGACCTCAACATGGGCACAGAAGACTACGCCCTCTACAAACTCCTCGAGGACCTCCCCGAGGCGACCGCTCCCGCCCCCTCCGCTAGTCCCCGCCCCCCTTCCGCCCAGCAGCAGGACAACATGCCAATGGCAGAGAAACTCGCTATCCAGAGCATCCAGAAGCAACTCATGAGCTACGAGCCCCCGAATGCCCAGAGAAACTCTCCAAGGTTCCAGCAGGCGCCGCCCGGAATGGCGTCTTCCAACTACCCCGGCATGAACCAAGCGTACCAGACGGCACCACCAGCGTACACGATGACGAACCCTCAAAGAGCGAGGGCTCCCGGTCTGCATGGAGTGCAGAATAGCATGGGGATGGGTGGACAGGTGCCGCAAATGAATAACCAGAGGCAGGCTCTGCCCCAGTATGGAGGAATGAATAATATGAATGATGCACAAGTGAGTCTTCTTTACGTTAGATTTGGCTATACGATACAATTTGCATTACAATAGGAGGTAGGCTGTTTTGCCACACAATTTTCTGGGATTTCATATCCCTTCCTCTATGTCCCATGTTATTAATCTCTCAATGAGATGCCATACATTTGAAACTATACCATACTCAGGGTCCGTATGCCTCCTGAAATTTTTCTAAGGGCCCTTATAACTTTTGAAAATTATGTTTTTTCTCATAAATTTACCCTCTGACTCCTGGAAATCAATAAAATTCCCTTTTTCTAACTTCTTCTGCAATTCTTAGTTCCATTATTCATTCTGAACTCATTCTACTCATAAGATGTAAAGAGGATTAAGGTTAGTAATTATTCCTCCTTCCATGTTACCTCCTGGTTTTTCTGTAATATACTCCTAAAAGACTCCTGAATTTTACTATAATTGGAGTATCCTACTCAAATTTAATCCCTTCAGTCCTGACCGGCTCAAATTTTCTATAGGATTTAATAGAAATCTTGGGCGGTTAAGGACTGAAAGGGTTAATCATCAAGTGAAAAAAGTATTTACTCAAAATTATAACTATTTAAAAATCAGGAGAATTAAAAGGAGGAGGTTTTAAAGTTGGGATGTCACAAAATAGTCCTTCTCTTGTCACATTCTGTCTTATAATATCCCTCCCCCTTTAAACAAATACATAATTTGTGAATTGCTCAGATAAAATGGAAGTAGTTCTTTTTTTTTCATATTATTGTTCTAACTTTCAAATTATATTGTGGGGAAAAAGTTATTAAGGACTGTACTCATGATAAAATAAACTGCTTAAAATTCATTTGATGAAATTTTTTCCATATTTCTTGACCATTCTAATTCTAATTTGAACTTTTGGGTAATTGGTAAATCTAGTATGCATAAAAATTAATTTTTAAAAATGGACATTTTCAGTTGTAATGTTTTTTACCATCCCTTCATCTTTGAATCATCCAAATATCGCTATACTGCTAAATATTTTCATAATCATGGGCATATTTCCTTTTTCCTCAGTCGAGACGGCAACTCCTTGAGCAACATAGGCAGAAGCTGTTTCTTCAACAGCAGATGAACCAAAAGAAACTTCTGATGCAGCAGAAACAGCAACTGTCTTTAAATTCACTGAACTCAAGACAACAAATGTCAGACAATGTCGCCTCTCTCCAGTCATCCTCATCTAGCCCCTATGGAGAAAACATGAACGACTTGATCAACAACACTGTTGCTCCCAATGTTACACTTCAGGTATAGTTTCTCCTATTAATTTATTTTCCTAAATGGTGTTTCTTGAATCTGTGTTTATTTTACTAATTGCTGTTGAATGTTAAAAGCCTGATTCGTATCCTTTATTATGACTGTACTAAAATGTGGTGATTTTTTTTCATGAGTACTTGAACTTTATTGAAAAATATGATTATTGTTTACAGTCTGTTAACTTGTATAGTTCAATTGTGTACATGCCACCTAAACTTAGCAGATATCTTGTGGGTCCTTCTAATTCCTATTTCCTTCCTATCAATCTTCCATTTGTTACATGATGTAATGTACTGAAAGTTATTTCAAAAACGACCAGACCAAAATAAACAAAACTAAACTTTATTTATAACAAGTTAAATTGAATTAATTAAAAACAATTAAAATTTAGGTTGAAATTTAAAAACAGTTCGAGATGGTCGCCTGGCTCACCTCTTTTCTCTCCTCTGATCGGATCTTATATAGTCCCCGGACAGAGCAGTCCCGCACACACACTGAGACGTCACAGCAATCACACAGTAGAATCATAGTCACAGAGCAGAGCGCCAGCGCCAGAACCACACTCCTCATAACCACGACGCCACAATGACTAAGTTTACTACTAGGTAGAGATGGGAATGGCCGGAAAAAAACGGAAACTTTGGGGAAAAACCCGGTTTTTTCTGAAGGGTTTATTTCTTTCTGGAAAAATTGAAACAATTCTGAGTAAAGTATTTGAAATTAACATTTAACTAATATCAGTTTAAAAATATTTAAGATGATATTCTTATATACAATGCTTAAAAATGAAGTTTTAACCATATATAAAGCATTTTTCCCCAAAAACTACTAGGACATGCCCATGTGCTCTATTTTCAGATTCACACTATCTTTATAAGTCTCTTAAATTTCTTACCATTAATTAAGGACCCTTCTCTTTTAATGAAATGGATTCTACAATCTTGACATTGTATTCATCACCTGTAAATTTTTCAAAAGAAAAGGGGGCTACGATTATACTTTTAAGGTTTAGTTCCTGTAAATATCCCATGTTACATTATTTTAAAATTAACTTTTGATTTATAACTGAAAGAAGCAAATAATAGCTCCTGAAGATTTAGTAAAAAACATCAAACATATAATTATAAAAGAAGAAGAAGAAATTTGGAAAAGAAGCAAATATGCATCAGACTTCGCTCATTTGGAACAGGATACCTCAAAAGTTTATTTAATTTCCTCCAATCGGAAAATGGATGTTCTTCTGGCAAAACTAAAAACTAAAACTTTATTAACAAAACAAAATTTATTTAAGATTGGGAAAGCAACAAGTCCTCTATGTTCATTCTGTAATGAAGTAGATTCTAATGATCATTTACTCCTCCAATGCAAAAAATTCACCAATCAAAGGAAAAAGCTTATAGAATCTATAAATACGTCTTCAACAAGTTTTACAGAAATATTAAAAGTGACTAATGAAAATGCCAAGGAAAAAACCAAAGCCATAATCAACTTCTTAAAGTCAATAGCAGACATTATGTAGAAAATCTTTATAGCCCACACAAGGAAATATAAACATCAGGAAGAAGAAGACGAAGCGACTTTTCAGTCAGCGCAAGTCTCATTATAACTTGTAACTTGTAACTGAAAGAATTTTCCTTAAGTTTAACACTGTTACAAAAAGTATACCACTCACTTACTATTTTCTCTTTTTTCAGAGGTCAGCCAGCATGCCAGAACCCCAGCTCTCCCCGAGGTATTCCAATGTCCAGCAGATGTCCAACTCTGTGGGTCCCCCAGCCAGCCCCTCCCAGCTATCCCCGGGTCAGCGGCAGCAACCCCCCTTCTCCCCCATGTCCCAGCCAGGCTACCCCAACAACTACGGTCCTGCCCAGGCCCGACTCTCCCCTCACATCCAGCCGCAGGCAGGCAACTGGGTGCAGCGGGCCTCCCAAAACCAGCCCAATCTGCAGCAGCAAAACCCAATGCTGAATGCACAACTCTCGCAGGTGAGTGGATGGAAATGGTTGTTATTGCATTATGATTTTCAGGGTAATTCCATGTGTGACTCACACTACAAATGAGCTAAATTTGATTCTTAAATTCACAACTGAAGAATTATTATTCGATTAAATTGGATCTACCTTTGGTTTTTTACCCTTAGTCCTTTAGTTGATGGTTGATTTATATATGTTACGGCAAAGTGATTAATTGGGCATTATTAATAATGCCCAGAGTGGAAGCGGCAAAGTGATAAATTTCATTCATAAATTTCATTGAATTTATCACATTGCCCGGGCATTATTAATAATGCCCAATTAATCACTTTGCTCGTAACATATACACTAGCTACTAAATTTCATTTATTTTATGATGGATTTTCTGTTTTAGGCAAAATTTGAGTATATGGTTCACACTACAGGTAAGGGTAATGTGATTCATAACACAAATCGCAACATCTATCATAAAATAAATAAAATTTAGTAGCTTGTGTATATAAACCGACCATCAACAAAAGGAAAATCGAAGGTAGATCTAATTCAATCAAATCATAATTCTTAAGTCGTGATTTTAAGATTCATATTTAGCTCATTTGTTACAATTTACAGGGTACCTACTCACTCATGAAATTAGCCTTCAATTTCTTTATTAATTAAGGAATTTGTTGAAATGCTGATTATTTTTAATGCTTCTTTTTAAAAGTGAGATAAAGTAGACATGGAGAAAGTTCTGCTTTCTTTCTAACGAGTTCCAATGTCAAATCTCATTGCTCTAATCCACATCCATTCCCTCAGCAACAACAGCAGCAGCAGCAACAACAACAACAACAGCAAGCTAACTTCGCAAACCAGCAAGCCCGCTTCTCGGCCCAACAGCAGCAACAGCCACGGCAGATGCTGCACTCGATGCCCAGCCCCGGGTCGCGGGGCAACACCTTCTCCAACCCCCCAGACTCCCCGTTCCACCCACCTTCCCCTGGGGTCAACCTCTACCAACAGGCTCCTCCAACACAACAGCCTCAGCAGAGGCTTCAGAGGGCAGTGTCCATTCCAAGTGAGTAACACCGCTCTTGTATATATTTAAATTGGTTTACCATATACCAGTGTGCTTACCAGTCTAATCCTGGATGGTTGATAAATTTAATCTGTGTTGTGATGGTTAATGTCTGGGGTTACAAAGGATTTGAAAATTTTATTATTGGCTAAAAGGATTTTTGAAAATTTTAGACTTACAATTTATATTTTGTGACGTTTTTGCCTGAAAAAACTGCTCTGGAGAGTGCTCTATGAGTAATATTTAGTCTGCAGGAAAGGATAGGTTTTCAATATTAACTATTAGGCATTAGAAGTTCCTTAACGAAGCGACTGTAAATAGTTAGCAAATGTCTCCATCCAATCAACAAGAAGTTCCTTGTTGTAGTCCTTATGTTATATTTAAAAACACACTAGTTCTGAAATAGTCATGTCATGTCTATTGAATATTACAATTGGATAAATAGTTAGTTGCCTCCAGCAAACATTTTAAGAATGCTAAAAGTATGTCCTTCTTTGAACCCCCCAAAAATGGTAAGGCAATGTCTGCCACAGCGAAAGGGTTTTTTAAATCTTGTGCTGCTATACTTTTAAAGCTATCAATATTTCCTTAAAAGTTTAAATTTCAGTTTCATTTTATTAAAATATTAAATCCCTCACATACTTGAAATTCGCAACATTCTTTGAGATTCATATTTAAAATGAGTTAAGTTTTCTCTCAAATTGGGAATTCACCGTGAAAAGGTAAACTCTGTAAAACTGTTTCTCAACATTGATGTCTTCTTTTTCAGATCGAGGGAGTTCCCCTCGAGGCTTGCCTGCCGGTTTCACGGGAGGTGATCCCCTGCTCTCCCCACAGCCATCTCCCGGGAACTACAATGCACCCACCCTTTCCAACTACAACTCCACCATGCCTGTGTCCACGTCGTCCAGCTACAACCTGGACAACTTCTCATACGACCAGCAGGTGTACCCAGGTGGCATGATGGACAGGTATGTGTTCTCAGTGTTCGAATAACCATCATTTTGAATTAAATTTAAGTGCATTTTTCTATAATGAATTTTTTATCAATAGTAGGACGCGAGGAAATGGGGGTGGATCCATCCGTTCTGAATATGTCAGACAAGAACTTAGAGCTAAAGTTGGGGCTAGAACTCAGCAACATCAGGTAATGAAATGTGAATAATAATTTTCTCTGGATTCCATAATATCGTAAAATGTTTAAAATTTAACAGTTTGTATTAATCAGGGATGAGATTTTTCAGACATTTTAAAACTTTTCAGCAAAAATTTCAGACTCTTTATGCAATAAAATCAGTTTATAAACTGGAATTTTCTACTAAAAACTACATCTTTTTCATTTTTTGTGAATGTTCTTGGTTATGAGGCTCTTTCCTATGGTAAATTTTCATATTTGAAGCAGTTAAATATTTTTATTTGGTTTGGGTTACGATATTCTTAACAATTCTTGCAGTTTTCAGACTTTTGCTCTTTTGTCAATCTCATCCTTGATTAATTTATTAAAAGTTTTAGTATTTCAGTTGGACTTAACCATGCTTTAAAACTTTTCAGTGTACTTGACATTAATTGAATATTGATCTTAGTTTGATTCAATACATTTATATAAATCCTTTTTAAAAAATTTTATTTACCCCCTTCCAATCTTTATAAAAATTATGTTTTTCTAGATGTTGACTTGTGTTGTATTTTGTAGGTTCACCAACAGTTAAATCAACTCCCACAAACCTCTGGGCCACAGTCTTCAAGTCAGTCGCTTAGTCAAGCTGATTTTGAGGCACTTGGGTTCTCTCTTGACCTAGGCAGTGGTAATTTAAAAAGTTTTTGTTTCCTTTCAACAAACATAATTATCAAACATTAAATAATATCTGTAAACTTAAATTTAAATTCAAATAATAAAATTTTTGTGATGATAGCTGGATTTTAAGATAAGTGTTGTTCCTTAAATTAAAATATTGATATTTTCTTAACAGATGGACAGCCATCATCACCAGCCTTATATCAATCATCGCTACTAAATCAAGTGGGTCCTACCAACAGTAATGACTCCCAATCTCAAAGGAGTAGTCCGAGGGTAAGTTATCTTTTTTAAGCTTTTCCTCCATCTTTTTACTTAAAAGATTTAAGTAGTGTTACAACTTCAGATCCAAGAAGAACATGTTTTTTGTTTCTCATTCTTTTATTTACAACATGAAGAACACACAGGATGATTACACACATCACATCAACTAAAGTTTATGTACTGGTTCAAACTCCATTGCCAGGTTCTAATCAATGCACACATAATGTACACAGGTACAACAGTTTCAGAGTTTGACAACACACACACAACACAGTAGTGACTGAAAGGTCACTAAGGCATTGCAGTAGGTTGCTGTTATATAAATCCCAATAATTTCTGATCCATTGGTGTGCAGTTGATTGAATTGATTAGTGAAAATTCTTATTGAGCTATTTTGTGTCCTATTATTTTTTAAGTATTGCTTAATTTCCTTTGCTTTCTTTAAACTTTGTATTTCTGCTTCAGTTCAAGTGGTGAACTAGTGGTTACTCATTTTGTCTTGCTAGTTTAACTAAAACATAAAAAATATTCCACAGGGAAAAAAAACCCTTACTTGAGTCATAAATTACATTAATAGTCTTAATGTTTTATTTATTTGTGCAAGCTTATGTGTCCCAACTGACTTTTTTGTCTTCTTTTAGTTCCAACTAGAAGAACCCAGACCAGCTGAACCAAAAAAGTCACTTCTCCAACAGCTTCTATCTGAGCCTCCATGAACTTTAATCCTTCCCCGTGTTGTCTAAGACTATTTGAGTTGGAAAGGTTTTGCCTGTTTTAGTTTTGCCTCCAAAGTATAAACAACAACCGACTAAAACTGGCCAAGATTATTTTCGGAGCCCTCTTGTTTCTATTCTTTTGTACCGAAAGCAACGACTCATGGACCTGAAGTGGTCAATTTTCTCAGGAATGGAGCATGTGACTGACCAGTGCTCTGTATTTTCTCAACACCTGCTGTACAGGACTCGTATGGTGCCAGGAGGTGGGAAAGTCATCCTTCGAAGAAACGTGTGCTTTAACTAACCGATTAAATTAATGTACATAAAACAAAACCTACTAGAATGCACCGTGGGGTGTGCGTACAAATGTCATTGTACTACTAGCAACTGCACAGTTTTGCAACCACTTAGAACAGTGCTGGTTACAGGCTATTTTCTGTGTCGAACTTGCCTAACTTTGTACAGCATGTTTGTGTTTGTATGCATGTATGTCACTGTAAAAACTATAAATAAAATGAATATATATACACATATATTAATTATAGAGGTGTATTTGCATAGCGGATCATCATGAGGTTGGCCTGTTTCAAAACAAGGAATGCATACTAGTGTGTATAATTTGTTTTTGCATAATTCAGCCTCGGTTCTATGTCAAGCTGGAGTTATAAAAATACTTGCATCGGCAAATATGTGATCTAGTTTGTATTTGTCATTTTGTAAAAAGATTTTTAGCAGATAAAAATTATTTTAAATGTGTAGTAATTATGTAGAGTATTAACTAATATTTTAAAATATACATGATATAAATATAAAGGATGTTTTAAATTTTTCTTGTATAGATTGTTAAAAAAATTAACCTATTTTTGTATGATGTAGACTTATTTCTTTGGCTAATTATTTGAGTAAAGTAATATTTTGAGTTTCAAAGTTTTTTTGGAAGCGTTCAAAGTGAAAGGATGTTTGGATTGTAACTTTGCCCAAGGAAAAAACATGATACATTCCATCGAAGTTTGTCAAGATTGTGGCAAAAATGTAAAAAAGAAAATTAATTTATTGAAGGTATAGAAATTATGTAAAGAACTTGTGATATGTTATTAATGATAGTCAGATATTTGTGATTATGCCCGGTTAAATCCAATATTGATTATTAATTATGCATGTGAAAGTGTACAAAAATTACTTGATGGTTTAGCTTAGAACAAAATACTATTTTCTGGAATTCTATCTAATCGGCTGTAGGGGTTAAAGTTTGTAATTTTCCTGAAAGAATCTTAAAATCAGCTGAATTGTCTTGTGCCTTGAATATGTGATCCTTGGTGCAGTTTTGGCTTATTGTTACAAAAAAAAGTAGATGTTAAATAATAAAAATTATTAATTATTATCCAAACTTTTACCACCTATTAAAAAAATTTAAATAACCCAAACCATACTTCACACCTAAATTTGGTTTTAAGTATGCAGTTTTAGTTTTTTTCCTAAAACCAATTTTCAACAAATATTGTCTTTTTTCATTACCTTCACTGTTTTAATCCCTAACATTAAAACTAACGAAACTAAAATTTGTTCAAAATTATTTTCTAATCTTGTCAAGAGTTAATTTTTTCTCTCTCAAATACTTAATTCTCCCCCTTTTGTAAATTTAAGTATTACAAGTTTTTGTTACTCAAAGCATTTCTTTAAGCACAAATTGCTGTCAATTGATTTTTGGTTTGTGATGTGTATATGTTTGTGAAGCTAGTCTGATAGTATAATTTATATTTTGAAAAGAAATTTCATTATCATTATAATTTTAGTGCATATTATAATATCAATGGAGCATTGCTATAAACATGAATTAATATTAAAATATCAGACATGAAAAACATTTCATTGTATCAGTTTGTTAACATACCTATTTTATTTTAATATTGTAGAAAGTGCCTAAATTTAAAATTAAGCTAATTGGACCTCTTAAGGTATAAAGTAATTTTTAATTTAATTTTTGTTTAGTTTTATAATTTATCATAACACTGTATTTAAAACTTTAATGCTATTGTACAGTTTTTTAACCTTGATTTAATATTTATCAAGCATCAGTTGTAAACATGAAACCAAGCATGGTATGTTAACTATCGGAGCATTGTTTTATAGCAATCTTTTAAAATATAAAACAAACTCTAAAATGTTTATATAAAATAACAAATAGTTGGGACACATATATTGAATGCCTTTGCAACACATTTCAGACGTTTCATGCTTTAAGATGTGTAGCATCCATAAATCTTGGGTGCAAAAAGTATTTATTTTCTTATTTATATTCATACTTTTATTCTAAAAATTAATCAATTTAATATATATTTTGAGTTTTCATTACGTCTGTGATCATCGGTGTTAGAAAATAAGTGTTAATTTTCTGAAACGAGATACCAAATCAGTCTAAATGTTTTTTGTTGAGAGTTAACAATCCTTGATAGAATTTATATATCCTGATTACGTCAGTCTATGAGAGAAATACATACAATTGAAAAATATATGTATATAGTTGTGTATATACATAAAAATTAGAGTATATTCATATGTACTTCAGAGTGGATTGTTTTCTAGATTTTAATGTAACTATTAAACATTATTAAGCCATATATGTTTCTGTAATTATATTTCATGTTTTCTTTACCCTGTGTTCCTAATATCTAAGCACTGGTTAAAGAGTAACAAATGAATTTAAATGTTCCTAAACCTCCTGATATCAATTGAAAAGTAGTTTCCTAAAATTGTACTGTAATTTGCTCAAAAGGTTAATTTTAGTAACTCTAAAAATTTTATGTTCAAATTATTAATTGCATTTCATTATAAGTAATTTTAAAATTTCGAAAGCATTTTTACCATTAAATAAATGCTGGAATCAGAACAAATAGTTATTGATTTTGCTGTTAAAAAAATATTTTTAAATTATATTTTATTTTAAATTGTTCTTATTACAGTTTGGGTTTAGGAAACTATTACATTGGTATGAATATTCTTTTAAACATGTTTGATCACTCATGTTGGCTCATAAAATTATTTTAAATCTTAAAATGTTTACTAATATCTACTTATATATATGTACATATAGATATGAGTAAGTGCAGTTTGGTGTTTGTTAACCTTCAAAGTAAAGAAAAGTCAAGTATTTTCATGTGTGGGTGGCAACAGTTATGGTACTTATATAATTCCCAAAAATATCTGACTCAAATACTTTATTTTTAAAGTCTCCCAGTCCAGTTAAATTGTAGAATGATAACGTTAAACATTGTTCTTTAGAAACTCTTTATTGAATGTTGGATAAATTTGTCCCTTCTTAGTTGACTTGTGAAAAGTTCAATTGTCATTTTAGTCTTCCCTAACTAAAACCTTTTATCTCCCTTGTATATATTTCTTTAAAACTGAAAGATGTGCTGATGGCAATGATTGTAAGTTGCTCTTTTATATATTTCATCTAAGCTGGGCATCTTCTAAAAAGGTGGTGCTGTAATTCCTTACCATTTATTTTCTCCAAAATAGTTGCATTGCTAGTTTTTGTAACTAAATGAAAAAGCATTTAAAAAAGCTTCTATGATAGGATAACTTTCTACTAAGATACAATAACTGCTGTTTTTACTGCATGCTATTTGTTTAATGTTAATTTTTCTTACATGATTGTAGCTGTAGCAAGCTGAACTCAGACTTGGATGCTGCCTGCTAGTGTTACTGTAGCATATGACACGATGAATGTTGAACTGTGTTATTACAGAAATAGAAACTTTAAAAAGTCCAGCAAGTGATATGACTTATGGTCCAAAAAAATAAATACCAATATTGCCAAAACATTTAGCTTAGCTTTTAACAGTGCACTTCATAGCCATGCATGATGCAGTATATTTCTGGAGGATATTTTTATAATAGATTGTACCACTTATTTTCAGTTGTAATGTTACATATTATGCGCTAGCTCTTCACAGAAGTAAAACCATGATTCTCTTTCGTAAGCTTACTGTTGCTAAGGGCAGATGGGAGCTTTTATAAAATTGTTACCTTTTGATGATAGCGTTCTAATTATTATTTGTTACTCATAGACCTTAGTTTGGAAGGAAAATATATATTTATATTTTAGCAGAAATAGCTAGAATCAAATAAGAGGGAAGGCAATCCTCAGAGGATTTAGCAAGGTGCCTTGTCAGAAATTTAATTTGAGAGCATCCAATGTGATTAATAGTTTAGATTCCGATTTAGAGGTTTTTCTATTGCAATCAACTGAAGTTTTTTTTAACTAAATTATCTTAAAAATATATTTAGATTTTGTATAAATTTACCTTGCCTGGTTGTCCCTGAACAAATTTTATTTTAACATCATTTTCTTGACTAAAATTTTAAGATTAGTGGTCTTACTCTTGGTTTTACTATCAATGTTGTACCAGACGATATAGTGGAAATTTAGTTACATAAATGATAATGAGATTTACAGCCGTATTCACCAGTATTTTGACCGGTGGTTAACCGGGAGTCAAACCTTCGATTAGTGGAAAAATAGTTTTCCTTCCTTTAACTCCCAATCAGAAGTTTGACTGGCGGTTAACCGCCGGTCAAGTTACCAGTGAATACGGGCGTTAAAGCTATCAAAGAAGTTGAGATTCATAGGCATAAAGTGTATGAAATTTTACTAAACGTTCTTGGTCTTGCCTATTTTAAATTATTTTTTAAAAATAACCTAACAAAATAGGAAGGGTCTATAGAAAAAAATATTTGTATTCTTAAATGAATTTCTAGTTTCATTTCTGAGAAAATCCTCCACTTCGGAATCTTACACCGTTCCCCTTGATTAACATGGTAAAAATAACAGGACACCAGACTAGTATAACTAGCTAATCAGACTTTAATAAACTGACGTTTTATAGAATTATTTTTTATACTCTGAGACATAAATTTTGCAGAAACGGCCCCCAATGTTTTTCTTTTCATCGGTCTCAGCTAAAATTTGAAAATCGATGGCTCTTTTATAATCCGTTTCTTTTACAAAAATGCATTGAAACTGACCGAAAACAGCTTCTATTTGCGAATTCAACCTAAATGGTCATAAGCTAGAATTAATAATTTCCTTTCGTCACCACTTGCTGCGTGATATACTGGTTCTTACTCTAAAAGAAGGTAATATTTTTGTAGGTTATTTTTATTGAAAGCCACTCTTCATAGATTTCGAACGAGTAATTATTTTTTAAAGGACTGCATTGATAAACATTGTTTTTATTCGTTTTCACTCATTCTTGTAAACTATCATCTTTGTATAGTGTCTTTAGTGCAGTGTAATCCACCCACACCATGTTAGAATTAGCACTCAAAATTATTTTGTTATTGGACATGTGTTATACCTATTTGTGCACACGTACATCGTAAGCAATGTACATCTTGGTCTGAAATGGATATCAGTCTCTAAATTATTATCATTGTATATCTTGTGTAATTACCTCAACTGTTTGATTTCTCAACGTTTTGTCTTGGGAATGTGACAATTTGCTTAGTTGCTAAAAAAGGAAGATTTCTGAAACACCCACAACTTTTTCATTCAAATGCTTTTGTATAGTTTGAACTTCATCATTTCATTTAATCCTATTCTCAGATTAACTGTGAATTAATAAAATGGGTTTATATACTGTTTATTGAGTTTGTTCCTTTGGTGTATGTGAAACATCTCGCAAACACTAGTATCTTGAACTTAACGCTTCAACCACAGAGGAAAATCCTTACAGAGGGTCCAAAACGCTAATTCCAAATCTTGTAAGGAGAGGACCACATGAAATTCAATGCTTGACAGCGAGGTATAGGTTGATTGTATGTTACGCGTTCATTCAAATTTTCTTTATTATTTCCTTTCCTTCGACGATTCTTAATTTATATAGTTTCATCAAACGCAGAACAGAAAGACTTGCCGTATAGTTTATAAATATTCAAGTCTGAAGGACTTGTGATATTATATAAATTAACTTATATTATCGATACTGACAAAATTACGTTTTGGGGGGAAAACTCTCTCCGAGACGGATTTGATGCATTGTTTAGCATGCTCACCTTTTTAAATGTGTTAAGGTCTTTGTGAAAGTTGTCGGCAAGGACAGATTAAAGGGGGCGGGGGCGACCGCATCCCCCTGAGGAAAATGAGTTTAAATACTGTTTTTAGGGAAAATTTTCGGAAATTAATTAATTTCCGAAAATTTTCCTGGTGGGACCCCCAGACCACAGAGTACTAAAACAGAGTCCGTCGCCATAGGCGCTAATGGAAATCGAAAAGTTGAATGGATGTGGAGCTATTTTGGCGCTGCGATCGCATCTACGTCACGAGAGGCGGGGGGAAAAAGCCTGATTGGTTGAGAAAAACTTTTTCCTTCTCCTTCGAAAATAGAAGATTGAGTGACAGCCATTCACAGGTTTGGTCACCAAAATGTACTGCCGATCTCTCTGTCAATCATTTATAGTTCCTCGTGGCGCCCTCATATCCATCCAACTTTTGAATATATCGTTTTGAACCCTCTGTTAGGATTTTTCTCTATGCCCCAGACTCCCACTCTGTATTTCGATTTCTGTATCAACTACAATTTTTTACACTGACTAGGGTAATAAAAATAACTAGATTTACAAATAATGTTCTACAACACGACATCTTTTAACCAAATATGAATGCATGGAAAGGCTTGAGGGGACTTTTCGATTGCCCGGTCATCATCTCCCCAGGGGCAAAAACCTAGCTGAGGCCCTAACTATATCTAGAAAATCTAGCTGATCCCCTGTTGGGGATCACTATTCACTAGTCTCCCTTTACCGTTTTTCCGTCTAAGTTTCATAAAATGAGAGCCAGGGGTGCAGAAAATGTTTCAGGGCCCAAAATTTCCCCCAAAATGAGATTTCATTAAAAAATATAATTTTTCAATAATAAACTTCTTTCAGATTCAACAATTTTAACATAATCCATAAGTATAAAATTTAATTATCTCTATGCTCTATTTTTTAGTCTTTCTAACACACTTCCCCACTTATAATCTTAGCTCAAAAATATCATAATTTTTTTAGTATGAAAAACTGTCTATTTTTCTCATATTTGAGCTAACCTGTAAATTTCTCCTTAATTAACTCAACTTTTTGTTTTAGAGCATCGTTGTGATTAAACAA
Organism: Tetragnatha versicolor; assembly: GCA_024610705.1. Taxonomy (NCBI): domain Eukaryota; kingdom Metazoa; phylum Arthropoda; class Arachnida; order Araneae; family Tetragnathidae; genus Tetragnatha; species Tetragnatha versicolor. The sequence goes on from JANDEH010000007.1 coordinate 51,724,844, forward strand.
GAACTCAATTTATAGTGAAAATTACTAATCTCACCACGGATATGTTGTTTTTCCTGCATACAAATCGAAAAGCAATGAAAAGCCAACTTTCAGGTATTCACCTAGTAAACTACGATTTTTTTAGCACAGATATCCGTAGTTTTCCCATTCTACATCATAACTCCAAAGTTTTCACCCGATTTCTGTTGAAATTGGAGGTCATGATGCAGTTACTACCTAAAATATTTGTTTTAGCTAATGATGCTGGGATTTTTTTAGTTTGCCTTTCTAAGGCAAGATTTCCCCACAGCTTCTTGAATTTCCCCCGAACCTTGTTCAAGTATATTGTGCACGCCTGGACTCCCCATTAAGTTTAAAAAATCCAGGTCTCTCAGAGACATTAGATTTAAAGTAGTAAAGAAAGACCTGGATTTTTTAAATTTTATGGGGAGTAAATTTTTTAAAAATTTCTTTATTGGTAGACTGAATTATTATTCATTTATTAGTTTTTTAGAAATTTCAGAAGTATATGCGTTCAGGGTGCTCTTTTAAGGTTCAACCTTCTCTCGAAGTTTTGGGTGATTAGTTTGTATAGTTTTTTCTCCTTTAAAATTCTGATGCGTAGCAAAAAGTTGTCCCAGTTGCCTAAAAATGAGTCGAAACACTATTTTTAAGAGTTAAATTTACAAAATTTTCTGGGGGAAGACCCCCCCCTATTTGACAAATTAAAGGTAGTATCCTGAATTTTCATTTTTAAACTGAATATGAAGATTTAAAATTGTTTTTCAATGATCGTAAAAGCGTTCTTTACCTTATTAGGTGTGTGAGAGACATCAGTGTTTATAAAGGATACTGGTTTACCCCCATTTCGAAACAACTAGCTTATGAGTATATTTCATGCAAAACTTAATCCTAAAATCTTCTGTTTCATTGAGTTATTGAAAATTTGAAAAAAAAATATGACCTGCCCTTGTCAGTCATATGTTCTGCTGTTTAGGTTGAAAAACCTGGTCATATATTACCATTAGGCTAGTGAGGCCCTGGTCCTTTATGAAAAAGCTTATGCATAGGTAAATATAAAAACTTTTTTTGTTTGAAACTTATTTTTAAACTTATTTTTACGTCAGTTTTAAGTCTTAAAAGAGCTTAAAAGGGCTAGTTTTAAAAAATATTATTCATAGTCACCACTCAAAGAAATAGGAAAAAGATTTAATGTTACGCATTTTTCTCTACCAGCTAAAAGTGCATGAACATGAGCTAACCAGTATGGCCACAAAGTTCTACTCGATTAATAGATCTACAATGATTATTGCATTGTAAGCATCTCAAAGTTCAATGTTGAAAAGGAATACGGTTTGAAATTATTTGGATTTATCGATGAAACCACAACCTGCAGACAAGCAATGTGGAAATAAAACTGAGGTTGAGATAACTTATGACCATCAGTATTCCATTAAACATTTCAGCGTCTCTTTATTGGTATATGCTTCTTCCAATAACGTTAATAGTCACCAGTATATATTTAATTGGTGAAACATCTAGTAGGTCAATTTCCGATTTCGCAGTATTCCCTACCATTATGAATTACCGGGTTAGGGGCCGTTCAAATATACGTAAGCACTTTTTTGGTCATTTTCAACCCCCCCCACCATAATTACGTAAGAAACTGCCGGACCCCCCCCCGAAATTTGGCATCCCTTTTAGTAAGTACTGTTTTTTCTCCTTGAAAATTAGGTGACTTATTCAAGGATCTGTCCTTTTTAAGGGTTCAAAAATGAGTCGAGACACTACTTTTCGGGGTTAAAATTTCAGAATGTTTGGGGGTCCCCAGAAAAGTGCTTACGTCAGATTTCCTACTTCAATTTTTTGTTAAATTTATTTTTGGTTGAGTTTTGAAACTATGCAAGAAACAAGATATTTTCGAAAATTCAGTATCTTACGTAAGCATCTTTCATATCCCCCCTCCCCCCTAGTCAGGAAAAATAAGCAAAGAGCAAAGGTGCTTACGTATTATTTGAACGGCCCCTTACTACCAGTTACTACATGGTTACGGTGTAGGTGTGGTCTGGTCTTTTGCTAGAGTATCTACGAAGCGTGTATAAAATAAAATGTTTGTAAAAGTGGTGAGTTTCAAAAAAAACTATGGTGAAATTTCTCCAATTGGCTGAAAAAAAGTCATCGGTGTTGATAAATGTTTAAAATTTGAATTCTTGAGTACTTCATCTTTAAATTCCCAGTTTCATGTGGCCTGCTGGCCTAGTGCGCAAGAGCGTAAGGCTTCGAGTCGGAAGGACCTCGGATCAAACCCTGTTTTCTACAGTAAATTGTAGAAAATTAATTTATTGGTGCAGAAACGGAGGATTAATGCACTGGTTTACTATTTTGTCCCTTGTATTTATTTGGTAATGCATCAACTTCAAATTAATTAGAAGAACTGGCTTAGTTGCAGGAGCGGATGGCTTGGTGTGTTATTGCACCAGTATGTCGGATCCATAAGGTCCTCAGATCGATTCTGAGCCTCTCAGCGGGTATATCACTAGGAAATAAATGCAGTTGAGCATTTATAAATTTATCCCTGCGTTTATAAAGGGGGGGTCTTAACTTTTCTGTTTTTTAAAGTTAACTGTAACCGTGTCAGTCAAATTTTTCAAATGTAATACTATTTTTGATGTTTTTTTCTCTTTATTTTGTGAAAAACAAAGCCTCTACCCTTTCTTTGACAGACACTAAATAAACCTAAGAGTCTTAGAAATATAGTTAGAGTATAATAAGTTTGTGAGAAAAAAACAACTTTATTTTGTGGAAAAACAAAGAATCTGAAAAATATAGTTATAAAATCATAAGTTACCATCCCAAACCCCCGACCGACCTGGCCATGGCATCGCCTTTACCTTCATAAGTTTTTCCTAATTCTTTGAGAGGTGACTAAATTACAAGTGCCGTTACATAAAATTGAGAAAGCGTAAGCAAGTTCACTTTTAAGTAACTACTACCTGTGCTTTTGCACCTATCAAAGAATTAGGAAATATTTATGAAGGTACCCTACCAACGACCCTGTGGTTTTATTTAATAACCTAGATTTTTTTTAAATTTTTTTGAGTGGTGATTGAAGCGATCAGTTAGTACCGTGGTACCTCACACTTTTATACTACATTCACCACATGAAAATTTAATATAGGTTAACTTTTCATGTGTGAATGTAGTATTACTGTACTAACTGTGGTAAAGAGACCAAGCAGAACTCTAATTAAACTATAAACCAGTTTATCGAAGAAAAAAAGCTGCAATCTCCATAAAAACTTTTCCATCGAAAAAGTTTTGATAAAAGGCAATACCTCAAAACCTGTCCTGTCTGACTGATGATGGACAATCTCACCCTCACAACCCTTGCTGTTCAATTTTACTTAAAAAAAAAAGATTCTTAATTTTTTTAATGACTAAAAAGTAGACTCTGCTCTGTTGGGGGCTTCCATAAATAACGTGAGGTGTTTATTCCAAATTTGGTACCCGGTGAGATTTTGTTGAATCCCCTCCCCCTTTTATTCTTACGTGAGATTTTCTGTAGATCATTTAAACAAATAAATTTCTTTGATTTGATCCAGCCACGTTTAATTTCGTCTTGTCGACATAACTTACACTACACATGTAGAAGTTTTTATAAAAGTACATGTTGAAATGAAATTAAAAACAGTGTCTTACACGTTGTAATTATCGCTATCGCTATCTTGAGTAATGCATTGTGTAATTAACCAATAAAAGAAAAAATGCTTTTACCTATTAGTATTTTACTATGTTCCATGAAACTTTTCAATTTATATGAAAATATAAAATTATTAAACTAAGTTTTTAAACAAAATATTTGCATCCCTTATAAATTATTGTCCTACAATCCATCTTACTTATTCATGTTTTATTCAGAGGTAAGGGGCCATTCATTAATTACGTAAGGGTCCCGAGGGGGAGGGGGGGTTGGAAAAATCTCTACATACCCTTACTTCGGGGGTGGGGGGGTCCAACCAATTCTTACGTAAGATTTTCCTAGTTAATATAAACAAATTCCAATTATTCTAATCAAGAGATAATAATATAATAGTAATATGTAGTTGACAGCAAGAATATTATCTGTTGAAAAAAAAATCTTTGATTTACGTCAAACGGAGAGTTTTCTAACATTTTATTGTTTTGAGAAACATAATGGAATCTTACGTAAGAATAGGGGGGGAGGGGTTTGAAAAATCTTACGTACCCTTACATGGGGGGAGGGGGGGGGTCAAAAATTGCCAAAATCATCCTTACGTAATTAATGAATGGCCCCTAAGAGGTCTTCTAAAGAGTGCGAAATAATCATGCAAAAGCTTCATGTAACATGAAGTTAGTCACCAGTTATAGTTTATAAGAAAAGTTGGTAAGTTTGATAAATCTTCATGGCACTACCCGCAATGGGGGAATCAAAGTTTCCCGTTGGCTTTTAGTTCCAGAAGATGTGTTTTTTTCCTCTCTTTTAGAACACGGTAAGTTTGAAAGATTAATCTGAAATATCTCTCTCTTAAAGAAATTATCAAGTACGTTAGCTAATTTTCACTTCAGTCATTCCGACAATGTGCTTAACCAGGCCTGCAAATGTCACCCACGATCATGAGTGGATTAAAGAGGAGTCGTGGGATTAATGTCGTCAATGTGTGTGTCCTCGGTATACTCAACTTATCAGGAAACGAAGTGTATATTTGGACGGCCAAAACGGCCAGGGGCGCATGCGCTGTAGGTCTCGTGATGACGTAGCAGTCTCGGCGCTTAGTGATGGAACCAATGGTACGCCTAGCCGTGGAAGTTAGAGTAGAGTTTAGTTGAAAAATGGCCGTGCAAATATACAGTGCCATCAGGAAAACTCATACACCTCAGTAGATCTAACTTACGCCAGGTTATTCAAATAATTACCACTAAGTATCTCCACAAATGTAGTCTAGCTGAATCTCCTCTCTGCCCAGCGTGTGGAGAAGAAGAAGAAACTCCAATCCTCTTCTTGGGATGATGTCCGGTGTTTTCCGTCCCTAGAAACGAATTCTTTGGGTTTCCCTACATCAGCCTTGATCAAGCTCTCTTTAAGGGCTGTCTAGCATATTAGGGTTCCTAATGTACAGCTCCCGCAAAAAAAACACGTTACAGTGGGTTTTGCGGGCGAACCACTTGGGTTAGGAAGACAAAAGAGGGGTCGTTTTTCATTAATTAAAGTATTCTTTTACAAAAAAATTTTCCAGTCCTTAGGGGGTCGTCTTTCTATTAAACGAAACACTAACTTTTTTCCAATGGGGATCCCCAATTATTATTAGTTTTTCTGAAAGGCCATCCCCCAACCCTTAAACACCCAGTTTCATCCAGATTATTGATTAAAAAAAATTACTTTTTAAAAATAAACTTATATTTTTTTTTAATCGTGAAATATTTTTATGGTAATCGATTCTGGTTGTAATTTTATGTAGGAAACCAAAATTTCAATCGATTTTATACAATAGTTTTTGATAAAAACGAATTAATATCTTAAGGGGCCGTATACCGTTGCCGAATGCATACCGCATATGCTCTTTCTCGTTCGTTTTATCAAAAACTAATAGATAAAATCGATTGAAATTTTGGTTTCCTACATAAAATTACTACCAGAATCGATTCCCATAAAAATATTTCACGATTTGAAAAAAATTTTAAAAGTTTATTTTTAAAAATAAAAATTTTTTTAATCAATCTGTATGAAACTGGGTATTTAAGGGTTTGGGGGGATGACCTTTTAGAAAAATTAATAATAATTGGGGGTCCCCATTGGAAAAAAGTTAGTGTTTCGTTTAATAGAAAGACGACCCCCTAAGGACTGGAAAATTTTTTTGTAAAAGAATACTTTAATTAATGAAAAACCACCCCTCTTTTGTCTTCCTAACCCAAGTGGTTCGCCCGCAAAACCCACTGTAACGGTTTTTTTTGCGGGAGCTGTACACAAAACATCTCCAGGTAAGGTGAATTGACCACTATAAACCAGTGAGACGCCCTGCGAGTCCTTTTTTCGGTAAAAGAATATATGCAGGGAATTCCCTCTCACAGCTATGTTTTGGTTTATAATGTAGACATTAAATCTATATTTATTACTTGTGTTCAAGCAAGCTCCCTTCTCCCTCCTTTTTTTTCTCATAACTTGCCATCGCACCCTTGCTCAGCCAAGAGTGGGCGTTTGGTGGTTTGGGAGGGATTGTTGCGCCTCATCTTCGAATAGAGTTGGTTTAACGACCTTTATCGACCCTCTGAATCAGGAAGGGGATCTTTGGCTAATACCGTATAATGAGTGGCAGTTGGGGATCCCACCTGTTTTTCTTTACCTCACAAGGGAATTGGGTTGGTTTTTTTCGGGTTTTTTCAATAAAACCCTGAAAAAACCCATATAAAACTGGGTTTTTTCGGAAAAAGTGTGGGTTTTTTCAAAATTAAGTGGTTTTCTCCTAGAAAGTAAGTGGGTTTTTTCAAATTTTAGTGAGTTCTTTCTATGTTACATGTGTTCTGTCAAAATAATGTCAGTTTTTCCACAGTTAAGTGGGTTTTTTTCAAAGTTTTTATACTTTGAAAAAACCCACTGGAATCGTAATAACATCCCTTATTTACTGAAACCTGGTTTAAATTTTGAAAAACCCACTAAAATTTAAAAAATATCCTAAACTTTGAAAAAAACCTATTCAATATTGAAAGAAATCTATTCAACTTTGAAAAAACCAACTGAAATTTTAAAAAACTCTTCTTTATTTTTTACTAGCTGATATGCCCGGCCTTGCACGGGTGGAGTAATAGCTTTAGGATTTCTTTTTTTAAATTTTCAATATATTTTATACCTTATTTTACCAGGTGAACAATTTCTAAATTTAACCTCATGATCCCCATAAAAATATCAGAAAAAAATCTCTCAAAATTACTTAAAATATGCCTTTAAAACCCTTGATTAATCAATCATACAGGATCTTAGTTAACTTTTTCTGTGAAATTATTCAATAACTAAAGCGTATTCCATTTTGCAATTTTTGAAGAAAATCTATCTCTACTTGAAAGGGCTTTTACATTTTCAATTGTTTTTGCTTTGTAAATCAACTTTCTTGAAACTACAATAAATGATCGTTTTTTTTATTGACATTTTCGTTTCCATGGAGACTATTTTAACAACAATGCTATTCCATGAATCTTTTTTATTTTTATAAGCTAGATCAACTTTCAAATAAAAATATTTTTAAATATACTTAATATCACGTTTTAAAATTTTAATTTTCCTTTAATTATATTTTTAGATTATAGTTATAATTTTTAATTATACTTATATCTAGTTTTTCTTTTAAAAACTTGCTATTTTGCATTATGTTTTTTTTGTAACAATGGGGTGAACAGATCTCTTCTGGAGGAGAAATAAAGCTGTTTCAGCAAAATGATCATAAAAAGGGTCAAAAGAGGGTCAAGGGGTCAATTAAAGTTTTCGAAACATAGCCTATGTTTTTCCTTGGGTTTTTCCTTTTTTTACGAAGGTATACCAAGTTTGGTGCAGATCGGAAGAAAACTGTGGATTTGTATAGAAGACAAACAAACACACACACATTGAGTTTTATTATATTAGATATCTAGTTTGAACTTTAAACGTCCTAAATTTTGAAAAAACCCCATTCAATAATGAAAAAAACCCCACTGAATAATGAAAGAGCCTATTTAACTTTTTTAAAAACTCCCTGAAATTGAAAAAACACCATTTAATTTTTTTAAAACCTAGTTTAAATTTTGAAAAAACCCATTAAAGTTTTAAAAATATCCTAAACTTTTTTGAAAAAAAAACATTAAATTTTGAAGGAACTGCCAAAATCTTGATTTATCTTGAAAAAACCCAAAAAGGGGTCCAAAATGTGGGTTTTTTCACATGGGTTTTTTTGAAAAACCCATTGGGTCCAACCCAATTGGGTCCAATCCAGCCAACCCTGATTTACCGGCGGTAGAGCAATGGGCATTATTGCCTAAGATCTTTTCCCTCTACCCCGAGAAAGAGGGAGACGCCACCCCCAAGTTATCAAGTATTGCTGTTTCCAATCCTTCCAGATCTAGTGGCAATTTTAAAGTAGTCTAAAATCATGTTTTTAAAACAATTAGAGGCACCTGACTCCTCAAGGTTTCCAGCATTCTCCCCAGGTTCTCCCACCTAAATACGCCTATGCCTGCACCGACCCTTATAATTTGCCGCTCGAAACTTTTGAATTATTTATTTTACTTATAAAAAATAAATACGCAACTTTCAAAAGTTCAATGAAAAATCCTATTAAGTGTCAAAAGTATAGAAATCTCAATAAAATATTAATATAAAGATTGGAGTATGTTGTCAACACTGATTATACGTAATCCCTTTTCTTCTATTATTCAATTCTCAACATCGTGAAAGACAATGAAAAATTTAGGTTGATCGTTTGGCACGCAAAGATCGCTCAAAATCCCTTTTTTTTGGCTCGTGACAAGTTAAGATGGCAAATTTTGGCCCACAACGCAAGTGAAGTTGTGCAGGCTTGAGCTTAACCGATTTTTTCTCAGAATAAATTGAATCACTTATTTCAGAAACATGGTAAATGCCACTTTCCTGTTTCCTAAAGGTCTACAAATTAGTTCAATATTATGAGTACAGATTTGATTCCCCCTTTCAGTAAAGTGGTTCATAGATTCAAAATCTCAATTACGTGGATGTAATAAATAGCCACAAGCATGGAAGTTTTAAAAATATAACTACCAAAACGTCCTTAGTCTTGAGATTTGAACCAGAGATATTGAATATCTGGTTCGAATCTAAAATTGAGATTCCAGCAGAAACCAGACAAGCGACGTCGCTTGACTTGTTTCTGCACAAAAGTTGAAATTTAACATGTTGGAAAACTATTTTAAAATTACGTTATGTTTATAACACAGAGTATTGAGCTTACAGAGATACCAAACGGCGGTTTTCCTCCTTAGGTCATTAATTTAATTCAGCTCGCAGATTATAATTCAGTTCACTAGCAGCCAATCAGAAAAAGCTTAATGCGTAAGTGAATCCTGATTGGATATGGAATGGAACTTCTATCAGGCGTTGCATTTTGATTTTATCGGCGCTGCTCTTTTTTCCCTTTTTCCCGTAGATCGTAGAACAATTCCCTAAAGTAGGTAATTAATTTCCCAACTTCATTTTACAGATTTATTTATTTCTAAAAGCTATTATTATTTTATATAAAAGCTATTAAATTTTATTATTATTTATTTATTTTATTATTTTATAAAGATTTATTATTTTTAAGCAAAAGATTCCTTTCCCCAGAGCGCTATAGCGAATGGGGAAAAAAAGAGATTTTCCCTCCACTGCCGACTTGAAGGCAGCTTCAGTGGGTGAGTGACAGGTGGGAGGTGGAGCTATAAGATGTAAGGAGGCGGGTCCTGTGTCCGGAGATTTGTCTATGGGAAAAGCCCTGTTAAAAAAGTTGCCATTAGCGTCTATGGAGATGAACACTCTGTTAAGCTCTATACTCTGTGGTTTATAATTCCTACACAAAACGTGCGTAATAACTCATTTTTCAAAAAAGTAGCATTTGACATGTTTCAGGTGATTCAATTAACAGAGTACAAGTACTGTTATTATTATATTCCTTATTCTAGTCACTACTGTTAGGTAAGACATACATCTTTATTAGGAGCGCGCAGCGCCGAAGGCGCTTTATTTTCACCTGAAATAACAATATGAGATTAAAGGGACATGAATACAAATTTTTTGCTTGAAGTTGGTCATGGTACCAATAAATATAACAAAGAAAAGAAGTGTGGAAGTAGGATTAGTCATCATCATCAGGCGATTGGTAAAAAATAGTCATTAGTCAAAGACAATCTGAAATTAGTTAATATCAACAGGTGATAATATCAGGTCAGGTGATAATATCAGTAACAGTAATGACGTCATCAGGGGGATGTTAGGTAAGAAGGAATAATATGCCAGAGTTGGGCAAAAATTAGTTCTGAAACTAAAACTAAAAACTAAAACTAAATTAATTCCGAACTGGAACTAAAAACTGAAACTATTAGTTTAAGTTCGACTTTTGAAACTAACTTTTGGCACTAAATTAGTTTTAGTTTCAACTGTTGAAACTAAAACTAATTTAGTTCCAAAAGTTAGTTTCGAAGTTGCGAATAAAAACTAAAGTAGTTTCATCTTTTATTCGTAGTTTCGGAACTAAAAATGAAACTAAATTTTTTTCCTCCCGTTTTTTACGGATTTGAAGGGGATGTGTGTTTGTGTGTGTTTCAACCATAGAGTTAGGAAAGAAGAATAGAGGAGGAATCGGGTTCGATTTCAACGGAAGCGAGCGATCCCAAGACTGCCTAACATGTCAAAGCTATGATTTATGAGATTTCACGCTATTTGGCGAGGTTATCGCGCTGTTTGGCACGGCGCTCAGAATATATATTATTTTTGTTGCCTTATAAGTTTTGTATTTTTGTATCAATGCAATGGGCGTAGCTAGGGTTCAACTTAGGGGGGGCAAGGAGGGTCGACTTTTTTTTATGTTCGTGGAGAACGAATTTAAAGCCCCGTGAGAGAGGGCCGTCAAGTTTCAACGAGGGGTCTGGGGGTCCTCCCCCAGAAAATTTCGGAAATTTGCCCCTAAGAACAGGGTTGTAAACTGCTTTTTGGTACGCGTAAACCCAAATTTGGACTTACATTTTTAGGTATAATTTTGATTTTAATGAAGTTATTTAAAAAAGTGTGAATAATAAAGGTTTAAATACTACAGGGGGGTCTGGGGTTCCTCCCCCAGAAATTTTTTCAAAATTTGACCCTAAAATACTGGGTTTTAACTAACTAAAAGTAAAGTAAAAGTTAATTATTTGAGACTTAGAGGGGGGCAGCTGCCCCTCCCTGCCCCACCCTTGGCTACGCCCATGATCAATGCTATCGTATTTTTTACAGTTAAAATATAAATTAGTGATAGCCTCTGTTTTTAAAGGTTACATTTTATTTAAGTAATTTTAATTCCAGTATCTGTTATCTGAAACATAAATGAAATTAACACTACTCTGTATCATATTCTAATTCACAACGATAAAGCACACGTAATATTTAAAGGAAAGCAATTTTAAATTGATGAATACCAAAATTAAAGTAAACTGTTACTTTAAGTGGTTAGAAAGATTAAAAAAATAGTTAATTAATTTTGCTTTTATATAGAAGTGCATAAATTGTGTAATTTGAATACCGAATTACATCCGAAAACATACAGGGAAGAAGTTTATGGATTTGTGAAGTGAATTATCACTTTGAAATTTGATGGTCTACTTTTTACCTTATTTAACTTGGAGACTCTTCCCCTTTCTCATTAAAGCTCGTTAACCACTTTCACTTCGCGATCTTAGCAAACAATGTTGCAAAAACCGAAAAGGCACCGAAAAGCTTGAAACTTCAAATTTTAAATACCCAAAAACTAATTGGAAAAAGAGTGACGGTAATCTTCATTCATAAGAGTATGTGGCTTCAAAATAATATTTTTCTGAAAATAGAGGGGGGTCTTATGCCAAAAAACCCCAACCAACCAATCTGCTGATTACAGTTTTTTTAATGGCAAACTCGCAACTGAAAAAATATTTTCGAATTAAACATTTGATGGCTTTTGAACTAGTAAATTAAATTAATAAGATTACATTCTACTGATTAGGTTTTGTGTTATGAAATTTCAAGGATATAAAAGCGAAATTTTTTTTAAATAGCCCCTGTGATGGCGACATTAATCATTATTTTATTGAGGTTTTAAAATTCTAAAAGAAATACCCAAATCTTGTGCAAATAGGACATAATAATATTACTAACAATATTGTGACAAAAATTACATAAATGTAAAAATTGGTAGCTTATTTTGATACATTTAGCATTAATGTAGCAGCAATCTAAAAATAGTCTTTACAATATGGCAAAAAAAATCCACAGAAACTTTAAAAAATCACAATTATATAGACACTACATCTCAATAATTGGAATATGCCTTTATATTATTTCTTAAAAATTATAGGAAATCATCTTCTAGAATTATTGAGAAAGAGGCAGAATAAAAAATAATAACGCGCTAAAATTAAACCCGCACCAACACAAAACAAGCGCCAAGCTCGATCGCCAACGGCCGCCAAAGCTCATTTCATGACTTAACTTCGTAAAAAACAATTTTCAACCAGAAATATTGATTGGAATGACTCAAAATCACATCCAATCGAATCACAAATCTTCATTTTATAATACTAGAAGTAATTTTACTGAAATTCTGTCAAATATAATCGAATATATAGCTCGTGAAAGTCGATCGAACTCGGCGCGAAGTTTTTTAAAATCCCATTCATAAAAATGTTTCGGAGATATTATGAATTTTTAAGCTCAGAATAATTAGTATTTTCCTTCTACATCATAAACAGGTGTTTTTTTCTTTTTCCGATCATTTTTCTGTGAGTTATTACGATTTTTCACCTTCGAAATCGACGTGTCTATGGGAGCTCCAATGTTAAAGAATTCTTTTTGCCTAGCATTGATCTTTGGAACACAGGGTTGCCGCCCATGCCGTCTCTATTATTCTTATACCTCTATGGTTTCAACTAAATATGGGTGCTGCTGCTGGGTGCAAACAAGTTCTTTTTTTCAGGGTCGTAGAAGAATAGAATCAAGTTTGCTACCCTCCCCACCTTTTTGAGTTGAGCATCAAACGTTTTCAGAAACGTATCAAAGAATTGAGGGTGATCAGTCATTCATTACGTCTGGAGGGGAAAATGAATATTTTATTGGATTGAAAAAACTGTTCGAAAAATGGAATACAGAACAGACAGTGGAAAACGACATAATGAAAAGATGTTTTATAAACTCAAAACAGGTCTGCTGTAAAATAACACGTCATTGCCTTACAAATTTCTATAAAAAATTAAAGTTAGTTGCAAATAGCAGAAATTTGAAATTGTCGAAAAAAGTTCACAGAATGCAGATTAGAAAAAAAGTTAAATAGGAATCTGGAGTTTTGCTGCAGGTGAACTACCTACTACCTACCTAGTACCTACTTATACTTAGGTAGATTGGCCTTGAGAATAACGCGCATTTCGACCCAGATAACACATATGGTCCATGTCTGATTCTGATACGTACTGCAGTCCTGATCAAGAAAAATTGGGACTGTCATGAAAATTGGTTTAAAGCATGACAAATTGACACAAAAAGTGGTGACCAGTTAGGGTTAAAAAAATATACTGACGTTTATTCGACACCCATAACACTGGCACACAAAAAAAAGAAGTGGAATGTACTTTGGACCGGACCTACCTACCGACATGTATTTCGGCCCGCTGAATCTGAATTTCAAGTCCGTTTGGCCAGGTCACCCTCCAGTCTTGAGTAAAATGCAAAAAACCTCAAAAAAAAAGGCCAAAAATTGCAAAAAACTGCAGTCACAGCAATGAAAAAATTGTTTTGGACCCGGATCACGTATGATTTTTGTGTATTCTAAATAACTGAATCTAAATCTAAAAGTTAATTAGCCCGGTGAGCCGTCCAAATTTGAAAGAAAAAACGAAATGAACCATGAAAAAATGAAAATGAACCATGAAGTTAGTCACCAGTTGAAGTTTTTGAGAAAAGTTTGGAAGTATGTTAATTAACCATACTTGTAAACTTTTCTCAAAAACTTCAACTGGTGACTAACTTCATGGTTCATTTTCATTTTTTCATGGTTCATTTCGTTTTTTCTTTCAAATTTGGACGGCTCACCGGGCTAATTAACTTTTAGATTTAGATTCAGTTATTTAGAATACACAAAAATCATACGTGATCCGGGTCCACAATAGGGTGGAGCGAAAAACTTTTTTTTGGAAATTTAAAACGCCTGAGGTGGGAATAGGTGCCATTTACGATAAAACTTAAACATTCAAAACTTGAGTTCGATCAATTAATATCTTCAGGTTCCACATTCACGTCAAAGTTTGAAATTTCATCAAATTTTACGTAAAAATGGTTATAAATGATTCCCACACAATTTTAGCTCCTTTTTCAAACCATAACTTGTTGAGTTTATATTCTTGGGATGTAAAACAACATTTTAAGACCTGCTATGGACCTGGAATGAAGGGAATTTCCGATTTTTCAAGCCCGAAATAAGGGCGCATGCCATTAAAATAGTCTAGCGATCGAAAAACAAATTTTTGAATATCGGTACCAAATAGAGCTCAAAAGTTGCGTTTTACCCTCCTTATTCATGGAAAAATAATAAAAAAATTTGTAAAAAATAATTTAGGTGTGTTTTGGCCCTAGAACTTGAAAAAATGGATCTTTTGCATAGCGTATAATGGGAAAAGTCTTAATTAATCAAATAAAAGTTTTAAATGTAACAGAAACTTATAGTCGCCTTAATTCGGTGTTTTAATCGTCAAAAAAAGTATTTACAAGGGTATTTCATAGTGATTTGAGCTTAAGTATATAAGTCATACATCTTAGAATCACCAAATGTGAGAAAAATTCATTTTTATACTTATTTATATTTATTTTTCAGTTCAGAGCATTAAAATTACTTATAATCTATCCTAAATTTTCCCTTATTATGTATAACAAATCATAGCCTTTTATTTGATATTTCGTACCTTTAAATTTGAAGACTTGTTACAAAAAGTGGTAGTTCTGGTTAAAGTTTGGAATAAAATGCCTGTAGTGCAATATAACGCTTTTTTCGTCTGTTTTCTGTAAAAATAACTACCTTAATGTTTTAAAAGCATTTTATGTAAACAAGAATGTGTATTACAGACTACATAAAATATTTGAACTTAAAGTTTATAAATTTTGGGATTTTTAAGTTTTTTCATCCAACTTTGGCAATTTTAGGCTGTTAACGATTTTTAAAAATTTAATAATGAACTCAAAAGTATTATTGACTATTAAGACACTAAACTAAGGTAACTATAAGCTTTTACAACATTTAAAACTTTAATTTGATTAATTAAGACTTTTCTCATTATACGCTATGCAAAAGATCCATTTTTTCAAATTCTAGGGCCAAAACACACCTAAATTATTTTTTACGAATTTTTTTATTATTTTTCCATGACTAAGGAGGGTAAAACGCAACTTTTGAGCTCTATTTGGTACCGATATTCAAAAATTTGTTTTTCGGTCGCTAGACTATTTTAATGGCATGCGACCTTATTTCGGGCTTGAAAAATTGGAAATTCCCCCCATTCCAAGTCCATAGAAGGTCTTAAAATGTTGTTTGACATCCTAAGAATATAAAATCAACCAGTTATGGTTTGAAAAAGGAGCTAAAATTGTGTGGGAACCATTTATAACCATTTTTACGTAAAATTTGATGAAATTTCGAAACTTTAACGGGAATGTGGAACCTGAAGATATTAATTGATCGAACTCAAGTTTTGAATTTTTAAGTTTTATCGTAAATGGCACCTATTCCCACCTCAGGCGTTTTTAATTTCCAAAGTTGGTCATTTTTGGCTAGTTTCACTCCACCCTAGTCCACAACAATTCTTTCATTGCTGTGACTGCAGTTTTTTGCATTTTTGGCCTTTTTTTGAGGTTTTTTGCATTTTACTCAAAACTGGAGGGTGACCGGGCCAAACGGACTTGAAATTCAGATTCAGCGGGTCGAAATACATGTCGGTAGGTAGGTCCGGTCCAAAGAACATTCCACTTCTTTTTTTGTGTGTGCCGGTGTAATCAGCACTTGGCCGACATACAGGGATCTCGTTTGAGTAGAGGGAGACATCCTTAGGCAGATCCCAACACACTCAAAAATACATTCTAAAAATTCATTCTAAAAAAGTAGAAAAGAGTAGCTTTTTCGTCAATATCAGCAACCCTTTGAACCTCCAGATATTGTAAGACCCAGGCCAGGACCCACCTCTTCGACTGAGACTGACCTCGTCTTCCGCCCTCGTCAACCAAGGTGTACATTTATTTTATTTTACTTAATTTCATTTTTGTTAGGATTGGTCCCGTTAGAATCAAAGTTTTCAGTCATGATATTATTAATTTTACGATTCAGTCATGAGATTATTAATTTTCAGTGGCGGCTCGATGGTAAAATTATAAGGGGTGCTGCTCCGGCGGTACCAAGTTGGCAACGTATTTTAAGCTATATAATGCTAAATAATATTTCACAAAAACATGAAAAGATGGGAACAATATAAAATTTCGATTTCACACTTAATAAGCATTCAAAACTGTCACTTACCTATATTTAGCTGATTATTACGATTATGAAGAATCAAAGATGAAGTCAATTTCATTTAGTATCTCAAAAAGCAAATGAAACTAAAATCAACATTTCGAATTCAATCTGTTCTTTATAAAAAAATTAAAACTTGGCTACAAAAAATTAAACATAAATCTTTGTTGACTTGCGAAACATCAGAAAAAATTTTGTTCTCTCTCTGTTGAAAAGAAAAAAAAAGAAGCTATAAATAAAAAGTTAAAACAGCGTTAGAGTAGGAAAAGCTAGAAAAGCCAATGTGATTTATTAGTAGTAGAAATCGTTTAATTTTTATTCTTCCCTCAGTTTGTTTTTACAGCTCTCTCAAAAGAAAAGGCTATCATTCTTTTGGTCGGGGCTGCTGAAAAGCAGCCCCTTTTCTCCTAACAGATTCGCATGCTAATACTATCTTGATATTTTCATTTGATATGATAGAGGTAGTGTTTTATACCACGATTGGTATATCTGCGGGGGCTGACCAACCCGGAAAGAAATATGTTGTCGAGACAGCATAGCAGAGAATTATTAATTGAAAAGGGATTATAAAGGACAAAGATTAAAGGGGGAAATAGATAATTTTTCAAATATTGTAAAGCAAATAAAAATTGGAATTTCGGGGAATTTGGGTTGGGGGTGCTGCAGCCCCGCAGCCCCTATGGACGAGCAGCCACTGTTAATTTTACTTCCGAACACATCCCCTTCAAAGCTTCAAATTAGTAAAACACGCGAGGAAAAAAATTTAGTTTTATTTTTAGTTCCGAAACTACGAATAAAAGATGAAACTACTTTAGTTTTTATTCGCAACTTCGAAACTAACTTTTGGAACTAAATTAGTTTAGTTTCAACAGTTGAAACTAAAACTAATTTAGTTCCAAAAATTAGTTTCGAAAGTCGAATTAAACACTAAATTAGTTTTTAGTTTCAATTTCGAAACTAAAAACTAATTAGTTTTTAGTTTCAACTTTAGTTTAACTAAATTTTTATTCGAATAATCCCAACTCTGTAATATGCTAACTTAAAATCTATTTCCATATTTTTTGAGTGGTGACGAAATTCTTGTTCTTAGGTTTATAATTTTTAAGTTACTAAATTTCGATTGTCCTACTTGATATTGAAAGAAATAATTTTATTTTAGAAATTTAGCAATTTTAAAACTTAAAGATTATAATATTTATAACAAATACCATGTAGGAAAACATTTTAACTAAATGGAAAAAATAATTTCAGTTTATTAAATCTAGTGAATCATCAATTTTATTTAAACAGTTAATCAGGTTCGGTAATGCCAGTCATTATTAGCGAAAAAAAAGTGTCTCGCACATAAAATAACAAAATTGCAGATAATTTTAGTCCTTCAATAAAATGTTATCAAAATTTATATATTCTGTTCCGTAAAAATATTCAGAAAAGAAAACATGCCTCTAGAGTCTGAAATCAAATTTGAAATCGCCTTACGAGATTTCATCCAAAACTATTTTCCGAAGGTTGATGTGGATCAGTCAGCAATATCGGTCATTTCCAAGTTATTGTCGGGATTCAACAATGA
Organism: Tetragnatha versicolor; assembly: GCA_024610705.1. Taxonomy (NCBI): domain Eukaryota; kingdom Metazoa; phylum Arthropoda; class Arachnida; order Araneae; family Tetragnathidae; genus Tetragnatha; species Tetragnatha versicolor. The sequence goes on from JANDEH010000007.1 coordinate 51,742,652, forward strand.
ATTCATCAAGGAAATGTTGTCCTTTAAAAATATGCCGCTTTTAAATGCTGCTCAATGCGCTGTGGAAAAGAAACTCCCAAAGAGCCTGAAAAAACTAGCTTTAGCTGAAGCTCACAGGCAGTTGGCTTTGTTTGAAATGGGTTCTGGAGAATACGATGACCTTAGAGAAGCCGCAAAGTCTTTCGTGGTAAAGGGGACTAAAAGATCCAGGGATTCAAAGACATCTGTCAAAGCAACTGCAGCCAAAAAGCGTAAAAAGTCAGTCCCTCCAAAAAAGACTTCACTGTCAAAAGCGTCTAAAAAATCAAAGAAGGTAAAAAAACAGCCTTCCAAAAAAGAACTAGAGGACGGGTCTGCATATACTTACACAGACGCTCCTACAAGCGTGTTCAAAGCAGGTATTTTAAAACTTCACAGCCTCACTCATTCGACTATGAAGATCGAAAAGGATGCTCTTGAATGTTTAAGTGCTTGCTTGTATTATTTTTCAAAGACCATGGCTTTAAAACTAGCTGATAAGTTTCCTAATATGGAGATAGAACCGAAATATATCAAAGATGTCTTAGCTGAGTGCTCAGGACCAAGCCTTCATCAATCAGCTGTTAGCGAAGGGATAAAAAGCGTGACGCTCTTCATGAATGGTTTGCTACCTTTTAAAATGGACAGTTCAAAAATAGAAGCCCCTATAAAAGGCGAGTCATTCAGAAGTGGTCTTGAACTTTTTCTGGAGAAGGAATTTTTCGAACCCATTCGTATGGATAATGATTCGTCTGAATACCTGGAGCATTTGCTAATGGAATTCCTAAAACTTTTCGCAATAGATGCTGGAGAGATATGCTTAAGACATAGAATTAGAGTGATGACTGATAAGGAACTTAGGATGGTCGCTGAAGACATTTTAGCTGAAGAATTACGACGTCATGCCATGATAAGAGGAGAAAAAGCTGTTGCGGATTTTCAGAGAGGACTAAGGCAATATTCCCGACCAGATACAATGAGCGGTGGAATGCATCTCGAAACTAGTGAAAAAAAGAAAAACTCACTGTTAAATCCTAAACCAAAGAAACGGCCAAAACTCGATGGAAAACCAAAGGCTGGGAAAGAAACTCCTGCAAAACCTACGACGTCACAAGCCAGCAAAAGTTCTAAAGTTTCTAATAAAAATCCTAAACGAAAAAATTTGAAGCCCTCGAAGAAAATAAAAACTCTGGTGAGTAAAGTTCTCAAGAAGAAGTAGTTGGCTGTACGGGATTGGTTTCTTTACACGGAAAGAAGCACTTTGAAACAAAGAATCACTGAAATCTTTGGAATGATCTATTATTGTTATTTATTCTTTCAAGATTAATTATTATATATTTCAGCAAGAGCAGCAGATTTTCTAATTAAACATTTTTGGTAGATACAGTACTGTAGAAATTTTTGCCACCTTCTAGTATATTATGTAATACTTAAAACCGCAATAACAATAATAAATCTAGCTAATCCTTGGTAGTCATGGAAAGATCCCCTGATTTGATTACTATAAGGTATACTATTAATTTATGCATACCCGTAAAACATCACCAAAATATTTAGATGCTTAAAATATAAGTTAAGAAAATTTTTTACTGTCAGCAATATGGCAATATATGTTAAATCGGTAGGAGTTCCATATTTGCGCCCAATATACCATTACTAACCTAAAGGGTTCAAGATATTTTTATGAAAGTGTTAATGGAATTTCATAGTGAACTCTTTTTTTGTTAGGATATTTTAAGTTAATAAAAAATAAAATAAGGTTAGGATAGTTAATTTAGAACACATCTGCGTAACCTATATTTTCAAGAAAAAAAGTCCTGTTATTCTGTTGATTTTCAGTGTGTGATGTCAAAATTCTTGTATATCCATCTCTTTCCCTTGCAACAAATTGATAACCCCCTTCCTTCTTCCCAAGCATGACGTCACTGGTAGACAACTCCGTTAAGAGCAATTGGATCCCATTTACAAAAATGTTCATAGCTATTGAAGAAATTTAGGAAAAGAATCCGTCATATCGCTAGGTTGTAAAAAGACAAAACTGGGTTTTAAGTTTTCATTGCTTTGAAAAAGTTGTAAAGTACAGTAACAAGACTTCTATCATCTTACGGTAAAATATAAAATTAGTAAAACATTGAGATCTTAAATTTATTAATTTTCACGATACCAATAAGTTCCTAATATTAACGTTACAATCGTTATTCCTTCCTTTAACAGTGGACAATTGCAGTCATTTTTTTTAATCTTAATGTATTCAGAATGGCGCAAAACCTCAAAAAAAAACATTTTAATTTACCTTTCAAAGCCTTACATTTTAAGTTATTTTCAATTAAAAATAGCTTTTTTTCTGTCTGAGCTGAAACATATTGTGATGTCACGCGTGCCTTGTTTACTATCATTCCGCTTTAAAAGACTAAGCTCTAGTTTTTTACATCCTAGTGTTTCCATGAAATCGGTGTTTCCCAAATTTCCAAGAGGCACGCTTGACGTCACCCTGTTAGTAGCTTTCTGTAATAAAATATCTCATAATGGAGAATTGAAGCTCTTAAAATTCTAAATATTCAATTTTTATTTATTAAAAATTCTTTCCTGATTCCAAAAATACGCTTGTCTTCTTCCACAACCTTTTTTAAGGTAATTATGACATATTTTAATACAGAAATCTCCTAACAATGTGACGTCCCATGTGTCTCTTGGAAATGTGAGAAACACCGTTTTCATCGAAACACTAGGATGTAAAAAAAAGTAGAGCTCAGTCTTTCCAGTCTTTCAAAGCGGGAGCAAGGCACATTTAACGTCACAAGCTGTTTCTAATATGAGTTCAAAACTACTAATTTTAGAGGAATATGTAATGGAGAAGTAGTTCCTAACTTTTTTTAGTAAATATCAGATTGAAGAAAACGTTCTTAAAAAAATAAATTTCTTTTGCCACTCATTTAAATTTTATAAGATCTTATCTCCAACTGCCTTCGTATGCTTTATGCAGTGTTATGGCAATGTAAGAAAATATTTACTATTTAGAAGTAGTTATTAACGTGTTTTTTTCCCACGGAGGACGCCCTCCGAACCCGTGGACAAAACGTATGCATTTAAATGTTCCAAAGCCGCAGCCATCAATCCAGGAAAATGTATTAATAAATAGCAATGGAAGAAAAAATAGCATAATGTTTGTAGTTCTGCTAACGTTTGTTAAGTTATCCGCGTTTCTTTCTCTTTTTTGCCTTTGATGGCTTTAAATGTAGCGGGGTATTGCCAAATACGAGCAAAGACATAAGTTTTTTTACCAGTTAATAATAGATAGATAGTTCAGGGCATCCCTGAATTGTGGCTGATACATCTTACATTATTATAGTATTATAGTTATCCTTTATTATTAGGTTGCATATGCATATTCTATATATTATTAGGTTGAAGGTGATATAAAGGCTTAGAAGCTCACATTAATTTCGAGAATTCATGCCTCAAATAACTTCAACTTAAGTTAAATTGAAACTATTAGGGAAGAAAATAAAACTCAGCGGTTTTTTTAAATAGGGAAGATTGTTGTACCTACGGACGGTTGTACCTTCAGCCACCTCATTTTAAAATTCGGTAAAAAATGTAAATTTGAATTAGGGGTCGATTTTGAATGTAAACAGATGCTATCTAGTTGCTAACGTGAAATGAGCTCTTTAAAATATAATTTAAATTTTATATAATAAATTTACTGTTTTTAGATGCTTAAAGGTTTTTTTAGTACATCACTACATTAATTCTTTTCTTCCCCTATAATTATGATAAAATAAAATGGGATATATGGGGTGAATCCCCGAGATTTTGACTTTTTAGTTTTTATATTAGAAATCGTCCGATATCAATTCTTTTATTTTTTATAGAATTTTGAATGCAAAAACACCTGATGTTGTACCTTCGAACACCATAAGTGTTGTTACTACGGACACGTTCTTGTGGGTGTCTGTAGCTAATCGGCGTTTTAGAATCAGGTTTCATTTAAGTGAATACATTTTAATGCATGTTAAATTAATTCTAAATGGTTATCTATTTTTCGGCGGTTATTTTCAATTGATATTTAGAAGAAAAATAAAAAATTTTGTGATCAACTACTTTTTTAAATTTTTTATTCTACTTTGCATTTTATGAAAAATAAGGTGTAAAATGTTAAGCACCCTATCGCATTTAAGTATGAGGATTACAAAAAAAACTTAAAATTTCCACCGAAAAAGATTTGCGAAAGTTATTACCCCCAAATGCTAGCCCAACTAAGTGTCGATTAAATTGGGTTTTTTTATCAGTTAAGTGATCAGATCATCACCATGATTGATGAAACGATTACCTTAAATTTCGATCTGAAAAACCCATGTGATTTACGTATTATTGGTAAAAAAATCAAGACTTTTATCAAACAACTTCGTTTTAATAATCATTTACGATCTAAAACTACATTACTTTAAAAAATCTATTTCGAATTTTAAAAATGCTTGATATAGTTTATTCAAGGGTAGGGTGTCCCTTATTTGGGCGTTTTTTCAAAAAGTCAGGGAAACTTTTGCTCCACCCCCCAATTTTTTTCCATTTGATACCCTAAGACTCTGTGCAAAATCTTAAATCGATCAGATAATATTAACACGTGCCCCAAACGGCCTAAAGTTAGAAAAATTTGACTTTTTAAAAAAAATTTTTGAAATGTTTAAAAAATATGTTTAAAAAATCCGTTTCCGAATAGTAGGGCTCTAACATATTTAAACAATCATATTTGACCGTTTTTCATTACTATAGTTAGGCCAAAATGCCCAGTTGGTAACCAAGTCATCAATCAGAAAATCATCAAATTTGTCCATTTTATACTGAGAATAGAAGAATCAAAAAGCAGTGGTAAACGACTTAAAACCGCAAAATTCCATGGCTAAATACCATTTTTAGACCATATTGATGTGGATATAAATTTTCTGGAGCTAAAATTAATTATGAGTTGCTTAATTACAGACGCCATAATGGATTGCATTAAAACTAAAAAATCTGGAAAAAAGGTATGGGCATGTTTGATATCGGGTAATAGGTGTTTAAGGTTTCTAAACTCAATAAGGAAGTTGCATGTGTCAGATTTTCAAAAACAAACAAGTGTTCCGTATGGTTTTTTGTATGGTAAAATGAAATATCTAGTCAGTTTTTCAAAAAAATGTTCAGGTAATTAAATATTTTAATTTAAAAGTCGAGAAAAAAACACGTGACTGAAAACGTTTATTGTTTAAACTATAAGATGACGTCACCAATAATACCATCAACTCCATTGCTTTACAACAATGTTTAGTATAAGATGACGTCACATCCAAACTCTTGGCGTTTTCGCGCGCTTTTAAAAAGGGGATTTTTTAAAATTTTTTTGACAATCAAAAAATTTCTCGATCGGCCTCAAATTTTGGGTAGTTGCTTATATTTGCAAGAGGAATCGATTAAAAAAATAAAAAAAAATCATGCAACTTCCTCATTAAGACTAATAAAATTCTCTTAGACAACTTTTTAAAGCTCTACGCAATTTAAGGGTCAGCATATCTCCTAATAAAAGTGCAAACCATGTTTTCAGAACTATAGATATGGTAATAAATTCTAAACTCATAAACCTGGCAAGAGAAATTCTGTAAATAAGTTAAAAAAGAGACTCCAGTGTGTCCATGAGTATTTTATTCCATAAGTAAATTGAAAAGCTGAAGTTGATACAAAATTAACCCACTCTTCATAATAATTGAGTTATACTCTCAGAAGGTAAGCAATTAACCATGTTTATAGAGACTGTTCTTCTATTTTATCATAATTTTACACATTAATATAAAAAATACCAGTAGTTCAACATATTAGAGTCATTAAAACAATTAAACACTGTTTGTTATTTTGTCCGTGACTGTAAGAATGTTAAATTTCTACAGTTTTTATAACTCTTATACTTAACTCTTAGTTTTTCTTCGCACTGTCAACCTTTCATCAGTAAACCTCCTTGAAGAGGTAATAAGGTTTCGAGTAAATTTTTCATGAAAACTGTTTATGGAATTAAATTATTTTAAAGTGTCAGAGCCTTCTTTGAGAATGTAGAGGTAGGAAATTTACAGAACGAAGAATTAGCTGACTTGCAAAAAATAGAAGAACAGTCTCTTATAAACATGGGTTAATTGCTTACCTTCTGATTCAATAATTCAATTATTATGAAGATCTGGTTAATCTTGTATTAACTTCAGCTTTTCAGCTACTAACTTACGGAATAAAATACTTGCGGACACACTGGAGTCTGTTTTTTAACTTGTTTCCAGAATTTTTCTTGACAGTTTTATGTGTTTAGAATTTATTACCATGCCTATAGTTCTGAAAACATTGTTTGCACTTGTATTAGGAGATCTGCTGGGCCTTATAATTGCATAAAGAGCTGTAAAAAATTGTTTAAGATAATTTTATTAGTCTAAATTGAGTATAGAAACCTCAAACACCCATTACCCGGTATCAAACATGCCCATTAGGGCGGAGCGAAAAAACGATATTTTTTATTTTGATTATGGCCTAGTGCGGAAAAGTTGTGTACTGGTCAGTTAACCACGTGTGTAAAATTTCGGGGAAAACAAAAAATATCTTCCGTCTTTAAAATGGCCTTGAAGTTTCAAAAAAGTGTTGATTTTTTTACAAAACAACTAAAAACCCAAAGATTAAACTCTCAAATATTGTTCATGATTTTTTTATGAAGAACTAATATAGTTATAGACATAATCATTCAGGTTCCATTCTTCTATCACTCTTTTTTCATTAGATATAATTTTTTAATGTTCAAAGAAATCTTGTAAAGTTGTTTTTTCTGCATTTTTAAAAAGCTAATAACTCTAGAACTATACAACTTAAAAACCTGAAATTAGTCCCATTCAGTTTGTTAAGTTTTTGTCTTTGATTTGATGTGCATCATGACCATCATTTTCTATAAAATGTTTTTCAAAATTTAAAAACAGTGAAAAAAATTAATAAAAAAATTTTTTTTTTTGGAAAATTTTTTTGAAAAAAATTTAAAAGCCTTTTGATTCATAAATGAACAGTACTACCAAATTTCAAGTTGAAAATAAAATTTAATCATGTATAAAAAAATTAAAATATTCGAAATTTAGGCAAGTCCCTAAACAATACCCAAAATTATACAGCAAGAGCAATTCACTCATTGAAAATTCATAAACTCGCTTGAGGGTGTTCATATGACTTAAAACATGTAAAAAATGTCACAAAATGTTCTGAAAATACGACAATTAACAAATTCGGTACATAACCTTACAGAGATAATTTTCAACTTTAAGTTAATTCAATTTGCATGAATTTTAACTCAATATTCCTAAGATATGTGTTTATATCCAATTTTTTATGTTCTAAAATTTTTAATTTACTTTGATTTGATTTGTTAAAAGTAAAAACAATTAGATATAAACATAATTCTTAGGAATTTTCAGGAGTAAAGCATGCAAATTGAATTAACTTAAAGTTGAAAATTAGCTCTGTAAGGTTTTGTACCGAATTTGTTAATTGTCGTATTTTCAGAACATTTTGTGACATTTTTTGCATGTTTTAAGTCATATGAACACCCTCAAACGAGTTTATGTATTTTCAATGAGTGAATTGCTCTTGCTGTATAATTTTGGGTATTGTTTAGGGACTTGCCTAAATTTCGAATATTTTAATTTTTTTATACATGATAAAATTTTATTTTCCACTTGAAATTTGGTAGTACTGTTCATTTATAAATCAAAAGGCTTTTAAATTGTTTTCAAAAAAATTTTCCAAAAAAAATTTTTTTTATTAATTTTTTTCACTTTTTTGAATTTTGAAAAACATTTTTTAGAAAATGATGGTCATGATGCACATCAAATCAAAGACAAAAACTTTACGAACTGAATGGGACTAATTTCAGGTTTTTAAGTTGTATAGTTCTAGAGTTATTAGCTTTTTAAAAATGCAGAAAAAACAACTTTACAAGATTTCTTTGAACATTAAAAAATTATATCTAATGAAAAAAGAGTGATAGAAGAATGGAACCTGAAAGATTATGTCTATAACTATATTAGTTCTTCATAAAAAATCATGAACAATATTTGAGAGTTTAATCTTTGGGTTTTTAGTTGTTTTGTAAAAAAATCACCACTTTTTTGAAACTTCAAGGCCATTTTAAAGACGGAAGATATTTTTTGTTTTCCTCGAAATTTTGCACACGTGTTTAACTCACCAGTACACAACTTTTCCGCACTAGGCAATAATCAAAATAAAAAATATCGTTTTTTCGCTCCGCCCTAATGCCCATACATTTTTTTTAGAATTATTTTAAGTTTTAATGCAATCCAATATTTGTGGCGTCTGTAATTATAAGCAACACATAATTAATTTGACCTCCAGAAAATTTATATCCACATGAATATGGTCTATAAATGGTGTTTAGCCATGGAATTTTGCGGTTTTGAGTCGTTAACCACAGCCTTTTGATTCTTCTATTTTCAGTATAAAACGGATAAATTTGAGGATTTTCTTATTGATGGCTAGGTTACAAACTGGGCATTTTGGCCTAACTAGTAATGAAAAACGGTCAAATATGATTGTTTAAATGTGTTAGATCCCTATTATTCGGATATAGATTTTTTAAACATATTTTTAAAAAATTTCAAAAAAAAAATTAGAAAAAAGTCACATTTTTCTAATTTTAGGCCGTTTGGGGCACGTGTTAATATTATCTGATCGATTTAAGATTTTGCACACAGTCTTAGGGTACCCAAAGGAAAAAAATTGGGGGGTGGAGCAAAAGTTTCCCCGACCTTCGATTTTAAGGGACACCCTCCATCAATAAAAATGTTCATTTTCAGCATTCTTCAACTAAAACTTCCCTTTTTAAGGGTGTCCACAGGTACAACTGGGTCTGTCCATAGGGAGAACTCGTTGTTGTACCTATGGACACAAATTTCGTCAAGTTATTAAAATTAATTAAAAATCCAACTTTGAAGATTTGAGCTAATAAAAAATATCCCTCTGTTCACAAAGGTTAGGACTTTAGGTTGGGCACCTTAAATGGTCAAAATGTGATTTTACCTGTTTTAGAAAAATCCAAACGTGATTTTGTCCAAAGGTTCAACACTCTCCCCTATAATTACTTTAAAAAATTAATACGTCCATCTATACTTCCCTTTGTTTTTATTAACTAAGATTAGTTCAGAAGTATTGTATTGTAAGACTTGCTTTCCTATCACAGCTATCTAACGGCAATAAAAAACAAAAAACCAGTTCTTCCTTCCAATCGACCCATAAAGCAGTGAAAACACAAAACAGTTAACAAACCTGTAAAACCCGTTTTTCCTTTACAATATCCTTAAAGCAGTGAAAACGTCTATAAACAGTCGAAAGTTCTGTAGAACCTGTTTTTCCTCCATAACTCATTGTATGCAGGAAAACTATCTACAGTTCCATTAGGAAAACTGCAAATTTTTTGATAGAAATGAAAAATTACCTACTAATAGAACAGAGGGTTCACGGTTATAAGCAATAATATAAATTTAAAATATTTACATGGGATGCTTTTTTTAAAAAGATAGTTATCTAGGTAATTATCTAGGTATAGGGTGTTTCAAAAGTCCGTTTCGCGGCTTTCATTTGGAACCAACGTGTCCTAGGGTCACGGAAGTAAAATATAAACATAGGTAAGTGACCCTGGAGAATCCATTAAGATAAGATGAATTACAGCGCCCCTAGCAGCGAAATAAAAAAGTTAAAAATTTAAATTTAAAAACTAAAGGAGATAAAGCAAACACCTTAGTGAGAGAATAGAGTATTTTCAATCACATGACTCAGACCTAGCAACGGCATTAGTAGAGATGGAAAATTTCCGGAAATTTTGGGTAGGCGGAAAAAAACAGGAAAAAAACCGGTTTTTTTTTCGGAAAAATTGGAAAAGTCGGAAAAATTGACCTTTCTTGCATAGAAAAGAATGGTTTTTGAACACATTTTTCTTTAGAAGCTAAATAATCATTTGTTGTATAAAAATCATTAGTCATTATATATTATAAGTTATTAAATCATTAAAAAATAATTAAAAATAATTCTTCCAAAATAAAAATATGCAGCATTTTACGAGTTATTTTACAACAAAAAAAACTACAGTTTTTATAACTATAAAATATATATCACTATATATAAATAATATATGCAATATAAATATAAAGCATGAGATTGTAATAAATAACATTAATTTAATATTTATTTATTAAACATAAAGTACTTTTGATGAATTAATTTTTTATACAACATGATCCAATAACAAATAACAGATGTTTGCTATAATATTTAACATCAATATACGAGGGTTGTTTTTTAATTAACTTCCGTTTTGCTCCTGAAAAAAAAGTAGTAAGAATTTCGAAATAATTTTGCTACTGGTAGATAGGTACATTTTTGAGGATCAATTTCCCTCATTACTGGAAAAAATCGAACATTTTTTCCATTATTTATTGAATTTACAAGCGCGCTCCTCGAACTTAATTCCCGCCAACCCATAGAGAAATCCTCTTTTTCGAAATTTTCCTGTTTTTGATAGTTCAAAAATAAAAAACAAATGAATATTTAAAAATAAGGTTATTACGGAAGGTTACAAACATCTTTAATTACTTTTCTTCGTAATCACCTTTAAATAGACCATTTACCGTACCATTTCACAAGTTTTTCGATTCCGCTTCATGATAAGTTTGATTTTTCGTTAAGCTTCGCATCGGTTCGGACAGCCGTTTTCCCCCTCAGCGCACACTTTGCCTGCGAATCTATCGATATTGCCTTGTTTATTATGGCTGTAACTCCCGAATCCCCAATGCCTGGAACTTGGCAGATGCAAAACATATGGTTTTAAACATCCACAATAGCATGCTGCAAAAATCACCTGCCTGCCGATTGTGTATTGTTAATGCGAACAGAGTTTAAAGGAAGAGAAATTCTCTATGGGTTGGCGGGAAATAAGTTCGAGGAGCGCGCTTGTAAATTTGATAAATAATAGAAAAAATGTCCGATTTTTTCCAGTAATGAGGGAAATTGATCCTCAAGGATGTACCTATCTACCAGTAGCAAAATTATTTCTAAATTCCTACTACTTTTTTTTCAGGAGCAAAACGGAAGTTAATTAAAAAACAACCCTCGTACATAACACTGTTCAACAAATTTGACCTTCAAAATTTTTTCCTTGATGAAAATAGTCATTTCTTATAGATTTTGGGTCGCTGAATACGAAAATCACCATTACAATTTTCAATTGACTCAGGATTTTAGGGGAACAGCCCCTCCCCCTTTTTACGTTTTCGACGACTTTATAACTTTAAACTCGATTTTCAGGGTCAAAAAGCATTGTTTTAGTCTTCAAATTGCCTCCCAGGTAACGAAAAAAGTTCAAATTAATAAAATATGATAAATTTATAACAAATGGATAGGTTTAAGGGGTAATTACCCCCCTAAAAATACAAAAAATAGCTTAAATTATAGAGGTTTCTATACTCTATTTTTTCCTCTTATTTTTTACGAAATTCCCGTTTGAAGGGTCCTAACCCTTCCCCAAAGACCCAAATTTGATGACAATATGCAGCAATAATTTTTACTAAAAGCGGCTGAGGTGTTAGCCTCCCAGAAGCCCCCGCGGAAGAGTTCGGAAAACTTCCAAAATCGCGAAGGCGCTCGCGAGCTCAGGAATTAATATTGATGATTTTGAAAATATTACAAATAACGTTTTTCTTATATTTTGGGTCTATCCTAAGTAGAAACTCTTCAGTTCTTTAAAAACTGACTGGTTTTAGGGAGTGAGGATTCCATGTTTCAAGATGTATATAGATGCACAGCTGTGGATAACAATTAGGGGGCATCCCCTTAAAAACTGAGGGTGGTGGTGGAAAACAGGTGTCATATTTGAATTCAGCTGATCATTTTACACAAGAATCAGCTGAAATTCAGTTAGTGGATTTTTTTGTACAGCACAGTTTAACTCTAAGTGCGACATTGAACCCTTCCGTTGGTGCTTTGGGGGCGCTCTCACCTCAACCGCTTTTAGTAAAAACCATTGCTGCATATTGCCTTCAAATTTGTGTCCTTGGGGAAGGGTTAGGACCCTTCAAACGTGAATTGCGTAAAAAATAAGAGGAAAAATAGCGTATTAAAACCTCTATAATTTTTAGCTAATTTTTTGCATTCTTAGGGGGGTAATTATACCTTAAACCTATCCATTTGTTATAAATTTATCAAATTTTATTAATTTCAACCTTTCTTGTCCCCCGGAGGCCAATTTGAAGATTAAAGCAATGCTTTTTGACCCTGAAAACGAGTTTAAATCTATAAAGTCGTCGAAAAACGTAAAAAGGGGGAGGGGCTGTTCCCCGAAAATCCCGATTCAATTGAGAATTTTAATGGTGATTTTCGTATTCAGCGACCCAAAATCTATAAGAAATGACTATTTTCATCAAGGAAATTTTTTCATTGTTGAACAGTGTAATTTATCCGAACCTTTTTCACATAATCATTGCAATCATGTTTTCTTAGAAAGGTTGAGAAGTTTTAATTAAATTATGCCTACTAAAAAAATGTTGTAGTCATTATATAAAAAAATTAAAAAATCTTTCATTGTTTTTTGTTTAAATATTTTTGGAACTTATTTTTTTATTATTTAATTTTCATGACATTAATATGTTCATTGTTCAATAAATACTCATACACCATAAATATTTTTCCATATATTCCATATTAAGAAAACATTAGCATGTGAATGTAGAAAATTTTTAAATGCATACAAACTTAAAATTTTTAACTTTTCCCGAGTGGAATCCAACTTTTTTGGGAAAAAATGCTTATTATATGGTTAAAACTTCATTTTTAAGTACTTTATTGTATAAGAATATCATCTAAATAATATTTTAATTGATATCGGTTAATATATAAATTCTAAATAAAGTATTTTAAATTAACATTTTCAATTTTTCCGGAAAGAAATAAACCCTTCGGAAAAAAACTGGAAAAAAATGTTTTTTTTCCCAAAGTTTCCGGTTTTTTTCCGGCCATTCCCATCTCTAGGCATTAGCAACAGATTTTTTGACCTACAGCAGTCTGTTAAAAGAAAATAACTGGTCACGGAAAGCTTCTATTGGAGCATTTGAAATCACATGACAACATATACCGCCGCACCTAGCAACGGCCTTAGCAACAGACTATTTGACCTACAGGATTCAAATGAACTCGGATTCAAACTACTTGGATTCTAATGAAAGTTAAGACCTTTCCCGATATTTTAGAACGATAATTGGTCTCATTCATCTAGAATTTCTAACCTAAATCATCAATCTAAAAAACGAGAAATTTCGTGCGGATGTGCCCCATGGGTGGGGGGCAGTTTCGAACACGTGTGGGGCACATTCGTACACATGCAAAAAATTATACAATAATTATTTTTTCGAACTAAAAAGTTTATGGCACTTTAAAGTAAGGGTAGTTAAACGAAAAATTTGGCAATTTTACATATTTTTTCTCTAAATTGAAGATTTTTTTATAAAAAGAAAACAGCTTCAGAAAATATTGAACATCTAAGTTTTTGATGAGGAAAACAATTGTAGTAATGAAGAGTATATTGCACACTGACATACTTCGCATAATATAATTAGTTAGAAAAATTTTGACCAATATTTTAACTGTCAGGTTTTATTCGAAAAGAAAAGAGAACCAACAGCTAGCTTATTAACACCTGAAACTGACGGTTGGGGAACTTGTAATACGATATTATCTTTTTGTATGAATGTTGAATCATTAGTTACTGGGAAAATAATAGTTTCGTCATTAGTTTTAAAGTTTTTCATCATTATTTTAAATAAGCACCATTCAATTCCAAATTTTCTATTTGACCAACATAAAAAAATTTTCTTTTTAGAAGCAAATTCTACTAGAATAAAATCACCTAAGTCCAAGTCAATTGGTATTAAACAATTATCAGGGACATTTATTTCTTCAATGTTTAAATCTGGGTCTAAATTCCTTAAAACTGAAGCTTTCTTTAAGCTTTAAGATGTTATTTTCTATTATCACCAAATTTTGAAACAATTACACAATAATAAAACAAATAAACTTCAAGTTATTAAATATACTGCACTTATAAACATATAAATCACTTTCATAATCAAAAATGGGAAAGATGAGGCACATTCGCACTGTCCGAATCTGCCCCATCTTTTGGCGTACTAATGTGCCCCATCTACCAGTTCAAGCTTACCACGTCCCAACTATTTATAATTAAAGCAGGGAAATAAAACCTTTCTAGAAACTTACTTTAGTAGTGCCTCTACTGAATAAAATGCTGAATGTCCACTTGAGAGTTATTTTTGATTGATATTTTACTCAAACAAAATGACAAGAAAATTTACTTTGCTGCTTCTAACGCTAGCAAATTTCTAGTATGTATACAACAAAATGGATCAGGGATTTGAAATTTCATGCAGGAGGTGGTAGTCATGCTTCTATCTACTGGTATTTTTTTCAGATTTTTAAATTAATAATTACTAGGGGAAATAATTGAGAATTTTAATGCTGATTTTCGTATTCAGCGACCCAAAATCTATAAGAAATGACTATTTCCATCAAGGAATTTTTTTCATTGTTGAACAGTGTTATTAAAGAAAAATATCGGTTTGAAAATTATGCGCTTCTAGAATAGAAAAACTATTTTATTATACCTAAAACAAAGTAGGGTAAACGCACCAGTACCCGTACAAGCGACTTTTTGTTAATCATAATAAGAAAATTAAAAGAACTTTCTGTCAACGCTAAAAATTCGTCAAAATTATGGGTAATAATATAACCATTTGAAAAAAACCCTAAAATTCGTATAATAGGTACAGAAAATAAAAATGTAAAGACATCACAAAATTTGCTCACTTTTTTTAGTGTACAACTACATTGTTACGGCCGTATATTTTCAAAAAACTACGAATAATTTCTATGAAAACGTTATTTCAGATTTTCTTTTTCCATGGCCGCATTGTTTATTATCTAAACATAACAAGTGAACAAAAATTTTTGAACAAACAATCAATTTTTTAAACTAGGGAGCTACCGCCCCCTGCTCGCTATCGCTCACCAACCCCCGTAAACAGCTTACGCAAGACCTTTTCGAATTGCTTCGCAATCCCCACAAATGAAACTAACTGAACTTAACTCACTTTTTAAAACAATGTGCAGAAAAACGTCGACCAATTTTCCAAAAATACGTCACCAAAATACTCCATAAATAAATACCCCTTAAAAGTTAGAATATATAATAATTCTAACTTATCAAAAATTTATTCGAAACGTTTTTAAAAATACTCAGCGTTAATTTTTAATCCATTATTATAAAATTAACTATTTCTAATTTTTAATAAATATTCTGACCATACAAAAATAACTCGCTAATTAGTATTTAAGTTTAATATTTTAAAGATTTAAAGTAACTTGTTAGTATACCTAGTGTTTATCATTCATATTTTTGTTTAAACCCAGACTTGTTAAGCAATACCGTTTAAGCAATTGAAAAAATAAGATAAAACCATAGAGTTAGTACTAATATAGAGACAGCTTAAACATCTGCTCCGCTGTTCTAAGCGTGACCGGTCTCCCGGTTTCGCTCTGCCACTCACACTTGACTTTTTGAACCAACTTGGCCACTAAATCCCTCTTTTGGCGTTTTCGGTTTTTCGAGTGGCTTCACTCGTAAAGAAATACGTCAAAAACGCCCGCCAAGCTCACACCGCCAAGCGCCAAGCTTTGCCAACTTCCAGTTCCTACCTCGACCACTAAATCAGCAATTTTCTCCCTTAAATACTTGTTTAAACGAATCAGAAATGACTCGTATCGAATCAGGAGGGTTCATATTATATAATGTGAAGCTTTTTTTAAAGAAATTCACCCCGCAACATTTTAAAATACAGTTTAAAATTATTTTTTCCGAATCTGCGGAATTTAAAAAAATTACAGGTAAAAAACTAATTGAGATAGAGAAATTTTTTCTTCACTGAACGATTCGTCATTGCTTTTTCTTTTCATCATTTTTCTGGGAAGAAGAGCATTTTTTATACCTCAAATTCCACCCGCCTACGGGAGCTCCCATGTTAAAAATTTACTTCCGCCACTCACACAGGTCCGACTCTTTTCGACATGCAGGGTTGCCTTACCGAGAAGAGTAAGCTGTCTCTATATTTGTACTAACTCTATGGATAAAACCTATACATCACTCAATGTTTACTTACAATGAGGAAGTTGCATGACTTTTTTATATTTTTTTAATCGATTCCTCTTGCAAAAATAAGCAACTAGCCAAAATTTGAGGCCGATTGAGAAATTTTTTGATTGTCAAAAAAATTAACATAAATCCCCTTTTTAAAAGCGCGCGAAAACGCCAAGAGTTTGGATGTGACGTCATCTTATACTAAACATTGTTGTAAAGCAATGGAGTTGATGGTATTATTGTTGACGTCATCTTATAGTTTAAACAATAAACGTTTTCAGTCACGTGTTTTTTTCTCGACTTTTAAATTAAAATATTTAATTACCTGTACATTTTTTTGAAAAACTGACTAGATATTTCATTTTACCTACAAAAAACCATACGGAACACTTGTTTGTTTTTGAAAATCTGACACATGACATGCAACTTCCTTATTGTAAGTAACTGAAAATCAGACTAAAAATTATAAATATTGGACACAGTGTGAAATTTTTGTGCGCATATGTAAGTTTTTAGAATACTTTTATCAGTTTTTGAATGATATTTTATTTAGAAAGTACTTTTTTAAAAGGTGAAAAAAAACATATTTCATCTTAAAATATGGCGTTAATCGGTCGTTGTGATTGGTTGCATAATAATTTATTGAAAGTACTTGCTTTTTAACTGCGACCCTATCCGCTATCTAAAAAAATGGAAATATTTTAAAATTGAGAATTTTTTGAAAAATCGAAGGGCCTACTCGGAAATCCGGAAAGAATCCGGTCATTTTGATACCATGTCATTCGGTTAAGTAATTAAAAAGCCTTTCTCTGGAAACCATTCACCAAAAACTTTTTTTAGAATAGAGAGATAATCATTTTAGTGTGGTCTGCTACTGGTACGTTATTTTACCAATCTGCATTTGTTTTCATTTTAAGAACGAAGATTCTTAATACTATTATTAAAGCTAGTTTTTCTAAAAATTAATATTTATCTTAATTGTATTAAAAATAATTTAAACAAAATTTACACATTATAAGTCGACTGCTACTCGATGTTTTCATAAACTGTAAAATGTAAACCATAAATTATCTACATAATTAATTAAATCTTAGGTTATTTTTTCTATCACTTATTATTTTATTATTCCATTTAGCATTTTTACAGGTTTTTGAAGCCCGTTGGTGTTTTATTGCTCGTAAGTTCTACTCAAACACTCAGTGACATTGTACAAATTGGACCTAAGAAAACAAAAACAATATTTTTGTTTAGAAAAAACTCTCTAAATTGAAACAAAGTTAATAAAAAGTATGTAGTTTCACTTTTTAAATGTTATTTAAGATTTTTCTGTGGAAAATTAGTCTTTAAAGTTGCAAAATATATTTTTTAATCTGTACGGCTACTGGTGCAATGGGAGTAAATTCATAAATTGTAAAATTTATTGGCTTAATGTTTATTAAAATTATTTTTGAAAATTTACATATTATTAAGGATAATTTTAAGTATTTAAAGGTGGTAGTAGCCAGACATTTGATAGTTTTTCCAAGGAGTTATATTAAATTGAATGTTAAATTTTCCTTAACTGTCCAGGTACTGGTGTGTTTACCCTAGTTGTTTTTTTGTGGTAGCTGAACCAATTTATAAAGCTTATTATAGATGATAGCAGACGCAAAAGATTATTATGACAGTTCAAACATTAGTGCAACAGATCTATAAATTCTTAATTAAAAAGTTTAAAAAACATTTAAGTAGTATTTTATGAAAATGAAAAATAAATTTAATTGCGAACAAGTTATATACTAACAAACAAGTAAAATGACTAATTTTAATTGCCAATTTCAAGTTGGCAAGTGGAAGTTTTGCACCATGACTGAAATGGTGTGTAAAAATAAAAAAGTGTTGTTTATATTTACCTAACTGTTACCACGTAGACAGGTTTATAATGTGGCATCCATCCATATATTTTAATTACACAGAGTAAAAAGGAAATTAATTGAGGGGCTTGCAACAAGATGGAGCAAACTCCAAAGCTCCTTGTTGCTCTATTTTAAAAATATTCACAAACATTTTTGTACGCAACAAATCATTCTTTCTTTTTTGAGTCACTGCCCTAAATATCATTAATTTAAATCATTTTAAGCTTTTAGCATTCACATTAAAAATTTTCAAAATAATGTGTTGTTTTTTGGATTAAGTAATAGTTTATAAAAATACATACTTTAATGGCAAAATTACAAGAAGCCGAGAAAACCAATTACTTTTTTTGTAAAAACATCAACCATAAGAATAACTGGAAATCAATAGGATTAGTAATCTTTAACATAGAAATTAATAACAAATAGAGTGGAACTTCAACTATCCGAATCAATTGGGACCGAATCCTATTCGGATAAAAGGATTTTTTTATAGAATTTTAAGTTTTACACCAAGAATTAGACTCGAAATTGGGGTTCCCATAAAACTTTTCTGCAAAAACCACTTAAAAACTATATATTCTTAATATTTATTTGTTTCTGTCTTTGTTGATTTGCTTGAAGAACTGCACTGAAGTGAACACTCCTGCTCCACAAATCTTTTAAATTTCTATGAGAACATTACTGAGGAGCTAGATAATAAGAGCAGTGTTGATATCAAGTACATAGATTTTCAAAAAGCTTTTGATAAAGTACTTCATGAGGCATTACTGTTTAAATTGGATAGGCTGGGGATTCAGGGGAAATCATTGACATGGATAAAGAATTGGCTATTGGGTAGAAAACAGATAGTGCAGGTAAAAGGAGATTTTTCACAGTGGACAGAAGACACATTTTAATTGGGATTTAAGGAAGTACTAGCATTTTAATAGGGTAATTGACAGATGGAAAGTGTTGCCAGAAAACATAGTTAATTTGAAGGGAGTGTACAAGTGTAAGCGAAATTGGGGAACTCATAAACAAAGGACCAGCCTTGTTGGGCTTTGAGCCTGTTGCCGGTCGACAATATTTGTATTTGTATTAATATTAAAAAAGTGTAGGTTTTCTTTCTGAAAGCAATTCGGATAATTGGAGTTCTACTGTAGTATATAATATTATCAACGTAAAAATAAGATTGATTACTAACATTTACATTATAGTACACTGATCTGGCATGCCAGGCATATGCATATTAGTCAAATCATCCAATGTCCCAGGTGCAACATTTGCCACTAAATCTTTGGGAGGATTCCCATAGCTTTGAACTTTCTGCATGAGGGCCACAACCTGTTCAAACTGCTTCCTTTCTGCTTCTTTAGAAGAATCTGTGTTCTCCTCAAAAACAACACAGATCTGCTTCATCAGCTCATGCTGTTGTTTGTAATTCTCAAGCTCTTCTGGTTTGAGGTTAGAACCGTTCTCGCTCAACCAACCAGGGTACTTCTCGACAATTTCCTTTAGAGAAGGATAAAGCAGCTCTTTGGACATGAGTTTTTGCATTACATTCTGCACTATTGGCATCAAATCTGGCAAACTGTTGGGGTCAGGGTTACCAGCACCCAATCCCAATCCTCCGAGCAGATTGGAGAGATCGTCTGGTGACGCGTCGGGAATATTCTGCGCTTGGTCTGTCAGTTCCTTGATGGTTTCAGCAAAGGACTGGGCAAAAGCATCATCATCTAGAGCTGGACCATCTTTTACAATACTTTCCATCAGTTTTTGAATTTCATTTATTTCAGAGTCATTGCCCATAGCATTTCCCATAGCATCACTGAACTGCTTGAATTCATCACTCCAGGAGGCACTGTCAGACGGTTTGGGATTTTCAGTAGGTTGGGTAGATTCAGGCACTGGTTTGGGGATAGGTTTGTTGAAGTCGTCTAAGCAACTGTCAAGCAGTTTGCTTAAATCTGCTTCTTCCGATGAGGTAGGGATGTCTTTCTGTTCTTCTGCCATTGTACTGACCTAGAAAAAAAAATTTTATAGTGAAGTATTGGATGTGATGTTTATGGCTCATTTCATTTAAAATCATATAAAATAAAAATTATATCTCTGTGACTAAATAAGTACAGATATAATAAAATTATATCCGCAAAAATTATTATCTGTGACATTATTGACACAATGTCACACATTTTTCACTGAAAATTCTAAGTGGAAAAGAACATGATGAAAGAAGGCTAAAATATGTTCTATCAAAGTTTACACTCAAAACAAAGGCTACTGCACTACTTTTTAATTAGACTCAAACCTACAAAGGGCATCCTATACAAAGTAGTAGTATGGATCTGGAAAAAGTGCCTGAACCTACGAACCTGGTTCGGGGGAAGCCCATGCCAGCTCCATAGGAGCAATACATAAGGTTTGGGTAAATTTGATTAGGTTTGGGGGAAGGTTACAACTTTTTCCAGGTCCATAGTAGCATGTCTGTTAACACTGCAATAATGTTTTGTTTATTATCTGACACAATAAATAAAACACTGTTAGGAGAATGGGCACATGGACTGTCAATAAAGTGTAGGGGACACAAAAGTATGCAGTGCTATAAAGAACTACAACATTTGTCCTATCAGCAGATGTTTTTTCTAAATGGCCACTGCAAATCTGAAAATGTAGATTATTTTTGTTGACTTTTCTGCTATTTTCCATATTACAAAAATTGCTTCTGAAACACAAAAGAATTAAATGTTATTGTTTTAAAAATAAAATTAGAGCTGAATTTAGACATTTTGTAGTGGTTTGTCCAAGGAAATTTTAGTACTGTTTTACGGTACCTCTACAAATTCACCATTTGATAAATAGGTACACTTTAATAAATTCAGTTTTAGTAAACAAGGTACCTTCACAGAAAACATCTTTGAAAGAAAGTTTTCACAAAGCTATATTCTCTTAATAGTTAACTTTTTATCCATTCTAGACTGAACTTTTTTGTTTTTGTGATTTTCAACTAAAATTTTCACAAATTCACTGAAAAATTTTCACAAAATGGGTACCTCTTAAAAAAATCTAGACAAACCCATGTTTTGGTTACTTACATATCAGCCTCTTGACTAAGACACTGAATCAAATATTTACTGAACGGTAGACAGAGTAGATACCTAAATTCTGACATTTCACTATATTAGTCTTCTTATGGCCATATCACATTTGTACTTTAAAGAAACATGATTAAAAAAACGGTACTTTACGTATTATCCCACCGACCATTCGGTGGCCGTTTAATTCAGCGGCACATAAATTGAAAAGTCAATGATATTTTACAATGCTTTGATTTAACGGTACGGTTGACGGTATTAAGAACTAAATAAACCATTGGATGCAGGGGGGCTAGGGAGCTTGATCCCCCCAAAGTGAAAAGTTTTTCACTATAATAATATGGAATTTAATGCACCAAAATTAGTTAAACCCTGTTATTTTAAGGTCAAATTTTCAAAAAATTTCTGGGGGAGGATCCATAGACCCCCGGATCTGGAAAAAGTGCCCGAACGGACGAACCTGGTCCAGGGGAAGCCCCTGTCAGCTCCATAGGAGCAATACATAAGATTTGGGCAAATTTTATTAGGTTTGGGGGAAGGTTACTACAACTTTTTCCAGGTCCGGGAGGACCCCTAGACCCCCTTAGTAACTCCATAATTACAACTCTTGGCACAGCTGGGATATGAGTCTATAACTTGGCGGTTCTACCCCTAAATCCCGACAGACAAAATCCCGACAAGCCACTTGCCCGACAGCCGTAATCCCGACAGAGTCGAAATCCCGACACCCCAAAATCCCGACAAGGACGAAATCCCGACAACCCAAAATCCCGACAGGGTCGAAATCCCGACAAGCCAAAATCCCGACAAGGTCGAAATCCCGACTCCCCAAAATCCCGACAGGGTCGAAATCCCGACACCCCAAAATCCCGACAGGGTCGAAATCCCGACAAGCCACTTGCCCGACAGGTCGAAATCCCGACAATCAAATGCCCGGCATGTAAGTTGCCAGATAACTCATATTGGTCTCTAATTTTAAATAAGGGGCCGTCCATAAATGACGTCACGCTCAGAGGGGGGAGGGGGTTAATCAATTTGTGATAGTTTGTGACAAGGGGAAGGAGGGGGGTTTGAAAGTTGTGACATCACATCCTGCAGTGGAAAATCAACGAAAAAAACCTTGGTTCCGGGCACTTTCAAATTAGTGTATTAGATATATTGTTGGTTTAAGAGCGTGACATGTGACAGAGGGGGGGGAGGGGGTATGGAGAAGTGTGACAGTTTGTGACAAAGGGGGGGAGGGGGTCAAAAATGGGCAAAAAAGTGTGACATCATTCATGGATGGCCCCTAAGGGCATTCTATTTAAGTTTCATGTTGCTTGACCACAGGTCAAGATTGCTCTTTTTGGCTAAAAATCATTGTAAAATAATGTTGAAGTTGCTAATTGATATTTTGTATTTCCTATATTTATAGCATGTCTTTTTGGTTCGGAGTGACCATTGGTCAATCCAGTTAACTTTTTGGTACTGCTATGCTTTGGCAGTGAAGTAGGTCATGTGGGGGCTCAAACTAAAAGCCTTGAGACGAGTAACATTTTGGTCTTGACCACTGGTCAATATATTTTGACCAGTGATCAATCCAGTTTTTCTCGCTGTTTTCAGCTTTTCTGACCTTCTCTTTCTGTCTCGGTGTAATTTTTTTAGGGGGGGGGCACTGACCTTGTATTTTTCCCATTTGACCGTTGGTAACTTCTAAATTTTTTGATTTTATAACTCTATTATTTATCTGTGAGCCTCTCTAACTGCATAAGTAGCTGGTCAATAGTCACGGGAACATTTTTCGTTTAAACAGAAATTAAAAATTTGGTTTCCCATTATATTGTCATGTTTGGTTAAAAAAAGAAGCTATTAAGTCAAAAAATTCAAAAGTTACCAACGGTCAAATGGGAATTACCCAAGGTCAGTGACCCCCCCCTAAAAAAATAACAGCGAGACAGAAAGAGAAGGTCAGAAAAGCTGAAAACAGCGAGAAAAACTGGATTGACCACTGGTCAAAATATATTGACCAGTGGTCAAGACCAAAATGTTACTCGTCTCAAGGCATTTAGTTTGAGCCCCCACATGACCTACTTCACTGCCAAAGCATAGCAGTACCAAAAAGTTAACTGGATTGACCAATGGTCACCCCGAACCAAAAAGACATGCTATAAATATAGGAAATACAAAATATCAATTAGCAACTTCAACATTATTTTACAATGATTTTTAGCCAAAAAGAGCAATCTTGACCTGTAGTCAAGCAACATGAAACTTAAATAGAATGCCTTTATTTAAAATTAGAGACCAATATGAGTTATCTGGCAACTTACATGCCGGGCATTTGATTGTCGGGATTTCGACCTGTCGGGCAAGTGGCTTGTCGGTATTTCGACCTGTCGGGCAAGTGGCTTGTCGGGATTTCGACCTGTTGGGCAAGTGGCTTGTCGGGATTTCGACCCTGTCGGGATTTTGGGGTGTCGGGATTTCGACCCTGTCGGGATTTTGGGTTGTCGGGATTTCGACCTTGTCAGGATTTCGGGGTGTCGGGATTTCGGCTCTGTCGGGATTATGGTTGTCGGGATTGTGGCTTTCGGGATTCTGACCGGATACCAACTTGGCGACCGCTTCACGCGGTCGCCAACTAGTTGGCGCTTATCGCGGCCGATCGCCCGTTCCGGCTAGAACGGGCGATCGCCCGCTCGGGCTAGAACGGGCATGGCAGCCGGCCGCCATGTTTTACCACGACTAAAACGATAACACTTCAATGCATTACGATGGCCTCCGATTTAAAGAAGAAATATACTAAGCTTGTGAATAAGACTTTCGCAAATTGTATAAAGCATGGTACTAAAAAATAAACGTGCAACTTAACATTGTATCATGCATTGTCATATATCGTTATTAAAATGACTCTTAAGTAAAATACCATGCGATAACAAAGGCACAATATGCATGCAATAACAAAAGTACATTAAATGTTATTCTTAATCAAATTATGGCTAGATATAAGTAGTTATTAATAAAATTCTGAGAAATAACGTTTCGCTTACCGATTTCTACGCTGCATACTTATTCATACTAGCATTACCACAATAAACAAGATCTATTGACGAGACTGCGGGACTGCGCAGAACGTCGTCACTATTCCGGGATGATTAAAATAAAAAGACAAAACCTGGATTGATTAATTAATTTTTTTAATCATTAAATCAATTAAATTATGTGATTAATAATTATATTTATGATATTGATCTTCCTTTACTTCGAATATCAGATCTAGAAAACCCTCGGGCTCGGAATGCACATGCGTTATATCTTCATATCCAAAATATAATTATGTTCTTATTTTATTATCTTAATAATCATAACAAGAAATAAGAAGCGATTAGTAAAATTTAGAGAATTCAAAGAAATAACGTTACTCTCACCGATTTCTAGGCTGCTTACTTCCGCATTATCACAACAAACAAGATCTTTTAACAACGTGACTGCTCCGAACGTTGTCACCGTCCCTATTTCCGGATGATTAAATTAAAATAAAAACTAGTTTGATTTATTTTATTTAATTATTAAATCAACTAAATTTTATGATTTTTATGATATTATTTATAATCTTTCTCTTCCTTTATTTCGGATCCTGAAAACCTTCGGAAATACGCATTCGTCAAATCTTCACGTCCAAAATATAAGTTTGTTCTTATTTTTTAATTACATAATTACCGGGGATCGAAATATGTATCTCCCAGATACAGAGCGTGCATCAAATTACTGAAATCGTAATAACTTGTTATAACATCCTTTTTCTTGGGTTGATCTTCATTTGAGTGAGTCGTGGTGAAATATGGTGGCCGGAACGGGCGATCGGCATTTCGGCCGTGATACAGCACCAACTAGTCTTCCATTTGGCGACCTCAGCTCCCATTTGGCATATAGACCTATATCCCAGCTGTGCCCAACTCTTTTACATGTTAAGTTTGTCAAAACGCAAAAATTCTGCCATAAAATCTATATCCAAAATCGGCTAAAGGCGTACCAAACAAGTTGAAAAGTGGGTTTTTTTACTTAAATTTCCAAAACTTTTCTGGGGGAGGAACCCAGACCCCCTTTTAGTAGTTGGAGCAAGATAATTCACTACTTTTCCATATCAAGAAGATTCAATTGGATCTCATGCAAATTCTTACCCCCCCAAACCAAATCCTGGATTTGCCCCTGAAATAAACTATAGAACAATAAACATTGAATATAGATTTACAAACACCAAGAGAAGAAAATTTTTCAGACTATATTTCCTTGAAAACATTTTTCTTTAAAAAAGAAAAATGTTCTGTGTATTATATCAGGATAATATACTGAAGTTCCAGAATTTTCTTTTTTTAATATTAACAATTGTCAGTAGACCCACAACAAATATTTTGTAAAGTGAATGATAATATAATTTTAATAAAAAACTGTCAAAGTAAACTTTGAAATGATTGAGATCCATTTGAACCAACTAGCTTTGGAGAAATCAAAACTTCGCTAAAATATGTGCATATTTATTGACACAACATGACCCCTCAATTTTAACTGTCACCCAATAACTGTGGATACAAAAGGTTGGTATCTGTCTGCTGGAATTCTTTGATTTATCCTATATTCTGTAGCCCAGTAAAATATTGACAAAGAATGCGATTTACTATTAAATACCTATTGAAAACTTGATTTTAGTGTTTTATAACAACTTATTGTTGAAGAGTCACAAGATAAGTGTTAATTGCGAATATAATATTAGATGGTACAGACAAAATAGAAAAAATTATATCTATCAGAAGCTATTTCACAATTCATAAAAAAATTAACAAAAATCAATATGAATAACGTCATCTGATAAGCACATTCCGTACAAATACCATCTCAATGTGAAAGAGCTGAACGATATAATAAAAACTTGCAAAACATTTAATTTATAAAAATATAAACTCACTTTAAAAATAAGAATATATTTATATTTGCTTGGTGAGGAGGAAGGGTGCCTTGTGTCTGCTTATTTATTTATTTCTGATTTCCGTGTTTGCAAAATATGCTCCTCGGCACAGTCACAGGGACACTGACAAAGAGAAAAAAAATCCCACTGGCAAACTGATCACTCGGCGTGTCACATTGTGGCCCTCTATATCAAAGCTATGCAACTAGAGGTAAGATTTCAACCATGACGTCACTCCATAGACTTAACATGGCAAATTTAACTCACGTTTGACGTCATCGTCTGGAGTTGGGTGGCCATGTATATTAGAGGGTCTTGTTTCAACCCCCTCTCAGAAATACTTTCATGAACTTTTATACTGTTTTCCCTTGAATTCTGTAGCTTACTTTACACAGGATCAAATTTCAAAATCCTTCTGGGAAGGAACCCCTAAAGCCCAGGATGGAGCGAGCACTTCTCGTCTTTCGCTCAAGTAGCAACAAGAGTTCAATCTTCAATTGTCCACCATTTTAGATTTTGGGGACCACCGCAACTCTATCCAAACCGAAAGCTGCATGGAGGAACCGGAGAAAAGGATGTTACTACCGTCACTACTCGTTGTCCGCCATTTTGGAGAGTTTAGAACCCCCCCCCACACCCTCCCCAAAGTTGAATAAACTAATTAAATTAAAATTAATTAATGTTTCTTAGCAAATATGAGAAAAATTACATGTAAATACCACAAATAAATTTCTAAAATTATAGAAAACTTAGTTTAAAATTACTTTTAAAAGGGCTTATTGAAACTACTCAAAATATTGCATCGAAACACCCACAGAGTATAGAGCTTAACCAAGACCCTCTATATACATGGCCACCCAACTCCGGAAGATGACGTCAAACGTGAGTGAAAATTGCCATGTTAAGTCTATGGAGTGACGTCAAAGATGAGTGAAAGTTATGACATTGCACGGCCGAGTTGGGAGGCCTTTATATAGAGGGTCTTGGCTTAACAGAGTGTTCATCTCACAGAGTATAGAGCTTAACAGAGTGTTCATCTCCATAGACGCTAATGGCAACTTTTTTAACAGGGCTTTTCCCATAGACAAACGTTGAGCCACAAGACCCGCCTCCTTACCTCTTATAGCTCCACCTCCCACCTGTAACTCACTCACTGAAGCCGCCTTCAAGTCGGCAGTGGAGGGAAAATCTCTTTTTCCCCCATTCGCTATAGCGCTCTGGGGAAAGGAATCTATAGCTTAAAAATAATAAATATTTTTAAAATAATAAAATAAATAATAATAAAATTTAATAGCTTTTAAATAAAATAATAATAGCTTTTAGAAATAAATAAATCTGTAAAATGAAGTAGGGAAATTAATTACCTACTTTAGGGAAAAGTTCTACGATCTACGGGAAAAAGGGAAAAAAGAGCAGCGCCGATAAAATCAAAATGCAACGCCTGATAGAAGTTCCATATCCAATCAGGATTCACTTACGCATTAAGCTTTTTCTGATTGGCTGCTAGTGAACTGAATTATATATAATCTGCGAGCTGAATTAAATTAATGACCTAAAGAGGAAAACCGCCGTTTGGTATCTCTGTAAGCTCAATACTCTGTGGAAACACCTATATTTCAATTAACGTTATCAAAATTGTTTTTTATTTATAATTCTAAATGTAAAAATAATGACTTAATAATTTTCACTTTTAGAAAGTTTGATGATATCGTTACCATCATGCCCAAAAACGCTTATTTTATTTTTAGGTTGTGCAATTTTGGAGGGCCTGGGTTATGGCACTGTACACCATGACAGATCCAATAATTGAATCATTCTGAAACATTTGTCTAATGTCACTTTTTTAAAAAATGAGGTATTCGTGTCAGGAGATTCTATAGGGGTAAACGAAGGCTCATTTTAGTGTAAGAATATTAAAAATAACCGGGAGATTTCGTTCATGCCGCCTCATCTGCAGCTTGTTTGGGACTGCAGGTTTTTATTTAATAGCATAAAAACACTATTAGTCATTCTTTAGAGGTAAGGTAAAGGGTCAGAAACCTATTGAAACGGAAGATCCAAAAGTAACAGTTTACGAAATTTCCCAGTTTTTTAAGAGACACAATTTTTTTTGCTTCAATGTCGTAGTATATGCTTATAGTCCACTGAAAATAGCGAAAAATAGGGCCGAACCTCAAACAAATTGCAATAGAAGGTTTCTCAACGGTTTTCACTTAGAAATGACCTCAATAATAACATACTAAAAATAGGCCAAAATCGGCCGGGCGGAAGTTTAATTTTTTTTTAAATTTTTTAAAAATGGCCGAAAAAAAATTAAAAAAAACAAAACAATAATATAGACATGTGATACATGTTTATAGGTTATTTTTGAGTGCTGAAACCGAATATTGCATTTAGTTTGGAAAAAAATGAAATTTCAATTTTTTAAATTAATTTGAATAATTAGCTATATGAAAAAATTAAACCCCCCTAAAAACCTAACAAAAACATCAAAAGAGATAA
The DNA here is from genome assembly GCA_024610705.1 of Tetragnatha versicolor. NCBI lineage: Eukaryota > Metazoa > Arthropoda > Arachnida > Araneae > Tetragnathidae > Tetragnatha > Tetragnatha versicolor. The sequence goes on from JANDEH010000007.1 coordinate 51,771,338, forward strand.
ATCCAACGGTTTTCATTTAGAAATGACCTAAATATTAACATACTAAAATTTAAAAATTTTACGAGTTAAAGAAATTAAATTTTTTTTTCAAATTTCCGTTTTTTTTGCGAAAAATGCATTTTTTTTCAAATTCGTGCCAAAAACTTTAGAGGCTTTTGAAAAGGTCATTTTTCGGTGGATATTGTCCACAGATAGTTATATAATGGAAAACCGGTGGATTTGTCCCTCAATGGATTAGTTAACTATTTTATTTAAAATTTTTAAATTGGTAAAATGTAGTACAAATGTGAAAAAAGGTAATATTTTGGCATATATTTACATCAGAATTTAAAATAATTAACTAATTCATTGAGGGTCAATTCCACCGGTTTTCCGTTATATAACTATCTGTGGACAATATCCACCGAAAAATGACCTTTTCAAAAGCCTCTAAAGTTTTTGGCACGAATTTGAAAAAAAATGCATTTTTCGCAAAAAAAATGGAAATTTGAAAAAAAATTTAATTTCTTTAACTCGTAAAATTTTTAAATTTTAGTATGTTAATATTTAGGTCATTTCTAAATGAAAACCGTTGGATTTATCTCTTTTGATGTTTTTGTTAGGTTTTTAGGGGGGTTTAATTTTTTCATATAGCTAATTATTCAAATTAATTTAAAAAATTGAAATTTCATTTTTTTTCCAAACTAAATGCAATATTCGGTTTCAGCACTCAAAAATAACCTATGAACATGTATCACATGTCTATATTATTGTTTTGGGTTTTTTTTTAAATTTTTTTTCGGCCATTTTTAAAAAATTTGAAAAAAAATTAAACTTCCGCCCGGCCGATTTTGGCCGATTTTTAGTATGTTATTATTGAGGTCATTTCTAAGTGAAAAGGAAAACCGTTGAGAAACCTTCAATTGCAATTTGTTTGAGGTTCAACTCTATTTTCAGTGGACTATTAATATATACTTTATTTTAGATTGGGAGGGTGATTTTAGTTGGGCATTTTTATCCAACATTTTTTCTGTTGGGTAAAAATGCTCCCCAATTAAAATCACTATTTCCTCCTTTCGGGTGGGTACTTTTTTACATCAAGTTTTAGATGACTTACGTACACATGGTAAATTAATTTTAGTGAACTTAATTTAAAAATTTTGTTTAAACGATGTGAATTCCTGGAAAAATAAGAGTCTGGGGTTCCTCCCCCAGAAAAAATTTCGGAAATTTCCCCTTCAAAATCGCGTTTTAGCTCATTTTTGCCTTTTTTGATTGCACCCTAAGAGCACCTCTCATTATTTAAGTGGCAGAATAATTTTCAAGGGAAAATAGTATAGTTATAATAATAAATAGCAAAATTTCGAGGGGGGTGTGGATCTCACTTCAGAAAAAGTTTGGAAATTTGCCCCTGAAAATAGTATTTTAGTTAGTTTTTAGAACTTCTATAACGACTAAATAAGGATCACTCCTCACCTCATAAGTCAGAATTTTCAAGGAAATCAGCACATATTCCACAATTTTTAGGAGTGTTAAGGAGTTCTCCCACAGAAATTATATGGAATTCTTATCCTTAAAACTAAAGTTTTGATTTTGACTCACTTGAGAACTTAAAAATATATTTTCTGATTTTTCAAAAGTTTTGATTGATGAATTATTAATTTTTCTCATGGAACTGGAGAGCCGCAGCTTTACACCGAAAGAGCCGCATGCGGGTCGCGACCCCTGGGTTAGGTCCATCAAGCCACAGTAAAAACCATATTTTAACCATATTTATCTATTTCCAATAAATAAATTATAGTAAACGAAGCAATTCGTTGCCTGTATGAATATAGAAACGTTTATTTGTGTAAAACTTAGAGAATGAGCTTTTATCGAAACTAAGCAATAACATATTGGCGTTTTTGAAATGGTGGTAAAGATATCATCTCTTCTCCAATGAAAATGAAACTTTGGAACAATAATATGTGCCGATATTTTCTAAATGAGCAAAGAATTAAAGGGGTGAGATTCTTTCGTTAACAGTAGAACTTAGGTATAGAAGATCTTTAGGTTTTCAGGAGCAAAGAAAAAACGAAAATGGGATATAAATTTCAGCCTGTTTGTAATGGATAATTGCAGTCAAATTTTTTTTAAATCTTAATGTATTCCGAATGGCCAAAAACCTCCAAAAACCATTTTGATTTACCTTTCAAAGCCCTAAAACTTGAGTTATTTTCAATTAAAAATAGCTTCTTTTCAGTCTGAGCTGAAACAGCTTGTGTCGTCATACGTGCCTTATTTACTATCATTCCGCTTTGAAACAATGAGCTCTAGTTTTTTTTACAGACTAGTGTTTCGATGAAAACACTAGTCCCACATTTTCAAGAGACACATGTGACGTCACCCAGTTAGGAGCTCTCCGTTATAAAATATCTCATAATTAACTTAAAAAAAATTTCTAAAAAAAAACAAGTATATTTTTGGAATCAGGAGAGAATTCTTAATAAATTAAAATTGCAAATTTAGAATTTTAAGAGATGTTGCAATTCTCCATTGTTTCTCAGATCACTCAGAAAAATTTCATCTACTTAGCACACTTTTCAAAAATGAAAAAGGGACCAACTGGATTTTTTCACGGCTTTGTACACAAAGGGTGAACGAAAGAATGTCTATTCGATAACATATTAAACTATCTTTTAATCACACATCACTGGCCACACAAGTAGAATATACTTTTACAACAATAAGCTAGTAACCGTTCGTAATGAATTCCATTTAAAAAACGCGACAACTAAACAGAAAAAAAACGGAACGGACTCGGAAACTCCCATTCTCCTGAACAATTCAGGCGGAAACAAGCTTCCTGATTATTATTTCGACCCGTCCAATAAGTAGGAAACATTCAGGACCTAAATCACATGCACATCTCTCTTCGTTTTCCGAACATAAAAAGGAAGATTTCGGCGTTATTATTACTTTTTGTGAAGCGGGCCTTTTATATTATTCCGATTGGAGCGGGCTCCGATGGTGTCATCGATGCCCGGCAAAGTGGAACAATCGCATAAAGAGAACGCCGTAAGTTTATGGGTGCCAATTGAACGTTGGAGGAGAGCATTTTTTATTTCAATTTTGTTGGTGTTTGACAGTGACACAGTTGCCATCGCGTGTCCCGAAGCCGAGAATTTTTCTGGGATGGATGTCACATTCCAAAAAAATGGCCATCTCGTGATAGAGCGAATCGGTTTTGGGCAAGAGGGATGGTCTCATATGTTGGTCAATGAGGTACTTTCGACAAAAAAAGAGGTTCCAGACTTTCCGAACGGTATAGAGTTCAGATTCAGAGCGTGCATTGTTAGGTGATCTTGGAAAGTTGCACTTGAGTAGGAAGGTTAATCCGATTACCATAAACATGATATGCATATAATTTTATACCACTACACCAAAAACGTTCTTTTTTTTGCTATTTTCACCGATTTTTTTTGGAATTGGAGTCACGGTGTGATACTGCATATCATGTCAAAGCTGAATCTAATTCTTGTTAGATTCGTTAAAAACTAACCAAACTTTTACCTTTTGAAAGATAAAGGTGATAGTTTGATGTATTGAAAAAAAACCTGAGTGAACCTTGGAAAACAGGTTGTTTAAAATTCAATAAAAAACAAAGAAAAGTGTATTGAATTGTAATATCTTTTTTCAGCTACAAGGGTAGTAGTTTTATAGTGAAATTCCTTTCACGAAAAAAATTCCAAATAAAGTAAATAAACTTTCTTTTCTCTACACACTAAATAGTTTATATGGAAAGATTTTTAAGCGTATAACATTTATTTTGTTGTTGGCTCGATTTCTCCTCTTTAAAGAAGAGTTGTTATGAATTCATGTCAACTTTCTTGTCATGAATTGTTGTCATCTTGAATCTTGTTGCATGAACATTAGGGTGCATCAAACGCCCCTCTAGAAACAAATAACTTTGTACCCAATCTAAAAATTTTCCTTTACTTCTAAAAGGTTGTCCTGCCAAATATTTTTGTATTCCTTAGACTTGAAATGGGTCCACAACGAGCTCAAAGTTTCGAAATTTTGTTCATTTTGTAAGAAAAATGCAATAAATCCAAAGATAAAATCCTCACACTTTGCTCTTAATTTTTTTCTGAAGAAATACTTTCACACTGCATATAATTATTCAAGTTTTCATTAATCTGTGTTAGTTCTGTTAGGAGTTATAATTTTTCTTATGGTAAAAGAAGTTCGTGTAAAGTTGTTTTTACACAATACTCAATGTTGTAACTCTGGAACTTTTTGACTTAGAAACACAAAATTTGATTCAATTCGTTCACAATTTTATGACATTTGAGTAGACATTTCATTTCAAAATTTTTAACTAAAAATTTAAAAGGATTAATTAGTAAAAAATTTTTAAGTATACAGGGGGATCGGAAATTACGTGGACAAACTTCACATGGGGGTAGAGGGGACCTAGACAAGCATATTTTGAAAAACTAGAGGGGGCGCAGATGCACCGTTAAAGAGCTAGGACCTAATGTAGTGCGAGGGCGTTACAAAAAGCGGTTTTCCCAAGGATCGTTTCCCAAAACAAAACATAATAGCATGAAAAAAAATTATTGCATGAGGTACAGCAGTATCCTTACAACTTTCACCATAAATTTGACAAAAATCGGACCACTTGCTAAATCGTGGAGTGAGTTTTAAAACGTGCAATAATTAATCTTTTAGCCAAAGAATGGAGTTCCTTTTTAAACGCTTTTATTCTACTTGCTTTTGGCGGCGTTTTACGCGTGGAATTTTAAAACTCGATTTTCGGGCACTTCCCGATATGTCAGGGCCCCGAAACTTCACACATCGGTGGAACCCTCATGACACTCCAATATCCGACCATTATCTAGTCAAACAACCAAAGGATTAAGTTAATTAACGAGTATTTTTAATTAACAGAAAAACCAGAATTTGAGACCTTTCCCAAGGGGCTATTCTCCCAAACCGAGCACAATTGTTTATAAGACATAACTTCATCATATTCAAAAGTCAAAACGAGAATTGCCCAGTAATTACGATAATTATAGACGATTAATCCCTTTTTTTCTTTCTGGATTCTTATACATAATATTTCAGGCACTTCCAAACGATATAAAGTTCTGAAACTTTGCACCGTGGTGGAAACTCGATGACAATGCAATATTCAATCATCAACTAGTCAAAACCTCCGTAATTTAGGTAATTAACGAGTGTTTTTAGTTATCCTTTTAATTCATATTTGAGACACTTCCGTGAAGCCAATGGCTCCCAAAACCTGTAAGATAATATACTAGGTATATAACTACAATATTTAATCTTCAAAACGTGATTTTTTACCTTCCAATTAACAATTAAGATCATTAGCGATTTAAGATAACCGCGAGAAAGAAATCGCCAGAAGAGCGAGAAATCGCCGAGAATTGGTGCCCATCCTGAGAGAAGATAAGAAGATAATATGACACACACACACACACACACACACACACGCACGCACGCACGCACGCACGCACACACACACACACACACACACACACACACACACACACACACACACACACACACACACACACACACACACACACACACACACACACACACACACACACACACACTATTTCTGAACTTTTACGATTGGTTATTATTTTGTTTTATTGAATGCTTTTCTTTTTCTTGTGAATCTTTTTGATATCGATGGATTTCATCGGCGACTGAGCGGATGCGAGGAATATTCTTTGTGTGCGAGGTATTTTTCCCGCTCAGCTCTGTTATTATAACGTACCCAGCAAAATTAAATAGATTTTAATTAACTTTGGAGTTGATTGTCCTGCTGAGTCGTCAGAGGATTGTTCTACTTTGTCAGATATGTATAAAATTTTTGTTATACATGAAACTAAAATTCCATCCTAACATAACATTAAATATGGTTGAAATAAATACATTTTTTCTTGTGAGTTTTTGTTAAAAAATACCATGACTAAAAAGTAGAAAATAAAATAAGTAAAAAAAAAAGATTTTTTTAAAAAACGCTTTTATTGAAGTGTTCTAAAAGGTCAAAAATAATTTTTTCGGTTTGAAAAATAATTTATTGGGAAGTAGAAAATAACTTTTTGGTAAGTAAAAAAAACTGATTTTCTAATCACTAAAAATAAAAGCGTGGGCGCTAGTAATTCTTAATTCACTATTTATTCTAACTTCATTCTATGTTCTATGAGGTTAAATTTACAAATTTCTCATTCATGAGTTTTGAGTGGGATGGATTCACTTTAAATTCTCTATTAGGTATTTTTATTTATATGAAGTTATACATAAATGCCGACGTAATGGCCTAGTGGTAAGAGCTCAGAGAACAGAGCTTACAGAGGTTTCATCGCCATAGACGCTAATGGTAATTTTTTAAACCAATCAAACAATTTGCGAACATAGCTCCACCTCCTACCGCCGCGTCCCATTTGTCCGCGCCGCGTCCGAAGCTGTCTTCAAATTGATTTCGCTTCTTCTGATTGGCTGCTAGTGAGAATTAAATTAGTGTCCGCGGATTGACGAAAAGTGCCTTATGACACCTCTGTTAGCTCTGTTCTCTGTGGGTAAGAGCATCTAACTGCAAAGCCGTACGTCTGGGGTTCGAATCCCCGTTCATCAGGGATGTTACTGTTACTGTCCTGTAAAAAAATAAAAAAAAATAAATTACTAGCGCCCACGCTTTTATTTTTAGTGATTAGAAAATCAGTTTTTTTACTTACCAAAAAGTTATTTTCTACTTCCCAATAAATTATTTTTCAAACCGAAAAAATTATTTTTGACCTTTTAGAACACTTCAATAAAAGCGTTTTTTAAAAAAATCTTTTTTTTTACTTATTTTTTTAGTGCAGTGTTTCCCAACCTTTTTCGGTCCATGCCCCACCAAAGCCTTTCTAAATTTTCCATGCCCCCCGGTCTCAGTGGCATATATAGAAATATATTTTGAGAGGGAGCCAAAATTATTTCTTAGCCCCCTCCTATGTATATTATATTTAATAAGTCTAAATGAAGCTTTTCAGAACATTTTTAGGTAGAATTTGCATGCTTAAGAACGAAATAAACTTATGAGTATAATTAAGCTCTAAGTACCAAGGGGTGTCTGGGGGTTCTCCCCCAGCAAATTTTCGGAAATTGGACTCTAGGAAGCAAGTTTTTAACTAGTTTGGTACCCATAGTTGGGAAATTTTGGATATAAATTTTAAGGTAAGATTTGCATTTTGATGAACCTAATATAAAAAAAGTTTCAAATATAAGCGTGTAAAAACAAAGAGATCTTGGGTCATCCCCCAGAAAAGGTTTGGAAATTAGACTCTAAAAACAGGGTTTCAACTTGGTTTTGATAGATACTGGTCCAGATTTTAGACATACATTCTCAGATAGGATAATAGGATCAGATTTTGATAAACTTCTTTTTAAAAAGTTTTTTTAATTTTCCCCCTGGATTGGCCCCACGTGGGGGGCAATTTGGTTGAAAATTTTCAAATTGCCTCCCTAGAAAATGATATTGCGCCCCACGTTGGGAATCACTTCTTTAGATAATGATATTTAAAAAATATCCAAATATATATATTTAAAAAGATATTTAAGATATAGATATTTAAAAAATATCCAAAAAATTTTAATGATATTTAAAAAATTATGATCGGGGAAGGAATTTTCAATGATCATGCAAGATTCCTTATGGTCTAGGTCCCCTCTACCCCCATGCGAAGTTTGTCCACGTAATTTCCGATCACCCTGTATAATTTTTTTAGATAATTTTTAAAAATTTATATTTCCTACATTTTATGTTTTTATACAAACATTTTAATCAAAAACTATGTTTGAATTTAAATTTTATCCTACAACAAAAACTATTTTTATGGAAATTTAAGGTGGTTTTCTAACAACTCCACAATATTCCTCAAATACCCCAAGGTTTTTAAAATTTCCACAAAACTATGCAATTACGTAACTTTTGTTCCAAATGCTGTTTTGCATTGCAACTTTGCAACTTTTGTTCCAAATTTTTACAATTGGTACTGGTAAATTTCGATAGCATAGTTAAGTTTAGTCATCCTATAGCTCTACGCAAGGATCCCAGTCAGTTTATTTTTATTTCTAATTAATTATTGTCATATCAAGAATAGTTTGTTCACATTGCCATGAAGTTAGATTATTGTAAATTAATGCAGAAATTACTACATATTGACCCCTACTTTTGATCTTACTCGAGGGCATATGCTAAAAATTCTTTGCTTTTAAGTGTTTGCTTAAAGTTTTGGAGAGTTTGGTATCTATCCCAATGCCCAAGTTGTGTATTCAGGAGAGTCCCACTGTTCTTTCTAAGCATTCAAAATTTCTAATTAATTTAATATTCCTTTAAAAAGTGATGTATTAAAGCATTCCAAAGATTAATAAACTTCTTGATGAGAATACGAAATTATGAGCAATACCTACAGCAATAGAAATTGCTAAAATGGAAAACACTGAATTTCACATTTTCAATACGGCTTAAGGATGTGGAGAAGTTAATGAAAAATTGATTCCCTCAGTTCATGAAAAGTGACCGAATAGCACCATTTGAATTATGAATAAACTTCATGGCAATGTGAACAAACTTATAATTAGAAGTAAAGATAAATTTGACAGGGATTCTTGCATAGAGCTATATAGGATGGCTAAACTTTACTATGCTATCGAAATTTGTCTGTACCAATTTTAAAAATAACAGCATTTAGAACAAAAGTTACATAATTGCAGAGTTTTGTGGAAGTTTTTAAAAACCTTGAGGATATTTGAGGAACATTTGGGGAGGTGTTAGAAAACCATCTTAAATTTCAATAAAAATAGTTTTTGTTGTGTTGTAGGATAAAATTGAAATTCAAACATGGTTTTTTGATAAATGTTTGTATAAAAATATAAAATGTAGAAAATATAATTTTTAAAAATTATCTAAAAATTATGTATACTTAAATTTTTTTACTATAAAAAGCCTTTTAAAATTTTTAGTTTCAAATTTTGAAATTAAATGGGTCAAGTCACATGTCTACCCAAATCTCATAAGTTGTGAACAAATTGAATGAAATTTGGTGTTTCCAAGTCAAAAAGTTCCAGAGTTATAACAATGAGTAGTGTACAAAAAACACAACTTTACACGAACTTCTTATACCATAAGAAAAATTATAACTGCTAACAGAACAATCACAGATTAATGAAACTTGAATCATTATATACAGTATAAAATTACTTCTTCAGAAAAAAATTATGAACAAAGTGTGAGGATTTTACCTTTGGATTTATGACGTTTTTCTTAAAAAATGAGCTAAAGTTTAAAACTTTAAGCTCGATGTGGACCCATTAAATATTTTTTTATTTTTACAAAACTTTGTATGTATCAGTTTTGAAGTATTTGGAACAAAAATAACTTGGATACAAAACAATATTATCAAATTTTAAAAATCATGGGGCGTTTGATGCACCCTAATGAACATAGTAGCATGCTACGCGGTTTGTCACACTACAAACGCAAAATACGCAAAATTTGCAAAAATACGGGGTTTGTCACATTCTACTCCCGAAATAGTTTTCGAGTTACTAGTAATGGGTTTTTTAAGTGTCAGTCTTTTTTAGGGCACCCTTTAAATAGAAAATATAAGTTTACTATAAATTAATTAATATAAAAATGAATAAAAATAAACACTTCTCCCAATTTTTGAGGGATTTATATACCTCCTTTTTCTATGTCAAAAGGTGAAATATTTCAGTACAACTCTATCTTTTACTCGATTTATTACAAATTAATCAAAACTACCACAGTAAGAAATTCCTCTGTTTGCAATGACAACAGTAAAAAAGGACAGTTTTTAAGTGTGCTATGTCATGTTGCAAAACTCATCTTAACGTGTGGCGTAATTTTTGACATACTTAATACATAAAAACACGTCTTCCAATCACTTTTAAGATATCACGTAAGAAACTTGTAACCTGTTTTATAACTTTAACTCCAGAGAAATTTTCTTTAATTAATACATCTCGAAGGTTTGAATATATACCAGAATACCTAGAATAGAGAGAAATACCAGTTTTAAACAAAAATTTACTATCCTCCTTACTTTCAAATCTTTGTAAGTTACATCGTGACTAAGAACCAATGAATATCTTTTTGAATTGTTTGACACTTACGGCTTCATAAATCCCTCTAATAGTGAACGGTCTTGAAACTAGGGGGGCAAAAAGGGAAGTTAACTGCGCAAAGGTCTATGCAGAGAAAAGTATAATAATTCTTTGTGTATGAGTTTTTCTGTATTCAGGAATTCATACCCTTTCAAAATTTATATAGCTGTCACTTTTATAACTTCCAGTTCAATGCTCTCTTGTGTTTGGTAGAAAGCGAACAGTTTTGAATGCTAAAATACCACACTAGGCTGAATTTGGGAAAGGTAACAGTCTTCCCTTTTTATATTCTAACGTGCTCTTTCCTATCTCTATAATGAATGATTTCCATATTTAATTAAAATTCCAATTTCAGTCCCTCGTTAGGGGGATGCAAAAATACCATACGTTGATGTTGAATGACTGAAGAACCCTATGAGTACTCTACTCTGAAAGCTACCGCAGCGCATTAACATTTATTTTATCTTTAAAATAACAACATTTTAATTGTGTTGTTAGCTAGAACACTTTAACTTTTAATTGTGTTATGATATGGCTCTAAATATGTTTGAAAAGTGATGCTATTCAAAAATATCTTCTAAAAACAGTGTTGTAAAATGTGTTGGGTTATAAATATCTTTTTAAAATATTAGTGTTAAAAATCTGAATGTGTGTTCATAAATTTAGATCGAAGCATAAGACACACATTTCTGCCACTTTATTTTTAGCAACACTTTACAGCACTATTTTTGGAACATATTTTTGGATAGAAACGTTTTTTAAACACATTTCATATCACTATCACAATGGAATAAAATAAATATCACAATAGTAATGGAAGTACTGGCAAAACTGTTTTGTTATAATGATTGGTTACTGACTGAAAATCTGAGCTTTCTTTTTTCTTGATAAATCTCTGTTAGACAAACGGTCATATTTTCGATTCGACACGCATTTGAATAACATGTTAACAAACAAATAAGTACTTACGTTCCAAGTTTTCTATAGCTTACATCGTTGCTTAGGTATGTTGCTTCAGAGTTCATGCTACAATGCCGCTTTTTACAGGGTGATAACCCTTTTCAATTTTGTACCACAATGAGTTTTTGCACACGAACGTGGTTAAGGGAAACCTTTAAATCATTAAAAGTTATGTTTCGGTGATGCATTTGTACACACTGAGGCGTTACTTAATTACTTGGAGCAAGACGATAAAAGCACACACTTCTGAAAAGGTTATGTTGAGAAATTTCCGTTGTAAATTGGAATAATTTGAAAACTAAAACAGTCTTTTATTATTTCATTCTTCATATCAGTGAGAAAAACTACGTTTATATTTTTATGTATCATCGTACTTAATAGCAATCTAAATTATACTCAAACTTAGGTTCATTTCCTTCGTCCCTTCAAATTAAATTATTGTTTCGTTACAAAATATTATTTTCTGTGTGTATATTTATTTTACTTTTTGTCATTTTTTTTCACAGTCGGTGCGAATTTCAACTAACTCGTAAGATATAGGGGAAAGTAGTGTATCTCGGACCTACCTCGGTCCTACACTGTTTTTAGCTAAACATTTTGTAGTATATGGCAACACACTATAGTCTGTTCCTTTAGAATAGGCGCCTGAAACAGGATCAAAAACGCCCAATAATGCTTACTAACGCTCATCACACAATTTCAGTGACCGATTTTTTACAGTATTTTAACTACTTTTGTTTAGGCTGCCATGTGATTGCAGAAGAAAAATTTTTCGATGATAATTACAATAGTAAATGCATCTATACACGTTACGTCTCAGGCGCCAATTCTAAATTAACAGAGCATAGTTAGCATCCTTACAACCAGAGCTCTCAGTCTAGCTAAATTTTTATTTTAAAAAGTATACACTATGAGATAATATAGGTAAAAACTGATTTTGCCCTTCAAAAGTAAATAGTTTGGCTTCTAATTAGTATAAAAAATACAAATTATGTTTTGCAGTTCAATTTATCTAATTACTTATTTTAAAAAGTATGCAATATGAGATAATATAGGTTAAAAACTGATTTTGCCCATCAAAAGTAAATAGTTAGGCTTCTAATTACTATAAAAAATACAAATTATGTTATGCAGTTCAATGTATATGTCATAGTGTATTGTTTCAGCTATAATGTTACGTAAAATGAGGCTGGAGGTAAACTAAACATGGTGCGCAGACATTTATCAGTAAGTGATCTTGGACCTAAGGAAAGTGTTGTACCTTGGACCTAAGGAAAGTGTTGTACCTTGGACCTAAGGAAAGTGTTGTACCTTGGACCTAAGGAAAGTGTTGTACCTTGGACCTACCCGAAATACATTTATCTATACCTTGAGTTAATAGGATTTAATTTCATGACTGAAGCTAATTTTAAGTAAAATATATAATTTTGTGATAAAACAGTGTTTTAAAAAGTTTATATTTTTAAGTGCTGCAAAGAGCTCGGAGATCATTCCAATTAGACTACACGCGATTATATCTTATCAGGGAATTCTAAGTTTCTTAAAAAAAAAGCTTATATTCAAGAAATTAGCTAAAATTTTTGACATAGGTCCAAGGTACACTACCTTTGAAACCAAGGTACAACACCGCTATTGTACCTTGGACCTATTTTTAGTTTTTTTCTTTCATTAATTATGTACTGAAATACTACAATTAAAATTCCGAAAATAAACATATGTTGTTTATAAAAGAAAGGCTAAAGTATCGAGGGAAATTTGTTTCATCACACAAACAGTTTATTTTCATTAAATAAAAAATATAGGGTAAAAAGTAAAAATAGGTCCAAGGCAGAATACCTTCCCCTACTCTAGTATTTTTTAAAATGTGTTCGTTAAATCGAAAATCAATTAAAAATGGTATAATTTTGAGTGTTTTTTTATCTTTTTTTCTTTTACAGGATATGTTTTTAAGTGTATAATACATGTTACGAAATAAAGTTACAAAATTATACTTACCTTTTGTACATCTCATTTTATTTCAATGGGGGAAAAATTATGGACATAAATAGTTTAAACCAAAAAACATTACAAAAATTGCATCAATCATACTTTTAATACTTGAAAACTAATCACTAATTTTAATTGGAATTGACTCAAGAATTTGCTATAATATTTTCTAAGAAAAAACGTTTTTTCCATAGTTGTCTGGGAAATGAGTTCGCTAAAGAAGAGTTTTAAAAATTTTAGTTCATAAATGGGAATCGAAATTTCATCAAGTCTTATGAGGCAAAGTTCGGGACTACGATTTCTAAAAACGCGAATGTTCATAGAGGCGCCGAAAATCAACCCTGACCCAAAGGAAAAAATTCAAAGAGGGGGACACATATTTTCTAGAAAAATTAGTGTATATCGTCTATTTCTAAAGTACCTCATCCAAGCATACCACATAGGCTAAATATAGCTTTTAGAATATTTATAAGATTTGAATCTTGATGAAAACAAAAAAAAATCGTGTATATGAAGAGATGAGTTCGAACCACAAAAGAGGGTCTAGGGCATTATACCCCAGAAAAGCTTTGGAAACTTAAGACTTAATAAAGGGGGTTAACTCATTTGAAATAAAAATATCCAACCAAATATTCATAGTTTTTCAGTGGGGGGTTTTTGAACCCATAACATTCCTCTTTAGATACAGTACGCTGACTATGAATCCAGTACACTCCAGTAAACTCCACTGACTGACCAACCTCAGCCCTACTGTACACAGTCCACCACAACTAAAACTACTGAGACAATATTCACTCTTTTTGGCTTTTACTTTTTAAAGCACAGTTTAAAAACTAAACAACATTGGACTACATAATAGGTATGAGAATTGCGCACCAGATAGAGAGAAATGAATCTCTTGTCATCCGAATCCTCGTTGTGACCGTTTTCCAGTGAAAGACGACATTGAATCGCAGTTTCCGCTTCCCATCCTTGTTTCCCGCTGGATTAATGGGGCGAAGTTGATCTTGGAACAAGCGGTAGTTGTCGTGTTCTATCTGCCGGACAATTTCTGGAATCATTCAATGCGGAAGAACTGCGTTTCGGAAACATTTGGGAGAGAAAAATCGCATCCTCAGTCCAGGTTTTGTTTAGGAGAAAAATTACGGAATGTTGCGACATTTGAGGGACTTTTGAATGAATCGGAGAAATAAAACTACTCTAAGGGGTTGAGTTTCCTAGAAATACATAGTACATTTCACAATCATCCACACAATCGGGGGGGTTGTCTAAGTAGTACGGCGGGTGGGGAAAATATCCCGGATAACACCGAATAAAAGGGTTAAAAACTGTTTAAAAGTTTGATTACATAGTACAGGAAAATGTAATGAATACTAAGGGTGGTCCTTATTTTAAAAGTTTTGGTAATTTTATGCGACGCCCCCCAAAATTTATCGACCAGAGAAAGGAACGATTTTTGCAAAATTTTAGCTCAATTATAAAATTTTAACCCGTGCCGCAAAAGCCTTCAAGTTTCAAAAAAGTGCTAATTTTTTTAACAAAACAACTAAAAAACCTAAGATTAAACCCTTACATTTTGCTCTTGATTTTTATGAGGAATTAATATTGTTATAGATATGATGTTCCAATTTTCATTTTTATATCACCTCTCTGTTGGGGTTGGTAGTAATAATTTTTTTAATGTCAAAAGTCATAAGAATTTTTGTTAAAGTTGTGTTACCTGCATATTTAAACAGTTAATAACTCCAGAACTATGCAACTTACGAACTTGAAAGCAGTCACATTAAGTTCGTAATTTCTTTTTTATTGATTATTTTATTGATTTATTTATTTATTCTTTGATTTTGGTGTGTATCATATCCACTTTTTTCAAAAAAATTTCAAAATTAAAAAAAATTGTTTTTGAAAAAATTTTATTAAGAAAATTTGAAGCTTTTTAACTCCTAAAGATAAAAATTTCAACTAAATTTCAAGTTGAAAATCAAATTTAATGATGCAGAAAAAAACAAAAACCTTCAAAATTTTGTGGCAAGTCCCTAAACATTTCCTGCAATAGGAGGGAATACAACTCTTGTGGAAATTCAAGATTTCGACTATTGGAAATCATTAATGAGGTTATAAAACGCATTTCTTCAAATTTATTTATCGACTTATTTTTTATTAATTTTCAAAAGTTACGCTCGCTAGAATTGGAGGTGTGGCTACGTGACGTCACTTCTGCTTTCACCCGAATCTTCAACCAATCAATACTTTCAAAGGAAATGATTTAACTATTTTGAGTCGTACCGAAGACAGAAGTGACGTCATGTGCCAAACCCCGAACCCTTCTACGCATTGTAGTTTTAAATTTTTTTAAAATTAACTAATTACCAGATTTAGAAAAAACAAAAAGTATTTTTTAAAGGAGCTCTATCGAAATAAATTAAATTTGAAAAATCGTTGTATTCCCTTTTATACACCAAGAGCGATTCAATTATGGAATTTGTAAAATCCTTTGAGGGGGTGTTCATATGATTTAAAACAGTGGTTCCCAACCTGGGGGTGATCGTCCCCGGGTGGGCGATTTTTGTTATCAAGGGGGCGATAAATAAGTGGGGGTCGATTGGGGGGGCGATGAGTATTCAAAGGGGGAAAATAAAATAGTACTGTACTGACAGACTGTATTCAGACTTAATGTACCAAAACAAGTTAAAACCCTGCTTCTTAGGGTCAAATTTCTAAAAATTTTCTGGGGGAGGACCCCCAAACCCCCCTTTTGTACTTGGAACTTAATTTTTCAAAAACATTTTTTAAATTAGTTGATCAAAATCAAAATGCCACCTAAAAATTTATGTCCGAAATTTGGAAGAGGTGTACCATAACTAGTTAAAAACCTATTTTTTTTAGTCTTATTTCCAAAAATTTTCTGGGGGAGGACCCCCGGACATAAAATTGCTTTATTAATTACACTTTACTTCAAATTAAAATTAGACATACAATGAGAATGAAAGAGGGGCGATAGGTTTTAGTCAACCTCTAGAAGGGGGGCGATGGGTCATAAAAGGTTGGGAACCACTGATTTAAAACATGCAAAAAATATCCCATAAATTTTAGAAAATACAACATTAAAAAATTCGGTATAAAATCTTACTGGGCTAGTTCCCGAGCCGCCCATAAATGATGTCACGCTTAGTGGGGAGGGAGGGGATTCATCAATCTGTAACATTTTGTAACAAAAGGGAAGGCGGTTTCAAGAATTGTAACATCACACATCGAAAGGTGTAACGCGAAAAAACCGTTCAATGCAAAAACCGTTAAAAAAAATATAAAAAACTCAGCTTTACAAATGTAATAAATTTGTTTTTTATTAAAAGGTTTTTGCATTGAACGGTTTTTTGGTATATCCCATTGAAAATAAAAAAAATAGTACGAAATAACATTTTTTAATTATGCGATTTAAAGAACAATTAAAATAAGATTCATACCAACGAAATAAGAGTTCATTTTGAACTTTTAAGACCTATTATTGGTAGTAGACCCTGACATGAGAGTAAAGTAGTAGTGAAGAAATAGTGTTAAAAAAGCATTGGTAGAAAAGAGATACTAAGGAATTCAGAAAGAAGTGATTAAAGTAGGCTTTCGCACCTCTATGCTTTCGCTGCATTTTGCTAGAAAACCCATAAAATATATATTTGGGCTTAGTTCAGGAAATTGCGAAATCTTTTGGTGAATGTGTTTGCACTTGGGGTATTTGGTGTTAGGCTATGAGTAAATGAAATGTATAATGCATAAAAAAATTTTGGTTATTAAAGCTACAAGAAAAAGATGGCCAAGCCAGAGGTTTTTCAGAAATTTTGCATTAACGTAAAATATCGCCACGTCTTGTTAGTCTGCTACTATTCGGCGCTGAAAATAAAATTAAAGTAAATAAAAACCTTCAGAACCATTCTAAAAACTAGGAAAAAATATTGTTTCGCGCCAAAACGGGCCCGCGCCGAGAGTCCCATTCCGACGTTTTGGATGCCAAACATTACAAACATCGCCAGAAGTAGTAAAACCAATCTACAGGTACAATATGCATACATTTATTTTTATGGAAATAACTTGGCTGTCAAAGGGATTCAGATTCCACTTCCTTAAAGTCCAAAACAGTTTTTCTCTTTAATATTTAACTATTTTTGAATAAAGTACTGTCTTTTTTATTAACTCTTAAAAATAATCTTCACAATTTCCACACATAGTTGATAATGCTATGTATTGGCCCATGAAAAAAATATAATTATTTTAATATAAATATAATAACAATTCGTCGAAAGTTCGCATAGTAATATGGTCACTGAATAAATTAATTTTCCGGTCAATACTTAAAAAATCAAGTTTAATAAAATACACCTACACTCAGTGTTATTCTTAGGATTTTTTGGAGGAGTAAAAATATTCCTTGACTTTTTTAGGAGGCGCCATATACGGAAATAGCATTATACTGCATATCAGAGAAAATTTTTAATGGACAAAATAAAGAAAAAATGAGGATGCTATTTTGGTTTTTAACAGTTCTAGCATCTGTTAAGTATTAGTAGAAAATATTAAACACATTATAAATAAAACAACTTATTTTACATTAAAAATTATAAATAAAATATCAATTTAATATTACAAATTGGAGTAGAAAAATATTATTTTTCGATTTAGGTGGGGCTCCATGCATTTTTTAAGTAAAAGCTTTGTTAAAAATTCAAAGCACGAAAATACGCCTGGCTAGTTTTTAAAAGCGTATTTTCTATTTTCAATGCGGGAAATATGCTCTCACTCAGAGGCGTTAAAAATATCTCTGCTTACACTGCAAATAACAAAATAGTATTTTTAATTAAGATTGATTGGAATATCTTTTCTTATGAATTTGTGGGAGGGGCATGCAAATTCGTTCATTAACAAAAGCCTCATACAAAATAGAACGTCATTTGAAATTTTTTTTTTGAGAATCACCCACACAATCATAATAACCTAAGAATGTGTACTTAATGATCACAAGGGCCGAAGTAGAGACCGTAATGTTTGACTTTTTGCTATGTTCGTCTAATTATAAAAAGCAATTAGATTTTTTCGTTAAGTAACTTTAAACATAAAAAAATGATTGAGCATGTGGTTCATTTTTGCTTCATCTGTTCCATTGAGATCTGAGTTCATCTATTTGCATTTTTAAGGTCGAACAAAATCTCATGCTTCATTGGTCAGTTCGAATTTATTCGTGTCCACTTTACTTCCGGAAGCTATTCATAAAGAAGAAAATTTTTACCAAAAAGCTAAACATAACTTCTTTGAACTTTTTCATTAAATGAACTTAACTGATGGCTTGCATAACTAATAATTCTCAAATACCAGCTCCATGCTTCTTTTTTTAGTTAAACAATTAGCTCATATCAAGCTTTAACCACATTCTAAAATCATTAATGAACTAGTCTAAAATGAGTGAACTAAACAATTTGAACCATTTTGTCGAAATTTTTACCTTGTAGCTGAAGTTATGTTAATTCAAAACTACACAAGCTGTATTTTACATACTCCATACTCCCAATATACGCTAATAAAATTATCATTTGTATTTCTACTTTGAACTGATTTAAAACTGAGTTAAAAAGGATTGCTGAAATTTCTTTAAAATTATAATGATTAACTACCCAATAGCCGATAACCTTTTCATGGGTAATTCCAGTTCTCCTAAACATAAGTATTTAAAACCTACAAATGAGGCCCCTAGTTTCAAAACCGGACATTTGCATTTTGACACAGCTTTGATAAAAGAATCGACCATTTGATGACCGCGAATCGGTCGCCAAATGGAAGACTAGTTGCGGCTATATCACGGCCGGTCTCCTTTCCGGCCACCATGTTTTACCACGACTCAAATAAAGATTAACCCAAGTAAAAGGATGTTATAACAAGTTTTTACGATTTCAGTATATCCCGCTGGATCTGCGGTATGGTGCACGCTCTGCATGCGGGAGATACATATTTCAATCCCCGGTAACTGTTTAATTTAAAAATAAGAACAAAATTATATATCGTAACGCACTTAAGTGTTATCATTTGAGTCGGTGTAAAACATGGCGGCCGGAACGGGCGACCAGCCGTGATATAGCATGATACCGTAATATTCCATTTGGCGACCGCGTCGACTCTTACCGAAGCTGTGTCAAAATGCAAATGTCCGGTTTTGAAACTAGGGGCCTCAAATAGAAACAAGCTTTGAATATTTTCCTCCAAAGATATTTTTCTACAGCTCTTACTTAAAAGGCTTTCAAAGATAAATATTTTTTCAAAATCGTTAGATTACTGTTAAAAATATACTATGTAATTCTACAGATCATAATATGTTTTATAGGTAAAAAGTATATCCTTTCCATTAAACAAATTAAATTTCATGGAAAGTTGGGGGGTATTGACATTTTGAAAATATTTGATGGGCTCTTGTAAAGAAAGACATCCCGAAAAAGTTTGGGAACATTGATCTTTCTTTCCAATGGCAGATATTTGAGGACAATATCCGCGTCAACCCGATAGAATATCTATTTTGCGTTGCCCATTGAGCACCCGTCGACCGAAACCACGGAGTCGGGTATTGTTACCCGTGCCACACGCACATTCGCTCGCACAACCCCTTTTTTAAACAAGGGGGGCACATTCTTTCATCTCTACAGAGACGGTAACCAACAATCATACCTAAATGGGAATTCACTACGTCGGTACTAATTTTATAAAACTTTATGTATATACAAAAGCATGTCTGGTATAATAAATTAGTGAAAGGGATTGTTCATAAATGATGTCAACCTGGGGGGTGGGTGGGGGTTCATTAATCTGTGACACTTTGTGACAAGGGGTAAGGGTCACAAGAAATGTAACATCACACTCAAAAATCACAAAAAAAAATTAAAACGACCACGATATGAAATAGTGTAGGCTTACACGGTCGGATTCAGAGTTATTTATTAAAAATTCTTCCGGGTGTAAGGACCGTGGTCTATGAGTAAAAACGGACGTTTCGTCTACATCTGCGGTAGACATCTTCAGCGAGACTGAAATGAAAAAGTTAAAGAACGCCAAAGCTGACCGTGTCACGTGGTAGATCCAGAGGAGAAGAGTCTCATTGGTCAACGTCACTGAGAGGCTTGACTCTAGATTTCCGGAGGGCTGGGTGCCAAACACGTGGAATAGTTAGCCAAGTGGAATAGTTAATATATATATAGTGGAATAGTTAATATAATAGTTAATGGAATAGTTAATATAATAGTGGAATAGTTTATCCAGATCGACACATTTCCAAGCCCGACTTGTGAGAGAAGCCATTGAGATTCACAAACACCAGAATAATTTTAATCGCAAGGAGGAGGGGCTAACTATTCCACGTGTTTGGCACCCAGCCCTCCGGAAATCTAGAGTCAAGCCTCTCAGTGACGTTGACCAATGAGACTCTTCTCCTCTGGATCTACCACGTGACACGGTCAGCTTTGGCGTTCTTTAACTTTTTCATTTCAGTCTCGCTGAAGATGTCTACCGCAGATGTAGACGAAACGTCCGTTTTTACTCATAGACCACGGTCCTTACACCCGGAAGAATTTTTAATAAATAAAACGACCACGTTTTCTAAAAATTGTTGTTTAAAGATCTATATACAGGGTGTCCCATAAATAGTGGGACACACCTCTAGGGAGGATAGTAGACACCTAGACGAGTCAGAATCACATAGGATTCGGGGGTCCCAGACCAAATCCCAGGGAGTTAAAAATGGAGCGACACCCCAAAAAATTATTGAAAAGTTCAATTTGTAGGAGAACTGCTATTGGTAGAAATTTAATTATGGTCTCAAAAATTGTGGTTTTATATGATCTTTAAAGTTATCTCAAAAGTCTTCAGTTTAATTTTTTTTTCAATTTCAATTTTGTTATACATACACATATATTACACAAACAAAGAATGAGAAAAACAAATTATGATTCGCCTGAAGGAAACAAAGACCTGTATAGGCGAAAGAAAAATTACAATTTATACAGAAAAAATAAAAAGTAACATAATATGAAGATAAATAATTAAGTAAGTTTAGTAGGGAAAAACATTATGTATAATAACAGAATTAGAATAACTACATTATATACACTTCAATTGAATTAAGTAATGAAAATAAAGGCACAGCAAGGCTTAAAAATTTTATGCTTCTGGATTTAGATGGAAAAAAACATCCAAATTATCAATATTACAAATAAAATTAAATAATGATCGCTTGAAAATATTAGGAGATGGAAAACTCTGAAATTCTATAGGCAAAAAGTTATATAATTTAGGAGCAAGATAAAAAAAATGTTTTTTGAAAATTTCTTTATGAAAACGGGGAATATTAAATATTATTGTGGGTCTTCTATTTGAGGTATGAATTTTTAGGTCGCAAATATTTTTATGGTGATGTAAAAAAAGTAACATTCGATAAAATGCAAAATGGCGAATAGGTAAAATTTTTAAATTTATTATTAAGTTACAGGGATGATCAAATTTATAGTTTAATAATTTGAAAATTTTGTTTTGAATTGATATTAAAGGAGACAAATTAGATTTATATTCACCTCCCCAAACTATAATGCCATAATTTATTAACGATTGAGCCCAAGAATGATACAAAGTAATTAAAAATGACTTATGAACTTTATTTTTAAGAAAATGCAATTTGATTAAAACGAAGCGTAGTTTTTTAGATAATTCAGTGATGTGAGTTTTCCATTTAAGGTTTGAATCAATAAAAAGACCTAAATATTTTATGCTATTTACTTGTTGCAGCAAATGACAGTTGCAATGAACAAGAAGACCATTACAGGATGAAGAGTGAAATTTAATAATTTTTTTATTATGAAAAAGTTAAAAAACCACAAGAAATATGAAAATTCTGCCCAAACCTCATTTTGTATTTCGAAATCATCTCTTTTGATTTTATAATCTGAAAGATCATAGTTGTAAACCCTTAAGTCCAAAGTGTCACGCAAAAACCATCAATATTCAATGCTTGAGATCCTGTTAAAGCACGGTATAAGTCCGTTTTTTTCGTCCGCAGACTGTCGTTTTGGAAACGGCTATTGGAAACCAGTTTTCGCACGCAAAAAACGAACTTTAACAGGATCTCAAGCGTTTAGTATTGATGATTTTTACGTGAAACTTTGGACTTAAGGGTTTACAACTATGATCTTTCAGATTATAAAATCAAAAGAGATGATTTCGAAATACAAAATGAGGTTTGGGCAGAATTTTCATATTTTTTGTGGTTTTTTTAACTTTTTTAATAATAAAAAAATTTTAAGGTGAAGACTTTTGAGATAATTTTAAAGATCATATTAAACCACAATTTTCGAGACCATAATTAAATTTCTACCAATAGCAGTTCTCCTACAAATTCAACTTTTCAATAATTTTTTTGGGGTGTCGCTCCATTTTTAACTCCCTGGGATTTGATCTGGGACCCCCGAATCCTATGTGATTTTGACTCGTCTAGGTGTCTTCTATCCCCCTAAAAGTGTGACCCATTATTTATGGGACACCCTGTATATAAAATCCAAATACCACTGATTCATTCATTCATAACACTCATCACGAAATCTCCAAAACTGCCGGACCGATAGGCTTGAAATTTGACAGAGACCTTCCTTTCAGCCATTAGACGCGCACTAAGAAACGATTTTAAAATCGAACGACTCCTTCCCTGCTTTTCGGCGCTTTTTCGACTCCGTTTTACCCATTGAAATAACATTACACATTGTTGAAATGCATAAATTGCAGTGTTTACTTCTCTATCTTGAGGCGACGTCTTGCCTCACTTGAATGAATATAACTGATTAACATTTATACATATTTTATTATTTACAACAAAATTTAAGAAGAAAAACAGTGTGAATATCTGTATTTAAATATTATAACAGTTATCAGAAAACCGAAGTAAATTAAAATAATTAATTTACTTTCTTTAAGATTTTAATTTCTCAAAAATAAATTTTAAATAGCAAGAATTTAAAAGTTTCCAAGGAAACAGAGCTAAAATTTCATTGTTTCATACACTGAGCTATAACAAACTTATTGTTTGTTATATAGCTCAGTGGTTTCATAGGGCATGGTTTACTAGACTATAATCACTAGATTTTTATTATAAGTAGCAATCTGTTTTTACTCTTTCAGAGTAGCTTTTAAAGAAGTTGGTTATATTAATAAGAAGACAAGCTTACTTGATAACTTTTTATCGAGGGATTTTTGAAATTTATTTTATTTTGAAATTTATTTTTTGCGGAATTTTAAAAGGATAGCGGGAATACTTCATGAAAATTCAGTTAAAGATTTTAAACACTAGATTTAAAACAAAAGGAGATGATTTCAATTGTATTGTTTTTATCACATGGAAAGGATAAATGTTTGATGGAATGAGATATCACAGTTGGAACTGGGATGGGGAAAAGGAACCGGGAATACCGGGATTAAAATTATTGGAAACACCTGGATATGAAAATTATCGGGAACCGGGGTATGTAAAGGTACCGGGAAAACCGGGACATGAAAATGTACCGGGAACACCGAGATACGAAAAGGTACCGGGAAAACCAGGATACGAAAAGGTACCGGGAAAACCGGGATATGAAAAGGTACTGGAAACACCCGGATATGAAAAGTTTCTGGGAAAACCGGGTTATGAAAACTATCGGGAACACCAGGATATGGAAAAAGTACTGGGGACACCGGGATTATTGGTGATTCGAAAAATCGGACATATAACTTGGGAGAGCTTTAAAAAATGAATTAATACACTCCACCCGTGCAAGGCCGGGCAAATCAGCTAGTCATTATTATAAAATTCCTACTAACGATATATGAGTTCACTCTGAAATTAAACTTGAAAAAAATTGAACTTAAACTTACTTAATTGAACTTAACTTACTTAATGAAACTTACTTAATTGAACTTAAATTGACTTAAACTTGAAAAAAAACATTGGTCCAGATTTATTACCAACTTTCTTTTACACTTTTTATTGGTACCAGAGCGTGGCATATGACAAAGGAGGGAAGGGGTATGGTATGAACTGACACTTTATGAAGGGAGGAGGTCAAAAATGTTGAAAAAAAGTGAGACATCATTTATGGATGGTCCCAAAGGGAACATCCCTCAAGGATAAGCAATGTCAGGGGGCCTGCTCGAAAAAGAAGACATTCGGAAGCAAAAAGACAAACGCCAGTGCATCACGCGCTGCTAAGGTCACGCTCGAACTCCAGTCCACTCGGTGTGGCTATTTAAGCGACAGGGACGCATTTTCGACATCTCTGTTTGTGACTGGGGTTCGGGGGATCACATCCACACAATTCGCTGGACGCTTAGGATATACCTTTACAATTATGAAGAATGTGGTGGACCAACTGTATGCGGTGAGTACAGCTTCGGTGTGTTGCAACTACAGCATTATACCATAATTTTTTTTGAGGGGGGGATCCAAACCGGGACATATTTTTGAAATTAATCAAAAGCCTGGACGGATTTACAAAAAATAGACCTAGCAAACTTAACAGTTTTTGAAATAGTGTGACATGAAATATCAGTCTTTAAAAATTTATTTTCACTTGCTGCTGGTAATATTGAAGAACTTGAACCAAAACCTATCGTTTGGTTTGAAAATATTTGGTTCAGCAACTCAAGTTCATCAAGAAGGCCATAAGTATGTTTGGAATATTTTAGGATCTCTTTGGAATCTTATTTTAAAAGAATGCTTATTTAAGAAGGAAGCAGGTGCCTTTAAACTGGAAGCTAAGTTTTAGGTGGACTTAAACTACTGCAGTGCTTCTCAAGCATTCATATTGGTAAACCAATTTTTAATAGTAAATTTAATTATGCAAGTCAAGTGCAATTTAATTACTATGCAAAGCAATAATAATATGTCACTAACGCTCCAACTACAAAGGGGGATTATGAATTCCAGCCACACCTAAGTCCCAAAAGTGACGGTCCTGCTTTATTATATGTGTACTTGAATACTTTTCTCAATAGCTGTCATCCTTTTTGCAAGTTTTGATTATTTGAATTCAATTTCATTTAGTTTAAATATTTGAAACTAATTATAAAAGAACAAAACAACTATTGAGAATGGTACAATTTGAAAATTAGTAGAGGGGAAATTCTTGTTTATCGGACCCAACTGTATCTAGGTTTGAAAGGGTTAAAATAAAAATTATAAGTAACTAATTCTTCATCAAAGAGGTAAATATTACAAGAAATTCATTATTAACGTCGAGGATAAAAGTGACCAAATGATTTGAAAGATAGTATCTTATCAATAGTATCTTACAGAATTTTTGCGTTACCACATTTTGGGGAACAATTTTTACAATTCTTGCTTTAACTATATTTAGTATCCTATGTTTATTTTATTATATTTTTACAATCAAATATAAAATAATTACCTATTTTGATGAAATAGTTAAAAAACTTCAGGAAATTTTGTAAATCCCCTAAAAAAGGTACACTAAAACGGGGTTTTCGCTTGATTGCCATCTAACTTCAGTAAAACATAGCATTCAAATTTTCTTACCCATCATAATATACCTTGCCTTGACTTATATATAGTTACCAGACAGTGTTTCCGTTTCGTTTTTCCGGGTAGGATTTAAGATGTGTAAACTTAAAATAAAACGTTTGACCCTCAATATATATAATGCGCTAAAAGAGATTTCATATCTGCTATGAAATAATGTCTGTTCAAGGATTTATTTAATAACCAAACCAAAATACGTACATGTTATTTAAATTTAATTTAGCTATCATTAATCATCATCATTATATCATTAGTTTAATCATTATTAGATCTTAAACTGATGTGGCTTTGTAAAAATGATACGAACTAGTCCAATTTAATTGATTGAAAAATCGACATCATTGATTTATAATAGTATTGATGACGGAGGATGCATAATTAACGAAATTAGAGTTAAGGTACCAGAAGAATAGGTTATATGTTTAATTTAACAAGATCAGTAGTGTTTTAATAATATCTTGTGATAATATATCATACTAAAAAGTGTATTAAATTTTAGGGGGAAATGGGGCAGTTTGATATAGCAAAATTCAAATAAATTTTTTGAGTAGAAAAAAATGACTTATTCAGATACTTTTTTTCTAAAAATATCTACAAATGATTCAATTTTAAGAGACCAATTAGAAAAATAATATATGTTTGATTAAAATTAAAATATAACTACTTTTGTAAAAAAAATTAATTTTGTATCAATATGCCCCACCGGTGGGGCAATTGGATACATTGCTTGGGGTATTTTGATACAGTGATTTATTTGCTCAAAAATAGCAACTAATAATAAACATTTTGGAAAATAATAAGCGTTATTTTGTTGAGAGAGATCCTAAGCCCTATTAAATAACGGTTTTTTGAATATAAATCACAAATTTTCCATTCAACATTCAAGGGTAAAAAATTTTAAGAATTTAACAAATGGTTATTTTTAACCAATATCTAATTAAGGAAATAAGATGCAAATTTTTATGGGTATAGTTGCTCCTGAATTAGTTGAATAAAATTAAAAGGTATCTTTGTCGGAAATCATCCAGACATTTAAAAAAATACGACACTAATTAACTGGTTAGATTTTGGCCATTTATAGTTCTATTTTATCACTGTTTTTTAATACAGTTCTTTGTTACCTTTAAAAGTACTAAGGATTACTCATATGTTTTAGGATCCATGATTCCATTGTTTGTAATATATTTATCAACTGCATTTTCTTTTAGAAAGTTTATAAATACACAAAGCTATAATGCAAGCAGTTTTCAATCTCAAACACTTAATAAAGTCCAGAGATTCAAAAATTGACATAAATATCCTTCACTGTAGATGTATCTAACTTACCCTTAATTGATTTTTTTTTAAATTGCAGAGAGATATTTATCTCCCAACGCAAAATATGAAAACTTTTATAAGTATCAATGTTCCCCACGAGTGTATCAAAGTACCCCACATCAAAGTGTATCAATTTACTATATTTGTTGTTTTTGAATAAAATCATTTATATAAAAAAATGGCAAAGGTTATTTAAAATTTAGGTATAGGTACCCTCTATTGCTAACAAGGATAAACTTGTTTTTTGAATTTACAGATATCTGTATTCCGAGTAGAATAGCTTCAGGGAGATTTTACATTTAACTTAGAAATTTACTTTTGGAAATTTTAGACGAAAAAAATTTTGTGCCTTTCATTAAAATTTATAGACTTATTACAGAGTTTAACAGTTTCATATGTTTATGCTTAGGCATGTAAAAAGGCAACTTTTTGTAAAAACACGACCTATATAACCTTGATGGTTTTCGAGATAATGAAAGTGTATCAATGTGCCTCTTGTATCAAGTTGTCATGTTTTACCGTATTCAAAATTATAACTGAAATATTCGTTTAAAATTTAAAAAATTCATACAGCGATAAGATTTTAAGACTTTTTTTGTGAGTTTTGAAATTCGATGAGCCCGGGTGTTTCAGAAACCCGGGGCCCCGTTTCAGAAACACATACGTACATTTTAAGTTCAATATGTAAATACTTCTGATTATAACTATAAAAAACCTAAAAATTAACGAGTTTTACAAGACAAAGCATGATCAGGGACTAACTTCTGTGACTAGTTAACATGTTGAAAGTACTTCAGTACTACTTTGTCGACATTTTATTTAAGCTATGAAAAATTTTAACATTGTATTTACAATTTAATACTTATAAAATGTGAAATCATTAAGTTAGTAAATCATTATCTTAGTAAAATATACAAGTTAGCATCGGAAATGTATTTTAAAAGCAGTTTTGAGCGCAAGTTTATGTTTTAAGTTTTTTAAGGTTTCTATATCCAATTATTCTAAGTTAAAAGAAAGTATATTTTTATATATTTTGTAGTGATTGATACAGTCATCATCATTTAAAAAATGAAAGATAAGTCAAATTAACTATTGTCATCTCTCGAATAATGATGGAGTAAAATTTTTCTTCAGTTTATTATTTCACAGTTAAGTTTAACTGTTTTAGATAACGAATATTTTAGAAATGAAATTATAATTTTCGTACATATACCTAGTTCTCTATACAGTGATATTTTCTGATGATTATATGTTATGAATAATTAAGATTTATTTTAAAATGTTTTTAGGTAGTCATTGGTTTAAATTAGTATTATCACTTCTAAGAAACATTTAAATTGATACATTTCACTTCTTAGAATCAGTATTTTTCTGGTTTAAATGCTAGTATATCGGATATTGCTATAAATATCGGATACTTTGATATTTATAATGATATTTACCCAACTCTGCCAAAAGCATTTTTGTACTGGTTTAATACGCAAAAATTCAAATGAGTCAAAAAAAATTAAGACACTCATTCGGGCCATATGCCACCTTCTCTACAGTCTAAAAAAGGATAAATATGCATATTTAATATCCAAAATTATTTCTTCAAGTGTGTTATCAAGAAATAGGTGCTGCCTTAAAACATACGATTCTGGCGAATCGTCTAATTTGCGTCCTACCAGGAAGTAAAGGACCCGCAAAATTGTGTCCACAGTCCCAAACAAATGTCCGTGCCCTCCCATTGAGTTCATTTTCCGTTGGCACGCGTCACGACTCAGAGCATTCGAAAGAGCCGGAAAAAATTCGGTGCCTTCTTTTCAACATTCTATAAGTTCAAAAACGAGCAAAATGACAAATAAAGTTCACGGCGGCTCTCCTATTCGATTTCGTAGGAAGTGTCCTGAAAAAGGTGTATCCGAACAGTGTGAAGTTTCACTTCCAGTGTTTGTTCCGAGTAGAATGGCATCGTTTTATTATCATTTGCTTTGTTCGATGCCATTTACCTCTCACTAATTCTTTCATTAGGGAGTTTTTCCTTTTGGACGGCTAATTGAATCGGAAATAGGCATAAATAGAACCTTGACAATGAAAACATGTATACCGGTCATGTTTATATGGCTCGCATGTTCTGTTAAATTGGCCGTGAATGAAAGAGAAAAGGTGTAGAAGAATGCCATATTATACATTAACAAAATGTCACTGCCATTTTTCATTCAGATATTTTTTAAACGTTCTGTAAAATGGGGTAACTTTGGCCCTTAAGGGTAACTTTGGCCATCGAAAAGTGTTTCTAGGTGTTATATCTGTATGAAAAAATTAAATTATCACGTAATTAATGCTCCAACAGATCCAACAGGTGAAATTGTTGTCATGATATCCTCAAAGCGGTGAACAAGAAGCCTATGGTGAAGATGGCATCATTGTGAAATCGATGGTGTTCGAAGAAATATCAGTTTTTTGTTTCAAAAGGGGATTTTTTTCTCCACAATTTAAACAACCAATTTTTCAAAATATGTACCTAGGATATTAAAATACTGTTAACTGTTCATCTATGTCTTTTCTTTAAAAAAATATTATGGTAACTCTAAAATGAAATCAGTTATGTGTAAAAAAATATTTTTTTTGCTTTATTTTCTTATGAAATTTGAAATAGTAACTTAGAAACCCATCTAATTAGTTTAGCATTGCTAAAAGTAGCTCACAGTCAACGCCTTAACTTTGGGGTTTTTTGAGGTCTGGGCAAAAGTTACTCCAATTCAGGCAAACTTTGGCCCAAAATTTTAAATATTTCTTAAGAATATTTAAAGTTTAAAATCACACTTTAAAAGCGGTTTACATTGAAGTTGAACATATTAAAAATATTAGAAGCCACTGGTTTTGTCAAATTTGATTGGATTAATTAATTTTATTTGCTTTTAAGGCGAAAAAACACTCCATTTGGACCAAAGTAACTCCGTTTTACGGTATTAATAATATTTAAAACCTGAAATCACATGGAAATTCTTTAATTTACACCACCTTAGGAAAAAATGAGATTCAGTAGCATTTTATACATTTTTTGCCATTCATCCTTTACCGTATCAAGTTGCAAATCTAGGAAGATTATTAAACCAGGAATACAATAAATACATTGTAAACGTACCCCCAAAAAATCTTGGTTTATTTGTTTATGTATAAAATACACAGGATTATCTTAAATCTAAATTCATGGCCTGGGGTGTAGACAATTCTAAATCACACGGGAAAGTGGGGCCGCAAACGCTCTCCTGATGGTGAACGAAAGCTGTCAGAAGCAAAGAAAAATTGTTAAATTGTTTTATTGTAGGCAAATGGCTGAGGGTAGAAATAAACTCCAGTGGCGATTATATTTTATGCTATTTATAAAAACTTAGTAAATGATTTTTTATTCAAAAGAAGTTCTCTTTAATAGAAAATGTCGCTTTTTTAGACGACCCGACCTTTTAGAAATAAAAGTTAACTCAGTTGTTATAAGTTAAAATATGATAATTTGTACTGGAATTTTATTTCTATATCCAGCCCTTTGTCCGGAATAACTCATTTTCCATTGCTCATAGCAACTTTTTTTCACTCTCTAGCCCAACAGGAGTGCATTTGTGCTCCGGTATGATTCTGAGTTGACTTTAGTCCCTTCAAAGTTTTTACCAAGAATTCAAGGATTGCCCTATGAAAAACTCTTAACTAATTCATTTCATAAATAATTTAAAACATTAACATGTAACTGAATAATCTTATAGCAAAAGAAAAATTTAAATCCACGAAACTTATAAAAGAATTATAAAGAATAGACTCCAGAATTTTAGACTTGGTGGGGTTTTTAAACTTATTCATAAGCAAATCATCTTTTTGAGCCTATGAAAAATACATAAACTTTTCATTCGGGTTTATACACGCCCATTTCACCCTTTGAGTACAAAACATAATTTTGATGCTAGGGATGGGAAGAAAATCATATATGCTATTCAAGGATCAGTGAAACTCAGTCACCTTGAGACGATGTGCCAAAACCCATCAAAGAAGTGAAAAGATTGAAAAACATAAACACTTGCAAATGTTCATGCCAGGGAAGAACTCGATTTGGTCTACTAACTCAGAATATGTTCAATGTGACTCAATGTCATATTATTACACCTCTCACTGTCAAGTTCGATTTTTTAAAGTTAATTTGATGTTAATATGCGAGTAGGGCTTGTATATGTGACTCATTTGAGGTGTAAAACAATGGGTTAATTTAAACACCCTTTCAGAAATCATAAAAAGCTGATAATTTCAAATAATTCTGTTTTAGATTATAATCAGCATTATTGAATAGGTTGGTGTTAAGTTAACAGCCTATTTTAAGCGATAAATGGTAGATTATAATCACACATAATTTTGACATCTTTGAGGTTACCTGAATGTCCGAAATAAGATATGCCAAAAAATTAAATATTGCCATAGATCTGCTATATCTGAACTTATACCCCCTATTAATAACAGTTGAAGAACTGCTCAAATATAAAATAATGTTTTCAAACTATTTACTTACATACTTATCCTTCTCGCACCGTTGAGCTGGTACATAAGGCATCCAGTCTAATCCTCCAGGCACCCCTGTCCTGTGGGCCAACCCTCAAACTACTATTTAATGCATCCCAAATTGGGAAATGGTGTTAGCATTACTACTATGAACCTCGTGCTTTTGGATTAGAATCGTATGATACAGTGGCGGATCTACGGGGGGGCTTTTGGGCTGAAGCCCCCCCCAAAACGTCTAATATTTTACTAAGTTTGTCAAAACGCAAAAAATCTATATCCAAAATTCGGATGAGGAGTACCAAAACGAGTTGAAAAAGGGGGGGTTTTCACTTAAATTTCCAAAAATTTTCTGGGGGAGGACCCCCAGACCTCCCTTTTAGTGGTTTGAGTTGGATATTTCACTACCTTTTCCGTATTACCATTACCAAGAAGATTCAATTGGATTATGAAAATTCTTAGCCCCCCCAAAACCAGATCCTGGATCCGCCACTGGTGTGATACAATTATTGCTCAGTAAATTTATGTTTAATTAACAGGATACAACAACGTCTGGAAATAAATTCATTGGATTTTTGTTATCCAGTTTTGATATGAACATAGCTTAATCATTATCTATTCCTGTTTGAGACAATTTCCCAACTTTTCTTAATAAATTAAGATCGTTAAGTATTAAATCATACATCATTTTCATAATTCTCGACCCAGTTAACATACAATACTAACCAATTACCCTATCATCTCTCCTAGGCATGGCTACTAGTCATCCTATTCACCTTCACATCAGCAACAGACCCAGACTCAAAGCATCTGGACCAACACTCCATAGGTGAGCGAACTGGTCGCTCTTGGCACCATGCTCTGTTCGGAGCCCCCTTGCCAGGGGCTGCCCCCTCAGTGTCCACCAGCCAGCCAGGTGGTGACAACAACATCAGCCCCGGGTCCCAGCAACCCCAAGGTAACCCAGCACAGACGGACCAAAACAGAAATTTTGAAGACATAGGAGACAAGAACAACTTACCAGCGGCGTCGGAACAGGATTTCATGTCCAGGCACTTCGGGTATTTGAATGTGCACCGATTCGATCCCAACAACATGTATTATGACAGTAGAAATATCTATCCTAGGTGAGGAATTTATGTTATTTATTGATCTTCAAGCTTCTTTGCCATAAATACTGAACCTCAGTAATATTTTGGAGTTACCCTCAATGAATACCGTCTTTTTGATAGTTCTAAAACCTAATTTTAAAAAGGAAGCAAAATTAGCTGTTTTTATACTTTCATTAAATGGGGCATTATCATAATAACTTTTTTATCCGAGTATATGCCCGGCGCAGATATAGCACAGCTCCAAGGGGGGGCACTTTTCCAAAAAAGATCCCCTTGTGGTACCATTGGGGGTGTGGGGATCCTCCCCCAGAAAAAAATTGAAATTTGAAGTGCAAAAGTAGGGTTTTAACTCATTTTTAGAAACGTTTTGAGTAAGGGGGCACTTTTCAACACTATTACCTTTACTTTTTGACCCAAAATGTCAAAATTTTGGGGATTTCCTAAAAATAATCACTGAATACCCCATTTTTATACTAATGGGGGTCCTCCCCCGGAAAAATTTTGAAATGGCACTTTCCAGAGTGCCACCCCCCTGGATCCGCCACTGGTATATGTGGAGTGGGTGCTTGTTAAATCTGTGAGTATGAAAGTCCTGTAGTCGGTCATGGCGCAGTTTACCATGGGTCAAGGTCTTCTGGAGACTATCTCCCTCCCCTTCAGAGACATGGCAAAATTTTGGTGCGTGATAGATGGTGGCCGCATCTATCATCAAAGGCTTAAGTCGGACTCCTGCCATTAAGTGGGCCTCATTTTCTCAGGAGCCGCACCCCCTTTGCCTTAAATCCTGTAGGGTAGGGTATTGAGCTTGAGTATTCATTCAAAGTGGCATAAGAAACAATATTTATTTCATAGCGTTAGTTTATCTGCAACTTCTTTCTCTTGGAAAATCTTTCAAATTCGTATGAAATATTTACTACTGATATCTTTAAGACTGCAGCATATTCTGTCGGCTTACTGGAGAAAGGGCCGGATGCAACTCCGTTTTACGACGATTTGGTTGACGGTTGAAGCTGGTCGAATCCTACTTCCAAACAACTCAACTATCGTTTTCTTTAGTCATTTGCCCAGCTTGCCGCTGATTGGTTGGAATAAATAAATGGAGCTACGTCATCGAGCATTTCAACCAATCAGAGGAAAACGGCAGCGGATGAAACGGCCGACGCCTGCTCCTGACATGATGTTACCGTTGTCGACAATTTAAGAGGGGATTGTCTTCACCTTTATGCCTATATCATTTGTACTATAGCTATTAACATAAATTATCTCAGTAAGCTAGAATCCTACAGGATTTTAGAGTAAAAATGAAGATATCAATCCCCCAATTCTGAAACCCATTGCAAAAAATAGTCTTTTTCCCTGTAGTTTCCTGATAGCCCTGGACTTAGGGACCTTTAACAGTATCAAGCATCGATGAAAATACAAGATCCTCTCATGTGCATAAAATCATACTTCGCTCAGTACAGTAGTATAATAACTATTCATGATGTATAACTCACAATTCCCACAAATCGGGGGAAGTAGATTTAAACTACTCTTTAAAACATCTCATAAATCGTACCATCAACTCAATTTTTTTAAAACATATGCCTGTCCAAACAGACCGCAAAGGATCACAACCAAGATGATCAAGTCTCAATGCCATCGTTTTCATTACAAATCCTAACTTCTCTAAACAAGAAACTCTGCTTTCAGGTACCCCTCCCCCCAAACTCCCCGCTTCGGACCAGGCTACCGCAAGGACAAGTACGGACACGGCTACGGCTACAGCTGCAAGCAAGGCGACGACTGCGACGAGGTCCGCGCCGCCAACCAGGTCCTCGCAGCCGCCCCCAACCCCCCTCCCTTCGGGGGCTCACCCTCTCACCACCCGCAGCAACAGCACCCCTTTTCCAGCAACAACCTATACGCCGACATGATGTCCGCCTTCCCCGGCATGCCTTCCTTCGGGCCCTACCCGGCCAGCCTGTTCCCCCCGGCGAGGTTCAACGACCCTCACGCCCCTGTAATGCCCCCCATGATGACCCCTCAGTCGTACTCCCAGCACGGACTACACCACCAGCAGCAGCAGATGATGATGCCCCCTTCTAATAGGTTCTACCACGCGCGGTACCTGCACGATCAGGTGGAAGAAGACCATCGACATGAGCAACAGAAAGAAGTTACGGCTGAGTAGTGAGTGGTTCAGAGCGTATAACGGGGAAAAACAAGCTATGGTACCAAAGATCAAGGGATTGCATCGTTAAAAGTGGTCGCATCGGTAATTTATTTTATGTTGGTTACATCAGACTTTTTTTTATCTCGGGGAATGCTTATATGAATTTTCAATCTCGACAGTCTAGAATTGAATAGGTATTTGTAACTACAGAGCT
Source organism: Tetragnatha versicolor (assembly GCA_024610705.1). Taxonomy (NCBI): domain Eukaryota; kingdom Metazoa; phylum Arthropoda; class Arachnida; order Araneae; family Tetragnathidae; genus Tetragnatha; species Tetragnatha versicolor. The sequence goes on from JANDEH010000007.1 coordinate 51,806,350, forward strand.
AAAGAGTAGCATATAGATCCACAACCATCAAGATCTAAAGAGCCGATATGTTGCGCCTTTAAAACGTCACTGCTAGAATCCAATTTAAAATTAATTCCCCACAGGTCCAATAAAAAATAATTATCGGGCTGGAGAGATTAAAGAAACTTTTCAGTGGAAAAGTAGAAGATCTTGCATAGAGTCTTGGATTCTATTCGTCATTACTGACATTGATAGGTTAGTGGTCAAGACTCTAATACAGGGGTGGCCAACCCAAATGTTGTAGAGGACCACTTTGGAAAACCATAATACTCTCGCGGGCCGCATATAAAATTTTAGGATATTAGGTGCACAGAATGACAGAGAAGTAAATTGAATAAATTAGGTATATAAATTAGAGAGTTTCTTAGATCCTTTGCTTAGTTTGACAGATTCCTAAATAAAATATTCATTTAAATTTACCTTAAGGAGCAACCCCAAGAATACCTTCTGTAGTATATCCATAGGAACTAAACAGGTGCCGTTAAAAAACACTTGGAATCACTCGAAACTATAAGGAGCCTGTGGCGCTTATAGAAATTTATTTCGGGAGGACCCAAATTTTCTCTAAAAATTGCAGCTAGATTTTTGCATCGGGAAAAAGTACACCCAAATCTTCCTCTCATGCCCCCATGCATATTTAATTGGTTCAATGCATAAATTAAAATATATTTTTAATTAGGATTTGCACCTGACTGAACTAATATCCTAAAAAAGTTGTGACCAATAGAGTTCGTAGTACTAAAGGGGGATCTGGGGGTCCTCCCCCAGAAAGTTTTGGAAATACGACTCTAATTAACAGACTTTAACGTGTTTTGGTACCCTTTGTCAGAATTTGAGGGGGCCTTAACTTACCCTAAAACTTTAACTTTTGACTAAAAAAATTCTTGCGGACCACAAAATTATTTCAAAACGGGCTGCATGCGGGCCGCGGGTTGGCAAAGCCTGATCTAAGAGGTATATGGGGGGTCGGGGATTCTCCCCCGAAAAAATTTTGAATTTTAGTGTGCTAAAAAGTGTTTTGAAGCTACTTTTTGGAGAGTTTTCAGAGAGCTTCGCGGGCCGCACAAAATGACCCGGAGGGCCGCATGCGGCCCGCGGGTTGGCCATGCCTGCTCTAATACAACAGATAGTAAATACAAAAGCACCTAGATCTAAAAGTCTAAGTACTAGGCTTCCAAACGTCACTCATGATGGAAGGATTTAGGAAGGAGATGTAGTGGGTTTGGTTTGATTATTGTTTTATGGCGGGAGATGTAGTGAGACAGGTACTGTTCATGTATGTGTATAAAAAATATCCCTTACCATCGGTAAAATAAGTAACCCCGAAATAGTTAAGGGTTGTAAATCCACCCACGACATCTCAATGATGGGGAGCAATTTGGTATGAACTAAATCTTGCAGAAAGTTTCTGTGCGTATCCATGAACTTCTTTCGTAAGATTTAAATCAGTGCAAGAGAATTCGCTTCAGCAGTGATGTTTCAAGCCGTTAGATATTGGTGGTTGTGGTAAAAGGAATGATAGAGTTGATAACTGTAGTCGCTGGTCGCTACAGTTATACCCTTGAGTTGTCTCTCAGGTATTGTTGTATATAAGGTCTCGGTCCTGATCATGTGAAATATTAGATATAAGCATTTTACACAGGATTGGAAGCTCACAATTTATGTAACGCATTTCTGGATTTCAATTTTCCTTTCATCAAGGTTTTTTACTTCTATAAAAAATGGATGACTTAGAGTTGCATTAGATAAAAAAGGGAGTGTTAATGCAATCACAATATCATATCTTACTTATACAGGGTGTATCTGAAATGGTGCAACAATCTTTCAGGGATGATAGTAGACACCTAGACGAGTCAGAATCACCTAGGATTTGAGGGTCCCAGACCAAATCCCAGGGAGTTAAAAATGGAGTGACACCCCAAAAAAATCATTGAAAAATTCAATTTTTAGAAGAACTACTATTGGTAAAAACTTAGTTATGGTCTCAAAATTGTGGTTTTATATGATCTTTAAAGTTATCTCATAAGTCTTCAGTTTAATTTTTTTATTATGAAAAAAGTTAAAAACCACAAAAAAATTTTAAAACTCTGCCAAAACCTTATTTTGTATTTCGAAATCCTTTCTTTTGATTTGATAATCTGAAAGATCATAGTTGAAAACCCTTAAGTCCAAAGTTTCACGAAAATACAATTAATATTAAACGCTTGAGACCCTGTTAAAGTTTGTTTTTTGCGTGCGCAAACAGTTTTTTAGAGCTGTTTCCAGAACAGCTATTTGCGCATGCAAAAAACAAAAACAGGATCTCAAGTGTTTAATATTAATTGTATTTACGTGAAACTTTGGACTTAAGGGTTTTCAACTATGATCTTTCAGATTATCAAATCCAAAGAAAGGATTTCGAAATACAAAATAAGGTTTCGGCAGAGTTTTCCTTTTTTTTTGTGGTTTTTTTAACTGTTTTCATAATGAAAAAATTTTAAAATGAAGACTTTTGAGATAACTTTAAAGATCATATTAAACCACAATTTTTGAGACCATAATTAAGTTTTTACCAATATAGTTCTAAAAATTGAATTTTTCAATGATTTTTTTGGGGTGTCGCTCCATTTTTAACTCCCTTGGATTTGGTCTGGGACCCCCAAATCCTAGATGATTCTGACTCGTCTAGGTGTCTACCATCATCCCTGAATGTTTGTTGCACCATTTCAGATACAACCTGTATAACTAGACTGTCGAGGTTTGTATCTAATAAATACAAAGCACCATCAAGGGAGTTCTGTCCACTTGTTCATGGCAAAAGATATCTCTATCTGAGAGTAATTTTCCTAGCATATTATCTTTCTTAATAGCCTAACTTTGAAGTTTTCCCACCTGAGCCGATTTTGAGTCGATAAAAACAATGGTCAAAATACATGAAAGTCTCCCATCTATTGAGAGAGGTTGGAAAGTTTTAATTTAAAACGTATTAAAGGAAATGGGCAGAACAGCATTTCTCAGCTTTGATATTCACCACTCTTATGACCATCACATTTCGTTATTTATATGATTTCATATTTTCTGCAATAAAATTGTTTCATACCTTTACATTGTTTCTGCACATTAATTTGGTCTTATCCAAAAAAATGTGAGTAAATGAACCAACTTGTCTTATCTAAATACATCATATCTAAAACATTTATAAATTATTGAAGAGTTTAGAACTCAGGGCAGGGTAACCAAATATACCCATATGATATATGTTGGAATGAATGAATGCATTTTCGGACAGTATTTAATACTAATTTAGCTCATAAAATTTCATAGGTCCTAACTAAACTAGCATATTTACAAATCACTTTCTAGCAGGTTTGTAACTACACTTAGGGGAAGTTTAGCCTGATATTTTTATACTCACAATAGTTTTAGTTTTTAAAAATATAGGATTCTAAATTGATAAATTAAAAATAAATTTGAGTTTCAAACTGAGTTCAATATTGCAAACGAGGGGTTTAAGAATCCTCACTTAGGAAAATCCTCAAAATTTTGGGGAGGGCTTAAATTGATCTAAGGGGACATTCATAAATTACGTGAGGTGTTTTTTCCAAAATCTGGACCCCCCCCCTCCCCCCTTGGTGAGATTTTGCTGAACCCCCCCTCTCCCCCACATGAGATTTACCAACAACTTTTTCATACTAAAAAAAAAGAAAATCGTATAATTTCTAATTTAAAAAGTTGACGCGAGATTTTTATCTACCCCCTCCCCCCTTGGTGAGATTTGGTGAGTTTTTTCCAAACCCCTCCCCCCTTTTTGACCTCACCTAATTTATGGATGTCCCCTAATGACATTTCACCCTAATGGTGTTCAACTGTAGAGTTGGGATTCTGCAGAAAACTTAATCAAATGAAAAATTGGGTTACAGGATTTCTTGGTCATTTTATTTTGAAGTATTCTTCTAAAGAAGGAAAATTCTGTAGGTCTACTGGTGAAAAGTTCTTGTGTGATCAAAAATTCTAATTTTTGATTTTCTTGAATTGTGAGGTAGCACCTAAATGCAGACTATACTAATGGTTGATCAAGATGAAAAAAGAAAAAAACTTGTTGTGAAGTTGGACAGCATTGCCCTAGATTTTAAAATCCAAAAATGGGCTCCAAGGAGAAAGTATGGAAATATTTGGCTTGTAAACTGATTCTCATTTTTATTTAAAAACTGCTCTGAGACAAATTTTCGTTTAGAAAATTTCTCCGACTAATTTTTCTCCATAGAAAAAATTTCCTCTTTTTCTCCTCAATAATTCAAAAAGTTTGGGAACTTCGGCTCTCTGTTAACAAGCATAAACCAAACTTTTAGAGCATATAACACAATCATTCTTAAAGAATTAGTAGAATAGAATAGCAATCACAAAACTCATAATCACATTCTTTCTTCTGAGCATTATACAACATTCATTTACCAAAATAACATTTTTAAAAAGCAAACTAAATCTATGTAATTTTCACTGAGTATGAAAAACTGCTTTTGCTGTAGGAATTAGTCATTTTCAGACTGATCTTGAAATAAGATGAATGGAAGCAGATTTCAACAATGAAATCAAAAGATAAGACATAATAGAGTGGCAACAACTACAGGGAAGAACAGGTAATTTCAAAGTATGTGATGCAAAAAGGTGTGCAGGAAAAAAGTCCAATAGGTTACAAGCACATATACAAATTGTAAACGACCACTTTACAGAGAAATAGATAAAATAGCTGTTTTGAGCTATAACAATCAAAAGGAAGTGCAGAAAAATCTCTGAACAATATACTAGCTGGAAAGCTATTCTGACTGTCATAATAGGAAATATATCAACTGAAATTAATCCTTCTTTTTATAGAACAGGCATAATACATCAGACACCATTTAAGAATGTCAAATCGGATTTAACATACACAGGAACTTAAAATCCATTCCTTTTAGAATGCATTTTCTGTGTGGTGCAATCTTATTAATCTAACCTTCATTTTTTACCTGATTATTTGTATATGAAGATTATATCTAGTTTTTAAAAAAGCTGAATGTTATTATTTTGAAAGTGAAGGTCAAAATTAATGAGCATTAGCTACTTTGTTACGATGGACCAGCTTACATAACAGACCAAAACTTAAGTTTGACAATAGATTCAACACAGGTTCAAACTAAATGATAGAAAAGGTATAATTCAATCAAAACTTAGCAAAGTGAAAAAGTTGAAATTATATTTAAAACCTTAAAAAGTAGATAAATAGGTTTGAACACAAGAAACAATATTTACTTTTATTTGTAATTAAAACTTCATCAATAATTATTGGAACTACACTATAGACAAAATCAAGCATGAAAAGTGCACTAAATAAAAAATTTTAGACTTTTATAATATGTATAAATATTTTTGAATGTGTTACCAAACATTCATTTTCATTGAGTAAAAACCTTAGAAAAATATTTAATATAAACTTTGATAATATTCTCTATTAAATTGCATTAATAAAGTATATGCATCCTCATAATTATTCCTTTTTCATTTAAAACAAGTGTTGTTTAAATTATTTCAGTAATTTAAAATTGATTAACAGTGACAAATTTCTTAATGTATGATTGGGCAATGGGCATTGTTTTCTGCCATGTAGAAAATTGTAGGTTCCTTATCCTTCATCATTTTTTAGAAGAAGGAATTGTCTACTATAAAATTGAAACCCACATGTCAATCAATGAACTTACCCTATTGGAGATTTCTTTTTACCACTCCCCCATTTCCTTATTTGTGTTACGTAATTGCTATATCAAAAACATAATTACTCCTATGACAGCAACTAATAGTAAAAGTCATGTAGCATTAGTAACAGAAAGCAAAGTAATACTTTTTTAAATCTTTAAATCAGATACATTTTCATATTGTTATTCAGGATTTTTAAAAATTGTATGCAAGTTGGTAAAAAGAAAGGTTCAATTCCATTAACGTTCCCGCTTAATATTGCCATGCTCTTTTGAATGCCATATTTAAATGTTGACAATTTTTTTTATTGATTGTTTTTAGTAATATCTTTACTTTTTGGTATCCAATAGAAAATGGCGACATATAGCAGGAACGTTAACAGAATCAAATCAAAAGAAAATTAGAAAAGTGAAAAAAAAAATTGAGAAAATTAAGTTTCTGAAAAAAACATCTTTATTTAGATACTATCTAGGTTTCTTTGTTATACACAGCCAGTTATTCAACTCTTCATAGGTATCAAGAATAGTTTTATCATCAAAAGGAATATGCCAACCATCTTTCATGTTGCCTTGTATGGTAATACTGTACTTGAGAGGTTCCTGAAAACAATTAATAGAATAAGTCATTATCAATAAACAAAGAGCTAAATTAAATGTCATCAGGTTACTATAAATTCTTTGAAAAATCTGGAGGGTTTAATCAGTCATATCTCAAATTAAGAAAAACTAGCATAACAGTTACATTCATTACTTGGGAAAGTATAATAGCTGTTTGATACCAATCACATATTTTAATATCCCTCCAACATTTACGACACTTCCAAGGTTTTCCAAAACACTTCCAAGGTTTTCCAAAACACTTCCAAGGTTTTCCAAAACACTTCCAAGTCTTAACCAATCATGCAAGCATTGCTTAAAATAATTACAAAAAAATTTAAAATACATACATTAATAACAAGCATTGCTTTAAAATATTTTGGTTAGGCATCAGGGGCATAGCCAGAAGGTTGGATTTGGGGATATACCCCCTACAAGTCAGATTTTTTTTTACCATGAAGAACGACTTAAGTATTTTACCCAGACCTGAAAAAAGTGCCCTAACCTGCGAACCTGGTTCGGGGAAAGGCTCTGCCAGCTCCATAGGAGCAATACATAAGGTTTAGGGAAATTTTATTAGGTTCGGGGGAAGTTTAAAATTTTCCCAGGTCCGTTTCTACTCCATATCCCCCTCTGAGCAATTTTTATGGCTGTTCTCTCCATGTTAGGTATAACACTTAATAGTGAGGAATAGTGACTAAAGCTGATTTAAATTCCTATTTTCATAGCAGCTTGATACATTTAATTGCAGGCTACATCGATAAACCTAAATGCCAGTCCTCTTCAGTCATATTTTATTCTGAATATGAAACTAAGTTTTGCGAATAGCCCTCCTTACAGCAAAATTTCAGCTATTTTGTAGCTATCCTGTGCTCGCTACGCTCGCTCGCCATACGCTGGTACAGCCTAGCTGAGATTAATAATCAACTAAACGTTCAATTTTGTTAGAGTTCCCGCTTAATATCGCCAATCTCTTTTGAACACCAAAAAGTATAAATATTACTAAATAATTTCAAATTCATATATTAAAATGGTTTCAATTCCGTTAGAGTTCCCTCTAAATATCACCTATCTCTTTTGAAAGCTTAATTTTCAAATATAAACAATTTTTTAAAAATTTTTAATCAGGGTCGGTTTAAACCATTGGTTAAAACCATGTTTTTTTTACCAAAAAACCACTTGTTTTTTTTGGTTTTTTTAGAAATTATAAAATATTTTCAGAATTTTTTAAAAAAAGTGTTATTAAGTATAATCTTTTGCACAAAATTAAAAGGTCAGATTTATAAAAAAAATTGACATTTTAAGGTGATTAAAAATCAGAAATCTTTTAATTTAATGGTTTTAATTATTGAATTCTCTCTAAACTTAACCTTAAATGCTTAAGTTAAACTTATTATATTTTGCAAGAGATAGTTCATTTATTAATTTCCTTTAAAATGAAGCATTATTTCAAAGAGTAACTAAACATACACAAAAGTTATCTGTTTTTCACTGATAAAATATGGCTTTGATTTTAATTAATTAATAAAACCAATTTGTCTTATTTGTCAGTCATAAAAACCAGTTGGTTTTTTTAGTAAATTAATAAAAACCGTTGATTTCTTTAATGATAAAAACTAAAAACCAGTTGGTTTGTTTATAAACAGATAAAAACCAGTTGGGTTTTTTTACTAAATTAATAAAAACCGTTAATTTCCTTAATCGGATTAATTATCTCAATCATTTATCCAATTTCAATTAACATTAGTTGCTTACATTTCCCTTTTATTTATTAAAAAAGTTAAATTTTCTCTTTCTAAAGAAATTTCTTAAGTTCATAAATAATCCATATAATTAATTTGATTATTTTAACATTTAATAATTAATCAAATTAATTATCTTTATCAATTATCCAATTTCAATTAACATTAGTTGTTTACATTTCACTTTTACTTCTCATTTAAAAAATAAATTTTCTCTTTCTAAAGAAATTTCTTAAGTTCATAAATTAATCCATATATAATTAAGATAAATAATTTGATTATTTCAACCATTTATCCAAGATAAATTAACACTGATTTTTATTCACTACAATAATATTAGATATTCAAATTGGAATATTTTAGAAACAAAAATTATTTTTAAAACAAGTTAATTTAATTTTAATTAATTAATTGAAATATACAAATCATTTATCAATTATAAACAACCCCTGAAATAAATGTCTCATTTACAACTCAATTTCAAACATCAATGCTAAAATAACTTATTCTGATAAAAAAAATTCTAAAAAAACTTGGTTTAAACCAAAAAAAACAAATAAACCCGTTTTTTTTGGTTTTTTTTAAAAAAACCCGGTTTTTTGACAACACTGTTTTTAATGATAAACTGAACAGTTAGGTATACATCTAATTAAACATATTAATCCATGAATTTAAATTATTCAGCAATATTTATACTTTTTGGTGTTCAAAAGAGGTAGGCGATATTTAGTGGGAACTCTAACGGAATTGAACCTTAAAATGTTTAATTAGATCTATAACTGTTCAATTTATTATTAAAAACATGTTTGTATTTGAAATTAAGCTTTCAATAGAGATTGGTGATATTTAGCGGGAAATCTAACGAAATTGAACCCCAACTAAATTTATTGGTGAAAATAGAGTTTTATAAATAGTAATATGCAGCAGAGAAACATTAAATACAGTGTGTGAAAAATATGTATACATTGTTTATAAAATTCATGGGTACTGTTGCATTAGCCAAGAAAAACCACCATAAGCAGTAAATTTTTATCAGATAAGTACTATTAACATGCATATAAAAATAATAATTTAGCAGTAAATTAATAAAATGGTAACATTTAATCCCTCTTAACATATTTGAATAGCTAATAATATCATTAGAGACTGAAATCGGAAAAAAATCAAATCCAAAACAATGCACTCATTTTGTAAACAAATTTATTGTTGCCAACCGAGTAAAAGAAATACAACAAATCCGGGTGTTACGTAAGAGAATTATATATATAGAAAATTTTTCATCAATAGCTTTTATTTCTGAGAAATTTAAAGTAATTTGTTCAAATTCAGAGGATTAGTAATGCCCAAAAAGTCAGCTAAAGCTAAAGAAAAATTATTCATTCTCTAAATAAATAAGGAATAAGAGGTAAATTAAGTAAATGTGAAAAGACATGATGATTACTTAACTTTTTCTTTCTATTTACATAAAATTATTCACAATTAAATAATGCAGTAATAAGAAGACACATTTTATGGCATGGTATTAAACGTAAAACTTACCACAAATTTGAGTTCATTGCTTTCATCCACATTTAGTAATATCTGGTGGCTCTGCTGCCATCTTTTAAACACACTTATTAACTTAGAGTCATCTAATCGAGATGCATGATCCCTCATTAAGTCAAGGGATACAATGTATGCATTAGGTCCACTTTCTAGGGCAGCATAAATCATAAAAGGATCATCTTGGGAACTGAAAAAAATTAAACACTATGAAATGTTAACACATAATTTAAAACCATATAATCTTAAAGACAATTTTATAAGTATTCCAAATTTTAGACTTTTAGGAGTGGTAGGAAACAAAAATATAATTTAGAATCAGATGGAAAATTATGGTTCAAAAACAAGATCACCTAAGCACAGTCTAACATGACAAAGAGCAATAAAACATGTTAAGGTGGTTAGAATTTTTGCATAAGTAATAGTAGTAAACATAGATATTTTTTATGGTGAATATAATTAACAAATACGAGCACCACTGGTAAATTAAAAGAGGAAAAAGAAAGAACTCAAAACCTTTTGCTCTTTGAAATAAAAACTTACATGTTGTTAGCAAGGAACAAGACTGCTTTTTTTGAAATTTTACTCATAGTGTTTTTATGCCATGAAAGCATGTGTTTTTTTCCTAAAACCAGAATTTTTCTAGATGGATCCCATAGATGATTTATAACTCTGTACAACTATAAAAGAAACATAACACACAATTAGGAAGTATTGCAATTAGAAATGAAGTTTATTGCTTTATATAAAACCAATCTATGTATTTTCAATGTAGAAACATTAATGGAGGGGCACTGCCTATGGATGATTTGTATGATTAATCATCTAAAGCTTAAGCATTGCCGTAACAAAGCAAGTGCCTCAGTTGTAGATGAATAAAGTATGAAACAAACAACTGTTTTTTTAATCAAAGTTTCAAACATTTGTTTGACAAAATAAGATAAGAAAAGGCAGGGATTTTTATTCATTAATTGAATTTACTTACATTGTACATAATAATGAGAAAATGCCTTAAAAAACTATTTAAGTCAGTTTTTAAAGTCATATAATAAGTATCCAACACAGATATCTTCATCTTTTGTACAAAAATTAATATTTATTAAAATGCTTTAAAAATTATTCAAATTTTCCGAAATGCCTTATTTATGGTTGTAAATAATTGCTTTTTTAATAAATTTTTGAGAAATTATAGCTCGGAAAAATTGCAGTTGAAAGTGAAAAACTTCACAACAAATTTAGAGTCAGCACAGTAAAACTACATAATTTTTAACTAGGGGACACTACCACACCCTGTTCGCTATAGTTCACCAACCCCGGGGACTGCTAACACAGATCACTTATGATTGTTTGGAATCCATGCTTGCTTACCATTTGCTAAAATACTTTAAGCTAGATAAACATACCTATAGTGATTATCAAAAAAAGTTCTCACATATGGAGACACCATCAAATCTATTGAATTATAAATAAACTGTATGAAATATTATCATTTGGAACATTCATACTTGGCTACCCTTTTACCAACACAAAAGCTGTGAACAAAAAAATCTACACACTACTATTATAATAGATACAATAGGAATAGAGCCAATAGGTCAGCAAAAAACAAAAATATATTTACTTCCATTCCCTATTATGCCAATTGGAAATATCCTGCATATATAGACTTCCAAAATATTTTTTACATTGGTATGCTTTTTATAACACAGTGAAACTAAAAAAATAGCAAACTATTGGAAAAGAACTATTAAATTAAATTATAGTTTTGAAAATTCCATCTATTTTTTGAATTTATAATTTTTTACGTACTTGTCTTGCCAAATAAAATCCATTTTTTGATTTCACAGTATAAGCAACATTCAGTCCGTCCAAAATTATATGAAATGGCTTGTTAGCATTGATGAACTGTATATAAGTATCAAATTCTTTCTTGGTTGTATTGATGAAGACATCAGATTTCTTAACAGATCTTTCCAAAAATGAGTTTCTTAACCAATTAAAGTCTTTGTCAGTCAAATCTGTCAATGCTAACCGCCTGTTGCAAGAATCACATTCACCCTTCCTGTGAAGTATAAAAAAAGTTGTAAATCAATTCACACATCACTAAAACACAGATTCAAAATGAAAAGTTTCCTTAAATTTATTTTTGTAAAAATGTGCCATCAAAATTTATTTTTCTACAATTTTAACTTTTTAAAACCTATAAAACTGTTAAGAAATAAGTTTGAAGTGAAAAAAATATTATTCCAATGCTTAGTTTAGTAAAATTTCACTTTTATACAGGTAATATGAAGTTAATTTGTTACTAAATAAACCCATTGAAGAATGGAGATACTCAGGTCTGTCAAGACAATTCCCATTAAAGAGCAACTAAAAATCATGGTTTGTTGTTGTATTTTAAAATTATGCAAAACATAAATTTGATGTGTAATGTGCAATTTGATATTTTCTCCTAGTCTTGTAAATATTTTCTCAAATTTTAACCATTTCTATCTATATTTTATAAGTAGAACAGGATGACAGGAGATTTATTATTTTAAAATTCCTATAATCTGAAATTATGAGAACGTTATAAAGATTCATAGTAAAACTCTTACCTATCAACGTTTGAATAAGAGATAGACCAATCTGGAGAATGTCTGTAAATAAGAAAAGCCGGATATCAGTTTTAAAAATGACTTATTTTATTTAGTGAATTAAATGGATAGATTGAGATTATTTCTATCATTAACCCAGGAAGGACTAGCTGTACAATATGGTACCGGCAAACAGCACTACAAAAAATGGCTTTTTCCTATCTAAATATTCTAATTTAAGGACCTGGAAAAAGTTGTAACCTATCCCCGAACCTAATAAAATTTACCCAAACCTTATGTATTGCTCCTATGAAGCTGGCAGGGGCTTCTACCGAACCAGGTTTGTAGGTTCGGGCACTTTTTCCAGGTCCGCTAATTTATTTTTTCATTCTGAAGGTAGATGTCACTACTACATGGACCAAACTTCAGTAAATAGCAATCAAATGATTATCTATTTCACTAAATTCATACTTAAGGCTTAATTAAAAACGTGCTTTCAAGACTGACAAAAAAATGGTTTGTCGGAAAATGAAAGTGCAATTTATTCCCTTAAATACTTAAATTATTCAATGGATTAAATAATGGTGAATAAGGAAGTTGCATGTGTCAGATTTTGTCAATCACCATTGCATAAATTGTACTTTTACAAGTTGTTTTGGTTTAAAATGATAAATGTGTGATAAACTTATTTGCATAGCTGCCAATTCTTCCGGTTTAGCTGGGAGATTTTTTTTCTTTTTAATTAGTTAGGGAGTTAAAATGTCTTGAACTTGATAAGACGGAATCGGACAAAGAAATTAATGAGTTGAATAACAAAAAGTTATACGATTTGTTAATAATAGCCTTGAATCTCCCGGCTAAAATGGAAGAATTGGCAGCTATGTATTTGGCCTTTGAAATCCCAAACTCTTAAGAATAGGTATGATGCACAAAATGGTAGTGTAAGATCCTAGAGGTACCATATGGTAGGGAAGACTGGGGAGGGATAGGAAATATTTTACAAGAATATTTTTTAATTCAGTTTTCCTTGTATAAATTTGAAACTTTCAAAACAACATCTTGAAACATTTTAACATGTTTAAAAATATAACCAATGTAATAGCAAATATATAAATGATATAATTTAAAAATGAATTAAAGTAAGTCTAAAAATGTCCCATCCCACCCCGGTACTGGGGTGGGATGGGACATTTTTTTAAATTAAAATTTATGATTAATTTTAAATATATTATATATTTAGGTAAGATTTGCATTTTGATGAACCTAATGTAAAAAAGTTTCAAATATAAGCGTTCTAAAAACAAAGAGATCTTGGGTCATCCCCCAGAAAAGGTTTGGAAATTAAGACTCTAAAAACAGGGTTTCAACTTTGTTTTGATACATATATACTAGTCCAGATTTCAGACATACATTCTCAGATAGGATAATAGGATCAGATTTTGATAAACTTCTTTTCAAAAAGTTTTTTTTTAATTTTCCCCCTGGGTTTGGACCCACCTGGGGGCAATTTGGTTGAAAATTTTCAAATTGCCCCCCTACAAAATGGTATTGCCCCCCGGTGGGGCGTGCGCCCCACGTTGGGAAACACTGATCTAATCTGAAAAACCAACTCCATAGGCGAAAGTCCAAAGAATAATGGAAAACTCATTAACTTTCAGAAGAATTCCGGATCGTGAATACAATTTTGGGACTTCTGCATGTTCAGTAAACATCCTGTAATAACTATAAAGCCATCTAAAATTTTAGGCATTTAGTAAGTATTAAAAACATTTTCAAGCAGTGGCGTATAGGTACATTCGTATTAGCCCGTTCATTCGCCAACAGGGGCGATAAGTCGTCAAGTCTGGTAAACCCTGCAACACTACCGTTCATTCTGGTAACCCTGGAAAACGTTGTGAAATCGTGCTAGTTCCGATTGCTGGCGCAAGCGCTGGCAATTTGAATCGGTAAGCCCATGGGTGAAATAATGTGTGCGCACCGCGCAGGTTGTTTTGAACATAAATTCACCAGTGTTTACAAGGTAAGAACGAGGACTGCATCTGAAAGGTAGGAGTCTAAATGCTTTCGTGTCGTTCCACGGTGAACTTTGTTGCGCCATTTTGCCGAGCCCCAGAGTCTTTCAATGTTTTGCGTATGCACGCCGGTGGTAGGATCGACCATTTTGCAAGTAAGTTGGTGCTAAAAAAGTTATTTTTATGCTCTTACCGAGTGATATCCGTAGTTTTGGTTCATCCAAGAATACTGATTCCCGTTTTTCTGAATCCTTACTGTGTCTGATTACTCCCACAACGAGTTTGGTTATAGTTAGGGCAGGGGGGTTTGGGGGGGGGGCAGCAGCCCCCCCCCCAACCACATGAAACTTTTATTTTTTATTTTCTGATGTTATAAAGATGTTTCTGATGTTAAAAAATGTGTTTTTCGGCAATTCTGATGGAATCCCGTATTTTGGCGAAGTTGGCGAAAACGATGGACGGGCTAATACGAAAGTACCGGCGTATATAAGGGGGGGGGCGAAGGGGCCTTAGCCCCCCCTGAAATCCGGACTTGGTGTACCAAAACAAGCTAAAACCCAGTTATTTAGGCACAAATTTCCAAAAATTTTCTGGGGGAGGAACCCCAAACCCCCCTTTCTGATTGGCATTTTATTGTATTACAAATCTTTTTACAATAAGTTCATCAAAATCCCAATCCTACTTAATATATATGTCCAAAATTAGGACTAGGTGTACCAAAACCAAGTAGAAATACTGTTTTTAGGGTCAAATTTCCAAAAACTTTCTGGGGAGGACCCCCAGATCCCCTTTCCTACTTGGCACTATTATTTTCAACTTGTTTTTATATTAAGTTCACCCAAATGCAAATTCTATCTATAAATATAAATAAAAAATTCGGACTAGGTGTACCAAAACTGGTTGAAAACCAGTTTTTAAAAGTCAAATTTCAAAACTTTTTTTATAATAAGTTCGTTTAGATTTAAATTTAAAAAAAAATATATATAGAAAGTTACATTGAACATAATGAATTTGTTTGGGATTGGGTGAAAAATAATTTTGGGCCCCTCCCGAAATAAATTTCTATATACGCCACTGTTTTCAAGGATATTCAAGACATCAAATTCAAATACTTGAACTCAAAGGTATGGTCGTTTGATGGAATATAGGGTTATTTTTTGAAATATAGGATATATAGGATTTATAGGACGACTTCTACCCCTGTTAATTATAAGATTTATTGAAGGTGTCCAATCCCTCTGCCCAGTCTCCCCTATAAAAAAATATACTAAACCATTAGAGTAAAAAAAATATAACTCCAGCAGCAAATTGAACAGATAGATTATATTTTATAAATTTTCTCACCTTCTAAAGTATTTTTCAACCAACTGAGCACAATCTTGATCAAGAACACAATATTTGCTTTGAATATACTCAAAAAACTTATTTATGAACATTTCAGAACGTCGTAAATTGGTTGAAGCCAACTTTAACGAATACAAAAGAAATTCTTTAAAGGTCCTTTGACTTGGTACTTGATCTGTTTTGAACCAACGTGACATAACTTCCCAAGCAATATCCTCCCTACCATTTCTAATAGCAGCTGCAGCTATACTGTTCTTCATCTCCAATGTAGGACTATCATTAAATTTTTTAATATAGTCTAATGCTAAATGCCATTGATTTGTACCGCAAATCCCTAGAATGACATGTTCTGCTCGAGTTCTATCAAGCACAGGAGCTGCTTCGATAAGATGTTTTACTTTCTTAAAAGTTTCTAAGGTGATACTTTGATCACATTCATATACATTCCTACCACAGAGAGCCATATATTTTAAATAGGTTAGGTGATTCGGTGCCATATTCGATTTCTCTAAGTAATCCATGAAGAGATGTGCTTCCTTGTATTTATTTCCATTAAGCAGGACATTCATAACAATACTACTAAAGTTTAACTCAGATAAAATATCAAATTGGTCGAACAAATCGTTTTTTAGCTCATTCCATTCTTTTACTGATTGAGGAAAAGCAGTTTTTAGATTCTCTTTCACTTTGGTTTCGGCTTGTTCTAGAGGAGGTGCAGGGTGGTAGCGACTGCCAAATGCCGACTCTTTCAAGCCATCATAGTTTCTCCCATATTTTCTTTCAGAAGAAATTAAATATTTAAGATGAAGAAAATCTTTCTGGCCGTGAAGTTCTGAATTCGCAGAACACTTATATAACTGTCTGAGTTTAAAAACATTTTTACGTTGAGCACGGAAAATAGAAAACATCTTCAATGATTGTAAAAAATAAAAGAATCAAATAAAAAATATTATTAAAATCTTTTAAATATTCTACTTTTCAAACATTCGTGTTTCTACCCAAGACATGCCGTTCTCGGATCCCGGGAAGAATATTTACAAACAATCAAAAGTGTTGCCACAATGGCCACAATGTTAAATAAGTAAATGAAGTAAACATAAGCATTTATAACCTAATAAACAGATCAACACTACCTTTCTGAATTCTTTTGATGATACCGTGTCGCCACCAGTAGTAAATCCAGGATTTTTGTCTGACTGAGGCCATTGAGCTATAAAACAAACTTTGTTTTATAGCTCAGTGACTGAGGTAGTGGACTGAGTGGGACTATCGTTATTATGAGGTCTGGATCTGGAGGGGTCTGAGGTTATCTTAAGCTTGCATATTTTTGCGTTATCGCGAGAGTTCAAAGAGTTGAAAAATAAAATTATCTGAAACAGCGGCGGCGGTGGTGACGGAAACTTTTTTTTAATATAGAGATATTATAATTATTCAAATAATATATGTGGAAATTTAAGGGAAAATACAGACTGAAATAATTAAATTTGCCAACCCTGTAGCAAATTATGTAGGTTTTTATTTAAGACCTGATGCATATGTATGTCCAAATCCAAAGTATCTATACTAAATTGATTAAGCGTTATTAACTATTCGTTTTTGATTTAAAAAAAACATGTGTGAGTGTTAAATAAAAGGAAGCAAATATAGCTTGAATGTGCAATGATATAAGTATAAATCCTTTACCACGAGAAAACACTTCCAAAACAGATGTGATGCGTGATGCTGAACTATGAGCTGATCTCATCACTCCAGCTGTGCTATTCTTGTAGTCATGATGATGACTACAGAAGAGGTCATCATCATCATAATAAACTCCGTATTTTAGGTTGAAATGTTCAGTGTCGAGGTCGAGACTATCAAATTAAATTTTAACGAATTTCTGGTTATTTACTAACTTGTACTCTGATTTAATTTTATTTAAAAAAAAACATTTGAATACCAAGAGGGACGCGATAATACTTTTTTTTCCACGGCAGTAACCTGATTTTTGTTTTTGGAGGCGTTTGAACTCGAGATAATTTTCTAAGGCCTCTTTTCAGTAAGAGTTCAACTGTTAACCTTCGTGAAGTTAAGGTACTAAAAGTTTTGGAGGTTTGGAAAAGGGGGGCCAGTGGCGGGGCTAGACCATGAGAAGGCGTCGGCGAGCATATTTGCGAGGCCCTTTTTATCTCTCTCAGCTCAGGGCCGTAATTTAATTAGACTTTTAATTTGTGGGGGGTGGCAAAAAATGTTCTTGAAACTATAGTTCGGTTTTTATGGAGGCGGGGCTAAGAACTTTGAATACAAAAATTGTCTTCTAATGGGGGGTCCTCCCCCAGAAAATTTTGTGAAATTTAAGACTAACTAGCAGATTTTCAACTAGTTATGGTGCAGTTAATCCGGATTTCCGAAAAACATTTTCAGGAATTTAATTTCCATTTTGGTTGAACTTGTGCATTGTATGATTATGACGATGTTTTTGAAAAAGTTGTTAGTAATATAGGTCCAAAGGGGGGGGGGTCTGGGGGTCCTCCCCCAGAAAATATATGGAAATTTGACCCTAAAAACAGGATTTTAAATCGTTTTGGAGTCGCTTTTCCCTATTTTTACACCCCAGAGTTCCCTTCCCCTCTCTTTCTCACTGTTAGTGCTTATTCCTATTGGGGGTTAAAGCAACCCGAAGAGGACCACCCCTTGTAAGTTCCAAAATTTTCAAGGATGGACTGTAATAATATATTTCAAAATTTCAAAGGGGGTTGGGGGCTCTTCCCCAAAAAAATTTTGAATTTTCAACCTTAAAAGTAGGGGTTTTATGTATTTTAAGACGAATTTTGAAACTGTATTCTTAAAACAATTATGCACGTGTGCGTGGAAAGGTGTAGGAATATTGTTTAAAAATATATTTCTACATTTGTTCACAAACTAAAAAAAATGCTGAAAAATATATGGATGTCAGTATAAAAACAGGCTATCTTTTTTCCATTGTATACAGTTATTTTTCTTGTAAAACTTGTTCAATTTGCATTTTATGATGAAATTTTCATACATATTTTAATCATTGACAGGGTTCAAGGTTGAAATAAAATACATAGAATAATAATATTACCATAAAATCAATTTCAAAAGTTCAACTGAAATACACCCTGACAGGTAGAATTTTTTAAAAACAGATTCCTAATAACTCTTTTTGTTTATTCCTGTTTGTTTGTATTGTTTATTCCTGTAATATTATTGCTCTTATCTGCCAACAATATTTTTTAGGTGAAAAATTTTAGTGTCGTTTTTTAGTCCTTTTATTCATGGTGTGTTGCTACTATTAATGATTCAATTTACTAAAATTAACTTATTGAAAAAGACAAAAACAATTCTTATCACCAAAACTACAGAAACTCTAATTGATAACTTGGGAACACCGAACACACAGGATACATAAAAACTTTAACTTATTAACATTAAAACTTTACTATCGTAAGATTCTCTCTCTGAAACGTGAAACTCTGATTCCAAAAAATCCGTATCTCCCATTTTCAGGAAACAAGGACCAGATGTCCAAGGAGTGGAATGGGCAGCAGTGATGGTCAACTGCTAAGTCCCCCCCACTACAAGTCTCGGAATTAGTTAGGTTTTGTTTGCTCTGATTTAGGTGATTCTTGGGGGAAAAGGTGGAAATTTTTAACTCGGAGACAAAGCAACTTGACAAAAAAAAGTCTTACGAGGCTCCGCGCGAGGCCTCTCTTGGGCGCGAGGCCGTCGGCGATCGCCGACACCGCCGACGCCTAGCCCCGCCACTGAGGGGGGCTTTGAGGGAGGTTCCGTTTCCGTATAAAATTTTCTGATATTTATTACATTCATTTTTCGGGCATTTGGAAATATAACAATTTTGATACGCGAAGAGTACGTCCCTTGTACAACGGAAAAATTTTTTAAGAAAAAAAGTGTATTAAAAGTTTATGGGTTTTCTCAGGTGTTGATCCCCATAACTCCCCTTTGATAAGGCTCTGACTAAGCCTCCCTGTTTTTATAAATTAAACCTACATGGCACTGTCTATTTGAACGGCCTTTTTCAACTAAACTCTACTCTAATTTCCACGGCCCGGCGCGGCGTTCCATTGGTTCTATCACTAAGCGCCAAGACTGCTACGTAACCACGAGACCTACAGTGCATGCGCCACGGGCCGTTTGGGCCGTCCAAATAGACACTTCGAACCTACATATGAGGTAAAATAAACCACGAAAAGTTTCTCAAAAACCATCACCATAGAAATCATCTCGCATTGCACCACACCATACTCCTTGACCCATTCATAAAATTTGACCATCAATACTTTTAAACTATATAATATTTGAGCGTAATAAAAATAGAGAAGACATATTTAAATGAATATATTTATTTACTACACAATTTTATTACATAAACTCGTTTGTGCGTTCATTTAGTGCATTTCGTTAATCTGATATTCAAAGAAAGGTTTATGTCGAATTTGAGATTGAATAAAATGAATTAATCCTCAATGAATAAAAATCAAATCACAATACATAATATGTGGCTGCATATTTTTTTTTTAAATTTTGATTATAGAAGTACGAAGATATTTGTATTAGGTATAACTATTATTTACTAAATAATAAAAAAATTTACCATTATAAAATATTTAATCCAAAAGTTTTATTACCACAGATAAAATTTCAAACCTACATAAAATTTTTCGCCCTTATCTAACTTCACTAAACATTTACATTACACAAAATGATTTGATGAACCATTTTTATGTTCAATATATTAATCTCATAACAAATACTCTCCATAATATCTGTTACATTTGATCAAACATAAATATGAATAAATAAGTTGGTATGATACAAATAATAGTTTCTTCTGTGACCCTTAAACATTCAGCTAACTGTGAAATGAAAAAGGAAGACTTCTTGAAACTTCAGTTCACTGAGTATTCAGACTTCTACATCTTTCACACAAAAGTCCTGAAAGAAAAGGTAATTAGTTTCAATCCTAATATGTATAAATTTTTATGCGATGCTCTTTCCAAACCGTTCAAAAACATGACAAGCTTTTTTGGAGGCTAAAGATTGGAAATGCTACCACCAACAGTAGCAAACTAACCTATTTGAATAATGTATACCACAGTTATACTTATGGTAACAACGGTAGTTTCGTGAAATTTAATCCTTTGGCATTGGAAATAACTTGATGGTTGATGGTTTTTACTGAAAACGAAATACTATGTAGTACTCAACTCATTCCGTTTATGCAACACTTTTTAATAGAGAATTATTATTTAGAGAGAATGATAGATTCATAAATAACCCTTTTAATTCTATTAAAATATATAACCAAGTCGCTATAATGTGCAGAGATTATGGTCCTCAGCAATCCTTTTCCTGAAAAGTCCTGTTATGTCGGTCTACTACTATTCGGCGCGGCCGTTTGGGCGCGGCTGTTTCGGCGCTGGCCGTTTGGGCGCGGGGCCGATTCGGCGCGGGCCGATTCGGCGCTGGCCGTTTCGGCGCCAGAAATAAAATGAAAGTAAATAGAACTCTTTCATAATCCTTCTAAAAATTCGAAGAAAAAAATTTTGTCTCGCGCCAAAACGGGCCGGCGCCCAAACGGCCCGCGCCGAAACGGCCAGCGCCCAAACGGCCGCGCCAAATCGGCCGCGCCCAAACGGCCGCGCCGAATCGTCCCATTCCGCTGTTATGTTTGGCATTACAACTTGTATTTCAACGTATGTATGATACAGTAACATAAAAACCCTATAGTTTCCCAGAGATGATCCTTTTTACTCTGGTTGGGTTATATTATTGTTTTATACTTTTAAATGAGGAAGGTAGGAAAAGGTATGTCTCTAGAGAAAAAGAAATTACTCAAATAGTAAAAGAATATAGACAAACCACTAACCACAAGCCAAAAACCTCTTATGGTACCCAGCCAGAAAAAATCTGCAAAATTGTGTTTTAAAAATGTTCAAGGAGCAGTTTTCTTAAAGAAGTCTTGAGTTATTTTGTAGATATAAGACTTCAAACTTTTTCAGGAAGTAATTTTGCAGTTTTTCTACAACTTAGCAATCCACCTAAAGACTTTTCAGCGGTTTTTTAAAAACTGCAGATTTTCTAAACAAAGCAACTGCTCACAACGTGTTTCAATTCCCGTCTGTTTTTTAAGCAATTTTGCGGAATATTTTAGCTGAAAAGTTATGAACAATTAATGGAGATTAATTTTCAAAAGTAACTCACCCACTCTTACAAGCAAATATCCTTACGAATCTCTCCTCTCGAGTCCGAAAGGCCTGCTGTTTGGTGTGTACAGGTTGAAAAACCTGGTCTGTCTCACTGGACCAGCAGGGCTAGGCTGGGCAGAGAAACCCCTTGAAGGAGCAGAGAAACCGCTGGGCTGAGATGAGAAACCACTGGGCTGGGAAGAAAATCCACTTGGCTGGGAAGAGAATCCACTGGGCTGTCTCACAGGGGCGGGGGCGGGTCTGAGGGGCTCTCTATTGAAGGCTTGTTGAGGGGCGGCCTGGACAGCGGGGGCCTGGGGCGCCCTTCGGTTGGCGAGCATGGCGTTGAAGTTGATGGCAGGGTAATCGAAAGTGTGTCGGATGTGGTGGGGGATGGCGAGCTTTTCGGCGATTTTCAGGTGGAAATCTTCCTGGGCCAGACAACAGGCCATCACCAGGCTCACGCAGATCTGAAACGAAATGAATGGTGGGGTTTTTTACTGTGTGAGAACTCGCTAAATTATGCTAGTTTAGCTGGAAATGTCTATTTCGGAAAAAAAATTATTTTATATCAGGGTTGGTAAAAACCCGAGTTATTTTTAAAAACCCAAGTGGGTTATGTTGTTTCGGGTTTTTCAATAAAATTCTGAAAAAAACTATATAAAACTGGGTTTTTTGGAGAGAGTGTGGGTTTTTTCAAAATTAAGTGGTTTTTCTCCTTTGAGTAAGTGTTTTTTTTTCTCAAATTTTAGTTAATTCTTTCTATGTTAAATGTGTTCTGTCAAAGTAATGTCAGTTTTTTCATAGTTTAAGTGGGTTTTTTTCCAAAGTTTGCCAGTTTTCTTAAAAAGTAATGTTTTTTTTTTAGCCACCTTAATTTTTTATATCTAGCTTGAACTTTAAACGTCCTAAATTTTGAGAAAAAAAACATTCAATAGTGAAAAAAAAACCCACTGAATTATGAAAGAACCTATTTAACTTTGAAAAAAAACTCACTGAAATTGAAAAATCACCATTTAATTTTTGATAACTAGTTTAAATTTTGAAAAACCCCATTAAAATTTAAAAAATTTCCTGAACTTTGAAAAACCCATTCAATTTTGAAAGAAATCTCTTTAATTTTTAAAAAGAATAAATTTGTTTTTCCTTAATTTTAATTTTGAACTTTATTGAAAAAACCCATTCAATAATGAAAAACCACTGAAATTTGAAAAACCCTCCCTTAATTATTGAAACCTAGTTTAAATTTTTAAAAAACACTTAAATTTTAAAAATATCTTAAGCTTTGAAAAACCCAATCACAATATTGAAAGACATCTATTTAACTTTGAAAATAAAAAACTTAAATTTAAAAAAAATCTTTCTTACTTTTTTATAAAGTTTAAACTTTGAACTCTAATTGTCCTAAATTTTAAAGAAAAAAAAACCCTACTCAACTGTAGTCCTTGGTATGTTTTTCTTCGATATTAAAACAGCCAAAATCCTGATTCTTCTTGAAAAAAATTAAAAAATGGGTTCAAAATGAGGGTTTCCTCTTCACATTGTTTTTTTAACCCATTGGGTCCAATCCAGCCAACCCCGCTTTATAGTAGTAGCCAGGGCCATTCACATTTAACTTTCCTTTTCTCAATTGTTAATTTCATTTGGCAGTAATAAAATTTTTTCAGTCTAATTAAGAAACAAAAATTAATACTTTAAATTTGTTGAATTTCAAAAGTGGGGAGGATCACTGAAATTTGACATTGTCTTGTAGCGGAGCGAGAGAGATAAAAACCCATGGATATTGTATGTTATAATTTGTGAATGGTCCCATAAGGGTAATTAAGTATAACTTCGCCATTATACAGTAGAAAAGAAACGAACGAGAGAAGTATACGTGACTTCCAAAGGAAATGCGTTTAGGTTAGTGAACAAAAATAACTAAAACTACTAAGAACTAGCGGGTTCTTGAGGAATAAAAATTCTTCTTGTAAAATAAACCATAGTTGAAATTTAATCAAATATGCATCTTATACCCAGAGATATTTTTAACGCATCTGAGCAACACCCTCTATATAACTCTCTGTATATATCTATCTATCTATCTCTCTGTATATAGAGGGTCTTGCTCTGAGAGCCTATTCCCGCTGATTGAAAATCGGAAATACCCTTTTAAAAACTAGTCAGGCGTATTTTCACGTATTAAATTTTTAACAAAGGTTTTGCTTAAAGAAATGCATGGCGCCCCACTGAAATCGAATAATAATAATTTTTCTACTAAAATTTTTTATGTTAAATAGATATTTCATTTAAAATGTTTAATGAAAAATAAATTGTTTTATTTATAATGTTTAATATTTTCTACTAATTTTTAACAGATGCTATATTTTAAAAACCAAAATAGCATCCTCATTTTTTTATTTCATTTTGTCCATTAAAATTTGAACAAATTTTCGTATTTCACTCCTCATAAACGAATTTCACGCCTCCTGAAAAAGTCAAGGAGTATTTTTACTCCTCCAAAAATATATCCAATTTAACCCGGGAAAGACTGAATTAATGTTTTTTCTCAAATTAAATTTTCCTATTTCCTGTATGCTTATGACGGGTCTTGAAGTAGCCAAAAACCATTTATTAAAAAAAACATTTAATTATTTTAGTCAAAATAGGGTGGTACCATATGGTACCGCTAAGCTCTTACACTACCATTTCGTGCATCATACCTGTTCTTAAAAGTTAGGGATTTCAAAAGCAAAATAAGAAATTTATACACTTTTTTCACTTCATTTATAATTTTTAACTAAAACAACAAGTAAAATTAAAATTTAGGCAATGGTGATTGACAAATTAATTATTAAATAGTTGATGTTACTGTTATTATACCAATTAGAAGTTACGTTTTGCACTTAAAATTCTATTATCAAATTGATTTCCAGAAATAAATTTGGTACACACTAGTCGAAAGTGAGTGTTAATTAGGAATTTTGTTAAAAACAAAAGTTTTATTTTTTAAAAATTCCATAAACCATCTTTTATATTTTGCGCCTATAGTTTAGTTGAAGGCTATGAACAATCTATTGATAATTTGCATAAATTACTACCATTGTATGGATGGATATTCCAATCAATCACTTATAATTTGAAATTTTTCTCATTAAATTTATTATTTTTGGCTTTAAAAATTAAAATTATGGGAAATAAACTATAATTTAAATAAGTTGTTAGCATAAAAATTATTCTATAAGTTTAACATTATAAATTAATCGATTTCACAGCATATAAAACGTTTGAAGCAAAAAATACACTATTTCAAACCATTAGTATTATTTGTTAACGTTAAAGCATTAGAGGTACCATATGGTACTGCAAGATTTCTATACCAAAATTTTCTATCTTAAAATTATTCATTTTTTTCCAATTTGGGCTATTATTGCATAGTACAATCATAAGTAATAATTCACCATTATTTAACCCATTAAATAATTTTAGGTATGAATGAATAAATTGCACTTACATTTTCCTACGAGTAATTTTTTCGCCAGTCTTGAAAGCACGTTTTTAATTAACCCTTTAAGCATGAATTTAGTAAAATAATTAATTGTTTAATTGATATTACTAAAGTTTGGTCCATGTAGTAGTGACTTCAACCGTCGGAATGAAAAAAATAAAATGCACTGCTCAGTTAAATGAATATATTGATAAATCTAGGGAAACATCTGAAGATTTTCCAAATATCTCTATCTTTTACACTTTTGTACCAATCTTTTACTACTATTTCTGGCGACCTCTCTAATCCTGGTGTCTTCAAACAAAATAATCTGGGAAACATCGCACAATGTTTAATTCGTTATATAGACTGGGAGCTCTCTACAAGCAAATAAACAAAAAATATCTATTTCAAAAGTTATTTATTTACTTTTTCGCCTCTTTGGGAAAATTTATATTTATACAAATGTCATATTTAAATAATATATTCATGTATCTGTCTTTAACAGTGAAATCTGAATTTAGGAGTATATTAGATTACAGAACTTTAGAACATTAGGTGGTAAAGGGATCTCAAAAGTAAACAGATACTGTGGTAAATCTTCTTTTTGTTGGAGGGGTATAAAGATAGCGTGAATGTGAGTATGCAAATGTACCAAAATATTCTGAAGGTAGCCTCTATATGCAGCTATAATATAACTTTTTAAATATAAAAAAATATCAATAGTAAATATCAATAACAATATCATATATCGATAAAAAATATCAAGAGTCTTCCCCAAGGTCTTCTTTGCCACATTTCTCTAACTCGCTTCTCATGCAATGATGTGGTTTACTCTAACTTTAAACTACTCCATACTTGTGTAATTTTAGTTTTTTTTACCAATAATTTGCATAATGTCTTTATAATTTGCATAATGTCTAAAATCTATGGCGCTTTTAGCAGATGAATAAAAATAAGAAAGCATGTAATATATTAATTTATGTTTTACAAATATTATAGCCACGTTGCTCACAAATGGAAAATATGGATTTAGACATTTTCTTTGCATGTTTGAAGTTTTGGCACTTAAAACTTTCTTTACTTAAGATAGGTTATTAATTGATTTAGTGACTATTTGAAAAAAAATGTCTTAGTTAACTGTATGAAATATGTTAATATTTGATGATTTAAAATAATTTTTGATGGTTCAAAAAACATTTTGCATATTACAATCCTTTTAGCCGAAAAATGTCTTTTTCCTGCATTATGCTTTTAAACCAGTTTAGATTTGCAAATTTGAGATAAACTGAAACCTAATGCACAAGCTTAACCTCGACACTGCAAAATTTTGGGTCAAAACATCGTAAATGTAATTTTATTGCACTTAAGTAATTTGCAATAATTTTCTCTTTAACAATTTAAAACCATAGTAATATTTACATTTTAAAAAAAGAGCCGGTTTGCTACATGAATCCTTTTGCAGCAAGAGCTTCTAAATCAGTAACGATCAGTAAGTATGAAATAACTGAAATCCATACTGTTAAATATATACCTCAATTCTAAATTACATACTAGATCTTTTATGGCAAATTGAAATAGGCACCCATGATCTTTTTAGCTGTGTAGCTTCCCCGAAGCCCACGACATTAATCGATATTCTCTGATATTTTAACGGTATTGAATCGGCTACACAATATCGGTCGATATCAGAGGAATATTGTTAAATATAATGGGCTATTTGGGATATAAATGGCGTAGGTACATCTCACCAGAAATACAAATCAAAAGTAATCCATGAAGGAGAGGAAGAAATACGACACACGGAGATCACTTCCGAAACAACTTGAAATCATTTCCTACCAGAAGTCGAAGCATGATGTCTACGAAGTAGTAAGTTCGATGTCGCACGAGGAACAAACCTGAAGCCGACTTCATTAAAAGTTTATATAGAACGCTCCGTTTGCCACACCGAATGGGCACACGAGAACACGTGATTCCATTCAGCTGATTTTTCCGCCCAACCTGGTGGAAAAGGGGAATTAATAAGGGAGGGTAATGTGCATAACAGAGAGCAATACTGGATACTGGTTTTCTGTGGAGGAGAAAACTTTCTTTGTTTTTTCTGCAAGAAATAACCTGTGGTTAGAGTCCATTTTTTATGTAACGTACTGTTGTAGCAAGAACCAAAGTTTTATTCATTTTTATTTGATTTGAAACGGATGATATGTCGAGGTGTCAGGCGGTGTTAGGCATGTGGAATCATATTGTTTCTTTTATGGGTTTCACCCATCTTGTCTTCTTGGAAGACTCCTGTTTCTTACAATGATGGAAAGTATTATTCGAGGACGTAGCTAGCCCTGGTGTCATCCGAGGAGGAAGATTGTGATGTCACATCCATTATTTTCGTTTTCATAGCCATTTGAAGAAAATTTCCCATGCATTTCAGATATTCTTAATGTAGCGCCAAGAGATCGAATTTCGAATATTTGTCCAAACTTTAAGAAAGTAGAGGATAAGCCAATTTATTTTATAAATTTTTTATGTGAATATATGGTTTGTAATAACAAACAGCTAGTTGCTAGTATATATCAAATTAAGATAAAATCCTACCCCTCATTTTCAGTCACTCGTTACAAACATTAAATATACCTTTTTAATAACAATACATTAAAAAAGGAGAATTTTCAAAAATCAATGTAATTAATTTTTTTAGTGTTAGGTTTTTTAAATATCTCCTATCAACCTTTTACATCATCCAACCCTATTTTTCTTCTGTATATTGAGCCCGTCTTTCACCACTAATACACCCAATTAAATAAACCCAGTATTTCACGGTTGCCTGTCTAAACTATCTAAAACGAAACACCTATATCCAATTTCGAAAATAAATCCTCAAAAACGAACAAACGTCAAAGGAGTTGCAACTCAAAATCTTCAACAAAGCAATACACACACACCTAAGATCTTAAGATAGCTACGCTTTTTTCGATCATGTGTGAAAGTTTTCTCAACCTCAGTCAAGCGAGTGAAACCAACACCCACGATGAAATTCCAAAGTGTGGTTGGGTACAGTGGAAAAGTGATAACGAAGGGGTCATTGAGTCCTATTAGCTGTCAGTTGCTAATCTTGGGGATATGTAACAGTATAAGCTGGGTGTTAAACAAGTGAGGATTGCGAGAACACTTTCCGATCGCGCTTCGTTGCCCCGAGGAAAATTGTTTCCTTTTAGATAATGATCAGTCTCGAGTTGAGAAACTTTCTTAAGAGCTGGAGATGTTTCCCTTTTTTTAGGAATGAAGCTTTTCTTCGGGGGTCGCGTATGAGTTAAAATGTATAAGCATTGCACAAACATTTTAGTGCACAGCAGACACACTGTGCGTGTGCACTTCTGTATTCTATTGTAACTTTTGAGTGTCAAAACTTAATTACTTTTTTTGCAACGGTATATTGTTTAATGTACTTTTAATCAATCATCTTATATAAAAAATTAAAGGTGAAATGAATGCTTTATTAAGTTTAATAGTTTTAAGGGAAAATAAATTTATTACATTTTTACAAATTTATTTTAAGGGTAATTATTTTTTTATCAATATTTACATTTGTTTCAGACATTTTTTTGTTCTAATTATATTACTTATGGGAATGAGGTAAGGTAATATCGATGCAAAAGGGGTACCCTTCAGTTTTATCATCTAAGATTTGCAAGAAATTAATAAATAAATAAATTAATTGATTAGTTACAAATTTACGAGCTTCTTTATGGTTATAAAATATAGTATTTTACCTTTAAAGATTAGATGGCGATTCAACCAAAACACATTGGAATGGTTTATGTGTATAATGTGTATTAGGGTGGAGCGAAAAACACGAATTTCGGAAATTGAAAACGCCTATGGTGGGAATAGCTGTGGACAACCATGCCTATTAATAATCCAAAATTTGAGCTCAATCAATTAATATCTTCAGATGCCCCTTTCACTTTGAAATTTCGAAATTTTGCCAATTTTTTCATATAAATGACAATAACGCATCCATAAAAAATAAATTCCCCCTATTACGAGGCATGGGAGATGAAATGAACTTCCCTGAATGTATAAAAAAAGTTTCAGCTTTGAAATAAATTTTTGAGTTTAAAATTTGGCCTCTTTTTTAAAGCATCTAACGCGCGAGACCACGCTTCTGAACGGACCTCCCAATGTGTTCCTCGCAAGTGCGAGCGGTGGTACACGGGCGCTCCCCTTTCATCTTGTTCTTTATAAGGGGGTAAACAACTCGTAATTCACAACTTAGAGGTGTCTGGATCTATTTAGATGCCCGCCCCTTTTTTGGTAAATATCTAGTAATAGATTCATATCAATGCAAGCGCTTCATCGGAGTAGTCAGGCGTGATACTTTGTTCTAATGGATTCGCATTTGTTTTTGGTGCGTATTTACTTACTTAGTTTTACATACTTTTGTTCTTTTTTTGTAGAATTGTAATGTGAGTTAAGTGTTGGTTTTGATTTTGTGTGAAAAAGTCGAAATGCCTCGGACGCGATCTGTAGATGTGTGTCCCGTGTTTGGAATGGCTGAAACGTTGAAACCTAATATGCTTCCATCTTATGCAGATGTAATGAGATATTACCTCTATTTGCAAAAAAATTGTAAAAAAAATTTTGCATTGCTGAAATAAGTTCAACTTTAATTAAAGAGCTTAAAGGGTTATGGGAAAAAAGTTCAATTCCAACTGTAACAAATCAACAAATTATATATATGATAAAAAATACTATATGAGGTATAGAAATATAAACAGAAAACTTAAAAATACAGGAAAACTGGATTTCTCAAAAAAAGTTGTATCTTTCAGGGAATCAGCTGAAAATTTTTTTTTTGATATTTGTATTTGCAAATGTAAAGATTTTTCGAAATGTGTTTGTAAAACAAAAGTTCCTCTTGCTGAAAGGTCCTTCTTAACCGATCAAAGAACGGTTAGGAAAATGGTCATAGGAAATATAGATATTAAAACTACTAAAATGCTCGTAAAACGATTTGATAGAAAAGGAAGGGAAGCCGAAAGTCAAGATACTCTATTCAAAGTTTCTGAAAGCGAAAAATTAAAAATACAACCTTCTTTTACTATGGGAGCAAATATTTTAAGTTGTAATTTATCAGATGACAGGACAAACAGTAGTAGTGATATTGATTTACCATCTATATCTCAAATGAGAACTAAACTCCCTAGTGTAGCTCAGGCCTGCGACAGAACTGGTGTTTCAGACATATCTGCGGCAATTTTGATTAATGCTGCACTAAAAGATATGGGAATGATTTCCCATATGAAGAAATGCTTGCTATGCCCATCCAGAAATTATTCTTTTGGCAATGTTGGCGGATGATCGAAAACACGTAAGAGAATTGGGACTTAAACGAATTTTAAAATTGAGGCAAGAAAATGAAGCTACAAATAATATTAGATAGTTTAGAACACCCAAGTTAAACTTTGAGGCAGATGATTATATAAATCTGATTGATTGGCAATCAGACTATATCACTGAACCACCACTTACTGTGTCTCTTTCAAATGATGAGATTAAGTCTTTAATTCTAGACGTTCCAAGATATAGTGATCTTTTTAACTTTCCATGCCATTCCTAAGCTGTGGAAAGGTGTGTTAAGTGTTAAGATAGTTACTGAAGCATCAGGTGCAGTCTGACGGGATGGGTTTATACGAGCGAGAATTGCATCCAGAGTTTCTTTGCCAAGGTTTGAAACGAAAAGCCAATATAAACCACTTTTAAACCAGTGACTTAAAATTTTGGAGGGGTAAACACAGTTAAATTTTAATTTTAGTGGGAGGGGGTGGAACTCAATACGCAGCCACCTCCTCGTGTTGAGTTCTGGGTTGTTTTCATAATGAAAACAAGCGAAGAGCTGCAAGGGAAGTGCGCGCATTCCACGAGGTACGCTTTGGGAGGTCCGTCCGAAAACGTGGAGGCGCGCGTTAGATGCTTTAAAAAAGGCCAAATTTTAAACTCAAAAATTTATTTCAAGGCTGAAACTTTTTTTATACATTCAGGGAAGTTCATTTCATCTCCCATGCCTCGTTATAGGGGGAATTAATTTTTTATGGATGCGTCATTGTTTTTTATATGAAAAAATTGGCAAAATTTCGAAATTTCAAAGTGAAAGGGGCATCTGAAGATATTAATTGATTGAGCTCATATTTTGGATTATTAATAGGAATGGTTGTCCACAGCTATTCCCACCATAGGCGTTTTCAATTTCCGAAATTCGTGTTTTTCGCTCCACCCTAATGTGTATCCTTATACCATACCCATTATTTAAAATACATTAGGTACATTGATCATTAAAGTATTGAATGCAATTTTGGTTCGAGTACCATTTTTAGTATCCAAATGTTTGGATTTTTTTGAAAATTCCAAATACACTCAATTTTTACATTTTATTATAAAAGTTATGAAGTTATAATGTCGCTTATCCGGATGGATCACAAAGCAGTCTGTTAAGAAATTTGTGAGCATTAGTTCTGTTCATTTAATTGAACATTTAACACAATTTCTTGTAAGTCATAGTCAAATTTCACATCCTTAACAAGTTTTTTAGGTAGTTATACTTTGAGAAATAACATGAAAATACAAAATACAGAATATTTAACTATAAAAATGTTTATAAAATTTGCAGTTATTGTTTAAATCGCTTCATAGCTTAAATGTATTACATTCTTAATCCTCCGAAAACTAAGGGATTATTATGTCAAACGTATTATTTCATGGATAATTCTGACGTTAAACTGCTTTTATGTTATTCTGATGAGGATTAACAGAGTTTACGGATGTAGTAAAGATAATTTTTAAGTGAAAGTAACAGTAGCTTTTATAGATTATATTGTAATTAAAGCATTAACATAACTTTAATCTTAACATGTGATGCATTTTGAATAATAAGGTGATGCATTAGCCATTAT
Source organism: Tetragnatha versicolor (assembly GCA_024610705.1). Classification (NCBI taxonomy): domain Eukaryota; kingdom Metazoa; phylum Arthropoda; class Arachnida; order Araneae; family Tetragnathidae; genus Tetragnatha; species Tetragnatha versicolor. The sequence continues at coordinate 51,838,517 of JANDEH010000007.1, forward strand.
TTTATGCTATAGTAATGTGGTTAAAAACTTAATAACAAGTAAAGGTGCAATTTTATGCTCAATATTTCCAACTTTTGGAAAATTCCTTTCCTTCCTCTTCCAAAGCATAGTTAATAGGATTCTTTTTTCCCATCAAAAATCATAATTTTGTTAACACGCTTAAATTAATGCATTTTTTAATCTTTAAAAGTGAAAGGTATAACTCTTTTGAAGACTTGAAAAATTGCCCATTAATTTATTTAAATGTCTGGCCGAAATGACCAACATTAAAAACTTTTTTGCAGGCATCTTATTCTGTTTTTTTAATAATTGCACACTCACTATTACATATTTCTTATTTATCTCATGTTTACTGTATTTTTATGGATCATAAATTTAAAAAAATAGAAAGGAATAATTTGCTTTCTTATAAAGTATATTGATTTTCATGTTATCAATAACATTAAATAATTGTTTAGAAATGGATAATTTAAGTATAAAATTAATTAATTACTATTAATATGAATCATAAAAAATTTAGTTTAAAATTTTCTGAATATAAATTTGGAGTAAAATAAAATACGATTACCCATTTTGGGAAAAAGACTATCAAAATCAGTCATTACTATTATTTTAAAAAACCACATAATACTATATAATACTGCATGATAAGAATTAACGCATTTTAAGGATAAAATTTTATTTAACATAATTAAATTACAATTGTAATAAGTATGCTTGAATTATTTGTCTTTTGACTTTTCTTTGAAGATGGGAACAATTTTTCAACATTCTTTTACCTGAAAGAAAATCATATTAATTTTAGAAAACAATATATAACAAATAATATAGAGAAAATATTTGTAGCTAGTTTAATTTTAGACGTAGAGAATAACACTTAGAATGTTAAAATTTTACTCTGCTATCAACATTTGTGTATTTTATGATCATCCTAATAATTACTTTCTATTTGAAAAATTTTAGTTTTCTAAGAAGTATAATTATTACTTTAAAATATTTGACTAAATATAAGGAAAATGTAACATAATTTAGTATTCTTAAATACTTCCTATGGTCATAGTTTAAATAAACTTCAATGTCCTGAAACCTTTTCTCGTTGCTTAGAGCTTCACGGTTTTCGGTTAACTTAATGAAGATTTCCGGGACTTTTTCCCATTGTATGGAAGAATTTTTTACATCCCACTATTCAGTTTTATAAAAAAGCATTTCACTACTCTTTTGTAATACTTTGTATACCCGTCATGGTTTCTGAAGAATTTGAAAAGAACTCTTACAGAAATAATTTTCTTCCTTAAATTTTCATCATAACAATCTTTTCCAGAAGATTTTAGAATACATCTAATTTTAAGAATAAATTAAGGAAATCTTAAAAAATGTGCTTTTTTATTTCCTAATTCATTGCTGCATACTTTCAAAACCATCTGAAAATCCTCTGTTATTTTACCTGAATTAAAGTTTCTTTGTTTAATTTTATATGAGAAACAAAAATAATAAAATTACCTAAATATATGAAACAAAAGGACAGCGTTTCTTTTAATTTAGACAAAATCACAATTAAAGGTAAAATTTGAATTATAAAAAGCTAACATGTAAAGTGTAAATCGAAATTTATTTAGTATAAGGCCGATTAAAACCTTCAAATTTTAATTCTATGCTCTCACGTTTTAATTTTTTTACTTGATGCCTTCTAAAACTGTACTAAATGTTTTGAAAAGTTTTCTTATAAGAAAGTATAGTTTTATTGAGTTCACATCTCCTTTACAATTTTTATGATTGGAGTTATTTGAAATTGTGGCGTTCGCTTATAAAGTGAAAATACATTTGAAATCCGTACTTATCTCATTATAGTATATTACAATACTTACTACAAAACGTTGGATAGAGGAAAATTGCCTCTCCTAACAGAAATTAAGGCAAATAATTGTAAATGAATATTAATATTTAATCAATGATGTTTAATGCTGGTACACATTCTGATCATGTAAAATCAGAAATTTCTTTAATTCCCAATATGCAAAAATTCTCGATGCTTTAATTCCCGATATGCAATCTCCTCAATATATTTCCAGCTGAAAACCAAGATTATTTCCATCTTCTAGAACGCTACAAACACAGTTGAATAAAATGCGTGTTTTTCCCCTTATCAGTATACCAAGAAAAAAAATAACTTACTCTTTACACGTTCTACCCCCATCAAATCGACTTTAAAACGCATGTCTTACAGCACTCCAAAAATCCTTACCAAAATGACATAGAAGACGCGTCCTTACCAAATTGTTAAGAAGATCGTCAGTGATGGAGATGGGAGTCCAGTCAGGGGTGTTTACCAGACGTAGTGGCGGGCGGCAACGTAGGGAAGGGGGACGGTGTTGTAGACTTTTCCGGTGCTGGAGCTGGAGACTTGTCCGGTGTGGAAATCGTAGTAGTTGCCGGCTAAGTCCTTGGCTCCGGCCACTCCGGGGTGGAGAAGGTACTGGGCGCTGGCCACGCAGATGACGGCCAGGAGAACGGCGAGGAACACCTGTTGAAGAAATCGAAAGTCAAGTAAAACTCGTGAAAAAAGTTCGAGGAAAGTGAAATATGTTCAACTGTGTATCTCTTATTTGCAATTTAAAAGTGAAGATTGAATATTGATGTGTGTATTAGAAATATTCATTTATTTGTAGTCAAATATGATTACGAAAATTATTTTGAGCTAAACTGTAATTTTCGACGTTTCTTAAAATTTTACATTTCTATAATGTGAAACACGCAAGTGAATAGTGTGAACAAACCTGTGAAACACATCTTGGGAATATATAGAATTAATTTTCTGTTTTTCCTACAATTTAAACTAATTAAGAATGCTGCTATACAAAGATAAAATCCGTATGATTTTTCTTTTTCTATTCTTTTTAAAATAAAGGTTTTTTTTTGCAAAGTTTCCTTACAGATAATTTTTCTCATTCAATTTAAATCTAAGACTTTTGTTTAAGGTAAATTGAATCTATAATTAAAAAAAAACGAAAGAAGTAGAAATAAATCTACTAAATACTCTTTAAAAATCAATAGTTATTTTGTAACTTTAACCTAAAAGTTGAATATTGCATAATTTTTATCAATATTTATCCAATTAGACGAGTATTGATATATACGTATTTTGACTAGAGTGTTTATTATTTTGAAGGTTTATGAAACGATGGTCTAGATATGAATTTAAATTGCATCTACCTACCACTCAAATATAAACTTAATCAAGATAAATAATTAATTTAATTTATTTAAAATTAATTTAAATCAATGGTGATTAAGTAAAATATTTTGTATACACACAATGATCACATTACATTTCTCACATGAAACTTCAGAAATCGTTGTACTAAAACTTAACACTTAATTTTTTCATTTGATGTAGATCTCAATAAAATATAATTTTATACTTTTTAGCCCAGCTTTAGCAAAGTAATAGATAGACTCACCAACTTGTTCATGTTGAAAGTATCAGACAGCAAAGAATCGACTGAAAGATGCCTGACGGATCCATGATGATTTCTTTTATAGGGAGTGATGCCTCTGTCCTTGCCACGCCTCGGACGTATAATTTGAATAAAACGAAAATTACAATTAGATCCCTTCGATGAAAGGATACCTTGAAGGAAGTTTTCTCTCAAGAAGATACGAAGGACGATGTTGTTGATCTTGAATTTTTATTCCCAAACAGGGTTATAATCTGTTATACTTATTATTGATTCATTCTCCATAAAAATATGCAAACTAAATGTGTGCATAATAATTGCGTAATTTTAATGAATCTAGTTTTGTTTCATACGTAAAATTTTTAATGTGTCTATTTGTAACAGGTTTTTGTTTGGGTGGTGATCATAAACAAAGTTTTTAACCTTTAAAAGTAATTATAGCTTCATAAAATCAATGCATTTTACTGTATCATTCATTTAAAAAAACCTTCACTTTCTTTTTATACATAACTTTTTGTTTTACATTACCAGCAACAAGAGTTCTATTTACATCACGTAAAATGTTTTTTTTATCTGTATGAAAAAGAATTATGGCAGAAATGTGTATGCTTGTAGTTTAAGTTTTATTCACTGAAATTACACTAAAAAACTAAAAACTAAACTTTCTTTCCCTAACAAAAATGAGATGAGGTATTTCCAACTAATTTCAGGGTGTAGAATTCAGAAATAGTCGTGAAAAAGCTGCAGCACGTACAGTTTTTTTGTTACAAATATGGCACTAGTACTGTAAGAAACGGACAAAAACGTTGAAAACACTCATTTTTAACTGTTAATCTCATTATTTTACCATAAAATACTATCATAATTGAGATTATATACATGTTTCAGACAATATAAAACTTAAAATCAATAAACATTCATTAAATACGATGCGATTTTTTCCCTTTTTGTCTCTTAAGTGGCGTTAAATCTCCTCTTTCAATGAACCAAGAGCTGTAACCCAAAATTGCTATTTCTCAGTGACCTATGTATCGAGTTAAGGTCCTAAGGGAAGATTTACGCTTGTTTATGATTGAATACAGTGAGATTTTCTGGAAATAAGCTCAAACGTGGATGTAAAATAAGAATTTTGAGTAATGGTTAACATTCTATGGCTTGGTAAGACTAAAGAGAACCTTATATTGGGAGTAAAACATTTTATCGGTCCTATTTTCTAAAAATCCTCTTACCACTCTCCTAAAAACCTTTTCCTAGCTGATAATGCGTTTTAATTATATTTTCCTTGTCTTGAATTCTTTTTAATCAGAGGTTCATACTGACTTTGAGTTTGCCTTCACTAAAAGGCGAAAAAAGTCCTTTTAAATACCTTTTGAAATGGTTTTTCTGAATTTGTCATTGATATTAAACAACCAAGAAAATTTGAATGGCTTCCCCATACTATAGGGATATTAATTTGCATAGAACTACTGTTGACTCTTACGCACTTAAAAAGATCCACATTCTAACTTCTGCAACACACATGAGGAGCCCATATTTCATTTTAGTCACCTATTTGGGCCCAAATCATCGGGGGAAAATGTTTTCCCACCTTTTCTGTTAAATATTACCATTGAATTGTAATTTAAACCGTGCCCTAATTTAGAAAAATGTATTGTCCATAAATGTGCAAAATCTACACTGAAAACTCGTCAATTTTCAAAATGAACTGCAGTACAAAAACATAGCAACACTTTTAAAAGAATGTCTACATACTGGGATACTATAAATAAATTAATTGGATGGGATTGCAGGGTTGTTATTGGACAAAAATGAAGCTTAAAACGCAAAAATTAGGGGGAAAAGCTAAAAATCAAAAATTTTTGTTACACAAAAATGGGACGTGGTGGAACTTTTTACTTGCAGATATTTAAATAACTATATGAATTAGCAACAAAAATAGCAATTTGGTTGTTAGGAAACCACTGTCGACTAGTGTTATTTGAATGTGTGTTTTGACATTTTGGAGCACATTTATAAATACTTTAAAAATTATTTTATAATCGGGTTTTTATAAATGGAGTTAGCATAATGATTCTTAAAAGGTACATTTTAAAGTCCTATATTAACGTTACATTACATCATTGGTTTTTATTTGTACTGAATTATTTTTTTATTTTATCGTAGTAAAAAAAGCTTTATTATTTACAGTTTTTTTTTAAAGAGAAAGATGACACAATTATAATAAAAGTTTATTTGTTATTTTTCTTGGTGATCTTTTTGTTTGAATAAGAAAAATATATTTCTTTCATAAAATATTTTTTTAAATTGGTCAATATTCGTTATCCATTTTTATTCCTTTTGATTAGCATTAGATGACCGATGACTAACATTTGATGATTGAAAACTATCACAACAATGGATACGTAAAAATGGGATTAAATTTGCTCCAAATGCAACCTTATTTCAAAATATTTTCTAAATAATCATTTACTTCATGATTTTATCTCTCTTATAAATCGCTGAACAGCTTTTACATCTCGATTATTTGTTAAAGCTTAAGAGCTAAAACTATTTCACTCTTATTTTCAGACTGTTCATAAAAAAAATTAGCAACTATTTCAAAACCTTTAACGTAATCTTCTCTGTATCATATATCGCACCATTACGACTTGACCTATCAAAATTCAAGGTACGCCCATAATGAATTACAAAGTAGGCATAATCTTACTGCCTGTCATCAAGAGAAAACTTTCCGTTAAGTACCAACTTATAAGTTCCTCTAATGATCTTTTTTCACAATAGAAAATGTGGTGGGAGTCAATTTTTCACCTTGAAATAAATCATCTCGAAAACTTGTGAAAACGTAGTCAAATCAGTTTCAAACAATTCTCACACTTTACCGCAAAAGGTCATTTAAATAAAAACAACGATTCTTTTATGATTCCAATACGCGCCAGGTTTCAAGTTTAAATCCTTGACCCGTGACTTGACCCCCAAACCTTTAGGATAAAATTTGAATTGAGTTTAATAGAGAGAAGAAAGCTGTTTATTGTAAGTACTTAAGTTTGCTTTCTCATTGGCCCAAATTTGAGGACCTATTGTTTTATTTTCTAAGAAACCACCCCCAGTGAGAAACTTTTTAAGTATTGAGTATTACACATCATGAATCATACCATAATGCTCATACTTATTTGTAAACCCATTCTTAGCTGCCTAATTTTAGTTTGCAGCGATAATCATTACTTTCAAAGTAAGCTAAATTTAAAGTTTGAATTACACTAACATTATGCTTTACTCAACTCAATTCAACTTAACTCTTACTTACTCAAGGGGAAAAAACTTTTTCTTGGGAGTTATAGGTAAAATTTACACTGAGATAAAATAAAACTGATAATACTTTCAAGTTATTATTAATAATTCATAAAATTATCAAGCTATTTTTAGGTATTTATTGAGATTTTTTATTAGTGTCTCTGGTTATCGAAATAGTTTCCCCTCTTGCATTCTTTGTTTCACACATCTATCTATCTATATATTACTAAAAACGTTTGTGGCTATGTGTGTGGGTATGTATGTATGTAACGCATCTCCTCCTATGCCACGCCGCAGGCGTGGCCAAAACTCGGTATATAGGCGTATCTCGAGGCGAGGACGATCACTGTCAAGTTTTCCAAGCTCGAAAATCGAATAATTACGAGTAATTAGCGAAATTATAGCCAAAAACGCTTATTTCTCCATTTCTCTACTAGAGTAGATCTGCTCGACACACTATTGTTAACGAGATCAAAACCTTCAAAAATTAAATATTTTAACAAGAAAAACTCTAAAATTGTCCATTAAAAAACTATATCAGTTGTAAAAACACCAAAATAAATTCAAGTAATTAATTTTGAAACGTTAGTTTCCCCTATTTTAGGATATTTTCCTTTAAAATTTAAATATTAATGGAAAATTGTAAATTATTTTTTCATGGAAAACAAGTTATAAATAAAACATTGTTTTAAATTAGACGGTTCACTAGACTTTTCAATTTACTAGATCTTTTATTATTGTTTCAATTTTGTTATTTTTGTTCACCAGACTCATTAATTAACTAGGAAACATTGCCGAGAATACCGGGAAAAGAAAAATTACCGGGAACATTGGGATAGGAAAAAATACCGGGACATAAAAATTATCTCAAACATAGGGATAGGAAAATTATCGGGAACATCGGGATAGGAAAATTACGGGAACATCGGGGTAGGAAAAATCACCGGAAAGACCGGGATAGGAAAAATTACCGGGAACACCGGGATAGGAAAAATTACCGGGAACACCGTGATAGGAAAAGGTGTCTGGGATACCGGGATGATTGGTAATTGCTGATTTAAAAACTTATAAATATATTTTGATAGAATTTAATTCAAAAATATATTCACTCCACCCGTGCAAGGCCGGGCATATCCGCTAGTATATAACTAAAAACGTTTGTGGCTATGTATGTATGTGGGTATGTGACACATCTCCTCTTAAACCACGCCGAAGGCGTGGTCAAAACTCGGTACATAGACGTATCTCGAGGTGTCGATTGTCACTGTCAAGTTTTCCAAGCTCGAAAATCGAACAATTACGCGTAATTAGCGAATTTATAGCCGAAAACGCTTATTTCTCCATTTCTCTACCAGAGTAGATCTGCTCGACTCACTATTGTTCACGAGATCAAAACCTTCAAAAATAAAATATTTTAACAGGAAAAACTCGATAATTGTCTATTTAAAAACTATATCAGATGTAAAAACAATTAAATAAATTCAAATAATTAATTTTGAAACGTTAGTTTCCCCTATTTTAGGATGCATTCCTTTAAAATTTAAATATTTATGGAAAAGTGTAAATTTTTTTTCATGGAAAACGACTTCAAAATAAAACATTGTTTCAAATGAAGCGGTTCACTAGACTTTTAAATTTACTAGATCTTTTATTATTGTTTCTAATTTATTATTTTGGTTCACTAGACTCATTAATTTACTAGGAAACATTGCCGAGAACACCGGGAAAAGAAAAATTACCGGAAACATCGGGATAGGAAAAAGTACCTGGATTACCGGGACATAAAAATTATCTCGATCATCGGGAAAGGAAAATTAACGGGAACATCGGGATAGGAAAATTATTGAGAACATCAAACATCGGGATAGGAAAATTATCGGGAACATCGGGATAGGAAAATTATTGGGAACATCAAACATCGGGATAGGAAAATTATCGGGAACATCGGTATAGGAAAATTATCAAAAACATCGGGATATGAAAAATTACCGGGAACACCGTTATATGAAAAATTACCGGGATCACCAGGATAGGGAAAAGGGGTCTGGGATACCGGGATGATTGGTATTGCTGATTTAAAAATTATAAATGCATTTTGAGAAAATTTAATTAAAAAAAAATTATACACTCCACCCGTGCAAGGCCGGGCATATCCGCTAGTATCTATCTATATATTACTAAAAACGTTTGTGGCTATGTGTGTGGGTATGTATGTATGTAACGCATCTCCTCCTATGCCACGCCGCAGGCGTGGCCAAAACTCGGTTTATAGGCGTATCTCGAGGCGAGGACGATCACTGTCAAGTTTTCCAAGCTCGAAAATCGAACAATTACGCGTAATTAGCGAATTTATAGCCGAAAACGCTTATTTCTCCATTTCTCTACTAGAGTGGATCTGCTCGACTCACTATTGTTCACGAGATGGAAACCTTCAAATATTAAATATTTTAACAGGAAAAACTCGATAATTGTCCATTTAAAAACTATATCAGTAGTAAAAACATCAAAATAAATTCAAATAATTAATTTTGAAACCTTATTTTCCTTTATTTCAATATTTTTTTCTTTAAAATTTAAATAATTATGTGAAAGTTTAAAATTTTTTACATGGAAAACGACTTGAAAATAAAACATTGTTTTAAATGAAGCGGTTCACTAGACTTTTCAATTTACTAGATGTTTTATTTTCTTTTCAATTTGTCTACTAGAGTAAATCTGCTTGGCTCAGTATTGTAAATCAGAGGAAAATCTCAAAATTCAACATGTTTATTAGAAAAAAACTCAATAATTGTCCATTTAAAAGTTTCTACAGTTCTGAAAACACCAAAATAAGTTCAAATAATTAATTTTAAAAAAAATATTTTTCTTTACTGTAAGTATTTTTCTCTAAAATAAAATATTCATGAAAACATGTAAATTCTTTTCATAGAAACAGAGTGGAAAATAAGGCATTTTTTTTATGAAATACGCTTCACTACACTTAGAGAAATTACCGGGATCTCCGGGATAGAGAAAAATTACCGGGAACACGGGAAAAGAGGAAAATTACCGGGAACACCGGGACAGTGGAAAAATATCGGGATCATCAGGATAGAGAAAAATTACCGGGAACACCGGGATAGAGGACAATTACCAGGAACACCGGGATAGAGGACAATTACCGGGAACACTGGAAAAATGGGAAAATATCGGGAACACTGGGAGAGAGAGAAACTACCATGAACATCGGGATAGGAAAAATCACCGGGAGCAAAAGAGTATGAAAAAGGCGCCTTGGATACCGGGATGATTGTGGTAATTGCCGATATACAAAATTAGAAATATATTATCAGAAAACTTAAAAAATTAATTTATATACACTCAACCCGTGCAAGGCCGGGCATATCCGCTAGTATATAACTAAAACCGTTTGTGGCTATGTATGTATGTATGTAACGCATCTCCTCCAAAACCACGCCGAAGGCGTGGACAAAACTCGGTACATAGGCGTATCTCGAGGCGAGGACGATCACTGTCAAGTTTTCCAAGCTCGAAAATCGAATAATTACGAGTAATTAGCGAATTTATAGCCGAAAACGCTTATTTCTCCATTTCTCTACCAGAGTAGATCTGCTCGACTCACTATTGTTAACGAGATGAAAACCTCCAAAAATCAAATATTTTAACAGGAAAAACTCTATAATTGTCCATTTAAAAAGGATGTAAGTTGTGAAAACTCCAAAATAAATTCAAATAATTTATTTTCAAACGTTATTTTCCTTCATTTCAAGATTTTCTCCTTTAAAATTTAAATATTTATGGAAAAGGGTAAATTTTTTTTTCATGGAAAACAACTTAAAAATAAAACATTGTTTCAAATGAAGCGATTCACTAGACTTTTAAATTTACTAGACCCTTTATTATTGTTTCAAATTTGTTATTTTGTTCACCAGACTCATGAATTTACTAGGAAACATTGCCGAGAACAGCGGGAAAAGAAAAATTACCGGGAACATCGGGATAGGAAAATTATCGGGAACATCGGGACATAAAAATTACCTCGAACATCGGGATAGGAAAATTATCGGGAACATCGGGATAGGAAAATTATCGGGAACATCGGGACATAAAAATTACCTCGAACATCGGGATAGGAAAATTATCGGGAACATCGGGATATGAAAAATTACCGGGAACATCGGGATAAGAAAAATTACCGGGAACATCGGGATATGAAAAATTACCTGGAACACCGGGATAGGAAAAAGGCGTCTGGGATACCGAGATGATTGGTAATTGCTGATTTAAAAATTTTAAATATATTTTGAGAAAATTAAATTTCAAAAAAAAAATTATGCACTCCACCCGTGCAAGGCCGGGTATATCAGCTAGTACTTATATATAATCCAAATACCATTCATTCATAACACTCATCACGAAATCTCCAAAACTGCCGAACCGATAGGCTTGAAATTTGACAGAGACCTTTCTCTCAGCTACTAGACGCGCACTAAGAAACTATTTTAAAATCGTTGCGTTTTACCCATTGAAATAACATTATACATTGTTGAAATGCATAAAATGCAGGGTTTACTTCTCTATCTGAAGGCGACGTCTTGCTTCACTTGATAAAATACTATTTGAAATCATTTAAAACTTACAACGAAATTTAAGAAGAAAAACAGCATAAATTTCTAATTAAAAGTTATAACAGTGATTAGAAAACTAAAATAAATTGAAATAATTAATTTTGAAACATTAATTACATTATTTTAATATTCTTAAAAATGAATATAGATCGTGTAGATTTTATAGGGCATGGTTTACTAGACTTATACATTCACTAGATATTTTTATTATTGCAATTCGTTTTTACTTTTTCAAAGTAGCTTTTAAAGAAGTTGGTTATCATAATAAAATTCCCCCTGAATTACTCATCGGGATTATTTTCGGATGGTTAGAAGATTTTTGAAATAGTCTGAGGTGGTTAATAATTTGTTTTATTTTAAGTTTTATTTATTATAATACTGTATTTATTGAATGGATAATAGTTAAGTGTGAAACATCGGAACTGATTGGGTTTGGGTAGATATCAAAGTTGGAACCGAGATGAAAAAGGCATCATACCGGGATGAAAAGCTACCGGAAACACTGGGATATGAAAATTACCGGGAACACCGAGATAGGGAAATTACCGGGAACACGGGGATAGGAAAATTACCTGGAACACCGGGATAGGAAAATTACCGGGAACACCGGGTATGAAAATTACCGGGAACACGATAGGAAAATTACCGGGAACAACGGGATATGAAAATTACCGGGAACACGATAGGAAATGTATAGGGAACACCGGCATAGGAAAATTATCGGGAACACGGGGGTATGAAAAAAAATACTGGGGACACATCGGAGTGATTGGTGATTGCTGATACTAAAAATCAGACACGTTACTTAATAGAACGTTAAAAAAGGAATTAATACCCTCCACCAGTGCAAGGCCGGGCAAATCAGCTAGTAATGAAATAAACTCAAAATTACGTAAAATTTCTGGTATTTTTATTTATTGCTGATAACTCATCAATCATCATGTATTTTCATGTAAGGGCGAAATCCGGTTGTCACCCGAGAAAATTAGTGGAAAAACCGTCACTTAAATTATTGGGATTCCCAACGGCAAATGAATATTGACATAAGGTGATTAAATTCGCGTGACTGTTATACAGTTGGAATAGTAAATATGGAACTGTGGTAAGGTTAATTGATATCTCCTTCAATTTTATTGTTGTAGTATTTATAAGTGTCAAACTTGAATTGCTTCAAAAAAGTAATGTAATAGCAAAAAAATAAAATTAATGTAATGGGTAGATAAATGTAATAGCAGTGAAAATGAAAATTGAAATTATAAGTTAAGTAATAAGAAATAAAAGCTACTCTAAAAATATTTGAGAAATAAAAAAAATGCATACTAGTAAAATTAAACAGTAAATTAAATTTTACTGTAAATACTGAAATCTGCATGGGTTACTATAAAAAAATATGAAGTAGTATTTACAGTGTTAACCCATGCAGATTCCGCATTCGCTAAAAATTCATTTAGCTAAAAAGGGAAAGTGGGGCAGTTTGATATAGCAAAATTCAAGTAAATTTTTTAAGTAGAAAAAATGACTTATTCAGATACTTTTTTCTAAAAATATCTAACAATGACTCAATTTTATGAAACCAATTAGAAGAAAATATAAGTTTAATAAAAATTAAAGTAAAACTCATTTTGTAAAAAATCAATTTTGTATAACGTTTTAAAAAATAAAAAAATTACTATTATTGCGTTGTATCTGAAGTATATTTTAATAATAATAATAATAATAATAATAATAATAATAATAATAATAATAATAATAATAATAATAATAATAATAATAATAATAATAATAATAATAATAATAATAATAATAATAATAATAATAATAATAATAATAATAATAATAATAATAATAATAATAATAATAATAATAATAATAATAATAATAATAATAATAATAATAATAATAATAATAATAATAATAATAATTTAGCTGACGAAAAACAACATTTTAAGCACCTTTTTTCAAGCATAAAAAAATAATTTTCCCATTAAACATTTAGGGATAAAAATAATTAAAGAATTTGACTGATGGTCATTTTTAACAAATCTCTAATCACGGAAATAAAATACTCGTTTTCATAGGTATATTTTCACCTGAATTAATTAAATAAAATTTAAAGGTATCTGTATAAAATCATCCAGAATTAAAAAATTCGACGATAATTAACTGGTTAGTTTTGGGCCATTTCTAGTACTATACTATGTCACTGGTTTTTTAATAAAATAGAGCTCTCTTAGTTACCTGTGAAAGTGCTAAGAACTTCTCAGATGCTTCAGAGTCTCTGATTCCATCGGGTTTTTTTTCATGTATTTATCAACTGCATTTATTTTATAAATGCACATAGCTACAATTTAAGTAGTTTTCAATCTCAAACACTTAAAAAACCAAAATACTCAAAAATTCACATAAATATCCTTCCCTGTAGATCTAATATACACTTAACTGATTTTTTTAAATATCGGAGATATAATTATTTCCCAATGCAAAATATGGGAACTTTTATGTGTATAAATGTTCCCCACGAGTGTTTCAAAGTACTCCCCATCCAAGTGTATCTATTTGCCCCATTTGTTTTAATGAACAAAAACCTTTATTTAATATAAATGGCAAAGTTTTTTTTAAATGTAAGGATGCCCCCTATTGTTAACAATGATAAACTTGTTTTTTGATTATACAGATCTCTGTATTCCAAGAAGAATAGGTTCAGGAAGATTTTGCATTTTACTTAGAAATTTACATTTGGAAAATTTTGACGAAAACAATTTAGTTTCCTTTGCTAAAATTTATAGACTTATTACAGAGCTTAACAGTTTCATATGTAATTCTTGGGCATATAAAGGCACACCTTTTCGTAGAAATAAGACCTAAATAACCTTGATAGTTTTTGAGATAATGAAGGTGTATCAAAAAAACCCTTGTATCAAATTGGCGATTTTCTCCTACTTCGTATCTTTATTGCACAGCAGTTATTTGCAATTTTTGTGTTTCATAGAAAACGGTGAACTTCTGTGAAACACATTTCACTTCCATATGAGTTACAGAAGAGAAAAATGTTGTAGGCTACAAATTCTTAACAAAACTCGCTTACAACCCAATTATGACGATTGCGATGTAACCCCCACCCTTTGCTTTTTCTCAGAATCAGAGTGATAGTTGTAAACGGGTATTAGAGCTTTATTTGATCGAGGTTTTTGAACCTATCATTCGATTTTAATCTACTCTTTGAAAATGGGTTCTCAAATTTTTTTTTGCATAAAATAGTATTTGTTAGTTTAAAAGAAATCCCCCAAAAAATTATTGCTTTCAAAAAGGCATCAAAACTATGGTCTCTAAGACTACTCAGTCAAAACTTTCATTATCAAGGTCAATAATCCTTCAAACCCACTGAAATCCTGATGTAATCACTCATAAGAAGTGTTTAAGGAACAGCAGGGAAGTGTATGTAGACATGAATTAATAGACTCAGAAGGTAAGAATTGAGTGACCTGGTTGGTTGAATTGAAATAGGTTATTTTTCATCAGTGATGAAGATTGAATGAAACAGGAAGAGATACAGTGTGAAGATTTAAAATTCGATGCATTGGGTACCCCTCAGATACGCTCTGATTGTTTCGAAAATCAATTAGATGGCAGAAAATTAGAAATCACAACCTGAGATACTTTTCCTGCTCTATTTTACCTTAGGGTTTGTTCTATTTTTACTTCATTATGTTGCATAAGTATGAAGAACTATTCAAGGAATATCATTTTATTTGATTATTTAATATTTCATGTAATTTTGCTCTTTGGCTTAAACTAAGGTCGGTCAATGCGAAGATTCGCTCAGTAAATCAAATCTTTGCATTTTCCTTAAAAAAAAACTGGACAGATGGGTTGCCCATTTTATTCTGGAAAATAAAGAGAAACGGTAAATATTTTCAAACGTTCCTCAGAAATACCTAGAGTTGATATTTTTCAGGAACGTTTTTGAATTTTTACCTTAACCGTTTCCGTTATCTTCCAGAAGCATAACTTGGAAAAAAATAGGCAACACAGCTGTTCAGTTTTTCCAAGAAAAGTGCCAGGATTTTTTACAGTGCTTTCATATTGAAGTGGTAGGATCTTAAAGACTTTAAGAATGCAATTCTTTCTCTACTATTTTCTAGATAAAATCAAGAAGGGGTATTTTATTAAGTTCTCCCTCTTTAAACTGGTTCAAATAGTATTGGGTCAGTTAAACCAAATTTCTGTTCAAACAAAAAAAATGTAAAAATAATAAAATATAAACATGTTAAATTGATGAAAAGCTCTTACATCAACGGCAATAAACGCACATATCAAATTCATTAATTTATTGCAAAATATTTTCACACCAATGAAATATTGTATTGTATACAATGGGTTGTATTTAAGCTGAGTTTGTCTGGTTTTGTCAATTACCACTGACGAAGGGGATCCATAGTATCCCCGAAACGCATGGCTTTTTATAAACCTTTTATCATGTGCAACTGATTATCGTTTGACCTTTTTAACTTACAAGTATCTGCACAGTCTGTGGCTTATTCGTCAATGGAATATGTTTAAAGAACATAGTAATCAAATAATTGTGTTGCACTTTTGATGTTTTTTTTTGTTCTAAAATAGTGGATTCCATTTAAAACGGAACCCGATTAAAAAAGAGTTTCCATGAAAAATAATATACTTAGATTAAAAAAATTATACGAATACCTTTTTTAACTAATGTCCCCATACCGAAACCATAAAAAAGCATGAAATCGAAAAAAAAATCGAAAAAACAAACATGCCCCTGAATTTCCCTCCCTTCGTCTCCGATACCTGCCGCGTGATTTGTCTCTGAAATCTGAGTCAAGGCCGTTTATCCCTCAAGACATCCTGCAGAGGATGCTTTTACAGAAGCCATCTTCTGATGGCCCTGAGAACTGGGTGGGGTTGTCCACACCTGGGAGAGGTTGGAAATGGAGAAGACGTGGTGGAAATTCCGAGGAACTTGCGCAATCTTCTTTTTGGGATGGTGGGTCCCCGGTTCCATCCCACTTTCTCTGTCTTCTTCTCTTTGTTTGCTTTGTCGTCTGAAGATAACCAGTGCCTGAGGTATAATTAGGGATGAATTCAAGGTTGAATGAATTGATGTGATGAGTTAATATTAGAATATAGATTAGATGGTGTTTTGTCATACATTATGTGAGCTGTTATTTAAGTTGATAGCCATTTAAAAAATGTGAAAAATAATGTTAATGTAAATGCAATTAAATTTAAAGTATTTCTAACTAAAATTCCTTTACTACATTTTGATCTAAAAATTAAAAGAATGAATTAAGTGACTGAATATAAGAAAACTACTGTCGTGTGTTTATCATCAGAAATAAAAATTACCGGCGTGTGTCAAAAATTTAATAATCTAGTTTTTTTTTATCACGTAATCATAAGACGGGGCATATAGAAAGGCGAGTAAACTTTATCAAATAATCATAACTTTGTACTATTTGGGATCAGAAAACCCTCCTTCACTAGGTTATAATACTC
Source organism: Tetragnatha versicolor (assembly GCA_024610705.1). NCBI lineage: Eukaryota > Metazoa > Arthropoda > Arachnida > Araneae > Tetragnathidae > Tetragnatha > Tetragnatha versicolor. The sequence continues at coordinate 51,855,411 of JANDEH010000007.1, forward strand.
CTTTAATACAACTCTCGTTACACTGGATAAATTCTTAAACTACTGAGAACTATATGAATTACTGATGAGGGTTTTGATTTTAGAAACTAAATTTTAACATTTTTCACTGAGTTTTAAAGTTTTGTTTACATTACTTCCAAACTTAAAGTTTGAACAACTAAGTTAAAACATTTATATCATTAGTTTAAAAATTATTAACTATTTTTTTAAATTGAATCTTTTATATATATTTTTATAACCTTAATAATTTATTCATAAATCAAATTTTTTATTTTCCAAAACGGGACAAATAGTAAAATAATGGAAAAATTATCCACAAAATACTTTTTTTAAAGAACAGAGGAATTAAAGCTTTTTCATTGTTTATCTACACTTGAGTTTTCTTTCATTAAATAAGAACACAAAAGAAAATACAGTAAAGAGATTGGCAACACAAAAAAGAATGCAATTAATTCCTTCTTGTATCCATACAGAATTCTAATTTCTGTAATTGTCAATAGAAAGTACTGTTTTCTAGCCTTAAAACGCTTTCAACCGTAATTTCACAATGCTGAGTTCTATGGTCAGGGTGGAGTTGAAGTGTCCTTCGATGACCTAACCGAGTTTCCAATAAAGTTCACAGCAGCAGTGTCATTCCATATTTCATTCCACAATATTCCTTCATTACGTCAATGAACATCCAATCAAAGAGAAAAAACTATGGGTCAAGCAAATCTCACGAATAACAAGAAAATGAAACTTAACTCTTTTGTTTTTTAAATGAAAGCTCTTTCATTAGAAATAAGAATTAGAGTAATAATTAGATAACTAAAGATTAACTTTAGAAAGGTTTGAAAACTCAAGAAAAAAATTTATTTCATAATATTTATTCACGGGTAAAGTTATTGGTCAGAAAACTTTTATTCAAATGTCAGGGATTTTAAGCTGATAAACACATCCTTTTGAAAATTTAAGTACGTTCCTCGTTATTTTCATTCAGCTTTTTATGGCTTTATTTCAAAATAAAACACTATGTAAATTACAGCGTTTTTAAGTCTAAGTTATAGTGACCCATTTAGTTTTTTGTCGATAATCTGTTTACTTGACCTCTGCAGTTTATGACAATCCACATTGGATACTATGGTAATCAGCTTGTAATTATAAGATAATCAAGAACAGAATTGTTACAAGTATTTTATGTTGCAATGGTAATAACGTTGGAATCTTATCTTATGTTACCTGTTAAAGTCAAGGTCTTCAGAGTCATTTTTCTAAATTAAACCATTTTTAAACACCAATTACAAAATACCGTTATTTACTATGTATTAGTTCGGATTTGAAATATTGCCTTTGTTTTTACACAAGGGAAATGTCTTTTTATATTGTTTTATTTAATTTTGGTGAAATTGATGAATTTTTTGAAAAAAAATACTTTTCTTTAATATATATTTTTTAAATTTATCTCGACTAGTTTAAGTACTAAAGCACTTATCAAAATAAAATCATCCTCATTTTACTTCAAGTTTAAACTTTTAGTTACAAATATCTTAATTTATAGAGTTAAATCTTAATCAATGAAATAAATCCTCTGAGATGAAACACAATTTATTTAATACCAATTTTTTATAAATAATAATTATTACTCCATTCTAAATTTTATCTTAATGTAAAGAAAAACTCCAAAAACTTACTTTTTCATTTAATCTTTATTTAAATACATAGAAAGTGTGTGGAATAATTAAAAATTCTACTGTGGTTTTTAACAGTTTTTATAGTCTTAAGTTTTTCTTGGATTACTATAATTTATAATACCATGCATCCACAACTGGGTAAATATTAATATGGCTTCTTCAATTTAAAATTTCTTTTACAATATCATTTAAGCTTTTTCACATTGTTGTGTCTTTAAAAAGAACACAGTCTAAAGGATATATACTCTCTTCAATCCTGGTTTCCCTAAGTTGTTAAATATTGAACGGTCAATGGGATCCATCATCGATGGGTGACAGTAAAAGACACATTTGTCCAATCGATGAGTTAACCAGTTATGACTTTTCAGTTATGTACGACTTTCCAGTTCATTTAGTTCAATCGTAAAGCATATTTCATCTATCACAGGATTTACTCTGCCTGAATATAACGGTCCATTATCACGCGCTATATCTACGTATGGTAAATATCACGACTCACATCGAAAACTATTAAACACGCCTTCCTTTAAAATTTAAATGTATGTAAATCTCTTTCACTCATCGAAACCACCCAAAACTCTATTCAACCAAATTTTATTCTCATAGTTTTTCATCAGACCGCCAATCTCTATCCACACGTATGTAACCTTTTCTACGAGAGGAAAAAAATGGTGAAATGAATAAAAACTATCAATATTATCGAAATTAAAAAGCCCCACCTCTACACCGGAGGCTTTTTTATATTCCTTGAACTTACACACAGTTTTATAAGTTATATAACTACTAAAGAGAAAAAAAATAATAGATCGTATACGCCTTCAGTTTCACCGTTTGTGATCTACTTAGCGCGAGTTTCTTTCCTAATAATTGATGGAGAAGGGTTAACAAACCGTTCGGAGTCATCGACTTTCCCCTGTTCGGAGGAAATTTGGTTTTGAAACAAGTTTTACAGTCCTTAATTCGTTTTTTTACAACGGGTTCCGGTGACAGGAGAAGGGATTATGTCTTTTGATGTATGACCAATTAATATGTCGAGGGAGGAGAAGTTATTTCATTTGTTGACATTTAATGTTTATCATCACAAGATAGGATTGCACATTGTACAAGACTTCAATATGCTTTGCTATACAATAGTTTAATCATAAGGTAAATTATTTTAATCAATGAAGTTAACACTATGTTCTACTACAAACCTTAAGTTTCATAAATTTTAAGAACTAATTTGTTTAAAATAGTATTTTTTTTGATAATAGATAGCGTAGTTTGTATCAAAATTTAAAAGTTCAATTATTCAATTAGGAATATTTTTGTTAGAGAGGGATAACTATCGGTGGATAGAATAAAAAGTTTAGTGTCACTTTTATAAAGATTTTTTTCTAATGCTCAATGAAGAATTATATATACTTCCCTATAGCCCTTAAATTCTCAAAGCGCTGTCCTCCCCTAAAAGGCTTTGGCAACAGACTTATAAAAAAACCAGTTCGGAAAATCTAATTTCTTCATGAAAAATTTAAAATTTGAATCCCTGATCAACTTGAAGAGATTAATTCCTTTATATGTATTAGTAGGACTGTGCATGAGAATAAAGGAATAAACATCCCTCTATAAAGGACTACTATACTATTCGATAAAGGACTATATTCCCGTTTAAATTCTACAATCCTGATTCTCATCTTCACGACTTCTCCCGTGGTAACAAAGAAGACCAACCCAATACCGTGACCACTTTGGAAAGATCTAATTTTCATACATCGCACGATCTACTTTCCTTTGTCTTAATATCCCAGACTATTAAATCAGTTCACTTTTCTCCAATCGGAAGACTGGGGGTCTAGGCATTTTTTCCGAACTCTCCAATGGGATGTTTCTATTCACATGCAAAAACGAATGGAACAAAAAGAATCGGCCTTGACGTCTCAAAACCAACGGAATCATCTTCCTTGTGATCGAATTATTTTTCGCCTCTTCCTCTCCTCCTCCTAATTTTTGTTCGAATCTTTTTTAGTCTCCGGTGCTTAGAAACATTGCCCTTGAAACAAAGTGTCGTCCCTCCCCATTTGTTTGAAAAAATCCCGTATAAAATTGGGTGGACTCGCCCTGGTGTTTAATTCTTACTTTTGTTGCATTGAAGTTTGGGCACTGTTCGTGAAGCTAGTTACGATGAAGGCATTCGTAAGTTTTGGTCTAATTTTTTAGTCTTAAAATTTGGTTTTATAGATTGCAATATCTAGATAGTTATCAGGTATGAAACTCAAAGGACTCCTTGTAGGATAATCTCCAATAAAAGTAATGATAATAAAGTAATAAGTAATGAATTACTTACATTACTTATAAATACAATTTTAGTATAAGTAATGATAATAAGTAATTATAAAAACGAATACTAATATGAATATAATTAATGATAGCTTTATATTATACTGTCAACTTTTTCCAAAATTACTTTTTATTACCTATGGTAGAAAGAAAGACATAATTCGTTATAAAACATTCAGTATTATTTTTGTATGAGAAGCATTTGTTATTCATTACAAAGATAATTAATATAATTTGTTTGTTAAAGTATAACTACATATGGCTGCCATATTTAAAAGGTTTTAAATTATGATCATGTTGTAAAAATCCTGCAATACGTAGTGTATATCCCCCATATAAATTTATTTTAAAGTGAGTGTTTTTAAAGCATTTAAAAAATAACGTCTTTTGGAATTTCTTTTAATTTATTGACTTATTTGTGCTCTATTTATTTATTATAAATATTTATAAAAAGGACCTGGGCCGTTTTACGTCATTAAATATAGAATTTTAATTATACCTAGGCATTATAAAACCCTATTCTTGAGTATGAAATGAATTTCCAAGGATTTTCAATCTTGTGACTTTAAATACACTAACAATAATTAATTAATTAAAAAGTATAATCATCTGTTTAATATTTCATCAACTTTTTCGATTAAATGAAGAGTACCCTTAAAATAAGATAATTACTTTTATCCTCAAATTTTTATTACTATGATATTTGTTTAAGGGTATAAATACATATATAGAAAACACAATCGGAATAATAAAAGAAAGTAGATTTTAAATTAAAAACATTAGGTATTAGGTACAAACTATGTTGAAAGTGGAAATATTAAATCATGCTGTGAGATTATTTTAATTTTTACTTTTTTACAAATATGAATGTTACAATAAGTTCATTAATTTAAATAACCTGAGTTCTTCCTTCCGTCACACACAAAGCATTAACCTTAAGTAATATTACAAAAATCTTGAAACTGTCTATATTATTTTCTATTACAAGTTTTGAGTACTAATTTAAATTTTCCTGATTACATAACTTTGTTCTGGAGGTAACATATTTGTTTTATTCTCAGTTCGCAGTCACTTTGGCAGTTTTGCTGTTTGTCTCCGCCGTCTCTGCACAAGAAGAAACAGCTGTTGCCAAAAAGGAAGATGAAAAGAAACCCGTTGAGCACTTTGCCTGGCCAGGATTCTACGGATACAACTGGCATCATCCTGTAGCCTTCCGAGCTCCTCATATTCCTGTTGCTGCCGTTCCCTACCCAGGTCACTACCAGTACCAGTACCAATGGTACTAAACGTCCCCGAGTAAGTAGAACTCGTTTTCTATTGAATTCAGACAAATTAAAATTAAAAAATGAAAAGAAAATTGCAAATTTGGTAATTTTTTAGTGGTCAAAAAGTGCTATTCTCTCTCTCTCTCTCTCTCTCTCTCTCTCTCTCTCTCTCTCTCTCTCTCTCTCTCTCTCTCTCTCTCTCTCTCTCTCTCTCTCTCTCTCTCTCTCTCTCTCTCTCGTCGTCCATTTCTGTGAGTTCATCCTAAGTACAGTACGTTTCCTTGTTATTAATATTGGAGATATTTGCTTGTTCATTGTGAGTTTAAATTTCTCTTTCTAGTGTTTCAAATTTCTATGCATACCTCTCTCTTATTAACTTATTAAACACTAATGGGTATATTTGCGACTTTTTCAATTTTGAAATTTCTTTTTAAAAGTTTCTATTTTTTTCATCATCAAAAGTAATCCTATTATTTCAAATTACCCAATAACTTTTGTTTCAATTAACTAGGGGGCTCTGCCCCCTGCTCGCTATCGCTCACCAACCCCCGGAACTGCTTCGCAGTTCTTTGAAGATCGCTTCGCGATCTTAGCGAGCAGAGCTCGCTTGTTTCATCTCAACTATCCAGTACAACCTGGAACTTGTGTGCTTATAGACTGTTCATTTAGAATAGGCGCCTGAAACAGGATCAAAAACGCTCAATAATGCTCATCAGACAACTTCTGTGACCGATTGTTTTAACAGTATTTTAACTACTTCTGCTTAGGCTGCCTTGTCATTGCAGAAGAAAATTTTTTCGACTATAATTGGAATAATAACGCTTCTAATACATTACGTCTCAGGCGCTAATTCTAAATGAACAGAGTATAGTTAATGATAATTTAATATCGAAACTTTTTATCTCTCAAACTTTTCAATAATTTAATTCGGGTCATTACCACGAAAATATAAAAATAAAACTCTTACTGAAATATTTCTTTTTAAATTATCAATAATTTAATGAATAGAGGGCTACCGCCCCCTGCTCGCTTACGCTCACCAACCCCCGTAACTGCTATGCATCTCTTCACAGATCGCTAAGGGATCTGTAATATCTGCAATCGATCTTTAGCAGAGTAAAACAAACTTCCCGAAAATCCTCTTCTTTTCATCGGCACAAATAACACTCAATAAAGTTAAATTATTTATTTCTCTAGTGGTTCAAAAAATATCGAAGTATCTTTAAAAGATTATTAACCAAGTCTATACTATAACGCTAGCAAACTTAGAGCCAAAATCTGCACTCAAAACTTTTAAGTTTAAATATCCGTGCTCGCGACAATCTAGTGAACAGGCAAATATTAAATTTAAAAACATTAAACACGTCTGATAAAGACCTACTAAAACTATGAAAAAAATAAAACTTTGATGCTTAATAATTCCAAAACTAATTAGAATTTTTTAAAGAACTAACAGCCAATCTCTTTCTAAAAAATAATAATATAAGTGTTTAAAAAATCATATTGATACCGTGATTCGTTTTCATTTTAGATAGAAAAAAAGGAAAAAGTGTCAAAAATTTCGAAAATTAAAAAATTAATTACTCTAAACCAAATTCGAAATTCGAAAAAAGGGCGACGTAGTGCACATCTTCATACTTCAGAGTATTAGGCTGCAAAAAATCATAGTTGTGCTGCTAATAGATTTCGCTGAACTGGATTACGCGGCGAAAAAAGAAAAACTTCAACTTTGACCTTAAAAATACCCCAGTACTAATTATCACATCAGTTAGCTTTTTGTTCGAGAATGTGCCCCAATTATTCCTCTACAAGCCTTTCAAATTTCATAAATTTCTATCCAGTAGTTTTTGCGATAGAAGAGTTCAAAGAGTTGAAAAATTATATTTTCTGAAACAGCGGCGGCAGCGGCAGCGGCGGCGGCGGCGGCAGCGGTGACAGTAACTTTTTTTTAATATAGAGAGATTCATTCGCGGTTTTTAAATTTTGATACTGTCCCTCTAAATATTAACTCCTTACTAAACTTCAGCAACTAAAGAATCAATTTATACTTACCTTTCAGGTTTCCATTTCTCCTGATCATTTGTTGAACCTAGTTTAGAATTCTCAGCCACAGTACCCAGTCTCAACTTGGTTCCGAAGAATCGCTTTCTTTTGTTATTTCTTCATGCCTTAAACATTTTTGTCCCAAGGCAAAATGTTGAATCAAGGTGTGATATTTTAAGTGTTAATAAAAAAGATTTGTTGCATTTTTAACTCATGATCGTATCCATCTATTATAAATTTTTTTATGTTATAGTAAGACACCTCTGTGTTTATCTGACGAAAAATTAGCAAAATTTTTAACACAATCTTAATTGTCAATGTTAAGAAAACAACATAACAGTCGAATGGCTGAATATTTAAATGGTTTATTAATTTTAAATGATTTGAGGTATATTAAATATCCTTGTTTTAAATCTAGTTTATCTTTGTTTATCTATCTTTGTTTATCTATAATCTAGTTTATCTATCTAGGTATCTTTGTTTGAATCCAAATTAAATGTTACACTTGTTATCTTGACAAATTTGAAATAATAAATGTTATGTGTTGTGTTAAATTCGGGAATAATGCATAATTACTAGTAATTATGCGTAATCCCAAGGTTAATAATTTACCGTAAAATATACATTAGGTATGTAATGTATGGAAAAAAATTGGAAAAAAATGTTCAAAATTGTTTTTGAAAGTGTGGTACAGGAATTTTTTATTACTTTTTAATTAACATCTGAATTTATTTAATAAATTCGATGCCTTATTTAGAACACAAAAGTTAAGATATAGGTTAAACCGGAACTAATCTTCTTCTAATAAGATAAATTAGAAGACATTTTTTAACAAATTTTCAAATATTAGATTTAAATGAAAGTTTATTTCAAAAAGTAAAAAAATTAATGGTCGTAGAAATATTTCACAACTGTAACTTTGAAGAATTAGTATTTTAGTGAAATGCTTGAATTTTTTAAAGATTATATCAAGCTTTTGTCCAAAAGTTTTTGTACCTTTCATAGACTGTAATTAACGACTATAATTAATTAAAAATGATGATCATAAATCATAAAATCCCAATAAACTTGAGAAAAAATAACATTTATGTGAAAATAATAAGGTACTCTTAATTAAAAATACTATTTGAAGAACTGGTAAAAATATACTACAGCCAGTAAAAAAAACAATTGTTCTTTATTAATTTATGAAACTTCTATAAAAGTTTTTATAATTAATAACATTAGTAAAATTTAGGGTTGGAAAATTTGGCCTAGGTGAGTATTACAGTCTTATAAGCAGTCGTCTGTTATACCATGCAACACAAATTTTCATGCTTCAAACCATTTTAAAAAATTGCCTACATAAACTGGGAAGTATATTTTGGGCTATTCTCCTACAGTTTATATTTGAAGTTGTGAGTGAAAGAAGGAGGCATGTGACATTTTCGAAAAAAAAATTTACAACTCCTTCTTCTACTACAAAGAAGCTAATAACAGGTTACTGTTTAAATTTATGTGTAAATTATATTTTCAAAGATGAAGGTATGTACAAAAAAGCAACTTTTTTAACAACTTTCTTTTAATTTGAGGAAAAAAGTTATCACTGTAGTAGCTGTTTCATTAACTCTGTAGTCTAAAAAATAAATTAATATAAAACCAACCAGTACCAGCGTACCAGCAAATAAATTAAGCCCCAAAACAAGCTTTTCGTTACTACCTCATTTTTTCACTCACCTTTAATTTGTTGATCAAACTAACATACATGATGTAACAATTACAATTTTCAAAGTTTTTATCATACAAGGACATGTGAACAGATCAGTTTCAGTGTACATGGCAATGTGTAACGTAACATTTATTAGTGTTTTTTTGCCCTGAGCTTAAGGTCCTGTCCAGTAAGTAGAGTAAGTAGTTGTAGTTATACGAAGGTATTTGGTGAATGTTATAGTTGACACCACTTATAATGAGCAAGATGTCGAGTAGCTTATAACCACCACCGTTTTCAAACTAATTCCGTGTTTTCTTCATACGAGTAACTTGGTTATGAAAATTTACAGTTTTAGATGCGGATTTTTAATTTACCATCGTTTTAAAACCTGATAATAACAGAACAAACATAAATGAAACCTTCCCCATGATAAAAGTTACCTATTTTCTTTGAATGTAAACCAATAAATGGGGAAAATCTTATTTAGAGCAAAAATTAAGGCTCGTTACATCACTCGCAATGAAAGGACTTGTGCTGTTTATTAACATTGTACCCCAACCAAATTATTTTCATCTACCCGATAAAACAGGTTCTCGTAATAATCGTACTTGCTATAAGCAGATTCAACTGAATCCTGAATTTCAATGCAGTGAAGGTTGATTTGAGGGCCATATTTGTTGCTGTTCAGCCATGGAGGAGAGATAGGAGTAGAGTGACCGGTAGAGTGGACAACCGTCGATGGACCGCCAACACCGTCGTCCCATGAGCCATGATGGCGATTTACTGGAAATGGTTTTCACTGGCGAACTTTTATGACATACGGTGTTGCTAATGCATGCATTCTTGGCGTTGCGTTTTGTCACCAAATTTTATTCCATGCCTGTTATAATGCTGTAATGCTAAAAAAAAGCTATAACCCGCCAACTGGTCGCCAGAAGCCCTCCTTATGTCGGGTACTCTTTTCCGAAGTCGATTCAATCGGTATGCTCATTATCCACTTCTATTTCTCATCAATGGGTTCAACAATGCCATGAGACCAATTGGACAGTTGGAATTGAAGTCACTTTCATCTCTCTTCATGATTCGTCCATTGCTCTTACCGCATCGCCGCCAAGATTCAGATAAGCGGAAACGCTCCTTAACATTACGGGACCCATAGCAATCGGTTTCGGAGAGAGCAACCGAGAAAGGAGTCAAAAAAATATCATCAGAACGCGTAACTTCTCAATTGGCTTATGCACATACAGCAGTTCCTATACAGCCATATTCACAGCCATCGGCGTCAGTGTTTAATCCTTGGTTAGAGAAGGATTCCATCCACCAATTAGCGCCAGCGAAAAGCTAATTAGCTTAAGTTAATGAACAAGGTAGTTACACAAGTATCTCTTTGCAGAAATATCTCTTGTCAATAGCTAAAGCTGGTTAACACCGACACTGATGGCTGTGAGAAGGACTGCTATTGCTGACTATATGACTGGTGAGTGTGAGTCACCGCATACGGGACCCGATCAAACAACCCGTTTCGAAGAGCACAGACGAGAAAAGTCATTTAAAAGATATCTTTAGAAGGTATCCTTCTCAATTGGCTTATGTGCAAGTTCTTACAGCCATACCCACATCCATCGGCGTCAGTGTCAAATCGTAGGTCAAGGAAGGATTCCATCAATCAGGGAAAAGTTAACTTTTCTTTCTTAAGCTGCTGTTTAACACACCGACGCTGATGGATGTGAATATGGCTGTTATTGCTGACTGATGAGTGTGGGTCAAGCAAATATAGTTGCTCCAGAAGTCCTCACAGATCGTGCTTGCCGACCCTCTCCACGGGCACACAGCCGCACTTGGTGTGGTTGGTGAAAGCCAGCTTCTCGATCCTCTTCTCAGCCGGCTGACCGTTCCCCAGGATCCTGACGCTGTAGAAGTTCAACACCACCTTCTCCTTGGCCTCGGCGACGCAGCGCAGCCGATCCGTGCCGCAGCACCCCGCGTGTTTCCCGCATCGGTGCAGCAGGGTGCAGTGGGGGAGGTAGTAGCGGCCCGGGTAGTGGTCGCTCACGTGGACCACCTGAAGCCGGGGTTCGGAGCAGGTGGACGCTTGGGCCACGCGTTCACTGTGCAGCAGGGCCAGTCGCTCGTCGATGTCGGAAGAGGAGGAGGAGTCATCGGGGATGGCGGCGAGGTCGTTGGAGTGGTGGCGGTGGTTGCGGGGGGGTTTGCGGTGGTGGTGGTGGTGGTGGTGGTTGGTGCAGATGGTGGTGGCAACGAGGAGGGAGAGGAGGAGGAGGGTGATGAGTCGGGGCATGATGGTGGAGGTTTTGTTTGTGGGGAATTCTGAAAAGAAAAAGAAATATCAATGTAATACGAGTTTTAACATTAGGTTGTTTGAAAAACCCAAATTTATTCAAATTTAATCAGCTATTGTTATAAGGGATAAGGGGGCATCTATCAGTGACCATGACCATGACTATGTTAGTGGTCCTTATGGATGGACGTAGCCAGGGGTATATATTTCGGGATGCATATACCCTCTCCCGAAAGACAGATAATATAATTTAAACTTTTTACTCGCAGAGTGTGAATAAAAGTTTTACAAAAATTAGACTAGAAAAAAGTCATGGGAATATGTATTCGTTACAAATTAACGTAATACGAAATAAATTGAAAATCCATTTGTCTTGAATCCATTGAAATCTTGAATCCATTGAAAATCCATTGAAAATCCAATAGTAATATACGTATGAGATATATGAACGCAGAATAAATATGTTGGATACCCTAATAATTATCCTAATAATCCCTGAGTGTGAATAAATGAGTTTATCAATAAAGGTTATCATTATGTGACAACTTTAACGAGATTTTCTTTAAAAAAAGGAAAATACTAAAACAATTACTAAGTTACTTTTAATCAGTAACGCAGCCAAGAAGGTATTTTGGGATTTAGTTACCCCTACTTCCAACATTTGGAGAATAAAAATTTTCATTGGAGGTTACGCCACAATTTACTATCATAAACTGCATAATTTTGAATAAATAACATCTACATTTTTATAAAATTACTGTTGTCTCATTGCTTTTGCGATAAAGAACAGAAGTCATGTAACTTGAAAGAAATTCTTTTTAAACGCGTTAAAAGCCAATTTAAACATGATTAGTTTTTGTATTTTCTTTTATTGTGGACCCTCATCTCATGATTTAAAAAATAGACAGCACTGATGCACTGGGCACTGCATAGTATAGCATGGAAGAAAATGACTTAGCTGTATCCCTACTGCCATTTTTCTTTTCCCCCTTTCATGAAAAAGGTTAAGTTTTTATTAGATATCCTATATGAGATATCATATTATATCATTAAATAATACATTTCTTTTCCCGTTTCATTTTTGTTATTTCGGTGAGTAGTGCAATATAAACTTTAAGTTAACATCCTGGACCAGAAAAGAAATGCGAACTGGTTAGAGACGAACTATTTCAAACATTCAAGGAATTCGTATCGGTCTTCATCAAGCGCCATCCGCAACAAGTGACAGCAAAGAAAACCAATAATAATCCCCCAACAGACCGATATACGAATTTAGAATTAATCAAACGATATAGGTCACCCCAGGCCCGGGGTCAACGAGAAACGAAGTCACGCCAGTTCACGAGATGAAAAAAAATAAAAGCGAAGTCGTGTTCCGTGCAAAGCAAGGAAAGTGTGGTCACACATGCGGAATAATTACATGCTAAACTGTCTGGGTGGATTGCGTAACGCTTATGTATCGATGGGTAATTTTTTGGAGTAGAAATGGAAGATCGTAACGTAACGACTCGGGTAAGTGAAATAATACTCGGGAGAGGAAACAGATGATTTGACAGAAAAAAAAAGGGATTGGTTTGGTTAATGAGTGGTTTAGTAAAGCTATAATTTTAAACTTGCTAAGTTCTAATCACTTTTTGAATAAATGGAGTGGAAAGGAAGCGTGCTTTTCATCTTGGAAATTATTATTGTTTAATTAGTATGATACATAGGGAAGTTCCCCAAGTGTGTTCCGCACATCTATCACTATGTGTTCTACGAAGGAATTTGCCACTCCAAATTCTTCCCCTGTAAAGTTTTAAAACTTGATTTCTGCTTTAAATGTTGTCACCGTTGCAGAAAGAAAGATCCCAATGATTCAAAATTTGGGGTCTTGTAGAGCAATAGTAATTTTTATAACAATTATATTGGCTTTAATAAAAATTAAAAACTTAAAGGGAAACTTCTCAAGAGATCGTTTTAGTTGTTCCCTACAAAGTCATAAGCTCTCTTTAAAATTTTTAAATATTTTTAGTGCGTAAAAAATTAAATTTAAATGTGCGTTATTCAAAAGTAATGCTCTAGAACTTAAAAAGGGGGAATTCTTTTTAAGGAAATTCCTTTTTTTAATAACATGAGTATAGTTTCTTAATAAGTCTAAAACAATTTTTTTTACAATTTAAAAATGATAAAAGAACACTTTCATCACTTTTATATTTACAAACGTAAGGAAAAAAAGTGATTGAAAAAGTTTTAGTGACGCTTGATACAAAATTGAGAAATTTAATAAATTAAGTTAAAAAGCAAAACTTCTTTGAGTTAAATTATACCTTAAGTTCATAAACGAATTATTTTCATAACGAACGAATTACTAATTCATCAAAAACCCAGATACTTTCAAAATGAGGATAACTTTAAATTTAAACTTTTAAGTCTGTAACAAATGTTTAAAAGACCTAGATTTTTTTTTGAGACAACACATTTACTTTTAGTATTGGAAGAAAAAAATAAAACATTTTTGCTCTCTAACTCTATTTCCTTTTATCTTCCATACCTGGATACTTTTCCTCTAAAAGTCTTTTTAATTACTTTTTTGGGCAGTTTTTATAATTAAAAAATTTTCCAAGTGTTAAAATGTTTACCTTTAATTTTCTTCAACAAATGAGTTGCTCTTTAAAAAATAGTTACATTAAAATCTCACCTTTTATCGTATAAAGCCTCTGCTATCTGAACCACGGAGCTAACTGAAACAACCCAAACATGCCATCAACGAAAATTTTTTAGTCCTTCAATAATAACTGTGTTTTTCAGTCGCACCATGTGACCATCTTCTAAAGAGAGACAAAAGGCAGTTAGGATAGCATCTCTTTCCTTTAAATACGGAAACTACGTAAGAAATCCCCGAGAAGGAAAATTGAGTTATTGGATCCAAACACGCTAAGAAAGGGGAGAGGTTGTTATGGCAGACGTAAGGAAATCGCTTTGTACCAATTTGGGGAAGGGCTTGGAATATAATGTATTTTGTGACACACTGGATTCATATATCCTTCATGACGTGTGCAGCACTGGATACGTAGCATTGAACTCTTAATTGTTTGTCGCGATATTCAAATTTAGAATTAATGGGAGGTCTGATAGGAGGTCTCTGGAGGCACGGTTGTTGCTCAATTTTTTGTGGGATTATCCAGGGATGCCAGTTTTGGTTCTATGGCGCCACAGAAGGAAAACTGAAAATTGACGTCAACCATGACGATGCACTGTTTATGCTGTACAGTTTATAAGGATATCAGAATGAAAATAAAATGAAAATCTCAAATTTAAATGTGTAAATTTCCGTCTGTATACTTGGTCTTTTTTAGTAAAGCACCACCAAAAATTCAATTTGGCATATTTTTTTTAAATTAACAATATATTTAAAAATGGCTTAAGATCTTTAAAAGGTAAAATTCAACTTTTAGAAAAACGCTATTCTGTCAATTATTTATTTTTTTTTCAAACTCGAGAACAGAAGCTATTTTTACTCTTCTATGTGATAATTTAACTATTATTTACATACCTCTACTACATTCTGATAAAACACATGAGTGTTAAATGCAAACGACAAAAATGACAATTTTTAGATAAATGTTGGGAGACCAATTTGTTTGGTTGCAAAATTATTTCTAGGAGGAAAAAACTGACAAAAAAATTTATTTGTTATCAGGAAAGTTTTACTCAATAAAAACCTATCATTATTACTTTTATTCCGTCTAAATTGGATTTCATTGGAACACAATTCTTTGAAATAAATTTCTTTAAATAGATAAAAGAAAAAATATTTATTTCAGAGAAACCACAAAGATTAATACAATAACAATGAGATCAGATTTAACCATTAGTCAAAAGGAGAAGAGAGTTCTACTGTTTATTGTAGAAATCTAAACTTTCTTAGGAAATATATATGATATTTCTTCACTAAGTTAATTTACTTATAATTTTGGAGTAAGTTTTCAATATGTGTCATACAAGTTTATTTCCTGATATCAACAACGTGATTTAGGTAACTGCAATTTATGTAACCAATTCCTATTTTAAATTTTGCAAAATTTCAAAATACTTCGGTAAAGGTAAGGTATTTTTTAAGGTAGGTTTATTTTCTAGAAATCATCACTTTTTTTTATATCTGCTCGCTTCTATAAATATGGTACTATATTTAGATTTTTGTAACGTTTTTACTGTCAATATAACATTTGTTCTAATTTTTAAGAATTTATCTGAATTACCTTTGAACCTTGATCTAATTATCCCTTATACACTTTTTATAGAAAACTGCATTATCAATTTATAAATAAATTACTATGAAATTTTTATTATGTAAAAAATAGGATCAAAAAGCTTTTCTTTCCAACAAGTCCTTGAATACATGTCTAAACAAATTTATTATAAGCTCTACAGTCTAGATACTTGGTCTTTTTAGTAAACAACTACACCAAATTTTAAACTAAATTTTACAAAACAAAAAATGGAATTAAAATCAGCTGAATATCGTAAAAAGGTGAAATTCATCTTTTAGTAAAATTCCATTTCACCAATTCCAAACTGTTGAATTTTATTTTTTAAACTCGAGAACTAAAGCATTCCCTATATAAGAAAATTAAATTATTAATTACGTTCTGATTGAACACATGAGTGTAAAATGCTAAAAAAGGATAACTATTTAAGAGATTCAGGTAGAACAAATTTTGATACCCAGCAACTTAAGTCAATAAAACATGGCATATGTTTTATTGTCAATAAATTGACTAAAAATACAATGCTATAAACTACATAAATAAAATATCTCTAGACGAATAGAATGTTAATCAGGGGGTATTCTCTAACTATAAAATCAAAGGTTTAAAAATGTCGTTATGTAATGTTTTGTACTACAAAGGGACAGTGTCCTAAATAAGTAGAAAGTAAAAATTTAATATAATTCATGGCTCCCGAGCCTCTGTAAAACATCATTGCACCCAGGATAATCAAATTGGGAACCACTGGTTTAGATAATTCAGAGTTTAAACAATTTTAGAGGTAAGAAAACTCACCTATATGACTTCTTTATAGGCTTGATTAATTGCGTATCCAAATCAATATTGAGTCAAAAATTGCTCCTAGGAGTTGTATAATATATCATACTCCATCTATTATTTAAAACCCTGTCGATATCAAATATTCTCTATTCAATATAAAGTAAATATCTAAAGAGCGAGTAAACTGCACTGATAAACTCGATCCGGCGATCTTGATAAATGATGGATAGAATTCTATAACACCGGGTGAACACCTGGGATCCCAGAAAAGATGCCGCTAGTTCACACTCGAGTAAAACTAAAACTACAACCCACTTTGTGATAAGGATATGTGTGTGGATCTAAGACAAAAATAATAACAAAGTTATTTCATTAAAAAAGAACCTGTCCCGTCTTGCCAAAGTTAGGGGAAATACCAGAGGACCCAGCTCACCGAACCCCAGGTGCGAACAGTGACGCAGCTCACGTATTCTTGTGACGTCATTTAGAACAGTGGAGTACAATCGAAAGTAGTGGTGGAAGAGGCCGAGAGACAGTCTATTGCAAAAGAGTGGGTAATCCTCACTGTGAGGGAAAAATCGCCTACTTACACTATCTCATTCATTGCCTTACATTCGTTTAGGTAGTAAAGTTGTTGAATTGATGAAACTGGGCCAATTTTCCGTGATGAAACCACGCAGGATAGAGTTGCAAGATGCAGATATTACTCAGTTTTCATTTCAGAAGTATGAACTTTCTCCCCAAACAACTATCGAAAAAAGCAGGAGAGATAGTGTGGTGGTTAAATTTCATTTGAGTTCAATTCATACAGTTTCGGAACGCGAGAAACCTATGAGCGCGTAAATTAATTACTTTGCGTAATCACGCAACTACGCACCCAAATACCTTTAACCTTGCCCCTAAGTTCATGCATGAACTTAGGAGCCCGTTAGCGGTAAAAAATTGAAGGCTCGTAAAGCGGTAAAAAAGTTAAATCAGTGATTCAAACTTCATGGGCGGAAATGCTAAGGAGTGTAAGTGTAAAGTAGACTACCCAAATACAGAATTACCCATCAGACAAGAGGTTCTCTTCTAAGCAATTCTGAAGCACTCGACTGTGAAGTGTGGACTTAAGTTGCTAGATGCTATGAAAGATGGCTTCTTGAGAGTACACTGTAGGAGGTAAAAATAAAATTTTAGTGCCAATCATGGCTACCAATAAGGAGGGGGCAAACCCGGGGGAGCTTGGGTATTTCAAGTGGCACACGACAACAACAACACGACACAAATGTCGGGGGGGGGGCGAAACTTAATCCCTCTTCTTAGTCCTAGTCCTCCAAAAATTTTCCAAAGGATTTAATAACAGTCTCGGGTAGCTTAGGATTGAAAGGGTTATGGGAGGCAGGGTCTGGTTTCACCCCCCCCCTCCAAGAAATTTGATCGCAATGAAATAAAAATGGGAACGCTGTTTTAAAAGGACAAATTTCCAAATATTTCCTGAGAGGAACCCCGCAGGTCAGACCCCTTTTTTGTAAGGTGATAGTAATTTTTAAAACCTAGCACAAAAATAACCATCTAAATTTTTTACATAATAACTTCAAATTCTATGTCTCAAATATCTTTTGACGAACCCTTAAACTAAAGCATCTCATACAGGCAGTATCTATGCAAAGTTAAGGGTTATAGTTTTTCTCTTTAAACTTTTGTTACTAATAGGAAATGGTCTACCTCGGATTTCATCCAAAGTGCTCTAAATGTCCAAAAATGAGTTTAAACACACACAAACACATCTTTAGTGTCAGATTTCCGAAACAAATTCTGGGGAAGATCCCCTAGCTTCAATATATACGTTTAATAACATCAATTGAGGCAAAGAGGGGTTCTTAATGGCGTCTACTTCTCGAAATGTTTTAAAAGAGCTCCAGGAAAACATGAATAAGTTCAATGATCCCTTTTAACAAACAAGTTTTTAGTAGACTGACGGTAACAGTCAACACTTGTCGAACTTCCTCATAGATCTTCTTAACTATTTATTTTTCGTAAGGGGGTAAATGTAATGAAATCAATAGCTAGGTCTATGTAAATAAAGAAGAACAACTTAAATCACTATTTTTTTCTGCTCTGAAATATTAATGAATTAAAATTCAGTATCTTAGTAAAAATTGGGACAATACGTGAATATTTTAATTCTAATTTTTACACGGTATTACATGATTAATTATATCTTAGCTAAAAAAGTTATTGAAAAAAGGAACCCCAAAGATAATTAAAGTATTTTTTCACATGTTCCCTTTTTAGAGTACTTTTTCTTATTATTTAAATGTAATCCATGTTTTTATAAACAATTTTGTAAACATAACAATTGAGTAAAACATGATCCAAACTCATTTTAATTAAATTGAAATAAATTCTTTAAGTATTGTGTTTCGTCGTGATGCTTTATAATGAAATGATAATGCAATGTAGATAGAGGAGAGTGGGGCACCTTGGGATACTCGATTTTTCACACGCAATTTTATAGTTATGAACTCGTGCTTGTAGGTACTAATAAATTAGACTAAAATCTACTCCTCAACCTGTTTTGGAATATTTGGTGCATCTAGAATTAGATAATTATTTATTTCACTTTTCTTGTTTTTTGTGGGACAAAGTTACAATCACTTGTATTTTCAAAAGCATTTTTTAAATAAAATAAATATAATTATGTCATTATAATTATAATCAGAGTAAAGTACGTATATCTATTAATATTTTAGAAAAGAAAAAAAATTATTGCTAAACCTAAAAGAGTAATTAAGTTTAATATCCAAAGCCTCCCTTGGGACATGTTAAAAGACCTCTCATGAGTGATACAAAATTGTTTTTATTAAAAAATAAATCAATGAAGAAAGAAGACTATTGGAATTTAAAAATTGATGCAAAAATTTTTCTGGAAGTAAACCAAAAAATTAGTGATTTAAGCCATGACAAAACTGAGGAAATAAGTGAAAAATTTGGAATTAAAAATATGTTAGATGTCTAATTTTTTTAATTTTTAAACATAGCTTTTTCATTATTTGTGTTATTTTTGTATTATTCAAAATAAAAACTATGATTTTTGTACTAATATTGAAAGTGCCCCAAGGTGGGCCACCAGTGGGGTACCTTGGGACATTAAAAGAGGTTTTTTAAATTTGTTGCTATGAATTCCCTAAAAGAAATATTTGGGTGGAAATTGTTTTATTAGATGCGCAAAGAACTATATTTAGTATATTAGCTGTGTTTGAGTAAATACCACTGTATAAAAAATTAGAAAAATAGGAAAAAGTGTCCCAAGGTGCCCCACTCTCCTCTACTAAAATTTCGGAATTTGACCCATTTATAGCCTTGGAATCCTGTTTTCTATAAATAGAGGTGAGATCCTTCTAATTTTATCTAGTATCAGAAAGGCCAATTTAAGGGCAGAAAGATTGTGGTTCGCCTGACTCTACGGTTACAACGCCAATATTTTCTCGATAATATTAATTTTATTCAATGTTAAAATAACAGAAAAAACGAAAAGAAAAACTACAAAAGCACTCATATAAAAAAGGCTGCAAAGAAGCTTGATAGAATATATGTAAAAAATAAAAGGAAATACATTGGAATTCAATAACAATCATGAAATATATCTAATTATAGTTGATAATTTTTCTTCAAGGGGTAATTTTCATACGTAACACATTAAAAAAGTCTTCTTTTTTCTATAGCAGCCCGCAATTTTCATTCTATGTTCTGAAGGAAGGAGCACATTAAAAAAACCTCTAAGTAACGTTTTCCTTAGACATATTAAGAAGTTATGGTCCCTAGAAATTTGAAAATTTAACATAGGAAGTGAAAAAATGCTCATTTGGACAAACCAAAATCCAGACGGAACACTGGTGTTTTTCTACATTTAATGATAACTTTTCGAACTGCTCATAGCTCCTAGGAAATCGGGTTTATTTATAAATACTCTTCATAGCTTATTTGGTTCTAAGATCTCTTTGACAAACGAAATAACCCTATTGTTGCACTATTCATTGTTGAACATTTTTCTTGGATTAGGAACCATTACATTTCTTTTTTTTCCTCCAAAATCTATATAAATAATATTAGTACCCAAAATTAAACCTCAATAAAAATGTCATCCGAAGGCTTCACAACGCCGTCCGAACCAACCGAAAGCATATCAGATGGAAATCGAAGCAGTAGCAATACTACAAATCACACTCCACAGGTAAACTAATGTAGTAACTTTTGGTAAATTTTAAATTTCAACATGAATTTCAAAAGAAGTTTTCGCTGGGTTTTTTTGTGCACTGATTTTGAAAATAATCTTCCTTTTTTTCCATCAAACGGTATGATTTAGACTGGATTTTAAAAGTTAAAAAACAAAAACAACAACTGACAACTGGATTTTTTGTAAAATTGTCTATTGTCTATACTCTACTATAGTATACGTTTATAGTACTTTTTACTACTCCCTTAAGAGGGATATAATAAAAAACCGTTCAATGAAAAACAAATTTATTACATGCGTAAAGCTAAGAGTTTTTTTTTGTTTTTTTTAAAGGTTTTTGCATTGAACGGTTTTTTAGCGACACCCTTAAGAGAGAGGGACAGGGTGGGAGGGATGACAACCGGAAGGTGTGGTGGTGTCGCACAGATGGTTATTCTGTAGGTTTAACCCACTGCAGAACGCAGAGGAACTGTAGTCAAGCAGGAAGGGAAGAAATTCAACCCTAAAAAAATATGGTAACAATTCATTAAAATTAAACAATTAAATTTAACAAAAAATGTGACATGATTGAAAATTTTAATTTTTTTTTCGAGATCAGCACCAAAAAATACGAAGTTCAGATGACATATCTCTTGTATTATTTTTATCGCAAGCCTACGTAGCTTCGCCTTTTAAACCGTTTGACTGTATGAAATATAATAAATTTGACAACCTATTTACAAACCTTTCACTTCTTTGCAGGCCTCGGACACTTACCTATCCCCTCCAGAATACTTTTCTTCAATGGACCACATCGCAAGCATTAAGTCAGGGAAATCTTACACCCCAAAGAAGAAGGGTCGCAAGATCTTCCCCAGAGAGTCCGAGCGCCTCGACTTCCTCGCCCTCCCCAAGAAGGACTTCCTGGACGTGCTTGACCCTCAGCCTCGGCCGGACGGGACCGTGCCGGAACGAGGTCTGCCCACCTGGGGCTTCTTCCCCTTGCAAACGAAGATCCCCGCCGATGGATTCGGGGGTCACGTTACCATGACGAAATTGGCAGCTCAGGTCAGTAGTGGTTTTATGTTTGTGTGCTTGAAAGTGCTTTTAACTTTTAAAGTGAACTTATTGTTAGAGTTTTGAGGAAACTGATGGGTCCGTCGAGGGTAACCTGATCTCTCAATGGATCAGTTGGCTCCTAAAAGGCGGTGCATTGTATCTATGGTGAACCCACTCACCACTCAATAGTCAGATAATTCAAATAGGTATCTCCCTCTGTGACTCGCATCCGCCACAAAACAGCACGGAAGCCCGGTAGGTAGCGCTTCGAGCTCCCATGCCACAGGCCCGGGGTTTTCAAATCCTGGTCTACGGGCAAGGCAGACTCAGCCTTCCATCTCTTCAGGGTCGATTAAATGATTACCAAGTTAACTTGGGGAAATCAAGAGGGTGTTAGCATCAAGCTAGCTCGCTCAGCTGACCGTGACATTCAGTCACACGTTCTGTAACAGCTCTGCCAATGACCTCTACCAGTAAGGCTAAGTTATACTGGAAGTTTGAAGGTCCATCGACCTAGGTACTCCCTCAAATATCCCCCCTTGATTCAAAACAGCGCCTTGACAGAGAATGGGAGATTTGGCACATTTAATGAATATTGTTGTTATGGAATGCTACTCTTTAAAAATATCATTCTCAACCACATATTCAGTTATCCCTCTCCATAAGAACCGTTTCCACTTTTGGGTTCGGTTCCAATACGGAAGACCAAATGACGAATCCCAGTAAGACAAAGATGTCATTTCATTCGGTCTGGGAACCTAAACTCAATGCAAAAGGGGACGAGCAGGTTGCGTTGCTTTAGGTACTTTTGGCTCCTCGCCGGGTTGCCTCAAAAGCAACCAAAAGCAGAAGTGGAAATGCTCCCTTTCTCATGTTCTTAATCCAACATTGCCTCCAGGTGGCAGCACGGGTTAAGAGTACTCTGGGCATATTCTCAGGAAGGTCTTATAAATTGGTTCTGGTTCTTATAATGGAAACCTGTGATCTAGCTAGCTCATCCGCAATGCAAAATTACCAGAACTTTGCAACCAGAAAAAAAATACCAGAACTTTTTTTAGTCCGAACTTTAGTCTTCCGTTTCTTTAGCTGTTTGAACCACCACCTGGCGAAAGGTTCGACCAATCCGACATGTACATCAGAAACCCGCCCGTGAAGACCTACGACCAGCTCTTCGACCCCAACATGAAGCAACACCTCTCCAAGAAGTGGGAGAGCGCCAACTTGCGGCAGAGGGGATTACTGTCCGAATCCGGGAGGGTCATCACCACCCTCAAGAAAGTCAACGACTACAGGGTGTACCAGAGGAGGATCTTGGCTGAGAGGACACAGCAAAAGTACAGGGATAGGGTGAGTTGTGAGTTGATAGCTATTGAAGAAAGCAGATAGACAATTTCCAATACTTTAGCCTTTACTTCTTAGCCTGACAGAATATTAGGTCAAATATCTAATTTTTTTGACATATTGCATCTCTGTAAGAAGAACAACGTAATTGGAACGCAAATGGGAGATTTTTTCACAATAGGGGATCTTGACTTCTATATTGGTCTTCAATGTAATATTAATGAAAAAATATCTTAACTCTCTTCTTTCAACTTGGTAATAAATCTAGTCTCGCTTGCCAAGCTAAACCCCCCTCCATACAGTAAAGATTCCCTCCTTTTCAAGAATGTATCTAAGTGTTAAGTTCCCTCTGGCTTAGTGGTAAAACTTTCCATCCCCATTCAATAGGTAGTATTTGAATATGGAACCTCGCTTTTCAAGAATTTTTGTTGCTTTCCGAAACAAGTTCTCGAAATTCTTTATTAAGACTTTTTAACAAAGAAATAGTCTCTGATCAGCTTTAGTTTATTGAATAAGTAACATGACATATGATAATTGTCTCTGAATCTAGGTTTGATTCTGTTTGTCCGGGACCCCAAAACATAAAACGAAAAAGCAGGATATAGGTCAATGGGACCAGTAAAAATATTTTTAAAGACAACTAGTATCCAGTTAAAATATACTACTGAACACGTTAATTGGAGTTCATTGATAAATTTTTTTACTGACCAGATTTTGTTATTTCTAGAAAAGAAATTCAGTAGAGTGAATTTAAACGTTTCATCAATTAAACCACTTTTTACTTTAAAAAATTCTACATTGGAAGTTTTTGCAACCTCTGCTTCTGCGGATGAGTGAAAGTGTCTGTTGATCTGTAAAATCTCGTAAATTCTGGTTCTTAGAATCGGACACTTAATTTTTACTTTCAGTATAAAGAAGAGAGGCTAGAGCGAGAGAGGCAGATAAAACAGAAAAAGCTATTGGAAGATGAAGAGGCAAAAAATAGGAAATGCCAGATGGCCCTTAGATCTTACATCAAAAACGTTGTCGCCAATACCAACGTAGGGTAATATATTTTTCAGCTAATTTCTTTCTTTCTATCAGCTAATTTTTTCAGCTAAAATTAGAGAAGTATGTATTTATGATGTCAGACCCTAACTTAAGAAAATTTGTCAGAGGCAAAAAGAAATTTATAAAATTCTATAAGAGAAGGGGCAAATCTCATTTGAATGTAAATAAGGATGACACAAAACATTATCACTATGGAATTTTTGATTAAACACCTCACGTAATTAATGAACAAAATCTCAAAATAACCCCGTATTTTTCTTTGAAGAAGTTTATTTATTCCCTTACATTTCTTAGAGAAAATATTTCAAATCAACACATCTTATCATTAGGTCTATGGAAACTCAAAGAGAACGTGATATAAGAGTTCTAAATGGCACGATAAATTTGCAACTGAAGACTTTCGCAAACGCTCAAGCCACGAAACCACGCCGCGATGAAAATTTTGAGAAACATTTGCATTATAAATATGGGGTAAGAAAATGTACTTTTTATTTTTACTTTTAGGTGATCAGTGGCAGACTGGCTTTGAGGGCATTCGGGCAAATGATTGGTTGGCTACTAACAAATGCAATAAAATAGAAATGAAGCCAAAATGTTGACTGAACAATCCTACAGGACTCCATGTTATCCTATACGCGAGCAAGCTAAAAAGGCCGAAAATTGTTTTTTCGTACCTCATTCCTACTCTAATTACACGACGAATTTCTTCAATCGAGTTATGGACCCTGGTGTATGCTACCCGACAAAACTTAAATAACAGCTTAAATATCTAATATTATGTTGATTGTGGGCTCAAATTTAAACAAGAAAATCTCGTATTTCCTCGTTCAAATTTGAGCCCACAATCAACATAATATAGAGATTTAGGATGTTATTCAATTATTTTTCGGGTAGCATACATCATATAGGATCCATAACTCGAGTGAAGATATATTTGTCTTGTGATGAGAGAAGGAATGAGGGGGCGAAAAATCTATTTTCGGCCTTTTTGGCTTGCGCGCTCCATAGGATAACATGGGGAACTTTCAGGGCCAATGTGGCACCTAAAGATACTATCCGAAAATTCTGAAAAATATCACAGGTACTCTCTGCCACCTTATACAACTTTTCCGCACTAACGTATCATCAAAATCCAAAAAGATTTCGATACACGCTAGCGCTACTATTCAAGATTTAAAAAAACGTTATGTGGTCATAGACCTATTATAAGAATAGCACAGGCCTACAAAAAATATTTTTTGAATGAAAATAAATTTTTAAAGCTACTCTCACCGACGTAGGATAAGGCATAGTGGGTTGATCTTTCCTAGTATATCGCAACAGTTAAAATCTCCTCTAGAATCAAGCAGGTAAAAGTTAAGACTTAAAAGTAAGAGTTGACCAAAGTTAAGACCAAATTTTAACAATAATTTCCTTACACGTGATATTTTTCGTTTAATTGGTTGGTTATTCGGGGTTTTATGCCTCAATATCGTCCAAATTAATTCTAATACTACAATACAAAACTTGGTTCTAAATTGCGATGCATAATGCATAAAACGCTTTTTTCAGAGTGATGATTGGAAGAAAGATGTACTTTTTGCAATGGATGCAAATGACATACGGCGTGTGAAAACTGTATGCCAGCGGCAAGAAAAAGAAAGAATTGAAAGAGGTTTGAAAGTAAGTTTATTTTCCAATAAGTATCGAAATACATCTTTCATAAATTTATCAGGTTAGGTAATAAATATTTTCAGATAAAACGCTAAATTTAAGTAAAAAACAATAAATTTTTATGTGACGACTAGCGGATATGCCCGGCCTTGCACGGGTGGAGTGTATAATTTTTTTAATTAAATTTTCTCAAAATACATTTATAATTTTTTAAATCAGCAATTACCAATCATCCCGGTATCCCAGGCGCCTCTTTCATATCCCAGTGGTCTCGGTAATTTTTCATATCCCGGTGTTCCCGGTAATTTTTCATATCCCGGTGTTCCCGGTAATCTTTTCTATCCCGGTGTTCCCGGTAATTGTCCTCCATCATGGTGTTCCCGGTAATTTTCCTCTTTCCCGGTGTTCCCGATAATTTTCCTCTATCCCGGAGATCCCGGTAATATCTCGAAGTCTAGTGAAGCGTGTTTTTATGAAACAATGCCTTATTTTCAACTCTGTTTCCATGAAAAGAATTTACATGTTTTCATGAATATTTTATTTTTAGAGAAGAAATCTTAAAGTAAAGGAAAATAATTTTTGAAAATTAATTATTTTAATTTATTTTGGTGTTTTCAGAACTGTTGAAACTTTTAAATGGACAATTATTGCGTTTTTCTAATAAAAATATTTAATTTTGAGGTTTTCATCTCATTTACAATACTGAGTCAAGCAGACCTACTCTAGTAGAGAAATTGAAAATATTTTTAAAAAAAGACTGGTAAATTTTGTTGGTCTAGTGAGTCGTTCCTTTTAAGTTATTCCATAAATATTTAAATTTTAAAGGAAAATATCTTAAAATAGGGGAAACTAACGTTTCAAAATTAATTATTTGAATTTATTTTGGTGTTTTTACAACTGATATAGTTTTTAAATGGACAATTATCGAGTTTTCCTGTTAAAATATTTAATTTTTGAAGGTTTTCATCTTGTTAACAATAGTGAGTCGAGCAGATCTACTCTGGTAGAGAAATGGAGAAATAAGCGTTTTCGGCTATAAATTCGTTAATTACTCGTAATTGTTCGATTTTCGAGCTTGGAAAACTTGACAGTGACAATCGACACCTCGAGATACGTCTATGTACCGAGTATTGACCACGCCTTCGGCGTGGTTTAGGAGGAGATGTGTCCTCCACCCACATACATACATAGCCACAAACGTTTTTAGTAATATACTAGCGGATATGCCCGGCCTTGCACGGGTGGAGTGTATAATTTTTTTTAAATTAAATTTTCTCAAAATATATTTATAATTTTTAAATCAGCAACTACCAATCACCCCGGTATCCCAGACGCCTTTTCCTATCCCGGTGTTCCCTGTAATTTTTCATATCCCGGTGTTCCCGGTAATTCTTCATATACCGATGCTCCCTGTAACTTTCCTATCCCGATGTTCCCGATAATTTTCCTATCCCGATGTTCCCGATAATTTTTCTATCCCGATGTTCCCGATAATTTTCCTATCCCGATGATCGGGGTAATTTTTATATCCCGATAATCCCTGTACTTTTTTCCTATCACGATGTTCCCGGTAATTTTTCTTTTCCCAGTGTTCTCGGCAATGTTTCCTATCCTAGTAAATTAATGAGTCTAGTGAACAAAGATAACAAATTTGAAACAATAATAAAAGATCTAGTAAATTGAAAAGTCTAGTGAACGGCTTCATTTGAAACAATTTTTTATTTTTAATTCGTTTTCCATGAAGAAAATTTACACTTTTCCATAAATATTTAAATTTTAAAGGGAAAAAATCTTAAAATAAAAGAAAATAACGTTTGAAAATAAATTATTTGAATTAATTTTGATGTTTTTATAGCTGATTTAGTTTTTAAATGGACAATTATCGAGTTTTTCCTGTTAAAATATTTAATTTTTGAAGGTTTTCATCTCGCTAACAATAGTGAGTCGAGCAGATCTACTCTGGTAGAGAAATGGAGAAATAAGCGTTTTTGGCTATAAATTCGTTAATTACTCGTAATTATTCGATTTTCGAGCTTGGAAAACTTGACAGTGACAATCGACACCTCGAGATACGTCTATGTACCGAGTTTTGACCACGCCTTCGGCGTGGTTTAGGAGGAGATGTGTCCTCCACCCAGTCACCCACATACACAGCCACAAACGTTTTTAGTAATATACTAGCGGATATGCCCGGCCTTGCACGGGTGGAGTGTATATTTTTTTAAAATTAAATTTTCTCAAAATACATGTATAATTTTTAAATCAGCAATTACCAATCATCCCGGTATCCCAGACGCCTTTTTCCTATCTCGGTGTCCCCGGTAATTTTTCATATCCCAGTGTTCCCGGTAATTTTTCATATCCCGATGTTCCCGGTAATTTTTCATATCTCGATGTTTATGTTCCCAATAATTTTCCTATCCCGATGTTCCCGATAATTTTCCTATCCCGATGTTTGATGTTCCCAATAATTTTCCTATCCCGATGTTCCCGATTATTTTCCTTTCCCGATGATCGAGATAATTTTTATGTCCCGGTAATCCAGGTACTTTTTTCGTATCCCGATGTTTCCGGTAATTTTTCTTTTCCCGGTATTCTCAGCAATGTTTCCTAGTAAATTAATGAGTCTAGTGAACAAAAATAACAAATTTGAAACAATAATAAAAGATCTAGTAAATTTAAAAGTCTAGTGAACCGCTTCATTTGAAACAATGTTTTATTTTTAAGTCGTTTTCCATGAAGAAAATTTACACTTTTCCATAAATATTTAAATTTTAAAGGAAAATATCCTAAAATAGGGGAAAGTAACGTTTCAAAATTAATTACTTGAATTAATTTTGATGTTTTTACAACTGATATAGTTTTTAAATAGACAATTATCGAGTTTTTCCTGTTAAAATATTTAATTTTTGAGGTTTTCATCTCGTTAACAATAGTGAGTCGAGCAGATCTACTCTGGTAGAGAAATGGAGAAATAAGCGTTTTCGGCTATAAATTCGCTAATTGCTCGTAATTATTCGATTTTCGAGCTTGGAAAACTTGACAGTGACAATCGACACCTCGAGATACGTCTATGTACCGAGTTTTGACCACGCCTTCGGCGTGGTTTAGGAGGAGATGTGTCCTCCACCCAGTCACCCACATACACAGCCACAAACGTTTTTAGTTATATACTAGCGGATATGCCCGGCCTTGCACGGGTGGAGTGTATAATTTTTTTTAAATTAAATTTTCTCAAAATACATTTATAATTTTGTAAATTAGCAATTACCAATCATCCAGGTATCCCAGGCGCCCCTTCATATCCCGGTGGTCCCGGTAATTTTTCCTATCCCGATGTTCCCGATAATTTTTATGTCCTGATAATCCCGGTATTTTTTCATATCCGGGTGTTCCCGGTATTTTTTCCTATCCCGATGTTCAAGGTAGTTTTTATGTCCCGGTAATCCCGATATTTTTTCCTATCTCGATGTTCCCGGTAATTTTTCTTTTCCCGGTGTTCTTGGCAATGTTTCCAAGTAAATTAGTGAGTCTAGTGAACAAAAATAACAAATTTGAAACAATAATAAAAGATCTAGTGAACCGCTTCATTTAAAACAATGTTTTATTCACAGAGTAGAGAGCTTAACAGAGATACCAAACCGCCGTTTTACTCCTAAGATCTTTAATTTATTCAGCACGCATATTATAATTCAGTTCACTAGTAGCCAATCAGTGAACGCGAAATGTATTTGATTTGAATTTAACACTGATTATAGGCGATTTGGATTTGAGTGACAGCTTCAATGGGCGAATGACAGAATTAGCAGGAATAGCGTGGAGGCGGGACTTGAGGCCAGAGATTTTTCAATGGGAAAAGCCCTGTTAAAAAAGTTGCCATTAGCGTCTACGGAGATGAACACTCTGTTAAGCTCTATACTCTGTGGTTTTATTTTTAAGTCGTTTTCCATGAAAAAAAATTACTCTTTTCCATAAATATTTAAATTTTAAAGGAAAACATCTTGAAATAAAGGAAAATAACGTTTGAAAATAAATTATTTCATTTAATTTTTGTGTTTTTACAACTGATATTGTTTTTAAATGGACAATTATCGAGTTTTCCTGTTAAAGTATTTGATTTTTGAAGGTTTTCATCTCGTTAACAATAGCGAGTCGAGCAGATCTACTCTAGTAGAGAAATGGAGAAATAAGCGTTTTTGGCTATAAATTCGTTAATTACTCTTAATTATTCGATTTTCGAGCTTGGAAAACTTGACAGTGACAATCGACACCTCGAGATACGTCTATGTACCGAGTTTTGACCACGCCTTCGGCGTGGTTTTGGAGGAGATGTGTCCTCCACCCACACAGCCACAAACGTTTTTAGTTATATATAGATAGATAGATAGATATCTTTTTTTTAAATTAAAAAGTCAATAGACCTTTAGGACCTTAAAAATTAATGCAAAACATTTTTGGAGGATTTTATACATATAATGGAAAGTTTAAAACATTTAAAGTAAAAACAAGCAAAAATAAAAAACATTAAATTTAAAAAATTTATATTTTTAAATCTTGCCTTAATTTTTTTTAATTAAAACGCTTTCAAAATTCTTTGTAAATTTTTATTGATTGCTTCTACTTTAATTTGTAACAAAATAAACTTAGATAAGCAAATTTGCTGTATATATATATGTTTTGTACAGTTTTAAATTAAAATAATCTTGATATTAAAAAACGTACTTTTGTGCACTTCATTATGCTTATTGGTATCTATAAATAATCACATCCAAACACTCTTAAAACGACAGTCTCAAAACTGAGTAAAAATTACTCAAACTGGCTCCGAATCAAATTTACTAAAATTTGAAAACATGAATATACTTATTTCTGAAAATGTGCATACTCAAAAATGAAACATCATGACCTTATTTTTGAGATAGTGCATGACATTCTCATGAATCAAGCTCAAGATGTTTCAAAGGTCAAACGAAAATCAATTGCACATGATAAAAATATTAAAATACATACAGCGATTCGGGGATACTATGGATCCCCCTTCGTCAGTGGTCACTCAAGTGGCAAGTCATACCACTGACGAAGGGGATCCATAGTATCCCCGAAACGCTGTATGGCTTTTAATAAAACTTTTATCATGTGCAATTGATATTCGTTTGACCTTTTTAACTTACAAGTATCTGCACAGTCTGTGGCTTATTCTTCAAGATGTTTCATTTTTGAGTATGCACATTTCCAGAAATGAGTACTTTCATGTTTTCAAATTTGAGTAAATTTGATTCGGAGCCAGTTTGAGTAATTTTTACTCAGTTTTGAGACTGTCGTTTTAAGGGTGAATTATAGCCGCTTGCTAGAGTCCTTTTAAACTATTAAACATTAAGTAACAGAATCTTGAATATTTTTGTCTAATCGATATCATAAAAAAGGCGCACGAGAACAACTTTAAACAAAATGAAGTTTTCAAAAATTTCAAATCACTTTCTTTATTATGAACCTTGCATTTTCTCTCCAAATGCGATAACAATTTTAAATTAAGACTATTAAAAAAACTGCTTTCATTGTAACCTAAACATCATTGTGAATTTTCAGTCTGCAGATTATTAATATAAAACAAATAACCTCCTTTCAGCTTTGTCTGTTAATCGTTTTTTTAGAAACAGGACCTTTTCGAACGGAAAGTGGACGCGGAAATCGAATGGCTGAAAAGAGGGATGGAGGTGGAGCACATAGCCGCGAAGGACCTCGAGGACCGAATTAGAGCACGAATAGAGGGTCGCCCGATGAAGAGAACACCAGGTCAGCCGATCGATGTTTAATTACAAGGATTAAAATTGAAAAATTAAATACTAACAAAGAAACGTTCCCAGGCTGAACTCACAGAAATGGACAAAACATTTTAAATTACTCAAAAGACTAACTGTGAAAAAATTAGCTGCGGAATTACAGTAAAAAAACTGTAAAATATTCTTAAAAATAATCGTTTTTTAACACCAAATGCAAAACCCTACTAGGCGAGAAATGCAGAGAAAGCGTCAAATATGCTTATAAATTAACTGGCCGCCTTTTCTCCTGAGTAGTTAAATACACACACAGTTCATCAAATGCACGCCAAGTGGTGCTAACACTGAATGGGTTCGGCAACTCAGATCCCAATTTTCAATATTAGTTTACTAATTTTTTTCATAGAAAGTGTTGAGTCTTCTTATGCCCGTAAATGCTTCGTTCATTTCTGTAAGTTTAACCAGGAAACACTTGATTGTAAGCTTAATGAAGTCTAATCTTGGGGGCCGTTCAAATATTACGTAAGCACCTAAGGGGGGAGGGGGGTTTGCTCTTTGCTTATTTTTGCTGACAAGGGGGAGGGGGATATGAGTGATGCTTACGTATAAGATGGTGCATTTTCGAAAATCTCTTGTTTCTTGCATAAATAATTTCAAAATTCAACCAAAAATAAATGTAACAAAAAATTGAATTAGGAAATCTGACGTAACCACGTTTTTCTGGAGATAGACCACCCTAATATTTTGAAATTGTAACCCCGAAAAGTAGTATTTCGACTCATTTTTGAACTCTTAGGGTTACACCCAATAAGTACAGCTCCTTGTACGAATCACCAAATTTTCAAGGAAAAAACAGTACTTACTACAAGGGATGTCAAAATTTCGGGGGGGGGGTCCGGCAGTGTCTTACGTAATTATGGTGGGGGGAGGGGTTGAGTAATGCTTATATTTGCTGACAAAGGGGGAGGGGGGGGGGTGAAAAATGACCAATAAAAAAAGTGCTTACGTAATATTTGAACGGGCCCTTGCCTAAACCCCTCGAGCACTTAAAAGTTGGACACTAGGGTGGATCGAAAAAAATTTTTTTTGGAAATCTCTCGGGCCTGGGGTGGCAAAAGTTGTGTATTGGTATCAATATGACGTGTGCAAAATTTGGAGGGAATCAAACAACTTCTAGAGGTTGCGCATTGAGCTAGAAGTATAGAAATATTAGGAAAATACGCATTTTGTCTAAGAAACAAGTTTAGGATAGCAAACATTTTTACCGATGAAATCTTGCTTAAATATATCTTAAAAGATGCTCAGAAGGTAAAAATAGCTCGTAGCTTTTTTCTACTATAGCCACTGTTATAGTTTGAAACCTTTAAAAAGTATTAGTTAATGACGCAACTCGTAAAAGTAGTGAAAAAATAGCTCAAAATAGAGCCAAACGCGGATAGTACTCAAACACAAGATTTTTCATAATTTTTCAACCCTATCAAATAAATTTAGTGACTGGAAAAAATTTTATCATTATGACACTTGTTGAAGGGTGTTTTTTTTTCAAGATGGCGGCCAATACTTATGACTTATGAAAATCATAATATCGTTCACATTTTAATTTAAAAGCAAAAATAGCAGTAATTTTTCGTAATTAAACTGTTTTCTAAGTAGTATCAGTTCTTTCTGTGG
Source organism: Tetragnatha versicolor (assembly GCA_024610705.1). Lineage (NCBI taxonomy): Eukaryota > Metazoa > Arthropoda > Arachnida > Araneae > Tetragnathidae > Tetragnatha > Tetragnatha versicolor. Next base: position 51,888,470 of record JANDEH010000007.1, read on the forward strand.
ATATTTATCCATATTTAACTAGACTTTAAATCTATAAAACCGAAAATTGTGTTTTCCAAAATAGCGGATAGTAAAAATATGAAGGGATATAGCTTATGAGTTTCCCCAAAGTAATGTGGTCATTTCTCAATGTTAAACTCCTTGTAAAACACCAGAATTTCTTACACTTTAAAATGTTGTTTATCACATAAATATGATTGCAAACAAAGAACCTTAAAAGTGCACGGGCATTGCCGCGTATTAGCTGGCAAGATCATGTAATCGATTTTCGGTTTAAACGATTTCAAAAATTAAAAAAGGGGGTTGAGAACTGATTTTTATTCAATGAAATATAAAAATGGACATATCAAGGAGTCTACTTGAATCTGATGATCCGAAGTGTGATATTCCAAGATGGAAATCGATTAGAATACATATAGTAAGAAATTAACACATTTAAAGCTTAAAATAGGCTTTTTCTTCCCAAAATGAAACTTAGCGAAATGTTTGCAATATATTGATTGTATCAGCATGCTAAAAGCAAATATTACAACTAAAAAAATTTTTGAATTTTTTTATTGACACATATTATAAACCCTTCATGTTTTTATTATCCGCTATTTTGGAAAACACACAATTTTCGGTTTTATAGATTTAAAGTCTAGTTAAATATGGATAAATATCCACAGAAAGAACTGATACTACCTAGAAAACAGTTTAATTACGAAAAATTACTGCTATTTTTGCTTTTAAATCAAAATGTGAACGATATTATGATTTTCATAAGTATTGGCCGCCATCTTGGAAAAAAAACACCCTTCCGTTCATCACATAATGATAAAATTTTTTCCTGTCACTAAATTTATTTGATAGAGTTGAAAAATTATGAAAAATCTTGTGTTTGAGTACTATCCGCGTTTGGTTCTATTTTGAGCTATTTTTTCACTACTTTTACGAGTTGCGTCATTAACTAATACTTTTTAAAGGTTTCAAACTATAACAGGTGCTATAGTAGAAAAAAGCTACGAGCTATTTTTACCTTCTGAGCATCTTTTAAGACATATTTAAGCAAGATTTCATCGGTAAAAATGTTTGCTATCCTCAACTTGTTTCTTAGACAAAATGCGTATTTTCCTAATATTTCTATACTTCTAGCTCAATGCGCAACCTCTAGAAGTTGTTTGATTCGATCCAAATTTTGCACACGTCATATTGATACCAATACACATCTTTTGCCACCCCAGGCCCGAGAGATTTCCAAAAAAAATTTTTTTCGATCCACCCTATTGGACACTCCTGATGTAGATGAAATTCCTACCTACAAATAAAGTTACATTGAACCTATCTTACTATATGATGCATGGGAGCTTAAAAATAATTTCGGGTCCTCCCTCCCAGGCATTCCTTCACCTTTAGGTTCTCACCGAATCACTATAATACAACCCAACGCACAAGTGGAAATAATCCTTTACTAATCTCCTCCTTTATCATTCATTACTTACTTATGTTTTACTTAACACAATATCTGAGACTTTTTCACAGGAGAAAATGAAAAACATCTCGAGCAAAGCCAAAACCAGCATCTCACCGAGAGTACCGAAGGATCCAGTTTGACCCAGACAACCGTATACCATGATGCAGAAAATGATCTGGGCAGCGATGCAAGGTCTTGGCCCAGCACAAGCGGTGTCGAGGATGAAGTTCCCTATGAGGCTACAGGTAAAGACCAAGACGAAAAGGATAAGGTTAAAGATGGTGGTGACAAATCTGGGCTTAGCGGGGACGAAAATTGGATGTCGGCAAGCGACATGCCCCATATTGAAAAAGGAGTCGAAGAACGAGATCCTAATACTGACCACAAAGACGAAAAAGAAAAGGTTGAAGACGGTGAAGTCCAGGACGAAAGTGGGCTCAGCAAGAACGAAAATCAGACGACAGCAAGTGACACGTCCAGCGTAGAAGAAATAGTAGAAGAAAAGGAACTAGCAACAGGCGGAAAAGACAAAGATGGAAAAGTACCTGATGAAGACGAGGGCAATCCTGTCAAGGACGATTAATTGGTCGAAGCAATCAGTTGATATGTAATGGGGGAAACGGATTGGAAACTATTTCAAATTAAATTATTCTTTTCTAGATCCATTGGAAATGTAATTTGCTTTTCATGCTTAAAACTGTCACTTGTATCATGAACTTTTTCAAAACATAGCGAAATGAAATTTTGGGAACTACTATTTAAAAGTATGGCTCGAAATTCTCATTATTAAAAAAATGGTTGAAATCACAGTAATGGTTGAAATTAAAAAAATTTCGAAATTTTTGAGTGGAAACACCCATTTTAAGATAGAATCTTCCCTTCAAAATCATTTGGAGAGAAGGGCATCTTTAAGAACCAAAAACAGCAGAGTGGAAAAAGTTTTTTAATTGAAGGTTTTTAAAATGTGAACCATCTCATGAACCCTATTCCCACTATTCCCTATTAGTTATCATGGTGGCGTTAAAAATTTATAACTTTAAAAAATATATATGTTTTTCCTCTCACTCTCGTTTGTTCATTTTGGCCAACAAAGATGTTCTTTGCGATTGATCTTGGAGGGAAGATTCTATCTCTTAAAAGTACCATTTTACAATGCTATTTATAGTTTTTTGATGTGATGATCAGTTTAAGAAGGGAAAATGGGTTCAGTCACTCAAAAACTTCAAAAATGTTTCACTTTATCTACAACAGTGAGAACTCTATAGTTTCAAACCATCTAAATCTCGGGCACATACTTTCAAACAGCAGTACACAAAATTTCTTTTTCATTTATGTTGAGTGGTTAGGCCTCCCAAACACAGAGGTGCTCCTATATAATGAAGATTCTTTTGACCACCTGGTATTAACAATAAAATTAGATATTTTTTAAAGGAAGGATAGGTTTTTCAGTCTTTGGACAATTCAAGATATACTTCAATTGAATGTTAATAGGGCCTTTGTAAATCCTAGTTTTGGTCACACAAGTTTTTCTCTTTTTTTTTAACTTTCAAAACTTTAAATGAAAAAACTTTTGCTTTAGCTTAAAATTAATTTATTTAAAAATTAATTATCTTAAAATTTAATTTAAATCTCAAAATCTTCTCTTCACCTTGAGGACAAGATAGTCAATTTATAATTTAATCAATAAAATTCAAAAGAAAAGCAATTTTGAAATTCAGCCTAACAAAAAAGTTTTTTTAACTACTTTTAAAGGGTAGCCCTCAGAATGGAGGTTATGATGGAACAAAGATTTAAATAAAGTCTTGAATTCCCCAAGGAAAGAAAATCTTGGGTGATATGGCCCTTCCCTAAACCCATTACTTCCAAGTTACTTTAAGAAAAAAATCATCAAGTTGGAAATCCTTTAATTTCAAAAATGATCTTATTAAACTTGAGAAAGAAACACATTAAAAATTTCCTCACCAAAAAATTAGTTGTTTAAGACAAATGATAGCACAATAAGTTTTTTATACATATTTATTAAGAAATATAAACTGGTTTCTCAACAATAAAAACAATTTGATGCATAATTCTATACATGAATAGACTTGGAAAATATACAATATGATTATGTGATAAAAACAAGAATGATCACAAAAACAAGTAAACCATACAATATTTACAAATTTTTGTAGAAAAAAAATAGCTCACTAAAGTCAATTGCAACACAAATGATGGAAGCATTCCCATCAACCTTATTACACTAAAATCTTGCATTTTTAGAAATGAATTACTTTTAAAAAGCACTAAGTAATACATGCTAAAAATAAATCACACTTTTAAGTCATGATAATAGCAGACACATTCATTTCCAATCCTGATGTAATGAGTTTTCTGTTGGAAAATATCACAAGTAAAACATCAATCAATGCATGTAATACTGAATCCAGATGTTGATGTTCAGATTATGCGGTTGATAATAGGATTTTGATAAAACCCAATGGCTCAAGAAACAATAAAACATTTTTATAGATAACAAGTAACTTAACCAATTTGTTTATATGCAAAGAAATATCGAATAATAAACTTTTTTCTAGGTAGGAAAAATTGCACAATTCATGGTTTAAAATAATTTATCCAAAAATAGATCTTTCTTCTCTCTTTTTCTAGAGGTACTATGTAAAATATACAGGGTGTCCCATTAATAATGGGTCACACTTCTAGGGGGGGATAGTAGACACCTAGACGAGTCAGAATCACATAGGAAATGGAGCGACACCCCAAAAAAATTGTTGAAAAATTCATTTTGTAGAAGAACTACTATTGGCAAAAACTTAATTATGGTCTCAAAAATTGTGGTTTAATATGATCTTTAAAATTATCTTAAAAGTTTTCAGTTTAAAATTTTTTTAATAAAAAAAAGTTTAAAAACCACAAAAAATGTAAAAACTCTGCCAAAACTTTATTTTGTATTTCGAAATCATTTCATTTGATTTAATAATCTGAAAGATCCTAGTCAAAACCCTTAAGTCCAAAGATTCACGTTAAAACAATCAATATTAAATGCTTGAGATCCTGTTAAAGCATGGTTTAAGTCCGTTTTTTGCGTCCGCAAACTGCCGTTTTGGAAACGGCTATAGGAAACCAGTTTGAGCACACAAAAAACGAACTTTAACAGGATCTCAAGCGTTTAATATTGATGGTTTTTACGTAAAACTTTGGACTTGAGGGTTTTCGACTTTGATCTCTCAGATTATTAAATCAAAGGAAATGATTTCGAAATACAAAATAAAGTTTTGGCAGAGTTTTCCCATTTTTTTGTCGTTTTTAAACTTTTTTTAATAAAAAAGTTTTTAAACTGAAAACTTTTAAGATAATTTTAAAGAACATATTAAACCACAATTTTTGAGACCATAAATAAATTTTTACTAATAGTAGTTCTTCTACAAATTGAATTTTTCAATAATTTTTTTGGGGTGTCGCTCCATTTTTAACTCCCTGGGATTTGGTCTGGGACCCCCGAATCCTATGTGATTCTGACTCGCCTAGGTGTCTACTATCCCCCCTAGAAGTGTGGCCCAACATTTATGGGACACCCTGTATGTTTAGTTCTCCTAAAGTATTCCAATTTTAGGCTACAATAGGAACAATAATAATAATTTATAAAAATGTGTTTAGGTCTAAATTACAATTGTGAGGGTTATCACCTTTTACTCCCAAGATCTTCAAATTACTAATTCAAATCGTCATACAAAATAGTTTCATATAGTTTTCTATTAATTTGTTTTAAAATTTTAACCAATCATCAATAAAATTTTTAGATAATTAAAGTAGTCTTATTTAAAATTTCTGACTAGAATTATGTTTAAAGAAACTAAATAGCTAAAACTGTTAAGTTTAAAAAAAACATCCATAAAGTCAAAAAAAATTTCCAGACATCTTCTATACTCCTTGTGTTGAAATTCATTGGGAGAGAATAAAAATAAGATGTAAATATGTAATGGTTAAAAAAGGGATGGTTAGTAGTTTTCTAATTAGGAGTTAAAATGTTAAGTTACTTCGATGAAGTGTCAGTAACATCAGAAATAAGTGTACATTGAAACCATGATGAACCATCCCTCTTGGAACTAGTTGTAAGGGAGTGGAATGCTAAAAAGGTTCTGTTGGATATAATAAGTGGAAAACTAAACTCATTTATTGAGCTGAGTCTTAAGTGTCAAAAAGTAATTTTATATAATCAAAATTACAATCTATGTATTTTAGAAAGTGGGGCAAAACAATTCATCAATTAATGTCTTAGAGTAAAATTGATGGTGCTAAAAATGAGGGAGCATAGATCACAGACTGATGGGCCCAGATAATTGGAAGTTTGTGTAACGTAGTGAGGGAAAAATCCCTAAAACATAGCTGAAAATGCTTTCTGAAACAGAAATGCATCTGGAGGGAAGCAGCTTTCCCACCTTTCTATGCTTAAGATCACAGTTGAGTTCTGTAAGAAATACCCTCAAAAAGCTTAGTACAAATAGTAATAGTTTGATTCATATTTTTTAGTACACAATAAAAATAATTTAACAATTATCTTCTAAACTTTATGTTTATGGATGATAACAAAAGTCACAAGTCAGGGTAGAAGTCAATGATAACAAAAGACATGGAATACAGCTAACAGTAGACATTTTTTTTAATTTAATTTTTGGTTATTGTTTTATGTCAAAAATTTAATGTATTTAAGCTTACAGAATTTTTCTTTGAAATTGATACTGTTGAGTTCAACTTTGAGACCCAATACTGAACATTATCTTCCAGTATTTCTAGGTATTTTTTTTCAGTTAGCTATGATACATTTGTACTTGTATCATTAAATATCAGAATTAAAAGGCATAAACAAGATTGATAATTTTCTTATATATGTTTAGTAAAAATACAGTATAAATGTTTTAAAATTATGTTTTTGTGTTTAAATTTTTTAAAACATCTTATTTAATAATTCTATCCTTTCCAATAACAGGAAATTAAAGAAATACTTCTTCGAATGATAAACAATTAAAAGTGCTCAAATAATATATGTTTTAAGCAAAGCACTAATGATAAAATTAAAATATATTTTGATTTTAGTAATAATTATTCACATGTGTTTGATATACTCTATTCATTGTTGTTAGGTTCACTGGTTTAGCAATAAAGATAATTCAAATAATAATAAAGTATCTTGTTTTAAGGTACCATAAAATATGTGCATTATAAATAAAATTAGGATCTTAAATTCAAACAAAAAAAACCTTCATAATCATAGCATAATCATTGCTGTGAGTGGAAAATTTAACATAAAAAAGTATCAAAACTGCATCATCAGAAGAACTATAAATTAGTGAATCAAAATTTCATCAGAAAATACTAAGCTTACTAAAAAACCAGGTTAAATGAAACAACCTAATTAATGGTATTAAGAACTCAAAATCATAACTTTGTTCAGGTTTAGTACTACAAGGAAAAAGTCCAAATGAAAAAACCTTCATTGATATTGCATTTGATTGTGTTTCATAAACTTAACACTATCAAACCAAATTGCAGTTCTAAAAATACATTTTTTATAAAAAGAAAAATATAGGTAAAAATATATTTATGTGTACACCTAATAAAACATCCTCATTTCATACAAATATTGTATGAAATATTTATAAAGTATACCTAAAATTTAGCGGATACAATATTTAAAATTTTGCTCATCAAAGTATCGACTATAGTGTATGATACTTTAAGGAAGTATATGCTTCACTGTCAAGTAGTTAATCCACAATGTAACTAATCACTCAATAGTATAAAAAGTTTTTCCAGCTAGATGCAAGTTGTGTATCTTGATATGTTCCTAAAATATTCAAGTGTTCTAAACTCTAATCCTCTTAATTACTTCCTTACATACCAATCTGGAATCACAACGTATCTCTGTTCAGGATTCACAAGTTTTGAGCACATGATCTTACCATCACCATCGTACTTGAATTTATACACAGTTCTGAAAAAAAGAACATTGTCAAATTTAATTTTTGCACAAATTTTATAGATTACCCTATTTAGATGTATTTAAGAGGAACTAGAAATATGAGAAAGGGGGATTTAAGAGAAATAAGAAAAATAATTTTTAATTAACTTCAAAATTCAAACCAAATAATTGATTTTTTACTATAGGACTCTAGAAATAAGACTTCTCAAAATACGTACTATAATTTTAATTAACTAAAAGACTGGAGTATCAAAGGCAGGGTTGGAAAAAAACATGTTTTTTTTAATAAAAAACAAAAAACATGTTTTATTTGTTTTAAACTGTTTTTTTTTGTTTAAAACGTTTTATTGGTTTTTTTACCCTCGACATAAGTATGATAAAAAATTTATCATTTTAAAAAAATTTAAATTTGACTTTTCAAATCGAAATTAGGTTAATAAAGCTATACTTTCAAATACACTACAAACAACTCATTCTTTTAAATTTAAAAGTTGATTTTTTGATTGTTTTTTGTAAGTTTTCTTCACAGCATCATGCTCTTTATCAAGCAATGTACTGCCTATGTCATGGCAATTTGGTGGTTTGTACCCAAGCCTTATACTTGGCACTATCTTTTTAGGCTCTGAGTGATCCATACATGAAAATATTGAGTTTTTTTGCCTAAATTAAGGGAGAAAATTGCTAAAAACTACATGTGTTTAAAACAATGTTTTTTTTGCTTTGTTTTAAACATGTTTAAAACAAGTGTTTTAAACAAAGTGTTTTAAACGTAACAACCCTGATCAAAGGTAAGGACATACAAAGCTGAAACAACTTTTTGAGTTGCTAATATTAACTCTTTCAACTAAATGATTCCTCTTAAACTTTACATAGTAGCAGGATACATTTTAGTCTTTATTGGTCTATCATTTATAAAATTAATATGTTTAATTTTACATGAGATACTTTTATTATCCAGAAATATACAAACTTTCATTAAAGAATGCACATTTTAGGTATTTAAAAATATAGATTTCATCTTCTACCTAAATACAATAAACATGAAAGGATTTCTGACAAAATGCAACAAGCACAAGAATGATAACCATTCTCAGTTACAATTATCTCAAAATAAAAATACTCACTTTATATCATCTTCAACAACAACTTTCTTCAAAAAAGTTAGAAACTTATCACAAAAATTCAGGCATGCATCTTTTGACCAAAAATCCTAAAATAAAAAGAAATTAATCCATGTTTACCTAATGTTTACAACCTAATAAATGTATGAGCTTGCCAGGTTATTTTAATAGAACTGTACAGTTAAAGTAGTTACAAGCATTTTATCATAAGAAATTAATTTATGTGATTTGATGGAAAAGGGAGTTGTTAAGTATAATAACAGAAGTAAAATTACAATAAAACACAAGGGCTTTGATTCCTTTATAAAATAAAAATCTGGCGCATAAACACAAGCCACCTTAATAAAAATCAAATTCTTACGTTCAACTTTTTTTGCCATCCTACTTTCTACAAAACTTCTTACACTTTCTACTTGACTTCCATAAAAGTCAAAACACTTGAGAAAAAGTTTGAAATTGCTCTCTGAATTTCTTATTTTAGGAAGAGAAGCTCCAGTGTTAGAAGCAATCGTTTTGTAAACTTGTTATAAACTCTCGGCCAAATGATTCACTAATTGAACTCATACCATGACTCAACTTTTTAATTTCCAAAGCCTTTTGAAATAAAAAGCAAATCTGATAACCAATAAAATATTATCCAGCAATAAAACCCCTCACAGTTCTCACCCAAACATTAGTTCTTTCACCAAACAATAAAAAAGAGCAATTTAAATGGGATAGGAAGGTGTCGCAAAAAAAAACGTTCAAAAAACAAAAAACTTATAGCTTTACTCATGTAATAAATTTATTTTTTACTGAACAGTTTTTGATGAATGGTTTTTTTGTATATCTGATAGGAATTAGATACTTTTCGTTTTCTTCCCTTGTATTAACTGTAAAGAGAGGAAACCTTGTTCCCCCCCAACAGACACAAGAGAGAAATTTTAATATTAGAGAAATAGGCTAAGAATTTGATGGATTCAAAAGATTTTTATAATAAAACCTGGTTTTGTATAAAACATTTTATAGGTGAATTGTTATGCAAAATAGAAAATGTGTGTACAATTATTGCAAAGAAAATTTAAATTATTCTTACCGATGCCTTTTCAGCAATCTTGCCCACTCCATAAAATGTTATAGACTTCACAAATCCATTATCAGTGCGATTACCACAAATAATATCAGGAACTCCAGCTATGTATGATTGAGCCCACCAATTTACAGCTCGATACCTAAAATTTTATTGTTATTAAAAAATTAACAAGACTTCCAAACATATAACCATCCAAAAGATTTCTTCACTTTATATGTGGTTCCAATCTTATATTTTAATAATCTATGTAAAGTAACCATTACTAGTAACCTTAGTATAATGGGTGGATTTTTGTTAATTTTTTTGGCAATCAAAAAATTTCTCGATCGGCCTCAAATTTTGGGTAGTTGCTTATTTTTGCAAGAAGAATCGATTAAAAAAATTAAAAAAAAACCATGCAACTTCCTCATTTCAAACAATATACATAAATTTATTTGTATTAAATTGCAATTCAAATTTAATTTTAAAACATGATCCTTGGGGTAATAAGTGATAACCAACATAATTGTAGTAAACAAATTAACAAATGTATGTTTTCTTATAAGGGGACATCCATAAATTACGTAAGGTCAAAAAGGGGGGGGAGGGGTTTTGAAAAATCTCACCAAGGGGGGAGGGGGTCGACTAAAATCTCACGTTAACTTTTTAAGTTAGAAATTATACAATTTTTTTAAGTATGAGAAAGGAATAATACCCACAGATAAGATACTGTGGTGATTTTTAGGCGGAATAATATCTTTTCCCCCACATCATTACTAAAATGGAAAAGTTTTAGGTGCTGTGAAGCACAAAATGCAAACGAATAGGATAGAAAATTATCTTTAAAGGTTGTAGGTAAATCTCACGTGGGGGGAGGGGGGGTCCAGCAAAATCTCACTAAGGGGGAGGGGGGTCTAGATTTTGGAAAAAACACCTCACGTAATTTATGGATGTCCCCTAAAGTGCATTTATTATTACATAATTCAAATTAAAAAAACAAATATTGATTAAACCATAACACTCCCTCCTAATTGCTTGTCTTATCAATGGAATAAACTCTCTAATGTCACATGATTGGCTTAATGAGTAATCCAATGTCACATGAGTGGCCCATACTCCCATGACCCTCCTCCTACCTGAGTAGAATTAAAGCTTTTGCTTGTAATTATAGTCGGAAAGTAAAATTTTTATAAGAAGTGGGTTTATCAATTTTACACCCAAGGTCTTCAAGTTTTCTGTAACAATAAGTTATAAAATGAAATGGAATTGAATACAACCTTAAGAAAAATTTTTCATTATCTATTGTCCTCAGGATTTTAAAAGTTTTCAGTTCAGTATAACATGATGTGTCCCCAACTCCTAGGGAAGAACGACGATGAGGTATAGTAGCATCCATTTCGGCTTTGTATAGTAATCTGTGATGGTTCAGGACATTTTTCAGCACTACATCAAATTCTTCAAGCTGGTGAGTTTTATTATGCATATCAGGAGTCCCATTTTTGTCATCTAAAATAAAATTTGTACATTCACAAACTAAAATTACAAACTAGTACAGTGAAACTTGAAAAGCTTAAATGTCTTTAATTGAAAGCCATGGGCAATTAGATTTCTTTTGGACTATTAACATCTTTTTGAATGAATTGTACTTTTTTTTTAATTTGAAGCTTTGAATGGTTAAAGTTTGTTTCTGTTGGTCTCTTCAGCTTTGAATTATCCAAGTTATAGAATAATAAAAACATTTTGTGTTAAATTTTAACTGGATTCAAAGGACATAATTTGTAAACACCCTAAACTATTTAACAGTTGATTTAATTTGTGTTAATAATTAAACTTCTTTCAAAAGAAAATTATTTGAATTTTTAAATAACATTAATGACGTGGATCTATACTTCACACTTTGTTGAAGCATTTAATCTTATTTTAAATTGTTATCCAGCTTACTGCCAATCTCATTCTTGCGTTAATTTTGTAAAAACTTTCATCCTTTTCTTTCTTTATTTTTTTATTTGAATATAAAATAGTTACCTAAAATTTTTTCCTACACCTAAACTCCACCTAAGTCCCCTAGGTGTAAAATATGTTCTTATGTTTGTTAAAAATATTTTGGTTCGTAAATATATAGTATTATTGTTATTTGTCTGAATGTGATCTTTCTCCTAGACTTAAATCAAGTGTCGGAAACTGGCAAACTGCGGTTCAAATCTGGGTCCCTTCAGGTTAAGAGGTGGTACCTCAGACGTTAATCAAGAAATGGATTTTGGAAAAAAAATTTCTATACAATACCTGATGTCATATATTGCTCAAACTTATAACCCCAAGCTTGGAACACCTTCAACTTAGGGTCTAAATTTTTTTCCAAATCTTCATCCGAATCTATCGTAGTAAAATAAATTACACCATTTAATTTTGATGCACATATTTCCCACTTGTTGTACCTGCCATCCCCATAAGGGGTGCACATGGCTTTCACTAATGCTCCTCGAACAGTGACAAAATCCACAGGTGGCCTGGAATTTAAAAGAAATAGTTTAAATAACTTTAGGGTAAAGAAAATATTTCTTAAGAATAATGTTTCAGAGTTTCTTACAATCTATAAATGCTTTACACATCAAAAATTAGCCTCAATAGAGCAAACTGCAGAAATCTCATCTAAAATAGGAACAAAAAGTGAGCTTTATGTAAATTTCTGACCATTTACAATAGAACGATCTAAGATAAACTGCCCAGTAGTTGACCATATGCCAGCAATTGACCATTAAGGCATAAAAATGCAAAAAAAAACAAGAATTGCAAGCGTTATTTGAATCTGATTGGTAGAACAAATATCTAACATCTGACGGTACTGACAAAAAGTTTACATGACAAACAAAGTAATCAACAGAGCTTCAAAGTAGGAGCTGTCACTATTAACCATGGAGTTATGAAATGTTCAATCCTAAATCATCACCCTAGTTTTTATTCTAAATATTTATCAATTGAGGACTTTCAGGCAAGAACCAGGTATCTTCACTTTCAAAACAAATTTATTCCCAGTGAGATTCTCAAATTTATCAATACACGTCAATTCATGTTTGCCTGAAAATGCAGATCTTAGCCTATTACCAGATATACTGATTCTTATGGCGGATTTACACCACTGCTGCAAAAACGACATCAGCGATTTGCGACAAGAGCGGCAAAATTTTTTTCAAAAGATCAAATAGGAGGCCTCAAAAACGATCACTGGGAAAAAATCGCTGCGACATAACTGCGATCACTGTGCGGCCATTTTCTTGAAGATTAAGTTTCGGGATGTCTGAATTTCTCAAGTACAAATGTAAAAATTATCTTCTAATATCAATTTCGTGTTTCCTTGAAATTCCAGGGCTGTTGCATAACCAGAGTGTTCCGATTAATTGAGTAAACTAAGTAATGAAATCCTAGTCACTAGATGCCTGCCTTTCGACTTAGCATATGAGCCGCCATCTAGTTAAAATGACAAAATTCACCAGTACTTCAACACCGAAAAAAAAATTATGAGCCTCAGTTAATTATTTTGGCTACTTGTGAATATATAGACACTATACAGGGTGTCCCATAAATAATGGGTCACACTTCTAGGGTGGATAGTAGACACCTAGACGAGTCAGAATCACATAGGGTTTGGGGGTCCCAGACCAAATCCCAAGGAGTTAAAAATGGAGCGACACCCTAAAACAATTATTGAAAAATTCAATTTGTAGAAGAACTACTATTGGTAAAAATTTAATCATGGTCTCAAATTTTGTGGTTTAATATGATTTTTAAAATTATTCTGAAAGTTTTCACTTTAAAATTTATTTCTACGAAAAAAAGTCAAAAACCACAAAAAAATGTGAAAAATATGCCAAAACTTTATTTTGTATTTGGAAATCCTTTCTTTTGATTTGATTATCTGAAAGATCATATTTTAAAACCCTTAAGTCCAAAGTTTCACGTAAATACCATCAATATTAAACCCTTGAGATCCTGTTAAAGTTTGTATTTTGAGTGCGAAAACAGCTCCAGAAAACGAACGTTCAGGGAGAATCTACGAGTTACGGATAGATAATCACTAACTTTCTTTTCTCTCCCAGTTTGGCGAAACATACCAAGCTCATACAGATCGCCAAGACAGCTTGGGCGATTTATTGTTGGCGAAAGTTGGCGAGGAATCTCGTATCGCAAATAATGGCGAGAAATTTAGCAAGCATCAATCCGTAATTCGTAGATTTTCTCTCAACGTTTCTTTTCTGGATCTGTTTTCGCAAGCAAAAATCAAACTTTAATTAGATCTCAAGCGTTTAATATTGATTGTATTTACGTGAAACTTTGGACTTAAGGGTTTTCAACTATGATCTTTCAGATTATCAATTCAAAAGAAAGGATTTCTAAATACAAAATAAAGTTTTGGCAGATTTTTCACATATTTTTGTGGTTTTTGACTTTATTTCGTAGTAAAAAAATTTTTAAAATGAAAACTTTTACAATGATTTTAAAGATCATGTTAAACCACAAAATTTGAGACCATGATTAAGTTTTTACCAAGAGTAGTTCTTCTACAGATTGAATTTTTCAATAATTGTTTTGTGGTGTCGCTCCATTTTTAACTCCCTGGGATTTGGTCTGGGACCCCCGATTCCTATGTGATTCTGACTCGTCTAGGTGTCTACTATCCCCTCTAGAAGTGTGGCCCACTATTTATGGGACACCCTGTATTTTGTTTTCAAATTAAAATTTTAATATTCTGTCAAATTAAATTTTAATTTCTGTCTATTCTTAGAAAGGGACTGTAGGATAAGCGAGCAACGAACATCCGCGAGATCCCAGAAAACCGAAAATGTCACTGGACTGTTGCTGGCTATTGCTGCGCCCTTTTTGCCAGTCGGTAGTACTACGAAAATGTCGCTTATGTCGTTTTTGCAGCAGTGGTGTAAATCCACAATTAAACTGCAAGTCTGGCAAAAAACACCTGGGCCACATTTCAACTTGGACATATTTAACTGAGTAAAAACAGCAGCGTGGTACCATAAGGTTGAGGTAAGGGTAAACAATAAGTAGTACATTTATCCAAACCCACTTCTTTTCTCCCAACCCCTTTTATATAGATATAAACCTTAAAAATTAGATCAATGGGAAAATGCCTCAGCATGAAATTCCATAGATAAATAGTAAGAAACAAACAAGAAAAATGAGCGAGCAATTAGTTAACCCTTAAACTATATACTAAAGCACTGAACTCCTCTAAATGATTGTACATGATATCCAAACATAAAACTTACCTTTCAACAAATAAATCAAAATGACGTAAATTTCCTTGCTGGTTGTATTTCAACCAGTATAGAATTTGATACATTTTGTCAATTGTAACATATTGATGTTGAACGTCATGAGCGTAATTGTGATTAAGATCCAAGTTCAGATTTTTTGCTTTCAAAGGAGAAATCAAGTATTTAAGATTGCGCTTGTCAAAATAAATTTTCCTATCCGCATTTATAGAAAAATGACCGATTTCAATAGGTTTTCCAAATAGTGGAATTTTAGTGCTCAGCGTAGGCTGGAATGGTGCTTCATAGGGGAGATTTAAATTAGAATTATCGCTAAAAAATGAAACAGTAGTCATTTTAAACTCGCCTAATACTTAGTAGAGCCGTACTACTAAAATTGTTATTTTAAATTAAACCTAAAAAAAGCTTAACACTTTTAACACAAAAAGTGCATACCGCAAATCAAAACAACGTCAACGTGTAAATGTAAACATAACAACGTGCTTTTGGTTGGTTCCTTGTTGCCAGCGTACTTCACTAAATATTTTTATTCCAGAATTAGATGGTTGCGCTCTAGTGGTAGCTATTGGAATTGATGCATGCGGGATTTTGGATTTCGGTATTACATTGAAAATCGTTGATGAAACATTCAAACATCCCAATAGGATTGATTAAAGTATGGTTTTAATTTCTTTCACACTGAGCTTTAAAAAAAACTCATATTTTTTGTTTTACAGCTGTTCGCGCTGGCTGTTCGTGTTCTTTCATTCGATACATTCCATTTCAAATGAAAGAAAGGCATAAATTTTAGTGTCATTTAGTGGCTTAAAGCTTCAAGGCATTAATTTAGATGATTTTAAATTAGACTGAATTACCATGACTTACAATAGCAATTGTTATTGTTTACATTGTATTTATAAATAAACATATTTTAATGTGATTTTTTATAAGGATAATTTGATATCTTACTGGTGTTAGGGCAGTGTTTCCCAACCTTTTTCGGTCCATGCCCCCATGTCTTCTTCTGGTAGAAAATTTTCGAATTTCCCCCCTAGAAAATTATATTGCGTTGGGAAACACTGTTAGGGGCTGTTCAAATATTACGTACGCATGATTTTGATTGTTGACTCTCCTCCCCCTAGTCAGCAAAAATAAGCAAAACTCAAACTCCCTCATAATGGATAATTGCAGTCAAATTCTTTTTAATCTTAATGTGTTCAGAATGGCTTAAAACCTCCAAAAAACATTTTAATTTACTTTTTAAAGCTCTAAATTTTAAGTTATTTTCAATTAAATATAGCTTCTTTTCTGTCTGAGCTGAAACAGCATGTGACGTTAAATGTGCCTTGCTCCCGCTTGTTGTTATCATCCCGCTTTAAAAGACTAGAAAGACTGATGTAGAGCTTACTGTATTAAAATGTGTCATAATTACCTTAAAAAAAGTTTGTGGGAAAAGAAAAGCGTATTTTTGGAATCAGGAGAGAATTTAAAAAAAATTAAAATTGAATATTTAGAATTTTAAGAAATGCTGCAATTCTCCATTACATGAAAAAAAAAATTGACCGCCCCCCACCGTTTGTTCTTTTTTGTACAAATTAAAAATTTTAAAATAAAATTTTATTTTTAGATGAATTTTGAAATTATTTATGCAAGAAACAAGATTTTCGAAAGTTCAATGCTTGTAACGTCTTACATTAGCATCACTCATTCCTCCCTCCCCCCTTAGATACTTGCATAATATTTGAAAGGTCCTTAATGGCCTAGTTCCTAGTAGTTAAATTATGTGACTATGAAAAGTCAATCTTATAGGGATTAAATCCTTGCTCCCCACATTAGCATAGATGTTTGTGTGAGTAGATGAATGAATTTTGGCCCCATTAAAAAGGGTTAACCCTTTCAGTCAGTGGCAAATCCAGGATTTTTGTCTGGAAGGGCTGAGTTTCACAAATAACTTAAATGCTATTATGGGCTGTGTCAAAAATTAATGTAAGCAACTGAAAGGGGGGAGGAGTTTTGCCAGTGCCATAGCCAGATTTTTGTTTATGGGGTTACTCAACATCTTTTCTGAGGTCTAATCTTAGGAATACAAAGTTTTAGGTGAGCTGACTTTGTAAGGTTTTAATTGAATCATCAGTTGGAAAAAGGGAATATGTGCAAAAAATGACAAATTGACTTTTTGTCCTCAATACAGTCTCCCAGCTTTGCTCTACAGGTGAGTGAAAAGAAGGGGAAAATAACTAACCCCTATAGGGAGATATCGCCCCTTGAAGTTTTGAAATCGATGTTGATTCATTGTATTTTTTAAGTTAATTTGGAATTAAAGTTATTTTGTCTTTCTTTTCATATTCTTTGTGCTGTAAACTAAGTTAAAATAAAATTTTCTCTTAATTTTAATTTTTTTCAATCTTTTTTTATGCAGGGAATGTTTGACTCCATTCATATTCACTCACTCCATTGATACTGCTTTAATAACTCAGATTCACCATAATTTTGCATTTTATTTGTCTTATTCTATTTTTTTCACCCTTTTGGGGTGTAAACTTAAGAGAAATATAATTTAAATGGGAATTTAAGCGTTTTTAAAGATTTTTTCATCAGAAAAATTTCATTAGGTTGAAGAAGGGAATAAGTCCATCAACTTATTTTGACTGTAAAATATTTTTGAATATACTTACATTTGTTTTGATGATGGCCCTATTTTCTAAATAGGGTTCGGAACTTCCAGTAAAATTTTAGTGAATATACAATGAAAATTCCATAACGTATTCAGTAGGGTGGTCCTTATTTGTATGGTAAAAATTTTTTTTGGGAATTCCGGTGGTGACGCCCCCTAGTTTTGTGTCACTATATAAAATAATAATGTATGCAATATATCAGCTCATTCGAATAATAAACACCCGTGCGCAGTTGCCTTGAAGTTTCAAAAAAATACTGATTTTTTCACAAAACATCCCAAAAACCATAGATTAAACCCTCCCATCTTCTTCTTGATTTTTTAATGAGAATCTAATACAATTATTGTTATAATGTTCCAGATTCCATTCTTCTATCACCCCTATTTCGGTAGTAAAAATTTTTTAAAGTTAAAATAACTCCTGTAAAGTTGTTTTTCCTGCATTTTAAAAAAGCTAATAACTCCAGAACCATACAACTTAAAAACCTGAAATTTGTGCCATTTTGTTTGTAATTTTATTACCTTTCATTTGATGTGCAACATAACTGCCTTTCTTTAAAAAATTTTCTTCAAAATAAAAAAAATGGAGAAAAAATTAAATAAAAAAATTTTTTGAAAAAAAATTTTATTAAATAAATTTTAAGTTTTTCCACTCCCAAAATGAACATATCTGCCAAATTTCAAGTTGAAATTAAAATTTGATCATGTAGAAAAAAAATAAAAATTTCCGAAATTTTGGCAGGTCCCTAAACGTTTCATGTTATTTAACAAAAAAGGTGTTTCACTCATGGGGATTCCAAAAACTCCCTTGAGGGTGTTCATACGATTTTTACCATACAAAAAAATTCACTTAAATATCAGAAAATACAACTACTAGCCGATTCGGTACAAAATCTTACAGAGCCCTGTCGGGTACCAAATGGTAGACTGCGTTGTGCGTAGTCATCGGGGTATGATTTTATTTTATTCTTTTATCTTTAAACACTTTTAATTTCATTTGATTTGACATGTTGGAAGTGAAAAAATAACGTAAAAATTTAATTCTAAGGGAAATTCAGGTAAAATATAGGCACATTGAATTAGGTTGGAAACTAGCTCTGTAGGATTTTGTACCGAATCGGCTAATAGCTGTATTTTCTGATATTTAAGTAAATTTTTTTGCATGGTACAAATCGTATGAACACCCTGAAGGGAGTTTTTGGAATCCCCATGAGTAAAACACCTTTTTTTGTTAAATTACATGGAATGTTTAGGGACTTGCCAAAATTTCGCAAACTTTTATTTTTTTCTACATGATCAAATTTTAATTTCAACTTGAAATTTAGCAGAAATTTTCATTTTGGGAGTGGAAAAACTTAAAATTTATTTAATAAAATTTTTTTTCAAAAATTTTTTTTATTTAATTTTTTCTCCATTTTTTTTATTTTGAAGAAAAATTTTTTTAAAAAGGCAGTTATGTTGCACATCAAATGAAAGGTAATAAAATTACAAACAAAATGGCACAAATTTCAGGTTTTTAAGTTGTATGGTTCTGGAGTTATTAGCTTTTTTAAAATGCAGGAAAAACAACTTTACAAGAGTTACTTTAACTTTAAAACATTTTTACTACCGAAAGAGGGGAGATAGAAGAATGGAATCTGAAACATTATAACTATAACTATATTAGATTCTCATTAAAAAATCAAGAAGAAGTTGGGAGGGTTTAATCTATGGTTTTTGGGATGTTTTGTTAAAAAATCAGTATTTTTTTTATACTTCAAGGCAACTGCGCACGGGTGTTTATTATTCGAATGAGCTGATATTTTGCAAAAACTATTTATTTGTATGATGGAACAATTTGGGGGGGCGTCGCGTTAAGATTTCCAAACTTAAAAAATAAGGACCACCCTAGTATACAGTTTTTGTCGATTTTCTCAAAACTTGGTTTTTGGACTTATTCCCTTCTTCCAACTGACGATGGAAATAATTGCACTAAATTTCAAAATTGTGTAAAAATGTCAACTCCAAGTAATAGGGGGATCTGGGAGTCCTCCCCCAGAAAAATATAAAGTAGGGTTCCGATTCATTTTGAGACCATTTGGGAACACCAGCAAATGTCCGTAACGTGTTGGAATTTCTTTTTCAGCTTTATTGCTATTGCCAAAACTTGAATGTCTTATACCACGGGGGGGGCTGCAGCCCCACAGCCCCCACTTCTGGATTCACCACTGCTTTCAGTCGTAGCCACCCTAAATTTTCCGAAGGATTCAATGGTAATTTCGGGTGTCGGGATTAAAAGGGTTAAAGGGGGGATTAAAAGGGTTAATACACACAAATCAAATGTATGTGAAACGGGCAACAATACTATACCCAGACACTGATTTACCATTAGGGGACATCTATAAATTACGTAAGGTCAAAAAGGGGGGGAGGGGTTTGGAAAAATCTCACCAAGGGGGAGGGGGGTCGATTAAAATCTCACGTCAACTTTTTAAGTTAGAAATTATACGATTTCTAGCTTTTTTAAGTGTGAGAAAGGAATATGAGGAGGAAGGAGAATAATTATTTTTAAAGGTTGTATTTAAATCTTACGTTGGGGAGAGGGGGGGTCCAGCAAAATCTCACCAAGGGGGGAGAGGGGGGTCCAGATTTTGGAAAAAACACCTCACGTAATTTATGGATGTCCCCTTAGATTTCCTAGACTCTGGGCCCCATAATTTACTAAAAGTATCTAAAAATGAATTTTCAATTTTTTTTCCAAACAGAAAAATAGCGTAACTTTATTGTTCAATCTTATTTACCAATTTCTTATTGTACCTAAGCTTAAGTTTTTTTACTATGACCATTAAATAAACAGGGGGCCTTTTGGCTGCTGGGTATCGGGAAGTATAGATATTTTCAAGTTCAATGGAAACAACATATTACTACTTTGACTAGGAATCCCTTGAGCTTCTTGAGTGTATTCCATAACATTGAAGAGGAATCCGGTTCAAGTCATAAGCAGAAGTAATTTTTGGCTTTGTGTCATCACATGGTTGAACTTGTCTAGGTATTTTATGGATCAAGGAACTTCCATCATAAAAAAATTCTTGTGGCAGTATTACAGAAGTAACACCATCAAATTTGAGAGGGAAAAAAGTATTTTTACTGTAAAAATTTTAAGTTTCAATCAAGGTTTTTAAAAATAAAACATTAATTAAAATAAATTTTATTAAAAAAACAAAATATAAATCTATTGCACAAAATACTAACAAATTTGATTAAAACTATCAAAACAGACAACATCAGATCTCAAACTATTATTGCAATTTTCAAACTTTACAGTTTCTAAAGAACATTTACACTCAATCGCAAAACACGCATTATACATCTCACACATAGAAAACACGTTACATAAAATTATCACATATCTTAAAAAATAATTTGTCTATTACATTCATTAGGCACTTTTTGTAAAGTAACAACCAATTTCACACACAAATACACATACTGATAATAAAAACATCACTGAAAAGATACTGGATCTTTTGGTTTGAGTTTCAGGGCATTGTTATCCAACCACTTTTTACAAATTCGTTGAATAGATTCTTGTCCACACTGTTCTGCAGCAACCATGACACGTCGGACATCTAGAGCACTGTTCTGCTTTATGGCCAACAAATATGCTGATTTCAACTTTCCACACATCAAATACGCATTGATCTAAATGAAAAAGCTTGTTTTAAATCAGAATTAAGGGCAATTTAGAGTTTTTATCCAAAAGTATGGACTAATGTTTGAAGTAGATAAAGTCGAGAAATAACTATGATTTTGTTGTAAATGACACAAGCAAATATGAAGAAAAAGTTACCTTATTAGAATCACTAATCAGCATTCTTATAATTTCTTCAACATCTCCTCCCTAAAAGACAACAAGATATTGCTTAACAAGATAATTTAAAATTTAGTAACAATTTTTTAAAGTTTTGAAATTATTGCCTGGGAAAATGAAGACAGTTTTTTACTAACATGTCCAATTTTGGTCTTAAACCGCTTTACCTGATTGTTAACAGCAGAAACACTTTCCAAAATAACATCGTCCACTTTGACAACATTCGAAAACATGCATTTGACGGTAGCTAGAAAGTGGGGAATTTGCTTCATTTGGCATAATCTTACTAATTCTTTGCCAACTTTACTTAAAATGGATGTCCCATCCAAATTATCATACTAGAAAGGAAAAATATAAATAAATTGCATTAAATATTTTAACCACAGTAAAATTGAGTACAGTATAGAAAAATTTAAACCATGCTTTATACTAACAAATACATCAGGTTTAGATTAAAAGATATTAACAATTTGTTACAAGATGTATTTTAATACATACGTTGAGGATCTTGATGATAAGATCATATCCATCATCAACATGAAGAGCATTAATGAGAAGCTGAAAGATAATTTTTTTAAGCAACAATAATAATTGTGTTAAAACATTAAAAAAATTATTACCAATTTTAATGACATACGTCAGTTTATCTAATCAGAACTTAAGTTAACAAGTAAAAGTTATATATTCGTAAGTTACATAAGTGCAGTTAAGTTGCTGCACTCATGTAATAAGCAGTGTTTAAAAAATAAAACTATATTTACCATGCAAATTAATTCATTCTTTTCTTGAGATTTACCAAGAAGGGAAGGAGGACAATCAGAATTCACATTTTTCATAGCTTCCATTTCATAGAAAAGTCCACCTTTAATTTGAGATTCGCACACTTTCAAAAAACTTGATACTTGCTCTTGCAGAGAAATTAGTTTGACCATACTAGAAAAAAGAAATCTAAGTATACCTTATCACCCTTAAAAAAACAGAAAATGTAGAAAAGTTATCAAATAAAAGAGTATGTTAACACTAAGAAGAAAGCTATCTTTAAAAACCAAGTGAATTACTTTTCCAAACTTCTGAAACAAGTTACTTAAAGGAAGTTAAACAATATTTCTGTTGTATCCAAGAGACAGTGATCTGAATTAAGAGTATAAATAAAAATAAAGAATAGAAACTTTCCAAAGATGGGATGATTCTATTAATTCATAGACATTTTTAATTTCCTCTAAATTAGAAGAGTGAAAAAAAAACGAATTAGAAAACTAAATTCAATCTAGTTTTTTTTGTAAAATACAATATTTCCTAAGTAAATACAACTAATTATTTTTCTTTACCTTTAACCTCTTTTCAGTCCTAGACTGCCCAATATTTCAATTGAATCATATGGAAAATTTGGGGCGGCTAGGTCTGAAAGGGTTAATGTTCAAGCATGTAATTTACGAAATGTTTTAGATTATCACTTTATTAACTTCGCCATTATAGTAAGAGTCAAAATAATACCAAGAATTAAGTATCTTTGTTTTTTCTAATAAAAACATAAGAAGGCCTCTTGAATGTTGCAAAAAGGGGAGCTAAGCCAAGAAGTTTGAGAACATTTGAATCAATGTTCTCTAAAAAGTTTCATCGCAAATAATATTTGCATAAAACTTCATGAACAAATATGCTACAAAACCTTTCCAATTCATTTCGGTTCTTCACAAGTATATTTTTTCTCTTTCTCCAGGAATCAGAGGGATCTTTGCTTTTAGAAAGAAATGTTTCATAATGTTTCTTTGCATTGAACAAATGTCTCTCCCGCTCAAACAAGGTTTTATAATTTGGGGCAGGAGCAATGTAAAACTTGATAGCACTCATAGCAGCTCGAGCATAATCCTGAAAAATTCAAATTTTTAAAACTAATTTAGGCCATTCCTTTCGATAAATTAAGAGTTAATGTGTGTTGCAAATAATTCCATAGGAAAAACTGAATGAAAAAAATATTACTTTTTTAGATAATTCAAAATTATTTAATTAAATAACTTAACATTTGATAAATCAAATCTTTAACTATAATAGTAAACATAAAATATAAAATAATTTTTTTTAAATAGCGTAGTTTTTAAATAAATTATCACAATTACAAATTTACCTCCATAAAGACTTGAATTTCATACAGAACATTGTTATACTTGAGCCGATCCAAGTGCCGACAAGTGGCAAAAAGATAAGTAGACCACACAAGTAAATTTGGATCAGAAGAGTAGATGCAACGTTTCAATGGAGCAAGTAAAGCATTCTTCAGACAAGGCATAAACAATGCTTCAATAAATATATTTGGATCACAGTTCTAAAAGTGTAAAACATCATTCATTACTGAAAATCTAAAACATAGGCATGGGGTTAGTATAACAATCTTCTCAGTAAGATTTCAAAGTAACTTGAACAAAAATAATTTCTTTTTTTAAAAAATCACATTTTTTAGAGGGTACTCACTACTTTAGAAGATAGGACTATCATTACCCAGTAGGCTTAAGAGCGTTTAAAATAAACATTACAGTAAAGAAAGTATTTTGAATGACTTGGAAAATATTTTAAGTACTTCCAGGACTTAATTCCATATCACAGTTCCCTTACCACACATTGATTCTCTTCTTCCTATTCTTTACTTTTTAAATACCATTATCATTTCTACAGCACAATAATTTTATAATTTGCTAATTAACAATCGATCATTGGACAGTTATTTACTCACAAATATCAGTCAAAATTGCAAAACAAAAATTACCTTCATTTTAATGTAGTTCAAAGCATCATTTACTAAACCATGTCTTTGAAAGAATTCCACAGTATCATTATGGGTTCCATAAAGATTCAGGTAAAACAGGCACTCCCTTTTAACTAGCTCATTTAAAGGAGACACTTCAGATTCAAACTAAAAATAAATCATCAACACTATTTTAAACACCAGAAATAATACTTATTATAAAGCATGGGGAAAATCATTTTGGTAACAGATAGGTCAATTTTTGTAATCTTTTAGCATTTCAGCAGGGTGCTGATACTTAAAAAAATACTTCAAAATATACAAAAGTGTAATTTTTCATTACAAAATTAATATCTAAAGCACAAAAGATAGTTATTACATTAGAATTATCAAGTCCCTATCATGTTTTGCCAACTCAACCTTAGCGTTGTGTAAACTAGCCCCTCACCTAAAGCTAATAGGCATAGATGCAAAAAAATATTTATTCAATTACTTAAATGCATATCTAGGTAACGAATCCTACATAACTGAGTGAATAATCGGCAAATTCACCAGAATCTCACAACTAGTCACTTCTCTCCACTACAAATTATTAAAGCAACAATTTACTTAACCTGTTTGAAAAAATCTGTATTACCTGAGTTGAGCCTTGCTGAATGAGTCGAAGAGAAGACAAGGACCTTGATATAGCAGCAGCCTAAAATATATTAAATATGATGAAAAAATTCAGATTTCAAAAATATCTGTTGGAAAATAAAGGATAATTACCTTTTCTGAACTAGGATATTTAAATTCTTCCAGAATTTTCAAAATTTTTGATAGTAGCGGGTTCTCTTGAGGCGCATCAGATTTATCGGATACAACCTTTGGTATTAGAAAAATAAGCTACTTAAGTACCAAGAAATACCAATATTAGCATATATAATTTGAATCGCAAATTTATATTACAAGATTCTCAACATTTTGAATGATGTAGACTTAATTTCATTAGAAAATAAGAAAAACTATTGAAGTATGAAAAATTTTAATTGATTAAAAAACCAAACCTTAATTTCACAGAAATTTCCCAAAAGCATAGAAAATAATGGAAATTAAATAAGAGTTTAGGAAAATATTGATTATAACCAAGAATTTATAATTAAGATTCCTTATATGCAGTATTTATGTAATAAAAAACTTTTCACTGCTATATCTCACTAATCATGAGAATTTAGTACAGTTGAACTATGTTAAAGTGACCTATCACAACATCACAGAAATATTAGCTGTAACCAATTTGTTAAAAATTTTACAATCAAATTTTATAAACATTTAATTTCTCAGTCATTCACTATAAGTGTAAAAATAGTTGGAGCCATTTGAAAAAGTTCAATGTAACAGTTTGCAATGCCTATCCAGAGATTGACATTACTTAGAAAACTAGATTAATTTGAGCAAACCTTCATGCACTGCTGAAACTTAATCCTGGCAGTTGGCCAATCTCCACCCGTAAGGCAAAACACACCCCAACTAGACCAGATGCCATTCTTTTCCAATGAAAATTTAGTAGATATTTCCAAAGCTAAGTTCATCCTCTCTTCTTGCCATAATGTATCTCTGAGTTTCCTAAAATAATCAAAATATATATAATATATATAAAAAATGTATATAATATATAATGTTTAACTCCATTTCTAAAATTTTGCATTATACTTTAATCAAAAGCAATTTTATTTTTTAAAGTGCAATTAAATTCTCAAAGTTTAATATGAAAATTATTTTTTAAACAGTAAAATATGATTCCTCTATCCCTTTCAAGAAAATCAATCATTCTTGGTTTAAAAAAAACAAAACAGACAAAAGCAATAATTCAGAAAAAAAAGTCTATAATAAAATTATTTTGTAATAATTGATAATTTGCAATTTCTATTTAAAATACTTAAATAGTGTCATACCTAACAGTGTCAGGATTAGTTAGACCCTTAGGTATCAGATGGCGACAGTTAGAACTCACTAATAACTCTATTACATCTAAATGTCGGAAGTACAAATCAGCGAGTCTTTCTCCTTCACTATCTTCTACTTGATGACTCTTTACTTTTGCATTTATAATCAGAGATTTCATCATGCTATAGAAAAATCAATACAAACATTTTTTATTTCAAAATAAATAGCTTTTTAGTCTTGCACAGTTTTAAACAATCTGAATGTTTAAATTCAGGAAACTGAACACTTTTTTCATTAAAAAAAATTTATTCATCAATAATATTAAAAATAACATTGTTGAATAATTAATGAAATTACAAACAGAGCTAAATGAAATATTCCTGTTTGAATTAAACTATATTCCTAACAATCACTAAGAGTAGAAACCTTATAAAAAACCTTAGTTATGTAGTACCTTTTAACAGGAATTTTTAGGAGAAAATTTTAAGAAGCAAATACATGCTAAGCAGTCTGGCAAATATTGGTTTAAACCCTATTTTAAAAATATAGAAAATAATAGAGAAATTACCTTATAACCATACTGTAATCAATATCTGCAGTTCCTTTTCCTGAACGCTTCATTTTTATTTTTCCAAGAAGACGATCACACATGTTCATCAAAAACAGAGCACACTTTCTGTCATCATTATGGAGTTTTAAAATGGAATAACACAAAGTAATGCTGGGAGTCTAAAAATAAAAGAACTCAATAAGTGATTAATGAATCATAAAATTATTTAAAATGAAGTTTAGAAAAGTTTTACCCTACCTTTTCATAAGAAAACTCGTTGCGAACATTAGCATTTTGTTCACTGTCACAAGAAAGAACCCACCTAAAAGCCTGTTGAGTGCTATGAATGCTACTAGTCCGTCTTCTGAACATATTTTCTCCTTGAAATGGAGAATTACGGGGACTAGAGGATCTCACTAAAGAAAATATCAAGTATTGGTATATTTACAGAAAATTACTTTACACATTATTTTAAGTCTAAATAAATATGAAATTCTTCTAAGCAAAATTGGTTGGTATTTAATAATACAATCTATGTGTAATATAACACACATTTAAACTTTAGTTCACTTTTTTATCATGGGAACATATCTATAAATGAAGAAATTCCTGCAAATATTCCCCCCTCTTAATGGCTTTTTTATTTCTAGAATATTTTTAAAAATTAACATGCTATGTATAAAATGTTTTAGCAGAAATCTGTCAATGTTATATAATCTAAATATAAGGCATATTACTTGAAGACAGCAGCCGGTATCTTTTTTCAAAGGAAGCAGTACTTAAGGAAACACTTCCAGTCATTCTAAAATTAATGAAATATTTTTTTTCAGAAAGTAAATGGAGTTGAGATAAGAGGAAAAAATACAAACGATAACAATTTCGCAAACAAAAAGTTCATATGCCAGAAAAATCCTTATGTTAATAAAGTCAGTATTCAAAGAGCAACTTACAAATTGTAGCAATCATCACAAACTCGAACTTTCACACTTCCGTAACCTTCAACAATCAAAGCATGCTGAGAACAGTTGGCACAAACAACACGCCCACACCGACGGCAGTGATGCCTCCTTGAAAACTGAAAAGAATGGTCATCATATAAAAATTTATAACATTAACTGTGATCCCAATAAGTGGAGTCGGCTGTAATAACTTTAGAAGGAAATTAACAAAATAATTCAGACCATAAAAAGGAACATAATATTTGTAGTTAGAGTGTGGGCAGAATACTGGATATTCCAAATTTTAAAAAAAATTATTCCACTTCAAAAATTTATATTGGTTATTTTCTTACATTTTTCAGCTATTTAATGTTTATCATTTGGTACAATAATACTCATTGTAAATAATGCAGGAAGGATAGGAAGGTTGAAAGAGAGGAAATAACAGCCCATAGCAGCACTAACTCAAAATACAGGCCTGAAAACAGACTACATACTATTCAAAATAGTATGTGATAGCTTACCATATTGAATCTTTCTTCTCTACACACTTGACAGCAATGAATTTTGGTATCAGGTACCCACTCATCTTTGGTAGGAACTCTAGGAGGCATTATGAATGGCTCTTCACAGGCAAGGATTTCTTCAGTGCTCACCACGATTGTACTGGATGATGAATCATCTGAGGATGTAGGTTACGTTAAAGAAACAGGAAGAAGAAATAAAGATCAAAATTTAATTCAAATATTTTATAAACAGACAATAAGTAGTAAATTTTGTTTTTATGCACTTGAACATGTTAAGCAACAAGTAGAAATAGCATCATTTAAAAATCTAAATAGATAATTTCACCTTTTCAATGCTTAAAATATAATATATATATATATATATATATATATATATATATATATATATATATATATATATATATATATATATATATATATATATATATATATATATATATATATATATATATATATATATATATATATATATATATATATATATATATATTAGGGTGGTCCTTATTTGTATGGTAAAAATTTTTTTTGGGAATTCCGGTGGTGACGCCCCCTAGTTTTGTGTCACTATATAAAATAATAATGTATGCAAAATATCAGCTCATTCGAATAATAAACACCCGTGCGCAGTTGCCTTGAAGTTTCAAAAAAATACTGATTTTTTCACAAAACATCCCAAAAACCATAGATTAAACCCTCCCATCTTCTTCTTGATTTTTTAATGAGAATCTAATACAATTATTGTTATAATGTTCCAGATTCCATTCTTCTATCACCCCTATTTCGGTAGTAAAAATTTTTTAAAGTTAAAATAACTCCTGTAAAGTTGTTTTCCCTGCATTTTAAAAAAGCTAATAACTCCAGAACCATACAACTTAAAAACCTGAAATTTGTGCCATTTTGTTTGTAATTTTATTACCTTTCATTTGATGTGCAACATAACTGCCTTTCTTTAAAAAAGTTTCTTCAAAATAAAAAAATGGAGAAAAAATTAAATATAAAAAATTTTTGAAAAAAATTTTTATTAAATAAATTTTAAGTTTTTCCACTCCCAAAATGAACATATCTGCCAAATTTCAAGTTGAAATTAAAATTTGATCATGTAGAAAAAAATAAAAATTTCCGACATTTTGGCAGGTCCCTAAACGTTTCATGTAATTTAACAAAAAAAGGTGTTTCACTCATGGGGATTCCAAAAACTCCCTTGAGGGTGTTCATACGATTTTTACCATGCAAAAAAATTCACTTAAATATCAGAAAATACAACTACTAGCCGATTCGGTACAAAATCTTACAGATCCCTGTCGGGTACCAAATGGTAGACTGCGTTGTGAGTAGTCATCGGGGTATGATTTTATTTTATTCTTTTATCTTTAAACACTTTTAATTTCATTTGATTTGACATGTTGGAAGTGAAAAAATAACGTAAAAATTTAATTCTAAGGGAAATTCAGGTAAAATATAGGCACATTGAATTAGGTTGGAAACTAGCTCTGTAGGATTTTGTACCGAATCGGCTAATAGCTGTATTTTCTGATATTTAAGTAAATTTTTTTGCATGGTACAAATCGTATGAACACCCTCAAGGGAGTTTTTGGAATCCCCGTGAGTAAAACACCTTTTTTTGTTAAATTACATGGAATGTTTAGGGACTTGCCAAAATTTCGCAAACTTTTATTTTTTTCTACATGATCAAATTTTAATTTCAACTTGAAATTTAGCAGAAATGTTCATTTTGGGAGTGGAAAAACTTAGAATTTATTTAATAAAATATTTTTTTCAAAAATTTTTTTTATTTAATTTTTTCTCCATTTTTTTATTTTGAAGAAAATTTTTTTTAAAAAGGCAGTTATGTTGCACATCAAATGAAAGGTAATAAAATTACAAACAAAATGGCACAAATTTCAGGTTTTTAAGTTGTATGGTTCTGGAGTTATTAGCTTTTTTAAAATGCTGGAAAAACAACTTTACAAGAGTTATTTTAACTTTAAAACATCTTTACTACCGAAAGAGGGGTGATAGAAGAATGGAATCTGGAACATTATAACTATAACTATATTAGATTCTCATTAAAAAATCAAGAAGAAGTTGGGAGGGTTTAATCTATGGTTTTTGGGATGTTTTGTGAAAAAATCAGTATTTTTTTGAAACTTCAAGGCAACTGCGCACGGGTGTTTATTATTCGAATGAGCTGATATTTTTCAAAAACTATTTATTTGTATGATGGAACAATTTGGGGGGGCGTCGCGTTAAGATTTCCAGACTTAAAAAATAAGGACCACCCTAATATATATGTTACGAGCAAAGTCATTAATTGGGCATTATCAATAATACCCGGGCAATGTGATCAATTCAATGAAATTTATCACTCTGCCCGTAACATATATAAATGGGAATGATAAAACTCTACACTAAAGAGACTCAAGGGTTATGGGCAATTGAAAAACCCTCAACCTTCAACCCTCTGGATAGTGACTGGGACTGGCCTCCCTTTAAACTATCCTTTAATCAGGGTTTGAAAAAAAAACCTTTTTTTTTAAAACCCAACCCGATTGGGTTGAAAATTTAAGAAATTTGTAACTTTGTGAATGCAAGAAGATGAGAAAATTTTCAAGACACATACCTAGCAAAGAGTCCAGGAAGTGAAGTTCTAATGCTTTTGATGCATAGTCCTCCACCAGCTGATTGACAGAAGAGGGGCTCATGACGGGCGCTATATCAGTTTGTGATTTCAGATCTTCATATATAGCATTCAGAGCTTTTTCAGCATCTCTCAGCTAAATAAAAACAAAACACTCAAGAAAAAAAAGCTTCAGTAACACAATGTTTACTTATCTTATTTAAAAAAAATTTTACAGATCCCTCTTACCTCTACATTCATAAGCATTTGCTCTAGAATAAGATATGGTTGCGATACTATATCAATATAGCTTTCTTTGATTGAAGAACCAAGAGCACACAGCATCTAAAATTGAATGACTTTTATAAAATCAGGTCCAAATATTGATAGAAAATATCTCTGCAACATTCAAATGATATACAGCATTAATGGTAAAAACAAATTGATAACACTGAAAATATAAAAGAATGAAAACCTTCTTACTTTTAAACCTAGAGACATATTGTAGTAATAGTAATGTTTATCATGGGAAGTAGTTTTGCTAACCAAATGTTGAATCAAGCACAACCTAGACTTTACATTAGGAAGATCAGGAAGAACCATGTCACAAAGTTTAATGCATTCAGATAAGTCATCAAAGGAGTCAAGAATCTAAAAAAAATAGCACAACCAGACAATTTTAAAAAAATTTCATTTATCAAAATACAACTGCATCATTTTAAGTCATTGGTTTGGAGTCATAAGGAAAAATTCAAGTTTTATGTTCTACTTAACTTTTAAAAATAACATTCAATTTGATAATAACCCGATAGTGATTAACAAAGCAAAATACTCTGATGTATTTCAAATAAAATATACATACGTCATGAACTTCCTTTTCTTGCAAAGGATCTTGGGTCAAATGCCAAATAACATTCATAGACAGTCCAAGCTGCAAAAAAAATTTCTAACTAAAAGCAAGAACAGTCATGTTGCTAAAAAATGAAGATAATGTTATAAAAAAAACTTTACAAATGCAACATTTTAATTAGATGTTCTTTTAATTATTTTCGTTATTTATTATTTAATTTAATTATTTTCAACAAGCCATAATTTTAAAAACCAACTAAATCAAAGCAGTGCTAAATTTTCCTCCCACACCCACAACACTAGAACAGTAGTCGGATTTAGATGGTTATTACATAGTTCTAATCAATTTAACATGAAAGCTATTAAGTATGGAACAAGACTCCAACACTGGAAAATTTTTTTAAGGAATTATGAGCTTTGGTGTTTTTATTATTACTAGCTGTTACAACCCGGCAAAGCCGGGTTTAACAGCTAGCTCTTTGGCGCTGAAGTGAGATTCGCTCGTTACTACCTGTTCGTATTTATGCATTCCCTGTCATTAAATATGCAGTTTTAATTCATTATCTTTCAAAGGGGTTTTGTCTCCGATTTCACATGGCATTGTCACAAATTTATTACATTGAAATAATTGTCATTTGATTTTAACCGCTCGTCAGCCCAATCCACCGAACCGGATCTGTGCAAACTTGTTCTTAAAAAATACCCCTATATAAACCCATTTTAAAGGGGCATCCTCCCAAAACCTTCCACTTTAAATTATTATTTGATTTTTATTTGTCTCATTGTTTGAAGTGATGTTTATCCCCTTCTATGTAAAGGGAAAGAAGAAATAAACAATCAAACATGTACCATAATTTTTTATAAATTCAATACGGCTCTAGTATCCCGTTAGGATAAATCTAGTGAACCGTCAAAACTTTGAAATTTAATTTCAATGTAGATTTTCTTCAAAATTTCATTGATTTTCTTCTTTAAAGGACGTTTTGCCTGTGTTGGTAAAAATATTAACTAAAAACAATGGGGCAAATTGAAATAAATTTCTAATTCAAAAATGGAATGCTTTGGAATAATGCGACCTTAAACTGGCTCATTTAGGGGTGGAAAGCTTTCGATCAAGACCGAGTTTGCCCAAATCGCGTCGGGGGTTCGGGCTGGAGGCCGGCCGAAAGGAGCCTCTCTATAGAGTTAACATTAGAGAAAAGTGAAACGAACGCATAATTTAAAAATAGAAAGTTTTGGAGGAACGTGTTTATTATTGGCTCATCTAGGGGTGGAAAGCTTTCGATCAAGACCGAGTTTGTCCAAATCGGTTCAGGGGTTCGGGCTGGCGGCCGGCGGAACGGAACCTCTCCATAGAGTTAACATTACAGCAAAACGAAAAGAACGCATAATTTTAAAATGGAAGGTTTTGGAGGAACGTGTTATATTATTGGCTCATCTAGGGGTGGAAAGCTTTCGATAGAGACCAAGTTTGTCAGAATCGGTCCGGGGGTTCGGCCTGGAGGCCGGCGGAAAGATCTCCCATTGAGTTAACATTAGAGCAAAACTAAAAGAACGCATAACACTGTTCAACATTGAAAAAATTTCCTTGATGAAAGTAGTCATTTCTTATAGATTTTTGGTCGCTGAATACGAAAATCACCATTAAAATTCTCAATTGACTCAGGATTTTTGGGGAAGAGCCCCTCCCCCTCTTCACGCTTTTCGACGACTTTATAACTTTAAACTCGATTTTCAGGGTCAAAAAGCATTGCTTTATATTCAAATTGGCCCCCAGGGGACATGAAAGGTTCAAATTAATAAAATATGATACATTTATAACAAATGGATAGGTTTAAGGGGTAATTACCCCCCTAAAAATGCAAAAAAATAGCTAAAAATTATAGCAGTTTTTATACGCTATTTTTCCTCCTAATTTTTTACGCAATTCCCGTTTGAAGGGTCCTAACCCTTCCCCAAGAACCCAAATTTGATGGCAATATGCAGCAATGATTTTTACTAAAAGCGGTTGAGGTGAGAGTGCCCCCAAAGCACCCACGGAAGGGTTCAATGCGGCACTTAAGAGTTAAACAGTGCTGTGCAAAAAAAAATTTGAAGCCACTAACTGAATTTCAGCTGATTCTTGTGTAAAATGATCTGCTGAGTTCAAATATGACACCCATTTTCCTCCATAACCCTCAGTTTTTAAGGGGATGCCCCCTAATTGTTATCCACAGCCGTGCATCTATTAACCCATTAGGGACGGAATTATTTTATCTCTTCAAAATTTTTATTTCATTTTGAATTACCTTCATTGATGTTAATAGAGTGGGAAAAAACCGATTTTCAATACTTCAGGTGTAAATTTTAGGAAATATGGCATGTGACCATATGGTCACGCTAGTCCTTTATGTAAGCAAAATATGAAAAATTATATCATTTTTCTTGCGTGATTTTATTTAACTTATAGCTTACCAACTGGTTATAAACTTCTGATATAACATTTAAAATACTAATTTTAACCTCCCTCGATGGTCAGGGGTGTACAAAAGGGGGCGAAGCAGCCCGCCCCATCCTCGAAATTCCGACAAGGTGCACCAAAATGAGTCAAAACTCTGTTTTTAGGATCAAATTTTAAAAAAAATATGTGGGAAAAGGCCCCCAGACCCCCTCTAGTACTTCAAATTTTAGAGTTATACCAAATTCACACAATATCAAATGCCACAAGGATGACTGAGACAGGTATCGTTTTTATGTATCATTGTTAAATTGTACTGTAAGAAGTGAAAAATATTTTTGAGACCTATTACTGTTTTTATGAATGACGTTCTCAAATATCGTGGCAATCACTCAATTTGATATGAAAAAGACCATAAAGGAAGACAAACCCTAAAAGAAATACCCGGTTGAAAGTGACTACGTAAAGGACTAGCGTGACCATATGGTAACGCAGTATTAAAATTTAGTTTTAATATATAATTTTGAAAAATAAATTAATAAAATAAATATATTACTGTTCTTTGATGCTAAAACTATATGAATATGCTAAAAGACTGAATTCAAAGCGAGTTTTGAGGTAAAAGGGAAGACTTGAATCTTATTTCGCCCCATTTTTCATACCTAGATTCACATAACTGTTTTCTCCGATCCATTACAAAACAACATAGAGGGCCAGATTAGTAGACCCCTGTATTTTTGAGGGATTGGACTGTTACCCAGCCAGAAACTATAAAACATTTATTGATTTTAAATTATTTCAGTACAGGGGGAAAGAAATGTAAACCATTGTTCACTGTGACCATATGGTGACGCTAGTACCTAATGGGTTAACATCTTGAAACATGGAATCCTCACTCCCTAAAACCGGTCAGTTTTTAAAGAACTGAAGAGTTTCTACTTAGGATAGACCCAAAATATAAGAAAAACGTCATTTGTAATCTTTTCAAAATCATCAATATTAATTCCTGAGCTCGCGAGCGCCTTTGCGATTCTGGTAGTCTTCCCCGAACTGTTCCGCGGGGGCTTCTGGGAGGCTAACGCCTCAGCCGCTTTTAGTAAAAATTATTGCTGCATATTGTCATCAAATTTGGGTCCTTTGGGAAGGGTTAGGACCCTTCAAACGGGAATTGCGTAAAAAATAAGAGGAAAAAATAGCGTATAGAAACCTCTATAATTGTTAGCTATTTTTTGTATTTATAGGGGGGTAATTACCCCTTAAACCTATCCATTTGTTATAAATTTATATTTTATTAATTTGAACCTTTCATGTCCCCTGGGGGGAAATTTGAAGATAAAGTAATGTTTTTTGACCCTGAAAATCGAGTTTAAAGTTATAAAGTCGTCGAAAAACGTAAAAAGGGGGAGGGGCTGTTCCCCGAAAATCCTGAGTCATTTGAAAATTTTAATGGTGATTTTCGTATTCAGCGACCCAAAATCTATAAGAAATGACTATTTTCATCAAGGAAAAAATTTTGAAGGTCAAATTTGTTGAACAGTGTAATTTAAAAATGGAATGTTTTGGAGGAACGTGATATATTATTGGCTCATCTAGAGGTGGAAAGCTTTCGATCAAGACCGAGTTTGTTCAAATCGGTTCAGGGATTCGGCCTGGCGGCCGGCCGAAAGGAACCTCTCCATTGACTTAACATGGGGGCAAAACGAAATGAATGCATAATTTCAAAATGGAAGGTTTTGGAGGAACGTGTTATATTATTGGCTCATCTAGGGGTGGAAAGCTTTCGATCAAGACCGAGTTTGTCCAAATCGGTTCAGGGGTTCGGGCTGGCGGCCGGCGGAACGAAACCTCTCCATAGAGTTAACATTACAGCAAAACGAAAAGAACGCATAATTTTAAAATGGAAGGTTTTGGAGGAACGTGTTATATTATTGGCTCATCTAGGGGTGGAAAGCTTTCGATAGAGACCAAGTTTGTCAGAATCGGTCCGGGGGTTCGGCCTGGAGGCCGGCGGAAAGATCTCCCATTGAGTTAACATAAGAGCAAAACTAAAAGAACGCATAATTTAAAAATGGAATGTTTTGGTGGAACGTGATATATTATTGGCTCATCTAGAGGTGAAAAGCTTTCGATCAAGACCGAGTTTGTCCAAATCGGTTCAGGGGTTCGGCCTAGTGGCCGGCGGAACAGAACCTCTCCATAGAGTTAACATTAGAGAAAAGTGAAAAGAACGCATAATTTTAAAAAGGAAGGTTTTGGAGGAACGTGTTATATTATTGGCTCATCTAGAGGTGGAAAGCTTTCGATCAAGACCGAGTTTGTTCAAATCGGTTCAGGGATTCGCCCTGGCGGCCGGCCGAAAGGAACCTCTCCATTGACTTAACATGGGGGCAAAACGAAAATAACGCATAATTTCAAAATGGAAGGTTTTGGAGGAACGTGTTATATTATTGGCTCATCTAGGGGTGGAAAGCTTTCGATAGAGACCAAGTTTGTCAGAATCGGTCCGGGGGTTCGGCCTGGCGGCCGGCCGAAAGAAAAACCCAATTATTTTAATATATAAGATTATTTGATTTAATGGAAGACTTATATTATCAGTCAGTTATTTTCAAAAATATTAATGGAATGCAGTTATCAAATTTGACTAAAATTATTCATTGTTATGGATATACAGTAGAACTCCAATTATCCGAATCAATTGGGACCGAACCCCATTCGGATAATCAAAAATTCGGATAATTGGATTTTTTCCGAAAAAAAGGGGTTTAGTAACTAAACGTTACGAAATACGGTTCTATAGAACGTTTCTACGGTTCATTGAATCGTTACAGAACGTAGCTGCATTGGGCCCTAAATAACTAATGAATAAGAACACGAAAAAAGAACAAAGCAAACATAGAAATGTCAAATAGAACACGAAAAAGAACATTAAAAACGGCAAAATTCGCGGCGGAATTTTTTTTATTAATTCTGAAATCGATTCGGATAATCGCCGATTCGGATAGTTGGAGTTCGGATAATTGGAGTTCTACTGTATTTTACTTCATAATCACATACCAATTTTTGTTCCTTATTTATCTTATGAAGATTACACCACATAACAGCCAAGTCATATTTTTCACTGGATTTCAAGAAATCCAATATTCTGGACTGGTCCCATATGGAGCAATCAGCAATTTCTTGCCAGTTATTAAAAACAAAAACACAATCTTTTACTTCAGAATCTCCAAACATTTCCGAGGCATCAAAAATCTAAAGAGAAAAAGAACTGTCAATATATTATGAAAATGAAACATAAATAAAATAGTGGTATTTAAAAATGTCATTAAGAATATATGCAATCAATACATTCAGAGTTTTCCCTTAAAATTTTGAGGAGCATTGCATTTTTAATGCATAAGATTTAGTTTTTAATTAATATCTCTACAAAATAAAATTGAATACACATTATAACATACCAAAATAAATCCTAAAGCAAATTAATAGCAATGTACATGTTTCATTTTATAGAAATATAAAAACTTAAGAATCAAACGGTATAGTCAACTCTGCTTAATATGATCGCTTTGGGCGGAGATAAAACTAATAATGATCAGATTGATTAAATAAGCGATTTCCTAATAACAAGTGGCAAACAATGTAACTAGTGTTTGCTTTAAAAACTGAATTATGTAATCTTATTTACTCTTATACAAAACAATTTTATAATATGTACTAAGCAGCTTAATTTTTTAGGAAAAATATATAAGAGTAGTCTTTATATAAGTTACTTTTATAAAGAGAAAAAAGATTGTGCAGATTTGCAAAAAAAGGCTACAATATTTAGAACTTGTAAAAACTGAAACATACATACGTTCTTAGATTTTAGAAATATTAATAACTGAAAGTATTAAATTTGATAGCTTTAGGATAAGCAGTTTATTAAACATACTTGTATAAAATGAAAACCTTTCTGCGAACTTAAATTTTTCCAAAAAATTTTCTGCAAGAATTTACACATTTTTAAATCCCTCTCTCTCAAAAAAACACATTATTACTGAAATACCCAAATTGGGACTGTAATCATTTTTATCTGTGCTTACATTGATACTAATTTTTCATACTAGTGATTTTAAAACTTTTAAATAATTTACATCATTGTATTTATCATAATTGGAGATTCCTGATAACTGCTCTATCTAAAAATGAAAGATGTAAAATCTTTGATAGATCGGCAGGATTGAAAAATTTAATCAACTAGTTAATATACCTGGCCTTGCATGGGTTTAGTTATGGCTTTAGAATTTCTTTTTTAAATTTTTCAATATATTTTATACCTTATTTTACCAGGTAAAATGTATTAAAATCCATCCAATTCTGCAGAAAAATTTCTAAAATGAATTTTTTAGTAGTTTTATTGCAGAAAAAATTCTAAAAAAATTGTTTTCATATTTTTCTGCAGAAAAATTTCTAAAAAAATTTTCTTTGTAGTTTTTCTGCAGAGGGCAAAATTTTCTGCGAACGCTGTTCGCGCGTTCGTGTATATTATACAAGTATGTTATTAAATAGCATAAGTAAAATAGCTTTAAGAATGGGGTTTATTATTTCATTATCAAACTGCAATCACACAAAGTAAGCATGTGTTATCTCAATAAGGATAAAGTATTATAAATCTTTTGGAATTTCACAGATAATCACAATTATTTTCATAATTGGAATAAAAAAGAGAAATAACAAAGATGTGTTATCCAGCCAACACAAAAACTGCAAATTGCAACTCTTACCTTTTTGTACAAAAGAACTTTTTTCAACTTGTGACAGGCTGCATTAAACACATCTGGATATTTCTTAAGTTCATTATCAAACAAACAATACTTTAATGCTTCGATCGCACAGCTGTCAGACCAGTTAAACAGATTCAGCAGAATAGTCTTTGCTCTACTCACTGGGTTTTTGATGCCAAGGGCATAGCAGAAAGAATCCATCGGCAAAGGCAAATTAAGAGAAACTAGATGTTCTAAAATGAGCTGCCTCAGTAAGACATATGTCTGGTCATTATCAAAATGCTCTAAATATGCATCCACATAAACTAATGCCTTATGCCACTCACTCTTTGCAAAACAAGCTTCAAGTTGGTGGCTAATAAATATTCGGTCAGGTGACGGACTTAAGGCAGAAGAAAACCAAGCCTCTTCATTATCTCTATGCTGTAGCATGTTCTTGTAAAAGGATAAAAGACGAGTTAAAGGTACATTAGAGTTGTTTCCTTGAAATGAAAACAAATTCGTGGCAGGGTCGTCCAAACACAAATTTTCTTTGGAAAAGTTCTCAGTTCTGTTATCACTCCTGAATATTTCGTAGAGGTCATTGAGTATGAGGCACTTGTCTTTCAAGTAGGTCAATATGGTTGTATCAGTTTCAATAATCGTGGAAACTTTGGAAGGGTAACTGAGATGATGCAAGGCACTTGGGTCAGAGTATTGTAAAATGATTCCACACATAGCCAATGGAGGGGTAAATTCAAGAACAAATGGTAACAGCTTTTTCCCAGAAGTATCTGAAATATTAAGGCATAAATTATGTATATGTTACCGCTTAAGTTGAAAGTTAGTTATTTTACAGAATATCTAGGTAAACTGTATATTAACTGATTTCTATCGTTAATGTGCGGAGATTAGAGGTTTTTGCATTTTACCGATACCTAGGGAATCTGTTTGTTAACAGCCTCTTGATAGTCAAAGTTCAAAACAGTTTGTTTCTCTCAATTATTTCTATTAAAAATGGTAAGGAGTCAAAATTGAAACAACTTTTTGGTCTTTAACTGATCACCCTCATTCATCTGCGAAGTACCTAGATAATCTGAAAATTAACTGATTTCGGGACTTTAACTGTAACACATACAATTTATACTTTTAATGCAATATTTGTTCCAAAATAGTTTTTTAAAAATAGGGTAAAAACTAAACACTTAAGTTTTTAATATTTTCCTATATGTTTTTAATTAGTCTTGAATAAAATATTGGGTATTCTTGCAGTATGCAATCTACCGTTTTAGTTGAGCTGGATTTAGGGTAGATGGTGATGCTGCAACTGATGTTTTTGAATCCCCGTGTTCTTCCCCTCCATAATTAAGAATATTTGGATTAAAAAAATCAGTTGTGGCTTTGCCATGTACCCTAAATCCAGCTTAACTAAACTGGTAGATCGTATACTGCAAGAATACCAAATATTGTTAAATCAAATTATCTTCACTTGATGTCTTAAAGTTCTAATAAGCTCCATTTTTTACCAAGGTAATTTACAATAAATTAGAAAACCTTCATGAGACATAAAATTTACCAATATTTTCACTGAAATTGTGAACAGAATCTCCATTAAATAAGTCCTTGAATTGTTCAGCCAGACCAGATCTAACAAGAGTAGATATTAGATTGACCAGTCCTTCATACGGAGCTCGTTCTAAATCTTGTTCATCATCTTTAGAGAAGTCGTCAGAATACCATTCTAACAAGATAGGAAGAGACACCTAAAATTTAAGCCATAACTTTCAGTCATTAGGTACTAATATCAATCAATAAGAATATTTAATTAAAAGGTTCAACTAATTAAAGCTGAACTTAAGCTTAAAAATTTCTAAAATAAAATCCAATTAAAAAGCAAAAGTGTCCAATTAATACACCAAATACAATTAGTAATATCATAAAAAAACTTACCTTATTCTTTTCAAGATCAATTTTAATACCAAAATCAAAATAATCCCTCATGGCTTCTTCAAGCTCATCATCAATGATTTCACTATTTACAGTCTTAAAATGAAAGTAAAATTAAAAATGAGATATTGATGTCAGAAACAATATCATAAGTAACACATACATAAAAAGGTAAAGTACAGCAAAATTTTTATGTGAAGTATTAAACACAAAACATTTACAATGTAAGTAATATCCCAAGTTGTTCCATGCTAATTCATCCCTCATAAACATGAAAATAAATATGAAGTTTTAAGATCTTTATCTTATCTTTAAGTTCTTTTAAGATCTTTAAATTTATCTTTTAAGTTAGCACTAGTGATTAATATCTCACACATGTGCCTTTTCATTAGGAGTTTTTTTTTCAAAACAAATTAACTTGAAACATTTAAAGAGAGCAAATATTGTAAAATTCGGATACTTGAGATATTGAAATAGACAAATAAATTTTATAATTACACAACATATTTAATAACATTTGAATTACTTGTAATTTAGGAGAGTATTGTAGACCTTCAACCAACACAAACAATAATTTTGGCTCTAAAGGAGGGGTATACTTTTCCCATTCAGGTCTAGGATCACCTGAAATCAAAATACTAAAATTTAACAGCAAAAAAAATTTTTTAGTGCAAAGCAAACTTTATTAATATGGTTTGTTAATGATTGAAATATTAACAAAATTTAATTACTTTAATATTATCTAATTACATTTTAAAATATTTTAACAGTCTAATATAAAGATTTGTGCAAAATTTCACTGAAGGGTAAATATGAATAAAACTGAAAGAGAAACAAACCTAATAATTTATCAAATGGTGGCCTTTCTAAATGTTTTGGAATAGGCAACTGAGCATGGAGCAATTGGTAGCGTAAATCAAATAAACTAAAAAAGAAGGTAAAAGTTTTGTAACTACACTCAAATACAAATTTACTTAGTACAAAACCACAAAACCAAAGCAGTAGAACTTCAATTATCCAAATCACTATCAGAATTTCAGAAAAAAATTAAGATGTAAACATACTGTGATTCACAAAATAATGATTATGTCTATCAGTGCTATAATCCTTTCCCACATGCAACTTCTTACAGGATGCGTGTCTTGGCTGCCTGAAAATGGTATTCTAATGTAAACAGCTGTACTACTGAACAGCCCTTGTAAGTTCACTTAACATGTAAATGGGGTGTGTCTCGTTAGACTGAAATCCATCAGACTGAAGGGCCTCTTTCCCGATCACTACCGGACCGAAAGACTATTTGCTCAAACAGGACGTTTGACTGACAGGACTTTTGACTGACTGGATGTTTGACTGAACGGGATGTTTGACTGAATGGGATGCCCCCGGACCTGGAAAAAGTGCAAGAACCTACGAACCTGGTTCGAGGGAAGCTCCTGCGAGCTCCATAGGAGCAATACATAAGGTTTGGGCAAATTTTATTAGGTTCGGGGGAAGGTTACAACTTTTTCCAGGTCTGATGGGATGTTTGACAATCCAGAAAGAGGCGCTTTAGTCTGATGGATTTCGGACTATTGGGCACGACCCATTAAAAGTCTTGCTTTTTCATTAATTAATTAAAAGCTTTTTTTCTTTAAAAATGGTTTTTCCCATTTTCAACATACATAATTGATTTGGATAATTGGAGTTCTACTGTACCAAAAAAATTAATAGTTCAATTAATTATTTATTTAAGAAATAAGTACCTCATAGGACCCAGTTGACCAATGGAATATCCAACTACTTTTTGCATAGTAAGTCTTTCCAACAGCTCTGGTGAAAGTAGCTGCACATGAGCTTTTCCACTTAAAATGAAGTTATTGAACTCACTGAAGTTTGAAACTGCTTCATTTTCTTGATTCTATAAGTAATTCATTTTATGTAGTAAAATTAAGGGGAGAATGAACCAAAAAACCCAATTTTGAGAGAAAAAAAAGGAGATCATTGTTTTTAGTGTTAAAGGTTTTTTAACAGCTTAACTAAATTGTTAAAAAAACTGCTCATTAAAAAATACTAAAAAATGTTTTTCTTTCATTCATAACATACTATATTTATGAAATCAACTCAAACATTTTGACTATCTTTTTAGTTCCATTTTTATAAAAAATGAGGTAATGTTTGATAATTTTCAGAAAATTAACTCTTCAAAATAGATTTTTTCTTAATACTCACCAGAGATTTCCATGCTCTAACCTCTAACAGAATAGCATGAAGCCAAGCTACATTAGTAACATTAATAAAGAAGGCCAGTTTTTCCTGTCTAGAACTTAGAAGATCCAAGTCAACAAAGGCAATTTCAGAACATTCTTCCATCCAACTGGATAGCTGAGAGTGCTCACTCAATGTTATCAGTGCTTCTAAAGAGTTCACTCCTATGGTATTGTAAGCCAATGCAGTATCTACGAAAATAAATAGATGTTAGTATAACTGCACTGAAATTTGTTTTAATGAAACTAGTCAAACTATCTTAGGCTCTAGTTAACTCATAAATGGCTGGAAGATCTAAATGGCTGGAACAAAATTTAATGGAACAAAACCTGCATATTACAAGAAAATTCCAAATATATCTCAATGAATAATTTCTGAAATAACTGATATTTTCCCACCTAAATCGATTTTACAAATAAAAAAATTTATTTAATTTATTATTAATATTTTTTAATAGATGAAAATAAACATAAAGGTTTTTATAGGTTCTTAAATACTATTCCGCAGATCATAAGTTTCAGTAGCACAGTTAATGAATGGGCTTTGTCTAAACATTTTTGTTTTCAGCAGCATGTTAAATTGGATTACACAGAAGTACCATTTTAAATTTCTTTTTATCGGTTGTTCTTTTATTAGCAAGTCTTGAAATGCTGATGACTTTAGGGAAGTTTGAAAAATCTGCACCATATAAGGAGGAATTTTTGAAAACCTAGTTAACAAGGACTTGGATCTAGAAAG
Organism: Tetragnatha versicolor; assembly: GCA_024610705.1. Classification (NCBI taxonomy): domain Eukaryota; kingdom Metazoa; phylum Arthropoda; class Arachnida; order Araneae; family Tetragnathidae; genus Tetragnatha; species Tetragnatha versicolor. The sequence goes on from JANDEH010000007.1 coordinate 51,932,112, forward strand.
TAAAAAGAAGTGGTCCCATTATGCTTAGTATAAAGGAGTTTGACAGCAATGCTTCTTTTAAATTTTACTAATAATTTATTTCATTACATCACAGGCAAAAAATCTACTTTCACCTTTAGTTAATTCCATTTTTAATTAATAAAAACAATGTGGGATACTTTAAATTATTACCATTTATCATTTCAATCATTTCCTTCATCAGTTCTCTAGCAACAAGGTCTGGGTGCCGAGGCAACATCCATTCTTCTTTTTTATTATTGAGAATTAACATTGAATGTCCTATAAAAATTATTTTGCATGTCATTATACACATTCAATAATTCTCAAATTTTCACAATATTTAAACAAACGAAAAACAGATAGTTTAAAAAAAATGCAAAAATAAAATTGAGCAATTACCATTAAAATTGATTTGATAAGATTCCATCAGTTTTGTACATGGTACAGATTTATCCAATAGTGGGACATAAGGCAGGCAAGCTTGGGCAAGAACGTGAACAAGATCAACTTTCATACGAATAGCAAATTTTTCCATCCTAAAACAAAAAATAAATCTACTGTTGAAGAAGTTTGAAGCCGTGAAAAGAAATCACAACCTTAAGAATAAGATTTTCAATCACACCAATTTTTAATCTGTAGCTAACACTTTCTTTAGTTTAGAAAATCTTAATTGACTAAATGGAAAAATTGCTTAATTGAAATAATATTTTAGGAAGTAAAATTAAACATATCAAGGAGAAAAGGGTTAAAAGAAATTCAGTACCATTAAAAAACACTAAGTTATGATAAAAATTCTGTTTTTATTTTTTAAATTTCAAGGGGGAAAATTTCATAATCATACTTATCAGGTGGAACTCCACTTTGTAAAATGATATTTTTCAGAAGGTCAACTGGGCTTTCTTTGAGGATTGAAAAGTCAGAAGTATGAGTTCTTGTTCGGGCAGAAGCTGGAATTCAAAAAATTTATAATTTAATTCTTACCTTTATACAGGGGCGTAACCAGAGGGGGGAAATGGGAATATATCCCTCAAAACTCAGAAAATTTCCTTTTTGACCATAGAAACTCACTAAAAATACCTCATATCCCCTCCTGAAATATCAACATCCCCCTCCAAATTTTTTTTCTGGCTACGCCACTACCTTTATATATAATTAAAGCTAACTAAATTAATAAACTCACCTGAAACAACACCGTGCTTCTGGCAATCCAATACTGCTGAGGTAACTTGATGCAAATGATTGAAAAGCTTGCTAAGATAGTTGTCATAATTCTTCTGCACTGGGCGGATCATTTCAGAAGACCAATCTCTCAAACCTCTAACTACTTTGGACAAATTCTTGTAGGTCATATGGATCTTGTTTTCTCGAGCAGTGTCTTTTATGGAGGTGCCATTTTGTTCATTTGCCTCATCCTCCTTCATTAAGATGGTAAACTCTTTCAGCAAGCTTGCCGCTTGCTGCCAGTTTTTTAATTCTTCAGTGAATCTTAGCCCATCCAAACTTCCTATATAGCTGCAGAGTATCTTGGTGAAGGATCCTTTCCCTTGACTTTTAGGCCAAAACAGTTCCCTGAAATCCTCATCCATGTTGTCTTTTTCAACGACCGTAATGAACTCTCTAAGAACAGAATTTATTATAGTCAGAGTTTTTTGTATTCCTCTAATGGAAGGAAGCTTCTTTTTAGAGAAAATTTTAGCATCCAAGTCCTGGACAGTTGCTGTTGAGTTATTCCAACTCTTGGAAGCCATATCCAGCAGAGTAGCCGTTAAATCTAGAGATGCTCCAGATGTACATCCTAAATCTGTCAAGAAAACTGAGTATATGTTGTCTGAGCCCTGTACAAGTTCAGGATGGCGAATTCCACCACTGATGTCAACAAGATCTGGCACTTTTAGACTGCTCAATTCTTCATGGATTGCCAAGCAGATTTCAGAGGATTGCACTCCTGTAGTAGCTGCATCCTCAATAATTGAAAGTAAAGTTTTTCCATCAGGGGTATGACTAGAAGTTGAAGATTTCATCTTTAATTTTTCACTATCTGAAAGCTTCTGTGATATTCTTTTAAGTTCTTGTATGAGAATAACTTCCTTAGCTTCACTGGATGAGTTTAACTTGAAAAGCTATAAATGGTAACAATTCAGTAAGAATTTTATTTATAAAATGTCTAACTCAATAATCAAACTGAAAACTTACCTGAATAACATCCCCGGCTTGAGTCAAGTTTTTGTTCCATAAGGAATAACGCAAAAGAGCTTCTGGAGATGACAACATACACTGAATTATACTAGACTCAGCTATTAGTTCTTTCTTGTGACTAGAAAGCTTTCCTTTTAACTTCTTTTTCTTTCTACGCTTTTTGCCTTCTTTGTCTGTATCTATGAAAAAGAATAAGTCTTTTTAATCTCTTTATCTAGTTCTTTTTAGGTATTTTATAACAGAATACATAAACCAAGAAATATTTGGCTTGATCCAAAAAAATTTACACTTTAAATTTTTTAACACCCATGCAAGTTAAATAAAATCTTACCTGATGACGAAGCACTGCACTGAGATTGTACTAAATAAAGATATTTTCTACTTTTTAAAGGCGAAACGAAGCTTGATCCTTGAAATATACCAGAGGTAACAACTTCATACCGCCAAGTAGCCTCATTGATGTGTTGCAGTAGGCGAGATGTACGTTCAACTAATTCAGCATTACAAATTGACAGCTTTGAGTCAGACTTAAATGAATCATCCATTTCAACAGCTTCTGTACTCTACCATTGGAAATAAAGAAGCTTGTTAAAAATATTTAAAAAACAAATTATTTCAATTGAGAAATTTAATATAACTTACTTTTTTTTTCAATCCTCTCTCAGTCAGTCCTAAAGTTTGATAGACATCCAGTTTTGCTTTGATTACAATACGAGATAAAAGGGATAAAATTTCCTTTGTTATTAATTCATTGCAAAGAAAGGAATATGGCTGCATCCCACATGAGCTATTACTCTCAGTACTTTTAGAACTAAACTGATTTAAATATCTAGATTCTCCATCATCACAATCTTTGAGCTTAACGGTGCTAAATACAAAATGATTTTGAAATGACTTTTCATTATCTGATGATGGAGTATAATCAGCAAGTGATGAAAATGATTCTTTTTTAGCCAAAGAAGCATTAGCATCTCCCTCGCAGCCTTGGTCAGATTCAGCAGCCAGTTCATTTGATTCGGGAAGAACACTGGACATGGTAAAGAGCAGAGAGAAAATGTTTTCTAAAATTTCCACACGAAAAGCCAAGGGCAGTATTGTCTTCACTTCTTCTTCAGCTTTTTTTATTCTACCAGATACAACCTTCAAATAAGCTCTTTGAGGATCAAGACTGTCAATGAGTTCAGACCATGCATCTTTATTTTCAGGAGTTTCAATGTCTTCCAGTTCATCCATTTCATTGGTAGTAAACTTTTGTAAAAAAGCATCAGTGATTTCAATCTTTTTTGTCAAACAAACATCTTTAAATTCACAGCTGAGACGTATTGCTTCCATAACTAGCACCAAAGATAAATATCCTGAGTAAATAGCCTGATCTGTGAGGTGGACATTGACATCGAGAGGATATGACAATTGACCTGAAGACAAAAGCTTGGTGTAAATATTAAGACATTTTCTAGTGTTTTGAAATATGGATATTAAAATATAATACCAACATAAAAAACTACATTTATCATAAGCTCTGCTGAACAAAAAGAGATAATAACTTCATGAAACTTTATTTTTGAGGTTGAGGATTGCATGCTTAGTTTATTCATAGCTTTCAACATGGGAGATAGAATACTATATAGACTACTGCATAAATAAATGTCACAACCAATAGAGGTTTAAAGTAGATATTTTTGCATAGGGAATCAGTTAAATAGGGATTTTTTTAAAGTATATCTATAGTAAAATAAAAAGAAATAAAATGTCAATTATTTTGGGACTTACCAACACAAATATTGGCATTTCTCAGTATTAAATTTATCTAACACTTTCTCAAGTAATAAGATTTTTCATGCCTATAGATCACTTCCTTTTTTGTGATGGATGTTCTGTCTTTTGGTAAAATTCAAGCGATTTATATTAAATTGGGGATTAACAGACAAGGGTCAGAGTTCAGAAGTTTTATGAATAAAGTGGGAGGGTTGACATGCATGATTTATCATAAGCCAAACAAAAAACTCTATAAACCAATAAGCAATTAAAGTGAGCAATAAACCAATATTCAAAGATATATTAAATAGTTGGATAAATTTTAAAAATATATTAAACAATGAGGTTTTTTAATGGCATAAACAGTACCTTGAACAAGGTGAAGCATCTCTATGACTCTTCTTGGTGGAATGTTTTTTAATCCAAAAATAGTATGAAGAACCCTCAAAGGGGATTGTGTTTGTAGGAGAAATAAAATATTTCTTTTTTTACTGTTGATTTCATCTAGATTTGCATTAGGATTAATACTTCTGAAAGAACATGAAAAAATGTTTCAAAATCAACCAACAAGTATAAACAAGGCTCAGTTTGAACCAAAGCATGCTGGAGCAGTATTCTGCTATATCTCCTCACAGGATTTAAAAGAATGTTTATTTAAAAATAGAAATTTATAATTTCTAGTGAGGGAATCTGGCTTACAATTAATTGTTACATGAACCATCTTTTCTGCAAAGTTTTTTAAGTTTATGAAGGAAATATGCAATAGCAAAAAATATAATATAGTAATACAATTCAGATAACTGGCACCAATGTGTCTGGTCCAGGGTTGGAAAAAACATGCTTTTTTAATAAAAAACAAAAAACATGTTTTATTTGTTTTAAACGTGTTTTTTTTGTTTAAAACATTTTATTTGTTTTTTACCCTCCACATAGAAATGATAAAAAAATCCATGATTTTAAAAAATTTAAATTTGACTTTTCAAATCGAAATTAGATTAATAAAGCTATACTTTTAAATACACCACAAACAGTTCATTCTTTTAAATGATTTTTGTAAGTTTTCTTCACAGCATCATGCTCTTTATCAAGCAATGTACTGCCTATGTCATGGCGATTTGGTGGTTTGTACCCAAGCCTATACTTGGCACCATCTTTTTAGGCTCTGGGTGATCCATACATGAAAATAGTGAGTTTGTTGCCTAAATAAAGGGAGCAACTAGCTAAAAAACTACATGTGTTTTAAACAATGTTTTTTTCTTTGTTTTAAACATGTTTAAAACAAGTGTTTTAAACGTAACAACCCTGGTCTGGTCTATAACTAAAATTCATTTGAGAACTCAATTATTTGAAGGAATTTATGAGTTCATGTAATCCTTCTGGGTTTGAAAATTTCAAGATAATTGCTTTATTTTTACACATTGTCCAAGAAAAGCTAAAATTTAGTTGTCAAAGGTAAAGTTTTTTATTCCAAAATTTTGAAACTTTTCTCACCCCCCATTTGGTTATCATTCTAGCACCTCACTTTCCAGAAATTGGTCCCTGTGTTCAAACACATCACTAAGTTGAAGTTAAAGGTACTCACCTATAAAAGTCCATACAAAGTTCCATCAAAACTATATTTAATTTAAATTTATCACAAGCTTCTGAGAGAGCACTGGCAGGAATATCCTAAATATTGAGAGAAAAAAGTGTGTAACCTTTGGAGAAGTAGCTGAAATTTACACAAATTCTGTTTTTAAAATGGGACCTTTCCTTTCAGTTTGGTAAATCTGAGTCCTCATTTGAAAAACTACTTGAAATTTTTTTACCAATTGTTTAATTCTTCTTTACTCATTAAAACTGTGTTCTCATAACATCCAAGTTATATAAAAGCAAATTTGACTTTAATAAAACCAACAACAAAGTCAAATTCTACCCAGGCTAGTTTTGCTCTTAGAAGTTGACAGTCAGTTTCATTAGTTTTTGATCCAAGAGCTACATTAACATTGGACCCCAAGTTAACTCTCTGAATGAAAATGATTTTAATTTTATCAACCTTTTACACTGTTATTGAATACATAGATTTCCATACTTATTCCATAGATTTTGGGTTGAAAAGAAAAATTAAATAAAAAGGCATAAATAAAGAAATACTACCTCATTCCATGTTTTTATCAGCTCAATAACATTCATAGCTGATGCATCATCTTTGCAAAGACTCCAAGATGACAGTAAAATCAATGGCTTTAATCTTACAAACAAACTATCTTGCATTACATTTTCACAAGCGATGAATTTACCATCAAGGATGCTATCGATACAAAATTCCTGTGCAACAAAGTAATAAAAAAGTAAATCTTCAAAATAGTTTTTGTTTCAGATATTTTTATCAAACTAAAATTCAAAATAGCTAAGTTTAGGAAAACAGACTGCAAAAAAACACAAGAAAGTCATTTAAGAATTTCACAAACTGTTCAGCATGTCTAAACGATGTGTGCATTTCATATTTCATACAGAGAGAGAAATAGTCCTTTTTTTATTTTTATCACTAACAAAATATAATTGTTTTAAAATTAAACATATTTTAACTTACCATTATATCTTTCACAAAATGAGATGAGCTCTCAAGACAGCTTAAAAGGGCATCTTGATGAGAAAATGTGCCATCTGGTGCAAAGCACTTTGGGTAAACTACTTTAGTTTCAATATCACTACATCTCAATGCTTCCTCCTTTTGAAAGGTAAAAAAGTTCTTTAAAAGTACAGGAGACGACCGACAAAATAGAGCCTGATGCACTTTTGTAACATCGAGGTTCTTAGATTTACAAAGTTGTAGGATAAATAAAAATATTTCTTCTGCATATTTCTTCTTTTCAGAATTTGTAATAGATTCAGGGAGAATGCTAAGCAAGAAGTAAACTTTGGATCGAAGGTCCCTCAAATGTTGCAAATTATCACTCTTCACAGATTTAGATTTGATTGATTTGAGAGTGCTCAGTAAATTTTGAGAATGGATTTCTAATGTAACTGAATTTATATTTGTTTCACAATTACTTATATTTGGGATAAAAAGCATCTCCAAGAGTTTTGAGACAGCACCTGCATTTTCTGCAAAAGCAGATTTTAAAGCAGATACTGTTTTAGGTGAGATTTTCAACCTGTAATCCACATTTTTGAGGGTTGGTGACCCAACCTGAATTTCTAAAAGACGAGAATGAATAGAGGATAATTCCTGAAAGAAAAATTTTCAAGTTATAGTTATATCAATTTGTTTTTAAGTTCCAAGTTTAAATGACTTACGCTTATATAAGATCAAATACGTTTTCACCAGAATTTTTGAAATTAATGCTATAAAATATTTTTTAAATGTTTCAGTGTTTAAAAATAATTTGTATGAAAAATACTAATTAAATTTTAATTTCATAAAACACTTCAGCATAAAAAAGAAAGGTACTACTATAATTTAAAGATTTTGATTTTTGTTTACTTAAATTTTGTAAAACATTGGCTTATGAACTTAGGGAACGTACCCATACTACGTGACCCATTTTTTGCCCCCCTCCCCCTCCTTGGTGACCATCCGTAGTATATGCCAAGACCCCCCCCCTCTAGTTTTCACGTAGTAATTCATAAATATGGTTTGCCATCATTTTTTGCAAACAGAAAGTTTTAAAAAAATAATTTTACTTAATTTCTCTAATTTTAATAATTAATTTGGCTTAATTAGTCTTAATTTGGCAAATTTCAATAATTAATTTGGCTTAATTTTGTCGTATTGACTAGAAGAAATTGACTATGGGACGAAACCCTAAGCCCCCCTCCCCCCTGTGACCGAGCGTGGTATTTTGAAGACCCCCCTCCCTCCCCTGAATGGGTCACATAGTATGGGTACGTTCCCTTATAAGAAAAAACTAAACTTTTTAGAAGAAAAAAATTGTATCCAAGTATTAGTAGGATGATGATTATGAATATCTCTTAATTATCATCGTCTTATAACAAATTACTTACTTCAAGTGCCAGGTGAGAATTATTCAAAAAGGTTTCAACTAAAATATTGAAATCAGATTTTGTTTTTAAAGACTTGACTTGTGTCTGAAAAATATAGTAAATATAGAATATCAAATTACCTAATAACATAGCTACAGTTTAGTGTAACATAATTGTAAGGTCATAAAATTTACACTTACTGTACATCCAATGTCCAAAAGCAGTTGACATGATAAAAACCCCAATAGACTAGGACATGATACAGACGGCCAGGCTGATCTGAAATACATTAATTTAAACTTTTACTAATAACATACATAGGACAGGCAAGAAAAGTACCTATAACTAAAAACCTGGTTTTAGAGAAGTGCGCGCCTCAAATTTTAGTATTCAACTGTAATCACGGGCGTAGCTATAGCTTTTCCATGGGGGTGTTCGAGAATTGATTTTACAAAGAAAAATTTAAAAAAACACATCATTACCTCCTCCAGAACTAATTTTTTTTATTTAAATTGTGGTTAGTTAAACATTTTTTATTAAAATCAATGATTTTTTTAAAAATCGAGGGATTTAAATCAAGCAACCCTGCCATGCCGGCTAGTAAAAACCCGGTCGCTAGGATTGCATTTCCAACCCCCCATTCCTAGGTGATTCTGAGTCCTCTAGGTGTGCCCTACCCCTCCAACAAGTTACGAAACACTTATCTGAAACACCCTGTTTAACATGGATCAAACTTTTAGGGGGGTTTGGGGTTCTCTCCCAGAAGTTTTTTTTAAATTTGACCCTTAAAAGTAATGAATATAAGATTTTTAACTCATTTAAGACTTTTTGGGTTACACCTGAAGCTCATTGTGGAAAAGGAAATTACAGAATTTTCAAGTGATGTGCAGCTAACTTTCAAACATTGGGAGAGGGTGTCCCTCTTCCCTCCCTCTAAATGATGCCCATGAAGTCCAGATCTTCATTACATCTTTCATTTTATTTCTAATGCAGGTTTTCAACCTGTTTAGAGTGCACAGGCAGGCGCCTGTGCGCAAGATTTGAAAATATGGGTAGTCAGCTTAAAAGATTGTTGCTTTGGCTAAGGGGGGGGTCTGGGCCCCCTAAACCCACCCCCTTGTATACGTCTATATGACTGTATATTGGAAGCATGTCTGAGAGAAGGTTAAATTAGGTTCAGAAGTTTGCAACTTTTTTCCAAGCTTGCAAAAGAATGTGTCCTAATGGGAGATTTATCCTTCAGGTTTTCAAGGTTAGGTGGTTAACTTTCAGAATGGTTCTTTATTTGTTTAGTAAGTATTTTAGGTAAAATCTAAAGTGGGTTCTGGTTGGCGCCTCTTGGCGAATATTTAGTCGCCAACTTCACTTTGATACCTAGGCGCTTCTACTTCACTTGGCCTTTGAGAACTCACTTCTAGATTTAAGCCAGTATGGTACTGGTATTAAATTTTATTTATTAAAAGAACAAACAGTATAGTTTGTATTTTATGTTGAAATAGAATGAAACAATTACAAAATTTCAAAGAAATAAAAAGATGTTGTTAGGCCAACTGAAATGCTGGTATTGCTCTCCTGGCATCACCTCGGAATCGAACTCTTATGTTTTTCTTTAACTGTGAGTAGTTACTCTGTAATTTATATTTTCTAACATGTTTTATGCAAATTATGATGCCTATGAGTATATGTAAATTAACCTGCCTATATAAATGTTTATCAATGTGGACGATCATGGCAGAGCCTGATAAAACACTGTATGACGAATAGCTTTTTGGTTTCTTCTAAATAAACCATTAATGAGTTTACTACCTAATCCACTGCGTTAAACTTCAATGTTACGTTTTATGTAACAGATGTAAAGAAATAAAATTACTTACCTCACAATATTGGGATTTTTAGCGACACTTAGCAAAGTAGTCAGTAAAGATTGTTTATCTTTTTCACATACGTCTTTATGCTTTAATAAAGCAAAGACGCATGCCCTGGCCAGTTCCCACTGACCCAAATAAACATGGTTACAAATTTCTCTGAACAAAAAGTCAGACATTTTGATTTAAATTCACTAAATTAGCTAATCCATTTTTAATTTAGTTATGACTTGACATCCCCTTGCATGCACATGACACTAGGTTTTGTAAACATAAAAGAGCTGTTGCCACATTAATGGTTACTTTTAAATATTTTAAGTGGTTTCTTTTTCAAAAATAAGGTTTTTATTAAATAAAAATTGTTATTAAAAATAAGTTTTAACAAAACAAAAAATATTATATTAATCAGAGCTATCTAGTGTTTGAACAGTTTACCAAAATAACTTTTTCCTTCAATGTCGTGGTGGCAATCATTCACATTGTACACAAAAACGTAAACAGACATTGAAGGGTAAATTTAAGAGAACACATTGGTATTTTAACCATTAATTGCAACAATGTTTTCTGCAGTTGCTCGTTTAATACGACCAGCAAGAGTTTTGAGATCTTCTCTTCTCTTAAAAAACTCGAAATTGTTTTCGACAACACCCAGAATATTATCTACACCCGAAGGAAGTAAACAAGATGTAAAACCAACTATCCGGCCCACTAATGAAATGAAAACAGCCCAACTCAGTGAATATGGGCTTTATGTTGCTGAGTGTTTGCCTAAATATGTACAGAAAGTACAAATAGCTCATGGAGATGAATTAGAAGTCTTGGTGTCTCCAGAAGGAATCATACCTGTTTTATCTTTCCTCAAAGATAATCATCTTGCTCAGTTTGAGTCTCTTGTTGATATAGGATGTATGGATGTACCCACTAGAGAGTTCAGATTCGAAGTTGTGTATAATCTCTTGAGCATAAGGTACAATGCCAGAATTCGAGTGAAAACCTACACCGATGAGCTTTCGCCTCTTGATTCTGCTTATGAAGTGTATAAGGCTGCTGATTGGTATGAAAGAGAGATTTGGGATATGTATGGGGTGTACTTTGCCAACCACCCTGATTTGAGAAGAATCCTCACCGACTATGGATTTGAAGGGCACCCTTTCCGTAAAGACTTCCCATTGAGTGGCTATGTTGAAGTCAGGTATGATGACGAAGTTAAACGAGTTGTGGTAGAACCATTGGAATTGGCTCAAGAATTCAGGAAGTTTGATTTGGTTGGACCTTGGGAGCAGTTCCCTGCTTATTCTGCTGCGGCAGCTGCTGTGCAAGAGATACCCTTACCAGCCCCAGCTGCTGAGAAAAAGTGAAGAATTACTGTTATACTGTATTGAAATGTTAGAAATTTTGAATTGCATATAATCCTTATGAATGTAACACAGCTACAATAAATTAAAGGAATATGTTGAAGGCTATAGAAGTGATGTATTTATTGCTTAATATTATTGGCAAATTTTTAAAATGCAGTTCTTAAAGCCTATGTTGAAATAATTAGGAGTAACAAGGCTGCTCTTATGGAAGGAGAAATCTTATGATGAAGTGGTGAAAAAATATTTGTATTACAATTTTTGTATTATGAAATAATAATTATAATGGGTTCAATTCCATTAAAGGTCCCACTAAATACCCCAAGTTCTTATGAACACCATCTATTCAAATATCGACACATATTTTTTTATTTTTATTGATAAACTGTACAGTTATTAATCTAACTAAACATTTTAATCTATGAGTTTGAAATTACTTAGCAATATTTCTACTTTTTGGTGACTAAAAGAGCAAGGTGGTATTTAGCAGGACCTTAAACGGAATTGAACCCTATAATGATTTAAATTGTCTTTTATTTTTTTTTCGTTTGTCTAACTCTGTCAAATCTTTTTTTTTGTAAGTTAAAAAACTTATTTGAAAGTATGTTTCTGGATATCAGTGAGCAATCGTATGTTAGGAATAAATCTGTTGTCGCCGCATTTGCGACACGCTTGAGTGGTGAGAAACAAAATGTTGAAAAACCTAAAGTAGTTGTTAACTACACGGAATCAATGGGTGGTGTCGATCGTGCGGATCAGTATGCATCAACCTATTGTTTTCTTAGAAAATCCCTCAAATGGTGGAGGAAAATGTTTTTTTGGGGCATGGAGATGTTCTGTATAAAATAAATTCTTATATTTTATATAAATGCGTAAAAAAATCCAAAAATGAAAAACCCATGTCCCATTTGAAGTTTGTCAAGCGCTTAGTCGATCAACTCGCGGGGGAATTCCGAGAAGATCGATCAAGACCATTACCTCAAATCAAGAAGCCAAGGCTTGACAAAAGACTTCACATCTTGCGTAAGGGCAAAAAAAGGGATTGCGTAGTTTGTTCCAACTGGTTCCTTTCTGTTGCTTATTAGGCTGGAGTGCAAAGGGTTAAAATAGTAAATGTGTATGAATATTGATTTCCAAGTTAAATAAAAAGACATGGGAGAAGACCAGTGATTAATGTGGGCAGGGCAATGACGGATAATTTTTACAACAGCTTTTTAAACAAATGGACTTATATTAGGAAATATGCAGCAATCCAGCATCCCTTTTGGGGGCCTTTTTGAAAACTTTCTATGATTTGGAATGAATTGAAATTTTGTGAAGGGTTCTTTTCTGTTGATTAGAATTTTGTAAAGGGTCCTTATACGGACCCATTTTTTCTATAGATGAACCCCTGACTAAACTTGGAACTTTGCACTGTCTCACCAATCAAAAGTTTAATTAATTGAGAAATCTGATAATCAGGGTACAATTTACACCAAATTAGCAAAATTTTACCAACTTGTTGCAGATGCATCAAATTTTTCAAGAGACAGCTTTAAAAATGGAGGGGGAAATCACTGAAACAAGCACTCAAACAGTAAATCAGAATTAGAATTTCAACATCAAAGAACATATTAAAAAGTTTTGGGTAGTTAGGTGAGGCTGCCCCTCTATCTCAACTCATTCTTGAGTTTTTCATTTGAAACTGTAGCAATTCAGCATGCTGCTTGTCAGGTATAACAGAAAACATACAAATCGTATAAAAACTCAACTGCACTTTAGTACAGTAGCTTAGCAGGGGTGAATGGGAACAAGCCCTAGTATCACTAGTGTAGACGCTTGATGGACCAAAGTGGCTTGAAGCTTGAAAGTTATCCCTATGAAGTGGTCAAAAGTATTACCACATTATCTGCTCTCCAGCTGAATGTTCTGTGATAACGAAAACAAATTATGTCCAATTTTTTTTAATAATCAAAGCTAACATCCTTCATTCAAGAGCTGCTGGTAACAACAGATTTCACAGAGGCTTTCATTGTTAATAATTGTGGTTCTTAAGTTTAATCAATTGAATTTGTTATGCTTTTTGTTCAACAATTTTTTTACTACCCTCTGTCAACTGTTCTCAATTACCCCTGATATTTTTACATCAGGGGTAATTGAATCTCTGGAGGAAGAACAACTCATAACTACAAATGGATAAGTTTTTTCTATTTGTAGGAGCTTCCCTATACTAGCAAGACTTCTAGATTGGTTGCCAAGTAAAGGAGTCGAGTAGAATTTAATAGTATTAACTCCCCAACCAATCTAGAAGTCAAGTTCCCATTTATTAAAATTACTCGCTTATGCAGTTGTGTTGTTCTTCCTCCAGAGAGAGATAATACTTTTTTAAAAGTAAACGTTTCTTTTTTTATCAGAAAGGTGGTTGATATTTTTTGTGTAAGTATTTATCAGTACTTCTTGCTCTGGACTGGAAAAGAAGCTAGAGAAAAACTGTTCTGTTTGCTAGTGTTGTGACTTTTCTAGATAAAGTACAGGTGGCCAAAGTTCCAGACAATCATATTTATTACAAGACAGCTACAGACTAGGACAATCACATTGCGCGCAGTTAGTAAACAAAAGACGAATGATAAACATGAAGTAGAGAAGAGACACAGTTACAGTTACAACCTTGGATACACTATAATACAGAAAAACCCAATAGTCTCCCCCACTTAATTAAGACATGACATGGAACTAATTGTATTATTTATACATCACAAAGTCCTTAAATCGAGAAGGTAAGTGTCCTTGTCGTCTCGGTCTAGGTTGTGCATAGCTGGAATTAGGTTGCACAATCACAGAACTGGATTCAGGTGGTGGTTGAGGGAAACTCGGACGGATTCTAGGCACATGGAAGGATTTCACTGGTCCAAAGGAAACAGTTTTCTGGGGAACTAAGCTTGACTTTAGTTGGTTTATGTGTCTCTTGATTTTTCTCCCAGAGTCTAGACTGATGAGGTAGTGGCGAGTACCCATCTTCTTTTCCACTTTACCAAACTGCCAGATGTTTTTGTTGTTGATGTAGAGGCGAACTTGGACTCTCTCCCCCACTTGAAATGCTCTTACGGGGTTACTTGAACTTTTTGATGATTCTGGATGATAGGGGAAAATTGCGTCCAAACGGATTCTAAAGTCTCTTAGAAGGTAGAGTTCGGCAGGGGATTTTCCACATGCAAGAGGAGTTGCTCTGTATCGAAAAAGAATATTTTGAACTTTGGCTTGAATAGATGTTGATTCGAATATTGAAGCTTTTAATTTATGTTTTAAGGTTTGAACATTTCTTTCAGCAAGACCGTTAGTAGCAGGGTGTCCTGGAGCTATGAATTTTTGAATTATTCCTCTACTTGAACAATATGCATGGAACTCTTCACTTTTAAAAATTGAGGCATTGTCAGAAACCATGACTTTAGGATATCCATGGGACGTAAAAATTTTTTCTAGCAGCTTGATGGTTTTAGAACTGGATGGGGCATCTTTTATTACTTCGATTTCAGCCCACTTTGATTTAGCATCTACACACACTAGAAAAAAACAATCTTCGAATGGTCCGGCATAATCTATGTCAGCGGTTCCCAAAGTGGTCCATATGGACCCCCAAGGGCCCACAGCAACTTCCAGGGGGTCCACGGGCATGAAAATGAAAATTGGGGGTCCACAGCGACTTCTAGGGGGTCCTCGGGAAAAAAATCATCAAAATAAAAATTTTGATAAGTTTAAAAAATTTGGTCTTTTTATAATCAAATTTTAGAAGTATGAAAAGTTGGTTATCACCGTGTCCTCGCAACACGAGCCGGGCAATGGAATCTTTTCTCTCTTATCACGGTGGGGAGCAGGGTGATTTGAGGTTAAACCTCAGTCATTGAAACCTAATGTCAAACCACCTAATACAAATACAAATACAAATTAAGTCGACCAACTACAGGCGTAAGCCCAGCAAGGTTGGTCCAGTCTTTTTAACTCAAACTACCGGAATCCAACTCAAACTACCTAGTTTATCCCTTCCATTAAAAGTAGGTTGGAATATTCCAGTTTTCCCTCTCTGTATATTTTTTATATATAGTATCTTCACATAATTCTTATTCCCTACTTATATTTTTAGAAATAATTATTCAATGAGTTAAAATTGAAATGTGGATTTTATTGCTTGTTTCTAGCAATAACATTTTATAAGGAGGGTTTTGGTGAACAAAGGGTGCTTAGGCAATACGTTTTCACATTTTAAAAACCATTGAAATAATTTTATATTTTAAGATTAACCGGGTGCTAGCAAAAAGTTCTATGATAAATTGTCAAAAATTAAATGTCATATTAATAAAAAATTTTAAAAATCAAACTAATACTATCATTTGACTTCTGTTACATTTAGCCTTAGCCATTGGTGGCCATTTTCTCATGTGTAACTTGTTAAACGTCAATATTAAAGGCGTGTTTTCAAGATTTGAATCCAGCTAATCCTTAAGTACCTAATTTTTTAAATTCAAATATCAGTTTGTTTATATTTTAATGTTATAATCGATTTTTACAATTGAATATTTTCATTTTAGTTCTCCTTTTGG
Source organism: Tetragnatha versicolor (assembly GCA_024610705.1). Lineage (NCBI taxonomy): Eukaryota > Metazoa > Arthropoda > Arachnida > Araneae > Tetragnathidae > Tetragnatha > Tetragnatha versicolor. The sequence goes on from JANDEH010000007.1 coordinate 51,947,823, forward strand.
TAAAACTTAACTCTCAGTATTTCTTTCTGCTATGGAAAACTCATGAAATTGTTTTCAAAATTTATAAATTATGTTCAATCATATGTAAATGATTTAATTTTTAATGTACTATGTATAAAAAGCAACAAATGTTTTTTATTACAAAAACATTTTCATTTCAATTTCATAAATTAAAAACCAATTTCTGTAATGTATAATTTGACTTCTTTTCATAGTTGAACTTAATTATATATTGTTTGTTAACATGCCATGTATTAATTTTAATTATTTCTTAAATTTTATGATTTGGTTGAATGAACAACTCACTCATAAGCCATTAACTTTGACAAGTTTGCGGCCAAAACTTTTATTAAAGCTAAAAGTTTTTGTGCCTTGAAATGTAATGATATTAAAAGTTTAGATTTGTTTTTAGTTTCATTCATTTTAAATGTTTGATTTTTATAGTTTCATTAAAAATGTAGTGTAACCATATCAATGGCACTTGAAACAACAACCTTTTATACACATTTAAAAAAAATTACAACATTTATGCGGGGTTTAGAAATATATATAATAAACATAAGATTTTTAGCTACTTTTTGAACGGTCCCTATAACAGGGGGTCCATGGGGTACAAAAAATTTCGTCAGGGGGTCCATGGGCCAAAAAAGTTTGGGAAACCCTGATCTATGTGGATCCGGTCCCAATTGTTAGCAGGAACATCCCAGGGATGAACTGGAACTTTTGGTGGATTTGACTGTGTCAGCGCACAACCTTCACATCCCTTGACTAATTTTTCAATCTCTCGATCAATACCAGGCCAGTAAATGTATTTCCGGGCGAGTTGCTTCATTTTTGTGATCCCCAGGTGAGTTTCATGAAGCTCTTCTAGTAATCTTGATTGTAAAGTTTTGGGCACAACAACTCTGCTCCCTCGAAATAGTATACCATCAAGTAGTGTAAACTCAGAGTCCTCGGAGTTGTTTTTCAAGTTCTGGACAATTTTATGTAGTTCTTCATCCTTGTTTGTTTCTGTTTGGATTGTCTTGGCAGTAATGTCTTCATTTGAAATTTGAAAAATGTTTTCAGCACAAACTTGATTAGCTTCTTCTCCTATGTATTCATCAATTGATCTGGGTTTTTGAGTTACATCTGGAACTTTGAAAGATCTTGAGAGACAATCGGCATTTTCGTTTTGAACTCCTTTTTTGAATTTAACTGTATAATCAAAGCTTGAAAGGTAAGAAGCATAGCGTAGTAAACGTGCAGATGTCATTTTGGGTAGAGCCTTGTTAGGATGGAAAATTCTTGTTAACGGCTCATTGTCAGTAATTAGAGTAAAATTTTTCCCAAAAAGATAGTTGAAGAAGTGTGTAACTCCAAAAATAATCGCTAATGCCTCTCGATCCAGCTGGCTGTAGTTTGTTTCAGAGGTATTGAGTGCACGGGATGCGTATGCAATTGGTCTTTCGACGTCTTCTACTAGATGACTCAATATGGCTCCTACTCCCGTTGGGCTTGCATCAGTTGTCAGGAGAAGAGGTAAGCTTGGATTGAATGGTACCAGAACACGATCGCTGGTAAGCTCACTCTTTAATTTCAGGAAAGCTGATTCGCATCTAGAAGTCCAAGACCAAGCTTCATTTTTTCTCAGCAATCGTCTGAGAGGGTAAGATGTTGTTGAAAAATCTGGAATAAAGCGAGAGTAGTACGTCACCAGTCCCAGGAATCTTTTAATATCTTCTGCATTTGAGGGACATGGCATCTCTTGAACTGCTCGGATCTTCTCTGGAGATTTGCTTATTTTGTTGTGTTCAACAATGTGTCCGAGATATTCTATCTTATTTTTGAAAAAAGAGCATTTTTGCTTGTTGAGGTGTAAATCATATTCAGAAAGTCTTTGAAGACAAGCAGTTAGATTTTTAGTACACTCTTCTAATGTTTCACCATGAATAACGATGTCATCGAAATACGCTTCTGTTTTGGGCAAACCTTGAAAAATTTGAGTTAGAATTCGGTTGAATTCAGCTGGGGCTGTCTTAATCCCAAAACTAAGTCTATGCATTCTATATGTACCACGATGTGTTGAGATGGTTTGAATATGGCTGCTTTCTTCATCAACTTGAAGATGTAGGTAAGCTTTGTACAAATCAAGTTTGCAAAAGAACTTTGAATTTCTTAAACTGTGCAGGACGTCTTCAATTTTTCGAATTGGATGGTTGGCTTGGATGAGACGTTCATTGATACCACATTTATAATCCACACACAGTCTAACACCCCCATTTGGCTTGGGTATGACCACCAATGGAGACCCCCAGTCACTTGTTGGGACTAGACTGATTACTCCATCTGCTTCCAGGGCATCCAGTTCTTGGTCCACTCGATCTTTTAAGGCGTATGGAACGTCACGTTCTCTTGTGTAGACTGGTCGTGCACCTTCTCGTAGCTGAAGAGATACTTTAAAACCAGGGACGCACCCAACTCTTTCTTCAAAAAGTGGTGCGAATTCATCCAAAATAGACTTGAAATCACTTAACTGTTGCACTGGTGATTGAGTTGAGATGCACGAGATACTATCGTCAAGTTGTTGAAGTTCGATCCCCAAAGCACGAATCCACTGCCTGCCTAGTAGAGCAGCGCACCCTTTTGGAACTATGTGTAGTTCTCCTGAGATTTCTTTATTATTGAACGTTACAGTAACATCAACTTTACCCTTGGGGTGAATAACATTTCCAGAGTATGTGCGGAAAGCAAGCATTGACTTTTTTAAAGGTATATTTAAATCCAAACAGTTAAAATCATTCTCTGATAGTAATGAAAATTTGGTACCTGTATCTATTTCGAATTTTTGAGATTTGCCATTGAGATATACAGTCGCTATGTATTTATCTGTGTCCTGGAAATCGAACAAGTCTATAACTTGCTGTTGACCATACGTTATTTTGTTGACACTAAAGTTGAAGTTTTCTTGAAATTCTGAAGATTTGATAGCATGCACTTTTGGTTTACTCGGTTTGGCCTTCATGAGAGTGGTTATGCATACTCGGGAAACATGACCAACTTTTTTACACAAGTCACACTTGAGGTTATTTTTGTTAGCGCGACAGTCTTTGACTCTGTGGTTGTCCTTGCCGCATCTGATGCACAGATTGTCGATACCTAAGGCTTTATAGTTGGGTTGAGGTCTGGGTTTACTCCTGGAATACTGTGCTACTTTGTTAGTGTCAAATGTGTCGTATCTTGGTAACCGGTTCTGTGGCTTTTGGGTAAGCTCTTTGCTTTCGATTTTTGACGCTTCCAGTGCGATTGCTTTAGACAGGATGTCATCAAATGATGTGGTGTCAGATTGTAGAATTTGTTCGCGCACCCAATCATCTCGCAAACCTCGAATGAATTGCGCTCTCAGGAAAACATCAGCAATTTGGATAGTTTTTTCACATTCGCACTTGATAGAAAATTCACATTCCACTAAGTCACGCTGGAGGGCAGCCACAAAATCAGAAATGGATTGGCGCTCACCTTGATAGATGTTTAGGGATCGATCCCAGTTGATGGGTACGGGTTGGCGATAGATGACGTAGTCAGAGATAGATTGCCAAGTCTGGCAATCGCGAGTTGAATGACGAATGCTGTGCGCGATTCATCCAAATTGACGTAAGAATGCGCTCTTGTGTTCTGCGTTGTATTGTAACATTCCGAAATGGCCAATTCAGAAGTGATGACGCAAATGACTCGGAAAACCAATCAGCTGTCATGTTGTGCTTAGGGATCTAAAAAATCGTTTCATTCGATTCCGGAATTGATTCCTGAGGCTTGATTCCAACCTAGAATCGATTCCTTAGGGCCAGTATCGAAAAAGTAGGAAGGATAATTAGTTAATACGGATATTATACCAAAAAATACGGATATTATAAGAGATAAAAATAATATATAATAATATAAATATATAATAGTAATATAATAATAATAATCAATAATAATATAAATATAAATAGTAATATAATAATATAAATATATAATAATAATATAATCAATAATAATATAATCAATAATAATATAAATAGTAATATAATAATATAAATATATAATAATAATAATAATAATAATATAAAATAGTAATAATAATAATATAAAATAGTAATAATAATAATATAAAATAGTAATATAATAATAATATAAATATAAAATAATAATATAATAATAAAAATATATAATAATAGAAAAATATATAATTATAATATATTATTGTAATATCTAAATTAATACAGAATTATTAGCAAATTTGTTAAGTACGATTCCTAAGATTCAATTTCTGCTGGAATCGATTCCTTCAAGGGTTCGATTCCGGAATCGATTCCTTCAGAAAATATTAAGAACTTAGTTGTGGCAATCGCGTTGAATATGCGCGGATTTCAAATATTACGATGTCTCTGCGCATTTCAAAACAGTTCTTTTGTTTTGGAAGGCAGAGGTGTGTAAGGTTTTCAGTACGGGAATATGGTATGTTATTTGTGTTTTTTATTACTTAAAATGCATTAATGAAGAGTTATTAAGTTGAATTAGGATATTTGTATAAGTATTTTACTATATTAAGAATATTCGCCGTAACCTTAATATTCAGTGAAGCGTATTGAAATACACATGCGTAATTATGCGTATCTTATAAGGGTAATTAATCTTTGAAATTATATGTCATTTCTTAATTTATCGGACGAGAAACAAGACGCCATTGTTAGATTAATATTGCATCATAGTATATTTAAGTCTTGAAAATTCGTCAATCAAGTGATAAATACTTTAAATTATGTTATAATATGTATAAATTGCTTCCTTATTACGTTTAAGTAGTTTAGACTATGTTTTTAGCTGTCTGCAGCTTGGAATTTGGCGCCTTTCGATTTTGGCGACAAAAAAAACTTAGCGCCAAAAAACGCGCCAAGGCGTACCCATGAAATAGGATTTTACCGATGTTTAGAAAATAATGTTGAGACACAACCACATTCTTTTTTGGAATCAGCATTTGTTTGAAGTATTTCACAAGATCATCACGAGAAAGAGTCTTGACAGGTTTTTCTGGACCCAAGAATGCAGCCAGGTTGTTGTAGTGAGTTGAGCCGATTGAAACACACAGGAGTTGAGCAATTTTCGCAGGATCTAAAACACCTTTCATACTGCAATAATTATCGAAGCGCTCTAAGTAACAGGAAAACTTTTCTTTCTTCGGATCGTAGCTTTCGAACGGTGAAATGTTCGTTAAACTAGTAGAAGTATTTGAAGGTTCCTTAGAAAAGAATTTTTCCATAGTCGACATCATTAGCTGTTGCTGTTCTGTAAATGCTGTCATAAACTGCTTAAACTGATCGGCATTCATTTTGAAGATAGAAAGTGAGTCAGAGTACTTTAGAAGCCGGTAGAAAACGAAATCGAAAAAGCGCAGTCCGTTAGTTCTGTTTTAGCCGGATGACTCATAAGCGAACTTTCATTCCTTTTTTTTTTCATCGTCGCCAAATCTGTTGTGACTTTTCTAGATAAAGTACAGGTGGCCAAAGTTCCAGACAATCATATTTATTACAAGACAGCTACAGACTAGGACAATCACATTGCGCGCAGTTAGTAAACAAAAGACGAATGATAAACATGAAGTAGAGAAGAGACACAGTTACAGTTACAACCTTGGATACACTATAATACAGAAAAACCCAATAGCTAGTCACCTGGCAAAAAGTCTGGTTCTGTAAAAAAAAATGGGATTTTCAGATACTGGTGTTACAAGCTATAAGTCTATTATTATATAAATTGATGAAAACTTCCACGACCTGAAGAGTATTTTATTCCATTTTCCTGGCCTAGTTTGTTTGTTAGTTGGAAGTCTTTGAGATATCGAATAAACACGCACTGAGCTATAAAAGTTTGTTTTATATTGTAGCTCAGTGTTATATATTGGCAGTGTAAACACGCTTGAAATGTTATTTCAAAAGTTGAAAACGAAAACACATGAAACTTTGGAAAAGTAGTTCCATTGTTGACAAAAAAAACTTTAGCAGTCAGATGTGTTCAGGAGTTGTTCAACTCAACTTATTCCAACATTGGTAAACAAACAAACCCGAAAGTTTTTGTTTTAGCGGGAGGGAATTTTGACAAAGAAATTTTGATAGAACATTTGAACGGATAATTCCCTTCGTATATTTCTCAATAAACTGTTATATATTTTAATACTAATGGGATCATACAAAATAAAACGCTTAAATTTATCGCAAAATATGATAGATATTTTAGAAAAACAAAATTTAATATCTTGCAAGGTATGAGTACAAAATAATTTCATCTACCCATGCTTGCACCACCATAAATTTATTTACTGATTTTTGTATATAAGTCAACCTATTTAGCATAAAATTGGTTCTAGGATTGGCACTTAATGTCATAATTACCTCCATCATCGTTTGTGTTAAATATCCTAGGTCAAAGAAGGATTGACTTGAAGGACTGAATCAGAGTCACAGCGAAAAGCTAATTTTTCTTTCTTCAGATTCTGTTTAACACCTGTTAACCTGTTCTGCTAACAGATGGCATATGGATATTAAGGTCAATTGTTTCCTTTCATGCTAGGAAAAAAATAGCCAAAAAATGTTAGCAAATTAAATTCAGCCATGTGCAAGCTCATGATTTATTAAAAAATTGAAAGTAATTGAATATCAAAGCATTTAAAAACATTTTAATGTCTCATTTATTAGTGTTACTTTTAATTTCTGCTATATTTTTATGTGTGATTGGTAAAATGTCGCTAATAAAGATAAAACGGCAAGTTTTGCGCTCAGCTAATCCTTAAATATGTTATTTACCTATAGGAATTTTGAGCCCAGAAAGTTTTTAAAAATATTGTTCATATAGTAAAGCTTTTTTCTTTTTTTATTTAATTTTATATTATAATTAATATTGTTTCATTATTAATTTTAACTCAAGTAAACTAACTTTGTGTTTTTATATTATATGCAAATTATTCCAGTTTCATTATATGTCCCTGTTCCCTTAAAATTCACCAAGCCTGGGGGGGATTTGGGGATAAAACCCCCCCCCCCAAAAAACTGAGAAAATTTCCTTTTTTGAACATAGAAAACCACTAATAATACCCTATATCCCCTCCCAAAACATCAATAACCCCCTATAAAAAAATTTTCTGGCTACGCCACTGCACCAAGCTGTCTTCACCGAAAATTGCACTCAAACGGATTAAAGTGTACAGTTTTTATAACTTACAACAATAAAAATTCAGCAACATTTGACTAAAAATACTTTGTAATTTTTAACAGGACATGTAATGGAATTGAACTACATTTTCCCCTTCTTCTGTTATAATGTGTTTGCCTTCGGCTGAAAACAACTTTTAATTTTGAACATGGGTGAAAGTCTTTCTATGTAAGAACAGAAATCCATCTTTAAAATTTTGCTCAAGACAAAATAGGAAGTGAAAGTTATCTTGGAGATAATTACATACCTGCCAACATTTCAGAAACAGAAATAGGAACAACACGCACGACACATTTTAAATGTGTTAAAGGGGTATTATTAAAAAAAACTTGTAATTCATAACTTTTATCTCTTATGTCATGATTATTAAGAGGACTAAGTGCTTTATACCTTTATATTCTGACTAATAATTATCTCCATTTATACTAGGATATAATAAAGTTAAATTTTTCTTCCATTTATCTGGGTTTAAATTTCTGCAAATAGAATAACAAAAATGACTCAAGATGTCAAACGCTGGGAATTTCATACATAATAACTAGTGATGGGCAGGTATCGATACCAAATACTTAAGTACTCGATACCTATAGGTATCGAGTGTATTCGATACCCACAAAAGTATCGATACTTTATTGACATATTTCATTTTAAATTTTTCAATGAAGTAATCTTTATAATACCTACTGTAGATCAAACGCACCCTGTTTCCGTTTTCATTTTGCAACGCTCAAACCCAAGTCGTTAATCATCCGCGAGAGAAATTTGACGCAGCTAGGTTTTTCCCCCGCCAAATCCTTCGCCTCTATCCACCTCCAGGCCCGTAGCTACGGGGCTTTTTGATGGATCGCTTTCAGTTTTTTGAATATTAGTCTGATTATGGATAGGCCCTAAAAAAATTGTCCCTTCAGGTTCATTTCCCGACATTGAAAAAAAGTACTCGATACCTAAAAGTACTCGATACCTATAAGTATTCGATACCAAAGTATTCGATACCTATATGTATTCGATACCTAAAATTATCGATTTTGCCCATCACTAATAATAACTCAGAAAGATTTAAAAATACTTAGTAAGTACTAATAAAATGAAACAGTGAAATAAGCAAACATTGTTTGGAAAATAGAAAAATTAATCTTTATTAAGTGCTACAAAAGTAGCTGATTTTGCCCTTTTACAGGGGGGGCGTAAAAACGGAACATTTGGAACTAAAATCGTATTTTCGGAACAACAGTGAAAAATCGGAACGAATACGATTTAATCGGAACGGTTGGCAGGTATATAATTAGGGAGTAATACATTTCCACACCTGGAATATATTTATAGCTTCAACCCATAATTATGAAATCAGCTATATAATCTATATGTTTCAGCTAAAAAATGTTGTACTTTTCCATAATTTATGTCATTAAAAATTCCCTAGCCATTAGTAGACTTATTGCCAATAATTCCAAACATAGCAATTAAAACATTCAGTAATATTGATGATAAAATAAAAATTGGCAGTATTTGAATATTTTGGCATCCAAAACTGCTTGGCAATTTTTAATGAGGCAGATAATGGAATTATAACAAATGTTTAGGATGTCTTGTCTTTGACAAAGCCTGAATTACAGTCATTATTGGGGTTAACCCATAAAAAGCTGGAAAACCTACTGAATGAAATATGCAAGAAGTGCCTAACAGAACCAAAAACTGTAAGTAAAATTCTTATTCAGAATAAATTAGCTACCTTTATTTCTTATGGTGTGGTGTGTAATGTACTGATATAATTCTAAATCACATTTTTAGCCTAATATGATTCGTGTAATGTTTCTTCTCTGGAATTTTAAGAAATCATTTAAATCAGTTTTAACTTTTCTATTTGATATAACTGTTCTTTGTTTCTTTAAAAACAGGTTTACTTTTTACTGCCGTATAATTATATTTCTTTTTTCCCTGAGCTCTGTATATATAATTATTCATTAAGAAGTTAATTAAGGGTTTTTTCAGGCTTATGAAATATTCGTGCATCAGGAGTCAACTAAAACAAATGGATTTTTATCCTTGTCATTACACACATTGGATTTGTTACTTCAAGGAGGTTTGCCTCTGGGCAGTATAACTGAAGTATGAGTATTAATAATATTTTAGAAAATTAAGTATCAATATTTAACCACTCTTAAACAAAAAATATTATTATTTTACTTTTTTTATAGATAGCTGGCCCTCCAGGAGTTGGAAAAACTCAGTTTTGTTTTATGTTAAGTATTTTAGCAGCTTTACCCTCTCCAGTAGGTTGTTTAGATGGACAAGTAATTTATATTGACACAGAATCAGCTTTTTCTGCAGAAAGGTAGTTTTTGAAACAATATTTTATTATCAATTTGATTATGCAATGGTAATTCTTACTGTAAAAGTTGTTTGAGGTTTTGTTGCCCTGTGCTACAATTTTCTGTAAATACATTTGATTGTCAATTATTTTCTTTTGATCGAATGTTTACCTGTGTGATTAATACGTTTTTTTTAATTTTTTATTATTTTTTTAAAGGTTAAAAACCATAGCTCAAAAAAGGTTTCCTCAGTATTTCAAGCAGAATGAGAAATTAAATTCTGTCCTGAAAAGAATATTAGTTCATAAAGTACATTCAGTGAATGACCTGAAAGAAATGTAAGATAATTTTTTGTATATTTAATCTCATATTTTATTTTGCTCGGTTTCCACCTTTCATGTTTCTAGATTTATTTCATTTCTAATTTGAATGGGAAAGTTCAGTGTTAAACGTTTTGATAGCATTTCTAAATTAATTAATTAATATATTTATACTATTACATAAAACCTTAGAAAAGTGGAAAAATGCTGTTAAAAATTTTTATTTTACATGACTAATCGTTATAAAAGTTCTAAGAGCCCTTTCGCAGAACTTCATAAAAACTATGTTAAAGAGCTATTGTTTAAAAATCTATTTATATCTCAACCTTATTTAAAACTTCTTATTGTAATTTAAAATAGAAGTTTTCCCAAACTGTTTTGCCTCCTACCAGTGGTTCCCGAGTCAATTTTTGGTGGCTCACTACAAGATTTTGTATTTATAAACAAAATACTATAAGCTCTTTTTTTCATAATTTTCATAACCGTGATTAAGCTGCTTATTTACAAAGTAAAGCACTTTGCCTTTTTCCCTGAATGCCACCTGCTCCATCTGGTCAATTTGTGTGTTAATAATTTGTTGAATATAAATATTTTAAAAGATCATTTAAATGCTCTTTGTCATTCAATTTTAGTGTCTGTGAAAAAATGAAATACAGTATCGGATCCCGTATCCGGCGTCCCGATAACCGGAGTGTTCCGAAAACCGGCGGTTTTTCCAAAATTAAATTTTTTTTTAAGTTCCAAATCCGTGCTCCGAAAGGATCCAGTGAGTTCCGACCGATGTACTCCGATTTTCGGCGCCGAAAATCGGCACACGGATGACGTAGTCCCTTTTTTCAATCAAAAAGGGATAAACTTTGGCAACCAAAGTCGCGCGGAAAAAACGCGATTCGGTACCGAAAAAACGCAGCGTACTCGTAACCGTGCCGAAAATCGGCATCGTATCAAAACCGAAACAAACAAGTCCGATCTGGTGAGTTCATCTTTTAATTTCTTTAGTCTTAAGTTTATTTTTATAGATACTTAAGAACTTTTTTAGTACAAAATCTTTAAAGTAATTGATTTTAATCACGTGACGCTTACGTTTTTCCGGTGCCGAGAAAAAGTCCATCCATGTCGGGCCGAAAACCGGCTTCGGCATGCCGGTTAAATACGCCTAGCCATTGGTCCGTAGGACTCATGTGACCTCCAAAAACGCGTTTACCAAATCGGCGCGTTTTCGGCTTCGGTATGGGGATTTTTTCTCGCGCCAATAGGTCGCCACGCCGAAAAAAAGTCGCTCACTTCGGCTTTTCAGAACGGGAAATGTTCGGGAGGGGGATGCCAGGGGCCGCGCGAGATTGTTAGTTTATTTATTTTGCTCTCTCGCGCGACCCTGCAGATTGCGCGTATTTTCGTTACAATACAGCCGCAGTTATGTTAGTAAACAGACACGGTCTTTCTGAGCTTTTTTCGGGAATTGTTCCGAAAACCGGATTTTCCCGTAAACCGGACTGATGCCGGTCCCGAGCAAGCCGGATACGGGGTCCAATACGTACCTTCTTAACCAAATATGAGCTGGGTTGCAATGTTCAAAAGTTTGGGAATCCCTGATGGGCTATTCCATATGAACAGGGACATGATCATGAAAAATAAAGAAATAAAGTTTTCTATTATTTTAGGGAATAACTATGCAGTATTGATCTTGTGTTTTACATTGCTTATATTTTGTGTAAAATTATTTTTATCGGAATGTCAGCATCTAAATATCAATATTTAGAACTGCTTGTTTTAAAGGTTACTTCGTTAATGAAAAACATGTTTTATTTTGAAAATTAAAAATAACTTCATCAGTTTTTACAACTTTTTTGTTAAATAAACTCATAAACTTTATAGTAAAAATGAAATAAAATGTTTAAATAAATTTAATTATATTTATATTCATGAATAATTGATTCGCTGCTTATACACATGTAGCATGAGTTACGAAGCACTGTAGCGTGAGTTACGAACAGCTTTCTATGTTTTATTTAATTTCTGATTTTCTTAAGTATTCCCAGTAAAACTGTTTGCTATTTTAGAATAAGGGAAGTATATTCAAACACTTGACAAGCATATAGAATTATTGAAACACTATTTAAGCAGAAAAACAAATTTGAAATTTATACTCATTAATCCATGTCTTTTCTTGTAGCGTGAGTTACGACTCTACTTTAATTAATATTTGAAAAACTAAAATTCTTAAAAGATTCGCAATACTTATTTTAAATTAATAGCATAAATTGCAATATGCATGATTTTTTTAGAAAGAAAATAATAGTTATTTCTATTTTAAAAAATTATTTGAAATTGCAATTTTGAAAAAAATGTAGCGTGAATTACGGTGGAATTGCCCTGATCTAAAATGTTGAGTGAAATGGTCTGGGTCTCTGTGTTATAAATAACCATCATTTGCGACCTTTTGTGTATCTTTCAATCTCTGGGTTTGTGGGCACGTATCATATCAGGATGACATTTGCAACTAAATATCAATTTTTATATGGTAGTTCTGAAATACTCTGTGTGTGAAGTTATTATATCTAAAGAAAATATGTTCTAGCACAGTTTTCTTAAAAATCAATTACAGGAAAAGAATACCTTGAATTGGGGTATGAGAATTATACAAGTGTTCATTTCTTCAAAACTAGTCTTTATAAAATGTTCCCTTTCGTTCTTTTTTTTATGTTGGTGATGTTTCCACTTCTTCATGCCATCTTGCTAGCCTAGAGGTTAGAGTATCTGACTACGAAGCTGGCCATCTGGGCAGATAAAAGCAGCTATTGCCGGCTCAAACTCTTAAACAATGTCCTGGGGATTTTTGTCTGTTTTTGGACCTTGCACCCTTAAACTTAAATAAACCAAACCAAAAGCAGCTGTTACTAAAAATATACTTGTATGTCAACTTTCTGCTGGACTTACCTTAAAAAACAGGTTAAGCTGGCTCCTGCAAGATAATATGATTTTAATTGAGAGTTAGTAAAAACTGATATATTTTTCTAAACTTTATGAAAAGTTTTTATCTAGTAGTTCTGTTCCAAAGGCTAACTGTTTAGCTCTCACCTCTAGGTTTTATCGTTGTTATGTTTTTAATACAGTAACTTGAAAGAAAATTAAATTTACTACCTTAATTTTTTCAGTACTTCTCAGTTAGAAAAAGAAATAATCAGAAATGAAGTGAAGCTAGTAATTTTGGATTCAGTTGCTTCATTAATGAGAAAAGAGTTTAGTACAGAAGATTTTCAAAGCTTATTGGAAAGAAACAAAACACTGGTAGAACAAGCTGCTTCTCTGAAAGAGCTTGCTCAAACTTATAAAATAGTGGTAAGTTTTTAAGAATTATCCCCTGTTAAAATTCTGTTTAGAATTTTTTAGTTTTAATTTCTGTCATAAAAAATACAATAAGCAGATACTGAAATAAAAACCATTGTAGTTTATTAATGTACCTCAAACATCTTATCAGGATTTGATGATAACATATAATGTGAATTCCACTTTGACATGATGATTGTAATATTGGGTACCGAGAATTTTTAGATTCACCAAAATGTCAGTTTTCTGATAATACTATCTTTCTCATAATTACTTGTTACAGGCCAAGCTGATAAGAGGGAAGTATGGGGGAGTAATATTACTGGGGCCCATGCCCAATAAATACCCGTATTCTAGGAATTTTATAGTAAATATTTTGGGAGATATCATTTTAATAATTAAAGTATTTGGCTGGTGAGTGTTATACAAAACATAATTCTAAAATCGTAAGCTGCTATGATATTTTTAAAACATAATTCATGGTTCATACGGTGCTTAAAAACCTTAAAAAGTGCTTACTTTTTGTATTTTTTTAAGGCCCTTATAAAGTGCTTAAAAAGTACTTAATTTTTTAATATGGTGCTTAGTTTTTTATCTCAAAACATGAGCCATTAAAAAGTGCTTATTTGTAGGCAGAAACACTCAAATTTTCTTGTGCTACCATCAAATGTGTGATGTTACAAATTTTTCTTCAATGATTTTAATTTCAACTAGTGCATTACGCTCAAGGAACTAAACTCGAGTAATTGTTCTTCCAATCCTTTAAAAATTGAAAAAGAAAGTTTCAAAAATTGGGTTTCTGAAGATGCCAAAAAAAAGTGTTAGTCATCTTTAACCATTTTAAAAAATTTTGCAGTCATTAATTATAAAATGTTAATTAAAACATAGTATGTCAACTCATTAAGATTATTCCTATTTAAAAGACCAAAATATACTCCAATATTCTTGAAAACTCATTGAAAATATTTTATTGACATTTTGAATACAAATAGGTTCTTAAAATTTCTCAAAAATCCTTAGAAAGTCCTTAAAAAGTGCTTAATTTTACTCTTCAAACTTCTGTACGAACCATGTAGATCAGTGTTTCCAACGTGGGGCCCCACCAGGGGGCAATTTGACTTTCTAGAAAATTTGAAAATGTTCAAGAAAATTGCCCCTCCAGGTGGGAAAAATCCCAAAAGGTTTCGGACCCAAAAGGTTTTGGAAAAGGTTTCCCAAACCCCCCTCATAACTTAGTCGTTTATTTAGTTTTCCTTAAAAATTCTTACACTTACAATGAGAGGGGCTCTTTAGTTGTAATCTAAATGGTGTTGAAAGGAACTAAAACACTAGAGTTTAAAAAAATCGAGTCAAAAAATTCGACTCTACCCGAAACTTAAGTCTGGTTACTGCTCTGCAAGTCTCATAAAGATTGTTATGATGACTCTGTAATTACTGACTACTTAATATTTAAATTATATGAAAAGCTATATCCCATTAAAGTTATTCAAATTAGTTCTCCATTTTGTGTTTTGAGAATTATAGTTTTCAAAATATGTCTGTCACATTTTCAAAGACCAACCAATTAAATTTTTAAATAGAATATTACATTTTGAGTGCAAAAATTTATGTGTAATCTTACATGGGGGGCATGGAAGATTTAGAAAGGCTTTGGTGGGGCGTGGACCGAAAAAGGTTGGGAATTACTGATGTAGATGGTGACAGCATTAAAATAATAACAATTACCTATTTTTTATTTATTTTTTACAATCAACAAAAAACAATTTTTAAAAATTTTTACATCACCTGGGATCGTAAAACAATCCATGTAGAATGAACAAGCATTAAATAAGTTACAAATTTAGTTAGAAAATGAATTACAGGTTTTAATTTACATTTCATTATGTTCTAGAAATAGAGGTTACTTTATGAGTTGCTCTCTCTCTCTCTCTCTCTCTCTCTCTCTCTCTAAATCCTGGGGGTTTAAGCTACAATTTTCAATCATTTCAGAATAAATTCATCAATGCTACTTGTTAAATTCTTTGATCAGTAAGTTGCACTTTTTGTCTCTGAAAAGTCTTTTTTGCCGGGTAAATTTTTTATGTTCCTCAGTAGCATAAAAACTTGCTTTTTTCAATGAAAAACCTTCAACTCTTTTCAACCAAATGTTTCACTGAAGTCACCATTAAAAAACTATACCATTCAGGTCAGGTTATTTGTAATTGTAAAAATATAACAAGATAGATTTGCACCTCCTGTTGTAATATTGTATGGTGAAGATGGAAACAGAAAAAAGAACAAAAGCAAATTTCTCTTCAAAGCAAATTCATCTATTCTATAGAACCTGAAAGAATTAACCTGAAACTTAATTTTTCAAGGCTTTTAAATCTTTGCTAAAAATTTATTTCCACTTTTGGACTAGCAGGGGTCTGTCCAGACTTTTTATGAAGGGTCCAGTTTTTGTAAAAAAAACTGTGAAAATCTACAAATCATTTTGTGAATTTGAAATTAGCGCTAAATTAGTTTCTTTCAGCCAGGAGCCTGCTTTTGTAAAAATAGGGTCCCATATTTATAATGGGTATTGTGAAAAATAGTGTCCGTGTAAAGGCTAAAATACTTTGTGAAGGGTTCGTTTTTAAGGTAAAATATTTTGTGAAGGGTAAGTTTTCACAATGAAACTTTTTGTGAAGGATCTGAAAGCAGATCTAAATTTCTTCTAAATAGACCCCCCTATCTAGTTAAGTTTGCTACTAAAAAATTTCAATTTAAAATTTATTTTTCTTCACTTTATACAGCAGATAACTCAAAAATACCCTTACTTAAACTCCAATCCTTCAAAAAAATTCCCCTTTGTGTTTTATTAAAGGTTTTTCTCACTAACCAAATTACATCTCAACAAATGGAGTTAGAACCTGTTCTCTCAGAAGATGCCATTCTAGAAAATGAAGATACCGTCCATAGTAGAGGTTTTGCGGGTAAATATTTCATTCTTTTTATAAGTAAACATTAGAAGTTTTCTATTTAATTTTGTACCATATGACTTCTCTCTTAACCCCTTAACAGTGACATTTATTTCAGAAAAATTGACCAAAAATGGAAAAAATTTTTGACTGTTTAATTTTGTTCTTTATATTATTATAAGTGTTAGAAAATATTTTTTATTAAAAAAATCAAAATTTAAATGTAATTACAAGTGTATAAATTATTTTAACATACACATAAAAAATTATTGGATTACGCACACATCTTATTAAATTAGGAAGAAGATTATCCAAACATGATGTCTCACAATCTCTAAATGACGAAAAATCACTATCATCATTGAAACAAATTAAGTTTGGGCTTCACATAACAGAAACGTTAATTTTTCTCGCCCGAGCTCAGCTCAGGCATCACTAATTCTGCACGTTGTAGTTGCCCGGGCTGAGCTCGGGCAACACTGTTAAGGGGTTAATTAAGTTTTTATAAGCATATTATACTCCATAAGTAGAGGTTACCAAACGAAGTTTACTACCATTGAGGTTTCCCCCTTAGAGAGGAGACTTCATCTTTTTAAATTCTGTCCTCTCTTTTGGTAGGGGTTTTAATCTTTGCATAGTAAAAAATATTAAATTTTGTAGAAGCTTTTATTAAGTGTAGAAAATACTCTTAAAAAATGTAACCATTGGGATTTTTAATAATGATATAATACATACATTTTAATGAAATAAAATAGTGATGCACTTTATTTAAAAAATATACTTATTTACATTTGAACTTGTAAATACTATATGAATTGTATGTACCTTTTCCATTGGGATAAAAAACTTGGTCCCTTTATTTTATAAGTAAAAGTAAGGTTTTTCAAAAATGATTTTTTTCAGGGGGGGGAGTTGTAAGCTAATTTTACAACTTGCTGTTATAGTCCTTCTTGCCAGGTCATGAGAATTTTGATGGTTCATCAATGGACCTTCATTTAAGAGTTAATTATTTCCAAATGAGCTGAAAAGTTTTGGTTGGGCTTGAGGCTAATAGTTTAGTTACATGAGGAAAGTGATTCATTTAAAAAAATTGAAAAGCTAAAGGGTTTTTACTTTTAATAAGCTTATTTTTTAGGTTTAATTTCAATAAAAAAAATTATCTTCATAATTCAGTCTCTGACTTCAGTTATTGTAAGATATTTTAATTTTACACATTTTTGTATATCTGTATTTTTTTATGATTTTTTTTTGCTGAACCTTGAGAGGTAATTGGAGGTAGTACTGAAAAATGTAAAAATAAAATATTGGATAATTTTGAAAGTTAATGATCGCTCTTGTCTAAGGTAAGTCTTGTGCAGATAAGGACCGGCGGTGCCCTTTTGATCGGTGGTGCTGCCATCTATCAGAGGAATAGGAAAGATCAACTTGGGATAAATTGTTTTTTGAGGATAAGAAGACTATAAGTTTGAGAATGTATTAAACCGATAAAATAATTTTCTCATTTCAATCCCCTGTTCATTTTTCATATAAAATTTATGAAAGGTATTTTCCTCGCTTTGTGGGCTTGATTTCGGTTTAGTGATACCGAATGTTGTAGAATTCATTGCGACAGCTCATTAATTTTTGACAGAAATCTAAAATTCGTCCTAATTTTCTTTGAAATTGTGAAGAGTACATCTTGCTTTTTTATAAATCAGTGTAAGCTTTTTTTCTCTGTCTTCAATTTTTGTGGATTACTCATTAGGTAGGTGAATTAATCATTTTATTTTGTCAACCGAAAGTGAAAGAAAATGTCTTTAAAGCGAGGTTAGTTTTTTTCAAGTCTTTAATTCACTGACACCTGGAAAACATTCAGCCAATGAGGAAGTTGCATGATTTTTTTTCTTTTTTAATCGATTCCTCTTGCAAAAATAAGCAACTACCCAAAATTTGAGGCCGATCGAGAAATTTTTTGATTGCCAAAAAAATTAACAAAAATCTCCTTTTTAAAAGCGCGCGAAAACGCCAAGAGTTTGGATGTGACGTCATCTTATACTAAACATTGTTGTAAAGCAATGGATTTGATGGTATAATTGTTGAAGTCATCTTATAATTTAAACAATAAACGTTTTCAGTCACGTGTTTTTTTCTCGACTTTTAAATTAAAATATTTAAGAACCTGTACATTTTTTTGAAAAACTGACTAGATATTTCATTTTACAATACAAAAAACCATACGGAACACTTGTTTGTTTGTTTTTGAAAATCTGACACATGCAACTTCCTTATTTCTATCAACGTCAGTAACAGTTTTGGATAAAGTGACATAAATGAAACGTGGATAAACATAATTTTTTTTTAACATTTGTTGAAGTAACAAACAATTTCAAGTTTATACTTCAACCCACTTCAATACCAGTGAGTTAGTGTGGTGTCTAGTGGCTCTTATTGGATTTCAAAAGGTTGATAATCACTGCTCATGATTCGGGGGGGGGCAGAAACCCCTCCCTGCACCCCCTGGGGTATGTCCTTGGGGGGGGGTTCAGACTGGCTTATACGACATCACATTTTAAAAATTGTTATTTCACAGCTGTTAAAATGCTGAAAGAGTAATTTCTTCCACACTGTTAAAAAAAGTAGTTCAACCTTTCACCAAAAACTTTCAACCTTTCACCATAACCTGGTTCAAATTTAGCTGCAACCAAGGTTTGGTAACAGGTTTCACCAAGTTTTACTAGTTAAAATACCAAAAATTGGTGCTTGCACTAGTGAAAAACCGAAAACTTGGTGAAACCTGTTACCAAACCTTGGTTGCAGCTAAATTTGAACCAGTTTATGGTGAAAGGTTGAACTAATTTTTTTAACAGTGCATCGTTTGGTTGAATTTACTAATAAAAAAGTAGTATCTACTATCAAGTAGCCAAACTCCCGAAATAAAATTTAAATTCTTTAAGTTTTAAAGGTTTGGGGCATTACAATTGGGAAAGAGGGGGGTCACTTCACTATAATGTGATAAGAGGGGTTGTAAAATCTTTCAAATTGTGTGACGTTATTTGTGGACGGTCTCTTGTGTCGTTGCAGGTTGTTCGACGGTGGCAGCTGCGCGGAAGGATGGGGAACACGTTGTTCCGGCGATGGGCAATACGTGGTCGCACTGCGTCAACACGCGCCTAGTCGCGCAGTTCGTCGACGGAGACGTGCGACAGGTGAGAGAACGGCACGCGCGTGACCTTTTTACGATACATTGTAAATCTTTTATCCCATTGGCGGAAACATTGGGTGGCACGGGGGCACACCCCACTTCCCAGAAGGGCTAAAATGACTCTTGGAAAAAAATAATTAACAGGTCGGATGTTTGAAGCAGTGAAATGCTTCAATGCCTCCCATGGCTGGGGAAAAATCATTATCTTTTAATGTTTTGAGAAAAAAATAAGTTCCCGGGTAGATGGGCTGTGGTCCAGTTGAAGACTTTACAAGCTTTTTGTCGCTCTATGCGGGCGACATCATCAGTGTTGGTGGAATGACTTCGGTTGCTTCGTTGTTTAAATTTTTACAGCCAACTCAACTTAATATATACCTGGCTAATAACAGAGCAACCGGAGTCATTCCAACAACTCTGATAATGTCACCCTCAGTGATCGACAAAACGCTTGTAAAAACTTAAAATGGACCACGGCTCATCTACTCTCATGGGCGTCATTTAGGGGGGCAGGGGGGGCAACTCCCCCCCTTCAAGGTTTCCACTGTTTTGTAAAAAATAGCTGCTAGTCCCTTGAAAATTCTGTAACTTCCACAAGGAGCTTTAGTGCAATGCAAAAAGTCTCAAAAGGAGTTAAAACACTACTTTTGAGGGTTAAATTTCAAAAACTTTTCTGGGGGAAGACCCCAGCCCCCCTCTAGGACTTTTTCTAGCTTTTTCCATTAGGAGCTCCCCAAAGAGTTTGAAAAAGAGATAAAACACTACTTTAAAGGGGAATTTTCAAAAAAATTTGTGTGGGAGGACCCCCAGCCCCCTTTATAATTTTGACCTCTGTTAAACAGTGTTTTTCCCCTTGAAAGTTCTGCTGCATTCAAGAAGCTTTTCCTTTTTAGTGTTCCCCAAAGAGTTTGAAAAAGAGATAAAACACTAGTTTAAAGTGGCAATTTCAAAAAAATTTTTAGGGCAGGACCCACAGACCCCCTCTAAAATTTTGATGTCCGTTCTACAGTTTTTCTCTTTAGAATTCTGCCATTTACAAAAAAGCTTTTTCCTTTAAATTCTGTGGTTTACAAGAAACTGTTCTCTTTGTATGAGCCCAAAGGGTCTCAAAATGAGCTAAAACACTACTTTAAGAGGCAAATTTTCAAAATTTTCCTGGGGGTAAACCCCGATCATTTCAATTTTTTTTAAGAAAGGGAAGATGTGGTTTTTTAGGGCTTTACCGACCTTCAAAATATTGCAATCTTATAGAATAATGAAAATTTGTATTTTTTAAGTATAATTTATTTGAGGATTAGTTTTAGTAGTGTTGCAAGTCGCAATGGAAAAAGTAGAATTTATTTAGGGGATCGATCGATGTGTTAAGAGAAATGCTACACATTGTCTAGATGAGGAGTTCCTAAAGCTTGCAAGAGAAAGAAAGAAACCACATCCAAAAGTACGAAATAAAAAGGTGTGCCTGGCAAAACAAGTGCAAAGTCAATTATTTCCTCTACTCCCCTCCTAAAAAACCTACTTGATCTTGTCCGTTATTGCCTCATTCAGAAATCTCTCCATACGTTACGAAACTCGAAATTCCCACGATAATAAACCGAACTCCACCAATAGCTGTTGAGCAATTCCCACATCTGCACTGATTAATGGTATTTCGTTAACTCAATCACCCCCTAGCTCTAGTAGGTAATTTCCATTCTTGACCACACGTGTGATGCAATAATCGTTACTTCTCTCTCATTTTCGTCTGTTTCCGTACTACTTTCATTACCAGGAAGTCAAGAGCCGATGAAGACAGGAAACAGGTGGCGTTTATTCCGCAAGGGGGGTTAATCCTTTCGCCCGCCCTCCCCTGTTTAATATTTTTCGAACGATCACGCAAGCGCCCATTACAAATTGCGAGCCTTCTATTTCCGCGTTTCTGGGGCACCCAAGCGTTACGGCGGGGGATAATGAAAATACTTAGACCCTGGTTTGATTTGTCTCTGGTGTTTAAGATGTATTTTTTTATATCTTTTGGCTTAGTTCTACTGTTTTTTTGTGTGTTTACATAGGGTTCTCACCGGGGAATCTGTGAACGTGGAATGTTGAACTGACGATTTATAAAAATCTGAATATGCTACAGGTTAAACGATTTTCTCATTGTTGTTCAAGTGTTAAAGATCCAAGATCATGGTTCTGTGAAGAAAATTAAAGGTTAAGAAGTTGCTGGTGGGGATTAAAGATTTGTTATTTTTGGTCAGTGTTTAAAGCATTAAAAAATTTAAATGGAATATAATAGTCTGAGGGCAAATTATTTACTCAAAGTTTTTTCTTCAAGTACAAAAAACAGGGAAAATGACTAGTTATCAACTTTCATTTTTTTTGGAGAAAGGGGCCATTCATTAATTACGTAAGGATGATTTTGGCAATTTTTGACCCCCCCTCCCCCCATGTAATGGTACGTAAGATTTTTCAAACCCCTCCCCCCTATTCTTACGTAAGATTCCATTATGTTTTTCAAAACAAAATGTTAGAAAACTCTCCGTTTGACGTAAATCAAAGATTTGTATTTTTCAACAGATAAGTAATATTCTTGCTGTCAACTACATATTACTATTATATTATTATCTCTTGATTAGAATAATTGGAATTTGTTTATATTAACTAGGAAAATCTAACGTAAGAATTGGTTTGACCCCCCCACCCCCAAGTAAGGGTATGTAGAGATTTTTCCAACCCCCCTCCCCCTCGGGACCCTTACGTAATTAATGAATGGCCCCAAATTGGTTATGGCAAAAAAATATCAGGTTCTCTTTTTAATAATCTCAATGCTTCTACTACTATTTAAAATTAATGTTATTTTTACTTTACAGCTTACCATCGCCAAATCTCCTGTCGCTCCCAACGCTTCCGTCAAATATATCCTGAATGATTCTGGAGTTAGTCTTCTAGGTAAAGTAATATTGTTAATAAGATCCATTTACAAATTGAGGGGGCTGTGTTAATCTAAATGTTTTTTTGGCCTCCCCATCTTTACCTTACCATCAAATTATGTTATGAATTTTTATTTTTAGGGCGCCTTTATTTAAAGATTAACTATGAAATAACAAGGTAAGGTGGTTTATATTCTAGGCGCCCTTAGTTAAACACGTTGAAATTGCTAGGGAGTTCTCATTTAAACTGTTAAATGGCGACCCTCTTACTTCAAAATAATAATTACCATTGAAAATGTAAATTCAGGGAATTTTTTTAGCAATCCCTGAAATTCTGACATATTTTTTATGCTGTATTTTCTTTCCAATTTCGTCCTCCGGGTGTATAACTCAAAGGGTCTCAAAATGAGTCTAAACACTACTTTTAAGAGTAAAATTTCTAAACTTTTTCTGGGGTAGGACCCCCAGACCCCCCTTTTAAATTTCTTAATTCGTTATGTACTGTTTCTCGTGAATATATTGACTTACAAGGAGTGGTCCTCTTGTCCTGTTTTGGTGTAATCATTCACGGGGGAGGGGCTCAAAGTGAGCTAAAATACTCTTTGTTAAACAAAAATCAAATGTTGAAATAAAAACAATTAAAAAAACAAGTAGTAGCAGTATTGCTTTGTAATTTTTAAATTGCCGCCAATCTTTAAAAAAATAAGTTTTTAGGTTTAATAATCATTATGTGGTTGCGCCGATGGTTGCGCCCTCACACCCTTTGTCCACCGCCCTCTGAAGGTACCAAGCACGGACGGGCCAGGGTATAAACTCCAAAAAATTGCATTTGTGAATGCTTATTCGTGTTGGCTGGCAATGGAACATCGTAATTCCTAAAAGTTATGTCAGACAAGCAATAATTTATGCGTTTGTTTCAGATGATGATATTGAATTTCTTAGTGTTCCTAGCAGAGTCCATCAATCCATCCAAACCAAGTACAATTTCCTGTCCGATGACGATTTTAAAGGAACGAATGCATTTTCCGGTATTGAAGATAATATGTGATACGTCACACGTCACTTTTGTGTAACGTGTAAACACTTCTAGTCCAGGAACTTTTTTTAAATCTATGTATTTCATTTTTATAGAAATGTTTGATGATGACTAAAACAATAAAGGTTTTACTTTAATTGCGTATGGGGAATATTAGTTACTTAATCTGTCTTATTTTTATGTTATTTATAATCCATGAATGGAATGGTAATACAAACTAATGCAAAAAATGGGGTATATACCTATTTTATTGAGAAGGTTTCAATGTTAACCCAATAATTATAAAATAAAAAGTTTTATGAAAAAATCTTTAGTCAGATATTTGAAGGTATTATTAATTTGATTAAAAATAAAATATGCTAGCTAGGGTATTTTATAGCAAATATAATTAAGTCATTAAAACTTAACTACAAATACTGTACAGTTATTTTTTTTTCTCACTTTTCAAATTGTAGCACGTAAATTGTTTAAAAATTTATAGTTATAACTAAATTTTAAAATCTGAATCGGGTCCGGTAACTTAGTTCAAGAAAAATATTAGATAATGAATAAGTATCAAGTGTCTCCTTGAAATAAGAGAAATTGAGTTAAGATAATTTAATGAATCATTTTAAAGCAGTGTTTCCCAACGTGGGGCGTACGCCCCACCGGGGGGCAATATCATTTTCTAGGGGGGCATTTTGAAAATTTTCAACCAAATTGCCCCCCAGGTGTAATTAAAAATCCAGGGGGAAAAAAGTAAATCCAGGGGGAAAATTAAAAATAAAAACTTTTTAAAAAGAAGTTTATCAAAATCTGATCCTATTATCCTCTGAGAATGTATGTCTGAAATCTGGACCAGTATGTATCAAAACCAAGTTGAAACCCTGTTTTTAGAGTCTAGTTTCCAAACCTTTTCTGGGGGATGACCCAAGATCTTTGTTTTTAAAACGCTTATATTTGAAACTTTTTTTACATTAGGTTCATCCAAAATGCAAATCTAACCTAAAAATTTATATCCAAAATTTTCCAACTAGGGGTACCAAACTAGTTAAAAACGTGCTTCTTAGAGTTAAATTTCCAAAAATTTGCTGATGCAAATTCTACCTAAAAACGTTTTGAAAAGCCTCATTAGACTTATTAAATATACATAGGAGGGAGGGGCTAAGAAATAATGTTGGCTCCCTCTCAAAATATATATCTATATATGCCACTGAGACCGGGGGGCATGGAAAATTTAAAAAGGCTTTGGTGGGGCATGGACCGAAAAAGGTTGGGAAACACTGTTTTAAAGGCAAGTTGAACCACTGTAGTACCCTGTTCTATCAGTAGATGGCAGCAGCACCCCGTCCAAGTTGTGCTCTTTCCTCTTCACATTAATGGTGTGTGTGCACACATGGTTTTGCATTTTTTGATTTAAAAAATAAGCATCAGTAAGTACTTTATTCATATTAATAAAGTAGAAAATTACGTTTATTACAATCCAAGACAATCTGAAATCACCCCGATTTTCAACCCGTGTCGCGCTTTTAATCGTTTCCACGCTGTTGTGCACACTATTTGTCCTTAAAGAGTCCATCCCAAGGTATTAAACAGACATGATGGGATTATCTCGAAGAAGAAAAAAACCTGACATGAATATCATTCACGCCTGACGGAAGGGTCCCCGGCAATTGTTATGTAAATCTATTCCGTTTGTGAAGGACCGCGAAATCAGTTGAAGAGCTTCCAACAAACGCAATGCTGGAGTAGCCTTGAACATGCCTATTACCTTTTAGTAAAGAGAGGTCTGCATTGTCTCCGTAGGGAATTATGTCAACTGAGGAATATAAATCTTTACATTACGTAGAACTTTGAATGTGTTGGTGTCCAGCATGCGATTCATGGTGCAATTGCCTGCATTTGCATACAGCTGTTAGATAATGCGATACTAAATGTCTTGACTCCGAACAAGTTTGGTGCGTACTTGAATTAACCTTTAAAATTTAGGCGCCTGCAGCAATGTTGGGCTATTTCCAATATAAAGCAGTTGCAGTTAGCCAGTTCGTTTGTCCTTCTTGCAAGGGCTTCAATTATTTTTTTTAGCTAGTAAATGACAAAGATTTGTAGTGTATGTCAACAAAAACGTTTAAACCTGTCAAGTGTAATCAATATTGAGAATGCCATGAATAAATCATAAAGTACCTTCCAGAATATAAACTTCCATTTTAATAATTGGAATACAATAATGGTTTTACTTTTATAGGCTCTTTCTTTCTGAGCAAATTTTTGAACTTATCTTCTTGAATCTGAGATCTTTTAGTCGTGAGTACCAAATCTCTGTTTTGATATTTGTTGAGCTTTGAATATAAAGCGCACTCCCTTCATTTTGCTTAATTAGTTAACTTATAATTTGGTGCATTGGTGTAATTTTTGGAAAATGGACATTTAGAAACATTTTGTACATGTATATTTCACACAACTTGTAAATTTATATGCTTCTAAGAAATATGAAAATAACGGATTAAATTTTTTTTCGAGCACATTAAAAAAAACAAAATCTTCTTATTAGCACTTTTTAAAATACTGATTACCTAACTGTAATATTTTAAAAAAATCAATGTACAACAAATGAATTCATTATTAGTACAAACATTTGCACTGTCCCCAACGCTCCCAGAAGGCAGTTGAGAATCTGCTGATCTATAACTTTCAGCATTTCTACCTTTTTCCAAAAACCGCTTTTGTGAATTCCGTCCAACTGCAGCAATTTATCTGTCAGATAGTTTCGCGATAAGTGCGAAACTTTCTGGGAGCTTGGTGAAATTTCAAGTACAATTACCAAGAAAGGATCCGGAGTTCCGACAACTCTGAAGATTTAGGTCTTCTCGCCTTACCTGAAATAATTATATTGGCTCCCACAAAGGAAGAGAATGAAGAGTTATTCCCCATTGTATTCCACGCATTCTGTTAGGCTTAGGTTTTTTAATGAATAAAGCGCGTTGTTTATTAAGAGAACGGGTAGATGATTTTCTGTTCATAAACCTTTTCATCGAACAGGAACTGGAAAGACAATAAAAGACGTTTTGCAGTCAAGGGTTTTATTACATCAAAGTGTTTATTATTTGCGGTATTCACTCACGTTTGTATTTAAATTTATTTCAAAACCGTAGTTCCCCCTTGCACAGACATCCGGCGGGGCATTGTTTTAATTTTGAAAAAAAAAAGTTATCAGCTGTTATGGCCAAGATATGCTCATTAATTTCTCTCGATACCACAAAAACTAAAAAATACCCCCTATAGACATTTTATGCTGCCATGATGTTTTTGTGTACTTTAAAATTTCGATATCTTTTTCAATCTCTTCTATTTTAGCGTACCTAAAATTTATTTTTTTTGGTGGTGTGTATTTTTACGTGTTAGTGGTTTGTGTTAGTTTTTTTATCGAATGGTTATTCCTTAGCGTTTAGGCAGATCAATTTTAAATTCCAGATAATTAATCGTTGAGAGTAGGTAATTCCATCTAAAGTGGTGGAGATGAATAACCTCTATTAAAATGCGTCCAAAGGGTGAATCCCTGAGAGAAAGGCCGTAGACTGCAGGAGGTAGCACCCTCTAGAGTTAAACCAAATTTCTTGATTTCCAAAAAATAATTACAACTATAATACCTCATCTGTTTTCCTTAAAAAGAAATATTTTGCTCTAATAAATAGGTGTAAAATTTTTCAGGAGGTTTCCGAAAGAAAAGTTGCATTAGATAATGATTACAGAGTGTTATGTTTATCACTATTTGACGTTTATTTTTACCTCTTGACAACTACACACTTTTAAGGCTAGTTTTTAACTGGGCTGCACGGATGGAAACGGTATATGCGACCCATTCCTCGACGTAATTAAAAAAACTACTTGACGTTTGCTTTAGTAGTATCTACAAATATATTTTTTGTAACCAAATCTGAGACAAACACGGTCTGGCATAATTAACACGCAATTCATTGACAATCGCGTAACCTGCAAACAACATATTGTCACATCTGGCACTCGATCAGCTTCCGTCCCGTCTTTTTTCCCGCCTTGGAACTCCGCCAAGCCACGTGGCACGGTTTATTCCGACATACTTTGTTCTTACTGCTCCCCCTTTTCCATTTCCACACGTGTCTACTCGAAGGACATTTAAAGTATGATCATTGTTCTTGAAAGTATCCTCAACATATAAAGTTCCAGTTTGTATTAATTTTCAAGAAAGTCTTCAACTATTCAATGATACATGTTCATTAATGAAGCTCTGAGGTTACTCTGTTCAATGTCAGGTCCAAATGAAAGTGAAACAGTGGGGAACCTTGGGACAAGTGTTAATAGGGAATCGGGGGGTACTTCATGGGCGGATTTTTGATAGGCCAGTTTTCCCTCCAACCTTTTTAGAGTGATCCATATTTTTTTAACGACTAATGAAGTTTCCATATCCATCAGGATCAGCATTCCCCTCCAAAGTCTCCAGATTGCCCCCCCCCGAATCTCTTCACTGTGAAAAAATACAGAACTTAACACAAAAAGTGGTGTAAAGAATACATTGAGAGATGTTACACCGCGATACGGAGGGACCTCGATGTGGAGGCAATTTCTATCCACCACTTTTTGTGCAAAGTGCCGTATTTTTTACAGAGTAAGTCCGCCCATGGTGGGTACTTGAATATGGACTCCTTATTTATTCGATTCCTATTTTGATCAGACATATTCAACTTGAGTTGTACACGAAACAGTGATACCTTTTTCGATCTACAACTTCGTACGATTTTGGAAGGGAGATACCAGATTAGTCCATAGGTGTATTTACGACGAGGCTATTACCATAAGGATATTTCATCCATTTCTAATACCAAACAATGTTTCTTGAACCATCATCGTCACTGCCACCCCTAAAGTTCTCAAGCTTGTACTTATAGGGCCTCTCTCCTAAATAGGCCCATGCCCATGGATGAGTAAAGTGATCCTTAAAACTCCTCCGCTTCTTTAAAGGACACCTTTAAAAGCTTAATAGAAACGAACTAAAGAATCCAATAATTACATAAACAGAGTGATTTACATCATACCATGCGCACAATGACGCTTCGCGTAGGGATATATCTTTTGATGACAAAAGTAATCCCACAATAATCGTAATCACTGATAAAGGGTTTATTTAGAATCCTGTGTCGAGATTATGACTTGTATGAGTTCACATACCATACAAACAAGAGATCTAAACAAAGAAAACTCAAGTGTTTATCCCTTCAAATCTGGCAACAACCCGCTCCTTTCTCTTTCCTTTGTTTCCACTCAACTAACGAGCAGGACGAGGAGAAACCATTGCGGGCAGATTAGAGCCTCTATTCTCTTTGTGATTAAAGCTATATCGTTCCATGCAGCCATTGAACAAACATTGACAAAACTGTACCACTGGACACAAGGACACTTGGGGTGAGGATGTGGTGGGGGAGTCGCACGGATTTCAATTCAAGGTCAAACGAACGAAAAGGTACCGCGTGGGTTTCTCCAGCTGTTTTCTCACGACTGTGATCTCAAATGCACCGATGGCCTTTTTCTGCGTTTTAATTTTTGGCGGCAACTGAGTTGTTTGCACACCAGGAGAGGTTTTATCGTCTCCTGGATGGGAACTTGTGTCGCCCGTTTTGGTTTCAAGGTAATGTTGTGAAGTGAAATGGAACAAAAGGAGGGAAGCTTTCTTTTAACAGGAGAGGTGATGTTTGTCGATTATGATGTCCATTATTACTCTTATGTGTATTGTTTCGATGGATTCGTTTTGATCCCCGTACGCGTCAACAACAAGCATTTTTAGGGTCAAGGTGCTAAAGGTGAAATCTAAAGTGGAGGAAATGTTTTGTGTATGGTTTGACTTGATGCAGGTGTGTTCAGCTCTCTAGGCCGCATTAAATGAAGACTTGCTCTCCGGGCCGCACTACACCATGACCACATTAGGTTAGATAAGGTAGAAATTTTGATGAGTGATAGTAGGGTCTTGATTTGATCGCCCTTTTATAACAACTCAACTTCACTCTAACTTAAATTAAATTCTGTACTTCAGAGAACCAAAAAGTCCTATCGCTTAGTTTCTGCTAGGAAGATGAAAAATTAAAATTATAGGTTTTAATTCAAATTTGTGAAGCAACTATTTTACTAACTTTAATTAAATTTATTTTATATTTAAGGCATTTTAAGTTTTACAACTTTGAAAATCCAATTAAAATCTAAATTTTTTAGTTTTTTCCCTCCTCCAAGCGGTAGGACCGCTTGGACCGGCAGGTAGATTTTTATTAAAGAAAACTTAAAAAATTTATATTTTAATTGCAATTGTTAACCTTGTAAAGATTTAATTGAAAACCACCCTGCTAAACATTATTTGAAATGCATCGACATTTTCATTAGATTGTGGAGTTGCAATCAAAAGAGCGGTCATAAGTTGATGTCACCCTCCCTAAATTTCATTTTCCAGCCAAGCAAATGAAATAGTAGTGTACTTGACTAAAAAAACTGAAAAACGTCCAAAAACACGTTTTCAAAACTGGACATCAAAAATACTTTTAACAGTTTGCATGTTTATTGCTTCAAATTTCATTAAAAATTTTTTTTTGAACATGATGGAAAAACTATAGAACTGTAAAGTGTGTAAAAAGTGCAGAAACCAATACATAAACATAACATGCATCAAGTACAGCTGAAAACCTGTGTATTTAACGGGTGACGGTCTCATCTTCCATCAACTCAATAAGTCATTTTCCTTTTCAAAGAGAATCAATCTTCCAACCGCAGATCTGAATAACCTAGTCAATATCAACCGCCTCCTACTGACATCTGCATAGTCATGCGATGCTGAGATAGTGGTGTCTGTCTCCCACCACTTTCTTCGGTTCCCACGTCGCCCATTGTTTTGGACAGGACTATCGGTGGCCAGGCTTTTATGCGCTTGGCCGCCCGAGCCTGACCGGCTTTGGGGGACGACTTCGGCGGCATTGGGTTTCCGTGTCGCGGAGGGGTCCGGCCGGACCTACAGAAACAGTATATACCAAAAGCAGGCGCGGATCCAGCACGGCTCCAAGGGGGGGGCACTTTTCCAGACAAGATCCCCTTGTGGTACCATTGGGGGTGTGGGGGTCCTCCCCCAGAAAAAAATTTAAATTTGAGTGGTAAAAGTAGGGTTTTACCTCATTTTTAGAAACGTTTTGAGTGTAAGGCTGGGGACACACTAGAGTCGCGGTTTTTCTGCCGCAAACGCTTTTACAGTAGTGGCAATGGAAATCCTATTGCCCGGTTCATACTCGACTCGCGGCAAAAAACCGCCAGCAACGTTCTCCCGCGGCAGAAAAGCAGCCGCCCGCTGCCACTGCTTCTCGCGGTTTTTTTGCCGCGTTCCACCTGCCAGTGGCTCACAGGACTGAATGGGCGGGGACACATTCAATACCGCGGCGACGGCTGCTAAGGAGAATTCAATGAACATATCCACTAATTTTACCTTATTTTTTGTATCTGGTATGAAATTGGGTGTTATTTATGTAATTTTTTCTCCTGATTACAACTATGCCAAAAGTTTTTTTTTTGGTACACTCATATTTTGTCATACAAAGTATTGAAAATGTCATCTCGAGCATTTTTTGGGAGTTATTTTAGTCCCAGAGGGTCCTGTTTCTTTTTTAACGGCTGTAAACTTTTTTATATTCCTATTATTTTATAAGATTATTCATAAAGAAATTTAAAAAAGCACATTTATTTAAAAAAGAGCGACACTATAACAAAAAATTCGTTTTTAATTAAAGAAAACAATTTAAGTACAATCTCATTCTATGACACCAAAAAAAGTACTCAAAATTGGTAGAGTGCACAAAAAGTTATCAGAAGCACCCTATACAGGGTGATTCTAAATTACGTGGACAAACTTCGTGAGGGGGTAGAGGGGACCTAGACAAGCATATTTGGCATAGGAATGGGGGGGCGCATCCTTACCGTTTAAGAGATAGGACTTAATGTAGTACGAGCGCGTTTCAAAAGGCCGTTTTTAGAAGGCCCGTGTGACGAAACAAAACATAATACAATGAAAAACATTATTGCATGGGGTACAGGAATATCCGTACAACTTAAATCCTCAATGTGATAGAAATTGGACCACTTGCTAAACCGTGGGGTTAGTATTAAAACGTGCAATATCAATCTCTTAGTCAAACAAGGGAGTTCCCTTAATGGTAATAAGAAAAATGATGATAGGGGAAGGAATTTTCAATGATCAAAGAGTTTCAATGATCAATGTTACGATCATTGAAAATTCCTTCCCCAAACATCATTTTTCTAAATACTATCATGTGAAGTCCATTCTTTGACTAAAAGATTAATTTTGCACTTTGGAAACTCACTCCACGGTTTAGAAAGTGGTTCAAATTGTATCGAATTCATGGTGTAAGTAGTAGGAATACTTCCTTACCTTATGCAATAATGTTTTTCATTTTATTATGTTTTGTTTAGTCACACGGGCCTCCTAAAAACGGCCTTTTGAAACGCGCTCGTACTACATTAGGTCCTAGCTCTTAAACGGTAAGGATGCGCCCCCCCCCCCATTCCTATGCGAAATATGCTTGTTTTGGTCCCCTCTACCCCCGAGTGAAGTTTGTCCACGTACTTTAGAATCACCCTGTATACCAGATACAAAATTGTAGAAATATGTGAACTTTTATTCATTTTCGATACTTTCCTATTTATTTTGTACAAGGATGGTCTTTTAACATTATTTTAAAAATATTCATCGTATATCTTAAATTGAGGAGAAATGGGTGAAATCCCAAAAAACCCTCGATTAACAGGATGCACCAAATAAGTCAAAAACGTTTCTATTTATAACTATTAACAACTATATTATAACTATTTATAACTATTAACAAAAGGCATCCGACCTCAAACAAGACCAAGTGTCGACTGACAGGTGATGCAAAATAATTGCGGCCAATATTTGCCGCTTTTATTTGGCCCAGTGTGAACGAAACACGCGGCAGCGGCAAAAAGCCGTCGCGGCGGAAAACCGCCGAATGTGTCTGGGCCCTAAGGGGGGCACTTTTCAACACTATTACCTTTGCTTTTTGACCCAAAATGTCAAAATTTTGGTGATTTTCCTAAAAATAAACACTGAATACCCCATTTTGATACTAATGAGGGGTATGGGGGGTCCTCCCCCAGAAAATTTTTTGAAATTTGACCTGTAAAAGTTGAGTTTTTACTCATTTTGAAAACCTTTTTTGGGTCTCCAAGGGGGGGGGCACTTTCCAGAGTGCCACCCCCCTGGATCCGCCACTGACCAAAAGTCTTAAGATACATGATTCTTGTAAGTTTAAGCACACCTGAAGATTGTGCGAGTCTCTTCACAACTGATAATATTTATTGAATAGGTGATCCCAATGACTTGACTGGTCGATTTGAATTAAAGGGTGAATTCTTAATAAAACTCAGAAGTTTAAATTTAGTGGGTAAGGAAATAAACGCTAACGTGATTCTACCATACGTTGCCAAATATTCATGAAACATGCTTTGAAGGGATGCTACCGCACCGACAATCTTCGAATCATCAAAAATTCTGAATTGAGAAAAATAAAGTATTGATTTAAGATGATTGGAAGTTAAAAGGACCGAGAGAAATATTTGAATGATGCTCTGATTGAAGTGTCTCAATTGTATGTTTTGATGATCAAAAGTATTTATATTCTTCTATTAAAAATACTGTTTCTAGAACATTTATGTTTTTAATTTTATAAAAATAATTTAATCTATTATTTTTGTAAAATGAAAAACAGAAAAGTTCTAGAAACAGTATTTTGAAATCAAAATGGAGTGGGACTCCATTTAATTTCACTCTGCTATAAGTTCTTGCTTTAAGTTCAAGGTAACATATTAGCACTACTATAAATCTCCTGCATTAATTTGTTTTCGTTACCAAGAAGGAATGCATGAGTCAATCTTTTCTCGTGGACTAAAAAAGCCTTTGCGAAATATTATTCGAATGGCTTATTTCATTGACCACCCGGTATACGGCTGTCAAGAAAGGAAATATATTTGGTTAGGGCTAGTTCTCACTCATTAATCCATTCTGTCAAAATTTTATTAACATCTCTTTAATCTTGTCAGTTGAAGCCACTCGTTCAAGACTATAATTGCGTTCTATAAAAAAATCGTGAATCTCAGCAGGAAAGATATTTCGTATTTTTCAGAATGTTCTGTACTACATCAAGTGAATTATTAATAAAATTATTTTGTCCTACGTACTCGTGCTGCTAATAGCAATGCATGTGAAAGATCGTGTCCATAAATCAAGGTTGTATGCATAATGAACGATTTTTTTTCGTTTGTTGCTTAAGTGGAATTAAAGCTACATAAATGTAACTTTCCTCTCATTGTGACTTCGTATGACATAAATGCAGCGTTTGAAATTGTACTGGATTGCTGGTCCGGGACAGTTAAAAAACGGCTCGGACCAGTGGAATCAGAAATTCACTGGTCCGCTGGACCAGTGGTGAAAAAATATCCCTCCCTCCAATTAAGTTATGTATTAATTTGTGTGCAATATCATTTAAAGAAAAGTTCTTATTTTTTATAATTTACATTAGTGAAATATTATCCAATCAAGAAAAGTATTTAATAAATAAGATATTTTCAAAATTATTTAAAGCTATTGTTTATTTCTCACAATTTCATTTTATTAATTATTTCATATAAGTTTTATATTTACAGCTGGTAACTTATTATTGCATGCATATGTATTAATTTTTAACGTTACTATTTGGTACTCACATTCAGTGCAATAGTTACTTTGTAATAGTTAAACTTGTCCTTTTTGATTTTCCGGACGAGTAATTTTTGTTGCGGACCAGTAAGATTGGTAAAGCACTGGTCCGCAGGACCAGTGGATTTTTTTCCCAATTTCTAACGCTGCATAAATGTAATCATCACATTTAACTTTTCTTAATAATATTTACCTAGAAAATGTACTTGTGAAGTACTCTTTTGTGTAAATACTACTGACAATATTCCTCCAATCTCCAGATTTTTTATAACATTTTCCCTGTCTTTTTTTCTAATGGGCAGGTACTACTGAACATTATCCTTTACCACTGAACTTCCCAAAGAAGTACCTACTCAGCGTTACCCAGCGGGCACCTGTGGACTAAAACCACGGAGATTAGGTACTACAACCCGCGCCACACATACACATTCGCTCGCACAACCCATTTTCACAGGAGGGCCACATTCATTCATCACACAAGGACAGAAACTAACATCCGTGCCAAACGGGGATTCGAACCCCAGACGTACGGCTTCGCAGTCAGATGCTCTAACCACTAGGTCAGTACGTCGCCAATGTCGTCGGTTTCCCTGTCTATAATGTATTATATTTCGGATTTATTTTATTATTTCTTTGCGTTAATTAATTAAAAATATGCAACTTATTTATATTGCTGGTGGTGATGGATTTTCTCCCCATCTTACGATTCCTAACCTTACGAATACCGAGGGCACAAAGTACCAGAGTCCACGGCCATAGGCGATAATGGAAATCGACAACGCATGCCTTGTGATAGTAAGGGGCGCTGGGGGATCTGATCAAACTCACGCCTCCCTTGTCCATGCGCGGATCCAAGGGGGACACACATCCCTCTTGGACCCAAAAAGGTTCTTAAAATGAGTTAAAACCCTACTTTTCATGCCCAATTCCAAAATTTCTAGGCGCAAGTTCAGACTTGCGTATGCGCCAAGTTTTTAGCGACAAAGATGACTAATATGGTAACCCTAACTCATGTTAAGTGAATCATTTGGCTTCTAAATGTACCGCTAAACAGTCAAAATTCGCCAAGCATACGCAACTCTGAACTTGCGCCAATTTCTACTCTATACCCCCTACCTAGTGGTACCACAAGGGGATTTTGAATGTAGAATTCCGCCAAATTTTTCCGCAGTCATTCGCTTTGCTTGGCGACTTGGCTCACAATTGGCGACATTTGTGCCCGGCTAACGGAAAAGTACCCATACTTTTTAGAAAATCCCATAAAATCACAGCTGTGATTTCCAAATTGTACTGCTGACGCTTTTGTCAAAATTTTTCTTTGTGGCCGAGAGCACCGGAGTTTTCTCTAAGAAAGCAAGTTTGTTGAGATTTATTGCACCTTTTCCTTTACTGCATCACGTTTTCTCGATTCTGCGTGGAACCGCTTAAGCGTGCGCGCGGGAGTCTCGACCAATTGTTTCTATTTGTATAAAACTCCAATTTATTTCCCCCAAAACGCCGAGGGACCTCTTTTGACTATAAAAACAGCCAACAACAAATAAAAAGCACGAAACAACCCTTCCAGCTGGCCAGATCCTCTTTCTCGAAACCCAGAGGACGAAAAGGTTACACGAAATAACAAGACAAAAGAACACTAGAAGGGGTTGTGGAAGCAGGTAGACCTTAACCAAAGGTCGATCAGGACAAGCCAAATAACATAGCCCGCTGCACACACTTGACACATAAACGTTGGTAATTGCTGTTTGTCTGATCGTGCTCCAACGCTGTCATCTGCTTTATTTTTTTCCACGGAAAGCTGATTTGGATTTTCGTTTTTTCATATATAGTTGATGGGAGCTCTTTTTATTTTTGTTTGGATGGGAGGGGTGGCTATGGATGGGTGGGCCCGCCTCAAAACAGGAAATTCGACAATTAATTTCCGCATTTTTTTGCCGAAGGTTGTCCCGGACAGGGGGCTACTGTGTGTTTGATTATTATTATTCTTAATAGGTGAGATTTGTGGTGAAGGATTTTTTTTCATTATTGAGGCGGGAAGACAGGCACAATGGACGATCCGAATCCGATTAGGTGTGTAGTTATATGTAAATGCACTGATTAGATTATGTAGATTTTTACGCCATCGCCTGAGGCAAAAGGAAAAAGGGTTACATTGTTCTGAAACCCATTCATGTCTCCAGTGTAGTGTATCACAATAATAATAATGTTTTTCACACATACGTATTATCTATCTGGTTAATAGGAGCACAGTTCTGTCATTGTTGTTTGTATCAACAAAACATTGCCAAACATTCCATCTTAAAAGCGGAGTTCCTCCAAATCAATGTCTTTGAATTGTGGAGGTTTCCCTTCTACACAATGTAGAGAAATGTGCATGGACTCATGATAGGACTAAATGATAGCGTTTACAAATCGTCGCTGTGAAATCAAACCGGCTTATCTGCAAAATGGACATATTTCACTAGAGCGTTTTAAAGTTTTCGCATGTGATACTTAAAATAATTATAAAAATGTAATATTGTGAGATAGTTCAGTTTTACTTAGGTGACGGACATCTTTCCACCTTGAAGGTTTTGAATCAACTGGTGTATTGAGCAATAGATCTGTCTTCTGATAAAGAAAATGGCTATTCCCGATTACAGCTATACCAATCCAATGCGATCTGACGGAGTTTTATTCAACTTAGCGATATGCGATGCCGGTTTAACATAAAAATAGACGGGAAAAAAGAAATTTTTTGACACCAATCACTCCAAACTCAATTTTGCAGATATGCCGATTTGATTTTACAGAGACTATATGTGACATATGTATGATGCCCGACCAAAAACTTCACATAAAATTTGATATTAGGACAGTTATTAAAAGTAGTTATTCAAAAGTAATTTCTTTCTAAGGATTTAATAGGTAGTAATTTGGTTTCCTAAAGTTAATGCCAAGAAAATCTTTCCAAGTGTGCTAAACAGCTCCAGGGATGTCCCGGCGGGAATGGGGTCAGCGCAAACTTTTATGACCAGCTCAACAACGCTTTTTCGAGCAGAGGATATCTCCCCAATCTCTTTGTGTGGTTAGGTGAGGAAAGTTAGCGAACAAAAGAGTTCCCCTCCAACCCCCTAACCACACAAAGAGACCGGGGAGATATCTACTGCCCGAAGGAGCGTTGTCGAGCTGGTAAGCCAAAGGCTGCAGCTAGAGATCGTTTTCTGGCTGCTTGTCAACACGAAAGATTTATGTGCAGGGGGCCCGCTAATTGACCTAAGCTAACCACACAAAGGGACCAGGCTCCTTCGGGCATTCGAGGGGAGATTCGGAGCATTGATAATACCACCTTCCCTTTGTGTGGTTAGCTGAGGTCTATTAGCGGGCCCCCTGCACATAAATCTTTCGTGTTGACAAGCAGCCAGAAAACGATCTCTAGCTGCAGCCTTTTCCACTGGCTGTAATAAAACGATTACTGCTAGGCGTCCAGCACTTGCGGTTTAGGGGGAGATATCGGGATATCTCCCCCTAAACCGCAAGTGCTGGACGCCTAGCAGTAATCGTTTTATTACAGCCAGTGGAAAAGGCTACGGTGGCCCTAAGACGCTACTGCAATTAATCAAAGAGGGAAAAAGCATGGAGTTCAGCCTGAGACTCCCGTATCGGGGACTGCTTTCTCCATGCTTTTTTATGGAGATTGATTGCAGTAGCATCTATAAGACTCGCCGTGTGACGCGGCTCTAAGTCTGCGCTGGCCCATAGCCCATAGGGTTACTATACTATAAACTTCCATGGCAATATGGGTTGCCAAATAAAAACTTTATCGCCAAATTGGTGAAAAGGGCCTCGGCTTGTAAAGATTAACCGTGATGGATTTCTCTGTTTCTTGCTTTCTTTAAATCTGGTCTTTGTCGAGTGAACTTTTGACTTGATTTCCTTTGAGTAATTTAACCTAAAATATAGGTACTAAATAGAATCCATGGATAACAGCTGTGATCTTGGACTGTTTGGGACTCAGCCGAGAGGACTTAAGTTCAAGACCGCTTTTTGTCATGGACCATGTTCGAGTTTTTAATATCATGGATCTGGTCTAGCTCCGCTAGACGCCGGAGATTAGCAACAACAACATCAACTGTGAGTTCAATGGTTCAATGTGTCAGAGGGAGGGTGATATTAAGAACCTTCCATCCTTTCTTTTCTGGACTTTTTTCCCCATTTCGATGCAACTGAATTTTTCCTGGTGCTTTAATTTGTTAAAATTGTTGTTGATGCCGAGGAGTGAAAATTCGGTTGCCTGTGAATGAAAAAACAATACTACTGTTTTGAAATTATGTAAGGTTTCTACATGGCATGTTTTGTTTTAAAGCCATCTAACCCATCTGACACCCAGGACAGCTGTTTTTATGGATTGAAATGAGGGTAAATGATCATGATCATCTTCTTGCAGAAGGACATTAATTAATTCTAACATTGGTTGCTCAAATTAATTCATTTTTCTTACTGCGTTTTGAGCTATACGTTGGTGTTAGCACGATAAAATTAATAATTTAATCAATCTGCTTTTTTACAGTCCAAACCAAATCACCAACCAAAACCCAAATCTTGTTTTAATTTTCCTCTCTCAAGCGTTAATTACCACTTTCCAGTCGATAAAACTACTACCTCTTCAGAGGGTTGAAGGACTATAAAACGGGAAAACGCAGCATCTGCGAGGCGCGGTCAACCGCTGGCCTTTCCCACATGCATTTGGGAATGGGAGCAGGAGAAATGCAACAACTCAGCACAGCTGCTATATGTGTGTTCCGAATATCCGAAAACGAATGGCTGTCACTCTCCCTCATCAAAGGAACGTTTGCATGGCGGTAAAATGACGAGCCTTGCACGCGCTTCATCAGAGTCGACTCTGTTTCTAGAGTCACACACTTGTGAGCTGCTTACCATCTGTGTAGAGTAGACTGAGTTTAATAATAATCTAACTTAAACTAATACAGTCAAGCTCATTTATAAAGAGCACGACAGTAATAATTTCGTTACTGTCGCCTTTTTATTGTCACATTTTAAAGACGACCCCTTTTGGAAATGAATTTACACAGTTTTTATTTACAGGTTAAAACGTGATACTAATTTACATTGAAATTAAATTTTGTTTCCTAAACCGCGTTTCCTTCCCATAACCGTTTTCAGCAATAAGGGGTCATCCATAAATTACGTGAGGCGTTTTTCCCAAAATCTGGACCCCCCCTCCCCCCTTGGTGAGATTTTGCTGGACCCCCCCTCCCCCCAAAGTGAGATTTACCTACAACTTTTTAAAAATAATTTGCAGTATCTTATCTATTTCTCATACATAAAAAAAGAAAATCGTATAATTTCTAACTTAAAAAGTTGACGTGATATTTTAATCGACCCCCCCTTGGTGAGATTTGGTGAGATTTTTCCAAACCCCTCCCCCCTTTTTTGACCTCACGTAATTTATGGATGACCCCTAACGGATTTAGTCCGCGCTCCAGCTTCTCAAGATTGCTTCGCTGCCCAACTAAACCAGTGTGAATCTGGATTTTCTTGAGGAAGTCCGACCGCCACGAGACAAATTTTGACAGAAAAACCAAACTTTGAAAAGAAGTTCAAATATAAATGATAGTCACACAGGTTTGCCTCGAAACGTTTTAAAAATGAATTACTATCGCCTCTAAAATTAAGAGGAAACCAACCCCCGTTTCCATAACAATCATCACAATATATTGTAAAACGTCAAAAGTTTTTGTGACGATCGGACTATACACTCGATCGTTTTTGCTGATTTATTTTAACATTTGCTGTCCTTAATTTTTTTAACTAATACAATGCTTGACGAATCGTTTGAAATGTAGGTTGTAAGATGTAAAATTAATTTTTTCTGGGACTTCGCGTCTTATGACTCCGTGTCATGTTAGAAAAAAAGGCAAACCACAGAGATGCCGCACACTTCTTCATTAGGATTAAGTGACTAAACGCAAACGAGTCTATTTAAACCACACATAAGAGTTGAAACACAGAAGGCCGATTGTTTGCAGTGATGCTTCAGTTAATGAAGGGAAGCGTGTAATGAAGTCTTTTTTCTTTGGTTTTGGTTGACTTTGATACGGTAGATTACTAAATTGCTATTTTTTAGTCTTGATGTTTACTTCCTTTGCTGCAGCCTAATATCGCAGCTTTGTTTTTCTCTGGAAAAATGCAAACTCATTTTATTAAAAAACTTCTGGTATGATAATTATTGGGTACAGTTTTTAAAAGGAAAATATTATCCACACTCAAATGAATAGAGGTCTTGATACCATACAAATGGTCTTTTGAAGAAAAGAAAGTTCGTTTGCGTTGGAAACTATTGTTTTATTTTGATTACTAGGGAGCTACCGCCCCCTGCTCGCTATCGCTCGCCAACCCCCGTAAACTGCTGACGCAGGACCTTTTGGAATTGCTTCGCAATTCCCACAAATTCCAAATCGCTAAACGTATTACACTTCATAAAACAATTAAACAATTTACAGAAAAAACGTCAACCAACTTTCCAAAAATACTTAACCAAATCCCCTCCATGAATAAATCTCCCTTAAAAGTTTAAATATATATTAACTCGAACTTATCAAAAATATAAACGAAATGTTTTTAAAAATATCCCTCTTAATTATTTTTGATCTATGGTTATAAAAATAACTAATTATAATTGTTCATCAATATTCGGACCAAACAAAAGCCATTATTTTAAAGTAACTCGTTAGTAGTAAAATATGCCTAGTGTTTATCATTCAAATATTTTTTTAAACCCAAACTTCTTAAACAATACCGTTTAAGCAATAGAAAGTAATAAGAGACAAAACATCACTCTATGTTTACAATTAATTTCGATAAAATCAGACTAAAAATTATAAATATTGGACAAAAAGTGTAAAATTTTAGTACAAAATGGCGTTCATGTAAGTTTTTAGAATCTGTTTTTATCAGTCTGAGTGATATTTCATCAAGAAAGTACTTTTTTAAAAGGTAAAAAAACATGTTTCATCTTAAAATATAGCGTCAATCGGTCGTTGTGATTGGATGCATAATAATTTGAATGACAGTACTTGCTTTATAACTGCGACCTTATCCGTTATCTAAAAGAATGGAAATATTTTAAAATTGAGAATTTTTTTGAAAAATCGAAGGGCTTACTCGGAAATCCGGAAAGAATTCGGACATTTTGATACCATATATGTGTCATTCGGTTCAGTAATTAAAAAGCCTTTCTCTGGAAACCGTTCACTAAAAACTTTTTTTTAGAATAGAGAGATTTTTTAGTTAAGAGTTGGTCAACCTTGTTACAGGATACGTTAAGCGCCAGTTTTTTTTCATGATATCCTATATTCTTAGAAACTATAATTACTTATTTTTTTACTTAGACGCCACCTTCATACGCAACATGTTTCTTATTTTATGGCACCCCTTAAATATTTATTCTATTTTCTGAAAGAGCCCACCAAAAATATTCGAATGCCAAGTGACACTTTTCTATAACTTATAAAAAGTTCTCAGCCGTTGAATTTTAACACTTGACATGAATATACAAGGGTTTAGTTCATTAGAAAAAAACATTCTTACAAATGAACCAATCATTAAATTTAGTCCTTGGATGAAGGTATGTCTTTTATTTTATTGATTTTATGTCTTTTATTATATTATTCGCAACAGGAGGCTGAAACCTATAAAAACGTGGCTATATGTGTAGGAAAGCAGAGACAGCGGAAAAGTTTCATGTATAAATTACCACTAAAGGGGGTATTAAGATGAATAACTATCAATTAATAATTATAGTGAATCAAAACCAAAATAAGCAGATATTTATCCTCTTGCTTTATAATAGATGACGGAAAATTTGATGACTGGAGATGGAAAAAGTCGGATTATCCACGACTTTCTGGTTCAAACTAGAACAGCAAATGGTACGCCAAGATTTATATTTATCCACCTGGCTTCATATTTCAAAGGCCTTTCCAACCGTTTCATCAAAGAGCGAATGTAAAATGTTTTATTGCGCCTATATTTAAAATATAGCGAAAGGCAACGTCTCTATATTCAGCTGAATATCCAAATGAGTTTTACTGGCGAGCTATAAAGCTAGCTCTTTCAACTATCAGCTGCTTTAGTAAGCTATTTTATAACCAAAATGTTAAGCTGTGAATGTAGAAGAGAACTTTGATTTGTCTGGTCAAGGGCTCATTATATATTATTCCTTACGTCACACGTAGGTTTTATGGGATTGAGAACATACCTTCCTGAGACAGTATCATTTGAGGGATGTCTTTTTATGATATAAATTTTGGTAACTTCTTATAAAGATCCACGCGTACATTTCAATCATAGTGAAAATTTTGCTTGTAGAATTTTGTGTACGATAGTTAACTAAAACTTTTCTTTTTTTAAATGGCATTATTCTTTTAGTTAAATGCAAACTCATCTAAAAATATTCTCTTTATCGAAGAATGTAATATTTTAAAATTAGGATGTAAAATAGTGCTTGTTTTTTCATTTTGTCGTGAAAAAATGCTGTCCTTGTTTTGTAGTTGACAGGATGTTTTTAAACCTCTTTTCCTGTTCTCATATTTGACTGAAGCTTTTCTTTTAAAGATTTTTTTCAGAAATATGTTTATGGAATTGACGATGCAGAAATTCATTAGAAAATACACAGCCGACATCTGTTTCTTCAAAAAACGCTGACTTAAGCATTTGCATCTTCACACAATTTAGATGCGTCTGACGACAGAAAAAAAGGAGTAAAAAAATCTAAAACCGTCAAAACTTGATCTTCAAGGCCAACTCTTCCAGGCTTTAGCATTCCTTTAAAAGAGCAGGTACACCCTGGAATTTTCTTTTCACGTCAGATTACCTAAAGATTAAATTATGCCCCTCTTTCTCGTAAATATACTCAGCTTTACGAGCGCCCGTTTTTAAATGAAGTCATTATTAGGCATTCTTGTGTAGTTTTGTGTGTTAAAAATAGATTGGGTGATAAGGAGGTTTCTTAGAACACTGGATTTCGCTTTCGTACAGATGCAAGGTGTATGGGAAGATGGTGTTATTAAAGTCACAAAAATTTTCTCTTAGTGAAGAGCTTGTTTTTATAGGTTATTAAATTTTTATCATAACTTGGAATAAGGAATTTCATAACATTCTATTCACTGAAAGCTGTTTGAATCTGTGTTATCAATTTTTTAAGCAGATTTAAATGCATTTTAATTTAGGTACGAGACTTACATATGAACTAGCCAAGAAGAATTCTAATTTTCTTTAAAGACAATAACTTCGTACATTCCTATGAATTAACTAAACAAAAGATTTAACATGGAGTTTTATATAAAAATAATTGTTTATCTTATAAAAGAGTGGGAGTGAGAAAGTAATCAAACTATGCGATGCCCGATAGCGAAGTATTTGTGATATTTCTATATGTGTGTTAATAGGATACCAAGATTCGCTACTCGTTCAGTAAAAAAGTGAGTGAGAGAACGAGAGAAATGAATGTCGAAGGTCAAAAAAAGTTTTAGAAATAAAAATTACAGCCCACCCCCTTTCACCACTAGAGCATGACCCCGTGGTACACAGTTTGAGATCCACCATGGGTTGCTAGATAGTCAAAAAGCAATTCTAGTGGGTACTACACAAATTTCTAATTAATTTTGATATCTTAAAAGTAAAAATTGGTAAAATAATCTCTTGAAATATCAGTGTTTGATTTCTGTGGATAGTTTTCGTAGGAATCGTTTCAAATAATTGATGTAACTTTATCTTCTGTATACCAAGCGGGCTTTTGAACTGGGTCTGGCGTTAAGCTGTTCAC
Organism: Tetragnatha versicolor; assembly: GCA_024610705.1. Lineage (NCBI taxonomy): Eukaryota > Metazoa > Arthropoda > Arachnida > Araneae > Tetragnathidae > Tetragnatha > Tetragnatha versicolor. The sequence goes on from JANDEH010000007.1 coordinate 51,991,659, forward strand.
CTCATAGGATAGGTTCACCTAAGTGGGGACATATCATGTGTCCCACTTAGGACATATATATGTCCCTGGGGTGCAAGACATCACCCCAGGGCATCCACGGTCATGAAAGCAAAGATGGGCATGGTAGGCCTGGGCACACTAGGCCTAGTGTTGCCATGCCAATGAGTTTAGTTAAAGTTACTATACATCGATACATAAATAAGTGATTTTGGTACTTAATTAGTAGCCCGTCGACTGTTCAGTGTTCAGCAACACAGTTAATAAGATTTGGTGACGTTTTCAGATTCAGCGGCACTGTGGACGGGCTAACAAGTAATAACCCCCATTTTTGTATTTTTATTAGCAACTGATTGTATCGAAATTTCAATAAAAATCTAAGCAAAATTCAAATGAATAATTGTTGAAAAAACCTAAGTATGTTCAATGGATGCTGCACATAACAAAGTTGGTATTTTTGCGTACCAACACAACATTACGTTGGAACTTTAAAGTTAGTATCTATACTGTACCAACAATCCAACAAATTGTCTAAGCTAGCTTGGGAACCGCAGGCCCCAAAGTCAACGACCACCTAAAAAAAAGACTTGAATGAATCTACTTGAATGAGAATGCCTGATAAAAGACACAACACAGAGAGAAGAGAATGAGAGTGAAAATCAGCCTAATTAGCATAAAACTTTGTTTCAGCTGCCGCCTTTCCCAAAAGGCTTCGTTTACATTACATCGTGGGAGCGGAAGCGGACGTGGCGCTTCCGGTCCGCCAAAATGAATGCATGTTCGACTGTGCATCATTCGGGTCGTTTTTATGTCGAAATAAACACAGGAGCAGCAGAAAAAGGGGGACAAACACGTCCATTTGCATCTGCTTTTCCTCGAGATCGTGAAAGAGTACAAACACCTGCCGGGCGATCCAGCAATTAAACGCATGCGCCTCGTGATCAAAACAAAACAGAAGAAAAGAAATACATATAAAGGGTTGAGGAGTAGTACTAATGCTGCTGTGGTGAATAAATTTATAAATTTTGGGAAACGAAGCGTGGAAGGGGCTACTTCCTGACACGTGGACCAGCAGGTCGCAACCTGGTGAGTGTGTGTGGGGTAACCTTTCGAAATAACCTTCCTTTGTTTTTTGAGGTTACCCCCCTGCTGGTGTTTGTATTCAATCGCACCTGTTTTCCGAAGGTGGTAACTGCAGGGGATGCAGGATGCCCTTGGAGGTGGAAAATAGTGGTAATAACAGGCGATAATTTGTTGGGGAATAGTCCATTCGTTAGCCAACAAGAGATTTCCCCTGGGCATTTGTGGAAGTTGTTGCGCTATCCCAGGAAAACTCCATGGACTCTCAGATGACTTCATGGAAGCATTTTGAACTTGAACAGCCAATTTAAAATCACCCATTTCATAAAATGGTCCCTAAAAATAACGTATGCATTCCATAAGGTTTGGTGAAAGTAATGGTGTCGTTTTAATCGATAGGGAAGAGATGTGTAAGAAGATTTTAGCTAGGTAGGGGAGAGTGGGGCTATTTCGCACATGGGGCACATTCGGACAGACGGCATTTCCCCTAGTAATTATTAATTTAAAAATCTGAAAAAAATACCAGTAGATGGAAGCATGAATTTCAAAGCCCTGAGCAATTTTGTTGTATACGTACTAGAAATTTGCTAGCGTTAGAAGCAGCAAAGTAAACTTTCTTGTCATTTTGTTGGCGTAAAATATCAATCAAAAATAACTCTCAAGTGGACATTCATCATTTTATTCAGTAGAGGCACTACTAAAGTAGGTTTCTAGAAAGGTTTTATTTCCCTGCTTTAATTATAAATATCTTGTTGGGACGTGGTAAGCTTGAACTGGTAGATGGGGCACATTCGTACACCAAAAGATGGGGCAGATTCGGACAGTGCGAATGTGCATGTTATAACAAATTTTCCGAAAATTTTCTGGGGGAGGACCCCCAGACCCCCCTTGGTACTTAGAACTCGTATTTACTCAAAACTTTATTTAGTTCTTTGGCATGCAAATTCTACCTAAAAAAGGTCTGAAAAGCTTCATTAGACTTTTTAAATACTATACATAGGAGGGAGGGCTAAGGAATAATTTTGGTTCCCTCTCAAAATATATTGCTATATTTGCCACTGAGACCGGGGGGCATGGAAAATTTAGAAAGGCTTTGGTGGGGCATGGACTGAAAAAGGTTGGGAAACACTGATCTAAACATTCAATCCACCCATTGATAATTTGGACTGTCCTGCTCCCGACTGTATTATTTTAGAAGATCTGGATATTTTTGAAAAGTTTTTATTTTCTGATCCGTCAAACTGTGAGTCTAATTTTATTGTTCTACATCTAAATATTAGAAGTATCCGCTCCAATTTCAATAGCTTCATCTCTCTTTTATCTAAATATCTTAATCAGATTGCAATAATTGTTCTATCGGAAATCTGGATTTATAGTAAAGAATCGTCTTTTTACTCTATTGATGGTTTTGATTCTTATTTCTGTTGCCGCGATCTAAACCGTTCTGGTGGAATTGCTGTGTTTTGTAAAAAATTTCTTGAGTCTTGAGTTTACCCTATTGGATGTTAATTTTGTCTCAGCCGAAACTATAAAGATTATTATTACTATTACTATTATTACTATTACTATTACTATTACTATTACAATTACAATTACAATAATAATAATAATAATAATAATAATAATAATAATAATAATAATAATAATAATTATTATTATTATTATTATTATTATTATTATTATTATTATTATTATTATTATTATTATTATTATTATTATTATTATTATTATTATTATTATTATTATTATTATTATTATTATTATTATTATTATTATTATTATTATTATTATTAACTGGGACAATCATGAGTTTTCTGTGTAAAATTAAAATGTTCAAAATATCCTTCAAAAGTTACAACCCTTTGAATATTCTACGACTACGGCTACGGGCATTCCATTCATTTAAAAAAATCTAGTTCTTTTTCTCTATCTATGCGAATCTTTCGCATTTCAATCGGCTTTTCGTCTCGTATGTCATTGGAACTCAAGTCGATTTAGGAACCGCCCTCTATGATCCACCCTCCCTTGGAATCCCACATATTGTTATTGTTATATTCCCCCTGAAAAATTCCAAAAGATCAACTGTCGGTTTTTATTTGAATATAATGCAGGTCTTCGTTTTCCATTTAATATGGTTAATGAGTCGAATATACTGCTTTTCTCTTTTCTTATAGATAAGACCTTCGTTTTTTGAATCCCTTCCACTTCGGATTGTTCGATTATTTTGTTTTCTTTCATTCCAAAACCTTTTAGCATTTGAAAATAAGTGTTTTAGTTTTTAAGGACTTTTCAATACGTCACACCTTTTTAACTTCAATGAATACCTTGACCGGTGGTTCCCAAACCGGGGGGGATCGCCCCCAAGCGTAGCCCAAGTGGGCGATTTGGGTAATCAGGGGGCGATGAGTACGCCAAGGGGGGAATTAAAAAAATTATTGTACATTGTATAATGTACATAAAGTTACTGAGATAAATAATTATTGAAAATTAAGTGTACCAAAACGAGATAACCCCTATTTTTTAGGGTCGAATTTCCAGAAATTTTTTTAGGTGAGGACCCCAGACCCCCCTTCAATACTTCGAACTTGGATTTACTTTCATTTTTTATTGGTCAAATTGCGAAAACCTACCAAAAGGATATTAAATTCTTGATAATGTATGTCCGAAATTCGAATTAGGTACCAAATTTACCGGATTAGGTACTGATTTGGTGGATGATAGATATATTGTCTTTAGAAGGGATCGTGATTCTTCTAATAGTATATTCAAACGTGGTGGTGGTGTATTAATTGCCATCAAAAAATTTATATCAGCTGTTCAAATCAACTTTAATGACCAAAATCATGAATGTCTATTTATCTCAATTGATTTGAAACACCGTAAAAAATGCTCTTGTGTGTTGTTTATTTTCCTCCCAATTCAAGTTTTAATAGTTATGTCGAATTTTTTAATTATTTTGTGGGGTTTACATCTTATGATAACATACTTGTTTGTGGTGATTTTAATTTGCCAATTTTAGTTGATTTAAATATTCATAATTGTTTGGATCCTAGGGTTAAAGAATTATACAATTTTATGCACCTATATGTCATGAATCAATTTAATTCAATTTCTAACTATAATGGTAAATTTTTAGATTTGGTTTTATCCAATATTGAATCATGTGATATATCTGTTGAGCATTTTGATAAACCCTTGGTAGCTGAGGATAGGCATCACCCAACTCTGTGTGTCACTTTAAACTTTTTTGCCCATTGTAAAGCCAAAAGAGTGTCTAATATTTGCAAGTATGATTTTAAAAGAGCTGATTATTTAAAAATGTGGTCTCTATTTTCCGAAACTGATTGGAATAGTTTAAATTCTTTTGACGATGTTGACGTTGCAGTTTCCAGTTTTTATGAATATTTAACGTTGGTTTTTAATCAAACAATACCTATTAAAACAGTTTCTCCTAAAAAGTTTCCTTTTTGGTATTCTAAAGAAACTATAAAATTAATAAAAATAAAAAATAAGTTGCGTGAAAAGGCACTTAATTCAGGTAACCAATTAGTCTATGATGAATTTAGGAATTCGAGATCATCTCTTAAGAGAAGTATTGCTGGTGATTATTCGGCATACATTCATAATACTGAAAATAATCTAACTCGTAATCCTAAAAAATTTTGGTCTTATTTCAGGCCCAAACGTTTACTACCAGATGAGGTGTTTTTTAACAATACATGTTACCAAAACGATCATGACATACCTAATGCTTTTGCCAAATATTTTAGCTCTGTTTATAATAGAAGTTCTGATTGTTGTGATTTTGATCAGATAAATTGCTGTGTTAATGATTTAATTAAGATCGACTGCATAACATACCAGGATGTTCAAATAGCAATTTGTGAGTTAAAGAGTTCTTTATCATTGGGTGTTGATTGATGGTGTACCTTCTTTTATAGTTAAAGGTTATGGTGACTTTCTTATATATCCACTGTTAATTATTTTCAACTTGTCTTTGAAATCTAACACTTTTCCTAGTTTTTGGAAGGAGACTAAGATTATCCCTATACATAAAAAAGGTGATATTAAAGACTGTCTAAACTATCGACCGATTGCCATCTTAAGTCCTTTTGCAAAGGTTTTTGAAATAATCGTTCATAAAAACTTTTCCTTCAGGTTTAGCAACCTGATTAATAGTGCTCAGCATGGATTTATACCTCGTAGAATCTAATTTTGTATTGTTTAAATAGCAATATTATTACTTCCTTTGAAGCTGGATGTCAATTGGATGTTGTATACACTGATTTTTCTAAGGCTTTTGACACTATTGATTTTGGTATTCTTTTTAAGAAATTTTCTTTGATGGGTTGTCATGTCAAGCTTATTGAGTGGTTAATGTCCTACCTCAATGATCGCCTTCTTTATGTTTATTTTAATGGTGCTGTTTCTAGTGGGTTTAAAAGTACATCGGGTGTTCCCCAAGGATCAATTTTAGGGCCCCTGTTATTTCTTCTTTTTATCAATGATCTCTGTGACGTAATTAAATTCAGTGACTTTCTTTTATTTGCTGATGATTTAAAATTGTTTAGGCAAATTCACTCAAATGCTGATGCTGACTCTCTTCAAAAAGATCTTGACAGTTTATTTGATTGGTGTGTAACTAAAAAACTTTTTTTTGAATATTTCAAAATGTAGCATTGTGAGTTTTTCCCGCAAATCCAATCCTTTTGAAGTTTCATACCATATCAATAATACTAAACTTGTCCGCACCAAATCAGTCAAAGACCTTGGTGTAACTTTTAAAAGTAATCTAGATTTTTCTGAACATATAAATAACATTACTTCCAAAGCTTATAAAGTTCTTGGTATTCTAAAACGTAAAACTTGTAATTTTACTAATCAACAATCTTTAAAGACTTTATACTTTAGTTTGGTACGTTCGAACCTGGAATACTGCAGTATAATATGGGATCCTTACTATGATAATCAGGCCAAGATTATTGAACAGGTACAAAAAAGTTTTTAAGATTTTTGTATTATAAGTGTTATTGTTCAAGTTCTCATGGTCTTTCGTCTGTGCAACTTCTTAATACTTTTGATATGCAGAGTCTGAAATCTAGACGTAAAACTTTTCTGTGTAATGTTCTTTTGTAAAGTTTTTAACAATATGGTTGACTGCAATTACATAACTAGTACATTGCAGATATCTGTGCCTACAAAATCTTTTCGTAATCATCATTTGTTTAAAACTGCTTTTATTAAATTTAATTATATTGAAAACTTTTGTCTTTACAAATTTTATAAAATTTTTAATGATATGTCTGATCAATTGGATATTTTTAATATGTCTTTTAATGAATTCAAATCCAAATGTTCTCTTTTAATTCATTGATGTGTTAGTTTCCATTTAATGTATTTGTATTTACTTTTTCTCTCGATGTAACACTGTTATTGGATTCATTTCTGTTGTGTACATCTAAAATAAACAAATAAATAAATAAATCAAAAACGAGTTGAAAACCTGTTTTTTAGACATAAATTTCAAAAAAATTTCTCGAGGAGGACCCCAGGTCCCCCTTCAGATATATAGATCACGATTATTCTGAACTCATAATACAGGGTGATTCAGAAATAATCATCAATAATTGAGGGGGAGGTAGAGTGGCCCTAGACAAGCATATTTCGAATAGGGATGGTGGGGTGCAGCCTTACCGTTAAAGAGCTAGGACCTAATGTAGTGCGAGCGCGTTTCAAAAGGCCATTTTTAGAAGGCCCGTGTGATGAAACAAAACATAATAAAATGAAAAAATCTATTGCATGAGGTAAGGAAGTATCTCTACAACTTACACCATGAATTCGATAGAATTTGAACCACTTTCTAAACTGTGGAATGAGTTTCAAAAGTGCAATATTAATCTTTTAGTGAAAGAATGGAATTCCCTTAATGGTATTTAGAAAAATCATGATCGGGGAAGGAAATTTCAATGATCGTAACATTGATCATTGAAACTGTTTGATCATTGAAAAAATTTTTCCCCGATCATCATTTTTCTAAATACCATTAATGGAACTCCATTGTTTGACTAAGAGATTAATATTGCACGTTTTAAAACTCACACCACGGTTTAGCAAGTGGTCCAATTTCTACCACATTGAGGATTTAAGTAGTACGGATACTCTTGTACCTCCTGCAATAATGTTTTAAATTTTATTATGTTTGTTTCGTCACACGGGCCTTCTAAAAACGGCCTTTTGAAACGCGCTCGCACTACATTAGGTCCTAGATCTTTAATGGTGTGGGATATTAGTAGATATGAATGCGGAACTAACACCCCCGCAATGTACTTTGATTTCTCTGTACTTGGAGTGGCATGTCATTCAGCCTAGAGACCTCGAATAAAGCTGCTGTTCTTGTTAACAACGTATCGGCATGATTATTTTCCCCGGACTCTAAGTAAGTTTCTTGTTGATATACAACATTGTGGCATCCCTGCCGGGATGAAAGGATGATAGTTGAAATAAGCTTCATCACTTGCCGATATTAAGTTTTTTAAAATAAGTTTTAAGTTAAGTTTAAAAAGTTCTACGCCTTAAGGATAACTCCAACCAGGAAGTACTAATTTAAGTGGAGGAAAAATGGCGACTGAACTGGAAAATGTGAGACAGCAGAGGAAAGCGATTAGAAGTTCTTTTACAAAAAAAAGCAACAAGTTACAAGAACTTTTATCCGCCGATCCTGATATTGAAGAAGTAGAGATCTTGCTGGATCAATTGTCAGAGAAGTTTAAAGATCTTAGAGTCTCTGACGACAAATTCCTTAATTTACTCCAAAAGAAAGGCTGTACCGAAGAGGAGTATGAGAAAGAATTCGAAATAGCACAACAATACTACGAAAAACTATCATCGTTCAGAATTAAATGCAATAGTGTACGCGCGAAAATAGTCAACAAATTTCCATCAAAATCAACCCCCTCCAATTCCATGAAAAGTTCTTCGACACAAAATTTGCCGGAAATTCGACTGCCTTCATTCGACGGAGACCCCAGAAATTGGCTTACTTTTTGGACACATTTCAGTAAGCTACACGAGGATGAAAGAATTGACACAAGAGATAAATTTCAGTTCCTTCTTCAATCCATTAAGCCAAATTCATCAGCGAAGCAGATCGTAGATTCCTTTCCCGCCACAGAACAGAACTACCCAAAGGCTATAAACTATCTTCAAGAGCGCTTCGGAAAAGAAAGTGTGCTCATCCAAATATATGTGCGCGAACTTCTCAAGTTAGTGATAAGCGATAAGTCCAAGATTGACTTGTTAACTCTCTATGATCAGCTACAAACTCAAATACGTGCTTTAGAATCCCTTGGACTAACTCAGGATAAGTACGCCTTCCTATTAGTATTCCCTTTAGTGGAATCTGCCCTCCCAACAGAGTTGATTAAAATTTGGGAAAGGCAGAAAAATGCAGCTTCTGAAACAAGTAAGAGTGATTTGGAATTATTAATGGAATTTGTAAAAAATGAAGTTGAGGCTGAATTTAGAATTAAGATTACTCGAGAAGTTTTAAATTCAGAAAAGTTAAATGTTAAGAAAAATAAGAATGTTGAAGTAAAAAATGTAGTTTCTACTGCATGTGAATTGTTTAATGCAAATGCTAATTATAAGAGTGGTAATAATTTGCATGAAAATAAGTTAAAGAAATATATGTGCATATTTTGTAATAAGCAACATTCATCTGAAAATTGCAATGATGCTAATTTAATGGATTTAGAATGTAAAAAAGATATTGTTAAGAAAAAGAATGCTTGTTTTATTTGCTTAAAAATTAATCATAGGGCAAATCAGTGTAAATCTAGACACAAGTGTCCCTTGTGTAATAAAAGACATTTTGTTGTCTTATGTCCAGAATTGCCTTCCCATAAAGCTGAAAACACTTCAAATGGGGATGTGATTGATTATAAAACAAGCACTCTTAATTCTAATTCCAGTGCATTTTCTGATGTGTTTTTGCAAACTATAGTAGTTAAAGTTAGAAATGGTACCAAAGAAATGTTTATTAGAGCTGTATATGATACAGGTGCCATGAAATCATATATTTGTGATGATGTTGCACAAAATATGAAATCTTAATATATAAAAGAGAAACCCGGAAGTTGTTTCTGTGTTCGTGTCTGCGTGTGTTCGTGTCTGTGTGCGTTTCGGGTTTTTGATTGGTCTTCCTCGGAGCGGCTGACTCAAAGATTTGTCCTGTCAGCAATCCCTAAAGTGAAGACGTTAAAGAATAATCCTGTCTATAAGCATCGGTGATTGTTTACTTCCTGTTTGGGTTCTCTGCTATGGCGCCGCGGCGTGTTTTTTCGTGTTAATTTATGCGCTTCGTACTTTGCTCTTTGCATAAGTATATTTTTATTCCGCTTTTTATTAATACAGTTTTAATACAATACCTTTCGATTACATTTCCGTTTTATAAATTTGGCTCGCGGATGTCATTGCGATGTTTTGATCTTAGTCATGTTCGTCGTGCGTGGAATTTTCATTTCATTACTCAAAACTAAGTATTTAGGCTTTCCTTTACTTACGCTTAGCAAAGTACTTTACTATGAAGTACTTATTTTTCATTTTATTCTGTTGGATCTTTTCTTTCAATAGTAGGTAAGTACTACACCACAGTTTGTTTAGAAGAAGCTCACACTTACTTTTGTTTCAGTAGGCTCTATGTTTACGTAACTCAGGCTTAATTTTGTTTGCGGCTTACTTTTTTTATTTTAATAGTTTCATTTAATTCTTGCAGACTTTCATTTGTGAGTACACTACTTACACTAGGTAATGTTTTGTAGTTTGTTTTATTTTGTTTCAATATAATTTATTATTTGGTAGTTATTCAAGGGCATGTTGAAATTAATGTTTCCTTTTCTAAAGAATGTTGTACGGGCGAAGCCCAGGGCTATTTTAGTATTGGACTTCGTAGATTATTTAATACTTTAGAACGGAACCACAATGACCGTGTTCAGGGGGGCCCCATAAAAGCTATCCGCCACGGCCCTGTCGAAGCCCGTACAAGTATTTTATCATAAGGGCCAAATTCAGATTTCATTTACTCAGGTGTGTTGTATGGGGGAAGCCCACCCAAATTCTCTGTTAAGCACGGGCAAAGCCCGTCTATTTTAGGCCAAAATTATTATTTTTTTTTACAACACTCGGGTCTAGCGCTATAGTTTTTTAATTAAATAAGTATTATTTACTTTTTCACGTTATCTTTTTCTTCCATTTAATTTTCGAATCTTATTTTCTTATTGCAACATACTCTTGGAGTGATACTTTTTTCCTCGCAAATGCTTCTTTTTAGGGTTCTTCCCTTTAAGGAATTAACATTCAAATTATTAGATTTAGCAGAACTTTGGCTTATGCTTTGAAGTTAATTTAAAGCAAAACTACTACTGTACGGGCGAAGCCCGTCTATATAACTTCCCGAGCAACGCCGGGATAGCGCTTGCGCTAGTTAGTTAATAAGGGTGAAACAAGAATCAAACAATCCTTGTTTGGTGGATTAGAAACCCCCGAGAAAGTATATAAAAATTATTCCATTGAGTTAAGTGATCTAAATGATATTTTTAAGTGTAAGGTGAAAGTATTGAGTCAGAAATGCATTTGTTCTGACATTAAGCAAATTCCACAGGGTCCTTGGCTTAATGAGCTCAAGTTACATGGAATAAAAATAAGTGATATAGAAACCAATAACTTAAAGGTTGATAAAGAAATCAAGTTGTTAATTGGTGCTGATATAGCTGGTAAACTGTTGACTGGGAAAATTATAAATCTTAAGTGTGGTCTAACTGCTATAGATACGAAACTAGGTTGGGTCATCATGGGGAAGTTTAACTCTGGCACTGAGCCAATAAATGAGAATTCGGCATCTCTCATTACGTCATTACTTGTAAGAGAGCGATGTATCAGTGATTTATGGAACTTAGATGCGTTGGGGATTAAGGAACCTCCTCTAAGTAAAACAAAAGCTCAATTACAAGAGGATACGCAAAGATATTTTGAAGAAACGTTAAGCGTTAATGATGAGGGCCGATATGAAGTTGCTTTGCCATGGGTTTTAGATAGGTCAATTTTACCCGATAACAGAGTTAATGCAGAGAGGTATCTTTCCAATACAAAAAGAAGATTAAAGAATTCCCAAACATATGATGATTACTGTAAGGTTTTTGAGGAATGGGAAGAACTCGGAATAATTGAAAAGGCACCAACTGAAAAACTAAGGGGTGCTCACTATTTGCCTCATAGGCCAGTTATAAAAGAAAGTAGTACTACGAGTATAAGACCTGTATTTAACGCAAGTTCCCACACAGTTGGTTTTCCCTCATTAAATGACTGTTTATCCACAGGTCCAAACTTAATAGAAATTATTCCCAAAATTCTTAACGGGTTTCGTAAGTATTTCGTAGGTGTGGTTGCTGATATTGAGAAAGCCTTCTTGCAGATCTCAATTAGAGAGCAAGATCGGGACCTTTTAAGATTTCTATGGCATGGGAAGGGGGACCCGGATCAAATTGAAGAGTACAGACATAAAAGGGTAGTCTTTGGTCTAACTTGTAGTCCCTATTTACTAGCTGCTACTTTAGATTACCACCTGAATCAGACTCCACAACATTTAAGACAAACTTCTGATATTCTTAAGAGATCATTCTACGTTGATAACTGTGTAACGAGTCTGGATTGTAAGTACGAAGCTACAAAGTTTATTCTAGAATCCCAAATGATAATGACTTCTGGGAAATTTAATCTACGGGGTTGGAAGTCAAACGGGAATTTCTTGGATCAGGAAAATGATACATCTAAGAGTATATCTGTTTTAGGACTTGTCTGGGATACAGGACATGATACGTTATCCTGTAAAGTAGAACTAACTAATAATTTGGAAAACCCCATTACTAAAAGATTAGTTCTTGCAATTGCCCATCAGTTATTTGACCCGATCGGATTCACAGCTCCTGTTATGTTAACCCCTAAATTAATTTTGCAGGAAACATGGAATTCTAAGCTTAAGTGGGATGATAATCTTCCTGAAGATTTGGTCAAAAAATTTAAATCTTGGTATCAAAAATTACATTTACTTACGGATATAGAGATACCTAGATGGTTTGGTTTAAATTTGACCAATAAATCAGTAAGTCTGCATTTATTTTGCGATAGCAGCAAAAAGGCGTATGGGGCATGCGTATTTATAAGGGTCGAAAATAACGATGAGGTCAAAGTAAAAATAGTAAATGCAAGATCAAGAGTAGCTCCTTTAAAACCTATTACAATTCCACGCTTAGAACTTTTAGCGTGTAGCATAGGGTCTAGGTTACTGTCTTCCATAATCAAAGAAATCGACATGCCGGAAGTTAAAATTCATTGTTGGACAGATTCCACCACAGCACTATGTTGGATAAAGGAGAATAAAGTATGGGGAACATTTGTGCAAAATAGAGTAAATGAAATCCGTAGTTTAACAAATATATCATAATGGAAACACGTCCCTGGGTCACAAAATCCAGCTGATGTAGTTTCCAGAGGTTGTTCACCAGAACAACTAGTGCTAGTAAAATGGTGGGAGGGACCCGTTTGGCTAAGAGAACTTGACAGTAAATGGCCATATTCCAATGAAGACCCGGATGGGAGTTTGGTTAATTCAGAATTACGTAAAACTGTCATTGTGTCTATAAATATTGAAAGTAACTTTGAATGTTTTTACAGGTATTTTTCATCATGGAAACGTATTGTAAGAATGATTGCCTGGATGTTAAGATTTATAAGTAACTGTAAATCACAAGCAAAGAATTTAGAATCAGATTTATCGATTGAGGAAATTCAAAAAGCTGAATTATCATTGGCATTTCTTGTCCAAAAACAATCTTTTGAAGGTGTTAAAGATAAAAGAATTAAGGGTTTAAATCCTGTATTGGATGATTTTGGTCTAATCAGAGTAAAGACTAGTTTGGCTTATAGAAATGACAACCATGATTTTAAATTTCCTATTATTTTACCATCCAGTCATTCAGTTGTAAAATCTTTAATTATGCAAGTTCATTTTGATTTATTACATGCTGGAACTTCTATGATTATGTCACATCTAAGAGAGAAGTTTTGGATTTTAAAGAGTAGAAAGACCATTAGAAATTGTATAAAGCATTGTGTTAAATGCCAAAGATTCAAGGCAAAAAGATGCGAGACTATCCCAGGAATCTTGCCTAATGACAGGGTCCGTGACGCTTCAGTTTTTGAAGTCGTGGGTTGTGATTTAGCCGGTCCCCTGTATTTAAGAGATGGTCAAAAGGCATACATTGTACTTTTTACATGTGCAGTTTATCGTGCCATCCATTTGGAATTAATTACGTCATTATCAACGGAAGCCTTTTTTCAATCGTTAAGACGCTTCATTGCACGTCGTGGAAGACCTACGACGATATATTCCGATAATGGAACAAATTTTGTAGGCGCGGAGAAATATTTGAAAACTGTTGACTGGGATAGCCTCCGTCTTAAAGCAGCAGAACAAAAAATTCAATGGAAATTTAATCCTCCATCTGCCGCATGGTGGGGCGGATGGTGGGAGCGTTTGATCCAAATTGTTAAGATAATTTTGAGAAAGATATTGGGTCGAGCATCTCTAAATTACGAGGAATTACAAACAGTATTATGCGATTGTGAGAGGATTGTAAATACACGTCCCCTTACTTATGTATCTGAAGATCCTAAGGATATGTCCCCACTTACGCCAGAAATGTTTTTACATGAAATTCCTCATTCAGGAGTAGTAGATATCGATACGATAGATAAAGGACTTTTAAGAAAAAGAGCTAAATATATTCAAAGAATGAGAGAATCTTTAAGATCTAGATTTAGAAACGAGTACTTGGGTCAATTAAGACAACAGTCAATTAAAAATCTTAAAATTGAACCTCTCAAAGTGGGGGAAATTGTATTAGTGGAAGATCTAAACAAAAAGCGAGTTTTTTGGAATTTAGCTAAAGTAATTGAACTCATTCCTGGACGAGACGGTACTGTAAGACTAGCATTAATTAAAACTGAAAGTTCAGAGCTCTTACGTCCAGTACAAAGACTTTTCAGATTAGAGATGGATAATTCCATCATAACAGGTCTACAAGATGATAATGTCATTACCACCAGTAGTGGAAGGATTGTAAAGCCTGTAATTTAAGGTAATGTAGTATTGTGTTTCTTGTGATTCATTGTCTTTTGATGTTGTTTGTGGATTTAAATATTTTAAGCAAGGTTCATTGCTGAATATTATCTTCTTTTACTTATATGTGAAGTGTTTAAGTGTAATTAAGTAGTATTTTCATTGGATATGTTACATTTTGAACTGTGTTTTAATTTTAAGAAATTAATTGGGATTATAAAATTTTAAGTAATTTGAGTAAAATGTAAGTATTTACTCAAAGGTGGGAGTAAATGTGGGATATTATCAGATATGAATGCGGAACTAACACCCCCGCAATGTACTTTGATTTCTCTGTACTTGGAGTGGCATGTCATTCAGCCTAGAGATCTCGAATAAAGCTGCTGTTCTTGTTAACAACGTATCGGCATGATTATTTTCCCCGGACTCTAAGTAAGTTTCTTGTTGATATACAACAAATGGTAAGGCTGCGCCCCACCATCCCTATTCGAAATATGCTTGTCTAGGGCCCCTCTACCTCCCCCTTAATTATTGATGATTATTTCTGAATCACCCTGTATATTAGTTGAGATTTGAGATCATTAAATTTAATTTTGAAAATTCTTAACACCCCTTAAAAAATCAAATATTGGATTCGCTCGCACACTGCTTTGGATTAAAATCAGATATACAGTGAGAATGAAAAGGGGGCGATAAGTCTTAGTCAATCTCCGGAAAAGGGCTATGGGCCACAAAAAGTTGGGCACCACTGACCTAGACACAATACCTGGAATGAGGTATTTGCATGAGTGAGGGATTTGCTTGATTTTATACTTTTTCGATACATGGTCTAAAACTCCCAAATTTCTGATTTTTAAGTTCAAAAATGTGTTTTAAATATTTTAAAATTCAATTTTATTTTTGCCAAAACGTCAGAAAAGACACGTTATCAGAAAACGGGCTTCTATTGGATGTGACGTCACAGCGCATGAAAACCATTGTGTTTTCTGTTTTCACGTGATCAGAAAACGGGCTTCTATTGGATGTGACCTCACAGCGCATGATTTGTGATTCGAAAGTGTTTTGCCGCCCAAACAAAAAACGAAATTTCAAAAATTTATATCTCAGAAACTAGGCTACGAAAATTCTTGATGTAAACGTCATTCTTCATGGTTTTTTATCTATCCATTAAAATGTGTACAGTGGGTAAAGCGTCTAAAGGTAAGGGGGTAAGGCATCTATGTTTTTAAAATAGGGTAGCTGACTGGATTTCCTGGTATTTGGCCCAAAATATACCTAACTAGTTTAATTGTAATTTGTGGTAAGCCAACAATGTATGAATAATTAGGAAATACAAGTACAGTCCCCCAATGTCAAGATAGAAGATTTAATGTAAATATGTAAAACGAAAAGAGCATGATAATCAATTATCCTTATAAATTTTCCATAAGTGCTATTTCATAACTAAAAAAGACGAATCCTCTTTCTGAAACGAAATGCAAATACTAGTAGGTCTCAAAACGTGGGCTGCAACCACTTAACAAAACACGATTTTTACTTATAACAACACGCATCTTCTTACCGTGCCTACATCTTGTGATGGGTGGCTATATGAAAGCCAAGCGTGGGGGAACGTTTTAGGAAAGGTAAGCCGATGCTGATATATTCTTTTTCCTCATTTTTGCTTCACCTAAAAGCAGAACAATTTTTCGGTGTCGATATACAGAACCTGCAATAAATGAAAAATAAATACTACAAACATTTCCCCAAATCCCAATTCGAGAGGAGAAAGAATAGGAATTCAGAAGTCCCTAAAACATCATTTTCTAATAATAGGCTGGTAAAACTTTTGAGATTAACTCTTGAGTAATTAAATACTCTTTTTCTTTCCATTTATGTGAAGTTTTATAGGAGCCTTGCTTAGGGATATATATTTTTATTGCTTATAGTTTTATACTAGCTGTGACTTGTGTATTTGGTTATGCTGGTGGCTGTGACTGTTTTATCACAGCACAACACTGATGACCATCTTCGTTTTCTTAACCGTGGGGCAGCACTACACTCACTAGAGTTTATTTAAAACCTTCCCCAAATGGATGAGCAGTACTAAATCAACTTAATAGCTCCCAAAAAGGAGTGAAAGCTAACAGAAACCCCAATTACAATAATTTAAAGCCCATAATACTTCAAAGAGTCAAGGTTAAGGCTGAGAAGCCAACCTCATTACTATTCCTCCATCTTAAAACAAAGTAGCTACAAACATCCGGGATTGGAAATATGAATGTAACTCTCAACATTAGGCTTTTTTTCTAACAGTCACGATTTTACGATGCTCACTACACAGTGGACGTTTCCGCTGGCTTCAAGGACTTCGCGTCGAGTAAATTCAGAATGAAAGGGAATCCTTGACTGATATCCGACCATTAATGACGTTCACCTTGGGAGGTCCCTTCCGCCCCCCTTGGTCATATAATTTGGGATTTTGCAGAGGGGGCTTAGTTAGAAGATCGTAAACTTTGTTATTTAGCTGCCAACTTGCAGCTGCTGCGAAGAAAAGGCCTTGAGCAGGGATGGAGATTATTGGCGGGATTTGATGGGGTTGCTCGTTTTGGAACGTAAACAAGACAGTAGCGGATCCAGGGGGGGGGCACGGGGGCACGTGCCCCCCCCAGAGGACTAAAAAATACACTGCATAAAAAGGCATATTTGGCACTTTTTTCGGGCTTAAAATCAAAAATTTTCTGGGGGTGACCCCCAGACCCCCCCTTTCTAGAGAGTTCTCAACTGATAGTCATATTCAAACTGCAGGTGATCCCTTAGAGCTCCGTAAGTGGGCTGCATAAGTCTATTGAAAAGGAGTTGAGGGACTAGCTAACTTCAGCTACTTTTACATATCGGGTTTACTCTACTTAAAATTACTTTTAATATTAACTAATCGCCCTACCCTATACCCTAAATTCTATAATTTTTTTATTGGGGAAGGGCGTTGGAAAGTTTTACGCACAATAAGGGGGCGGTAGCTTTAAAAAGTTTGAGAACCACAGGTTTAGAGTTTCTTCTGTCTTAAATTATTATCTAAAATTTAATGCACACAGTTAAAATAACTCTAAAAATGACGGCCACCAAGTACTAAATGACACTTGTTCATGATACGTTTACTGAAAAGTTATAAGCACTTGAAAGGCTATTTATTTTTAATCATAAGTTGTTTCATGTTAGGAATATACTAAAGTAGTCATTTTTATCACGACTTAATGCGATTTTTTAAAGTTTTTTAAGGTAAGTTTTCTCAACACGAGGGATGGAGAAAATGTTTTTACTTTCAAGATTTCCCCCAATCCATACAAAAATTTCCCCAAAATTAAAAAAAATGATAAAGACCATCAAAAATTCTGAATTATCGTCTGTATCAGAAATCTGTTAAAAAGTACAGTGACACGAATCTCCACGTAAATTTTTATTACTGTACTGAAATTCAATTCAATAGCATAAGTTTTCCCACAAAATTTCCCCCGATCCTAGATCGCCGGATCGGACATATTCTGCATCCGTGTCTACACGTAGCACAACACTTTCTCTATCTCTTGCACCATAGGTCTGTCAGTATATGGCCATTACCTCATTGTTAAACAGAAAAAAATATTTTTTTCTAAGAAAAAAAATGGTTTTAGATTCAAAAATCGGCACATAAGTTAAACTTTTCAGGTTTATTTCATCAAAATACTGTGTTTTTAAATGTTTTTTACCTTATGTTAAGTTATTAAAAATCCTACAAAATGTCCCGTGCAAAAATATTAACCAATTTTCTTGTTTCTACCAGGGTCTTTTAAATACTGCGAAAATAATGTTGTATATTTGTTATTAGTAAATATCATTTTTAAAAGTAAAATTTAAAACATTTATTGTGAAAAATAAGAATACATAACAGTTTTTGAGGGTATCAGCTCTCTATAGGTCAGGGCCGTATCCGAAAGTTTTTAGGAGTTCAATCCGTAATTTTGACATCAGATTGTTTTCTCTTAAGAATTCTACAGCTTACAAAGATAAGTTCTTTTCGGGTGCAACTTGAAGAGTCTCAAAATGAGTTAAGACAGCACTTTTTAGAGTAAAATTTCAAAAATTTTCTCGGGAGAGAACCCCCAAACCCCCCTCCAAAACCTTGACGTCTTTTAAAATTGTTTTTCCTTTGAAAAATCTGCCGCTTTCAAGAAGCGGTCCTCTTCGGGTGTTTTCCAAAGAATTTCAAATTAATATAAAATTTTTTTAAGAAATTTTGGGGGAAGACCCCCAACCCTCCTTTCAATTTTGACTTCTATTTATTATTTAGATCGTTCAAAATTTTGTGAATTAAAATTAGCTGTTCTCTTTCGATGTAACCCAAAGGTTCTCAAAATATTGAGCTGAAACACTACTTTTAGAGAAAAATTTTCAAAAAATTTCTGGGGTGATCCCAAACAAGTGTTACTTTTAAGTGATTAAAAAAAGTTAACGCATGCGTGTACTCGTTTGGGAGAATTAACGTTGAGTCAACCCCCCCCCGAAGAAAAATTCTTGTTACATGCCGTGTCCCAGGTAGGACTAAAATTTCAGTCGTGCCCCCCCCAAAAGAAAATCCTGGATCCGCCCCTGAAACAAGAGGGTGGTTGTTGAGGGTGGAAGGTGCTGCAGACGACAAGAGAGGAGAAAGATGATGTAGCAACACTTTGAGCAACCGACTTTTGGGTTGTGGAGCATCTCAATTTTTGGTTAGCTATCCAGATTAGGGGATTCCCTCTTCAGTAAATTTATCTATGCCAATTCATTATTTTGTTGTACTTTACACTTCCTTTTTATTTTCACCATTACAGTAGTAATTTAGGGAAACTCTTTAACACACCTCGAGATAACAAGATGGAAAACCATGATTTAAAACAATTTGCATAGAAATTAGACCCGAATGCTTCTTCTCCCTTATATAGTGAAAGGAGAAAACCTGTACTTTTAGCTTTTCGGACACTTTTTCGTATTAATGCTTGAAATAGAAACTCAAAGATTGTTCAATGTTTGCAATAAAATATTCCTTTGAACTGGGTCTTAAAAATATTGGGTCCAGTCCTTGATCCTCAAGTCCTTGGATCTTTTTGTACAGGAACAATAATATCATACTTTAACAACCAAATACCTTTAAGTAGCCGACGATATACCTAAATATAGATTAGGGTGTTTTTTTTTAAACGAAAGTTCGAATTTTTTAGGGGCACCCCCTCAAAAGGTGCCATTTGATATAAAACTAATATTCTGAGAGTTACAGCTCAAAAAAATAATATTTGGACCCCGCCCCCGAGCGTCAAAGTTTTAAAAAAACTCAAAATTTTGCACGTTTTTAGCTATAAAATCCAAATTAATGGTTGTAAAAATACAAAGTTGGTCTCATTTTGTAGATAATTTATTTAGCTTCAACTTTTATAATTGAAACTTATTTGTGAAGCTTACAGATCATAAGATACGAGGGGTTTCATTAACTCCCCACTCAATATCCATTTTTTAAGAAGTGCCAGGAAATTTCTTTAAATTTATCAGCTACCGTAAAATGGTTCAATAACATATAAATAATAGTTTAAGACAACATAGGTACAAAATTTAATATATTAAAGAGCAAAAAAAGTAGTTTTCGTACATACCTGTTATTTTTTTCACAATCGTAAAACAATTCAAATAAAATATATAAAATAAATTTTCAACTACTTATTAAATGAATAAAATGTGTAAAAGTTGATAAACAAGCAAAAAAAATACAAATTAATATTATTTTAAGTTTTTTCTAAAAAATAGAAATTTTATTTTCATCGCTTTGATAGTATTTTTCATAAGATCTCCCTATTTTAGAAGTAGTTTTGAGAGCAGTATTCGACACTACCCTTATCTGAAGTTCTTAAATTTAAATTGAACTGATGTAAATAAAATAGTACAAAGTTCGAGTTGATGATAAAGAAGTCAATTCAAAACTAATTATCATTAAAAATATTGGAAGTTTCATTTCTATGCAGTAGGAGAAATTCAGAATATCTTCTAAGAAAGGAATCTTGCAAGTGCTTGGTATTTATAAGGCTTGATACATCAAACATCCCTGGGTACCATTGTATCATGCTAGATATAATGCAAAACTCCAATATTGCGTGAAACATTTTCCTTTTTAAATACAGTTGTATCTAGCCCTTAAAAAAGGTAGCTGTAATCAGAAGTATCTGTGGTATTCTACTGATATATCAAGGGGGTTGGTAGGGGACCAGCCACCCCCTCCCCCCAAAAAAATCAGACTAGGTGTCCAAAACAATCATGCTACAACTACATGCTAGATGTAATACAAAAGCCCTCTGTTGTATGAAAATTCCAGTCAGTATTTTAAATAGCTCTATCAGACCTTTAAAAGTAGAATATAAATATTAAATCTTTTGAAAAAGTTCATTGTAAATGAAAATGAAGGGATGAAACTGTCGATTTCGTTGCTGAAAAGATAATTAGACACTTAAATTAACTCTCACTATTATTATTCTACTTTCACATAGTATTGAGCTAGTTTTATAGTTCCTCCTCATAACACAAAAGCATGTTACCTTTAATTTATTTTTAAAGCTTTCTGAGAATTCAAAAGTCTCGGGGTGTAAGTACCACAAAATATTAAAAAAATAATGCTATTTTTGATATTTCTACATTTTTTTCGTAACTAACTACAGTTTTTACAAATTTAAGTTCTTGATATGCAACTAATGTTGCATCTAGCTCAGAAAACCAAACTGTAATGAAGGTGTGTAGTAGAATACCACAGATACTTCTGATTACAGCTACCTTTTTTAAGGGCTAGATACAATTGTATTTAAAAAGGAGAATTTTCACGCAATATTGGAATTTTGCATTACATCCAGCATGATACAATGGTACCTAGGGATGTTTGATGTATCAAGCCTTATAAATACCAAGCACTTGCAAGATTCCTTTCTTAGAAGATATTCTGAATTTTTCCTACTGCATAGAAATGAAACTTCCAATAGTTTTAATGATAATTAGTTTTGAATTGACTTCTTTATCATCAACTCGAACTTTGTACTATTTTATTTACATCAGTTCAATTTAAATTTAAGAACTTCAGATAAGGGTCGTGTCGAATACTGCTCTCAAAACTACTTCTAAAATAGGGAGATCTTATGAAAAATACTATCAAAGCGATGAAAATAAAATTTCTATTTTTTAGAAAAAACTAAAAATAATATTAATTTGTGTTTTTTTTTTGCTTGTTTCAACTTTTACACATTTTATTCATTTAATAAGTACTTGAAATTTTTTTTATATATTTTATTTGAATTGTTTTACGATTGTGAAAAAAAATAACCGGTATGTACGAAAAAAAATTTTTTTGTTCTTTAATATATTAAATTTTGTACCTATGTTGTCTAAAACTATTATTTATGTTATTGAACCATTTTACGGTAGCTGATAAATTTAAAGAAATTTCCTGGCACTTCTTAAAAAATAGATATTGAGTGGGGAGTTAATGAAACCCCTCGTATCTTATGATCTGTAAGCTTCACAAATAAGTTTCAATTATAAAAGTTGAAGCTAAATAAATTATCTACAAAATGAGACCTACTTTGTATTTTCACAACCATTAATTTGGATTTTATAGCTAAAAACGTGCAAAATTTTGAGTTTTTTTGAAACTTTGACGCTCGGGGGCGGGGTCTAAATATTATTTTTTTGAGCTGTAACTCTCAGAATATTAGTTTTATATCAAATGGCACCTTTTGAGGGGGTGCCCCGAAAAAAATTCGAACTTTCGTTTAAAAAAAAACCACCCTAATATAGATACGCAGGGCCTTAACTTACGATCAATTCCTTATGGTTCAAAGAGCCATACCTACCTATTTAGGGGACATCCATAAATAACGTGAGGTCAAAAAGGGAGGGAGGGGTTTGGAAAAATCTCACCAAATCTCACCCAGGGGGGAGGGGGGTCGATTAAAATCTCACGTCAACTATTTAAGTTCGAAATTAAACGATTTTTTTAAGTTTGAGAAAGGAATAATACCCTCAGATAAGATACTGTGGTGATTTTTAGGCGGAATAATGTCGTCCTTTTCCCCACATCATTAATAATGGAAAAGTGTAGGTGCTGTGAAGCACAAAATGCAAACGAATTGGATAGAAAATTATTTTTAAAGGTTGGATGTAAATCTCACTTGGGGGGAGGGGGGGTCCAGCAAAACCTCACTAAATCTCACCAAGGGGGGAGGGGGGTCCAGATTTTGGAAAAAACACCTCACGTAATTTATGGATGTCCCCTTATAGAGGAATGATATTTTTTCATTACCACACACACTCTCATATAACTCTAACAAACTTACTATCCTAACAGTCAATTAGCCATATTGAGTCTATTCTTCTTAAAACTGATGATGGTTCAATCGAACTGAAGCATTTTGGATTTATTAATATTTTATTAATATTATATTTTATTAATTATTTATTAATATTTGGGATATTACTAAGACAATTCTGAAGCCCCTGTGAAAAAGTGTGACAAACAATTTGACACAGTCCCTTTTCAATGGCATCGGGGAGCCCCATTCATTAACTGTCTCGTTATATGTCGTGGGGAAAGTTGACACACAAGTGTTGTAAACAATGAGGGTAGTAAAAAAGGATTTTCGGTTTGTTTAGTGTAGTGTAATAAATATCTCCACTATATTTACTCTGTTTGCTATTTTGAGTTTGTTTGCAAGGTTTGATTCTTTTTTAAAGAAGAGGAGCTTCGCCCCCCCCGGTACGAAAGGGATCTGAGTGGTCTTTTAAAGCCCAAATGGTCTTCTTTCTTTTTTTATTCATTTGAAGTGTATTAAATTCTAATACGCAATTCTTAATATCTTATCAATGCAGTTAGAACTGAGATT
This sequence comes from Tetragnatha versicolor, assembly GCA_024610705.1. Taxonomy (NCBI): domain Eukaryota; kingdom Metazoa; phylum Arthropoda; class Arachnida; order Araneae; family Tetragnathidae; genus Tetragnatha; species Tetragnatha versicolor. Next base: position 52,014,813 of record JANDEH010000007.1, read on the forward strand.
AAGTTAATTATTCAAAAAGGCTGTTAAATTTGAATGGGCAATACCAGCATTTTTTGAAAACAGAAAAAAGCATTTTTCCAAGAAAGGAAATAGATCTAAATCCAAAAATCCACATGAAAAGTTTCAAAAAATTTAGTTAATTTAATATTTAAAATTAAACTCGCCAAGCCCTTTGTCTTTGTATAGGATAGAAGTATACGTCACAACTGATTAGGCCAGACTTTAATGTGAAACCCAACAATGACTTTGATTTGTTTAAACAATTAAAGCATTATAAATTGATGAAAACTTCCACGACCTGAAGAGTAATTTATTTCATTTTCCGGGATAGATGGCCGTGTTTGATGAACGAAATTTCCAAACGTTTCGCTCTCTGCTTCGGAGAGCATACTCAGTGGCAAAAAATCAACTGATAAAAATTGAAAATAAAAACAAATACCAAACAATTACAGCGTGAATGCTAACGTGGAATGAAAGTGAGATCAGATACTAATATTAGTAATTATTAGTATCTGATCTCACTTTCATTCCACGTTAGCATTCACGCTGTAATTGTTTGGTATTTGTTTTTATTTTCAATTTTTATCAGTTGATTTTTTGCCACTGAGGATGCTCTCCGAAGCAGAGAGCGAAACGTTTGGAAATTTCATTCATCAAACACGGCCATCAATCCCGGAAAATGAAATAAATTAAAGCATTGTTTAAAATCAATGTATAGGATAGAAGTACGTCACATTTGGAAATTTGACGATTTAACGCCCTTTTTTAAAGTCAAACTTTGAAATTACATAAAAAAATAAATAATCATCGTAATTAAAATATTTTGAACGTAATGCTGGTATTGCCCATTCGATTTCTGATAGTTAAGTTGCGTAGAAATTATAATTTTTTATTTAAAAAATCTTTAAAGTACTGATAATAAACTTTATGAGACAAAAATAGGATGACCGAGTTAGTTTCAAAAAAAGTTCATAAGAATTTGTGAATATTATAACTATTAAACTGTTGACAATAACAAAATATCCAAGCGCATATCAGTAATTGAAAAAATTGGAAATTTGATACAAGGAGCACTTTGATACACTTTCAATATCTCAAAAACCATCAAGGATATTTAAGTCATGTTTTTACGAAAAGTTACCTTTATATGCCTAAACATTACATATGAAACCGTTAATCTATGTAAAAAGTCTATAAATTTAAATGAAGGAAACTAAATTTTTTTCGTCAAAATTTTCCAAATTTAATTTTTTAAGTAAAATGTAAAATATTCCTGAAGCTATTCTACTTGATATCTGCAAATTCAAAAAACAAGTTTATCCTTTTTACCAATAGGGAGTATCCTTTAAATTTTAAATAACATTTGCCAATTTTTTAAATAAAGATTTTTGTTCAATAACAAGAAATGGGGCAAATTGATACACTTGGATGTGAGGTACTTTGATACAATCGTGGGGGCACATTGATACACATAAAAGTTCCCATATGTTGTTTTGAGAGATAAATATATCACAGCAATTTAAAAAAAAATCAGTTAAGGGTAAGTTAGATCTACAGTGGCGGATATTTTTGTAAATTTTTGAATTTTGTTTTTTTTTAAGTGTTTGAGATTGGAAATTGCCTGCATTGTAGCTATGTGCATTTATAAAAGAAAATGCAGTTGATAAATACATGACCAAACGATGGAATCAGGGACTCTGATGCATCTGAGAGGTTCTTAGCACTTTTACAGGTAGCAAAGAACTCTATTAAAAAACAGTGATTAAGTAGTACTAAAAAATGGCCAAAAACTTGAATTTTATTCTACTAATTCAGGACCAACTATACCTTTGAAAATTAGTATCTTATTTCCAAAATTAGATATTTGTTAAAAATGACCATTTGTCAAATTCTTTAATTATTTATTTTAATTCTGAATTAATTATTTTTTATTCTGAATGTTTAATGAAATAATTATTTTTATGCTTGAAAAAGGTGTTAAAATATGCTTCAGATAGAACTTTAAAAAAGTACATTTTTTATATTTCAAAACTTTTGTTATTAATTACTATTTTTGAGTAATTTGATTACTGTATCAAAATACCTCATGTAATGTATCCAACTGCCCCATTCCTGGGGCACATTGATACAATACAAAATTAATTTTATACAAAAGTCGTTACATTTTAATTTTCATTTAACTATATTTTTTTTCTTATTGGTTTCATAAAATTAAGTCATTCTTAAAAAAGAATGACTTAATGATTAATTAGTCATTATTGAATGACTTAATGTCATAGAAAAAAGTGTCTGAATACATTTTTCAACAATACAACATAATATCTGAATACAACATACATTTTTCAACTTAAAATTTGGGTTTGAATTTTTCTGTATCAAATTGCCCCGTTTTCTCCTTCATTCATTTACTTATAATTTCACTCTATTTTGAAGGAAGGGAATAAACAGAACTAAAAAAACTAAACATAAGAATGAGATAAAATAGGACATTAAATTTAAATCACTTAACTATAATTTAAGTCTTTTTAATTAATGATTAAGTACTTTTAAAAATTAGAAATTGCTTTATACTAGGAATAATTTTCCTCGCAAAATTTGTTTAATTTTCCGGCGTCTTTTTAGGTAGACCGCACAAAAGGAGCAATGGAGTGATGAGTTCTTCCCACAATACACTGGAGGATTTAGAGATCCTGTTTTTAGTTGTTTCTAAAAAAACTTCAAAATTTATCGGTTCTTCTTGGAAAAGTCGGTTTAGTTAAAAGGGAAAATTTGGCGTCTAACTTCTCACACTCATCACCTATAGTTCCCTCAAAGACTTACAGAATAGCAGCAAATTTTTGAAGAAAAAGGCCTGGAATTAAATAAAGGGTTCAGAAAACAGGTAACAATTACCTGAAGTCAGAGGAAATTTTATGCGCAGAAATAAAAATTGTGAAAGTTTACATCAGACTTTGAAATTTTTTTCATGTTTAAGCTATAAGTAGTGGAAGTTTTTGTGAACGAGCTTGGTTTATACTCAATAATCGCTGAGAAAGAGATCACGAGAGTTTGGAGAAATACGATATAGGTTCACCAAAATTGAAACATTCACATTTATACTTTTTAAAGAAATATATAAGTTTCATGGATCGAGGGGCTTTTATTTTTCACATTTTCTAAACTACGTAAAAACTCCGAATGTCTTCTCAGAGTAATTTTTTAAAATTCTGATTTATTATTCAGTTTTTATCTATTATAAAAAGAAACGTCTTCCAAAAATAAAATATCATTGCTGTTCAATTAATCTTCTTTAAAAAATGAAGCCAGTCTAACTTTTAAATACCTGTAAATTACTTTGAACTTCGTTTGTAAATCAATCCATCCATGTGGCGCTCTTAAAATGTCTTATTAATAAAATATTTCCCAAGTTCTTCTCATAGTTTTATTACCAATTATACTAACAAGGAAACATTCTTAGGGTGAACTCACAGAAATGCACGAAAATTTTACAGGCATAAGAAGATGACTCAAAACACTTACTGTGAAAAAATTAGCTGCTGAATTTCAATAGGAGAGGAGTTATTTAAATTTGAAATTTGGGTTCTGAGTTGCCAAACACATTCATTTAGCACCACTTGGCGACTTTCCAATCGGATGGAATGAGAAATTTGATTCGAAGTGTCTAAATCCACGAAAGTTGGCCCGTGCTAAAGTATTAGCTAGATTTATTAGAGTTGAGTTGTTACTTTCGTGGATTTAGACAGTGCCATAAAATATATAGTTTCCAATGCATTTTTAAAAAATATGCGGCAAACAGATAACTCCTAAAAATTAAATGCTAAATAGATGTTGGATTCTTTTTAATTTGCATATAATTTTGTATTGCTTCATGCGTTATTTATTTTAATTTTCCTTCTTTAATTAATTTTTATTCCTGTTTTGCATTTGATGAACTTTTTTTTATTCGCTCATTTATAGGTGGCAACAGAGAAAACGCGGCCAGTTCATTCTACCATTTGGCGTTCTCTCTGCGTTTCTCGCCTTGTAGGGTTACATTTGGCGTTAAATATGACAATTTTCAATAATTTTTTACAGCTTTTCTACTGTAATTCAGCAGCTAATTTTTTTACAGAAAGTCATATACTAACCCCTGTAAAATTTTCGTCCAATTCTGTGAGTTCATCCTGAGAATGTTTCCTAGTAAGAATAAAACTCTTACACACAATTATAGGCTAAGCGCGCACTAGAAACTTCCGTCACGGCGACTAGAACATAATATAACTGTCACTCGAGAGCAATGTATCTCTATCGCAAGATTCTTGGCAATCGGACAAGAGTCTCGTCGCCTATTGCACGCGCTTTAGTTTCTTGCAATAGCCAGGGTGATAATTTTGTCTCAGTCACTGTGACGAAAGTATCTAGAGCGCGCTTAGACTAAGAGTTCAGTAAAAACCTAAATTTTTCTGACCGCTAAGCCTTTTACTTGGAACTAACATCCTACTCGCTGACTTGGTTTTTGAAGTTTTGAAGCTTTTTTGTCACAGATTTCTTTTTTCACACATGACAATAGAGAAAATTCTGTGAGGAATCTTCACAACATCTGCTAATATCATGACGTAATCTACACACACACACACACTCAAATTTATTCTTTTCCCTTTATTGTTATTTCTTCTCATTCATTACTCTCCAGACAGTATGTCTCTCGATTGTTCGGCTAAAGGAGACGAAATATCTGACTCCTCTTCTCTGTTTCATTGTTCCTTTTAGCCAGCCCAAACATTCGAGCATGTGTTTCAAAAAACGAATATAAAAGTATCTGAAGAGGATTTATCTGATGCGAGGAGTATCTTTTTTAACTAAATGGGTTCATTTGTAAGTAAGGGAAGGGGAAGGGATCTAAAAAATATTTCGATTCGATTCCTGAATCGATTCTTGAGGTTCGATTCTTGGATTCGATTCCAGAGGTTCGATTCCAACCTGGAACCGATTCCTTAGAGCCAGTATTGAAAAAGTAGATTCGAACTTATCTATTTCAATCACTTATGAAAGATAATTAGTAATTATTATTAATTTGATTATTAACCAGCAAAATATTAATTAATAATCGAAATAATAATTAATTAGCGAACAAATTTGTTAATAATTATCTGTATTAATCAGAAAACAAAGTACGATTCTTAAGATTCGATTCCTGTTGTATAATACTATTTAATTATCAAATACTAATTACTAATTAGTGAACAAAATTGTTTATAATTATCTGTATTAATTGGAAAATTAAGTACGATTCCTGCTGGAATCGATTCTTTCAAGGGTTCGATTCCTTGGTATCGATTCTAAGGTATTCGATTCCGATTCAATTCCGGAATCGATTCCTTCACAAAAATTTAGAATCCTAAAGGGGTTAGCAAAACTGCCGAAGGGGTTAGCATAAGGGTTTAACTAAGGACCTTAGGGTTAGCCTAAGGACCGTTACTTAGGGGACTTAGTTACTAGACCTTAGGACTTAGTTAACCTAAGAGGTTAGCATAACTAACATAAAAGTTTTATACAGCACCTTCCACCCCATTTTCACATTTGCGTGACCCCCTTCTCTGATGTTGATATCAAACTTTGGAAGCTAAGAACTAAACCAAAATTTGAGATACTACTTAAAATCGTACTTTATTTTTGTTATTATAAGAAGTAATAATTGAATCTCGTTAGTTTGAAAAAGGAACACGTTCAAAAACAATATATAAAATTATACAGGGTGTTTCAATATCCGTTTCGCGGCTTTTATTTGGAACCATCGTGTCCTAGGATCACGGAAGTAAGATCCCCACACCTAAGGTAAATGACCCAAGAGAATCCATTGAGATGACTTACAGCGCCCCTAGCGGCGATAAAAAAAAGTTAAAGAAATTAATTTAAAAACTAAAGGATGTAGAGCAAAAATCTCAGTCAGAGTATAGTTTCCAATGTTATGAAAAACTCACTGAAAAAAATTTCATGAAAATATCGTGAATATTCGCTGAGATATTAGCATGTGAAAATAGCACTTTTTCAGGCCGCAAAAAAGAAAAAGTTCGTAAATTTGCAAATTTTTCAGTGTTATTGTGTAGTTTTGGTTTTTTTAGCTAAATAAAGATAAAATTTAATAAAAAAAAATTTGCAAATTTGCGAACTTTTTCTTTTTTGAGGCCTGAAAAAGTGCTATTTTCACATGCTAATATCTCAGCGAATATTCACGATATTTTCATGAAATTTTTTTCAGTGAGTTCTTCATAACGTTGGCAACATTAACTTACCGAGGTTTTTGCTCTATCTCTTTTAGTTTTTTAATAAATTTTTAAAACTTTATTTCGCCGCTAAGGGAGCTGTAAGTTATCTGAATAGATTCTCCTGGGTCACTTACCTAGGGGTAGACCTTACTTTCATGACCCGAGGAGACGTTGGTTCCAAATAAAAGCCACGAAACGGACTTTTGAAACACCCTGATATAAAATATTTTACAGTTGAAAAAATTGATGGACTTGTTCCCCCCCTTTTTCAGCTTTATAAATTTCAGACGACAACAAAAAATTTTAAAACCACTTTAATGAACAACTAAATTATATTTATGCTTACTTCACAGCACAAAAATGGAAAAATATAAAGACTTTTAGACGAATATAATTAAAAAATATTCTGAAACTCATTAAGGCAATAAATCAATCAAGGAATCATGTCAATGAATTCAAACATTCACTAAAGAAAAAACACTTTTAAATTGAAGTAAAATTTTATTTTGGCTAAGTTTACAGTTACAGCACAAAGAATAAGAATTAACTTAAAAATTAAATATAATAAAAAAAGTAATGAATGGACATTGATTTCACCAAATTCAAGGGCTGGCGCATAATATACTGATGTTGACATGCGCCTTAAAACTAGTGATGGGCAAAATCGATAATTTTAGGTATCGAATACTTTGGTATCGAATACTTATAGGTATCGAATACTTTGGTATCGAATACTTATAGGTATCGAGTACTTTTAGGTATCGAGTACTTTTTTTCAATGTCGGGACAATTTTTTTAGGGCCTATCCATAATCAGACTAATATTAAAAAAACTGAAAGCGATCCATCAAAAAGCCCCGTAGCTACGGGCCTGGAGGTGGATAGAGGCGAAGGATTTGGCGGGGGAAAAACCTAGCCGCGTCAAATTTCTCTCGCGGATGATAACGACTTGGGTTTGAGCGTTGCAAAATGAAAACGGAAACAGGCTGCGTTTGATCTACAGTAGGTATTATAAAGATTACTTCATTGAAAAATTTAAAACGAAATATGTCAATAAAGTATCGATACTTTTGTGGGTATCGAATACACTCGATACCTATAGGTATCGAGTACTTAAGTATTTGGTATCGATACCTGCCCATCACTACTTAAAACACTAACCAACCAAATTCAAGGGGCTATTATCTGCTGATAGGGGAAATATTTTTTTCCTCTTTACACACATTTGTGGTAGAGTGATGCTTGGCTTGGGTATTTTGTTGCGTAGAAAAAGTTAATTTAACATTTTTTGGACTTGTACTTGTGTCACTCTGCTTGTTTGCAGGGGATCTACGTATATCATGTAAACCAACAGGTGATGATATGTAAACCAAGCCTAAATCATTTATAGATGGTGAACTTTTATCGTATTTTCATCATCATATTGAAATGGTTACTTCTAAAAAGACCGAATGTAGAGAACACTCGTGGCTCATTATCATGAGGGAAGTTTTAATTAAACTCCTAAATCGACAACAAATTACCTTTAACGACTCTCGATTTCGCCAAATATCTGAAAGAAATGCTTGTCACCGGCTAAGCCGCCACACTCGTGCCCGTGGACACTTTTTAAAATTCAGTCACCGGCGAATTAACTGCAACCAGGAAAGAGAAATCACGCGAGATCACGTGTGAACGAAGCGCGCACAGCGCGCATCGACAAAGCAGCTGGCCGCGAGAAAGAGATCTGCCACTGCCGCTGGAAATATAAAAAAATTACATCCATGCAAAATAAGTATTTCCCTAAATAAAGCATACCAGGGGCTCTTTAGTGCTCTGACGTAAAAGGATCACGTACCTGATATTCGAAAAGGCCAGCTGGTAGATCGTAATTTAGAAAGGGCGGCTTTTTGAGCAGGTATTTAAAATTTACTGATGTTTTTGCCTGCGAGAATTAGTATTCCGAATCTAAACTAAACGTTGGCAACAGTGAATTTTCGTTTGGTGGAGTTAGTTCTCTCTGGAGATTCCACGTGTTCTCTGCGCGTGGGGGTAATATTCCAATTAAGAAATCTAATTCGGGATGGAATCGTGTTTCAACATTACAGCATTTATTTTAACTGCTGACGTATGCAGTTTCCATAAGGGGAATAAAATAGTACACCTGACCTTCGTAATTCTGTAGCTAACTATTCTCTAACTAATGGGAATTTAAATGAAGTAAAGTAAAGCTTGGTATGTTAATAGAATTGCAATAAGTCCACAAATAACATAATACCACTTACGTTTATGGATTTGTAAAAAAATAATCTAAAAATGGGTAGACAAATTCTACACTCGTCTGACTAACTTAAGTCATATACTATACAACTATACATACAATACTGGCAAAAAAAATCGACTCAGACCCTATATCTCCGGAACGGCTTGTGATATAAAGACAAATAAGGTATAATTTTTCATGATTTGAAGTATTCTATATACAGAAAATTTTTCAAGTTCTTAGGGGGTCGTCTTCATATTAAACGAAGCACCAACTTTCGTTTTTCCTATGGAAACCATCAAAGATTATTCCAGATTCTGAAAGAGCACCCTCTAAAACCCCTCAAAACCAGTTTTTATGCCATTTGGTCCCCAAATGAAGCCAGGAGTGGGGGTTGAAGTTCGTCGAATTTACGTTGAAATCTCGTTTTTTACGTTGAATTCTCTATTTTGATCCTTTCAACCATCAACCCCGCTGGATCAAAATCGAGAATTCAACGTAAAAAACGAGATTTCAACGTAAATTCGACGAACTTCAACCCCCGCTCCTGGCTTCATTTGGGGACCAAATGGCATGAAAACTGGTTTTGGGGGGTTTTAGAGGGTGCTCTTTCAGAATCTGGAATAATCTTTGATGGTTTCCATAGGAAAAACGAAAGTTGGTGCTTCGTTTAATATGAAGACGACCCCCTAAGAACTTAAAAAATTTTCTGTATATAGAATACTTCAAATCATGAAAAATGATACCTTATTTGTCTTTATATCACAAGCCGTTCCGGAGATATAGGGTCTGAGTCGATTTTTTTTGCCAGTATTGTACATGCTCCTTGCTCCATCCTTCAGTTCTCAAAACTGCAATAAACCAACTAACCCTACCAAGCTATAATTTAAAAAAATTCGAATGAAACAATTTGAATTAAAGGATTGTGGATATTATTTAAAGACAAATCTTATAATTGGAAGATGTACTAAAAATGATAATGAAAGGTGTTTCTTACCTTAACCTTCAAATACTTACTACCTACTTTTGAAATTAGTAGAAATCTGCTGCTTCCTTTCGAAAAGCTGCGCGGATACCCAGTAGTTTGAAGTTTGTTTCTCTGTACAGTAACTACATTCGCAGTGAAATGGGTTTTACAGAGACGGTTGTGAATTACAGCAAAACCCATCATAGAGTAGGTAAAACCCGATTACCCTTACCTTTTAATGTTGTTCGCATCTACAAAAAATGGGATTTTAAAAAGCAACTATAGAATTTTTTAAAATAAATATCATGCAAGAAAAATGTGAAATCAGTAGGATAGTTTTTTAGTACTTCTCTCTTCTTAATTCTTAATAGATGAATGGATATTGAACTTTTATAAAACAAAACCTACATTTATTAACCCTTAAGCACCAACATCTTTGACATTGACAAACTACCCTACGTGAATAAAAAACTTGGTGATCTCAGTAGAGAATCTATTATTTTGGTGGGGAAGTCTAAGGCTTCAAAACGTTTTTATACCTTTTTTTTTACATTTCTTACCTTTAATTCCTTATTGCTACTTTTCTTTCAGTAAAACCACAGCTATTTAATAAAATAGAGTGTTTTCAGTCAGGTGACGTCACGACCAGTTATTTTCTTCCTTGCTGTAGGTAAAACTGTCGGTTGCTAAGGCCGTTGCTAGGTGCGGCGGTATCTGTTGCTGTCATGTGATTGCAAATGCTCCAATAGAAGCCATTCCATGACCAGTTATTTTCTTTTAACTTTTATGTAGGTAAACAATTTAATAAAATCTTTCGAGCTTTTAAGCTGTGGTTCCTTCGTTACTTCTCTTCGTTACTGGTAAAACAATTTGTTGCTAAGGCCGCGCGTTACTAGGTCCGAGTCATGTGACTGAAAAGGATTTTTTTGAAAAAATTATAAATCTAAAATCTACTATTTTTTCATCAAGGGGACACTTGTTAGTCCAGGCCCTTCCCGGTGATGTCGCGAAAAATCCGGTCAATGTAAAAATCGGTTAATAAAAACCGGTAAAAAATAGAGCTTTACCCATGTAATAAATGTGTTTTTGTTGACCGATATTTACTGACCGGTTTTATCATAACCTTCCCTGTATTTGCCACTGTAGGTGATATAAGTCAAAATTTTGACAAAATATCAAGTTCATTAAGAAAATTTCTCCTTTTTAAAACCAATCTCAATACAGAGACCTGATAAAAGGCAGAGACACACAGGATTCCCCAAAATGATAAAGGAAGATATAACAAAGTTGTTTCAGTAGAAGCCGCCGGTAACTTAATTTGAAAGTGGACCTAGACTGGTAGAGAATTTATTTTTTTTGGAAGACCTTGCGCCATCAATCATCAGGAGAGATTGTCCATAACCGTGGGGTGTCACGACGAATCCTTGGCTAGCTTCCAAGATTAAGCTCAAGGTTACAAACGAGGAAAAAAAGTATCCGCCCTGTGGTTATCAATCAATTCATCAATCTCGGATCGTACCGATGTCATTGAGATAAACGTATGCAAAAGATGAAGATCTGCATTAAGGTATTACAGAAAATCTCCTTAAAAAACGCATGATAATTCGTCGTAACATAGTGATGAGAAAATGAAATGAAATGGCCCTGAGATCTTTAAATTATGGGTCATTAAACATGTTTTAGTTTCTTGAGTTGATCGTTTCCAATTCAAATTATATGGATTATAATCTGTTAAGGGAAAACAGAAATGAAATGTGGAATGACTTATATAGCATACCAATCGACTGTTCGGTAGAACCGAAAGTAAAATGCATTATAGAAATACCTGAATAATTTTTGAATCGGTACTTAAACCGTATATAATTAATTTTAAACGATTTTTGTTATCTTGTGTTCACGCTTAAATAAATATTATGTAACATGTTATGGATATATTTCAGTTTCTACCACCAAGTCCTTCAAAACAGATGTAACGAGAGGCAAACCTGTTTTAAGTTCAAGAAGCCTATGTTTATAGAAACCTTTTGCATAACGGCTGCGATGATACGCAAATTTTTAATTTTAGTAAATTCTGCTAAAATAGCCTTTAATTTAAATAATATACTACTGAGTACATTTTTCATTATTCACTGTGAAAGCCTTTTTCATCTAGAGTTGTAAAATTGTTGCATTTGGATAAGACTCAGTTAATCATTTCTTTTTTAAAAAACCTTGTTGAAATGTGTTCTTATGGACAAATATGGTTTCTATACTTTTCCTTTCTTTATAGCTAAATAATAAGCAAGCTGCGCTACCTTTCATTACATGCAGTCAAAATGATTTTTTTTGCATTCATATAAATAATAATAAAATAATAAATAAAATAATTTTTATTTAATGGGGATTTGCCTTCCATTGTAAGGGCAAGGAAAAGAATAATTTTTTCACAGGAATGTTTTCTCCCACTTTGATACAGACACATGACACATTAAAATGAGCAGCAGATACCTAGTGTTAAAAATCATTTCTTATACCCTAACGCCTAACCAAGAACCCTCATAACTATGTTGCCTTAGCAACAACTGCTGTTTCAGCTGAAAATGGCGGTGTCACCTCCGTCAAACGCAAACACACTTTTTCGGAGAAAAGAGAAATGGTACATACATCCCCAAAGAGCAATCCTTTATTTAATCACGCCGTTTCCCAGAAAGTCAGCATCCATGTAAATCTCACCTTCTAACAACCTCTTTTGAATACTATGCCAGATGCACGACATCCTAGCAACCGTTTTTGATTCTATCTTAGATTAAAGTACCCTGTACCCATGAAAAGTTTGAGTAGAAATATTCTCTATTTATTTTCTTTTCATACCAAGAATGAGTTGGGATGGTTTTTGTTACCTGAGAAAATTCCGTTCTAACGAAAGTTTACCGTGCTTAGCATTATTTCCTTCCTTTTACTACTTTGAAATAAATGAAAATTTAAACAGTACAGAATGAAGAAAGGAGAGTGGGTTGTGAGAGAAATATGAAGAGAAGGTAGAAGAGAGTGAGAACGAACAGCTAGGATGAAAAGGAGGAGAAACAAAACACAAAAGAAAGACAACGAGAAGGTGAGAAAGTTAGGAGTTTGAAGGAAGAAGAGATAGTGAAGAAGGGAATAAGGGGGCATCCATAAATTACGTGAGGTCAAAAAGGGGATGGGAGGGGTTTGGAAAAATCTCACCAAATCTCACCAAGGGGGGAGGGGGGGTCGGTGAAAAACTCACGTCAACTTTTTAAGTTCGAAATTAAACGATTTTTTTTAAGTTTGAGAAAGGAATAATACCCACAGGTAAGATAGTGTGGTGATTTTTAGGCGGAATAATGTTCTTTTCCTCAAAATGCAAACGAATTGGATAGAAAATTATTTTTAAAGGTTGTAGGTAAATCTCACTTGGGGGGAGGGGGGGTCCAGATTTTGGAAAAAACACCTCACGTAATTTATGGATGACCCCTAAGGAGAATTGAGAAAGGGATGAAAATGAGAAGGGATAAGAGAGAAAAGAAAAATTAGAGGAAAGTGAGAAAATTATGAGGAAAAAGTTAGAATTAGGGAAGAATGAAGCAGGAGTGAAAGGTGAGAAATGTGATGAGAAAGAGGAAAAGTAGAAGGAGAGCAAAATAAGGGATGATAGAAAGATAAATCAGGTAGCATTGAAAAGGAGTGAGAGACTCAGACAGGTAATAAAGATGAGAAGAGGAAGAATAAAGATATAGTAGTTAAGAAAGAGATAGGAATAAGGAACACCCCAATTCTTTTTCGGTCCAACTTAATGATTGTTTTTAACCATCAGAAACCAGTTAGAAACTTCCAGAATCTTAACTCATTGTTTTTTAAAGGCTCTCAGAAAGCATGCTGTAGTTGGCGCCGATTCGCAGCTGAGTAGGAAAAAAGCAAAACCGAAAGCCCCTATAAACCTTGACCTTGAATCCCACTCCCGCAGAGGCTCTGTTTACATTGGACTCGTCTGTCACAGCGGCCTTGGGATCCGTCATACGGCACTACTGCGACTTTTTTTCCTCTGCCAAAGAATCGCAGGATGTGCTTTTAAAATATCGTTGAGTTTAAGGTTCGGGTGAAGGCTGATGTGTGGCATTTGGAAAAGAGAGGAGGGGGTAAGGTTTCTATTCTGGAAAAATTGGGATTCGAATTATATCTGAATGTTTGATTTTGATAGTTATATTTGTCGAAAAAAGTAACTCTGACTAGATATGTATTTGATAGATACATAACAAAAGAGGGATAACTTTTTCAATTCTTTAATGAATGATCAAACTCACACAATACATAGATTGGTATTTTTTTGTATACCATCGAACTGACATGTTATTTAGCTGAAATTGTGGCCAAAAAAACTGAATTTGCTCACTTCTTACACCTAAGGGTGGGTTTGCATGCACCCATTAGAACGGGACGACTCGACCGTGTCGTTGAAACTTCCCTATAGATGCGTATGTTGTTACTACGTCGTGGTACCAAGAACCAATGGCAGAATCAAATTCTACATCGATGAAAGAAAACGATAGAAAATTTTATAATGTTTTCGATCACGTCATCCCGTTCTAGTCGCTGCATGTAAACCTACCCTACAATCTTTGGAAAAGATAAGTGTGTCGTTGAGAAAGCTGACACTTTCTTTACTTTAGGTGCTCATAAACTTGTCATGTTTGAAAGAAACATCCCCAGTTTTACCCCCTAAAATAAAATAAAAGAATTTACGAACGCAGTTGAGCGGCTCTCTTGTGAGAATTATTATTAGTTAAGTTATTCTCTTTCCTATAAACTAGTGAAAATTAGATAAAAGATACCGAAGAGAATGAGATTTACTGCTGTACAGTTAAGTAGAACCTCGAATTATTCACGATCGGCTAGAACTACACGTTCGTCGTTGACGTCAGAGACAATTCGCTTAACTGCGCAAGCTCCGGAACTTGGTCTCGTGCACTCACGTAGCTTGAAAGAACACGATCCGATTTTTGAAGATAATATATTATAGAGATAATATATAATATACAGAAAAATCATTAAACTTATTTTCAATGCATGATTGAATTTTATTGTTGAGTTAAAAAAACTTATTTTAAATGCACACAGGTTTTGCAAAATTTTATTTTAAAGTATCCAACTACCTCCATAAAAACCCACTCTATTTCTCTTTAAATGTACTAATTTCTCTTCTATAAATAATGAGTAATTAATGTTTTAATTTAAAAAATACTTCACAAATAATTTCTTTATCTAGTTTGATGTAATTTAAACACAATTTTATTTTTCAATTGTATTCCTAAATTTTTATTTTAAAATTGTTTCAAAAACGTTATGATTTAAAATAAAAAAAGAGTACTCAAAACAAAAACTCGCAAAATAACAAATATTGAATATTTTATAACCTTTTGACAGTAAAAAGAAAAAAAAAGGAAACCAGCTGCACTCTTATCAGACATTGTTTTCACTTTCTATACTATTCTAACATGAAATGCGCAATTTATGCTTCCGTGGTTTACTAAAAAGTTGTTTTTATTTCATTATCCTTTATTTTATTTAAAAATCCTTTAAATCAATTAATTAATCAGTATTTAGTGATGTCAAAAAACAAAAACTAATGCAATAAAAATCAAGAAAAAGCACAAAAATAAAATTTATTGTATGAATGCACTTATAGAGCAACTTGAATTAACACAAATTTTGAAAGGAAAGCAAATTACATTGATGGAAAAATTTATATGCAAATGAGCGAGGAAATTAATATACATTATGTGTGTACATTGAAATTCACCAATACTATCCAATCAGTTTAGGAGTCATTCATTAATTACGTAAGGGTCCCGAGGGGGAGGGGGGGTTGGAAAAATCTCTACATACCCTTACTTCGGGAGTGGGGGGGGGTTAAACTCATTCTTATGTAAGATTTTCCAAGTTAATGTAAAGAAATTCCAATTATTCTAATCCCCCAGAAAAACTTATAAATACTGACGATCTCGGTATATTATCGAAGCATTAATTTTTTTGGTTTCAACTTTATTTTTTGCGTCAAACAGAGAGTTTTAGTGTAACTGATGCTTTTCTAACATTTTATTATTTTGAAAAACAAAATGGAATCTTACGTAAGAATAGGGGGAGGGATTTCAAAAATTTTACGTACCCTCACATGGGGGTAGGGGGGTCAAAAACTGCCAAAATCATCCTTACGTAATTAATGAATGGCCCCTTAAATGCTTTGTCCACCATGAACTCGGAATAACATTCGCTCTAATTACGAAGTATTACTACATACTTATATACAGATGAACATAATATTACACAGGGTGTTCGGAAACACTGGAAAACTTTGAGGGGTGGTAGAGGGGACCTAGACAAGCATATTTAAAAATAGGTGTATCTACGACCCCCCCATTCCTATTCGAAACCCCCTCTACCACACCTCAAAGTTTTCCACGGTGTTTCGAAACACCCTGTATACAGTGTATCAATGAAAAAACTACTATATACAAATACGTCAAGTTAGAGTGAAAAGAATATTATTTACAATATATACATAATTTAATTACCCAACGAATTTTTGCCTTAAAATATCTTCAAATACTTTAAATAAGTACTAAAGCATACACATGAAAAAACATTATCCTGTCTTTAAGTTTAAGACTGACAATCAGACTATTTGAAAAATATTTCATGGAGCAAATTCTTAATAGGCAAATTATTAATGAACATTAATTAATTATTAGTTATAATAACATACAAAATAAATACCTACAGGTTATTAACCTCACAGAAATTTAAGACTTGTCGTCGCTGTGAAATCAAACTGCCATATATGCAAAATGAATATTTTTCACTAGAGCGCTTTAAAGTTTTCGCATGTGATACTTAAAATAATAATAAAACTGTACTATTGTGAGGTAATTCAGTTTTACTTAGAGGATGGACATCTTTCCACCTTGAAGGTTTTGAAGCAACTGGTGTATTGCACAATATATCTGTCCTCTGATAAACAAAGTGGATATTCCCGATTACGCATACCAGTGCAACGTGGTCTGACAGAGTTCTATTCAACTAAACCATACAAATACAAATTAAGTCGACCAACTACAGGCATAAGCCTGGTTTGATATACCGGTTTGACATAAAAATACCAACATACATAAAAGGTTTGCACAAAAACAGGTTTGAGTGTATCGCCAAACATTAACACAATGATGTTTCAGTTGGGCACTCTTCTAATGATGACACAATCAGCAACAATGACTTAACCGAGAAAAGTTTGTTATTGGATGTTCCAAAGAATCATTCAAAAACAAACCTCACCCAGTTTTATGTGTTCTTTCTGAAATCCCACATAATTCAGTAAGAATAACAAGGCAATTATTACAATACTGGCTAAAAAACCTTAAATTCAGATTTTTCCAAGAGTAAAAATTATCAGGACTTACATCTCTAATTTGTTTTTCATTTTGAGCAAGTCTTATCACACTCTTTTTACTGTAAATTCTTGCAGGTACTAACTGAGCATTAAGACAGCGACCCATTTGCAAACATAGAAAATGTTGGTTCAATTCAGTTAAAGGTCCCGCGCTAAATATCACCAAGTTTTTATGAGCTCCATATATTCAAATATCGACAAATTTTTCTGATTTTTATTGATAGTTATTGATCTAACTAAACATATTTATCTATTAGTTTGAAATTATTTAGCAATATTTCTACTTTTGGATGACCAAAAGAGCATGGCTGTATTTAGTGGGACCTTTAACGGAATTGAACCAAAATGTTTTGAGAAAAAAAATTATTTAATGAGTAAGAAAATACCTATTTATTGAGATAGTTTAATGAACGTGAACCCTAATTTCATTTATACTATACAACTGATTCTTTCTGTGTTGTTGTTTTGAAGAAACAGTCTTCTAGGCAATCATACTGTAAAACATCATTTATCTGCTCCAAATAATTTTTGATGTGATCCTGGCACACTCATTTGTGAGCGTAATTAACAGTGAGTCTTGCTGGCAAACTTTTTACCACACTCACATGTGAAGAGACTTTCTGATACATCCAAACAATTTAATTTGTGAATTTCAGCAGAGTACTTGGCTTTGAAACTCTTTCCACAATTCTCAAATATTATGGATTCCATTTTTGTGGCACATCAATCTGAAAAAAATTGCATTTCAGTCAATGAAAGCTTTATTTAGGCTACTTCAGAAAAAATTGCATTTCAATCAATGAATTTTTTTATTTAGGAAACCTCAGGGAACATAGTGATTTTTAACTTACCTTTTCCTTCAAAACCAAATGATTTATTACGATTATCAATAGTAAGAAAATCAGAATTTTCTTGTTTATTTGTCAACATCAACAACTTGCTCCAGTTCACGTTCCTTCAAGCTCCGTGAGACGAAGTTCCGGAGCTTGCGCAGTTAAGCTAATTGTCTCTGACGTCAGTAACGAACGTGTAGTTCTAGCCGATCGTGAATTATTCGACCATACATTCCACCGAACCGCGTGCCACTGTTTTCGATCGATTTTTGACCAGTCAAGTCAAAACGGTATAAGATTTTACACTTTTTAAATAGAATTTCAGGGTGTAAAATTTTCTGTGATGTAATTTTTGTTTCTTTAACTTTGATTCATTCGCGTCGTTTTGAGCTAGATCTACAAAACAGAGACTCTCTGTGATATGATCCGACCTTTTTTAGCAATAAACCACGCTTGTCCCAAAATTGACGGTTTATTAGGAGTGATATATGGGGTAGTTTCAATTGTTTTCTATGGTCAAAAGAGGAAAATCTCCGAGTTTCGGGGTTATTTTTAATAAACATCTGATACTAGAATTTCCGATCGTGTTTATTATCAACACATACCCCCTCTACTATAAAACAAAACAAAAATGTGACCCACGTCAACAAAAAACTTCTAATATAAATTTCTGGAAATTCTTGATAGTCAGCTCTTCCTCTTTGATATGTCTCCCCTATGACATTGTGAATGCCGCTCTTTTGATAAGATTACTATTATGGTGGTAGAGTACTAATATAATTCGAGGACGCTTGAAGGTGAGGCTGCCGCACGCGCTGGACTTATCTCTGGGTTTGTGAAACGCGTGCTTTTGTTTTCCTTTTTCCTCAGTTCCTCCGTTTTATCGCTGTTTGCGTTCGTAACCTTGAAGAAGATATTTAATATGGCGCGGATGAGTGAGATGGGTGAATGAGTCATAGAGCTGCTGCTGGATGATAAATACACTGATGGAAAATAACACCTATGATGAAAATGAACTAAATTAATTGATGCAAAAAAATAAAATAAGAATAATTTGGAAAGTTCTGAAAGTTTGAGAAAAAGAGATACATATTTTTGCCTCTAGGTGTCTAGATGTTTCATGTTTCGTTTTATCGGATAAGAATTTTACTGTGATGTGACTTTTTTAGTGAATAGCGACATTTTTAACGGAAATTTTTCATATACTTTGGGAATTGGGAGCGAACATAAAAAAAGAGTTAGCAGGTTGTTCCACAGGCAGTTGTGTATGGCAGGTATGCAGTTTGATCCTGGGGGCCCATTTGGGGAAGTACTCCCCTTGCGCTGGTCAAGAACGAGGTATTCAAGATATGATATAGTGTACAAATTTCTCAGGGAGGGTCCCTATACCCCTCCTTCTAATACAGAGTTTCACATTGGTAGAAAAATTAACACAAACAATTTCACACAATTTTTAACTCAAAAGGTTTTAAAACAAATAAAAAAAGAAGTTACCTCGTTCTTTGCTCGAAGCGCCCCAATTTAAGAAACTTATTGTTTCGATGGGTTGTTTTATCAAAAAATGGGGGCGAAACGAAATATCTTTGCGGGTGGGTATGAAATCAGACGAATGGCGAAGGTGCCCCCCTTAGGAAGGACCAGTCTATCGCCATTTGTCTGGGGGTGTAACAAATATATGAAAAGAAAAGAAATGGAGAGAATAATAGAGAAGAAAGTGTGAAATGTAGTATTTTCTTTGCATGATTCTGTGATATTAGTTTAGCGAATAGAACAACAAACAATGAGGCTCATTTCCTGCACAATCGCAGTCGCACACCATGCTAAATGATACTGACTGACATATTAGGACTATAATAATTTAACGTCTAAGGTGCCATTCATTAATTACGTAAGGGTCCCGAGGGGGAGGGGGTGTTGGAAAAATCTCTACATACCCTTACTTGGGGGGTCAAACCCATTCTTACGTAAGATTTTCCAAGTTAATCGTAAAAAAATTCCAATTATTCAAATCAAATTACTACTGAATAACCCCAGAAAAACTTGCTGACGATCTCGGTATATTATCGAAGCTTTAATTTTAAAAAAATGAAGGTATATCAGATGTATCTTTTTTATTGGAGTAGCATCAAGTTAAGATAAAAAATAAAACTGTTGAATCCATCTTTCAGTTGTCATTTATTATTTTGAAAAACGAAATGGAATCTTACGTAAGAATAGGGGGGAGGGGTTTGAAAAATATGTGGTGCCGCACGGTGGATGTTATTTTCTCGATATTTTCTTTTCCCAAAATGTTTGGCAACACCACCTCTATATAAGATCGGCATCTGATTTCCACGGTACTCCGCTTCACCAGGCTGCCAGAGCATTTGGCTATTTTTATAAGGATTTGGTTTTTTAAGATTTTAATAAATGTTGTTGGTTTAAAACCTTCTGGCTAGTGATGTGAAGCGAGAATATTCTCCAGAGAATATTCTCGGAGAACGAGAATATTCTGAGAATATTCTCCAGGGGCGAGAATTTTGAGAATAATCGAGAATATTCTATTTTTTCACTGATAAATGGTAATAAATGTAGATATGTTTGATAATATGAAATGGTCATGTAGTATTAGTGCTAAAAACCTAAAAATATTAATTACTTTGATGAAACTTACCTTTAAAAAGTCATTTTTTGTTCAGAGAATATTCTCTGAACTAATTTCATTATTTCGCAAGATTTTTTTTTAAATAAGTAAATTTTTTCTCTCTCTCTCATTGAATAAAATATATTTTTTAAAGTATTAGAAGCAAGTTTTAGTGGGAGAAAATACTCATACAATTGAAAGAGGAGTATAAATTCTTTTCATATATATTTGTTGAAAGCAAAGGTACCAATAGTTTTCAAACTGAGAAGGACCTTTTAAACCTAACTTAAAGCTAATTTTAAGATAGAATTTTGTAAAATTAGAATATTCTTAAGAGAAAAGAAAATACAATATCGCATTAGAATTATCCGTTAAGAAAAATATTTGAAATAATGTTTTAACAGTACTATTTATTTTACAGATAATTTATCGTGAAAATATTCTCTAAGTCACAATTCAATTTATTTCTTACTTATTTAGACTTGTGTGGTCCTGAAATAATTAAACCTTAAAATTTTCACTCACTTGCATCTCATCCTTTTTTCTTAATGAGAATATTCTCATTAAGAGAGATGAGATTGACAAGAAAGCAAAAAGTCGGAAAAATTGCGTGAACAACATTTTTAATAGTATTTTCCAATATATTTTAGGTAGAATGCATTTTAATGAACTTAATAAAAAATATTTTAAAAATAGAGTTCCAAGTATTAAAAGGGGGGTTTGGGGGTATTCCCCCAGAAAATTTTTGGAAATTTGATCCTAAAATTCAAGGTTTTAGCTTATTTTTAACACCTTGTCCAATTTTTTGCGGTGAAAAATTTGTGGAAAAAATGTGAAAATTCTCAGAAAAAAGGGAAAAAGTCAGAAAATCCGACAAAAACTGGAAGAATCTCATGCCTGATACACATAATTTACCTTAAAACACTATTTAAAAGTTGGAAAAGTTTTAAAAATAGAATACAGCTCGCTTACTCTGCATTTACCTTTTAAATATGTTAATGTATTCTGTTTAATAGTATTTTTAAACATTTAATTTGACTTTCTTCTAATTATGTTGACTTCTCAAAGTATAATATTTAATATTCTTATAATTTAAAGTTAACATATACCTTATAAAAAATTTCAAAATTTTTTTTATTTTAATAGCTTCTAGGAGAAAATTCTCGAAAATTCTCCTCTTGGAGAATATTCTCGAGAATATTCTTGAGAATATTCTCCAAAAGATTATTACCGAGAATTTTACATCACTACTTCTGGCTTATTCTTATTTAGAACACGCACTAGTCTTACTTAACACCAAACCTTTATAAATATTACATACCCTTACATGGGGGTAGGGGGGTCAAAAATTGCCAAAATCATCCTTACGTATTTAATGAACGGCCCCTAATATCGGTCGATATCGAAGCAAAATATATCTTGCCAAATCATCCTTCCCAGCGAAACTCCGACAACCTTCGCATCATTTCAGGCACGTGCACACAGAGAACCACCCCAGCGCGTTTTCCCACAACCCCTTTAATAAAATCGCCGTTTGCCCAAAACGATTTCTCCATCAATCGCGGAAACAATTATAACCACAGGGGTCACCTTTTCCACTCAAGGGAGGCAAAGCCAGGTGCTGCATCTTAACTCTAATATTCCTTCCTCATTTTTACGACACTTACAATAAGAGATTACAATAATAAAAAATACTAGCCTATATTATGTAGGTGAGAGAGGGAGAAGGGGGAAGGGGTAGAGGGATACAGCCAGTGGTTCGGCCTTGGCTCCCGCATCATTATTTTGTGTTCTTTTTTCTTTCATCCTTTCGTGTTTATTTCCAGGCATTTTATTCTTGTTGTTGTTCCTTTTGCATTTTGCTTTGTTTTTTACGCGCTGCCGGCGTAATAGTATTTTGCTTTTTTTCCGGCTTCCCGCCCGGGCCTTTTTTATTCCTTCCTGAGAGCCAAGTGAAACCCATGGTTTCGCAATGGAACCTTTTTCTCCTGAATGGCGCGATAGGGCATTGTTTTTCGGTCGCAAACGGCGCCAAGCCTTACCCACTCTTCTATGTTTACCACCCATGGTGTGCTCTTATTGATATGAAAGTTGCGCAGTAAATTTCTAGGCCTGAATATTTTTTTTGAAAATTGTTATAAAATTAATTAAGAAGCAGGGGAAAATTAAAGGGTATGGGACAAATCAAACATTCTTTTCAGATTTTAAAAAGAATTTCTACCAATTTGAATTAAATCAATTTTTTTTTCATGTAAAACTATGGATATGTTAATTGAATGGGATGATAATTGAAATTAACATTGGTTAACTAGTTTCAAATCTGAAAAGTCGATCACAATGGTAGAAGTTTTGCAGGACCCCATTCCCCTTCTCCAGAATAAATCTGAATTTTGCCTCTAGTGCAGTGTTTCCCGACCTTTTTCGGTCCACGCCCCACCAAAGCCTAAATATTCCATGCCCCCCATGTAAGATAACACATTTTTTACACTTAAAATTCAATTTAAAAACTTAATTGGTTGATTTAAAAAATGACGGACATGTTTAAAAAACTAGTGAGTTAATTTTTCCAACAAAATTGTGAACCTAGATTTGTAATGCAAAAAAAATTAATCAAATAAATTTTCATGAAATTTAAAGATTTAGTATAAAATAATTACAGTTATTAACAATGTTAATGAGATTCTAGCAGTACCGTAATAAGTTTTAAATGACTTAACAAGTAAAATTGGGGGAACTGGTGGTTCCTCCCCCAGAAAATTTTAGAAATTTGCCCCCTTAAAATAGTGTTTTAGTTCATTTTGAGACCAGTTAGATTACACCCAAAGTGTAAGAGACCTGCTTATTCTAAGTGGCAGAATTTTCAAGGAAAAACAGTATAAAGTAAATTAACAACTAAGTTATGAGGGGGGTTTGGGGGTCTTCCCCCAGAAACCTTTTGGAATTTTTCCCACCTGAAGGGGAGAAATTAGGTTGAAAATTTTCGAATTGCCCCCCTATAAAGTCAAATTGCCCCGCCCCCAGTGGGGCGTGCGCCCCACGTTGGGAAACACTGCTCAAGTGAATTTTTTTGATGAGGTTGAAATAACATTCATTATTTTATTATCATATATGTTACGGGCAAAGTGATTAATTGGGAAGTATTAATAATGCCCGGAGTGGAGGCGGGCAAAGTGATGAATTTCATTGATAAATGCCATTGAATTATATTCACAAAGCTCTCCTTCACTTTGGGAATTATTAATTATGCCCGATTTATCACATTGCCCGTGACATATACACCAGGAAGACCAATTTTTGATATTAGTGTGTTTAATAGTTTAATACAGACTGGGTCTTAAACGTAGCGATTTAGTTGAATCAATCAAATCTCATCGCGGGAACGTCATTTAAGAAAAATATTATTTTGTTTGTTTTGTATTATTTCCTTTATTTTTACTTTTCTTCTCATTCTCTCTTTTTTCATTCCCTGTAATTGCAAGGTAATACGCATTCCTAATCAGATCAGTAATCAAGAATTATATTGACTGAAATCATTAGTTTATTATAACTGAAAACACGAGTTAGTTGTTATAGCCCACACAATATACTCGAAAAAATCCATAAGAAAACATTGATCTGAAGAAATCTGCATATTTGTAAAACGCGTTTTCATGTAAATAAGGCCCTCTAAAAATCCTTCTTTAACAAAAATATGTATTCAACGAAAATAATAAACGTATTTTTTAAGTATTTAACGTACTTTGGATACTTCATTTTAGTTCTAGAAGCAATGCAATGGTATTGGTTCATATTTTAAAAATAAATTTTAGACACTAGTTAAAATAAAAACGGATTCAATCTGCTACTCTCCCTTATCAGCTAATTGTTATTCAAGAACAACAAAAAAAATATAGCAACCTTGGGCTTTGGCGATCGGGCTACGTGGATTTTTTCCCGCGCTTTTTTTTGGTTTTGTTTACTACAAGGACACGGCTGTCACCATTATGTAAGATTTGCTGAGGTGGAAAAGCTGTTTTTTCCTTTCTGTAATTCACTTGTTTATGGATGAATATCTTTAAGTTAACAGTTAGCACGAAGATGGAATAATGATAAAAGAGTAACCCGATTAGCCATTCAAGAGATGATTTGGTTGGAATCGTCAATTAAGTCTTGTGTTTTTCACAGAGAGACAAGATCATGGGCGGATTCAGGTGGGAGAGACCCATAGAGACCTTGAGGGGAAGGCTTCCTGATCCTATAGGCTTTGAAAACATCTTTTCCATTGCAAAGTCATAGTGCATGTGGCAGGGTGGCCCAATTTTCTATGGATAAAAATAAAGAATCAAGAAATCCCCATGGCACCCTCTCAATTTTTTAGATTTCCTGAGAAAACTCTTCTTGCAAAGTTTGAGCTCTGTGCCTTAAATAGAAAACGATGACTAAAGGACCTAAAGTTTTGTAAAGAAGCAAAATTAGGGGACATCCATAAATTACGTGAGGTGTTTTTCCAAAATCTGGACCCCCCTCCCCCTTGGTGAGATTTAGTGATATTTTGCTAGACCCCCCTCCCCCCACGTGAGATTTACCTACAACCTTTAAAAATAATTATTCTCCTCCCTTCTTATATATTCCTTTCTCATACTTAAAAAAAAGAAAATCATATAATTTCTGACTTAAAAAGATGACGTGAGATTTTAATCGACCCCCTCCCCCTTGGTGAGATTTTTCCAAACCCCTCCCCCCCCTTTTTGACCTCACGTAATTTATGGGTGTCCCCTTATAAGATTCTGAAAGTTTAATGGAATGCGAGTTAGAAGCGATTATTTTATAAGAAATCACAGTTTGTTATCATTAAATTATAATAACACATGTTTATTTACAAACAAGAGTTAAAAAAACATGTTATAGGATGAAAAAGGGTCATATACAAATAACTTTGTGAAATTGAGTCCAACAGTTGTATTTTACGTATATTTATGAGACATATTTTCTTTTTTTTCTATTCTTTTTATAAAAACTTATTTTTATTTTTTTATCATTACATTGAATTTGAACCTTTTCACTCCCTTTGGTCACCGACTTCTATTCCAAATACAGAGCGTAAATTTTGGAAGTGAGTTTCTATTAACTATTCTAAAAGGAGTAGAGGGTGTCCAGAACTCTATTTAAAAAAGCTTTAAGAGAAAACGATGGTGAAACGTATACCAAAATTAACCGTGTCCTTTAGCCAATATTGCGGATTTTCCAAAATGGCGGTCATCGTTTTTAACTTATTACTTCCTAAAAATTGTTAATAAAATTATAAATTTTGCAGTAAATGATTAAAATTTAGTAGTAAAATTAATGGCGAACTGTTTTTTTTCTCTTACGACAGCGGTTCTCAAACTGTGCTCCGCGGAGCCCTTAGGGCTCCGCCAAGCATTTCCTGGGGCTCCGTGAAGAAATTTGAAATAAATACATTTTTTGATAATTTCTAATGTGCGTTGCTCTGAAATGTTATATAAATAACTTTCTGCAATGTGTTTCTTGTTAAGAACTTACTTTTGCTCCTTCCTACCCAAATTTTTTAAAGCTTTAAATAACCCTTGAATTTAAGTGGATTTTATATGGAGCTCTTTTGATTATAGTTTTTTTCTGGTTTTTGTCTTTTTTCAAGTCTTTCTTGGTTTACCAAAACAAGTTAAAACCAGGTTATTTAGGGTCAAATTTTCGAAATTATTCTGGGGGAGAACCCCCAGACCCCCCTGTTGTTCTTAAAACTTTATTATTTTCAATTTTTTATAATATGTCCGTTAAAATTAAAATCCTACCTAAATACGAATGTCCGAAATTTGGACTATGATGTACCTAAAACAAGTATAAAATAACTGTTTTTAAGGATCATGGATCATATTTCACTTAATTCACTCAGACTCCCCTATCCAAATTAGAACTTAATTAATCACAATTTTTCTTACTTGCTCGTAGATGCAAATTATACCAAAAAATGTTTTAAAAAGCTGCATTAAACCTGTTAAATATGCATGGGAGGGGCTGTGGAATAATTTTGGAACCATATTGAAATAAATTTCTATTTACGCTACTGCAATTATGCTTTTATTTCTTGTAGCAATGGTTTTTAATGTAATTTGCTTTTTGTACCTTGAAAAATTTATCTTCGGAAAAGGGCTCCGCGAAGAATTTGTCTCCTGAAAAGGGCTCCGCGGCATAAAAAGTTTGAGAACCCCTGTCTTACGATAAGTCATTTGTCCAATATGGTGGATTTTCCAAAATGGCGTCCACTAATGTTTATAGTAAGTAAAATTATGATGATAAATTTGTAATTTTTACAGGATATGGGAAGAATTAAGTTGCAAATACTTCAGTAAAGGCAACGTTTAGATTAAAAGGATATGATTTATTAAACGGAATTATATATCTTTGCGATTGATGAGATTAGAGATTATGATTTTACTTTGTTACATTATTTCAAATTGAAAATAGTGATCAGCTGAAAATTAAACATCATGTGTTTTATATCTCGCGTCTATATTATTTATTACGTGATTATTGCCGGATTTCTTCTTGCTCTTGTGTGTTGCCGGTCTTGTCTCACCGCAGTACCCCCTTCCCAGTGGAACGTTACTGTGGTTCGAAACGATCCGGGAAACGCACCTGCCGTCCGGAACGAGTGGTCCCTCGGTTCCGATTCTCTTCTCTTGCATCTGATTTAAGCAGAAAAGCAGGTTTAAGACGGTCTATTGAGACATACTGCACTTTATCTCCCCTTTGAAGTTTGAAAACTTTACCAGTCCGTTCCAAAACTAAGAAAGGTCCGTCGTACGGGGGCTTTAAAGGTGGCTGAACAACATCGTGGCGCACGAAAACATGACTGCCCTGCTGAAGATGTGTTGACACGAATGGGCTTCTCGAAGAGTGACTGTTGGTTGGGACTGGAGACAGGTTTTGCATAGACTCCTTTAGATGTAGCACAAACTCCGCTGCATTGAAGTCTTTTGATGATGGAGAGAAAAATTCTCCCGGCAACTTTAGTGCTGTCCCGTAAACCAGTTCCGCTGTGGTGGCTTTTATTGCATCCCGGTAGGCTGAACGTAGTCCCAGTAACACCATGGGCAAAACCTCGGTCCATCGGTCTGCAAGATGAGCTTTCAGGGAGGCTTTAAACGTACGATGCCAATTCTCTACCAGTCCGTTGGACATGGGATGATACGCAGTAGTGTGTATGTGCTTGATTCCCAAGAATTTAGTAAGATTTGAAAATAAATGGGATTGAAATTGCCTTCCCTGATCCGTGGTAACTATTCTGGGTATTCCAAAACGGGCTATCCAATTCTCGAAAAACACTTTTGCCACTGTCTCGGCTGTAATGTTTGGAATTGGACAAGCTTCAACCCAACGAGTGCTCCGGTCAATCATTGTCAGCAAATAAACGAAACCATGAGAAGGTGGTAATGGTCCAACTATATCCAAGTGAACATGCTCGAATCTGCTGTCGGGGGTTTTAAAACTTCCCAGTGGGCTGTTGGTATGGCGGTAAATCTTGGACCTCTGGCAAGGTATGCAAGCGCGGGTCCAATCAGTGACATCTTTTCTAATTCCAGGCCAGACAAAACGGGTCGTCATGAGTTTGAGTGTGGATTTGATACCAGGATGGGCTAGGTTATGGAGAGTATTAAAGGCGATTTTACGGAACTGCAAAGGAAGGTAAGGTCGAACATTTTGAGTAGAAGTATCACATAAAATTTTCACTGAAGTACCAGGCAAAATCATGCTCTGAAATTTTAAGGAAGGCTCATTTGCTATAAGGTCCTTTAACTCCTCGTCTGTGCTTTGAGCTTCAGCCACAGCAGTATAATCCAACACATTTGGACTCTCCAATTCTTCAATCCTGGATAGCATATCGGCAGGTATATTTTCTGAACCTTTAATATATTGGATATCCGTACTGAATTGTCCTATTAAGTCCAAATGGCGTAGCTGTCTGGGAGAGCATTTGTCCGCTTTTTGAAGAAAGGCGTAGGTCAACGGACGGTGATCTGTAAAGATTGTAAACATCCGTCCATCTAGCATGTGTTTGAAATGCTTAATAGCGGCATAAATTGCGTAAGGCTCCCGGTCGAAAGTGGACCACTTTTGTTGAGCCAGAGACAACTTGGATGAGTAAAAAGCTAAAGGTTGAACTTGACGCTCCTTCCCAGTCAAGTAGATTTGATTTAGGGAAGCACCGACTGCGGTATCGCTTGCATCGGTGTATAGTGCAAAGTGAGCGTCGGGGTCAGGATGAGCCAATAAGGTAGCCTCCGCAAGCTGCTTTTTGCAATGCTCAAATGCCGATTTTTGATTGTCCGACCATTCAATCTGAGAATTCCTTTTATTTTTATTTCCTTTCAGCATGTCGTTTAAAGGGGCTTGGATGTGGGCTGCGTTCTTCACATTTCTGCGATAATAGTTTAACAACCCAAGAAATCTCTGTAGCTCTTTTATTGTTTTCGGAAGAGTGCAATTTAAAATTGGTTCCACGCGTTTAGGGAGAGGTTGGATGCCATCTTTATTGACTAAATATCCTAAAAAAGGCAATTCAGGAACGCCTAGCATGCATTTTTTCAGGTTGATGCGGATACCATAATCGGAAAGGCGTTTGAGGACAGCTTCCAAATGTGTTCGGTGCTCCTCCGCTGAACGGCTTGCAATAAGAATATCGTCCAAGTAGACGAAAACGAAATCTAACCCTCTCAAGACCTCATTGATAAAGCGCTGGAACGTTTGGGCGGCATTGGATAATCCAAAAGGCATGCAGACAAATTCGAACAGGCCGAAAGGGGTTGTAATAGCAGTTTTAGGGATATCATCTGGGTGTACAGGGATTTGATGGTAGGCTCTAATTAAATCAATTTTTGAATAAATAACTGTTTTGTGTAATTGGCTTGAAAAATCCTGGAGGTGAGGCAAGGGATATCTGTCGGGTACTGTGATTCTATTAAGGGCTCTATAGTCTCCAGTTGGGCGGAAATCGTTCCCATCTTTGGGTACCATGTGGAGAGGGCTAGACCAGTTAGAACAACTAGGTCTACAAATGCCCTGCTCCAACATGTACTCAAACTCTTTTTTCGCCGCAACCAACTTAGCCGGATGTAATCGGCGTGGCCGAGAGAAAACTGGTTGGCCGCGGGTTACAATTCTATGGACTGTATTATGTTTAGCTTCCTGTACTTTGGGGTACGGTCGCACAACTTCGTTATATTTCTTTAGAAGGTCCCCGTAAACCGAATTACCTGCAATGAGGGTTATTTGAGGGGTATTATCGTTTGATCTTTTTCCATTAGTAGTGAGATTAGTTAAGGGATCTTTAAGGCAGTTATGTTTTAGATCAATTAGTAAACTGAAATGACGTAAAAAATCAGCTCCTATTATAGGCTTTTTAATATTTGCTAAGATGGAAGGCCACTGAAATTTTCGACGTAAATTAAGACTTAAATTAATTACTTTTACACCGTAGGTACTGATGGGGGATCCGTTAGCCGAAAATAACGTAATATCGGACTTATTTTTTGAACATTTCGAAAATTGGTCTATTGGTAAAACGGAAACATCGCTGCCACTGTCAATTAGATAGGTTAATTTAGATTGAGGATCAAAAATTAAAAGGCGGCTTTTGTTGTCTGGTTTGAAGTCGCATTGCGCCGAATAATCCGACTTCTTTTTTAGTTTTCCTGCGGTTTATCAAAGAGGTACTTTGGAGAGTTTGACTTATGCCGGCATGGGGATATGCATTTATATGCCTTGTTTCCAAATTTTCTATGGTACCAACATTCGTCACCTGATGCTCTTTCCCCAGAATTTCCAGATACGGATCTTCGCCTACGCCCTCTTGATCGCTCCCGACCTCTGAAGGAAAGACGATCGAATTTTCTATTTAGTTCAGCAAGTTGGGCACGTAACTCCGATATTTCTGATGGAGGTGAAGGTGTAGGAAAATGAATTTCCTCAACTTTGGCACCAGTCGCTTCATGGATCTTATCAGCCATTACGGCTAGCTTATCTAATCCATCTTCAGAAACGGAAAGTATGGCTTGAGCCTGAGAAGGTAAGCGCTGAAGCCATAGGGTCTTTAAAAATTCGTCCCCTAAATTTCCTGCCATCTGTTTCATCTTTCTTAATAAGTGCGATGGCTTATCATCTCCAAGTTCTAGCTCAGAAAGGAGTGCTTTAATTCTGCGCTGCTCCGAATCGGAGAATTCAGCTATTAATCTGTTTTTTAAGGTGAAATACTTTGCAACATCCGGTGGAGTTAAAACTATGTCACTAACGTAACTCAAAACGTCAGAATTTAAAGCAGAAATTACATTGTAATATTTAGTTTCATCTTGAGTAATTCCCGAAACTCTAAATTGGGCTTCGATGTTAGCAAACCAAAGATCCGGATGCTTATCCCAAAATGGTGGGAGCTTGAGCCCAACTCGGTTAACTTGTAAAGTAGACGCTGAAATGTTAGGCGGTGGTGTTTCGGGAATCGACATCGCAGAAGTTTAAAAGACCACCGATAAATATATTTACCAAAAATGATGAATTCCTCGATTCGGAGCTACGTCCTTGGTCACCAGTGCAAATACTTCAGTAAAGGCAACGTTTAGATTAAAAGGATATGATTTATTAAACGGAATTATATATCTTTGCGATTGATGAGATTAGAGATTATGATTTTACTTTGTTACATTATTTCAAATTGAAAATAGTGATCAGCTGAAAATTAAACATCATGTGTTTTATATCTCGCGTCTATATTATTTATTACGTGATTATTGCCGGATTTCTTCTTGCTCTTGTGTGTTGCCGGTCTTGTCTCACCGCAAAGTCATAATAATATTCATATAAGTTTCATCTCCTCAATGTATCAAATATGGCGGATTTTTCAAAATGGCGGACAATCGTGTTTTACTTATTTGCTAAAAATCGTTAATAAAATAAAACTTTTGCAGTAAATTAAAAGAATTTAGTTGCAAAAATAATGTGGAACTGTTTTTTTTTCTCTTACGATAAGTCATTTATCCAATATGGCGGATTTTCCAAAATGGCGTCCACTTATGTTTATAATACATAAATTCTGATGATAAATTCATAATTTGTACAGGATACTGTTAGAATTAAGTCACAATAATATTGATAAAAGTTTCCTCCCCCTCAATGTATCAAATATGGCCAATTTTCCAAAATGGCGGCCACATATTTAGAGCCTTTTTATTTTTAACGTTTTTACATATAAATAAATTTTATTTTGGCATAACATAAATATTTATATATTAAATAACCTATAAAATAGTATATTAACCAAGATTTTGCGATACATAGAAATAATTTCCAAAAAGGCGGCCCCATATTTCAAACTTAGTGGTAAATGGTAATTTTTGAATTTCTACCTACCTTTAACATTATTTACCAGTAAATTTTAGTAAAATATAAGTATTCTGCTTATATTTTACCTAATAACATTTAATATTTCTAATTATTAAGAAAATAAATTAAAAATAAAAAGGCTCTAAATAAGTGGCCGCCATTTTGGAAAATCCGCCATATTTGATACATTGAGTGGGAGGAAACATTAATCAATATTATTGTAACTTAATTCTACCCGTATCCTGTACAAATTACGAATTTATTATCATAATTTATGTATATTAAACATTAGGTGGACGCTGTTTTTGTGAGGTAACTCAAGAGAGAAAAAGCGGACTGTATAATTAAGTAAGTTTATTGCAACATTAGAGCGTGCCTAGTGCACGACCGCTCGGCATGAGCAGGAAAGTAAATCTGGTATACAAACAACAACACAGCAAAAACCTCCGCTAGGGGCGGAGAGGGAGAAGCCGGTCCCCCGAGTAGTGGGGAGTCAGCGAGGAAGGAATTGCGGGAGCGAACATCCTGGCCCCCGTTGAAACATTGAAAATTTTCAACATAAATTAGTACAATGTAAATTAAGTTAAATGAAGCACTTAAATACTATTAAGCAAAGTAAATAAAATAAAATACAAAGTCATGCACAACATGATTCAAAAATAAAGAAGTAAGGCAGATGTCAAAGTTTTTAACAGAAGCAGCAGAAACGAGGAGAAAACATATATTAGTAATTATTCGTCACAATGTTTCAGTTCGCTTACGAGCTTGCCAGCGCCTGCGTCTTCTATTTCCCAAAGGGAAGATATGAATTTTTTCCAAATTTTCAAATCCTCTCGAGTGTAAGCAGAAATTGGAGTCTGGATTATCAAAATACGATCCAGCCATCACAAAGCCAAATTTCGACTCTACCAGTTTAAAGGAGGAGTCTTGAAGCTTTATTTGGCTGGGCCCGATAATATCGAAGAAGAATTCGCTTCCAAGCAAGCATGAAATTTCGCTTGGTATGTTGAAGTCTGGATCGGCTAGTACACATCCAAAAGGAATTATCAGGTTGGAAACATCAATTTCCTTCGACGGATGCAACTGTATAATTTCAGGGATGACAAAAAAGTTGGAGTTAAAGGAGTAGGACTGATCCGAATTCGAGATGTCAGCATTCACCACGGAAGAAATGCGGGAAGCGCGGTTGTTCAGTCCCAGCACAGTAGTATCGGATTTCTTCCTTTTCAACCCCAAAACATCAACAGCCGCATCGGTGAGAAACGAGTTTTCACTCCCACTGTCCAAAAGACACTTCAAGGGGGTTCGCTTTCCACCCCCACTGGAGACGAAAACGATAGCAGTGTTCAAGACACCGCGAGAGGAGCGTTTCACTGATGACATGAAGGTCAATGACTGCGCATCGTCACCCGTTCGGGGAGCCAGGGAATCGGGTCCGTTTCGGGGAACAGGAGGAGAGTTCTGATTGTCGCAAAGGAGACAGTTGTGGTAGGCGTCTTTTTCCAGCGCTTCGCATAAGAAGCAACTGAATTTACTGGAGCAGTTGGTTTGATGAGCATAGCTTAAACACCGTTCACAAATTTGGTGATTTCTGACAAGCTCCCTTCTTTGTTGCAGAGAAAGATTTTTAAAGGCGTCACACTTGTAGAGAGGATGGGAGTTGTAACAATTCTTCATTACACACTTCTTCACTTCCTTGCTCTTCGATAGGAAAACTTTGGGAGGGCTGTAAGCTCTAGGGGGTTTGTTTAAGGAGTAGTAATTTTGATGTTTTACGTCAGGAAAGTCCTGTTTTCCCACAGCTTCTAACTGCGAGCAACGAATTTCAACAAAGCAAAGAAACTGCTTCAATCTAGGCACTTCTGTAGACTTAAGACTTAACTGGAACTGTTTCTGAGTTTCTTTATCCAATTTTGAGTTCAAAATATGTAAGAAAATGGCATCGGAAAGGTTATTGCTGTCCATATTCATGTTATTTAACGCACGAATATTGCTACGAACTGAGTCAATCATGGATCGTAACAACACAGGGTCTTCAGAATTTATCTTTTTTATATTTAGAATTTCTGTGATATGGATATTAACTAAGGCCCTTTTGTTTTCAAACCTTGATTCAAGGGCATTCCATAGAGAATCAAAAGTATCCTGTTCACTTTGAATACGAGCTGCCTCATTTTTTAATGAGCTGCGAAGATAGCACAGCTTTTGGTCGTCATCCAAACAGGGATTTTTTCCAACGACATTAAAAAACTGTTTTTTAAATATTTCAAAGTCTTGAAATTTGCCACTGAATGTGGGCAGAGGTAGGTCAGGAAGTTTAATCGGCATACTGATTTTAGAAGAGGAGTTAGCCTTAAATTTGTTTATCAATAGCTGGAGCCTTACCTCTAAGGTCTGAGCTTGCTCTTCCAAATCGATGGTCATATCCAGATCTTTTTGTAAGTCCACATCATCCGGAAGTTTGGAATACGATAAGAGAAGATCTGCACATCCGGAAGTTATATCCTTCAGATTCGACAGCTTGATGTTTAATGTAACGAAATTAGCTTCGTCATTATCATGTTCGTTTAGGTGAAAGTCATTTACAAATTTTTCTAGCTTCTTTAGCTTTGTTATCAGCGTGCCTCTCTGCCTATTTAATTGAGCTAAAGACATCTTCTACTGGTTTTTGCTCCGGTCTTAAAGGACCAATGTTTTTGTGAGGTAACTCAAGAGAGAAAAAGCGGACTGTATAATTAAGTAAGTTTATTGCAACATTAGAGCGTGCCTAGTGCACGACCGCTCGGCATGAGCAGGAAAGTAAATCTGGTATACAAACAACAACACAGCAAAAACCTCCGCTAGGGGCGGAGAGGGAGAAGCCGGTCCCCCGAGTAGTGGGGAGTCAGCGAGGAAGGAATTGCGGGAGCGAACAGACGCCATTTTGGAAAATCCGCCATATTGGATAAATGACTCATCGTAAGAGAAAAAAAACAGTTCCACATTATTTTTGCAACTAAATTCTAATAATTTCAAAAGTTTTATTTTATTAACGATTTTTAGTAAATAAGCTA
Source organism: Tetragnatha versicolor (assembly GCA_024610705.1). Taxonomy (NCBI): domain Eukaryota; kingdom Metazoa; phylum Arthropoda; class Arachnida; order Araneae; family Tetragnathidae; genus Tetragnatha; species Tetragnatha versicolor. The sequence continues at coordinate 52,049,586 of JANDEH010000007.1, forward strand.
AACACGATTGTCCGCCATTTTGAAAAATCCGCCATATTTGATACATTGAGGAGAGGAAACTTATATGAATATTATTATGACTTAATTCTTACCATATCCTGAAAAAATTACGAATTTATCATCAGAATTTTACTTATTATAAACATTAGTGGACGCCATTTTGGAAAATCCGCCATATTGAATAAATGACTTATCGTAAGAGAAAAAAACGGTTCCCCATTAGTTTTGCTACTAAATTTTAATCATTTACCGCAAAATTTATAATTTTATTAACAATTTTTAGGAAGTAATAAGTTAAAAATGATTGACCGCCATTTCGGAAAATCCGCCATATTGGCTAAAGGACACGGTTAATTTTGGTATACGTTTCACCATCGTTTTCTACGAAAAATTTCCTATAAGAATCCCCCATCAAACTTTCTTTTACAATTTGTTCCACTTCAAACCTTAACTTTCTTGGACTATATCCTAAGGCCACACTTCAAATCAAGCCAAGAGCACTTTTGTATTTCAACATTGGAAAACTAAAATCATTCCCCATATATATTACATATATCAACTGAAACCGAATCATTTTTTAATATTCATTCTCTCAGGAATTTCGTACATGTCAGCAAGAAAAATATTCCACATGTGATCCTGTCATTCAATTCGCGTCTGTTAAAATGCATGACTCAACATGAAGAGATCTGCTGAGTGCAGATAATTCCAGAATTAGGATTCATCATTCATTTACTATAAAAAAAACTACGTAGTATAATTTATTTGAACATTTTGAAATATTGACAATGTACTCTTCTTAAAAGTAAGTATTATAAGGATGGTTTTAGTAGGAATGAGGAAGTATTTGTGTGATAATAATAAATGGTAGAATATATATTGGTGGAATTCTTCACGTGCCTTAAGTACATAGAAACTAATTAAAAACTTCTTTATTAAGTAGAAACTAATCCAAACTAATTTAAGAGTTTTCTTTGAGCAATTGTTTACTCTAAATGTCTCCTTTTTGTAGGGGATCAACATCTTACAACTTATTAAAAACTATTGCACAACTAAACTTATAAAAATAAATCATTGCGTGGGTGTTGAAGAGAAAAAAAAGATATTCCAAGGAGAGAAACCATCGAAGAAAACGATGAAGGCGGATTGAATTTGAGTAAATGTCTATTACTCGCTATCAGTACTTATGATCACGGTAAAATCAAAGTATACTCCCATAGCCATCCATACATTTCATTGCAGTTCCATCATAGAAAGTAACTGAATTTTATAAGGTGAGATGTGTCTAAAACTTCTTTTAAGGTATAAACCAGGGGTGGGCGGGCAAGTAATTTAACTCGAGGTCTAAATAATTTTGAAAATTGCGGAGAAAAAATATAGGTTAATATTAATTTCTACTTTAAATTCTTATCTTCAAATACACATATTTTACAAAGATGTAATTTGAGTACGCTACCTGCTTAATTAAATTATTAAATTTAATATTATTAGAAGTTTTTGCATTCAAAATGTGGAGGGTCTGGGCGTTCCCCCCAAGAATTGTTTTAGAAATTTGACCCTTAAATGGCAGGTCAAACTAATTTTTGAAGTATGTATTAATACATAGTAATGATTTTCAAAATGTTTTGGTAGTCCAGGAAATGATAACCTCACGCGGTCCGCCAGTTGCCGACCCCTGGTATAAATCGTATTGGAAGTAAAAAAATTATTTCTCTATTAATTCTAATTAAATAATAATAATAATTTATTTTCCATAATGTACAAAGCAAAGCAAAATAACATAGATAACATATATTTAAACAAATAAAGAGTACATTATGGATAAACCACCACTTTAGCAATCTGCTGTGTTGTGGTGGTGGTGGCAACATGAAAAAGAAAAAAAATACTACAAGGAAAAAAAACTTGGCAATTATCCATACTAAATTATATACAGCAAATTCGTAAATACATAAAAAAAGTATGAGACTCAACTATAGAACAAATATAAAACAAATACTCTACAAACCAAAAAATAAATGGTAGGATATCAAAATGAAGAAAATGCAAACCCTGTCAGTCAAAAAATGTCTCCACATCATTGATCGAGAAAAGCCATGATTTTAGTTTGCGAATAAAAGAAGAAAACGTTACCGAGGAGGATACAGAAATGGGTAAGAAATTAAACAGTTTTGGAGCCGAAAATTTAAAAAACGCCTATAAGCTTCAATCCTAGGAAAGGGAACAAAAACACGGTTCAAATCTCTCAATCTTGCCGAAAAAATTACTCAATAGAATTCAACTTGTAATTACTCAATAGAAGTTTTAAATTTATCCGAGCAACGTAAAACGTGGTTTATTTTAGGGTAATTACAAGGAGGCAGAGTCAAAAATATTTTTAATCGTCATTAATATTTCATTATTCTCGTTTTAACCTAAATTTCCTGGTTGTAAATGTTGCAAAAGTATAAATATAGGGTTTTCTGGCATGATTGTGCAATTTTTCAACTTAGGATATAAATGATGCAGCGCAAAACACACTTAATTAGAAGCCACAAACGAAACACTATTGGAAAACAATTTGAGGCTTCCCTAGGTGATGTCCTGTTTCATCTCTTCCTGTTTCGTCTCCTTGTCATATATTCTCCTGTTTCATCCCCTCGATAATTTACGACTGTTTCTTAGTGCTGTTTCGTCTCTTCCTTCAAATTTGGCGCAATAAATACAGTTTGGCTTCAAAAAAATGTTCCGCTCCCAGAAAGCCGCATTAGGCCGATATCCGTCCATTTTTAAATATCAATCTTAACATTTAAAAATTTAAAGAGTCTCGTTTGTCCTTCCCTGCATTCATTTGCCCTAATATGTATTTTCCAAGTGACCAGTGGTCACGGACAGCATAATATTAAAGATAATTGCAACAATTTCATTGTATCAGATAATGATAATACAGGGTGATACAGAACTAATCATCAATAATTGGGGGGAAGGTAGAGGGGCCCTAGACAAGCATTTTCGAATAGGGATGGTGGGGCGCAGCCTTACCGTTAAAGAGCTAGGACCTAATGTAGTGCAAGGGCGTTTCAAAAGGCCGTTTTTAGAAGGCCCGTGTGACGAAACAAAACATAATAAAATGAAAAACATTATTGCATGAGGTACAGGAGTATGCGTACTACTTAAATCCTCAATGTGATAGAAATTGAACCACTTGCTAAACCGTGGGATGAGTTTTAAAACGTGCAATATTAATCTCTTAGTCAAACAATGGAGTTCCCTTAATGATATTTGAAAAAATAATGATCGGGGAAGGAATTTTCAATGATCAAACAGTTTCAATGATCACTGTTACGATCATTGAAAATTCCTTCCCCGATCGTCATTTTTCTAAATACCATTAAGGGAACTAACTCCATTCTTTGACTAACAGATTAATAGTGCACTTTTGAAACTCACTCCACGGTTTAGAAAGTGGTTCAAAGTCTATGATCAATGTTACGATCATTCACTATGTATTTAGGAATAACCCAGTTTTGCATTTAAATTCATTCCACTTTAAAAAGAAAAACTGATGGATGATAATTTTAGTAGGATATCCAAGAAAAAACTGAAGCTTAACTAGCAATATTTCACCTTTTTAGCGGTTTTATGCCAATTATGGTAAACTAAACACCCAGGGGATCAAACAGGAATAACCAAAAATGCTTTTAACCCTAAAGGGATGAAACAGAACAATTTTTGACAAGGAGACGAAACAGGAAGAGACGAAACAGGACTAAACCCTTCCCTATGCGATACGTTGCCAACTATTTGAAGCTAAGTTTAGCAAGAAAACTAAATTGCAAGCGATTTGTGGGAGAGGGGTAGATGGTGTTTACATTCTGACTCGTTTTCGCTCAGAAGGGGTTCCATGTAAAAGCAGCATACGCCCAACCATTATTTATTTATTCTTTCTCTCTTGCCGGAAACATTTGAAGGCCAAAACAACGACAAAAAAAATCAGCGGTTCCTCTTTGTTGGAATTATTTATTCCACCAGAAAGGGGAAACGACGATCCTGGAGCTTGGCCTTGGCAGACGATAATTATGCCACAAATCCTGAAGAGCCTGTTTTCTTTTCCATCAAGATGCCGTCTTGTTGTGTGGTTTGGGGGATGGGAGATAAAAAAAGTGTGCTAGTGGAGAACGATCTGGAGGTTTTTTTAAATTCTTTTGTTAGACTTTTAATTAATTAGGTTTTTATGGTATGTCTTTGTTTTCGCGCGGAAATCTACTAAAGGGTGTAGCCAAGCGGCGATTTAACTGCAAACACCTCTCAAAATCTCTGAATTCTGTTTTTAAAGATAAAATTCATTTATGAGTAAAAGTCGTTTTCTTCTTTAGGAAATTTTTCTTTTTCAATGTTTATTGTATTTATGGTTTTAATGAGAGGTGTTGAGGAAATGATGAGAACGAGATGATCAAAACGTTGAGAATGATAAAATGGGAGAAAGAAGATAAAAGAGGATGGCGTGAAGAATTAAAATGGAAAATTAAGAGGATGAGTGGAATGGAAAGGATTTAAGAAATTATGTGGACCAGACGATCAAGAGGATAAGAAAGATGATCCGGTTGAAGACGAGAAAAAAACAAGATGACGGGAGGAAGAAAGAGATGTAAATGTGATACTAAAAAGATGAATGAAATTCCGAGAGAGTTATTGCTAAAAAGACATATTTTAGGATAAGGAAAGGGCTTAGTTAAATGGATATACGAAAAATCCGGTCAATGCAAAAACAGTTCAATAAAAAAACCCAAATTTATTATATGTGTAAAAAAGCTATGAGTTTTTTTCTTTTGTTTTTTGACCGGTTTTTGCATTGACCGGAATTTTTGCGACACCAATTTAGTTGAAGTAAAATTTAGTCATATTTACTGAATATTTTTTATATTTAAATTTAAAAATACTCCAATAAACAGAACTGCTTTGCTGGGTAAAAGAGACCAAATAACATATTCATTACTATTCAGATATTCACGTTGCGCTCAATTACTATCGCGTGTGTGGTTTGAAAACATATTTTAAATTTAAATAAAAGAAGTGTATATTTATGTCATTATCAAAACATAAACATTCTGTAAATAATTTACGTATGTGTTCTTTTCATATTTTAATAAAGAAAAATTTTTTTGCTACACCTAAAAAAGAATTTATATTTAATATCCAAATTGCCAAATAAGACATCTTGAGACATGTCCTAAGATGCCCCACACCTCCCTCATGAGCTAAAAATATTATTTTTCATTTAAAAAATTAAGATAATTTTTAAGATTTTATAAGAATATAATTTAGAAATCGCAGTGGGCAAAAAATGTTTCAGAGAATAAGGTTTCAAAAATAAATGAGAGGAGTGAGGTACTCAGTGAAAACCTTTAAACGCTAAATTTATTTAGTTTCCAATTTCAGGTTATAATTTTGTCATCACAATTAATGTATTACATTGTGTATTTTTCAAAACAACATTTTTACAGTCCCAACTAAAATATCTTCCCCAACTAAATGAAAAACTACTGATGTTGACTCCATCGTCGAATTTAAGGGTGTTAGCAAAAAAATTTCTACTCATTCCTACCTAAAGAAATTGACGCATTTGTATTAAATGTCATTATGTTTTATTATTTCACTGTCATTAAATTTTGAAAGATGTTATTCTTCGCTTTAAAGGGTTTATATCTGGTCGTATTTTTCCGGTTTAAAAAAGGGATTGTTTACTTCTTTAATTTTTAGTGCCGATTAGAAAAGGATCGAATCTATCCCATGATGCCAAGCGGAGAAGCACAGTACACGCGTCTGTGTGCAAGACAAATGCGTTCGATCATTTCATTTAATTTGCATTACTTTCAAGGTCAAGGTTATTCGTGCAGATAAAAACTTTTTGAATGAGCATGACATCGGACGATGTGTTTTTTAATCAGGCGGTCTTTCAGGATAAAGATAAAAATGTTTTGCATTTTAATGTTTTGAATAGTCAGCTAAAACTGACAACGTCTCATGTAAAAGTGTTAGATTTCTGTAAGCTACGTCGAGATGAGTAGTTAGTTTCTTCTGAGTAGAAGTAATTAAATTAATATTTTTCTTTAACATTTCAACGACAGAATTTTAAAATACGCTGATATATTTTCTTCATATTTTTGTCAGCTTTGTGAAGTGAAAATTTTCTCTAATAGCGGCAATTCAGTGATTATTCCCCACAATGAAAAATATTTAATATCAATTGTTTGTCTATCACAACAAACCTTGTAAAGGTGATTATCAGATTAAAAAAGCATATTTTTATAGTGAACTTATCCTTTAGGTAGTTTTATTCCGAAAGATAAATTTCAAAATACACTTCCATCAGTCTTATAAACACAACCTCACAAACCTCATTTTTTTTTCAAACGACATTTTTTAGAAATCATTTTGTGCAGTACATGTTCTGGAAAGAGGTATCTCTTTTGCCCACCTATCCCATAAGAAATCCATTACTGTGATTCTTACTGTCAAAAAAAGTTCGGAAACCCTTTATTGAGCAATATTACATCAGAAAGCAAGCAGTGTTATCACACAGAAACATTATTATTTTTTAATACATTCTCCACCGTAATTATATTCCATGTCCATTCACAACAAACAGCCTTGAGAAATGCTCAAACGATAGTTACTTACTAAGACGATTGCTTTAATCGCCGACTTTGTAAGGAAGAAATAGCATCTAATCTCACCTAAGAAGTTGCTTGAACGCTGAAGGCCACTGGCAAAACAACCATTGATTAATGTGTTTTTTTGTATTAGCGAGCTAACCAGATTTAAGGCATAACGAGGGTCCTTGAGTAACTCAACAATTCAATTTTTAAGAAAAGAACACCTTAAATCCCAACTTCCCAACTTGAGTTGAGGACCCTCATAGCATTCCCAAATTATGGGACAGGACACAAATGAAATTTAAGGTTAAATAAAATTCAGGTTAAAATGAAAAAAATAATAATAATATTTTATAATTGTTTAAATGCCTTTTTTCAAAGTTAGAGACTAATTTTTTAAGTCAAAAAATTCATTCATTTTTTTACCGCCTAAATCTTAAATTAACGATTTTCTACGCAATTCCTCGTTTTCCTTTTTACTTCGCATTTACTTTCGCTTCAAAATTTTAACTTTTTTTCAGTGCATTCATTCCTCATGCAGGGTCTAAAATTTTGACTTTTTTTCTGAAGTAAGGGAAACCGGAGTCTTACAATGTTTCTAAATAGAACATTGAAAATTAAATAATCTATTAAACTTAAAAGAAAAATTAACATTACATTAATTTTATATCTAATTGTTTAAAAAATACATTTTATAAAAGACCATTTAACCATTTTTATCAAGCCTTTTTATCTGTTAACCCTAGAAGGGTTTACAGACACCAACACAAAAGTTACAGGTTTAAAAAACAACAGTAAAAATAGTTATTTTTCTTCTTTTTCATAACCATCAAATAAGGTAATATATTATTAGTAGATTTAAATTCGAAAGAAAGTGCTTAGCTTTAAATTAAACTGCAGGCCGAATGAGATAATCAGGAATTCTGTTGTTGTGGCAGAGGAAATTCCATAGGCCAGTGGTCCCCAACCTTTTTACCACCACGGACCGGTCAACGGTTGATAATTTTACCGCGGCCCGCTGGGTGGGGGCATTGATTGTTTACATTCTATATTACTTTGATTTATTAATTTTAATTTAATTGCATTTAAACATGATTTCAAAATAAAATACAGTTACACCAAAAAATAAATATAAAGTGATTTATAATTCATTTCATTCATTAGTTTTGAGTTTAAACTAGGAATTTAAATTCATTTTTATTGAAATGGTCGGCCCGCGGCCCGGTACCATTTGATCCACGGACCGGCACCGGTCCGCGGACCGGGGGTTGGAGACCACTGCCATAGGCGAGGTGGGTGAGGCTGATGTTCTCCCAAAAGAAACCACGTCAAAAGTCAATAATTATTTCAAAGGAGCGATTAAAATAGAAAATAATTTATGTGTTCAAAAACTTTTGCATTTTCAGCAGTAAATTTTTCTCATATCTTCGAACAAACCTATTTCACGTGTATCTCAGAAATTTCCTCTTTTCATACCGCGATTTCTCGATGACCCTCTGTCTGACCATAGCATCCCAGTTTGAAGTATCTTTCAACACTTCCACGCTTCGCTTCGTATCAAACCAAGTATAAGTCCGATCATTCGATTCTTTATTAGCCCCACCCCGCGCCTCTCAGTTGCTCTCAGTTTTAAATAATCTGATGCAATACTTTTCCACATCATCACATTTCGTTCCTACTCTGTAATAAGAATAAACTACTGTTGAATAAAACTGTGCAAAATAATAGAAATGAACAAATGATTCATAGGAGAGAAAGAGAACATACATTTTTTATTTATGAGACGTATGATTTTTTACTTATGTTTTTGTATCTGTAGTGTTTTTACTATTTCCTGGAATGTGTGAATAGGAAAACTATTTTTTAAAATTTTCCACACATTTTTTTGGATAAGTTATTTAAAAATCATCTCACGGACCACCTCTGAAGGCCTCACGGACCACCAGTGGTCCGCGGGCAACCTGTTGGGAACCACTGGATTAAACGAAGGTCGGTTTAGTTTAGGGGAGTATTGTAGTTTAATTTTCTCTGGAATAATTCAAGTAAAGCCATTGTGGGAACTAAGTTCTTGACCTTCTCAGTACTTTTTTCATCTAGAGGAGACATGTCATTGTCAATGGCATCAGAGGCAGGAATATCCTTCAGTAATAATGGCGTAGATTTGTTTTAATTGCGGGTTACGCGGCTTTGTTAGGGATTGATTATGGCCTTCGGAAAGACAGTTGATTTTCTGATTTGAAAGCATTCATTTAAGATGAAGTTGTCCTTTTGAAGGATAATCGATTGTAGATTCAATCATTAACTCGATTTGATTGAATCAACTCTCTTAAAAATTGCTTTGGAGTTCTATTAAAAACTATAAATTGAGATAAAGAGTAAAAGATGTATAAAAAAGCATGTTTAAAAGTTTTTCTTTCACCTTTTATAAGTATAAAAGTAAAACTATCAATGCCTGTAAAGTTGCTTTTTCCCGTTCACCCTCGTTTTGAAAGGTAAGTCACAGAATTTACCTCCTCTAGGAAGTAGAAATTTATATTGATTTCTATTCTTATTAAGTCCATTTTACCAATTAGTTGAATTTAAGAACATTGAAAGGCACTAACCATTAGAAAGCCATTAGCCTAACCATTAGTCATTAGTAAGTTTTAATACCCAAAATTGGTTTAATTCCAATGAAGAGTTGAATCTTTCCTTAAAGTCCTAAATTACCTGCATACACGAAAAAGTAAAACTTTGATCCTCACTCAATTAAGAAGTTTTATTAACTATCAATATACAAAAAATCCTACCTATATCAAATGAATTTATCTAATATGAATACAAAGCTCTAGAAATCGGAAAAAATTCTATTCATCCCACATTCTTGAAAAAAAAATTAATACATAACACATTATATCATATTTTTCAGCTTTCCAGTCAAAATTCCATGTAATCACACTTGTGCACGTACAAACCTAGAAAGCGAAGCGAGATATGTATTACAGAGCCGAGTGGCAAGCGTCGCCTAGACAACCACTTCCCACTATGCTCACGTGACCTTGAATCGTCACGAAGGATAATTTGTTTTGGTTCTGAAACGGCGGGAAAAAGCTGCTTTTTCTCATCCACACCGGATTTATCGGCATTTCTCCCGAGTTCCCTTTCCAAATTAAAGATCACGCACCGAATGAAATGCATCCCAGAGCTTTCCCATTTGAAATAAAAGTATTCACAGCAAGTTTTTAGATCCATTGTGTACAAGATTCCTTAATCCTGTTGCTGGGAGTGCTTTGGGTTGTTTTAAAAGATAGCATTACTTCGTCTAGAGGACGAAGTAAGGGCGAAATGTTATTTCGGTTATTGTTTTTTCTCATTCCGTTGGCAACAGCGGATCTGCTCTTAGTTTTGCTTGGGAGGTCTCCTTATAAGGAAATTTACTATTCAATGGGGTTGTTTTCAAAACATTTCTCTTTGTAAATATATGAATCAGGAGTAAATGCTCGAATACTTTAAAATGTTATCCAAATTTGAGTAAGACAATGTGTGGGTTGTAAAAAAAGCAGTAACACGGTATCTCTTCAACTTAAGAATTTGAAGTAAGGAAGGGATAATAAAGAATGGACGAAGAATAACATGCAATCAAACTTTAGAAAGGAAAAGTATGTTTTCTTTTCATGTTAAATGGATACCATACACCTAACACTTTGTTATTTTTTAAAGCTTTTAAGCAACCTTTTAAGGCTAATTTTTAAATGTCGTTTCCTATGTTACTATATTCAGTTTAATATTTATTCTTTATACCAAAAGACAATGCTGATATTCATATTGTAGTGTAATGATTTTGGAAGTTTTCGAAAAAATAAGTTGAGTTATTTACTCCACCACTTTAACCATTTATCTACTGACGGTACTTACTCCCACCAACTTTAAAATAAGGAACTTGCATGATTTTTTTATATTTTTAAACGCTTTTATTCTACTTGCTTTTGGCGGCGTTTTTTTAATCTATTCTTCACGCAAAAATAAGCCACTACACAAAATTTGAGGCCGATTGAGAAATTTTTCGATTGCAAAAAAAATTATCAAAAATCGTCTTTTCGAAACGCCTGAAAACGCTTAATTGCATGCACAGTGACGTCACAATACATTGACTTCGCCTGAAATGTTTGCCTTGGATTTCTGACCGTCACCAGAAGTGTCTAGAAGGTAAATATTTATTAAAACACTCATATCGGACACTTCAGAAAAAAGAAATCATCAACTAAATCATAGAAATTCAATTTTAATTGCAATTTGGCCTGGTGGAATTCTACGTCACTGTGCATGCAAACACACTTCGCGTTCTCACGTGTTTTTTTCTCGAATTTTGAATTAAAATATTTAATTACTTGTACACTTTTTTGAAAAATTGACTAAATATTTCATTTTACTTCACAAAAAACCTTAAGGAACACTTGAATGTTTATGAAAATCTGACACATGCAAGTTCCTTATTACATAGAACATCCATTCTTACAAATATACGTACTGACGATACTTTGCAGGATCACTCTTTAAGTTTTCCTCTTCTAGGATAAAATTCAGCCCGTGTTCTGTGATGAGTATTTTAGCGGAAAATGCCAACAGATTTAAAACTGAAGTTGTGCTTTCAGCTGCCATTTCGATCGGATTCCCATGATTTTCCTTTTTCTTCCCTCGAAAGTAGTTCAAGTCAAAAGGAAAGTATTACTCTTTTAGACAAAAATGCGATATAAAGCCGTATGGTGTTTTTGAAATTGTGATAATATTTTAGCCCTGAGTGTAGTGACGGTGCTCAAAAGTATCAATTTAATTAATTAGCTCTTGTGAATTAAATTTTCCAAAGATGATTATTTTATTTTTGTGTATCCCTTAATTTTTAGTTTAATGACTCAAAAAAAATTGCAGAAAATCATAATCCAGTAAATAAAGGGTTAAAATGCTTCTTAGGATATTTTTAACTCTTGTAAAATATTTTGGAGAGCGCGCGCAAATCTTGGAACTTTTGAAGAGAAAAAAATTTCTGACTTTCAGTGGGGAGCATATATACCGAAATTCTCCCGTGCTCACGCCAACCCCTACAAAAACCTCGAGTAAGATATAGAGAAAATTCCTTTTGTTTCCACACAAGTCACTCCCCTCGTTTTCCCTTCCTCTTTTAAAGATAATTTCCCTTTTTCTCAAAATTCTCGGTAAAAAACCCCGCAAAATATAGAAACTAATAATTTCACCTATATTCTAATAATGAATTACTACAAGCTAATGACTACTTTTGTATGAAGTAAAAACAAGGGACTGTAGTGATACAAACTATTGATAAAATTTCCCCTGAAACTATAGATATTATAGATACCCCTATCCAGTCCAGATCCAACCTAGGAATAAGTTATAAGGACTACTCCTACCATATCCCTTCTCATTGTTGAAATATGAACAAACAATGCGAACAGAGTGAAGCATATAAAAGGCCCCACATAAGGATTAAGTGGTTTGGAGAGGGTCGACAGGGGGACCAAATGACACTATTCTACGCATCAGCAATTTTCGATTTCAGTTCCGCAAGCAAGTGAAACTTCCCCTCCTTTTGTGAGGGGAGTGCGAACAAGGGACACTCCCCTCTGAACAAGCAGAGTGTGGCACGTCCCGAAAGTTGCACGAACAGCTGTATTTCCTGGCAAACACAGGTTTAGTTTTCACCTGGAAGCCTGGTTAGGAGTAATAACTGGTGAACAGACACCGATTGGACCAGTACTTCTTTACATGCTAAATAATAGTAACTGACATTTCGAGACCTGATCGTAGAAGAACAAACAGTTATAAAACGCATATAATAATCTGGTTAATTAAATTAACCGGATTAAGGTAATAATTTTCATCTGGTTCAGAATAAAATATAATAGAGTATACCCTTGTTATCTAGAACTTCGATACCTTAAAAAAATTCCCCTTGAAATTATGTGTTTCTCTATTTTTCCATGATATTTCGAAATTTTTTTTGGGGGTATCTTCGATTTTCATCCAGATATCGAGGTTATAACTGAACTAATTTTTCATCTTGCTTTTTACACTCACGCTTTGCAAAAGAACTGACATTTTTGTTTAGTTTCAGAAGAAAATTAATTAGGTTTTTTATTAAATAGTCATAAAATGTTGGTATAACATAACTAATAATTTTTAAAACCCGGTAATAATGCAAAATAAGATCAAGCAGAAAATTGATCTAGCGTTTTTGTAAGGGGACATCCATAAATTACGTGAGGTGTTTTTTCCAAAATCTGGACCCCCCTCCCCACTTGGTGAGATTTTGCTGGACCCCCCCCCTCCCCCCAAGTGAGATTTACCAACAACCTTCGAAAATAATTGAAAAATAGTCCAAAAAATGACAAATTGACTTTTTGTGCTCAAAACAATCTCCAAGCTTTGCTCTACACATGGGTGAAAAGAGGGGGGAAATAACTAACCCCTATAGGGATATATCGCCCCTTGAAGTTGTGAAATCGATGTCCATTCATTATATTTTCTAAGTTATTTTGGAATTTAAGTTAATTTGTCTTTCTTTTCATATTCTTTATGCTGTAAACTAAGTTAAAATAAAATTTTCTCTTAATTTTAATTTTTTTCAAAATTTTTTTATGCAGGGAATTTTTGACTCCATTCATATTCACTCACCCCATTGATATTGCTTTAATAACTCAGTTTCACTATAATTTTGAATTTTATTTGTCTTATTATCTTTATTTCACCCTTTTGTGGTGTAAACTAAGGAGAAATATAATTTAAATGTGAATTAATGGTTTTTTAAAGATTTTTTCATCAGAAAAATTTCATAAGGTGGAAGAAGGGAATAAGTCCATCAACTTATTTTGACTGTAAAATATTTTTGAATATACTTATAATTGTTTTGATGGTTGCTCTGTTTTCTAAATAGGGTTGTGAACTTCCAGTAAAAATTTGGTGATTATACAATGAAAATTCTATTACTTATACAGTTTTTTTCGATTTTCTCAAAACTTGGTTTTTGGACTTATTCCCTTCTTCAAACTGACGATTCAATTATTCTCCTTCCTTCTCATACATTCCTTTCTCATACTTAAAAAAGAAAGAAAATCGTATAATTTCTAACTTAAAAAGTTGACGTGAGATTTTAAACGACCCCCCTCCCCCCTTGGTGAGATTTTTCCAAACCCCTCCCCCCTTTTTCACCTCACGTAATTTATGGATGTCCCCTAATAAGCGGTTTAACTTTTTGTCGTATTTTATAGTTTTGTGTTGTAATTTGCAAACACGTATTGTGTTCTAATATAAATTTTTTAGAGGAAACAAAAAATTAAATGATTTTTTTAACCTATTAATCGTAATGTTTTTAAAAGCATAGGAATATGTGTGTAATTTTTCCAGAAATCTTAAAAATACCTTAAAATAACGCCAATCACATGGTTCGAATCAGCTGGAAATGTTTCGCAATTCCCTGACATGTTTTGTGGTTCATCCAATTTGATATTAAATTAATAGACTTATCTCGATCTACCACCATTCCTTTGATAAACACTTAAGAAAAGCCATATGGTGATAAGAACTCAAGATAAAAAGTATATTTGATACAAAGCAAATAAACAGTTCCCCGATCTCTATCTCTTTAACCTTCAACCATTCCAGAGATGTTTCAATTGTTTTTAGCTTTTATCAACTTGGTACAATTCTTTAATTAAACACTGTTGCTTTATTACTACTTCCTGATTGATATCTATCTTGCAGACAGTTTCAATGGTGAATACATAAAAAGCTATGATTTAGGGGGAAGTCATCAAGCTAAAAATGAGTAGAAATGATCAATTATATTAATCCCTTATGACTGAAGACCTAAAATGCTTAATTGACTATCCATTTAGGATACTTAGAAACTGTAGCGAATTAATAAAGTTATTTTAATTAATGTACAGATTAATCAATGTTTCAGAGTCAGTTAAAGTAAAATTTGTTAAGTTATAGTTCTTGGTGAGTGAAAGCTTAAAGAATGAGATCTCCTACAATGATTTACATATTTTAAACCAATAACTATTTTAAATGTTTTTTATTTATCCGAAAAGTTTGATAAATCATTGTTCCTTTTTATAATAAGTTTTTAAAAAATTAAGATAACTTGAGTCATACATTCATAGATTGTTATCTGAAATCTGAAATAAATATCCAATTTAGGAATCAGTAGTCGTGCAAAAAAAAATCCATCACAATATTCATGAGGTTCTCAGAAAATATATTTTAAACAGACTAATTAGGATTTCGAATAAACTCTTTGAACACCATTCGAATTTTAGACATTCGAGAAATCCTGACAGACAGGTTTTGCCAAGAGAACGGAAATTTTTCGAGCATAAATTGAATAGGAAGGATTTAATTAAGTTATCTCAACTTTATAGCGCACAAGCTCATTAAAGGGTGTTTTATATTAGAAATAATGAAAGTGTGAGTTATTAAACAATCCGGAGATAGAAAGCTCCAGAAAATCAATGTAGAGGGGACCTGTAAAAGCTTTAGGATTTGCGAACATAAAATTTGTTTGTTAATCGGTTATATCTTTTCATTAAGATTCTATAGAAATTAAAATAAAGAAAATTCAAAAAAATTCCCCCCCATCTTACAGCTTACACATCTCAACAACATCTTACAATAATTTGATATTTTGTTCTTTTCGAAGATTTTAACTGTTTAAAATTTTGTAAATATTTGTTATTTAAACACTTCTACCTATACTTATTTCCTAATTCTTAAATAATTTAACAAGTAAAATATGAAAATTTAATAGAAAAACGTTTTATACAAAACTTACTGTTATTAAAAACACTTAATGACTTCAGTCATCAAACAAAAATGACTCATTAAGATTCATCAACATCTTTTTCTCATAAGCACTGCAGTTTTGAATTTTATACAAAAACAACGCTTCTCTTAGAAATTCAATTTACACAAGGAACCTCCAACTTCCTATGGTCCAATCAGCTAAATGCCAGAGACCAGTTGGGCAATCAGACCATTACGATAACACTTTTCCACATTTTTTAGTGGGAACATCAAAGTTAGTTCGGAGCACATCCCCCTAATTGTGTAAAGTAGCAAGTGGGAGAAAAGAATTAAGTAAGAGTAGCGAGAAATCCCCAGCCTCGGGGGGCTTATGCGGGGTTGAACTTCCTTTTACCAGAAGAATTATTCTGACTTTCGATTTCATCTGAGTGGCAGAGCTATTACGCAGTTATCTCGAGTCAGACATCTTACAACTCACCTCTCACGGAAACTACTGGACATTGTCTTAATCTTCCTCGCGTGATGGTAACTGCAACTGTGAGGATTTCAACATCCTGATAACTCTAAGAGTGTTTGAAGAGTGGTGAAATGAAATAGAAATATCGCTAGGGACAGGAGGTTGGAGAAGAATTGGAGGTTAGGGGTTCTTTAGAATTCTTTCGAGAACCTTCGAGTTCTTTGAGGTACTACTAGAAAGTGAGTGTAATTTGCCAAAAAACGCCATCCACTAAATGTTCTAAAGTTTTATAGTACCTCTCCTTTCCTATCACAAACTTTTATAATTGGGTCATTTCTTCTTAAGAAGAACTAAACAACAGCTTATTTAATAAAGATTCTTTATAGGTGATCTTTCCGAATGTATTTTCGTAGATCCCAAACGTTTGAGAAATGCGGGTTTAAGGTGGATAGACTAGACAATGTCTAGTAGACATGAATAGCAATGTCTTCGCGCAATAAGCGCGATCTGAAAAGCACGTTCCGTCCCTTTGGTTCTTTCCTCTGTTTACATGAAGGACGCGGGCAGCGTTTCACCAAAAGTGAATAAAAATATTCAATAATAGCCTTAAGCCTCATCCTAAACTCAAGTAAGTAAAGAGTTTTTTACCCACCAAGAATAATGGTCTTAGCTAAAGATATGAGATAAGGTTTAAAATAGTATCTGTTTGAGTTGTGAAAATCGCCAAGTAGAGGATCCCATGGAGGGACACATCTTGAAAGTCAAAAGACAGGCTAATCCTAAAAACACTTTCGAAGAACTCGAAAATGAAGTGGGGGGATGGCACCCAACCAGAACATCGGGGTCCTGGACATAAAAATGGATCCAGCAACTATCCAATCGAACCGGCTTCTTCTCAACCAATTGTTCCAGCAAAACGCTCTTCCAAAAACTCCGGTTCACTACACTAGACGCGCTAGAGACCCTAGTGATAAGCCACAATTACCCTCATCTACAAAAGAACAAAGCAGGGAAGACCAGCCGCCCACGCCAAATAAAATAAAGAACGAAAAATCAGAGAGAGAATACGACTTTCGCGCACTTTTCTTTTTAGAATAATGTGACGTCCGCGACGACAAAGGAATGGAACAATCGCGCGCGATCGTGTTCAGCAGCACGTATTTTTATTTCTGTTCTATTGTTAGAATCATGGGCTGCGCCGCATCCTCAGGATATCGTTTGATAAAACAAGGGGCAAGGATGTATCTGTTGTTATTGACGATAGTAGCTTTTCTTTCGGAGGCTTGCCTTGAACTTGGTCTAGTGACATCATACGTCTTTTCGTCTGCCACATCCTCATTCAGAATTCCTTTTTGTCTTCTCTGGAGAGTGGTAATTGGAGAGGGCATTTGTAACCGTCTACTTCGTTAAAGTTGTCGTCTTGTCGTCGAAAGTGAAAGCCGCGGCCTGCGGGGGTAGTTTATCAATTTCAGTCTCTTTCCTGATTTAAATGGAGAGATGAGGTCAATGATGTTGACCCATGCTCTTGCTCACTTGAGGCAGTCTAACACTGTAGCACGAGTGTTTGTATATAAATGTAGTTTTGTCGTGGAATCGGCATATTTTCATAATTTATTTAATTCCAAGGAATTTATACTAGGAAATAAGGGAGCCCGTAAGACCATTAGTGGAGCACTTGCACCCTTTGGGAAAGAGGGAAGTAGAGGAAACAGAAGAAATTATGCTACTTTTGGTGGGGGTATTAAATATAGGTCTCCAAGCAAAAAATACTCTTGAGGTTTTTCCAGAGTTTAACAGATACGGAGCCGTTTTTAAGACGAGCTGGAAATCTTTTTAGCCCAGGAGGGATAATTTTGTCGTGATTTAAATATATACAGTTATTCTCCATTTCTACGCATATTAGGCCGTAGATATTAATGGGATACTATTTTGATTAAAACTCAGCGGGAAAATAATTCTGAAATAACGAATAGCATAGGGTGCCAAATATCATTGACTTTTTCTGCTTATATGTAATTTTAAAATTTCCCCTACACTGTAATCTGTAGTCTGTGTAAATAAAATTTGGCGGTTCCCTACTCGTCGTTTCCCCATAGTCACAATGCATTTCTAATGCACTTCCACGTCGTTGCCATGGTGACCAGTCACAAATTTTATTTACTGGGACTTTAAGCAATCAACCGAGTTAATTTCAATTATCATTAACTTAACACAGATTTTTTATTCCACCTTATTGGTATTTAAAATTTTACCTATTCTCCTATTCATATCACACTTCTCTTAATTATAAAATAGGGTGGGCCGAAAAAACCTTTTATTTTTTTTTCGAAGTTGTAATAGCGCGGTAAAGTTGCGAATCATATAGACCAGGGGTTCTCAAACTTTTTAACATCGCGACCCACTTTTGCGAAACAAAATCTAACGCGACCCACCGACTTCAGTTATTTATAATTAACTGAACTGAGATAATTATCTCATGCCCACAGAATGAGTAACCACAGAATTTTAACTTCTCTGACTGGGGTGTGTTCACCAACTATTTAGTTAAAAATCAAATCAATTTCAAATCAATTTTTATTGTTATACATACACAATACACATATATTACACAAACAAAGAATGAGAAAAACAAATTATGATTCGCCTGAAGGAAACTAAGACCTGTATAGGCGAAAGAAAAATTACAATTTTTACAGAAAAAATAAAAATACTTACTATATTTAATTACTTAAAATAAATAATTAAGTAAGTTTAGTAGGGAAAAACATTATGTATAATAACAGAATTAGAATAACTACAATATATACACTTCAATTGAATTAAGTAATGAAAATAAAGGCACAACAAGGCTTAAAAATTTTATGCTTCTGGATTTAGATGGAAAAAAACATCCAAATTATCAATGTTACAAATAAAATTAAATAATGATCGCTTGAAAATATTAGGAGATGGAAAACTCTGAAATTCTATAGGCAAAAAGTTATATAATTTAGGAGCAAGATAAAAAAAATGTTTTTTGAAAATTTCTTTATGAAAACGGGGAATATTAAATATTATTGTGGGTCTTCTATTTGAGGTATGAATTTTTAAGTCGCAAATATTTTTATGGTGATGTAAAAAAAGTAACATTCGAAAAAATGCAAAATAGCGAATAGGTAAAATTTTTAAATTTATTATTAAGTTACAGGGATGATCAAATTTATAGTTTAATAATTTGAAAATTTTGTTTTGAATTGATATTAAAGGAGACAAATTAGATTTATATTCACCTCCCCAAACTATAATGCCATAATTTATTAACGATTGAGCCCAAGAATGATACAAAGTAATTAAAAAGTAAGGGTATGAAATAGTTTAATTGTGGTCTAACAATGATCCCTACAGTAAAAAGGGGGGTCTGGGGGTACTCCCCCAGAGAAAATTTTAAAATTTGACCCTTAAAAACATGGTTTTAACTTGTTTTTTAGCAATATGGGATAAATTATATCAGTTGCATCATTTCCCAAGAAAATTCTCAAAATTTGCATTGACCCCCCCAGTGTGGATGGGGAGAAACACTAAATATTTTTTTCAAATCTTATTTGAATAACCGACTAGATTTGCACTATCGGCACATTAAAGTGACACACATAGTACGTATTTACATTAATTGCCTTTTCCGTTCCACTCCAAGTAGTGTAGTTTTTCCTCAAATTTTTATTCTTTATAGTTTATACTATAGTATGGTAATTTGATAATTTCAAAAGTTCAACTAATAGTTTGATAATTCAAAAGTCAATAACACCGTTGGTGAAAAATTAAAAATCTCTCTCGCGACCCACCAAAAACTGACTCCGATCGCGCATAGGCCCCAAAGTTTGACAAAATATGAAAAAACTTCATTTTTGCGATTATTTTTTTAACCAAATCAAAGATTAAACTATCAAATATTGTTCATGATTTTTTTATGTGGAACTAATATAGTTATAGACATAATCGTTCAGGTTCCATTCTTCTATCACTTTTTTTCGTTAAATATAATTTTTTTAATGTTCATACAAATTTTGTAAAGTTGTTTTTCCTGTATTTTTAAACAGCTATTAACTTTAGAACTGTACAACTTAAAAACTTGAAATCAGTCCCATTTTGTTCGTAAATTTTTTGTCGTTCATTAGGTGTGCATCATGATTAGTGATGGGCAAAATCGATAATTTTAGGTATCGAATACTTTGGTATCGAATACATATAGGTATCGAATACTTTGGTATCGAATACTTATAGGTATCGAGTACTTTTTTTCAATGTCGGGAAATGAACCTGAAGGGACAATTTTTTTAGGGCCTATCCATAATCAGACTAATATTCAAAAAACTGAAAGCGATCCATCAAAAAGCCCCGTAGCTACGGGCCTGGAGGTGGATAGAGGCGAAGGATTTGGCGGGGGAAAAACCTAGCCGCGTCAAATTTCTCTCGCGGATGATTAATGACTTGGGTTTGAGCGTTGCAAAATGAAAACGGAAACAGGCTGCGTTTGATCTACAGTAGGTATTATAAAAATTACTTCATTGAAAAATTTAAAATGAAATATGTCAATAAAGTATCGATACTTTTGAGGGTATCGAATACACTCGATACCTATAGGTATCGAGTACTTAAGTATTTGGTATCGATACCTGCCCATCACTAATCATGATCATCATTTCCAAAAAAATTTTTTTAAAATTTGAAAAAAGTAAAAAAAAATTTAATAAAAATTTTTTTTTTAAATTTTCTTTTGAAAAAATATTAATAGCCTTTTTACTCTTAAAATGAACATAACTACCCAATTTCAAGTTGAAAATAAAATTTAATCATGTATAAAAAAATAAAAATAACCGTAATTTAGTCAAATCCCTAAACATTCCCTAAAATTATACACCAAGAGCGATTCACTCAGGGAAAATTTATCAAATCACTTGAGGGTGTTCATGTTCATATGACTTAAAACATGTAAAAAATGTCACATAAATTTCAGAAAATAAGACCATTAACAGATTCGGTTCAAAATCTTACAATGCTAGTTCCCAACTCTAAGTTAATTCAATTTGCATGAATTTTACTTGAATATTCCTTAGAAATGTGTTTATAACCAATTTTTTATGTTCTAAAACTTTTAATTTACTTTGATTTGACTTGTTAAAAGTAAAAACAATTAGATATAAACATAATTCTTAGAAATTTTCAGGAGAAATGCATGCAAATTGAATTAACTTAACTAAATATGAAAAAACTTGATTTTTGCGTTTATTTTTTTAATTTGATGTTTTCGTAACGTAATAGTTTGCAACGTCCTTCAAATAGAGCCTAAAAACATTGTGTTTTAATTTAGTTTAGATCAGTTAATATAATCCGATCGCGCATAAGCCCCAAAATTTGCCAAAATATTGAAAATTTCACATTTTCATATTTAGTTAAGTTAATTCAATTTGCATGCATTCTTGCAAATCTTAGGATTCTTTGTTAATATTTTACACCCTTCTAACAATTAAACCTACTCTTAAATATGCCTTATACCCCCAAACCCCCCCCGAAAAATAGGTTTACATCTTTCCATGTTCTAACTATTATTTTGTTTCTAAAAAATTTGTGTCCGTATAGCTTCTCTTAACCTTGACCAAACCTGCTAACTCATATCCAACCCAGAGACGCTCTCTGTAATTTAAATGCAAAATTCGCCCATGTGCAGAGGTCAAAGAGGTTATTGGGTGTGGTGTGAAATGTCTGGCAGACTATTAATAGTTAACCCAAAGCAAAAACTCCAATTTCAGGTTATCATCAGGAGCCAGACGATACGCTGTTTTGAATACTATTCCATTTACATTGTATGCATATAGTGTTTTCTCTAACGCATATTAATAGCTTTCCCAGATATTTTCCTCACAGATTGGTTTTGAGTGTTGTTTTTGTTGGGAGGATATGGAAGTCGGTAATGAAGTCAAGCCTCTCGGAGGTGTGAGGGAAGATTTTTTCCAACATCGTGATCTTCATTTTGGAACTGATTTTAAAAGCCAATTAGATTGTTATTTATTCATTTGTGGATTCAGTAAATCAGAGAAGTTGCTTGTTTAAACTAAAATTGCATGGATAAAAACGTGTTTAACGCTTTCAGTGCAATTGTATCATAACTCTCATTCATTTTTGAAAGTAGTTTGTTATTTTACTATTCTTGTAAAGGGCACGTCCGTAAGGAACACTGCAATTTCAATTGACAATAAAAGGAATTGAATTTTTCAATTGGGCAGTTTACACATTGCGGCTTAATATTATATAGAGTAGATGTTTTTGTTTTAACATCTTGTTTTGGGTGTTTCCAAAGGGTGTTTTGTATTGCTATGTATTGCATATTAATTATTATGTACTTATTAATGAAAAATCATGGTTAGAGCTATTGTGTGTGGTGGGATAATGTTCTTTCCATGAGACACAGTTCATGAAGATCATTGTAAGCAGTAGAGTAGAGGATCCATGGGGGTGGCACGGGAGAACGTTCCCTCCGCCACACAGTGTGCAAAAATCCCAAAAAGCTGGCCAAAAGTCGAAAGTGATAAGTTTTTTGATGACAATACATTTTAGGGGTTTTTGAGGTCGCTGATTATGAATCTGAAGTCAAATTTATGAAAAAACAAAATGGCGGACCCAAAATGGCGTAAAATTGTTTTGACGAGAAAAGTAATTTCTTATTTTTTTTAAAAATCTCCTGAACATACAATATCCGGGTAACTGATTACAAATCAGAAAAATATATCCAGAGAACAAAAGGGCGAATTCAACATGGACGTCTATTTGGTGAAAAGTGTTTATATTTGAATTGGATTTAGTATTTATGACTTTTTAAGGTTGGAGATGATGAATATAAAATTAAAATTTAATAAAAAGCGTTTAAAATTATTAACGTGAATGTAATATTACATTTAAAAACTTAAATATTTTACAAATGGCAAAAAATATTAATATTAAGTACTTAATTAATCTTTATTACAATGGCTATAAATATATTTATTTTCATATATTTTTTCAATTATATTATTCTTATTGTTATAAAAAGCTAAAATATGAATTGAATGTATAATAGTAATAATAATAAATAATAAGAATAAAGTATAAAAGTATTTGCAATGTTTTCATTATGATTATGACAATCAAAAAGTAATTAATGCCATCAATATAAAAGTACATTAGATATAATGTCAAGACCCTCTATATTATGGCCGCACAACTCCGGACAAGGACGTGAAACGTGAGTGAAAATCACCATGTTAAGTCTATGGAGTGACGTCAAAGGTAAGTGAAAGTGATGACGTTGCACGACCGCGTTGTGTGGCATGATAGAGGGTCTTGGTAATATATATTTCATAATTACATTTATTTTATTTTTTAATTCATATATACTATATTTTTAAAAGCTATTAAGACGGAAATGTTAATTTAATCGTATAGTTTACTTTAATTGATATAATTTCGAATCGATTAAAATATAATATCATTATTTAGGGGCCATTCATTAATTACGTAAGGGTCCCGAGGGGTAGGGGGGGTTGGAAAAATCTCTACATACCCTTACTTGGGGGGTGGGGGGGGTCAAACCCATTCTTACGTAAGATTTTACAAGTTAATGTAAACAAATTCCAATTATTCTATAATCAAATTACTATTGAATAACCCCAGGAAAACTTAAAAATCCTGACGATCTCGATTATGTAAGAATAGGGGGGAGGGGTTTGAAAAATCTTACGTACCCTTACATGGGGGTAGAGGGGGTCAAGAATTTCCAAAATCATCCTTACGTAATTAATGAATGGCCCCTTACACGTTATGACGTAATTAAAAATATATTTTTTATAAATATTGAGAACTAAAATTGAAAGTTTATTGAACTCGAATTGAATAGCGCCCATACATTGCTACATAGAAATCGCTCCAGAAGCCAAAATGGCACCTAAAGGCAGCCAGTTTTTTGCAGGCTTTTGAAAAGATATGTAGTTAAAAACTTCCACTTGGGTTTCAGAGTGGGATCTGGTGGGTTTTTTTTCAGTCTTCTCTTTTTATTACGATTTCTTAGAAAGCTATCTTGATAAATATGACTATCTTCATAGTTGATTAACTATTCAATATACTGCTTGTATAAATTTCACAAAAAAGTTCTAATTTATGCGTACTTTTAAGATGAGAATCCAATTTACAGAATCAAAATTGGTCAATTTTTCATGATTCTATACCCGCTTAAAGTTAATTAATTTTTTGCTGTACTTCGAGATGTCTAAACAACTCGCTCAACGCTCACGTACGAAATGATTTCCTGAGCCACAGAGACTTCCCAGCCATTAACCAATGGTGCAAATAGGTGCTACATATATCCCTACAACTATCCCAAGTGTCAAAAATTCCGAAAAAAAAACCCTTTATTTTTTTACTTTTGGCCAGCTTTTTGGGTTTTTTGCCCACTGTGCGTCAGATGGTTCAAATTTATTGGATAAAATGGCATCTTAAGAGTAAAAATCGTTAACTTGAAGCTTTTAAATGCTTTATTAATGTGTAGTTTTATGGTTAAAAAAGTATTATCTTTCAATAATGTCAAAAATATCACAGTTTTTGCCTGCTGGAGATGCTTTAAAAATCTTGGTGCCCTTCAGAAGTCCAACCTGGATCCGCTTCTGATTGCAACCCAAAGCCCGATCGCCCATCATTTAAAACGGAAGAAATTTGACTTCCATAATAACCGACCAAAACTATACTCTGTTCATTTAGAATTGGCGCCTGAGTCGTAATGTGTATTAGAAGCACTTACTATTGTAATTATCATCGAAAAATTTTCTTCTTCAATGACAAGACAGCCTGAACAGAAGTAGTTAAAATACTGTAAAAAAATCGGTAACTTAAATTGTGTGATGAGCGTTATTGAGCATTATTGAGCGTTTTTGATCCTGTATCAGGCGCCAATTCTAAATGAACAGAGTATAGCTGGGTATCTTACAGTTAGGAAAACTCCAATAACTGAAAAAGGGAAATGCAAGGAGAGGTTTTCCCAGACAAACTTGGACGAACTGACAGATTTACGTTCGGCGGTCGGATCCAAAGACTTTTCAGATAGCTTTCGAAGACTCCTGGGAATATGTCACGTGCGACTTCCTGTGGGTGCATACACCCCCATCCACCTCTTGTTATCGGTCACCCCGTTCTTCTTTGTTGGTGCTCGGAAAGGGTGGAAAGTGCACCCTGAACCTTTCGAGATTAGGTACTCCATGGCTCCGGTTCCTGAATGATAAGGGATGATGTTTGTTGCCCTCACTCTCAAGCATCTGAGATGCTTGGAAGTACGCATTTCGTTACAACAAATGTTTCATGTTATGAAATGTAATAGATAAGAAAAAAATCAAAGGGTCTGCTCTGCATATTATCTTCCTTGTGAAAGGAAAGTATATAGCATCTTTTCCACCAGTTGTTTTGAAATGAAATAACGCTTTCTTGTAAAAATTCTTAATTTATTCATCTTTTTCAAAAGACATTTGCTTTTAGGATGCGTCCATTAATTAAGTGAAGCAATACAGAATTTAATACAAAATTATAGGCAAGAAAAAATTAAAGGTGATACTTTATCACCAAATTTTAGATAAATTAATTTACTTTAAAATGTTACTGTATGTTGCCTCATGCCACTAAATAATACTTAAGCATTAATAAGTTAATTAGGGGAAAACGGGGCAATTTGATGCAGCAAAATTCCAAACCATTATTCAGGTACTTTTTTCTAAAAATATCTATCAAATTGCTCAAAAATAGTAATTAAAACTTTTGAGAAATAAAAAATGTACTTTCATTGACTTGTATCTGAAGCATATTTTTGACACTTTTTTCAAGCATAAAAAATAATTTTTATGCTATAAAAATAATTAAAGAATTTGACAAATGGTCATTTTTAACAAATATCTAATTAAGGAAATAAGATTCTTATTTTCATAGGAATCTTCCTGAATTAGTAGAATAAAATTCAAAGGTATCTTTGTCGAAAATAATGCAAAAATAAAAACATACGACAGTAATAAACATGTTTTTTTTGTCATTTTATAGTACCTCTTTGTCACTGTTTTTTAAATACAGTTCTTCATTACCTATAATAGTGCTAAGAACTTCTTAGATGCTTCAGATTCCCTGATTCCATCGTTTTAGGTCATGTATTTATGACCTGCATTTTCTTTTATAAATGCACATAGCTACATCGCAAGCAGTTTTCAATCTCAAACACTTAAAAAACCCAAAGACTCAAAGAGTGACATAAATATCCTTCACTGTTGACCTGATTCTTTAAAAAAATTGCAGAGATATATTTATCTTCTAACGCAAAATATGGGAACTAACTTTTATGTGTAATGTGCCCCACGTGTGTATCAAAGTACCCCACATCCAAGTGCATAAATTTGCCCCATTTGTTGTTTTTGAACAAAAATCTTTATTTAAATATTGGCAAATGTTATTTAAAATTTAGGGATACCCCCTAATGGTAACTGGGATAAACATCTCTTTTGAATTTACAGATCTCTTTATTCCAAATAGCTTCAGAAAGATGATAGCATTTTACTTAGATATCTGTGTGGCGTAAGGATAATGTTCGTTATACCGCCAGCTGCATTGTGAAAAAAACATTTGGAAAATTTTTACGAAAAATTTTGTTTCCTTCACTAAAATTTATAGAGTTATCACTGAGCTTGGGCA
The DNA here is from genome assembly GCA_024610705.1 of Tetragnatha versicolor. NCBI lineage: Eukaryota > Metazoa > Arthropoda > Arachnida > Araneae > Tetragnathidae > Tetragnatha > Tetragnatha versicolor. The sequence goes on from JANDEH010000007.1 coordinate 52,076,199, forward strand.
TATAAAGGCAACTTTTCGTAAAAACATGACCTAAATAACCTTGTTAGTTTTAGAGATATACATATTTATTAAAAATTTAGTTATTTATTCCAAATGAAAATTATATAAATTTGTCTTTTGCCAGACCCCCCTGTATCAAGACTAGTGATGGGCAGGTATCGATACCAAATACTTAAGTACTCGATACCTATAGGTATCGAGTGTATTCGATACCCACAAAAGTATCGATACTTTATTGACATATTTCGTTTTAAATTTTTCAATGAAGTAATCTTTATAATACCTACTGTAGATCAAACGCAACCTGTTTCCGTTTTCATTTTGCAACGCTCAAACCCAAGTCGTTATCATCCGCGAGAGAAATTTGACGCGGCTAGGTTTTTCCCCCGCCAAATCCTTCGCCTCTATCCACCTCCAGGCCCGTAGCTACGGGGCTTTTTGATGGATCGCTTTCAGTTTTTTGAATATTAGTCTGATTATGGATAGGCCCTAAAAAAAATTGTCCCTTCAGGTTCATTTCCCGACATTGAAAAAAAGTACTCGATACCTAAAAGTACTCGATACCTATAAGTATTCGATACCAAAGTATTCGATACCTATAAGTATTCGATACCAAAGTATTCGATACCTAAAATTATCGATTTTGCCCATCACTAATCAAGACCAGCTCAAAATTGTGACGTGTGTTCTGTTAGAAATCTTGATTTTACTTTTGATCGCTCTTTCAAGGCTATACTTGATCGTAACCGTAAGGATATGATCCAGTCTAGCCTTGGCTTTTTGCTAACAATTCAATGTGAATTAAATTACTAAAACTAATTTTGATAAAACTTTTGAGAAATTTTTGTGAAATGTGCATGTGTGTGTGCATTTTAATGAAAATTTTGATACTTCAATAAGAATATTTTTTATTATATGAGGTATTTGCATGAGTGAAGGATTTGCTTGACTTTATACTTATTTGATACATTATGGTTTTAAACTCCCAAATTTCTGATTTTTAAGTTCAAAAATGTGTTTTAAATAATTTAAAGTTCAATTTAATTTTTGCCAAAACGCCAGAAAAGTCACGTTATCAGAAAACAGAAAACGGGCTTCTATTGGATGTGACCTCACAGCGCATGATTTGTGCTTCGAAAGTGTTTTCGCACCCAAACAAAAAACGAAATTTCAAAAATTTATATCTCAGAAACTAGACTTCGAAAATACTTGATGTAAACGTCATTCTACATAGTTTTTTATCTACTATTTTTAAAAAATTTAATATCAAAACGTGAGAATACTTCATTGTTACCATTTTAACTAATTGAAATAAAGGTAACGTTTATTTATTATTGAAAAAAAAAACATTCTCCCTCCTATATAATGTTATTTGAAAAACCTCAAAAGTTCCATTAAAATCAATTGAAATAATTTAATTTAATTCAGAGTGAAGTAAAGTTGTTGTCAAAGAGCGATTAAAAGTGACGTCAGGATTTCGAATACCCGTCGCAATTTCGACAATTATTTCTCAGGCATTTTGAATCGATATTAACTATGCCTGCCATAGATCTTTTTGCCTTGAGATATTAATGGATATCCTATCCATTTTACGTGATCTAACCCCTTCCTAATGCGTATAAAAAACCTAATGAAGGAGAAGCTTTCATCCAATTCCAGCAATCGAACTACTACTCACGAAAGCACAAATTTAATCCATTAAACCACCCTATCTCTCACGAGGATTCTCAGTATTACCTCTTCCCGCCAATTCCAATGGTTCCGAGCAAAGTGTTGCGTCACTCCACTCCAAGAAGGGATGCCGATGAGTCAGCTGAGGGGATCGATAGAATTTTGTGAAAAATCTTCAACTGGAAGGAAACACCTCGTGTTCATGACTCTTCTCGTCTGGGTCAGGAGAGGATGACGAATGTATCGATTTTTGAGTCATTTGTGAGTTAGTGAATTTTGTTGCAGGTTGTTATCAAAACGACAAACTGGACCTTCGGGGAATTTGAATGCATTTAGTAATGGAAATTTGTGGTGTTAAATTTATTAAAAAAAAGCATCATAGTTGGAAAAGTTCAAATAGGTTTTACAGCTAATTTACAAGAGTCGCATCCCATTTTAAAAATTTCGACTAAAAACTTGTTGAATTAAAAATTTGAATACTTAAAATAATTTTGAATGTATTGATTTATGTAGGGGGTTTCCAAAGAATATATTTGTATAGTCTGTTTTATTAATGGAAATATGTTTATGAACATCAGGAACAGTATAACCTCCAGATTATTTTTCTTAAATCATTCCATACCCCCAGGGGTTATTATTTATTAACATTTATTCCCAGTTAAAACCGGGTCTGAAGGCAGTGTCTGTCTATTCAGTACACAGTACCCCGGCCTTTATATCCATAAAAACTTGCATGTAATGTCATTAATTTAAGAAATTATGTAATCTGAACTTAGTCTAAGATGAGGAATAAGTAAGGATAATTCTATGTGTTGTAGAGCAGTGGTTCCCAACAGGTGGTCCGCGGACCACTAGTGGTCCGTGAGGCCTTCAGAGGTGGTCCGTGAGAAGATTTTTAAATAACTTATCCAAAAAATGTGTGGAAAATTTTTAAAAATAGTTTTCCTTTTCACTCATTCCAGGAAATAGTAAAAACACTACAGATACAAAAACATAAGTAAAAAATAATACGTCTCATAAATAAAAAATGTATGTTCTCTTTCTCTCCTATGAATCATTTGTTCATTTCTATTATTTGCACAATTTTATTCAACAGTAGTTTATTACAAAGTAGAAGCGAAATGTGATGATGTGGAAAAGTATTGCATCAGATTAATTAAAACTGAGAGGCTTCGGGGTGGGGCTAATAAAGAATCGAATGATCGGACTTATACTTGGTCTGATATGAAGCGAAGAGTGGAAGTGTTGAAAGATACTTCAAACTGGTAAGCTATATGGTCAGTGGACAGACAGAGGGTCTTCGAGAAATCGTTAGTAGATAGAAAATGAGAGTTCAGCGACATTGGGAAGGTGGGTAGTGTCTGGGCCGGTACTTTGGGAAGGTGGGTAGTGTCTGGGCCGGTACTTTGGGAAGGTGCGCAGTGTCTGGCCCAATACTTTGCGCAGTGTCTGGCTCAATACTTTGCGCAGTGTCTGGCTCAATACTTTGCGCAGTGTCTGGACCGATACTTTGCGCAGTGTCTGCTCCGGTTGCGCCGGCAGATCTGTGACCCCTTCCCAATCTACCAAATTGCGATTCCCTTCTCATTCTACTGATTGGGGCTCCCTTCTCATTCTACTGATTGCGGAGTGTCTGCTACTTTACGGTTCTACCAATAAAATGGGGCTCCACCACTAAATTAGGGCTCTGCTACTAAATTGCGGCTCCAACAACAGCAAGAAGCTAAAATTAAAGTTATTTAACATCAATATATCTCCCAGGAGAGTTAGCCCAAGATATTCTTGGTTACCGAAGTACGCTTGGCAGAGCTTAACGCAAATCCAGGATCAGTTTGATTTGGTAAGTTACCGGAAGCCTCTCCTTTGTACTTCATCCCCCTAACCCCCTAATTAAATATTTTAAAGTATTTTAAATTGAGGTCCCACCAACCACCCGACAAGCAAAGCATGCCGCCTCAATTCAATAACGCGAACCATGATCTCTATGAAGTGGAGTCCTCACAAATATTGACAAAATTAGCAAATTGCAGCTCCACCACTATATTGGTGCTCTACCACTAAGACACAGCAGGAAGTTAAAGTTATTTTACTATTAAAGTTATTTACAATTAACAAACTACAACCACTGTTTAACTGATTTTTTATTGTTTATATTACTTTTATAATTAGGAGATCCCTGCGCCGGTGATAAGAACATTCAATTAACAGGAAGTTAAAGTTATTTTACTATTAACAGTTACTACTAAAGGTATTTAATATTAACAAATTGTTTAACTGTAATATGGACAAATTGTACCTCTTCTACTATATTGGGGCTCTAGGACACATGCAGCAAGAAGCTAAATTGTGACTTTCTAAATTATTTTAAGATAACATTAATTGATAATTAAAGTTATTAACAAAGGTTAATTAACAATTATTTTACATAGAATTATAAGGTTAATGAACAAACTAACCGCTGTAATATATTACCTATTGAATGCCCATACTGGAATAAAAGACCAAGAAAATCCCAAACTGAAATGTAGACTGCACTACTCGCCTGTCATTTAGCCTCCTTTAACAATGCACGACGAACCGCCCCTCTTGCCTTTCACAGAGCAATATGTGTGGCGATAACGGGGTAACCTCCATTGGGATTGATAGCGATTGCATCCTTTTTCCTACAATACCAAGGGGAGAGGGTTTTTAAAAGATATATATTTTTTCCTTACAATCATTTCTATTTCGTTAAATTTACAGTTCAATATTCACTTTAGTTACAGTTTAACACAAAATGCTTATTAGGGTGGTCCTTATTTTTTAAGTTTGGAAATCTTAACGCGACGCCCCCCCCCAAATTGTTCCATCATACAAATAAATAGTTTTTGCAAAATATCAGTTCATTCGAATAATAAACACCCGTGCGCAGTTGCCTTGAAGTTTCAAAAAAATACTGATTTTTTCACAAAACATCCCAAAAACCATAGATTAAACCCTCCCAACTTCTTCTTGATTTTTTAATGAGAATCTAATATAGTTATAGTTATAATGTTTCAGATTACATTCTTCTATCACCCCTCTTTCGGTAGTAAAAATGTTTTAAAGTTAAAATAACTCTTGTAAAGTTGTTTTTCTTGCATTTTAAAAAAGCTAATAACTCCAGAACCATACAACTTAAAAACCTGAAATTTGTGCCATTTTGTTTGTAATTTTATTACCTTTCATTTGATGTGCAACATAACTGCCTTTTTTAAAAAAATTTTCTTCAAAATAAAAAAAATGGAGAAAAAATTAAATAAAAAAAATTTTTGAAAAAAAAATTTATTAAATAAATTTTAAGTTTTTCCACTCCCAAAATGAACATTTCTGCTAAATTTCAAGTTGAAATTAAAATTTGATCATGTAGAAAAAAATAAAAGTTTGCGAAATTTTGGCAAGTCCCTAAACATTCCATGTAATTTAACAAAAAAAGGTGTTTTACTCATGGGGATTCCAAAAACTCCCTTGAGGGTGTTCATACGATTTGTACCATGCAAAAAAATTTACTTAAATATCAGAAAATACAGCTATTAGCCGATTCGGTACAAAATCCTACAGAGCTAGTTTCCAACCTAATTCAATGTGCCTATATTTTACCTGAATTTCCCTCAGAATTAAATTTTTACGTTATTTTTTCACTTCCAACATGTCAAATCAAATTAAATTAAAAGTGTTTAAAGATAAAAGAATAAAATAAAATCATACCCCGATGACTACGCACAACGCAGTCTACCATTTGGTACCCGACAGGGCTCTGTAAGATTTTGTACCGAATCGGCTAGTAGTTGTATTTTCTGATATTTAAGTGAATTGTTTTGCATGGTAAAAATCGTATGAACATTGAACACCCTCAAGGGAGTTTTTGGAATCCCCATGAGTGAAACACCTTTTTTTGTTAAATTACATGAAACATTTAGGGACCTGCCAAAATTTCGGAAATTTTTATTTTTTTCTACATGATCAAATTTTAATTTCAACTTGAAATTTGGCAGATATGTTCATTTTGGGAGTGGAAAAACTTAAAATTTATTTAATAAAAATTTTTTTCAAAAATTTTTTTTATTTAATTTTTTCTCCATTTTTTTATTTTGAAGAAAATTTTTTTTAAAAAGGCAGTTATGTTGCACATCAAATGAAAGGTAATAAAATTACAAACAAAATGGCACAAATTTCAGGTTTTTAAGTTGTATGGTTCTGGAGTTATTAGCTTTTTTAAAATGCAGGAAAAAAAACTTTACAGGAGTTATTTTAACTTTAAAACATTTTTACTACCGAAATAGGGGTGATAGAAGAATGTAATCTGGAACATTATAACAATAATTGTATTAGATTCTCATTAAAAAATCAAGAAGAAGATGGGAGGGTTTAATCTATGGTTTTTGGGATGTTTTGTGAAAAAATCAGTATTTTTTTGAAACTTCAAGGCAACTGCGCACGGGTGTTTATTATTCTAATGAGCTGATATTTTGCATACATTATTATTTTATATAGTGACAGAAAACTAGGGGGCGTCACCACCGGAATTCCCAAAAAAAATTTTTACCATACAAATAAGGACCACCCTAATGCTTATCCTATCACAATCCTTAACTTTGAAATTACAGTATTTTCACCAGAAAGGATACTTTGAAAAATTGAGAATGATCGAACATTATCAGACAACCAAACATATAATACGTTATCCCATTGGTGGAATTATTTGTATTTCACTTTGATCAGGAAAGGATACTTTGAAAAATTGAGAATACATTTTCAGACCACTTGACATATAATACGTTATCCTATTTGTGGAATTATTTTACTACTTAGATTAAAAATTACTAATTATATTCATATTGGATAAGATTTTAAATATTTTAAGCAATTTTTTTTTAAATAAAATATACTTTTATTACGAATTCTGTTCGAGGAGTTGATTTTTTTTTCATAGAATGTTAGAATCATTCAAGTTAAAAATGATAAATCCATTAATTTTAATAAAGTTCAATTGAAGATATTACTTATTTTATTCGCATAGAAGCTTTTTCTAGATTTAAACGTGAGAATATATGATTAATCACCTAAACAAAAACTATTCCATTACTCTTTTTTCTGAAAGCATTGTATGAATGAGAGAATTTTTATACAAAATTGTAAAATATATACGATTTTCCCAACAGTTGAAGAAATTTCAATCATTAACATTTTATTTAAAGTACGTTATGAAGCTACCACTACAGAACATACACTACATACATTCATTTTATTCATAACTTTTACTATATTTATTAAACATGTAATATTTTTTTCTATACTAAAGAGAACTGCTTTGATTATTTTTCAATTCATGGAATGGTTACGTTGAACATTTTCAACCTTTTTTGAAAATAATAACTTTTTAACCCATCTACACTATACTTGCTTTACAAGAATTTTACCATCTGCTGTACATTTTTACAAACAATTTATATTATTCACTAAAGCAAACAATATAATACATATAAACTAACTTATGAAAGAAATCCTGTTTTCTCTTACCTAAAGCATTCTTTCATCTATAATCCATATAGAAAATTAAACTATTCTAATAAAAATTAAAGGGGAAACATGACTCAAAAAGAAACATACATTATAAAAAGCAAGAAAATTATAACAGAATCTAAAAGAAAAACTAAAAACTCTGCTAAAAATAAAAACTTAACTGAAAATTTTGTTAAAAATTAAGACAAATGCAGAAAAATAACTTAATACTTTGTTAAAAATAAAAGCGAACACAGAAAAACTTTACAAGAAATGAAAACTTATACACTGAAAAACTAAAATCTTTGTTAAATAGGAAAACTTAACTGAAAATTTTGTTAAAAATTAAGACACACGCAGAAAAATTACTTAATCTTTGTTAAAAATAAAAACGAACACAGAAAAACTTTCACTGAAAACTAAAATCTTTGTTTAATATAAAAATTTATTCACTACGAAACTAAAAACTTTGTTTGAAATGAAATAGAAAACGAAAAACTTTACACAAGAAATAAAAACTTAACTAAAATATTTGTTAAAAATAAAAAACGAACACAGAAAAACTTTCACTGAAAACTAAAATCTTTGTTTAATATAAAAATTTATTCACTACGAAACTAAAAACTTTGTTTGAAATGAACTAGAAAACGAAAAACTTTACACAAGAAATGAAAACTTATACACTGAAAAACTTAATACTTTGTTAAAAATAAAAACTTAACTGAAAATTTTGTTAAAAATTAAGACACATGCAGAAAAATAACTTAATACTTTGTTAAAAATGAAAACGAACACAGAAAAACTTTCACTGAATAACTAAAATCTTTGTTTCATATAAAAATTTATTCACTTCGAAACTAAAAACTTTGATTGAAATGAACTAGAAAACGAAAAACTTTATACAAGAAATGAAAACTTATACACTGAAAAACTAAAATATGTGTTAAAAATAAAAACTTAAGTGAAAATTTTGTTAAAAATTAAGACAAATGCAGAAAAATAACTTAATACTTTGTTAAAAATAAAAACGAACACAGAAAAACTTTACAAGAAATGAAAACTTATACACTGAAAAACTAAAATATTTGTTAAAATTAAAAACTTAACTGAAAATTTTGTTAAAAATTAAGAGAAATGCTGAAAAATAACTAATTACTTTGCTAAAAGTAAAAATGAACACAGAAAAAACTTTACAAGAAATGAAAACTTATACATTGAAAAACTAAAGTCTTTGTTAAATATGAAAACTTATTCACTACGAAACTGAAAACTTTGTTTGAAATGAACTAGAAAACGAAAAACTTTACACAAGAAATGAAAACTTATACACTAAAAAACTAAAATCTTTGTTAATTATAAAAACTTGACTGAAAATTTTGTTAAAAATTAAGACAAATTCAGAAAAATAACTTAATACTTTGTTAAATGTAGAAACTTAAAAGCTACAAAACCAAAATATTTGTTTAAAATTTACAAGAAATAAAAAGTTACGCTTAAAACTTTACCAAAAAGAAATTATAAAACTAAAAACTTTGTTAAAAAATAAAGGCAAATGCAGAAAATAACTTAATACTTTGCTAAAAGTAAAAATGAACACAGAAAAACTTTACCATAAATAAAAACTTATACACAACAAAACTAAAATTTGTTAAAAATAAAAACTTATTCACTACGAAACTGAAAACTTTGTTTGAAATAAAAAGTTACACTAAAAACTTTACACAAGAAATGAAAACTTATACACTAAAAAACTTAAATCTTTGTTAATTATAAAAACTTAACTGAAAATTTTGTTAAAAATTAAGACAAATGCAGAAAAATAACTTAATACTTTGTTAAATGTAAAAACTTAAAATCTACAAAACTAAAATATTTGTTTAAAATAAATAAAAATTTTACAAGAAATAAAAATTTACACTTAAAACTTTACCAAAAAGAAATTATTACGAAAAACTTTAACATAAAGAAAAACTTAAAAACCATAAAACTAAAAACTTTGTTAAAAAATAAAGGCAAATGTAGAAAATAACTTAGTACTTTGTTAAATATTAAAACTTAGAAACTATGAAACGAAAAACTTTACCATAAATAAAAACTTATACACTACAAAACTAAAATTTGTAAAAAATAAAATAAAAACTTTGAAAAAATTTTACAAGAAATAAAAAGTTACACGAAAAACTTTATCAAAAAGAAATACTTCGTGTTAAAAATAAATAAAAACTTTGAAAAAAATTACAAGAAATAAAAATTTACACTGAAAACTTTACCAAAAAGAAATTATTGCGAAAAACTTTAACATAAAGAAAAACTTAAAAACTATAAAACTAAAAAACTTTGTTAAAAAATAAAGGCAAATGTAGAAAATAACTTAATACTTTGTTAAATATTAAAACTTAGAAACTATGAAACGAAAATCTTTACCATAAATAAAAACTTATACACTACAAAACTAAAATTTGTTAAAAATAAAATAAAACTTTGAAACAATTTTACAAGAAATAAAAATTTTCACTAAAAAATTTACCAAAAAGAAATTATTACGAAAAACTTTAACAAAAAGAAAAACCTAAAAACTATAAAACTAAAAACTTTGCTAAAAATCAAGACAAACGCAGAAAAATAACTTAATACTTTGTTCAATATAAAAACTTAGAAACTATAAACTAAAAACTTTAGGAAAACTTTGTTAAAAATAAAGAAACCAATACAGAAAAATTTTAAAAATAAATAAAAACTTCGAAAAAATATTACAAGAAATAAAAAGTAACACTAAAAACTTTATCAAAAAGAGATACTTGCAAATTATAAAACTAAAAACTTTGTTAAAAATAAAATAAAAATTGAAAAGTCCCACTAAAAAACTAAAAACTTTATCAAAAATAAATACTTCTTGTTAAAGAAAATAAATTAAAAAAAAATTGTACAAGAAATAAAAAGTTATACAAAAACTTTACCAATAACACCCATACTTTGTAAAAATTAGAAGACAGATAGATTCACACCCCCTTCGTTGAGACCCTTTTTTTATTATGAAAACTCGGTGGGCTGAAAACTCCTTCCTAATGAAGGAAATTTAAAAATACTACTTTTAAATTTTTCAGCCCACGTTTTACATAATAATTAAAAAAGGGTCCCAACGAAGGAGGTGTGAATCTATCTGTCTACTAATTTTAACAAAGTATAGGCGTTATTGGTAAAGTTTTTGTATAACTTTTTATTTCTTGTACAATTTTTTTTAAATTTATTTTCTTTAACAAGAAGTATTTCTTTTTGATAAAGTTTTTAGTTTTTTAGTGGGACTTTTCAATTTTTATTTTATTTTTAACAAAGTTTTTAGTTTTATAATTTGCAAGTATCTCTTTTTGATAAAGTTTTTAGTGTTACTTTTTATTTCTTGTAATATTTTTTCGAAGTTTTTATTTATTTTTAAAATTTTTCTGTATTGGTTTCTTTATTTTTAACAAAGTTTTCCTAAAGTTTTTAGTTTATAGTTTCTAAGTTTTTATATTGAACAAAGTATTAAGTTATTTTTCTGTGTTTGTCTTGATTTTTAGCAAAGTTTTTAGTTTTATAGTTTTTAGGTTTTTCTTTTTGTTAAAGTTTTTCGTAATAATTTCTTTTTGGTAAAGTTTTTAGTGTAAATTTTTATTTCTTGTAAAATTGTTTCAAAGTTTTTATTTTATTTTTTACAAATTTTAGTTTTGTAGTGTATAAGTTTTTATTTATGGTAAAGTTTTTCGTTTCATAGTTTCTAAGTTTTAATATTTAACAAAGTACTAAGTTATTTTCTACATTTGCCTTTATTTTTTAACAAAGTTTTTAGTTTTATGGTTTTTAAGTTTTTCTTTATGTTAAAGTTTTTCGTAATAATTTCTTTTTGGTAAAGTTTTAAGTGTAAATTTTTATTTCTTGTAAAATTTTTATTTATTTTAAACAAATATTTTAGTTTTGTAGATTTTAAGTTTTTACATTTAACAAAGTATTAAGTTATTTTTCTGCATTTGTCTTAATTTTTAACAAAATTTTCAGTTAAGTTTTTATAATTAACAAAGATTTAAGTTTTTTAGTGTATAAGTTTTCATTTCTTGTGTAAAGTTTTTAGTGTAACTTTTTATTTCAAACAAAGTTTTCAGTTTCGTAGTGAATAAGTTTTTATTTTTAACAAATTTTAGTTTTGTTGTGTATAAGTTTTTATTTATGGTAAAGTTTTTCTGTGTTCATTTTTACTTTTAGCAAAGTATTAAGTTATTTTCTGCATTTGCCTTTATTTTTTAACAAAGTTTTTAGTTTTATAATTTCTTTTTGGTAAAGTTTTAAGCGTAACTTTTTATTTCTTGTAAATTTTAAACAAATATTTTGGTTTTGTAGCTTTTAAGTTTCTACATTTAACAAAGTATTAAGTTATTTTTCTGAATTTGTCTTAATTTTTAACAAAATTTTCAGTCAAGTTTTTATAATTAACAAAGATTTTAGTTTTTTAGTGTATAAGTTCTAGTTCATTTCAAACAAAGTTTTCAGTTTCGTAGTGAATAAGTTTTCATATTTAACAAAGACTTTAGTTTTTCAATGTATAAGTTTTCATTTCTTGTAAAGTTTTTTCTGTGTTCATTTTTACTTTTAGCAAAGTAATTAGTTATTTTTCAGCATTTCTCTTAATTTTTAACAAAATTTTCAGTTAAGTTTTTAATTTTAACAAATATTTTAGTTTTTCAGTGTATAAGTTTTCATTTCTTGTAAAGTTTTTCTGTGTTCGTTTTTATTTTTAACAAAGTATTAAGTTATTTTTCTGCATTTGTCTTAATTTTTAACAAAATTTTCACTTAAGTTTTTATTTTTAACACATATTTTAGTTTTTCAGTGTATAAGTTTTCATTTCTTGTATAAAGTTTTTCGTTTTCTAGTTCATTTCAATCAAAGTTTTTAGTTTCGAAGTGAATAAATTTTTATATGAAACAAAGATTTTAGTTTTTCAGTGAAAGTTTTTCTGTGTTCGTTTTCATTTTTAACAAAGTATTAAGTTATTTTTCTGCATGTGTCTTAATTTTTAACAAAGTTTTTATTTTTAACAAAGTATTAAGTTTTTCAGTGTATAAGTTTTCATTTCTTGTGTAAAGTTTTTCGTTTTCTAGTTCATTTCAAACAAAGTTTTTAGTTTCGTAGTGAATAAATTTTTATATTAAACAAAGATTTTAGTTTTCAGTGAAAGTTTTTCTGTGTTCGTTTTTTATTTTTAACAAATATTTTAGTTAAGTTTTTATTTCTTGTGTAAAGTTTTTCGTTTTCTATTTCATTTCAAACAAAGTTTTTAGTTTCGTAGTGAATAAATTTTTATATTAAACAAAGATTTTAGTTTTCAGTGAAAGTTTTTCTGTGTTCGTTTTTATTTTTAACAAAGATTAAGTAATTTTTCTGCGTGTGTCTTAATTTTTAACAAAATTTTCAGTTAAGTTTTCCTATTTAACAAAGATTTTAGTTTTTCAGTGTATAAGTTTTCATTTCTTGTAAAGTTTTTCTGTGTTCGCTTTTATTTTTAACAAAGTATTAAGTTATTTTTCTGCATTTGTCTTAATTTTTAACAAAATTTTCAGTTAAGTTTTTATTTTTAGCAGAGTTTTTAGTTTTTCTTTTAGATTCTGTTATAATTTTCTTGCTTTTTATAATGTATGTTTCTTTTTGAGTCATGTTTCCCCTTTAATTTTTATTAGAATAGTTTAATTTTCTATATGGATTATAGATGAAAGAATGCTTTAGGTAAGAGAAAACAGGATTTCTTTCATAAGTTAGTTTATATGTATTATATTGTTTGCTTTAGTGAATAATATAAATTGTTTGTAAAAATGTACAGCAGATGGTAAAATTCTTGTAAAGCAAGTATAGTGTAGATGGGTTAAAAAGTTATTATTTTCAAAAAAGGTTGAAAATGTTCAACGTAACCATTCCATGAATTGAAAAATAATCAAAGCAGTTCTCTTTAGTATAGAAAAAAATATTACATGTTTAATAAATATAGTAAAAGTTATGAATAAAATGAATGTATGTAGTGTATGTTCTGTAGTGGTAGCTTCATAACGTACTTTAAATAAAATGTTAATGATTGAAATTTCTTCAACTGTTGGGAAAATCGTATATATTTTACAATTTTTGTATAAAAATTCTCTCATTCATACAATGCTTTCAGAAAAAAGAGTAATGGAATAGTTTTTGTTTAGGTGATTAATCATATATTCTCACGTTTAAATCTAGAAAAAGCTTCTATGCGAATAAAATAAGTAATATCTTCAATTGAACTTTATTAAAATTAATGGATTTATCATTTTTAACTTGAATGATTCTAACATTCTATGAAAAAAAAATCAACTCCTCGAACAGAATTCGTAATAAAAGTATATTTTATTTAAAAAAAAATTGCTTAAAATATTTAAAATCTTATCCAATATGAATATAATTAGTAATTTTTAATCTAAGTAGTAAAATAATTCCACAAATAGGATAACGTATTATATGTCAAGTGGTCTGAAAATGTATTCTCAATTTTTCAAAGTATCCTTTCCTGATCAAAGTGAAATACAAATAATTCCACCAATGGGATAACGTATTATATGTTTGGTTGTCTGATAATGTTCGATCATTCTCAATTTTTCAAAGTATCCTTTCTGGTGAAAATACTGTAATTTCAAAGTTAAGGATTGTGATAGGATAAGCATTTTGTGTTAAACTGTAACTAAAGTGAATATTGAACTGTAAATTTAACGAAATAGAAATGATTGTAAGGAAAAAATATATATCTTTTAAAAACCCTCTCCCCTTGGTATTGTAGGAAAAAGGATGCAATCGCTATCAATCCCAATGGAGGTTACCCCGTTATCGCCACACATATTGCTCTGTGAAAGGCAAGAGGGGCGGTTCGTCGTGCATTGTTAAAGGAGGCTAAATGACAGGCGAGTAGTGCAGTCTACATTTCAGTTTGGGATTTTCTTGGTCTTTTATTCCAGTATGGGCATTCAATAGGTAATATATTACAGCGGTTAGTTTGTTCATTAACCTTATAATTCTATGTAAAATAATTGTTAATTAACCTTTGTTAATAACTTTAATTATCAATTAATGTTATCTTAAAATAATTTAGAAAGTCACAATTTAGCTTCTTGCTGCATGTGTCCTAGAGCCCCAATATAGTAGAAGAGGTACAATTTGTCCATATTACAGTTAAACAATTTGTTAATATTAAATACCTTTAGTAGTAACTGTTAATAGTAAAATAACTTTAACTTCCTGTTAATTGAATGTTCTTATCACCGGCGCAGGGATCTCCTAATTATAAAAGTAATATAAACAATAAAAAATCAGTTAAACAGTGGTTGTAGTTTGTTAATTGTAAATAACTTTAATAGTAAAATAACTTTAACTTCCTGCTGTGTCTTAGTGGTAGAGCACCAATATAGTGGTGGAGCTGCAATTTGCTAATTTTGTCAATATTTGTGAGGACTCCACTTCATAGAGATCATGGTTCGCGTTATTGAATTGAGGCGGCATGCTTTGCTTGTCGGGTGGTTGGTGGGACCTCAATTTAAAATACTTTAAAATATTTAATTAGGGGGTTAGGGGGATGAAGTACAAAGGAGAGGCTTCCGGTAACTTACCAAATCAAACTGATCCTGGATTTGCGTTAAGCTCTGCCAAGCGTACTTCGGTAACCAAGAATATCTTGGGCTAACTCTCCTGGGAGATATATTGATGTTAAATAACTTTAATTTTAGCTTCTTGCTGTTGTTGGAGCCGCAATTTAGTAGCAGAGCCCTAATTTAGTGGTGGAGCCCCATTTTATTGGTAGAACCGTAAAGTAGCAGACACTCCGCAATCAGTAGAATGAGAAGGGAGCCCCAATCAGTAGAATGAGAAGGGAATCGCAATTTGGTAGATTGGGAAGGGGTCACAGATCTGCCGGCGCAACCGGAGCAGACACTGCGCAAAGTATCGGTCCAGACACTGCGCAAAGTATTGAGCCAGACACTGCGCAAAGTATTGAGCCAGACACTGCGCAAAGTATTGGGCCAGACACTGCGCACCTTCCCAAAGTACCGGCCCAGACACTACCCACCTTCCCAAAGTACCGGCCCAGACACTACCCACCTTCCCAATGTCGCTGAACTCTCATTTTCTATCTACTATCGTTGTATGAAAAGAGGAAATATCTGAGATACACGTGAAATAGGTTTGTTCGAAGAGATGAGAAAAATTTAATGCCGAAAATGCGAAAGTTTTTGAACACATAAATTATTTTCTATTTTAATCTCTCCTTTGAAATAATTATTGCCTTTTGACGCGGTTTCTTTCGGGAGAACATCAGCCTCGCCCGCCTCGCCTATAGAATTTCCTCTGCCACAACTCAGTCAGTGCATGTTCTTGTTCAGTTTGCTTTTTTGTGATCAACAGAATTCCTGGTTATCTCATTCGTCCTGTAGTTTAATTTAAAGCTAAGTACATTCTTTCAAATTTAAATTACTAATAACATATTACCTTATTTGTTGGTTATGAAAAAGAAGAAAAATAACTATTTTATACTGTTGTTTTTTTAAACCTGTAACTTTTGTGCAGGTGTGAACCATTCCAGGGTAATAGAGGCTTGATAAAAATGGTTAAATGTTTACTATAAAAGGTATATTTTTAAATAATTGGATATAAAATTAATGCAATGTTAAATTTTCTTTTAAGTTTAATAGATTATTTGATTTTCTAACTTCCATTTAGAAACATTGTAAGACTCGGTTTCCCTTACTTCAAAAGAAAAGTCAAAATTTTAGACCCTCCATGAGGAATGAATGTACTGAAAAAAGTTCAAATTTTGAAGATACAGTTAGGGATTGAGATGGTCCGTGGAAGTAAAATTTAAGTGAAGTGGTCCGCAGACATATTTGAGTTGGGAACCACTGTTGTAGAGAGACGCCAAAAATCTACCTCGGCTGAACCCGTGAATCAATCAGAGGGACTAGATTTCAATACGGGTAATAGAACAAGGGGTCACAATTTCAAATTGAATAAAGTCAAATTTAAGACGGATTGTAGAATAGAGTGGGCCGAAAAAACCTCTTATTTTTTTTCGAAGTTTTAATAGCGCGGAAAAGTTGCGAATTAGACAAAGAAAAGGAAAAAAAGTTTTTCAAAATCGGTTAATATCTTCCGATCGCGCAAAGGCCCCAAAGTTTGAAAAAATATGAAAAAACTTGATTTTTGCGATTATTTTTTTTAAAAAATCAAAGATTAAACTATCAAATATTGTTCATGATTTTTTTATGTGAAACTAATATAGTTATAGACATAATCGTTCAGATTCCATTCTTCTATCACTTTTTTTTCGTTAGATATAATTTTTTTAATGTTCATACAAATTTTGTAAAGTTGTTTTTCCTGCATTTTTAAACAGCTAATAACTCTAGAACTATAGGGGAGAGTGTTGTACCGTTGTACCTATGGACAAAAATCACGTTTGGATTTTTCTAAGACAGGTAAAATCACATTTTGACCATTTAAAGTGCCCAACCTATAGTCCTAACCTTTGTGAGTAGAGAGATATTTTTTATTAGTCAAAATCATGAAAATTGGATTTTTAATCATTTATAATAACTTGGAAAAATTTGTGTCCAAAGGTACAACAACCTGTTGTACCTATGGACAGACCCAGTTGTACCTGTGGACACCCTTAAAAAGGGAAGTTTTAGTTTAAAAGAGCTAAGAATGAAAATTTTTATTGATGAATTACCTTTTAATAACCTATTTCAAGCCTTTTTAAAATTGAAAATAATTTTTTTAAAGTAATGTAGTTTTAGATCGTAAATGATCATTAAAACAAAGTTGAATGATAAAAGTCTTGATTTTTTACCAAAAACCCAAAAATCGCATGGTATTTTCAGATCAGAATTTAAGGTAATATCAATCATGCTCTGACAACTTCCCTGACCCAAAAAAAACCAATTCGATCGACACTTAGCAAGCATTTGGTGGTAATAACAATAATAATTTGGTGGTAAATCTTCTTCAGTGGAAATTTTAAGTTTTTTAAATCATCAAACTTAAATGCGATAGGGTGCTTAGGTTTTTACACCATATTTTACATTAAATTCCAAGTAGAATCATAAATTTAAAAAAGTAGTTTAGATCACAAAATATTTGATTTTTCATCTAAAATTCACTTGAAAATAATCGCTGACAAATATATTACCATTTATTATTAATTAAACATTTATTAAAATGTATTCAGTTAAATGACACCTGATTCTAAAACGCCGATTAGCTACAGACACCCACAGGAACGTGTCCGTAGGTACAACAATTATGGTGTCCGAAGGTACAGCATCAGGTGTTTTTGCATTCAAAATTCTATAAAAGATAAAAGAATTGAGATCTGACGATTTCTAATATCAAAACTAAAAAGTCAAAATCTTGGGGATTCTCCCCATATATCCCATTTCATCATATCATAATCATAGAGAAAGAAAATAATTAATGTAGTGATGCACTAAAAAAAACTTTGAGCACCTAAAAACTGTATTTTTATAATAGAAAATTTAAATAATATTTTAAACAGCTGATTTCACGTTAGCAAATAGATAGCATCTGTTTACATTCAAAATCGACCACAAATTCAAATTTACATTTTTTCCCGAATTTTAAAATGAGGTGGCTGAAGGTACAACCGTCCGTAGGTACAACACTCTCCCCTACAACTTAAAAACTTGAAATCAGTCCCATTTTGTTCGTAAATTTTTTGTCTTTGATTTGGTGTGCATCATGATCATCATTTTCAAAAAGTTTTTTTTTTAATTTGAAAAAAGTGAAAAAAAATTTAATAAAAAATTTTTTTAAAATTTTTTTTTGAAAAAATATTAATAGCCTTTTAACTCTTAAAATGAACATAACTACCCAATTTCAAGTTGAAAATAAAATTTAATCATGTATAAAAAATAAAAATAACCGTAATTTAGTCAAATCCCTAAACATTCCCTAAAATTATACACCAAGAGCGATTCACTCAGGGAAAATTTATCAAATCACTTGAGGGTGTTCATATGACTTAAAACATGTAAAAAATGTCACATAAATTTCAGAAAATAAGACCATTAACAGATTAGGTTCAAAATCTTACAGTGCTAGTTCCCAACTTTAAGTTAATTCAATTGGCATGAATTTTACCTGAATATTCCTTAGAAATGTGTTTATGTAGAAAGCATTATTTTTTAATAGGGTAGTGGATAGATGGAATGCGTTGCCTGAAACAATTGTAAATTCAAGTGGGGTAAACGAAGTCTGTTCATTTTGAACTGGCGCTTGAAAATATTTCCTTCCCCCACCACCGATCGGTAACCATAGCAACTATCCTCGTCAAAGTGACAAAGAAGGCTTACTATTGGCTGCTCGCAGAGAGTAACTATGGTTACGCTTCTAGCGTGGGGGAAAGCACTATTTCTCAAGCGCCAATTCTAAATGAATAGAGCAGTATAGTAAACACGTTCAAGAGGGAAAATTGACAGATACTGGGATTCCAGTAGTTTGGGTTAAAAAGACCGGATCAACCTTGCTGGGCTTACGCCTGTAGCTGGTCGACTTGATTTGTATTTGTATTTATTTCAAGAAAATGAATGATTAAAAAGAGTGAATGAGGTGTGATTAAAAATGTTTTATCAGCATTAAAAAGTTTTAAGAATGAACTTGTTCATTAACAGGTAGTTCGTATTGATTTGTATATAATTTCATAAGCTTCATATTGTTTATAACACCTAATTATTTTTTCTATTTATATTTCGTAGAAAATATTATTGTTTGGAAAGAAAACTTTCAAATTCTTAAATATAAATGAAATTTTTAAAGGTATAAATTGAGTTGATTTAAAGTTTATTATTTTTAAAATAAAGATTCTAAACTTCATGGTTCTTTAAACCTGAAATTCAACATGAATCTTAAAATTCTTAAACATAAATGAAATTTTTAACGGTATAAATTGAGTTGATTTTAAGTTTATTATTTTTGAAATAAAGATTCTAAACTTCCTGGTTCTTTTAAACCTGAAATTCAACATGAATCTTATAATTTTTTAGGATGTTAGTTTAGGTTTTTTTCTTACAAAGACTTAAAACATTTCTAAACAGTTCCATTTCTTAACCGAGTAAAAAAAGATGGTTAAATGAGGAGCAAACAATCAAACCGTGTTTTCTCCAAAAAAAATAAAAAATGTGTTACTGCTATTTTCATGATCTCCACATTAAACTGCACAAAATAATGCTATTATCTTCAACTAAAACAAGTTTTAACCTATTCTAAAACTACTTAGAAAATTGATGTTTCAATCAAAAAGTGTTTCCTCCAGAGCCTGTTTTCAGTCAAACAGTGATTCCTCCAGTCACAGCCAATCATAGCTGTTCTTACTCGTCACGTGACCCACTCATTTGTCAGCGTAAAGTTGGTGATGTAAAAATATTGGTGGGGACTTTGATACGAAATCATCTGATGTTTATTTTAAAAATTTATATTGCATATCAGAAATAAAAAGAGTAGTTTTTGAGAAGAGAAGATTAATTTTTATCATTAAAAAAGTATTTTGTCCATGTTGGAAACATTCAAACCATGTTTCCTCTTTCCTCCTATGTGTTCGATCAAAACATGATTTCTCCAAATTTCAAATGCATTTTTTAATAATTAATTTTAAGTTTTTAGGTAAATTATGTCTACAAGTCTTCTCAGTTACTCGTTATAGAACTAAACAAACGATAATTAGGTATTTAAAACAGTTATTTTTTAAGCTATTAGTTTTTTGTGTTTCCTGAAAATTTGTATTTGAAGGAGAAAGCATGGTTTGATTGTTTGCTCCTCAAATATAGAGTTTCTCCCATTTCCTCTTCAGTGTTTTACATTCGTAATTTTAACAACAATTTGTTTTTCCAGGATGATTTTTTGCGATTGTCTGGACTAAATACTGATAAAGATTATGGTTACTAGATAGGAAGAATACATAACCTTTTCGAACAATAATTTGAAGGCATGCAATCTTTTTATATCAGATTCTCATTGATTTATTTGCTGATTCATTCATAGAAAACTACTCATTCATTACTTGTGGAACATTTTTGTTCTTTTTTATATGTTACATTTCACATCATCAACCATGTTTTTTTAGGAAAAACCTTTAACTGATCAGTTGTGTTAAATTTTGTTTAATGATGAATGATCCTCAGTTTTCTAGAATTACACAATTTGTAAATTGTAGTTCTATTTTTAAATCTGCTGAACATTGCAGCATTTAAAAAAAACACAAAATTTATTTTCATACTTTAATTTATGTGCAAGAACAGATTTCTTTAATCCTAAAACATTTTATAAATTTCATCGTTAATTTAACTATTATCCAATTTGTATATTTTCCATGGATGATTTTTTTAGTTTTTAAAACAAAACTTTTTGTCAGTATATTACTTTTCAATAAGCTCTTCATTGATTTTTATGGATCACATTTTTTTATTTTACACTTAAGACTTCAGAAACTATTTTTTAAAAGCTAAATTTATAATTTTAAATTTATGAATAATTAATTCATATTAAACATTATAAAAGGAAAATATTATATAGAATAGATTTCTTGAGTCCTAGTACCATACAAAGTTAATATTCTCAATATCATCCTATTTTGAAATCTTTCATTTATCTGGTTGAATGTGTGTTTATTTTACTTTTAAAATCTTACAGTATGCAACTAGCTAATTTTTTTCCTGAGCTTTATCACGTGTACTAAAAATGCAAAAATTGGGACAGAAATCGGGTTTCCCCAAGATTCTCCCTCCACAAAGATGAAAGAATGTTTAGTCTGTGGACGTCGGCCTTTCTGTTACCTAACACACCCAGGGCCGTAACTAGACTTTTTTTTCGGGGGGGGGGGGGTTTGGCAGAAAATTTTCTCGAAACTTTA
Organism: Tetragnatha versicolor; assembly: GCA_024610705.1. Lineage (NCBI taxonomy): Eukaryota > Metazoa > Arthropoda > Arachnida > Araneae > Tetragnathidae > Tetragnatha > Tetragnatha versicolor. The sequence goes on from JANDEH010000007.1 coordinate 52,097,344, forward strand.
GTTCGATTTTGTTGGTAATAAGATCCAGGATTTGGTATTTGGGGACTAAAAATTTGCAGTATCAAAATGCTCTTCTAATATCCTGAAAGGGGGGGTCCTCCCCCAGAAAATTTTTGGAAATTTAAGTCTTAAAAGCAGATTTTCAACTCGTTTGTGGTACTCCTAATACGGATTTCGGACATACATTTTCAAGAATTAAATTTACTTTTTAGTAGGATTTTTGCATTTCGACGAACTTTTTTTTAAAGAAAAGTGGTAAATAATAGGGTCCCAAATTCGAAAGGGGGGTCTGGGGGTCCTCCCCCAGAAAATTTCTGGAAATTTGACCCTTAAAACAGGATTTTAACTAGTTTTAGAGTCGCTTTTCCCTTTTTTACACCCCTCAGTACCCACTTCCCCTTTTTCTCACTGTTAGTTCTTATTCCTTTTGGGAAGGGGGACTAAGTCACCTAGCCACCCTGGATCCGTTAGTGTGAGTAGAACTCCTAACTCACCTTGGATACTTCCCCTTTATGATTTCACTCATTTTTACACTAACCCGAAGAGGACCACTCCTTGTAAGTCCAAAAATTTTCAAGGAAGAATTTATAATATATTTCGAAATTTCAAGGGGGATTGGGGGTTCTCCCCAAGAAAAATTTTGAATTTTGAACCTTAAAAGTAGGGGTTTTAAGCATTTTAAGGCGAATTTTTAAGGAAAAACAGTAAAGTAAAAAATGGATGTCAAAATTTCGGGGGGGGGGGGTTGAACCCCCAAACCCCCCCCCCTTGGATACGGCCCTGAACACACCTTACAGTGTTCTAATGTCTTGTGCTACTATAATGAAAATGAATTTTTTTTAAGAAAACTAGTCTTTATTTTATCAACACACATACAGTTTGCTAAAATTTATGTAACAAAAATAAATGAATGAAAAATTCACAAATATTAACTCTACTTGTCTATTGAATATTTAAAAACGTTTGCATTGAATTAAGTTATAAAATTCTACAATGTTTTCTGGTTTAAGTTGTTAATTTTACGCCATAACAGTGAGAATAAAATAAATTTAAAACATTTTAAATTATTTAGTTAGTTTCACACACAATTAAAATAGTTTTAAGGTTTCTATAATGAAAACTATGCCCAAAAGTTACTGAAGAGGGGAAAACTAAACCTTTAAATATGATCAAAATCACATTTTTACTGGATTACTTCAAATTTATAAGCAGCTTTTTATTTTACCTCTAGAGATTTACTTAAGTTACACTCATAAAATCAAAATAAATTTACTCTACAAATCTATTACTATAATAATCCACCCATACGGTTATTATTCATCCATAAGGTTAGATTACAACTATACTTTTAACTTTAAAATACTTTTAACTAGGAAATAAAAGAATCATCCAAGCTAGAGCTTAATACATCCCATATAGGAATTTTTGCAATTCCACAAAAACTTTGGATTTTCATCCTTAATGTGTATTAAACCTTTTGTGGGTTACATTTAATTAGAATAAAACAACAACTTTCTACAATTAAAAAAGTTATACAATAAATTATACTCACACACCTAAACGTTTCTCAGCATATTTTTTCCAGTTTTTTTATACATTTCCTGAAAGTAAACGTAGACAACGAAAAAACTTTTTTTATTAAAACTAAGGATATTTAATTATTAAGACTTCTTCGATCAATCAAATCGTAAAACATTCCTGACTTCCTAATTACCAATTCCACAAAACCTGTAAATATAAACATATATCATGACTATTAGTGACTTTCACTGACCACTAATATTAAACTTTAATGACACTTTTAATCAGTTAATTGTGAAAGTTAATTCGAATACTCAGAATTAAATAGAAAATATACCTTATAATTTCAATATATAATATAATAGTTACAAGTAAATCTGACTTTCAATAATTTTAAAGTGTGATAGTGGTAGTTATCTTTAAAATATTTTAATTTACCTAAATTATACTTAACATATTTAATAACTCATAAAAGTGGAATAAAAAAAATTTTATTTATCAAATTTCATTCGTCCATTGCTAATCGAATCATTGAAAGGTAGAACACTAATTCATAAATTATAGTTGGTTTTGTATTGATTTTTCCATATCCTCCAAATTAAATACTAAAAAAAAAGGAAATAGTAAAAACGTGCATGATAGCAATAAAGAATAATAGTCATTTGGTTTTTCAACGAGTTTCACAACGGCACTAAAATATAGCCTAGAGATATGTATCACATGCATATACACAACAAAATTTAAATATTTTTAAAAATTTAAATTTTTTAAAGATATTTTGTCTTTTTTAAATTTAATTATTTTTTAAAAGTATTTGGAGTATTGTCAAAATATTTTCTGTGTTACTTGATTGAAAGATTTTACATATTTTTAACAGTAGTTTTAATAAATTACTTAATTAACAAATGATTTAATCATCAATCGTGTTTTTTTCTTATGTTATATAATAACTACAACATCTACTATATATAACTATGTATGGCTACTATATATAACTACAACAACCATGGAAAAATGACCTTGGCAAATGCCTCAAACGTTTTTAAAAAACATTTTTAAAAAGGTTGGTTTTTGAAGCCAAAAAAATTTTTAAATTTAAAAAATTACAATTTTTATTGTCCGATTTACATCCGATTTTAGTATGTTAAATTATTTAAGTCATTTCTAATTGAAAACAGTTTAAATTACTTTTGCAATTATTTTGTGGATGATGTTTTTTGAATGATGTTTTTATTTTTTCTACTATCCAAATTTTGAATTAATTTTTTAATTATTTTAAATGGTACATTCGTATTTATCACTGAAAAATAGAAAATAAACCTGTATCATAAGTCTCAATTACTATAATCTGATTTCTTTTGCCATATTTTTAAAAAATAAAAAAATTAACTTCCTGTGGATCGATTTTGTCCGATTTTTAGTATGTTATTATTGAGGTCATTCCCAAGTGAAACTTAATAAAACCATAACTTAAATTAAAACGCAAAATTGATATCCCTTACATCATAATAAGGGGTCTCACTTTCTCCATAAAGAGGGGTCCCACTTACCTCGATAGGCTAAAATCACGGGATAAGTGGACCCCGTTAAGCACTTCTAAATTAAAAATTTTGTAAAAATTCAAATTGCAGTATGTATATTTTAAGTTTAACTTTGCACAACAGTTCAATAAATATCAAAATATAATGAAAACTTGGCTGGAAATACTTCTTTTAAAAATGCATCTTGAACTCTAAAAAAAAATCCATTCTGGGAATCTATTTTAAATTAGTTCTACAATCTTAAAAATAAATTAAACAAAAATAAAATATATGAAAAACCCATCAGTGTGACAAACTGTAACATAATAAATGCGAGTAAGTGTGAAATTTCCTGTACATAATTAAGTTTGAGTGAGGTGACCCTCTTACCCAAGTGACCCTATATGATTTTTGAAACTACGTTTTTCCGGTTAAACTGAAAAGATCTTGAATAAAAACATTAGATTTAAACTCATTTGTTAACTAGATATTATCAGACATACACTAGAAGGTTTATAGCGAACTAGACAAGTTTAGGAGGGAGAAAGAAGTCCCCCGGCTTTCGCTTAAGCCTTAAGACATTGTAGAAGACACCAAATAAAAGCTGCAGAAATTGATTACTCAAATTACACTGTTCAACAATGAAAAAATTTCCTTGATGACAATAGTCATTTCTTATACATTTTGGGTCGCTGAATACGAAAATCACCATTAAAATTCTCAATTGACTCGGGATTTACGGGGAACAGCCCCTCCCCCTTTTTACGTTTTTCGACGACTTTATAACTTTAAACTCGATTTTCAGGGTCAAAAAACATTGCTTTAGTCTTCAAATTCCCCCCAGGGGACAAGAAAGGTTCAAATTAATAAAATATGATAAATTTATAACAAATGGATAGGTTTAAGGGGTAATTACCCCCCTAAAATTGCAAAATATTAGCTAAAAATTATAGAGGTTTTTACGCTATTTTTTCCTCTTATTTTTTACGCTATTCACGTTTGAAGGGTCCTAACCCTTCCCCAAGGACCCAAATTTGATGGCAATATGCAACAATAATTTTTACTAAAAGCGGTTGAGTTGAGAGCGTTCCCAAAGCACCCACGGAAGGGTTCAATGCCGCACTTAGAGTTAAACTGTGCTGTACAAAAAAAAAATTTAAGTCACTAATTGAATTTCAGCTGATTCTTGAATAAAATCACCTGCTGAAGTCAAATATGACACCCATTTTTCTTCATCCCCCTCAGTTTTTAAGAGGATGCCCCCCTAATTGTTATCCACAGCCATGCATCTATTAACATCTTGAAACATGGAATCCTAACTCCCTAAAACCGGCCAGTTGTTAAAGAAATGAAGATATTCTACTTAGGATAGACCCAAATTATAAGAAAGATGTCATTTATAATCTTTTCAAAATCATCAATATTAATTTCTGAGCTCGCGAGCGCCTTCGCTATTCTGGGAGTCTTCCGAACTCTTCCGCGGGGGCTTTTGGGACGCTAACACCTCAACCGCTTTTAGTAAAAATTATTGCTGCATATTGTCATCAAATTTGGGTCCTTGGGGAAGGGTTAGGAGCCCTTCAAAGAGGAATTGCGTAAAAAAATAAGCAAAATAAATAGGGTTTACAAATCCTACTATTTTTTAAAAAAATTTTTGCGTTTTTAGGGGGGTAATTACCCCTTAAACCTATCCATTTGTTTTAAATTTATTATATTTTATTAATTTGAACCTTTCTTGTCCCCTGGGGGGCAATTTGAAGTCGAAAGCAATGCTTTTTGAACCTGAAAATCGATACTAAAGTTATAAAGTCATCGAAAAACGTAAAAAGAGGGAGGGGCTGTTCCCCGAAAATCCTGAGTCAATTGAGAATTTTAATGGTGATTTTCGTATTCAGCGGCCCAAAATCTATAAGAAATGACTATTTTCATCAAGGAAAAAATTTTGAAGGTCAAATTTGTTGAACAGTGTTATACATATTACAGATACTTTAACTAAATAATATAGTAAATCCTAAAAACTGAACTTTATCTGTGAAAAAAGTATTGGACGGATTGGATTTGGTGACATATTTTTTCCAGTTTGTGAAAAAAAAGTGTTCGCTAGAATTTGTGGTACTTGATATTTCTTAGCTTTTTGTTGAAAAATTCAGCTACTAATTGATATAATTACCATGATAAATTATATTTTCTTACTTTTTTTATAATTGACAACTGATCAATAAGTTTTAACCATCCTACAACTTATTTTTAGGTCTGACCTGCACAACTTATGTCCTGCGCCCTGCGACCACATAAAGCACATCAGGCTTCTTTTTCTGCCCTATTACGTCTTGAATGATTGTATAAAAAAAGTTATGGGTAAACAGACAAATGATGCAGTTTTTTTGTAAATCTATAGCATAAGAATTAAGAAGTATTAAACTGTCGTGTTCAAATAAAATGAAAATATTTGAAAAGGCAGATCAGAAGATTTTTTGAAAATCTTTATGTGTCAAAAGTAGAGAAAGTATAATGTACAAATTTGTTTGGGGAAATACATCAATGATGTCTTTCTATACTTGAAACATTTATAATTTCTCGTACATCATACATAAGCTTGCAATAGTAGCTGATGACCAATTTACAACTTGGCAAGTATCACAGTTAAAGTGTTTTAGGCCTGTTAAAACAATTATTCAGTTTAAATTTCAAAGAATGCCAATAAAAAAAGTAAAATTCAGAGAAAAGTGAAGAAATCTGAAAGAAAAAGCAACAATCCCTTATTTACTGTAACACATACATTTAAACAACGTTTATAATTATCAGGTAAAAGTGGAACTCATGCGCCCAAAATGACCCGTTTAAACACTTGGAACATCACTTATTCTCTCTTCGGTCGCTCCTCTCACTCAGTAAATAACATGCAAAGAAACCGGACAGGACTTGCGATACTTGATGGATCACCGCAGTGCTCAAAACCGCACGGAACACATTCCAAGGGCATCAAAGACAACCAAAAGAAGATGGAGACGTGAAGAGGAAAATTCACTGAGAAAGAAAGAAAAAGGAACTGTTTACTCATGAATGGGTGAACAAACCTCCAGTAGATCAAGGTTTCCAGGTTAATTAAGGAAAAAGAAGTTGGCAACACGCTGGCATCAACAATCCTCGTCGCAGTAGAAAGTTTAAAACGAGTTTAATTGATGGAGTGGGATGCAAATAAAGATGTGATTAGCTATCCCGTACCTAGCACCGGGGTATTTTATCTGCATTTATAACAAGATAATAATTAAGTGATTAAGAGGAAAATTTTATGGCTCGTTTTTTCGACTGTTTGAGTTGGCATTTTGAGATACAAATTAATCAGTTTTTGGGAACATGGTATTATAATGTGTTTTCACGCTTTAATTGAGGGTCGATGAATGTCCTTAAAATTTATTAAATTATTAAAATTTATTAAAGATTTAAGTATGAGGGCGTTTTTGAAGAATGTATGAAGGTTACTACATAGAGTGAAATGTTTTGGTCTGAATGAGTTGGGTAAAAGCCAAATAGTTACGATTCTCAAACGAGATCAACTGATTTGGATAGAGAAAACAAGAGCGATTAAGTGTTGTTTAAGAAGTTGAAAGTAATGATAAAAAGTTCGAAACTTCGCTATAAACACTGTGATAAATCAAGACAAGGGCGTAAATAGTAGTTTAATATTTTAGTAAACATTACACTGAAGGCCTTGGCAATGTTGTTTGTCAAATAAAGACGGTAGTTTTCTCAAATTAGAAGAATGTTTTTCAGAGGAACTTGGCTTAAAGGTTTCAATCAATTCAGAAAACGTCATCTATATTTGTTTCTCAAACAACATTTATGTCTAAATAAATAAATAAATCGAATTGTTTGAGTAATACGTAGGACATTATCTCTAGATAGTGATTATTGTTCGATTTTTTTTCAAATACATCATTTTTGGGTCTTTGAAAATAAAGCGCTGATAACTCTAACTAAAATGATATAACATAATATTCTAATTTAAAATGAATGGAGAAAATAAGTAACTGACCCAAAAATAATAACATAAAAATTCCCACTCCAAAAATTTAGATAAGAAGTGATCAAATTATAAACCTCAATTTTACTAGACTCGTCGTTTTATCATTTCAAAAATAAACATAATTTTAAATCCTTATATGTATCCTAGAAATATGCGTATAATGAAGGATTAAAGTTTTATAACTTGAAATCCCTAACAAGTTTTGTCTAAAAATTGAGTTCTTAACATTAATACCAAGCCCAGAAAAAGTTTTAAAAATTTTAAATTCATGTAATATAAAAATACATGGTGACACTCCAATGTAACGGAAATTCTGGGAAACTTCCCTTCAACAATGAAATTCTCAAAATTGGATCCCTTCATAAATGAGGCAAATGAAAACTTTTAAACATATTTTATTTATTTTAAGAAACAGGAGGACGTACGTCAAAACTAGAAAAATTTATAAAGAATAGGATAAATGTGTGGAACATCTCAAAAGTGAATTTTTCTTCGTTGCTTTGAAAATGGGTGACACACGTGTACGTTAGAGGGTCGATAACTAGCACAATAAGTAGGTCGCTATATTCTATAGTAAAAACGCGTGCAATAATTGTTTGATTCTGGAAAATCCTCGTGTCCAAATAAAAACAATGTCCCATAATTTCTTCATCGAGCAGACTGTTACCATGGTGATGCGAATTCACACAAACAAGGAACTAGCTTCCCGTTTATAAAACTAAATCCAAAAATCAATACCCTGTTAAAATTTCAATGTCGCCCCTAGATGACCCAAATTCCATATCGTGAGCAGCTCTCGAGAGTTAATTGCCACAAATTACCGAAATTTATGGAACCTCCGCCCCTTTTTGAAGTAAAAATTAATCTAATTTACTCAAATTTTGTAATTTTGGTACCATTAGTCACACTAGCCTCAAAGACTTTGTTCAGAATAAGATAATTTCCTACCAGTAATAAACTTAAATTTATGCATGCATACTCTGTAAAAGAAAAAAGAAATATTATTTGACATTAAAATGGTAATTAAAAGCAAATAACATTCTATGACATGTTATTTTTAAAAAATTCATAAGGCAATACATTTTTCGAAAACTAAATACTTCTAAAATTTGCATTTTTAATATATCCTTTCCTGTGACCCTGTTACGAAAAAAGAGTAGTTATGTTTGTTAACCTTCTAGTATAAGAGTCTGTTAATAATAATTACAATTTCAATTGAAGTAATCCAAAATAAATCTAATTTTTCCATAAAGAAAATATTTTATTCTCAATTTTTGCTTTAAAGACTACAGTAATCACTGATTTAAAGACAGTCCAAAGCCCAGTAGACCAGGGTTGCTGATTTTTTTTAAATAAAAAAATCGGATTTATTTGATTTACATCGAATTTTTTTTATTTAAATCAGATTTTTTTTATTTAAATGAATTACTAGTTCTGAACTTCAAGAAACTGGTTAATAATACACTGATATTGTAATTTCAATATGTGATATAATAATTTAAAATTACTTAATTACCCAATATTAATCTATTTTATGCATTAATTAAGTAATTAAATTAATTAAGCATCTCGCCGTTGAGAAGCCCATTCGAAAAGGGTGAATGAATAATTGTACTCAGTTACTAAAACTTTTATCCTTCTTTCTATAACTATTTTTGCCAAATTTTGATATTAATATTAGGTTTGAAAACAATTGTGGGAATGATTACTAAAAACACCATGCCTCATTTTTGTGTAAAAATTAAAATCAATCTTTAAATTATAGGATTGATTCATTAATTTTACTCAAAGAATTATGTGTTTATTTCTTTAAAATAATAATTACTGATGAAAAAGAAAATTCAGTAATGAATTATTGACAGTCATACACAATGCACAAAGATAATAGAGCTCTATTATCTGTGGTTTTGTATATGAAAAAATTAGTTTGGAAAACATGACTAAAACACGCTTTCGATAAAAATCATCCACATACTTATTTTAAATTTGATACCAGGTAAGAAATAAGATTTTAATTCTTGTTTAGTTTATCACAAATATTGATTCCAAACCCCGCTATTTACCCCTTTTCGTCATAAAAATTTTTGTTATTGGTAGCAAAAATTTGATCTTGAAATTGCAGGCAATTTTATGTTGGGTAACTTTAACCTATCTCTCAAAGTTACATATCTAGAAGTTTAAAAAAATTGTAATGCAATAATCTTAAACCATTCTTAAAGCATACAAATAAATTTTTTATTTAAATTGTGGTAGTTTTACATTTTTGATTTAAATCAATGATTTTTAAAAAAAGAAATCAAGGGATGATTTAAATCACGATTTGAATCAAGTTGATATAAATCAAGCAACCCTTCGGTAGACTAGTTTTTTTTATAATTCATCACCCTAGAGAACTTAAACAATCCTCGGCCGATATCGCCCAGTTTGAGAAGAACGACCATAAACGAGTTTTACATACCGAAAAAAAAATCCAAATGTTTTTGTAAAATTGATTCGTCAATAACCTTGTTCTAGTTAAGTTATGCCCAATACAGATTTAACCAAATAATATAAGCGACAATATAGGTCATGAGAGTAATGTTGGGATGAGGTAGTTGGGAATGAAAATATTCATTACTATCTCGGAAAAACGAATTAAAGATAATATACAGTTCAACCTCGATAATCCCAAACTCTTATAACCGGAATATTATCTTTAAAATAACGCAAAATTTAATTTAAAGTTTTGGAGTTATAGGGGAGAGTGCTGTACCTAAGGACGGTTGTACCTTCAGCCACCGCATTTTAAAATTCGGGAAAAAATGGAAACTTGAATTTGTGGTTGAATTTGAATGTAAACAGATGCTATCTAGTTGCTAACGTGAAATAAGCTCTTTAAAATAATATTTATATTTAATATAATAAATTTACTGTTTTTAGGTGCTCAAAGTTTTTTTAGTGCATCACTACATTAATATTTTTCTTCCCCTTAAATTATAATACGATAAAATGTGATATAGGGGCGAATCCCCGAGATTTTGACTTTTTATTTTTGACATAAGAAATTGTCAGATCTCAATTCTTTTATTTTTAATAGAACTATTAATGGAACTATAATTATTAATAGAACTTAATAGAACTATTAATTATTATTAATTAATATTATTTTATTAACTTTAAATGCAAAAACACCTGGTGTTGTACCTTCGGACACCGACGTGTTGTATCTACGGACACGTTCTTGTGGGTGTCTGTAAGCTAATCGGTGTTTTTGAATCAGGTTTCATTAAAGTGAATGCATTTTAATGCATATTAAATTAATTCTAAATGGTTATCTATTTGTCGGCGATTATTTTCAAGTGATTTTTAGATGAAAAATAAAATATTTTGCGATCTGAACTACTTTTTTAAATTTTTGATTTTACTTTGCATTTAATGTAAAATGTGGTATAAAATCTTAAGCACCCTATCGCATTTAAGTATGATGATTACAAAAAAACTTAAAATTTCCACCGAAGAAGATTTGTGAAAGTTATTACCACCAAATGCTTGCACAACTAAGTGTCGATCGAATTGTTTTTATGGATCAGTGAAGTGATCAGATCTATCAGCATAATTGATGAAACAAACCTCAAACTTCGATCTGAAAATCCCATGTGATTCATGTATTTTTGTAAAAAATCAAGACTTTTATCGTTCAACTTCGTTTTAATGATCATTTACGATCTAAAACTACATTACTTTTAAAAATATATTCCCAATTTTAAAAATGCTTGAAAGAGTTTTTTAAAAGGTCATACACCAATAAAAATGTTCATTTTAAGCTTTTTTCATCTAAAAATTTCCTTTTTAAGGGTGTCCACAGGTACAACTGGGTCTATCCATAAGAAGAGCACGTTGTTGTACCTATGGACACAAATTTCGTCAAGTTATTAAAATTAATTAAAAATCCAATTTTGAAGATTTTAGCTAATAAAAAATATTACCATCTTTGCTAAGGTTAGGACTATAGGTTGGGCACTTTAAATGTTACAAATGTGATTTTACCTCTCTTAGAAAAATCCAAACCTGATTTTTGTCCAGAGGTACAACACTCTCCCCTAATTATAAAAAGGATTTGGTCATCCAAATAGATCAGATATTTTAGGTATATGTGTATCACGTTCGTGAACTAAGGCTTAAAGTAAGTTTAAAACACACTTTCTTAAAACACGCGAAAAATTTCTTTGGTAGATATCTTTATGAGCCGAAGACATTGCTAAGAAAAGAGAAATCTTCAAATTTTAAAGATACTTCCTATCTAGACCTTGAAAGATTTTTTTATTCGGTTCAAACACTTCCTTTTATCGTGGGATGTCCAAGCTTCCCATTGCGAAAACCCATTGTATGTATCTCTCCAAAAAGGGAACAGTTTAGTCTTAAGTACAGGCAAACTAGGCCAATGTGCAATATTTCGAAGCTCTTGTCGGCACCTCAGACGACGATAAACTGTATAAAAAATGAGACTTATCTCAAGAGATTTCAGCACGCCATATACCTTCTATTCCCAACTATCTTATCTAAAGTCCTCACGAAGGATGTGCTTCAAATATTAATATCGAAAGTTTCGCTATGGACCTTTAAAAAGACGTCATTTTTATCTGATTCGGAATACTAATAGAGCTTTACCTACCTCCTCAAGATCAAGCTCTGCGGTTAGCTCGGTAAAAGTGTTTCGTAATAGGGTTTTATGCTTTATTTTGCAGATTTGGGGACAGTGTCATATTTCTGCGTAGTATGTGTTAGCTATTTTCAAGAATTCGGTAAAAAAGATAAAATAATTTATTGAGTTTCCGCTGAGGAGTATGGGTCATAGCGAATAGTTATGAGATAATTCCATTATTATGTAAAATTGTTTTAATTTAAATTTCAATAAAAGATATATTCTTTGGTGTTTTTTAAATTTTTCACTTGAAAGGGCCACGGTTCCTTTTGTGATCGATGTTGTATTTTCTTTTTTATAGAAAAAAAAACGATTATTAATATTTAACTAAACAGTCTAACTTTGGTGGAGAGTTACACTCTCTTTCTCTGTGACTTTCTCTTGTAGCTTTCCAAGATTTTCTCTCTCAACAAACATTTATCTCCCCAATAAATAAGATTTGTTTTAATATTTAAAGGATTTAAAGACGTTAGCCTTATGAAACCTTTTTAACCTTGAAAATGGGGGTGACAAATTAAAAAAACTTTGATTTTGTGACCAGATTGACTTTTGAAACACCATGTATTGTATTCAATATACGAGTACTTGAATGGTATCCAAATATCGATTTATAAAAGTATTTAATATCCTTGTATCGATACCTAAAACATTTCGATAGTATCGATTCCACTCCTCACAAGTACGATGAGCAAAAAGTGGAATACCTCCAATTTACGGAAATCGACTGAACAAATATAGTAGATTTCCCTGGAACTCTTTCACACTCACGCAAAGGTAATGGCAATGGGAAATCATCAGAAAAATTTATTATTGTTATTTCCTTTTGAGTTGAATGTATTTTGGTTGAGTAGGCAATATGTAGCACACATGTATGCGAGTGATTCATCACCATTGACTAAACAAATAAGTATTAATATGAGAGACTTGAGTTTTTGATGCATAGCATACGGCTACAAACTTACTAACTTAAAAAGTCTTAAAAACAATTTTCCAACTTTTTAATTTGCAAATTCAGTTACATTGTTATTGACAGATGGATTATTTGAAAAGCTTAAATGAATGAGTAGAAATCTTCAAAATTATTTTTTAGTTCAAGTTTTTTTAAAGGACACATTGATTAAAATTGTTTGTATATAAATTGATAAAAAAACCAGTAGTATTGTGCATTATTGCATTTATTTTGTTTTATGAGCCGGTAGCCTTTTTGCCAAAAAATATTTGTAGTAGTAGTAGTATAAATTGAGATAAGAATCAAAACAGCTAATTTTTTCATCCACAAAATTGTTTGTGCTGAAAGCTGAAACCATTTTTCAATCTTTAACGGGAAATTGAAGAAAATTTCAAGAAATTTTCCCTCTTCTTTCTTCAGAGGATGTTTAATAGTATTAAAAACATCGAAATTTTTCTCAATGCTAACTATTTGGTACTAAAATATTTACTAAAAAAGTTCGTTTTTTTACATTAAAAATATTCTATTGTTTTTTTTTACGAAAATTTTCTGTAGGCCTAGAAAACGTGCCTTTTCCGTTAATTTTTCCAAAAAGATAATCAAGATTTAATAAAATCCCCACCAAAAGAATAAAGTTTAAAAACAAGTATGTACAAGTCAAAATTTCTAGTGAGGATTTAGTTAAAACAAGACCAATCTTAGGGAGGTGTGGAATATGTATGCCGGTGACGTCACAATGTTATTCGGGATTATATTAATTAACAGAAAAGGAAAAACAGATAGTCCTCAAAATTTAGAAATTAACCAGAAACAAGCTGCTAGTTAATTTCCGTTACTTGAAGAAAAAAATTCTTACAGTGTTTTCTATGCTGCTACGCAGACATCAGCGCTCCCAAAGACAGTTTAGGCAAGAGAACGGATTTTGTGTACTTTTCCAGCCTTGAGAGTTAACCGCTACATTAAAAGAGCAATTAGTGCTACCATGATTCCTTCCAATCCCACACCATCTCCTAATTGTCTATCTTTTCTCACCATCAAGGGACAGTTAAAGCGGTGGAGCAGACACACTCCCACAAGCGTGTGACACGGTCACTAGACCATATGCTCCGCTTGACGAAGGATGAGCAAAACAGGATGTCCCCAGGCTAGAAGGTGCCTCACGGAATTTGTGCAACCAATGGTGCGGAATCGTACTCCGATTTGGTCGCAACACTAACCGTTTTTCGATGTAGAAAAGCAAATGGAGATATTTATACACGGTGTTTCAAAAGTCTGTTTCGCGGCTTTTATTTTAAACCAAAGTCTCCTAGGGCCATGGCAATAAGGTCCACTCCTAGTTATTTGCCCTGGAAAATCCATTCATATGACTTACAACGCCCCTAGCGGCGAAATAAAAAAATGTTTAAAAAATTAATTCAAAGGAGATAGAGCAAAAACCTCAGTGAGAGTATTGTTGCCACCGTTATGAATAACTCACTAAAACAATTTTATGGAAATATCGTGAATATTCACGGAGATATTCGCATGTGGAAATAGCACTTTTTCAGACATCAAAAAAGAAAAAGCTCGTAAATTTTTCAGTTGCATTATGTAGATTTGTTTTTTTAGTCAAATAAATGCAAAATTTAGTCAAAAAACTTAAAAAACTTGCACATTTACGAACTTTTTCTTTTTTGATGCTTGAAAAAGTGCTATTTTCACATGCTAATATCTCCGTGAATATTCGCAATATTTTCATGAAATTTTTTCAGTGAGTTTTTCATAACGGTGGCAACAATACTATCACTGAGGTTTTTGCTCAATCTCTTTTAGTTTTTTAAATTTTTTTAAAATTTTTATTTCGCCGCTAGGGGAGCTGTAAGTAATCTGAATGGTAATCTTACCTGTAAGTAATCTTACCTGGGGGTATACCTTGCTTCCAAGACCCTAGGAGACTAAGGTTTCAAATAAAAGCCGCGAAACAGACTTTTGAAACACCCTGTATAACACGAGTTAAACCTATAACATGAGTTTGTACTAATAGGAAAAATATTTTATGTGCTCAGATTTGGCTATGCAAATAATACGATTAAATGTATTTTTATTAAATGAAGAAATAGAGAGTAGTTCCTAACATGTTGTGAAGATATTGAAATAACACTAAAGTCAACTATCTTTTCTTTAGAAATAAAATAAGAAAATTTGTAATGATTTTGAAAATTTGGATATGAAAATAAGAGTGAAGGAATTTGGTGCAGGTTTGATGCTCTATGGATCATTTACTACATAATAAAACTAAAAATATATTTATGAAATTAATGCCTAGCATCTTCAGGTTATCTTTAAAAGTAGTGCTTAATTTTATAAACCAATAAAAATAAAGTCGATATGTTTGAAAAAATTTCCATTGAAGGAGCAATATAAACATACTTTTCCAACTTTAATATCATATTTCAACATTATTAAATCAATTTAAAATTATGTAAAACGATGTCGATGGTTGCATTGTTCTATAGAAGTTGATAACGCATGTAGAAACGCGAGAAGCGAGAAAACTTAACCCTTTAAAAATGTCTATCTTTTCAAAATTCCTATCTACACGTATTTAATAGAGAAGACCTAATTAAACTTGATACAGTACGCAGCGGAATAACTTGTTCCCATTTTTGCTGAGAGTGATAAAATTCTCCATCAGTAAAATTAAAATGTAAGGGCCAATATATTTTATTCAAGCACTTTCCTAAAAGCAACATACGTACATTCTAACATGATTATACAGCAAAAAGCTCAACAAGGCTGATTTAACAAATTCCTCACCCGCATCTGGGTGCCGTCACTAGTCACACAGTTGCCATCCGTTTTCTATGTTTTGATGCAATGAATGTATCGTTTGGCCTTCGGCAGTGGAACTGAAGTGCTCTGATGAGTGTTCGATTAATATATGATCTGACCTGCTGCTGAATTTCAGGTGTGACTCTCAGATTGAGCGAACATTTTAGATGAATATTACAACATAGTAGTTGCATCTTTATATAAAAATGAGATATTTTTTTAAGAACTGTAATGGCGATACGTATACGTAGTGGTACTTTGAAGTGGTGATTGGTTACCACTTGAAAAAAAGAGTCAATCGCTTTGCGGTTCTTAAAAGTTGTTATCACTTTTTCAAATGTTGATCCACCTACACCTCAAAACACCAAAACCTGTCATCTCTAAAGAGTTAGACTTCTAGAATCGCTAGAGCACTGTTGAATAACACTGTGAAAAACTTTTGTCTCTCATAATCATTGCTGATAACATAACTTTCCAGATTGTTTACAGTTTAGGAATATTTTCATTTTCATGGTTTACAAAAAGGCAGTCACTTTATATAATCTTTTAATATTTATATTATATCACTGTTTATTTATGTATATTAGGGGAGGTAATAATTAGCAAATGAACGTTATTTACACTCCCCGGAACAACAAAAAAATGAAGCTTAGAAATATTTTTTTACCCTTTTTATGTAAAAAAAATTATTTAAACCTTTTTCTTGTAAAGGGAAAAAAAGAAGACAAAAAGAGTATCATGAATAAGGCAGTAAATCTTTTTTTATTAGCCATATTTCAAAAATCAATCAAACTATCAAAACTTAGGAGTTCAATCTTGTTCATCAGTCAAAGAAAATACCACTATGAATCGATCAAAATCTTCATTTGTTAGATATTATAATGAGAGATTAAGAATTAATGAACACTTCAAATTAAAGTGTTTTTGTATAGTGTCACGTGGGGTAAGTGGGACCCCTTTTTGGTCTAGTGCAGCGGTTCTCAAACTGTGCTCCGTGGAGCCCTTAGGGCTCCGCCAAGCATTTCCACGGGCTCCGCGAAGAAATTTGAAATAAATACGTTGATAATTTCTAATTTGCGTTGCTCTGAAATGTTATATAAATACTTTCTGCTAGGTGTTTCTTGTTAAGAACTTACTTTTGCTCCTTCCTTGCACTAGGAATCGATCAATATCTTCATTTGTTAGATGGGTCTTTCCCAAAAAAACCGTACATTTCATGTTTAAAATTTGAAAAATAAATTTCGAATTATTTCAAAAATTTTTTGCCTGAATATCAGCTAAGATTCTAAGCTTTTCAGGGATAAAAAATTTAAGTTGTTTAAAATAATAATTTTATTTATTTTGAAAGGTTTTGATCAAAGAAGTGAAAGGTTTTTTCTACTCTGTTACATGAATAGAATTTGATTTTTTAATGTTAATAAAAGTAATAAAGATTGTAATTACCTTAATATCTTTGAATATGCTGTGCTTTATTAGTACTCTCGCGCTTTTAGTTGGGTGGCTTATTACATAAAAATGCCCTGAAACTGCAAAATGTGATACTTTCATGAAACTTTCAGGGATGTTAGATAATCATATAAGAACTAAAAAATCGATGGGAGCCCAAAATTTTGGGGCGTGGTTTGACCGTTATGACGTCATAACAAGATGGCGACCAAGGCCCTATATTCGGTTGTTTTAATGACAGAAAGACATTTTTGGGGTCAAATATTATGTTTTAAGGGTCAAAAAACATGATTCTGATGACAAAACGTGCAATTTGTTTTAAAAAGTAACTAAAATTTAATAAAAGCACAAAATAATAATACAGTCTATCGCCAGTTGCGCCAAAAAAAATTTGTAAAAAAATTATTTTTTTTGACGGTTTTATGTGTTTTTTGGGGTGCTGATTCTAAATATATAGTTCACTTCCACGTGGAAGGTCGGCTTCATATCAAAAAACGCAAAAATATGTGAAAAAATCGCAAAATTTTTACTCTTTCTTCGCATTTTCGCTTATATTTTAAAAAATATTAGTTTCTCGAAAATTATTTAAATAACAAAGTTGGAGTAGATAAAATTTCCTACAAAATGCACTATTTAATTTTTGTTTTCCGAAGAATAGTTTTGACTTTATAACACACTGAAAAACAGAGAAACAAACATCCTCTGTTTAAATTATGCTGTGTTAAAATTATCTGTTTTTCAATGCGTTATAACGTCAAAACTATTCTTCGGAAAACAAACATTAAAGGATGCATTTTGTAGGAAATTTTATCTACTCCAACTTTGTAATTTAAATAATTTTCGAGAAACTAATATTTTTTAAAATATAAGCAAAAATCCGAAGAAAGAGTAAAAATTGTGCGATTTTTTCGCATATATTTGCGTTTTTTGATATGAAGCCGATCTTCCACGTGGAAGTGAACTAAATATTTAGAATCAGCACCCCAAAAAACATATAAAACCGTCGAAAAAAAATAATTTATTTACAAATTTTTTTGGCGCAACTGGCGATAGACTGTATTATTATTTTGTGCTTTTATTAAAATTTAGTTACTTTTTAAAACAAATTGCACGTTTTGTCATCAGAATCATGTTTTTTGACCCTTAAAACATAATATTTGACCCCAAAAATGTTTTTCTGTCATTAAAAGAACCCAATATAGGCCCTTGGTCGCCATCTTGTTTTGACGTCATAACGGTCAAACCACGCCCTAAAATTTTGGGCTCCCATCGATTTTTTAGTTCTTATATGATTGTCTAACATCCCTGAAAGTTTCATGAAAGTATCACATTTTGCAGTTTTTTTGTAATAAGCCACCCAACTATTTATGTTATTTTTTAAATTTTGAAACTGTTTGTGGAAGATTAGTGCAAAAATATTTAAAAATTTGAAATATACCTAGATAAAAGTTTATTCCACAGCTTATATTCTTATTGAAAAAATATTATTATTTTTGTAATAGCTAGTGTTGTTCCAAATTGTAGGGAACACTTTTAATAAAATTTTTAGAATTATTTTACACTGGAATGCAAAAAAAGTGTGATGTAACAGAGTGGAAATTTTTGTAACAGTGGAAAATCTTACATTCATGGAACAAAAATACCATGATTTTGTAGTAAAAATCAATTCAATCATTTTACTTACAATCTACATTTTATAAGTAACACCAGAAGATATGAAACAAAAATTATGATTTCAGAATAACGTCAATATTTTTGGGAAATAAATAATGTATGTTGCACTCTTTAATTAAAATTTTGGATGAGGGATATATTGTTCTAGATATATTTTATATCGAGGGATATATTGTTCTCGAATCATTTGTTCTAGAATCTATGTGAATATAAGAAATGTCTTTTTTATCAGCTTTAAATAATTTATTACTTTTCCATATTTACTTTTTAAGCTCCTTACTTTTACTTTTTTGTCAACCCCCATGTCTTCTGACACCCCCTGAAAACTACACATATTTGTAGGTTGAACTGCGAATAGCTGTACTTTAAAACTCTCTGCTTATTCGCTTCATCTATGTTAACATTTAATCTTCAACGTTCTTGATAACGACGTTGTCGCTAAGCGTTAGTTTCTTTCTTCATTTTCTTCAAAAAATATCAAATTTGAATTTAATAATTACCAAATGTATCAGAATATGCATTAGAATCAAAGCTAAGAAATATGTATAGACGTAAGGTTATAAATTCTAAAAAAAATATCATCACTTGTTTTTTGTCCACTCTGTTATACTGTTTACGTAACAGAGTGGAACGTAACAGAGTGGAAAATTCAGCCTAAAATTAGAATTGTGGCTTTTAATTTCAACTGAATGAAAAAAATAAAGCATTAGTTAAAATTTATTAGTAATGTTAATCCTAAATGTAATTTGTTTTATAAAAAGTACCTAATAGATTATTATAAAAAGGTGTAACAGAGTGGAAGTGGTTAAAGCAATCATTGAAAGAAATTAAATCTAGCCTTCTCTTCGAAATTCCAATCCACTATGGCTCTCCGGTAAATACTGTTGACAACTTCAGTAAAATTTAATTTTTATATTAAGATATCAATGTAACAAAGTGGAAAAATGAAAAGACAAAAAAACTGGGACACGAAGAAAAAAATATGTAACTCCGAAATTAAAAATAAAATAAAATATGTGTTTTGTCAAAATTGTTTAAAATGTTGCGTTTAATTAATTGTTATAAAACTTATTATCCTAACTTGCAACCTGATCATTCAAAACAATTTTAAATGTGATAAATTTTAGAGTGGGACATGCTGTTTTCTGTGCTTCCTTTACGAAAAATGGCATTTTAAAGAAATAATATTTTATTTTTATGTTTTTAAAAAATACCCAACTAGACATAATAAAATGAAGATTCTGAAACAATGAAAACTAATTTTCCCAAACTATATTTTTATCAATTTAAAAAATATTTACTTCTCGGACGCAGTTTGTACGTTTTTTTTTGGGAATGACCCAGATATTAAAATGAGTGATTAAGAATTAATGAACACTTCAAATTAAAGTGTTTTTGTATAGTGTCACGTGGGGTAAGTGGGACCCCTTTTTGGTCTAGTGCAGCGGTTCTCAAACTGTGCTCCGTGGAGCCCTTAGGGCTCCGCCAAGCATTTCCAGGGGCTCCGCGAAGAAATTTGAAATAAATACGTTGATAATTTCTAATTTGCGTTGCTCTGAAATGTTATATAAATACTTTCTGCTAGGTGTTTCTTGTTAAGAACTTACTTTTGCTCCTTCCTTGCACTAGGAATCGATCAATATCTTCATTTGTTAGATATTAAAATGAGTGATTAAGAATTAATGAACACTTCAAATTAAAGTATTTTTGTTTTTTGGTCTAGTGCATTTTTGTAGCTCAATAGAAAAATTTTGAGCGGGTTAAATTTAAACTTATTGACTTATTTCATTTAAAGACTTTATCAATAAACAAAAAAATATTATTAGTTTTTAAAATAATGTTTTACATTTTTCTTAACTGGTCTTTTTTTAAAAATGAGATGGGTGGACCCACTTACCTCAAGAGATGGGGTAAGTGGGTCACCCACTGTTCATTTATATTTAAAGCAATCAAAACTTAAAAGGAATTAAGTGGGTCTTACATGATAAAGTACAGAAAATTTCTATGTAAAATATTTTATTGTAACTGTATCCATGTTTGAGAAATCTACTCACATTGCAATCAGTATGACATGGTAAGATTAGAATGAAAAACAAAATAAGTATTTTAAAGAATGTTTTTAAAGGCCAAAGGGATATGTTTTGTTTTAACATATAGAAAAAACATAATAAGGTTGATTAAGATTTATTTTGGCACATAAACAGTAAACATTGTTGGATAAAAAAGAAATCGGACACACTAAATGAAAATGAGCACTATTAAGGAGATATTTCACTTTACTCACCATCACTTAAATTAAATCGCAAAATTGATATAAATGTCGATCAGATTAATTATAATTTTTGATAAACTTTGAAGTTGTGAGTAAAAGGTCTTTTAACCGAAATTTTCTGAAAATATTGGGGGAAATTGCCCCTATAACCCCCTTAAATCCGCCCACGTCTTCAGTTATAGTTTCTATATCATTTGGGACCCTCTAGAACCACTTACATCATAATAAGAGGTCTCACTTACCCCATAAAAAGGGGTCCCATGTACCCCATAGTGTGGGGCCCCACTTACTCCAATAGGCTAAAATTACGGGGTAAGTGGGATCCCCCCCCGTTAAACACTTGCAGTTTGTATTTTAAGTTAAACTTTGCACAACAGTTCAATAAATATCAAAATATAATGAAAACTTAGCTGGAAATACTTCTTTGAAAAATGCATCTTGATCTCTCCAAAAAATTCATTCTGGGAATCTATTTTAAATTAGATCTATAATCTTAAAAATAAATAAAACAAATCAACTTAAGCAAAACCCATCAGTGTGACAAACTGTAGCATAATAAATGCGAGTAAGTGTGAAATTTCTTGTACATAATTAAGTTTAAGAGGGTGACCCACTTACCCCAAGTGACCCTACTGCTTTTTATATAATTTTAGTTTATTAGATTAAGTATCTTTTGCTATGCGATTCTTAATTAGTAATTGTGAACAGAAAACCAATGTCTCTAAAAGTTTTAAAAAGCTTCAAAAATTTTTTCATACAAAAATACATAGTATAAAATTTTTCTCCATCATGAAACCTTACTCAAAGGTATCAAAAGTGATGTAATTTCACCTATAGTTGCTAAAAAATCAGTATAATTCTTGCTAGAACATATTAAAGAAACTCAAGATAATTCCCCTTTAAATAAATATTATCCTTACAAGCATATAGTCAAAATTCTTTGAAAAATAGATCGAGTTGTGGTAATGATAACAAAGCGAACACTTTTTCCATCCGAAAAGCATCCAAGCAAACCTGCTAATGGATTGTTGAAGTCAAACTCGTGTTAGTGTGAAGGTAATCTCTCAAGAGGGTGGGAGAAAATAAATGGCCTCCAAAGAGCAGTCAATTTAACCAATTGCAACCCCATTAAGCTTGTTAAGAAGTAATAGAATGTGAGATAGAAAAATAATTGAGATACAGCATTGACATCAACATTACGCAGATGAACTTACATTTTGAAGGCCATAGGTTGGAAGGAAAGGAAAACCGGAGAATGTTTGCCTTTTTTCTCTCCAAAACCTTATTTTAAAATTTAGTAAAAGTGATTTTATTTGTTTAACATATGCCTTACATGTGCTTATTAAAATTACCTTATCTTTATTTACAAGAAGAGATGGAAAACGTATTAAATATCCAACACACAATTTATAAATAAGTATCGATGTTAAGAAACAAAATTTTCTTAGTGAGGAGGCAAAAACTATGAAATGTGAGGAATTGAAAGTAATTTGCATCTTCCAGTCAAGATAAAAATAATGGTACCCAATTTGTAATATAATTAACATAACTATTGTTATTTTCATAATATAGTTAATGTAATGCTTAAAATATTTCATGTAGTTAATTTTATTGCATCCTTCAATTTAAACTGCATCATTTTTTATTTATATTTTTTATGATTACCAAATTCATTTCCTATTATTAGGTATAGCACTTATAACAACATTCAGTGAAGTAAAGCTTCTGAATCTCAATTTTCTTAAACTATGTATTTTTAATATATATATATAATATATATTAATATTGATGTCGTTTAAACATTTTAAAATTAATAAACGTTTTATAAACGTTAAAAAATAATTACTAAAAACATTAACAAATGTTAAACAAAATTTTTATAAACAAGTTTTTAATTTAAACTTGCTGCTCATTAAACATTTTTACACAAAACATTTAACCAGGCATTTTTAAACAAACCTAATAAAAATTAGATTAAAAATTTAAAAGTACCTAGGTATTTTGATGTAATAAATTAATATTACATCAAATATATATATATATTTGATGGATTATATATATTTGATGTATTGTATTTATAATTTCTTATTGAAGTAAACTATAATCTAGAAAGAATTAAAATTAAAAGTGTTTGGACATTTCAGGCTTTTTTTAAATTATAGATATTTATATCTTATTTGAATTCATTGGAAAATATTAAATAAAAATATCAAAATTGGAACTCAATGAAATTTTATGCGTCAAAATAAAGCAAAATCCCTTTTATTTATTTTTAACTGTCATTAAAAGTAAATATCATGTTTTTTATTCGTCATTAAATAATGTTTTTATTATTATTAAATTTCCATCATTAATTTCCTGGTATTCTTCCATTTCTGCATGCTAGGTGGATATAATGATATAATGGTTATTAATTTAGGTCATGTTTAAAAAGCCCTTTTAGTATAAAATATTGTAATTTTGGTATCCTTTTGGATCTCCACCATAAGAATCAAGAATCTAATGATAAAAATTGATTCTTTCACTTATAGCTTCTGCATAACCAAAGGAAGAAAATGTTATAGGTTATAGGCATATTAGAAAAGGGGCTTTTAATATTATATTTTTTAATAAATATTTTCCTATCTAATGAGGTCGACGTCTGATAACTTTTGCTAACTGTTTCCGCCTGGATACAATATGAAAAGCTCCCGTCCTGTTATCAGTTAGGAGGTTTTCTTAAACCATTGACGTTATTAACTTATCGCCTTCTGGCTGTGGGAATCAAAAGTAAGTACACCTGGTTAAAACACATCGGTCGAATGAAAACAATCGGAAATATCTGGAAACTCCAATCGGTGTTTGTGGGGATTTGATAGCACTTTATTTTTTATTATTATAAGAATGCTTGAATCATTCTCCTTATTTAGAATTGTTAGGTCTTCCTCAGATAATAAAGAGGGGAAAAAAGAGAAAGGATATATTATCTATCAAGAGATCATAAGAAGTTTTGAAAGCAAATAAAAGATAAATATACATCTGGAGAAAAATCTAGAGTTCCAGGAGGAATTATTTTGGATAACTATTTGTTCTTAAAGAACTTGAAGTTATAATTATTTATTCCTTTTAATTATAAATATTCTCAGAAATCGAAACAAATACTCGACTCTCTTGAAGTTATAATTATTTATTCCTTTTAATTATAAATATTCTTAGAAATCGAAACAAATACTCGACTTTGATGCTTTCTAGTTCTTGGAAAATGACAGATATATATTTGTAAAAGAAGTAATTCTTCCATATTTACAGAAATAATACAAATTAGGTATGGTTTATATTTTTGGTGATTAACTACTTTATTAACGTAATACCTGTAACCGTAACACATATGAAAGCAAAAATAATAAAGGAATTTTTTATTAGAAAAATAATGATACAAAAATAGGGAGGTACAGGAAAATTATTTCGGAATTATTTTAAATTTTCCCTGGTACAGAAGGTTGGTTCATTTTCCCTTGATTTTTTTCATTTGTATTACGGGAATGTATTTTACAAAATTACTACTCATCGAGATAATAAAGTAAATTGGGGCAAAATTTTTTTCTGGAATATAAGAGTAAAAAGGCTAATGATTTTTACAGTTATGGTTTTCTATAACTCATGTTACTAATAATTATCCTTAAAAAGTGTAAAGGGGAAGAAAAATGTTTAAGATGTTTGAAGGTTTTTGAAAACTAACTTTCATAGTTGATTTTTAACAGTTTTTTTAAGATATGGTCTGTAAGAAGATAGAATCACCAGATCCTTTCCAGAGAGGTTAAGACATAATCATTGTATCAATTGTAAATAATAAACTTTAATAATAATAACTTAATAAAATTCCAGTATTTAGCTTTGTACAAGGCGAATGCAAGAATACACACACGCCTGTATAAAGAAAATATTAAAATTTTTATGCAAACTGCGGATAATTTAAACTCCAGTATATGAGTACAGTTTCCTATTCCTCTTTCAGGCAAAAATAAATTTTCTTCACTTATAAGACAAATACTTCTGACCTTACATGTGCTTGGTAAAAAATAAATTATCTTTATTTACAAGAAGAGATGGAAAACGTATTAGTTATCCAGCACACAATTTGTAAATAAGTAGATATTCATGTTAATAAACAAAATTTTCTAAGTGAAAAAGGAGACAAAAAGGTATGAACAAGGTATCGTAAATATAATTGTTATAAAGTCTTTCTTTGAAGGGGAAAAGGATGATACCCAATTTATACTATCATACTTTTCCTTAAACGAAATTGGGGTGGTAGCAGCTACAAAAGCTACGTAAAAATCCCTCAATTTCACGGTAACATCAAGGGGGAAAGCTGCACAAACGATTTTTGCTGTTCGACTTCAAAGTAGCTACTGTCACCACAGTACCGATCGTGACGGACAGGAGATTTTCAGTTAACACGTGATCGATCCAACACGTTGAGATTTGTGGATGCCGTGTTTATTTTCAATGGAGATATTCTTCAGTAGGTTAAAAATAAGTTCCATCTTTTTGTAAAGAAACTTTGAAGTTCCTTAAACTTTGTTTTAACATTATATTTTTTCTCTATAGCTCTACATTTGTATTTTAAAATTGTATTTTTATTTTATGGAGATGCAATCTATCTGTCATGTTCACAAGTCCCGAAAGGAACAACCAAAAAAATTGCTCATCCAAAAGAGGAAACATTAATTATTACACATCTGAAGGAATTCCTTCATTTATTTTACTTTGCTATACTGTATTTCTAGGAAGGGATACGTTTTATCAGATGAAGAGAAGCCAGATAAATTTACTGCCTTGGTGATAAAAAACAAACAGGAGTTTCCGACATAGTCAAGTGGAGGCAATAAGCCTATAACGGAAATGTTGATGCCCTGTTAAGTGTGAACCAAACTCTTCTTTAAAATATTCTTGCGTAGAAAAATAGGCGAAAAGTAGAAATAATTTTGTTACGCAGTTTCTTTATATTATGTTAATATTTCTAATTTTAATTAACAAAGCACAACTAATATCTCTCAGAGAAATTAGATTACTTATTTTTATTACAATTACACTAGTCGACAGTGGTTTTCTAACAACAACCAAATAACTGTTTTTGTTACTAACTCATGTAGTTATTTAAATATCTGCAAGTAAAAAAGTTCCACTACGTCCCATTTTTGCGTAACAAAAATTTTCGATTTTCTGCTTTTTTGCTTAATTTTTGCGTTTTAAACGTCATTTTTGTCCAGTAGCAACCCTGCAATCCCATCCAATTAGTTTATTTCTAGTATCCCAGTATGTAGACATTCTTTTAAAAGTGTGGCGATGTTTTTGTACTGCAGTTCATTTTTAAAATTGAATAGTTTTCAGTGTAAATTTTGCACATTTATGTACAATATGTTTTGCTTAATTTGGGTACGGTCTAAATTACAATTCAACGGTAATATTTTACAGAAAAAGTGGGAAAAGGTTTTTCCCCACTGATTTGGGTCCAAATAGGTGACTAAAATAAAATCTGGGCTCCTCACGTGTGTTGCAGAAGTTAGAATGTGGCTTTTTTAAGTACGTAAGAGTCAACAGTAGTTCTATGCAAATTATTATCCCTATAGTATGGGGAGGACATTCAAATTATCTTAGTTATTTAATATC
The DNA here is from genome assembly GCA_024610705.1 of Tetragnatha versicolor. Classification (NCBI taxonomy): domain Eukaryota; kingdom Metazoa; phylum Arthropoda; class Arachnida; order Araneae; family Tetragnathidae; genus Tetragnatha; species Tetragnatha versicolor. The sequence goes on from JANDEH010000007.1 coordinate 52,123,897, forward strand.
ATTGACAAATACAGAAAAAGCATTTGAAAAAGTATTTAAAAGGACTTTTTTCGCCATTAAGTGAAGGCAAACCCAAAGTCAGTATGAACCTCTGATTAAAAAAGAATTCGCGACCCTGCTTATGAAGGAAAATTTAATAAAACGCATTATCAGCTTGAAAATGGTTTTCAGAAGAGTGGTAAGATGATTTTTAGAAAATAGGACCGATAAAAATGTTTTAATCCCAATAGAAGGTTCTCTTTAGTCTTACCAAGCCATAGAATGTTGAGCATCACCCAAAATTCATATTTTACATCCACGTTTGAACTTATTTCCGGAAATTATCACTGTAGTCCATCATAAACAAGGATAAAGATTCCCTTAGGACATTTACTCAATACATATGTCACTGCGAAATAGCAATTTTGGGCTACAGCTCTAGGTTCATTGAAAGAGGAGATTTAACGCCACTTAAGAGACAAAAAGTGATAAAATTGCATCGTATTTAATGAATGTTTTAGGATTTTTAGTTTTATATTGTCTGAAACATGTATGTAATCTAAATTATGATAGTATTTTATGCTAAAATTATGAGATTAATTTTTAAAAAGGAGTGTTTTCAACGCTTTTGTCAGTTTCTTACAGTACAAGTGCAATATTTGTAACAAAAAAACTGTACGTGCTGCAGCTTTTTCACAACTATATCTGAATTCTACACCCTAAAATTAGTCGGAAATACCTAATCTCATTTTTGTTAGGGAAAAAAAGTTGAAATTTGTCGTCTAGTGTTATTAGTATAAGTATACTTGCTTACTTCTGTGATATGTAGCAAACACATAATTGAATGTAGTATTGAATGAAACCTTAAAAATGTTAGGAAACTTCAGTTATTTTTATTACAATTGGAATAAGTTGAAATTATTAAATATCATCCTATATTAAACTTAATTTTTAATTGAAAATCTGTAATATGAATGCAGGCTTAAGGGGACGCGCTACCTCTGTTTAGACAAAATTTTATTTTACATAGTATTGAACATATATATAGTATTTATTTTACAATGTATTTGAACACCAAATTTTGTGAGTGTAAATCAGTAATTGTAGGAGGAGTAGCATTTTAAAAACCTCTTAAATTTTAAATTTTCTTTTAAAAAACTCATAAAATTTGAATTTTTAGAAATTTCAAATTAATATTATGTTTAATTTAAGGCAATTACATATTTTACCAACAGAAATTATAAAATAACAATGAATTTTAAGATTTTTTCCAGAAAAGTACCGCGTCCCCTTAATCATTAAGTATGCAAATTGTGTTTGATTATTTTAAAATGATTTAATATACAAATATAATAAACACATAAAATAAATTTCAATATGAAATCATAAATCAATTTATTTTAATTAAAAGCAAGGACTTTTTGCAGAAGAATGAAAAAACTGTTAAAATGTTTATTCTTATTTTACTCATTTTAAAAAATAATGTACCTAACTATAATTTTGTTAGTTCATTTTACCAAAAGCTAAAGCTACTAAATTTTGTACAATAGTTTATTTTCAATTAATACCACGATTATTTTCCCCATTAAAATATTCCTTCTGTTATATATTTAGCATGAAGGATCTTTCAGAAAGTTATTCATGTTCAAGAGAAAATTAACTTAAATAAATATCTCCTTATAAAATATATTCTTCTGATTACATTTAATATGTTTAAAATTGTCAAGGATTAAAATTTTTAAATTGTAAACTATTCTCCTGCTTTCCATTAGAATTGCATTTTTTAAATTGCCTCATAACACAGGGATTAATGTTTTAAAATATATCTTTGAATTTTTTTCCTCAATTTAAACTAGACAACACGCAATATTTTTTATTCGTGAATAATTGAAGATTGCGTGTAGACTGGTTAACAGAACATAGTAAGAAAACTATCTTCGGTCTAGTTGTTATCTATGGTTCTTCTAGGTTTTAGATGTCATCGTCTTATTTTAATAAAAATAGAAAACCCTTTATACGTATTTTGCTTTGCATTAATATTATATTTTTGCTTGTTAAATAGCATGTAAAATATAATGTTTAGCTGCACAAACTTGGTCAAAACTGAATTTCTAAAAATCAAATAGTTTTCTAGATCTCTTAAAGATATAAGCTGAAATTAATTTCCATGCCTCTGTTTTAAGTTCTTTTTAACTGCTTGACCTTAATAGACCCTAGTATACTCTGATTATATTTTTGTAGTTAGCATCCAAATTTTTAATACTACAACTATTATTAATAGTATTAAGAAACGGTTGTTTGTAAAAAAAGAAATTACTGAACAAACAAAAAAATTCATGATTTGATATAAACTCATTGTTAAATATATTTTTACTGGAATGATTTTTATGTTGCTGTGGGGGAAATGGAGGGCTCAGAATTAAAATGGACCAAGTCCACTTTTTGTCATTTTTGAGTTAGCAACGCTATAACATGCACCAACTATGTAAAATTTCAGTGCAATAATGAACCAAGTCCTAGTTCTGATAATATCCGCTCGGCAGCAGCAAGTTCTGGTGCGTTAACATGTAATTTCCTATGAAGCTTTAACTTTAAACGTCTGTAGCTCAAAAGTAGCTAAAGTGGACTTGATCTATTTCTATTCTGAACCCTCCAAATATCAGGGATATCGAAGTTATGCTCAGTGCTAATCATTTTAATTTATTTTATTTTTCAATACAGGATATACTCGTCGATAAGACGAACTTCGTTATGCCAAAACCTCTATTTTTCGAAAAATATTTTCTCCCTAGACGTTAGTTACGTATTCCTCTAATTTACTCCTCTATTGACTTAATATTCCGAAAACTCTTTATTTCGAAATGTTTTACCCGTCCCTTCGACACTTCGTCCTACTGAAAGTATACTTTATTTCAGATACTAGGCTATTAAAAGTTCTTAATTTCTAAAGGTGAGTATAGACGACCAACTTGGATGTCAACATGTGATGTTTGTCTGTTGTGAAGTCCGGATGACTGATGAAAAATCAGGTTGTCGATTTGATCGTACTCGTCCACTTTAAATTCGTGGAGTGCGGAGCTTAATCAGAATATTTTTAAGACGAAAGTAAAAAACTCATATTTCAAAAATTAAAAATAATATAATTTTGTCACACATTCAAAATAAAACCATAGTTAATTTAAACTTAACCAATCCCTTTTAATCAATCCCTTATACTTCATACTAGATAAACTTTACTCATACTATTTCTGTACAATTAGTTTTTTCACAGTACCAGTAATAAAATTACAATAATTTTGTTGGGCATTTAAACAATTAATTTTGTGATTGAAGAAAGCATATACAATGCTAATAAATGTGAAAATTATTTTTAAAAAATTAAATCTAGCGAATATCTAACATAAACAAATATTTAAGCACAAAATATTTATTTCAAGTCAGCAAAACCCTGTTTTGTTTGGATACAAATATAATAGAACTATGATGCTATTAGAGTAGTTTCGTCTCTTTTAATAATTAAGTATTAAGAATTAGAGAAAATGAATACCCCAAATGGAAAATGTACACGTTTTTTTAAACACGTGTCGTTGTTTATTATCAGTTTTTGTAGCACTAAATCAAATTCAAACATTTAAATAGGTTTTGTGTTTGATATAATTTTGACTAGGTTTGCAAGAAACACCAGAGAATGTTTTAATATCAGTTTTGACCTAGATTTTAAACTTATCAGAACCAAACCAACAGATGTTTCTGCTAATATGCATGTCAACGTACTGAAACAAGATTCAATAATGGAAATTTTTCAGTAGAGTCAATTATTCAGGTCAGATGAGAAAGTTGTTTGGATATTAAAAGGATTTATCAAACAACATACTACGTAGTACATATTTTAAATGAGAAAATTCTCGAATTATCTTACATCTGTATATTTTCCCCAGAAAACAGGACAGTTTTGTACTAAAAAGAAATTTTTATCAATGTTTTTCCACTCAAAGCTACAGTTATTGCAACAACAAAAAATTTCTAGAAACAAATTTTTTTAACTTTAATGAGTATCTAAAAGAAAAGAGATTTATATGTTACGGGCAATGTGATGAATTGGGCATTTATAATAATGCCCGAAATGTAAGAGGGCAATGTGATAAATTCAATGGCATTTTATCAATGAAATTTATCACTTTGCCCACCTCCACTTTGCCCGTAACTGTAGTATCTGCAAGTTGTTTTCACGCTAAGGTAAAGTAAGTTAAGGGTTAAATTAAATGAAATATTAATAAATTTGAGTACTAAAAGGTTCAATCAAAATTCAGAGGGTATATGTAGGAGAAAATTTATATAATACAAGTAGGTAATTATTTCACATAATAATCTTAACTACAATTTTCGCAGATATATTTTTGCTTCATTTAATCGTGTGTGTCGAGAATTACATCCACCAAAGTATTTTTTATGGGACACAAGTATAAACGTGAACGATGTTTGTTGGGCTTTCAGAACAAAATAAACTATCTTCTCCACTGTCATATCTGTCAGGTCAGACAGAAAAATGTCACTGGCGAGGATAAAATTAGCTCTTTCCATTAGAACCAGACTATTTATAAAAGTCTCCGTGTTTCACAAACCATTCATTTACCACCACGCAACTACAAATCAGGTGAACTCATTCCATCTATCACCAAGACCACGGACGTAGCTATAGCTTTTACAAGGGGGGGTCCAGAATTTATTTTGTAAAAAAAAGCAAACACATTACATAAACTTATGTTAAAATCCAGCATTTGACGCTCAAGCAAAGCTGCTAACTCTCAATAAAACATAATAAAGGTTTGTAAAATATTTATGTATGATAAAGAAAACAAAGCTAAAACAGTATAAATAAAATAATTATACTTTAAAGTACTAAATTTAGCCTTTACGCCTAGATGCTAACTTATTTATAATTTCTTCTGAATCCAATTGCACCACCAAGTCCCGATGAACACTCATCAGAGCAAGTCCACTTCGTTCAGTAATTTGCAATTTAACTTTGCTAAAAACACTTTTAAAGTAAAAATGTCTTCACTAAAAACTAACATTTTTGCTCATTTCAGTACTTATATACAATTTTTAACATGCGCTGTAATTTTCAAGAACCATTTTCATTAGAGTCGATGATTTAATAGTGCGGAAACTTTAACCGAACAAAAGTTCAGAGAAAATAACATCTAAAGCAGTGTTTCCCAACGTGGGGCGCACGCCCTACCGGGGGGCAATATGATTTTCTAGGTGGGCAATTTGAAAGTTTCAAATAAAATTCTCCCCCAGGTGGGGCATGGACTACCAGGCTGTATTTACTTTACTTAAAATTGAATTTCTGTGAATCTGCGGTGTAAGCGGATATATTATGGAAAGGACCATTTTTTCTCATTTCTGGTTCAAATATAATTTTTCATAAGATAGGACTTACCTTTTTCGCTTCATTGTTATTTTTTGTAGATGAACCCGCTTCAAAAACCCAACAGAGATTATTGAGTAGTACGTTTCATAGTGTTTTTAAAGACTGCGTTTATTTTTATGCAGTAACTACTCACACGTGCACACAAATAAGCAGTTAGAGAACAAGACTGCGCAATACGAAAAGACACATAATAAGATGAAAGGGTGGCCATGTGGTAGAAGTCTTTCGCTAGCTCTTAAATCCACCCACGAAAGAATTTACTCTATGTCTATGGAAAAGAGAGATTTATCTCTATGAATCAATAATGAAATGAAAATCATGAATATGAATCATGAGTCTTTAATCACTATGAAAAGCTTTGGCGCTGTGCTTGCAAGATTTGAAAATATAGGTATTCGACAGAAAAAAAATTGATGTTCAGGCCAAGGGGGGGGGTTCGGACCCCCTAAACCCCCCCCCCCTATATACGTCCATAACCAAGACTCTTTGTATAGTAGGCCTTACAACTAGGATCTGACATTAATAGTGTAGTCTCCTCGGTAATGTTGTGTCTTCTGGTCTGGGAACATGCATGAAAACGAAACGAAGTAAAATAAAAATAACATATATTAGAATTATTTAAAACATTATTTTTTCATGATTTAAATTAATTAATATACTACATTAATTTTTTTGCATTGCTATGAAACAAATTAAAATGTCGATGTTTAAATTAACATTAAATGTTAATGTTTCTAAAAGTGAGAATTATGACGTAAAACGCATGTTGTAGCTTAATGATGACGTCATCTAAACCTAAAAGAAAATAGAATGGTAAGGCCTTTCATACATAGGCCCTGGACTCAAATCATGGCACGTATCACGTAAAACGCTAAATCATAGAAATCCATCGAGACGTATCCAATCCAAGAGAAAGATAAACAACACTTCGCTACAAATGGCCATCTCAATTAGTGCGCGTTTGAACATTAGCCCTAATTGAAAGGATCAACGACGTTAACGTCTTTAGTATGTCCTTCGTCACGACGGCATCACCCTCTTCTCTTGGAACGTGCTGATTACTTAATTACCGAGATTTATTCTAAAACCTTTGATCGTTTGCAGCTCCTCTTCAAGTATTCTCGGAATTCGATTAGGATCCTTCGAAATGTGTTCGTTTTATTGATACAGTATTTCGGCGCGGGTACAGTGAATCCGATTCATTCATGTGATGAACGGGGTCAATTTCATTTAGGGAGACGAGTTGTTTTCGGCTGAAATTCGTTGCTGACATAGCTTAGGCCATTCTGAGTAGGTATTTAGTTATTCAAATGGGTATTTATGAGAAGAACTTGGCATTTGCCTTACGAAACTGAGTAGGGTTCGAAATTCCATTCATTACTTATTGAAACGTTAACATAAATTGATAATAGATTTGATAGAAGCGGCATGTGCAATGGAGTGAGCACGTGTGTACATTAACCCTCATTGGAAAAAACAAGAAATAATTTATAAATTATAATCTTAAAAATGAAGAGCATTTCTATTATTTTTCTATTTCCTGGAAGAGCTTTCACTTTTTTCCCCAAGGGCATGCAGAAAAAACATGCCTTACACCAGCAGTGGTTTACAAATTGGCTTCCGCAAGCAGCTCAGGATGGAAAATAATGATAATTTTTTAACCTCTAAATAATTAACTAATTTCAAGTGTAAAACACTATAAGAAATCGTATAACTTCTTCGGTACTAAACCATACCTGAACAAAAGTAGATATCTAGTAATTCCATTGGAGTAAATAGCATATATTAAGAATTTATAGCACTGGTAATTAAGTGTCACGAAATTAATTTGTATCTCTATCAATCTTTATTCCTTTTATTATAACCTCTAATAGCATCTATAGAGATAATAGAACCCCTTTTATGCTATACCTGAGGGAACAAATTTCTTGGTTAAGACATGCTGTTATTTTTAAATTTCATTTTTTCTTATCAGTCCATAAAAACAAAGGAACTTATTGTCTTAAATCCTATGCAGCTATTAAGAAAGAGTTGTGTCTTTCCCACTCTAAAAATCACACGAAACTTAAAAATAAATATCCAATTTTTTAAAAGTAGTAATTTTTAGTAGGGTTACTTGGGGTAAGTGGGTCACTGGGGGGTCACCCCCCTAAAACTATAATATGTTCAGGAAATTTCACACTTACTCGCATTGATTATGTTACAGCTTGTCACACTAGGGTGGTTACAAAAAATCAACTTTTGAAATTCTTAGGTCTTACCCCCCTAAAATGTGCCAATAGGCTAAAAAATGAGATTGGCGAAGTTTCAGCTCAATCCGATAATATTAACCCGTGCCTCATCGAGGTCAAAGTTCAGAAAAACAGCGATTTTTACCAAAAAATCGTAGTTTTGGACCCATAAAACTGGAACCGTTGGTCCCGGAAATCTGGTTAGGGTGTCATTTGATAGGAAATTTCATACACTTTAACTCTGAAGTTACGGAATTTTATTTGCTAAAACGGATGGGAAGCTATTTAGCATTTTCATAGTAAAGGTCCGTGAATAAGCGACTTCATTGCTAGAAAACTAAAACATTGCAATGTCACAAAAAACTTTATCCTCCGGGCTTTTTCTATTACTTTTGGTCCCAATAGATAGTAAATGAGTTTTTAAACCCCCTAAGGGAATTCTAGGGTATAATTTCAAACCCCCTAGTGTTTGAAAAAAAGGAAAATATTTAATTTTTAAACACGCATTTTGGGACTGAGAATGTGATAAAGTTGGTCCCAGTACATTATTAAGAGCTTAATTAGATAGAATACCGATGGTATAGGGCCTTAACCTTTCCCTATAAACCCTATAATCTAAGCGAAAGAAGCGCGACTGCGAGGTTTTGCTAAACAAAGGGTTTAATGCCCATTAAAGTGATAAACGAAGCTAAATTACAAAATTTTCACAAAAACCTCTAGAGATATGTCATTTGGTGTCAGAAATGACGTTTGAGATTATATATGTGGGTAAAATTATAATAAAAGCGTCCTTCCGACTCAAAATGTTAAAAAAAAACCTATTTCTACCTAAGTTACATGTTTTCAGCTAAAAGTGATCTCAGAAAAATGTATAAATTGATTTTAATGTACCTCGAAATTCATTTGCCTATCGTTCAAGGAAAACTATTTTCTTGAAAACTAGGGAGCTACCGCCCCCTGCTCGCTATCGCTCGCCAACCCCCGTCAACTGCTGACGCAGAAACTTTTGGATCGCTTTGCCATCCTCACAAAACACAGCTCACAGCACTTACTCACTTTATAAAACATTCTTAAAACAGGGGAACTACTTCTCTGGGGGTATTCTTTCAAAAATGGGGAATATTCATTCAGCGGCAAAATTTTAACAGTTCCTTTATGGCAATATCAATTGGCGGATAGCCATTTAATTCCAAGAAAATTAGCAGCAAAGCAGTCTAAACTGTCTTTTACCATTTCCCCAAGGTAATGTTTTTCTCACACATATCCATTCAGAAGCATTGAAACATCTCCGGAATAAATTTTACTTTCTTAAAATTTGGAATGATTTTCATCGATTGTCTGTGAAAAATGTAGTAATTATCGTAAACATCACGAAAATTTAGAATTTGTCTTCATGAGAACAAATAAACATCGATATTGTGTCAGTTTCATAGCAATGACACGAATGTTCTGCCTTCAAATATTTTCAATTTTTATCTTTATTTCTAAAACATTCATCCGCTATATCTAGTTTTGCGTTTTAGCATTATAAAAAAAGTTACATTTTACTACCTTAAATAACATAACTTGCAAATGGATATAAAAATAATTATTATTGTAATAAAGAAATGCAAAAGTTCAAAATTTCTGAAAGCGAGTTTATATTTTATTGTAAATATAGTAATGATTAGGTTGCCACAACGACAAAGATAAATATAAAAATATGAATTAATTATTTAAAAATAAATGATAAATTAATTATACATTAGTTTTAAATATAATTAAAATCGTTTGAACAGCAAAAATATAAATATTGTTAAAAAGAATCCAATATATATTTTTAAATTAGTGTGATAAATAGAAAGATGATTATTTAATGTATTTGTATGTTAAAAAACCAGTGAAATATATTTTCAATTGTTTTAAAATTCATAGTTTCTTGCTTTGTAACTGCGACCTTTTCCAAAATCTAAAAAAATGGAAATATTTTAAAATTGAGAATTATTTTGAAAAATCGAAGGGCTTACTCGGAAATCCGGAAAGAATTCGGACATTTTGATACCATATATGTGTCATTTGGTTCAGTAATTAAAAAGCCTTTCTCTGGAAACCGTTCACCAAAAACTTTTTTTTAGAATAGAGAGATTATAATAATGTTTCATTATATGTTTGATCTATAATCTAATTACTTAATATTTTGTTCTTTACTCGTCAATTGTGTTTACACCTGTGTGAAAGGAGACAAAAAATCATGCAAGTTAATGAAATATTAAAAAATATTTTTGATATCACAGTAAATGTTTCTATGCTTCTCATAATTAATTTTTGTAAAAAAAACCATAAACAAGATTTCTCGGAAAAATATACTTAAAGACACTCCACCAGAATATTCTCTGTAGTTTTCACTGGATTTTTTTTAAGGGCAACCAAGTTACTGTCCTAAACCTAAAGTTGAATAAACCCAACTTATAGAAAATCATTATAATTATCCAAAAACTTAAAACTTTTTTAAAAAATTACTTGGTAAATTTTCTTCCTTCTCACCATATGTAGTACACAGAAAGAAAATTTTTGAAATAATTTACTATAGCATACCTTTCAAAAAGGTTATTTTCCTTCAATGATAGGCAAAGGAATTTCGAGGTACATTAAAATCAATTTATACATTTTTCTGAGATCACTTTTAGCTGAAAACATGTAACTTTGGTAGAAATAGGATTTTTTTAGCATTTTGAGTCGGAAGGACGCTTTTATTATAATTTTACCCACATATATAATCTCAAACGTCATTTCTGACACCAAATGACATACCTCTAGAGGTTTTTGTGAAAATTTCGTAATTTAGCTTTGTTTATCACTTTAATGGGCATTAAACCCTTTGTTTAGCAAAATCTCGCAGTCGCGCTTCTTTCGCTTAGATTATAGGGGTTATAGGGAAAGGTTAAGGCCCTATACTATTGGTATTCTATCTAATTAAGCTCTTAATAATGTATTGGGACCAACTTTATCACATTCTCAGTCCCAAAATGCGTGTTTAAAAATTTAAAAAAATTATATATATTTTCTTTTTTTTCAAACACTAGGGGGTTTGAAATTATACCCTAGAATTCCCTTAGGGGGTTTAAAAACTCATTTACTATCTATTGGGACCAAAAGTAATAGAAAAAGCCAGGAGGATAAAGTTTTTATTGACATTGCAATGTTCTAGGTTTCTAGCAATGAAGTCGCTTTTTCACGGACCTTTACTAGGAAAATGATAAATAGCGCCCCATCCGTTTTAGCAAATAAAATTCCGTAACTTTAGAGTTAAAGTGTATGAAATTTCCTATCAAATGACACCCTAACCAGATTTCTGGGACCAACGGTTCCAGTTTTATGGGTCCAAAACTACGATTTTTTGTTAAAAATCGCTGTTTTTCTTAACTTTGACCTCGATGAGGCACGGGTTAATATTATCGGATCGAGCTGAAACTTGGCCAATCTCATTTTTTAGCCTATTGGCACATTTTAGGGGGTAAGACCTAAAAAAAGTTGAAAAAAAAAGTTCCCCATGTAACTTGTGACCACCCTATTGTCACACCGATGTTTTTTTTTAAGATTATAGAACTAATTTAAAATAGATTCCCAGAATGGATTTTTTGGAGAGTTCAAGACTTATTTTTCAAAGAAGTATTTCCAGGTAAGTTTTCATTACATTTTAATTTTTATTGAACTGTTTTGCAGAATTTGACCTAAAATACATACGGCCAGTGATAATTTTAACGCTTCTGAGAGCGTATTTCACGCTTTGAAAATGTGAAATACGCTTTTAAAAACTAGTCAGGCGTATTTTCACGCTTTGAATTTTTAATAAACGTTTTGCTTAAAAAATGCATGGCACCCCACTGAAATCAAAAAATTTTTCTATTCAAATTTGTAATAAATAAATATTTCATTTATAATGTTTAATGTAAAATAAATTATTTTATTTATAATGTTTAATACTTTCTACTTTTATTATGAGATGCTATAATTGTTAAAAACCAAAATAGCATCCTCATTTTCTCTATTTCAGTTTGTCCATTAAAAAAGCCTGTTTATAAAAGATTTGTGTCTTTATACAGGGTGTTTCAAAATTGCGTTGCACGGCTTTTATTCGGAACCAACGCCTCCTAGGGTCATGGAAGTAAGGTCTACCCCTAGGTAAGTGAGCCTGGAGAATCCATTGAGAGGACTTACAGCGACCCTAGCGGCGAACATAAAAAGTAAAAAAAATTAATTTAAAAACTAAATGAGATAGAGCAAAAACCTCAATTAGAGTATTGTTGCCAACGTCAGAAAGAACTCACTGAAAAAAATTCATGAAAATATCTTGAATATTCACCGAGATATTAGCATGTGAAAATTGCACTTTTTCAGGGGTCAAAAAAGAAAAAAATCGCATATTTGCTAATTTTTTTAATTTTTTGATTAAATTTTGTGTTCATTCAACTAAAAAAACACAAAACTACACAATAAATAACACTGAAAATTTTGCAAATATGTGAACTTTTTATTTTTTGACCCCTGAAAAAGTGCTATTTTCACATGCTAATATCTCCACGAATATTCAAGATATTTTGATCAATTTTTTTCAGTGAGTTCTTCATGACGTTGGAAACAATACTCTCACTGAGGTTTTTGCTCTATCTCCTTTAGTTTTTAAATTAATTTTTTTAACTTTTTTATTTCGCCGCTAGGGGCGCTGTAAGCCATCTCAATGGATTCTCCAGGCTCACTTACATAGGGGTAAACCTTACTTCCAGGACCCTAGGAGTCGTTGCTTCCGAATAAAAGCCGTGCAACGCAATTTTGAAACACCCTGTATACAGGGTGTATCTGAAATGGTGCAACAAACTTTCAGGGATGATAGTACTCATCAAGACGAACAAGAATCGGTATAGAAAGGGGGGTCCCAGACCAAATCCCAGGGAGTTAAAAATGGAGCGACACCCCAAAAAAATCATTGAAAAATTCAATTTGTAGAAGAACTACTATTGGTAAAAACTTAATTATGGTCTCAAAAATTGTGGTTTAATATGATATTTAAAATTACCTCAAAAGTCTTCACTTTAAAATTTGTTTTATTATGAAAAAGTTAAAAAACACAAAAAATGTGAAAACTATGCCAAAACCTTATTTCGTATTTCGAAATCCTTTCTTTTGATTTGATAATCTGAAAGATCATAGTTTAAAACCCTTAAGTCCAAAGTTTCACGTAAATACAATCAATATCAAACACTTGAGATCCTGTTAAAGTTTGTTTTTTGCGTGCGCTAACAGCTGTTCTGGAAACAGCTCTAAAAAACTGCTTGCGCACCCAAAAAACAAACTTTAAAAGTATCTCAAGCGTTTAATATTGATTGTATTTACGTGAAACTTTGGACTTAAGGGTTTTCAACTATGATCTTTCAGATTATCAAATCAAAAGAAAGGATTTTGAAATACAAAATAAGGTTTTGGGAAATTTTTTACATTTTTTTGTTTTTTAACTTTTTTCATAATAAAACAAATTTTAAAGTGAAGACTTTTGAGGTAATTTTAAAGATCATATTAAACCACAATTTTTGAGACCATAATTAAGTTTTTACCAATAGTAGTTCTTCTACAAATTGAATTTTTCAATTATTTTTTGGGGTGTCGCTCCATTTTTAACTCCCTGGGATTTGATCTGGGACCCCCTTTCTATACCGATTCTTGTTCGTCTTGATGAGTACTATCATCCCTGAAAGTTTGTTGCACCATTTCAGATACACCCTGTATAGTTTATGCAATTTCCGGTATTTCACTCCTCATAAATGAATTTCACGCCTCCTAAAAAAGTCAAGGAGTATTTTTACTCCTCCAAAAAAAACCTAAGAATAACACTGCATACGGCAACTTGAAATTTTTCAAAAATTTAAATTTTGAAGTGTTTAACAGGGGGTCCACTTACCCCATAGTTTTAGCATGGTTGGGGTAAGTGGGACCCCTTATTATGATATAAGTGGTTCTAGAGGGTCCCATTATGATATAGGAACTATTACTGAAGACATGGGGGGATTTCAGGGGGATATAGGGACAATTTCCCCCAATATTTTCAGAAAATTTCGATTTATAGTAGCGTCCTTTTACTCACCACTTCAAAATTCATTAACATTTATAAATAGTTTGATCGACATTTTATATCAAATTTGCGTTTTAATTTAAATTATGGTGATTATAGTGAATTATCTCATCAATAGTGTTAATTCTCATTTAGTGTGTCCGATTTCTTTTTTATCTTACAATGTGTATTTAAGTGCCAAAATAAATCTTAATCAACCTTTTTATGTTTTTTCAACACTATTTTATATGCTAAAGTAAAACATATCCCTTTGGCCTTTCAAAACATTCTTTAAAATACTTATTTTGCTTTTCATTCTATTCTTACCTTGTCATATTGATTTTGTGTGTTTATTTCTCACTCATGGATACAGTTACAATAAAATATTTTGTATTGAAATTTACTGTACTTTATCAAGAAAGACCCACTTACTTCCTTTAAAGTTTTGCATGCTTTAAATATAAATAAAGAGGGGGTGACCCACTTACCCCATCTCTTGGGGTAAGTGGGTCACCCCTCTCATTTTTGATAAAAAGACCAGTTAAGAAAAATGTAAAGGTTTATTTTAGAAACTACTGATGAATTTTTGTTTATCGATAGACTCTTTAACGAAATTAGTCAACAAGTACAAAATAAACCCTTTCAAATTTTTTCTATAAAGCTCCAAAAATGTACTAGGCCAAAAAGGGGTCCCACTTACCCCAAGTGACCCTATATTTGAATGATTTTAAAATTAGGGCCTTTCAATCAGAAAAAAATTATTTTAATTTTGTATTGCATTTAATTACTTAACTATTTTTATTAGCTGAGTAAGTTTGAAGCATCCTGTTATCTCATAAGGTATTCTAAATTGCAGAAAAAATATTATGTTTAGTTTCAAGAAACCAAAACTAAATAATCCACAATTTCCCCTCTAGTACGTAAGTAAATAAAACTACGGTAGAATCCAAACAATTTATACACTTTTACATACCCATAGAAATTATTTTAAGATAATTTTGGCATAATATTTGTTCTTGTTCGAACAAGTGTTTAAAGGATGACTCGTCATCGGGGAAAAATATTCTGGAAGACGTCAACCTAGCTCCTTTTGACGCCACCTCGCCACCATGAAGTTCTATTCGCCTTTCCAGCTGGCATTCCTTTTTACCAGGTGAGAATCCAAGTTCACTGACAGACGTCACATGATTAATGGTGATGTTTACAAGAAAACGTTACTTTTTTTATGAAGAGAAAACAAAGGTCGTGGGAAAGACATTGTGTTGGTGTTACACTATGTTAAATTATGGAAAAAATATTATATTTGTGGAACACATGCCAATGGTTTTAATATATTGTAGAATTGGCTTTTAACGAGTACGATAGGCCCCCTACTTTTTTGGCAAATCCTAGTTCTAATTCTAACCGTATACTACATTAAAAACTATATTTGAGAGAGGTTTTAACTTATTTACAAAATTAACCAAATTTTCAAAAACCGATGACAACAGGAGGAACAATTACCAAATAAAGGAACAAATTTTTTCTCCAGTACAAAAAAAAGTTATTATTCTTCATTCCCAATGCAAGTCTAAAAAAGCAACAAAAAAATTCAAGCTTTTCCGTAAAAACATTACTCATAATACGATTTTTACCATATTTTTATTGTATTAACCCTATTTTGTTCCGTATATATTTCACATACCGAATGATTAATATTGTTTCACTTTCTCGTTTTAAAAGACGTTTAGATGAACCACTTTATTCAACTTTGAATCAATTAATTTTTTATAAGTTTTACAAATATTTTCTCCCTTCGTTACAGATCACAAACAAAAATGTCCCTTTTTTTCTTATACATTACTTGAAGCAAGCTGAAGAGCAAATAGTGATATGACACTGCTGTGCTGTTGTTTCACGGTAAAGTTGCTATAAAAACAGATAAAAATATTATTACACTTGTAAATGCTGTTTCACTGCGTTTGTGCAAATAGAGCAGAAAAGCAAAGGACACGGTTATCTGTAAATGTTGTTTTATGGCAAGAGTATTTTTGTTGCAGGGAAAGCAAAAGAGGGTAATAATTAATCTGACTGCGTTTCACAGAAACGTTGTGAACAAAAGAGGAAAAAATAACTAAAAAGTAAAAAGGAAAATACTACCCTTAAAATATTTTGAAGATATAGAGTGAACCGCCCAGTGAATGCACACTTAGCATTTGGTTTTGCGATTTTCCCACTTTAACAAATTTTTTCAGGGCTTTTTCTTGGTCAGTTTTAAAAAACAAGGTATGTTTCCATTCCGGCTTTTTCTCAGCAATATAATCGAAGTATTTTCAGATCTCAGAAATTAATAGTTTTGAAGGAATCCTGATTTTAGTGTAAAAAGTGCGATATACCCAGTAAATGAACAAAGTTTGTCCTAAATATGAACACCTTCTCCCAGTAAATAAACACTGAAAATACTCACCAGTTTTAGAATTTTAGAAAGGTTTATAAGTTTACTTGGTAATTATACAGGGTGTATCTGAAATGGTGCAACAAACTTTCAGGGATGATAGTACTCATCAAGACGAACAAGAATCGGTATAGAAAGGGGGTCCCAGACCAAATCCCAGGGAGTTAAAAATGGAGCGACACCCCAAAAAATCATTGAAAAATTCAATTTGTAGAAGAACTACTATTGGTAAAAACTTAATTATGGTCTCAAAAATTGTGGTTTAATATGATCTTTAAAATTAACTCAAAAGTCTTCACTTTAAAATTTGTTTTATTATGAAAAAAGTTAAAAAACACAAAAAATTTAAAAACTCTGCCAAAACCTTATTTTGTATTTCAAAATCCTTTCTTTTGATTTGATAATCTGAAAGATCATAGTTGAAAACCCTTAAGTCTAAAGTTTCACGTAAATACAATCAATATTAAACGCTTGAGATTCTGTTAAAGTTTGTTTTTGTGTGCGCTAACAGCTGTTCTGGAAACAGCTCTAAAAAACTGCTTGCGCACCCAAAAAACAAACTTTAAAAGGATCTCAAGCGTTTAATATTGATTTTATTTACGTGAAACTTTGGATTTAAGGGTTTTCAACTATGATCTTTCAGATTATCAAATCAAAAGAAAGGATTTCGAAATACAAAATAAGGTTTTGGCAGAGTTTTTACATTTTTTGTGTTTTTTAACTTTTTTCATAATAAAACAAATTTTAAAGTGAAGACTTTTGAGGTAATTTTAAAGATCATATTAAACCACAATTTTTGAGACCATAATTAAGTTTTTACCAATAGTAGTTCTTCTACAAATTGAATTTTTCAATGATTTTTTTGGGGTGTCGCTCCATTTTTAACTCCCTGGGATTTGGTCTGGGACCACCCTTTCTATACCGATTCTTGTTCGTCTTGATGAGTACTATCATCCCTGAAAGTTTGTTGCACCATTTCAGATACACCCTGTATAGTTGAGAAACCCAAGCAGTTCTAAAAACTGTTCAAAAAAACTAAAACTGGTGACTAACTGCAGTAAAAATTTTTTCAAAATGAAGTTTTTTTACTATCTTCTTTAATTTATTGATTAAATTATTAATTTGGATACTAAGAGCACTGTAAGCCATCTCAATATATTCCTCATGGTCATTACAATAGGAAAACTTTATTCCCCTGATTCTACGAGGCGTTGTTGTTTAAAACTAAAGCTATGAAGCAAACTTTCGAAACACCATGTATTAACATAGACTTTCTGATCAACACAGCCCGTTTATACTGAAAGAACACAATTTAAAACCTCGAGCATTACACCTAGTTTTGATTACATCATTATAGATGGAATAAGCTAAAAACCATAAATAATAACGATTTGGGCCTTTTCCCCAGTGAATGAACGGCCGTTCATTCACTGGGAAATCTCAGTTTATACTGAGTTCCTTATCTATCGCAATTTCAAAAGTACAGCTTTCTGCACTATGACATATCAAAGAATGAGTCTTTAACAGTTGATAAAAAACAACAACGATCATAATAAACGCAATTATATAAGTTAGAAAAATATGAATGAATCAAATCAAATCAAATCTTAACTCTCCGGTGTCTTTTTCATAGACCTTAAGCTCGTGTATCAATAAATAAATTTACACAGTCTGAAATCGGAATATACGGTTAAATCAACGATTGCCTGTCCTCTAGGAGGTCTTCCTGCAACTACTGAAATTCAGTGATAGTCCATAGCAAGTTCAAATATCTTAATATTTGAGATAATACGACCATGTGTTCATTTACTGGGAGTGTTCATTCACTGGGCAACCCACCCTATTTGCTTAGAGCCAAGTCACACCTAGCGACCATAAGACGTGACAGCAATCAATCAAAGAGGGGAAAAGCATGGAGTTCAGCCTGAGACTCCCCCTATCTTGACAGGAATCTTCATTCCTTTCAAGATAGGGGACTAGGCTTTCTCCATGCTTTTTTTTATGGAAATTGATTGCAGTAGGGGGCCATTCATTAATTACGTAAGGGTCCCGAGGGGGAGGGGGGTTGGAAAAATCTCTACATACCCTTACTTGGGGGGTCAAACCAATTCTTACGTAAGATTTTCCTAGTTAATATAAACAAATTCCAATTATTCTAATCAAGAGATAATAATATAATAGTAATATGTAGTTGACAGCAAGAGTATTACTTATCTGTTGAAAAATAAAAATCTTTAATTTACGTCAAACGGAGAGTTTTCTAACATTTTATTGTTTTGAAAAACATAATAGAATCTTACGTAAGAATGGGGGGGGAGGGGTTTGAAAAATCTTACCTACCCTTACATGGGGGGAGGGGGGGGGTCAAAAATTGCCAAAATCATCCTTACGTAATTAATGAATGGCCCTAGCGACTATATGCCGCGCAGTGTGTTTTGAGCCTTAGAAGTGTACAGAAATTATTTTTTCTCAATTTTCGTAGTTTCACTGCAATACCAGAAACAATCATAAAACAGTAAAATCCTTTCAACAAAGTAAAAAAAAACTAGATATTTACATACTTCCTTACTTTGCCGCTAGGAGCGTCGATGTAAACTTTACTTCTAGGGCTGTACTAGGAGCTGTTTCAAATATCAAGGGCACCCTGTAGTATAAATGAAATGAAATAAAATGTAATTTTAAAACAATGATATAGTATATTCGATAAATTAATATTACATAAAATAATTCCCAAATAATTTTTATACCTCAAAAATAATTTGTCGCTTTAATTCCGCTTTATATAATGTATTATACAATACAATAATCAGCATCACTAAAAGTTTGAAATGTTGGTTATCACTTACACAGTTCAAAAATAGTTGCAAAATATGAGCTTTTGTGTAAATTAGAACTATCTTGTTAATTATTTCTATCATATCATAATGTAAATCCATTGTATCCAGGTTGTTAGCTAAGTAGAATTAGTAATTGTTTAATAAATAAAAAGTTGTATTTGTAAGGATGTAAGGATAAAATTTACTTTTCTTCACATATGGAAATAATTACGCATGTATAAATAATTATTAAAATTCGAACTCATTTTTCCAGCACTAAACGAAGTTAAAAGTATAGGGATCTGCTATTTTAAAGTAAATCTTTTTAAAATACGTCTTTCAACTGCAAATCAATCATAAATTACTACATCTATAAAAATTGTTTTTATAATACCTACACCTTCCATTGAAAAATCTAATTAAGTCATATACTAAACTTATTGCAATTAAACGAAAAGAACCATAAAACTCGGAAAAGACTGATTCATAATTAATCTTCATAAAACTGGGTTGTTGACCGTATCTCCACTAATTTTATGAATCCCTTGAACCTTTATTGAACGCGTAGGTTGTTATGAAATGAAAGCTTCTAATTAAATTAAAGAGGTTGCCTGTGTAAAAACTCCTCTAGATCAATTTAACTAATCGTGACTGGCTTTAACTAAAAATATTAGAATGAGTTTACAACCAACAAGTTAAGACGTTTGCGCAATGAATTTGATAATATTTTATTACATTGGTGAATTGGGGATATTGCATTTTGTTATGAATATTATACTATAATATCATTATCAATATTTAACATCTTTTACTTTATAACATTTACTTCCATTTCACTCAAAATATTTACAATGCATCTGTAAACTAATATCTGAGTCACCTATTTTCTACCTTAAAATGTAAATTAAATTCATTAAATGAACGTAATATTTAAGACGTTTTTGATTTCATATATTTCAGATACCAAAATAACCAAAGCACAAAAAATATTGAATCATTAGTAAAATCTTCAATTTTTTTATCTTTGTTTACTCTGTCGCAGCTTTGAATGCAATTTTAACTGCTTGTGAAAAATGGACCAAAACTTTTCTCAATAGTTCTTTTTGGTTCAATGAAATTCTGAAGTTTACACAATCTAAAACTCTTGGAAGAAGAATTTTTAAAATCACTCATTTCTCTTTGAAATTATTAATAAATTATAATACTATAAATAAATTATTAATACACTATAGTGTATTAATAATTTATTTAAGTGTTTAAGCTTTTACATGCAAAGTTTGTTCTATCTATCTAACCATAAAACTTCTAACCATTTTCATTCATAACACACATATACTTTTATTCATTGAAAATAAGGTTTATCTTTTTTTACAGGCTGGAAACGACACTCTTATGCTGAACTATTTAATTCATTTCAAACTCCATTTTTGCTAGGATACAATCTCCAGTTATCTCCTTGGTATCTTTTAAATGCGGAAGGTAACTCAAGAGTTAGTATCTTGTTTATCACTTAAAAAAAGATTTGAAATGATACTGAAACAATGGAATCTCTAGGAATCCTTTAACCCACCTGTTTTAACTCACCACCAGTAAATCTGTTTTTTAAAACCGTTCAGTGATAAGAACAATACCTAGAGGGAATCCAAAAATATGCTTGTCTGACAACAGAAAGGTTAAACGAGATGGCTCACTTTCAGACTTTATATCACAAAAACTTAGGAGGGGAGATATATTTAGAAACAGCTTTTAAAAAGATTTTACCAAAAGAAATATTTTTATTTTTCCATTGTGGTTTTAAAAAAATAACTATTATGCCTCATTAACTTTTTAAGAAGAGTGAATCTCTAAAGTGATGCATACCTTTTAAAGCAACTAGGCATGTTTTATTTTTAAAAATGTAAAAGATTTTTAAAAAGGTGGACACAGTACAATTTTATTACGGAGTCCAAAATAGTAGGGGAGAGTGTTGTACCTATGGACAAAAATCACGTTTGGATTTTTCTAAGACAGGTAAAATCACATTTTGACCATTTAAAGTGCCCAACCTATAGTTCTAACCTTTGTGAGTAGAGAGACATTTTTTATTAGCCAAAATCTTGAAAATTGGATTTTTAATCATTTATAATAACTTGGAAAAATTTGTGTCCAAAGGTACAACAACCGGTTGTACCTATGGACAGACCCAGTTGTACCTGTGGACACCCTTAAAAAGGGAAGTTTTAGTTGAAAAAAGCTAAGAATGAACATTTTTATTGATGAATTACCTTTTAATAACCTATTTCAAGCCTTTTTAAAATTGAAAATAGATTTTTTAAAGTAATGTAGTTTTAGATCGTAAATGATCATTAAAACGAAGTTGAATGATGAAAGTCTTGATTTTTTACCAAAAACACAAAAATCACATGGTATTTTCAGATCAGAATTTAAGGTAATAGTTTCATCAATCATGCTGATTGATCTTACAACTTCACTGATTCAAAAAAACCCAATTCGATCGACACTTAGTTGTGCAAGCATTTGGTGGTAATAACAGTAATAATTTGGTGGTAAATCTTCTTCAGTGGAAAGTTTAAGTTTTTTTAATCATCATACTTAAATGTGATAGGGTGCTTAGGGTTTTACACCATATTTTACATTAAATTCCAAGCAGAATCATCAATTTAAAAAATTAGTTTAGATCACAAAATATTTGATTTTTCATCTAAAATTCGCTTGAAAATAATCGCTGACAAATAGATTACCATTTAGAATTAATTTAACATTTATTAAAATGTATTCAGTTAAATGAAACCTGATTCTAAAACGCTGATTAGCTACAGACACCCACAAGAACGTGTCCGTAGGTACAACACTTATGGTGTCCGAAGGTACAGCATCAGGTGTTTTTGCATTCAAAGTTCTATAAAAGATAAAAGAATTGAGATCTGACTATTTCTAATATCAAAACTAAAAAGTCAAAATCTCGGAGATTCCCCCATATATCCCATTTTATCATATCATAATCATAGAGGAAGAAAATAATTAATGTAGTGATGCACTAAAAAAAACTTTCAGCACCTAAAAACAGTATTTTTATTATAGAAAATTTAAATAATATTTTAAACAGCTGATTTCACGTTAGCAACTAGATAACATCTGTTTACATTCAAAATCGACCACAAATTCAAATTTACATTTTTTCCCGAATTTTAAAATGAGGTGGCTGAAGGTACAACCGTCCGTAGGTACAACACTCTCCCCTATGGTTTCTGATAAAAAGCATAGTATTCAGTATTCAGCATAGTATTTTTGCCATAATGTGCTGTGTGTGTGTTCTTTCAAACTTTGTAAATCATGAAAAATTTTACCTGAATTTACTATAACAGGACCAAATTTTACTTTTCTGAGTCACTGGAAAGAATATGTGGGGTTTGTAAAGTAAGTGGAAGGAGTAATTTTCGTATAAAGGTACCTACTGCTTAAAAATTGCGTTACACAATTTTCAAAGGTTTTATACCCTTCCCTCCTCATGTCCCATTTCAGTGACTTCCCCCATTATGAAAATTTATTTCATACATCCCTCCGTTTCGATTCGTAGTATGTTATTTGTCCATAAGCTGTAATAAAAGCTTGACACTTAATTAGATACGTTAATTCTATTTTTCTAACTGTGTTCTTTATTAGTCATACATTCTAGTGATACTATAACTAAGTTCCATTTCCTCTTTTTCTCTGTAATTTACCTAATATAAATAAAAATAATCTTCATGTTTTAAGTAAGTACGTATTGTTTGTCTGCCTCAAGTTGAGCTCTGGCCGTCGCTAGTTCACATGAGCGGTCATAAGGATTTTTTTTGTTCTTATGATCTAAGAACCCTTTAAGTCATTTACTTAAGTCATAAAATACAAATTTATGATTTTTCATGATCGTGATCTCGAAATTTACGATTTATCACTCGAAACCATACCACCGCTCCTGTGAACTAGCCACAGCCAGAGCTAAAACTTGAGGCAGACAAACAATATATAAAATGTCTGTATATAAATGTCACCAAATAATGTCTGTATCCCCTTGTTATTTCCACCACAAAGTTACTCTTATTCCAGGCCCGCCACTGTTATTTGCATGGTTTAACGCTTCACTGCGAATGAAACCGGATCCCCATCCATTTTGCTTTTACAGGAGTTCATTTGCATAAATTTAGAAATATTTTCCAGGCCCACATGAAACCATTTCGGTTTTTCAAAAGACGGCTGTGATTACGCTGCAAAGGATGAGCACAGCAATTTAGACATCACAATTTGACACTCAAGGTAACTTTGATGTCTAATGCTCTGAATGGCAGAATGTAATGAATTGATACTCCATTTTACACAAATCAAGCGATTTTTTCGAGGGTCAATGGAATATGACATTATACCCATACCTTTTTAGAAAGGTCCCTAAATGTCTCTTGAGTTTACTGGAAAAATAACAAAATTCATTTTTAGTTGAATTACTTTTACTAGGTATAGTTTCATTTCGCTCAAATTTTTTCGTTTGTTTTTAATAATGTATTCCTATATTTTTGCATTACATTTTAATAAACCTATGGTTTTTTTATTTGAAGTAATATGTCTGTGTTTGTCTTCTGTATTTCTTCAGCAATCCTATATTTTTGCATTACATTTTAATAAACCTATGTTTTTTTATTTGAAGTAACATGTCTGTGTTTGTCTTCTGTATTTCCTCAGCAAAAAATTATAGGGTTGTTTCAAATTACTTTAAATGTTATGAGAGTAAATGTTATCACAAACTAGATGAGAATCGAATTAGTCTTATTTTTAAACAGCCGAAATCTAATTGCTAAATCACCATATTGATATGATTGATAGTCGTTACACATTTTAATAGAAATATTACGCCAGTTACAAGTAGGACATATGCTTTCATTGAGAAACGCATTTAAGGGTCCGGGCTTTCGTTAAAAAAGAAAAAAATCCTGGTATATGAGATCAGAAAATTGCATTAATCACCTTATCGACCAAAAAGTTACCTCATCCAGCCCCATCTCCAACTTGAAATGGTGTGTAAAAACTAAGCGTAACTCCACTTAATCTACCAGATTTTATCGACCGTCAAACTTTGGCACTTCTCGTGAAATAGAAAAAAAAATGTGTCTGATCCCGCGGTTGGCTTTCAAGAGTGATACCTGTTCTCTTTTTTTACATTATTATTGTTCTTTCCCGATGTTGACTTTTGCTTCGTGTCAACTCCTGCCGTGATGGGTGTCTACTCTAATGATAAGGGTGATCGAAAGATAAAAGATAACTTCTGCAGTCAACGGAAATTTTACGATTAAATGAATGAATAATGATGCTGATGATTTTAGAGAGTATCTTGTTACTGCGGCTCGTAGAAACCGTCTGGGCCCACAACGGCTTTCATCCACCCAGAAGGATGATATTCTTCGTTATTTTCAAAGGAATATAGAATAATCCATATTTTTAAATAGGAAACAATGGAAACATATTCAGTCAAAGGTTTCTGCAGGTTGTAGACAGGTTAACTGATGTTTATTGAATTGAGTATATCTGTCCCTTTTCGGTTGCTTGCTTCCTTGAATCTTACTATGGAATAAGTAAGATTTAAAATGGCATGGGGCATAACATACAACTGACCGTTCAGAAACGTGGCCAAGAGGAGGGAAGATTTTAGGATACATCCTACCCCGAAAGTCAGAAAATTCCCTTTATTGACCACGGGAAACTATAACCCAATATCCCCCCTGAAATTCCAAAATCTCTTCCTGGACTTTTTTCTTGCTACACAAATGGAAAAGTTCACCTCTTAAGTTCATTCGCGTAGGTGTACTGATAAGCATGTTTCGATTAACCCCAGCAATATTTTAGCGGTCATTTTGCCATTTTGGTCAAATCCGCGTGTTCAGATTTAGAGGGGGTCCAGTAGGGCTTTGCCCCCTCCAACTCATTCAGAATATTTCATTTTTTAATGGTAATAAAATTTAATGGTAAATTTTTTACCCAATACAGACAAAACAAAAAAAACATACCAAACAAAAGGACCTGCGTTCAATTCGAATTAGATGAAGCATTTCGCAACATGTGAGGATTGCAACAAAGCGCTACTAGAAGTTGCAGCTGAGGATGATATCTGAGCTGGGTGTGTCCCTGGAGATGGGGCAGAGCTGAGAAAGTGTTGTCAAGAGTGAAGCAAAGATGTCGAAAAGGGTAACGAGAAAATTACATAGCTAACAGATTGCGAGATGCAGGAGGTTCTGGAATGGTGAGGAAATTGGGGATTAGGATAGTCCTGTGATGAAAAATATAAAGACGACAGATCTTTGTGCTAATGAAATCCACTTGATAGTCACTCATCTTTTGGCCTTGAGGGTTAGTTAGCCATAGATTACCTATAATTATTTCATCAGACTGGAATATTCTATAACGTATTTATTCATCCATGGTTAGTTAAAATGAGGATGATGAAACGAAGTCGGAATGCTTGTCTGATGAAGAGCTTCAAATAAAATTAAAACGTGAGATGAGGTAAAAAATAAATAGAAAAGAAATATGGATGGTGTGGATAAATTTTTCTCCGAGTTCTCAAAGAATTTCCCTAACTTAAAATTAATTGGATTGATATGCATGAAGCTGCACTCAGACTTGTTGATGCAAATCAGTTTTAATATTTTTTTATGAAGATTATTCTTGTGAATTTATGGTTGTAAAGTTAAATTTTTTAAAACCTTGCATTTATTTTCTAATAATCATAGTTGGAATATTCTTGGTAACATATTAAGTGAAATGAGGCCCCAATAGGTTCATAACTCAAATTTTCAGCCAACCCTGTCTGTACGGACCTTGACCTTTAGAAAAACTCCCTCCAACGGATCTTTTCACTGCTTTTTATTTGTATTTCAACAGTCAAGATTTTAAGAACCTACACAATAATTCTCATTGTGAAGTTTTAATTTGATTGCTCTCTAGATCTTATATGTTAGATCTAGATGTCTTATCTCCATAGGTGATAAAACATTTCTTTGGTTTCTTTGTCAGCAATTCTAACTAGAGATATCTATCCTATCCATATCTCGTTCTATGTTATATATAGTAATTTAAGTTTCTAAAGAATATCTCTCAAGATTGTATAAGGGAGAGTGTTCATCCAAACTTCCAGCTATTTTACAAAACCTACATGAAAATATGGAGAGAGTTTCTCTGGACATGCTCAAGTATAGGAAAAGCTTTTTTATTGGATTTAAGTAATTTAGAGTTGTTGACTGGCCTCAAGAAATATAACTTCAGTGAAGAAGTATACTCTAGAAGACATTTAGATCTAGGTGGTGGTCGTCCTAGAACCTTCCTTTAAAAATAGCGCTTGCAATTTCTTTGTTAGTACCTCAAAACATTAGCTACCCATCCTAAAACTCGTAAATCCATGCTTTTCTCACTTCTATCAGTGATCTTCTCAAAGGAAAGTGGAATGTCCAGACCGTCCAATCCCTCTAATCCTTTTTTATGCAAAACGAAACAGCAACAAAGCAACAAGCTTTCAATAAGCGAAGACGCAGCTCCTCATTCCACTCGGAATAATCGCCCCAGTAATTGGCACACTTATCATTGGGCGGATGACCAAATTGCAGGGTGAAAAAGAGAACTCTAAATAGTTCCAATTGGCCGCATCGTCGGGTTCGAATCCCTTTGTTTACACACCCGCGGGCATTCAGCCAAGACACCGACTCGTTTTTTGGAACTCAGGCTCGTCCTGTTTGTCCCTTACCGGTTTGCAAACAAATCCCCGCCATCGTAATGATAATCAGGAGGGAACATAAAAAGACTTGTCGCTTTTTCTTTGTTCTTTTCTCCCTACTGCGGATCGCTTTCTTCTTTTCTGGCGCTTGTGACACTGACATACATAAGCACGGTTCGATTCACATGAGCGTCAGGGTCACGTGACGTCGGCTGCTACGTCATGCTGGTGGTGGGTTTGCGTGTGGTAAATGATGGAAAGCCTCACGTAGGCATCATGGGATTGGGGACTCGATCAGGTGTGTCGGCAAAAGATCTTGTTGCTTTCTTCGAGTGAGTTGGCATCTTTCGTCCATCGCCAAGTTAGGCCTTGAACTTGACTTCTACGATCTCAATAATTGGGCTGGTTGTAATGAATGTGGCATAACTCACAAAGCTAAAGATCTAAATAAACCATGAATTTGAAGGGAATCTAAGTAATTTTCTGTTCAGTGCAGATGTTTTCCAAGTCAATAAATGACCTGTTAGAACACAACCCCAAACATGCTTTCTCTTCAGGAACAACACAGACTCGGTTTAACATTGTAAATCGTGTATTAAACGTCCTTAACTTTTACGAGGGACATCAAGAAGGTATGTGTACAAAGGGCCAAACAAACAGAAAGTTCATCAAAAATTTATTGTATAAGACACAGGATGTATGCACATACATACAGACAGCAGTATGTCAACTGTACTATTGGCATCACCATCAATTGTTTACGTGTCGTATCATGTGACAAGTGTTTGTACCCTTATTTCATGAAAGAGTGCCGCTAAAGAGTCAGCGTTCCACAGCTTTCTGTTGGTCTAAAGATGGTCAAAAGATGTTCGGGCAGACATTTGTAACAGCTCCTATAGCAACTGAGAGCAAGACGAATGGATGGTAAAATCACGAAGACGAATCTGCTGCATAAATGATTGATTGATTTACTGGGAGCTATTTGACAATTTACTCATGTCGATCTTGCCCAGTGACATTCCCACAACATCCATTCATCCATTATTAGCTGTTTCTTTTCCAAAAGAATGTCCATTTCGATCATCTATTCTTAAGACAACAGTGACAAGCTTATAGTCTAAGAGCCAGTAAACAGCTGACGACACATATTTTAGGAAAGCCTTAAATTTTCTCAGTGAGTCAGGTGTACCTACCGTACATGAGATGGGGGTTAGTTAAGCCCAGTCGCGGTAGGTTCAGCTTTGCGCAGGTGTGTCACGTGTGAATTTGGTAAAATAAAAAGTATTTTAGGACGTCTGCCGTTTTGACATGTCAAAATATATTATTATATGAACTCAAAAACAATATGGCAGACGATTCCCATGGTTATTAGTTCCTCAAAAGTTCCTCAAAGTTTCTCAAAAGTCGAAATAGTGGTAAAACAGTCATCACATACGGCATTTAAAGCACCATTTACACTAGTGTTGGAAAGACTAGTGCAGTGGTGTTTGAAGAGAGACTATCCTTGCACTAGTCTTTCCAACACTAGTGTAAATGGTGCTTTAAATGCCGTATGTGATGACTGTTTTATCACTATTTCGACTTTTGAGAAACTTTTGAGGAACTAATAACCATGGGAATCGTCTGCCATATTGTTTTTGAGTACATATAATAATATATTTTTACATGTCAAAACGGCAGACGTCCTAAAATACTTTTTTTGTTCACCAAATTAACACACGTGACACACCTGCGCAAAGCTGAACCTACCGCGACTGGGCTTAACTAATCCCCATCTCATGTACGGTAGGTACACCTGAATCTCTGAGAAAATTTAAGGCTTTCCTAAAATATGTGTCGTCAGCTGTTTACTGGCTCTTAGACTATTACTCACTTCATTATTTGTTGGCATTTTTAAGCCCCTGTGTTACAAAAACTCATGATACAGTGTGAGTGTTTAAAAAAAATAAGTAAAAAAAAAGATTTTTTAAAAAACGCTTTTATTGAAGTGTTCTAAAAGGTCAAAAATAATTTTTTCGGTTTGACAAATAATTTATTGGGAAGTAGAAAATAACTTTTTGGTAAGTAAAAAAACTGATTTTCTAATCACTAAAAATAAAAGCGTGGCCGCTAGTAATTTTTAATATTTTTTAAATTTAATTTTTTTTTACAGGACAGTGACACTAACATCCTTGCCAAACGGGGATTCGAACCCCAGACGTACGGCTTTGCATCAGTCAGATGCTCTAACGACCAGGCCATTACGTCGGCATTTATGTAAAATTTTATATAAATAAAAATACCTAACAGAGAATTTAAAGTGAATCCATCCCACTCAAAACTCATGAATGAGAAATTTGTAAATCTAACGTCATAGAACATAGAATAAAGAAGTTAGAATATATAGTGAATTAAGAATGACTAGCGCCCACGCTTTTATTTTTAGTGATTAGAAAATCAGTTTTTTTTACTTACCAAAAAGTTATTTTCTACTTCCCAATAAATTATTTGTCAAACCGAAAAAATTATTTTTGAC
Organism: Tetragnatha versicolor; assembly: GCA_024610705.1. NCBI lineage: Eukaryota > Metazoa > Arthropoda > Arachnida > Araneae > Tetragnathidae > Tetragnatha > Tetragnatha versicolor. The sequence continues at coordinate 52,153,123 of JANDEH010000007.1, forward strand.
CTTTTAGAACACTTCAATAAAAGCGTTTTTTAAAAAATCTTTTTTTTTACTTATTTTATTTTCTACTTTTTAGTCATGGTACTTTTTAACAAAAACTCACAAGAAAAAATGTATTTATTTCAACCATATTTAATGTTATGTTAGGATGGAATTTTAGTTTTATGTATAACAAAAAATTTTCCCCTATCTGACAAAGTAGAACAATCCTCTGACGACTCAGCAGGACAATCAACTCCAAAGTTAATTTTAAAATCTATTTAATTTTGCTGGGTACGTTATAATAACAGAGCTGAGCAAGAAAAATACCTCGCACAAAGAATATATTCCTCGCATCCGCTCAATCACCGATGAAATCCATCGATACCAAAAAGATTCACAATAAAAAGAAAGCATTCAATAAAATAAAAATAAACACAATCGTAAGAAACTCAGAATTAGTGTGTGTGTATCAAGGAGCAAACAGTACCATCCAGTCTTTTCAGTAGTCAATAAATTATAAAAGAACATATTTTTCTTCTCGGCGATTTTCGGCGATATTTTCGGCGATTTCTCGCTCTTCTGGCGATTTCTTTCTCGCGGTTATTATCTTAAATCGCTAATTATCTTAATTGTTAATTGGAAGGTAAAAAATCACGTTTTGAAGATTAAATATTGTAGTTATATACTTAGTATATTATCTTACAGGTTTTGGGAGCCATTGGCTTCACGGAATGTCTCGAATATGAATTAAAAGGATAACTAAAAACACCCGTTAACTACCTAAATTACGGAGGTTTTGACTAGTTGATGATTGAATATTGCATTGTCATCGAGTTTCCACCACGGTGCAAAGTTTCAGAACTTTATATCGTTTGGAAGTGCCTGAAATATTATGTACAAGCATCCAGAAAGAAAAAAGTGATTATTCGTCTATAATTATCGTAATTACTGGGCAATTCTCGTTTTGACTTTTGAATATGAGGAAGTTATGCCTTATAAACAATTGTGCACGGTTTAGGTAGAATAGCCCCTTGGGAAAGGTATCAAATTCTGGTTTTTCTGTTAATTAAAAATACTCGTTAATTAACTTAATCCTTTGGTTGTTTGACTAGATAATGGTTGGATATTGGAGTGTCATGAGGGTTACACCGATGTGTAAAGTTTCGGGGCCCTGACATATCGGGAAGTGCCCGAAAATCGAGTTTTAAAATTCCACGCGTAAAACGCCGCCAAAAGCAAGTAGAATAAAAGCGTTTAAAAATCAGGTAGTGTTTGTTGTATCTTATGCAATTAATCTTTTAAATAGCCCTGTATCAGCAGCTCTAATCTGAGTAATTAAATTTCATCAAGGATGTTTATGATTACAGATGGAGTTTATGATTACTTGTCTTAGGTCCCTTGTTTTTTCTGATTTATATTAATGATTTTTGTAAATTAAACATAAATGGTAAAATTTTAACATACGCTGATGACACAGTTTTATTGTATTCTTCCACTAGCAAAAATGACTTGCTTAACCAAATAGAAGTTGATTTAATTGAAATAGGAACTTGGTTAGAAGCTAATGATTTAACCTTAAATTTAAATAAAACAAAATACATCCACTTCAGCCTAAGACCTTCAAATTTAAACTTAAATATCAAATTTCATTCTTTGCCTTGTAATGGTAATACAAGTATTTGTTCGTGTTATACTCTTCAGCCTGTACAAAGCATCAAATATTTAGGACTATATATAGATTCAAACCTGAAATGGAAAACTCATATCAAAGAGTTGGGGAAGCGATTGCGTTTTGTTCTTTTCAAGTTTTACCATCTCAAAAATAAAGTTAATTCAAATTTTTTAAAATCCTTATATTATGCTTGGTTTTATTCATTAATCAATTATGGTATTACTATTTGGGGCGGTGAATATGTATCAAATCTTCGACCTTTAATATCTATACAAAATAAATGCTTCAAAATTTTAAGGCCCCAATCTAGCCCCCTTAGATTTAGATTCCTAAAGTTGCTACCTTTTCGACATAATGCTTACTTTCGTATTTTACTTTATATATTCCGGAATAAATCCCAATTTAAAATGAAAAGCATACAATATAACACTCGATCCAAAGACACTTTTGAAATTCCAAGTTTCTCCAAGGACATTTTTTGTAAACATTTTTATTACCTTGCCCCTAAACTGTTCAATAGTCTACCTGTACACTTAATTAGTATTAGTAAATATTCAACACTTAAAAGAATATTATTTGAATTTTTATTAAACATTGACGACGTTGATATATATTTTTCACTTTGAAGCATTTTATTTTATAATGTTACCCAGCTTTTTTGCCATTTTTTTAGTGTTTCTATATAGTGTCTTATTTTTATTTTTTTTCTTTATTTCTGTTATGAATATCTTTCTCTTATGCCTGTACGGGAAGAGTGTTTCCCCTTGGCATATCATATGTTTTTTCTCTATTACTTGTATTTATTTTGTAAATAAAATTTGTTTGTTTGTTTTGTTTGTTTGTTAAAAAAAAGATGTATAAACCCTCTGAAAATGAACATTCGATGTATCCATCACATGCTTTTCAAAAAAGGTTTCAATCAACTAAAAAAATTTGATATTCTCAGTTCAATTGTTTTGGTTTGAAGTACAAAACCATATTCGCACTAGGGATTGTTTCCCGGGATCCCGTAGAATTTTAAGGCCGGGACACGTCCCGGGATTTCTCAGTCCGTCCCGGAATCCCCTCAAAATTTTAAATTTCTTTAACGCTGCTCCAAATGCTTAAAAATCGTTCCTGATAGCATGAACAAATATTTCCTTTCTTTGGAAGTAACTTATAAATTAGTGAAAGTGAGGTGGTTTAAGTCAATCATCTGCTGAATTAAATTATCTCCCACTCCTAGAACTTTACAACTAAAAGCAATAAACAAGGAACTTGCTGATTTGTATAATTATAATACATACAATGCTCGCATGTTTTCATAAATGGTGAAACTTGGTTACTCATCAATGATTTTTATTCTTTAGTATGTTAGTGATAAGAGATACAAATCGTAATAACTCCCGGAACGAGGCCATTTTCAGACACATAGCATTGGTCTTGATTCTAATCAAACAAATATTATAGAAACTCATAAGCTTTATTTATGTGATTAATAATTATTTAGGAGGATAGTTTGAACCTTATTTCTGAATGAATACAGTAGTCTCACTAGTAAGTCGTCCGCTTTTAAAGAGATTATACGTTTTGAAGATCGGGCTGAGAATATTCTGGTTTTGTATTATGGGGCAGAAAAAGCTATTATACTTGCATTGGAGCACTTCATAAAGAAGCAAAATGCAAAAAGTGTTCTTTCATAATTAAGTGTAAGGGAGGCTTACACGAGTGGTTTGCTCTGACATTTAAAAAACATACATTCTATTAAGAAGCCAATCCTTACACTACATATCTATAAGGGAATTCAAAAGCATTTTTAGGGTAAGTAAACTTTTAACTTCAGTATTTAAAACAAATTACAATATTAAGTTCGTGTCATTTCATAAGGTTTATGTGATATATGCGTGTACACTTATAATGAGTGAACATAAAATTGCCAAAAAATATTTAGAAATTTTAAAGCCTAGAACTGAAAAATTGTAGCATTAAATATTTATAAATTCTCCCAATAATTTTTTTCTAATTTAATCTTTATGCAAGCTTTGATTTTACAGACTTAAAATATATTTTTTTCTTGAAATTCTGGCATTAATTAAATTTTCGGGATTTCCCGGGATCCTGGGATGATGCCTAATTTTATCCCGAAATCCCGGGATGACCAAAATGCCCAAAAACGACAATCCCTAATTCGCACTGAATGTAAAGTAATCCAAGTAATCGTATCCTTGACATTGCAGCCATATTCTTTCTGCAGACTGGAATAAATTTTCCAAGGACACCCAAGAGACAATAGGGAATATAATCTGCTTTGTTTTTATACGCTTTTTTCTCCCCTTTTTTATAACCATTCATATTTTCTTCAAATTGCTCGGTGAATGCCACTTTTACTTCTCTTTTCTTCCACCTCTGCTGATATTTTCCCCTACATTTTTACTTTGAATAGAAAATTATATGCACACTGACGTACTTTAATAAAAAAATAAGAAAAATCAAAGCCCATCCGGAGCATGGTTGACACGGACGGGCTTTTCTTTCAAAAATAAATAATAATAATAAGCAGGAGAATCTCCTGAGAAGTGCTGCAGATTCAAACACAAACATGGCAGAGAAATTTCAAGGACATGATATTGAAATTAACCTTCAAAAAGAAGAGGCAGCTTGGCGAGCTTATCGCACTTCGTATTGCGAATAATATCTGAAATAAGCTTAACCTTCCGAAATAAGATGATTCTTTAGTTAACTGAGCATGACTAAGAAGATTTCTCCATCCTTTGTGTGATGTGTTTTACTTTTAAGTATAAATCCTTTCCTTTTAATATTTTCTTTTCGGTTTATTACTTTATTCCCACTTAATTTGAAGCAGATTTTATAATTTGTTGCACAGAAAATGTAGGTATATTCTTTAGGGAAACCTTCCTTATAAATATTAAACTGTTGAGACTCTGACGTATCAGCAGAGGGAAACAGAAATGCAGCTCCTATATCCAAGAGATCAGTCAATTTCTAAATTTTAATTAGGAAAAAAACAATTTCATATCTTTATTTAAATGGTGAAACAGATAATTGTAGCAATTTTATGATGACAAGTGCAGCCTATAAAGAAATTATTTTTTTCACTCTTTGAACGTTTTTTGAAGTTTTGAAGTTTTTACTAACGGTTGGCAACAACGGAAAACTAGTTCCAAACAAAAAAAGAGACCATTAGATTGGTTAAGTTAAGAATTTTAAATAACTAAGCTGACTTATACTATAAATACAAAATATTTATAGTATCTTAGTCTATTAACAAATGGAAAAACTTAAAATGAATACAAATAAAATATGATACGCCAAGGAGAAACAAAATCCCGTGTTGGCGTATCAGAAATTAATAGATTATAAATTCAATAATGCAAAATAACAGAGTAAAGAAAAAACTACCAAAATCAAATGATAAAAAATGATTGCTGTAATGATCAATAACTAAAACTTATGCTAAATGTTATGGGCTTTTAAGTAAATCTACTTTTCAAAGACAAACCAGAATGAAGAACAATCAAACGCGCAAAGAATCAATTGCACAAAAGAAAATGCTTTGAAGGTATTTTAAAAATTAACATTTTCTTAATAAACAGATAGATGATGATGACTCATTGTTTCTCGCAAATGATTGAAAAGAAATGACCTCACCATTGCACAGATGGGACCATCTTTCAATCACAGAACTTGTGTTTATTTTTTCACCAAATGGGAAACACGTGCCGTTTATATCCCTGGAATATGTTTTCCTGGAACCTTAGATACCCTCAGAAGCTATTACGGTCCAGAGAGAACACAGTGCTTTTATTTCAGAGTCCTCTGAACAAAAAGGAGATGCTTGTTCGTATTCCGAAAACAACTCGCGCAGTAGCCCTTGAAATGGGATGCTCGTTAGTCCTGATTGATTGTGTCGAGATGAAAGAAGTAATAGAGCCAGAAAAAGAATACGCCTTAACGCAAATGTCCTACCAATCTGATGCTTCAGCAGAATCAGTTGAAGGGATCGCTTTACATATAGTTAATGATCCTAGTGGTTGAAAAATTCAAACGTAAGGACTGCCAACTTAAACCACTCTAGCTATTCTTTAACTGTTGATGACCAAAACAGGCTAATGTGTAACTTGCTAGGATCAAAACAGCTGTTCTCAATAGGGTCCGTAGACCATAGAAGTGGTCCGTGAAAGGGCCAAGCCGTACACATGAAGATTGCCCATACAAAAATGATTTTGAAAAAGCAGTGTGCCTTGAACTAGATGGGGCGTTTATATCATTGGCGGTGGCTATCAGCTAGCTGTGAATGTCTGGTGATAACACCAATATATAGTCACCGGCTGAATTGTTAGCTTTAATATCAGCTATTATGTATTGTGTAAGTGCTACAACTTTAGCTGTCTTAAATAAACGGTGGTATCTTGGAATAGTGGTATAGATCATTTACATATAGCCAAAAACTGTTCATTTAACTAAATAATAAGTTACAGTTGACTGTTAATTAACTGGAAACGGATAATATGGGACACCACTACTAAAAATGGAATGTGGTGGGGTGGTGCAGAATGAGTTAACTAAGATTCGAAATTGGAAAGTTGTGAATCTTTAAGTGACGATGATATTGTGTCACTTGGAATCCGGAAAAAATAAGAAGTTTGAAGAATGTCCAGAAAGTGATGATAATAACCTGTAACTCATCATATTCCAAGTCCGTGGGGAGCATTAGTACACACCAAGACGTTTCTTAATTACAAATACAGAAAACGAAAAGATGAGAGCACACCTGCTGAGAAACTTGAGTTTTGAAATTCGTTGAAGAGTAAATGAAAAACAAAAACAGATTCATTATATCACTCTTTACAAAAACAGTATAGTAAACTACACTCCTATAGCATATTTGTATTCTACAAAGAAGAACAAAGATATAACTTTAGTTATAAATGGAAATTTAGCAAAGTATGCAACCACTGAACAACTTCTTCAGGGGTGCAGCATTCAGCAGCCGCATACTGGGTAACCTTTCTGTATGGAGCAGTTCCGCAAATGCAGAACTACCCTATCTGCATCCATCCATCTAGGTTATAGGATAGCAAAGATACCTTTTGTAAGGCCAATAACTTCATATATGTTATCGAATGTTTGGGATGTCACCTGAGCTACGTTGGTCAGACCTGTAACGAGATTAGTAAAATTATTAATGGTCATAGATCGGCTATAAAAATCTTTAACAGACATTTAAATTTTGATTATGAACTAATGCATTTCCAGTCGCACTCTTTTGATAAAATTATGATCTACCTACTGGAATTTGACAAAGATCTGAATAAAAGGTTGGATCTAGAAAACATTTTTATATGCTGTCTAAAGACCTTACATCCCTATGGTCTAAACCAGTGGTTCCCAACTCAAATATGTCTGCGGACCACTTCACTTAAATATGAACCTCTGAGGACCATCTCTATCCCAAACCGTATCTTCAAAATTTTAACTTTTTTTCAGTGCATTCATTTCTGATAGAGGGTCTAAAATTTTGACTTTTTTTATGAAGTAAGGGAAACCAAGTCTTACAATATTTCTAAATGGTTTTTAGAAAATTAAATAATCTATTAAACTTAAAAGAAAATTAACATTGCTATAATTTTATATCTAATTATTTAAAAATATACCTTTTATAAAAGAAATTTAACCCTTTTTATCAAGCTCTCACGAAATTCAACAAATAAATAGAATCCATTATTAATTAAGATTGTTTATTTAATACCGTAAAACTAAATTAGGAAATTTAATAAGAAAATTATTTTTTTTCAGCAATATACCGTCCAATATAAACTTCAATTTATCTCATAGGAGAGGGTTAAACCAAGTAACTTTCTTCATCTTTTATGTTGGTATAGAAAACGATAATATACTTTACAAATGACAATAATTGTTCTGATGAGTGGAAATTGTGTTGATTTTAATCAATTCCAGTGTCCACTCATGGATCTATTAACCTTGGAAGCGGGTTCACACCTACACACAAGTTACAGATTTAAAAAACAACAGTATAAAATAATTTTTTTTTTCTTTTTCATAACCAGCAAAAAAAGGTCGTATATTATTTGTAGATTTAAATTTGAAAGAAAGTACTTAGCTTGAAATTAAACTGCAGGACAAATGTGATAACCAGGAATTGTGTTGATCCCAAAAAATCAAACTGGACAGGACGCACTGACTGTGAGTTGTGGCAGAGGAAATTCTAGAGGCGAGGCGGGCGAGGCTAACTGATGTTCTCCCGAAAGAAACCGGGTCCAAAGTCAATAATAATTTAAAGGAGCGATTAAAATAGAAAACAATTTATGTGTTCAAAAACTTTGGCATTTTCGGCAGTAAATTTTCCTCATATCTTCGAACAAACCTATTTCACTTGTATCTCAGAAATTTCTTTTAATTCTACGATTTCTTGGAGACCCTCTGTCTGACCATAGCATCTCAGTTTGAAGTATTTTTCAACACTTCCTCGCTTCGCTTCGTATCAAAAAGTCCTATCATTCGAGTATTTATTTGCCCCACCCCGACACCTCTCATTTTTTAATTAATCTGATGCAATACTTTTCCCCATCATCACATTTCGTTTCTACTCTGTAATAAACTACAGTTGAATAAAACGGATATACGAAAAAACCGTTCAATGCAAAAACCGTTCAATAAAAAACAAATAAATTTATTACATGTGTAAAGCTATGAGTTTTTTTGTTTTTTGAACGGTTTTTGTATGAACGGTTTTTGTTTTGAACGGTTTTTTCGCGACACCCAATAAAACTGTGGAAAATAAGAGAAATGAACAAATGATTCATGGAAGAGAAAAAGAACTTATTATTTTTTATTTAGGAGACGTATGATTTTTTTACTTATGTTTTTGCGTCTGTGGTGTTTTTACTATATCCTAGAATTTGTGATCAGGAAAACTATTTTTGTTAAATTTCCACACAATTTTTGGATAAGTTTAAAAATCTTCTCACGGACCACCAGTGGTCCGCGGACCACCTGTTGGGAACCACTGGTCTAAACAGCAAGCTTAACGGAGAAGGGATTTTTAATGCCAAGAATTTTTGTATTTATAATAAGTTTATTATAAATAATAAATTTAAGCAGATGTGTATAAAATACCTAGAGGAAGAAGAGGAAAGGGGAGCAATGGTAAGAATTTGATGGATATTGGTGTTTTTGAGGATTTATGCAAACTAAAATACGATTTGGAAAATATTTTGATTCTAAAGATTTTGGTTCATTTCATTTGATTCATTTTTGGTGTTGGAATTGTTTCTTTGAGATAGTTTGTTAAGAATCATCTTATGGATTTGAAATTTAAGGAAGAATTCAACAGGCTTATAGTTTTTGATCTAATTAAGTTTCGATTAAAACTGGATTGTAACGAAAATTTAGCGGGTTTAAAGGAAATGAAGATACTAAACCAGAAATTGCGTGATTAACTATTTAGATAAGGATTATGAAAATTTGGCACTGGCTTATGTTTTCAAGGAAGCCAGGGTTTTTTGGCCGATGAAAGAATGTGAGGTTAAAATAGCATATAAATATAATCGTACAATAAAAAAATTTATCTGTTATTATAACAGGCTAAGTCAACCCCTAAGTTAAATAAAACCATAAAAAAAGTTAACTACTTGGATCTAAAAATAAGAATAAGAGAAAATATCCCAATAGGAATTTATGATAAAAGAAGGGACTTTGGCTTTGAAGTAATAATGTATACCCATTCGGAATCCAACATCAAAAATAAAATATTTTATAATATTCTGTATTCGCAGGTAAACAGAATTAAAAAAATCTGTAACAAAAAAAGATTTCATGGAAGTCTGTATAAACCTCGGGGATGCTTTTCAACGTAATAGTTTTGGAGAAAATTTTGGTAACCTGAAAAATTTAATTAAAGAACATTTACTTTCCGAATTCGGGGGGCGACATTTAAGACCAATCAAGTGGCCCTGATTGGCGAAGACTGGTTTTGCCTTTTTCGATATACCCTAAAGTTTCTTTTGATCTATTTCCTTTCTTAAAGATTAATCTGGGATTATGTGTTGTATTTCTTTCTTTTAATGGGGTTATGTGTTCTGAGTTAATTTGTTAGAGTTTAAGTTTTCAGCAGCAGTTAAACTACTAAACGTTTGGATGAGTTAAATTTTTGTGGGTTTGATTATAGGAGGAGTGGAGAAGATAATGCTAATCTTTTATTGTGCTGCGTTATGTGAAGATAGGTATGTTGTTTTTAAATCTGTTTAATTTTTTCCTCAACATTGGCTTCGGGGTAACCTATAGGGAGCAGATGGGGTAGTTCTGCATTTGCGGAACTGTATGCTGCACCCCTGAAGAAGTTGTTCAGTGGTTGCATACTTTGCTAAATTTGCAATTATAACTAAGTTATATCTTTGTTCTTGATTGATTTCTATTTTGGTATTAAGAAGCTTTAAGCGCTAGTACAGAGTGGAATTTTCAAAATTTTAATAACTGTAATTATAAAAATGATATCTAAATCTACAAATGTTGTTAGTATTAATGTAGTTTAAAAATGCTCTGTCATCATTTTTTTATTAACTCCCCCTCCACAAAACCACATAGCCGTAATAAAATAGTAACCTCAAAAAAGTGTCTATATATCAACAGAAACCCGTTGCTCGAATTCCTCGAAAAGCATATAGAAGACAATCAACATGCCATGCTCTGCTGACTGCAGCAAGAAAGTACTCATAGGAGCAACTTTCCACCTGTTTGATTCTTCGAGAAGGAATTCCTTTTCAAGAGCTCTGTCGTATATAATATCTATTTTTTCCCTCTTAACACACATCAGTAGCTTTACAAACGAGTTTTCTTTTTGTTGGAGAGTCTTACATTTTTGAAGAGGTGTAGCTGAGGGATTGAAGTGGGCATAAACATAGATCTCCACGTTTTCTCTTTAAAGAGAAAGGATCAACACGGTTTTGAGTTGAGCCGGGGTTCACCCATGGGCCGAATCCAACCTTATAAAGAAGCGCTTCCACATATCCGGATCTGTGGCGTTACTGCAATCTGGCGAGAGCAATGGACGAATCACAAAGAAACAAAATAAGTGACCTCATCTTATTAATGATTATACCCAGGACCATATTTACGTATACCATAGTATTGGCGACAAATTGAAGCCATTAAAAAACAATGACAGGAGAACAAAATAATCTCAGTACTATAAAACTAAGTTTAGCGTTCGGTCTTTCAAACATTTTACTACCTCAATGTTCTTTTGTTTCTAATTGCTTTCTTTATCTTTATAGGGATTATGAGGAACAAATTGAATCTTGCTACTTTTTTAAAAACAAAGTAAAGAAACCGTCAACAGTGTCGCAAAGTTCCAATACCTGGATAAATTGATGTTACAGAATAACTTTTTATTAACATATTTGGAATAATTTCATATTTTTTACGAAAAATCTTCGAATACTTTTACTTCGTCCCTTTAAAAAAGAAAACCCTTTATTTAAATGTGTTTATAAAGTCAATTTTTTTCTTTCACTAGCTGATAGCCCCTTTATTTTCCCCTAAGGTTCATGTTAAGATGTAATGCAAATTAAATTGAAATGAACGAGTAAATTGAAATCACATACAAAAACTTAATAAAAAAATACCACAATATATACAGGGTGTTTCAAAATTGCGTTGCACGGCTTTTATTCGGAACCAGTGCCTCCTAGGGTCATGGAAGTAAGGTCTACCCCTAGGTAAGTGACCCTGGAGAACCCATTGAGAGGACTTACAGCGCCCCTAGCGGCGAAATTAAAAAGTAAAAAAAATTAATTTAAAAACTAAAGGAGATAGAGCAAAAACATCAGTGAGAGTATTGATGCCAACGTCAAGAAGAACTCATTATAAAAAATTTCATCAAAATATCTTGAATATTCGCGGAGATATTAGCATGTGAAAATAGCACTTTTTCAGGGGTCAAAAAGTAAAAAGTTCGCATATTTGCAAATTTTTTTGATTTTTTGATTAAATTTTGTGTTCTTTCAACTAAAAAAACACAAAACTACACAATTTCACTGAAAAATTTGCAAATATGCGAACTTTTTACTTTTTGACCCCTGAAAAAGTGCTCTTTTCACATGCTAATATCTCCGCGAATATTCAAGATATTTTGATGAAATTTTTTTCAATGAGTTCTTGACGTTGGCAACAATACTCTCACTGAGGTTTTTGCTCTATCTGCTTTAGTTTTTAAATTAATTTTTTTTCAACTTTTTAATTTCGCCGCTAGGGGCGCTGTAAGTCCTCTCAATGGGTTCTCCAGGGTCACTTACCTAGGGGTAGACCTTACTTCCATGACCCTAGGAGGCACTGGTTCCGAATAAAAGCCGTGCAACGCAATTTTGAAACACCCTGTATTCATAAAACATAAAAAAATTTAAATGTTAAGGATTAAATAATAGTCTCAAGAAGGATCCATGAGGAAACCCTAACAAATTTCTTGGAATTGCAAAACATCTCACTGAAATTTAAACCTGTCATCCACGTGCGTTGAAGAAAAAACAATTATTTAATTTCATCGGAAGTTAAAAGAAATTCATGTGGCGCAACTTTTCGAACTTTAAATATACGAGAATAGGATGCAAAGCATGAAGCTTGGTTTCAGTCACATGCAAGCAAACGTGAAACTTTTGAGCTATTCCCTTGCAAAGGTCTTCATTCGCTAACTTATTGTTATTCGTGCGTATTTAAACTATGTGTAGTGGGAGAGGTTACATTAATTTTAATTTTTATGCAGAATATCAGTATCAGTTAAACTAGCTTATGGTGAACTCGAATATTAAGTATACTATTAGTATACTTATAAGTTATAGTTATTATATTATTACTATACTATTAGAGTTACGTAAGTTACAATTAGTATAAAAGCGCAATTGGCTTTGATCTAACCAGCCATCTTCTGTCTAAATTCATTTTCCGCTGCTTTACACTCGTAGTGTACAAAAGGAAAGAAAACACAAACAGTCGGTACTGTACCAGAGGAAAAAAAGGGCCAGTTGCAACTTCAATAAAGCATGGCACATCCAAGTACGAGAACATGACAACCAAATAAACAGAGAGTAAAAATACTCCAAAGGTTGCAACACTTTATTAAACACAGAGGAGTCGACTTCGGGTGGTTTGTCAACAATTTGTTCATGATACGTTTTTGTGGTTCATATATATTTTAACTAAAATGTGACACCTCGTTCATTTGGTTGATGTACGTTTTTGTCTCGTTCCTAAAAACTTATGTTTTTTCATTTCTCGTACTTTTGTTTGTTCATTTATGTTATCAGGTTTCAAAAATTGGGAAAATTTAAAACCTGTGACAAAAAAGTAACATCTAAAGTCTAACCTCCAAGAGAAAAACTTTGACATAAAAACAAAACTTGGAAAACAATTACTACGATAAATGATAGCCACCTAGATTTGACCCAATAGGAGAGAGTGGGGCACATTCGCACAAAAAGTGCATTTCGGCATATTTCTCTGGATCTAGATGAGATATTGAAAGAAACTCGGATTCAAATGAAAGTTAAGACCTTTCCCGATATTTTAGAACGATAATTGGTCGCATTCATCTAGAATTTCTAACCTATATCATCAATCTAAAAAACGAGAAATTTCGTGCGAATGTGCCCCATGGGTGGGGCAGTTTCGCACACGTGTGGGGCACATTCGTACACATGCAAAAAATTATACAATAATTATTTTTATAAATTAAAAAGTTTATGGCACTTTAAAGTAAGGATAATTAAACGAAATATTTGGCACGTTTACATATTTTTCCTCTATATTGAAGATTTTTTTACAAAAAGAAAACAGCTTCAGAAAATATTGAACATCTAAGTTTTTGATGAGGAAAACAATTGTAGTAATGAAGAGTATATTGCACACTGACATACTTCACATAATATAATTAGTTAGAAAAAGTTCAACCACACACAATATTTCAACTGTCAGGTTTTATTCGAAAAGAAAAGTGAACCAACAGCTCGCTTATTAACACCTGAAACTGACGGTTGGGGAACTTTTAATACGATATTATCTTTTTGTATGAATTTTGAATCATTACTTACTGGGAAAATAAAAGTTTCTTCGTTAATTTTAAAGTTTTTCATAATTAATTTTAAATAAGCACCATTCAATTCCAAATTTTCTATTTGACCAACATAAAAAATTTTCTTCTTAGTAGCAAATTATACTAGAATAAAATCACTTAAGTCCAAGACAATTGGTATTAAACAATTATCAGGGACATTTATTTCTTCAATGTTTAAATCTGGGTCTAAATTCCTTAAAACTGAAGCTTTCTTTAAGATGTTAATTTCTATTATCACCAAATTTTGAAACAATTACAATAAAAAGCAATTTAACTTCAAGTTTTTAGTATACTGCACTAAACATATAAATCACTTTCATAATCAAAAATGGGAAAGATGAGGCACATTCGCACTGTCCGAATCTGCCCCATCTTTTGGTGTACGAATGTGCCCCCCCATCTACCAGTTCAAGCTTACCACGTCCCTACAAGATATTTATAATTAAAGCAGGGAAATAAAACCTTTCTAGAAACTTACTTTAGTAGTGCCTCTACTGAATAAAATTCTGAATGTTCAATTGAGAGTTATTTTTGATTGATATTTTACGCCAACAAAATGACAAGAAAATTTACTTTGCTGCTTCTAACGCTAGCAAATTTCTAGTACGTATACAACAAAATGGATAAGGGCTTGGAAAATTCATGCAGGAGGTGGTAGTCATGCTTTCATCTACTGGTATTTTTTTCAGATTTTTAAATTAATAATTACTAGGGGAAATGCCGTCTGTCCGAATGTGCCCCATGTGCGAAATAGCCCCACTCTCCCCTACGTTTTTTTTCAGCGTTTATGAATTACCATCCCCCTCAAAACTAAATGGAAAAATCCGTTTCCTTAGCAACCACCACAATATTAAACGACTTCAAAGGTTTTTCTCGTTGCGGTGTGACCCCAGAATATAGAGCTTAACAGAGATGCCAAGCGGCCGTTTTCCTCTTTAGGTAATTAATTTAATTCACCTCGCAGATAATAATTCAGCAGTATGGATAACTATGGCTGCTAGTATGGATAACTAGCAGCCAATCAGAAATAGCTTAATGCGTAAGTGATTCCTGATTGGATATGGCAAGCGGCATTTAAATTTCATCGGTGTTGTTTTACCGATTTGGATTTGAGTGACAGCTTCAGTGGGTGAATGACAGAATTAGCAGGAATGACGTGGTATTAAAGGAGGCGGGTCCGTTTGGCCTGAGGTTTGTCTATGAGAAAAGCCTTGTTAAAAAAGTTACCATTAGCGTCTATGGAGATGAACACTCTGTTAAGCTTTAACACTCTGTGGGTGTGACTATACTACGAAGATAAGGATTTAGAGTGTGAGCAAAAGGGGATCATTATGAGCGGGTTTGACTGTACGTCAAATTTAAATTTTAGTCTTAAATTTGTGAGCACTGAAATGTGACAACTTAACTTATGACAGAGATGGAGAGAGGGATGTAAAATATCTCTGAATATTTTTTGATCTAATTTGTGAGTGGCCCTTAAACTACCATCTCCTCAAACAACTCAACTCAACTAATTAACTCCCTTAGAACATCCACAACAAAACAAAATACCGAATTCGATTTGCCCAACTTACTTTCATCATCACTATTCCCCTATTTACCTGTTAACCCCTTCCCCGCGCGCGAAAACCAACCATCCCAAAATAATCACCCTCATGCTATTAAGACCACACGAATGCAAATTCGGGGTTAATCACCCACCTTTGCCGAAAAGCAACAATAAACACAGAAAAAAGCTCTAGTGAAGTGAGTAGACCACTCACACACACTTGAAACTGTTTCCCTTGTATCTGGGTCAGTGGGATACCCGGCCTTTCCATTCTGTTGTGCCAGATTGTTCACCTGATGATGTGCTGGCAGATTGGTGAAAGTTCTTTGACACTCTAATGCCCATCTTTATCTTTTTTTCTTCACTTTATTTCTTTTTTTCGGTTGTTCGGTCTCGAAAATAGGAGGTCGGGGTTGTGACAATTACAATTACAATATTTGGCGGTTGAAAATAGAAGTTTTTAGCGCGCGCGTGCGTGTGTGTGGATGATGCTTGGGGCGTTGAACTATTGTGGGTGGAAGCTTCGTGGTGGTTTTTATGATTTTGGGGTGTATTTTTAGAAAGGAAAAGTTTCAAAAATTGTTATTATTAATATGGAATTGGCATGTGCGAGGAATGCGCCAAATAACAAAAAAGGGAGTGAAGATGTTTATGGAAATCAGCTTGAAATGATTTTGTGTTTAAAATGAATAAAATTAAATTAAACAACCTAATGGAAAGGGAAGTTAAAGAGAGACAGTTACAGTAATATTTTGAAGATATAGGGTCATTAGAGTATTTGTGACATTTTGGAGTAACATACATAACAAAAATAATTAAGTTATATAAGTTTGAAGTTCTTAAAAACTTTTTATGCAAATGTAAACGAAATATTAGGGTATAAAAGTTTAATTTATGAGAGTAATTACTACTATAGTTAAGAGTTATAATAAGCTTTCCATTTTCTCTAGAGTATTTTCTAAATTTTTAAAAATAATCGTGGCGTCCCTAAGGGATCAATTTTAGGTTCATTATTATTTATTATATTTATTAATGATTTCTGTAAATTAGATCTTTTTGGAGAAATAATAACTCATGCCCATGCGGATGATTCAGTATTGCTTTATTCCTGTCATAGTTTAAATGAATTCAAAAGTAATATTGAATCAGATCTTTATCCAAGTTAGGAAATGGCTTTATTCTAAGGATCTAACTCTTAATTTAAATATAAAACTAAATATTTATACTTCAATTAAAACAAAGTTATATCGACTTAAGTATTAAATTTCATTCAAATATCTGCAACTTCATTCAAAATTGTAAAGGATATACGTTAGAACGATAAAATACAATTAAATATTTTGGGATTAGCATGGATTTTAATTTAAAATGGAAAAGTCATGAGTGAATTATGCAGAAAACTTCGTTTTATTTTGATTAGATTTCATTATTTAAAGAACAAGGTAAAATAGCTCATTTTTTAATACATTATATTATTCCTGGTTTTATTCTTTGCTATATTACGGAGTTGGGGTGGTGAATGCAAAAGTAATTTAAATCCATTAATTTCTCCTCAAAACAAATGCTTTAAAATTCTAAATTTAAAATCTCAACTCCCTTATAATTCTCAAGATTTATACTCAAGACTTATACTCTCAAGACTCAAGTTTCTACCTTTACGTCATAACACTTTTTTTCGTATGATTCTCTTTTTATACCAGGAGTCGGCAACTGGCGGACCACGTGAGGTTATTTCCTGGACCGCCAAAACATTTTGAAAATCAATAATATGTATTTTTACACTACAAAAATTAGTTTAACATTTTTAAAGGTCAAATTTTGAAAAAATTTCCTGGGAAAACCCCCAGACCCCCCCCTTTTTAATCTAAAAACTTCTTATAAAATTAAATTTAACAATTTAATTAAGTAGGTAGCGTTCTCAAATTACGTCTTTTAAAAAATATGTGTGTCTGAAACTAAGAATTTAAAGTAGTAATAATAATCTATTTTTTCTCCGGACCTCGATGTAAATTTTTGAAATTAATTCGAACCTCAAGAAAAATTACTTGCTGACCCCTGTTTTATCTATATATATAAAAATTAATGTTTGTCTGTATGTATGTATGTCCTTTATAGTTTTAAACTTTTCGAACCTACATTACCTATTAAACTATACCACGTTGATCTACTCGCTCCCAGGAAGGTTTCTGAATAAAAATAATTTAAAACCGAAGCGTCCTAACAGCTTTTTTGGTCAATTTTATGCTCGAAAACCCATATTTCATGCCTAAATTCATGACAAAACCACATTGTTGTAAATATAACAAGAGAAGATGTAACATTTGGACTGGCGAAGCCCATCTGTAACGCACCAGATGATATTTATAAAAAAGTGAAACCCGGGCGAAGCCCGGGTCTAGCGCGTCAGCGCTAGTACAATAATAAAAGTATCTGCGTACAGAAAAATGCAATTTCAAATAGAACAGCTATCCAAACGAAGTATATCAAATTCCCCGTTTTAAAATTTCCGTAAACATTTTTATTATCTAGCTCCTAAGTTATTCAATTCCTTACCTTTTGAAATAAAAAGTATTCCACTCAAGCTAAATTTAAGAGAACTTTTTATTCAATTTTTTACTTGAAATAGAGGATTTAGATAACTTTTTTAAATTATAGAAGCAAGTAGTATTTTTTATTTATTTTTACTTTTTTAATTTATTTTTGTACGTTTGTGTTCTATCAATTTTGTATATTTCATTATTATCATTTCTTGTTTAAAACTTTCTTCAAACAATCAGCTAAAACTCCATAAACAGATCTCTTATTGCCCATTGGGCCAATTGAAATAATAAACTTCAACAGGTTTAATGTTAACTTGGAAAAAACCTTTTATCATGTTCGGATATATTTTGTTACTGTTGTTTTTGTT
Source organism: Tetragnatha versicolor (assembly GCA_024610705.1). NCBI lineage: Eukaryota > Metazoa > Arthropoda > Arachnida > Araneae > Tetragnathidae > Tetragnatha > Tetragnatha versicolor. Next base: position 52,171,355 of record JANDEH010000007.1, read on the forward strand.
ACAACAGTCGTATTTTTGTAAATGTTGTTTTTCCGCAAGGGGACTCTTGTAGCAGGAAAATAACTATAATTTTAAGTCATATTTCTCAAATTTTCTTTCAGGAATTTCAATCACTTATATTTCTGTTTGTTTGTTTGTTTGTTTGTAGTTTCCATGGATTAAAGATAACAGTGTATAACTTTAATACTCATAATTTTTTATTATTATTGCTGTTTTTTTAAAGCAATAGGCCCAGGGATTTCCATAATTAAATATTTATTTTAATTCCTAGACTTACATTCTTTCAATATTTTGCATTTAATTCGCAGAATTAATAATAAATGTTTTAATACATAAAATAACAATTTAAATTTTAGAAAATTGATGCTGATCAGTTATAATTGTTTTCATTTTTTATAATTCTATATAAAAATGCAATCTGACCTACATTCAAGTTCAAATCCATCCAATTGTCACCTGAACTGTTTTTCTTTTCTTGTTTATATCTGCACTTTTTTAAAACATGCTAATCAGAAAATAAAATTTTAATTTTTAACAGCTTCAAAGCTGCGTGTGTTAGTTATAAAAATATTTTAAAAGCATGTAGAAACTTTCAGATAATCTAAGTCTGTTTTTTCCACTTTTTGATATTATACGTACTTGTAACAGGAAGTTTTTGAAGTTATGGGTAAAAAAATCATGCAATTTCAAAATCATATGGAAGTTTAAAATTGTAAATGTTGGTTGAATTAAGCTCGAATCATAACATACTTAGTTATAAAGATATTTTATAATAACCGCAATGGATAATTGCAGTCAAATTTTTTTAATCTTAATGTGTTCAGAATGGCTCAAAACCTCCAAGAAACATTTTAATTTACCTTTCAAAGCCCAAGTTATTTTCAATTAAAAATAGCTTATTTTCCGTCTGAGCTGAAACAGCTTGTGACGTTAAATGTGCCTTGCTTCCGCATGTTGTTATCATCCCACTTTGAAAGACTGACCTCTAGTTTTTTTACAGCCTAAATGTTTCGATGAAAACGGTGTTTCCCACATTTCCAAGAAGCACATGTGACGTCACATTGTTAGGAGCTTTCTGAAATAAAATATGTCATAATTACCTTAAAAAAAGTTTGTGGGAAAAGACAAGCGTATTTTCGGAATCAGGAGATAATTTTTAATAAATTTAAATTGAATATTTAGAATTTTAAGAGATGCTGCAATTCTCCATTTTTATTATTCAAATGTGAACGTCTCGTTGCTGATGTAACGGAAAGAGGATATTAACGCACTTCGTTTTCTACATCAAGGGCATTCATTGATTCCCACCATAAAAACCATTCTCTCCCATTCCATAATCAGCAGTTCCTCATTTCTCCTTCTGCAATCATCTCCCCTCCCCCATTACACACTGACACTCATTCGCCTTTTTTTAGGCCAGGGTCAGCCTGGAATCATGGACCGGCTTATCTGGTTGAGCGCATCTTATCGGCTGTAGTTATCTACCCCACTCAATTAGTGGACAAAGGGGTCCCATAAAAGGGGGACTCTCTCGCTCTCCGCAGGGGTCTCCCTTTAGGGGGACCCCTTTGTCCACTAATTGAGTGGGGTAGATAACTACCGCCGATAAGATGCGCTCGACCAGATAAGCCCGTCCATGATTCCAGGCTGACCCTGGCCTTATACACCTTTCCTCATCCTTATCATTTTCCGTTCAATTTCCCCTCTTCGTGAAGAAAAAAAAAGATTCCACACCCCCCCCCTCCAGGAACAACCAACCAACCAAACAAACTCACAAAAAAAGCAGCAGACGAAGCAAAAATCGGACCAAACACCGTCATGATGACCAAGATTCCTTTCGGTTATGACTCACGCACTCTCATTAATCCCTAACCACCAAAGAAAGAGAGAGAGAAAAGGCGGTTGTTTATGCAGCACTGCTTCCTTCACCTTGCAGACGATAATCGACAGAGAGAGAAAAAAAAGAAATGGCGGAATTGGAGCAAAAAATAAATGTGTCAGAGGAAGACATTGTTGTGGCGAAGAAGGGAAGGGGAAGACTGTTGGCTACTCCGACTCTGACCCCGAACACTCCTAACCCACTGACCTTGACAGTGGGCCAAGCGAAGGTTGACCCATTTTAGCCACGAGGCGCCACGCTTTGGCAAATTTGGCGCGACGCTGTGTGATTCACATTTAGAATTTTTTATTTCGATATTGTAATTGTAAATGATGATGTATTTCTATAAATCTTTTGGAGTGATTATATTCGTGATAACAGTAATTTAGTGACATGTAAGACTCCCTTCTCTACCTGGAATTGGGCGTGGCTGTTGAATAGACACCGATGAATATTATTCGTGTGGTAAAAATTATTGCATGACTATTAAATTACTAGTGATGACATAGAATTGATTGTTTTTATCAGGGAAAGTTTTGTGTTTTTCAACTTTTGGTAAAACTTGTTGCAAAAGAGTGTGACAGTCAAGGGTAAAAATTTAAAAAATTCAAATTATTCAAATTGTAAATAGTCGATTTGAACGATAGAAAACACGGGGTACCAAAATACAAGTATGTTTATTAGTAGTATTTTTGTTCTGAATAAATTAAATACTCTTAAATTTGTTCTGCAAGTCAGTCAATAAGCCTGCTGTGTATGATTGGCTTGCTGGAAAATGGAAACATGTCCAATTATGAAAACTAAAAGAATCCTATTAACTCCATGCTTCATTGAAAATACACCGTATCTCCCTACTTTCAAAACAATGCACGAACCCCATTCTTGCAGCTCAAAACCATACAAGACGAACCAAGTAATTATCTTCAATTTATTTCCCACAAGGTCTTTCCCCAAAAAAATATGCAAATGAGCAAAAGCGACAGTATTCTCCAGTCAAACCAAACACAACCATCAGGTGACATAAACCACCTTTACGGTAAAAATAATAATTCACCATTAATTCCCAAGCTGCGCAGCTGCTTTCGAGAAATCCTAACATTCTTCAGAAGTGACTTTGCTTTGACCGTACCGGAAACAAGCACAGAACTTAACACGTGGCGGCTACATTAGCATACAAAAGTGACGATGAAATATGGAGGGATGTTTGCGTACAATTAAACGTCACCTTGTCGTTTTTATCAGCTTCCCCCTCCAGTTGTAGCGAATGAATCGAAATGAATGAATAGACTCCTTTCTTTTGGTGGAAGGAATATCGGATCCAGCAAAGTTCGTGTGACGTCACGGACCGGAAACAGCACATAGTTGATCTGGTTGCTCCTAGCAACCGAAATATCCTCGTCCGCGGCCGTATTTGTTTTGTTAGGTTACTTATTAGAACATGGATTCTAATTCTTTTGACGCTTTTAAAGATATATTAAAGAATTACGAAACAAAAACATTTCCGAAATTTAATGTTTTCAAAAGGTCAAAAGGATTTTTGCATGAAAAACGAGAGTAGTTTCTCAGTATTAAAATTTTAGCCTATTAGAAAGGATTGAGAAAGATTCACATTTACATAAAAATTTCCAATTATATGATTTAACTTCCCAAAACTTTTTTATGAACAACAAATTTTTATTTTATGTGGAGGTTAAAGGGTATTTTATCTATATTTTAAATAAAAATTTTTAATGATAAATTTAAGACATAAGTCAGACCCCTGAGCATAACTTTTCAACCATGAAATCACCTGTATTATACTGAATAAAGAGCAATAAGCCCACAAAATATTTTTTTATTATATATGTTACAGTTAAAGTCCGGAAATCAGTTAATTTACAGATAACCTAGGTAATTTGCAGATTAACGAGGGTGATCCGTTAAAGAGCGAATTTTTTTTCAATTTCTAAGATTACCTAGGTAATCTTGAAATTACCTAGGTATTCTGCACCCTACCGACTAGACACTCGTTAATCTGCATACTACCTGTAATCAGTTATTTTACATATTAACGAGGGTGATCCGTTAAAGTACAAAATTTTATTTTATTTTATAAAAAGTTTAAGGAGGTTGGGGGGGCTGCCGCCCCCCCAAACCCCCCTGCCCTAACTATAACCAAACTCGTTTTGGGGGTAAACAGTAACAATGACGAATCAAAAAAGGGGGATCGGTACTTTTTTCATATTACACAAAACACGCAAATCCCACAAAAATAGTAATGAAATAGCAATTTTAAAACTAGAATATAAAAACAATAATAATAGAATATTAAAGTACCAAGTGAGATTTGTATCAATTGTGGTTTTCGATCTCGATTTGACAGCGTATTTCAATGAGAACTTAAACTAGCAAATCTTAATGAAAGCGCGGTGTAATCGGCTGGCAGCCTGCACTGAACTATTGCTAGGATTCGCGATCGATTACATATGTTAAACCCTTGCCCAGGTTCCAGCGATTGTTGAATTAACGTTTGTTGAAAAGATATTTCAACAGCTGGGACATTTGCTTTCGTTAAAAGAAATCTCTGTCACTCTGAAGTCGGAGCTTCAACACAATTGTTTCAAAATACCCGTTTTAGTAGTAATATACTGTACTTAATCATGTAAATTTACAGTACTTACTTGCTTGTATTATTTTGTTTTAACATTCAACATGACAACTACCAGTGCTACGCTCTAAATTTGAAATCAAAACACCAAATATGACAACAAACTACGTATTGAAACCCAACTGCGCAGGGGTAAGCGCATGGCGCAGTAAGCACCTCAACATTTTAACAGAAAGTATTGAACGAAACAAACTATTTTGAACTTTAACGATCAAGAGGCCGTTATAGTGTAGATTCCCTAGGTAAAATGCGAAAAACTCAAAAATCCGCACATTAACGACAGAAATCAGTTAATCTTAAGTTTACCTAGGTATTCTTCAGATTAACTAATTATCAACTTTAGCGGTAACATATATATAATTACATTGTATAGATTTCTTATTGCAATCTTGAAAATTTATTTCATCTCATGTAAATCTTACCCTGTTCCCATATTCATCACCTCCATATCTAGGAGAAATTTCTGCAGATATGAAGATCCACTGGAAAGATGGACTCCCTAATTTTAATTTAGGGTCAAGAATTTACACTTATCAAGGGAAATAAAAAATCGTGGGAAAAAGCGGAAATACATGGAAACAAAGCAAGAGCAGGTAGAAATTAGACTGATGCTAGTTGCGATACATATGTTTACTTGAAATTTATTTTGATAATGATATATTAACAGTATACAACATTAACATAGATGACAAACTTCATGGTCCTCATGTCTGGGTCACCAATGAAGTAGTCCAACAAAATAATATTTTATTAAAAAACACTAAACCTTTATTTCCTTATCTTAAACCAAACTAAATATTTAAACAATCGCAAAAGATGATGATGATATAGTTACCAACAGTTAAAAGGGCAGGCCGTGCTCTGTGTTGTAGTCGTATTTATTTGAATTTTGATGACGAACCTCATGGTTCGCCACACACATAACATTGTTTCATCCGGCTGCCACTGATGAGTCCCCTTTTAGCCTGCTTTTATTGGCATTTAATACTATGAATATAGGGTATTAGCATCATACCAAAGTGTATTTAATGATTCTATCCAAACAGATAGGAGTTAAGTTTGTGAAATGGTCTTATAATTTTTTACAATGCAAAATATGGGAGAAAACAATCGTCATTGTTTACTTCCAAAAGTTATGTACTTAATCATACCTGGAACAGGCCAAGCTAAAATTTCAGGACTATTTTAGGATTTAAATATCACATTATATGATAGATGGGCTATGTTCTTATAATCTACATTCAATCTAATAATTTTTTTAGATACAAATTAATAGGTTTGAAAAGCAGAGCACTGTAATTATGAATATTTAACTTAGGTTCAATATCAATCTGTATGAATTATATTCCTTTCTAATTTCCTTTGGTTCGGCAAAAGGTGACCACTGTTTTCAAAACACGTACAATTTGACCCAAACTACCAAGAAATTGGATTGTCCAGCATCGATAACAAATCCAGGTGCAAATAAAAGTCAGAAGCAAAATGGAAAGCTCAAAACCTTTGCTAAAAAGGGATTAGCAGGGAGAGTAGGAATGAAAGTCCATGCAATGAAAAAGGCAAGAAAAGTAATTGTAACAAGAACAAGTTAAAAATGAAAATTTAAGAAATTGTACAAATTGACGCTGCATTTATAAGATTAAAATAAATCTATTTTGAAACATTCTAACTATGCTTTTTCTAAATAAATACAGTAGAACTTACATAGTGCCACCCCTTCCGAGACCAAAAAATAGTTGTTTTAACTAATATAATTGTCACTGTTATAAAACAATTGGTACTTTATTACTATTTGTCATGATGCAGGGCACACTTTATCAAGGGGTTGTGTTGTTATATAGGTTCTACTTTATAACAAAATCACATGTAAATAAACACAAATCTGGTAAAATGATGTAAATTATATGGTAATGAAAGATTTAATTATCTTAAAGAAATAATTTTTAAAGGTAAGGTTTCAATACAGATGATAAAACATTTGTTGTTATGAGTACTTAAGTATAATTTTTAATAAATTAAAGGTAATACTTTAAAGAAAAGTTTTTTACCTGTATATGTTTTTAGGGATACTTTTATTTGATCATACAGTTTCAATGATCAATGTATGATCATTAAAAATTCCTTTCCCAATGATAATTTTTCTAAATACCATTACACTTGGAACTCCCTTCTTTGGCTAAAAGATTAATATTATATTGCACGTTCTAAAACTTGCCCCACAGTTTAGCAAGTTGTCCAATTTCTATCAAATTTATGGTGTAAGTAGTACAGATACAGCTGTTAATTATGCAATAAATTTTTTCATTTTATTATATTTTGTTTCGTTAAACGTGCCTGGCAAAATGTCCCTTCGTAACGCTCTCATACTACATTAGGTCCTAGCTCTTTAACGGGGTATCTGCGTCTCCCCATTCCTATTGGAAATAAGCTTGCCTAGGTTTCCTCCCCACCAAATATTGATGATGATGAATTCAGAATTACCCTGTATATGTACTATTAAATGTTTCTTTAAAAAAATTAAGGTTAAAAAAACACCTGTAGTACTTATAAGACATACTTCAAAAGTACAATAATTATGTTATTCATGCAAATCGCAGTTATGCTGTCCCCCTTACTATATAATTGCATATTTTATCAAAGTATTAGTGTTCTACTGTTATGCATAAACTATTGATATCAGGACTCAAACTCATTTAAAACATACTTACATAAATACTAAAAAGCTTATATATTACAAGATTTTCCTATATTACTCATGGAAATGCATATGATAAATTGATAAATATTTGTGTTATAACATACCAGAAGTGTTAATCACATAGTTATGTAGATAAAGGAAGACATCGGCCAACTGATGGGATTTATTACGTTGAACAATAAAGCCTAAGAAGTGTCACTGAGAAATGTGAAGTTAAAATCACCAGCATTACCTCAGTGACATTTTTTGGGCCAGAAGACGTTCTTCATAGATACCTAAAACAAATTAAATACACAATAGACTTATAACTTTCGTTACTCGAAAAAAGGAAGTTACCAATTTGCGGTTAGGTTTAATCATTCAACAGTAGCACAAGAACATCGGAAAAACTAATAAATAGGCCAAGTGAAAATATTACACTTCCAAAAGATTACCAGAAGTACAAAAAAGCTTATAAAATTCTGACTAAAGACGCCATCTTCGTAAATGTCAACAAAAATAAAGCGAAACAGAATGTTTACACGGTAGGGGCGCCACGATGTGCTGTTTCCGGTCCGTGATGTCACACAAACTTTGCTGGATCCGATATTCCCTCGACCCTTTCTTTTACTCTGTGGTGTTTGCACTTAATAGTTATGTCAACAAACAGTAACTGGAACTTTCCTTCGGTATGGATAAGGAAAGGATATTTTAGATGATGGGGATGCGCAGTTGAACCCGAACTAGTCTTTTGTTCGCTCCGTTTTCTCGTTATAGCCGAAGTATAAAAATTTTACTGTTATTGTGTTGTTGATGCGATTTGCAAACTTACAAAAGTCACCAACATTCAGAATTCAGAGGAGGGTGGACAAACCATGGAAGGATACAAAAAACAACAGGACATTATTGCTTAGGACATAACATGAGTGTAAAGAAATTAAAGGAAATTTATTATGACATTGGCTAACTGAGAAAGGCAAATCCACCCTGCTACATCGACGGGTCACATTGGGAAACGGAACTATAAATGCACGCTCTATTTTTTTAGATTATGTCTGTACACTCAAGGCCAGAGCGCCCTTGACCTACACCAGCGAAACAACAGTTTTTTCACGTATGCTTTCCAAGAATTTCCAAAACACTGGGTTACTGGAAAAGATTATAATTTCCATACCAACTAAAATAAAGCCCAGAACCTGTTCCCGAGACCCCTCTGATGCTTTCAGAATTCACCAGCTGGGAGAACAAGCAAACAGAACAGGCAAATTGCCCGATCTGACTTTCCCACATTAACCCACAGGGTAAATAACAAAGAGAAAAAATCTAAACCAAGACGAAAGCAACCCCTTCACAGCGCCGAGGTGTCTAGTGGCCCAAGGGGTTGTTCCATTCTCCAACATGTTTTTCTTCCACAGCGCACCAGGAAAAAGTTTCCCTCTTCAAAATTGCATTCTAATCATCAGACTTTTTGGATGCCTCCGCCTGTTCGTGACGACCTAAGACTGGAATATTCCTAAGGGCGGACCTCAGTCAGCTCTTCAAGTTCTTTTTTTCTCTTCAGGAAGGAGTGATGCATATTAATGTCAGGAACGTGAGGTCTGAAGTTTTCGATGAGTGAGGATCCGATTTGTTAAACTGCGACTGCAAACGACGATGATGATTATTGTGATTAGTCAAGATATTTCGTTTAATTTATGATCTTTGGGTACACATAAGGTTTAGCCCAATAGAAAAATGCTTCACTAAATGCTTCATTGTTTTCTGAAGTATAATATCCCTAATTTGTATTCAGTGCTTTAGAATCAGAATACATACAATGAATCAGAATCATGTCTAATGCGGAACTTTTTTTGTGGAAATCTTCATACAGCCGACCATTGTAGCATGTGGGCATACCACTTTAAATTGCGAAGTTAGAGTGGTTATAAAATTGATTGATTGCTTAATAAGTGCAATTCCATTGGTTAATTTCAGGGTCACCATCTAACCAGAATCTAACTGAAGGTAGCACTACATCAATATGTATGTAGGCATATTTTGAATCACTAGCCAAAAAATTCTAAAACTACACTTTTCAAAGATTTTGGAATAGCATCTTTTTGTAGGTACTCTCTCTCGAGAAATTTTAACTAAAATCAATAAGTTTGTTTATAAAATCGAAGATAACGACAGAAGACAAAGGGTGAGGACAGACTTTTACCACCCCCAGTTTTATGGTCCTCTAGTGAAGCGAAAACACTCCTCAGGCCACTTGTGGGAAATTAGCAATTATTTTTATAGAATGACAATATAACTCTATTTTAAAGACTGTAGTGATAGTCATGATAAGAAATGAAGATAACCTGTAGATGTAGAAGCGTTGTATTTAAATAGATTTTGTAGAAGTAGAATCGAGTGTATCTTATTTAAAAGCTGATTCAACAAGTAGATATCGAGAAAAAAAACTCTGTAAAGGGCATATAAACTTGAAATCTCAAAACAAGTATATTTTTTTGGGAACCTACTAAGCCCTAAGCCTTATAGATAGATATAAAGAACTATTTTTTTTCTGAGAGGTTTATACTATAAATAGCCTATTAGTGCCGATTGGCTTAAACCCCTTTCAATAACTCAATTTAATCCAGATGATCCAGACACTCTAGGGCCGTATTCTACTTTTTCGTGAACTCACCACACTAGCGAACTCCCCTCGCCTCGGTGAATTCGCTGGTGATTTCATTTCTTGTATTCTAACGTGGCAGGTGAAATGGGCGGAGATTTTAAATCTCCGCTTTATTAGCTGTTCTGGCTGACGTCAAGACTCTGCGTAACAATGCTTTTAAGCCAATCAGAACAAACCGGAAATCTAGACCCACGTGCTACTACCATCAACAATTAACAGCAATAATCCCGATCAGCGCGGTTTTTTTAAAACGAAAGTAAGATAAATTATTGTAATTGCGTAATTAAGCAATGTTTTGGGAAAAGGAGACAGATTTTCTCATAGATTTCTTGGAGAGCAACCCGGACCTCGTTTGCATGGGCGTAGCCAGGGGGGTAGGGAGGGGCAGCTGCCCCCCCTTAAGTCCTAAGTAATTTACTTTTACTTTGCTTTTAGTTAAGTTAAAAGCCAGTTTTTTAGGGTCAAATTTTCAACATTTTTCTGGGGGAGTGCCCCCAGACCCCCTTTAGTATTTACACCTGTATAATTAACACTTTTTCTATAAAAAGTTCATTAAAATAGAAATTCTAACAAAAATGTATGTCTAAATTTGGGTTTACATGTACCAAAATACAGTTTGAAACCCTGTTCTTAGCATCAAATTTTGCAAACATTTTCTGGGGGAGGGAAGCCATGGTCACCTTTAGTATTTAAACCCTTATAATTCACGTTTTTTTATAATAAGTTCATTAAATCAAATTTATACCTAAAAGTGTTTGTTCAAATTTAGGTTTACTTGTACTAAAAAACTGTTTAAAACAGGGATGGGTTTTTTCGGGTTTTTTCAATAAAACCCTGAAAAAACCCACATAAAACTGTTTTTTTTTCAAAATTAAGTGGTTTTCTCCTACATAGTAAGTGGGTTTTTTTCAAATTTTAGTGAGTTCTTTATGTTAAATGTGTTCTATCAAAATAATGTCAGTTTTTCCATAGTTAAGTGGGTTTTTTCAAAGTTAAAACTTTTAATACTTTGAAAAAAACCACTGAAATTGTAAAAACACCCCTTATTTATTAAAACCTGGTTTAAATTTTGAAAAAAACCACTAAAATTTAAAAAATATCCCAAACTTTGAAAAAACCCATTCAATATTGAAAGAAATCTATTTAACTTTGAAAAACCCACTGAAATTTAAAAAATCCTCCTTAATTTTTTATATCTAGTTTGAACTTTAAACGTTGTAAATTTTGAAAAAAAACCACTAATTAATGAAAGAACCTATTTAACTTTTAAAAAACATCCTGAAATTGAAAAAAACACCATTTAATTTTTTAAACCTAGTTTAAATTTTGAAAAACCCATTAAAATATAAAAAATATCCTTAACTTTGAAAAAAACTTAAATCTAAAAAATCCTCTTTAATTTATTTATAACTAGTTTGAACTTTAAACCTCTTAAATTTTGAAAAACCCATTTAATAATAAAAATCCCCCCAAACTTAAAAAAACAACTTAAATTTTAACAATATCCTAAGCTTTGAAAAAACCCATTCCAATTATATTGAAAAAATCTATTTAATTTTGAAAAAAACACTGAAATTAAAAAAATCCTCCTTAACTTTTATATAGTTTAAACTTTGAACTTTAAAGTTCCTAAATTTTAAAAAAACCCATCAATAATGAAAAAAACCCTTATTGAAACCCGATTAAAATTTTGAAAAACCCACTCAACTGCAGTTTTTGGTATGTTATTTCGTCATATGTTTTTCTTCAATATCTTGGCAAAACTGCCAAAATCTTGATTTTTCTTTAAAAAACCCAAATATGGGTCCAAAAAGTGGGTTTTTTAACATGGGTTTTTTGAAAAAACCCATTGGGTCCAACCCAATTGGGTCCAATCCAGCCAACCCTGGTTTAAAACCCTGTTCTTTGAGTCAAATTTCCAAAAATTTTCTGGGGGAGGACCCCCAGACCCCCTTCGAAACTTGGACCTTCTTTACTAAACAAATTTTTTTAAATAAATTATTCTTACACGCAAATTCTACCCAAAAAGTGTGGAAAAACTACATTAAACCTATTGATATATTATAGATGAAAGGGGCTGAATAACATTTTTAGGCGCCTCCCGAAATAAATTTCCTTATTTACCAGCACTGATTCAAAATTAAAAGTTAGAGCTCCCACCCGTGGCCATACCCATGGGAAGGTAAGGAGTTGACCCCAATTCCAAAATTATTATGTCTATTATGTTGCTTTTTTACTTGAAAATTATGAAGATATACAAAGAATGATCCACCTCGATTGCAGCCTAAATGGCCCCCTATGTCCAAAAAAGTCACAAACTACTTTTTAGTGACAGATTACAAAAATGTTCATTAAGGTCATAAACCCCTCTCGAAACAATACTGTGGCTACGGCCCTCTCTCACGGGGCTTTAAAATTGTTCTCCAGAAACATAAAAGTCGACCCTGCTTGCCCCCCCTAAGTGGAACCCTGGCTACCCCCATGCTCGTGAGTGAGGTTTTTTCAAATAAGTTTCCTGACCAGACTGCGCTGGGACAAAATTGCCCTCCAAATAAATTATCTGGGCCTTTCGAAATACACACGATTAGGCAAAGACATACGTAGAAAATGGACTTATCTTAGGAGAGTTAGGAAGAAGTATGCCATAATACACCACAAGAGGAATGCTACTGGGGAGGAGAGGGGTCAAAAGACGTTTTGACACCCACAGAAGAGAGGGAAATTGACCTCATTGGGACCTCGTCTTTAGGTGTAACCAGGGAGGGCTCGATTTCTAAAAAAAGAGGTACCGGAACGGTAATATTATTAGTGTCAAAAACTGAAAAAAGCCAATACTTTTTAATACAAAAACTGAAGCATCTTTTTTAAATTTAAAAAATAAATTCAAATGTGTTGAACTAGATTAGGAAGAATTTTCTAACTTATTTATTGTATAAGACGATGAACTATATTGGCAATTTTTTTGTTTTAACACCTTTTTTACAGTGCGTTTACTTTTTTTCCAACAGGGCGCCTCTTGTAAAAGGCGGGACGGTTTATCATCAATGAACCAATAGTGTCGTATATTTTGCCAGTTTAACGAATATAATGCGTAGTTAAAGTCCTTAAACTGTAGAATTTAAGGTATCGTAAATTTTCTTGGCAAATTTGACCAGCAATCTGGCAATCTGGTTCAAATAAAAAAAGAATCAACACCAGGAGCGGATTGTGTTTGAAGTTCAAATTGGGGTTCACAATTATGTTTTAAAAGAACACAACTAAGTAATAACCTTAATATTAAATCACAAAATTATTGTTATTTGCAAAAAAGGTAAAAATGCATTTTAAAGTTTTTTTAAATTTAAAATATGCACCAGTGAATCCTTGAAAATAAGTTTAAAATAGTAACAACAGAAAATTGTTTTTTAACATATCTAGGATCATAGTGGCGTATATAGAAATTTATTTTGGGAGAGGCCCAAATATCCTTTAAGAAAATAAAATCACTATCAGGCCCCAAGTTAAATTTTTGCACAGGGGGAGAAGAAACTCGAAATTCCCTCTAAACCCCTTTTACGCATGTTTACAGGTTTAAAGCTATTTTTTAGTAAGATTCTCCATTTTATGAACTTGATCTGAAAATAAGTGTGATTAGTTGAGTTCTAAATACCAAAAGGGGGGTTTGGGGGTCCTCCCCCAAAAAATTAAAACAGGGTTTTAATTCATTTTAAGACTTTTTTTTCGTACATATAGAAAGGTTTTCACGGGCTTGAAGGGTTTCGCGGGCTGCAGTTATAGGAGACCCCTGAAATAAAATTTTAAAATTTTTTAATATTAAAATATAAAAAAATTAGAAGCCACTTTGACAAGAGCAAATAAATAAAAATTATTTTTAATTTTACATGATTACAATTCAGTTGTAGACATAAGTTTACATGATAATGTAAAACCTCTTTTGCATACTTTGGTTTTCATGGGCCAGGACACATTGTGAAAATTGTGTCAAAAGATCTGATGTACATAACAGATTTGACTGATTTTAAATGCAAATTAAAATTTAATCTTTATCTACTTATTTGGTAATTGCTAGAAGTTTCCTTTAACAAAAAGCTTTGATGTTAATTTCAATGAAACTGACTTGACGCGAACAGAAAAAAATTGGCGCGGCGAGATTGTAAACAGAACAACAAACCAGAACAACCTCTCAGCCAATCAGAGACTACTTCACTCGAAACTCCGCCGAACTCCCCGAGCCAAGAGGTGGTGAACTCACTGCCGGTGAATTCACCCGAAAGAGGCGAGAAGAAGGTCTAGTAGAATCGAGTAGAATACACTTTTAGCGTTTTCACCCGGTGAGTTCACCAAAGTGGACGAGTAGAATACAGCCGTAAGTTGGAGTAAAAAGCTTTTTAAAGGACATAAGTAGTCTTCAGTCTTCAAATTATGTCCATGATACTCAATATAAGGTGATTTCAGGCAGTGAGAGTCCTTGGATAGGTTCATCTAACTCTATGGTCTTATCTTCCAATTAGGAAAGCGCTCAACTAATTTAAGTTTATGGTAGCTAATTGTTTGTCTCAAGGAACTCGCTCGTGGCAGAGGGATCTCTGCGGCGCAGTAGTTGTACAGGTAATTTGGAGACATCAGCGGGTATTTTTGATAAAATGATAGACTGCTGCTTTCCTTAGGGATTTATTCTCTTTCCTTATTATTGGAAGAAAATAGTTAGCTAATTTACTGAACCGGTTTTCAGAACAGTTTGTGGATGTTTCGACTCTTCAGCACTTAAAATCTAATTTTGATATTCAGCAGGCTCTTATTTGAATTTATCTATATCTTATGTATTTAAAGGGAAGTTCAAAATTGCAAAGTAAGCATGTAGTATTTAGGTTTCTTTTTAGATATTTTATATGTTGGTAGCAGGGTTTTGGTAGCTTCCCACCCTTTGCAAAAATTTGTTTTTGCTGTCTTCTCATGAAGATGAAGAGTTAGTTCCTCGACATACACTTTAAGAGCATTGTTGAAAATGCTTTCTCCATAGAAACAACATGTGTGCTCTGTTAAAACATCCATCCAATTTATATTTATAAAAAACGATAATCTCTCTATTCTAAAAAAAAGTTTTTGGTGAACGGTTTCCAGAGAAAGGCTTTTTAATTACAGAACCGAATGACACATATTTGGTATCAAAATGTTCGGATTCTTTCCGGATTTCCGAGTAGGCTATTGGATTTTTTTAAAAACTAGGGGGCTCTGCCCCCTGCTCGCTATCGCTCACCAACCCCCGGAACTGCTTCGCAGTTCTTTGAAGATCGCTTCGCGATCTTAGCGAGCAGAGCTCGCTTGATTCATCTCAACTATCCAGTACAACCTGGAACTTGTCTGCTTATAGTCTGTTTATTTAGAATAGGCGCCTGAAACAGGATCAAAAACGCTCAACAATGCTTAAAACGCTCATCAGACAACTTCAATGACCGATTGTTTCTAAAGTATTTTAACTACTTCTGCTTAGGCTGACTTGTCATTGCAGAAGAAAATTTTTTCGACGGTAATTAGAATAATATATGCTTCTAACACATTACGTCTCAGGCGCTATTTCTAAATGAGCAGAGTGTAGTTGATGATCATTTAATATCGAAACTTCTTATCTCTGAAACTTTTCTAAATCTTAATTCGGATCATTACCACGAAAATATCAAAATAAAACTATTACTGAAATATTCCTTTTTAAATTATCAATAATTTAATGGATAGGGGGCTACCGCCCCCTGCTCGCTTACGCTCACCAACCCCCGTAACTGCTATGCAGCTCTTTACAGATCGCGAAGCGATCTGTAATATCTGCAATCGATCTTCAGCAGAGTAAAGCACACTTCTCGAAAATCCTCTTCCTTTCATCGGCACAAATAACACTCAAAATAGCTATTTCAAAATATCGAAGTATCTTTAAAAGATTATTAAACAATTCTATACTATATCGCTTGCAAACTTAGAGCAAAAATGTTCACCTCAAAACTTTAAATTGAAAAATCCGTGCTCGCGACAATCTAGTGAACAGGCAAATATAAAATATAAAAAAATTAAACACGTCTGATAAAGACCTACTAAAACTATGAAAAAAATGAAACTTTGATGCTTAATAATTCCAAAACTAATTAGAATTTTTTAAGGAATTAAACGGCAATCTCTTTCTAAAAAATAAGAATATAAGTGTTTAAAAAATCATATTGGTACCGTGATTAGTTTTCATTTTAGATAGAAAAAAACGAAAAAGTGTAAAAAATTTCGAAAATTAAAAAATTAATTACTCTAAACCAAATTCGAAATTCGAAAAAAGGGCGACGTAGTGCACATCTTCATACTTCAGAGTATTAGGCTGCAAAAAATCATAGTTCTGCTGCTAATAGATTTTGCTGAACTGGATTACGCGGCGAAAAAAGAAAAACTTCAACTTTGACCTTAAAAATACCCCAGTTCTAATTATCACATCAGTTAGCTTTTTGTTCGAGAATGTGCCCCAAATATTCCTTTACAAACATTTCAAATTTCATAAATTTCTATCAAGTAGTTTTTGCGATATGAGAGTTCAAAGAGTTGAAAAATTAAATTTTCTGAAACAGCGGCAGCGGCGGCAGCGGTGACAGTAACTTTTTTTTAATATAGAGAGAAATCTCAATTTTGAAATATATCCATTTTTTTAGATTTCAGATAAGGTCGCAGTTACAAAGCAAGAAACTATGAATTTTAAACAATTGAAAACATATTTCACTGGTTTTTAATTTTTATATTCAAATAGATTAAATAATCATCTATCTATTTATAACACGAATTTAAAAAATATATTTTGGGCTATTTTAACAATATTTATATTTCTGTTGTTTAAACGGTTTTAATTATATTTAAAACTTATGTATAATTAATTTATCTTTCATTTTTTAAATAACAAATTAATATTTTTATATTTATCTTTGTTGTTGTGGCAACCTTATCATTACTATATTTACAACAAAATATAAACTCGCTTTCGGAAATTTTGAGAACTTTTGCATTTATTTTTTACAATAGTTATTATTTTTATATCCTTTTGCAAGTATGTTTTTTAAGGAATTAAAATGTGACACTTTATTTCATAATGCCAAAACGCAAACAACTAGATAACACGGGGAACTGTTTTAGAAATAAAGATAAAAATCGAAAATGTTGGAAGTCTAAACATTCGTTACATTGCTATGAAACAGACACAACTTCGACGTTTGTTTGTTCTCATGAAGATAAAATTCTAAATTTTCGTGATGTTTACGGTAAGTACATTTTTCACATCCAATCATTACAAATTTTAAGAAAGGTAAATTTATTCCTGAGATGTTTCAGTGCTTCTTAATGGATCTGTGAAAAAAACAATACCTTGGGGAAATGGTAAAGGAATGTTTACATTGCTCTGTTGTTAATTTTCTTGGAATTATAAGGCGATCCGCCAATTCATGTTACCATAAAGGAACTGTTAAAATTCCGCCACTGAATAAATATCCACCATTTTTGAAAGAATACCCCAGAGAAGTACTACTCCTGTTTTAAGAATGTTTTATAAAGTGCAGTGAGCTGGGTTTTGTGAGGAATTACGAAGCGATCCAAAAGTATCTGCGTCAGCAGTTAACGGGGGTTGGCGAGCGATAGCGAGCAGGGGGCGGTAGCTCCCTAGTTTTATAAATATAAATTGTTAAAATCCCTGTACCCATTCTCTATACCAATTTTATCCGCCACCCTATGAAATAATTCTATAAGGCTCAACAGACTTGGTGGAGTATTGAGCCAGCCACACGGGTTTTCCTTGAACCTCCGACGCCCAAGGGATCGATACCCCCGGTAATTTCAGGTCCCCCATTGAAACAGTGCTAAAACGACATCTGTTTTTTCTGCTTACTCTTTCTCGTTGAGGCACCCGTAATAAACACAGCCCATGAGCTAAAAACCACCAGAGAACCTTCTTGTTCAAAAAGAGGTAAGCGATCATTACTTAACGATCCCGGATGGATTGATTACAATAGAGGAGGGCACCCCACTTCTTCTTCACTTCAAAGCACCTCCGCCCATCATTTGTAGGATGAGAGATAGATACAAACGATCGTTATCGTTCGCGATGGTATCCCACAACGAAAGCAGGAAACGACGGAACAATCATTTCTCTTTCGACAAGAAGTCTTCATCGTCCTTGGACTTGACCTTCCTCATTGCTTAGCAGTACACTGACTTGACTCCAGAAGCAATTGCTCAACATTGCTCGAGTGGGTGACGTCACCCAAATGAGGATTCCGCAATTATTTGACGCTTTTAAAGTTGATGAATAATAGCATTTGTGAGAGCTTTCCTCTCTGGGTGTCTACAGTCCTCTTATTCCAGTGTCTGGGAACGACTCATTGAGCTCGTCGTCTTGTATGCTTAGATTTTTTGCAGGAGTAGGAGTTGATATTTAGTGATGGATGAGCAACACCCACATGTACAGTACAGCAGGGGTTCTCAAACTTTTTATGTCGTGGAGCCCTTTTCAAGAGACAAATTCTTCGCGGAGCCCTTTTCCAAAATAAATTTTTCAAGGTATAAAAAGCAAATTACATAAAACCCATTGCTTCCAGAAATAAAAGCATAAATGCAGCAGTGTATATAGAAATTTATTTCGGGAGGGGTCCAAAATTATTCATCAGCCCTTCCCATGCATATTTAAAAGTTTAACGTAGCTTTTAAAAACTGCATCTAAGATAATTATTTATTTGTAAGAAACATTTTGATGAATTAAGATCCAAGTACAATAGAAGGGTCTGGGGTCCTTCCTCCCCAGAATATTTTGTGAAATGTGATCCTTAAAAACAGTTTTTTTAAACTCGTTTTAGGTACATCATTGTACATATTTTGGACATTCATTTTTAGGTAGGATTTTAATTTTAACGAACTTATTATAAAAATTGACAATAATAAAGTTTCAAGTACAATAGGGGGGTTTTGGGGGTCCTCCCCCAGAAGAAATTCGGAAATTTGACCCTAAATAACATGGTTTTAACTTGTTTTGTTATACGTAGTCTGAATTTCCAAGGGGGAGGCAGGGCCCCTCACCCCTCCTATATACACCCTGGGATATATGGAATATTTTTCAACCAATTATATATTTTACCATTGGATACAATGTAAATCTTTGTTTTAAATTTCTGAATATTAAAGTTATCACTTTTTAACCATTATGCCTGCCATAGGATCAATGTAGCTTTTAATAAATTTTTTGGCTGAATTTGCATCTTAAAGAACTTAATATAAGAAACGTTTTGAGTAATTGAATTCAAAATGCTATAAAGGGGGGGTGGAAGTTGGACTCTACTAAAAACAGGTTTTCACTTGGTTTCGGTACATCTACTCCGAATTTTGGACATGCATTTTTAAGTAGGATTATGATTTTGCTGAACTTAATATAAAAAAGGTGCTGAGTAATAAATTTGCGAGGTGGGGGAGTGGGGTTTCTTGGTGTGCTACTATTAGGCGCGGCCGTTTCAGTGGCAGAAATAAAATGAAAGTAAATAGAACTTCCATAATTCTTTTAAAAATTAGAAAAAGAAAAATTTGGTGCCGAAAAAAGCCGGCGTCCAAACGACCAGTGCCGAATCGTCATATCCAGGGGGTTCCTCCCTGACAAGTTTTGGAAATTTGACCCTAAAAACAGGGTTTTAACTTGTTTTGGTAAACCAAAAAAGACCTGAAAAAGACAAAAACTAGAAAAAAAACTATAATCAACAGAGCTCACTTCATTGGAGGCTCCACACCAAATCTATTTAAATTTAAGGGTGATTTTAGAGCTCTAAAAACTTGGGTAGGAAGGAGCAAAAGTAAATTCTTAACAAGAAACACCTAGCAGAAAGTTATTTATATAACATTTCAGATCAACGCAAATTAGAAATTATCAACGTATTTATTTCAAATTTCTTCGCGGAGCCCCTGGAAATGCTTGGCGGAGCCCTAAGGGCTCCGCGGAGCACAGTTTGAGAACCGCTGCAGTACAGTATTTAAGTTCAATTTGTGCCCGAGAAAGGCGCCAGACTTTAGACAATAGGTCAGAAGGATAAAATATCCCCTAATAAGATGTTTCATTTTAATTTTCAGACACTTCCAGTAGTAGCTCGGGGGCACGTGCCCCCCAGAAGGAAAAATTTTCAATGGAAAAGGGATCTAAAGATAATTTCTAAAAAAAAACATTCTGAAGCTACAATACAATTTTAAAATATATAATGTGATTACATCTGTCTCTTTATTATTATTACTCATTTTTTATATTGTAGACCAGTGTGGTCAAACCTTTAGCTACCTGAGTGCCCATTAAACTTTATAAAGGGAGGCGAGTGCCAGAGACAGTAAAAATTGCATTTTACAGTTTTAAAACAGGAAAATCAAGATTATGTTTCGGAACATTTATTTTAACTATAAAAATTTACTAAAGCGTATTTTACTTTAGAAATATCTTTTTTACATTTAAAATGCAATGCAAAAATATTGACTGAGTCTCATTAACTTACTTTTTATTTATTCCAGGGGATTTATTTTGTGCCACAATTCCAACACTATATTTTACCCATGATATTCCTATTTATAAAATTTAAATTTAAAACAATTAATTTCTTTTTTTTTTCAAGCTGAAGATTGTTTTTCTTAAGAGGAAAATTAATCTTTAAGTAAATAGAAAAACCGTTTTTAGAAAATAAGCGACTCATGACGTTTTAAAAATGAAAGAGCAAGAAAGTGCTGGTTTAAAGAAGAGGATGTTTTTTTCCTTAAGAGGTTAGGAACTTTTAATTATCCAAAAATATGAGTTCTAAATACATAGAGACAACTGCAGTCCTGTAGTGAAATTACACTTGTAGATTAAATGTTAATTACATACAACTCATTGATTGTACTGATTTTTGGTAACTCCTTTTACTTCATACCCAACTGTATCTTCTATTGATACGCTTTTAATAACCCTTTTGAATTTTAAGTCAATTCAAAAGCAGTTCAATGGGGGTTCAGGGGTTCTCCTCTGAAAATTTTTTGAGAATTTGACTGGTAAAAACGGTTTTTAACACATTTCTGAAATCCAAACTGAATAGCAAATTTACCTTCTATTCGGTTTAATTAAGCATTACATTTTGTAACAGAGTGACAAGAAAATGTCTTGATGGCCGCTGGTTGAACCACACTGTTGTAGACAATCTTGTTGTTTGTTAGAAAAATCTACAGGAAAAAAAGAAATAACTGTCCTTAAAAGAGGATACCGCTATACAAGTAAACCTAATATTTCCTTATGTACGTTTTATGGCTATCCTATTTTTATAGCCAATTATACTTCATTACTTTTCATTCTTATTATTTCTGCTCAAATCACACACACCAATCGTTACAATACCACAAGGTTGAGTGGTATGTTTTATTAGAAATTGTAACTTTAATGGCAACTCATTTTTTTGGGATTCAAACTCGAAGCAACATTTTCAAGGTAGATCTCTTAATGAATTTTCCCCTATCTACATTAAAATCTTATTATCCCAGTGATTAATTACATTATAACTGCTGTACTACTATTTGTCCTTTACTATAGGAACGTATATAAAAAATAACAGCGAGAAGTAATTGCATGATATCAATCATATTTATCGTTGAGAACTCTTCATAAGTGAAGTCTAATTATTGTGGACTTTTTACGGGTTTTAAATTACAATCAACACTTGTAATAATATCGGTAATAATGAGCAGTTAATTTTTGTTTCTACGACATCTTAAAACCAGTGGCGGATCCAGGGGGTGATGGCACTCTGGAAAGTGCCCCCCTTGGAGACCCAAAAAGGTTCTCAAAATGAGTAAAACCCCAACTTTTACAGGTCTAATTTCAAAATAATTTTTTCTGGGGGAAACACCCATACCCCCCATTAGTATCAAAATGGGGTATTAAGTGTTTATTTTTAGGAAATCCCCAAAATTTTGACATTTTGTGTCTAAAAGTAAAGGTAATAGTGTTGAAAAGTGCCCCCCTTAGACTCAAAACGTTTCTAAAAATGAGTTAAACCCTACTTTTACACGTCAAATTTAAATTTTTTCTGGGGGAGGACCCCCATACCCCCAAGGGGATCTTGTCTGGAAAAGTGCCCCCCTTGGGCCGTGCAGGATCCGCGCCTGCTTAAAACGCTCCTCACAAGGCGAAAATGAGAAATATTCATTTTTATGACTTAAGTAAATGACTAAAATTATTCTTAGTTCATTAATTTGAAAATTTCTCATTTTCGCCTTGTGAGGAGCGTTTTAAGAAGTGAAAGCTACGTAAATTCAATCTAATTGAGCGTGTTTTTAGGGGTTTTATTCAAGATATTTTTCTGCTTAAGGTGTCTTTTCCTCTGAATCAATGCTGCTCTACAACTTAGTCACTGACTTTTTTCACATACCTCAAATAGTTTTTAAATAAAAATTATAACTCCTAAAGTTTCCGCTAGAGGGCGTTGAGCGTTGGAAATTGTCCCATCGGATAGGGCATGGACATCTTACTATACCTAGACCCCCCTTTCATGATTATATCTGTAGGGGTTCAAAAGTTAAAGGGGTGTTGGACCACTTTTCGTGGGACACCCTGTAGAACCCTTCTTTGACCAAGGATTTAACACTGATGCTGATAACTGTGAATAATAACCACTGAGTAAATAAAATATCATTAACAGGTACGGGACAAGTGGAAGCAAACCCAATAAATCCGTCCATGGCCCTTAATTGTAAAGGTCCCATCAGTGGCGGATCCAGGGAAGGGGCCATGGCCCCCCCCCGAGAAAATTTCAAAAATTTTAAAAATCCCTTTTTCAGAGCTAAAATTTTAAAAAAAATTCATTGTAATTCATGTGATGTCTGACAAGAATAAAAACAACGCAAGGGGGGCCATGCTCATCCCCAGAAAAATTCCAAAATATAGTTAAAACCCCTTTCTAGAGCTAAAACTCAAAAAATGCTCCCATTATAATTCATGCGAAGTCTTAATTCTTAGGTATGGTACGTTGTCCATATAGCCAGTGGCAGATCTATGGGGGGGCTAAAGGGGCTATAGCCCCCCCCAGGGGACTTATGTTCACTCTAGAAAAAATTGAAGCTTTTCGAAAAAAATTTTGAAAAATTTAAAATCTTAAAAAAAATTTTTTTAGCTTTTACATTTCAAACGACCCAAAGTGCTTTATTTCATAATCATTAGCTCCTTCTAAGATCTTTGGCCCCTGAAAATTTTTGGAATCAATGCACAATTATAGGGAAAGTGTGTTTTTGCTCTTTACATTTTTGTAGACTATTAATTCACTAATATTTAAGGAGTTCAAGAGTTTTAGCCCCTACAAAGCATTTAATCCCCTGCATGTTTGTAGAATTAATTTGCAATTTAAAGGATTCAGTGAGCCCCTTCGAAATATTAGCCCATTTCATGATCTTAAGCCCCCTACAAAACATTTGCCTATTTCATGATCTTTAGATCCTGCAAAACGTTTAGCACCTGTTGTATTTGTATAATAAAGTGAGAATTAAGCGGCCAATGAGCTTTAGCCCCTACAAAGCATTAGTCCCCTTGTATTTTTATATATTTGGTTCACATCTTTTTGAAGAGCTTTTAGCCCCCTCCAAGATATAGAGCTTTAGCCCTCTCTGCTCTTTTATAAAGATGGAATTCATAACTTAAAAAAAAAGTTGTAATGCGCTTTAACCACTACAAAATTTTTAGCCACCCTACATTTTTATAGATTCGATTCACAATTTAAAGGGGCCTCTGAGTTTTAGCCCCTGTAAAGATTTAGCCCGTTCACAATTTAATGAGCTTTATCCTAAAATCAGCATTAGCCTTCTCCACTAGTAGATCCAGGGGTGGCTCGGGCTAGGGGGCTTAAGCCCTCCCCCCCAAGAAAAATTAAAAGTTTTACTCTATATACATATGATATTTTATGCACCAAAATGAGTTAACCCTGTTATTTTAAGGTCAAATTTTTAAAATTTTTCTGGGGGAGGACCCCCAGACCCACCTGACACTTGTAGCCCTGTTACCTGTTATTACAACTATATTTTACTAAGTTTGCGTCAAAACACAAAAATTCTGGTAAAAATCTAGAAGATGGTTCGGGTTGGCTTGGCGAATTTTTAGTCGACAACTTCACCTTGATACTAGGCGTACTTTGGCGCTATTACTTCGCTTCGCGTTTGAACCCACTTCTAGATTTAAGCCAAAAATCCATATCCGAAAGTTTGATGAGGCGTACAAAAACGAGTTTGAAAAAGTGAGGTTTTTGACTTGAATTTCCGAAAATTTTGGGGGGGAAATTTTCAAATGCCCCCCCCCCCCGAAAATTTGGTCTGGATCCGCCCCTGGGTCCCATCCAGTGGCCGATCCAGCATGGAGTTATGGGGGGGGCAACCACATTTTGGGGTTGGGATTCTTCCCCAAAAAATTTTGAAAATAAGACCCTAAAAACCCAAACTTGTCTTGATTCTACGTTTACTAAGAACGAACAAAATCAATTTGAACTAAAACAACCTAGAATTTCCTCAAACTTTAAAATTCCACAAGAAAGCGCACAGCACAGAAAGAGAAAGTAAAGTAAATGTTCTAAGTAACAAAGGGGAGGGTCTGGGGTTCCTCCCCCAGAAAATTTTGGAAATTTGACCCAAAAAAAAGTTTTTACTCGTTTTGTAAACCTAGTTTGAGGCCACGGGGGGCAATTGACCAATTGCCCCCCCCCCTGGATCCGCGCTTGGTCCCATCAAACCTCATATTAAACCTTACCACTTTATTGGATATTCAATAGTATTGTCCCAATTCATTCCATAGAGTTTTTCAATGAACACTTCTCCCGTAGTAACAGAAAATGTGTCACTCCAACTTTCTTCTAAAAAAATGAGGCAACCCCTCCCAGAAACAAGGATGAATCCTACTCCTTCTTTTCATTCCAAGAGCCTATATATCGTATATGCTGTGCAGGCCTCTCTTGGGCTATCTGGGCAAATCCTGGCCAGAAACAGAGAGCAGTTCGAGGTCAGTGGGTCAGGGGAGAAGCACAACATTAACCTTTCGAGACGACTCGGTGTCACGGAGACAACTATCTCGAGTTTGAAAACGAGAATGGGGGTGGATACGAAGAAAGGAACAGTTCAGGAACTACAAGTTCAGAGCAGCAGCCAGATGCTTGGCGATGGCGATACTGTATACTTTAAATTTTGAGACTTACGCCACTTTCTTTCCAACCAGCTCATTTAAGGCGATGCGTCAGCAAACTATTATGCGCCTTTTCCTACTAGATGGCGCTGTAACTCGCACGGTCCCGCGATCGAAAGTCAGCCAAGAACAGTCAAAAGAATCGAGGGAAGCGATATCCGCTAAATACTGGCGCGACTCTCTCAAACAGAGGCGGGAGCGAATTCTAAGAAAAAAACAGGGGGAGAGATATGTCCGAGGTGAGAGCGTTGACACCCCGGGGGTTTCGTTGACGATAAACTGTCGCATTTCCATTTTGGGCGCGTTTACGAAGATGATTTCTCAAGAACTCTCTTTTTCTAATGCTTATTTGCCTTAAAAGAAGTCAAATTTTTAGATACTTTTAAAGCGAATATTGTTTCTATAGAAAATAAATACAGAAAAATTTTCCAAAAAGAATAATTTTAAAACCTTTAAGAATTTACATCATCTGTTGATTAAAAAGTCTTATTTTAGCGACTTGCTCAATCGTTTGGCACTTTTTGCTACTTAGCTTTTTTCTGATCAGAAGAAAAAACATTCCCTTGCTTTTGTGAAACTTATCTTATGATAATAAGGACTAATCAGTGCTAGAAGTGCGGGGTGACGCGTCCCCCCGCACTTAGGGGTTCAATCTCCCCTAAAATTCGGCTTTTTATAAAATATGTATTGTTCCCTCTTGAAAATTCTGGAGGGTACAAGGAGTGGTTCTCTATGTGTGTAAAAAAGGGTCCAAAATGTCCAAAAATGAGTTGAAACACTACTTTTTAATATCAAATTTTCAAAAATTTTCTGGGGGAGGACCCCCATACCCTCTCTATTTTTGGTGGTGAGGGGTGTAAACAAACATATGGTATGAAGTACGCGAAGGAGAGACATTTTGTGTGGTTATGTAAATTCATGAAGTAATGAAACACGGGAAACTGTGTTAATTATGCTGAGTTATAATTGAAGTGTTTTATGTATAATAATGATAGCATTTGAAAATTATATGCATGATATTTATTCACTCAGGGGGTATTTGATATATTTGTGTTTAACAGCGGTTAATCTAAAATCCAATAATTAAATAAAGGTTCACAAACGAAATTTCTTTATTCTTCTTAAAAAAATAATTAGAAAGAAGTAACAACAGCATAAGTAAAACTTAGGCATCATTAATCAATCAAAATTCAGAAAAAAAATGCTCAAAATATATATTGAACTATTTACGGTTTAATACTTTCAAAAAATATACGCATTCCATGCAAAAAAATATTAATGGAGATAGCAGAGTAAAAAAAAATTCTGGGGGGGACTTGGGCTAAGTCATCCCCCCACTTTTAGATCACCCACTTCTACCACTGGGACTAATTCTTCATACTGAAAGACTTCGAACTAAATATAAAGGTGGTAGTGGTAGCACTGTTAATATAAAAAAATTAATCCGAGTGGATTGGAATATAGTTTTGGGAAGGAGGCTGTGGCCAGGTTGGAAGAGAGGACCCTATTTCAAAACGAGGAAGCTGTGTTTATCTTCTTAGCATCACTGTACATCATTTCAATAGAAGACGCTGTTTCTCATTTCTATGAAATATTATTTCGAAATTTATTGAGCAGTTTCAATACTCTTTCTTATTTTATATTCTGATTCAGCTGTGACAAGAAGTTGAATTAGTTGAAAGTAATTTTAAAAGTTGGAGTTTTTTTAAAATCAATCAAGAAAAGTTATAAAAGAATATTTTAACTATATTTTTATACTTCAAAATAAAAAGGAATACAATTCGTATTTTCTGATAAACTATTCATTAAAAAAATTTCTTTTTTCAAATCAAATCACAAAGATTTTAGTAACTTTTTCAAACTTCAAACGTTTTTGTGCTATTATAATGAATGGTGTATTATTATAGATAAAGGTTAATTAGAATAGAAAGTACCGACCAGTAGCAAAACGTTTCCATGCTTTTATGGTGTCGCGGGGTAAGCCACGAAATACATATTTTTCAACTTTCAATGATTTTTCAAGGTTTTTTTGTAGCGTTTTCTTCCGAACAACGAAATCCGAATATTTTTAAAAATTAAAATCTTAAAATATTTTTCCATTGAAGACCCAGCAAAAAGCCATATCCAAAATTCCTTCAAAAAAGCGTCAAAAGTGCAGTTTTCTCTAAGAAGTCTGTGGTTATTTTGTAGCAATAGGAGAGCAAATTTGCAAATTTTTTCTACAGAAAATTTTAATACATTCTAAAGGCATTTCAGCGGTCTTATAAAAAACTTTAGAGTTTCTAAAAACTGCAGATTCCATAAAGAAAACTGCAGACAAAGTGTCCAAATTCCCTTCACTTTTTTGAAGAAATTTTGCTGATTTTTTTGCTGGGGAACGAAGGGAATAAATCAGAAATTCCCCATTAGGCATGGAGAGGAGCAAAAAATGTCCATCATTTTAGGTTCACATCACAGGTATAACCGAACCATTTTCATAACCATAACAGGTCGATTTTTTGCAATTTCTAGTCACAAAATCCTTTATATGTAAGCATGAAGACTTTCACAGCCGGTTTGATTAATGAAATTCATTTCTTTCGGGCTTGTAGCCCGAAAGAAATGAATTTCATAAAATCCTTTAAAATTCAAGAATTATAAAGTATTTGTAAATTTTCAAGATAAAAAATATGTACAAACATTTAACGAGAATGCCTAAACCAGTTTTATTGTTCAAAGTTCATCTAAACTGCATCAAAATCGCCTGAATAGCTCACTTTTAGAAAACATTTGGTATTTTAAGGTTATAAGCTTTTTGAGCTTTATTTCTAGTACTTAATCCTGAAAGTTCAAATACACAACCATGATAGTACAACTTGTATTCTTGAATTTTTATTTGGATTAAATTCGAGTCAAAGATTTTACCCCGAAGTCTCCCAATCCCCAATCAATGAAATTAGTTTTTTAACCTCGCGGACAGGAAGGGGGGTCATACGGGTCCTGCGCGTTTGTTGCTTATGTTTTGTTTTTTTGGAATGGAGAGAGCGGAGAACACACGGGTTTTCGTTTAGGTCTCAGTGGTTCTGGTTCCCAAACTATTTTGGTCGTGGAACCCCCAAATTTGTTACCAATGTGTGATCGCGGAATTCTGAATATTTTTTAATCAACGACTTTTCATAATTTAATATATGATATTAAATGAAACCAGGCGCGGGTCCAGTGGTGGGGGCACTTTTCCAGACAATCACCTTTCCTTTTTAGTAAAAATGTCAAATTCTTGGAGATTATCTTAAAGTATCACGCAATATCCCCTTCTAGTACCGCTGGGGGGTGTGGGGGTCCTCCCCCAGAAAAATTTTGAAATTTGACTTGTAAAAGTAGAGTTTTAACTCATTTTAAGAAGCTTCTTGGAGTCAGGAGGAGAATTGTCCAGACCATAACCTTTATCTTTTGACAAAAAATGTCAAAATGTTGTTGATTTTCCAAAAAGTATCGCACAAGATCCCCTTGTGATACCATGGGGGGTCTGGGGGTCCTCCCCCAGAAACAAAATTTGAAATTCGACTGAAAAAAGTAAGGTTTTCAGTCATTTTGAGAACATTTTTGGGTACAAGGGGGGCGGCGCTGTCCATTCTTATTTTTTTACACTATTCTAATTTTTTTTAATGAAATAAAGTTTGTCCCATGCAACCCCTAAATTTTTTCGTGGAACACCAGGGTTCCGCGTAACCCACTTTGGGAACCACTGGTTTAGGTTTAGGCTGGCACGCCATCATTCTTAGTGCCATCATTTCTTAGGAATCTAGTAGAGATTATCTAGTTAAAACTTTAGTTTTGCTCATTTCAGGAATCTAAAAAAAAACTCCTGGACTCAAATTTTAGTTCATTTATTTAAAAGTGGCTCCATTTTTTACTTTCTAAGAATCAAAAGAATTTCCCATTATTAATTTTTAATTTTAATCAATGAATCGAAAGAATCGATCGATTCTTTCGATTTCTTACAGTTAATGACATAACTAAAACTGAAACTTCAATTTTGAAATGTGCTCCTATTTTGTCATTGGCTCCAAGGAATTGAAAAAATCGATCGATTCTTTCGATTCCTTGGAGTAAATGACATAAGGTACTAAAAATGAAACTTCAATTTTGAAATTGCTCCTATTTTTACTTTCTAAGAATCGAAAGAACTTTTCGTCATGAAATTTTTTCACACGTCATCGACTCACAGGAATCGAAAGAATCGAAACAGAGTTCCTGATCGAAAGTTCCGAAAATTCCTGATCCTGACTCCCAGTGAGAACCTGGAATTACGTGATAGGAGGTCTTTCCAAAGTGCGATTCGGTAGTGCGGTAGAGAATCGCTTAAAAAAAGTTATCAGTTTTCATTGGGGTCGGCAACCTTTGATATTTCATTACATTCTCATAAGCTCTCACAAACTGGATCAATTCCTCTCACAATCTGGAATTTTGTGTATTTAGGACAAAAATTAGGATCCCTGGACCCGTTCGTAAGTCGCACTAAAGTCGCGATTTTTACCAAAATCGAAAAATGATATCGAGTTTTCGACCATAAAATCTTAAAATATACCTTGCCATAGACCTCATATTCGATTTTGGTGAAAATCGGTTGGTAATTTAGGCAGTAATTGGAATTTGAAAAAAGTTCAGAATTCGATGAAAAAACATGAGTCCAAAGAAAGCTTATAAATCCGAAAATTTAGTTATTAATTTAATTTTTTTATCGTAACTAATTGTTATGGCAAAGTTTTTCCAGAATTACGGGTTTTCATGGTGATATTTGGGTCATTTTCTGTAAAACACTTGGGGGTTTCAAAACTGAAACCAAAGGGCGTATCTGTTACATTTACAGTACTTTTCAATAGATATCCCCATGCACAGGGGCGCCGGGTTTTCAAATTCAGTGGGGTTGCTCAAATCATTTTCAAAAATAACAAATTTTCAAAATTTTACCAGCATTATAACACAATAATTTTAAAGTCCGTTCAAAATTTTTCTTATTGATACATTTAGATTGATCGAATACTTTTATTCTGATGAAAAAAAATTTCGTAATGAAAATCGATAGTTTGGAAATATGATGATAGTAAATCCTGGTTTAAACTTACTGAAAGTACTGATTCACCTTATCTAAAAATGAAAAATAGTAAAAACTGTAAAACGTGTTCATCTAGTTTCAATAAAAATTCAAGTTTCGAAGTAAACTGTAGTCGGTGCTGGCGCAGATCCAGCACGGCTCCAAGGGGGGGCACTTTTCCAGACAAGATCCCCTTGTGGTACCATTGGGGGTATGGGGGTCCTCCCCCAGAAAAAAAATTTAAATTTGACGAGTAAAAGTAGGGTTTTAACTCATTTTTAGAAATGTTTTGAGTCTAAGGGGGGCACTTTTCAACACTATTACCTTTATACTTTTGGACCCAAATTGTCAAAATTTTAGGGATTTCCTAAAAATAAACACTGAATACCCCATTTTGATACTAATGAGGGGTAGGGGGGGTCCTCCCCCAGAAAAAAATTTTTGAAATTAGACCTGTAGACCTGTTTTTCCTTTTCTTATTTTTTTTCTTGTATTTACAATTCTTTTTTAAGTGTCTAGTGTTAAAGCAAAACAACTTCTTCCACTATAAACCAAATCGATTTTTTTTGTTTTTGATCTTACTTTTAACAAAGATATTATGTGACCCCATGGACGAGCGGTAGCTCCTTTGGGATATTCATGTACTGGATCACTTGTATTTTTTCTGTTCTGTTCTTGTTTGTTTAATAAAATTTATTATTATTATTGTTGTTGTTGTTGTTATTATTATTATATTATTATTAGAAGTAGGGTTTTTCCTCATTTTGAGAACCTTTTTGGGTCTCCAAGGGGGGGCACTTTCCAGAGTGCCACCCCCCTGGTGCTGAGCACCCCCATAAAAATTATGGGGGTATCTCAAGCACCCTAGCACCCCCGCAGTCGGCGCCCCTGCCCATGCATTCAAGGAGGATTGAAGGAACCGGTTTGGGGTAAGCTCTCAACCACCCACGCAACGATGCCCTCCGTTAAAAACAGCATAGAAGTTTAGGTACTATCTAGAAGCGCCCATCCGAAGGTGGGGGGGGGGTGATGGGGCCCTGCCCTCCCCCGAAATTCGGACTCGGTGTACCAAAACAAGTTAAATACCTGGGGGTTTTTTTGGTCCAAACTTCCAAACGTTTTCTGGTGAAGGACCCCCACAGACCCCCCATAGGTACTTGTATTTTTATTACTAACAGCTTTTTATATATTAACTTTTTAGGGCCTAAATTATCACTAAAAACTTCATTGGACCTGTTAAATATGTGTGGGAGGGGCTGGGGACTGAGTGAATTTGTGCCCCTCCCGAAATAAATTTCTATTTACGCCACTGCGCCAATCTCACAGAAATTAACTTCGATACACACATTTTGCTCCCTGGCAACTAAACTGGTAGCTTTTGAATTTTTCTGAAATATATAATATAGTCAAATAAGCAAAGAATTAGAAGTCTTAAGATGTTGGGAAAATGTTTATTTACATTGATTTGTGAAAAAACTTCCTCCCTCTTTTTTTGGGAAAAAAAGTTTTAAATATATATTTCCAATAAAATCCAATATTTCACAAGTAACAGCTGATTTAAAAGATGATATATATTTACATGGGAACTATTGGTAGAGTAAAATATTTAGACAAATTAACACTTAGCAGTATAACTAGAGAAGCCAGTAAAAAATATTCATTACATGAAATAAAAAAAGGCATAGATTCAAAATTCAATTCATAGAAAAGTTTAGCGACTTCAGAGAATACACTCATAGCCGAGCAAAATTACCCAGTATTTTTCCGTTTTTGTCGATGTTTATTGAAATTGTTTTTGGAGATAAAATCCATCTATTTTTTTTTGGCAAAAAAGAATTATAAATTTATATTTGCAGTAAAATCAAATACTCCACAAATATGACAGTTCATTTAAAAGAGGATATTTACATGATATGTGGGAACTATTGGTCGAGTAAAATATTTACACAAAATAACAAATAGCAGTATAACTGGAAGCCAGTAAGAAACATTCATCACATGAAGTAAAAAAGGCAATTATTCAAAATTTAATTGATGGAAAAGTTTAGCGACTTCAGAAAATACACTCATAGCCGAGAAAAATCACCCTGTATTTTTCTCATTTTGTCTATGTTTATTTACATTGATTTGTGAAGAAAAAACTTCCTCCCTCTTTTTTTGGAAAAAAAAGAGTTTTAAATATATATTTCCAATAAAATCCAATATTTCACAAGTAAGATTAATTTGTAAGAACAACGTAAAAAAGTGCGAAGATTATACTTTTTTTTATTTCCAATGGGCGAGTACCACTGGATATTAATCCATCTACCACTAAACTGCCCTAAGATAATACTTACTGCGAAGATAATATGTACTATTAATTTCTAATGTTATTTAGAAATATACAGGGTGTTTCAAAAATCTGTTTCACAGCTTTTATTTGGAAGCAACGTCTCCTAGGGAAGTGAGGTCTCTACCTACCCCTAGATGAGTGACTATGGTATTGAAAGAGCTTAAAGCGTCAATTGTAGAGGAAGTTTAAAAAATTAATTAAAAACTAAAGGATCAAAAATCTCAATGAAAGTATTGTTGTCACCGCTGTAAGTAACTCGATGAAAAAAGTTCATGAAAATATCGTGAATATTCAAGGAGTTATTAGCATTTGAAAATAGCACTTTTTCAGGCATGGGGCCGTTCAAATATTACCTAACCTCTTTTTTGGTCATTTATAACCCTCTCATTAAGATAAGCAAACCTCAAACCCCCACCATAATTACGTAAGAAACTGCAGGATCCCCCCCCCCGAAATTTTAACATCACTTTTTTTAGCTACTGTTTTTTTCACCTTGAAGAGTAGGTGACTTTTTTATACAAGGAATTGTCCTTTTTGGGTGTAACCCTAAGGGTTCAAAAATTAGTCGAAACACTACTTTTCAGGAGTAAAATTTCAATATGTTTTGCGGGTCCATACCTAGAAAATGTGCTTACGTACGATTTCCTAATTCAATTTTTGTAAAATTTATTTTTGGTTAAATTTGGAAATTATTTAGGCAAGAAACAAGAGATTTTAGAAAATACAGTATCTAACGTAAGCATCACTCATATCCCCCCTCCCCCCTCGTCAGGAAAAATAAGCAAAGAGCAAACCCCCTTAGGTGCTTATGCAATATTTGAACGTCCCATATCAAAAAAGAAAAAGTACAAAAATTTGCAAGTTGTTTTTGATTTTCTGATTAACTTTTTTTCATTTAATTAAAATTATTCAAAACTACATATACCAACTGTGAGGAACTTGCAAATTTTGCTGGTGAAAAAAGAATAAAAGCCGTGTGTGTGAAACGGACTTGTTGGTTTCTAGTACAACCTTTGCTGCTGTGAGTGGTTTAGTTTAGTGATAAACTTTTACTAAGAGCAACTTTTAAAATGGTTTATAAAACCATGTTTTACATTTTTATTGGGAGCGAGGGCGTCGTCGATATTGCTCTAGCTAGCTGAATCCCAACCTAGAGAGCCTATATCCCAACCAAGCTCATCTGCTCCAAAAACAAAAATAACCCGAGAGAAGACCCGAAGTGCCCGGATGAGACTCCCTCACCTCCACGCCGGGGGGGGAAGCAAACCCCCAAATGGGCCGACACGGAGAGCGAAGGAGACCGTCGCGAACAGGACTTTGGAGAAACACCCTGTTCACCACTCAAATATGTCTGCGGACCACTTCACTTAAATTTGAACCTTGGCGGACCACCCCAACTTTATCTTCAAAATTTTAACCTTTTTTCCAGTGTATTTATTCCTCACAGAAGGTTAAATTCCTCTGAAATTTTAATTTTTTTCTGAAGTAAGGGAAACCGAGTCTTACAATTATGAAAGTATATAAGGTAAAACGGGGCAATTTGATACAAGGGGGCACATACACTTTCAATATCTCAAAAACTATCAAGGTTATTTTTGGTCGTGTTTTTACGAAAAGTTGTGTTTATATGCCTAAGCTTAACATATGAAAACAATAAGCTCTGTAATAAGTCTATAAAATTTGGTGAAAGAAACTAAAATTTGTTCATCAAAAATTTCCAAAAGTAAATTTCTAAGTAAAATGTAAAATCTTCCTGAAGCTATTCTACTTGGAACACAGAGATCTGTAAATTTGAAAAGCAAGTTCATTCTTGTTGTCAATAGGGGAAATGCTTAGTATAAGATAAAAAAGTAAACTAGATATGTACTGACGGTGACGCGAAAAAACCGTTCAGACAAAAACCGTTCAAAAAACAAAAAATTGTTTTGAAACAGAAAATTATTATCTAAATTTTATAGATTATTGTTTAAAATTGCCTTTCCACCAATTTGTCGAATTTTTGTTCGTCCTTATTGGGGTCATTTGCATGATGAGTAACCTTGCATAGCAATGTATTCCAAATTTCTCCTTTTTTTAGTAATTTATTTTATGACTAATAGGGTGGGCCGAAAAAAACTTTTTATTTTATTTTGAAACGCTATACCGCGGAAAACTTGCCTCTGGGGTAGAGAAGTAAAATGCAACAAAAAATTTTAAAATCGGTTAAAAATTGCAATAGCGCATTGCACCTAAAGTTTGAAAAAAAATAGGCTATTTTCATTACTTTTCAAAAAAATCAAATTAAATCAAATAACATTTATAAAAAGTATCTAAAGGCATATAATAGAATAAAAATGTGGAGAAAACTTATTTAATTGAAAAAAGATGGTATTTTACAATTAATTGGTAGTATAATATCTAAAAATACACGTTTTTACCAGAAATTCCCATATTTCGTATGAAACAAAAAAAATTGTGAAAATCAATTTTTCATAACTATACTACATTTCTAGTTATCACTCAGTAACCCCCTTAACAGTTAAAACATTTTTTACAGTTCGCTTCGCGATAGGAGCTCGTTCGTTGCACAACAAACCGCATCACTATCTTTCGTCGAAATAAAAACTTATTTTATATTTTGAAACGCTATACCACGGAAAACTTGCATCTTGAGTATAGAAGTAAAATGCAACAAAAATTTTTAAAATCGGTTAAAAATTGCTTTTGTACATTGGTCCTAAAATTTGAAAAAAATATGCTATTTTAATAACTCTTAAAAAATCAAATAACTTCTATAAAAAGTATCTAAAGGCATAAATTAGATGAAAAATGTTAAGAAAAAATATATTTAATGGAAAGAAAGATGGTATTTTACAATATAAGGTTGCACTATAAGGTTACACTTGGCATTTCGCCTTTTTTTCTTCAAAAATCGAATTTTTCGATTGAATAAAAAAAATTTTTCCTGATGGTGCATAGTTTGATTTGTAACAAAATGTAGTCCTTGACTGGTTACTAACTTCTTTTGGTATTTTGAAAGAATCTTATGTTTCTCTGTCGGATTATTTAATTATTAAATTATTAACATAAACTGTATTTTAGTACTGATAATCCAACAGATGAACAGAAGATTTTAGTTTCTTTTATATTAAAATCAAATTATATCAAATTAATTTGTCTGTATGATTCTTTATTTAGAAAGAGTATATGGTTTTAAATTTGACCTGGACACGTGTGATAGAAACGTCTAGATTTTTGCCAGAAGAGTTATTAGAAATCATTGATCCAATGATTAAACAAAATGCATTTTTTGCTCATTCTGAAAACTTGCTTTTGGGCATGATCATAGATAAAAAGGGATCATATATGAGGGAGTTTGGTTTAGAAGAACAATTAAGGCTAGAAACTCAGCTTCTAAAAGAAAGTCAGTTAGGAGTTCCCATCCCCCCAAACCTAATTTTCAAGCTACTGACCATATATAGAACATACGTAGACAGTAGACTATGTATAGATTAGCTGGAATACTGCTTCTCTTTCTCCCCACCTATACACCTATACTACGAAGATTCACCGATCAAGAGACATAGTCTATGATAATGACTGGAACTTTGACAGATTCCCATGTCACACACAAACAGTCGAACGTTGTGTAAAATTAGTAACACAGAGGGCATCACGAAAAGTCATCGGTATGAATGCCAGGAGATGGGGTTTATAAGAACTATTAATCTTTCAAGATCTTCAATGCCAAATTTTTCAATCAAGTCTTCTTTCGAAATACCAAAAGAAGTTAATAACCAGTAAAGGACTACATTTTATTACAAATCATACTATGCACCATCCGGAATAATAACTTTTTAATTCAATCGAAAATTGCGATTTTTGAAGAAAAAAAAGGCGAAATGCAAAGTGTAACCTTATAGTGCAACCTTATATTATAAAATAAGATCTTTCTTTCCATTAAATATATTTTTTCTTAACATTTTTCTTCTAATTTATCCCTTTAGATACTTTTTATAGAAGTTATTTGATTTTTTAAGAGTTATGAAAATAGCATATTTTTTCAAATTTTAGGACCAATGTACAAAGACAATTTTTAACCGATTTTAAAATTTTTTGTTGCATTTCACTTCTGTACTCAAGAGGCAAGTTTTCCGTGGTATAGCGTTTCAAAATATAAAATAAGTTTTTATTTCGGCGAGAGATAGTGATGCGGTTTGTTGTACAATGAGCGAGCTCTGATCGCGAAGCGAACTGTAAAAAATGTTTTAACTGTTAAGGGGGTTACTGAGTTATAGCTAGAAAGGTAGTATAGTAATGAAGAATTGTTTTTCATAAGTTTTTTTGTTTCATACGAAATATGTGGATTTCTGGTAAAAACGTGTATTTTTAGATGTTATTATACTACCAATTAATTGTAAAATACCATCTTTTTTCAATTAAATAAGTTTTCTCCACATTTTTATTCTATTTTATGCCTTTAGATACTTTTTATAAATGTTATTTGATTTAATTTGATTTTTTTGAAAAGTAATGAAAATAGCCTATTTTTTTCAAACTTTAGGTGCAATGCGCTATTGCAATTTTTAACCGATTTTAAAAATTTTTGTTGCATTTTACTTCTCTACCCCAGACGCAAGTTTTCCGCGGTATAGCGTTTCAAAATAAAATAAAAAGTTTTTTTCGGCCCACCCTAATGACTATATTGTAAAAAAGGCGTCGTGAGGGCTTTTTTTCGCTCGTCCTACGATCGAAGCTAGTCGAGATACATTCCTTCCTAATACCAACTGATAAGTAAGAAGTTCCCTCCCGGCTTTAGTTCTCTCCTCCTCCCATTCCCTTTCTGGGCGCAGGATTATAGGGTTGCTAACATTCACATCACTTGGCAGCTAAAATTTTGTTCGCCAGAGATATCGCCAAAGTTAGCGTTTACATTAGCACCTATAGAATAAAATTACAGCTCACAAGATGGTAGTTGAAGTAGGCGGAACCTTTCCCAACCTTCTGAAATAGATTTTAAATCCAAAATAAAGCATTAATTATTTTGAAAACCCATAAAAATTAACAGAACTTGAAAAGAAGGTGTAGATGGCGCTACCTCCTAGAGGTGTAGAAAAATGGGTTTCGATTTTCATGCTTTCAGCTTACGGATTTACTAAGAGGAGGTTTTATAAATGTTACACAAAGTGTGCCACTCTTTCTTGAATTCCAGAAGGACCTATGGCACTTTTTCATTTGATTTTAAGAAGAATAAGGGTTCTAGGAACTATCTATTAGTTACGACTACGTGCGTAAAAACTAACATTGTGGCCATACGAAAATGATTTCTAGAATAGGCCGCTTGGACTGACATCTAGTGGTAGAGTCGGAAAGCTCGGAGCTGACGCATCGCCTTAATGACTATTTTCGCATCATGAAGTATCTCTTAACACCGTACAATATATCTCTCCATTCGTGCAGTAAAAT
This sequence comes from Tetragnatha versicolor, assembly GCA_024610705.1. Lineage (NCBI taxonomy): Eukaryota > Metazoa > Arthropoda > Arachnida > Araneae > Tetragnathidae > Tetragnatha > Tetragnatha versicolor. The sequence goes on from JANDEH010000007.1 coordinate 52,209,282, forward strand.
TCGAAAACCCAGATGATATCTGCTTTTCCTTTACATCGTGTGTTGAGTTATGTTCTGGGAAACACTTAAGAAGGAAAAATGCAAATCTTCAGGATGATTTCTAATTTCTTCTTAAATTGTCTTGATAAATACAGCATTTACAGGAAAGTCGTGAAGAGTTCTTATATCGTACACTTCTGGTTGTTAAAGCTATTTATTAACAGCAAACAACCTCATTTTTGCATCCCATTTTCTCCTTGAAGCGACATTGAAACACTGTTTCGGTTCGAAACCGGGTGTTTAACAAGTCAAAGCTGGAATATTCTAATCAGCCGCCTTGCAACATTATTATGTCGGTTTTCCGTAACAAGCTGTATTGATGAATTTTCTTTGAGCGATGGGGATGATACATAATTCGGTTCTGCTACGATGGGTTTGCTGCTATATGACGGGAGAAAGTGATACTAAGTATGATTGTATGTTAAAAACCATTTTAAGGGGCCATCTACAATTTACATCACATATTTAGGGGTACAGGGGCCCTGCATATGGGACACAGAGGCAAGGAAGTAGTGGGAATTCATACATTTACCACTCCACAATTTATAGCTTTTTAGCTGCTGTCGCAAGTCTAAAATATTCCTATTTCCGCTGCTAAAGTAAAAATTTGATTAATAAACTTAGTTCTTATATAAAAATTTAAAAAATTTAAATGTGTTTGCGATTTGGGTTTAACTTCAAGTTCAAAATTGTATAGCATCGCAATGAGGGAGGGGGGTTCACTGCGAAATGTGACAACTTGTAAGAAGATGGAGAGGTGCGAAACATCTGAAAATTGTGCAATGGAGCCAAAAAAAGGAATGGGAACTAACAGTGAGAAATGGGGGAAGGTCGGAATCAGGGGAGTTTATAAGGGGGCTGGCGACTATAAATGTATCAAAACGAGTTAAAACGCTGTTATTTAGGGTCAAATTTCCAGAAATTTTTTGGGGAGGACCCGCAGACTCCCTTCTTCGGTACTTAGAACTCAATTATTTACAACTTTTTTTATAATAAGTTCATAAAAATGCAAATATCCTACCAAACATTAATAATTCTCAAAAAGTCTGAAATTCGGATTAGGTGACCGAAACGAATGGAAACCTGCTTTACTTAAATTTCCAAACATTTTATGGGGGAGGGCCCCTCTTTTAGATAGTAAGAACACTACATGGCCTTTTAATATTATATTCATTAAAAAGGATTCAATTATAGATTTTGAAAATTCTTAGTCCCCCCAAAAAAACAAATCCTGGATCCGCCACTGTGAAGAGGGATGTGAGAGGGACTTGGTTGTTTTGAACTCTGGAGATAAACACCGAAACATGAGATCTTCTCTTTCCGGAGGGATGCGGGAAAGTGACCTCTGACCCCATAAAAGGGGTGTTTTGGGAAGAAAAGGGGGGGTTTTCAGCTGGATGAACGGCAACTTGTTTGGAGAGGAGCAACTCGAGCTGCAGAAGAGAGGCTGATAAAATGGACTTCAAAAACAAGCATTAGCCCAAAGATGAGTTATTGTGTATAGGCTAACGTCATGGCAAGCGCAGAACGGGCGTATCTGGTCGAGCGCATCTTATCGGCTATAGTTATCTACCCCACTCAATTAGTGGACAAAGGGGTCTCTCCGCAGGACCCTGAGGAGAGGTCCGCAAGGGTCCCCCCGCAGGGGGACCCCTTTGTCCACTAATTGAGTGGGGTAGATAACTACAGCCGATAAGATGCGCTCGACCAGATACGCCCGTCCATGATTCCAGCCTGACCCTGGCCATATTCCTATAGAGAATCAAATTTACAATGATAAAAACGGGAAATTTACTTTTTGGCACTTAGATCGTTTTAGTCCAGTCTTCAAATTATTCATTAATCATTAGCTAACTTTAAGTTAAAAATAGAGGAACAATTGTGTCTTATATGGGATAATTATTATCTGCTGATTATTATCCTTATTGTGGTGAGGACAACCATATTTAGGGTTTCCGCATTACTTAGTAGACTTTATTTAATGATTTTGAACGAATTTTTTTATTATTGACTAACATTTTCGCACCGAATTAGGTGTTTAGTTTTTAAATGACTGAGTGAGATTTTTGGAAATAATAGGAAGAAAACCAATCAAGATAGGCAGGAACGCCAATAACATTCTGTCTGTGTAATTAATTTATTATTGGGATCTTCGCTGCGTATCATCGTTTCAAAAATCACAATCAATATTTTAGATTCAGATTATCAAACAGTTGCGTTTCCTTCACTGTAACAAAAACAGGCCTGTGGAAAAAATTTGCATGTGCTTCTTTTTTTCTTCTTAAAACGCTATAGGAACTCGTTCTTTGCAAGCAAAAACTGAAGAAATAAAGAAAACCAGTTGGTACAAGAGAAGATTTGCGAAGAAAGAGAATGATGAAAAACCTCTATTGCGCAATCAGTTTTGTCAAGTCTTAAACGTGCCCGGATTTAAAAAAAACTTAGAAAAAAGATCGTCTCAAGGTGCCCTTGGAGCAGGATAATTTACTTCGCCCAAACCAAACTGCAGTAGGCTCACTTAACCAAACATCCTTAACTTGACGTGAATACAACCCAAATAAATACTACTACGTATACCGATCTTCTATTGCGCAATTCATCAATAGATGAGGACATGATTTATTTTAAATACACTGATTTCGCGTATAAATAAATCTACCGAGAGAGTAGAAAAGGTGTGGAATGGAGAGGCCACTTGAGAGTCTCCATCCACATCACTTTACAAACCCCAATTTGCCTCTGATACATTGCCGCGGTTCCAGTTAAAACCCGTTATGCATAAATTAAATGTGTTGTTTTATTTTTTAAAAAAGCTCTCTGGTTTCTTGTTTTTTATTGCCGTCATTCCTGGACTGCCTAAGAGCTAACCCTTTGAGCCCGTCTTTTCTGGAGTCTGAAGGTCACCTAGTGAAAGATTCTTCAAGGTAGGGGGGCAGATAGAGAAAAAGAAAAGCGGGCTTGTGGGATTTTTTCTCTTGGTTTATCACGTGCAACGATGCAAAGAAGCATTACTTCTTGTTCTTACTTGGGAGAGAAAGCGCTTTGCGTCCTTGGCAGTTGGCGGCAAAGTCACATCAGCGAAACTAGTAATTTGTGTCTAGCGACAATTGTGATTAAAATTTAGTGAAATCTAGACTATTCCTCCTAAAGGACAAATTTTGCTTTTAATAAATATTACTAAGTTAAATGTTCGAAGATAGAAATTGATTAATAAGTAGGGAGGTAGTATAGGTATTGATTGGGAGATTGAACCCTAAGACTTTCGTTAATTGAAGACATAGATTAATAAGTATTGGGAGAACCTGAAAAAAGTTAATTGCCCTTCTGAAACTAAATAAAAAAGAGGTTTTATCTTTTTTGATGCAACTAAATGTAAAGATAATTGCCTCTTATTATATTTTAAAAAACTAAGATTAGGTATAAAAAACATTTGTGGCATTATAACTATGGCAGGACCTGAACTGCACACCCTTATACAAAAGAAAATTGTTTATGTTTTTTAATTAACAAATATCTTAGCATATTTCTTGATAGGGAGAAAAAACATGAACACAAAAATTAAGAAATTGGAGAGTAGGTCAGACATCCTGCTTCCTGATCACTGAGTTATCCCTTTTGGACTATATTGATCTTGGAAAAATTCTCAGAGTGGGGAAAAATTTCGGAAAGAAATACGCATTGAAATTTGTTAACGGATGAAGTAATTTAATTATTCTCTATAGTATGTAGTGAAAAAGGAGAATATCTTTACATGTTATATTCCGAAATCACCCCAGTCGCCTTTGATTTTAAAGTTGAAAATTTTTTAACAACCTCTTTTCCCAGATAAATTGTTCTCTCCAGTGATGATTTATAGAAAAATGTGTGAATAATAAAGATATCTCTCAATCCCAATTACTTATTTTCTAGCCACAAATCCTTAGTATCAATCGATTTCATGTGTATTATTATTTTATGACAGTATTTACTGCTTTTTAAAGTGTTTCTAATGCAATTACCGAAGGAACTGTCTACCTACCAATAACCAACTCTCAATGTCGATTAATTGCACATTTGACCTGAAACACATTAAATAATTAAAGTTTCCCTTTCAAAACTAATGCAAGGGTCTACGACTATACTATATGACGCCTATACACAAAAAAGCTTATTCCCCAAAACAAGGACCAAGAGCTGCAATTTATAGTTGCATCTTGTTTTTTGTAGTACTTCTAAATGCCACTGTTGGGGGATGGTTTTCCAATGAAGAGCCAGGCTATTGTGTGTGGATAATAGCACCTTGTGTTCATTTGCAACCACCTGTATGGAGAGAGGGGAGGCGAAAGGGAAAGTCAAAACAGGTGTTTTTTCCCCACTTGAAGGGGGAGTTGTTCTATAAAAAACCGAAACCAATCCCTCCTAGGGTTGTTGGAATATTGAAGGCAGTGATGGTAAACAAAGATACGGCTGTTTTTTTAGGAAGATATTTTTGCCAAGAAATGTTGCATGCACTGATGGGGATGGGGGTTTAGCTTTAATGAATATTATGTATTTCTCGAGTAAAGCGCGTTATTTTCGAGATTTTCCGGTCCGGTATATAGACGCATAATGAAGCATAATCCAAACAGATGAAGGAATAGCGATGTATGACAGATGATGCATTCTCATCTTCTCTTTGCACTAATCATTAATTTATATAAAAATGGAAAATCCGAAGAAGATACTATATATGTTACCGCTAAAGTTGAAAATTAGTTATTCTTAAGAATACCTAGTTAAACTTTAGATTAACTTATTTCTGTCGTTAATGTGCGGATATTAGAGTTTTTCGCATTTTACCTAGGGAATCTACACTATAACGGCCTCTTGATAGTTACAGTTCAAAATAATTTGTTTCGCTCAATACTTTCTGTTAAAATGTTTAGGTGCTCACTGCGCCATGCGCTTACCCCTGCGCAGTCGGGTTTCAATACGTAATTTGTTGTCATATTTGGTGTTTTGATTTCAAATTTAGTGCGTAGCACAGGTAGTTGTCATGTTGAATGTTAAACGAAATAATACAAGCAAGTAAGTACAGTAAATTTACATGATTAAGTTCAGTAAATTACTACTAAAACAATCGATCGCGAATCCTAGCAATAGTTCAGGGTAGGCTGGCAGCCGATTACACCGCGCTTTCATTAAGATTTGCTAGTTTAAGTGCTCATTGAAATACGCTGTCAAATCGAGATCGAAAAACCACAATTGATACAAATCTCAGTTGGTACTTTAATATTCTATTATTATTGCTTTTATATTTTAGAATTAAAATTGCTATTTCATTACTATTTTTGTGGGATTTGCGTGTTTTGTGTAATATGAAAAAAGTATCGATCCCCCTTATTTGATTCGTCATTGTTACTGTTTACCCCCAAAACGAGTTTGGTTATAATTAGGGCAGGGGGGCAAACCACCTTAAACTTTTTATAAAAATAAAATAAATTTTTGTACTTTAACGGATCACCCTCGTTAATATGTAAAATAACTGATTACAGGTAGTATGCAGATTAACGAGTGTCTAGTCGGTAGGGTGCAGAATACCTAGGTAATTTCAAGATTACCTAGGTAATCTTAGAAATTGAAAAAAATTTCGCTCTTTAACGGATCACCCTCGTTAATCTGCAAATTACCTAGGTTTTCTGTAAATTAACTGATTTCCGGACTTTAACTGTAACATATATACTGCTTTCTCAATTCATACAATGAGTTCTTACTATCAAAGTATTGTTAGAAAATGGAGGTGTGGTCACCAATAAGTACACCATTTTATTTTATTTTTTTGTCACGAACGATTAGGTTTAAGATGAGTAAGAAAATTATTTTTTCTATGTTATCAAATTTTATTGATAAAAAGAACCATCTAAGAGTAAAATTTACTGAATTACTATAAGTGAATAACCATCTTTACAAGTATCTTACAACCCCAGATCATAATGAAACCTTCGGTTGTTATTATATAAGATAATCGATTGTAATATAAGATAATGAAGATACAACGTTTGCAACTTTATTTTTTAAGAAGCTTTTATTTTTCATTACCCTTTACTGCATTGCATTAATTTATATATAATTTTCTTCTTCAATCGAAAGAATATTAAAAGTATTTCAAGCTTCAAGAATTCAACATAAATAAGCCATTTAGCGCACGCTATAGTTGGACTTTACCTCATGAAATAATAAATATTAATAATTGTAAACACTAAAAGAGAATGTCTAATAAATAACAATTATCGAAACAGCAACTGTGGGAACCTTTTCATTACGAGCACGCATATTAAATATAGCAATAGAGTCATATTTTTAGCCCTACTGAAAAGACAATAGGTTCAAGGCTATTCGCCAACAAGGCACAACAAAAGCATGGTGATTCAAACTTGGAAATCATTCTCCACACATGCGCAATTCGCAAACAATGGCAGCCATAAAGAGCATGGAACATCAAAATAAACGATCTTTTAACGACAAAACGCCTTCTCTTTTACCCAACGGCATCAAATGGTATTGTTTGCACTTTTGCAACGTGTGATTCACGAATTATTACTCTATTTTCGTGCTCAAGTTGTAGGTTTTGTTGTTATGATTATGCATCTATTAGCCGTTTCAAAAATGCATCGCCTGGCAAGCTGTGGTGGCGCAAGGAATTCTTTCTAAAGTCAACAAGACAGATGAGAATTGCAGAAGTGAAATTTTCCCATGGATCTGGTTTCGTCAATTCAGAAATATAGATGGGTCCCTAGCAGATTGGTCAAATGATATTCATTGAGGGAATGCTTATTGAGTCAATGGTTGGAATTATGATTAAGAATATATCAATCGATCCTGCATTTAAGCAAAAGAATAGGAGGGTGTGGCAATCTGGTTGAATCTGCATCACAAATATGCTTATTTTTTTGTGAATATTAACAGTGTATACTTCGTCACTTAAAACCGGGAATTTAAATTTAATGAACTAATAATAAAGTTTAATGAAAATTTATTGAATTTAAATCACACACCTCACACCGACTTCGAAGTAGATAAATTTTTAAAACTGTAAAAAACCTATGTACATATTTTTCACCAATTAAGCTCGGAATTATAGCCAGAACCCCCTAATCAAATCAGACAGAAATCGTCAATCTTACCAGACAAATTTACTGGATGGTGATGTGGTTCAAGAACTTGAATTTGCAACATTAGGAGCTAAATAATGGTAAAAGTACTTCAAGTAAGTAGTAAGAGCCGACATTCAAAAGTAAGAGCAAGACAATCAAAAACGTAATTGTTTAGTTCAATTCACCAGAAAATAAATTTAAAAAAAGCAACACCACAAAACTGCTAAATTAAATTACCCAGGGTTGGCAAAAAAACGGGGTTTTTTTAAAAACCAAAAAAACCGGGTTTTTATTTGGTTTTTTTGTTTTAAACCAGGTTTTTTTGTTTAAACCAAGTTTTTTTAGAATTTTTTTTCAGAATAAGTTATTTTAGTAGTGAGACAGAGATGTTTGAAATTGAGTTGTAAATGAGACATTTATTTCAGGGGTTGTTTATAGGGTTACTTGGGGTAAGTGGGTCACTGGGGTAAGTGGGTCACCCCCCTAAAACTATAATATTACAGGAAATTTCACACTTACTCGCATTGATTATGTTGCAGCTTGTCACACCGATGAGTATTGCATATATTTGAGATTTGTTTAATTTATTTTTAAGATTATAGAACTAATTTAAAATACATTCCCAGAATGGATTTTTTGGAGAGTTCAAGACGTATTTTTCAAAGAAGTATTTCCAGGTAAGTTTTCATTACATTTTAATGTTTATTGAACTGTTTTGCAGAGTTTGAACTAAATTATATACGGCAATTTGAAATTTTTCAAAATTATTAATTTTGAAGTGTTTAACAGGGGGGTCCCACTTACCCCATAGTTTTAGCATGGTTGGGGTAAGTGGGACCCCTCAGTGTGGGGTAAGTGGGACCCTTTATTATGATATAAGTGGTTTTAGAGGGTCCCATATGATAAAGGAACTACAACTGAAAGACATGGGCGGATTTTGGGGGGATTATAGGGACAATTTCCCCCCAATATTTTCAGAAAATTTCGATTTATAGTAGCAAGTAGAAGACCTTTTACTCACCACTTCAAAATTCATTAAAATTTATAAATAGTTTGATCGACATTTTATATCAAATTTCGGTTTTAATTTAAGTTATGGTGAGTAAAGTGAAATATCTCATCAATAGTGTTCATTCTCATTTAGTGTGTATGATTTCTTTTTTATCTTACAATGTGTATTTAAGTGCCAAAATAAATCTTAAACAACCTTATTATGTTCTTTAAACACTATTTTATATGCTAAAGTAAAACATATCCCTTTGGCCTTTCAAAACATTCTTTAAAATACTTATTTTGCTTTTCATTCTATTCTTGCCTTGTCATATTGATTTTGATGTGAGTATATTTCTCACTCATGGACACAGTTAGAATAAAAAATTTTATATTGAAATTTACTGTACTTTTTTAAGTAATACCCACTTACTTCCTTTTAAGTTTTGCTTGCTTTAAATATAAATAAAGAGGGGGTGACCCACTTACCCCATCTCTTGGGGTAAGTGGGTCACCCATCTCATTTTTGATAAAAAGACCAGTTAAGAAAAATATAAAGCTTTAATTTAGAAACTACTGATAAATTTTTGTTTATCGATAGACTCTTTAACGAAATTTGTCAACAAGTACAAAATAAACCATTTCAAATTTTTTCTATGAACCTCCAAAAATGTACTAGGCCAAAAAGGGGTCCCACTTACCCCAAGTGACCCTAATTGAGAAATAATTTGTATATTTCAATTAATTAATTAAATTAGTTAATTAAAATTAAATTAATTTGTTTAAAAAATAAATTAATTTGTTTAAAAAATAAATTAATTTGTTTTAAAAATAATTTTTGTTTTTAAAATATTCCAATTCGAATATCTAATATTATTGTAGTGAATAAATATCAGTGTTAATTTATCTTGGATAAATGGTTGAAATAATCAAATTAATTATCTTAATTATATACGGATTAATTTATGAACTTAAGAAATTTCTTAAGAAAGAGAAAATTTTATTTTTTAAATAAGAAGTAAACGTGAAATGTAAACAACTAATGTTAATCGAAATTGGATAATAGGTTGCGATAATTAATTTGAATAATTATTAAATGGTAAAATAATCAAATTAATTATCTTAATTATATGGATTAATTTATGAAGAAATTTCTTTAGAAAGAGAAAATTTAATTTTTTAAATAAATTAATTAAAATGTAAACAACTAGTGTTAATTGAAATGGGATAAATGATTGAGATAATTAATCCGTTAAAGGAAATCAACGGTTTTTTATTAATTTAGTAAAAAAACCCAACTGGTTTTTATCTGTTTATAAACAAACCAACTGGTTTTTAGTTTTTATCATTAAAGAAATCAATGGTTTTTATTAATTTAGTAAAAAAACCAACTGGTTTTTATAACTGACAAATAAGACAAATTGGGTTTATGAATTAATTAAAATCCAAGCCATCTTTTATCAGTGAAAAACAGATAACTGTTGTGTATCTTTAGTTACTTTGAAATAATGTTTCATTTTATGGGAAACTAGGGAGCTACCACCCCTGCTCGCTATCGCTCGCCAACCCCCGTTAACTGCTGACGCAGGGCCTTTCGGATCGCTTCGCAATCCCCACAAAACCCTGCTCACTAAAATTATTTATTTATAAAACATTCGTTATAACAATTAGTAGAAAAAACTTCAACCAACTTTCTTGAAGCACACTCTCTTAAAAGTTAGAATATTTATTGGTTAAATTATCAATAATTTAATCAACACGTTTTCCTTGAAAATATCCATCAAGTCTGCTCGTGCTATTGTTATTCAATATTTACAAAAACGTTCAGCAATGAATCTGTTAAATTTAATATAGTACCTAGTAACTCGTCAAAATATCTAGTGTTTTATCATTCAAGTTTTAGTTTTAAAACAGACTTTTTAAACAATACTATTTAAGCTATTAAAAATGATAAGAGACAAAATCTACATCGCACTCAATGTTTACAAACAATTAATTTTGGTGTGTGAAATTCTATACTTGAATAGTAGATCTGTGAGTTTCTGGAAAACTCTTATCAGTCTTTTAAAAATATTTTATTTAGAAAGTACATATTTTGAAGCGCATTTTCAAAGCGTGAAAGGAATTATTTTCATCGTTAATAATGAGTAGCGTCGGTTGGTCATTGTGATTGAAGGTATAATAAATTGTACGACAGTTTCTTGCTGTTAACTGCAACCTTATCCGTAATCCAGAAAAATGGAAATATCTTAGAATTGAGAATTTTTTTAGAAATTCTAAAGGCACTTTGCACATCCTCAAAAGAATCCGAACAGTTTGATACCAAAAACATGTTATACGGATCAGTAATTAAAAAGCCTTTCTCTGGAAACCATTTACAAAAACTTTTTTTTAGAATAGAGAGATTAATAAATAAACTATCTCTTGTAACATATAATAAGTTTAACTTAAGCATTTAAGGTTAAGTACAGAGAGAATTCAATAATTAAAAGCATTAAATTAAAAGATTTCAGATTTTTAATCACCTTAAAATGTCAATTTTTTGATAAATCTGACCTTTTAATTTTGTGCAAAAGATTATACTTATAGGCAAAAAAAACATTTGGTTTAAACCAATTGGTTTAAACATGTCAACCTTGAAATTACCTAACTTAGTCAACTTAAAATTTTCCAGTACATGCATTTCAATTTCACGTGAATAAACCGCTGTAAAAAAGTCTACAACTTGGCTTCATTTTTTTTCAAATCAACCATTTCGTATTTTATTTAATACAGAGAGCAAATATAGTGGTAAATATAATCTAAATGGGGAGTCTGATGGTATGTGGTGTCATGAGACATGGGAGGAATCATATTATATTATAGCGCAGGAGCTTCATGAAGTGAACATCAAGCTATTTCAAGATTCTGATGTTTAACTTGCTACTCTGCATTTTACTAACATCATCATCTATGTAGGACTTCACAATGAAATGAAAATTGACCGAAATTATATATTCCTAGCCCCATTGTTGAACAGCAGTGTGTTAAAACGTGCGCAACGGGGAATTTGCTCTTGGGGAAAAAAGAAAATGGCGTCGCTTCAGAATTTACGGCTTCAAGACATTTGAATGCCCGAATACGATGGTGATTTTAGAGGGGCAGCAGCATGAAAGCAGTAAACAGTTTTAGGTTGACTGAGTATCAAATAAAGGAAAGATGGTCATAAAAAGGTCTTGCGTGTTCATGGTCTGCGTTTAAGTACCATGATGTTTACTTATCCGATCTGTCACGTTAAAACAGTCCGGTGATCTAACTGGGACAATCATGGAGGGGGAGTTGAACACAATCCATCTCGGTGTCGGTGATTCGTCCATTGGTCAATTGGTAATGGGTGGATTTAGGAAGAGGACCCTGCCTGGAGGGCATACTGTCCCTGAATTCTATTGACAATAGTCACTAAGTCCTGTCCAAGACAGGATAGGGTGGGTAGGGGCAAAATGGGTCAATTTTTAGGTACTTTCACATTCTAAGTTTTATTTCATTAAAACTATTACTTTTTAATGATTTCTTTCAATTGGATCTTGACATTACAATCCTTCAGAACATTTTCAACCAATTTTATCAAATATTTTTTAGCTATAAGTTGGTTGAACTTAGCATCAAAGTAATGGTAATGACCTATTTTACCCCAATGTGAAGTAAAATGGGTCTCATGGCAAAAAGATGTCAAAAATATATTTATTACTAAATATACAGTCGAATCCGCTTAATGCGATCACGGTTAATGTTATCAATCGGATAATGTTATCGAAATCAACAGGTCCCGATCATTCCTATGTAATTTAATGTAAAATACATCGTTTAATGTGATCAACTATGAATCATCACTCCGCTTAATATTATCAAAATTTGTCCATATTCCCTTTAAAACGACTGCTTTTGAGTTTCATTTTGAAGGTCAATTTTTACAAGTAAACATCTGCCCCATAAAAGCATCTGGCGCTTCTTTTTTCTGCAACTCAGTATGAGTAAGATAAAGAAAACATTCCGCATATATCGAAAGAAAACGGTTATGGGGGGTCCGAATCTATGCTTGTGATTGGTTTAAGAAACCACCAAGATTGACGCTTTGCAGATGTCTGATAAGATATTTGAATTTTATCTTGTGTTTAATAAATAAGTGGTTTATTGGAGTGGAAGGATATAATCAAAGGATATAATGGAGTGAAAAAAAGAGAGACCTTTCTTTACAAATAAAAATACAAAGTAAGCGATTATTTTACTTTTTTTAAATTGAAGTACTCTTATATTTTCTATTTTCCCCTTAAAATTTTACCTAGTTTAAAAATAGTATTTTTAATGCATTTATTACAATTACATGATTTTAATTTTAATGCAAACAATCTAGTTACACTGTTTGCTGCTTTTGATATGAGATCACTTATTGTTATCGATCGGATAATGTTATCAGTTTAGTCTCGGACAATTGCGATCACATTAAACGGACTCGACTGTACATGAAAATAAGAAAAAAGGCAATCGGCTAAGCCGTTTTTATCTGAAGAAATTTGTTTTAAGTTGTACTTTAATGAAATTGTAATACTCCGAAATTAATGAACATTGTTCAAATGTAGCAATTAAAATACTGCATTTGGAGAACAAAATAAACTTGTTTGACAGTTCAATGTATATGGGTCATTCCATGTGAAATCAACCGGCACTCAACCTGACCCTCTCAGATTTTTATGAAACTTTCAGGAATTGTTCCCTTCTATGATATAAATGAGAAAATGTTTTTATTATTCAACTTTATCAATAATTTTTTATTAAAATTTTTGGAAAAAAGGAAGAAAATGCAATTTTTCGCACTTTAATGTATTATGACTCCAGTTATATTTATCCGAGGAAAATCTATCACCCCTCATTTTGAAGATAATTTTGCAAGCTTTAATTTTATATCAAGTTTAACTATGTCCGTGAAAACATTTACTTTCATGATTTTTTAAATAAAAAAGCTTTTAAAAAACAATGTTGGTATCCTTCAATTTCTTTAAAAATTTTACATATATTTAGCAATATTATAAATTATGATATCTGAAATCTACAGAGTGGGACCGCCACGGGATCAGGGGTTATAGCAAAAAGAGTTGTTTTGAAGTACTATTTCAGAGGTAAGAGTGACCAAACATGGCGCAGAACCCAGTTTTTGGCCACAAACCTAAAAAGTGGTGAGTAAAAGTGATAAAAAACAATTCTTTTTGCTATAACTCCTGATCCCGTGGCGGTCCCATTCTGTAAATTTCAAATATTATAATTCATAAAGTTGCTAAATATATGTATAATTCTCAAAGAAATTGAAGGATACCAACATTATTTTTTAAAAACGTTTTTATTTAAAAAACCATGAAAGTAAATTTATTAGTGAAACATAGTCAAACTTTATATCAAATTAAAGCTTGCAAATTATCTTTAAAACGAGGGTTAATAGAATTTTCTCGAACAAATATAACCGGAGTTATAATACGTTAAAGAGCGAAAAATTGAATTTTCTTCCTTTTTTCAAAGATTTTTAATAAAAATAATTACTGATAAAATTGAATAATAAAAACATTTTCTCATTTATATCATAGAAGAGAACAATTTCTGGAATTTTTGTTAAAATCCGAGGGGGTCAGGTTGAATTTTGCCATTTTTTGGTTGATTTCACATGGAATGACCCATATTTGAAGGTAGTTTTATAAGTTAAAAACATTGTTTTTACTTAATACAGAAGGCCTCCTATCTATGACCCATTTTACCCCAAGTACAAAATATTGTTATAAAAGATAAAATATTTTATTTTTTTCTAAGCTGATTGGCTTGAAATGTCTCTCAGACTTTCTTTTATGGAAAAATATTACAAAAGTCTGCTGTAATTTTTTAAAATATATAGATATTTAGAAGTTGGTAAACCCTGTTTTTTCGACAACACTATTTACTGTTCAAATAAAAAAATTTTCAGTTTTTAAATTCATTAATCTATATTTTTGACAGTCGGAAAATGTTGCCATTAGATAAAAGATTATAATACAAAAAAAATGATCGAAAATAATTCAATTTAAATTTGATTTATAACGAGATAAATAAAACTGACCCATTTTACCCCTCTAGTTGGCAAAACGTCCTATATTCGGTGAAACGTCCTGTCAGGGACAACTGGATACAAACTTGTGGACTTCGCGATAAAGCGGCTTTCGGGGAGATGAGATACAACACTCCCAGTCACAGCCACAAAAATTAATAACTAAGGTAGCTGATAATTTTTGACTTAAATTTAAAATAGTGACTCAGTAATTTATCAGATGAATTGAGTCCTTAACTTGAAAAGTAAAGAAAACTATCGACTTTTATGGCTGTAATCACCTGGTTATCCTGGAATCAAGCTTTTACGACAACTTTGATTAGCTTAAAACTAGTTTCTTCAACTCCCAATAAGAACTTTTGATTCCAGGTTAACCTTAGGTTAGGTCAGTGGTGAATACGGCCGTCAGAAAAGGGCTACTACAATATTAGCTTTGACGCGCGAATCTTCGGCTCAAAAAAGCGGTAAATGAACAAACATTATTCCAACTTCGATTTCATTGAGAAGAAACTCTCCGGGCCAAAAAGCCCCGCCACCGCCCTAATTAGGCTTACCATATTTTCTCGGGGCTAACCCAGGACATATTTTTGAATTTTTTTATAAGTTCCATATTAAAATACCAAAGAGTGAAAACTAAGAAAAACTATTCAAACTAATAAATATTAAACAAAAAAATCAAATTTTAAATTTTCATTTAACATTACTTTTTAAAAAATTGCTTGATTAATTTAATTTTTATCTCAAAATTCACTGAAAGTAAGTTTTCTGAAGTAATACAGACGTTAGAAAACGTAAAAAAACGCAATTTCAAAAAGTTTGGTCATGATTTTTTCTAAAAAATGTCTGGCAAATCTTAAATGTATGAAACCCCGGACATTTAGCGTCCCAGGACATTTCCCCGGACAGCTCTTAAAACCCCGGACTGTCCGGGGTAATCCCGGACGTATGGTAAGCCTAGCCCTAATTGGCTGTGGTGGAAAGACTGTCCCAATTAACCCTGGGAGGGCGCGCACATCCGGCTGGTTCTGCATCGGAGGAAAGGGGTGAAAGAGATCCGCGTTCTCTGCGGACGGCCGGCGGTTTCCCTTTCTTCCGATCCGCAGGTGGGAGAAAAGAGCGGATTCTTTCGGCGCAAGTTTAGAACTGCTGATGCGCCAAGTTTTTAGCTATAAAAATCACTATATAGTTACCCCAACTAATGTTAAATGAATTATGTGGCTTCTTAATATGGCGCCAAACAGCCAAAACTCGCCAACCATCAGCAGTTCTAAACTTGCGCCATTCTTTCTACTGATGGAGAAACGTGTTGCGACGCGCGAAGATGAAAAACATGCAGCTCTATGATGTGGGGGGGAATTATGAGTAGATATGAATAGCTTGTAGGTTAAGAAAGTACCTACAATTTCGACAGCTTCTTATAGTCATCATTATTAATTTCATTTTAATTAAACTGAGAAGCAATTTAAGGATTTTTAAACTTTAGATTGGAGTATTTCTATTGAGTTTGACCTTGACACGTTATTAAAATTAAAATAACATTGATACATTGCTTCATTTGCACACACTACTATCCAGGGTTGGAAAAAGCATGTTTTTTCAATAAAAAACAAAAAACATGTTTTATTTGTTTTAAACGTGTTTTTTTTGTTTAAAACATGTTTATTTGTTTTTACCCTCCACAAAGAAATGCTTAGAAAACCCATGATTTTTTAAAATTTATATTTCATTTTTCAAATTGAAATTAAATTAATAAAGCTTTTATATACACCACAAACAGTTCGTTCATTTAAATGATTTTTGTAAGTTTTCTTCACAGCATCGTGCTCTCTTTATCAAGTTATGAACTGCTTATGTCATGGCGATTTGGTGGTTTTGTACCAAGCCAAAAAATATAAGTGTTTTTAACAAGGTTTTTTTTGCTTTGTTTTAAATATGTTTAAAACGAGTGTTTTAAGCACTTAAATAAAGTGTTTTAAACGTAACAACCCTTCTACTATTTTACGTTTTTTAATCAATTTTAAGGTAAAAATTTTTTAAGGGATTCGGAATGGGGTCCAATTGACTAGTTTTCAAAGATCTTTTCTGTAACCATGATCTATGCCTTTTTACATAAAAAATATAATTTTGCATAACTTTTCATACTTTTGCAAAACTTACATTTACATACTAATATACAAGTAGGATAACAATATAGAATCCCCTAGAGCAGTGTTTCCCAACCTTTTTCGGTCCATGCCCCACCAAAGTCTTTCTAAATTTTCCATGCCCCCCGTTCTCAGTAGCATATACAGTAAAGCACCGTTTATACGTCTCTCATTTATACGTCTTTTACATTTATACGTCGTTTTCGCTAAGTCCCAATTCATTCAAATAATCAAAATTGTTTTCAATTATACGTCTTTTCATTTATACGCCGTTTTACGTCGGTCCCTTGCAGTGGCGAATCCAGTAGGGGGGGCTGTGGGGCTGCAGCCCCCCCCAGGAATAAGACATTCAAGTTTTGGTAATAGCAATAAAGCAAAAAGAAATTTCACTACGTTGCGGACATTCGGTGGTGTTACCCAAAGGGTCTCAAAATCAATCGGAACCCTACTTTTAAGGGTAAAAATTTCAAAATTTTTTGGGGGAAGATCCCCAAACCCCCTCGAAATTTTGGAATCTAGTAAGTACGGATTTTCCTTGAAACTTTAGGGATTTACAAGGAGTGATCCTCTTTGATGTAACCTTAAGTGTCTCAACATGAGTTAAAATGCCACTCTTAATGGCAAAATTCAAAACATTTTCTGGAATAGGAACCTCTAAACCCCTAGAAATTTTCCAATTCATAATACTATAAACTTTTTCCTTGAAAATTCTGCCGCTTTCAATGAGTTGTGCTCTTTGGGTGGAATCTGAAAGGCTTCAAAATGAGCTAAAACACTATTTTGAGGGGCAAATTTTCAAAAATTTTCTGGGGGAGGACCCCCAGACTTCTTCTTCGAGTTGACTTTTACTTCGAGTTGACATATATACAATTTTTTAACTTATTGCACCAAAATTAAAACCTTACGAAGTCTTCTCACCTAAAACTTGGTATTCCTATGATAAAACCCCAGAAAAGATGCTGAGTAACCCCTAAACAAAAATCTGGTTACGGCACTGGCAACCCCCCTCCCCCTTTCAGTTGCTTACATTAATATTTGAACAGCCCACAATAGCAATAAGGTTATTTGTGAAACTCAGCCCCCCCAGACCAAAATCCTGGATTCGCCACTGGTCCCTTGAAAGACATATAAACGGTGCTTTACTGTATAGACATATATTTTGAGAGGGGAGTCAAAATTATTTCTTAGCCTCCTCCCTCCTATGTATATTTAATAAGTCTAATGAAGCTTTTCAGAACATTTTTAAGTAGAATTTGCATGCTAAAGAACTAAATCAAGTTATAAGTAATTCAGTTATAAATACCAAGGGGGGTCTGGGGGTCCTCCCCCATCAAATTTTCGGAAATTTGACTCTAGGAAGCAGGTTTTTAATTAGTTTGGTACCCCTAGTAGGGAAATTTTTGATATAAATTTTTTGGTAAGATTTGCATTTTGATGAACCTAATGTAAAAAAGTTTCAAATATGAGCGTTCTAAGAACAAAGAGATCTTGGGTCATCCCCCAGAAAAGGTTTGGTAATTAGACTCTAAAAACAGGGTTTCAACTTGGTTTTGATACATACTGGTCCAGATTTCAGACATACATTCTCAGATAGGATAAAATAGGATCAGATTTGATATACTTCTTTTTAAATTTTTTTTTAAATTTTCTCCCTCGATTGGCCTCCACATGGGGGGCAATTTGGTTGAAAATTTTCAAATTGCCCCCCTAGAAAATGATATTGCCCCCCGGTGGGGCGTGCGCCCCACGTTGGGAAACACTGCCCTAAAGACAATTTTATTTCTAAAAGGTGCTCCGAAGTGGTTTGAGAGGAACAATTTAACAAAAGTAGAGGGCGTAGTATTGTTTAATTTCGTTTTCCTGAGATTTGGAGGGTTTTTTAAGTTCAAAATTTTTTCGGTAGCTTTAGAATGAACAGAAAATGTGCAGAACCAAAATAAAACCCTAGAAATATTCGATAGCTTGGTTAAAGCGGAAACTCGGATGAACAGGACTCGGAAATCAGTTTTCGTACAAAAATGGATTTCGTCATTCTGACCATCGAGCATTTTTCTATTAATGTAATGACAGTAAGATGTGCAAATGAGTAATGATAATACGTAATACGAACAACATTTATTTTGCACATATTAAAGCATTAAAACAGACATGTTTCGAGGATACTGGGATACTTCGTCAGTGTGCCATACACTGACGAAGAGGTGCAAAATAAACGTTGTTTTCATATTATAATTTTTCTATTGATCGCCTCCCTCTGAAAAATCAGTTTCGCAGAGGGGTTTTTCATACGGAAGGGACCACTTCTGTTGACACTGGACAGAAGCTGACCTTGACCGTAGGCATGGGGACCGACCGCGCTCAGTGGGTCATCGATCGAAGGGAAAGGGGGTTGTTTACGAAAATTTGGGGGGGCACTCATTTCACGCACACATTGAATTACATCCGTGAGTCAAATTCGCAATATTTTGGACTGCAAACATGGAAGGGGTCGATTGTGCACGGAAGGGAAGTTCGAAGGGTACCCCCACTACCCCCTGTGAATAGAATCCTGTTTCGTCCGTCCCGTGTCCTTGGAGTGACCGGTGGGGTGGAGTCGAAGTGATTTCTTGTTATTTTTTTCTTTCACGGGGTAGGGGTAGATGTAGCTGGGACAAAGGGGGTTGTAGGAAGAAGGATGGGTTCCGGGAAAATGGAGGAGTTCCTGGCGATTGCAACCGGGGGTGCAATCCGCGGAGGAAAAAAGAAAGTGGGGGAGCTGAACTGTGTAGAGACTTCAAGGGCATCTTCGAATACGGTTTGAAATCTCGGTAGTGTTTTGAATGGGTTATTTTATTCCAGCGTTGATTTTGAATTGAACTTTCAAATTGTTTTTGCACATTTGAAGCTTTGCGTTTCATTTATTAATATTGAATGCATTGAAAATTGAAAGTACAACTTTAATTTAAGAAGAAAGAATATTTTCTTCGACAAACATATTGAATTGCTTTTTTTAATCGGACAGTAGAAGAAAAAAATTATTCTGAATATTTTCAGACCACTTTCAAAATCAATTTCGGCAATTGAGATGTTACAGTTAATGTTCATAATCTGGTAATGTTCGGAATACCTAGGTAAAGTATGAAATATTTTGTACTTTACCTTAGGTAATTCTAATTTTACCTTAGTGTTTCTGAACATTACTGAATTTCGGACATTAACTGTAACAGAGATATAATAAATGCAATCTTTGACTACACATACCTAAAATGCTAAATTATCTCTAGTTTATCTTTGTGAATTGCACTTTTTGAGGAATGAAAATGTATGTCCTCTATAACTGTGCAGTAAGAAAAGTGGAAAAAACCCTAAAATATTGTAAACCCTAAAAGTTTCTCACTTCTTTGTATACTTTCTCTATATTTAAGAATTACTACCTACAGCTATGTTTTTC
This sequence comes from Tetragnatha versicolor, assembly GCA_024610705.1. NCBI lineage: Eukaryota > Metazoa > Arthropoda > Arachnida > Araneae > Tetragnathidae > Tetragnatha > Tetragnatha versicolor. Next base: position 52,229,100 of record JANDEH010000007.1, read on the forward strand.
ATCCAATTTCCAAGTTTGACTGGGAAACTGAGATTTTTTGTCCGAACGTTATCATGCGGAATACCAAATATGTATAATAAAATATAACTTAAAAGAAATGTTAATAACATGATTTTGAAATTATATTTCATAGTTGAAGCCATTGGAAGCCAAGCATTTTTGCATAATAATTTACTCCTAGATCCCAAATGAACGAAATTTAATATCCAAAATATTTGCTAACGATGTAACAAAATATTTAAAAAATCAAACTTTATTTTAATTCTCTTGATTAATGAAGTAAAATACTATCACTAATGCATTCACTCACTCCCCATCATCTTTAATGTTATCTTGCAAATAAATTATAAATTATGAATAATTTATAAGTAACTTGTAAGAATTTTTGAAAAATGGAAACACATGTAAAACTGTAAGATTTCAATCACGATGATATTAATCTTGGAAAAATTAGCAAGCAGAATTAAGAATAACATTAGTAATATCCTTGATTTTTTTTACTTCTAAACTCAACTTAAACCGACATTTTTTCTGGCGTAGTTTTTTGGAACTGGTTTCCAAATGAACGCTCTTTCTTTCCTTTAAACTTGATACAAAGAGAAAACACAGTTTCAATGGAAATGAATCATGATATGCTCTTCGTTCTAGCTGACCCAGCCTTGACTTTTCTCAGTTTCAAAATCGTATTTAAACTTTGAAAAGGACGCTTTGAGAATTAGAAGCAACGTGTAACAACGTGCATTTCCACCTGATATAGTGAATAATAAAACAAGCATTCTTTATAGAAAATGGAAGATGTTATTACATAATTTTTTCATTTATGCATTTATAAAATCCTCATTAAATGCCAATTTTGGAGTTAATTTAAATGCTTGCATTTACTCAAAAGGAAGGGGCAGCATTGTAAGATGTTATTACATAAAAGGAAGATAATAACATTACATCATTTATACACTAGGTACTAGGAGATAAAGAAATCCTCATTAAATTCCAATTTTGAAGTTCACTTAATAAAAGTTTGCATGTTCTCAAAAGACAGTGGTATCACTATTACGGGAGCCAGAACAGATTTTATAAGACTTTTTCTACGAGATTTTTAAAGAAATCGGAAACGTTTACTTGAATTGCAAAATAGTATTTGCAAAACTTGCTTTTCGCTTTTAGGATCTAAAAGTTGTTTGATAAGAGTAAAAGTTATATTCTCGAAATTTCGAATATAAAGTTTCAACTAACGTCAGTGGCGTATATAAGGGGGGGGCCGAAGGGGCCCTGGCCCCCCCCGAAATTCTGACTTGGTGTACCAAAACAAGTTAAAACCCTGTTTTTTAGGGTCAAATTTTAAAAAAATTTCTGGGGGAGGACCCCCAAACCCCCCTTTAGAGTGCTTGGAATTTTATTATTCAAATCGTTTTTACAAAAAGTTCAAAATCCTACCTGAGAATGTATGTCTGAAATTCGGAAAGTGTATCAAAACCAAGTTGAAATCCTGTTTTTAGGATCTAATCTCCAAAATTTTTCTGGGGGATGACCCCCATATATCCCCTTCTGTACTTATAACTAAATTATTTATAACTTTTTCATTAAATTCATCAAATTTTACCTGAAAATTTATATCCAAAATTCTAACTAGGGGTACCAAAACTAGTTAAAAACCTGGTTTTTAGAGTCTAATTTCCAAAAATTTTCTGGGGGAGGACCCCCAGACCCCCTTTTGTAATTGCAACTTAATACATCATAACTTTTTAATATTAAGTTCTTTAAGTTGCAAATTCTGCCTAAGAATATACTGAAAAAAAGTTAAATATACATGAGAGGGGCTGGGAAACAATTTTGGGCCCCACCCGAAATAAATTTCTATATACGCCACTGACTAACGTCCATCAAGAATAAATTTTATCCCCATTTTTTCGAGGTCCTATAGCACGTAAGATTAAGAGCCAGAATTTACTTCAGGAACTGATTTCTTTTTATATTTTTAAATTGATCGGTTAAGTTTTTAATCGATAAATGTTAATCACAAATGGACCTAACATCTGATACAAGTTTTCATAGCTTCATTTGGAAATTAGACTTTTTAAATTACAAAATAAAAAAAATTTCCTGGTCTAATTTCAAACCCAATTTCTAGCACAAAAAATAAATAGCACAAAAAGCACATAAAAATAAATAAATATTGTTTTGATTAAAGAATGAACAAAGGTATACATAACTTAACATCGAAAACGCAATTTTGACATTAACCTCCTATCATTACATGTCAATAGTCCATTCCCGACCGTATGCTATTATTTGAACCGAAAAAACGCGTTACTCTCATTGAAGTTTAACTCTGTTAAATCAATTAGCCACAGTAGCATTCCCGGGTTTTCTATCATAACAGTGAAATGCAAATTCAACACGTACATTCTCATGTGTGTATATGGATTCGTCATTCCTTATTCCCATAGCAACCTTCCACAAGTGTTTGCCTCTCCAGATACACTCTTGTGATAAAGAGGTTTAGATATTAAGTGAAGTGAGAGTAGGTGCGTGTTTGAACATTTATAATAAAATGGTTAGTTGGAACGTGGCAGTTCAAAACGTCGAGTCAATATTACGCTAGTTTAAAATGTTAAAAAACTCGCAAGCTAAAGTGCATTTTTTTTTTCATTGATACAGGGGTCTAAATAATGTATTCTAAATTAATTAAAGGTTATTAAAGGGTTAATCATTATTCAACAATTTCACGGTTTTATCCTTTTCGTAGATAGAGCTGAATAATAAGTAGCCATGGGGATGTATCTCCCGAAACTCAAAAACCTCATTCTTTTGACCATAGAAAACAACTAAAAGCATCCCATACTCCCACTAAAGCTTATATATCTACCTCCGAAATTATCTTTTTGTGAACACTACTGTTCAGGTCAGGTAAGTCACAATATGGCGATGGCGACAAGACAATATATAATATAGACCCTTTTCAACAACTATTTTGGATACTGTGTAATCAGATTCGAGATATATTATACAGGGTGTCCCATAAATGTTGGGTCACACTTCTAGGGTGGATAGTAGACACCTAGACGAGTCAGAATCACATAGGATTTGGGATTTGGGGGTCCCAGACTAAATCCCAGGGAGTTAAAAATGGAGCGACACCCCCAAAAATTATTGAAAATTTCAATTTGTAGAGGAACTACTGTTGGTAAAAATTTAATTATGGTCTCAAATTTTGTGGTTTAATATGGTTTTTAAAATTATCGCGCAAACGTTTTCACTTTAAAACTTGTTTTATTATGAAAAAAGTTCAAAAAACACAAAAAATTTGAAAACTCTGTCAAAATTTTAATTTGTATTTCGAAATCCTTTCTTTTGATTTGATAATCTGAAAGATTATAGTTGAAAACCCCTTAAGTCCAAAGTTTGACGTAAATACAATCAATATTAAACGCTTGAGATCCAGTTAATGTTTGTTTTTTGCGAGCGCAAACAGTTGTTCAGGAAACAGCTCTAGAAAACTGGCTGCAAAAAAATTATTTAATAATTATTTTTACAAACTAAAAAGTTTATTGTACTTTAAAGTAAGGATAATTAAACGAAATATTTGGCACTTTTACATATTTTTCCTCTAAATTGAAGATTTTTTTACAAAAAGAAAACAGCTTCAGAAAATATCGAACATCTAAGTTTTTTATGAGGAAAACAATTGTAGTAATGAAGAGTATATTGCACATGACATAATTAGTTAGAAAGAGTTTTATTCGAAAGAAAAGTGAACCAACAGCTCGCTTATTAACACCTGAAACTGACGGATTGGGAACTTTTAATACGATATTATCTTTTTGTATGAATGTTGAATCATTACTTACTGGGAAAATAAAAGTTTCTTCATTAATTTTAGTTTTTCATCATTAATTTTAAAGTTTTCCATCATTAATTTTAAATAAGCACCATTCAATTCCAAATTTTTTATTTGACCAACGTAACAAAATTTTCTTTTTAGTAGCAAATTCTACTAGAATAAAATCACTAAGTCCAAGTCAATTGATATTAAACAATTATCAGGGATATTTATTTCTTCAATGCTTAAATCTGGGTCTAAATTCCTTAAAATTGAAGCTTTCTGTAAGATATGTTATTATTATCATCACCAAATTTTGAAACAATTAAACCTCAAGTTATTAAATATACTGCACTTATAAACATATAAATAACTTTCATAATCAAAAATGGGAAAAATGAATCACATTCGCACTGTCCGAATCTGCCCCATCTTTTGGTGTACGAATGTGCCCCATCTACCAGTTCAAGCTTACCACGTCCCAACAAGATATTCATAATTAAAGCAGGGAAATAAAACCTTTCTAGAAACTTACTTTAGTAGTGCCTCTATTGAATAAAATGCTGAATCTCCACTTGATAGTTATTTTTGATTGATATTTTACTCCAACAAAATGACAAGAAAATTTACTTTGCTGCTTCTAACGCTAGCTAATTTCTAGTACGTATACAACAAAATGGCTCAGGGCTTTGAAAATTCATGCAGGAGGTGGTAGTCATGCTTCTTCCATCTACTGGTATTTTTTTCATATTTTTAAATTAATAATTTCTAGGGGATATGCCGTCTGACCAAATGTGCCCCGTGTGTGTGTGTGTGTGTGTGTGTGTGTGTGTGTGTGTGTGTGTGTGTGTGTGTGTGTGTGTGTGTGTGTGTGTGTGTGTGTGTGTGTGTGTGTGTGTGTGTGTGTGTGTGTGTGTGTGTGTGTGTGTGTGTGTGTGTGTGTGTGTGTGTGTGTGTGTGTGTGTGTGTGTGTGTGTGTGTGTGTGTGTGTGTGTGTGTGTGTGTGTGTGTGTGTGTGTGTGTGTAATAGCCCCACTCTCCCCTATACCTTTCCTTCTACAAATAATCGTTTAAAACTATTGAATTAAGATTTATCAACTGAAATACTCAGGTACAGGTACAGATTGCTCTTCAAAAAGTACTTCATTGCCAAATTCCTGTAAATCCTATAGGCAGGGTTGGGGTAAAGTGGGTCTTGGGGTAAAATGGGTCAGTTTTAATTAACTCTATATAAATCAAATTTAAATTGAATTATTTTCGCTCATTTTTTTGTATTATAATCTTTTATTTGTTTGCAACATTTTCCGACTGTCAAAAATTTAGATTCATGAATTTAAGAACTGAAAAAATATTTTTTATGAACAGTAAATGCAGTCGAAAAAACAGGGTTTACCAACTTCCAAATATCTATATATTGTAATAAATTAAAACAGACTTTTGTAATATTTTTCCATAAAAAAAGTCTGAGAGATATTTCAAGCTAATCAGCTTGGAAAAATAAAAAAATATTTTATCTTTTATAACAATATTTTGTATTCCTTCAAATATACATTGAACTCTGTCCAAGAAGTTTATTTTTTCTCCAAATGAAGTATTTTAATTGCTACATTTGAACAATGTTCATTAACTTCGGACTTTACAATTTCATTAAAGTACAACTTAAAACAAATTTTTCAGATAAAACGGCTTAGCCGATTGCCTTTTTTCTTATTTTCATGTATATTTAGTAATATACATATATTTTTGACATCTTTTTGCAATGAGACCCATTTTACCCCACGTTGGGGTAAAATAGGTCATTATTTTGATGCTAAGTTTAACCAACTTATAACTAAAAAATATTTGATAAAATTAGTTGGAAATGTTCTGAAGGATTGTAATGTCAAGATCCAATTGAAAGAAATCATTAAAAAGCAATAGTTTTGATGAAATGAACTTAAAATGTGAAAGTACCTTAAAAGTGACCCATTTTACCCCAACCCACCCTAGTCAAAAACTCTGATTACTGATGAAGGTCATTATTGGATATGGACAAGCAGCAACACAGCACTAAAAAAAGTAATCAAACTAGTCAAACCTTGAGAGGTTAACAAACTCCTAACAGACAGCAATCACAACACCTCTCAACTACTCTCAACCAGATAAGAATCCCTCTGAACCCAACTAACTCGATAATTTTGCCGCCGTCCATTTCCGTCCACACACAAACGCCATTTCATGGAGGGCTCGTTCACAACCAAAATCGCAACACGCATTAAATTTAACCTGTAGCTTTTTCAAGGACCTTCCACCTCCAGTCCAGTTTGGTACGCGTAACGAGATGGCTTATGTTTTTATTATTCCAACAAGATGGTGGATAGATTAAAAAATAGGAAAAAATGAGTACTTTGTTAAGAAAAACAAGAAGAATCTGAAATAAATTTTGTATGAAACTGCTAAAAAGCTTTACAGATTCTGAATCCGTTGGTTTTGAAATTTGACGCTAAAAATTAGTATTTTGACTCATTTTTGGACATATTCAATTCTTTGTATAACAATGGGTATAACACAGGACCGCTTCTTGTATTCCTCATAAAAAACTATCATAAAATCTTTGGGGGCTGAACCCCCAACCCTGGATACGGCCCTGACTTGTTCCATCATAGGCCACGGTCACCCTGAGCGCAGGATCAGGCGTATCAACAGGCGGATCTTATCGGGCAGTGGATATCTACCCCACTCTTTTGTTCGCTAATTGACCACACCTAACCACACAAAGAGATCGGGGAGATACGCCTGATCCTGTATGACCTGTGACCGTACGCCAAGTTTACCTTCTGATGGGGTAATACTTACTTTACAAGGTGCTGACAGGACAAGTTTTTGTTAGCCTCATTTACACGCTTGCGTTTAGCGATTTTGGCTGTGAACGGGCCCTTTGAAACCACTCTGCATCTATAAATACGCCGCGGCGGTCGACCACAAGACGTCTTCCCTTCCGGGCAGGGCTTCCGATGCGAGTATTTCCTGCGATAGCGAGGTGCTTCCAGGAAAAACCCAAGCTTGTGTCATTTGCTTCCAGCCTTGGATTCGGCAATATCCGGAGGGAATTTTTAGATCGGGCAACAAGGGTTAGTTTGTTTTTCTCTATTTTGTTGACATTCGAGAGATAGACAGAAAAAACAGACGACACGTGGCGATGGACAGTATCATTCCAGTTGAGTACTAATGTACCTTTTAGTCTAAGCGGTACACGACGAAAAAGGGCGAAACACTGCACTTTTTGATGATGGTAAGCCACTTGGTACACTGATTCCATGGACCATAAGAATGAGTTTTCGATCAGGAGTCCGCCTAAATTTCCCTTAGAATTTAAAATATTTAACTTTTTGTGAAATTTTTAAATTCGCGTTTTACACCTTAACTATCAAACTTTTCAACATGTAAGGGGACTTTTCTATACAATTTGAGGTCGTAGATTACAAATATGAAGTCGAAAATTTCAAAAAGATGCTACTTGATATGTTTTTTTGAAAAAAACTAAATTTTAAAATTTAAAATCTTCAAAAACACAATGTTAAACATAAGTTGGTATCATGAAATTTTTACCAGTTATTAAACTATTTGTAACTTAAAAAAATCCAAAATTTCAAAGCTTTACCTTTATTATTCACCGAGATATGAGACTTTAAATTTGGAAAATTTTCAAAATGGCGGCCATGCTTGATGCGACTACTCATCGAAAACTTCCCATAACTCAGTAAATTATTGTTCAAAATGAACAGTTAAAACCTTTTTTGAAAGAAAAGCAATACCACTACACTATTAAGACATTAAAAGAACAATTAAACTGCTTTAAGTTGGTTTTAAATAAACTCTAAGACAGATTAATACTTTACTATGACAAGCATGTTAAAAGCTTTAAAAAAATGCTTTCTTGGTGAAAAATTGTTCTAAATTTTTTATTAAATGTTCACCCTGATATAAATAGGCGACATTCAACCATTTAAAGGAAAATTTTGCCTTACAAGGCCCTGGGCGCAAACGCGAAAATACCTAATAAACGCGCGCTTCAAATAAACTTTTTCTGTCAAAGAATCACTAAATCGTGCTTTTTATTATGATTTTCTAACATTATTTTAACCAAATCATGCTTTCTATGATGATTTTCTAACAACATTTTTACCACTTCAAGTTTAAAAAACAAGCATCCCTTATCTTTTGTATCAGAAAAAAATGCTTAAAATACAATTTTTCCGGTTGGAAATTACCTTTAAAATGAGTATTTTCTAGAAAAGCCTTTACTTACTGCGTTAAAACATGAAATATCAATGAGATTCATAATGTATTAAAATATGTTATACATTTAAACTTACCGAACACTTTTTAACAATTAGTAATCGTTGTGTATTTGCTGTTTTTATGAATTATTTTTAAAAATTAGAAAGCATAGAAGTTATGCGGAAATAGATTATGCCAGGTGTTCCTGCAAATCTTCAGGAATACCATGTACACTAATGTGCCTGAATTGTAGAGGTGAATGCCAAAATTAGAGGAAGACCTATATATAACTTAACCTTTTACGTTAAATTCAAAAATTAAATCAATACTTTTGAAATTGTGCCAAAAGAATAAATAAAATAATTTGAAATCCTTAAAAGGCTATTTAATACCTTTAACTCTTTATATAATTAATGAAATTCTTATCTTAGTGTTGTAATTACCTACTGAAAGAAGTATAGGCAAAGTACATGCTTTATTTTTTTTAAATCTAGCTAATATAGAAAATATACCAATTCTCAAGAGAGGCATACGTTTCTTAAAAGAAAAAATCTTGATCTATCATGGTACACATTTAATATGTTTTTTACAGGAAAAAGATATTGTCTCTACGACTCTCATTTAAGAAAAAAGCCTTACTTATTAACTTATCAAATCCAAATATTGGTACGATGATTATTAATGAAAGATTTGGATGCATTTGACTTTCCCGATATTCTTAATTTCTAATGAATGTTAAGATATTGAAACTAATAGTAAAGTTGTAGGTAAGTAAACAAGCACTTGAAAATACTAAAAGTTTCTACTAAGTTGAAAATACTATTATTCATTATAAGGCTGGTATAATTTAAGTAAAGCCCTGGATACTCTACGTAAGATAGAGTATCCAGGGCTTTAAATTTAAGTAGTCTTGTAGCAAACTAGCAGGACGCATACAGTCCCAATTAATTTTGTATACCGATTAAAAAATAATTGCTTAAAGTTTAAATGGTGTTATGCATTACCATATAGGAAATGATTAGATGTATTACCATTACTCGATTTTCAAATACACAACGATTACTAATTGTAAAAAGTGTTCGGTAAGTTTAAATGTATATAACATATTTTAATACATTATGAATCTCATTGATAATTCATGTTTTAACTCAGTGAGTAAAGGTTTGTCTAGAAAATATTCATTTGAAAGAAATTTCTAACCTGAAAAATTGTATTTTAAGCATTTTTTTCTTATACAAAAGGTAAGGGAAACTTGTTTTTTAAACTTGAAGTGGCTAAAATGTTGTTAGAAAATCATAATAGAAAGCACGATTTTGTGATTCTTTGACAGAAAAAGTTTATTTGAAGCGCGCGTTTATTAGGTATTTTCGCGTTTGCGCCCAGGCGCTTTTAAGGCAAAATTTTCCTTTAAATGGTTTAATGTCGCATATTTATATCAGGGTGAACATTTAATAAAATATTTAGAACAATTTTTCACCAAGAAAGCATTTTTTAAAGCTTTTAACACGCTTGTCATAGCAAAGTATTAATCTGTCTTAGAGTTTATTTAAAACCAACTTAAAGTGGTTTAATTGTTCTTTTAATGTCTTAGTGTAGTGGTATTGCTTTTCTTTCAAAAAAGGTTTTAACTGTTCATTTTGAACAATAATTTACCGAGTTATAGGAAGTTTCCGATGAGTGGTTGCATCAAGCATGGCCGCCATTTTGAAATTTTTCCAAATTTAAAGTCTCATATCTCGGTGAATAATTAAGGTAAAGCTTTGAAATTTTGGATTTTTTAAAGTTATAAATAGCTTAATAACTGGTAAAAATTTCATGATACCAACTTATGTTTAACGTTGTGTTTTTGAAGATTTAAAATTTTAAAATTTAGTTTTTTTCAAAAAAACATATCAAATAGCATCTTTTTGAAACTTTCGACTTCATATTTGTAATCTACGACCTCAAATTGTGTAGAAAAGTCACCTTACATGTTGAAAAGTTTGATAGTTAAGGTGTAAAACGCGAATTTAAAAATTTCACAAAAAGTTAAATATTTTAAATTCTAAGGGAAATTTAGGCGGACTCCTGATCGAAAACTCATTCTTATGGTCCATGGAATCAGTGTACCAAGTGGCTTACCATCATCAAAAAGTGCAGTGTTTCAACTTGTACCGCTTAGACTATTTGAACCTGGGACCTACTTAAATGAGCATTAAAGGCAATGAGCACAGCACATCTGGAGCCAAGCCGCTTTTTCTGCTAATACAATTTGTGGCTGAAAAAGAACTCCTGATTATAATTTTCTGGATTTGGTATGGATGGAAAACTCTAAAGACTGAGAGATAAAATAAGAGATGAAGATTTATTTATGTCTATCATCTTGAGCTAGTATGAAAAAACTTTTGGAACAGAACAACCACCCGAAACCACGGAAAAATTTATTCTCAGTGTTCTGCCCTATTGTAATCCACCAAATATTATAAGGTATGGTATGACTTACATGTTCTGGAACAAGGCACGGTCATAGCATTGGCGAATGTAGGTTTGACACACCCTGGGGGGTTGGAAATAGTAGAAACCTTGGGAGACAAGCTGTTCCTAAGGCTGCAGCTAGAGATCGTCTCCCCATTGATTGTCAAAACGAAAGATTTATGAGCAGGGGAACATCTTATGTCCGCTAATTGACCTCAGCTAACCACACAAAAGGAAGGGGATATTATCAATGCTCCTGATCTCCCCCCCGAATGCCTGAAGGAGCCTGGTCCTTTTGTGTGGTTAGCTTAGATCAATTAGCGGACCAAAGATGTTCCCCTGCTCATAAATCTTTCGTTTTGACAATCAATGGGAAACGATCTCTAGCTGCTGCAGCCTAAGGGTGCATCTAGAGATCGTTTCCCCGTTGATTGTCAAAAGGGAAAGATTTATGAGCAGGGGAGCATATTTTGTCCGCTAATTGACCTCACCTAACCACACAAAAGGAAGGGGATATTATCAATGCTCCTAATCTCCCCCGAATGCCCGAAGGAGCCTGGCCGTTTTGTGTGGTTAGCTGAGGTCAATTAGCGGACAAAAGATGCTCCCCTCCTCAAAAATCTTTCCCTTTTGACAATCAACGGGGAAAAGATCTCTAGATGCACCCTAATGGCTCTACAACACAACATGATTTACCAGTAAAAAATGAATCCTGAAACACAGTTTGTGGGGGGGGGCTTGTCGCTATTGACCTCCAGAAATCCTGCCATGGGTACTTATTCATAGTTCACTTATTGCTAGTGGCTCACTGTAACCGATTTTATTGAAAATTTTGGTTCATAAGTCCGGTATTAGTAAAAAGATCAATTGCATTATGCTTGTAACAGATTCATCACTAAAGTAGGGTTCGAATAAATAGATTCTATTTAATATTTAACGGCACAGTGCAGGCCATTTTTTAAGTAAGGAGTTTGGGGGCAAGAGGCAAGTGCCCCCGCAGTGATTTATTTTGCCCCCGTAGTGATGAAAGTTTGCCCCCAAAGTGTAGGTAAATTTCTGATATCCTACGTGACCACTCAAACTTCGTAATGTAATGTGTATGAGCGAGCAGCCAGTATCAAAACGATCTCCATACCAGGTGAAACCGAGGTCACGCGGTTCGCGTTAGTGGCTGGGGGTGGGGTGCCAATCCTTTCTGCCCCCAGTTTATTGCTTTGTTTATTTCCTGTTGGCTTCTCGATGTACGTTGTTTTTGGGTCCAAAGGGCAAGGGGTCCATCCCTCTGCATCTGCAGTTAGCATTGCGACACACTGGGTGGCTTATGGTCGCTACTGCAATTAATCTCCATAAAAAAAGCATGGAGAAAGCCTAGTCCCCTATCTTGACAGGAATGAAGATTCCTGTCAAGATAGGGGGAGTCTCCGGCTGAACTCCATGCTTTCTCCCCTATCTGATTTACTATTCGGGCGTTTCGAGACGCTTGTAGTGTGGTGCGAGGCTTAGTTAGCTATTTTTTGTTTAGTTAAAGAACAACTTCAAGGACGGGCATGACATGATCCAAATAGGGGACGTCCGGGTATTTTTTGGGGAGAATGAACGGAGTGTGATCTTGAAGGATGGAGTGGAGTGGTAGTGTGTTGTGGGTCAGTGGGTGGTGACAAGTTCCTCCCCAAGTTTTGGATTATCTCGTATGACTTTTTTCTTCGTTCAGGATTTTTGAAGGAGAGTCCTTCTTACAGCATTTTCTTTTTAGTAAGTGCTGCGTTTGTGGGCGGATTTAGCGTTAAACCCTGAGGGTCATTCTGGAAACCTTGAGGGGACAAGCACAAGCTTTGGAAACATGATTTTCCCTTATAAAAATTAAATTTTCTCAAAAAGTTTAGGAGACATTGCTCCCCATGACCCCTCTTAAATCCAACCATGGTTGCATTGATTGATGACGTTTTGTGTTCTTTCAATGAGCACTATGTAATGTTCAAAATATAAAAAAAGTATTTATATATAATTAAAAATCAAAAATTGTTTTAGTCAATATATGTTAAATTTTCTTTATTATCTTATTTAATAACTTTGGACTAGTAAAGGTAAATGGCTAATTAGGAAGCAGTTTCTTAACACTATTTAGCGTCAAAAGTTCAAATTAATATTGTGAAATTAACAGATGAATACAAGTTACCAGAGAAAACATTTTTAAAACATTCAAATTTGTAAGTTGCAAGATCTGGTAAATTTCAAATTTAAACTGAATTTTAAACTCTAGAATATCAAAATGTAGCCATTTCCCTTAATAACCAAGATTGCTTATGAGAAATAGTCAATTAGTAACAATTTCAGAATATTAAGGGATCAATTTAAATATTTATGCTGTTTAAAAAGAAAATTTCTCAAAATATTAAAATTAACTTAAACTGTTTTGTAGGGGGAAGGATTTTTATAACTCAGATAACTAATTTTTAAAGAATATTAAAAATGAATATATTGAGAAAGAAGTTAATCAACTGCTGTCCCAAACGGTCTAAGATTCCTCTTTCTTTGCCGAAGGTTTTTCCGTGTTTTTATTTCAACTTATCAAATTTAATTTAAAACACTTAATGAAAGTTTTCCTTGAAATAAGGTTTACTATTTTGGAATTATAATTCAATTTAGATTGCAAAGAAGTGTTCAGTGGGGTGGAGTGAAAAAAACGAAGTTTGAATAATAAAATGCTATAGCTAAAATTTTAAATCAATCAATAATAATCTTCTATAGCAGCAAAAGGGCTTTTTATTTGAATGTTTGTTTGTTTGAATGAAAAGTTTTGAATAATAGTAAAAAACCCTAATTTGCAGAAGAAATTAAAATTATCCAAATCTACCGAAATATTTTCTAATTGAGCACAATATGTTCAGAAGTAAGACATTAAATTACCCATAAAATTAAATTTCAAGATAATAAATTCTTTAGCTACAGCAAAAGGGTCAAAATATCGGAATGCAAAAAATGTCAATTTTGGAGTAATTATTACTTGTATGATTTTATATTTTCCATTAACTTTTACCTGTTTCTAATAACATTACAAAAACCATTTTACTGCTTCAAATATTTAGCCCAGATTTATTAATATTTATCCCCATATCACTTTAATCAGACTCATATCCTGAATAGTTATTTTAAATTAAATTTATTCAGGAAACTGTAACAGATTGGTTAAAGTCCAAAAAAGGAAAACATAAAAAGTGTTTTCAAGTACGAAAATCAATTGTATTTGCAAGTTTAGAAACAAGTTCTTGATTGTTCAAATCACGAAAGTAAATGAACTTAAATAATTATAAAAAACATTAAAGACTTTGGTTGAATCCCTCATTCCTCGAAAGTATAAGGTGTTACAATTTTCTATATATTTCTCCATAAACTGCTTTGGTTCTTTACACATCATTTTATAATATATTTTTTATAGGGATGATTTTTATAATCACTGTGTGAAATCAGTGAAAGTTCCTGGAAGTAATTTACAAAACCTGTTTATAAATTATGAGAATATGGCATGTATAGAAATTTATTTCTGGAGGGGCCCAATATTCTTAACTCCTAAATGTAATTTGCATGGAGCCAATTAAATACATTTCCAGTATATTATTATTGATAAAAAATTTTAATACATCTATAGAAAGAACTTGCATCTTGATGAGCATCGAAAAAGACTGTGAAAGAGAGTTCCAAGTAGAAAGAGAGGAACCCTAGTAGCTTATAGAATAGAAATTTAACCATAAAAAGTAGTAATTTAACTACTTTTTGTACACTCAGTCCAGGGCCGGACTGGGAAGAAATTTCGGTCCGGGCATTTTAAGTCTGAATCGGCCCACCGCATAATTTTTATGGACAATATAACTTCATAGAATTAAAAATTTCAGGGGGGGGCTCGTAGGTTCCTCCCCAAGAAATTCTTTTGAAAATTGACCCCTCAGAAATAGTCTAAAATCCACCTTGAAATCCCTAGTTGGATACGTAATAAACTCAATATAGAGTTTTAGTTTTTTGTTGGTAAATTCAGTGGGTAGAAAGAATTTCCATATTGACGAACTTAAAAAAAAGAAATTGTGAATAATGTAGCTCAAAATAGAAAGGGGGGTCTGTGGGTTCTCCCCCAGAAAATGTTTGGAAATTTTACTCTTAAAAGTAATGTTTTAACTCATTTGGGACCCTTATTTTGGGTGACATCCGTAAAGGTTCGCTCCTTTTATGCCGTAGAATTTTTAAAGATGAAACCAGGAAAATTCGTTTATAAAATATTTTAAATAATATAATATGTTTTTGAAATAAGCAATTTATGCCATCATTAATGAGTTTAATTGCTGGTAAATTAATGGTTTTGGTGGCCGCACAAAAAGAATTCGCGGGAATAGTTGGAAATTCATGCGGAGTGCGGATTCAATTTTACAGGATCTTTTTCATTTATACCAACTGTAAAATATTTTGGTTGTAGACGGCCCACAAACGGCCCTCGATGAGTAGCGGCCCACCGGGCATTTGCCCAAATGCCCGCATGGCCAGTCCGAGCCTGACTCAGTCTGGATTTCAGGGGAAGGGGGGCTTTTCCCCTTTCTCCCCCCCCCTATATACACCCCTAACTTTTGCCCCCGCTGTGAAAATTCCTTAAAAAATGGCCTGGCACAGTGAGAGGTAAGTTCAATAACTTCTCTCAAATTACACTCATTCCATACTATCCGACATAAGTCAAATCTGTATCGTATCTACCCAGCCTTTCGGTGGCCCCCGAATCAAAAGTTAGAGGGCGTAAGGGGCCATTCATTAATTACGTAAGGATGATTTTGGTAATTTTTGACCCCCCCCCCTCCCCCCATGTAAGGGTACGTAAGATTTTTCAAACCCCTCCCCCCCTATTCTTACGTAAGATTCCATTATGTTTTTCAAAACAAAATGTTAGAAAACTCTCCGTTTGACGTAAATCAAAGATTTTTATTTTTCAACAGATAAGTAATATTCTTGCTGTCAACTACATATTACTATTATATTATTATCTCTTGATTAGAATAATTGGAATTTGTTTATATTAACTAGGAAAATCTTACGTAAGAATTGGTTTGACCCCCCCACCCCCCAAGTAAGGGTATGTAGAGATTTTTCCAACCCTCCCTCCCCCTCGGGACCCTTACGTAATTAATGAATGGCCCCTAACACCCCCACACGACTACAAGACAGACACCACCCTTAGAGCCAAGTCACACCTAGCGACCATAAGACGTGACAGTGATCAATCAAAGAGGGGAAAAAGCATGGAGTTCAGCCTGAGACTCCCCTATCTTGATTACGACTTCGAGCGACTCGAGTCGCTATAGTGTGGCGCGCGCTTAAGCCGCGCAGTGTGTTTTGCACCTTACAGGTGTCTACAACTTCCTCATAAAACCACGGAAGGTTCTGAAAAGAAACGGATTCCACAATGTGCTCCCGAGACCTTTTTTCCAAGAATTAGCCAAAAAGGCCAGAAGTGAGGTATTCCACCGGGCGTGTTCCACCCGGATGCGGATCCGTCCGTATTTTCTCCAGATCACCTACTTCCAGAAGGAGAGGTGCGGGCCACCGCATAAAATCCGTCCTACTTTTTTGTCAAGTGAGTAGGTCCCCCCTTTTCGGAGGCCTCCTTCACCTCTCCATTGTCTTCGACGGGAAAGACAAAGGGTCCGTTTCGTGAGGAAGGTTAAGTGGGTGTAACACGGGGTGGGGTGTTCAGGTGTTCGTTTTTTTATTATTCTTTTGTGGATTTGGTGAGCTTGGAACTAGGAACAGCATCATTGGCATCGTAGAATTGTCAACATTGAGGATTCATCTCCTCTTTATACTGGTATAAAAGGATATAAAAAATCAAAGTCTGCCCGGGCCTAGTGGCCCATCAGGCGGTGCCTATCTCCGTTTCTGTAGCCTCTAGGCCTGGGGTGCTAATTACTAGCGTGTGTCCAGGCCGAGTGGCTAGCCCTACGCTGGACCCCCAGTTGATTCCCCAAGCGAGCTTGGTCCTCATTTATAGACCCCGGAAGGATGAAGGGCTGAGTTAACCCATGACCAGCTACCCAAGGAGAAGCCGCAAGGCATCGACCCTGGGTCGGTAATGCTCGTAGCCAGACACGCTGACCACTAGACCACCGCGGCCACATAAAAGGATATAAGGAGGGTGAAAAGGGGCCCCAAGGTCCCCCTAAAATAAATAATTTAGTTTGTAATTGATTGGGCCTTTAAATGGACGAAGTACAGGGTTTAACTCAGGGGTTCCCAGAAACGCGGTCGAAAAGTAGGACTACCTAGTGAAACTCAACGAAGGATTAAATCATATGGAAAAAACTGGAATGTCCTAAACAATTGAAAGCATATCCCCTTTCCCCATGATATTTCTTAAATGCACCCATGGATTTAAAAACTTTATTTTGGATATTTTAAAATTATAATGTTGTCCCACATTTTATGTGCAAGTCAAGTTCGTTTGTATCGTATTAATTTTTTATGCAAAAAAACTGGGTTTACAAAGTCATTATAGTTGGGGGGGGAATGCAATTTAAAATCAAAGTCGAAGAAATACTGTTTTTTTTCAAGATTCAAGAAAATTTTACATCTTTTGAAAGCTAAAATCCTTTTAATGGCTTTAATAATCTAATACGCTGTTCCAAATGTATCAATAATATTAAGAAAAATTCTTAATTTGCCTAAAAAGAACTATCTCAAAGATCAATAATTAAGAAGTGTCATGAAACGTAAAAAAAACAATATCTTTCTTCCCTCCTTTCAAGAAAACGTTGAATGTATATTAAAAAACGGTTATGTAATGTAAGGCAAGAAATTAATACAAAAAGCTACTTAAATGGAAACATAGATGCATTCAAAATAGTACAAGAAATAACAGCAAAAAATACAGTTTGTTATAAAAAATATACACAATTCTTTGTTACAAATTAAAACTTTAATCTGTAATGGATTACCAAATGGATTTTTTGCTAATCCGGCGTTGCTGGCGCTAATTTTATTTTACGTTCTTAACAAAGAGATCGGAGGCCTCGACACTATCTTACACCTATCCTCTTTATGACCATATCACATAGGTTCATCAACAGAAAGGTAATTGTGTAACGTGTGGGATGTTCTACTAAATCCGATTGGCATGTTATTAGAACTGTGATGAATTCCTGTACCATATTATAGTCTTGTGATGTCAACGAAGGTGCAGGTGTGTGTGTGGTGAAATCCTTCAAATATCTTATTATTGGAACAGAACATTAGATCACAGAAACTGTGGAAAGAGGAATTTTTTAATAACGAAATTGTGTATATGTAACGGGAACGGGCAAAGTGATTAATTGGGCATTATTAATAATGCCCAGAGTGGAGGAGGGCAAAGTGATAAATTTCATTGATAAATGCCATTGAATTTATCACATTGTCCTTTTCCATTATTAATAATGCCCGATTAATCACATTGCCCGTAACATATGTTAACATTAGTTTATTTTTGCCAATATGCACGTATTTTCCAATTGATATGTTATGTATACAAAGATGTTAGTTTGTACTCTGTTGCTGTATATATGTGTTTACCTATTATCTACTAATTGAAAACTCCAATGCGTAATGCTAGACTTTGAAATAGTGTGTTTATAAATGAAAAGAAAAATGAACAGTTCAAAATTTCCTTTTCTCATTCTATGACAGCAAATATAATTTTGTTCATAATTACCAATGGAACTTTACTCATTTAAGATTTCTCATCTATTTATCTGTATGCTTATCAGAGAAAAACTTTTAAAGAGCTGTAAAACTTTTAGGTAATCCCACTTATCATTATCTTCCCAAATGGCGGGTTCCTTGTACAAATACAAGGTCGTTATTTTTTTAGTTCAGTTAGCAAAAGTGAAGGTGATTTTTTCACAAAAATGCAAACTAGCAAATCACGAAGACTGTTAAATTCATTGATTTAAAAGACACAATTCTTAGTAGATTCGATTAGAACTAATTCCAGAAAATAAACAAAAGGTATGTAAGCTTCTACTACTTTTTACTGAGTTTATAAAGATATATTAGTTCTTAAAATTTTATTTAGAGCAGTAGCACTAGCTTTTTAAGCTTTATTTCTATGCTTCTGTTAATCAAGTTTAAAATTTAATATGTTTCATAAGTCAAATTGCAAGTAAAGCAAAAACTAGACCTTATATTAAAGGCACCTTGTATAACGCCACTAAATTTAAAATATTTCCCTTTTTAAAAGTGATTTTATAAGTTAATATTAAGTTTTAGAAGCAGATAATTTGAGGGAAAAGACTCATTTTATTGATAGGATAAAAATTACATTTATTGACTTAAATCATTCAACCCCCGGCCCTCAAAGATATTTTTACGGCCCTCGGCCATAAAATATAATGCTCGGTCAAACTGCATAGAATATAATCGGCTGGTCAGTTTTATATGAAAAATATGTTAAAAACCTGTTTTTACGGTTCAAGTTTTTGAAATTTTTATAGACGAACTCCTGCATTTTTTATTTAAAACTAACTTGGGACTTTAAAATGACATCAGTAGAAATCAAATTTATAAAAAATATTAAGGCTCTAAGACAGCGGTTCTTAAACTTTCCATCGCCGCGGCCCCCCTATATGTAACTGCCAGACATCGCGGCCCCTCAAGATTTTGAACACCCACACAGACTTGTTTCAAGGGTAGTCGACTGCTGGAATGACATGGAATGCCATTGTCATTCCAGCAGATGAGTGGAGGACTAATCAATGGTCACCACTTTTTCAGTTATAGTCGGCTAGACTAGTACTTGCCCTCCTCTCTCTTGCGTTACCATCCTATACCGTGCTGATGAGTCCTAACAAGGACGAAACCGGTCCACGGTTGGAGGTGACGCTTGAGAATTGAGAGTTTACACCTATTGTCTGCTTAACCAGCAATAAATGGTGAAATTCTCCTTTCATTTTTAATGTGTTTGTAGAGTAGGAAAATTAAACGTGGGAGTATATTAAAATATTCAGTAAGTTATTGTTTGTACATTTATTGTCCACGCCCTATGAAACTATCCATCAGCAAAAGCCCACGTAGAAAGCGAAAACAATACGACGATATCGTTAGAAAACCGCAATAATTTGGTTAACCACAGTATTTATTAGGGTGTATCGAAAAAAACTTTTTTTCGATTTTGATGACGTAATAGTGCGGAAAAGTTGTCTAAGGTGCCAGAGAGTACCTGTGAATTTTTTCAGAATTTTTGGATAATTTCTTAATGTGCCACATTGACCCTGAAGTTCCCCATGTTAATCCAATGGGGCGCGCCGCCAAAAAGGCCGAAAATCGGTTTTTCGCCCCTCATTTCTACCCTAATCACACGACGAATGTCTCGTCTCGAGTTATGGACTCTATATGATGTATGCTATCCGATAAAACTTGAATAATAGCCTAAATATCTATATTACGTTTTTTTGTATGCTCAAATTTCGTCGAAAATTGCGTATTTCCTCGTTCAAATCAGAGCCCACAATCAACATAATATAGAGATTTAAGTTATTATTCAAGTTTTTTCGGGTAGCATACATCATATAGAGTCCATAACTCGAGACGAGACATTCGTCGTGTGATTAGGGTAGAAATGAGGGGCGAAAAACCGATTTTCGGCCTTTTTGGCGGCGCGCCCCATTGGATTAACATGGGGAACTTCAGGGCCAATGTGGCACATTAAGAAATTATCCAAAAATTCTGAAAAAATTCACAGGTACTCTCTGGCACCTTAGACAACTTTTCCGCACTATTACGTCATCAAAATCGAAAAAAAGTTTTTTTCGATACACCCTAGTATTTATGAAAGTGTTTTAAATCCCAGTTTCTCACAATGTATCGTATCATGATCATACTAATTGTGGTCTCACTTTCTTATCTTTTTCACCACCATTGAATCTCAGTGAGGGAATGATGTAATTGATACATTCATTCATAATTACTCTCTAAAAATAATCATTATTATCTGAATTACAAATGCAGTGAAAAACGTATGTTATATACTTTTTTGTTAGAGCTTAGATAGAGTTAGTCATAGTCATAGTACAGCATACAACTTATCCTCTGATGTGGTTCAATGTTTCAGAAAATAGAAGGAATAAACTAGCAGATGAGGATGAGGTTGATATTACACCTGCAAAGCGAATATTTGAATTTAGCATATTAAGGTAAAGGAAATATTGATCAGATAATAGATTTATTGATTAATACAGATACACAATAAACATTGATTAATTAATACAGCACAATAAATGAGTGCTCCTTTGAGTAGAAAAGTGGTCTAACACGATAGAGGAAGAACCTTCCTCCTCTATGCCTCCTTCCTCTGTCTAACACAAATTTTTCCGATTTTAAACTTGACTTTTCTCGTGGCCCCTGTAAGTTGTCTTTACTCAGAGGAAAAGTGGCAAATACGTACTTCTATTTCTTATTCTAGTGTTACAAAATTAATATAGGGGTTTAGATAGTCCACTTAAACACAGAAATAACTTACGTTACAACGCTAAGTTTGAAAGTTGCCATCAATCGATATAAAATCCTCCTTTATAACAAACTGCCATCATACGCATCGCGTCTGAAAGTGATGATATCATAGTTAAATAATAATGTTAAAAGTCGAATACGTAATTTTATCCTACTCTACGTGTGACCCATGCCATGTTCTTTCAATAAACACATAATATTCCTTTTTCTCTGGTTAAATGATGGTAAATCTCTGTCTCTTCTTTCAAAGGGCCTTTGTTTAACTATTCCGTGTTGACAAAAGCTGCTTTGTTTCGGTTAGGAGAGAGTTGGGGATAGTTAGATAGACTGTAAATAGGTTGAAAAATACCTAAATATAGTCAAGTCGAAGCGATAGTGAAAGAGACCCTTGTAGAGAATCTAAATAAACACATGGTATATCTTAAGAATAATGTTTACAAATTTATGGAAATATCAAAACAGCTCAAAACAGAACAGTAAAGATCCCGTTATTTTTTATTAGTTACCGATTCAGCTATTATATTATGTTTAGAGTGACTGTATCGATTTACATTTTTCTAGTCATTCTATTAGTAAGTGTTGGGGAGATAATAGAACTTTGTAGCTCATGTAGTTAGGAATTTGTTACTAGCGAAGATAACAAAATAACTTTTCCAGTAAAAAAAAATTACATAAGATAGTACTATAATGATTTCTTTAATAAACTAAATAAAAGTATGGATATTTTCTTTCCAAACAACAATTTATAAATAAATATTCATTTAGGTTAAATGTCTTAAGATGATTTAAATCATTAAAAGGCTCATCAGATATCTGGAAAATAGAATTTCTTAATGGTAATTGGTAAAAGTCGATTATTTAACTATAATAATTGCTGAATAAAGTAAACTTGTAATTTATAAGTTGATTTTAACTTGCAAGAGTTAACAATTCCATATGTCATTTTATCGATTTGATTATATGCATGACTTTTGAAAAATAGGGGGCTACTGTAAAGGTTTTCTAAGATGAGAATAAATACATCATCTCATCCCATATCACGTTTCCAGTCTTAGAAATAAATTCAAGCCAAAGAGTTTAAACAGCTGTTCAGTCTTAAAACACCTACTCAAACCCTGTCGTATTCAATTCAATGCTTATAATATAGTATGCAAAGTAATAAGTTCTCTTTTTTTTGCAGAGAAAGAACATCTGGAAAAAATTCTCCTCGTGATCCTCCAGTGTTACTTGCGCAAGATGATGTAAACAACGAGGGGAGGAGGATTTTCAAGGGAATTGGAATCTGTGGTTTTATTGCATTCAAAAGATGCAATCCAGATAAAAGCTTCGTTAATTTTCTGGAAGCTTCAGGAAAGAAAAAAGTAAAAGAAACTGTGTACGACTTGACAACGTAACATATTTTAAGGGGTTTAAGGTGGCCATGGTTTAACTTAACACGTCCCCACGAAATAAAGAATAATTTTCCATCCAAACTTTAAAGCGAAAGTTTTTTTTGGTCACAAATTTATTTACACGCTTTGAGCAGAAGTTTTACTTTGAACGTCAACTTAAAATAGGTAAAACATCAATTTCATCGTAGTTAATATTCTTTAGTGGAATTCTTGCGGTTTTTCCTACTAATAACATTGGTGGAAAAGTTTGGTCATATGTTTTACTTAAATGAATAAATTACATTTGGAATAATTTATTAAATAAAAGTTGACAGTCTTTAAAGTTGAATTTTTAAATCACGTATACGTGCTGTGTGATTCGTATTCAAGTTTAACGTAAGATGACGCAATTATTCATTATTCATAGGATGATGTTTATCTGATGCTTTTTAGGGCGTGTTTAAAAATCACTTAACTTAGCAAGTTTATTAATTCTTCTCTGAATGAGATACTTTCATTGTGGTAGGTTAAGATCTTTGCTTTTTCTATTGTCTGGAGTTTTGAATGAATCTCATTTTATTTTAGCAAAAACATGTAGTGGTCTTCTACTAAAATGATGATATTTTAAGTTTTAGGTATAAGGTATAATAACATTTAAAATGATAAAATCTAATACTTAAATTCATTCATTCAAAACTCAAAAATGTATGATGGAATTAGTATAAAATTCACAATTCATTAATACTAATACCATATAGGAATACAATTTCAGAAGTTTTAATAAAAAATCAAGAATTGAAATATCAGAATCAAGAATTGAAATATTTAGAATCAAGAATTTCTTCTTTATATAGGTTGATATAAATTTCACAATAAACTAATATGTATTTTTCTCCAAATATTATTTTGCTTCCTCAACAAAATTGAACTGAACTTTATAAGTTAATTCAATTCAATAACGGGCCTTCAAATTAATTTTCTGGCTTCTTGCTTTTCCTGCAGTTTTAATGGTTTTTACACACTGTTGAACGGAATTCTCTGCTGAAAATATTTATCTAAATTCATCAACACTTTTAATATGCTTTCCAAACATTGAATGTTATTTCTGAAAACAAATTATCGAAATGTTAAGAGGAAATCCAGTAAACAACGAGTATTTTTTCTTTCCATAAATAACCCACACGTACCCAAAGCTTCAAATGTGTATCATAATATCATATAGTCGAAGAACAATACTTAATAACTCCTTTTAGTGAAAGGAAATATGTCTCATTTGATTAGTATTCCAAGAACGATGCCACTGGCTTCCACCCAAGTAAGGATGCCTTCTCCATAGTAAAATGAAGTGAAACCCGTCATAAATAAAGCACGGCTAATAAGTTGCAATTTTGTGTAACAATTTCAATGGAAACGCTGGTTTTAATGCCTTCTGGAGGTAGGAGGTCGAGGTTGTATCACAGCGGTAAGCTATCCTGGCCGCCTCCTTCGGGGATGCAGATTTGCGTCAGTCAAGGATTCGCCGGGGATGTTTGGTCCAAACGTGATGTAAATCTTGAACGTTGTTAACGAAACTCTTTTCAAGTTTTTGAGTAACTTGAAAGACGGTTCTGTAATGTACAATGCAACTTGGTAACATGAACGTCTATGAAAAAAATTGAGGAAGGATGAGTTCTAGGATTTCACTTGGTTCTTCAAACGTTTTAATTAATTTTGTATCTTTCTAGTTGTAATCCCTTCAGCTTTGAATTATTTAAGATGGATTGTATTTTGAACCAGGATTAGACGTTTTATGGAACTGAATTTCTCCTCCACCTTTTTTTAAAATAAAACTAATTGATAATTGTTTTTAATGTATCTATTAACTATAATTGATTCATTACAATTGGGAAAGAGGCTACAGTGTTGGGAATAAATTCAACTAAATTCTCAACACAGAATTGAACCCTTATTGAATGGCGTATTAATGAAACACAATGAACCTATTCACTACTCAAAATAGCCAGATCACGAAATTGGGGCATAAATATGGACTTAAGCTAATATGATTCTGGAGTGTACTTTTGAATCTTAGGACCTTCTGATCGGTATTTCCCCGTGGCTCGCATCTGCCGCAACAGAATAGAAAACAGATGAATGGAAAAGTTAGTCATAGAAAAACACATTTAGAAGTACCAGGAAGAATCTGACATCTTTTCCTTTCCTTTTCAACGTACGATCTGATGAGTTTTAATTACGTCACAACATCATACCATACCAAATTGTCACAGGGTGTCATTGCGTAGTGTTAATAACTACAGAAACATTACTTACCATCTGTTGCTGTTGTACTAACAATAGTTATTTTCGAAGAACTTTTTTGTCATTAATGTTTCTTTCCTTGGACATATTTCGAGAAAATTCAGATTTTATGAAATACTACAATTTATAAACATAATGTATGCTATTTCACTCAAAATCTGAACTAAAATGCAAATAAATATCAGGCTAATATCAGTGGCGTAGCTAGCCTGGGTGTCACCCGGGGCGGAAGCTCTCGGTGTCACCCCCTTTTGGATTCGGTTACAAAAAATAAAATTTGCGACACCAGTCTAGAACTGAGGGTCTCAGGTGGAACCTTATTTTATATTTATGGCATTTAATTTATCATATAAAAATTTCAAAATTGAAGGTTTTAATTTACCATTGCCTTTAATTTCCAAACTCTGCAACAACGAGTTTTGATGTAAGTTATTCTTCAGTCCAAACCGTATATAGAAATTTATTTCAGGAAGGGCCCAAAATTATTCCTCAGCATCTCTAATATACATATTTAATAGGTTTAATGTAGCTTCTTAATACATTTTAGGCGGAATTATCGTCATGAAGAAGTTCTAATTATAGGGAAAGCTGTGTATAATAAAGTTCGAACTACCAAAGGGGGGTCTGGGGGTTCTCCCCCAGAAAATTTTAGAAAAATGGACTCAAAAAATCAAATTTTTAACTAGTTTTGAGGCCTTTAGCTCGAATTTCGGACACACATTTTTAGGTGGGATTTGCATTTTAACCTAAGTTCCAAGTACAAAAGAGGGTGTGGGTCCTCTCCCAGATAATTTGACCCTAAAAACAGGATTTTAATTTGTTTTTGTATACAAAGTAGTCCGAATTTCGGGCTCCCCCCTTTTATACGCCCTTGGTCAACATATTCGGATAATTCAATCCATTGGCGTATAGGGAAATTTCTATCGAGAGGGGCTTAAAATATTATTCCTAAAGCATTTTTAATAGGCTCAATCTAGCCAAAATTAGCATTTTGCGGAATTTAATATAAAAAATTGCATTTAATAGAGTTCTAAGTAATCAAAGGAGGGGGTCTGGGGGCCTTCCCCTAGAAAATTTTTTGAAATGTGATCTTTAAATATAGTGTACAAACTTATGTTTGGATATTTGTGACACTGGGTGACACCCCTGATAAAACCCTTCTTGTGTGGGAAAAATTTTCAAACGATGACTAGCGAAACTAGAAGATGAAACAGTTGGGATATTCAGATTTTTCCTGAGGTAAAATGTGGATTTAAAATTTACTCATTTAAGATTTAAATAAATATCTGATGGATTTTTTTCTCTGCCAACCCTTTACCTTGGTTTTTAAAACTATTTAAAATAGAGTTTGAATTTGAATGACACCTCCCAGCTAGCTGAATGGGTGACACCCGGGTTGAAGGGTTTATTATTTATTTAATGTTTTTTTCGCTCAATAAAAACATTTATGTGTGATCGAGAAAATTTGTATCATCTAAATAAAGCTCGATGGGTGACACCCCAGTTCATACCCCTAAAAACTGTTAATTATTTAAATCAATTCTTACACTTATATTTCATACGTTTACATTTAAAAGTACGTTCGAAATTTTTAAGCTTGGGTGGGTGTCACCCCTCTTAGGTAGCCAGCCAAATGAGTATTTTCCAGGATGATAATTTTTTTGGTTCAAGGAAGGCATATTTACCAACTTAGGGCAAAATTCGAAGACTTCGGTATCACTCTCCCAGATAGTTTGAGGGTGACAACCGATTTGCTAAACCCTAATTTATTTCATTGGTAGAATGAATTCAAAAATTTTTTTCAAGGAAAGCATACAACTTGAAAAAAGTGCCAAGTTCACTAGTTTGGGTGTCACCCCCTTCGGGTTGACACCCGGGGCGGACCGCCCCCCCCGCCCCCCCGTAGCTACGCCACTGCTAATATATAAAGTTTTGTATCATTTGTATACTGACGGGTTTTGCATAATGTTATTTTTGATTAAGAATGACGACTCTTTAACTGGATATAAAGCATAAGATAAGATCCCCGCACAAAATATTCTTATCAAGACTTCTTTTTTTTTCAACTAATCGACATTTTTTCTTAAAAAATTAGTAGAGGATGGAGCAATGAGGTATTCTCACGTTTTGAGATTAAATTTTATTAAAATAGTAGATAAAAAACCATGAAGAATGACGTTTACATCAAGTATTTTCGTAGCCTAGTTTCTGAGATATAAATTTTTGAAATTTCGTTTTATGTTTGGGAGCGAAAACACTTTCGAATCACAAATCATGCGCTGTGATGTCACATCCAATAGAAGCCCGTTTTATGATAACGTGACTTTTCTGACGTTCTGGCAAAAATAAAATTGAATTTTAAATTATTTAAAACACATTTTTGAACTTAAAAATCAGAAATTTGGGAGTTTTAAACCATAAGGTATCAAAAAAGTATAAAATCAAGCAAATCCCTCACTCATGCAAATACCTCATTGTGTAACCGGTTGCCTGCAAGTCATCAGGATAGGATGACTAATGAGTAGTGATATAGTTGGGAATTGGTGCACTAACAAACATGCGGAAGCTATAGGAGCAAGATTCAGTTTTAAGTCTGGATGGTCAAAGAGTTCCCAGTGAATGGAGATCTCCTGCAGAAATTTCGCTGGAGCTATTTGAATAACCACACTTAAAACTCAAATTGTGTCATAGTGGCTTACACCTATTCCACTCTATAAAGATATATTACTATCCATTCTTAGGCAATACTTCTAGCTTCTAGTGTAATGGCATAAAACATACATAAACTCGTCAAAGGTATGACAAGCGTTTCAGTTCCGGAGGAAACAATGTTAGTCCAGGCAACGAATGCTCAAAAAAGGGTGTAGAGGGAAGTTCTTGGAACACAATTTTTGACTTTAGAACTTTGTTTGGACTAGTTTGGAGGTAAACATATCAAAAGTCCCCGACCCTAGCCCCTGAGCTTAATGTAGGGGGGGCGTTTAAAAGTCTCATTTTTCAGTTTTTGGCTTATTACTCTTAGAAAATGCATCCCCACGAAAAAGTTTCAATTATCTTTTTTAAAGTATATAAAATTACCAACAATTTAAGACCGTTCCCAGGTTTATAGGTCCAATAGGTCCCGAGTAACATTTCTTCAAAAATGGAAAATTTGTTAAAAAAGTTCGAAAATTTGAGTAAAATTCGTAATTTAAGCAATTTATTGGCTATATTACACATCTAAGAGTAAAGTAAGGGCTAAAACTTTATAACACAATTATTTAGCTTTAATTTAAGCCCTGAACCAAGTCTGCGAGATCAATAGTTCTTACGCTATCTGAAAAAAAAACAAAAATTGGGAAAATGGGATTTTCGCAGAAAGGGGACCTAGAGGTTTGAGAGTACAGTAAAAGAGAAGAAAAGTGGTATAAATTAATATACCAATATTGAAAACAGTATTTATTTGTTTGAAGTATTCCATTTTTACCTTATAAAATTATTTAATTACCTATTTCTTAATTATTAACTATTTTCAATTTAATTAATTTTTTGTTCTATATTTATTGAATTTAAAAAATGAGGGTCATATTTATGAATTTTGCATACTTGTCATACATAAATTACAGCTTATAACATTTAGGAGGCATAGGTTCATGTTGGTATAACGGTTAAGAGGAAATTCCGAGAGGCTTTTGTCCCCTCAAAAAGGAACGGATAGGGCTATGTTGGTGTAAAAAAGGAAGAACACTGAAAAAACAGCAGGCTACAGGTTTGTAGGAATACAGTAAAAGAGAAAAGTCGTAAAACATAAAGGACATGACCACTCTACACAAAATGAAAGCTGATTAAATTTGCCCCAAGTTTTTTTCAGTACAAGTGTAGGCCCGATGACCAGGTTCCTCACACTTAATTAAAGAATATCTAGACATGGGAAAATATTTTGCTATGACCATGTTTGTGCATATAGGACAATAGTAGGTATCATTCAGTTAATTTCTTGCTCTCTTAGGGCGGGGAGGACCTTGATCCTCGATTTTGTTTTCATCTTCTGTATCATCCTCTCCATCGGATCCCTGTAGGGAAACAGTTTGAGGATCCTCCTGTTCTTCTTTACTTTCCGAGTCAATTTGAGAGACCCCATTCAGGCAGTTCCCCTGGCAGTTTTGGCATGCTGGGGAACATTTGAGGCTTGCTTTTTTACAACCTCACTTCGCGCTGGCACAGTCTTTCACGCATCGGCAGAAAATATTTTTTAGGATATCGTCCGGTGCAGCTGCTAATTCTCTATGCACTGGGACCAGGCAGTTATTCTCCATCTTCCATCCATACATCTAATTCCAGCCCGAATTACAAGTTAGGGGGGGGCAGGACAAAAGACTAACTTGGGGCCTTCGACATGTCTTAAAGTAAAATTTTAATTTATTAGACTTGGAATATCACAGCACAGACGACATTTAATTTACAGAAGAATATTAAATTTAAGTAAAAATGCTAGATGGTTTCGATATGTTCAGCAAGGAATCGAATCGGAATGGCGCTCTCGGGAAAAATCAAAAAAGTTATAGAGTAAGAACTTTTGATCTCACAGACTTGGTTCAGGGCTTAAATAAAAGTTAAATAATCAGCTTTCATTTTGTATAGAGTGGTCATGTCTTTCATGTTTTACGACTTTTCTTCTCTTTTACTGTATTCCTACAAACCTGTAGCCTGCTGTTTTTTCAGTGTTCTTCCTTTTTTACACCAACATAGCCCTATCCGTTCCTTTTTGAG
This sequence comes from Tetragnatha versicolor, assembly GCA_024610705.1. Taxonomy (NCBI): domain Eukaryota; kingdom Metazoa; phylum Arthropoda; class Arachnida; order Araneae; family Tetragnathidae; genus Tetragnatha; species Tetragnatha versicolor. Next base: position 52,258,563 of record JANDEH010000007.1, read on the forward strand.
GGGACAAAAGCCTCTCGGAATTTCCTCTTAACCGTTATACCAACATGAACCTATGCCTCCTAAATGTTATAAGCTGTAATTTATATATGACAAGTATGCAAAATTCATAAATATGACCCTCATTTTTTAAATTCAATAAATATAGAACAAAAAATTAATTAAATTGAAAATAGTTAATAATTAAGAAATAGGTAATTAATAAATTTTATAAGGTAAAAATGGAATACTTCAAACAAATAAATACTGTTTTCAATATTGGTATATTAATTTATACCACTTTTCTTCTCTTTTACTGTACTCTCAAATCTCTAGGTCCCCTTTCTGCGAAAATCCCATTTTCCCAATTTTTGTTTTTTTTTCAGATAGCGTAAGAACTATTGATCTCGCAGACTTGGTTCAGGGCTTAAATTAAAGCTAAATAATTGTGTTATAAAGTTTTAGCCCTTACTTCACTCTTAGATGTGTAATATAGCCAATAAATTGCTAAAAATACGAATTTTACTCAATTTTTCGAACTTTTTTAACAAATTTTCCATTTTTGAAGAGATGTAACTCGGGATCTACTGGACCTATAAACCTGGAAATGGTCTTAAATTGTTGGTAATGTTATCTACTTTAAAAAAGATAATTGAAACGTTTTCATGGGGATGCATTTTCTAAGAGTAATAAGCAAAAAACTGAAAAACGAGACTTTTAAACGCCCCCCCCTACATTAAGCTCAGGGGCTAGGGTCGGGGACTTTTGATATGTTTACCTCCAAACTAGTCCAAACAAAGTTCTAAAGTCAAAAATTGTGTTCCAAGAACTTCCCTCTATAACCCTTCGTTGCCTGGACTATGTTGAAATTAACTGCCATACAGCGCTTTATCTTATCCAATAAATCTCTCCGGACAATCAAGTTTAGTCTGTTTTTTACAAGCCTTGGGAAAGCAACTTTCCGGATGGCCCTCGTATAAATATGTAAGCATTCTATATAAGCGTTCATAGATCATTTGTGAAACAGTATCACACGTTGGACTTGTTTAATCAAGAGACGAGGAAGATCAAACAAAAAATTTATTTATAACACCGCAGATGGGAGAAAAACAAATATGCTTCCTGTGTCCCCTGTAGAAAGGAAGCAGTAAAAACCTCCACGTCCAGGGAACATAAAAGAACCCTTTATTTGCTTAAGGAGCATGAAAACATTTTTTCCTACACAGAGGAAAGTAAGTCTTCGAATTAGCAACATGGACAACAACTTCTGGAAACAAAATAAAAACTGTTACTCTGGTTAAACGAAGTGGAACATCCATTTCTCATTCGCGAAGGGAGGTCGACATTGACCTGGATCTTCTTCTCCAAGAGAAAAAAAACATTCTCTCTCTGAATGAAGTGACAAAAAAGAATCGTGATTTGTATGCTCTGAGTATAGTAAGAGAAGTAGTTGCGAAGATGCCAAGAGCTCTCGGCGTAAATTTCCCATGTCGCTGGCAGTCGTAAATTGTGGGCTATAAAGCGCGACAATGTTTCAAAACACTTATAAGAGGCTTTTTTTTAATGTTCCCCTTAATGAAATAGGAGAGAAGGAGATTAACGTTAGCGGCGTAATAGAACATCGCTTATATCTTAATAAATGCGAAGTCTGGTTTGCTCGGAATTGAGAGCGTAATTTTATGCAGATGTAAGCGTAAACAGGTTTTTTTTTAGTTCTTTTGAATTTTTGTTTCTTGCTAAGACGGTTAAAGAAGAGATTTAAGTTAAGTATAAAAATGGCTTACAGAAGGTTTTGATGATGAGAGACGATTCTTTAGCGTTATTTAATAGGTTGGAAATACATTGTTTAACAACGTACAAGCACACAAAATTAAGTTTATTACTTATTATGATTATTAAGAACTAAAACTGATTTAACCTTACCTAAAGAATGAGAAAGGCTTTCAAAGACCTTAATATTTGCCTTAGCATGCCCTTGGTTAAGAAAAAGTAATCAAACCTAGCTTGGGAATTTCAAGCTTCAAATGACATGTTCTCAGAATCAGGCATAATGAGTATTGGTGAATAAAAGATGAAACTAGTTTTTAGTTGATAATATTTACTTACTAAGCATTAAAAGGGACTTGGGAGTTCCGTAGAGACACTGGTAAGATAGGTGAAACTATGCAATAGATAAACTTCGAGCTATGGACGTAACATGTCCATAATGTGAGGTTAAAAATAAACTATTGATAATTTCAATTTTAATATTTTCCTTTCATTGTTTATAAACTTTAAAAAATCAAAGGACGCTTTCAATAACATATGCTTTTAATGAAATTATTTCATGCAAGTTTCACAGCTTATGCACAATAGAGATTATCAAGCAAATGAAGCAAAATGTTTTGAATTCCTATTTATAAAACCTTAACATCCATTTTCACAGCTTGTAGTTAAATATAATGCTTATCAATTTTATCTTTTAAACCTTAATTATTCAAATGTTTTTTTAAAAAGTCGTTGTACTTAAACGATGGAGTTTGTTTTGGCATTTAATCAAATATTTACGTCTATTCGACCCACTGAGAATTTAAAAAAACGCTAAACAGTTTATACTATCTGAAATTTTCTGATACATTTACTCACAGACCAATCATTGCTCCACGAACTATTCAGTATTGACCTTCTTATCTGAATACTATTCCAATATTATTTTATTATTGTCCATAAACAATAAAACTAGGCCCTCATACAAAGAAAAACTAATAGAATATAATGCATTCTATCTCTATCATCATAAAACTGATACCCTTCCATAGTAATATCAAATAGGATTTGAGTGCAGATATACGCAGCAGAATGACCTGGTATCGGACTGTTTATATCTAGTTAAATTGAAGTCTTGACGTTTAGAGGTTAGATGTGGAGCCGAGGTAGCATACTAATGTGAGGAAAAACAATAGTTACTGTAACTCAAACTTTTTATTTGAGCTCGCCAAGGGTACGTCACCCTATTTTGTACTTGGCAGGATGCCGGGAAGATCAGGAGCAATTCTATTCATTCTTGTCATGCGTATAGTATTTATTTAAATCGTATTACATATTTTGAGGATTATGCTAATTAAAGCGTTAGTGTGTAGAGGAGAAAAGATGTAATGAACAGGATTTTAGTCAAATGATAAATATTTACTTATTTTAGAAACAAACATTTTATAGCTAACTTACTCTGTTCTTAATTTGCAAGAAAAATGCTTCAAAGATATCAAAATGTTGGCAATTTTAGTAAGTAAAAAATCTGTTTTAAATGAGAGTAAGGTGCTGGCGGGTAAAGATTTGGGGTATAAAGTAGGTAAATAATAGTTCAGTATTACGAGATAAGTTGGTTAATTGGGGGATTGAGTATTTTAATTGGTAAATTTCCGTGAAAAAGCCATACATGGTCACGTCAGAACAGAAAGTTTGATTTGATTTAAAGACATAGTGGCTTATCACCTTTTATTCGAAACGTTCCCACATCATTATTTGTATTTCTTGGATATCCATCTATTCAAATACAGTAGAATTTTCAAAACTCGGTTACAGTGGCGAGTATTTAGAATTTTCTAAGTTTTCCATTGATTAATACAAAAATAATACAAATAATTGAAAATTAGGGAAAACGGTATTAAAGTTTAAAGTGAACTTGAAACGTAATGCAAGTTTTTATGGTAGTTTTACGGTCATTTCTATATTTTGGCCGAAAACAGGTTTTTATTAAACTTTTAAATTCTTCTCCTTAATATATAAATAGGTAACATGTATTAGCAGTTAAATATATATATTTTGGCGAATAATATTGTAAACTTAATGAAAATGACTGGCCGGAAAAAACAGGCCGTATGTTGTACAGGCTTGGGGCCGTTCAAATATTACGTAAGCACCTAAGGGGGGAGGGGGGTTTGCTCTTTGCTTATTTTTGCTGACAAGGGGGGAGGGGGATATGAGTGATGCTTACGTAAGATGGTGCATTTTCGAAAATCTCTTGTTTCTTGCATAAATAATTTCAAAATTCACCCAAAAATAAATGTAACAAAAAATTGAATTAGGAAATCTGACGTAAGTACTTTTTTCTGGAGATGGACCACCTAACATTTTGAAATTGTAACCCCAAAAAGTAGTATTTCGACTCATTTTTGAACCCTTAGGGTTACACCCAATAAGTACAGCTCCTTGTACGAGTCACCAGTCACCTAATTTTTAAGGAAAAAACAGTACTTACTACAAGGGATGTCAAAATTTCGAGGGGGGTCCGGCAGTGTCTTACGTAATTATGGTGGGGGGGTTGAGGTATGCTTATCTTTGCTGACAAGGGGGGAGAGGGGGTTAAAAATGACCAAAAAAGTGCTTACGTAATATTTGAACGGCCCCCTTGGTCAAGAGGATGAGGTACCAAAAACTTGGACTGATGTTAATCGTCACATTAAAAAAACTGTTTTCTTTAATAATAATCACCCACAGGCTTATTACTGTAAACTTTTTATATATTTATGATATGAAAATAGGGATATCAAATTTGAATAGGTGAAAAAAAATTTTATCTAGAAACTTAACTATAGGACTTGTCCTCCTAATAGGACTTAACTATATAGGACCTAACTGAAGGACTAACTATAGGAGGACCTTATAACTATAGGAATAGTCCTATAGTCCCCCCACGGATTCGCCCCGGCCCGATTTGACCAGAAATCGGGGGTATAAAAAAAGCCAGACTTATAGCACTTTTTGCGTTTATTTTGGAGGAATCAATGTAAAAAGTTTAGATTTGCTACTCATTCTTCACTCCTTCACTTTTCTATGCAAACTAGCGATTCATGGCAGTGAATCACACAGTATAAACCGTGTGAAGGGGCTTGCTATTAGCAGCTGGTATGACTGTACGCGAAATCATTAATCAACACCTTCTCCTAGTAAGGCATTAGCACCCCTGCTCTTTCACTGTCACTTTCGCACCGTCACTTCAGATTTTCCTCTCTTCACAAACGGTTTCATTCATCAACTCCTCGCCAATTAGCGACCTCATTCCCAGCGCATCTTCGAGGAGGGAGGAGGTCGAAAAAGAAGAATCGACGGGAAGTTCTCTGCTCTGCAGCAAACGATACGTCTCTCTCGGCTTCTTTTGCTACAATGTCGAAAAAACAAACACAGGAAGTTCTAATCCATTCCTAGCTGCTCTGTTCTGTTCATGAACGGGTAGGTAAATAAGGCGAGAAGAGAGAACGTGTTTTTTGTGCCAACGAAAACATGAAAGGTTTTAGAAATAGTCAGGGGCGGATCCAGGATTTTCTTTTGGGGGGGGCACCACTGAAATTTTAGTCCTACCTGGGACACGGCATATAACAAGAATTTTTCTTCAGGGGGGGTTGACTTAACGTTAATTCTAAGGTACCCCAAACGAGTACAGATATGCGTTAACTCTTTTTAATCACTTAAAAGTAACACTGGTTCGGGATCACCCCAGAAATTTTATGAAAATTTGTCTCTAAAAGTAGTGTTTCAACTCAATATTTTGAAAACCTTTGGGTTACATCGAAAGAGAACAGCTCCTTTTAATCCACAAAATTTTGAAGGATCTAAATTATAAATAGACGTCAAAATTGCTTGGAGGGTTGGGGGTCTTCCCCCAGAATTAAATTTTTTTTTTATTAATTTGAAGTTCTTTGGAAAACACCCGAAGAGGACCGCTTCTAGAAAGTGGCAGATTTTTCAAAGGAAAAACAATGTTAAAAGACGTCAAGTTTTGTAGGGGGTTTGGGGGTTTTCTCCCGAGAAAATTTTTGAAAGTTGACTCTAAAAAGTGCTGTCTTAACTCATTTTGAGACTCTTGAGGTTGCTCCTTGTAAGTTGTAGAATTCTTAAAAAATAAATCAATCTGATGTCAAAATTACGGACTTGGGGATTGAACTCCTAAAAACTTTCGGATACGCCCCTGACCTATAAAAAGCTGATACTCTCAAAAACTGTTATGTATTCTTATTTTTCATAATAAATGTTTTACATTTTACTTTGAAAAATGATATTTACTAATAATAAATATATTGGGTTGTCCCATAAGTTCTGTTACTTTTTATAAAGTTTTGTGTTTGAAAATTTTTTATGAAAAAATGGCAATAGGTGGAGATTTCAAACCAAAGGGATTTTGATTTATGTATATTTATGAAGATAATGTGTGATTTTGGTAGTTCTCGTGATATTATTTGTTTTCAAAATGGTGGTTTGAAAAAAAGACCGCAAACGACTATTTTCACTCAATTTTTTTCTTTTGTTTGAAAATCTAGGAAGAATGCATATTTCATGGCTAAAAAAAGTTTTACTGTATGTTTGAAATGTTTAGTTCAAGATGTCATAGTTTCAAGATAATTCGATAAGTTTAACTTAGGAAATTTCGGTCTCAAACATAACATCTTTTGCAAAAAGCTTACCTCAGTAATGTCAGTCATTTCAAAGAAATTTTCACGAAAAAAGCATCAAAATCAATAAAAAAAGCTTAGGAAAGAACCAAGTATTTAAAATATGCAGTATATTAAATTATATCTGAACTTAAGTTCAGAAAGTAATGCGTACAATGCAAGCGCGCGAAGTTTTAGCTTATCAGAATTACACTCGCTGAACTTTTGCTAAGCGAACAAAGCAATTATTGTCTTCATATACGAAAACACTACAATAAAAACAACTCCTTGGGATTTAGAAGTAAATCAATTCAACGATATTATGAAAAGAGGCTTTCTATGTTAAAACCGTTGAAACAAGCATTATGGTTCAAAAAACATCTGCCTTTAATTTGCTTCATACCAGTTGCTTAGAAAAACAATAGGTGTGCATTAAAAACTCCGTGAAATTGCCAATATATGAAGTTTTAAAGTCAAAATTTCCTACCTTAAACTTATCGAATCATCTTGAAACTATAACATCTTAATCTTAACATTTCGAATACACAGTAAAACCTTTTTTAGCCATGAATTATGCTTTCTTCCTAGTTTTTTAAACAAAAGAAAAAAATTACGCAAAAATCGTCGTTTTTGGTCTTTTTTTTCAAACCGCCATTTTGAAAAGAAATAATATCGTGAGAACTACCAAAATCACGCATTATGTTTAAAAATATGCATATATCAAAATCCCTTTTCTTTGAAATCTCCACCTATTACCAGTTTTTCATAAAAAATTTTCAAACACGAAACTTTGTAAAAAGTAACAGAACTTATGGGACAACCCAATACAACATTATTTTCACAGTATTTAAAAGACACTGGTTGAAACAAGAAAATTGGTTAATATTTTCGCACGGGACATATTGGAGGATTTTGAATAACTTAAAATAAGGTAAAAAAAACATTTAAAAACAGTATTTTGATGAAATAAACCTGAAAAGTTTAACTTTTGTGTCGATTTTTGAATCTAAAACCATATTTTTAGAAAAAAATATTTCTTTCTGTTTTAAAACAATAAGGTAATGGCCGACAGACCTATGGTGCAAGAGATAGAGAAAGTGTTGTGCTACGTGTAGAAAAAACTCACCTTAAAAAACTTAAAAGGATCGCATTAGTAAGTCGTGATAAAAAATGACTAATTTATTAGATTCCTAACATTAGTTAATATGAAAAGTAATTTTAAGTAGAGTAAACCCGATATGTAAAAGTAGCTGAAGTTAGCTAGTCCCTCAACTCCTTTTCAATAGAATTATGCAGTCCACTGACGGAGCTCTAAGGGATCACCTGCGGTTTGAAATATGACTATCAGTTGAGAACTCTCTAGAAAGGGGGGGTCTGGGGGTCACCCCCAGAAAATTTTTGATTTTAAGTCCTAAAAAAGTGCCAAATATGCCTTTTTATGCAGTATATTTTTTAGTCCTCTGGGGGGGGGCACGTGCCCCCGTGCCCCCCCCCTGGATCCGCTACTGGAAATAGTCATAGATGGCATTGCTAATTATAAAAAGTTAAAATTCGGGAGTAGCTGCGAGTGGAGTTGAAGGCCAACTGTGTTGTTCCGATGTTCCTATGAAGAAGCCATTTTAGGACGACTTTAAGCCTACTAGTGAATTTATTTCTTCGACACTCTTAGATTGTTAACATTAGTTAGAATATTGATGCTTTAAGTTTTTTTTAACTCGAAAACCAGTCAGCCTCGAAAAGCTATTAAAGTAAACCCGAAAATATGTTTTTGTGCATGTAAAAAACTCATAGCCTTAGCCAGTCATAACTCATAACATTACAGATTTCAACATATTTACGACGTCAGACTAGTGATGTGGGTCAGAAAACTTTCCATTATGTTTGTACGGAAAATTTTCAGCTATTTTTTTTGTTTTGTTATATTAATTCCACTTTGTATTCAATTTGCTTCTCCTTCATTGAAGTGAAATAAGTTTGATATAAATTTAATGTTATTGTTATTTTTTTGCATTCAGATCATTGTCTTTAGTGACTTTCTTTGTAGTATATTGGAAGTCGGAAATAGAAATAAAAAATCAATAATTTCATTTTTTTGTGAGAAATATGCCCCTGCCAGTAATTTTAGAATACTATTTGGTTTTCATTTCAGTTATTCATAGGTCAATTTAGTAAATGAATAATGAAATAATTTCTCCTCATGTGGAATCTTTTAATTTAATATCGAGACACACATTTAATAAAAACATTATATATAGTTACTTCAATATTTATTATATTATAACATTAAATATTAATTAAAAATTTTAAATCATCATTTCAATGCTTTATTAATTAGTTTTTTTATTGTGTTTTATTTTTGAATGAAACTCAAAGGAACATCATCCATATTTGATGAAAATACTCCAGTTTGTTTAATTTGTTGCCTCCAATGATCGGAAATTTAATTTAACAATACTTTATTAGTTTTATAATTATTAATTTTATAATATAGTCCAGGCAACGAAGGGTTATAGATAGAGGGAAGTTCTTGGAACACAATTTTTGACTTTAGAACTTTGTTTGGACTAGTTTGGAGGTAAACATATCAAAAGTCCTCGACCCTAGCCCCTGAGCTTAATGTAGGGGGGGCGTTTAAAAGTCTCATTTTTCAGTTTTTGGCTTATTACTCTTAGAAAATGCATCCCCACGAAAAAGTTTCAATTATCTTTTTTAAAGTAGATAAAATTACCAACAATTTAAGACCATTTCCAGGTTTATAGGTTCAATAGATCCCGAGTTACATCTCCTCAAAAATGGAAAATTTGTTAAAAAAGTTCGAAAAATTGAGTAAAATTCGTATTTAAGGCAATTTATTGGCTAAATTAGACTTCTAAGAGTGAAGTAAGGGCTAAAACCTTATAACACAATTATTTAGCTTTAATTTAAGCCCTGAACCAAGTCTGCGAGATCAATAGTTCTTACGCTATCTGAAAAAAAACAAAAATTGGGAAAATGGGATTTTCGCAGAAAGGGGACCTAAAGGTTTGAGAGTACAGTAAAAGAGAAGAAAAGTGGTATAAATTAATATACCAATATTGAAAACAGTATTTATTTGTTTGAAGTATTCCATTTTTACCTTATAAAATTTATTAATTACCTATTTCTTAATTATTAATTATTTTCAATTTAATTAATTTTTTGTTCTATTTTTATTTAATTTAAAAAATTATCGTCATATTTATGAATTTTGCATACTTGTCATATTTAAATTACAGCTTATAACATTTAGGAGGCATAGGTTCATGTTGGTATAACGGTTAAGAGGAATTTTCGAGAGGCTTTTGTCCCCTCCAAAAGGAACGGATAGGGCTATGTTGGTGTGAAAAAGGAAGAACACTGAAAAAACAGCAGGCTACAGGTTTGTAGGAATAAAGTAAAAGAGAAGAAAAGTCGTAAAACATGAAGGACATGACCACTCTATACAAAATGAAAGCTGATTAAATTTGTCCCAAGTTTTACTCAGTACAAGTGTAGGCCCGATAACCAGGTTCCTCGCACTCAATTAAAGAATATCTAGACATGGGAAAATATTTTGCTATGACCATGTTTGTGCATATAGGATAGGCATTGTGATAGTTTTACAAAACAACCGTTTAGTGAAAACGAAGTTTATTGGCATTGAAAAGTAAACATAATACATTACAATAGTAGGTATCATTCAGTTAATTTCTTGCTCTCTTAGGGCGGGGAGGACCTTGATCCTCGATTTTGTTTTCATCTTCTGTATCATCCTCTCCATCGGATCCCTGTAGGGAAACAGTTAGAGGATCCTCCTGTTCTTCTTCACTTTCGGAGTCAATTTGAGAGACCCCATTCATGCAGTTCCCCTGGCAGTTTTGGCATGCTGGGGAACATTTGAGGCTTGCTTTTTTACAACCACACTTCACGCTGGCAGTCTTTCACGCATCGGCAGAAAATTGTTTTTAGGATATCGTCCGGTGCAGGTGCTAATTCACTATGCACTGGGACCAGGCAGCTATTCTCCATCTTCCATCCATACATCTAATTCCAGCCCGAATTACAAGTTTGAGGAGGGGGGCAGGACAAAAGACTCACTTGGGGCCTTCGACATGTCTTAAAGTAAAATTTAAATTTATTAGACTTGGAATATCACAGCACAGACGACATTTAATTTACAGAAGAATATTAAATTTAAGTAAAAAAGCTAGAGGGTTTCGATATGTTCAGCAAGGAATCGAATCGGAATGGCGCTCCCGGGAAAAATCAAAACATGAACAGCTTCAAAAAAGTTATAGAGTAAGAACTTTTGATCTCACAGACTTGGTTCAGGGCTTAAATTAAAGTTAAATAATCAGCTTTCATTTTGTATAGAGTGGTCATGTCTTTCATGTTCTACGACTTTTCTTCTCTTTTACTGTATTCCTACAAACCTGTAGCCTGCTGTTTTTTCAGTGTTCTTCCTTTTTTACTCCAACATAGCCCTATCCGTTCCTTTTGGAGGGGACAAAAGCCTCTCGAAATTTCCTCTTAACCGTTATACCAACATGAACCTATGCCTCCTAAATGTTATAAGCTGTAATTTATATATGACAAGTATGCAGAATTCATAAATATGACGATAATTTTTTAAATTCAATAAAAATAGAACAAAAAATTAATTAAATTGAAAATAATTAATAATTAAGAAATAGGTAATTAATAAATTTTATAAGGTAAAAATGGAATGCTTCAAACAAATAAATACTGTTTTCAATATTGGTATATTAATTTATACCACTTTTCTTCTCTTTTACTGTACTCTCAAACCTTTAGGTCCCCTTTCTGCGAAAATCCCATTTTCCCAATTTTTGTTTTTTTTTCAGATAGCGTAAGAACTATTGATCTCGCAGACTTGATTCAGGGCTTAAATTAAAGCTAAATAATTGTGTTATAAGGTTTTAGCCCTTACTTCACTCTTAGAAGTGTAATTTAGCCAATAAATTGCCTTAAATACGAATTTTACTCAATTTTTCGAACTTTTTTAACAAATTTTCCATTTTTGAATAGATGTAACTCGGGATCTATTGGACCTATAAACCTGGAAATGGTCTTAAATTGTTGGTAATTTTATCTACTTTAAAAAAGATAATTGAAACTTTTTCGTGGGGATGCATTTTCTAAGAGTAATAAGCCAAAAACTGAAAAATGAGACTTTTAAACGCCCCCCTACATTAAGCTCAGGGGCTAGGGTCGAGGACTTTTGATATGTTTACCTCCAAACTAGTCCAAACAAAGTTCTAAAGTCAAAAATTGTGTTCCAAGAACTTCCCTCTACACCCTTTTTTGGGCATTCGTTGCCTGGACTAATACTTATTTAGTGGCTTGGAAAATTTTTCGGAAAACCCACATCTCTACGTCTACGTCAGACCGAAGTAGAAAGGCCTTGTCAGGGAGCTCGACAAATCTAACTCACACAATCATAGTCACCAACCAAGTGGTAACGTAAGGCAACAATTGACATAGTAACCATACATTAGTGCGCCATTTATTGCTTCAAATTCTGTCTGTCGTCATTTGAATAGGTCATTCTAACTTAACGATCAAAAACTACTAAAGCGTAATAATGATATGGCTGACAATGTTTTTCTTTACTATGCCCTCCAGCTGTGGAAAATAGCATGAATGCGAACCGGTATACTATTACTATTAATCCTTAGTTACTCTACCGATTCTATTGTTTGTTTGGCATTGTATCAAGAAGAAATTTTTATGTGGCATTTTAAGTGGGAAAAAAACTTGCTAACAGCCATTGAGGCAACATAATTAAGAAATGTTTTTTAAGGGCTGCTGGTGATTTCTCCAGTATTGTAAATGAGATCAAGTTAGAAATCTTTGTATCTACATCCCTCTAGCCATCATAACTAAATTTTTGATTCCTTCAAGGATCATAGACAAAAATTGTGAATTGGCGTTTCATTCTTTACTTCTCAGCTAACTAGCGATTCACCGGAGTGAATCATTCAGGATAGGCAGTGAAAGTGAAACAGTCAGTGTGAATGAGCTTTTAGCAGAAGGTGAGGTATTCACTGTAAGGTATTAGTCATCAATACATTTTTAATCTTGGGAGGATATTTCAGCCTTCTTCTCTTTAAAATAACTAGTTTTTCATCCACTGCAAACTCTGTTATATGATGTTGAAGTAAAATAACGAATAATACTTTTATACCATAGTTATAAGCAAAAAATCCCAACTATCTCGACTACTCAGCTAAATTCAACTGTTACCTATAAAACCCTTCCATTTTAAAATTCAAGGCTTCTTAAGTCTCAAATCTGTAGATTACCTTTTATTTAAAAAAAATCAGAACCAAACCTACGCCAATCAACAATCTAACCCTGTAGCTCAGGAGATAACTTCAATGCCACTAGAGTATAGGAACAATCCATGAAACAATGGCGTCATGATGATCGACTCTGTATAATCGCCCGTGGCCTGCCTGAAGAGTGTCGATTATCCTGTATCTTTTCCTTCCTTCCCGATCCAGGAAATTGCTATCAATCCGAGGTGATCCAGATCCGGAGTTGACGATCGAACGCAATTACCTCATCCTTGATTCCTCCAGCATTGGAAATAGTGATTGGGGAGCGACTCATGACGAGTCAACTCATTTTAGTAACTCGTGGTTATATTATTAATACGTATTCTTCATTTAGAACAAATTAGCAAAATATATTTTTTAACTTTCATATCGTTGAGAAATTTCAGTAAAAAATCTGTTTGCTTGGTTACCTTAGAAAAGAACCGAAACAACTTAAAAACCATTAGAGTAGGAATAGGAGAAGAAAATCACATTTAAAGATTTTAAATGCGAGGTGAAGTTCTGCTAACTCAAGTGGCTGGTTTGAGAAACTCTTCTGCATAAAAATGCAGGTGCCTGTTCGTTTAAAAAAAAGAGAAAAAAATTGCATTTTTTTCGAATTGACGTATTTTTCTCCAGAGTAGGGATTAGATTAACAGTAGTTGAATTATTAGTTTAACAATAGTTAAATAATTATAAAATATTTGTTAATACTATCTCCCATTTCAACTTAAAAGATGTTAAGAGAGATGTTTTAAATAATGATGTCCCCCTAAACATGAATCAAGGCTATCCCATTTGGGACACCAAGATGGAGCTATGTCCCAACTCACCAGGACAAATGAGTAACTCATTCAAACAACTCCCTTCAAAAACATGAGTCATCACAAATCCGAGAAAAACGTTGTTATTACCCAAAGAGCAATGCCGGGTAGAATCCATATTGCGATTATTGTTATTATTATGGGCATTTTTTATGAGACCTTGGCGCCTGCGGACAAATTTATGACTTGCCCTTCGCTATTCGATCAACGCAATGGTCATAGCCACCGGCTCAAAACACTGGACTGACCTTTGGTGACAGACTGGTCTGTCATTCCTTCTGTTTTTCCGAGCTGCCCACCTTTTGGATCTGTTTTGATGAATCAACTTAATCCTGTCCTCAAATCAGGAAAGGTGTAGATAAAAAAACTAAGAAACGGTCCTAAACTTTGTCTTTTCTTTTTTTCTCTAATTCTCTTTTTTAATATTATGCTGTATTTGCGTTGCTTTAAGTATTTTATCTAATTGACTCAGCGGAAGTTTTAATCTTCGATTTTTATTTTATGTTGAGATGTACTAACTACGGTGCACACATTCTCAACTTTACGTTCATAAACTTTATCAAATTGTTTATTATTTTTTTTGATTATTTCCCACTTAGTGACGCCTTAAATTTTTTTTAACTTTTTAGCGATTTATTTTAAAGGAATAAAGGATTCATAAAACTCATGGATGAAGCATCCGTAAAGTAGATGTGATGTGAGAGACTCATGTGAGATTTAATAGGGAGTCTATTTGGCTGGCATGTTGTTCCTGGTGTTATAAAACACTCTTTACAGTTAACAGTTTACACCCTTGAAAAATTACTCCAATTAAATGAACTGTTCATGAAAAAATACAATAAAGGAATTTTTAACGCCACTGTAGAAAACAACTTTGTTATCCTTTTTAAAATTTTAAAGTTGCAGCAATACAAACTTTTAGGGACCTCAGAACTCCTGACAAAAGCGGATTCCCTAAAATCCTCTGATTGAGCCCATACAAGACTTACTGATGACAAAAAAATAACTCATCTGGTGTTATTAAAAATACGTACTACTATACTTGTAAACACACAACCCTCTTTTTAGACATGGATGTCGTAAACCTTTTTTAAGAAAGATAATTTTTTAACTTCCATCTTCCATGGGTAAAAGAACTCATAGTGGTCTGTTTCCGAAATCTCCTATTGCATGCTGATGAGAAGCCAACGCCAATGCTTAAATGAGTATTTGTCATAAAGTATTGTCACAATCCCTGAACGGTACTTTGGTACTTAAGATGGTGTTGTTTTGATAGGGGACAGGGATACGTAGTCCCAATCCCTCCACGGAGCAACTGAAGAATGTCTGCCTCTCCGAAACCACAAGGACGTTTCGCTACGTTCTCCTCCAGTCTTGTTATTACAGATATGTTAATGAAGATTCAGAACGGGCTTTTTTTCTCTCCACAGAGGGAATTCGTCTTTCAGTCTGACCTTGGAATTCATCAAGAGCACACACTCTCCGAAAACATTTCATTCAAACTTTCACATTGTGGGAGACATTAGCGGAATAAAGGCGGGCCAAGAGGGAAGGTGACTGCTTTATCACTTTCATTGGGATGCAGGACATAATAACCGGAGTTTTTTTAGGCATGGAGAGATATGTGGGCAAGCCGTCGTGGCATTGTGGACGGTAACGGAAGTTACCGTTAAAGTTGTTATTCATCGTTCTGGCTGCCGAAAAAAGAACGGAATCATTACGATTCCGTGTGATTGGAATGTAAGGTGGCACATTACGGTTGTTTTGACGTGTTTGCGACTGCAGATTTGTTTGACTAATGTGTTGTTCACGTGATTATCTTTTTTTTAGTTTCAAAGTGATTGATTAACATTTATTTCAAAAACACGTCTATTAAAATTCAAAACCGCTTTAGAGAGTTCACTGTTAATTCTGAGGGATTCACTTCAATGAATCGCTATATAGTTAGCATAAAAAAGTTAAGGGTAAATAGTAAAACGCCAAGTTACACTTATCACTTTAGATGAGTCCTCCAAAATGTATAAGTATATTAATAGTGTATATCAAAAATGTATATCTAAATGGGACTTAAGGATCATCCTCATTCACACTGTTTCACTCATACTTTGGATGATTCCTCCAAAATGAATGAGCCTTTGCTCATTTACCCTGTTTTACTTTCCCTGTTCATTCTGAGTTATTCACATCGATTCACAGCTTCATCATGCATGAAGCTAAGAATCGGTAGTTTGTGTGGAAAAGTGAAAAAGTACAGAGTGAAACGCCAATTCATTCTTTTCACTGTAGTATAAGTGATTCCTCCAATACAAAATGAACGCAAAAAGTGAGTCTCATTCATACTGTTTCACTTTCACCGATCATATACTGAGAGATTCACTTATTTACCCTGTTTCACTTTCAATGTTAATCCTGAGTTATCTTCACTAAGGATTGACTTTTGCATTGACATTTGCATGGGAAATTGGAGGAGTGAAGAGTGAAACGACTATTCACACTTGTCATTTTGGATGATTCCGCCAAAATGAAGGTCGTAAATGAAAAGTCAACGAGTCTTTAGCATCACCTACCTGAATCGCTTAATCCAGGTGGTTAACGGCTATAACTAGCACGGGGCAAGAGTCGAAACAGGTAAAATATACTACCTACAGGAAATGAATCAGAGGAGAGGCTACGACCGTTCGTGTTTGAGACGCGACAGCTAATTCAACATCTCAATATGTTTGGATTGTCACTGTGATCCCCAGTAAAGATTCATCGCGTATTTCACAGAACTGGACAACTGAGTTTAGACGAATTGAGTTTTAAAAGTTTGGAATTTAGACCGGGTGGGGTTGTGCCAGCACAGATAGAGTGAATGGAGTGTCTAGGACCCCTAATAAAAGAGTCAACTCAGTTCTCGGAGTCAAAGGAACACATAATCAAATTTGACCGATGCCTTTGTTCTGATATGAGATAATTTTCAGAACTAAAAGAGTTCGGTTACAGTTTATTATGGTCGATACAAATACATTTGTGCACATCAGACATCACTCTATAAAATAATTTTGACTTTTTGGCCGACGACTGTGAACATCAGAAAAGGTGGAGCTCAAAAATAATATGTGCCCCTAATCAAAAATTAAAATTTTTTTTGGATTGATGTAGTAGGGATACCAAATATCAAATCAATCGAAATAAATTGCGCCTCTGATCATAGTGATGTATCTTGAAAAATTGAATCGGTATTTTACGACTAAGGACATGCAAGTCTGTTCTTTTATTTCTTACCAGACCTGTAAGTATAATGGAAATAAAAATTGTTTGTTTTTCATAGTACCCCCTTTTTATGATTAACAAGACACCAAGACCTCGTATTTTATTTACCTTTCAGGTGATATTATATTTTCTCTTAAAACTTACACCATATAATTAAAAAAGACGGAAGATAAAAAGGGATCCTCCGAACTGTTTTCTCTGCCTATTTGCATTTTAAATAGCGTGACGTTCTTCTCTTTTTTAAGTCATGGCCTGATTGGTTTATTTATTATTTTCTGTTTTGTTTGCTGGGATTTTTTCCGAATTACCCCTCGCGATCAATCATGCGGTGGTTACAGTTTGTCTCGAACAATGAGTGCAGTTTGGGAAGAAGATGATGCATCGTGTTATAGGTCGCCACCTCTGGACTCAAGGGGTTGACCACAAAGGAGTTGGAAATGACGGTCATCTTGAATGATTTATCACGATTTGGGGAAAAAGAAGCAAATGACCATATTTTAATTCCTTCCTTAAATATGGAATTCTAGATTATTTGCAAAAGTAACAGAGCGATCAAGCCTCAAATTTAAATATACAGGGTGTCCCACAAATAATGGGTCACACTTCTAGGGGCGATATTAGACACCTATAGACGAGTCAGAATCACATAGGATTTGGGGGTCCCAGACCAAATCCCAGGGAGTTAAAAATGGAGCGACACCCCAAAAAAATTATTGAAAAATTCAATTTGTAGAAGAACTACTATTGGTAAAAATTTAATTATGGTCTCAAAAATTGTGGTTTAATATGATCTTTAAAATTATCTCAAAAGTATTCACTTTAAAATTTGTTTTTTATGAAACAAGTTAAAAAAACACAAAAAAATATGAAAACTCTGCCAAAACTTCATTTTGTATTTCGAAATCCTTTCTTTTGATTTTATAATCTGAAAGATCTTAGTTGTAAACCCTTAAGTCCAAAGTTTCACGTAAAAACCATCAATACAATATTAAACGCTTGAGATCCTGTTAAAGTTGGTTTTTTGCGTGCGCAAACTGGTTTCCTAACGGCCTTAAACCATGCTTTAACAGGATCTCAAGAATTTAATATTGATGGTTTTTACGTGACACTTTGGACTAAAGGGTTTTCGACTATGATCTTTCAGATTATTAAATCAAAGGAAAGGATTTCGAAATACAAAATAAAGTTTTGGCAGAGTTTTCACATTTTTTGTGGTTTTTAAACTTTTTTTGTAATAAAAAATTTTAAACTGAAAACTTTTATGATAATTTTAAAGATCATATTAAACCACAATTTTTGAGACCAAAATTAATTTTTTACCAATAGTAGTTCTTCTACAAATTGAATTTTTCAGAAATTTTTTAGGGGTGTCGCTCCATTTTTAACTCCCTGGGATTTGGTCTGGGACCCCCAAATCCTATGTGATTATGACCCGTCTGGGTGTCTACTATCCCCCTAGAAGTGTGACCCAACATTTATGGGACACCCTGTATGTGGCATTTTATAGTAAGCAAATCATAAGCTAAAAGGTTTATGTTAGATTCTTAATACCTGAGAGGGGTCAGGGGGAGATCCACAAGGGTAAAAATTTGGGGATACTCAGAAGATACCCCAGATATATACTTAGAAGAGTTCATTTAATGACATTAGAAAGCTATTTACAATATTCTATATTATCTCCAAAGTACCAACAGGGACTAATGCAGGCCAATCTAGGTACCGTTTATCGGCACCTTCACAAAAAATGTACTCACAAAAACGGCACCTTCACAAAAATTCTAAAATTATTTTTTACTGATAGATTAATTTTTTATGGTTAAATTAGTCTTTAAATTGTCACAAAACTGTAGAAATAAGTAATTTAATGCTGTTTTCATTAATTTTATAGTTTCCCTTAAGAAAACTTATAAAAAATTTCACATTTAATTAAGAATCTTTTACAATTTTTCTCAAAAAAGTTTAAAATCCTGGATTAGTCCCTGACCAATATCCACTTGTCAGTTTTATCGCCATTGATTGTAATAACTCGGTCGGTATCTATGTCCAGAAAAAGCCCAAATAAAACTAAACGCGTGGGGGAACTAGGGTATTGTAGGAAATGTAAAAAAATAATGCCTCCAGCTTAGTATCGAGCAGGCGCGGATCCAGCACGGCTCCAAGGGGGCGCACTTTTCCAGACAAGATCCCATTATGGTACCATTGGGGGTATGGGGGTCCTCCCCCAGAAAAAAATTAAAATTTGAAGTGTTAAAGCAGGGGTTCTCAAACTTTTTATGTTGCGGAGCCCTTTTCAAGAGACAAATTCTTCGCGGAGCCCTTTTCCGAAATAAATTTTCCAAGGTATAAAAGCAAATTACACATAAAACCCATTGCTTCTAGAAATAAAAGCATAATATAAATTTATTTCGGGAGGGGTCCAAAATTATTCTTCAGCCCCTCCCATGCATATTTAACAGTTAAACGTAGCTTTTAAAAACATTTTTAGGTATAATTTGCATCTAAGATAATTTATTTGTAAGAAAAATTGTGACGAATTAAGATCCAAGTACAATAGAAGGGTTTGGGGGTCCTTCCTCCCCAGAAGATTTTGTGAAATGTGATCCTTAAAAACAGTATTTTAACTCGTTTTAGGAACATCATTGTCCAAATTTTGGACATTCATTTTTAGGTAGGATTTTAATTTTAACGAACTTACTATAAAAATTGACAATAATAAAGCTTCAAGTACAATAGGGGTTTTGGGGGTCCTCCCCCAAAAGAATTTCGGAAATTTGACCTTAAATAACATGGTTTTAACTTGTTTTTTTTATACGTAGTCCAATTTTCCGGGGGAGAAGCAGGGCCCCCTCGCCCCTTTAATATACACCCCGGGATATATGGAATATTTTGTTTACCAATTATATTTTATCATTGGATACAATGTAAATCTTTATTTTAAATTTCTGAATATTTAAAAGCTATCCCTTTTTAATCATTATGCCGGAGATGCATGAACAAAGGATTCATACAGAAATCTGTACATCTGTAAATTTTGTTTTCCTATAAGTTACTTCTTTTGAAATCGAGAGATGTTTTGGGGGCTGTTAGACCATACGTCAGAGGTACATATCGAAATTTATTTACACATGGGCCCAAAATCATTCCTTATCCCCTCCCATGCCATAGGATCAATGTTAGCTTTTTATACATTTTTTGACAGAATTTGCATCTTAAAGAACTTAATATAAGAAACGTTTTGTGTAATTAAATTCCAAATGCTATAAAGAGGGGGTGGAAATTTGACTCTGCTAAAAACAGGTTTTCCCTTGGTTTTGGTACATCTACTCCGAATTTTGGACATACATTTTTAAGTAGGATTGTGATTTTGCTGAACTTTATAAAAAAGTGCTGAGTAATCAATTTGAGAGGTGGGGGAATGGGGTTCCTTCGTGTGCTACTATTTGGCGCGGCCGTTTCAGTGGCAGAAATAAAATGAAAGTAAATAGAACTCTCATAATTCTTCTAAAAAGTAGAAGAAGAAAAATTTGGTGCTGAAACGGGTCGGCGCCCAAACGGCCAGCGCCAAACCGTCCCATCCTGGGGGTTCCTCCCCCAGAAAAGTTTTGGAAATTTGACCCTAAAAACAGGGTTTTAACTTGTTTTGGTAAACCAAAAAAGACCTGAAAAAGGCAAAAACCAGCTGACCTTACCAACACCTTACAGAAAGTTATTTATATAACATTTCAGAGAAAAGCAAATTAGAAATTATCGAAAAATGTACAGTCGAGTCCGCTTAATGTGATCGCAATTGTCCGAGACTAAACTGATAACATTATCCAATCGATAACAATAAGCGATCTCATATAAAAAGCCACAAACAGTGTAACTAGATTGTTTGTATCAAAATCATGTAATCGTAATAAATGTACTCAAAACACTATTTTTAAACTAGGTAAAATTTTAAGGGGAAAACATAAGAATAGTTCAATTAATAAAAGTAAAATAATCGCTTACTGAGTATTTTTATTTGTATAGAAAGGTCTCTCTTTTTTTCACTTCATTATATCCTTCCACTCCAATAAACAACTTATTTATTAAACACAAAGTAAAATTCAAATATCTTATCAGACATCTGTAAAGCGTCGATCTTGGTGGTTTCTTTCACCAATCACAAGCCCCATAACCGTTTTCTTTCAATACATGCGGAATGTTTTCTTTATCTTACTCATACTGAGTTTCAGAAAAAGAAGGGCCGGATGCTCTCATGGGGCAGATGTTTACTTGTAAAAATTGACCTTCAAAATGAAACTCTAACTCAAAAGCTGTCGTTTTAAAGGGAATATGGACAAATTTTGATAATATTAAGCGGAGTGATGATTCATAGTTGATCCCATTAAACGATGTATTTTACATTAAATTAAATAGGAATGATCGGGACCTGTTGATTTCGATAACATTATCCGATTGATAACATTAACCGTGATCACATTAAGCGGATTCGACTGTATTTATTTCAAATTTCTTCGCGGAGCCCCTGGAAATGCTTGGCGGAGCCCTAAGGGCTCCGCGGAGCACAGTTTGAGAACCGCTGTGTTAAAGTAAGGTTTTAGCTCTTTTACAAAACGTTTTAGGTCCAAGGGGAGCACTTTTTAACACTATTACCTTTACTTTTTGACCCAAAATGTTAAAATTGTGGGGATTTTCTAAAAATTAACAATGAAGATCCCATTTCGATACTAATGGGGGGTATGGGGGTCCACCACCAGAAAAAATTTCGAAATTAGACTTGAAAAAGTTGGGTTTTTACTCATTTTGAGAACCTTTTTAGGTCTTCAAGGGGGGGGGGCACTTTCCAGAGTGCCACCCCCTGGATTCGCGCCTGGTATCGAGAGGGGGTAAAACTTAGTAGCACATCAGACACTCCAAAAAATATTTATCTCATTCAATACATTATCAAATAGAAAAACGACGTTTAATTTGCACATAATTTATTTAAAGATATTAAAATCAGACATGTTTCGAGGGTATACTGAACCCTCTTCGTCAGTGAGATGACGATGTAAGAAAAAAAATTTACACATGGCTATCAGTAATATATACAGGCAACAACAAGAAACACAGTTACAGTTAATACAGAAACATATTTAAATTGAAAAGAAAACTATGAAAATACAGATACAGAAAAATTTTTTATGGTGATTCACGACATCCAAATTTCAGAGAAAAAAGGTGCACTTGACAAGTAATTTACAAGATTATTAGAGAACTGATTAATATAGTAACTTTCAAAAAATCAAGGTCAAGTGTTGAATTACAGTTTTTAATAAGGGTAGCGGAAGAAAAGTTAAACGTATGGTTATTTTCCCAAACATGCCGGGCAATGGACGACTTGTCAAATTCTTGTTTTTTAACATAATTGATGTGTTCTTTAAGTCTAAATTTTAGGGCGCGTCTAGTCTGACCAACATAGGATAACCCACATTCACAAAATATTCTGTAAATACCCCAATTATTGAGCGTAGGAATCGGATCCTTCAAGTTAGAAAATTTAATTTTATTTGTAGGGGAAAAAACAGTCGAAAAACCAAATTTTTTAAGGATATTAGAGAGTTTAAAATTAATTTTAGAAAAATATGGAAGAACAATTAATTTGTTTGGGATTTCTTTAGTATATTCAACAGGGTTCTTTTTTAAAATTCTACCGAGTATCCGGTCTATCATGGTATGGCAAAAGCCACGATCAACTGCAACAGCCTTAAAGTAATTTATCTCAATTTTAAGTAAATCATTATTTGAGCATGTGTTGACAGCTCGGAAAACAAAAGAATTAAAAGCAGCCTCTTTCTGATTCAAGGGATGATTAGATTTGTTATGAGGGGGCAATGAAACAGCAAATGATTTGCGATAAACCGTGGTCAGGAAAACATTATCATTACGCATGATCAAAACGTCTAAAAATGCCAATCGGCGATCATCCTCGATTTCACAAGTAAATTGTATACACGGGTCAATTGAATTAACAATAGAAAGAACCTCGTCTATATTCAGGTCAGGATTTAATAGAACAAAGCAATCATCGACATATCGAACATAAAAAGGGAATTGAATTAATTTAAACATCTTAATCTCGAAAATTCTTTTCTTAATTCGAAAATTTCTTGTTGTTGCCTGTATATATTACTGATAGCCATGTGTAAATTTTTTTTCTTACATCGTCATCTCACTGACGAAGAGGGTTCAGTATACCCTCGAAACATGTCTGATTTTAATATCTTTAAATAAATTATGTGCAAATTAAACGTCGTTTTTCTATTTTATATTATTTTGCACAGTTTGCCATCTACATTTAATACATTATCGTTTGATATGTAACTGAAATATTAGCCTTTCGGAAGAGGTGAAATAACAAAAATATTACTTCCTTCCAAGATATTTTTAATAAAAAATTGATCTATAAACCCTTAGGCTAAAAAAATTTCTGCAAATCGGGATATTCTTGAGTTAAAATTATTTTCCTTCAATTTATTTCAAATGAATTAATCATCTTCATCTGACTTCAAGTTTCAATCATTATCCAGAACCCTACAAAACAAAATTTTCAATGGTTGGGGAAAGAAACACACTAATTTATCACCAGTAGCTGCTGTTTGCATAATAGCACCCGCCTCACGCAACAGGTAAGAGATAGCTTTATTTTCCTATCCCTCACTCAACTGGACATTGAAGTTAAAATGAGAAACAAAAAGAAAATCCAAAAGGATCTGCATAGCTGCAGCCAATAAAAATCATCTCTCCATGTTTCCAAGATTCAAGGTTAGCCTCATGACGTCACGAAAAAGCACCAGCCTTGAAATGTCCTTTTCGCGATCAAAGTCATAAACAAGGCCAACAGTGGTAGGAGCGGGAGAGAGATGGCTGTAGGCTTCAGTGGTAGTGGCGGCAAATTGTTGGATTGCCGATCGCCGGGAAAGGAAAATAATGTATGCAAAGAGCAAAGATCCACCCAGTTTTGTCTTGGTGTGTCATGTTATTCTTTTCCACATTTGATGCCGTCCGGAGAGCTGATGGTAAAGAAATGAGGGATCTCTGATTAGTTCTTAGGGATCAAAGCAGTAATTTTCTGTGGGGTGGTCATGGGCGGATTTAGATGGTGAACCCTGGGGGTGCAAGCTGTCCCTGATGACTTTGAAAACATGATTTTCCCCTATAAAAATGGAATTTTCTCAAAAAGTTGGGGGTGCGTTGCACCGCCACACCCCCTTAACTCCGCCCATGGGGGTGGTGACTGGTGAGGTCTCCCAATAATTTTATACTGCATTGAACTCTGGTTTTAATGGGCAAGCTATCTTGTTTTCTTCTATCATTCGTGTTAATAATTTAATTCCACGTTAATATTCATGAATCCCTTTGTACCTTATGGAAATAAGAAGTTGGTAGGTAAAATGGTAAAGGTATTAAAATATAAAAATTGCTTGAATCTCTGAGTGGGGAGGAGATGCAGTCCCTAAGCCAAAATCAACCAGTTGTAAAGTTAAGTCACCGATGATGCTCCTACACTTTTTACATGAGCCCTTGTAATATTCTAGATTACTGCCTAACCAACGATAGTAAAAGGGTCACGTGATTTTGACAGACTCGGAGGGGAGAAAGGAAGAAGATGAGGGGCAGTTGATCGAAAGAGGAAGAGACATTTACTCCCTCTAACCTTAATTAGACCCTCTATAAACTTAAAATTTTGATTCGATTACAAATATTGTCGACCAGCTACAGGCTCAAAGCCCAACAAGGATCGTCGTATTCCGAATTTAGTTATTTCACTGTTTGTAACTCAACGCTTGACCACCGACTTTTTTAAAAATAAATAATGAAGAGGCCACCAATTGCTCAAAAATAGAATTGGGCGGGTCTTTTTAGAGGCTCAAATTATTTTGTCGACTAGTTACACGAACCTGAAATCAGTTATCAATGACAAATAACGCTTGAAGTGGGCTAAATTTTTCCGAAATCCTTCATTTATTTCAAGTTTCTATATTCCGAACATCAAAGGAAATTATAATATTGTCTTATTGACTTGCATATCGAAAAGGGACAGCATAAGTTGTTAACGGGTTTTAATTTTCTTGCTTTCTTAATAATTTTCCAGAGGAATTAATTTCTTGTCCGGGAAATTTTATTTGGCAGTACCGATTGCGAAACAAATTATAGTTTAAATTGAAAAGGAAAGTGAAAGCTTTAAGCTTCACAGAATATTCCGAACTATTTAGCCCAATTGTTAATAAAATTAAACGGGATATTTTATTTGGTACTTTTCCATTATACCGGCGCCGGTCCCGGTATAATGGAAAAGTACCAAGTAAAATGTTAAATTTAGAAAGAATTAGAATTCAAATAACAATAAAATTTAGAATTTTTTTTGACACATCGAAAAGTACCTTTTATTTTTACCTTCAACATATTGTGCTGTGACGGAAAATGATCCAAGTCACCAAATATAGAACACGCGACATATTTGGAAAACTGGTTTAATTCTTTAATTCAATCACGAGATTCAGACGATTTGGCAATCTGAAGGTTAGTGGATCAGTGTTACAAGCTCTCATCTCCATTACTTTCTTTTCCACCAACCCTCCAGGCGGAATGAACTGGTTCCATATTCTTCTTTTTCCTCTTCGTCGCGAGCTTTCATCAAATTATTGGGCAGAATTCGCCACGTGTCGGAGATGGGTTTCGTTTTCGACCGCTCCAAGATTTGGCCGATTTAAAATGCGGTACAACCATTTAACGTTTGAATTGTTTTTTTTAATAATTAAGTGTAATCAGTGCTCGGATAACTTCAGTCAATAATTCCCTATATTTTTCCGGTCGCAGCGCCCTTAGGGAAAATTTCTTCCCCACAGCATCATACATAAATTTTTTTTAAATAAAAAAAGGAAAAGCAACCCTAAATTGTATTAATGAATTAACTGACGAAATAATAACTTCATTTTCCGATATCCTTGTTAGTTTTCTGTTCCCATTAATTAGTAAATAATAAATTCAACTTAAATCGTGAATTTCAAAATAAAAATGACAATCAGTTATGTTAACCAATAAAATAATTTACCAGACACCATTTCTATCCATTCCAAAATCTTTTAAATCCGTCAAACCTTCAATTCTCTGAAAATGCCACTATTTGTGGAGGAAGAGGAAAAAATTAACTTAATAAGCCAACAAGAGAATGAAAATCATTGCAATAAACATTCTGGATAAAATATCTTATACATTGGATGTTCAGGGGATCTCTAGTAAAAATTTTTGGAAATCAAATGTAAGGGTGTTTTAACTTGGGAGAAAAGTAGAATGGGAGAGTTAATGTTTTATTGTGGTGCTCCTATGTGAAGACTTAACAAGCAGTGGTAAACAGTTGAGGAACCACTAACATTAGCGTTTACTTCAACAATCTCAATAACACTGACCCCCTTTCAGGTAAAAACGAAGAAATTTTTACCTTTGAAATACACTTTAAAAATTAAATTTTAATGCCCAAAACATATATTTTTCCGAAGTTATATTTTTATACTTAATATCCAATCATTTAAAAAAAAAACAAAGATTTTTGTAACATGTGGAAAAAATTTTCTACCTGCATGGATGAGTTTTCCCAAGACTATTATCTTCTAATTACCAGCCTGCCTTTTCTATCCTAAAAAATTCACTAGGGCCAATTTCATTCATTGTAATGAGGGAAAACTTTCACCTATGTATTCCAGTAAAAATTTTGAACAATCAATAAAAAATACTGCACATGAAATAATGATTCAAATGAAACCTGATTAAAAATGCTTTATTTGTAATAGGGAATGTAATTCAATTTTTTCACTATAATCATGGAACTAATACAGAGAACATTCTCATGAAAAATGAATAGCAACTATAAACATTTAAGGCACAAACAGGTATACTGCCTTGCATTTCTTTACTTAAAAATAACAATTCAAAAGTAACATTCAACTTGCTTTCCTTAAGTCTTCCTTAGCAATTAAATGACTCATGACAAAATTATAGTTAAGTTTTAAAATATAAGATATATTGGATTTTTTTATTTGATAGATATACAATATTCCTCTTTAAACATAATTTCATAATCTACACATAAGGCACGTTAACACACAGTAAATAATTCTGGAATATAATCTGATATTTTGATAATATGTTTTTTGATTTAATATATCAGTTTAATTTTAAATAAAATCTTATTGCACTCCTTTCAAGTCCTCAAAAGCATAACAGGAAGACTACATACATCTTCATTGAACCATCACAATGCTGCACAAAACTGATTTTATAAGAGTGTTGCTTCTATTTCAGATATCAAATGCTATTCACAAGTTAAGGTAATTAAGAATATATAAACTGTGTTCAGAATTTAAGTGTTTTGATCAAACTTGTAATAGATATGCTACAAAGACATTACACAAAGCCATCTCCTTGCACACATATTACAATGCTTCATAATAGTATTAAATTGTGCGATTTGACAGTTAAAAAATTACAAAACACCCATTTAATAAAAAGAACCTAAGATCGACTGACTTACCTATGAACATTTTGGCAAATCGTAACTTCTAGCCCAAAGAGCACTCGTTAAATTCTTAAAAAGCAGATTGCCTGTCTACCTCAGCAGCTTACTAGCAATTTAATTCAAATAAATAAATTACATAAATAGGTTGATGAAAAGATAAAAGTATGACTAACAGTGCAATAAAGAAAGTTCCCAACCATAAGTTGAGTTGTTAAAGAAATTCTGTATATTCTAGCCATATCTACTAACAAATTACAAAATTAGGGAACCAGTAAGAAAATGGCTGCATCTGACTCATATGTATGGAACTTTGAAAAATAAAACAAATATACAAGATACATATACAATAAAAATTTTAAAAGCACCATTTAAATCCTAATACTTTCAAAATTAAAAAGTTTAGAATTTCCTTTTTCATTAAATTAACAATAAAATCAAATATGATTATCTTTGTACAGATGTGAAAATAAATACGAAAGCTATATGAAGTTATAGAATACAAATGCAAGTAGTACATAATGAAAACAAATTCCACATAAAGCAATAAAAATTGGTCCCCAACCATGAAATTCAATAGCACACTAGGGATAAGGCACATAAGTGGTGTATGTTATTTACTTGATATCAAATGTACAAGAATCACTTCATCTACTCTGAAGATAAAAGAATGTTCCAATACATGTAGAACATAGAAAATCCTTAGATATATTCAAAGATTAAGTAAATGTTGTCTGTAAAGCACATAAAAAGCTTAAGATCTTAATAAAAACTTTAAATCACTGTAAGTTAAATGCTGACTTAGCATCGATAAAAATAATTTACAAAAATATGTGAAACATTTAACAGCAATGCTAGCAAATAAAACATTCACAGTAAGCAGTGATAGACAGACAAGTAACTTATGATTGGTGATGATTATCTTAATTTTGAATCTTATAAAATCTGACCAGTGTCTATATTACTGGATAAGAAAAAGGGTACCATTAAATACTCCCACAATTTTAAAACCTTTAACTAGAATATTTAAGAACTGAGCCAAGAGATAATTTAAACTGGTACGACTTAAAATTTGAAAATTTCCCCTTTAAGTTGGTTGATGTGGATGAAGAAATGACAATTATAAATTAGATAAATACTCCAATCATCCTGGAAAGGAAAAATAAATACACACAAATCGGTAATGCCCTTGCATACTAACCCACAAGTGCTTGAGAATAACCTACAAAGCTATAAAACAGGCACTTAATGAACCATATTCATTCACAAAACAAATAAAAAGTTGGCCAAGTGGAATATACAAGATCAGCAAGGGTTCGACTGTATAATTAACATCAACAGATAAATAAAGATCAATTTACATAACCTATGAAGCTTAAAAAATATCCTCATTAAGAGTCTCACAATGCAGTGCAGACCAAACTCCATATCCAGCATGTAGATTTGGAAGAAAAACTTAAACAAAACTACATTCAGCACTGTGTCCAAAGATTACCAGCCAATTTGGCTTTCAGTCTTTTATCCAAAAAGATAGATTAACAAAACAGTGGTAACAAGCTTAGGGAGGAGAGTTTCCCAACGACAACTTGCTGAAAATGGGTAGTCTTATGTTTCGGTTGATATCAACAGCCGCACTGGGTTCGGGCTTAGCAGAGCATTCAGCATTGCTGAAGGGCAAACTGGCAGAGCATTCTAGTTCTTTAAAGTCTGACACCAGTTTCTCAAACGTGGATAGCACCTCATCTTGTGAAACAGGAGGGGGAGGGGAAGAAGGCTGGGGAATCAGACATGGCAACGCGGACAAGGGCTTGATGGGAACATAATCTTGACGAAAGACATCCACCCTGTTGGAAGCTGGTGCTACCACTGACTCAGGATGCTGAGGCAGGGTGCATGTAACATCCTCCATGAAGAAACCCCCCATGGGAGATGTAGGAGAACCACTACTGCAGATGCTGCTGTTCGGAGACAAGTCTCCCGTAGAGCCAGGTCGGTGCAGCTCGCGGAGATTAGATTGGGTAACTAGTTCCTGGTTGTAGCTTAGCTGGTAATCGATGCCATCAAAGCGCAAATCTTGATACACAGGGGAAAGCGGGGGTGACTGCTGGCCATGCAGAGAGTCCATGTACTTTTTGACTTCCCCACTGTTGTGAATGAAATGGCACCTGGGTCCGTACGGACAGAAGCCAGTGCTGTGAAAAGTACGGCACAGCTCGGTCTTGTACTTGGGGTGGCGCGACAGAGTCCTCAGCTCAGCCATGCCGTGGGCAAACTGGCACTTGTCTCCATACTTGCAGGTCCCACTCTCCTCAAAAGGCCTGCAGAGTTCGGTCTTGTACCTGCTGGAGCTAGGAGGGGCAGGCCTGAGTGTCTGTTGAGACTTGTCGACAGGCTCACTTACACTCCTGTCTAGCTTCCTGTGTTCCTTGAGGGCTACCGTTTTCAAGTGTGAAGCTGCATTGCAGTTGGCAACACTGTTACTCGCCGTCAAGGGAGGGTGCTGTTTGGAAGAGGACTTAGCTGGAAAACTAGGAAGTGTGCTGAGGGCAGGTACTTGAGATGCCACTGGCAGGTTTATCAGGGATGAAGCATAGGAGTTGGCTAATTGACCACTGAGCTGTCTTTCTAAGGCTAGGGACACCTGCTGTCTTATGTCTGAAGTAACCCTGTGTGATTGTAAGCCCTGAAAAATTTCAAAAAATTAAAAATTCCATAAAGAATTTCAAAATGAAACTTAGTAAATCCTTAAGACCATTGCTATTCAATTACTACACATTTCACAGCATCTCTTGCAATCAACAAAAGTAAATGATTTTTTCCCATTGGGCAGGTACTCAAAAATAAATGATTAAGGGGGTTCAGTACCCCAACACCTTAAAAAGATCGATTTTGAGATTTTGATAAATTATAAAAGAGCTAACATTTAGCTTTCCAACGATATATTACTTATGCCTGTAATCGGTTTTAAAGCATACAAAAAATTGCTTTAAAAATGTAAAGAAACCGAAATTCTCTATGCCGCAACAACTTCGAATGCAAATATCTCAAAACTGTGTTTTTAAACCTTCGATGTACCTTTTCTAGCAATCTAACAGTTGAAACATCTTTATTTTTTGCACACATGTCTGTTATGATGTCGTTGTTATACTGAAATGAGCTTTTAAAAAAATCTCTGTAATTTTTTTTTAAATATCACTTTTATCAGGAAAAAAATGCTATATTTCAAAAATTTTAGAGATGCAATGTAAAAAGTTCAATAAAATGGGCTCTAATTAATCAATTAATTAAAGCTCATTTCAGTATAACAACTGCATCATAACAGGAGTGTATGCCAAAAATTATGATGTTTCAACTGTTAGATGGCAAGAAAAGGTACACGAAGGTTTAAAAACACAGTTTTGAGATATTTGCATACGTAGTTGGCGGGGCATAGAGAATTTCGGTGTGTTTTCATTTTTAAAGCAATTTTTAGTATGCTTTAAAACCGATTACAGGCATAAGTAATACACCGTTGGAAAGCTAAATGTGTGCTCTTTTATAATTTATCAAAATATCAGAATCGACATTTTTCAAAATGTTGGGGTAGGGCAATTCTTTGGTAACGGAATTACAAATCAGAGCAAATTCACAAGTTTTTACTTTAATTTGACTAAGATAATATTATTATTTTTCTATTCTAATTTTTTGTAGGCTTAAATACAGTCATAGAAAACAAAATATGCATTTGAAATAACTAAAAAACAATTAATAATTTTTTTAGAAATTTTTTAAAGCTCGGTAACGGAATTACAGAAAAAAGACATGGTTAAAAGTGATGTTTAGTTAAGTTCAAATTCCTGTGAATCTATTTGAGTTTTTTTCTTTATTTTATGTGATTTAACTAACTACATATCAACCTCTAAAAAACACTTGTTGCTGAATGTATACTCATTAATCAATATTTTTAGTTGAATTTAATGTAGCGGTAACGGAATTACATCAATGGTAACGGAATTACAACTTCTGAAAATCAAGCCTTTTAAACTTATAATTTTACTTCCAGTGTACAAATACAGCATTATATTTACATAAAACATTATTTGACATTATATTTAATTATAAATTGATTGTTTTGAATGACTAAATGACCCCTACAATCCAATTTGTGGTTCAGGTAGAGTTAAAAAAACATCGGCCTCTATAACATGATCAAAGTCATCTTTAGAGAGCCAGGTAAATGTGTCCCCATTTCTTTTTAAAAACTTAAGAACTGAGATGATTCTTTTTAAAGTACTTGTCCTATGCAATAATGAATGACTACTTTTTCCAGGAAGAATCAGGCAGATATACTTAACCAATACGCACTACCCACTACTTGTTAGCTGCAGAGTAGGTTCTCATAGATAGGTCAGGGATTAAGTTGTGAAGGGTAGAATCACTTGAACCCTT
This sequence comes from Tetragnatha versicolor, assembly GCA_024610705.1. Taxonomy (NCBI): domain Eukaryota; kingdom Metazoa; phylum Arthropoda; class Arachnida; order Araneae; family Tetragnathidae; genus Tetragnatha; species Tetragnatha versicolor. The sequence goes on from JANDEH010000007.1 coordinate 52,290,328, forward strand.
GAAACTGACTGCTTCGTCAGAAAAAATAACTTGTCATCTTAGCGCTTTTCTTTGGATTCTAATTTCTGAATAATTAGTTTAACTAATGCATTTGTCATGTGACATATAATCAGATATGATCATGAAGTATAGATATATGGTTTCTAAGCACATACAGTGAAGTGTGTGATTTCATTGCATGACCATATTGACCAATCAGGTGGTTAAATTTCATCTTGATTCATAGTTCTTTGATTCTATTTTTTGATATAATTCTCTGCAAAATCAAATTAGATCCCAAATTTTGAGTTATTCTTTGAGCATCTTGTTTTTAAAGCCAAAAAAATTCAGCTTGTTGCTTGTTTCCTTTTTATGTATTTTGTAACAGAGAAAATTTTGAACCTGCTCGTTGAATTCAGCAAAGCAAGTTTGTAACTTCAAACTGTTTTCTTTTCCCTTCGATAAAAAAATGAAAATTTTATTGTTTTTCCATGATCTTTTAATGATATAAATTATAAGTATTTAACACAAAACAAATCTATTTGTATGCTTTTCAGTTACTTTAGAATGATATTCTGCATTAAAAAATGTAATGTAATTCCATTACCGTAATTCCGTTACTCATTTTGTAATTCCGTTACCATTGATTACACAACTAATTAAAAACATAATTGAAATTTTTTTGCACCATTTTATTCCCCTAGTGTACCATTAAGAAAAAACAGAAGATCAACTTTTTAAAATAATTTTTCTTAAAATAAACAAAACTTAATCACTTTTGTGGTAACGGAATTACATGCTATAATATTTCTTTTAAAATTGAGTTAATTATATAATTAAAAGAAAATAAATTTTAATTATAGTGATATTTCTACTAAGGATATTCATAAGGTAGTCAACTGGCAAAAAATAAATAGAAACCTAGCATATTTCAAGTGTTTTTCAGGATCTTAAACTTTGAACACATGGATTTATTTGAATTACACTATTTTCAATACCTGTTTAAACTCATCTTTCTAGATTTACTTAAAACTCCAAATGAAAAACTTTTCTAATAAATGATAACTTCATACTTTTAGCTACAAAACCCTAAAATTTGATGAATATCTGAACAATTTAAAATTTTGAGGTCCATGTCCTGATTCTCAAAGAATTGCCCGGTACTGAACCCCCTTAAACCCCTAAATCCGATAAATACTCTTCTAGCACCTATTTTGCAGTTTTGTCATTTAGTAATTGATCATGCTATATTATGACACCCAGTGTTGTTCTCAGGATTTTGTTGGAGGAGTAAAAATACCCCTTGACTTTTTTTAGGAGGTGTGAAATTCATTTATGAGGAGTGAAATACGGAAATATAGCATAAACTATGTCCGAGACAAATTTTTTATAAAAACGTTTTTTTATTGGACAAACTGAAATAGAAAAAATGAGGATGCTATTTTGGTTTTTAACAATTATAGCATCTGTTAATATAAGTAGAAAATATTAAACATTATATTTATAATTTATTTTACATAAAACATTATAAATTAAATATTTATTTAATATTACAAATTTGAGTAGAAAATTTTTTTGATTTCGGTAGGGTGCCATGCATTTTTTAAGCAAAACATTTGTTAAAAATTCAAAGCGTGAAAATACGCCTGGCTAGTTTTTAAAAGCATATTTCCTATTTTCAATGCTTGAAATACGCTCTCAGAGGCGTTAAAAATATCACTGATGACACCCATCAAGTAAACAAGTAGTCTTGTTTAACAATGAAACTTGCATATGTGGCAGAAAGATATTTGTTCGATTCCGGTATTTATTATGTAAAACCATTTTGAAAAATGTAACTTCTACTAAGCAAGTTTTCTAACTAGTAACCCTTTTGGTATTTACTGCAAATTATTTAAAGTCATTACAATTATTTACAATAATTTACCATTAAAACTACTATTTGCATGAACCAGTTTTATTCGAACTTGGAAAAAGTTATAACCTTCCCCTGAACCAAACCGAAATTTACCCGAACCCGGTTTGCAGCTTCGGGCACTTTTTCCAGGACCGGTTTATTAGTTTTATGTAATAATGACGGAATCGAACCATTATGTTATATTATCATATATGCACGTTTTAAAACTGTCGCGTATTCACGGTATATTTTGAAACTTAACTACCGCGAATAACGAGGGAACACTATTGTATTTAAATTCAGGTTTCCAAAAAATAAGACTGGAATCCTCAGAAATAGGGTGTATAATGCACCACAAAAACAAATAAATATTATTACCAAAATTAATGCTTGTATCGCAAAATTTTAGAAGTGTTAAAAACTGCATCCCAACTTGAATTAACTATTGCCATCTTTTAAGGTGTTGCAAATTAAAAATCCCACAAAACAAAATTATGATGTATCATTTGTTGTATATTTTACCAAAATTGCATACAAAAATTTTTTCTAAATAAATGAAATACCAAGCCCTTTTAATAGGGTATACTTATAGCCAGTGTTATTCTTTTTTGTAGGAGTAAAAATACTCCTTGACTTTTTTAGGAGGCGTGAAATTCATTTATGAGGAGTGGATTATGGAAATACCATAAACAGCATATACAGAGACAATTTTTTTTATAAAAAAACGCTTTCTTTTTTAATGGATAAAAATGAAATAGAAAAAAACGGGAATGTTATTTTGGTTTATAACAATTATAGCATCTGTTTAGTATTAGTAGAAAATATTAGACATTATTAATAAAATAATTAATTTTTCATTAAACATTCTAAATGAAATATTTATTCAATATTACAAATTTGAGTAGAAATAAATATTTTTTTATTCCGGTGGCCATGTCTTTTTTTAAACAAATCTTTTTTAAAAATTCAAAGCGTGAAAATACGCCTTTCTAGTTTTTAAAAGCGTATTTCCGATTTTCAATGCGTGAAATACGCTCTCAGAGGCGTTAAAAATATCTCTGCTTATAGCTTTAGTGATTGTCTGTCCAGCAATTTAGAAAAATGTCAAGGAAAACCATTAATATTGTGAGGTATCGTTTAAAAAATATAGACCTTTTCCTATGAAGAAATCTAGTGTGAACCCCTTCACATAAGACTTAGACATTCAACTTTAAAATAATTGTATTTCTTAGGCACCTTCATGCATTTATCCTCATCCTACTAAACCAGTTCTGCACAACTTTATCTGCAATGCAGGCTAATTTTGCTCTCTTCACTAGCTACAGCTACATGCCCAAAATTTTTTGATTTTCGCAGGCCCCAAGATTTACCTTGACTTTCATTACATTTGCTTGTTCATGACATTGAGAGAAATTACAAATAGTTAAATAAGGAAATAAGAATTGGATGAAATGTGTATTAAAAACAATTGAAGCTTTTAAGTTATAAACATAATTACTATCAGGGTTGCTTGATTTAAATCACTTGATTTTTTTTTAAAAAAATCATTGATTTAAATCAAAAATGTAAAACTGCCACAATTTAAATAAAAAATTTATCTGCTAGAAATGTAACAGAGAGATAGGTTAAAGTTACACTACATAAAATTGCCTGCAAATTCAGGATCAAATTTTTGCTACCAATAACAAAAATGTTTAGGACGAAAAAAGGAAAATAGCAGGGTTTGAAATCAATACTGTGATAGACTAAACAAGAATTAAAATCTTATTTTTTTACCTGGTATCAAATCTTAAAATACAAGTATGTGGATGATTTTTAATGAAAGCTCGTTTTTAAAATTTTAATCATGTTTTCCCAACTAATTTTTTCATATACAAAATTACAGATAATAGAGCACTATTATCTGTGTGCATGACTACTATCATTAATTAATTACTGAATTTTCATTTTTATCACTAATTAATAATTATTTTAAAGAAATAAACACAATTCTTTGAGTAAAATTAATTAACTGAATCAATATAATTTAAAGATTGATTAATTTTTACACAAAAATGAGGCATGATGTTTTTAGTAATCAGTCACAATTTATTTTCAAACCCAATATTAATATCAAAATTTGGTTAAAATAGTTTAGTTATAAAAAGGATAAAAATTTTAGTAATTGAGTACATTTATTCATTCACCCTTTTAGAACGGGCTTCTCATAGGTGAGATGGCAGTGAACTGCTTCTCTTAATTCATTTAATTACTTAATTAATGTATAAAATAGACTAAAATTGGGTAATTAAGTAATGCAAAATTACTATATCACATTGAAATTACAATATCAGTATAATTATTAACTAGTTTCATGAAATTCAGAACTACTAATTCATTTAAATAAAAAAAATCAGCAACCCTGATTACTATACTAGTAACGATTACAAGTTTTTATTATACTTTTGAAAGTTGCCACCGGACCTGGAAAAAGTTGTAACCTTCCCCCAAACCTAATAAAATTTCCCCAAACCCTTTATATTGCTTCTATGGAGCTGGCAGGGGCTTCCCCTGAACCAGGTTCGTAGGTTCGGGCACTTTTTCCAGATCCGGTTGCCACTTTCTAAATTGATAGGACAGATCATTTGGCATCTTTAAATCTTTTAAAATCCTTAATTTTTCCCTGTCATGCCATAAAATAAGGGCTTTCAAGCCACACACAAATTCAGCTTTTAGAAAATACATACAGGGCTATTCATAAGTAAGTTATGTGATGCCTAAAGGGGAGGGAGTTAATCCGAGATACTTTGTGACAGGGGGAGAAGATGGTTACAAAGTGTGACATTTAAATTAACAGTAAACCAAATAAATATATTTTATTTTAGGAAAATAAGTTTTACAGACAGTTATTAATGGATGTTACTATGAAAACTAACTAATGAAATAAGGGATTACTTTGAAATTATAAGGTGGAGCACTTCAAATTGAACTAAAAGAGAGTATAGGACAGTGGCGTAGCCAGAAAAAAATTTCGGAGGGGGATGTTGATATTTCGGGAGGGGATATGGGGTATTTTTAGTGGTTTTCTATGGTCAAAAAGGAAATTTCCTGAGTTTCGGGGGGGGATATATCCCCAAATCCCCCCCTCTGGCTACGCCCCTGGTATAGGATACCAGATTGCCAACCTTTTCATAAACATAGTTGGTAGGAGAATGTCTCATATGAGATGGGGAGAGGGAATGTTAATGTAGTGAAGTTTGACACATTAAGGACAGAAAAGGGAGGTGGTCAAAAATGCTGAGAAAAAGTGACACTTATGGATGGCCCTTACCCAATATACAAAACATGCATTTAAAAATATTCTCTGATAAGCTAAGTATTCTTTAGAGTATACTTTTCTTTAGGATTATAGCAAGGTGCAAGTACCAAATGTTCCAATAAATCATCAAATATACCAAATACCGAAATGCATAATAGATAACAATTGAAATATCTACACTAGCAATGTTGCCGGACCTGGAAAAAGTGCCCGAACCTACGAACCTGGTTCGGGGGAAGCCCCTGCCAGCTCCATAGGAGCAATACATAATGTTTGGGAAAATTCTATTAGGTTCGGGGGAAGGTTCAACTTTTTCTAGGTCCGAGTGTTGCTATCAATATTTTCAAGAGTAAGTTATTAGTAAAATATTGCCATTAAAGTTCCATTGGCAGGATTTGTGCTCTGCTATCCTTAAGTACCTAAAATTGTTAGAGATTCTAAACTAATTATTAGTTTTTAAATTTGGACAATTTCTTTCTTTTGTGAAACTTATTTTTAAAAAACACAAGGATCAACCTGTACTAATAGTACGAAAAAAATTCAAATCAAATTATGCAATTACGCATTTCCCAAAATTCAAATCAAAATATCACAATTCAATTTTAAAAAGTTGTGAACTTCAAGCCAACTTCGGATTTAAATAATAGAAAATTGATTTTTTTTCAGTGTATGTAATGAACCGGATAGGTTTTAGAAGAGTTGTAAGTTGTAATTTACAATATGGAGCCATACTGTAGTCAATGGAAGTCTATGCAAAAACTAATGTTCTACAGCCCACAGCTAAGACACATACGATAATCAAACAAAATAAATTCAATACCATAAAACTAGCATTTCAAGGGCGATGCTAAGCAAAGCAAAACGCGCGGCCGTGAAAATCAACAAGAGGGATTTTTTATGCCGCGTCAGTGCTTTCAGCGAAAAGGAAGCCATCGGAGCGCCGGAGCACGCTTTGAAGCAAAATGGGGTTAGGAGAGCAACCTGTTCCTTGTAGGAACACTAGATCTAGGGATGTTTAGATTTTATTCCAACCCCATTAACATTTAAAGTGTGGCACATAACTCTTAATTCATAGGGTATAACTGGATGAAAATCAAATAAAAGAATAATTACGAAAAAGTACAGCACAGAAAGGAAATTTACTCAGTTATTATACATACATAGGTAGAATCATTTATCGCCTAACTTTCACCAACCATTTGCGATTGGCCTGGATTGTTAAAATTAACCTTTACTCAAAATGACTATTAAAAACAAGACGAAAAAGTGAAATTTTGATTAAGGCAGAAAAGAAACATTTAAATAGGGAAAAACATTTAATTGAGGAAAACTCCTTTGTCACAATTTTATTAAAATATTTTAGGGACCCAACCCAACAAATAATTTCAGGCCGGATTAGCTTCCTTCACCGCAATCGTCTAAAAAGTTAGTAAAGAAGAAAAAAATGAAAACTAAAAATGTAAAACTTCTCTTATGCGGGAAGTTTGTAATCTTAACTATTGAACTACACTTACAAACTTATAGTACTATAAATCAGGATATTGTATATTATATTATGTTAATAATGAATCGGAAAGGAGAATTAAATAGATAAACTAAATCAAGGGCAAACCAAATTGAGAGGAAGCCAGGCACTTAGAAGTTTTAACAAGTCTCACGTCGGAAGGTCCAACATCAATTCATAACTCAGTTTAATACGCTTGCGTTCCACGAATTCATTAACAAACAGCAAGTTGCTGTTAACATTATCCACTATTCAAATCCTACCATTTTTCCGCTCGAAACAATAATCCCTTCAAGAGTTAAAAAGCCGGCTTGAAGTCGAGCGCTGAAGTCACTTTCGTCAAGAAAATAATTTAATTCCAAGGCTTTTAATTCGAGATTCGACCAAAAATGTTGCCACAATCACTTACTTTAAAAAGACTTCTACAATCCGAGGAAAACGCTGAAACCAACGCGGTCATCGCGTAAATCCACACAACCACCCACAACACCAAGAAGTTGCTGACTGACTGTGATGAGCGGGAATCAGCCCGACAACTTTTTCAACCAAAACATTAAATCCTGACGTCACGTGGGTAGGAGGAGCGAATCCTTATTCGCCCAATCGCCAGAAGGAGATGAGTCAACTGAGAAAGGAGAAAAGAGGCTTGGCAGATTTGGCGACCTATCGCGTCGAATTTGTAATCCTTGAGCAGAAAACGTAAACGAACACGTTTGCCTGTTTGTTTATTTTTTGCCACCTCACGAGGCCGCCGAAATCAAAAAGATCCGCTTCATTCAGAATCGGCCAACTGGATTTCGCTTTCCGTTTTGCGGCGGGGGACAGATTTGATTGTTATGACCAAGAGTTTGTTTTTAATAATAGCACGTGTGATACAAACAAAAATACAATACATACTTCCTTTTTAATAGAGAGAAAACAATAAAGATTAAAAACTGTCATAATAATAATTCAATTATAATTCCGCTATGTCTCCCAAGAAAAAAATTATACCTTAAATTTTCAACTAAAACCGAAATTATTCAAATTAAAATTCATGTAGAAGATAGTAAATGAAAGGGGACAATTTAAAAACAAAAATCATAAATGATAGAGACAATGTTTAAAAACTCGGGACCAAATATACGTCCAGGTTATATCGGTTAAGTTTTCAAATATTTTAAATCACTAATAACGTATCAATAATAAACGGTTTTAATTATTATATTCAGATTTATTAAACCTAAATTATAAGAGATTATTTAGAACAGTGGTGCCCAACCTACAGCCCGCGGGCCAAATGTGGCTCGCGAGGCTGATCCATGTGGCCCCCGGACTCGTTAAATCTTAAAAACAAAAAACACTTTCAGAAATCTTCCAAGAAAACCACAACATCGTGCGAGACATTATGGCACTTCCATCTAAAAAAAGATGATAAAAAAGGAATTCATCAACATCCGGTAATAATTATTTTTTACTTCTTTGTTTTAGTTTTTTCTAAATACGGGGACTTTGCCATTGGATAAATATTTTTCAGTATCAGTTAGCCATTTGAATTCAGTTTATAAGGATCTTTTTAGAATCAAACTTTGAAAAGATGTCCGATTGTAAAAAGTTGAAGATTCACTCGAAATGCTTATACTTGCAAGACACAAAATCAAGAGACATTACGAAACGAAATGAATAATCATCTTAATTCAGTTTTAAGGATAAGTGTTACAAATTCGGAGCCGAATTTACAAGAACTAGTATCCTCCAAACAGGTGCAAACTCTCATTGAAAACGGGTATACGTAATTTTTCTTCATGTTTAGAAAAATCCTTAAAAGTTTTTTTTATGTGGCCCGCGAGATAAATCTTCAAAAGTAAATTGGCCCCCGGGAAAAAAAGGTTGGGCACCACTGATTTAGAACATAAGTTTATTTAACCGATGTTGATTCTTAATATAATTCTTTAAACTTCTAATGTCACCAGGTTTTTCAATCTAAAAAGGAAGGGTATTGACTATTGAACCTGAACCTTATAAGAAAACTTTGATGGTTTGAACTTAAGATCCATGCCCTCCTGCATTATGAAAGAAATCAATTGTTATTGAATTATTCAGCCTACAAATTAAGAACTTTTAAAAAAATAAATCGTTACCTTAAGAATTATTGAAAAAAAAATTACGTTTTGTCTTAACGTTTTCTTATAATTATTTTCTTTTAATTACGTTTGCATGTGAGTTGGAAATTGGTTTAGAAAAGCGGGACTTTTTAACGAAAAAGCGAGACATTCAGCCAACGAAACAGATAAGCAAAAGGCGCTGTCCCGCCCAAATCAGGACGTCTGGTGGCCCTATTTAATACTCCATGTATCCAGATATTTCTGTATAGAACTCCTTACAGCTTTATTCATGTCTTACCATGCTCCGGTGATTCTACGTCAGAAGGATCAAGAGGACCACTTTTGATCTTAATCGCCTTAATCCTGTGAGAAACGGATTAGTCAAGGTCGAAGGCGTAATACCAAAATATTTTCATGTGGTGTGCTTTTCTAAAACTACTTTATTTAGGGTTTACTGAGTCGAGATTGTCCAAAACCCTTGCAGCATAAAAAAAAAACTTTTTTCTCGTCCTATAAGTACAAACATCTTTTCTGAGGAATACCTTTCTTTATAATATTTTCTTTTTCTTCACTCGCTAGTTTACCAACAGATGAAATGTACTACTACGTATTTGCAATGATGCGAGTGGAACGATTTACATTTTATACTGGAAATCCCAAGAAACCTCCATGTTTTCACGAGCTTAATTTATATTAACATATTTATCATTTTAAAGAAAACGCAAAAAAGTTTATTTTTATTTAATGCGTTCATAGTTCAAATAAACTAGTTTACAGTAGAGTGCCTAGTTTACAGTATACAGTCAAACCTTTTTTTCGTGCGAGGAATAGGGACAGCACAAAAAAATCGCACCAAACTTCGCGAGTAGCTATAAAAAATAGTTTTCGCAACACATTTAAAAAATCCTTTTTTATGCAGTGTATAAGAACCACATAAAAAAAGTCTCAAGTAGGACCGTTGCGAAAATCCCTCAGCATAGCTTAATTGAAAAACTCTTATGTTCGGACCGTAACGCAATCCCACCCTACAAATTGAGAAACTGTTTCTATACTTTTTTTTCAGTTACCCTGTCTGTAGTCGGCGACGACTGTTGTGACCCATGTACGTTTCGGTAGCCAGGTATACAAGATTTTTGGTCTAAATATGAAATTTTCATATACCGCACAAAAAAATCGAAGGGAAAAATCACAAAAAAAAGTCGCACAAATAAGAAATCGCACATAAAAGGTTCCCACAAAAACAGGTTTGAGTGTAGCTACATTCGTAGAATACGTCGCCTAATCGAGAAACAAGGTCTATATGTCGAGAAAGCTTCTTGCTTGGGAAGACATAGTATAAATTAAAAAACGGATTAAAATAACGTTGTTGAATGTGAGGAGGACAGACTTCGCTTTGCCTCTGCCTCGATGAACCAGCATTACCGGTTCATGTCCCGAGGTTTTCTGAAATTAAAAGTATTTAAAAATTTAGGAGAAAAAAGAGACGCGAGAACATTCACAGACTACCATAAAAAATTACTTTTCTTCACATAATTTTGGTGGTCTCGCTTCTGTAAAAGCAGTAGTTCAGTATTACATCAACGAAATTCTTCACAAGCCACTTTCTTTCATGAGCGCCGCATTATTATTCAACCGGCGAACGGAGGAAAAATGCACGAAGAAAAGATGACAGCCGGGGATAAACAAGTAGAAAAACCGGGTGAACCAGTAGAACACTTTATAAATTATTAGCTGTTTCGCAGACAAGCAGTTCTAAAGCTTCCATGAAGCGAGAAGGCATTTGAATAAAACATGCTAAGGGTTCAAGACTAATAGTATTTCAATGCAGTTTTCTAAGTCTGGAAAGCGTTTTAGATTTTTTTATTTATCTTTCCCCAATAATTGTGTGTTTTACAAGAGAATTACAATGAATTACGAGTAATCCGAGATTTCATCACATTTTGCTATAGGAATAAAACCAAAATTAAAAAAAAAAACAATAAAGAAAAACCAGCAATTCACAATAATTTCTGAAATTCCGAGAATACGAAACATTCCAAAAAGAACACAACATAGTATGTACTAAAAAACAAACATTCAATACAGACAAACCATGATGCCAGGTAGGTTTTATATAAAAAAAATAGTAAACGGTTGACTCTTTCCGTTAATAAAAGATTCCAAAAAAAAATTATTGAGCTATTGAGGGTTTTCTTTTATATGAAGCTCCCTCATCCCCCCCTTGATTTTTTTATATGAAGAAAACTAATGGTAGGTATTCCTGATTAAACATGCTACTAGCTGGAAATTATAAATTATACTTTTTGAAGATGGAGTGAAACAGTTTTCTTTCATTAGATAACAAAATTTAGCTGTTAATAGCTCTACCTCTTAATTTCTAATAGAATTATCCCAATATCAATATTGATTTATAGTATATGCAGCTTTTCCCAGATATGCATATGCTTATTAACATTAATTGGACATTTAAATTATACAAAAGAAAAATTGATGCTAGCATTAAAGTGGTAGTAAATAAAGCATCCTTTATAATACAGATGTGTAATAGTCCATTTTTAAACATTTACTCAAGAACTTCAAGATTAAAATTTCCTTTTTCAGCATAATGTTTAACAGCTTTGTATGCAGGCCTGACCAGAGGGGGCTGGGGTGGGTACGATTCCCCGGGGCCCAGGACCCAGAGATTTTCATATTGAGTACTAAGAAGGAATCATTTAAATATTTTGGAAATTAATTTGTTCACATGAAAGGCCAAATATGAATAAATTCCCAGTTTTCTAGGGGTAGATTTCCAAAAAAATTCTTTATTGTGAGAAGGTGATAATAATAATTCACTAAAATTACATGCATAAGATAAATCATTAAAAGGGTTAACTTCATTTCTGAAAAATCCCATCCCTGGGTGGCACTCAATTATGAACAATATCCAAAAATGAATTTAAAACATTTTATAAGGGTCAAATTTCCAAGTTTTAGTGCTTGTTACTCATGGTAATATCAAGAAAACGAAATTTTTAAGTTGAGCGAAATTCAAATCTTGCCTGGATATATTCTAAAAATAACATTAATCCTATTCAATGCATGCATGGGTAGAGGTACTTAAGAAAATTTTTACCCCCTCCCTCGAAATGAGTAGTATATGTATGTCAATGGGGGCCCGCTTCTCAACTTGGTCGCCGGGGGCCGGCTTGGCTCTCGGCGGCCTTGTTAATATGCACCATAGAATACTTAATAATATTATCCAAAAATGTTAATTAGTGAGTAATGAGAAGTAGTAATTAAAGCTAAGAAAATGAAAAAAAAAACAATAAAATGAACTGCTGATAGATGCAACAGAAATGAACATAAATCGTAAAAGAGATTTAATTAAAAAGCAATCTAAATTACTTAACAGCACTTTTATACATTTTACCCATTGTAGAAACATTAATCAAACTAAACTTAATCAATTCGACAACAATTCAGGTTTATTAACAAAAAATAGGAAATGCAGGAGTAAATGATATTAAAATATTACCTCTTTCAAAAGTGCCGGTAATATCAGAGGGAAATTCAAAGTGAGGCTGGAAAAAATGCTCTCGGGTAAGAACTCCATCTTCATTATCCAAAGAATGGGTCACACGAAAGGGAAAACGATGTCACTTTGCCGGTATTTTGGATTTTGCAGGATGCGAACACTTGATCATGCTCTTTTAGTAATCATAGCGCGTATAAAAGCGAAATTGAAGTTGCCGACATCAAAACATAGTTACGTCGCCAAGCGAGGGTTATCTCAGCGCCAACTCTTTTCGCCAAAGCTGCTTTCCCGCCGGGAACACCGGGAACCAATGAGTTGCCTTGAAAATAAAAACTTTCTTATTTGTGTTTTTTTTTTCTTATGTTATTGAGAACACGGATGGCTGGTTTGACATGGGGGGAAGGGAGGGATGGAAGGGATCCGGAGCAGTCGGAAGTATGAAATATCCTTTCGCTAATTAGAATATTTTTGTAGTAAAAGAAAACATCACATTAATGAAATAATAAAACTTTAGTTAGAGGACTGCCTTAGGTAGTCTCATGTAAATACCTTTATGTAGTCAATTTGATATTATCGTTTACAATTTAATCAGCAGATCATTACCATTGTGAATTAATAAAAACCATAATATTTTCAAAGAAATATTGGTGTTTTTTTTAACTCAAATAAACTTTTGATCAGTGTTAATTGTTAAGTAACACTAATCATACGCGAGACCTGACTTCACTTTAGAAGGACTATATACAGGGCGTTTCAGATTAGTGTTTTATATCATAACTTCTAGATTCTAGGGTATCATAACTTCAGGGCTATACTCTGGTCAAAATACACGAAAAAAAAGGTGAAAGTTCGGAAAAATTCGCCCAAAGCTGAAAATTGGTTCACACGTAGATGGCATCATTTGATATGGCAAAAGTCCCAGTGGGTGGATCCGATTTCCGATGTGTGCGATGAGAGAGAGGTTCGAAGTTCAATTTTTTTTTCGAAAATATCTTTAAAACGGCTCATGTTAAGGTAAATATGACACAAAAAAGTCAGAAAATGACAAAAGTAGTCGCAAAACTTTTCCTCTTAAATAACTATCGAAGTTACGTTTTTAATATAAATATATAGGGGAGAGTGTTTGGACAAAAATCACGTTTGGATTTTTCTAAGACAGGTAAAATCACATTTTGACCATTTAAAGTGCCCAACCTATAGTCCAGGGGTCGGCAACTGGCGGACCGCGGTCCGCATCCGGACCGCGTGAGGTTATTTCCCGGACCGCCAAAACGTTTTGAATTTCATTAAGTTGTATTTTTACACTACAAAAATCATTTTGACCCACTTTTTAAGGGTCAAATTTTTAAAAAATTCCCTGGGGGAAACCCCAGACCCCCATTTTTAATGTAAAAATTTCTAATAATATTAAATTTCACCATATAATTAAGCAGGTAGCGTACTCAAATTACATCTTTGTAAAAATTTATGTGTATTTGAAGAAAAGAATGAAAATTAGTAATAGCAACCTGTTTTTTCTCCGGACCTCGATGGAAATTTTCAAAATTCTTTGGACCTCCAGTAAAATTACTTGCCGACCCCTGCTATAGTCCAATAACCTTTGCAAATAGGGTAATATTTTTTATTAGCTCAAATCTTCAAAATTGGATTTTTAATTAATTTTAATAACTTGACTAAATTAGTGTCTATAGAGAACAACGTGCTCTCCCTATGGGCAGACTCAGTTGTTCCTTTGGACATCATTAAAAAGGGAAAATTTTTATTGAAAATAGCTGAAAATGAACATTTTATTGATGCATTACCTTTTAATAAACTATTTCAAGCATGTTTAAAATTGGAAATATATTTTTTAAAGTAATGTAGTTTTAGATCGTAAATGATCATTAAAACGAGGTTGATTGACAAAAGTCTAGATTTTTTAACAAAAATGCATAAATCACATGGGATTTTTAGATCGAAATTTGAGGTAATAGTTTCATCAATCATGCTGATTGATCTGATCACTTAACTGATCCAAAAAAAACATTTCGATCGATACTTAGTTGTGCAAGCATTTGGTCGTAATAACTTTCGCATATCTTCTTCTGAGGAAATTTTAAGTTTTTTGTAATCATCATACTTAAATGCGATATGGTGCTTAAGATTTTACACGATATTTTTCATCAAATGCAAAGTAGAATCAAAAATTTTAAAAAGTAGTTTAGATCACAAAATATTAAGATTTTTCATCTAAAAATCACTTGAAAATAATCGCCGACAAATAGATAACCATTTAGAATTAATTTTATATGCATTAAAATGTATTCACTTCAATGAAACCTGATTCAAAAACGCCGATTAGCTACAGAGACACCCACAAGAACGTGTCCGTATGTACAGCTCTTATGGTGTACATCAGGGGTTTTTGCATTCAAAATTCTATAAAAAATAAAAGAATTGAGATCTGACGATTTCTAATATCAAAAATAAAAAGTCAAAACCTCGGGGATTCGCCCCTTATGTCTCATTTTATCATATCATAATTAAAGGGGAAGAAAAATAATAATGTAGTAATGCACTAAAAAAAACTTTGAGCATCTAAAAACAGTAAATTTATTATATATTAAATTTAAATATTATTTTAAAGAGAAGATTTCACGTTAGCAACTAGATAGCATCTGTTTACATTCAAATGCGACCACAAATTCAAATTTCCATTTTTTCCCGAATTTTAAAACGCGGTGGCCGAAGGTACAACCGTCCTTAGGTACAGCACTCTCCGACTCTCCCCTATACAGTTAATTTCACAATAAAATGCCAAAGCGACATTTTTTATATACTACTTAAATAAACAACCATTTGAAATGTGACACGAAATCACAATAAATAGTCATGCATTATGCAAAAATAAGGATATTTCTTTATAGGATGTACCTAATTAACTTAATTACTCTTTGTCACCAAACTCGATCCATTGTTCCTGGCCAACGATTTACTTTCGATGGAACATATCGCCATTTTAGGTCCACCTTAATAATGGATTCAGTGACACAGGTTGAGCTTGAACAAAAAAAAACTTTTTGGTAGTTAGAACCCAAGAATCTTTTAAAAAATTATTTTACCAGTAAAAATTTATTATACAGTTAGATTTAATACAAGCATATTCCAAATATATTTCTATTATGCTGGCTGTGAAATGGTTTCTTTTATATGCATGTGGTTATCAATAATTTTCTATCAGGGGCGTCGCCGCAGAGGAGGACCCGTCCCCCCAATAATTAGGAACATTGTTTAGAAAAAATTTATTTTTAACTTTTGAGGAAAAACTGAAAATTTTCTGAATGTGTTTTTCCAACTTTTAATCATAAAGGACGGCCCCAATTTTCCACTAAACATAAGAGGCATAAAAGAGGGGGACGGGCTGCCCATGATTTAGAACACATGTTAATTTAGAATAGGTTGTTGAAGCCAGTGCTGAGTTTGGGAGACATTATTTCAACAAACAAAATTTTGTTTCGAGCAAAAAAAAATAGTAATAAGGCGAGCTCTTCTCCCCGAAAAAAAAATCCAACTTACAGCACTGATTGAAGCATAGAAATTTGATTTTGAAATTGCCTAATCATATACCCCTAAAAATGAGTTTGATCCTGTTTTAAAAGGTTTTATTAATTGATTCTCAAAGCCACCTTAAAATCGCTTTGGGGGGGCTTAAGCGAAATAAAAGATTTTTTTAAGGGAGAATAATCACAGTTTTGTCAAATCCCGATGTGGAGGAATCCTAAATCATTGGGTCCCCCCCCCAATTTTCAGGGACCGGCAACGCATGCTATTCTTACTTCCACATTATTCTTAACAAATAACAAAGTTAATACTTTTTGAAGAAGGATTGAATATTAATGAAAAAAAACGCAAAGTAACGTGTTCCCGCAATTTATCACAACCCTCAACAAAATTTTTTTTTAACTAAATAAACTGTGTAGGCCACAGCATGGTTGTAAAACAACAATTCGCGGCACTTGTGAAGAATGTTTACATTTGTAGTATACGAACACCCCCTTGCCACGCCTGTGAATTGATTGACAGCTATATCAACACGGAGGTGCCGACAAAAGTAATTAGTCTTGTCCCACGACTTGGGGGTGACCGCTGGACAGGAAGCTTTATCTACACGGGGTCTAGTGTCATGGCGACAGTGACATATTATCGGAAAATTTCTTTGAAACCGTGAACCTGAACCTAAGCAGATGTGCTAATTCCTGTTGCATCATTTTCTAAAAATGTCGCAAGTTTGTTTTAAGTAAAGCACCGTTTATACGTCTCTCATTTATACGTCTTTTACATTTATACGTCGTTTTCGCTAAGTCCCAATTCATTCAAATAATCAAAATTGTTTTCAATTATACGTCTTTTCATTTATGCGCCGTTTTACGTCGGTCCCTTGAAAGACGTATAAACGGTGCTTTACTGTATTTGTAGTGAACTTTTGAGTGAAAATTTAACCGTCTTGGTTGAGCGAGGTACTATGAAATCTTTGGTTACCACAAGTATAGAAAGAAATGATGGACATGAAGAATATCTGAGGAACATTTCATCCGTAGAGATCCATGTCGAATGTCGCAAAATGTACACTCGAAGGAATTCTATAATGAGGGATTCTCACGTTTTGAGATTAAATTCTATTAAAATAATAGATAAAAAACCATGAAGAATGACGTTTACATCAAGTATTTTCGTAGGGGGACATCCATAAATTACGTGAGGTCAAAAAGGGGGGGAGGGGTATGGAAAAATCTCACCAAGGGGGGAGAGGGGTCGTTTAAAATCTCCCGTCAACTTTTTAAGTTAGAAATTAAACGATTTTCTTAAGTATGAAAAAGGAATCATTCCCACAGATAAGATACTGTGGTGATTTTTAGGCGGAATAATGTCCTTTTCCCCAACTTAATTAATGATGGAAAAGTTTTAGGTGCTGTAAAGCACAAAATGCTAACGAATAGGATAGAAATTTTTTTAAAGGTTGTAGGTAAATATCACGTGTGGGGGAGGGGGGTCCAGCAAAATCTCACTAAATCTCACCAAGGAGGGAGGGGGGTCCAGATTTTTGAAAAAACATCTCACGTAATTTATGGATGTCCCCTAGCCTAGTTTCTGAGATATAAATTTTTAAAATTTCGTTTTTTGTTTGGGCGCTAAAACACTGTCGAATCACAAATCATGCGCTGTGATGTCACATCCAATAGAAGCCCGTATTATGATAACGTGACTTTTATGAATGTGATTTAGTTTCTGCTGGGGCTAGATATCATCATTGTGATAACTATTTTTTAAGGCCTATCAAAAATTCTCAATTCTCAAACACGGCGTTAATTATAAAACGTTAAAATAATACATAGAAAAATCCAAATAAGTGTATGATTTTCCCGACATGCTGTATTTGCCACCCCCTAATGACATGACAGATAGGACTCACTTTTGGCATATCACTTATTACAGACCTAGGTGGCATCCTTGTAAGACTTATAAGGATGCCACTTAGGTCTGTACCAATTTTCAGCTTTGTGCGAATTTTACGATGTTGAATGTCTATTTTGACTGGACTAGTAGGGCTAACCTAGAATTGCAATCCAACAGTCAGTACACAGCACAGTTTCCCTTAGTTGTGTTACCGAAATCCACCTAATTGAGGGTAAAAAAAGTATCAAAAGTTCTAGTTGGTGGATATTAGTGTGAATCTTCGTGTGTACCTCACTGGTACACCTGTTCCAAATCTGGCTATCCAATAAATCACCCATGAAAAAAGCAATTAACCTAGTGACGTTTGAAATGAAGTTCCTGATCATGATGATGTGACAAAGATACCTAGAGAATTAAAAAAAAGGAAACACTCATCCCTGAGTGAAGCTTATGTACCGAAAATTAAGCCTGTGCGGAAAAATCAGTGCGAAAACGCATGTAATCAAATATGAAAATCCATTTTCATAATTAAGCCTGTGCGGAAAAATCAGTGCGAAAACGCATGTAATCAAATATGAAAATCCATTTTCATAATTTAACATTTTGAGGCACATTTTTATTTTAACTCTCTCTTAAGCCGCGTTTACACCTAAGTTGACAACTTAAAGTTGTCAACTTTTGTTAAAAACATTGTTTGTGTGTGTGGAAAACTATTTCATTATCAAATTTACATTTTTTCCCGAATTTTAAAATGAGGTGGCTGAAGGTACAACCGTCCGTAGGTACAACACTCTCCCCTATTTATATATTTATCTTTGTCGTTGTGGCAACCTAATCATTACTATATTTACAATTAAAATATAAACTCGCTTTCAGAAACTTTTGCATTTATTTATTACAATAATAATTATTTTTATATCCTTTTGCAAGTTATATTATTTAGTAAAAGGTAACTTTTTTTTATAATGCCAAAACGCAAAACTAGATATGGCGGGGGAATGTTTTAGAAATAAAGATAAAAATCGAAAGTCAGAACATTCGTGTCATTGCTATGAAACTGACACAATTTCGATGTTTATTTGTTCTCATGAAGCAAAATTCTAAATTTTCGTGATGTTTACGATAATTACTACATTTTTCACAGACAATCAATGAAAATCATTACAAATTTTAAGAAAGTAAAATTTATTCCGGAGATGTTTCAGTGCTTCTGAATGGATCTGTGTGAGAAAAACATTACCTTGGGGAAATGGTAAAAGAAAGTTTACACTGCTTTATTACTAATTTTCTTGGAATTAAATGGCGATCCGCCAATTCATATTGCCATAAAGGAACTGTTAAAATTTCGCCGCTGAATGAATATTCCCCTTTTTTGAAAGAATACCCCAGAGAAGTAGTTCCCCAGTTTTAAGAATGTTGTTGGCGAGCGATAGCGAGCAGGGGGCGGTAGCTCCCTAGTGACCTAAATAATAACATACTAAAAATCGGACAAAATCGGTTCGCCGGAAGTTTAATTTTGTTTAAATTTTTAAAAAATGGCCGAAAAAAATTCAAAAAATCGAATTATAGTAATCGAGACTTATTATACATGTTTATAGGCTATTTTTCAGTGCTGAATACGAATATACCATTTAAATTTTAAAAAATTTAAATTTCAATTTTTAAAAATTAATTCAAAATTTGGAAAGTCGAAAAAATAAAAACATCGCTCAAAACCACAAAATAATTGCAAAAGAAGTAATTTAAACTGTTTTCAATTAGAAATGACTTAAATAATAACATACTAAAAATGGAAGAAAATCGGACTGTAAAAAGTATAATTTTTTTCAAATTTTCAATTTTTTTGGCCTTAAAAATCAACCTTTTTAAAAATTCTTGTTAAAAACGTTTGAGGCATTTACCAAGGTCATTTTTCCATGGATGTTGTAGGTATATACCTCTATAACCTAAAAAAACCACGATTGGTGATTAAATCATTAGTTAATTAATTAATTTATAAAAATTAACGTTGAAAATACAGGTAAAATCTTTCAATCAAGTAATACAGAACATATTTAGACCCTATTTTATAATAAATCATTTTAAAAATTAAATTTAAAAATCACAAAATAACCTTTTAAAAAATTTAAATTTTAAATTAATTTAAAAACTTTAAATCTCTTCTCTCTATTCTAAAAAAAAGTTTTTGGTGAACGGTTTCCAGAGAAAGGCTTTTTAATTACTGATCCGTATAACACATATTTGGTATCAAACTGTCCGGATTCTTTTGAAGATGTGCAAAGTGCCTTTAGAATTTCTAAAAAAAATCTCAATTTTAAAATACAGTCGAGTCCGCTTAATGTGATCGCATTTGTCCAAGATGAAACTGATAACATTATCCGATTGATAACAATAAGCGATTTCATATAAAAAACAGTAAACAGTGTAACTAGATTATTTGCTTTAAAATCAAAGTTATGTAATCGTAAATAATGGATTTGAAACAATCTCACACTATACATAGAAGGGAAAATATAAGAGTAGTCCAATCAATTAAAATAAATAATCGCTTACTTTGTATCTTTATTAAAGTAGAAGATTTTCTCCTTTTGCGCTTCATTATATCCTTTCATTTTAAAAATCACCTAAATTAATCTGAATTCCAGTAAACAAGAGAAAAGCAAAATCTCTTATCAGAGTGCAACTGTCTGATTTTTAGAAAAAAGAAGCGTCAGATGCCTTAGGGTGGGGCAGATGTTTACTTATAAAAATTTGACCTTCAAAAGGAAGCTCGAAAGTGGAAGTTTTTAGGGGATATGGACAAATTTTGATAACATTAAGCGGCGTGTTGATCCATAGTTGATCACATTAAACGATGAATTTTACATTAAAATAAATAGAAATGATCGGGACCTGTTGATTTCGATAACATTATCCGATTGATAACATTAACCGTGATCACATTAAGCGGATTCGACTGTATTTCCATTTTTTTAGATTTCGGATAAGGTCGCAGTTACAAAGCAAGAAACTATGAATTTTAAAACAATTGAAAACATATTTCACTGGTTTTTTAATATTCAAATAGATTAAATAATCATCTTTCTATT
Organism: Tetragnatha versicolor; assembly: GCA_024610705.1. NCBI lineage: Eukaryota > Metazoa > Arthropoda > Arachnida > Araneae > Tetragnathidae > Tetragnatha > Tetragnatha versicolor. The sequence goes on from JANDEH010000007.1 coordinate 52,311,129, forward strand.
TATAACACGAATTTAAAAATATATTTTGTGTTATTTTTAACAATATTTATATTTTTGTTGTTCACAAAGGGTTTAATTGTTGTTCAAACGGTTTTCATTATATTTTAAACTTATGTATAATTATATTATTTTTATTTTTTAAATAACAAATTAATATTTTTATATTTATCTTTGTAGTTGTGGCAACCTAATCATTACTATATTTACAATAAAATATACACTCGCTTTCGGAAATTTTGAATTTTGCATTTATTTTTTATATCCTTTTGCAAGTATGTTTTTTAAGGTAGTAAAATTTAACTCTTTATTTCATAATGACAAAACGCAAACAACTAAATAACACGGGTGAATGTTTTAGAAATAAGAATGAAAATGTTGGAAGTCTTGATATTTGGTGTCGTTGCTATGAAAATGACACAACTTCGAAGTTTGTTTCTCATGAAGATAAAATTCTAAATTTTCGCGATGTTTAAGATAATTACTACATTTTTAACAGTCAATCATTACAAATTTTAAGAAAGTTAAATTTATTCCTGAGATATTTCAATGCTTCCCTTAATGTATCTGTGAAAAAACATTACCTTAGGGAAATGGGTAAAAGAATGTTTACATTGCTTTGTTGTTAATTTTCTTGGGGTTCAATTCCGTTATAGTTCCCGCTAAATATCGCGGTGTCGCGAAAAAACCGTTCAAAACAAAAACCGTTCAGACGAAAACCGTTCAAAAAACAAAAAAACTCGTAGCTTTACACATGTAATAAATTTGATTGTTTTTTATTGAACGGTTTTTGCATTGAAAGGTTTTTTCGTATATCCATCAATATCGCCAATCTCTTTCGAACGCTCAATATTCAAATGTAAACCAATTTTTCTAATTTTTAATGATAAACTGAATAGTTATAGATCTAATTAAACACTTTAATCTATGAATTTGAAACAATTTAGCAATATTTATACTTTATAGTGTCCAAAAGAGATTAGTGATATTTAGCGGGAACTATAACGGAATTCAACCCCAAGAAAATTAACAACAGAGCAATGTAAACATTTTTTACCCATTTCCCTAAGGTAATGTGTTTTTCACAGATACATTAAGGGAAGCACTGAAACATTAAGGGAAGGTTCATATTTATCGGGAACTATATATGAACCTTTCTTGGAATTATAAAGCGATCCGCCAATTCATGTTACCATAAAGGAAATGATAAAATTCCACTACTGAATAAATATTCGCTATTTTTGAAAGAATACCACGGAGAAGTTCTACCCCTGTGTTAAGAATGTTTTATAAAGTGAGTAAGTGCAGTGAGCTGGGTTTTGTGGGGAATTGTGAAGCGGTCCAAAAGGTACTGCGTCAGCAGTTAACGGGGGTTGGCGAGCGATAGCGAGCAGGGGGCGGAAGCCCCCTAGTTTTTTTTTAATTTTTAATTTTGTAATATATGCATGGGATACATGCAACAACCTTCGTCCCTCTTTCGCTGGAAAAATTCCATATTAAAGACTCTCCCTCCGAAAAATCTACCATGGATGCATGGATCTACCATACCAGATTACTTCTGCGGTGCCATTTGACTTTTGATTTCGATTGCGGCTCTCGAGGACTTTTAGAAGTTGGAAACCCCTGCCCCCTGCTTTACAAGATCTGACGGAGCACCGTTGGGGGTGCCACTGTTTAAAGTTTAAAAAACGTTCTCTATAGAAGAAGTTCCTTGAAATTATGATCCAATTGAAAAGTCAATGCTTTTCTCCTTCCTCTTTGCAGTAGTTCCGTCTATTTGTGTGGAATTTCCCACGTCACGCGTCCAACTATGTCCCTGGATTCTCAGAGCCGTTGACAGCTCTCTCTTTTACCATCACAATCATTTGTCGACCTTTAAAATTCAGAATTTATTAACTTTTCGGCTTCCCGAAAATGGTTTTTACCTCTCTTATCTGCTGATAAGCGAAAGATGAGAGAATATAATATAATCCCTTCCTTCTCGAATTTCTAATTATATCCACGGACGGAGATAACATGAGAGCTGTTGAGAGTTTATCAATGGTAACCTTTTTTTTTCTTCAGAGATAAAAAGGATACGAGAGTTGGAATATCGGTTTAGCTTTTCAAATTGAGGGGGATGATAAGATCTGGAGCAAAAATCTTTTCTTGCGGTTTGAAGGAACCAGATAAAAGCTATTTACCATCCATAGGAGTGTCGAAAAGTTCAAGTGGGATGCGGGATACATTGTATTAAAACCAGATAAGGTTTTTTGGAAAAAAATATATATCCTGTTTCAGAAATGCCGAAAACGTGGAATCAAAGTATATGAATTATGATACTGCAATTGGTGTTTATGGAGATAAGTTTAGGGAGCAACGTATGATGTATATCCTGTAATCGAATTGACCCCTTAATTGCAATCGTTGCCACTTGAATCGTAAAAGTTATCTACATCATGTCTCAATAGTGAAAAATATGGAACAGATAGGATAGTAGAGGAAAGTTGTGTACCTTGGACCTAAGTGTATCTCTGCCTTACACTGTTTTTAGCTTAACTATTCAACCAAGGTATACACTACCATGTACACTAGTACACTGGAAAATCTACATTGATTTTTTTGCTAATTATGAACTCAAATACTTCAATTAAGATTCCGAAAAAATATTTGTTGTGTATGAAAGGCTAAAACACAGAGAAAAATCCTAACAGAGGGTTCAAAACGATATTTTCAAATTCTGGATGGGTTTGAGGGCGCCACGAGGAACTATAAATGATTGACAGAGACAAAGGCAGTACTTTTTGGTGACCAAACCTGTGATTGGCTGTGACGTGTTCATTCAATCTGCTATTTTCGAAGGAGAAGGAAAAATTTTTTTCACCCAATCAGGCTTTTTTCTCCGCCTCTTGTGATGTAGATGGAATCCTAGCGCCCCCAAACCCATCCAACTTTTCCATGTTTACTATTGATTTCGATTATTATCAGACTAAAAATTACTAATTTCAGACAAAATGTGTAAAATTTTAGCATGAAATGTCATATCTGTAAGTTTTCAGAATACCTTAATGAATCTTTGAATGTTATTAAATTTAGAAAAGAATATTTTAAAAACGTGAAAAAATTGTTTTATCTTAAAATAAGGCGACAATTGGTCATTGTGATTGGATGCATAACAAGTTGTTTGACAGACTTCCTTTGTAACTGCGATGCGACCTTATCCATTATCCAAAAAATGGAAACATTTTAAATTTGAAAATTTTTTAGAAATTCTAATAGCATAATTGCACATCCTCAAAGAAACCGAATTGTTTGATACCAAAAATGTGTTATACGGATCAGTAAACCGTTCACCAAAAACTTTTTTCTAGAACAGAGATAGTATATTTTTTAAATTTGCGCTAAAATAAACTTGTTCAACAATTCTATAGCTTTATAGTTATTTTCATCTCAATTCAAAATACTACAATTAATTAAGTAATCTTCCCTTCAGTATTTTGTCTGAAAATAATGTTCTGTTAGCTAAGAAGATAACTATCACATATCTATTCAATAAAAAGTTTGACATCCAAGCACTCAATTGCCAAATTTTTCAAAATGAACGTAATAAATCAATATAAAAACTGTAGTCTAATAATTACCTTTACATCTCCTACTTTACTTGTGGTCCTGACTGAAGGCAAAAACATCTTTTCATATGTTCCATTTAACAGTCATTCAAAGACGTCTTGAGCTAAACAAATCACAATTTGATCCTTTTTTTAGACTTCATGTTGCATGTTGTTAAGAATTGAGAGATTCCAAGACCCTCTATATAAAGGCCTCCCAACTCGGCCGTGCAACGTCATAACTTTCACTCATCTTTGACGTCACTCCATAGACTTAACATGGCAATTTTCACCCACGTCTGACGTCATCACCCGGAGTTGGATGGCCAATTAGGGTGGTCACAAGTTACAAGGGGAAAAATTTTTTTCAACTTTTTTTAGGTCTTACCCCCCTAAAATGTGCCAATAGGCTAAAAAATGAGATAGGCCAAGTTTTAGCTCAATCCGATAATATTAACCCGTGCCTCATCGAGGTCTAAGTTCAGAAAAACAGCGATTTTTTACAAAAAATCGTAGTTTTGGCCCCATAAAACTGGAACCGTTTGTCCCAGAAATCTGGTTAGGGTGTCATTTGATAGGAAATTTCATACACTTTAACTCTGAAGTTACGGAATTTTATTTACTAAAACGGATGGGGTGCTATTTAGCATTTTCATAGTAAAGGTCCGTGAAAAAGCGACTTCATTGCTAGAAACCTAGAACATTACAATTTACAATGTCAATAAAAACTTTATCCTCCGGGCTTTTTCTATTACTTTTGGTCCCAATAGATAGTAAATGAGTTTTTAAACCCCCTAAGGGAATTCTAGGGTATAATTTCAAACCCCCTAGTGTTTGAAAAAAAGGAAAAAAATATAATATTTTTTAAAAAATTTTCAACACGCATTTTGGGACTGATAATGTAATAAAATTGGTCCAAATATATTATTAAGAGCTTAATTAGATAGAATACCAATGGTATAGGGCCTTAACCTTTCCCTATAACCCCTATAATCTAAGCAAAAGAAGCGCGACTGCGAGGTTTTGCTAAACAAAGGGTTTAATGCCCGTTAAAGTGATAAACAAAGCTAAATTACAAAATGTTCACAAAAACCTCTAGAGATATGTCATTTGGTGTCAGAAATGACGTTTGAGATTATATATGTGGGTAAAATTATAATAAAAGCGTCCTTCCGACTCTAAATGTTAAAAAATCCTATTTCTACTCAAGTTATATGTTTTCAGCTAAAAGTGATCTTAGAAAAATGTATAAATTTATTTATTTTAATATACCCCAAAATTCCTTTACCTATCATTCAAGGAAAATAACCTTTTTGAAAGGTATGCTATTGTAAATGATTTCAAAAATTTTCTTTCTGTTACTACACATGGTGAGAAGGAAGAAAATTTTACCAAGTGATTTTTAAAAAATTGTTTTAAAAGTTTTTGGATAATTATAATGATTTTCTATAAATTGGGTTTATTCAACTTTAGGTTTAGGACAGTAACTTGGTTGCCCTTAAAAAATCCAGTGAAAACTACAGAGAATACAATGTTGGAGTGTCTTTAAGTATATTTTTCCGAGAAACCTTGTTTATGGTTTTTTTACAAAAATTAATTATGAGAATCATAGAAACATTTACTGTGAAATCAAAAATATTTTTTAATATTTCATTAACTTACATGATATTTTGTCTCCTTTCACACAGGTGTAAACACAATTGACAAATAAAGAACAAAATATAGATTATAGATCAAACATATAATGAAACATTATTATACTTTTCAAGAAACTAGTTTTCCTTGAATGATAGGCAAATGAATTTTGAGGTACATTAAAATCAATTTATACATTTTTCTAAGATCACTTTTAGCTGAAAACATGTAACTTTGGTAGAAATAGGATTTTTTTAACATTTAGAGTCGGAAGGACGCTTTTATTATAATTTTACCCACATATATAATCTCAAACGTCTTTTCTGACACCAAATGACATATCTCTAGAGGTTTTTGTGAACATTTTGTAATTTAGCCTTGTTTATCACTTTAACGGGCATTAAACCCTTTGTTTAGCAAAACTTCGCAGTCGCGCTTCTTTCGCTTAGATTTATAGGGGTTATAGGGAAAGGTTCAGGCCCTATACCGTTGGTATTCTATCTAATTAAGCTCTTAATAATGTATTTGGACCAACTTTATCACATTCTCAGTCCCAAAATGCGTGTTTAAAAATAAAAAAAAATTATATATATTTTCCTTTTTTCAAACACTAGGAGGTTTGAAATTATGCCCTATTCCCTTAGGGGGTTTAAAAACTCATTTACTATCTATTGGGACCAAAAGTAATAGAAAAAGCCCGGAGGATAAAGTTTTTTTGTGACATTGTAATGTTCTAGTTTTCTAGCAATGAAGTCGCTTTTTCACGGACCTTTACTAGGAAAATGCTAAATAGCTCCCCATCCGTTTTAGCAAATAAAATTCCGTAACTTCAGAGTTAAAGTGTATGAAATTTCCTATCAAATGACACCCTAACCAGATTTCTGGGACAAACGGTTCCAGTTTTATGGGGCGAAAACTACGATTTTATGTTGAAAATCGCTGTTTTTCTGAACTTTGACCTCGATGAGGCACGGGTTAATATTATCGGATTGAGCTGAAACTTGGCCAATCTCATTTTTTAGCCTATTGGCACATTTTAGGGGGGTAAGGCCTAAGAATTTCGAAAGTTGATTTTTTGTAACCACCCTAATGGCCATGTATATAGAGGGTTGGTTGGTTGGTTTTTACTGGTTTTGCTCTCGATTTCGATCGCTTATACCAGTGGTGCCCAACCTTTTTTTTCACGAGGGCCAATTTGCTAATGAAAATTTATCTCGCGGGCCACTCAAAAAACACGTTTAAGGATTTTTCTAAACATAAAGAAAAATTACCCGTTTTCAATAAGTTTGCATCGGTTTTGAGCATACTAGTTCTTGTAAATTTGGCTCCAAATTTGTAACACTTATCCTTAAAACTGAATTAAGATGATTATCTGTAAGTCGAGATCGAGCATTAGTTTTTGTTCTTTTCAGAACAGATAATGTTTGTTCTCAAACACAGTTTGTTCACAGTATCCTTACATATAAGACACAACGGTTTATTTTCTTGCTGAATGAAGAAATATGAATTTGCCCACTTTTCTTGAAAGTTTCGGCATTCCGAGTGAATCTCCAACTCTTTACGATCGGACATCTTTTTGAAGTTTGGTTCTAAAACATCCTTATAAACTGAATTCAAATGGCTAACTGATACTGAAAAATATTTATCTAATGACAAATTGCCCGTATCTAGAAAAACCCAAAACAGAGAAGTAAAGAAAAAAATTTTTACTGGATGGTGAATTCCTTTTTTACCATCCTTTTTTTTAGATGGAAGTGTCATAATGTCTCGCACACGAATTCGTGGTTTTCTTGGAAGATTTCTGAAAGTGTTTTTTGTTTTTAAGATTTAACGAGTCCGCGGGCCACGCCACATGGATCAGCCTCGCGGGCCACATTTGGCCCGCGGGCCGTAGGTTGGGCACCACTGGCTTATACCAGTGTTCCTTTTTTTTCTTCCTTATTTTAAAATCTTTTTATCGAGTGGAGGAACTCCAGGATGGATTTTGCTTTCTTTTTCCCTTGGTCTTCAAAAGATATTAGCCACTTGAAGGATAACGGAATGCATCCCATTTTCTGTCTCAGTCTTTGTCTTTCTTTCTCATAGTTGGGGCATGAAAAAAGAATGTGCTCTATATCTTCCTTGATATTACCGCATCTGCAGCTTGCATCATTTCTTAGATTGCATTTTTCTAATGTAGCATTTGTTGGCAGGGTTCTTGTTTTTAATCTGGTTAGGATTACCTCATCTCTCCTATTTTTTGTCAGATTAAAGATTTTTTGTTTTTCTAAACCTGAATTTATTGATAGGATTTCCCTATAGTATTTGCTGTTATTATACTCCTCTTTTTTCTCTTTCTATTTTCTTTGCCTTTTGAATTATATCCTCTGGGGATATCCAATTTACAATTCTCCCTTTCTTTAATGCTCTTTTTGCCTCCTCATCTGCCATTTCATTTATTTTTAATCCTATATGGGCCGGAATCCATATGATTTTAAGTTTTGAGCATGCTTTTGATGCTTTTTCAATAATTTTTGCTAATTTTAGAATGATAGTAGGGGATTTTATCTCTACTCCTTTTTTTAGGGCCTCCAGGACTGATAGACTGTCTGAAAAAATAAAATATTCTTCTCTATGTTTTACATATTTGCTAATTGCTATAATTATAGCTGTTGCTTCGCCGGTAAATATGGAATTTATTTTTGATATTGTTCCACTTAGTTTGGTTCCCTTTTTGTGGTTCACTACTGCTACTGAACAGGCTTCTTCGTTTTTGGATGCATCCGTAGATATTATTGTTGCGTTTTTTCCTTCAGTCTTCAGGAATTCTTCCAGTTGGTCTTTGAGGCCCTCATGTACATTGTTTTTGGGTGTTTGAAATTGTAGCTCATCAGTATAGATTTCCACGTTTTCCATTTTTCCCATTTCTACCGGGTGGCATGCTTGTAGCACATCTCCTTTGTCTATCATCATCTCTTTATATTTCATTTCGGTCACCAGTCCAAAAGGGTTTCTCTGGAATACATTGTTTGAGCATTTCTCATTTATGCTCTTAATCTGTTGGAGGTTTGGAGATTGGTTTTTTAGAAGTTTGATATGTAATCCAAAATTTCTCAGCTCCAGTCTTGAGGTTAAATCTTGTTGTCCTGCTTCTTGGTATAATATGGGCAATGGTGTCCACTTAGGGAGACCCGTAGCCAACCTTAGCATCGAGTTGTAGACAGTTTCCAAAGTTTTCTTATTTGCTTTCGTTGTGCTTGAGATGATGTGTGGGGCGTAGTATAAAATGCTTCTAATGCACTCATTTGCAATTTTTAGGAGATGGTTTCCTCTCACACCCCATCCAATTCCTCCGATTGCCCTTAATATATTCATTTGTTTTAAGGCTTTCTCTTTGGTTTTTTCTATGTGGGTTTTGAAAGTTAGGTTTGATGAGAACCAGATCCCTAGGATTTTGACTGTGGATGTCCAAGGAATGATCTCTCCTTTTACCGTCACATCGAAGTGTGTTTTTTCTCTTTTGTTGGAGAAATCAATTATGTTACTTTTGCTTGTTTGGATTTCCATCTTCCATTCGTTGCACCAATTTTCGATATTTTTTATGGTTTCTTGACAGTTTGCCTTCAAAGTTTCCCGGGACTCAGCTGTGATAATTAAGTTTACATCATCTGCGAACACTACCGCTTGTGTGTGACTTGGAATTTTCTCAAATATGTCTCTCATGTAGATCGTGAAAAGTACAGGACTTATCACACTACCTTGTGGTACTCCCCTTCCCCTATTTATGACTTTCTCCGCCGATATTGTATTTCTCCATTTGACTTTGGCTCTTCGGTCCTGAGTGAAATCTTCTATCCATTTTACCGTCAGTCCTGACAGACCTATTGCCATGCATTTCAAAACCAGGCCATCCAGCCATACTGAGTCGTATGCTTCTCTTAAGTCTAGAGTTATTAACGTCACGTGTTTCTTCTCTGTTCTGGCTTTTAAAACCGTTGTATAGATTGCTGTTTGAGCTTCTTCGCAGCCTTTTCTTGGGATGAAGCCAAAATGAAATGGATTTAAGCTTTTGTTTTCCATGATGTAGTTTGTTATTCTTTTCGTGATGAGTTTCTCTAGAATTTTGCTAAGGACTGAGGTTAGTGCAATAGGTCTATAAGAACTTATATCTTCTGGGTTTTTATTTAATTTCTTGATAGGTATTATTATTGATGATTTGAAGCTTTTTGGGACTTCGCCTTTTTCCCATAGCTTGTTGAATAGTTTCAAAATTTTATTTAGGTTCTCTTCTGATAATTGTTTTATCATTTTTGTAGTGATCCCATCTGGGCCGGGAGTTCTGTTTTTCATATTCTTTATTATTTTGTAGAATTCATTTTTGTCGAAATCCCCTTTTAATTTGTCTTCTCCGTTGTTTAGGTCGCTTGGGATTTTATTTTGATTTGTCATCTTTGCAAATTTCAGGATGAAAGCGTTTGCTTGACTTAGTTTCGATGTTAAAGTGAAGTTTCCAATTCTTATGATACAGTTTGAATTTATTGTTTCTTGGTTTATTTGATTTTTTGATTTTATGTTTTTTAGGATTTTATATATGTTCTTGTTTTCCCCTGCTTCGGCGCATACGTTGTTCCAGTACTCTTTGCTCAGGTATCTAATCAGTCTTCTTAGTCTTGCTGTTGTTTTTTTATATTCCAGCCATTCTGACCCGTTTACTTTTTTTTGGCCTGTTTTAAGAGGTATTTTTTCTTTTTTTTTCAGTGCTGTGCACTTCAAGTTCCAGTATGGAGGCGATTCTTCAAGTTTTATTAGTTTTTTCACTTCACATGATTTTACTGATTCTTTAAACCCTTTTTCGATGTCACTGATGTTGTTTATATGTTTGTGATTCGTTGAAGGATTCATTTACTTTGAGCTTGAAGTTTCCCCAATGGATTTTTTTATGGTTCGGTTTCCCCTGCATCTCGTCGCTGGTTTTATGAGTATGGGGTGATGGTCACTGTCAAAAAGATCGTCCATTACAATTGCTTCGGTTGATAATCCTAGTGTTTTTGTGCATAACGTAAGGTCAATTAATGATCCCTGTTTTCCCATTGATATGTGGGTTTTTTGGTTTAGGTTTAAGATGACTAGTTCATTTTCAACAACCCAGTCCATGAATTTGTCTGCATCCCTGGATTTCTTTTTGCTTCCTAAGGTTGGGTGATGTACGTTAAAGTCCCCCACAATAAAACTATCTTGCTGTAGTTGTTGGGAAACATATTGGAGCCAATCATCGTTGAAGTGTCCCTTTGGTGAGTATATATTGATGAACTTGATCAATTTTTTTTCAATGTAAACTTTAGTTATTTGTAGTTCGTTTTCTGACGGGGGAGGGTGAATTATTTCTTTCTGTGAGGGTAGGCTTTTCTGTACTGCTGGTATATAGAGGGTCTTGGAGATTCCCATTCTAGTTAATGCATAATTTCAATGCTGCCATTCGTAAAAATTGCTATAAAAACTTTGGATGAAATTAAAAAAACTATTGATATTTTCTTTTTTAAAAATTACCATAAATGAGTCCTATTTTTCTGTCTGCGAAAACAAAAATTTGGTAGAAGAGCGTCTATTTGGCATGGTTACAAGGATTTTTCTGTATTTTTGACCACGCACCACGCTTTCACTGCTTTGAAGGAATGGAACCACTGGAATATATAGTGGTGCTGCCATCTATACATAGAATAGAAAAACAATTGTGGGTCATTCCATGCCATTGCCAAATCATCCAGCCAAAACCCAATTTGATACCCTAGGTTCTCAGACTTTCATGAAATTTTTTTCGTCTTTATCGTGGTTAAAAAGTCGTCTAAACACGAAAAAAATGTTTTTCATAGTGTCTTACAAAAACGCATGTAGCACAAATATCTATGAATATTTTCTTATAAACTATTCCTTAATAGAAAGAAGAGTAAGTTTGCTTTCAAACAGTGAAAAAAATCAGTGGGATTTGGGGTTTAAAGCAAGACCCTCTATATACATGGCCACCCAACTCCGGACGATGACGTCAAACGTGAGTGAAAATTGCCATGTTAAGTCTATGGAGTGACGTCAAAGATGAGTGAAAGTTATGACCACCTTAACTTCTGGTGGGCCAATAAAGAAAAAACAACACAAAACTGGAGACGCTACTCCCAATAAATCCTTAAATTACGTGAGGGTTTTTTTTCAAATTTTGGACTCCCTCCCATCTGGTCAGATTGAGATTTTGCTGGACGCCCCCCCTCCCCCTCAAATTCTTATGAGAGATTTTCTCTATCTCTCTCAATCTCAAACTAATTAATTTCTTTGATATATTCTATTTTCGTCTTATTGGCATTACACTTAAAATACACATTGCACACGTTTTTATACAAAAACTGCATGTCGAAAGCAAATAGATAGTCTTCTTAGCTTGTAATTTATCATGATTGACTGAGACTGACTAATAACACTGTTCAACAAATTTGACCTTAAAAATTTTTTCCTTGATGAAAATAGTCATCTCTTATAGATTTTGGGTCGCTGAATACGAAAATCACCATTACAATTTTCAATTGACTCAGGATTTTCGGGGAACAGCCCCTCCCCCTTTTTACGTTTTCGACGACTTTATAACTTTAAACTCGATTTTCAGGGTCAAAAAGCATTCTTCAAATTGCCTCCCAGGTAACGAAAAAAGTTCAAATTAATAAAATATGATAAATTTATAACAAATGGATAGGTTTAAGGGGTAATTACCCCCCTAAAAATACAAAAAATAGCTTAAATTATAGAGGTTTCTATACTCTATTTTTTCCTCTTATTTTTTACGAATTTCCCGTTTGAAGGGTCCTAACCCTTTCCCAAGGACCCAAATTTGATGAAAATATGCAGCAATAATTTTTACTAAAAGCGGCTGAGGTGTTAGCCTCCCAGAAGCCCCCGCGGAACAGTTCGGAAGAATTCCAGAATCGCGAAGGCGCTCGCGAGCTCAGGAATTAATATTGATGATTTTGAAAATATTACAAATAACGTTTTTCTTATATTTTGGGTCTATCCTAAGTAGAAACTCTTCAGTTCTTTAAAAACTGACTGGTTTTAGGGAGTGAGGATTCCATGTTTCAAGATGTATATAGATGCACAGCTGAGGATAACAATTAGGGGGCATCCCCTTAAAAACTGAGGGTGGTGGTGGAAAACAGGTGTCATATTTGAATTCAGCTTATCATTTTACACAAGAATCAGCTGAAATTCAGTTAGTGGCTTCAATTTTTTTTGTACAGCAGTTTAACTCTAAGTGCGACATTGAACCCTTCCGTTGGTGCTTTGGGGGCGCTCTCACCTCAACCGCTTTTAGTAAAAACCATTTCTGCATATTGCCTTCAAATTTGTGTCCTTGGGGAAGGGTTAGGACCCTTCAAACGTGAATTGCGTAAAAAATAAGAGGAAAAAATAGCGTATTAAAACCTCTATAATTTTTAGCTAATTTTTTGCATTCTTAGGGGGGTAATTATACCTTAAACCTATCCATTTGTTATAAATTTATCAAATTTTATTAATTTCAACCTTTCTTGTCCCCCGAAGGCCAATTTGAAGATTAAAGCAATGCTTTTTGACCCTGAAAATCGAGTTTAAATCTATAAAGTCGTCGAAAAACGTAAAAAGGGGGAGGGGCTGTTCCCCGAAAATCCCGAGTCAATTGAGAATTTTAATGGTGATTTTCGTATTCAGCGACCCAAAATCTATAAGAAATGACTATTTTCATCAAGGAAATTTTTTCATTGTTGAACAGTGTAATTCGCTGCTTTGACTATCTGCACATTTTTTCTTACCTTGTGCTAAAAATGTAAAAGAAAACATATTTTAAGGGGACACATACCTTTTAAAAGTCCAAAATGGAGGGGATAAATGGTCATTTCTAAAGGGCTGATATTTTTTAAATATTGCATAGGTACCTGGATTAGATATCAGGTGATGATAAATCAAATATTCTTTTATTGAAAATTTGTTCAACTAAAAAAAATTATTTTTTTATTAAATAGAGGTAATTTTTAAGTCCATTTTTTACTCAGCGAAGCTTTTTGACATAAATAACTAATATTTTTACCCAATTTTTTTTTCTGGAGAAAGAGATGTATATACAGGGTGTATCTGAAATGGTGCAACAAACTTTCGGGGATGATAGTACTCATCAAGACGAACAAGAATTGGTATAGAAAGGGGGGTCCCAGACCAAATCCCAGGGAGTTAAAAATGGAGCGACACCCCAAAAAAATCATTGAAAAATTCAATTTGTAGAATAACTACTATTGGTAAAAACTTAATTATGGTCTCAAAAATTGTGGTTTAATATGATCTTTAAAATTATCTCAAAAGTCTTCACTTTAAAATTTGTTCCATGATGAAAAAAGTTAAAAAACCTCAAAAAAATGTGGAAATTCTACCAAAACCACATTTTGTATTTCGAAATCCTTTCTTTTGATTTTATAATCTGAAAGATCATAGTTGTAAACCCTTAAGTCCAAAGTTTGACGTAAAAACAATCAATATTAAACGCTTGAGATCCTGTTAAAGTTTGTTTTTTGTGTGCGCAAACGTGTTTCCTCTAGCCGTTTTCAAAATGGCAGTTGCCGGATGCAAAAAACGGGCTTAAACCATGCTTTAACAGGCTCTCTAGCATTTAATATTGATGGTTTTTACGTGACACTTTGGAGTTAAGGGTTTTCGACTATGATCTTTCAGATTATTAAATCAAACAAAAGGATTTCGAAATAAAAAATAAAGTTTTGGCAGAGTTTTCACATTTTTTTGTGGTTTTTTAACTTTTTTCATAATTAAACAAATTTTAAAGTGAAGACTTTTGAAATAATTTTTAAGATCATATTAAACCACAATTTTTGAGACCATAATTAAGTTTTTACCAATAGTAGTTATTCTACAAATTGAATTTTTCAATGATTTTTTTGGGGTGTCGCTCCATTTTTAACTCCCTGGGATTTGGTTTGGGACCCCCTTTCTATACCGATTCTTGTTCGTCTTGATGAGTACTATCATCCCTGAAAGTTTGTTGCACCATTTCAGATACACCCTGTATAATCTTTAAATTAATGAAGCAAGAAATCTCTATGTTAAATATCAAAACAGTAATAAAATACAGGGTGTCCCAAAACGACCGCATTAACTCTGCACAGCTAGATTCCTCGTTGAGAGTACATAAAAACTACCCAAAGAAGCGTTTCTGTACGATCCATAGTTTATGAGAAAAATACGAAAAACAAAGTATGACGTCTCTGACGGTGCAAGAAAAAAACGCTTTATTGAACATATCATACAATTGTATATGTAATTATTGCATTATGCACAATTTAAAGCAGATGTTCAAAGTGGCCGTATGGGGCCATCTAAAGGAACTGGTGTTGGTGTATCGAGACTAGTGACAACACAAGTGGACTTAGTTGCTCGTCTGCTTGAACTTCATTAGACCCCGCGATGCTGCGTATTAACATTCTCTTTCCCCAATAGAGAAAAAATAGAAGAAAAATTTATTTTCATCTCCCGTAAAAGAGAATGAATAATTTATATTATTCATTAAAAAATAATTTTTTCGTTGAACATATTTTCAATAAAAGAATGTTTGATTAATCATATCACCTGAAATCTAATCCAGTATGTAAAATTTAAAAATAACAGCCCTTTAGCAATGACCATTTTTAAAATGTATGTGTCCCCTTAAACGACTCCCCCAGGTGAGATCTGGTGAGGTTTTGTTAGACCCCCTCTCCCCTGTTTGACCTCCCGTAATTAATGTAACTCCCCTTACTTAAATTTTCATCCCTTTTGAAATTATTTCAGAACGTTTCGGTTTTTTTTGCTGTATCACATCTCTCAAAGATGCTTAATGGGAATTCCTGCTCACCCATATGATACAATTTAAGAAGCTTAATACTCTGAGAGGAAATCAGACTGAATCACAGACATCGGTTTCCACCGGATTTCCACCTTGGGAAAAAACAGTTTCTTTGCCGGAAACTGTTGTATATTCCCCCTTTCTTGAGAATTTTAACGGAAAATAATATCTAATCTAAACATCTCTGGTGTCTAGGACAGCATATAAATAAGAAATAAAAAAAGTAAAAAAAAGATTTTTTAAAAAACGCTTTTATTGAAGTGTTCTAAAAGGTCAAAAATAATTATTTCGGTTTGACAAATAATTTATTGGGAAGTAGAAAATACCTTTTTGGTAAGTAAATAATAACTGATTTTCTAATTACTAAAAATAAAAGCGTGGGCGCTAGTAATTTATATATATTTTTTAATTCAAAATTTTGTTTATTTATTTTTTAAAATTTGTACAAATTCACCTGAAGGTAAGGATCCGTATATGTAAATTCAAGTTCAGTAACACTAACATCTATGCCGAACGAGGGTTCGGACCCCAGACGTACGGCTTTGCAGTCAGATGCTCACCACTAGGCCAATACGTCGGCATTTATGTATAATTTTACATAGAACATAGAATAAACAAGTTAGAATAAATAGTGAATGAAGAATTACTAGCGCCCACGCTTTTATTTTTAGTAATTAGAAAATCAGTTATTATTTACTTACCAAAAAGGTATTTTCTACTTCCCAATAAATTATTTGTCAAACCGAAATAATTATTTTTGACCTTTTAGAACACTTCAATAAAAGCGTTTTTTAAAAAATCTTTTTTTTACTTTTTTTATTTTCTACTTTTTAGTCATGGTATTTTTTTTAACAAAAACTCACAAGAAAAAATGTATTTATTTCAACCATATTTAATCTGATGTTAGAATGGAATTTTAGTTTTCTACAATATGATGGTGAAATATAACATCGGCTCACTCGCTGATAAAATCCGTCCATATCAAAAAGATTCACAAGAAAAAGAAAAAAAAGCATCCCATTCAGACTTTTCAGTAGTCCATAAATTATAAAAGTAGCGTATTTTTCTGCTCTCGCGATGGGCACCAATTTTCGGCAATTTCTCGCTCTTCTGGCGATTTCTTTCTCGCGGTTATTATCTTAAATCGCTAATTATCTTAATTGTTAATTGGAAGGTAAGAAATCACGTTTTGAAGATAAAATATTGCAGTGATATACCTAATATATTATCTTACTGGTTTTGGGAGCCATTGGCTTCACGGAAGTGTCTCAAATTTGAATTAAAAGGATAACTAAAAACACTCGTTAATTACCTTAATTACGGAGGTTTTGACTAGTTGATTATTGAATATTGCATTGTCATCGAGTTTCCACCACGGTGCAAAGTTTCAGAACTTTATATCGTTTGGAAGTGCCTGAAATATTATGTACAAGCATCCAGAAAGAAAAAAGTGATTAATCGTCCATTGTAATTACTGGGCAATTCTCGTTTTGACTTTTGAATATGATGAAGTTATGCCTTATACAACATTGTGCACGGTTTAGGGAGAATAGCCCCTTGGGAAAGGTCTCAAAATCTGGTTTTTCTGTTAATTAAAAATACTCGTTAATTAACTTAATCCTTTGGTTGTTTGACTAGAGAATGGTTGGATATTGGAGTGTTATGAGTTTACACCTATGTTCAAAGTTTCGGGGCCCTAACATATCGGGAAGTGCCCGAAAATCGAGTTTTAAAATTCCTCCCGTAAAACGCCGCCAAAAGCAAGTAGAATAAAAGCGTTTAAAAATGGCGTTCATTGTACTTTACTCGCTTGCCCTACACTTTAGCTGCGTTCTTAACCAATACCATCATGATGTCTGTGAATTATTTGGGACTCTTCTTTGTGATTTGTTTGATTCTGGCATCGGGTAAGTTTGCATTCCATACTAAGCAGATTACCGCTATTGTGAACCCTAGGGATACGGATAATGAACTTTTAACTATTAATGAACTGTTTGCCAATCCCTATTTAAAAACCATTTAACTTACATTATTTTGTATCCTTATTGTGAACTGCTGTGAGACATGAAATTTCGTTTATAGTTACCAAAATTTACAAATCGCGGATTATTAAAATTTACAAATCGTGGATATTTTTCAGATTTTACAAGAAATTGATCATAAATTTCAAAAGATAGCACATAAATTAACATTGAACTTCCATTCTATAATAAATAAATTATTATTTGCCGCATTAAATAATAACTTCAATTCGTCACCGATTCATTTCAAACATCCAAACTTTATTAATTGAACAAAGGAAAACATTTAGGAAGGAAATACGTTTTATCAACAAAAATTTAAAGGAGACAGTAAAATTAATGTTCTTTCGTAGAATAAGTTTTATTAAACCCACTAGGGAGCTACCGCCCCCTGCTCGCTATCGCTCGCCAACCCCCGTTAACTGCTGGTCTGCTGACGCTGATACTTAAGGATCCCTTTGCCATCCTCACAAAACACAGCTCACAGCACTTACTTATTTTATAAAACATTCTTAAAACAGGGGTTAACTACTTCTCTGGGGTATTCTTTCAAAAAAGGGGAATATTCATTCAGCGGCGAAATTTTAACAGTTCCTTTATGGCAATATGAATTGGCGGATAGCCATTTAATTCCAAGAAAATTAGTAACAAAGCAGTGTAAACTTTCTTTTACCATTTCCCCAAGGAAATTTTTTTCTCACACAGATCCATTCAGAAGCACTGAAACATCTCCGGAATAAATTTTACTTTCTTAAAATTTGTAATGATTTTCATTGATTGTCTGTGAAAAATGTAGTAATTATCGTAAACATCACGAAAATTTAGAATTTTGCTTCATGAGAACAAATAAACATCGAAATAGTGTCAGTTTCATAGCAATGACACGAATGTTCTGACTTTCGATTTTTATCTTTATTTCTAAAACATTCCCCCGCCATATCTAGTTTTGCGTTTTGGCGTTATAAAAAAAAGTTACCTTTTACTACCTTAAAAAACATACCTGCAAAAGGATATAAAAATAATTATTATTGTAATAAATAAATGCAAAAGTTCAAAATTTCTGAAAGCGAGTTTATATTTTATTGTAAATATAGTAATGATTAGGTTGCCACAACGACAAAGATAAATATATAAATATGAATTAATTATTTAAAAATAAAAGATAAATTAATTATACATTAGTTTTAAATATAATTAAAATCGTTTGAACAGCAAAAATATAAATATTGTTAAAAAGAATCCAATATATATTTTTTAAATTAGTGTGATAAATAGAAAGATGATTATTTAATGTATTTGAATGTTAAAAAACCAGTGAAATATATTTTCAATTGTTTTAAAATTCATAGTTTCTTGCTTTGTACCTGCGACCTTATCCGAAATCTAAAAAAATGGAAATATTTTAAAATTAAGAATTTTTTTGAAAAATCGAAGGGCTTACTCGGAAATCCGGAAAGAATTCGGACATTTTGATACCATATATGTGTCATTTGGTTCAGTAATTAAAAGCCTTTCTCTGGAAACCGTTCACCAAAAACTTTTTTTTAGAATAGAGAGATTAATGCCCAACTTTTTATTTTTCTTAAATATTTGGTAAAAACATAGTAAATAGCCCCAAAACAACTGGAAAAATAGTGAAAAAAATTCCAGGTTAAAATTTTAATTTCTACACCAAAATTAAAAAACGTCCCTAAAAAGGGACGTCAGGCACGAATGCCCCCGTGTTTTTTCCTATAGTAAACGCATGGTAGGAAACTGTTTTAAAGGCTTAAAAATCATCTTCTATATTTTTAAGTGCAGCAAAAGTGATCGGAACCATACTGTAACATGAATATGAACAAAAAATATTAATTATTAATCCAATTAACTGTAAAATAACCTTAATTAACGTAATTCGAGCTTTTTTATGCTCTAAAACACGTTTTTTCCTACCAAATCTATGTTAATTGCAAATTAATTAAGATTTTTAATTGAAAAAGCATTCTTTGTTTATATGTTACCTAATATTAAGTAATAATTACATTTACATACCTCAAATCCATCAGAATATCTCAATTTGTGAAGTTTAAGTCTTTCAAATGTCCATACTTTTTTCATTTTATTTAATTTTATTGTGCGGAACACAAATTTCTCCCCAAAATCAGGCATTAGTGGGATGTGCATTAGCAAGGCAGATGATATAGATTGATCTGCAGTATAGAACACAATGATTAGCGACATCCAATTAGAAAAAAAGCCGAAAATTTATCACAAAAGCGACTTTTTTGGCAATTTTAATGACAAAAAGTCATTATAACTAATAATTATTAAACTTTTAAATAAAATATAACCGGAATATATTTGCATAAGTAATAAATATAGTAAAAAAATTCATTTATTCCTTTTAATTAATACAAATTAATTAATTCCTTATAATTTAAGACTTTTTATTACATTAATTTAGCAGAAATAACAGTATTTTCAAAAAAAAAAATAAACAAAAATAATAAATTTATTAGCTAAAATTAAAGTAATTTTATAAATATCAGTTATTTAATTCATTTCATAAGAATCGAACGCGTTTTTATGAAAAAAATAAGGAAACACTAGCATTTCACTATGGGGACTGATTTAATGTATAAACAGTAATATATATAGGCATTGAAAATTTTTTTTAATAACAACTAGGATTTTTAAGCTTTTTCTTTTAAATTTTTTTAAAAAGCACTTTTCTGAAAAATTCTATCTTCCAACTTTAAAAAAGTGAAATTTTTTTAAAATTCTGCTTTCTTCTTGTGTTCTTTATGTTCTATGAAGATCAGAGATACATCAGTGCAAATTTTGATTCAAAGGAACAATTTTTGTAGAAATAGGAGGATTTTTAAAAAACGTCCCTAAAAAGGGACGTCAGGCAGTAATGGGTTAAATTGTTTATAAAAATCGTGTACTAAAAGCACCTATGTCTGTGTACCAAGTTGAAAAAAAGAAACACTTTCACCCCATTTGTTATTTAGTTTCGAGTATCTATATCTTATTTAGGGTTTAATTTAACATATTGAAATGATTTTTTTGTTGAAGTCGAAATTTACCCATGGAAAAAGTGCCCCAACATTAATTTCTCTAAAGGAAAGTTCTCACTCGACTCAAAAAGTTCTCTTAGTTTTGTGTCCTGTAGAACGGGTTTTTCCTTTATAGTACATAGTATGCAGTAAAAAAAAACTTTTGAACAGCTATATTTTGATTGAAAGCGGCAGCTTGAAATCAATTTAGGGGACATCCATAAATTACGTGAGGTGTTTTTTCTAAAATCTGGACCCCCCTCCCCCCTTGGTGAGATTTAGTGAGATTTTTCTTGACCCCCCTCCCCCAAGTGCGATTTACCTACAACCTTTAAAAATAATTTTCTATCCTATTCGTTTGCATTTTGTGCTTCACAGCACCTAAAACTTTTCCATTATTAATGATGTGGGGGAAAAGGACATTATTTCGCCTAAATATCACCACAGTATCTTATCTGTGGGTATTATTCCTTTCTCATACTTAAAAAAATCGTTTAATTTCTAACTTAAAAAGTTGACGTGAGATTTTAATCGACCCCCCTCCCCCCTTGGTGAGATTTTTCCAAACCCCTCCCCCCCTTTTTGACCTCACATAATTTATGGATGGCCCCTTAACTTAGGTTCCTTTTCTTTTAAATGCTTTCAAACGTTTTTCGCTCTTTTTACCGACTTGAAAAAGGAGGAGGTATTAAATCTACTTTTTACTGTACGGTTTTTTAGGGTAGGCTAATAATTTATTTAAGTTCTATAAAGTAATGTTTTTAAAAATTTTCTTTATGTTTTCATAGCTACAAATTTTCATTTCGTCATTTTATATTTCATATAATTAAGTTGGCATTATTCTCTTACAGTTACGGGCCAAAACTCACCAAAAGTTGGAGAGGTATATTTTTTATTTTTATTCAAATATCCATTTTATTAAATTCCATTAAAAAGATAATTTGATCTAGAAATAATTTACATGGGGCGGCTTAGAATGATAGATTAAAATTATATTATAAAAAATTTAAGACAAGCAATGATTTTATTTCTATTTTGAAAATGCTTTCTTAATTACAGGAATATAGGCCCGTTAAAGAAATACATAAACGTAGATTACAATACTGTCATTTTGAGAACCTAAATAGGACCATTTATGTATAACGTAAGCACCTAAAATCTGTTCATTTAGAATAGGCGCCTGAAATAGGATGGATCAAAAACACTCAATAACGCGTATCACGAAACTTCAATGACCGATTCTTTTACAGTATTTAGGCTGCCTTGTCAACGCACAAGAAATTTTTTTTGATGATAATTACAATAGAAGCTGCTTTTAATACATTTCGTCTCAGATGCCTATTCTAAATGGTGCCTTCTATTCTTAATAAGAAGGTATTGAAAAAGTTATTTGTTTATTTTTATTGACAGTGGATAGGAGATTTGAGTGCGAAATGCTTTAAACTAAAAACACTTTATTTTCGAAAATCTTTTCTTGCATACAAAAATAATTTAGTTTTAAAATTTATTTTAAAATGCTTCTATGTTCTTTTGAAATTGAATGAACTAATGAATCTTCTTTAGCGAAATTATCTCTTTTTGGTACTTGAAAATCGATTTTTACAACCTTTTTAATGTTAATCTAGAAGCAAATACTGCTGAACCAACGATAGTAAAAGGGTCACGTGATTTTGACAACGCTGGAACTAGTAGTATTTCGGAGGGGAGACAGGTGGAAGTAGAGGGGCAGTTGATCGAAATAGGAAGAGACATTTGCTTGTATATAGAAGCAAGACCCCAACTATCACCGGTTACCCAACTATCAGCCGTGCAATGTCTATAAAAATCACGTGACCCTTTTACTATCGTTGGCTGATCAGTACTACCTAAAATGTATTAAAAAGCTACATTGAACCTATCAAATGTGAATGGGAGGCGGGCTCATAAATAATTTGTGTCCTCCCCCGGTGCAAAAATATAGCCTGATAATGACAAAATATTTTTAGGGAATTATTTGGGCCAATAAATTTCTCCATACTCTACAGTCAAAATGGTTTGTTGTTGATTATCTATTTTTCAATCCGAAATTTATTTCTATAGCTTAAATAGTTTCTGAGGATCTGGCTTCAAAGTAGTTCTAGTCTTTTTCGAAAATTCCATCGTTTGAACGCTATTTCATGTAGCCAGCTACGATATGAGTTGAGCTGGTATAAAAAAATACCACCGTTTTCTCCCGCAGCCTCAGTTCACTCTTCAGGGTGCAGGTGGTGGTAAGAACCTTCGCAACTTCAATGCCGGGTTCAACGCCGGAGTGGGCACCAAGGTGTGGGAAAGCAAGCGGAAGGACCAGAGCCTGGAACTAGGGGTCAACTACGGACGAGGGTTCGCCAGAGTGGACGGACACACCTTCAAGTCCAAGCCGCAGTATGGCTTTGGTGCCACCTACAGATTCGGAAGGAAATAAAAACATTGTATGCGGTCATCATCAACTATAAATTATGTTCAAAGCACTGCCAATAAATAAACTAGTTTTATGGGAAATATTTTTCATGTATCATCTCTCTTTCATTTTAAACTTCCTCCCAAGTTCAGTTTTTGATATAGCTATAGGTTACTTTTTTCAATTATGATGATCATTCTTAGTATTTAAAAGTAATTAATCCTATACGTCGAACATTTTTTGACAAGTATCCAACATTACAGTAAGTGCTCATCATGGCCTCTTGTTTATCAATATTTTTATCATCCCATTCAATATATTTAAGCACTTGGGTACCCTGATACCTCAAAATATCTAAATTTTCATACCATTAGTTTTTATTAATAGATTTGTAATAAATAGTAAGAGATTAAAAGTTGAATTTCCAAAATGTGGAAACTGTAGAAAATCAATATTACCAGCTAACTTTTAAAAGTCAGTGTTAAGATTTAAATCCTGGCATTTAATACTCTAAATAGCTATATTAACCCTATTAGGTATAAATAATTAATATGAAAAATAGATTTGGGATAACTTTTCAAAGAACTTAAGTTCAGTTACAGCCTTGGGTAACATTGATTTTGAAGATATTTTTGAATATTAAGTAGAAAGCAAACAAAATGCTTTTAAGTCCACCAATAACTTCTAGTATTTTCTAATACAGACGACTCCGCTTATTGTGATCACTATTAATGTTATCAATCAGATAATGTTGTCAAATTTGACCAGTCCCGATCACTACTAAACTTAAGGCAAAATGTATCATTTTATGTGATCAATATTTCGCTTAATGTTATCTGGGGAAATCTCCAAAAAACCTCCTTTTCCCGCCGTTTAAATCCCAATTTTAACAGATAATCATACAAAATGAGTCATTAATTTATTAGTGTTATATGTTCCACTCTAATATTTTTCTTTAAAAACATAAAAGTTGCAAAATGCATACCAGGTAATCATTTTAAATACTTCAATTAGGACTACATAGTCGTGATTTTAAAGCAAACACTCTAGTTACACTGTTTGAAACTTTCTAGTATCAAATCAGTTGTTATTATCAACGAATATTGTTATCATTTTACTCATGGACAAAAGTGATCACATTAAGCGGAGTCGACTGTACAATAAAACCAAATGTATTTCAAAACATTTTTAGAATACTAGTACTACTTTTAGTCAGCAGGTGCTTTTTCTAAATTGTTCAACAACCAAACAAATCTGTTATGCTCTTTAAACTGACATTTAATCCGGAAAATAGATCTGAAGAAATGTTTGTAAAATGTTGTCTTTAATCAGGTTTTTAAAGTTTCTTGAAATTATTTCAGAGATTAAAAACAAAGAACTAAAATAATAATTACAAATCTGAATAAAATAGTGAAATTTTACTTAATGTACAAAAATAGATATACACATTTTTACAGGGAGAATGCATTAGAAAATAAAGGCGATAAGAACAATCACATAAGCATGCATAGTTTACAAGTACATACATGAGAAAAGTATTGCAGATAATAAAAAATCCCAACCTTGTTATAAGAAGGATAATTATGCAGAGAAATTATTCAAAAGTATTTTTAGACTACTTTTGAAAAGTACTTTAGAATAATTTTTAGAAAATATTCTTTACTCTGATTTAGTTTTTAACAGTGAAATGTCCTTGTATGGTTATAAAAATGTATGTATGGTTAAATATACAGTCAAGCAGAATATTCAGATCTGTATAAAAATCATTTACACCATACAGATTTAGAAATGAAGTACAAAATAATTTCAGTTGTAACAGACTTTTCACAAGTTTTAATTATTTACATTCTTTTAAACAACAAAGTTATTATGTTACACTGAAACTTAATAGTAATATATGCATGAAGTTGGGTTAAAAAAATACTGTAAAACTATGTTTATCAAGCATCAAAGGACTAATTTAGGTTAATATATATGTTTGAGGAAGGAAAGGGGAATTAAGAAATAGATACCTGAAAAATGGGTTAAATTATCCACATGACTTAACTCATATGACAATAAAATAATTATGCATCATAATTGTGTAGAAAAATAAAATAACCGGTATTTTGAGTAAATAAGCCACTGCTTATACCTTTTCAAAGAAATGTATCCTTTTCAAATGCAAGAAACTTTTTTCATGCTTTTATTTTTAAAAATCAAAGGGGGAATGTAACACAGGTAGCAAAATATTTTTGAGTGGAAAATTGACAATAGCCATAGTTTTTGAAATTTATGTTAAGCAATAAAGGTTAAGAGACACATGAGATTTTAAAACAGAAAAAAAATAACATTGTTTGTTACTGTATTGTACATATATAACACAACTTGCTGTAAATAAGCCGTGAATCCTTTTTTCTTCTACAATTTACCTTAAATAAAAACCTGTATTAAGTTTCTAATCTGTTATTGAATGATCTTTTAATGATACTGTATTTTGTTTTAGTAATTTGCATCAAGGTATGTTTAAAATCTATTTACGATAACATTTTCTAAAATTTCTAGGTTTTTAGACCATTTAATCATTATTATAACAGGCAATTGCTCTTAATTGATCTGTTGATTTGTCCATTGAAAAAAGATTTATTTTTTTATTAAACAAACAAGATGTTTAAAATTTCAGTTAACATAAATATGCCTGTTACTTCTGCAAGATTGGCAGATCCCTCCAGCTTCAGTATAGGAAATATATCCTAACACATTCTACACTTATATACAAAAATATCCCTATATGTTATATGAATGACAGACTATTTTCTGACTTTACATTCTCAGCAGGAAAAATGTAAACATTTACACTTTAGATGAAATAAATGTCTATTTCAGCACTCATTTTAATTCCATAAAATTGTTGCTTCAATACTTAGTTTTTACCATCCTTTAAAAGAGTAACAACACACAATATAAAATCAAACCAAATACAAAATGAATAAATGCACAAAACACATTACATAAAATAACACTCTGAATCGGTAATCTACAAAGCTAAAGGCCCTGAGAATATAATTCAAAGTGAACTATTAGAAGTATACCTTGAAATTTTTTCTTAAACTTGAAATTTAATAATTAAGCTTTAAAAATTAAAAAAATAATAACAGTTTTGATAAGAAATTTTGTATGTAACATAAACTTTGAAGTTATTCCATTGTATGATCCTTAATACAATTCGGAGTAATATACAAACCGCTAGCTTCTAAATGGTCCCATAAACTACTATAGTTTTAAGTGAGAATACAACACTTAGAGAAAGTTAAATTAGGAATAAGAACAAGCAGAAGTATAAAAATAAACAATAAATCACAGGTTTAATGATTGCTTCAAATAAATCCAAAATGTCATTTATGTATAAGTCACAAAAATAAAAATGAAGCAAGTAGCACTGCTTTCACTTATTCTTTTAAAAAGTTCTTTCACCTTTAAAATTAGTTTAATTTATGAGTAATGTGTAAAAAAATGGATAAATCAATTGAAAATAAATGTAAAGAAGAAATTATCACTTTTTGCAAGACTCCAAGGAGAGTTTATCAATTTTCAGTATAATATAATTTAAACAAGATAAGAACTTGTTTGTCGCTGTTTAACTCACTAGATTCAAATACTTGAGTAAAAATGTATAACTGTATTTAAACAATTATCATACAACCAAAATATAAGTAACATTTTGATGAGGTAACAAAGCAACTGAAACACAATCGAATTAAAAAAAAGAAAGGAATAAAATTGATAAAAAATTAAGAATACAGTTGTTGAACATTGTAGTCAAACTAGTACACTTTTTGATGATATTCTATTAAGTATGCTGTCTTAGGTTACTACCACCATTCCGAAGAATTATACTCTGGGTCATCTCTGTCAACCTGAAAAAGCATAAAAATAGTCAATAAGACTTATCCTGACATGAATTTAATCTTAAGATGCAAATCAATATAAAGATTAAAATAAAATCCAATATAAAGAAAAAATAAAATTCAAATATTAGTACCTCAATTGTCAAGAAGTAAATAATTAAATATTTTTTTTCAAACTGTTAGCATTTAATTGGTAACATTTTCTTTATAACTAAGCCAGTACTTATGTAAATTAATCTTCTGTAGGCATAATTATTTTTCAGCTTATTTTTTATAGCAAATTTGTTATAAAAATGTTTTTGATTAACTTCAAACACTGTTCAACAAATTTTACCTTCAAAATATTTTCCTTGATGAAAATAGGCATTTCTAATAGATTTTGGGTCGAACACGAAAATCACCATTAAAATTCTTAATTGACTCAGGATTTTAGGGGAACAGCCCCTTCCCCTTTTTACATTTTTCAATGACTTCAACGATATTTCATTTTTAATGACAATTCCTGAGCTTGCGAGCGCCTGCACAATTTTTGGAGTCCTTCGAACTCTTCCGCGGGGGCTTCTGGGGTGCTAACACCTCAACTGCTTTTTGTAAAAATCATTGCAGCATTTTGTTATCAAATTTGGGACCTTCGTGAAGGGTTAGAACCCTTCAAACGTGAATTGCTTAAAAAAAAGAGAAAAAATAGCATATAAAAACCCCTATAATTTTTAGCTAATTTTTGCATTTTTAAGGGGGGTAATAACCCCTTAAACCTATCCATTAGCTACAAAATTGCATATTTTAGAAATTTCAACTTACTTTGTCCCTTTGGATGTAATTTAAAGACTTGAGTAATGGTTTTTGACCCCAAAAATCAAATTTTAAGTCATTAAGTCATTGAAAAACGTAAAAAGGGGTAAGGGCTATTCCCTAAAAATCTTGAGTCAATTAAGAATTTTAATGGTGATTGTCGTGTTCAGCGACCCAAAAACTATAAGGAACGACTATTTTCACCAAAGAAAATTTTCATTGTTGAACAGTGTAATTCAATGTCTTTCAGTTTTTCTAATAACATTTTGAAATAATATTTATTCTTTGATTTTCATTATTATAAATTCATTACCAAATCCATTACAATTCTTGACTTAGTTGAAATTTACAGAGGAATAAAGCCTAATTTAAGGGCTTTTTATGACATATCACTGTCTATTAAGTTAGAGATCAAGTATACACCTTCTTTTCATAAATGAATGGGAAAAAACTAAAGTAAAAAAGAAAGGAGCTAGATTTTTACTTTTCAATGATGGAATTGTTTTCAGCAGCTACTTCCCAGAGAGATGCATGTTCTTGTTTCAAAGTTTGCAATCTGCATAAAATTATAATAAAACATTTATGTGAACAGGAAAACAAAAAAAATGTAATTTTCAAAGGATTTCTCAGTGTTTGATAATTTAAGTGATACTCTAACAATTAATAACACCTGATACTGTTAACTTAAGAAATAAGGGTTGGTGTAATGTTTTCTTTTAAAAACTGTACTTGTTTGAAAACGTAAAAATGATTTTACAAAAGCAGTTTTACAGTAAAATAGTTATATCAGTATACCTGAAGTTTGCTAGTGTATCGGAAATTCTATTTTAAGCAAAAACTTAGAAGAATAAAGAGGAATAAAAATCTACACTTAAGAATCAACAATTACAATAAGAATCAAAATGATTATTTATCACAATTAAACATACTATTGAAACATTTCTCAAACATACTATTTATCCTAATATAAGAATATTACTCACTGTGATAATAGCTTAGCATGAGAAGATTTAGATTTTTGAGAATTTGGACTTGATTTGGGCACCAGTGTTTCTGGTAAGTAAGATCCTTTGGACTGCATCTTTATATCGGAACTCAACAGTTCCGAGGTCTTCATTGAATCAATTATCTGCTCGCTCAATTCATAAGCTTTTAATTCCCCCTAAAAAATACAATATTTTTAAAAATATTGTATTATATTGTAATTAAAGGTATTAAAGGTATTATTGTAAAAATATTGTAAGTTAAATGCACAAATGAATAAAAATGAGATGATTGAGTTCTGAATCTGAGAAAACCCACCTCATAGAGATCAGAAGAATACTTTTTCACAATGTTATTGACAGTCACTAAATCTTCAGATAAACATTTGGATTGTACCATGGTTGCCTGCATACCACTGAAATCATGGGAAAATACTTGAAACAAAAATTTAAATAATTTCAAATGACTACAAAAGCTTTAACCCTTTTATTCATAATTGGCCCAAGTTTCCATATAGCTTACATGGATTCCTGTTCAGTATTGAAAAGTTTACAGGAATATTGTTGATATTATTGAAACGGTACATGATTTTTATTCACAAATTTTAAAGTGTGTCTGATTAAATCACATTTAAACAGTTAGGGAACTTTGTTTCAAAGAACTTCAAGGTTGATAAAAAATTTAAATTAAAAAGCTACATAAAAAGTGAGGTAAGAATGATACAAGGAAGCTAACAAAAAGTTGCTACTATGCTGACTTCAGAGATAAAAACAGTTTTAATCACAGAAAACTTTTATTGGATATATTGTCTCAAACTATATTCCATTTCTAATAACATGATGCAACAAAGACATGTTCAAGTTTTAGCTAAGTTCATAAGCAAGTTCAAATCACAGCTTGAAAAGGAATAGTTCAGAAAAAAGATTTATGAAAGTACAGAGGCCATCAATGAAATAGACAGTGGCGGCTCGAAGGTAAAATTACAAGGGGTGCTGCTCCGCCGGTACCGAGTTGGCAACGTATTTTAAGCGATATAATTCCAAATAATATTTCTATTAAACAAAAACCTGGAAAAAATCAAAAAGAAAAGATGGAAACAATATAAAATTTCGATTTCACACTTAATAAGCATTCAAACACTGTCACTTACCTTTATTTAGCTGATTATTACGAAGATGAAGATTATCAAGCGAATATGAACAATATCTGCATTTTGAATTCAATTAGTTCATTATAAAAAGAATTAAAAACGTGGCTACAAAAAAGTAAACATAAATCTTTATTGACTTGCCGAAACATCCGAAGAGATTTTTTCTCTCTGTTGAAAAGATAAAAAGAAGCTATAAATAAAAAATTAAAACAGTG
Organism: Tetragnatha versicolor; assembly: GCA_024610705.1. NCBI lineage: Eukaryota > Metazoa > Arthropoda > Arachnida > Araneae > Tetragnathidae > Tetragnatha > Tetragnatha versicolor. The sequence goes on from JANDEH010000007.1 coordinate 52,340,734, forward strand.
TTGGAGTGAGAAAAGCTTAAACGCCAATGTGATTTATCAGTAGTAGAAATCGTATATTTTTTTTTCTTCCCTCAGTTTGTTTTTCACAGCTCTCTCAAGAGAAAAGGCCATCATTCTTTTGGTCAGGGCTGCTGAGACAGCAGCCCCATTTCTCCTAACAGATTCGCATGCTAAATTCTTGATATTTTGATTTGATATGATAGAGCTCGTGTTTAATACCACGTTTAGTATATTTCCGGGGGCTGATCGACCCGGAAAGAAATATGTTGGCGAGACGGCATAGTAGAGAAAAATAGGTAGGAAAAGGATTATAAAGGACAAAGAATAAAGGGGAAAATAGATATTTTTTTAAATATTGAAAAGCAAATTAAAATTGGAATTTCGGGAAACTTTGGTTGGGGGTGCTGCAGCCCCGCAGCCCCTATGGACGAGCCGCCACTGGAAATAGAGATTTCTGTGCAATATTCATTCCAAAATAATTTTAGGACAATTATGAGAGAGCATACAACATTTCTGTTTAAAGGTTGACCCTTTACTAAGCATGTTCAAGACATCTAATAAAAAATGAAGTATTTGTAAATAATTATTCCTACTAACCTGTACCACTCATCCACTTTGTTAGAGGCTTGATAGCAAGATTTTAAGCATTTTTCTTTAAGAAGAGATTCCAAGTTCTTACTTGTCATCTGTATTCTTACTCTATGAATATAAAAAATATGCAGAGTATAGAGCATTATGCTTTACTGGGACACAATAGCACCATAGTGTTTTGAACTAATTAACCCTACAATGCATGATTTTTTAAATTCACTTGAAAATCATTTATGTGACTTCTATTATGGTGTAAATTAGTAAAAAAAATACTAAAAAAATTAATTTAATTTTTTTTCTACTTTTTATTGGCAAAAAACTTTGTCCTTGTGAACTTAATTTGTGTCTCTTGTGAAATTAATTGTGAAGTGAAACAAAACCAAATGTGCTCTAAAAATATAAAAAACTTATCTTTTCAAAACATTTTTTTTTCAAGCTGAAATTTTTTTTTACTTTAATTTATATGGTCCTTTTATTTTGGCGTTTTTAATTCTTAGCTCAAAATAAGTGAATTTGAGCACTTTTTATAGTCTCCTCTCAGGATCTACCACAAAGTTTGAATGCTAAAATATGCTCAATGCTCATCGCCCCCTTACTGCCCCTGCCCAAAAGAGTTCCACCGCCCCCTACTGCCCAATATGAGTTCAAGTCCTTAGCTAATAAACTTGATACTATGCTTAGCCAAAGGAAAGCATATTAAATGGAAGTTTTAAAATGTTCAAAATAAAAATTACTTACTTTGCTAGGGTATGGAATTCTTCCTCACAGACTGAAAGAGCTGAAGAGGTAAATGGAATGATTAAATAAGTAGCTTAAAATGATAAAAAAATATTCTGAACTAAATTTATACATTGCTGGTGTCATTGGATAACCTTGTATCTTTGATTTGGGGAACATACAGTAAAAGACTGTAGGATTTGTCCCCCCAACTTATTTTCATGAATAACTGATAGAAATGCATTTTAATAAGCTGTTAAAAACAGCAGGTGTTTCAAAGGCTCAGAAGATCTATATGCATTTTTTATTATTTTACTCTAATGCTATCCCCATTGAAAGAAATTTAAGAAGTTCTCCACTTGCCCTTCTTCCAGTTCACAGACAATGGAATATTTTCACTGTGGGTATTGAAATTAATTTCCATTCTGATAGCATAACAAAAGTAAAAAATTCTGAAGTAAAACAGTAGTAAAAAAACTAAAAAGGGTTGCTTTTCTTGTCAGTTCTCAGGGAAACCACAACAATTCTCTTATTTGGCATCAATGGATTAGGGTTTATTACTACTTGCTTTGGTATGTCAAGGGTTTCCATCTGTCTTTGTTACTGTACATTGGCATGAACTTATGCGAATTTCACATACTGTAGATCAGGGGTTCTCAAACTTTTTCAGCCGCGGCACCCCTATCAAGCTAAAAAAAATTCGGGGCACCCCCGAAAAAAAGATTAAAATTTTTTTGGGAAAAGGTGTCCACATAAGAAGTCCCCAGAAAATTATTTCAGGAGGAGCCCAAAATTAGCCCTCAACCCTTCCATGCATATATTAAACAGGTCCAATGTAGTAGCTTTCTACTTTTTTTAAGGTAGAATTTGTGTTATAAAATAATTTTATATAACAAAGGTTGTAGTAAAGCTTGTAGTATGAAAGAGGGGTCTGGGGGTTCTCCTCCAGAAATTTTTTGGAAAGTTGACAGTAAAAGTCAGGTTTTTAAGTAGTTTTACCACACCTATTCCAAAATTTAGATTTACATTTCTGGCAGGATTTGCATTTTGATGAAATAATATAAAAAGTTGTGAATAATAAAATTCCAAGTAAAAAAGGGAGATGTGGATTGTGGAGGTCATGGTCATAACCCAAAATTTTTTGGAAATTTAATCCTAAAAACAGGGCTTACCTTGGTTTTGGTATACACCTACTCCGAATTTCAGGTATATTTTTCGGTATAGGATTTTGATTTCGATGAACTTATAAAAAGTTTTGAATAATAAAGTTTTGAGTACGAAAGGGGGTTAGGAGGGTTCTAATTGATGCTAAAAATCAGGGTTTTAACTTGTTTTGGTAGACCAAGTCCGAGTTTTGGTGGTACAGGGCACACTCGGCCCCCATATACGCCTTTCCGTACTCTTTTTCATTTCCAACAATTTTTTTTGTTACTTCTGTACAACTGCAGCTTCACCAAATGAAAAAGAAAATAGATATTTGTCCCTTTTTCTGTGAAAAGTTTTTAGTGTTTTGGATCGTTTAATTGTGTAAGTTATAAAAAAGATATTTGGCAGTCTACGAACGCGAGAATAAAAGAGTGAAAAAGCTGGATAATATTCACTGTTATCACCCCCCATAAACAGTTAAGAAGATATGTTCCATATTTAAAAGTTCGTAATTTTTTCAACTTTTCTTGGTTATAGTCGCGGCACCCCTGGCATACCCTCGCGGCACCCCAGGGTGCCGCGGCACACAGTTTGAGAACCTCTGCTGTAGATTAACTCAATTTGAGATCCAAGGTTATCTGATGACGTCAGCAACAAGTTGCTTATTTAGTTAGGAAATGTACTAAGTACTATTTAAGTGGTGCTTAGGTAGAGGTCTTATAGTATACATAGGTCTTTTACAAGTTATCCCAATTAAATTTCTTTATATTATTTCAACACAAATTTTTAAAGGGTTGAAAAATACTCTATCATTTTAGTAGGATTACATTAAATAAAATTTAAGAGCATAATTAAATCTTTTCTGAAGTATGTTTATGTTCTATTTATGAAATTAAAATCCAAGGATGAAAGTCAACACATTTACCTCTAGCATTTTTATTTCTCACCAATGACTGCCAACAATCATGAATTGTGTTGACAAAACTTTGAGCCCTTTCAACACTGAAATACAAGAAGTGAAATTTTAAAGGTTACTCTGTTAAAAATTACTCTGTTCAGAAAATTTTGAATTAAAGGGGTTAAGAACTTCACACTCTTAAAGTATGGATGTAATGAAATAGAACCATACCATCCTTTTAAGTGAGAACATTCAGCCGAATACTGATCCCATTCTATTTGCAAGCGCTTTGTGACCAGTACCTTTTGTTTCAACATGTGTATTGAAGATTGAAGAGATACAACCTTTTGCTTAACCTTAAATAAGAAAGAAATGTTAAATAAACATAAGAAACAATGCAAAGAAGCAGACATATTAAATATCTTACCTTTTCTCTGGCTAATTGCATTTCAGATACTAGATGAGTGAGTTTTTGATACTCTTTGCTGTTTGCATGCGTCTTAGATAGTAGGGACAGTAAATCAGAGAACACCTTGAAACTGTTTAAGTAGAATACATAAACATAAAAGAAAACTCTTAGTAACGTTTCATAAACCAGAAAGGATGTTATTTCAAAGATAAACTAATTTTGAATGATTGATATGTAAGTTTCTGAAGAAAAACAACATATTTTCAGTTAACTTTACCATCCCAGTTCCAAAGCTATTTAGACACCAGATTGAAAACATTGCTTAAAGTAGCAAATTAACCAATTCAAATGTATATTTATAATGACTTAGTAAAATGAAATTTGGTTTTAAGGATTGTTTGTTTAGTTATAATATTGAATAAAAATAGGGAGCTGCAAAAGAAAAATATGCATGTTAAGTCGCGAAAGATTCTCTGTTTTTGAGAATAATCTTCTAAACCCACTCTTTTGCCTACAGTATATACATTGTAGCTCTTATTTTGGTAGCTATAAACTAGTTTATCTGAATGCTGTTTGAGTGTCTCTTATGGGACTTCATCTAATGTTCTTTGAGCAAGGCATCATTTAGCTAAACAAAATATTAAAAATACCCTTATGCAATTTAAAACTTGTGAAAAAAAAGTGCACACAATTTAAATCATTCATACAGTTTGAATGCTTACCTTTTTTCCATAATATCATTTCTATGATAAGTATCTTCAAGTTTGTGTTGCAAGATTTCCCAATTAGAACATAGATTACTAACATTGCTGTGAGAAATGGATCTGAAAAAACCCCCAGAAGTTCTAATACCTTATATTTAAACACAACAAAAATCAATGAAAATTGACTAAATATAATTGAATTTTTAGTTCTCTTTTTCATAAATAAATAATGCTTATAACAGTATCCTGTTTGATGAAACATTTTTTTCAGAAATCAACAAGTTGACAACTCAATATTTACCAAAAAATATTTTTAAATAGTGTAGAAACAAGTTTATCCAAGACTCATTGGTACTATTCAACATTTTATCCCCTTAAAAACAGCTTAGATACATTTTACATGATAAATAACAGAATACTACCAATGCATTTTCTAGATTAGACATTATAATTTTTATGAGCTAATTCAACTGTACTCTACAAAACTAATCATTGAAATAGTATTAGAAAGATAGTTGAAAAGATATTTCTATAAATATACTCACAATAACACATGAGGTGTTCTCAACAACAGTTCCCTACACCTAACCAACTTAACTATACAACGTTTAACAGCATGGGCAACACTGCAACATGTTTTCGCCATGGCTGCATCCTGGTCCAAGCTTATGGAGCTAGGAAAATTTGGAAAGGATGCAGTCAGATTGCTTGACTGGGTCGGGTCTTTGACATTGGTATTCTCTGTATGAACTAATATCAGCGGCTGCATTTGAGATGTGGTCGGGTAAGTAGACACTTCAGATGTTGGCTGAATTAGAGTAGTGAATACCGATTTATCAAACAATAAAAACTGATTGGCACAAGGAACTTTAGTTTGAACTTTGATTTCTTCCTTCAAATCTTCTAACCTGAAATAACAAATAAAGATTTCGGAACAAGACTTAATCAGACTTATTTTCAAGACTTTGATAAATAGTTAAAATCCCACCATTTCCATTTAACTAGTATAATTTTAAGACAAATCTTTGATAAGAATTATTGAAAACCAAAACAAACATTGGATTTCAAATGAAAAACTTTAATTTTCTTAACTATTGATGGCAGATTATAATTCAGCCTATCCTTGATAAAGTCAATAATACTGAGATTAGGAAACAAGTAACATTTTAAATATGTGTGCATAAACATAGATGAAAAAAAATCTTACTTTTTGTGAGGCTGCATATACAAGGAAATTTCTTTCCCTTCATTCATATAAAAAACATGGAACACCTTACGGGTGATTATATCAGTGACACAATAAAAGAACTGGTCAAAAGTCCACATTTTTTCATCATTGCACTCTAATATTCCAGCTAATAAAACAGTTACAAGATCTCTAAGACCCCTGAAATCAGAGAAGAGAAATTTGATATATTTGTGAAAAAAGTAACATTGAGAATTACTATTAAAATCTAAACATACTCACTGATTCAAAAGACAGGTATTGGGTAGTTCTCTGCTCCATTCTATAGACCCTTTATCACTATGCTGAACTCCAGATATGACACCAGATGCCTTGTTAGCAGTGATATAATGCCTAAAATATTTCCAAAGTTAATACTAAAAAATTCATGTCTTACATAAACAGGAAAAACTTTAGTTAAGCAAGACTAATGAAATAAGAAATCAATGAAAAAAGATGGAAATTATTAATGACATAAAAAATAGTGTTTGAATACAATTGCATGCAATCACAGGGATGTGATTGACCAAAAAGAGCAAAAAAGAGGAAATAAAAAATTACACTACTTTTTGGTAGTTAATTTTAAGATTTTGGATAATATTAAAAAAGTGGAGAATTATAGAGTTCCAAGTGCAAAGGGGGTCTGAGGGTCCTTCCTCATAATTTTTTTTGAAATTTGACCCTAAAAAACAGGGTTTTAACTTGTTTTAAAACACTTAGTCCGATTTTTTAGGGTGTGGGGTCACCTGCCATCCCCCTTGATATCATATCCAAAACAGGCTAACAAGATTTTTTAAAAACACTGCATTATTATCTTATCTCCCCTCAAAGTGAAAAGTGATCAGTAAAAATTTACAACTTAGGAAATCCTTAAGAAAAATTAGTTAAAAACACTGACTAAAATCGATAAAAACGCAATCTGAGGTATCACTGGACTTAAAATGCTCCTCTGGCCACCCTTAAGTTTTTTCAGCATCTTCAACCATGTGAAAATTGTGATTTTTCTGCATCACAATTACCATGTGAAAAGAAGCCAGCTTCAACTAGGTTCCGGAAAAATGGTACTTACAGGAAAAATCACTATTTTTCAACTTTTACACAGAAAGTGATCCTAAACACCATACTTCATGGCTTCTAACCACTGTAAAGTTGTTTTTTCCACATTATACTAACAACGCAAAAAGAAGCCAACTTCAACGAGGACTAACTTATCTTGGACTAAAAAACTAGGGATTATGTGGAAAAATCCAAATTAGTTCGTGGGCCTCAGGTTGTGCATCACTATTCTTATCTTATGATGGATTTCAACCACTTTTCTTTCTGCGATAAAAATTTCTTCAGAATGAAAAATTGTAGAAAAGGCGGAAGAAGTTGAAAAATCCATGCAAAATTTTATTTATAAAGCGTAAATCCGCGGAAAAGCAGAATAATCACATCCCTGCAATCAATAAGTGCCACCTAACAAAGCAATAAATATTGTCTATGAAGGTTAGTAAGCTAAATATTCATATCTTTTGTGAAAGTAGTCAAAATGTAATGAAACAAGATATCAATGAAAATAGATGATATCAAACAAGATATCAAAGTAATATCCGGTTTAAAATAACAATTAAAGTTTCAATAAATGACTGATTACATAGTTTCTCTATTTTTCCTTCCACCATAAGGTTGAAATGGTAAAGAACCAGTGGCAACATGATACAATGTAACACCTATGCTCCATAAGTCAACAGTTGCTCGAAAAGATTTACTGACAGGATGACGTAAAACGGCTCGCTCGTACATGTCAGGATGCTGCAATAGTAAAACAGGATAAGCAAACAAAGTAATAAGGCTAAGTTATACGCACAAATGTATAAAACAAAATAAAAACAACATAAAAAACATACTAGATATTCTTCTGTGCCATAGAGGGACATAAATTGTTGATCATCTTCAAGTTCTCTTGCTGCTCCAAAATCAGTCAGCTTGTAAATAGATCTAAAAATAAATAGGAAACAACTTTGTACTGATCACTTTAGTTAAAGTAAATAATTCCATCATCAATATTTATGGCTTGAAAGTCCACGGTATTATTAGTAAGGTAATATTAGCAACAAAACTCTTCTAATTGAGGCCCCAGATGCAAGGAACAGATATCTTCACTTTTAAACCAAATTTATTCAGTTAGATTCACCAAATTAGCAATACAGTAATCATAGCTACTAACAATCATTTTTGCTTTAAAATGTTGATCTTAGCCTTTTGCCAGATATGGGTTCTTATACTGCAAGTTTGGAAAAAACCCATGGGTCTCATTTCAGCTTTCATACAGACTTAAGTGAGAAAGTGGATCTTCAAGGTTCTGGGTAATAAGCTACCTTTTTCAAAAAATATAGGGGGTCTATATCATTGGGGCTGACCACACCTAGTGGATGGAACTGCTTGAATTTTTTAAAACGCAATAAACAACTAAAAGTTTCTTATATACAGAGGGTTCATAGAACAAACACAAGGATCCCATATTAATCCTAAACTACACTAAGTTTATACAGCAACCCTAAAGCATCCAAATTGACTTTGAATTGAAAATGGAGATACCTGGTTCTTATTCGACAGACTCAATTCTTAGTAATCCTTTTCTGAGTTTGTCAATGAGAAAAGCACCTGTTTTTTCCAGTTCAGACTTGAAAACAAGTACTTTTTTCTAGGTGGAATTGTTAGCCTCATACCCAACCCTCAACCTGTACGGACCAGGGTATCTTTAGTCTAGACAGTGTTTCCCAACGTGGGGCGCACGCCCCACAGGGGGGCAATATCATTTTCTAGGGGGGCAATTTGAAACTTTTCAACCAAATTGCCCCCCAGGCCTGGGGCCAATCCAGGGGGAAATAAAAAAAAACTTTTTAAAAAGAAGTTTATCAAAATCTGATCCCATTATCCTGTCTGAGAATGAATGTCAGAAATCTGGACCAGTATGTATCAAAACCAAGTTGAAACCCTGTTTAAGAGTCTAATTTCCAAACCTTAGGTTCATCAAAATGCAAATCTTACCTAAAAATTTTTATATCCAAAATTTCTCCAACTAGGGGTACCAAACTAGTTAAAAACCTGCTTCCTAGAATCAAATTTCCGAAAATTTGGTGGGGGATGACCCCCAGACCCCCCTTGGTACTTAGACTTAATTGCTTATAACTTTATTTAGTTCTTTAGCATGCAAATTCTACCTAAAAATGTTCTGAAAAGCTTCATTAGACTTGTTAAATATACAAAGAAGGGAGGGGCTAAGAAATAATTTTGGCGCCCTCTCAAAATATATTTCCATATATCAGGGGTGGAAAATCCAAAAATGATTTTTGTATCAGCTTTAGGGCAGTTTTGTATCAAGTCAAAATGCATTTTTGTATCAGCTTTTAGTGGTTTTGTATCAACGCAAATTTCATTTCCGTATCAGTTTACAGTGAATCAGCATCAGGTTCGGTCAAACTAAAGCTTTAAGGCGTTTTTTTTAATTTTTGAAGATAAGATGGAACTTTAATTTCCTTTTATTCATACCATATATTAAATAAACTTGATAAAAAAAACTGAAAAAATATCTTCTATAGATTAGTATTAATTCGTTAAATGATACATTAATTTTAAAATTAGACATTTAATTTATAGATGTTTTACTCATTGAGAAAAATAATCCGTTTTCTTTTTCTCTAGAAAAGCTTCGACCAATTCTGAGACTGAGCAAGAGCTCAAAAGGAATACAAGATTTGTGAAATGACTGTACAATACACTGGCTAGAATGGGAGTACTCCAGGTTTAAATTTTGGGGGTGCATTTTTGCGAAATGAAATTATTTTAATGAAAACTGAAGTCAGATTATATTTGATCTTTAAATTATTCTAAAAAACCAAAATTTAGAAATGTTTAATTGATAATCAGGAGCCTTCAGTAAAAATTAACTGTAAAAGGCTAGTGCTTAAAAAGTATCAAATTATTCAGAAATTTAACTGAGAAAAATTAAAACTTCAATTTTAAGTAAAGAATCCTATTTGTGTATAAAGACTACCTTATAAAGAAATTTCATAATATATTTTCATAAATAAGCTGAAAATCTTATCAGGTTATATTTTTTGGAGGAAAAACTACCTATCACTCACAACCATACTATAACTATGAAATTATTAAATTTAAATTAAGACTTAAGCAGTAATTCAAGTTTTCCAATAAAGTTTCTTTCAATTGTTCTACTCAAAATAATTTTAATTTGAACACCAATAAAATAAGACTTCATAAGCAAGTCTTTGACTTTAGAATGTCTCTCCATGAAAAAGCTCAAGTCCGTTTTCCACAATACACCAAATGCGAGAAGCCGACGATTACGCCCCGTAAAATAGGCTTCTCCTCATCTTGAAGCTGCATGGTAGGAACAGCATGAACACGGCTTTCTTCCAATAAAAGTCGTTTTTCCGTAATACAGTAAACGAACGAGGAGAAGGGGCCTTTACAGGCCGAGTCGCGCGATCACATCGCCGCCGTGCCGATCCGCGTGCGAGCTAGGATGCCGTTGATTTGACTAATTACCGGAGATGGTAACTCCACAACGTAAAGAAACACTGGAAAACGTTACGTATCGTACAAAATAACATTTTTCCAGAATATTTTCGTAATTCCCTGAGTATTCCAGGTTGAGGTTTTCCAGGGCATTTTCGAATTCCCTGAGTATTCCAGGTTTTCCCGGTTTCCAGGGTTAGCGGACACCCTGAAAAACGGAACTGTCGCGAAAAGTAGCTATTTTCCCGAATTCCGGAAGACTAGACGGAACACCGGACTTGTTGGCTTCCAACCACGGTAAAGTTGTTTTTTCTACATCGCAATAATGACGCAAGAAGAAGCCAACTTGAATCAGCACCCGCGGCCGTCCTACAAAGTCGCGGGAAGAACGAAACACTCCGAAAAAAAAATTCCGAAATATTGCTATTTTTCGGGCTTCCGGAACACCGGACTTGTGGGCTTCTAACCACGGTAAAGTTGTTTTTTCTTCATCGCAATAATGACGCATAAAGAAGCCAACTTGAATCAACAGCAACACCCGCGGGCCGTCCAAGAAAGTCGGGGGAAGAACGGGACATTCCGCAAGAAAAAAACCCCCGAAACTTTCGCAAAATATCGCGATTTCCGACTTTTCAACGCACTAAACGCTGCGGATTGAAACCTATTTTATAGGAGAAATAAATTTACAGAAGAAATATTCAAGATGAAAATTTAAAAGTTTTTAAGGAGTACAACCCAAATTCAAGGAGTTTCCAGTGCTTGAAAATGAAATTAATTTTCAAGGAGCGTACGAACCCTGTGCTTATCACCGAAAAACACGGCCAAAAATCAAATCAACGCATAACGTACTCCGTTACAATCGTTCTATTTCAATTTCCACCGCGCCGGACGATCGGGTTCTACGACGATCGGGCTGACGTTTTCCTTCTCATTTGCTGAAGCGTTCCACCACGTAGCAACGCGAGCTGTGGAAGTAGGATTCGACCGGTCTCAAAATCGTCGCAAAACGTAGTTGCATCCGGCCCCCCGTTTCATAGCGATCCTAGCGGGAAGAGAATCGATCATAATATTGTCTGAGGATTGGTTCTTTTCTTATCAGTTGGGTTTTCAGGGTTACAAATTCAGATTGAACGGATTATCGCGTTTTTGGCGCAGTTTGGCGCAAAAATCGGAATTTTGCCATTTTTGGAGCAGATTGGCGCAGGTAACCAATTTCGGCGCAGTTTGGCGCAGTTGGCGCAGATTTTCCACCCCTGATATATGCCACTGAGACCGGGGGGCATGGAAAATTTAGAAAGGCTTTGGTGGGGCATGGACCGAAAAAGGTTGGGAAACATTGGTCTAGAATCTCCCTTCTGAGCAGTCCAGGTTTGGGTGACCTTGCCAGTAACTAAGCTACTACTGGCATAGCTATCAGGATTAACAGCATACAAACAATGTAGGGTGATAAAATAAACATTTTGTAAAATATCTTCTTTTTAAAAGATACCTAAATAAAATTTTGAATATTAAAGTTAATTGTGAATATATATAAAAGAGTTATATATAACTACCATGATGAATCCTAAAATTATAACACATGTTTTGAATATTTATACTTATCATTACACTTTTTAATATCACAAAATTATGAAACAATAACTTAAAACCAAAAAAGCATTTATTATACCTTCCATCAATTGAAATATATTTCATTATATTTCCAGGTTTCAAGTCTCTATGGATGATATTATTATCTCTCAAGTATTTCATACCAGCAGCTAAAAAAGATGTTATAAGTAAGAAGTTTCTGGTATGCAGTATTCACATGAAATTGGAATGAATGTTTCAAACAAGCATTGTTTACTTACAAACATCTTTTAAAACAAGAAGAAACTCCTCTTCTTCCAAACCACATTTATTTTTGGGATCGTCTAAAATTGTGAAGAGACTTCCAGCATCACACAGTTCCATCACTAAAACCTTCTTATGGTTTTCTTGCTGTAAAATTAGAAATGAATAAAATGAGTACTAAGAGCTTTCAGATGAGGAAACTAGTAATTAGTAATAAAAATAATTTCTTTTATTTAATTTTCATCGAAAAAGTTTAAATTCAAGTTAAATAAAGTCAATATTCTTTCTAAAGTTCAAATGTCCCTCTTGCGTCTTTACAATGTCTTTTACTGGGACAACCTCTCATAGATGATAACCCTGCAAATTCAAATATCAGGGAAATACTTTTATCGAGACCACTCTTGAAATCTTTAAATATTATCTACCTATCTTGTCTAATTATTCTATAAATTCTTTACTGAGTCTGCCTAAATCACAACTCTACCCTGCATATAATCTTCAGGGGTGCAGAATATGTCCGAATGCCTAAACATGATTCGGGGGTAATTCTGGCAGCTTTGGGGAAATTTTGCCTATATATAAGTACAGTAAAGCACCGTTTATACGTCTCTCATTTATACGTCTTTTACATTTATACGTCGTTTTCACTAAGTCCCAATTCATTCAAATAATCAAAATTGTTTTCAATTATACGTCTTTTTATTTATACGCCGTTTTACGTCTGTCCCTTGAAAGACGTATAAAAGGTGCTTTACTGTATATAATGAAAAATAACTATACAACCAAGTTTTTATTTTGGCTGGTGGCAATATCATGCCTTCTAAATTCTACGGAAAAGAAGTGTTCTGGGGAAATATTGGTCCCTGGAACATTTTCTGCACCCCTGATAATCTTCACTCTCATTTTTTATTAAGCGAAAATCCACTGGCTGCACTATCAAGAAGACAAACAATGACAGGGTTGACCCATTGTACAAAGTTTTAAGAACCAGGCTTATTAAGATAAGTCTCAGGACAGAAACTAGAATTGCAAGAATCCTCCCAACAATCCTGAGTTACACAATGAAAGACACTGTATTTAAGAGCACTGAGAGAGCTATGCAGTATTTTAAAGAAAAAAAAATTTCATTTGTAACTATATTTCTGGGATAACAGGATGAGGTTCATCAATGTCTTTAACTACAGAAGATATGCCCGATTCAACTACCACATTCTATTGGACGGACGCAATCACAGTTGATGAAAAACAATCAAGAAGTCTCGGTCGCCTTGACACAACCAAGCTTACCAGAACAGTTGAATTGCAGAAACAATGATTCTTGGTTTAAGTTTGTGCTTTGTAACTCTTTTAAGAAAACTTTCAATTTTACCTTAACATCATTCTCTCAAAAAATTGAAAAAAAAAGTTTTAAAACAGAGCAGTTACCATTAGAGAGAGAAAGAGTTATTAGCAAAAATATTGCTATTTTTAATAATAATAAGCAATTAATAATAATATGCATGCAAAAAGGTATAACTATGATCAAAGATGTGTTAAAAACACTGTCAATGGTTACCTCGTCTTCAATTGCTAACATTTTCACAATATTCTCATGAGTCAACTTCTTCATGACTTCAAACTCTCGCATTTGTACATCTTGGGGGCGCATTTGGCTAGAGTGGTTAAATGTTTTAACAGCAACAGAATCACCCGTTTTCTGAAATATACATAAATCTGGTTATTTTCAGCTTTAAAAGGATCAGCATCATGTAGTGCAGGGGTCTCCAAACTAAAGGGCCTCGTGGGCTGGATGCGAGCCACGAGGCCCTTTTATCCGGCCTGCGGATACCTTTCTATCACGAAAAATATTACTAATATGTTGTGTACTCAAAAGATCGAAGATCCCTCTTACCTTGAAATTCGGACTAAGGGTACCAAAATGAGTTTAAAACCCAGTTTTTAGGGTCAAATTTCGAAAATGTTTCCAAATTTCCCTAAACCCCCTTTAGGAACTTTTACACAATTTATCCCATTGATTTCAGATTAAGTTCAGAAAAATAATGTATTAAAAAGGTACATTTAACCTATTCTTGTAAGCATACGAGGGGCTTAGGGGTAATTTTAGGTCTCCTCTCCGGTGAAAAATCTAACTTGGGGCAGGGCCGCCCATAGGGGGCAGCAACCCCGACAAATGTCGGAGGGCCCAGAGCTTTAAGGGGCCCGGGCCCAATAGTTCCACTTTGTTTTTATAGTCAGAGTCTGTACTAGATGTTTTTTTTATTTTCCAAATAAAAATTGAACTCGCTGAATTCATATCATTTAGCATATTCAATTCCTGAAACGGACGGGCCCGTCAAAAGTGGTCGGTCTCTTTTTCAGAAGTTTCATCTCCAATCAAATTCTGAAACATGAGATAACACAACCCCTTCCCAACGTGACCACTTCCCGTACACTGGAAAAAGCTACCAATATTTCTTGCTATGGCATTTTATGCACCAAAATGAGTTAAAACCCTGTTATTTTAAGGTGAAATTTTGAAAAAATTTCTGGGGGAGAACCCCCAGACCCCCTTGGTACTTGTAACTCTATTATTACAACCTTATTTTATATTAAGTTTGTCAAAACGTGGAAATTCTACCATAAAACCTATATCCGAAATTCGGATGAGGCGAATCAAAACCAGTTTAAAAAGAGGGTTTTTTTTACTTAAATTTCCAAAAATTTTGGAGCAGGATAATTCCACTACCCTTTCCATATTAAAATCAAAAAGAAGATTCAATTGGACTTTGAAAATTCTTAGCCCTCCCCCAAAACCAAATCCTGGATCCGCCCCTGCAGGCAGAATTTAATGAAATTCAGTTTACAGGGGTTTTCGAGGGTGCTCTCTCCGAATCTCTAATAATAAATGAAGTTTTCAGTAGAGTAAAGTAGTTATAAATGCTACTCTTTCGCCGGCAAACATTGTCCTCTAGCGGACTTGGGTTCCTATGAAAATCTTGTTGGTCATGGCATGACAGACATGCATGCTAATTTTCTACTCGACCTTTTGAGATACCCTGTATATTTTACTTAAGGGATACTTTGTGAAATGTAAATTCCTTATTATACTTCAAAAACTTAAAAAGTTAGGGGGCACGTGAAAAAATTTTGTCGGGGGGCCCGGTAGAGTTATGGGCGGCCCTGACTTGGGGAATGATAATGACTTAATTTTATTAGAGGATATTTGAATCGTCAGTTGGAAGAAGGGAATAAGTCCAAAAACCATGTTTTGAGAAAATCGAAAAAAACTGTATAAGTAATGGAATTTTCATTGTATAACCACCAAATTTTTCCTGAAAGTGCAGAACCCTATTTAGAAAACAGAGCAATCATCAAAACAAATATAAGTATATTCAAAAATATTTTACAGTCAAAATAAGTTGATGGACTTATTCCCTTCTTCCACCTTATGAAATTTTTCTGATGAAAAAATCTTTAAAAACCCCTTATATGCACATTTAAATTATATTTCTCCTTAGTTTACACCACAAAAATCAATCAATCAAAGTCTGCCCGGGCCTAGTGGCCCATCAGGCGGTGCCCATCTCCGTTTCTGTAGCCTTTTGGGCCTGGGGTGCTAATTACTGACATACCGCGAGGAGAAGAGCTATAAACAGGGTTGCCGTGAGTAGACGAGTCCAAAAGAAGAGGGAAGCTGGTATGAATTGAACTGCAATATTTGGCATTTTAAGCGTACATTTGGCGAATGAGAAAACTTTTATAGAACTACATTAAATTATTGATTATACTTATTTGAAATTTCTCGTCAATAAAAAAAATCGGAAATACTTTTTTACTTGAAAACTTTTTACCATTTAGTATGCCTTTATATTGCTATTTTGAGGGAATTAGTTATGTTCATTTTTATATAGCTGATATAACTTTAGTTGTAAATTTTATAACTTAATCATGATACTTGTGAAATTTAAATAAGGCGTTAGAAACTTAAGAAGTGACAAAATATAAAAAAATATGTATTCATTATCTTTTTGATATTTTTTATAAGATTAGGGAGCTACCTCCCCCTACTCGCTATCGCTCACCAAGCTGCGTATGCAGGACCTTTCGGATCGCTTCGAAATCCTCACAAAGATTTGCTCATTGAACTTATTCTCTGCAAACTGAACTTAAATGCAAAATTTAACAAAATATCTAAGATCAGATCAGATATGGAATAGATCAGACCAGTTGATATATAGATCAGATTAAATCCAAAAAAATTACAAAATATCCAAATCAAATCAGGTAAGATGATGTAAATCAGATAATATAAAATAAAATTTAATAGATCGCAGATTATATGAAAGATCAGTTGAAATAGATCTGATCAGTTAAAATAGATCTTATCAGGTGTAATAAATCAGATTAGATCTGGTAATGTTAGGAAATTCCCATCCGTGACTCTAGAATCGAAAGAAGTACAAAGTTGAAAAATAGCCACTCAGATTTGGCTCAAAACATTTATTTCAGCGCCAAAAGAATCATCAACACCCCCGAAATTCAGTGGAATAATCCGTTTCTATAACAACTGCAGCATCATTGTATGACGTCAATAGCTCTTCTTCTGGCGGTATGTCAGTACTAGCGTGTGTCCAGGCCGAGAGGCTAGCCCGACGCTGGACCCCCAGTTGATTCCCCAAGCGAGCTTGGTCCTCATTTATTGACCCTGGAAGGATGAAGGGCTGAGTTGACCCATGACCAGCTACCCAAGGAGAAGCCGCAAGGCATCGAACCTGGGTCAGTAATGCTCGTAGCCAGACACGCTGACACCACTGCGGCCATACACCACTAAAGGGTGAAATAAAAAGAATAAGACAAATAAAATTCAAAATTATAGTGAAACTGAGTTATTAAAGCAGTATCAATGGAGTGAGTGAATATGAATGGAGTCAAACATTCCCTGCATAAAAAAAGTTTGAAAAAAATTAAAAATTAAGAGAAAATTTTATTTTAACTTAGTTTACAGCTCAAAGAATATGAAATGAAAGACAAATCAACTGTAATTCCAAATTAACTTAAAAAATATAATGAATGGACATCGATCTCCCAACTTCAAGGGGCGATATCTCTCTATAGGGGTTAGTTATTTTTCCCCTCTTTTCACCTATGTGTAGAGCAAAGCTTGGAAATTGTTTTGAGCACAAAAAGTCAATTTGTCATTTTTTGGACTTATTCCCTTCTTCAAACTGACGATTCATTTGGTCCCTTCCCGAAAAAAATTTCTTACTGCACTAAGATCCAAGATGTTAAAAGAAACTATTTACTGATAACTATTTAAAACTGTTTTATTTTCAGATTCACTACATACACGTATGCGTGCTAATTTTAAAAATTTCTTAAATGCATGGTTTTTCTCTTTTGAAAATGATGATTTAATTATAAGGTTGTTACTTAATTGCTGTTTCAAAACAATTCTGAACCCCCATTTGAAACCCACAAGCCACCACTGGTTTTGATTCTTTTTAATTTAACCTCGAGTTAGTAGTCGGCCCCTGAACTGCCGTTGAATAATTAATGTGGCACTCGGGCTGAAAAGTTTGGAGACCCCTGATGTAGTGCATTGCAGTTGGATGTAGTAAATTGTTTGCAATACAAAATTGAAGGATAGAACTGCTTTATTTTGTTGGTAAAATCTCATTTGCAGCTGTATTACCAAATTATACATTAAAAAAAACTAACTTCGTGCTTACCCAAGAAAATTGAAAAGTCAATTAAAGGAATTTAATACAAATTGATAATAAAATAACTTACTTTATCCACACCTCTATAGACAGAACCTGTTGCACCTTTACCCAAAACATCAGTGGTATTCCAAACATAATTAGCAGATCGTCTCAAGTAATTCATTTTCCTTTTGTTTCTATAGGCTATCAAAAAGAAAATATTCTTTGATATGCATTCAGAATTTGTTTAAATGCAGAGAAATCAGTTCAAACTTAAAAGAAGATAATCATGTCCATTTCATAAAACAAACTAAACTCAATCATGGCCATGAGGGCCTAAGCCTACATTGCCCATATTCATTTTCCAGTCTGAGGGCTTTGGGGTGCAAGGCATTTGTTTTACTTAGATAGTCAGCCCAACACGACTCCCCAGTGTTTAGTTCCTAAGCATAATTTGGCCCTCATTTGATCAACCTATTGAACGAATGAAAGACCTGGTCAACCTTGTCCAGTCTAGGGATTGAGGCATAAACCTGTGGCAAGAGATTAAGAAGTGCTACTACTATTCCACCAGGCAATTTAAATTAAATTAAGGTTCACATAAATATAGCTTGCTGGGTATTTTTAAATAATTTTAACACACAATCATTGGTTCTTATGTATTATCCCATGCCATGGACTGTCAGAGGATCCGTTAAGGGGCTTTGGATACACATAAGTTTTCAGCAGCACAGTCGACTGGATAATACAGAAGTATCGAATCATTGGGTAAATTTTAAGAATCTGTGCCATGGCAACATCTTGGTGAAACACTTTCTTGCCAATGCCAGGCATTGGTGAGAAAGCACTTTGCAGTACGAAAAGATGGAGAACATCATAATAGAATCTAGGGTTGCTGCACTATGCATTTTAAACTAGGGAGAACCATTTAGGCACAGCTTCGATAAGAGTCAACTAGCCGCCATGTTTACCCACAGCTCAAATGATGACTGACAACCATAGAGATTTAACTATTAGTATCAACATTAGATCCTAACATAATAATCTACTAAATATTACCTGAAATTTAAATAAATGTACTAAATATTATAATAATACATGGCGGCTGGTCGACTCTTATCGAAGCTGTGCCACCATTTATCCCCTAACTTTCCCCAACTCTTACGGCTGTATTCACCGGTAACCTGACCGGCGGTCAGGTCAGGAAACCATGGTTACAGCCTCTGATTGGTGGGAAAATAATTCAATATTTTCCTTCCACCAATCAGAGGCTGTAACCATGGTTTCCTGACCTGACCGCCGGTCAGGTTACCGGTGAATTCGGCCGTTAGTGATTGGCCCCGATTGTTAAATTAACCAATCATTCATTTAAAATAAGATCAGTCACCCAGTTTAGAAAGTGTCTAACTGAGAATAACAGGTTAAAAAACTGACATTTTCATCTCTAAATAGAAGTGACCAATTAAGATAAAGAGGAATGAAAAACGTAATAAAACTGCTTATTATGGTTACAGTTCAACCATTAAGAAATATAAAATTATTTAATACAGGTAACTAAATGTTTAAAGTTTTAGTAAAATTGTGTTTTATTAGAGCTGCACTTGACAGTGTTTATAATAAAATATTATAAATTTACTTATAAGAGTTACAGTTGTAAATATGATTGAAAATCAATCAATCTTTAAGGTTCACTTCCTTGATAGAAAGTTAACAAGCTATGACTTAATTAGGATTCATTAGGGTACCACGATAGCAGGAAAAATTGTTGATATTTTACTGAAACTTGTCATTCAATCGGAAACATTGATAATCACTCACTGTTAATCTAGAAAATTTTGTATATGAAGATGGATGGTGATGAGAACTTCAAATTTTATTTTTCTAATGGTCTCATTGTTTAGCAACAAATCCTGAAAACAAACGTGTGGTGACTTTTCAACGATTGCGTCACGTTGGGATAATGGATAATGAGAAACTGAAAGTAGAGCATCCAATCAAAACCTTTCTACCTTACATACTAACCCTTTCTTCCATTGGTCAAATTGGTCAATTATTTAAGAGAAAAAAATTGGTCTTTAAGAAAAAATTGCATTATCAAAAGGCACTGTATATTTGGACGGCCATTTTTCAACTAAACTCTACTCTAATTTCCACGGCTCGGCGTTCCATTGGTTCCATCACTAAGCGCCGAGACTGCTACGTAATCACGAGACCTACAGCGTATGCGCCACTGGCCGTTTTGGCCGTCCAAATATACACTTCGTTATCATCTCCAAAATGATCCTTTTCTTAATTTTTTCTGAACTTCAAAATTTAACAGCTTTAAAAATGCTTTGTTCAATTTATTTGGTTCCGTTTGATAAAAAGACCATTTCTCAACAGCATTCATATTTCTAAGCCTAGTTTCAAATGTAACTGAACTGAATTGAATTTTTTACTATAACAATGAAAATGTCAACAAATAGCACATTGATTTCTGCTATTTCTGATTTCCTGTCCCGCACTCGCAATTAGTTAAAAACATATTTTACTCAATATTATAGACAACCAAGTTTTAACTCATAATAGTGTCATATTCTTTATAGTGTTGGATGAAAGAGTCAGTATCCCTGTTGCCTGATTACATTACAAGAATTTTTATTAGTTTAACTCTTTCAGTGTAGCAATTCAGAACCTACTATTCGTTTCCAGATTTGATCAAATGAAGTTTAGATTGCACTAATACATGATTTCTGAATTCTGAAAATACCTAAAGTTGGTGCATCTACATAATGCCGTCAATATCTGAAATGGCATCAAACGTTTTTATTTTGGATAATGGTGGTTATTCTATAAAGGCTGGATTTGCAACCGACTCTGAAGCTAGGTAAGAGTTCTTTAGTTTTCTTTGATTTTAAAATTTTATCCATCAAAACCTTTCGAGAGGAAAATTTCATTATATTTTTGTTAATGTTTTTTAGAGTCATTCCTAATTGCATTACTAAGGCCAAAAGTGAAAGGCGGCGTCAGTTTATTGGAAATCAACTTGAAGAATGCAAAGATTTTTCTGGATTGTTTTATATGTATCCTTGTCAAAGAGTTAGTACTTTTTTATGTTCCTATTTTGTTGCCTATTGATGGCATCAGGAGAAAACCTCGTACAATCCCGTAAAATCGCAGTCAGGATGAATACTGTATTCTAGATTGGCGAGTGTGTGTTAGTGCCAAATATGTCAATGAGGAATAACTTACAACCAAATTAATTTACGAGTGTCAAGTCATTAATGTCAAAACAAGGGTTAAATCTATTCCGCTGGGAACACCAGTATCATCCTTCAACCCTAAGAGCAGTGAAGCTTTTTGCTTTGATTTCACCACCTGCATTTAACTAAAACTTTTCTTTGCATATAAAAAATAAAACAGTTCTTTTCATAGAGTTGTTCTCTCTTGCTTGTGGTTTGGCCAAGCCAGCTGGAACAAAAAATCAGTCCTTGTGAGAGATTATAACACCTGTTTTTTGCCTTCAGCTCATTAAAATTCTCTCTCCACCTTTTGACTGCGAAAAATGGTCTTTGGCAAGAAAACGAATCACTCACTTATACTGTATCTATTGGTAAGCAGCTGGATTTCGATTATTCAAGGTTTTCTCCTGACGCCATCAATATCATATTTTATACATTTAGTTAAAAAACAATGTCTTGACTGTGAATTTGAAGAGCATGGCAAATATTTGACAATAGACCTTGGGGGATGCTAGAGACCCCTTATTTTAAACTAAAGATTTTAAAAGAGCTCTGTTTACCTATGGAAAAACAGTTACAGATCTTTTAACTGGAATACTCAAGTCCAAAATTGTTCTGGGAACCCACTGTTCAACCGCCAACCATTCTGTTTTAAAAGCACCAATAGTGACAAAGCAATAACTTTACTACCTGCTCTCACAATGCATGTTCTTGTTCATAGTGGATTTCACTTTATAAGGATGCTCATCATTTTTATTACTCATCGCAAATTGTGGTGGTCCTCGCAAGATATCAAGGTTCTTATGTATTATCCAATTGACTGTACCGCTTATTCAAAAACATCACCAAACCCATTGACTTTTTATTGATGTGCTGCTGAATTAAACGGTCGACTGTATAATACGTAAGTACCGAAATCAAAATTTGGCATATCAGTTTAAATCCCAAAAGGTACCAGTTTGGAACTCTTCAATCTTATGTGCTTTTTTAAATATAAGTATTCCCAAATTTTGTTTGTTACGTTTACATCCTCATTTGCCAAACAAAATAAAACTTGTTTATATTTTGATTTTCTCCAATGGTCACTTCACTATGATTCATAACTACCCCATTTTTCTCTTTAAAAATGTCTCTTTAAAACATGTAAACTCAACATAATATTTAAAACAATTGTTTTGTTATAGGGCTATGTTTTGAATTTTGAACTGCAAAAACAGATTTTTGATCATATTTTTAGTCAAGATTTCTACAATGTAAGTATAAAATTTTCTTCTGTTGTATTTACTATAATTTTTTCTACTGATATTCTAATAAACTTCCTTCTGTTTTAGGTTGATTTCAAAGAAACATGTTGCATAATTACAGAACCTTATTTTAACTTCGTTACTTTACAAGAAAGTACAATAGAAATGTTGCTTGACGAATACAAATTTCATTCCATCCTTAGGGTAAATCGTGAGTAATCATTAAAAGAAGTTTCTCTCATATCCTTTCTTAAAAACTCTCAGGGGTGCATCTAGAAAGAAATTGGGGCCGAAAACGGCCCCTTCACAAAATTCCGATCCTCAAAATCAGCCCCTTCTCAAAATTCTGGTTCCCAAAAACGGACTTTAATCAAGCTATATGCACACGCTAAGCATAATTTTACTAAAAAATAATATATTCACAGAAATAGGACCTTATTTTAGAATGAAAAATTATTTTCACAAAATTCAATTCTGTTTTTCACAAATTTCAATTCTGTTATCCACAAAATTCAGTTCTGTTATTCACAAAATTCCCAAAAACGGCCCCTGGCAAAAAATCCTGGATGCACCCCTGACTCTGGTACTCATCCCGTTGACCGTTCAGCAGCCGCTTAATTCAACATCACAGCTATAGAAAAATCAATGGACTTTATTACAATTTCAAATTTCAGGGGCATGGTCGATGGGATAATACGTAAGAACCAAAACTTTTATTTGTTTTTAAACAAGTGGTAATATTAAGATCCTGTTACAGGTGTAGACAACTTTTATACATTCATTCCTTAGTTAGAACTCATGCAGTTTTTTGGTTTTCTAATGCCATCACATGCACAGAATCCCTGTGACAATTTTCAAGTTCTATAGAACCCCAACATCCAATAATAGTCATAAAATTTTTAGATTAATTGCATATATACAGATGAACAGGAGAGAAGGCATTCCTTACTAATGGGGGATTTACAGCACTACTGCAAAAGCGGCATTTTCGGTTTGCTGCAACAGCGACGAAAATTTTTTCAAAAGAACCAATAGGAAGCCTCGAAAATGATCGCTGGGAAAAAATCGCTGCGGCAAGTGTGCGATCACCGATCGCCCATTTTCTTGAGCCGGCGAGAGATCTGGGGTGTCTGGATTTCTCTAATAGAAATGTAAAAATTATCTTCTAATATCAATATCATGCTTCCTTGAAATTCAAGGGCTGTTGCATAACCAGAGTGTTCCGATTAATTGAGGAAGTAAGTAATGAAATCCTAGTCTCATAACATATGTGTTGCCATCTAGTTCAAATGAGAAAATTCATCTGTTCTTCAACAGCCAAAAATATTTTTTATCAGCCTCAGTTAATTTTTTAGGCTACTTGTGAATACATAGGCTTGATTTTTTGTTTTCAAATGAAAATTTCAATATTCTGTTTGTTTGACATTAAGTCACTTAGAAAGGGACTGTTGGAAAAGCACAAGCAATGTGAAGGAAAATCCTGGCCGCCATTCCTGCGGCTGAAAGCGATTCGGAGGGAGTCATTTTTGCCGCCGAGCGATCAGAAAAACGGTCGCTTTTGCATCTCTCGCTGGCAACGTCATCTTTTGGGAGAAATATCGTTACCGAAAATGTCTGTTTCATCTCTTTTGCAGTGGCAGTGTAAATCCACCATAAATCAGATTGTTCTGTTTAAGAGATAGAAAACAATGTTATGCATTTTTAAAGGCTTCACTAGGTAAAATGAAATAAAATTATAATGAACTTTAGTTTCACTATTAATTTGAATGTATCAAAATCCCCTCTTAAACCATAATATTTTCTTAATTTAAATTTTGTTTTGAATCAATCTTGTCACTTAAAAACAGATAAAAACAAACATTCCTTTTGAAGCATAGCTGATTGGCCTAACTCTAGTATAATTGAATTAAAAGCAAACAATTGCCCAAAACTTAAATTATTGTTTTAAATGTATGCATTTAAAATTTTTTTTTCCTTTTTTAAGGAAATTTAAGTGCTATTTGAAAAAGATTATAAAATAACCTTGATTTAATTGAATCGTCAGTTTGAAGAAGGGAATAAGTCCAAAAACCAAGTTTTGAGAAAATCGAAAAAAACTGTATAAGTAATAGAATTTTCATTGTATAATCACCAAATTTTTACTGGAAGTTCACAACTCTATTTAGAAAACAGAGCAACCATCAAAACAATTATAAGTATATTCAAAAATATTTTACAGTCAAAATAAATTGATGGACTTATTCCCTTCTTCAACCTTATGAAATTTTTCTGATGAAAAAATCTTAAAAAACCCTTACAAACCACAAAAGGGTTTACACCACAAAAGGGTGAAATAAAAGGAATAAGACAAATAAAATTCAAAATTATAGTGAAACTTAGTTTTTGGGCAGTATCAATGGAGTGAGTGAATATGAATGGAGGTTAACATTCCCTGCATAAAAAAAAGTTTGAAATAATTTTAAATTAAAAGAAAATTTCATTTTAACTTAGTTTACAGATCAAAGAATGGGAAAAGAAAGACAAATTAACTTTAACTCCAAATTAACTTGAAAAATACAATGAATGGACATCGATTTCACAACTTCAAGGGGTGATATCTTCCTATAGGGGTTAGTTATGTTCCCCCTCTTTTCACCCATGTGTAGAGCAAAGCTTGGAGAATTTTTTGAGCACAAAAAGTCAATTTGTCATTTTTTGGACTTATTCCCTTCTTCAAACTGACGATTCAATTTAGTTTGTATGCTATGTCAGCTCTTTTAGTATTCTAAATTTTTCTTAACCAGTTCATTTTCTTGATCCATTTATGCAGTAAGGTTTGAGTAATTTATTTTTTAACATTTAGCTGCAACTCTCTCTGCTTACAAATCCCTCAAAACACATCCATCTGACATGTGCAGTTTAGTTGTTGACTCTGGCTTCTCCTTCACTCACATTGCCCCTTATATCAAAGGCAAAAGGCTAAGGAATCACACTAAAAGGTAAGTACATGAATAAGTAAGATTTGTTCCTTACTAAGACAGTTAAAGGTGTTAGATAGTTGCAAACATGAGTGACAATTTTCTGTCTAGAGACAGAAATCTGTAACATATTTTCTTCAGGACAGAAAAAAATTATGCACAGGTAATAGAACGTAATAAAAGCATATTACTTTCAATGAAGATGTTAGGGTGAATTCTGTCAGCCTAGAAAATTTCACAGCTTTCACCCATGGTTTTAAAATTTGTAAGAATTAATAGGTAGTTACCTCAAAGCCATTACAATGCAAAAGCCAATTTCACCGTTATTCATTTATAGCATCACTTCACTCTTAACCCTTTTAGTCCTAGTCTCCCCAAGATTGGTATTTAATCCTATGGAAAATTTGGGGCAGCTAGAACTGAAAGGGTTAAATTTTGCCGTTGTGACCAATTGCTACCTCAAACTAGGGGACTATTTTGTTATTTGCAATGGTAGAACCTGAACAAATATCAATAAAATGTGTTTCATTCATAATTTTACAGCTTTAGGTGCATCAAATTTGCATTAATTAAAGTTGCATAACAAATATACTCTTGTTCATAAAAAATGCAACACCATGAAGGACTTGTTATATTTTGATGAAATTTACACAGCAAGTGATCTTTGTAGATACAAATAAATGATATAATTTTCAGAAGAAAGGAATAAAATTTAATATCGAAAATTGGTGTTTAATGTCTTCCATACGCGCTGCAATGAGAGCCTCTATACGACAGGTCATCGAATCAAACAGATTGAAATTTATGACTAAGGAGGTGATTTTCATCCAAGATTCATCCCAAATCCAAAGTTTGCCAATATTGGCAACATAACAAGCATTTTAAGCAGGAGGACAAACCAACGAAATTTTAGTCAAGCTCCATAGGTGAAATTTTGGGTGAAGAAATTTGTCGAGAAAGAAACTGTCTTTATTGGATGTAAAGTAAGTTTGGAACATTCCAAAAAACATGTGTACGGGATTTGTTCTGATGAATTACAGCTTCAGGATCGCTTCAAATGTAGGGTATAACTTTTGACTCCAAAAATTTTTAGAAATTTTTTTAAGAAATGAGATTGCCCTCATTTTTTATCTAATGAGATTGCCCATGGTACCCAATAGTGCTCCAGGTCAAAACACTTCTCTTCTTCACCACAGACTCAAGATAAAACACTCCAAAAATTGCAATTTTCGGCATAGCGTCCAAACCCAATTTAGGTGTCATGTTAACCAAAATTGATGGGGGATTTCCTTAAAAGGACAATTTGTTATGAGTAATCTTGCGAAAATATTTTTTGTGGATCCCATGGTAGCTTTATGCACCGATGGAATTCCATCGATGGAGCGCTGTAAAAAAACGATACTTGGTGAATTTTGGTGCAATGGCGACCGATTAACTGATGGAGCAGACAATGATTGACCTGTAACAGTATTCTAACAATTTGAAACATGTCGAAAAGTCACTCAATGATCTGGCACTGCCATACGAATGAAGCCTCTTTCATCGCAAGCTGACGTGACTATAAGGGGTCCAGACCCCAATTTTCAACTCGCCTCACCCTTTTTGGTTCTCTGCTTTCAAACCCATATCAATATTTTCCGGTTTCCCTTCATCTGACAAGCGGTAAAACAGTGTGAAAAACACCCCTCCGGGAAGCCTTACATTAATCCTCTTTAAAACTCTGTTAAAGTTTCATATGACATCCGTTAAGGTCTAAGGGGTATTAGGGGGGTCCTAATTTTTTAAACTCGGAATTTCTTCGGTCGCAACCCCCAACTTTTTTCCTTAAGGTATGAAATGAAAGTATACCAAATATTTTTCAAATATTTTAATATTAACACGTGCCGCAAAGCGATTGAAGCTATACTACGATAAAAGCGAAAGACTCCGTAACATCCAGGGGAGGAAAGCCGGCTACGGCGCATCTTCTTCCGCATGATTAGAGCCTGGCGGGCTTATTCAAAAAGAGCACTTTGAAAGTTGGTATCTTCATGTATTTTGTGATAAACTTAAAAACCTCCTACACTATGGTTATTGGAGATATTTTAGGGTGTAATTCATTATTATATGTAAATTCCAATAGAGTATATGGAGGATTTCTCAATGAGGGTTGGGACAAAAATCATAACTTAAATATTATGTTCAAAGCAATGAAAATTAGATTTTAAATGTTATTCATCATAATTAAAAGTTGCGCATAGAAATTTTCTCTGAATTTTATAAGCTTAAGTTCAAATAATACATTTTAATTTTCTGAAATAAGTGTTAATTTATGAATTTGCGTTGATGTAGCTTTTATTTAAACATTTTACAAAAATCTCGGGATGTTATCGATAAATCAAAGTACCCATCTGGTCTTTAAGATGAAGCTGTCTTAAGTTTGAACTTTAAGTGCTCTTAAACAGCAACCGAGGGATGGCTATAAAGAGTTTCTACAGTTGACAATAGCACTTTCTGATTATCAAGAACCAAAAATGATTAAATTTAGACAACCTTGAGGCTTTACATCATACTAGGTGGATGACTAAAGAAACTTATTGCTTAAATATGTTTATTTTTAGAAACGAGGCTAATTTGTATATAATCAAGAACTACAAGGATTAAAAGGTACGAATATATTTATTGGGTCTGGTTTGATGTGTAAATGGCTCACAAAGCCACATTTCAAGATTTGAAATTCATGAGGGCCTGTTTTTCTACAGAGGAATTAACGAAAATATATCTATAGCAGCATTGGAAATGGTTAGTCATGGAGTATTCAAATTGGAATTTTTTTGGGGTTTTTTGGAGGAGACAGTTGTTTTGGAGGAGCGATTGTCCCCACACAACAATGAGCTGCTAAAGAGTTTACAGAGAAAGAACCCCCCATGTATTATATCAGAGTGGTCGCAAATTAGTTTTAAAGAACTGGCAGAACTCTTTAAGATAAATCTCTAGCCTATTTTGTGGCAAAATGAACCGAAATTTTTTTCCCGAAGGTTTCAAGTTATCTGAAGACTTTATTTCTAGAAATCCTATAACGTGAAACTTGTGTGGAGATTATCAGGAAGGATTTAAAATCGTCAGTAATAGTCTGTTGTAAATGATACTGCAGAAAGAGGAATCAAGCTCATTGAGGAGTAAAACGATATTTTAACGCATAATGAGGAGCAAGTACAATAACTTTAAAAAATTGTCAAAGGCTATAAAGTCAAATATTCTTCATGTTTAAGCATTTTCTGTTAAAAAAGTATTGAAATAAATCAAATAATATATTTAAATGAATATTATGATTTTTCAAAGTTAAGAGAATTTTGAGGTTTTTTCAGATTTTCATCCCTTTTGCGGCACGTGTTAATATTTACCGATTCGGATAAAGTTTTTACCAGTTATTTACTACCCCATAAGTAAAAAAATTAGGGGGTGCGACTTCAAAAATTCCGAAATTTTTTTTTTACCATTATACTTAGGACCACCCTAAAGGGGTATAATAACATCGAATGACAAGATAATCAACGGTAAACAACCTTATTACAAGCCCTTAATGTCCCGTTACAGCCCCCCAAATATACGAATAAATCAGTGGTTGAGAAGACACTGCTCAGCTCGCGCATGTGCTATAGGTCTGAATTTGGTATCATTTGATAATCAAACCATAATGAACATACCCTGAAAATTTCAAGTTGATCGGATAATTCCTTCTTGGTGTTGCATTTTTTATGAACTGGAGTATAATATAAGGGTTGCTACAAGTCTAGGAAGTACAGGAAAATTGATGATTTTTTATGAAAATCTGCAAAACTCGGGGAAAAAGAAAATATCCAAACACGAAATTTGCTTTTATGCTTTCTTCTTTCATTGCGGCCATGGTTAAGTCGCCAATTTTTGGCCTAAACTTCAGAGGAAACAAAGAAAACCTTCTTTCTAAAGAAATTAAGAAGGATTTTAATTACCACATTCCCTTAAAAAATAGCACATTTTGATTTTTATTTCTAATACTGTAAAATCCTGTTATAACAAATTTCACGGGACCGTAAAATTTCTTTGTTGTAACAGTATTTTGATAATTCAAATAAAAACAGTAGGGGGACTTCTGTAATTATGAGATTTTACGTTGTATTAGTATTCATTGTAACAAGATTTTATTGTATAAAAATGTTTTGTTCAATTTTCAGTAAGAGTAATTTTTTCCCAAAAAGAGCTTTTAAATCTGAAAAATTCCTACTATTTCTAATTATTAAATTCACTAGGGGTTCATCCAGGTTTTTCTGCTATACCCCGTTCTCACTGCCAGAATAAGGGTCCCTTTATTTTCCACTCTGCCCCGTATTGGCCTCGAACCACACTTTATTGAAGCCAAAAGCATACCATCCTAAAGTGTGATGGAAAACCTCCCCATCCAATCTTTAGGGCCCTTTATACAACATAGATGGTGGTGTCTGTGGATGTAAAGAAAACGTTTTAAGTATTTTTAGTAAAGTTTTAAGTTTAATGTTGATCATTTTTGTTTCTTTTGTCCAAGGTATATAAACTAACAAGATATACTCATCTGGGGAAAGAAGCATGGCCATAGAAATCTGATGTTCCCCACAATAGAATCCATTTTCTAAGCAGGGGGAAAATGTTTATTTTCGGTGATTTTTCTTAAAATAAAGGCTAAAGAAACTGTTAAAACAGTTTACACTAAACATAATTACAACATATTTATAGGTTATTAAGTGTTTTGAATTAGTACCATTATTTAACACAATAATAGCCGGTCAAGAATATGAACCATGAGATATACTACGCTATACTTCAATCTCTCCGCTCATTGCTTTTAATTACTAATTATTATAAATGTAATTTAAAACAGCTGCTGATACAAAGGAAACAAAATATTAAACAAAAATTCAAACATGAAATCTTTTAGAACATTCTTATTATGATAAAATTTATTTCGCTGTTCTGCTATGCAAAACTAATATCCACTGTATCTAAACGTTTTAGCTAATTTAGTTTAATAAAAATTTTGAGTTATTTATCCAACAACAATCCAGTCAGCTTGTTTTGTTTTTATTTGAGATTCAGAAATAGTTTTCTTAAAATCGTCTGTCATTTAATTAATTATCTTTTTTGTATTTTTTAAAAAGTGGGTGATTATATTCATAAGTTTTAAGTTATATACAGTAATACGCAATAAGTGGGACCGAGAGATAGCCGCGTAAGTCAGGGCACATTTTTCCATAGAAATACATAGTGGAGACCAGGCAGGGATGGGACACCTTCAATAAATCAATATTGTAATAATTATGTAATTTGACTTATACCTGCTTAACATTTTTTAGGATTGACATAGGTGGAAAACTTTTAACAAATCATTTGAAAGAACTAATATCTTATCGCCAGCTCAATGTAATGGATGAAACTTACGTCATGAATCAAGTAAAGGAAGATGTTTGTTTTGTAACCCAAAACTTGGAAAAAGACATGAGTATTGCGAGGTATTATACTAATTCTCTATTTCTAATAAAACTATTTACAAAATTTGAAAATTAGTTAACCTTGAAAATGAGTACTCTGGCAATTTCCCTTTTAAATTAAACGAAGCACACTAGTCACCTGATTTAAAACAGTATTTCTACCAAATACAAATTACATGTATCAATGTTTAAAATTATAAAGAGATATCATTGAATCTAAGATGAAGGAATAAGGAATGGATTGATGTTATTGAAATTTCAGGATAAAAGGAAAAGAAAACACTATAATAAGAGATTATGTGTTACCTGACTACACTGTAATTAGAAGAGGATTTGTACGCCCCCCTGAAGAAACGAATGGACGACCTAAAGAAAATGAACAGGTTAAACAATATTACTAGCTATTCTTTTCATTTAATTTTAATCTTCCATACCTTCTTCATCAGAAAGTTTAAATAAAATTAAAGCTTATATATAAAATTATGTTGATTATTTACCCTTTCATTTTCATGTCAAACCCTAACCATGTTTTTTTTATCTTTACATTTAAGAATTAAATGTTAGATGAAATTTTTTTTGTATCGTTGAAATATTTTTCAGTGTTTAATAAATGTTTCAAAATAAAGTATATTTAATGACTAAAGGAGATTCTGGGCTATAACATATCATACTTTATTTTTATCATAATAATTATTGTTAATTTGAAGTTGTGATTCATTCATGCATGGATGTAGTAAGGGCTAATCTCACCAACTTTCTCGTAATCAACGGTTAACTAACCGGCCGTTTAATATAACAGGAGCTTTAAAATCGCAGTCGTCTCACCAACGAAACCTCCCGTTAACTTTTCGCCGGTTAACTAACCAGACGTTTAAAAGCTCAAATAAACTATTTTGATACTTGGCATTTTGTGATTGGTTAAAACATAATTAAAAAGACACTCGTGTCCTTAAAAGTGTACTTTTATTTGCCAATATAAACACTAATATGCATTACAGCACATATAACTTGGAACTACTTTTTTCAACGCGTATGAACAAAAA
This sequence comes from Tetragnatha versicolor, assembly GCA_024610705.1. Classification (NCBI taxonomy): domain Eukaryota; kingdom Metazoa; phylum Arthropoda; class Arachnida; order Araneae; family Tetragnathidae; genus Tetragnatha; species Tetragnatha versicolor. The sequence continues at coordinate 52,372,407 of JANDEH010000007.1, forward strand.
GTGCATCACGTCAAGCTTTAGGAGTTGAATAGCCGCCATCTTGGATGGAATATTGGTTAATTATGAATACGAGTCATTATACAATAATGATGGTAGTCATGATGTATATTCTGTCTCAAATTGTTTATATTTATTTTTCCAAGAGTCTAATAAAAGTTCATGCAGTAGAAAAACAAGAATTCCAACTAAAGTATATACAAAATAATCTATTTGTACTTCACTGTTACGATTATAGATGGCAGCACAAATAAAATTACCCCTTAACCGGTCGTTAAAGTACTGATTAATTTAACAGGAACTTAAACGAACGGTTAAGGCTAATTTGCGTTGGTGAGACGAAATTTCGAGAGACCTACCGTTAAATACGACTTAACCGTTGATTATCTTTAACGGAAGATTGGTGAGATCGGCCCTAAGTTTAGTAGTAGGATGTAGTAAAATCACACATTGATGTACCCAAAGAACACATAGAATTTATTTTCATGACAAACATTTCCTTATTGCTTGAACTTATAATTTTTGCAATATTTTCTTAAAATATCATAGTTTAAAAAAATCTTGAACTACAATGTCCTATTTTAAGACATCCATCATATATTGGTTTAATTTTAGCTAATAAGAATTCATAATGAGCGTTTCATGGTGCCAGAAGTTTTATTCGAACCCTCCATAATTGGCAAGAGACAAATGGGCTTATCTGAAGCTATTGTACATTGCATTGAATCAACACCAGAAGGTAAGTATTTATGGTTAATATTTTTCATGTCTCTAGAAATAAAAATGTTTTATTAATAGCTGTATTTAGATGTTCATTATAAAAATGAATATGAGGTTATTAGTTACCTAATAATGTTATACTTATTTATAAACCTTAACTTAAATTCTTGTTTGGTGCATAATTATTGCCTGTCAAACAATTCACTAACATTTTCAGTAAGTTTGTGCTGTGAAAACTTGTTTTTTTACTTAGGAGGAAACAGTTTTACTCCTTCAATCTTTTCCTTAAAATATTATACCATTAACTCCAATACTTTTTTTATTTTTATATTTCTTATGATTGGTCTAAATTCTAAGCTTGCTATATTGCATATATGCCTGTAATTTGAGGAATATAGTGTTTAATATTGTTTACTTTCTTTGTTGAACCAGATTCACAAACTCTTCTAACTTTTCTAAGCTGAATTTCTTTTATAAAACCTGGCTTAAAGTTTGTCTATGCTCGCTTGGTGGAGGGAAAAGATTGAAGATTGATTTTGATTGAAGATTGATTTTTCCCTGCCTTCCACAATATAATAAAATAAGTAAAAAAAGATTTAAAAAAACGCTTTTATTTTGAAGTGTTCTAAAAGGTCAAAAATAATTTATTTGGTTTGACAAATAATTTATTGGGAAGCAGAAAATAACTTTTTGTTAAGTAAAAAATAACTGATTTTCTAATCACTAAAAATAAAAGCGTGGGCGCTAGTAATTTATATATATATTTTTAATTTTAAATTTTTTTATTTATTTTTTAAAATTTGTACAAATTCACCTGAAGGTATGGACCCGTATAGGTAAATTCAACACACAAGGACAGTAACACTAACATCTATGTCGAACGAGGATTCGAACCTCAGACGTACGGCTTTGCAGTTAGATGCTCTAACCACTTGGCCATTACATCGGCATTTATGTATAACTTTATATAAATAAAAATACCTAATAGAGAATTTAAAGTGAACCCATCCCACCCAAACCTCATAAATGAGAAATTTGTAAATTTAACCTCATAGAACATAGAATAAAGAAGTTAGAATAAATAGTGAATAAAGAATTATTAGCGCCCACGCTTTTATTTTTAGTGATTAGAAAATCAGTTATTTTTTACTTACCAAAAAGTTATTTTCTGCTTCCCAATAAATTATTTGTCAAACCGAATAAATTATTTTTGACCTTTTAGAACACTTCAATAAAAGCGTTTTTTAAAAAATCTTTTTTTACTTATTTTATTTTTTACTTTTTAGTCATGGTATTTTTTAAACAAAAACTAAAAAATGTATTTATTTCAACCATATTTAATCTTATAATTTAAGTTTTCTACTAAATGATGGCTTCGTGAACAACAGTTCAGCGCTGGCGACGACGAAAAAAATGGTCCCGCGACTCTATCCGAGCCGATCCCCCAATTTTGTGGGAGGGGTGACACACGAGAAACAACAAAGTTAATTAAAATCTATTTAATATTGCTAGGGGTACTGTTATAATTACAGAGCGGAGCCATTAACCACGCATCCGCTCGCTCAGCGATGAAATCCATCGATATCAAAAAGATTCACAAGAAAAAGAAAATGCATTCAATAAAATAAAAATAACCAATCGTAAGGCCATACAAAAATAAAACTCAGAATTAGTGTATCAAAGAGCAAACAGTGTTATCCAGTCTTTTCAGTAGTCCATAAATTATAAAAGTAGCATATTATTCTTCTCGCGATTCCTCAGGATGGGACACCAATTTTCGGCGATTTCTTGCTCTTCTGGCGATTTCTTTCTCACGTTTATTATCTTAAACTGCTAATTACCTTAATTGTTAATTGGAAGGTAAGAAATCACAAATGAAGATTGAATATTGTAGTGATATACCTAATATATTATTCTACAGGTTTTGGAAGCCATTAAGGGATCACCAACACGGGAGTGTAAACAAATGTTATTTTATTTGGACAACAAAGCGGCCCAGCCGCAAGGAAGGTAAAGAATGCATAGTATGAAGAAGAGAAAAAGTGTTGGCTCGCAGGCCGTATTTATAAGGCTGTTAGCGCCTGCGTATAAACAAAATATAATTAACTGCACTTAAACATAACTGCAAATAGAAATTTAAAGTTCAGCAAAAAAGAGTAAGGTTAAAGGTTCTGGTCCGAAGGTAAAGTCCAAGTTTAAGGTTGAAGGCTCTATCACGAGTCGCCTCAGTACCCCCTTCCTAGTGAAAACGTTCATTGTCGAACTTGGAATCTGACGACTTTCTTTACTTGTCGACCTGAACGAGTACTGCAGGGCACAGGAGTCGGGGCAATTTCTTGAGGCGCCTGTCGTGGAACCGGTGATGTCTTTTCTGCTGGTGTCTCTTCCTCGTTGAGAATGAAGGCTGGTTTAAGGCGGTCCAACGAAACCACCTTCTGGAGACCTCGGATTTCGACCTTGAGGAACTTGGGGTGTCGCTCCAGCACATGGAAAGGGCCCTCGTAAGGAGGTGTCAGAGGAGGCTTGACTGAATCAACCCGCACAAACACATGTGAGCATGTGGAGAGACTTTTGGGCACAAATGTCCTCTCTTTTGAATGGGAGCTCGTTGGTGTGGGAGATATACTTTTCATTGTCTCTCTCAGCCTTACGAGAAACTCAGATGCGTTGATATCACTCGACTTTGGGACAAAAAATTCTCCCGGCAGCCTTATTTGCGTGCCGTAAACCATTTCAGCCACTGTAGCTTGTAGGTCCTCCCGGAAAACCGACCGGAGACCAAGCAGTACTGAAGGCAAGTTATTGTACCAACGATCATTTAGGCAAGCTTTGAGAGAAGATTTTAAATTTCTATGCCAATTTTCGATTAAACCGTTAGATTTTGGATGAAAAGCAGTAGTATGAATCTTTTTAACACCTAACAGATTCAAAAGTGAACTAAATAGTCTAGCTTCAAACTGTTTGCCTTGATCAGTAGTTATCACTTTAGGTGTACCGAAACGAGCGATCCAATGAGAGTAAAAATGGGTTGCCACATTTTCTGCCGTGATGTTAACCAATGGAACTGCCTCTACCCATCGTGTGAAACGGTCTGTCATAGTTAGGAGATAGGAATAACCTTGATTCGGAGGCAATGGACCAACCAAATCTAAATGGATGTGCTCGAACCGACTGTCGGGAATCGCAATACTTTGAGTTGGACTCGACGTATGTCTATGCACTTTAGCCAGCTGACATGGAATGCAACATCTTGTCCAATTTTTGGTGTCCTTTTTAATCGACGGCCAAATGAAACGGCTAGTCAGAAGTTTAGTTGAAGCTCTCATGCCAGGATGCGATAAGTTATGGAGAAGGTCGAAAACTGTTTTGCGTGGTACTGAAAAGGTATATACGGACGAACGTTACTCGTGGATACGTCACAAAAAAGGTTAGCCTCCGTGTTGGGTATTTTAACACGTTTAAGGTTCAAAAGGGAATCCTCCTGGAGTAGTTTTTTAAGTTCATCATCATTTTCCTGGGATTTTGCTATTTCCTCGTAATCTAACGCACTGGGTAACTCGATTTCCTCAATGCGCGAAAAAACATCTGCCGATACATTCTCGTCTCCCTTAATGTATTGGATATTCGTGCAAAACTGACCTATATAGTCCAAGTGTCGAAGCTGTCTGGGCGTGCATTTATCAAGTTTCTGGTTGAAGGCAAATGTTAACGGCTTATGGTCACAAAATATAGTGAAGTTTCTTCCTTCAAGCATGCGCTTGAAATGTTTGATTGCTGCGTAAATCGCAAATAGTTCTCTATCAAACGTGGACCATTTTTGTTGAGCCGGCGTTAATTTACTTGAGAAAAATGCCAAAGGTTTTATTTGCGAATTTGAGTTCGCTTCGTAAGAAACTTGATTGAGTGATGCACCGACAGCCCTCGCACTTGCGTCAGTAAAAAGGACAAGTTTTGCGTTTGGGTCAGGATGGTTTAAAAGAGCTGCCTTAGCTAATTGCTCTTTGCACGTCTCAAAAGCTGTGACAGCTTCAGGAGACCAATTGATTTCCGCGTTTTTACGTAATTTGGTTCCTTTTAACAGCTCTTTCAAAGGTGCCTGCAAATGAGCAGCTTTCGGAACACACCTACGGTAGTAGTTAATTAACCCTAGAAAACGACGCAAGTCTTTAACTGTCCTCGGTTGGGTGTACTGTAGAATCGGCTCTACTTTTGAGGGGAGGGGCCTGATTCCGTCTGAGTTAACCAAAAATCCTAAAAAGGAGATTTCAGGGACTCCAAACACGCATTTACCCAGAGTTATACGAATACCGTATTTTGAAAGTCTTTGGAACAACATTTCGATATGCTCTAAATGCTCCTTCTCAGACGTACTAGCTATCAAAATGTCGTCTAAGTAGACGAAAAGGAAGTCCAAACCGAACAAGACTTCGTGAATAAATCTTTGGAAACTTTGCGCTGCGTTAGACAATCCGAAGGGGAGAACTAAAAATTCGAATAGTCCAAACGGTGTTGTTATTGCAGTCTTTTTAACATCCTCGGGATGGACTGGAATCTGATGATAAGCTCTTATAAGGTCCACTTTAGAAAATATTTTAGCTCCATGTAACTGACCGGCAAAATCCTGGATGTGGGGCAGGGGATAGCGATCGGGAACCGTGATTCGATTCAGGGCTCTGTAATCGCCCGTAGGTCTAAAGTCAGTACTATTTGGTTTTGGAACCAAATGTAGGGGATTCGACCAGTTTGATTTGCTCGGACGACAAATCCCAGCATCAAGCATATATTGGAATTCCCTTTTTGCTATCGCTAGCTTTTCGGGATGTAATCTTCTAGGTTTGCAAAAAACTGGCTGACCCTTCGTTTCGATTCTATGCACTGTATTGTGCTTTACCTCCGCATTCAGGCTGTACGGCCGAGTAATATCAGAGTACTTTTCTATCAAATCTTTGTATTTAAGTTCATCCGAGATAAGAGTTATATGCGTTACCGAGCAGACAGAAAAGTAACCTTTACATTTTAAAGACGTTAAGGTATCCCTAAGACATGAATTTTTGAGATCGATTAACAAGCCGAAATGACGAATGAAATCTGCGCCTATAATTGGTTTGCTTACATTCGCGACTACAAAAGGCCATTGAAAATTTCTGCGCAAATTTAAATTTACTGTCACTAACTTTGTTCCATACGTTTTGATAGGGGAACCAGTGGCCGAATAGAGCGTAATTTCCCTTGGTCCTCCGTGAACAAGACCTTGTTTATAGGGGATCACGCACACATCACTTCCACTGTCAATTAGATACGAAACTCCCGTAACAGTATCCCTTACGAAAAGGCGGCTTTTACTATCCTTGAAACCGCATTGCGCCGAAGAATGCGATTCGGTTACAAGTTTTTTGACTGAAAATTACATGGGGCAACGCATCGGTATGAGGACTCTCCAAATTTAGCATGATACCAACATAACCCGTCAGAACTAGGGACTCTCGATTTGCGAAAACTACCCGACCTGTTCCAACGCCTACCACGGTTACTATTCGACCTATTACGCGATCTAGACATACGTTCAACCTTTTGACTGAGCTCCGCTATTTGATTTTTAAGCTCTGTAAGCGTGTCCGGCTGCTGATTACTATTAGGGCAAGCTACCTCAGCTGTCACTTCATTGGGCGCGACATCTATAATTCTATCGGCCATTTTAGCCAGGTTGTCTAAGCTATCGCTAGAAACTGACAATATTGCCTGCGCAGTTCTTGGTAACCGCTGCATCCATAATGATTTGAGGAAACTATCATCGATCTTACTTCCGGCAAGTTGTTTCATCTTACGCAAAAGATGGGACGGTTTGTCATCGCCTAGAACCACATCAAGCAACAGTGTTTGGATTCGCTTTTGTTCCGAGTCCGAAAAAGCTGAAATAAGGCCGGTTTTTAAGGTTTGGTAAGCTTTTTCCTTGGGCGGATTTAAAACAATGTCACTGACATAGGTCAACACATCCGAATTTAGTGCAGCCACGACCGAATAGAATTTTGTAGGATCCTGGGAAATTTTTGAAATAGCAAACTGCGCCTCGATTGACGCAAACCACAGCTCGGGCTGCTTCTCCCAGAAAACAGGTAGCTTAACTGCCACACCACTTACTTCAGTTGGGACAGTTTGAAGATTCCCAACGCTGGGAATAGGCACACTAGGAGTTAGATTAGGATTTTCGTCTGATTTGTTTACGATCGAAGGCGAATCGCTTTCACCTTTAACGTCCGCCATCCTAAAACTCCAAACACCAGAAGCGTATACTGTCCAAATTATAAGTGATAAATACTAACTGGAAGCAATCTGAACAGATCCTTGGCCACGTGAACGGAATCCTAGTCACCACTAAGGGATCACCAACACGAGAGTGTAAACAAATGTTATTTTATTTGGACAACAAAGCGGCCCAGCCGCAAGGAAGGTAAAGAATGCATAGTATGAAGAAGAGAAAAAGTGTTGGCTCGCAGGCCGTATTTATAAGGCTGTTAGCGCCTGCGTATAAACAAAATATAATTAACTGCACTTAAACATAACTGCAAATAGAAATTTAAAGTTCAGCAAAAAAGAGTAAGGTTAAAGGTTCTGGTCCGAAGGTAAAGTCCAAGTTTAAGGTTGAAGGCTCTATCACGAGTCGCCTCACCATTGGCTTCACGGAATTGTCTCAAATTTGAATTAAACGTTAATTACCTTAATTACGGAGGTTTTGACTAGTTGATGATTGAATATTGCATTGTCACCGGGTTTACACCGTGGTGCAAAAATTCAGAACTTTATATCATTTGGAAGTGCCTGAAATTTTATGTACAAGATCTTGTAAAAAAAGTGATTAATCGTCTATAATTAACGTAATTACTGGGCAATTCTCGTTTTGGCTTTTGAATATGATGAAGTTATGCCTAATACAAAATTGTGCACGTTTTGGGTGGCATAGCCCTTTGGGAAAGGTCTCAAATTCCGGTTTTTTTGTTAATTAAAAATACTCGTTAATTAACTTAATCCTTTGGTTGTTTGACTAGATAATGGTTGGATATTGAAGTCTCATGATGGTTACACCGATGTGTAAAGTTTCGGGGCCCTAACATATCGGGAAGTGCCCGAAAATCGAGTTTTAAAATTCCACCCGTAAAACGCCGCCAAAAGCAAGTAGAATAAAAGAGTTTAAAAAGAACTGGTTTTCTCCGCCAAGCGAGCGTAGACAAACTCTACCATTTACAAACCTTTCCTTTAAAAAAGTTTATTAAAATCCATAGACCTGCATTTCTTCATGCATCATCCAAATATTTTCATTGAATATAAGGGTTTAGCTAATTTTTTTTTATATTTCAGATATTCGGCCTCATCTCTATAAAAACATAGTACTTACTGGTGGTAATGCAAATTTTCCTGGATTTAGAGAACGCATGTAAGCATTTCTTTCAAACAAACTGTTAAAAAAAATAACACATAATATGTTAGAATCACAATATTAATGAAACCTTAATTTTTATGTACCCTACTTCCAGAGATAATTTTAACGCTTTCAAGAGCGTATTTTACGCATTGAAAATCAGAAATACGCTTTAAAAAACTTGCCAGGAGTATTTTCACGCTTTGAATTTTCTACAAAGGTTTAGCTTAAAAAATGCATGGAGCCCTACCGAAAACAACTAATATTTTTTGTCTACTCAAAACACCAACTTTTATATTTTCTACTAATCGTTTGTTTGGATTGTTTCGCTTTTTATTTGTTTTAATTTTTTTCTAATTTGTTTAACATTTTCTACAAATACTGAACATATTCTTTAATTGTTAAAAACTAAATAGCATACTCATTTTTTTCTATTTCATTTTTTGTCCATTAAAAAAGTAAGTATTTTTATAGAAAATTTGTGTCTGTATTTGTAGTTTAAGTTATTTCTGTATTTTTCACTCCTCCTAAAAAAGACGGAGTATTTTTACTCCTCCAAAAAAATCCTAGGAATAACACTGCCTACTTCAAAGTATGTTGTTTACAGCAAGCCTGTACCCAATGGCTGCATATGACCCACCAGCTCTCTTATGCAACCCTTGTAATTTTAAAAATTCACCAAAATAATTATGTTTTTTGAAAGTTCTCTTCAAATGTATTTACTAGACAATCAGCCAATTGAACTTGATTCTTCACCAACTTATTAAAGTAAAAAATAACAACTTATTAAAGATTATATAAATTTTTTTCTCCAATTGCATGTAATTGAGGATAACTTCCTTTTGACCTTTTTTTATTCTCGGGTTTAATTGCAACTGTGGTAACCAACTTCGGATAACGGGTGAAGAAGTCTTTGTAATTTTTTTTTGAACTAAGGCATTGCCTAAGAGGTGTTTAGATTTCAATTTGAGATGAAATTATGTTCAATTTCTCATTCATACTCACTCATTCAATTTTTAAAGTAAAATTTACTATATGGGGACATCCATAAATTACGTGAGGTCAAAAAAGGGGGGAGGGGTTCGGAAAAATCTCACCAAGGAGGGGGGGTCGATTAAAATCTCATGTCAACTTTTTAAGTTAGAAATTATACGATTTTCTTTTTTTTAAGTAAAATGCAAACGAATAGGATAACAAATTATTTTTACAGGTTGTAGGTAAATCTCACGTAGGGGGGAGGGGGCGTCCAGCAAAATCTCACCAACAGGGGAGGGGGTCCAGATTTAGGAAAAAACACCTCACGTAATTTATGGATGTCCCCTATATGTACTAGGATAAAAAAGATTTATTTAATGTATTCTTGGCACTACAATTTTATCTCACCTAATCATAACTAACCTTCCTCAAGCCATACAATATTTTTTGTGTAAGCTAAGTATGTTAGTTGAATTTTTAAAATTGTGTATTTGTTTTCAGTTTAAGTGATGTTCGAGCTGAGGCCCCATATTTGTATGATGTTAAAGTGAATTCAGTTGACAAGTAAGTTTGATTTGCATTAGTTTTTTTCTATTTTAACTGCTCAAAATTAGTCAGTAGATTCAAATTTCAGGAAATGTGAAGTTAGGTTTCTTTCTAGCTCTTGTTTTGAGTGCTAGTATTGATTTTATGATTGTATTGATTTGGGTGCTAATATTGATATATATTACCTTTTTTTTATATAAACCTCTCTATTTATACTGATAACAGTTTAAACAGGTATAAAAATAATTATTCAATTAAATTTTTAAAAAATGGAGGATTGGTAACAGTTTTTCGTTGTAACATACATGTAGCAAAGTTAGACGAAAATTTTAGATGGGGATATTGGTATTTTAACTAACTTAACATTTCCTAACTTATTTCTGTTATGGTATACTGGCCGATCCAGGGGGCTTTATCCCTCCTCCAAGAAAAAAAAAGGAACGAGAACTAACAGTGAGAATGAGGCGAGGTCGGAGCTAGGGTGAATATAAGGAGGAAAGTAACTAAGTGTATCAAAACGAATTAAAATCCTGTTTTTCTGAGTCAAATGTCCATAACACCCCCATCAGTACTTGGAACTCTATTATTTACAACTTTATTCTACATTAAGTTTGTCAAAATGCAAAAATTCCTACCAAAAAATTTTAAATTCTTGAAGATGTATGTCCAAAATTTGGATTTTATTGTAACAAAACGATTTGAAAACCTTCTTTTAAGACTTAAATTTCCAAATTTTTTCTGGGGGGACTCCAGACCCCCTATAGACCATTAGAACTCAATTATTCACAACCAACCTTTTTAATATCATGTTCGTTGAGAAGATTCAATTTTATTTTAAAAATTCTTAGCCCCCCCCCAAAAAAAACAATCCTGGATGTGCTTGTGTATTGGTAGGTCTGATTATAAATCCACTCACTTTAGCATTTGGATTATTTCCAAAAATTCTTGGTTTCTAACCAGAAATTTATATGCTATCGATAAACAGATAAAAAAACTTTCAATCCCTCAAAACTAAGTTTGGTGGACTTCTGAGTATCCCAAATGTTTCCTTGTTGTTTCTTTATTGGCATTTTATTTTTTTAGCCCTGTTACCAATGCTTGGGAAGGAGGAACATTGATTTCGAATGATCCTGAATTTGCCAAACTTATTGTTACACGGAAACAGTATGAAGAACATGGACTCAATTATGTCATGGAGAAATTTGAGGTGTAATTTTCAAAAAATTTAAATACTTTCTTTAGTTCATTTTTTTGGAGGGTTTTCCTTTTCAAAATAGAAAATGTTTCATTGTAAATACTTCTTTTCTTGGAAACCTTTATGATTAGGCAAAATGAATTTTCGATAAAGACCTGCAACCTCATTTTACAACTGTTTATATTCAATAAAATTTAGTTTTTTTAGTATTATCTATTTATTTAAAATAGTATTAGGCATCACTTTTTATTTGATAACATAGTTCTTTACCCAAGTTTGGACTATCACACAATAGATTTTATTTTTATTAAGTTATCCGATAATTTTAGTTTTCTAATAGCTTTATATTATAAAAAAGACTTATAACCCACAATCGCATTTACTCTTAACTTGTATTATTAATTTTGTATTGTTAAACACTTCTTTTTTATATCTTAGTGTTTTAAATTTAACATGCCACGGCACTAAGAACTACTTCCCTGAATCGGTAATAAATTTGGATGTATAATTTAACTTTGTTTTTTCTTTTTTACAAGAGTCAATCAAAAGGGTTTCAAAGCGTGCAGTGAAACATGCACATATTTCTTACAGCCAACTAATAGTATTGTAGTTAATCAATGCATAAGCTGCATATGGAATAATTAACAAATGATAATTAATCAGATGTCACTATGACAAAGACCATAACAAAAACTACAACAGTATGAAAACGTAAACAATTTATCCAGTTATAATCACTTTTTTAACAGATGTATTCAGAATGTTAGCTTAGCTAGTCTGCATAAGACCAAAATCTCATCAAATAGGATCACGGCCAATCACCTGCAGAAGTAAATTTTTGACTTTTTAACACATTTAAGCTGCAACTGATCCTCTTAAAATATTGGTACATAATCCTAATCCAGTAAATTTACTGAAACAAAAAGGGGCAAACACTGCAAGTATTAACCCTTCCAGTTTGTTAATTAATTTCATTGCTGAATATTCTATTAAAAAAATTTGAATAATTGACTATAAGTAGAGCACTTAAAAAATTTCTTTCAATGATGATAGCATTAGTGTAAAATAATAAAAATATGTGTATTGGTTTTCATGTGGGCTTTAGAAACATCTATTTTGTCTAAAGGCGGAAACAAATTGGAGCCGAGCGGCGTAGCGAACAGCCACGAACACACTCTAGCGCCTCCGAGTTGCGCGTGCGCTGAGCGTGTTCGTGGCTGTTCGCTTACGCCGCTCGGCTCCAATTTGTTTCCGCCTCAACAGCTTATTGAATTCTATTGGTCAAACAATATTTTTTACTACTTATTCCCCAAATCAGAGACGGGATTATCTGATAACGCCAGGGGTGTTTAATTTTAGGGCAATCTAGATAAGAGACAAAATTAAAACACAAAACAAAAGGAAAAAATGTTAGAAAGAACAGTTAATACTTGAATTTTGTCTTCTTTTAGTATGTTATTTCTAAGGGCACTGCTGGAAACAATTCAATGTAGTTCTATAAGTTAAGAGGTACTTAAAACATACAATTGTTTCAGAGATGTTTGGATTTGCTGAAATTACTTCTTATGCAGTGGGGAGGTTAGGTTTATTGAAAAAAATTAAACATTACTCTAACCTAATTTTTGAAATTGATGCTTAATTTCCCCCCAAATAAAATGGTATACTTGTATTTAGCACTAAAAATAGCCAATGAACATGTATCATACATCTTGATCACTGTTTATTGATTATTTTTAGCATTTTTTAAAGTTAAATTTCCAGTGAAAAGGTATTTCAAGTGAAAACTGATAGAAAACTTAACTGTTGCAATATGTTTCAACAGTAGTCATTATAGTCTCTACATCAGTTTTGGACGAGTTTTCCTAGATCAGGGATGAGTTTTTGAAAATCCTGTCCTTCAATGTTCACCCAACTTCTTGCAAATCAATAAGAAGGAATTGGCCAAGACTTCTTACGGAGGGACTCGATATTGAAAAACATTTAATAAGTTTTTACTTTTAATTAAAATGCACCGATATTTTATGTTGAGTGAATAAGGATTTACTTGAGTCTGTAAGTCATGAGTAAATTTATAAAAAATATTTATTAAGTTTGTTGCGTATTTACAAGTATGTACAAGTGAAAACAATGAAATAAACGAAAGACATTATAAGGTTATGCATCATATCTCAATTATTAGTTATATTATATTACATAGTTTAATTATATATTTTAGATTATTGAAAATTACAATTGTGCAATAATACCAAATACAACCTTTAAGAAAAGTAACAACTATTGCTAGTTATACTTCTGTTTTGAAAACCAAAATAGTAATAAAATAATAGACAAAGTATATTCTTTTTTGATAGATGCAACCTTACACAACAAAATCAAATGAGGCATGGCTACTGATGTGACAAATGATAATGATCTGTGTAAATAATTCTCAAAAAATAATAAATAAATGAAAATGAACAAGACTAGAAAGCAACAAAAATAAAATAAGATGCATTCAGATGCAACACAAGTACTCAATGTGGTTCTTACTCTAAATTTTCAAATAAATAACATTTTGCAGTCATAAAATACTACCATTCAACAACAATGATCAACTTTGGTTTAGAAGCTTTAGTGCATATAGAGTAACATTTCTTAAAAAACATTTTTCACCCAATAATTTTTATTCAAACCTCAGCTGGTTTGAAATTTTGATTATAAATGGTGTTAATAAAACTTCACTCATCAACATCGAGCAATTAGAAACAATCTCTAATGTCAGAATCTTTTCCTTTGGTGAGTACATGAAACTGGAGTAATTCGAAATTCAAAGTGATTATGAATGGATATAAATACTGTTAATTTAAAATTGCTAATGTGGTTAGTGAAGTTCATGTTACAGTAATATTCATTTACAATCAAACCCTGACTTGCAAATATTTCATAATATAAATTCAACGTGGTCATGAAACAAGATACATATCAAACACTAATAATTTCATTTTCACACTAATTACTTTTATCAGAACCTTTCGTTAACCGTCACTATTGGGGCATCCTTTTAATAAGTTTATAACTACAATGAAAAATAATTTTTCTTGAAATAAGTTATAGCCTTATGTTTGAGCAAAAAGTTTTTTAACCCTTTCAATCCTAAGACGCCCGAGATTACCTTTGAATCTAATGGGAAATTTGAGGCGGTTAGATCTGAAAGGGTTAAAAAATCAATTGTCTTTTCTTAGCTTTTCTTTTAAATGGAAACCTAATCATTGCAAAGCCCTAGGCAAGTGGACTTATTTATTGTAAACCATAATGTTTTAAATTGACATAAATACAAGACTAGGGATAATAAAGAATTATAGTTAACCACTATAGTATTAAATCATAGTCTAATACTTCTTACAGCAACCAGTGAATAATATTAGACCTTTCTCTACTTACAAACAAAATTGCTAACCTTATCTAATTTTACCTCAGGGTTTGATTGTAACATGTATTTAAAACAAGGGAATACTTTTTAAAATGTTGACTCTATATCCACACTTTTAGACAATTATGTTTTGGTTAAAAATCTCAAAAATCAACCAAGAGAATTCCAATCTCCTCAATACAACATATTCTGTACATCTGCAGGCACTTCTTGGGGAGTGTTGACTGCCATAGAGCAGTTGAGTTTATTGCTGGCGACAGATGCTGCCATTGCTTGTTGAAGCTGCGCTATATTGGCTGCAATCAAGTCTTCAATGTCTGATATACATGTTTGGAGGTATTTCTAGAAGAAAGAAGTAAAATATGTAAAGACTAATAAAAAAACTAGTATTGTATTAAAAACGTAAATCAACTTTTAACTTAAACTACTATAATGATAAATAAAAATTTAAGTAACCCTTCAGAAAATTAAAACTTGAAGACTATCAGAAACTCTGGTCAAGGGGGTATTAAGTTACTTTAAATCAAGACAGTAGTTCAGTTTAAAGGAATAATATCTAACTTAAGCCATGAAAGTAAATAACTTATTATGAGATTAAGCAACCTGTCTTTAAAACCAAACACAATATTCTTCAAAAACTCTTCCTCTAATAATTTTCATTGTTAAACATATGAAAGTTCTTAAAAACAGAAAGGAGTAAATGGTCATGGAGTTTGATAATAACCAATTAAATACTTAATAAGATTGTTTAGTTGGGATAAGAGATCAATTATTGACTTGAATGCTTAAAAACATATCATTGCAAATGTCAATTTATTAACCAAAACTTACCAAATTAATGTCTGCTAACTGTGTTAGGTTCTCAAGGAGAGCTGAGACAGATTCCCAAGGCTTTTGCAACCACGTCAGACCATTGATTGCTACTGCTATGCAAGCTGTGGCCAAGAGGGAGGCAGAGTATGAAGTGAATTTGTATTCTGAAAGAAAAGACATTCATTAGAAACTATAAAAAACTTGAAGCACAAATCAAAGGTGTCGAGAAAATTCCGATCAAAGCAAAAACCGGTCAAAAAAAAATTAAAGCTTTGCTCATGTAATAAATTTGTTTTTTACTGACTGGATTTTGCTTTGACAGGAATTTTTGTGTAACCAATCAAATGGCTATGGCATTGATTTATTAACTACAGATAAATCAGAGTAAGTCAGTTAAATTTATAAACTCATATAAATTAAATTTTTTACAAGTTTTTATCACTGCACATCTAGACTTGTTGTTACTCAGAAAATGAGTTCTTATTATAAATGTCACCTAATATTCTAACAGATAAAATACTTAGCTTTAATTTTCTACTCATATTTACAAGCTACCATTATGAAACAATATTTTTTCAAACTGCTATGTTATGGTACTGCAGCCCCCCTAAAGTTAAATTTTTTTTTCATATTTTTAACAAATTCCATCACCATTTTGCATTATCTTTCTTATATGATGAAAAAATGGAATAAAGAATTACTACATCAATTGATGGAGGCAAATTTTTAAAATCTTTTAAAGTTTGAAAAGTCATGTTCCCCATGATAAACCTTTTGGGAACTCAGCCTCTCTAATATAAAAATCCTAGACTTGACACTAATATTATGCAAAATAAAATTAAATATTTATATTACAAAATATGACGATTGTTTGTTTTGAACCAAAAATAGACGCTAAACGCGTGCTTCATAAAAAAACCAAACAGGAAGTCCCTTGGCCCCGAAGTTTTACAACTTTTACGCACTCCCTCCAGCGCCATCTACTGGTGCTTTTGGATAGCACTGAATGACAATGCTTTTTTATTGACAACTTCTGATGTCATCTCTACTTCCTTTTTCAAAACATATGGTGGCCCACCAAAGGGGCTAGGTGAAGGAGGGGCTCTAGCGACCAATCCCAGAGAGAGACACTTTTAAAAGATCTCCGTCAACTTCCTGTGGAACCCGCCAAATATAACAAAGGACTCCGAGCCCGCCAACACCTGCTCCCGCGCAAGGTTGCCGGGCCGTATTTTTTATACAAATTCGCCTCAGGCCGTCGTAGGAAAGTCATTTCGTGCCAAAAAAGAAGCCAATATTCACAGATATCTAGTCCATCTTTTGAAAGATGACGAAACCATAAACAATAGCTTATTTGACAAAAAAATATGATAGTAGAAAAATGTTCAACAGCAATTGCGCTAAAAAATCTAATAATTTATTCAATAGTTTTTTAAATTGGAGAACAAGTTTCTAAAAGAAAATCAAGAAATTAGAAATTTTAAAAATTTCCGAAGTAATAGAGAGAGAGTTAAAATTCAGGGAAAAAATACAACAAAGAGGGAGAAAGCACGCAATTTTTTAAAACTAATTTCATTTTTACGCAAATAAATTTTTGGTAGAGTTTTTAAACAACATTAAAAGATCTTTAAAGAATATTGCATAGCATCACATTTTAAAAGTCAGCTTTAAATAAGTATAAAATTTAAATTAATTATAGATTGGTTTAAAATTTATATGTCAAATCATTAACTTGAATAGATGCTAATTTTTTAGAGATTTATTTAATTCCATTAACTTACATAGAATTTTAATTTTTTGGCAGACAATAATTTTAGTTAATTTTCGATTAAACATCAAAACTTAGTCATTAAAATTTTTTCTTTCATTTTATGCACCTAATTTTCTCCCAGAAAAGCATTATGAAACTTCGTCTATATAAGAGCGGAAAGAGCGCTAAAATCTCCGATCTGGACACCCACATCGAAACCGATTGTCATTCGAAAGAGAAACTAAAAAGTTTGAAGAGCCGCTGGGGAGTTTCCGGTTTGTGATGAGCCAATCCACCAATCGCATGCGAGTATTTTCAAATTCAAAAAGCAGCTGTTCGTTGCAGGTTGAGGCGTGCATGGGATGGAAGTTTTTACGAGCGCATAGCACAACACCCCAAAACTGAAACCTGCAGAGGGATTAGTTCTGGAATCCCCCCAAGCACTTTCCCCTAGTGGGAAAAGAGAAGGGCGTCTGTTTCGTATTTAATTTAATGTCTCGTTTATAGATTGAATTAGGGCATTGTCTTTATAAAGATAATTTTTTGATGTTTTAACATTTTTTTTTCTGAATTAAAAAGCCTTATTGATAAGAGAGATTGACGAAAAAAGAAAAAGTGTAAAAACTACAGGAACGATATTTGTGTGCGATAGTTTTTAGGAATTTTATAAACCATAAATATTAATGTTTTCACAAGTATACATATTCTTCAAATAGAAATTGTATAGAAAGAAAAATTAAAAATAAAAATCAATAGAAGAAAAAAACTAGTAATTAATTTTTCCACAGCAAAAGTACAAGTCGTATTAAAATGAAATGGAAAGAAAGGTAATTGGTTAGAAAATACATGGGAAGAGTTTTCGGAAACTAATTTAAGGGGACCAGGACGTTCTCAGCCATGCAAAATATGCTAATTTTACAATATTTCGAGACCCAAAATTTTATAGTAAAAGTTATTCAAATACTATAAAAATTGGTTGTGTTAACTAACAGTCTATTGTCATCCTAAAATGACAAAAATTAATTATATATTATAATATAATTTTTTAAAATAGGAAGTTGAAAAAGAATATTATCCTACGAGTCTTCCGATGGATGGGGTTAGAAAGGTTAGTTTGTAGAAAATTCTATGTTGTTTTTTACCAAAACAAATAGTTTTCCATGTTGAGAAATGTATATTCAATTTAGTGAACTAATTTTTAAAACAATTTAATGATTATTTTTTAAATAAAAAAATGTTGAACTTAAAATTTTAAAACGCAGCAAAAAACAGCAAATTTTTCTCCTATTTTTGCTTAATTAAAAAAATTATTACAACATGAACTGTATAAAATGATATTCACTGAATGCACTTATATAAAACGAATAATTGTACCAAGTTTCATGTAATTTCATTGATTAGAAATTTGTACAGGCTAACCTGAAGTTCAAAAAAACAGGTTTCGAGAAAAATGCAAAAGAAATAAAAATGGAACATTAGTGGTGGTGATTGTTTATATCTTGTACCCCCTTTTTCTGGGGGATGTCGGTCCTAAAAGTATATGTATTATACATTTTTGGAATCGTCATGAAACCTACTATTTTATCAAATAAAAATTAAAAAATCGAATTTTTGAAGGTTTTGGACGTCCTGGTCCCCTTAAGCCGGAAGATTCTCATTATAGTGATACATATTTTTCTATTGTTTGAACAACAAAAAGAAGTTAGCAGGGTATAGTGAAGATTCTTAATCTTCCCCTCCCCTTTAAAAAATTAGATACAAAAATATATATAACAAAGAAATTCTTAATACTTTCAGAAAAAATTTACTACAGTATATTGATTTTTGCAAAATTCTAAGAAGACTAAAATTACTTAGGCAATTTAATTGGTTTGTGCACAAGCCAAGCTGCTTCTTTGGGAGGCTTCTTCCCATGCCCACTTTCTCAGTCAAAATACTAATTAAAATAGCATATATAATTGGTTTGCAAACTCGTCTCTGAATTCTCAATAAACTGATGAGCATCAGCAACAAACGAAAAAAGGTGTAGCTTAGCAGACAGGAGTCTAACCATTAAACCCAGTATTTCCTTTTAAGATATCAAAATCTCCATCTCAGTCAAAAATGATGACGTATCTTGCTGATGAATTGGCTAAGAATGAATAGTTATAGCTAAGCTCCAATTCTTAAAATAATTTTTAAAAAACCGAGAGAATAACTATATTATTCTGCATTCTGTACAACTACATACTTTCAATTTAAAAAAATCCTCATTATGATCCAACTATCCCTATTTCCCATCACTAAGGGATATTGTGAATTCCCACAGTAGTTATTACTTCTCACGGAGGAAATTAAAACAAAAGCCTTTTAACCAGGGAAACATACCATGCAGGGAGAGTGAAAGGAAATTCCAAAAGATCGGCAATTAACAACCATACGTGAAGACAATACATCCCCAGATCGCGTGACACAAAAGTACAGCCCCCTAAAAATAAATATCCCTTCAGCTGGTAACGAAGATCAAACGCCTCTTAACAAAACCCATTATAAAAAACCCGTCACATCTGCCGAACACTGTGCGCAGTTTTCACCTCCATGCACATGTTCCGTTATGTGCAGGGAAGCCCACGCTACATAGCGCATCAGTGTCGTTGTTTCCGGAGGACAGATAATCACGCTACAATGCTTCCTGTCACGGCATTTAATGGTGATGATGATCAACACTAACGCATCCGTTGTGTCAGGCCTATGGGAAAACTGGAGGGCCTTTACCTGCCCCATCGGTTTCCCACAGTGCCGTGGTCACAGGAACGTATCAAATTGTTTAACTGTCCCCCTTCCTGTATAGGGATCGCTTTGGTAATTTTTTGGGCAGGGAGGGGCACTGTGTGTGACACTTCTTAATGAGCTATTGTGTTAGTGGGAAAAGTGCGGTTTTTCTATCAATTAGATTTTATCGATGATAATGAAGGGGTGGTTTGAAATTTTTAAGCGCGAGTTGGTTTCGGATTCCCAGGGTGTGTTTTTCTCATAACTATCTATTATTGTGGATGTAATGTTAAGAAATATAAAAAAAGATGTCAATGTAATTGATAGTACTGATATCTTTCCTAACACACTCTCTTAAAGTAATGTTAAAGAACGTATCGTATACAGAAATAGAGAATAACTTATTTTCACATATGTGTGAACCTTTCATTAATACCTCAAAAAAATGCAATGACATAGAGATTTTTCAGTCTGAAGTTTCATATAAGGACAGGATGAAGAAGATTTTCCAATAAGCAAACCTATATTGACTAGTTGGTCTGTCATTTCAAGTTATCCTTAAGTATTAAATTACGAATATATTTTTCCTAGATTCTTTATTCAACCTATTTCATTATTACCCTTAATCTGATACAGATAAAAATAATGCATGCAGATAAAATGCTACAGGATATCATTGCGTTTTAAAAAAATAGTCTTCCAAGCGTTTAACAAAAGTGAGTTAACACAAAAATGCAAGTCCACCATGCAGCTACCAAGTCCTTTCACTAAACCTAGAGAACTTCATGACAGGTCTATGGCTCCTACTTATCAGCATTTTAGAGAAATATTAGAAAGCTTCAGTAGATACTCCCGATGAAAATTTACCAAAAGCTAATCTTACTTCTTGATATCTGTCGAAATTCCCATTTTTATCATCTTAAACACGTGTACAATAAGTAAATAGAATTATTATTTTCTCATTGGAGAGATACACTACTAAAGATCTGAAGCCAGTCTTCTTCTTCATTATAGCCCTAGAGTTCAACACATCTCCCATTCAAAAGCCAACCAACCTTCCAAAAAAGTCATCAAGCCATGCTTGCCCTCAATCAAAACCCAGCCCCCGTCCTAATTCCATTGACTCAAACTAACAACCAAGAGAACGAAAAAAACTCAACAGTAGCCGCACAACACACGCGCCACGGCAATCACAATGCAATCCCCGCACGTGCCAATTTCGTCAAAAATCTTAGGGGGCGCGGAGGAGCATCTGCACCAAAAAAGTCCCCTCCCCTGGAGGGCAAAAAAGACACCTGGAGCACCACGCGCGGTTCGCGTGGAGGGTCAGCCCCCCCGGTCCCCTCTCATCTCCTTATTGGCATTCAATCGAAGTAGGGCTGGAAATTTAATAGAACCTTTTGCCTTTCTTCCCTCCCCCCTTGGAGGTCAAATGTACACGGTGGCTTCTGTCGGGGAACGGTAAAGCGTGATAAGCTACTGCAAATGGGCAGGGGTCGTATGGCATATGGGTGGAGGAAATTAGGTTTGATCCTGTTCATGGGGATCATAAGCGATAAGATGGTATCCTTATAAAATAACCGGGCCTCTTTATAATTTCCTTTATAAAATCGACCTTTTTTGGGCAGAACATTAATAAAACGCATCATGGGATACCTAGTCAGACTTACGATTGTTCCTAATAACTGACGGGCGAATGTGTGAGTAAATCAATGGAGTGGATAGAGATAAAAGACAATTCCATGGTAGTCAAACTAACATATTTTTTGTTTGTTTTTAATTTAAATTGATCTAGTCAAGACCTTCCCCAGATTCCCAACGATTTTAACATTCCACATTTCTGCAGAAACATTTTGCAAAGATTATGAAGAATTTTATATCGTTTTATATCTGTGTTCAAATTAAACGTTTTTAAAATATACTTCCAAACAAATACATTTGCACAAATCTAAAATGGGTGAAATTTAACTTAAGTGAAATATTTTTAATTTTTATGAAACTTCCTGAATGTAATTTGAAAAAGGAACATTGTAACGTGAATCAAATTTGCAATAGAGTATAATTATACCAGTCAGTTCAAAGATGAACACTAGCTAGTTTGTTTGATTTTACAGAATGTTTGGCTAGGTTCCATTGCAAAATGCATGATTCATTCTATCCATGCACAATGAACAGCTGCGAAACCAGGAAGAAAATTAATTTTTTTAAAACCGTTATTTCTTGTAAATTTCCTCTGATACTTGCTCACATAAATTCAGATAAAGAAATACAGCACCCGCAATTAGCACACAAACCAAGTCGAAATAATGCAAAAAGAAGAACCCATTCTTGCGTATTAATGCATTTAATTAATAAACATAATTGAAATTTGGAATCAACATTTTATAGGCATTGCATCTTTTGCCCTGCCTATCTCTCCAATGCATTTTTTATAAATATAATGCCAAGCTAACTTTTCAAATCCCTAATAATCCAAGCGAAAGCATTTTACTAGGAAAAAATAATTTATGCCTTATACAGAGAAAATCCATCACATCTCACAGACCCCACAACACTAACACTTCATCCCTAGCAGCTTTCGAGCATCACCTGGTCAGAAAAAAAGAACAAAAACACAAACAGCAGGAGGGGGGAGGGAGAGCGTAGGCGATCCATTTAATGACCCCACAGTTTTCCAGGGGACAATACAAATGACGATAGGTCTCATTGACTCGGGGTCCTCCAACCGAGACATTTTTATATAGACACACAGCACTGGCATTCCAGGTGCTGGGACTCCCCAGGTAACATCTGCCCAGGAGGGGTCCGGCGATTGGAACAAAGGAGGGCCACGTGCGGGGCACGCGACCCTTTTGCGCAAGAGGTCTGCTGCGAGCAGCGGGTCCTTGTGTTTTTGAGGTTGGGACACATCTTAAGGGGCCCCTTTTGGGTTCTTCAACCCATTCTGACGGTGTCAGCTGCTCTTTTAGAACATCATCTGCCGGGGATGCTTTTTGGGGCTGAAGGTACTTTTTTTGGGAGGCGATTGATTTTTTTGGTGGAGGAAAGTGTTGTAATTTTGGTCGAAGAGATGACCTGAGGGAAGATAAAGGATTTATTGTTTGTGGAAGCTAAAATCATTTGGGGAACAAAATTTAGTGAGAAGAAATAGACTAAGCTTGTCTTGAAGGATTCTTCGGGGAGAGATAATTACTAGTTTAAATTCACAAATAAATAACAGTGAGTGGTATATTTAAATTGTTGACCTCGAAACATTAACAAGGAATTTGACATAATAAGAAAAACACTAATACGTGAGATGACAAACTAAGACATCTATACAATGCGCTCCGTAGCAGAAAATTAGTGGGAAATCTATAACCAATAGTTTTTGAAGATTTACTGCTACATGGAAGAGCAGTCTTATATGAAACAAAAATTCCTAACATCATTCACATTAAAGAATAGGAATGGGTGATAATAAAAAGTGTTTAAGGTTTAATCAGGGATGAGATTAACAAAAGAGCAAAAAGTCTGAAAACTGCAAGAATAGATTAGAAAGATCGTAAACCAAACCAAATAAAATTATTTAGCTGCCTCAAATATGAAAATTTACCAAAGATAAACCAAGAACATTCACAAAAAATGAAAATATGTAGTTTTTAGTTGAAAATTCCAGTTTATAAGCTGATATTTTTCCATTAAAAGTCTGAAATTTTTGTAAAAATTTTTTAAAAGTCTGAAAAATCTTATCCCTGTTTAAAAAGTTTTAGCTCTAAGAGTCAAGCAAACTAAGAGCTATCCTTTCGGATCGGACTTGAAACAGCTAAATTCACTTTCTCCCAGGGTTGGCAAAAAACCGGGTTTTTTTAAAAAAACCAAAAAAACCGGGTTTATTTGTTTTTTTTGGTTTAAACCAGGTTTTTTTGGTTTAAACCAAGTTTTTTTTTGAATTTTTTTATCAGAATAAGTTATTTTAGCATTGATGTTTGAAATTGAGTTGTAAATGAGACATTAATTTCAGGGGTTGTTTATAATTGATAAATGATTTGTATATTTCAATTAATTAATTAAAATTAAATTAATTTGTTTTAAAAATAATTTTTGTTTCTAAAATATTCCAATTTGAATATCTAATATTATTGTAGTGAATAAAAATCAGTGTTAATTTATCTTGGATAAATGGTTGAAATAATCAAATTATTTACCTTAATTATATATGGATTAATTTATGAACTTAAAAAATTTCTTTAGAAAGAGAAAATTTTATTTTTTAAATGTAAACAACTAATGTTAATTGAAATTGGATAATTGATAAAGATAATTAATTTGATTAATTATTAAATGGTAAAAAAATCAAATTAATTATATGGATTATTTATGAACTTAAGAAATTTCTTTAGAAAGAGAAAATTTAACTTTTTTAATAAATAAAAGGGAAATGCAAGCAACTAATGTTAATTGAAATTGGATAAATGATTGAGATAATTAATCCGATTAAGGAAATTAACGGTTTTTATTAATTTAGTAAAAAAACCCAACTGGTTTTTATCTGTTTATAAACAAACCAACTGGTTTTTAGTTTTTATCATTAAAGAAATCAATGGTTTTTATTAATTTACTAAAAAAACAAACTGGTTTTTATGACTGACAAATAAGACAAATTGGTTTTATTAATTAATTAAAATCCAAGCCATATTTTATCAGTGAAAAACAGATAACTTTGTGTATGTTTAGTTACTCTTTGAAATAATGCTTCATTTTAAAGGAAATTAATAAATGAACTATCTCTTGCAAAATATAATAAGTTTAACTTAAGCATTTAAGGTTAAGTTTAGAGAGAATTCAATAATTAAAACCATTAAATTAAAAGATTTTTGATTTTTAATCACCTTAAAATGTCAATTTTTTTATAAATCTGACCTTTTAATTTTGTGCAAAAGATTATACTTAATAACACTTTCTTTAAAAAATCCTGAAAATATTCTATAATTTCTAAAAAAACCAAAAAAACCAAGTGGTTTTTTTGGTAAAAAAACCATGGTAAAAAAACCATGGTTTAAACCAATGGTTTAAACCAAATGGTTTAAACCGGCCAACCCTGCTTTCTCCTAATTAAATTACCTAAATATCCCTCTTAAAAACCCCATCTCAATCCATCAACGTCCACCTAAAGAAAAGCTTCACAACCTACCACCCCGCTGACACACTAAAACCCCCAATTAAACCCAATTACTCCACCCCGCAGGTGGAAAAAAAACCCTAGACTTCTTCCGTTCCAGTAGTAGTTATAGTTCTCTTCCAGCTCCATCTTCTATCGCGTGTAGCGGAAATTAGGCAGGTGAAAGAAGAACAGAGAGATGATCCCTCGGTAGCCGACGTCTAGGGGCTACCCCAACCCCTACAGGTGGTTACTCAAAAGTCCGAGAAGCGCTAACGAAGGCTGGATTTAATTGAAGGTTGATAAAAAGAGGGGCATCCCCTCTTTTGAGTAGTAGCTGCTGCAGTTAGTTACCTGATCAACAGATGCTCTGCTGGGTTCAGGGCCGTTCGACAATTAGTGTCGGACCTTGAGTCTGCGGTTTTTCGGCACGCGTATGTAACGGTCTGGGATGGGACAGGAGGAGGTCACCAGCTGATTAGCGGAGGTTTTTTTTGAGGCGTTGATTGTGAGGGTGAATAAATATTGTTTGGGGGGCTTTTTGTTGAGATGTTTGGATGGGAAGATTTTTAAGAAGCAGCTGCGTGTTGGGTTGGTGAGGTGAGAATTTGTTTGGGGGTGGCTGTCTTCTTTCTCGGGTCAGTCGTTTCTGCTTGGCTTGTGAGTGTGAAATTGTTTTAACTCGATTCCGAAAAAAGTTTCTTTATAGATTCGCTCATTTTTAGGCGGCGGTTTCCTAACTTTTGGGGCTAACAAATTTTTCAGGAGGGAAATTTTATATAGAGCTTATTTTTAGGAGATATACAGAAACTAACTTTCATTGAAGAATTTTCAGCCAATACTTATATTAATCACGCACTGTTTATGAGATACTTAGATTTTCTCCTTTTTAGGAGACATTTATGGTACAATGGGCAATACAATCAGCACACATTGAAAACAGAAAAAGCATTTTTCCAGTAAAAGAAATAGATCTAAATTAAAAATCGACTTGAAAAGGTGCAAAATTTTTTTAATAATTCCAATATTTTAAAATAAAAATTGACAATCCCTTTGCATTTGTTTAGGACTGAATGACGTCAGCCTTGTTTCGGCCTAACTTAAAAGTGAAAATCAACGATCGCTTTGCTGCTTTGAATCCTTAAAAGTCCTGATGTTTCGGATTAAATGACGTCACATTTTGATTTTGACGTTTTCACGCCCTTGTTTAAAGTCAAACTTCGAAATTAAATTTAAAAAAAAGTATGCATCGTAATACAAATTTTGCGCGCATATTCCTCTATTGTATACCTCTATCGAATAAAAAAATACTGGAATTGCCCATTATCAAGGAACGCTTTTCAGGAGGGATACCCATTTAGATTTTGAACTTTTTAGGAAATTTAAAATCGACATCATGTTTTAAACTCAGTTAAAAGAATACTTTAAAAATACTAAACCGAAAAAATTTTTACGTCCAAAAGAAAAACAGTTTTAAACCCTGAAATTTAAATATTTGAATACAAATTTAAATACTTGGCGATTACCAGGATGATATAATGATGGAAA
Source organism: Tetragnatha versicolor (assembly GCA_024610705.1). Lineage (NCBI taxonomy): Eukaryota > Metazoa > Arthropoda > Arachnida > Araneae > Tetragnathidae > Tetragnatha > Tetragnatha versicolor. Next base: position 52,398,665 of record JANDEH010000007.1, read on the forward strand.
GGGTAAATCCTACACACAAAAACTGCTTTTCCCCAGCAAAAGTGCGATGCGATTCTTATACGAAAAGCGTTAACTAACAAAAAACGCCCTCTCAAACATGTTCGGTTACAAACCCCCTCCTCATCCCCGAAACAAAACACTACCCACAATTAAGACAAAAAAACTCCCCCTTCCAAATATAAAAAAACAATCCTCGCCCCACATACCGTTACACAACAATCCCTCTGAGTTTGCCCAACAACCTCCTCCGCATATCCTCACACGGCCGCCGCAGTAATCCGACGGTGACAAAGCGGACTCGGAAACCCGACACACGCGTCCGCGTGCGACACCCATTGTTCCGCCCAGGTGAACGCGCGGGGGCGGGGGACAGATGCGGGGACACCAGCTGGAGCAATGTCGACTGGATCGGAGGTGGATCAGCGGAGGATGGGGATACGGGAGGATTTGTGTGTAAAGTGAGGAGGAGAAGGGGTAGTGGTTTAAGGGTTATTTACTTATGGGGTGGTCACGTGGGGTGGCTGGAGGTAAACAGGAACACGTTGGTGTGGGTGATATCTTAGCGGAGTGAGCTAAATTTAGGCAATTGTGCAGTATCGAACTTACTTCCTCATATTTCTAGATAGGGGGTAAATAACCACGTTTTTCCAGAGAGAAAAAACAGGATTGGGCTGTATCGAGTGGCCTCCGAGACTTGGTCCCGAAGAAAACGAATAGTTAACTTAAGTTATGGAAAAAAGAATCATGCCTTAGCCTACGACATGTATTGAATAAACGTAGCTAAAGTATACTAATAACAAGGCCCTTAAACTGAGCTGTTGACTTAATGAAACTTCACTGACGATATCTTAAGTTATTCACGGCGTACTCATGGCAACTGGCATCAGATACTGCAAAAATATAACCTCAAAACATCATGGGGGACATTTTCCTTATGGGTTGAAGAATATGGTCATTGTTATCACCATCTTACAACACATTCGAGTAAACCTAAAAAGTTACTCCCAAGGGATTTTATTTTAAACGACCAAAGGTTGCCTCCGGAAAATACGTTATCTTCTTCCTTAAGATCTATCTATTCTTCCTGACAACATATCAAACGATTTAAGTAACACAGTGTCTATCAAAGAAAACAATGAAAACTTTTCACCTGAAAGAAAACTTGTTTTCAAGTAAGAAACAATGAGAAGGCGTCTTACCTGTTGCACATAGGGCGATGAAAGTGTGGGCATGCTTTTTGATAACGTCCTCTCGGTCTACGTTTAGCCTCGCCAGCAAGGGATCAACGAAGTCGCTCGCTATCACAGACGCCATGTCCCATTTCAGACTACTCAACACCAGCAGCTCCCACGTCTGAAATGCCAACAAGAAATACGGAATGAATCCTCGGTATTGGACACCAATCATAGTAAATAGTCATGCAAAGATTTAGCATCCCCTCAGACAAAAACATATCATTGGCCATTGGTTGTGAAAATTTTTTCAGGTTCCCTTGTTTTAAGATTTTTTTGGTGACGGTCTAGTCTAGCATTGCTTGACTTACGGGATTAGTTACTACAGTGAAAATCTGAACTGCATGCTTTAAGTTCCAGAGGTAGTAGAATTCGATGCAATCTTATTGAAGATCGCTTTATGAAGAACTTCAAAAAGGGGTGAAAGTCAACTCCAAAACATCGTTTCCACTTATCCGGTTACGTTGGGGTTAATCCAGTAAGACTATCAATAAACGGAACTCAAAAACCTGTCACTTTTAGTCTCAGAAAAATCCTCAACATGTGGCCTCACAACTTGGACGTGTGTCGTCGTCAAACGTAGGGCAAAATCGGTGAATTTGCAATGTTATGTCTTCTATGAAGCAAAAAAACTTATTTCTCCTCGCATTATGAATCTCCTCCCAAGGTTCTAGATACCAAAACTCTTTCAATTTCCACCGGAGTTTAACCCCAGAAAATAGGCTTTTATGCTTTATAGACTTAACACTGCAAATTTACTGATTTATCCACTCCACGGGGAGAGACTTCCCTCCTAGTCTAGTAACATCCCTTAATGCAGGGAGGCTATTTCTTTCCAACACTTTTTTAGTGTAGGTATATCGCACCCTTGCTACAAAAGTGCCACAACTCAAAAAACTATGTTTTCCAGGAATTGCAAAAAACTGTTCCCGGGCTGACTAGGCACATTTGAGTATTTTTGAATTTGTCAATACGAAGAACGATACAATACATCTCAAACTATGATCGTTAGCCATTGTTCTAGTTTTCCCTGGCTGGACGACAACTCAAGATGTGGCATTTCAATGGAAGGAATCATATCCATCTTGATTACAACAAAACGCCATAATTGCCATATGTCGGCTGGTTTTTCAATGCAACTTCTGGATCTTTTGAAGATTGGTAGAGATGTGAAAACTACGCCTAATGACGGTCATAACTCAAAAATTACAATTTTTGAGTTGTGGCACTTTAGTAGCAAGGGTGCGATATGACGTTACGCATCCTAGTTGTGAAGGGATTTATGGTCTTGTTCTCAGAGATTCGTCCATAGGTCTGTACTGATTGCCGCAACGGATGGAAGCGTATCTCAAGGAAGAAGAAGGTCTCACCGTGATGTCTTTGGTGGTGACGGAGTAGTCGGTGTAGTAGATGAGCGCGTCCACCGTGAGCGAGCGGCACTGCCTGAGCTTGGAGGCGATGAGCAGGCAGACGGCCCCCAGGAGCTGCAGTTGCGTCTTGCGGATGCGGACGCACGACAGGAACCGGTCCACGTACGACACCGCAAGCGGGAAGATGATCTCCTCCGCGCTCTGCTCCTCACACACCTACGAAAAGAAAACGATTTATATAGCAGATGTATAGCTTACTATACCAATGTTAGAAAGTGCTTGTTTTCAATTCTAAAATGCTTTGTGTAATAAACAGACTGTGTTTATATAGAAATGTGTTTTTTCCTGAATTTTATTATTAATATTACTTTTATAAACTCTGAGTGGCAACTAGAGTCTGTGTTCTGAACTTTTAATTTATTATGAGTTTCTATTTTTTATTCGGAGATTGAGTTTTTTAACTTATGTTATTGTGACTGACGTAGTTGTAGTGATGTTCTTATATTTAAATATTGTAAATAAAGTAGGATGTTTTTTTAAGAGTATTGAGTTATGATGCATCCTACACTGAGTAATGAGAGATAGGATTTACCGAGCATTTATAGAGTTTCTTAAGACTGGTATCCGACAGTTTGGCTATAACTTGGGTACCTTTTTTCCTTTGCTAAAGACTACTACCACCTGATGATGTAACTAACTCAAGGTTATAAAATCATATGGCAGCTTCCTCATTACCATCTTTAGCTCATACTGTGCATCTAGATCTTACCCGGGAGCAGACTTAGAAAATATAGAAGCACACTTGCTACTTGCATAATATAGAAGCATATAATTTTGCAGAAAATCTTTTTTAAATAATTTAAATTTTTTTTATAAATAAGTTGGCATTTTCTTACTAATGTTGCTTAGGAAGCATTATTAGTAGTGATGGGCAGGTATCGATACCAAATACTTAAGTACTCGATACCCACAAAAGTATCGATACTTTATTGACATATTTCGTTTTAAATTTTTCAATGAAGTAATCTTTATAATACCTACTGTAGATCAAACGCAGCCTGTTTCCGTTTTCATTTTGCAACGCTCAAACCCAAGTCGTTATCATCCGCGAGAGAAATTTGACGCGGCTAGGTTTTTCCCCCGCCAAATCGTTCGCCTCTATCCACCTCCAGGCCCGAAGCTACGGGGCTTTTTGATGGATCGCTTTCAGTTTTTTGAATATTAGTCTGATTATGGATAGGCCCTAAAAAAATTGTCCCTTCAGGTTCATTTCCCGACATTGAAAAAAAGTACTCGATACCTAAAAGTACTCGATACCTATAAGTATTCGATACCAAAGTATTCGATACCTATAAGTATTCGATACCTAAAATTATCGATTTTGCCCATCACTAATTATTACAGTATTAAGTTGAGCAATGGATCTGTCATTATGTTTTAAGTCCAAAATTCACACCACTGGGGGGGGACTAAATTTTCAGAAAATATTTGTGCGTAAAGTTTTCAGTTTTATCCAACAATGCCTGTGAGGCATTGGTAATAAATTTAGGGGGAAAATTGCTTATAATATTAATCTTCAAAAAACACACCATTGTAGTTATGCAATAATTTTTAAGGGGGGGGGCTATGGACAGCAGCTCCCTCAAGATTTAAATCTTTTCTAAATTTAATAAAATTTCTTTTACTAATTTAAACTAAATCTCTTATTTTCATGAATAAAAAGTCATAACAAGGAAATCGAAAAACAAATATTTTTTACACCTTCTAAATCTAAAATTTGACTATTCACATTTTGAGAACTTAAGCCACCATCACAAGTTCCCAAACCTGCTACTTTTGTAACACTTGTACTTCAAATTTTAGCTACAAAAAATTAATAGAAATCAATAAATAATAGAAAGCAAAACTCATTTTTATTACTCTCGCACATATCAACCAAAACCCCACCACACCAAAAACATAATAGAATCTACCGCCTCACCAATAAGGGCACCTCCCATCCCAGATACCGCCCCTAGATAACCCTATCGCGGGCATCGGATTCATTCAATCTTCCGGAGACGCACGAAGAAGATGGAGAGAAAAGAGAAGAAAGAGGAGCAAGCTCATAATGGATGGAGCGTCCTTCGGTGGAGCGAAAATGAATAAAAACCGCTCCCCGACGCAGTAGCCGGGTCACAGGGGTTGGCATGTAAACAAATGCGGCTTCCGAAATCGGCACGATCTTGGGTGTTCCTGCTGCCTTTTATATGGTAGTAGGGTGGAGTGTTGTATAGGATCTTGGTACACAACAAAAGCTTTGACATATGACGTAATGAAGGAGCTGTGAGTGGAAGACAATGACGGAACTGGTGTTGGGCAGACGCTTTATCTTGATAACGCAGGAAACTTGTTAATATATTTACTAGTAGGAAACCAGTTTTGTACTTTAAAATTTATTAACCTTTTTTTGGTCCTCAAAAATGCTAATCTCGTGTACTTTTTTAAATTTTGATTTATAGACTGTATGGAAAGTTCACAACATTTTAACATGCCTCTCACTCAGAATATGCTCAGGGGCATGCTGAAGGGTAAATAGAAAAAGGACGAGTACTTTTTTTAAAATCTCTTACTTATTAAGCTTTTGGGCATTGAAATAATTAATGTTTGGAGTGTATTTTCGTGGTTAAAAATAACAAGTTGAGGAGGATTTGGGTTATTTCACAGCTAGATAAAAGGTCCCATAGTAGTCCCAAAAACATCAAGACTACCACATTAAAGGTTTTTCCCCACATAAAAATCAAACAAAAACATCAATGTATTATTCCGACCTATAATTCCGACGAACCTATTTCTAACTCAATTAATACTCAAAGTCTAATTATGGCAACAATTTTACTTAAGCAATTTTCAAAATAATGACTTGAGACTTGTTACCAAGTTCTCTTTTATCCATACGAGCTATTATTAGCACAATTCAATGTAAAAATTTACAAGGAACTAAGATGAAGCTTTATAAACTGATTTCCAAAGAACAAAATACTTAAAAAGGAAACTTAAAACATAGTTCAAATCATAAAGCAAAGTAGTGCATTGAGTTGTTATTACAAACATGCCTAATACAGGAACCCCAATTTTAGTTTCCAATCGCTACGAAATGTTTCTTTTACAAGCAAAACTTTGGAAATTGTTTCGATAGATGTAATTTTACAAATGATTCTTCAGTATAAATCACAAACAAAGTAAGAACTGGTAAAAACTAGAAAGAACTGGTAGGCCTAGGAAAAGAAAATATATGTCATGGTACCCTATCTTTTATTTTTTTAAGTTTATTCTAGTAAAAAAAGAGAGGATTGAAAAGAATTTCAAATTTTGTTAATACGTCATACTTTCTACGAGAACGGCACAATTTAAAACAAAACCCATTCAATGCATCCAATATTAACTCAGAAAATGTTAATGCCGAAAGTTAGCTGTTTTGTCAGCAGAACATTCCGAATTCCGACGGAATAGAAATCGGAACCTTTGACCCTTTGATAGGAACATTTCAAATAGAATGCTCAAATCAAACTAAAATATCTTAGGAAAACTTAGGAACCATTTTTAAATACAAAGACAACTAAAGAAGCCAACTCGAATACACACATTCCAATGTGCCATATCGATAATGCATGCAAAATGATAAGTTGACTTCAGGTATTCTATGGAATCTTATCACACATTCCGAACATTACTCGACACTATTCACAGGAACATAATTAAATTATGGAATCGAATTAAACATACCTCCATCATCCACTTTGTGAGGGTCCCCCTCATATACGGCTGAACCTCTTCCTGTGCCTCCTTGAAATAACACCTTGTATTAATATGCCTGAATCCCTTTCCCTTAATCCTTTCGACCCTGATGAGTTGCTGCAGGACCCTAGGGTCCCCGGAGAGCACGGGATCCCCTTCGGCCATGACGATGGGACATTGGTCCATCACACCACACCACAGGTCCATGGATTCCATCTGGGACTGTGCTGCAACTGCAGCACTCACAACCGCGACTGGTGAACGAAGAGCGAGGTGCTTCCGTTTTGGGAAGTTGGTTTTCGGAAGCGGGCCCGGTTTTTTTAGGAGGGGAAAGCGTGGTTCTGTTGTTTGGGACGGGGACTTTTTTTCGTCGCCAAGTGCGTTCGCCAAAGCGCAACCGGTGGTGGTTTCGGAATCGCGTTTTGGTTTCTGTTTCGGATGCGCGGATGCTTTGGAGGAGAAACGAGGTCAGGATGAGGAAGAAACTTGAAAGATTTTTCAGATCGTGGATAAAAATGAATTGAATAACGCATCAAAATAAATTAATTAACATCAATATTTTATATTCCCTTTATATAAAATTCTTTTACTTTAACAAAAATTTATTCAGCAATAAAAGCAGTTTCTTTTCTCTAAAAAGAGCTATTTTAACTTAAGTTAGCTCAAGTGAAAATGAACATTCAAGGGAAATGAAACATTAGTTTCAGCATAAATATAGGACTTTAAATTTACGCGGTTTTCAAATTGAGTAACTTTTTTATACGTGTGGTGTTTTTATTTAAGAGAATGAAATTGAAAATGGTTGAAAATAAGGTCATTGCAAATGTTTAAAAAATAAAATACGTAGTTAAATTTGAAGATATTTAACTAGCTTTTAAATATTCTTCTAACCTAAATTAGAATTTTAGGGAATGGGAATACGTTTTACTCCCAACAAATGTAAGGATTTATTTTGGATAAAATATAAATATATCCTGCTTTATATGCATATAAATATAGCAGGTTGAAAAAAAATAAAATGCAAAATGGTTTTAATTTAGTAACACGTCAATTTAACGGTGTATACAGGGTGTATCTGAAATGGTGCAACAAACTTTCAGGGATGATAGTACTCATCAAGACGAACAAGAATCGGTATAGAAAGGGGGTCCCAGACCAAATCCCAGGGAGTTAAAAATGGAGCGACACCCCAAAAAAATCATTGAAAAATGCAATCTGTAGAAAAACTACTATTGGTAAAAACTTAATTATTGTCTCAAAAATTGTGGTTTAATATGATATTTAAAATTACCTCAAAAGTCTTCACTTTAAAATTTGTTTTGTTATGAAAAAAATTAAAAAACACAAAAAAATGTGAAAAATCTGCCAAAACCGTATTTTGCATTTCGAAATCCTTTGTTTTTATTTGATAATCTGAAAGATCATAGTTGAAAACCCTCAAGTCCAAAGTTTCATGTAAATACAATCAATATTAAACGCTTGAGATTGTTTTTTGGGTGCGCAAGCAGTTTTCTAGAGCTGTTTCCAGAACAGCTGTTAGCGCACTCAAAAAAACAAACTTTAACAGGATCTCAAGCATTTAATGTTGATGTTTTTTACGTGAAACTTTGGACTTAAGGGTTTTCAACTATGATCTTTCAGATTATCAAATCAAAAGAAAGGATTTCGAAATACAAAATAAGGTTTTGGCAGAGTTTTCAAATTTTTTTGTTTTTTAATTTTTTTATTATAAAACAAATTTTAAAGTGAAGACTTTTGAGGTAATTTTAAAGATCATATAAAACCACAATTTTTGAGACCATAATTAAGTTTTTACCAATAGTAGTTCTTCTACAAATTGAATTTTGCAATGATTTTTTTGGGGTGTCGCTCCATTTTTAACTCCCTGGGATTTGGTCTGGGACCCCCCTTTCTATACCGATTCTTGTTCGTCTTGATGAGTACTATCATCCCTGAAAGTTTGTTGCACCATTTCAGATACACCCTGTATATAAAATAGCAAATATTCGATTCATTAGTCCATTCATCATTCTTTAAAAGAGTATTCTTGCAAGTAATGAGGAAGTTGCATGATTTTTTTTTATTTTTTTAATCGATTCTTCTTGCAAAAATAAGCAACTACCCAAAATTTGAGGCCGATCGAGAAATTTTTTGATAGCAAAAAAAATTAACAAAAATCCCCTTTTTAAAAGCGCGCGAAAACGCCAAGAGTTTGGATGTGACGTCATCTTATACTAGGCATTGTTGAAAAGCAATGGAGTTGATGGTATTATTGTTGACGTCATCTTATAGTTTAAACAATAAACGTTTTCAGTCACGTGTTTTTTTCTCGACTTTTAAATTAAAATATTTAATTACCTGTACATTTTTTTGAAAAACTGACTAGATATTTAATTTTACCATACAAAAAACCATACGGAACACTTGTTTGTTTTTGAAAATCTGACACATGCAACTTCCTTATTGTTAAGTTACTTTGAACTTTAACAAATGCAAATAAGATTTTTTTTCTTGTTTTAAAATATTTATTCAGAGAAAAATCAAAGGCAAAAATATCCCAAAGGAAAGAGATTTCCTATTGATTATTTTAACAGTTAAAACTAATCTCACTTTAATATCTTTGGGACAACAACAAAAAAATTCGTGTTTTGGCATACAAAAAAAAATTCATTACAAGAACTTCTATCTAATTATAAAGATAACAAATAATAATATTGGCTACAGACAGTTTCCGAAAACGCGAAAAGTCAGCCAAAATGATAGACTATTAAACCCCAAACCACGGAGCGACTCCGTCGGTGGCCCATTTCATTGGGGGAAAGTTTTTCTGACGTTTGATGCAGGGCGACAGCTGATTGGTTGACGCATGAAAGCATGGCTCGTGCGCAGCGGATGCTCCCCAGCACCTTTTGACATCCTCAGGCCCCTTTAAAACCTTGCGTCATCAATTGTCCCCAAGAAAGAGTTTACCCCTAGGGGAGCACGTTAATGTTTTCATACGACAAGGAATATGTATTACGAGTTTATCGACCTTGTTTGATAAAGAGAGCAATACCTGCAAATGATTAAGCACTCAAAACAATTTATTTGTAATTTAACAGTTATAAAATAACACAAAAATTAATAATTCCTTATTTATAAACTTTTGTAAATTATTTCTTTAAACCTTAAATTACTAGCGTAGGAAAAATACAATCACACATAAGAAACACGCTCCTTGTTATACTTACCTGGCATTAGTACTTAAGATAACATACTACGTGTTTCAGAAATATTTGAAAAAAAAAGAATTTGCAAATAAAATATGAGAAAAAATACTTCCTTAATTATCATCTTAATAATTTCTCTTTCATAGGATTTTCAGTAACATGCATATTTTTGAGACATTTTTCCTTTTTGTATTAAATTCAGTGGCGGATCCAGGGGGGTGGCTCTGTACAAGGGGATCTTGTCTGGAAAAGTGCCCCCCCTACCCTTGGAGCCGTGCTGGATCCGCGCCTGATTGAATTACAGCTACAGCAAGTCCATTTAAGGGACAAGTTTTTGTCAGATAATTCTTAACTATAAAATTTACTAGTAAAAAACATTCCATACTTGATAAGAAAAGTTGATTAACAGGGCCGATAAAAATGACTAAGCAAAATTTTAGTGGCCAATAGATCCAAATTTTAGGTAGTGATTTTTCGCATATTTCTCACGTTTTTCTACGCTAAGTTAGGGGTCTTTAAAAAGTAGTCAGTCTTGAATAGGCGATTGTTTGTTCATAATAGACGCATTTTAGAGATAAATGACTCAATTCTTTTGGAAAGTGAAAAGTCCCTTGTAAGTTTTCTTTCCCTTCTTACCTCAGGGGGTGTCCCTAAGGGAAATATCAGGGGATATACACAAATTTCAGTGAGCGTACGGGAAGGACGCTAAACTGTATCCGGAGTTGTATCCAATGAGGGGTTTAGGAGTCAACCCCCTCCCCCTAAATTTTTTTACTCTTTTTTCCTTGAAAATCATATGACTTACAAGTAGTGGTCCTCTTTGGTTGAGTCTAGGTCTGGTTTGGTCCCTCAAGGAGAGGTCCAGTCCAGACCCCACAATTTTACATTGTTTACCCAATTTTATATTTAGTGCACCAAAATTATAAGAAGTTGTTATGATATTAAATGTTAAGAAGGTATTACCTCAGAAATAACGTTGAGTCAACCCCACCCCGACACAAAAGTTTAGTTACGGCCCTGAAAAGTACTTATTATATTTACAGGGAAACATTGAAATATATCTTAGAATGAACACCACACAGTAGTTAACATTCTTATAGTTATAAAATTGCATTTAGATGATATTTAAAAGAGAAAAGATAACACAATAGTTTCTGTCATTTAGCCAACAACACGACTTATATACAATATCATTCATGATGACTTTTGAAGTTAATTCAATAAAGAAATCTAATAAAATTTACTCAAAAAAACATAACAAAATATTAACCCCATAGAAACAACCAGAATGAGATGAAAACAGATTGGATAAACCAAAATAAAAATAAACAAGCAAGACCATATCATCAAGGTTAAAATTTTAATTAGTTTGCAATCAATAGGGAGTGTCAGAAAATGAACATCCGTTGAATAACTTATGATATTTTTTATAGTTGGTGTTCTCTTTCTACTTAGACTTTCTAGTCAACTAAGGTCAAATTTCAATGTCTGAAACACTGTTGCATGCACATAATTAACACATAGGCTTGAAAACATCTGTGTTTTCGCCATTTTTTTTATTTCTGTTCTAATAGCGCGGAAAGGGTGCCACTTGGGTCTAATAAGGACGGTGTAAAATATTTTTTCGATTGGATAATATCTTAGGCTCCCGCATCGCACGTCAAGTTTGAAAAAATGGATGACTTTTGTACAAAACAACTAAAAAACCAAAGATTAAACTCTCAAATATTTATGAGGAACTAATATAGTTACAGACATAATGTTTCAGGTTCCATTCTTCTATCACTCTTGTTTCGTTAGGTATAATTTTTTAATGTTCAAAGAAATTTTGTTAAGTTTTTTTTCCTGCATTTTTAAACAGCTAATAACTCTAGAACTATACAACTTAAAAACCTAAAATCTGTCCCATTTGGTTCTTAAATTTTTTTTGTCTTTGACTTGATGTGCATCATGACCATCATTTTCAAAAGTTTTTTTTCAAATTTAAATAAAAGTGAAAAAAATTTAATAAGAAAATTTTTTTGAAAAAAATTTAAAAGCCTTTTGACTCTTAAAATGGACATTACTACCAAATTTCAAGTTGAAAAAAAATCATGTATAAAAAAATACAAAAATTCGAAACTTAGGCAAGTCCCTAAAAAATCCCCAAAATTATACAGCAAGAGCGATTTACTCATGGAAAATTCATAAACTCGCTTGAGGGTGTTCATCTGTTCATATGACTTAAAACATGTAAAAAATGTCACATAAATTTCTGCAAATACGACAATTAACAGATTCGGTAAAAACCTTACAGAGCTAATTTTTAACTCTTTAGTTCAATGTTCAATGTGCATGAATTTTACCTGAATATTCCTAAGAAATGTGTTTATATCCAATTTTTTATGTTCTAAAACTTTTAATTTACTTTTATTTGACTTGTTAAAGTTTAATTTGTTTTTTCAAAAGTATGTTCAAAAAATATTTGTATTAAATTTTTTTTCACTTTTTTAAATTTTGAAAAAACCTTTTTGAAAGTGATGGTCAGGATGCACATTAAATCAAAGGCAAAAAATTTAAGAACCAAATGGGACTGATTTCAGGTTAAGTTGTATAGTTCTAGAGTTATATTAGCTGTTTAAAAATGCAGAAAAAACAACTTTACAAAATTTCTTTGAACATTAAAAAATTATATCTAACGAAACAAGAGTGATAGAAGAATGGAACCTGAAAGATTATGTCTATAACTATATTAGTTCCTCATAAAAAAATCCTACACATATTTGAGAGTTAAATCTGTGGTTTTTTTAGTTGTTTTCTACAAAAGTCATCCATTTTTCCAAATTTAAGTGCGATGCGGGAGCCTAATATATTATCCAATCAAAAAAATATTTTACACTGTCCTTTTAGGACCCAAGTTGCACCCTTTCCGTGCTATTAGAACATAAATAAAAAATAAAGTGTGTTTTAGGACCACCCTAAAAGCAGTTTGAAGAGATAAAAAAATTATGAAGGGAGACGGACATAAAATCTTCCGATACCTAGTTCTGTAGTAATCTTTGTTATAATGAACACAACTGAGGTTAACTCAACATTTTAACGATAGTCAAATTTAGTTTGCTGAAATTAAGAAATTTAGATTGAGCTGTGATTATTTTAAGAAAGTGATCATTTTTGGTGAAAGAACGGGACATTTTTATTTTAAAAAACCCTGCAGTATTTTTTAGAAGCAGGTTATTAAATATTACTTAATTGAATTATTCAATTAAGTAATATTTGTGCCATCCTCTGCAGATTTACGTAGTTTTACAAAACTGAAATATAGTTAAAATAAATTTCAAATAGTTTCATAACGAAATTCTAATCTATCAATTTTCCAACATACTCAATAAATGCGTAAAGAAACATATTTCCGAAGAATTTAATGGGGATTACTTTCGTCACAGCCAAAAATAAAAATAAATATTTAAGTAGGTATATTTTCTTTTAATATTTCTTCCAACCCTAATTTTTGTCCACATCTTTATCTAATAAATTTTTTAAACTACCCGTGTTTCTAAAATTTAACTTGTCATTAAATTATTTAATTATTACCATGACAACACTCATCGGTTAAAAAATAAGGGTGAGGATGGAGGTATGGGGCTACAGCCCTCTTCCCCAAGTCAAACTGTTTTCTACATTTTATTAGAAATCCGTCGCCAATTTTAACTTAATTTTTCTATTTAAAAAGGAAAAAAGATATTGATATGGTATTGCGTTATTCCTGGGGGAAATTTGGAGATTTATTGGCCTAATATCAAACTAAAATCACCTCTTATATTCCCTAAATTTCAATATACAATTCAGATTTTTTTAGCTACGACATTTGATTTTTTTTTGACGATAATCTAAGTAAACATTTTAGTGACCCCTTTAAAACTTGACAAGTCACGTTGATAAATTTTTTGTGACCTCTAGACCAGTGGCGTGATCAGAAACAAATATAGGAGAGGAATTTTTTAGGGGGTATGGGTATTTTCTAGGGTCAATAAAGGAAAATTTCTGACTTTTGGGCAAATCATCCCCAAATCCCTCCTACACCAATGTCCACAGACGAAAATCAGGATTTTCCAGCGGTTAATAAAACAATCGAGGAAAAGAGAGATAAATCAACGAGCAATTTGCACATCCTCCCCAAAACGCACCCGGCGATGTGGGAGTCTGATGCCTCCCCCACGTGAAGGGGGGAGACAAATCGCTCGAATGAACGCACACTGAAAGGGACATCCTTCCGAACAGAGTATTTTCTCAATAAAATAATCTTTTCATCCTCCGCCGACTTCGTTATCCGAGCATTTCGCACTCGGCCGGGCGCGAAAGCATTCCTTTCCTTTGTCGAGTGGTAGCACTGTCAAATTAAATCGAGGGAGGATCTTCCCCTGGGGTGCTCGAAGACGTGGGAATGTAATGAAGTGGTTTTTCATAGGTGCACCCTGAACAATGAAGATGTTCTAATGAATGGGGTTTGAGGAGCGGTGGGGGTGCTATGGAGTTGGTATTTTGGTCGTGGTGGGACAGAAATAACACTGGAAATTCCTGAGAGAAAGAATTTTTTCTACTTCTTCGGTGTATGTGAAACAATATTTGGCGTAGTTGCAGATGCATCAGAAGGCAATGTGTTTGGTACGAAAAATGAATATTTATTTATAACATATTATATTAATTAACATGCTCGGGGTTACGATAAATCTGCTGATACAAAGCCAAAAGGCATCGGCTGCTCCTAATTTTGGACCCTATTTTTCCCCTTTATTCAAAACCCAATGGCCCTGATGTAGCTGACACCACATCACTTAAGTTGGCATTAAATACAATGGTTATGATTTTCAAAAGAAATACGAACACTTGCCATTTAAATTTTACCTCAAAATAGAATACACGTATTATACATGCTTAAATTATAATATCGTGTATTTTTTTAATAAAAATATGAATGTGCTAGTGCAGTGGAAACACTTATCTAACATTTCGAGAGAAAAAATTTCAGTCGAAAAAACTCTAGTTAAAAACACCACTTAACAGCACCCACATAAACAGCATTAAATTTTAAGTTATTCAAAATAAATATACGTGAAACAATAAAAAATGTTATTCATTTTAAAGGGTCGGTGGATACTTTAAGGTTAGGAGAAGTATTTTATTTGCTTGTGTGAGGAATTCATAATGATTTACAAGTAAATTTTTTATGTGAGAGACACAAAAATTTAAAGTACGATAGAAAACTTTTTTAAGATAAATGAAACTAATGAATTCACAGAAGTAAAAACGCCCCAGAACTCTGGGGTGGGTGAGTAGGGGGGGCAGGCTTCTAGGTTTTTTTTTAATTTTCAATAGTTGTAATAAGTAGTAACTAGTAACAATCGCATGCAACTATTAAGAAATAATTTCAGATCACTTGAAGTAAAACAAGTAATAAGGGGCCATCCATAAATTACGTGAGGTCAAAAAAAAAGGGGGGGAGGGGTTTGGAAAATCTCACCAAGGGGGGAGGGGGGGTCGATTAAAATCTCACGTCAACTTTTTAAGTTAGAAATTATACGATTTTCTTTTTTTAAGTATGAGAAACAGATAAGATACTTCAAATTATTTATAAAAAATTGTAGGTAAATCTCACTTGGGGGGGAGGGGGGGTCCAGCAAAATATCACCAAGGGGGGAGGGGGGGTCCAGATTTTGGAAAAAACGCCTCACGTAATCTATGGATGCCCCCTAACAAGAAGACAAGAAGAACATTTTCCAATGATTTTATACCAACCAATGATTTTATACTGTCTAAATTAGTGTTTCCCAACCTTTTTCGGTCCATGCCCCACCAAAGGCTTTCAAAAATTTCCATGCCCCCGTCTTATTTTTTCTCAAAAATCCTTTTTGGAAAGTCAACAGATACTGGTTACCCATGCTCCATCTAGGGGGGCAATTTGGTTGAGAATTTTCAAATTGCCCCCCTAGAAAATCATATTGCCCCCCGGTGGGTCGTGCGCCCCACGTTGAGAAACACTGGTCCAAATAGTTTTATTAAATAATTTTTTGAAAAATAACTACTAATTTGCAAATCATTTATATCTATTTCGGTTTTTCCTGCATTTCGAGACTTACTTGAACACATCTTGCGACCCCCAAGGGATCGCAAGGGACCCCTTTTTTAGAGTAGGTGGTCCACTGCTGATTTTTGGTAAGGCATCTAGGTGGTCCTTGGATATGAAACGCTTAAGAAATCTCTAACCTAAACTACCCTCCCATCTCCAGGGTTGGCTGGATTGGACCCAATTGGGTTGGACCCAATGGATTTTTTCAAAAAAACCCATGTGAAAAAACCCACATTTTGGACCCATTTTTGGTTTTTTTCAAGAAAAATAAAGATTTTGGCAGTTCCTTCAAAATTTAATGTTTTTTTTCAAAGTTAAGGATATTTTTAAAATTTTAATGGGTTTTTCAAAATTTAAATTATGTTTCAAAAATTAAATGGTGTTTTTTTTCAATTTCAGGGAGTTTTTTTAAAAAGTTAAATAGGTTCTTTCATTATTCAGTGGGTTTTTTCATTATTGAATGGGTTTTTCAAAATTTAGGACGTTTAAAGTTACTAGATGTAAAAATTAAAGAAGATTTTTTAAAAATTTCAGTGGGTTTTTTTCAAAGTTGAATAGATTTCTTTCAATATTGAATGGGTTTTTTCAAAGTTTTGGATATTTTTTACAATTTCAGTGGGTTTTTTCAAGGCTTAAAAACTTTGAAAAAACCCACTTAACTGTGGAAAAACTGACATTATTTTGACAGAACACATTTAACATAGATAGAACACACTAAAATTTGAAAAACCCAGTTACTTTCTAGGAGAAATCCACTTAATTCTGAAAAAACCCACACTTTTTTTGAAAAAACCCAGTTTTATGTGGGTTTTTTCAGGGTTTTATTGAAAAAACCCGAAAAATCCCAACCCACTTGGGTTTTTTCAAAAAAACCCGCGTTTTTGCCAACCCTGCCCATCTCCCTCCGAAATACCAACATCCCCTTCCATATTTTTTTCTGCCAACGCCACAGCATACCATCACATTGAACAGACATCACAAATGGCATCATTTCATTCAATTTTCTTTTCAACCCCACCGAAAGCCGGGACCTCGACCTCTCCTCCCAAAACAACTCAATAATCAGCCCGAATGTGTCACACGCATCCCTCCCTCCCAAAAACCCGACCCTGATCAACATCCCCTTCCTCATCACCATCCGAGGGGGGGCGCAAATGACCATCACCCAATAATTGCCCATATGTTCTGCTTTAGCAGTGACATCACTTATTAGTGACGTCACATCCCGTCGTCTGCCGGATATAGGAAATCGATTCACGCACTCAATAGAACAGAGGGGTTTACTCCCCAGAAATGACACCGCTTCCCCTGTGTTGTACTTTTTTTTCTCTATGGGGGGGGTCTTGAGGACATCCTTTCACTTCTTGGTTTTTCTTTTCGTTAGCTGGTCAAGGTTTTTTGGAGCTGGGGAAGTGTTCCGGATTTGGAATGGAAGAGTTCGGATGGAAAAGTTGTCGCGAGTAATTAAAGTGAAGGGTAGGAGCTGCTTTCCAGATGTTGGGGTTGCTTATGACTTGATGGTGAGGCGTCCTCGATCGGGAAGCTCAGGTGGGGAGACGTGTGCCGTCATTTCCTTTTCAGAATTCACCCTTCCCCCCGAATTGACAAGTTACTCCCCGCAAGTTGATTACAAGTATTTTTTAATGGGGTTGCTAAGAGCATTTATATAAGAAATCAGGGGGACTTAAGTTCAGTTAAAGCACGGGCGTCGCCGCCGAGGGGGACACGCCACCCCCCCCCAATAATTAGGAACATTGTTTAGAAAAACTTTATTTTTAACTTTTGAGGAAAGACCGAAATTTTTCTCACCTTTCATCATAAAGAATGGCCCTTAACATAAAGAGGCGCATATAAAAGGGACTCCCCATGATTTAGAACACTCTTTCATTTAGAATAGGTTGTAGCCGCTAGTGCTGAGTTGCGGGGACATTATTTCAACAAAAAAAATTTTTTTTCGAGCAAAATAAAGTATAATAATAAGGCGAGCCCTTCTCCCAGAAAAAAAATCCAGTTACAGCACTGATTGAAGCATAAAAATTTTATTTTGAAATTGTCTAAAATCATATGACACTAAAAGTTATTTTAACCCTGTTTTAAAAGGTCAAATTTCAAAAACATTTCTGGGGGAGGACCCCTTCTGAGTTGAAAGTTACAACAATTTATACAAAAAATTAAGTGAAAGCTTATTAATTGATTCACAAAGCCACCTTAAAATCACTGGGCGAGGCTTAAGCGAAATAAAAGATTTATTTTAAGGGTGGATAATGATGTTTTTGTAAAATCCCTCTGTGGAGGAATCTCAAATTTTTGGGCCGCCCCCCCCAATTTTCAGGGGCCGGCGACGCCAATGAGTTAAAGCATAGGTTTCCAAACATTTTGGGACCACCATCCCCTTTTCTCGGAGAAAGTTTTCCATGGCCCCCTTCTTATAAATTTATGCCTCTCTAATTTGCTTACATTTTATACAAACATTTTGTAATACAAATACTCAGGGCTCGATTTCAGCCGACACGGTCCGGAACGCCGTTCCGGAACCTCTTTCTCGGAAAAAAAATTACACTATTCTATTTCAGGGGTCTCCTAACTACAGCCTGCGAGACCCATTCATCAGGCCAGAGGATATATTTCTATGTACGAAAAAAAGACCTAAAATGAATTAAAACCCTGTTTTTAATGTCAAATTTCCAAAAATTTTCGAGGGGAGAACCCTCAGACCCCCTTTTTGAACTTAGAACTCAACTTATCATATTTGGTTTCAGATTACGTTCAAACAGTAAGAATCCGACCCAAAAAATGTAAAAAAAGCATATTTCACATTTTTAAAAATATTTTTAATGCATTTTTATTTTTTTTTGCAAACTAGGGAGCTCCGCCCCCTGCTCGCTATCGCTCGCCAACCCCCGTTAACTGCTTACGCAGGACCTTTTGGAGTTGCTTCGCAATTTCCACAAATTCCAACTCGCTGAACTTAATACACTTTATAAAACAATTTACAGAAAAAACGTCAACCAACTTTCCCAAAAATACGTCACCAAATCCCCTCCATGAATAAATCTCCCTTAAAAGTGTGAATATATATTAACTCGAACTTATCAAAAATTTAAACGAAATGTTTTTAAAAATATTCATCGTAATTATTTTTAATCTATGATTATAAAAATAACTAATTCTAATTGTTTATCAATATTCAGACCAAACAAAAATCATCATTTTAATTTTAAAGTAACTCGTTAGTATAATATGCCTAGTGTTTATCATTCATATTTTTTTAACCCAGACTTGTTAAAACAATACCGTTTAAGCAATTGAAAATAATAAGAGACAAAACATCCCTCTATGTTTACAATTAGTTTCGATAAAATCAGACTAAAAATTATTAATATTGGACAAAAAGTGTGATATTTTAGTAAAAAATGGCGTACATGTAAGTTTTTAGAATATGTTTTTATCAGTCTTTGAGTGATATTTCATCAAGAAAGTACTTTTTTAAAAGGTGAAAAAACATGTTTCATCTAAAATTGTAGCGTCAATCGGTCGTTGTGATTGGATGCATAATAAATTGATTGACAGTACTTGCTTTGTAACTGCGACCTTATCCGTTATCTAAAAAAATGGAAATCTCTCTATTCTAAAAAAAAGTTTTTGGTGAACGAGTTCCAGAGAAAGGCTTTTTAATTACTGATCCGTATAACACATATTTGGTATCAAACTGTCCGGATTCTTTTGAGGATGTGCAAAGTGCCTTTAGAATTTAGAAGACTAAAAAAAATCTCAATTTTAAAATATTTCCATTTTTTTAGATTTCGGATAAGGTCGCAGTTACAAAGCAAGAAACTATGAATTTTAAAACAATTGAAAACATATTTCACTGGTTTTTTAATATTCAAATAGATTAAATAATCATCTTTCTATTTATAACAGGAATTTAAAAAACATATTTTGTGTTATTTTTAACAATATTTATATTTTTGTTGTTCAAACGGTTTTCATTATATTTTAAACTTAGATATAATTAATTTATTTTTTATTTTTTAAATAACAAATTAATATTTTTATATTTATCTTTGTAGTTCTGGCAACCTAATCATTACTATATATTTACAATAAAATATACACTCACTTTCGGAAATTTTGAATTTTGCATTTATTTTTTATATCCTTTTGCAAGTATGTTTTTTAAGGTAGTAAAATGTAACTCTTTATTTCATAATGACAAAACGAACACGGGTGAATGTTTTAGATATAAGGATGAAAATGTTGGAAGTCTTGACATTCGGTGTCGTTGCTATGAAGAAAATGACACAACTTCGAAGTTTGTTTCTCATGAAGATAAAATTCTAAATTTTCGCGATGTTTAAGATAATTTCTACATTTTTAACAGTCAATCATTACAAATTTTAAGAAAGTTAAATTTATTCCTGAGATATTTCAATGCTTCCCTTAATGTATCCGTGAAAAAACATTACCTTAGGGAAATGGGTAAAAGAATGTTTACATTGCTTAGTTGTTAATTTTCTTGGAGTTCAATTCCGTTATAGTTCCCGCTAAATATCGCCAATCTCTTTCGAACGCCCAATATTCAAATGTAAACCAATTTTTCTAATTTTTAATGATAAACTGAATAGTTATAGATATAATTAAACACTTATATCTATGAATTTGAAACAATTTAGCAATATTTATACTTTATAGTGTCCAAAAGAGATTAGTGATATTTAGCGGGAACTATATAGTCCACTGAAAATAGAGTTGAACCTCGGACAAATTGCAATAAAAGGTTTCTCAACGGTTTTCACTTAGGAATGACCTCAATAATAACATACTAAAAATCGGCCAAAATCGGCCGGGGGGAAGTTAAATTTTTTTTAAATTTTAAAAAAATGGCCGAAAAAATATTTCAAAAAATCAAATTATAAAAATAGAGACTTATGATACATGTTTATAGGCTATTTTTCAGTGCCAAATACGAATACACCATTTAAATTTTAAAAAATTTAAAATTTCAATTTTTAAAAATTAATTCAAAATTTGGAAAGTCGAAAAAATTAAAACATCGCTCAAAACCAAAAAATAATTGCAAAAGAAATAATTTAAACGGTTTTCAATTAGAAATGACTTAAATAATAACATACTAAAAATGGAAGAAAATCGGACAATAAAAAGTTTAATTTTTTTCAAATTTTCAATTTTTTTGGCCTCAAAAATCGACCTTTTTAAAAATTCTTGTTAAAAACGTTTGAGGCATTTACCAAGGTCATTTTTCCATGGATGTTGTAGGTATATACCTCTATAACATAAAAAAAACACAATTGGTGATTAAATCATTAGTAAATTAATTAATTTATAAAAATTAACGTTGAAAATACAGGTAGAATCTTTCAATCAAGTAATAAGGAAAATATTTAGACAATATTTGGTAATAAATCATTTTAAAAATAATTAAATTGAAAAAAGACAAAATGTCTTTCAAAAAATTAAAATTTTAAATTAATTTAAAAAATTTAAATTTTTTAAAATTTTTAAATTTTGTAGTATATGCATGTGATACATGTCTCTAGGCTATATTTTAGTGCTGTTTACGAATATCACGCCAACTTTTCAATAAAATTTAAATTAACTGTGGAAAAATTGAAGCATAAAAAACAAAATTATTGAGAAAAATGCTTCAATTTTTCCACAGTTAATTTAAATTTTATTGAAAAGTTGGCGTGATATTCGTAAACAGCACTAAAATATAGCCTAGAGACATGTATCACATGCATATACTACAAAATTTAAAAATTTTAAAAAATTTAAATTTTTTAAATTAATTTAAAATTTTAATTTTTTGAAAGATATTTTGTCCTTTTTCAATTTAATTATTTTTAAAATGATTTATTACCAAATATTGTCTAAATATTTTCCTTATTACTTGATTGAAAGATTCTACCTGTATTTTCAACGTTAATTTTTATAAATTAATTAATTAACTAATGATTTAATCACCAATTGTGTTTTTTTTATGTTATAGAGGTATATACCTACAACATCAATGGAAAAATGACCTTGGTAAATGCCTCAAACGTTTTTAACAAGAGTTTTTAAAAAGGTCGATTTTTGAGGCCAAAAAAATTGAAAATTTGAAAAAAATTAAACTTTTTATTGTCCGATTTTCTTCCATTTTTAGTATGTTATTCTTTAAGTCATTTCTAATTGAAAACCGTTTAAATTATTTCTTTTGCAATTATTTTGTGGTTTTGAGCGATGTTTTAATTTTTTCGACTTTCCAAAGTTTGAATTAATTTTTAAAAATTGAAATTTTAAATTTTTTAAAATTTAAATGGTATATTCGTATTCAGCACTGAAAAATAGCCTATAAACATGTATCATAAGTCTCTATTTTTATAATTTGATTTTTTGAAATATTTTTTCGGCCATTTTTTAAAAATTTAAAAAAAATTAAGCTTCCCCCCGGCCGATTTTGGCCGATTTTTAGTATGTTATTATTGAGGTCATTCCTAAGTGAAAACCGTTGAGAAACCTTTTATTGCAATTTGTCCGAGGTTCGGCCCTTTTTTTCGCTATTTTCAGTGGACTAATAACGGAATTCAACCCCAAGAAAATTAACAACAGAGCAAGGTAAACATTTTTTTACCCATTTCCCTAAGGTAATGTGTTTTTCACAGATACATTAAGGGAAGCACTGAAACATTAAGGGAAGGTTCATATTTAGCGGGAACTATATATATGAACCTTTCTTGGATTTATAAAGCGATCCGCCAATTCATGTTACCATAAAGGAAATGATAAAATTCCACCACTGAATAAATATTCGCCATTTTTGAAAGAATACCACGGAGAAGTACTACCCCTGTGTTAAGAATGTTTTATAAAGTGAGTAAGTGCAGTGAGCTGGGTTTTGTGGGGAATTGTGAAGCGGTCCAAAAGTTACTGCGTCAGCAGTTAACGGGGGTTGGCGAGCGATAGCGAGCAGGGGGCGGTAGCCTCCTAGTATTTTAAAATTATAATTTTTTTGAAAAATCGAAGGGCCTATTAGGAAATCCGGAAAGAATAAAAGACAGACATTTTGATCAAGAAGAAGGACATTTTGATACCATATATGTGTCATTCGGTTCAGTAATTAAAAAGCCTTTCTCTGGAAACCGTTCACCAAAAACTTTTTTTTAGAATAGAGAGATAACAATATTTGATTTTATTGGGTTTAATTGTAAGGTTTATTTAATTGTTCTTTGAAAACATGATTGTGAACCCCCATTTGAACTACCCACAATCCGCTCCGGTGTTGATTCTTATTTATTTGAACCAGATTTGCCAGATCGCTTGGCAAATTTGCTAAGAAAATTTGCGACATCTTAAATTCTACCATTTAAGGACTTTAACTACGCATATTCTTTAAATTTGCAAAATATACAACACTAATGGTTCATTGATGATAAGCCGTCTCATCTCCTACAAGAGGCACCCTGTTGTGAAAAAAACAGTAAAACCCACTGTAAAAAAAAGGTGTATAAAGAGTTCATCGTCTTATACTATTAATAATTAAGTTAGAACACTCTTCCTAATCTAGTACAACACAATTTATTTTATAAATTTAAATTTGAAAATAAATGCTTAAGTTTTGGTATTAAAAAGTATTCGCTTTTTCAGTTTTGATACCAATAATTTTACCGTTCCGGTACCTCTTCTTTTAGAAATCGAGCCCTGCAAATACTTAAATTCACAACCAAACAAAAATTTTAAAAATTAAAAGTTAGTACAATGGACGATATTCATAAGTAAGGTTTTATATGCACCTTGAAATTTAATTCGAAGTAATTAGGTAATAATTATACCTTTTATAAAAAGCTTTGATTTAAAAATAATTATTTACCTTATTCTGAAATCTTTGTCTGAAGGGAATTCGGTAAATCCTACTGAAAATTACCTGTGTGCGTGTTTCAACTTAAAAGTTATAAAAATTATTTATATCTGAATCCCTAGATATGAGATGTCTGGGGGTCCTCTCCAAGGAAAATTTATTGAAATTTAACATGCTAAAAAGGGATTTTAAGCTACTTTTACCTGTTTTTTTAATGTTTTCCCCATAAAAATGACATTAAGCAAGGAAGAGTTTAAAAGTAGTCAAGGCCCCCCCCCAAAAAAAATTCCGAAATTCCCCCTCAAAATTCCAAATTCTGAAGGCATGTCAGGAGGGCAGTTCACACTGGGTGTTATCCAATAAGACCTAAATGTCAAAAAAAACACCTTTGAAAACGGGAGTACTTTTTTCTCACCACTTTTATTTGGTGTAAACATTTTGCTACTCTTGAAATGCTCTTTTGAGGCTACGTTAAAGTTAAACGATGTTAAATAAGTAACTTCTCAGTTTTAAAAACGCCAAAAATATAGAATAAGTTTAAACTTTTTTTAAGCGAAATAATTAGAAAATTAAAAGAGTTTCCAACATATTTTTAGTACATAAAATAAGAGTTTGATGAAAAAGCTATATCCTGAATTTTTAATTTATCTTTAAGTTCGATATTTATCGATATCGAAGAGATTGGCAACCAACAACTTCTTCATTACAAATTGAGGTTCAATTTGGCTAACTTTCACCACTATACCACTTCCTAGCAGGCAGTCTCTGCATGACCTTCGTGAAAGTTAATGACTGTCTTCAGGCATCGCTTTGAAAACGAGACGGAACCGAACATGCATTGGGCAGATAGAGAAGGCAGCTGCTTTTAACAATGAATATGCAAAGGTGCTGATGCTTTCCAATATGAATGTCCAGTTTTTGCCTTGAGAGAAGATTGTTGGGAACTAGGTAAAGCACAGTATGGGGTGACCTCGAAGGTAAGCGGCGCCGTGTAATTTCTCAGCCGAATTCAACCGGTTATTTGTTCCTAATTTGTCATGAGAATATCACAGCTGTCAATTGTGGAAAAAAATTGCCCCTGGCCCATCACACTCCTTTCCAGGAAGTACTACCGCTGCATGGCTCGTTAAAAACGAGATGCCCCTGTTGTAATGCATTACGAAAGGGAATATTTCCTAGAAGTTATTATCTTAGGAAAAGTATTATAAGTGCAAACCCCCTTCGTGAAAAATAAGCTTTAAAAATCTAGAAACATAGGCACTTGAATTTATGGCTCTGAAGCGGTGCTATCTGAAGTCAGCATGTGATGATCGCAAAACCTAAATCGACAAATTAATTTAAAGCTCTTTTACAAGGAAAGAATGAGAAGAAGATCCTGGAGGGAGAGGATAAACATAATCAGAACTCACCTATAAAAGCAAAAGAACATCTTTTAAAGGGAGGGGAGTAGAGTCATACCATACGCGGGCACCAAGCGACCATCCAGCCTTATTTGTGGCCCGATAAGTCTTGAATGTACACTTCATTCTCGAGATTGTTTTACCCTATAATTCAATTATTTGTAATTACTCAAGTCATAAGCAAACACTAACGATATCAATGTATAATTGATCTTTTGGCACCCTCGAAGATTGATCCAATGCAAATATTTGACCCGCGACATGTTATGATGGTATATTGGTATATATTTTGGCCCGTATAATCGTTGAAGTTCTGGTCTGATTTACTGAAGTGAAAGGAGTTCCAACTTATATAACTTTAGTAATCCTCATTCTAACAATAATTTTTAATAGATATGATTGTCTTTTATTTTAATTTAACTACTTGCTTTTCACTGAAAGCAACCATTCCTCTCTCCAAACCACCTTTAAGCTAGAACTTTTAACATTAGATTTTTGAAAGTCATATGGTATCGCTGAGCCTGAATTTGAGAGCATATGGATTCTGACAGACAGCAGATCTTCAATTCAACACCTAAGTAACTGGAAGGATGTCGGAGATAGGGCAGGTACATCTATCCTAGGGTTAATTGACAGACTCTCTGACAGGTTCGAGATGCACTTTCAATGGATACCGTCTCACGTTGGAATATTTGGGAACGAGATGGCTGACTCATTGGCAAAAGCTGCTTCAATGGAGTCACCCCAGCCTGATTTACTTTTTACTTTTGGTGAGGTTTACTCTGAGATAAAGAAAAGAAATAGCGACATCTGGAAAGAGCCTCCTGCGCACGACTGGTACTCTATTAAGCACCCCGGTGGTGCACTATCCTTTACAGGTCAGAGAGGCAGCCAGACTGCTTTCTCTAGGTTTGTCAGCGGACACTTGAGATGCCTCCAATTTAATCAGAGACAGAAGGTTTTTAAACTTTGCACGAAGTGCAGAGCTGCCCAGGCATCGCCTGAGCATATTTTAATCTGTACCGATTTTAAACTTGACGAGGTTCTTTCTAACAGATTTTTATTTTTAGACTTCTTGAAAGTTTATGGACTCCTGGAATTGGTCTAGTTTTTATTAGGCCAATTAGGATTAGCAACAACAACAACAACAAGTCATAACCGGTCTCATTGAGAGTATATTAAAATACTCGGGCAGCCCTTGTTGAAACCAAGCATAGATCCAAGGGGGGCACTGGGCACTCTGGACAGAGCCCCATTTGGACTCAAAATGGTTCTCAAAATGAGTTCATATTTTCCAGTTTCAATTCATATTTTTCAGATCAAATTTGAAATTTTTTTTCTGGGGAGGACCCCTTACACCCCAGAGGTTTAACAAGAGGACCTTGCGTGATACTTTTAAAAAATTCCCCAACATTTAGACATTGTGTCAAAAGGTAAAAGTGATGGTCTGGAAAAGTGCCTCCCCTTGGAGACATGCTGGATCCGCGCCTGGATGAAACCGGGCCGGACTCTCGGTTAGGGGGGACAATGCTCAATAGGGATGTATAAAAAATGCATTAGTACATTAAACCAATCTATAAGTAAATACTAACCAATGGCCAGGTAAAAAATGACCCAAATAACCAAAACCCGCTCCCCACACGTACTAATAGGCAAATCTAGCATAGGCCCTTTTTTAGGCACTTAGTGCCGTCCTCGCAACTCGGTACAATAATAATCACTCCGCCATCATTAAGGTCCCATTAGCGCCACATCTGGCTCTGTGTGCAGAGATTGCGTAACGTAAATAAACAATTCGAAGCGAGCAGGTGGTGGTTTTTGTTTCGGTATTCCGACAACCCCGTTCGAGGGCAGTGATTCACAATGCCCAGACTGCACGACACGGGCAGCTGGGAATCGGGTGGGATAAAAGCTGATATGGACACCTCGACATTATCAAAATCCTTTATTGATTATGAGCAAGGTGGACCGTGAAAATTGTTGCACACGGAGGGATTGAACTTTGGGTGCAAGCGCAAAAAGGCTGTGATACAATCAATACAGCTTCATTATAATAGAAAAGTGTTTTGCAACGTAGAGCCTAGCCCCCCCGGGGGTAAAGAACACATTTTGGAAATTTTCTAAAGAAATGTTCCACCCTTCCTAAGAGGCTAATTAAAAAATAATATCTGAGGGAGTAATACCCCAACCCTCTCTTATTGACTTAAAATGCGATATTGCTCAAAAATTTCTGAAATTTTAATGTACCATGATTCAAACCTTACTTTTAATTTAATAACAAGCTTATTTAAATTTCAATGCAGACATGAAATAATTTTCGAAAATATAGTGAGGGGTCGAATCATCATCCCAGGAAAGAGGAAAGTAACAAAACAATAAGTAAAAAGAATACAGACCTCTAGGGGGGGGCAAGGAAATTTTAGAACTTAGCGGGGTTATAGCATGAAAAAGGTTGAGAAACACTGTAGAGGTGATTCAAAATGACTTGACAGGACCAATTACACTGGCACACAAAAAACAAAAAGTGGAATGAACTTGGGACCAGACCTACCTACCCACATGGAAATCGACCCGCTGAATCTGAATTTCAAGTCCGTTTGGCCCGGTCACCCTCCAGTTTTGAGTAAAATGCAAAAAACCTCAAAAAAAGGCCAAAAATTGCAAAAAACTGCAGTCACAGCAATAGAAAAATTTTTGTGGACCCGGATCACGTATGATTTTTGTGTATTCCGAATAACTGAATCTAAATCTAAAAGTTAATTATTAGCCCGGTGAACCGTCCAAATTTGAAAAAAAAAACCAAAATGAACCATGAAAAAATGAAAATGAACCATGAAGTTAGTCACCAGTTGAAGATTTTGAAAAAAGTTTGTAAGTATGGTTAAGGTTTTTTGCATTTTTCTCAAAACTGGAGGGTGACCGGGCCAAACGGACTTGAAATTCAGATTCAGCGGGTCGATTTCCATGTGGGTAGGTAGGTCTGGTCCCAAGTTCATTCCACTTTTTTTTTTGTGTGCCGGTGTTATCAAATTCAGGCAGAGGCGGATTTCCAAATGTGCCGCCTATAGGCTGAAACAAAATTTGCCGCCTGCCTATATGCTGTGTATCTTACAAAACTAAAGTGGGTACCAAGGGGGTTTGGTACACGCCGTTCCTTGACTTATGGTTAATTTTATGGGGGGGGGCAAAGGAAGATCCAGGATTTGTTTTTTTGGGGGCTATGAATTTTTATAATCAAATTTAATCTTCTTGATGGTCTTAATATGAAAAGCCTACTAAAAGGGGGGTCTGGGGGGTCCTCCCCCAGAAAATTTTTGGAAATTACAGTAAAAAACCCACTTTTTCAACTCGTTTTGGAACGCCTCATCAAAAATTCGGATATAGATTTTATGGTAGAATTTTTTCGTTTTGACAAACTTAATATAAAAAATAAAATTGTAATAATAGAGTTACAGGTACCAAGGGGGTCAGGAATCCTCCCCCAGAAAATGTTTGAAAATTTGACTTTAAAATAACAGGGTTTTAACTCATTTTGGTGCATAAAATGCCATATTATGTAGTGTAAAACTTTTCATTTGGGAGGGGGCTTAAGCCCCCTAGCCTCCCCCCTGGATCCGCTAGTGAGGGGCGGTCTGACTGAATGTCTTCTTAAGGTCCCAACTCCCAAGTTTGTTTATACCTTAAGTGTTTGATCACTTAAAAGTCATATTTTACACGAAATGTTACAATTTTACAATGTTAGCTCGAAGTAAAATTGAGGGGGGTAAAAATTTGCCTCGTAAAGTAGTGTTTCAGCTCATTTTGAGACCCTTACAGTTCTTTGTAAACCACATAATTTTCTGGGGGGGGGAATTTATAAAAAACGTCAAAGGGGGGCCGGAGATCCTCCCCCAGAAAATGTTTTTGGAAATTCACCCCAAACTTGTGTTTATTAGGGTGTATCGAAAAACTTTAAAATCGGGTAAATCGAAAAAACTTTTTTTCGATTTTGATGACGCATTAGTGCGAAAAAGTTGTCTAAGGTGCCAGAGAGTACCTGTGAATTTTTTCAGAATTTTTGGATAATTTCTTAAGGTGCCATATTGGCCCTGAAGTTCCCCATGTTAATCCAATGGGGCGCGCCGCAAAAAAGGCCGAAAATTCGTTTTTCGCCCCTCATTTCTGCCCTAATCACGGAGGAATGTCTTCCCTCGAATTATGGACCCTATATGATCTAGGCCAGGGGTCCCCAACCCTATGCCCGCGGGCACCATGGCGCCCGTCGATCGTCTAGGTGCGCCCGCTGCTTGTGCCCAACGATAAAATATTTCAATTTTCCACTATCACATATGCAATTTTTTTAAGCTTTTTCAATATTAATGATAAACACTACCAAAATCATGACCAAAATAGAAATCACCAGGTAAACGACCTCCATCCCCACAGAGATATTATCACAAAGAAAAATACAGCAGACCTATTTTCCACTCGCGCCAAGTCTTCGTTATAACACTATAATTTACTTATGATATCCCTACGTTAAATTAATTTTTAAAATTAATTTTTTTGTGCATTATATGTATAGTGTCTATTAACTATGTCCACCAACTATAAATTTATTTTGAAAAAATAAATGGGGCCCGCCATTCGACTGATATTCTGGTATGTGCTCTTAGGTACAAATAGGTTGGGGACCCCTGATCTAGGCTATCCGACAAAACTTGAATAATAGCCTAAATATCTATATTACGTTTTTTGTATGCTCCAATTTCGTCGAAAATCGCGTATTTCCTCGTTCAAATCAGATCCCACTACCCACTATCAACATAATATAGAGATTTAAGTTATTATTCAAGTTTTGTCGGGTAGAATACATCATATAGAGTCCATAACTCGAGGGAAGACATTCCTAGTGTGATTAGGGCAGAAATGAGGGGCGAAAAACGAATTTTCGGCCTTTTTGGCGGCGCGCCCCATTGGATTAACATGTGGCACCTTAAGAAATTATCCAAGAATTATGAAAAAAATCACAGGTACTCTCTGGCACCTTAGACAACTTTTCTGCACTAATGCGTCATCAAAATCGAAAAAAAAGTATTTTTCGATACACCCTAGTGTTTATCTACTTTTCAAACTCTATGGAGAGAGCGCCATAACAAGGGAAAAGCTTCTTGTAGGCGGCATAATTTTCAAGGGAAAAACACTGTATAACAGAAAAACAAAATTTAAGAGGGGGGATTGGGGGTTCTCCCCACTAATTTTTTATTGAAAATTGCCCGTTAAAGTAGTGTTTTAGCTCATTTTGAGACCTTTTGGGTAACAGAGAACAGTTCCTTGTAAACCACAGAATTGCTTTTCTGAAAGGACGTTCTCAGTCTTTCCAGAGCTTGTGTTTAGTGTTTCCTTTCTCTTCTCCTTTGTTATTCAGAAAAAAAAATTCTGTGGTGAAAATTTGCCGCCTACTAAAATTAGCCGTCGTAGGCTATAGCCTAGCCTATTTAGAAATCCGCTACTGAATTCAGGGGCTTCAAACAGGCATCCCAAGAAGCTTTTCAAGAAAATAACGTGCAACAATGTTTTTGATGCTCTTCTTTAAGGGTATAATAAATTTTTACACTCGTAATAAAATACAATTTCTACTGTAAGAGGAAGAGGTGGAAATTGGGGTGGGGTTGTACTTCTTCAAAGGAAGCTAAAGCACAGGAAAGGAAGGAAGCAAAAAACAAAATACTGGGACTTGGAACATTACAATTACAATCATGCACTGTCCAAAAACTGGTATGTAGCCAAGGAAGGTGGGATTTAGTGTTATATCTACATTAAAGTCTTAAAATTTTCCATCTAAATTTTTCTCAGGCACTGTTCCAAGAAACCCCCTTGTGCCTTGTAATGGGAAACTCCAGGTCTCTTTCCATAAAATTTTGAATTTTTATAAATTTCCAGATGCAAAATTACATAAAAAGGAGACAAATTTAATAATGGAAGTTGTAACCCATTGATCATGAGGAGAAAATATAAAAACTTAGTTTCTGAAAGTCTGTAAATTAAAACTTCCCCTGATTGTTGACATAATAATTTTTTAAAAATACACCTAAAATAACTATAAAATAACCTGACAAAAAGTTTAAATTACCTTAAATTCATGACATTCATCACCATTTTCTTTGATGTCGTTAATTCTAAGTGACACAACTTTTTTTAATACCTCAGTCAGTCATGCAGATATCTAGATGTTATTTTTTAATTATTTATATTCAGAAAGAAAACACAATTTTTCAAATTGGAAATTTTAACCTTTCTTAATTTTATTTGATTTTTTGAGATTTGATTAATTTGGTTGAGGGGCATTTTTAAATACAAACACTAGTTCAAAGACATTTTTATTAAAATACAGCCAAATCCTGTTTAAAAACGACAATTTTTAAAAAGAATTTCAATCACATTTAAGATTACCCATTTATCAAAGCTGTAAACCAGCTGAACTTTGGTAGTACATAAGACATGGATTCTACAAAAATTGTATTTTTTCTGTAAGTACACAATATAAAACAGCTTGATTTTTAAGGGGGAAAGCTTGAATTGGTATAATGTGCTTTAGCATTGATTTTATGTATAAAAGTTCTATTTCTTCTATTTTACAATGGAATTAAAGCTCCTAAAATTACAGAATCATTTTTTAAATTATGGAATATACAACTATGCAACTGAAAGTACTGATGTGAAAAGATTGGGGTGGAAGTGGGGAGATTTTGTGTCCAAAAATAATTTTTAAAAAGTTAATTAAGAATTTGCGAGTCCCCCCAAATACTTTTTTACCAACTACAGTATAACTGAAAGTATCAGTTATATAATTGAGTGTAGTACATTTTACAGAGACTACTGTACAACATATTATAATAAATCATATTTTTTTAGTATTATTAATTATTACATAAACTAAGAAGAAACAATCTATAAACTTGAAAACACCTATACAAATTTTATTTAAAATATTTAAGATATAGGATTTACATGTACATATTATAGTTAATTATAGTTTTTACACATCACTATCAGCTTCAGAAGGTAATCTATATACCTTTTCTGAAACTATTTTATCATCTAAGCTCACATGAATTTTCACTCGAAAGGCAGGAACATGCTCATCAGTTAATAAAATATCCTTTGTATCCCCAGATATGCTCCAAAGCTCTTTAAAAAATCTCTTTAAATAGTCTTTTGGACAAGTGCCTCTACTCAATGACATGAAGGAATGGCAAGTTGCCCCTCTATAAAGTAATAAAAAAGTATTATGTTCCTTCCAAGCATCCTCTTGAAAACTTGTGTGTTTAGCATAACTGTTAGAAATCTTTCCTATTCTAGTAAATTATTCTAATGTGAAGCACACCAGAAATTTGAGTAACATAGAACATCTTATTTTGCATGTTTATTAACTAAAATACTTTTACTAACCAACCGGAAAGTTACCACAGACCAGTGGCGGCTCGTCCATAGGAGCACTTGAAACCCCAGTGAAAATGACACAAGTCGATTAATCAAAATAAATTAAAAAGTAATTAAAATAATTCCCACTTGTGCTGTATTCCCCAGGATAACCTTCTCGCCTTCCTACTATTCAAAACGTTAAGAAAAGAAATTTTTTATAAAAAGTTTTTGAGAGCTTTCAGTGCTTTAGAAATTTTTTGTCTTCACTGGCACATGCAACCCAGAAAAAGGCAGGTAGGAAAGCCTTCGCCGAGCTGGTTCGGGGAAAAATTCTTTCCTTCGCCAACCGTTCTTAACTTCCTGATCGCACAGTTTGAATGTGCCGCAGCTAGCTGAAGCACTAGCTGCGTTATAGCTTTATATGCTTTCTTTGTTCTAGTTTTATATGCTTGCTGTTATTCACCTGTTTTTAATACTGTACAGTGTGTTTTGCTCCATTTTTCATTAATCGTTGAAAAAATATTTTGGGCCAAAATACAGTTTAGCGATATTTCAAAAATATTTGCACTAGATCTTCATTGTAAATCAGCAATCAGCACACTTGAGTATCATCATTTATTTGTCTGGTTAGTAAAATGATATGGTACTTTTCGTTGAAAGAGTTAATTTACCAGTGATGTTTCAAAACAGCATACCTGCCAACATTGGAATTAAAAAAAGGAAGATTTTAAAAATCAAGGTATCCATGGCATTTTTCTTAATCTAAGTCAAGACTATCTATCATAGTTACTACACACCTAAGTTAATAGATAGCATGAATGGATATCTTTCAGTTCAAAAAATCAAAGAAAAACAAATTTAAAATCAAATGAGCACACTAACCTACCTAACTTTACATACACATTATAAAAAACTAATTCCAGATCAATACAAATTTGTTTCTTTTAAATTATTATTCTTAATATTAATTTTTTAAAGCCTGATATGTGCAAGATTCAGTCTTTTTTAGAAAATTGTTATCCAACACCATTTCAAAACCTTTCTGCCCTTTGCAAAAATAGGCTGCTTAAATTATTTGGACAAAAAATGGAACAAATTGATTGAAAATCACATGATGGAAATTCTCTAAAAAACGGAAATCTTCGGGCTAAAATGGAAGAGTTGGCAGCTATGAAATAGGAATTAGGAGCAAAAAAATTAACAAGGAGTTTTTTTTACCAATATATAATTAGAATAACTAAAAGCATTGTCAGTACATATTGTTTTTTTAGTGTACTATAAGGGATGTACTTATTATACTTTACAGTACATTATTACTTATTGCATTGTATGATACAGTACTAATATATTGAACGGATTGTTTCTTTCCATTTAGTGAACTATTTAAAACATTAATAAAGAGAACTTAATCCAAATTAATTGAACAAAGATAAAAAATTAGCTTGTAAGAATATGAAGAAAACTTTAACAAAAGTCATTATGAATTCATATTAGGGTGGTTCATTTGTCTATGGAGAATTTTTTTTTTTGAAATGTTGAACTCTCACCCTCCAGTTTGGTGACATTATGTAAGTTAATGCCCCTGTTA
This sequence comes from Tetragnatha versicolor, assembly GCA_024610705.1. Classification (NCBI taxonomy): domain Eukaryota; kingdom Metazoa; phylum Arthropoda; class Arachnida; order Araneae; family Tetragnathidae; genus Tetragnatha; species Tetragnatha versicolor. Next base: position 52,432,609 of record JANDEH010000007.1, read on the forward strand.
AAATATTAGATCATTTAAAGGTTATTTAGAGGTAGCTCAAAGGCTTTGAAGTTTTAGCCATTAGCGTCTATGGAAAAACGCATGTTTTCGGTAAAGGAATTAAATTTCAATTGATATAGCAATAATATGTGTTTATAAAATGTATATTTGTTTTAGTCATAACAAGTTAAGTAGTTTTTTACAAAGATTATTCCTTGTCTAGAACTTGCCTAACAACTTCTCGAACTCTAAATAATAACTTTTCATCCAACTCTAAATAAAACAGCTTCTTCCACTCAAAAACATTAACACCAACTAGCTAAACTGCTAGAGCTGGTAAAAAATGCTATTTACTTTGCCTTCTTGACTTTGTGAACTGAGACAAAAACTCAAGATAATTTCTCGAATAAGCATTGATCTTTTTGTGCAAAATTCCTTCTAACTAAAGGTATTTACTTCAGAGTTCTAGGTGCCTTCCATCATGTAAAGTAGATAATGAAGATTATTTACTGTTTAAAGATATGGCTGTTTCATCAACAGTTTAAAGTGTAAACTATAACTATCAAGGTTTAAAAAAGGAACAATACAAAAGCTATTGAAATGACTTCATGTCAAAACAAAAGATATCCACCTAATCCTACTGTAAGGGTGAAGTCTCTGTCACTCCTCAATAAATGCAATTTTATATGAGCATGAACAGGAGCTTCCGTTGAGACAGTAGCAATGAACCAGTGCTTCATTTGTTTAGAAGTGCTAAAAACAGGTTTAACTCTTTTAAAGCCTTCTTCCCACTTGGTTTTAATTTCAACTTTAAACTGTTGATGAAACAGCCGGATCTTTAAACTGTAAATAATCTTTATTATCCACTCTATATAATGGAAGGCACCTGCAGCTCTAAAGTAAATACCTTGAGAAGGAGTTTCACACAAAAAGATCAATGCTTATTCAAGAAATTATCTTGAGTTTTGGTGTGATTGTTCCTCAAATCACAAAGTCAAGAAGGCAAAGTAAATAGCTTTTTTTACATGTTCTATCAGTTTAGCTAGCTGATGTTAATGTTTTTGAGTGGAAGTAGACGTTAGTATTTAGAGTTGGATGAAAAGTTGTTATTTAGAGTTCGAGTAGTTGTTATGCGAGTTCTAGACAAGGAATAATCTTTGTTAAAAACTTAAATTATACTTACCTTGTTATGACTAAAACAAAAATATACATTTTATAAACACATATTATTGCTATATCAATTGAAATGCACATTCCTTTACCGAAAACATGCGTTTTCCCATACACGCTAATGGCTAAAACTTCAAAGCCTTTGAGCTACCTCTAAATAACCTTTAAATGATCTAATATTTTAACAGGGGCATTAACTCACATAATGTCACCAAACTGGAGGGTGAGAGTTCAACTTTTCAAAAAAAAAAATTTTTGGACCACCCTAATTCATATGTTTATCAAAAAAGATTTTTACATACTTTTTCTGAGTTATATAACCCACTGTGTCCTCTAAAATTGCAATGAGCTTGACAAGAGCTGCTTCTCTGCTTTCATTCTAAAGGTAAAAACATTTTAGTTCAGAGGTTTTCAAACTGTGGGTCGCAACCCACTGGTGGGTTGCTAGTCAGTTTTTGGTGGGTCGCGACAAGATTTTGAATTTAGAAATTTTCTTTGTAAATGATGATGAGGAGCACCCCTAGACCCCACCTTCTTATTGTGAAGCTTATTGTTGCTCATACAGTCAAACAATTTTGATACGCTCAGGTTCCAATCTTTCTTTTGAATTTTCTAAGAAGCTAGTGCAGGGTGTCAAAAAAAAAGACTGATTTATTTTAAAAATCAATGACTTATGACTCGAAAACTAAAAAAGATAAAAATATGTGGTTTGTTACATCCTATTCCTGGGAGTCTTAGGTGTAGGATGCAACAAATCGCGTATTTTTTTATCTTTTTTAGTTTTCAAGTAATAAGTTATTGATTTTTAAAATGTGTCAGTCTTTTTGGGATACCCTGTATAATCTCTGTTAACTGTTAACCTAAGATTTTGACTGACGGATTAAGATTTCAGGCAAAACAAGAAAATTGTAGCACAGGTCAGCAAAAACCCTAAATACAGCCCTGCCAATGATCTATGTTTATAAACAAGGTTTAATAAATTTTTACTTTACACATTGAATGGAAGAAGAAGCAAACAAAATTTATAAGTACTTTCCCTCTTTTTATGCTGTTAATTTAAACCTTAATTTTTACATTTTGAGATTTAAATCTAGGTGACAAAAAATAAGGAAAATATTTCTTGCTTTACTATAGGAGTTTTGGGGGAGTATCATGGATTTTTTTATTGTATCTCCCACATAAATGTTAATTAAAACCTTAATTGTTACATTTCGAGATTTAATTCTAGGTGACAAAAATAAGGAAAATATTCCTTGCTTTACTATAGGAGTTTTGGGGAAGTATCATGGATTTGATTGTAGGATATCCCACATAAATGTTAATTTAAACCTTAATTGTTACATTTCGAGATTTAATTCTAGGTGACGAAAATAAGAAAAATATTCCTTGCTTTACTATAGGAGTTTTGGAGAAGCATCATGGATTTCTTGATTGTATCTCCCACATAAATGTTAATTTAAACCTTAATTGTTACATTTCAAGATGACAAAAAATAAGGATGGATGGATGATTGGGTTTTTAACGCGTGAGGGACAAAAAATAAGGAAAATATTCCTTGCTTTATTATAGGAGTTTAGGAGAGTATCATGGATTTCTTGATTTTATCCCCCAATAAAAAAAAGCCATTCCATCAAAGAAAATATTTTTCAAAAAAGGAACAATTAACCAATACTAACTTGGTATGAGGGACAACCAATTTCAACATCAATAATAAAATAATAAATATATGAAGTGATATAAAATAGATGTCCCTAAGAAAAAATAAGAGTAGTTAAACAGATAAATTACCTGAGATATATATGAGACAAAAAACTCCATTTCATCCACTAGAATAGCTGCAGGTAAACATGAAGTAGTATGATGAAATTCACAAAGATATTTCAAGAGATCTGGTGGATTTGAGATATAACTGCAAAAAAAAGTTTGATCAGGCTTCTTATAAAATACTACAAATTAAAGAATGGAAGAGATTGCAAATAAAATAATCATCTGAGGAATAATATATAAGATTAAATTTATGATGTAATTCCAATTTATTTCATTTATTACAAAATTAATAAATAGTGAACTAAAATAACTGAATGAAATTATTTGTAGATGGCTGTAAAGGTATTTGGAAATAGGGCAGGTTAAAATATATGTATTGCAATATTAAGGGCAATTTTTAAACACATTACACAAGCGCATGAAATTTTAACAATGCAGATTTTGGGTTATGAAAATTCCATGCATAGTAATAAATTAATTACAGTAAAATCCCGTTATAACGAACTTCACGGGACCGTAAAATTTCTTCGTTGTAACAGAAATTTCGTTGTAACCGTACTATCGCTAATTCAAATAAAAACGGTTGGGGACATTCTGGACTTTCGTAATAACGGGATTTTTCGTTGTATCGGTATTCGTTGTAACGGGATTTCACTGTAATACAAAATGAATACTGTAACACATATTGTTTAGCTTACATCATTTTAATTGATTGAAGGACTAGAGGAGAAGGTTCTGTCATTCCAGTGACAAAATATGGTTTCTCTGAAAATGGTCTAGGGCATATAAAAATCACTTGGTCTCCCTCACTTGCAATAGATACGGCAGCTTGAAAGAGTAGTGAACTTCTTGTCCTGAAATTTAGAAATAGGATCATATTAGTACTGTTTCAAATTCCAAAATCAGGCAACTTGAAATTTTGTTTTTCGTCTAAATTACGACTAAATTCATAGAAAAATATACAATCATTTTACAACTTAAAAGTGAGAGTGAAAACTTTAATTCTACCCTTTTAGTTATGAACAATGCAAGTAATAATTTGAGCCTAAGTAATTCATTTTAGGACTTTACACAGATGGCAGCATGAACTAACAGGTAACAGGCACTACCATAGGGAAAGAGAGATTTAACCAGGGTTGGCCGGTTTAAACCAAATGGTTTTTTTACCAAAAAAAACACTTGGTTTTTTCGGTTTTTTTAGAAATTATAAAATATTTTCAGGATTTTTTAAAAGAGTGTTATTAAGTATAATATTTTGCACAAAGTTAAAAGGTCAGATTTATCAAAAAATTGACATTTTAAGGTGATTAAAAATCAGAAATCTTTTAATTTAATGGTTTTAATTATTGAATTCTCTCTATCTAAACTTAATCTTCAATGCTTAAGTTAAACTTATTACCTATATGTTGCAAGAGATAGTTTATTTATTAATTTCCTTTAAAATGAAACATTATTTCAAAGAGTAACTAGATACACAAAAGTTATCTGTTTTTCACTGATAAAAGATGGCTTGGATTGTAATTAATTGATAAAACCAATTTGTCTTATTTGTCAGTCATAAAAACCAGTTGGTTTTTTTACTTAATTAAAAAAACGTCAATTTCTTTAATGATATAAACTAAAAACCAGTTAGTTTGTTTATAAACAGATAAAAACCAGTTGGCTTTTCTACTAAATTAATAAAAAACCATTGATTTCCTTAATCAGATTAATTATCTCAATCATTTATCCAATTTCAATTAACATTAGTTGCTTACTTTTCACTTTTATTTATTTAAAAAATTTTATTTTCTCTTTCTATAAAGAAATTTCTTAAGTTCATAAATTAATCCATATATAATTAAGATAAATAATTTGATTATTTCAACCATTTATCCAAGATAAATTAACACCGTATTTATTCATTACAATATTATATTTTCAAATAGGAATATTTTAAAAACTAAAATTATTTTTAAAACAAATTAATTTAATTTTAATTAACTAATTAAATTAATTAATAGAAATTTACAAATCATTTATCAATTATAAACAACCCCTGAAATAAATGTCTCATTTACAACTCAATTTCAAACATCACTGCTAAAATAACTTATTCTGAATAATAAATTCTAAAAAAACTTGGTTTAAACCAAAAAAACCCAAATAAACCCGTTTTTTTTGGGTTTTTTAAAAAAAACCCGGTTTTTTGCCAACCCTGGATTTAACAGAGTACTATGTCCATGTACTATTAATAATTGCTATCTTTAGAATAATGAATAAGTAAATTGTTCTTCAATTTTTATGCATTACAATGACGCTTAACTTATATAAATATATTTTTTTTTCGAAGCAGAAGTGAAATTATATTATGTATGCATAATAAAGTTCTTAGTACACTGATATTTTTTCCTAATTATTAGCAAATATCCCTGGATAATTTGAGATTTTATTAAATATAAGTAGTAAAGCTCTTAAGTAGTGATTTCATGGGTGGATTTAAGGGTGGTCATAGTGTGTCTACTGGCCATGCACACCCCCAACTTTTTAAGAAATTTCCATTTTTATAAGGGAAAATCATGTTTTCAAAGATACACTAGGGACAGCTTTCTCCCCCCAAGGTTTCCAGTGGCCTTCGAAGCCCCCTGCCAGTCCTCCCCTTAAATCTGCCCATGAGTGATTTAGAAAAGTATGCACTTCAAATAAACAGGGGTTTTCAAGTTTAAATCAGATAAATATATAAAAAAAAACTTGATATAGATTATAAATCTGATACTTTGATTTTTATGTATATTATGATGTTTGTCAAACCCTGGTTTTAATCTATTTTTATCATATCGCTTTTAGAACTGGTTTTCTAGGTGTTTATCTTTGAAAATATAAGTTTTACAACTTATAACATAGGACAAAAACAAAGCTTTTGAACATAAAAACATGTTAATAAATGAGTTATGATAGAGGGTAATATCAATATCAAATACCAGCATTAATTACGGACATTTAGCAAACAAATTGCGTGAGATACAGTTCCTTCTTCTTTAAACATGTTGTAGTATGTGTGTGTACCACACATTTACAATTTTCTCATAAATAAACCCTTAGAAAAGTTCACTAAATGAAAATGGGATACAAGGATTATAATTTCTTTCATTGATTATAACACTTAATATTGTTGACATGGAAAATGACCACAATACTACTGTGATCCTGATCTCTAACACAAGTAATTCTAACTCACCGGGAATTTTCTCCCAAAAGAACACAGCTTTCACCAACATTTGAAGAACGCGAAATTTGGGCTTGACGAAGTAAATTAATGTTTTCTATGGGTAAGAAACGATAAATACTCATCTCATTGAGAAAATGAGTTAACATCCGATGAAAAAGACTGCATTGTTTGTAAACAAATCATGCGGGTATCCTGAATTTTTCCCGCCTTTCACGTCAGACACCTTTAGGAGCAGCAAGTTCTCATTGGCCCATAGCACTAGTGACGTCATGAAACCAAACTCGCCTTCGCTCATTGGCGGATGTTTTAAACTTCTTGTAAATTTCTTTAATCCAGTGTTTCCCAACCTTTTTTGGTCCACGCCCCACCAAAGCCTTTCTAAATTTTCCATGCCCCCCATGTAAGATTACATATTTTTTATACTCAAAATTTAATATTAAATTAAAATACTTAATTGGTTGATTTTTGTTTAGAAAACTAGTGAGTTAATTTTCAAAACTCAAAATGCAAAACTAAATTTTATACACAAAATAATTTTAAGGAAATAGCTTTTCACATAAACAACATTAATGAGACCCTTGCAGAGTTGTGACCAGGCTTTTGTTTTGGGGGATTGACTCAAAATTTTGAGGTACAGCCCTACGAGTACTTTTGTGCATAAAGTTTTAAATGACTTAATAAAAAAGGAGGGATCTGGGGGTTCCTCCCCCAGAAAATTTTAGAAATTTCCCCCTTTAAAATTGTGTTTTAGTTAATTTTGAGAGCATTTAAGATTACACCCAAAGCCCCCTGATCATAGTAAGTGGCAGAATTTTCAAGGAAAAACCCTATCATAATAAAAGTGACAAACATAAACGAATAAGATATAAGGGGGGTCTGGGGGTCCTCCCCCAGAAAATTTTCGGAATTTTCTTCAATCTGGGGGCAATTTGGTTGAAAATTTTCAAATTGCCCCCTAGAAAGTCGAATTGCCCACCGGTGGGGCGTGCGCCCCACGTTGGGAAACACTGGTTTAATCCCTGTTCGGAGTGGTTCGGAGAATTTTTGGGTTTCGATATTCGATCATAGAACATAGGAGAAAACTTTGAGGAAGGGCCACGGACACAAGAGAGTGCCCCGCACTCCGGACATTGCCCCTCTTCCCCCAAAAAAAACGGGAAAATAGAGAGAAATAAGGAAAAGAAAGTAAAAAGGAGAGAGAAAGAAATGGAGGTTAAAGAAAAAGGACAGAGAAAGTGGGGGGGGGGTAAAAGAAAAAAAAAAGACACTTTGAATGGTCAAAAGAATTTTTCTGGTCATTAAAAATGCGCTTTCTTGGATCCCCTTTCTTCTTTTTACTTTCTTTCTTTTATTTTCCTCCAGGGTCCTTCCCCCGAGTTATTATAACTTTTTCGGTACTTCAAAATGTTTTTATTCTTTCCCCCCCTTTTCCCAGGTAACACAACTAAATCAATATACTCCGAGGGGCGTCATTTCAGTTTTTGGTTGGGGGGGCAAGAATTTTTTAAGTGGGTCTGGGACACGTCGTAACTAAAATATTTGTTTAATCTTTTGGTGGAAGTTGATTAAACGTTTTTTTAAGGTACCCCTAAATGAGTGTATTTATACATGAGGGGACATCCATAAATTACGTGAGGTCAAAAAGGGGGGGAGGGGTTTGGAAAAATCTCACCAAGGGGGGCAGGGGGGGTCGATTAAAATCTCACGTCAACTTTTTTGGTTAGAAATTATACGATTTTCTGTTTTTTTTAAGCATGAGAAAGGAATACGCACAGATAAGATACTGCAAATTATTTTTTAAAAGTTGTAGGTAAATCTCACGGTGGTACAGCGATTCGCCCACAAAATAAATGCCTACCCCCCGTCCATAATATATTCCCTAAATTCCCCAGCATTATTGCTTCTGTTTTTCCCTTAATTCCCCAACCTCTCTTCCGTTTTCAAATCGATTCTCCTCTTAAAGAATCGTTGTAAAAATCCAAAGAATCGGTTCGGAAATAATAGGAATCGAATGCTACGCTTTGCTGAAATGGACTATCCAATGTCCAAGTAAGGTTTTCGTGAATTTTGTCTACTGATTTTATGTAGTTCACTTTTGGTATACTAAATTTTAAAAAATTTGGTTTTAATTATTTCCGAACCGATTCTTTGGATTTTTACAAAAGCTGTTAAGCAGGTGAGAATATAGGGCCCGAGAAAAAAAATTTCTCTATCAATATTTTAAGGGGGTAAATAGGCCCTCTATTGATAATGTAGTTCAGTGGGGGATCTATGGGAGGGGTTTCGAAAAAAAATTAAGAAAAATTAAAGCTTCAATTTATTTCATTTTTTCTTGTAGCTTTTACAATTTAAACCGCCCAAAGAGCTTTACGCGATGTAATACTGAATTTTATGCACCAAAATGATTTAAAACCCTGTTATTTAATGTCAAATTTTCTAGGGGAGGATCCCCAGACCCCTTGGTACTTGTAACTCTATTATTACAACATTGTTTTTTATTAAAAGTTCGACAAATCGCAAAAATCCAACCATAAAATGCATTTCCTAAATTTGAATGAGGCGTACCAAACTGAGTTGGAAAAAATATGTTTTTACTTATATTTTCTTGGAATGGGCCAGTGGCGTATCCAGGGGGGATTTGGGGATATATCCCCCCGAAATTCAGAAATTTTCCTTTTTTGACCATGGAAAAGGACCAAATTTACCTCATATCCCCCCCAAAATTTCAATATCTCTCCCCTGAAATTTTTTCCTGACTACACCACTGGAGTGGGCCCCTAGAACCCCCTTAGTACTTGTAACATTATTATTACAGCTATATTTTATATTAAGTTTTCCAAATTGCGAAAATTCTACCATAAAATTTATATCCGAAACCGCCTCGTTCTGAAAAACCCTTCTGCAGTGTCGGTTTGTTGAAAAAACTGGACTGGTCACTTCTGGGAGCTTGCTTATACTGCCCCACTAAAATAAACCAACTCCCTCAAATCAACTCCAAAGTTCACAATGTCGGTACTTTTCCAAACCGCCTCGTTCTGAAAAACCCTTCTGCAGTGTCGGTTTGTTGAAAAAACTGGACTGGTCACTTCTGGAGAATTTTACATTCCCACTTATAAAACCCCCCAGCTCATTAGGGGTTCATTTTCAATCCCCATTCCTGTGTGATTTTGAGTCATCTAGGAGTGCTCTACCCCTCTTAGAAGTTTTAAAATACTTATCTGAAACACCATTTATGTATTTTGGTACCGATAGGATAAAAACTGTGGATTTGTATTTAAGACAAATACATAAGCACAAAGAATTTTATTACTGCAGACCTATTGATTTGAAACTTTAATATGTTGTTACTATAGTCATTCTATATAACATATTAAAATTTTGAGTCCTTAGACAATTAGGGGGCCGTTTAGTATCAAAACATGTAAAAATCTTGAATAATTTATAAATCGAGAACTAATTATCAAAATCCTTAATGAAATGCATAAAACTCTTTGTCTGAATGATTCCTCAAACATATTAAAATCTCAAATTATTGGCATTATTTTTGAAGAAAATTTGAAGTAAATTGAAAATTATTTGACCCTAAATTATGAACGCAATATGGAGATGGTCCCCTAAAAAGTTTCAATTCCTGAAACCGCTTTTGATAAGCTTTCTAATGATATAAGGCACTTTAGTCAAAGTTAAAAAGTAAAAAGACCGAGAACTCAAATCTGTGAAATTTTATTGGGTCATTTCAGTTAAGGACCAGTAGATTCCATTCTGTTTTAAAAAATCCTGGATGACGTCAGAATCATCATGGAAACCCGAAATTCCGGGAAAACATTGCCACAAGTGTCCTTTACTCATAAATAGTTTCAGAATTTTAAAAAAAATAATAATTACCGATTTATTAGCGATTTACAGACTTGTCTTTTTTTCGAGTAGAAAGATTTTTTCTTTCAAACTCTTAAAAAGTATTTAATTTATTGCGCGATTTTAAGGAAATTTTACTATGTTTTCTGTCTGGTAGTATACTACAATATACCGTTGACTATTGATCGATTTATTATATATTATAAGGTTTTTAAGAGATATTATGGACAACCTTCGGACACAATCTGAGGTCCTTCTTACGAAGCGAAACCTTAATGTAATATACCATTTTTATTTCCTAATAAAGGCAAAAGACATACTAAAATTTCAAAGATATTAACTAGTACAAAGAAAGTTGATTGCTCCAGAAAAGTGTTACTGCATTACCCGGAGGGTCCTGGACAGTGGCGTAGCTAGCCTGGGTGTCACCCGGGGCGGAAGCTCTCGGTGTCACCCCCTTTTGGAATTCGGTTACAAAAAAAAATTTCCGACACCAGTCTAGAACTGAGGGTCTCAGGTGGAACCCCATTTTATATCTGTGTTCTAATGGCATTTAATTTATCATATAAAAATTTCAAAATTGAAGGTTTTAATTTACCATTGCCTTTAATTTCCAAACTTTGCAACAACGAGTTATGATGTAAGTTATTCTTCAGTCCAAACCGTATATAGAAATTTATTTCAGGAAGGGCCCAAAATTATTCCTCAGCATCTCTCATACATATTTAATAGGTTTAATGTAACTTCTTAATACATTTTAGGCGGAATTTTCGTCATGAAGAAGTTCTAATTATAGGAAAAGCTGTGTGCAATAAAGTTCGAACTAGCAAAGGGGGGTCTGGGGGTTCTCCCCCAGAAAATTTTAGAAAAATGGACTCTAAAATCAAATTTTTAACTAGTTTTGAGGCCTTTAGCTCGAATTTCGGACACACATTTTTAGGTGGGATTTGCATTTTTATCTAAGTTCCAAGTACAAAAAGAGGGTGTGGGGTCCTCTTCAAGGAAATTTTTGGAAATTTGACCCTAAAAACAGGATTTTAATTTTTTTGCATAAAGTAGTCCGAATTTCGGGCTCCCCCCTTTTGTAGGCCCTTGGTCAACGTATTCGGATAATTCAATCCATTGGCGTATAAGAAAATTTCTTTCGAGAGGGGCTAAAATATTATTCCTAAAACATTTTTAATAGGCTCAATCTAGCCAAAATTAGCATTTTGCGGAATTTAATACAAAAAATTGCATTTAATAGAGTTCCAAGTAATCAAAGAAGGGGGTCTGGGGCCTTCCCCTAGAAAATTTTTTGAAATGTGATCTTTAAATATAGTGATGTACAAACTTATGTTTGGATTTTTAACCAAATGTTTTACAAGGTTATAAGTAATTAAGTTCTACCTATACTAAAGGGGGGTCTGGGGGTCCTCCCCCAGAAAATTTTTGGAAATTCAACTAGGAAAACAGGTTTTTAATTAGTTTTGATACCCTAATTAGAATTTTTTTTAAATATAAATGTTTATGTAAGATTTGCATTTTGATTAACTTAATGTAAAAAATAGTTTAATAACAATAATAGAGTTTTAATAACAAAAAGGTATCTGGGGGGTCATCCTCAGAGAAGTTTTAGATAAATTAGTCCCTAAAACACACAGGATTTGACTTGGTTTTGATACACTTCGTCCAAATTTCGGACAATAATCTTAGGTAGGATTTCAGTTTTGATGAACTTATTTTTAAAAAGTTTTTAATATTAAAGTATACCAAGTCTAAAGGGGGTTCGGGGGTCTTCCCCTAGAAATTTTTCGGAGATTTGATACGGCGGACCCCTTCACCCACCTTTTTATATGCCCCTGAATTACTTCAAATCTCTGAGGTGAGAGTATGGAAATTTCAAGGAAAGAATGATGCATTGAAGTAAAAATTTCGAGGGGGCTGGGGGTTCTCCCCCAGAAATTTTTTGAAATTTTACTCTTAAAACTAGTGTTTTATCTAATTTTGAAACTTTGGAGAATTCTAAAAGTAACTTTAGGAATTCCTCAAGTTAACTCGCGGACCCCCTAGGAAGGCGCCGCGGACCACAGTTTGAGAACCGCTGATCTAAATAAAGCTCGATGGGTGACACCCCAGTTCATAACCCTAAAAACTGTTAACTATTTAAATCAATTCTTACACTTATATTTCATACGTTTACATTTAAAAGTACGTTCGAAATTTTTAAGCTTGGGTGGGTGTCACCCCTCTTAGGTAGCCAGCTAAATGAGTATTTTCCAGGATGATAATTTTTTTTGTTCAAGGAAGGCATATTTACCAACTTATAGCAAAATTCGAAGACTTCGGTATCACTCTCCCAGATATTTTGAGGGTGACAACCGATTTTCTAAACCCTAATTTATTTCATTGGTAGAGTGAATTCAAAAATTTTTTTCAAGGAAAGCATACAACTTGAAAAAAGTGCCAAGTTCACTAGTTTGGGTGTCACCCCCTTCGGGGTGACACGGGGTGACACCCGGGGCGGACCGCCCCCCCCCGCCCCCCCTAGCTACGCCACTGGTCCTGGAAAAGGAGCCAATAATCCGGGAGCATTTGGCGGGAAAAAAGTAGGATTTTTAATTTTAACCTATCCTTTAATGTGATACATGGTTCGATTTCTTAGTTTAAGGGTGAAAATATAGCGAAATTTTAGAAGCCTAGAGCAAGCGGTTCGGGTGTAATCCGGGAAAAACGTAGTTCTTGGAATATCGGTTTTCCCGGAAAATTACCGAAATAATTATGACGCACCTTAATGATTTATATATTCGTAATCTGTGAAAAATTCCCGATTTATCCGTGTAAAGCACTTGGGGTGGGGTCGAATTTTTTCCGAAACTCTACTTACACGACTTGCCTCAAAAAATGGAGTGTTTGGCATTGAATATAAGTAAGCTCCGGTCTCGTTTTAAAAATCCAGTATGACGCGTAAAAATCACCACGGAAACCCGTAATTCTGGAAAAACTTTGCCATAACAATTAGCTTCTATGAAAAAAAATTATAAAAAATTAATATTGATATTTTCGGATTTATAAGCTTTCTTTGGACTTGTGTTTTTTCGTCGAAATCTGAATTTTTGTTAAAAATCCAATTACTGCCTTAATTACCAACTTATTTTCAACAAAATCGAATATGAGTTATATGGAAGGGTATATTTTAAGATTTAAAGGTCTAAAACATGTTATCGTTTATCTATTTTTCTAAAATATTGCAAATTTAGTGCGATTTACGTACGGATCCAGGGAACCTAATTTTTATCCTAAATTCCCGAAATTTCAGATTCTGAGAGTTATGGAAATGTAATAAAAGGTCAAAGGTTTCCGACCAGAAAAAAAATTATTTAAATGGTTTTTGAGCGATTCTCTCCTGCACAACCGAATCGTTTTTTGGAAAGGCCCCCCTATCACATAATTCCTGGTTCCCTGGTTAATAAAAAATTCAATATATGTGTGTGTGTTGCTCTTTTAATTTAAACTTAATACTATTCCTTGCAATTTTGAAAATATTACATAAATATCAAAATTTTCAGATATGCGTTTTTGACTTTTCTTAAATATATCCTACGCTTCGTAATTGTTAAGAGGGATTGATGACAGTGTGCGTAAAATGAGCTAACAATGACAAGCACAAGTATTTATTTGATTATTATTCATTTCATCATTTCCTTCAGTATTTTGAAAAATGTTTTAGTATTGCTATTGTGCGTCTCATGGAATTTTTGTTTTGTGAAATAATATTTTAGAGAAGTATAAGAAATTTACATAATTTTGGACTCATAGTAGCTAACTCTCAAATTGTATAATAGAGAATCTTTAAATATACATTATTATAATATATTACATAAAGTGTGTTTCAGATAAGTATTTTAAAACTTCTAAGAGGGGTAGAGCACACCAAGATGACTCAAAATCACACAGGAATGGGGATTGAAAATGAACCCCTAATGAGCTGGGGGGTTTTATAAGCGAAAATGTAAAATTCTCCAGTGAGTGACCAGTCCAGTTTTTTCAACAAACCGACACTGCAGAAGGGTTTTTCAGAACGAGGCGGTTTGGAATAGTACCGACATTGTGAACTTTGGAGTTGATTTGAGAAAGTTGATACAAACAAAAAAATTACAACAAATATGTGAAAAAAGGAAGCGTAAAGCTACTAATAGCCCCTAAGTTACTAATTACCTAATATAGCATTCCAGGCCTAAATAAGATTCTTTTGGTTTATTACAATGAATGATTCTTTTGGTTTATTAGAATGAATTTTTGTTAAAGAAATTTTAAAAATCTTAATCTAATTGTAAAGGTTTAATTTTATTTTCAATGTTTCATTCTTTAATTTGTTCTTTTGCTGTTTTCAGCGACGCATTATTTTTATTTCTTTAAAAACTTGTCCAAACTAGAAAGCCGTTTAAACGGAACTCGAATCATATTCCTTATTCTGGAGAATCGATTCTTAACAATATTAGTTTTTAACGCATCGATATTAGGGGAGTCGATTCGACTGTCATTTCGCCCACAAATATCCCGATAGGGAAAGAAGAAAAAGAAGGCAGGGGGGATGGAAATATTTTTGTGGGCGAAATGACAGGCACACCAATCTCACTTGGGGGGAGGGGGTCCAGCAAAATCTCACTAAATCTCACCAAGGGGGAAGGGGGGGGTCCAGATTTTGGAAAAAACGCCTCATGTAATTTATGGATGTCCCCTGATGTGTTAAATTACTTAAAAGTAGTAGTTTAATTATTGATATTTTACAAATCATGTTAAAATTTGCAATGGGAGCTCCAAGTAAAAATAGGGGGTCTGGGGTCACCCCCAGAAAAATTTTGGAAATTTGCTTCTAAAGTAGTGTTCAAGCTCATTACACCCGAAGCTCTTTCTGAAAGTTACAGAATTTTGGATTTATATTTTTTATAGTAAGTTAAAAAAACCAAGAAATATCTATTTTTTAATTTTAATTTTATAAATATGAACATCATGTAAAATAGTGTTTAAATTGTGGCACAAAATAAATTCCCTGGAGCAAATAAAAAGTATGTTAATGAGACCCAGTGTATTTTTGTTGCATTTTAAATCTAAGATATTTCTTTATTAAAATACGCCTCAGTACGAGTAAATCTTTACAGACGAAGTAAATGTCATTTATGAAATTCATTTATGAGGAGTGAAATGAGAATTTTTTTTCAAATTTTAATGGACAAAATGAAATAGAAAAAAATGAGGATTCTATTTTGGTCTTTAAAATATAGCATCTGTTAAAAATTAGTAGAAAAAAATTAAACATTATAAATAAAACAATTTATTTTTCATTAAACATTCCAAATGAAATATTTATTTAATATAACAAATTTCAGTAGAAAAATTATTATTCGATTTCACCGATTTTCCATTGAAATCTAGTTCAAATATCGTTTTGAAATAGTTATTCGCTCAAAGTGTTTTTCCAATGGTAATCCAAATCTCTGTATAAATAAAAGGCTAACGGGCGATGTATGTGTGTGTGTGTGTATGTATGTATGTCCGGGGTAATCTCTTGAAATAGGCCACGGACCGAAACCAAACTCGACGTATAGACGTATTCCGAGTCGGGGAGTAACTTAAGATAGTTTTCAAAGCTTTAAAATCGAACGTTTTCGAGTAATTAACGAATTTATAGCCCGAAACGCTTATTTCTCCATTTCTCTACTAGAGCAGATCTGCTCGACTCACTATTGTAAACGAGATGAAAACCTCGAAAATTAAATATTTTAACAGGAAAAACTCGATAATTGTCCATTTAAAAACTATATCAGTTGTAAAAACACAAAAATTAAATCAAATAATTTATTTTCAAACGTTACTTTCCTTTATTTCAAGATATTTTCCTTTAAAATTTAAATATTTATGGAAAAGAGTAATTTTTTTTTCATGGAAAACGACTTAAAAATAAAACATTGTTTTAAATGAAGCGGTTCACTAGACTTTTAAATTTACTAGATCTTTTATTATTGTTTCAACAAATTTGTTATTTTTGTTCACTAGACTCATTAATTTACTTGGAAACATTGCCAAGAATACCGGGAAAAGGAAAATTACCGGGAACATCGGGATAGGAAAAAAAAGTACCGGGATTACCGGGACATAAAAATTACCTCGATCAGCGGGATAGGAAAATTATCGGGAACATCGGGATAGGAAAATTATCGGGAACATCGGGATAAGGAAAATGATCGGGAACATCGGGATAGGAAAATTACCGGGAACATCGGGATAGGAAAAAAAGTACCGGGATTACCGGGACATAAAAATTACCTCGATCAGCGGGATAGGAAAATTATCGAGAACATCGGGATAGGAAAAGTACCGGGAACATCGGGATAGGAAAATTACCGGGAATACGGATAGGAAAAAGACGTCTGGGATACCGGGATGATTGGTAATTGCTGATTAAACAAAATTAGAAATGTATTTGGAAAAACTTCAAAATAATAAATTTATACTCTGCACCCGTGCAAGGCCGGGCATATCAGCTAGTCTCTGTATAAATAAAAGGCTAACGGGCGATGTATGTATGTGGGTATGTGTGTATGTATGTCCGGGGTAATCTCTTGAAATAGGCCACGGACCGAAACCAAACTCGACGTATACACGTATTCCGAGTCGGGGAGTAACTTAAGATAGTTTTCAAAGCTTTAAAATCGAATAATTACGAGTAATTAGCGAATTTATAGCCGAAAACGCTTATTTCTCCATTTCTCTACTAGAGTAGACTGCTCGACTCACTATTGTTAACTAGATGAAAACCTTCAAAAATTAAATATTTTAACAGGAAAAACTCGATAATTGCGCATTTAAAAAGGATATTAGTTGTGAAAACGCGAAAATAAACTCAAATAATTTATTTTCAAACGTTATTTTCTTATACTTCAAGATATTTTCGTTTAAAGTAAAAATATTTATGGAATTTGTAAATTTTATTTTCATGGAAGAGGACTTAAAAATAAAACATTGTTTCAAATGAAGCGGTTCACTAGACTTTTAAATATACTAGATATTTTATTATAGTTTCAAAATTGTTACTTTGTTCACTAGGCTTATAAATTTACTAGACTATTTATAATAATTTAAATTTTTTACTTCATAAAAGCACCAAGATATAAACATAAACAGGAAAACCGGGATTTTAAAAAATATCGGGAACAAAACGATTGGAAAATTAGCGAGAACATCGGGATAGGAATAATTACCGGGATATAAAAAATATACCGAGAACACCGGGATTGGAAAATTACCATAAAGACACCGGGAATACCGGAATATAAAAAATTACCCGAAACACCAAGATAGGAAAATTACCGGGACCACCGGGATTAGAAAAATTACTGGGAATACCGGGATATTTAAAATTGCCGGGAACATCGGGATTTGAAAATACCGGGATAGGAAAACGCACCGGGAACACCGGGAAAGAGGAAAATTACCGGGAACACTGGGAAAGTGGAAAAATATCGGGATCATCGGGATTGGAAAATTACCGGGGACACCGGGATAGAAAAGATAACCGGGAACATCGGGATAGGATTAATTTCTGGGAACACCGGGATAGGAAAGAGGCGCCTGGGATACTGGGATGATTGGTAATTGCTGATTTAAAAATTATAAATGTATTTTGAGAAAATTTAATTTTAAGAAAAATTATACACTCCACCCGTGCAAGGCCGGGCATATCCGCTAGTCTCTGTATAAATAAAAGGCTAACGGGCGATGTATGTATGTGGGTATGTGTGTATGTATGTCCGGGGTAATCTCTTGAAATAGGCCACGGACCGAAACCAAACTCGACGTATACACGTATTCCGAGTCGGGGAGTAACTTAAGATAGTTTTCAAAGCTTTAAAATCGAATAATTACGAGTAATTAGCGAATTTATAGCCGAAAACGCTTATTTCTCCATTTCTCTACCAGAGTAGATCCGTTTGACTACCTATTGCGAACGAGATGAAAACTTTAAAAAATAAATATATTTCAATACGAAAAACTGGATATTTGCGCATTTAAAAAGGATATTAGTTGTGAAAACGCGAAAATAAACTCAAATAATTTATTTTCAAACGTTATTTTCTTCTACTTCAAGATATTTTCGTTTAAAATAAAAATATTTATGGAATTTGTAAATTTTATTTTCATGGAAGAGGACTTAAAAACAAAACATTGTTTCAAAGAGACGGTTCACTAGACTTTTCAGATTACCAGATCTTTTATTATTGTTGTTTCAAATTTATACTTTCTTCACTAGGCTCATTAATTTACTAGATTTTTACAATCTGTCACTTTGAAAAGGCATTAGGATATTAAACAATATATATTATCAAAATAAGAACACGTTTGCAAATATATTCTTACTTTTTTACGGGGTGTATGCATTACATTTGACAGTTGTGAATAAAAAGCGATTATTTTATGGTTTTTTTCTTTGTTCTGATACTTTTGTTTCTTCAATATGTTCTTAATGCGTTTGAATATAGGATGCTGAATTCGGAAATATGAGTTTTTATGTGTTCTGATTAAATTTCTTTAACGGATATTGGCCACGAATTTCACAATTCTGTCTGAGAGCAATGCGAGAGGTCGCAGGATTTCACGAGTAGCGATTTCATTCTAACTCCTTGCTTTCAACTTATAGTAATTTTTAATGTAGTAAGCATTCTAGGCTTAACTTATTAGACTCAACACGTTAAAATGCCTAAGAAGAAAAGTTGTCTTGGAAAAACCACGCCAGCAGCTAAAAGAAAAAAGAATTCACGGGCTAATGAAAGCAATATTGAACGAGACCATCGTCTTCAGGCTATGCGAGAAGCTGCCTCCACATCTCGAGCTTCAGAACCCGAGGATAAGCGTGAGCTTCGCCTTCAATCGATGCGGGAGACCTCCGCCCTATCTAGAGCCACAGAAGTTGAAGAGGAGCACGAACGTCGCCTTCAATCGAAGAGGGAGACCTCCGCCCTATCAAGAGCCATTGAAACTGAAGAGGAGCACGAACGTCGCCTTCAATCGATGCGGGAGACCTCCGCCCTATCAAGAGCCATTGAAACTGAAGAGGAGCACGAACGTCGCCTTCTATCGAAGAGGGAGACCTCCGCCCTATCAAGAGCCACGGAAACTGAAGAGGAGCACGAACGTCGCCTTCAATCGATGCGGGAGACCTCTGCCCTATCAAGAGCCATTGAAACTGAAGAGGAGCACGAACGTCGCCTTCAATCGATGCGGGAGACCTCTGCCCTATCAAGAGCCATTGAAACTGAAGAGGAGCACGAACGTCGCCTTCAATCGATGCGGGAGATCAGAGCCTTGAATCTTGCGTGCGAATCAAACGATGACAGAACAGAGAGACTTTCGGAGAAACGTCAATTGCCTAAAATCCCCTGGGAATGTCGTTTGAAATCAAGTTTGTTCTTGGAAGGATTTCATTACGACGCTACGAAAACGTACCATGATGATAGTGATTTCCTAATCGGAAAAATGGACCGAGAATGCAAACGTTGCGGAGCCTTGAAGTTTAAGGGAGAACCTTCTGGGATATGTTGCTGCAACGGGAAAGTTTGCCTTCCTGCCCTAGAATCACCTCCGGAGCCTCTGTTTTCCTACATGTCGGGAGCCACACCTGAGTCGAAACATTTCCTAAAAAATATTAGAAAATATAATAGTTGCTTCCAAATGACTTCATTTGGAGCAACTATGGCGGATCAAGGAGGCTTCAAATCCACATTTCGTGTCCAAGGCCAAGTCTACCACAATATCGGGTCCTTACTTCCTCCTGAAGGTGAAACCCCGAAATTTTTACAAATCTATTTCGTGGGTGTCAACGAAGAAGCTGAAGCATCCATACGCTGCAACCACATTCCCGGAGTGAGACCTGAAGTTGTGTGCGGTATTCAAAAGATGCTTCACGAGAATAATATTCTCTTGAAGACCTTCAAAACTTCGCTGGAAGACATGCCTTCGGACGAGTGCACCTTGGTGTTAAATGCAGAGAAGAGGCCGGTAGGGGAGCACGAGAGGCGCTTCAACGTTCCCCAAAGTGACGATATGGCCGTAATCATCACGGAGGGAGCGGCCAACAAAAGAGACGTGATACTGAAGAAAAGAAGCGGACATCTGCAACGAATAACAGAGACTCACCGATCGTACGATGCTCTCCAATATCCCCTAATTTTCCCTAAAGGAGAGGACGGATACGACATCAACATCTTGCAGTCTAATCCTGGTTCCAAGGACAAAAAAGTCAGCATGAAGCAGTTCTATGCTTACCGGCTTATGACGAGGAGGGATTCCGACAACCACATCCTTAACTGCAGATACCTGTTTCAACAATTCGTTGTGGATGCATATGCCAAAATCGAAGCGGAACGACTTCTCTACATCAAGCTCAACCAAAGCAAGCTTCGAAGCGAGGAGTACATCCATCTGAGAGATGCCATATCCAAGGATAAAGCCGCCGATGACATCGGTAAAGCCGTCATTCTCCCCGCCACCTTTACCGGGAGTCCTCGCCAAATGCACGAGTATGCGCAGGACGCGATGGCTTATGTACGGGCGTACGGGAAGCCGGATTTATTTATAACCTTCACCTGCAACCCTAACTGGCCTGAAATTGCGGAGGAACTGACTCGTGGACAAACTTCGAGTGATCGACACGACGTTGTCGCCCGGGTTTTTCGCCAAAAACAACAGAATTTAATCCATTCATTGACAAAGAGCTGCGTGTTTGGAGAGGTCAGGTGTTGGTTATACACCATTGAATGGCAGAAAAGAGGGCTTCCCCATTCCCACAACCTGATTTGGCTGAAAGAAAAAATAAAGCCGAGTCAAATCGATGATGTGATTTCTGCCGAAATTCCTAATGAAGACACGGATCCTCTTCTCTGGGAAATTGTAAAGAAGAATATGATTCACGGTCCTTGCGGCAACTTAAACAAGGATTCACCGTGCATGAAAGAGGGCAAATGCACGAAGAAATACCCAAGACCACTCATTAAGGAGACACAAACAGGCGATGATGGATACCCCAAGTATAGGAGGAGAGATATCGACGAGGGTGGACTCACAGTCAAGTTAAAAGTTCGCGGTAAAGACATCGAAGTGGACAATAAATGGATCGTACCGTACTCGCCTCTTCTGTCGAAAATATTTAACGCCCACATCAACGTGGAATACTGCAATTCCGTAAAGGCGATAAAGTACATCTGCAAGTACATCCACAAGGGCAGCGATATGGCTACCTTCGTTTTAACAGAAAACAAGGACGAAATCACCCAATACCAACTGGGTAGATACATCAGTTCAAGTGAAGCTGTGTGGAGAATTTTTAGTTTCCCCATCCATGAGAGATATCCCACCGTGCTGCACCTCAGCGTCCATTTGGAAAACGGACAGAGAGCGTATTTCACTAAGGAAACCGCTGCAAGTGTGGCCTCTAATCCTCCGAAGACAACCCTCACAGCATTTTTCCATCTTTGCGAAACAGACGACTTTGCCAAGACTCTCCTCTACGCGGAAGTCCCTCGCTACTACACTTGGAACGCGGGGAAAAAGATGTTTTCCAGAAGAAAGAGGAGCAGCCATGGATCGGACGAAGGAGGCATGGTATCGAGCGATGCTTTAGGAAGGGTCTACAGCGTACATCCGTCTAACGCCGAATGCTTCTTCTTGCGAATGCTGTTGAACGAAGTAAGAGGCCCGACTTCTTTCGCGAGTCTGAAAACTGTAGGTGGCCACATTTGCGACACTTACAGGGAGGCTTGCCAGGAACTTGGACTTCTGGAGGACGACCAGCATTTGGAGAAGGCCATGTCGGAAGCGTCCCTTTCATCTTCTCCCCAAAGAATGCGGAATTTGTTTGCCGTCATTTTATCTCTGGCCAATCCTGCGAAACCCAAGGCGTTGTGGGAGAGCTACAGAGATGATATGAGCGAAGATATCCTGTATGGACAGAAAAGGCTCCTCAATCAAGACATGCAAGCCAACGCTGATACTTTCAACAAAGCTTTAGTCCTAATCGAGAGAAAATGCCTGTCTATCGCTGCGGTAAAACTCTTCCTCAGTTAGGACTAGAGTCTCCCTCGAAGAAGGCGTCACTCGCCACTGATGCAGAAGTTCTTCGGGAAAGAAACTATGACCCAGTAAAGTTAAGATGCCATATAGAGTCGAGAAAACCTCTTTTGACGGAAGAACAGCTGGCTGCGTACGACGTCATTCTGAAAGGAGTCAATGACGAAGAAGGAGGCATCGTTTTTCTGGATGCTCCAGGTGGGACCGGAAAGACATTTTTAATAAACCTGATTCTGGCGGAAGTGAGAGTCGCGGGAAACATCGCTGTCGCCGTTGCTTCCTCTGGCATAGCTGCAACTCTCATAGATGGTGGTCGGACTGCCCATTCTGCTTTGAAACTGCCTTTAAATGCCGGAAGAGATGAAAATCCAAGCTGCAACATTAGCAAATCGAGCGGTCAAGCCAAGGTCCTCCAATCCTGCAAGATTATCGTGTGGGACGAGTGTACGATGGCACACAAAAAGTCTCTGGAAGCTCTCGACAGAACTTTGCGTGACATACGATCGACAGACAAACTGATGGGAGGAGTTTTTCTACTTCTTGCCGGTGACTTCCGGCAAACACTGCCGGTGATTCCAAAGTCTACTCCCGCTGACGAGTTTAACGCTTGCCTGAAGATGTCCTCTCTTTGGAAGTTTGTCCGGAAAATCACGTTGAAGAAAAACATGCGAATCACCGGAGAGGAGGAGAACTTCGCCGGAAAACTTTTGGAGATAGGAGAAGGCAGATTTCCGACCACTAACGGAGAAATATCCCTTTCAGAGGATTTTTGCACCACTGTAGAATCTACCAAAGAATTAATAGATCATATATACCCTAACATCCACACCAACTTCAGAAACCAAGAATGGCTGCGCGAAAGAGCCATTCTAGCGCCTAAAAACGATGCCGTCCATGAGTTGAACGTCTCGATCCAGAAGAAGATTCCAGGGAAAATGACTTCGTATAAATCGATCGACACAGCGATGGACGACGATGACGCAGTCAACTTTCCACCAGAGTTTTTGAATTCCTTGAACCCCCCTGGAACTCCTCCACATCACTTGGAACTGAAAGTGGGGTCGGTCGTCATGCTTCTGCGGAACATTGATCCTCCCAAATTGTGCAATGGGACAAGGCTAACAGTCAAGAGGCTTTCTGCGAACATCATAGAAGCCACAATCCTCACTGGGAGTGAGAAGGGAGAGGATGTTTTTATTCCTCGGTTACCTTTGATCCCTTCGGATTTCCCCATCCTTTTTAAGAGGATTCAATTTCCAGTCAAGCTGGCTTTTGCCATGACTGTTAACAAGGCCCAAGGACAGTCGATTCAACGGTGCGGCATCAACCTCGGCGAACCCTGCTTTTCCCATGGACAGTTATACGTCGCCTGTTCCAGAGTCGGGTCCTCCAAAAACCTCACCATCCTCGCTCCAGGTAGTAAAACTAAAAATGTCGTTTACAAGCACGTTTTAATTTAAACCAAGTAATTTCATATGTCATTTAATTTTTTATGATAGCGTATTCTTTTCTTTCAATATATTTGTACGGTTTTTCATTAAGAGCTAATATATTTTTCATGCCTCTTTAAATCAGTGTTTCTTCTCTTAAAAATGCATTTCTTATTTTAAGAAGCTACTATTTGATATTAAAAAAAATGATTTTGAAAATTCAAAGTGCTTTTTAGCGTATTTACCAAATGGAGATTGTTGATAAGTTTTATTTTCTAATTAAGTGAATGAAATTGAGGGAAATTATTTATATATTTTTAGTTCTTAGAAATATCACGTTTTTCAGTTTTCTGTAAAAGAAGTAAAAATACTGTACTTTTGTTAAGCCACCTTAAATATAATTTAAAAGATTATACGTTTATAATGAGAGTGTGTGCTTTAAGTTGCGGTGGATGTTTAGAAATGTATTTGATCTCTTCACTACTTTTGAATTCTGATCAAATTTTGTAAATTGATAATTCTCTCACTGTCACTGCACCGTGAAGTTATAAATATGTAAATAGTATTCTCTATTTTTATTGACGCACAGTGATTGTATAAATGTAAATAGAATAAACTGTATTAATGCACAGTGTATGTACATATGTAAATAGAATCTTCTCAATTAACTCTCAGTGTAATAATGTAAGTATGTAAATAGATTCCTCTCTTAAAGTTGCGGTGGATGTTTAGAAATGTATTTGATCTCTTCGCTACTTTTGAATTCTGATCAAATTTTGTAAATTGATAATTCTCTAACTGTCACTGCACCGTAAAGTTATAAATATGTAAATAGTATTTTCTATTTTTATTAACGCACAGTGATTGCATAAATGTAAATAGAATAAACTGTATTAATGCACAGTGTATGTACATATGTAAATAGAATCTTCTCAATTAACTCTCAGTGTAGTGTAAGTATGTAAATAGATTCCTCTCTTAAAGTTGCGGTGGATGTTTAGAAATGTATTTGATCTCTTCGCTACTTTTGAATTCTGATCAAATTTTGTAAATTCATAATTCTCTCACTGTCACTGCACCGTGAAGTTATAAATATGTAAATAGTATTCTCTATTTTTATTGACGCACAGTGATTGTATAAATGTAAATAGAATAAACTGTATTAATGCACAGTGTATGTACATATGTAAATAGAATCTTCTCAATTAACTCTCAGTGTAATAATGTAAGTATGTAAATAGATTCCTCTCTTAAAGTTGCGGTGGATGTTTAGAAATGTATTTGATCTCTTCGCTACTTTTGAATTCTGATCAAATTTTGTAAATTGATAATTCTCTAACTGTCACTGCACCGTAAAGTTATAAATATGTAAATAGTATTTTCTATTTTTATTAACGCACAGTGATTGCATAAATGTAAATAGAATAAACTGTATTAATGCACAGTGTATGTACATATGTAAATAGAATCTTCTCAATTAACTCTCAGTGTAGTGTAAGTATGTAAATAGATTCCTCTCTTAAAGTTGCGGTGGATGTTTAGAAATGTATTTGATCTCTTCGCTACTTTTGAATTCTGATCAAATTTTGTAAATTCATAATTCTCTCACTGTCACTGCACCGTAAAGTTATATATATGTAAATAGTATTCTCTATTTTTATTGACGCACAGTGATTGTATAAATATAAATAGAATAAACTGTATTAATGCACAGTGTATGTACATATGTAAATAGAATCTTCTCAATTAACTCTCAGTGTAATGTAAGTATGTAAATAGTGTAGTGTATAAGTTAACTGTAACTGTAGAAGTACTTGAGTTAGTTCTGTTTTGGAGTTCCGAATAACGGAACCGGCAATCGAATGTTAATCTCTTAACTTGTAAATTCTTGTATATATAGTATATTAAATGATTAATATCTAACAAGCTGCTTTTCATGACCAATACCTACAAAACACTCTGCACGAACGTGGCAAGTGGCGACGAGTTGGCTTATTTATTCATGAACCCGCGTTGAAAGAAAAAAACGCAGTCTCGCGGCGGAACTTTTTTGTGTGTGCGCTTGGATTCAAGAATCGCTTGGATTAGGGTATTGAAGAACCCGAAAACTGCAAATAAGGTAGGAGCTTTCCAATTCTAAGCATGGAAAAGAAATTGCTAGAAGAATTAATTGCGCAAAACAAAGCGTTAATGGAGGCGCTCCAAGCCAAAACCGAAAGTACCGGGAAAAACGTTTCGGGCGTTAGTTTCGAAAAATATGATGAAACTTGCGAGGACTTTAGTTCTTTTTTAGAAAGATTCAATGCATTCTTGGATATCCAAAACGTACCGATGGAAAAAAGAGCGAAAACGCTGATTTCTAGTCTCCCAGCAAAATTGTATAACTTATTGAAAAATCTTTTGTCCCCAGACAACCCAAGTGAGCAAAGTTATGAAAAAATAACGTCCACGCTAAAAGACCATTTAAACCCCAAACCTTTAATTATTCCCAGTAGGCATGTTTTCCTCAATCGGAAGCAGCGGGAAGGAGAGGGAGTGAGTGAGTTTTTGGCTGAATTAAGATCGTTAGCAATACCGTGCAAGTACACGACAAATGATCTTAACATGATGCTCAGGGACGTCTTCATTAGCGGCTTAAGAGAACGAGCTATTTTGGATCGCCTTTTTGAAAAAGATGATATCGATCTCGATAAAACCCTTGAGATTGCTTTAGCCATGGAAAAGGCCATGAAATCCACCAAAGAAATGATGGGTAGCTCAACTGAAATTAAAGAATTTAGCGCCGGGAGGAAACCGCGAGTACAAAATCAAAAGCAGAAGTTCACTCAGCATCAGCAGTGTACACGATGCGATGGGACTAACCATAACAGAGATGAATGCAGGTATAAGTCAGCTAAATGCAGCTATTGTAAAAAGGTTGGACATATTGCAAGAGCTTGTTTGCGGAAAAAGAATAAACAAGAAAAGCCAGTTAGACAGAAACAAGTCCAGGCGGGGAATCCCACAGAAGGGGAAGAAGGGAAAACAGTACCTTTATATTCCTTTGAAACCCAACCAGAAGTCATTAAAGAGGAAGAACCGAAAAGACCCCCCATCATGGTAGTTGTCAAAATTGAAAACAAGCCAGTACAAATGGAAGTTGACACGGGAGGAACGGTTTCGGTCATGAGCTTAAAGAAATTCCGAGAAATTTCGGCGAAAAAGATTCAAAAAACAGATATAGTCTTTAAAACCTATAAGGGTGAGAAAATAATTCCTCTGGGTTATGTAACCGTAAATGTCATGTACAAGGAAGAAAAACATAACTTAAATCTTTATATAGTCAAAGAAAATTTGGACACTATATTCGGTCGGGAATGGCTGTACAAAATCAATCTGGATTGGAACGCAATTAAAAACGTTCGCGTTACCGAAAATAAGAAGCAAAATCTTTCGAATTTATTAGAAGAATTCAAAGATCTGTTTGATGAATCACCAGGAGAAATAAACAACTACGAATGTGTCCTTGAACTCCGCGCTGATGCAACGCCCGTTTTCTGCCGGCCGAGGCAGATTCCTTTCGCGATGAAAGAAAAAGTGGAGCACGAAATAGATCGCCTCGAGAAGGAGGGAATAATCGAAAAGACGGACATTTCGGATTGGGCAACTCCTATAGTACCAGTGGTGAAATCAAATGGAGCAATCAGATTATGCGCTGATTATTCAGTCACATTGAATAAAAATCTGAAGGTGCAGAAACATCCTCTGCCGCGCATTGAAGAAATCCTATCTTCCTTAAGTGATGGAAAGATATTCTCGAAGATTGATTTTAGTCAAGCGTACTTACAGATGAAGGTACATCCTGACAGCCAGAAATTACTCACCATCAACACTCAAAAAGGACTCTATGTCTGCAAAAGACTAATGTACGGTGTAAATGCCGCACCCGCTATATGGCAAAAATACATTGACAGTGTGTTCAGGGGTTTGGAAGGTGTGGAAGTCTTCTTTGATGATGCCAGAATAGCGGCTCCAGATGAAGGAAAACACTTCCACATATTAAGAAAATTCCTAGAAAGATGCCGCCAGCATGGGCTGAAACTCAACAGGAAAAAAAGCAAGTTTTTTCAAGAAGAAATTGAATTCTTGGGCTATAAGATAAATGCTCAGGGATTGGCGAAAACCAATGAAAAAGTAGCAGCCATCAAGAATGCCAAAATTCCAGAAAACGTGCAGGAGGTGCAGTCTTTCATGGGTCTGGTTAACTTCTACTCCAGATTTTCAAACGATCTTGCAACCCTGGCATATCCTCTTCACAACTTAACTAAGAAGGATGTTACCTGGAATTGGGACTCTAAATGTCAAAGGGCATTTGACAACATCAAGAAAGAAATTTGTTCTGATAGAATACTGGCGCATTACAACCCCAAGATTCCTTTGCTGCTATCCACTGATGCAAGTCCAGTTGGCTTAGGAGCAATCTTGTCTCATAAGTACCCAGACGGCTCAGAGAGACCTATAGCATTTGCTTCACGGACTCTAAGCGCTACGGAGCAAAGGTACTCCCAAATTGACAAAGAGGCCTTGGCCATAGTGTGGGGCGTTCAAAAATTTTATCTCTACCTAAAGGGAAACAACTTCACACTCATTACGGACCACAAACCTCTTGTGGCCATTTTCGGATGCAAGAAAGGGTTACCAGTGCTCTCCGCGACGAGACTACTTCATTATTCGCTGATACTCCAGGGATACCAGTTTGAGATCAAGTATCGAAACACCAAGGATCACGGAAACGTGGATGCCCTGTCGCGACTTCCTGTCAATTCTGAACATCTACAGCAAGGAAGCGACGTTGATATTTTCCACCTAAATCAAGTCGAAACCCTTCCTGTCGAAGCTGAAGCTTTAGCAAAGGCAACAAGTACGGATGCAGAATTGGGACCTCTACTGCAAGCATTGCGTTCCGGGGAAAGTCTGGAGGGGAAGGAAGCACAGTACAGCCTACAAGACGGATGTATCATGTACGGGCAAAGAGTTCTGGTTCCGAAGAAGTATCAACAAAGGATCCTAGATGAATTACATCATGGACATCTAGGAGTAGTCAAGATGAAGGCGGTAGCAAGGTCTTATGTCTACTGGAAAGGGATAGACAACGACATTGAAGATGCAGCAAGGAACTGCATGCTTGTGCAAAATACAAGATTGACCCTACCAAAGCAAAAACTCACTACTGGGAATACCCAAGTTCACCGTGGGAAAGGATACATATTGACTTTGCTGGACCTATCTTCAATCACATGTTTTTGGTAATCGTTGATGCCCATTCTAAGTGGTTAGAGGTATACCCCTTAAAAACCAGCACTACTCAGAAAACCATAGAATGTCTTAGAGATTGCTTCGCACGTTTTGGTCTTCCCGTTGTGCTAGTTAGTGACAACGGCGCACAGTTTACATCTCATGAGTTCCAATTGTTTCTGCGGAACAACGGGATAAAACACAAGACGTGCGCTCCATTCAAGCCATCAAGCAATGGACAGGCAGAACGCTACGTATTCTCCCTGAAGCAATCCCTCCGTGCCATGTCGGAGTACCCAGGAAGTATCCAACAGAAAGTCAGCACGTTCCTGATGCAATACAGGAAGTCACCCAACTTGACAACCATGGCTACTCCAGCGATGCTTTTCCTCAAAAGAGAAATAAGAACGCGGATAGACCTGGTGGTTCCAAACTTAAAGAAAAGAGTCGAAGAAAGAATCCGGCAAGGTGAACACCTATTCAAGGATAGAGTCTTCGAGGTTGGTGACCGAGTTGCTGTAAGAGACTACCGTTCTCCAAATGCCAAATGGAAGTTCGGTGAAGTTCTAAGCAAGGATGGAGCCCTCCACTACACTATCAATGTGCAGGGAAACCTACTTCGTCGACATATTGATCAGATTCAAGGGGCAGGAAATCAAGTCACTTGTGACGCGGACCCCTACCCTTACGGAGAAGTGTCTGCAACTGCAGATACCCAATCTTCAGATCCAGGAGCCAGCGTGGAACCTCAGCCTATGGAGACCCCAGCTAATCCTGAACCTGGTGGGGCTACAGCTGATGCCGCAACTTCGGGAGATCCAGTCCCGCCAGAGCCTCCGAAATTAAGAAGATCGAAAAGAACAATTCGACCCCCCGATAAACTTAATTTGTGAAAATTTAAGGGGAGGGAACTGTAGTGTATAAGTTAACTGTAACTGTAGAAGTACTTGAGTTAGTTCTGTTTTGGAGTTCCGAATAACGGAACCGGCAATCGAATGTTAATCTCTTAACTTGTAAATTCTTGTATATATAGTATATTAAATGATTAATATCTAACAAGCTGCTTTTCATGACCAATACCTACAAAACACTCTGCACGAACGTGGCAAATAGATTCCTCTCTTAAAGTTGCGGTGGATGTTTAGAAATGTATTTGATCTCTTCGCTACTTTTGAATTCTGATCAAATTTTGTAAATTGATAATTCTCTAACTGTCACTGCACCGTAAAGTTATATATGTAAATAGTATTCTCTATTTTATTAACGCTCAGTGATTGTATAAATATAAATAGAATAATCGGTATTAATGCACAGTGTACGTACGTATGTAAATAGAATCTTTTCAATTAACTCTCAGTGTAATTTAACCCCTTAACTGCCGTCGACGTCAGTTAAGGGGATACAGTTTGGAAATCCGGAGTGTTAAGTGCCAATGGCGTAAATATACGCTTTGTAAAAGTACGATGTGTTTCACCGTGTTTTTACCAAAAATAATACCAAGAATAACCTTGACAATGTTTCCAAAAGAATTTCTTACTTCTGTGAAGTAGGGGGGATGAATTTGAACTGGGTTTTTTTTCTTTAGCGATAAAAATAAAAGCTGTTAAGTTATGGCCTGTGTTTCTTTTTGAGTTTTTTATTCTTTTTTATGCTATATTTTGTGTCTAAAACTTCCTTTTTAGTTCCCTTTGCATAGAAAATGGATTTTTTTTAAATTTCTTTGTCTGCAAGGAATAAAGAAAATTGCTTATAAGGGATCGATTTGATTTACTTCTTATTTATTACTATTTTTTCTTTATTAGGTCATGATTCTGGTTTTAACTGGTACTCCATACATTGAGAGAGTGCAATTTCTTTATACGAAAGAAATAAATAGCTTTTTGAGTAGTTAATGAGTTGAAAAAGAAACGCGCGCTCTGCAAAATTGTAAGTACGCGCGCACGGGAGAAAAACGCTGGCAATAGGGATCCACTTGCTGCAGATTTCCGTGACAGTTAAGGGGTTAAGTTTGTAAATAGGTTCCTCTCTACTCCTCTCTTCACAGCGTCTGTATATATGTAAAAAGAATCAGCTGTATAGTACAGTGTCTGAAGTAAATTGGAAAACAATTTAAAAATATAACATTATTTTGTTTTAAACAAGACGGTTCAATAAACTTTACTGGTTATTTTTTTTAAGTTTCAAATTCGTTATTTTGTTCACTAGACTCATTTATTGTATACTAGAACACCGGGAAAATTAAATTTATCGGGATAGGAAAATTACCGGGAACATCAGGAAAGGAAAACTAAGGAGAAGACTGGGATATGAAAAGTCGAGAGAAATACAGGTATGAGATTGGTAATTGGTATTGAAAATTGTGTTTAAAATTGGGAAAACTTTAAAACATTAATTTATACGCTCCACCCGTGCAAGGCTGGGTATATCCGCTACTGGAACGGGTTTGGAAAACTAACAGGAATACCGGGATAGGGAAAAGTCGAGGGAGATTCCGGGATGAAATTGGTAAATGGTATTGAAAATTGTGCTTAAATTTGGGAAAACTTTAAAAAATTCATTTATACTCTCCACCCGTGCGCATTTTCGCCGATCCCAACCGTTTCGTCCAATGAAGACTCAGGCGCATGCGTTTGGACTTTGATATTTCCACAATATTCCGTGGTCTTGAATGGGGTTGCCAAATTTTGGCATAGTTCGCGTTTTTAGAGAGTTTTGAGGATATGTTTAGGAATACTTAAGAGTTCTGAATGTTCTGTTTTACAATTTTTACTTTCATGAATTATACCTAAAGTAAGCATTTTTTTCACAGTTTAGCAAAGTTTAAGCAAAAGTTTTTTTTAAACCTTTCTTTTAATCATCAATATATTTATAAAAAAATTTCTCTTACATGTTGCTCAAATTTGGCTGTATTTCTTATCCTTGGTTTAAAATGATCAGTTTATTTTTATTTAGATTTACAAAATGTGTGGATTTTTTTAATAAAAAATATTTCTACAGGGGCCGTTATTATGTAAGCACCTAAGGGGGGACGGGTTTGCTCTTTGCTTATTTTTCCAGAGAACATGGGAAGTCAGTGACGCTACATAAGATCTTACTAACACTGCATTTTTTTTAAATCTCTCGTTTACTGCATAAATTCAAAATCCAACCAAAAAATAAATTTTACTTTAAAATTTGTTCATACAATAAAGGGGATCAGGCAGTTTTCTTACGTAATAATGAGGGAGGTTTGTGGTTTGCGTATCTTTGCTGCCAAAGAGGGTTTCAAATCTTACCCAAAATATACTTGGATATATTAGCTTGTGAAAATAGCACTTTTTCAGGCCTCAAAAATGAAAAAGTTAGCAACTTCACAAGTTTCCAGTGTCTTTTAATAGTTTTGTGTTTTTTTAGTTAAATAAAGACACAATTCAATCAAACATTTAAAAAACTGAAAAGTGTTGATTTTACATGCCATATATCTCTTTTAATCATGACATTTTCATGAATTTTTTCAGTGCGTTTTTTATTCCGATAACAAAAATACTCTCATTATGGTTTTGGGTCTCTCTCCTCCATTTTTAATTAATTTTGTTAATTTTTTTATTTTGCCTTTAGAGGCACTGTAAGTGTAAGTCTTCTCAGTGGATTTTTTAAGGTCACTTACACAGGGGTAGACCATATTTCCATGAGCCTAGGAGGCGTTGGTTCCAAATAAAAGCAGTGAAACTGACTTTTGAAACACCAGTATATATTTACTTAACCCTTATAAATTTTTGGTCTATATACTCTGATTTCGTTTCATAATAAAACTTACACACAAGTGGGGAGTAAGTCTGAATTCAGGGAATTCATTTCTGTAAAAGTTAAATTTCTGTTCACAAAAAACCCTTCAGTTATAATTCTTTTAAACTTTGGATTAACATACTTTTAAAACATTATATTACATAAGCATAATTAAAACATAATTACATTATATTAGTAAAAATGCTTACATATCAATATATTTATTAATGAATCAATAATATTAGAAAAAATATCCTTATTTATAAATTTCACACATTTTCAAGTAAAAATGACTTTATTACTGTATATTTAATACAGTCTCATTAGAATAGATTTTTATTACATACCACAGGTAAGATAAGTGGATCAGATCAAAAAAATTATATGTACCTAACAGTCAATTAAGAACAAAAGTAGATTTAAACTTTTAAATTATTATTTAAAACTTTTAAATGATATTTTACTTTTAACAAGTAAGATAAGTACTATGGATTTACAAGTTATTTTATCGCCAATCAGAACAAGCCCAATTTAACCGCCAAGCAAAATGTAACAACTAGAACAACCTCAGACTTTGCAGACTTCGACGCATGCGCCTGAGTCTTTGTTGGACGAAACGGTTGGGATCGGCGAAAATGCCACCCGTGCAAGGCCGGGTAAATCAGCTAGTCTCTGTATAAATAAAAGTCTAACGGGCGATGTATGTGTGTATGTGTGTGTGTGGGTATGTCCGGGGTAATCTCTTGAAATAGGCCACGGACCGAAACCAAACTCGACGTATAGACGTATTCCGAGTCGGGGAGTAACTTAAGATAGTTTTCAAAGCTTTAAAATCGAATAATTACGAGTAATTAGCGAATTTATAGCCCGAAACGCTTATTTCTCCATTTCTCTACCAGAGCAGATCGGCTCGACTCACTATTGTTAACGAGACGAAAACCTTCAAAAATTAAATATTTTAACAGGAAAAACTCGATAATTGTCCATTTAAAAACTATATCAGTTGTAAATACACCAAAATAAATTCAAATAATTAATTTTGAAACGTTAGTTTCCCCTATTTTAAGATATTTTCGTTTAAAATTTAAATATTTATGGAAAAGTGTAAATTTTCTTCATGGAAAACGACTTGAAAATAAAACATTGTTTCAAATGAAGCGGTTCACTAGACTTTTCAATTTACTAGATCTTTTATTATTGTTTCAAATTTGTTATTTTTGTTCACTAGACTCATTAATTTACTAGGAAACATTGCCGAGAACACCGGGAAAAGGAAAATTACCGGGAACATCGGGATAGGAAAAAAAGTACCGGGACATAAAAATTACCTCGATCAGCGGGATAGGAAAATTATCGGGAACATCGGGATAAGAAAAGTATCGGAAACATCGGGATAGGAAAAGTACCGGGAACATCGGGATAGGAAAATTACCGGGAACACGGATATAGGAAAAATACGTCTGGGATACCGGGATGATTGGTAATTGCTGATTTATAAAATTATAAATTTATTTTGAGAAAATTCAATTTAAAAAATTTATACACTCCACCCGTGCAAGGCCGGGCATATCCGCTAGTCTCTGTATAAATAAAAGGCTAACGGGCGATGTATGTATGTGGGTATGTCCGGGGTAATCTCTTGAAATAGGCCACGGACCGAAACCAAACTCGACGTATAGACGTATTCCGAGTCGGGGAGTAACTTGGGATAGTTTTCCAAGCTCTAAAATCGAATAATTACGAGTAATTAGCGAATTTATAGCCGAAAACGCTTATTTCTCCATTTCTCTACCAGAGCAGATCTGCTCGACTCACTATTGTTAACGAGATGAAAACCTTCAAATATCAAATATTTTAACAGGAAAAACTCGATAATTGTCCATTTAAAAACTATATCAGTTGTAAAAACACCAAAATAAATTCAAATAATTAATTTTGAAACGTTAGTTTCCCCTATTTCAAGATGTTCTCCTTTAAAATTTAAATATTTATGGAAAAGAGTAATTTTTTTTCATGGAAAACGACTTGAAAACAAAACATTGTTTCAAATGAAGCGGTTCACTAGACTTTTCAATTTACTAGATCTTTTATTATTGTTTCAAATTTGTTATTTTTGTTCACTAGACTCATTAATTTACTAGGAAACATTGCCGAGAACACCGGGAAAAGGAAAATTACCGGGAACATCGGGATAGGAAAAAAAAGTACCGGGATTACCGGGACATAAAAATTACCTCGATCAGCGGGATAGGAAAATTATCGGGAACATCGGGATAGGAAAAGTACCGGGAACATCGGGATAGGAAAAGTACCGGGAACATCGGGATGGGAAAATTACCGGGAACATCGGGATAGGAAAAAATACCGGGATTACCGGGACATAAAAATTACCTCGAACATCGGGATGGGAAAATTATCGGGAACATCGGGATAGGAAAAAATCACCGGGAACACCGGGAACACCGGGGTATGAAAAATTACCGGGAACATCGGGATAGGAAAAAATCACCGGGAACACCGGGATAGGAAAAATTACCGGGAACACCGGGATAGGAAAAGGCGTCTGGGATACCGGGATGATTGGTAATTTCTGATTTAAAAATTATAAATATATTTTGAGAAAATTTTATTTAAAAAAAATTATACACTCCACCCGTGCAAGGCCGGGCATATCCGCTAGTACAAAATAAAATTGTTGTAAAATAAATTTCTTCAGAAATATTTTAAAACGAAAAAAATTAGGAAAAATTAGGAACTAAAATGAGCGAGCTCTGTGGTCTTTCCTGTCTGCCTTTTTCTCGCTCGCACGTGCTGCTGGAGGCGAAAAATTCATAATGCTTTGAAAGCTCACAGAATTTTCGTAATAAAATTATTTTTTTTCTTTTGAAGTTTTGAATAGAAGGGAGCATGGAAACGCGCCATGAATAGGGTACAAGCCTACAAGCATAGGGTACAAGTCGGAATAGATTTTTATTACTTTTTCATTTACTTTAAATGATCGACTTATTTTATTTTTAATAGGGCTTCACGATGCTCATGCACGTCTATGGACAAGCCGCCACTGACTTAAGATATAGGGGGTCGGCGAGCAGGAGTAGCCCCCTAATAACCTCTTAAACTACTATCGGGCTTAAAAGTTCTAGAGATGAAAATATCAATCTTAAGCCTGAAGAGGGATGCCTGTGTGTCTGTTAAAATCGAAAATTCCAGGTACTCTTCACACGTGCCAACTTCAGGAAAGAGCTTCAACCTTGGAGAGGAAGCACACGAGCCAGAGCACTGCACAAGCACAATATTATGTTTAAAAAAAAGCAAGAGATTGGAAAAGGAGAAAGAATCTCTCCTTACGCAAGATCTTAGATTGTTTTTCTATCGCGGCAGCTCGGGGATTTGAGATAGGAAAAATTCTTAAATGCTCCACATCTTGTGATTACTTGACTCTTGACTGTAGTTTAAAAACACTCTCCGTAGTCTTCTATAGGATTTTCAACTTATACAATGAAGAAAATCACGATCGTTGGTTCTGGCAATTGGTAATATACTATTTAGATATTTTCTAATTTTGAATAGTACATGTGACAGTGGTTTCCTAAGTGCGCCGGGGGCGCATATACTTTTGCCCTCGTCGTTACAGAGCATTTCTTAATAATCTCCAAAATCATAATTAATGTGTTCAAGGTCACTAATCCACGCTATTAATTATGATTTTGGAGATTATTAAGAAATGCTCTGTAACGACGAGGGAAAAAATATACGCCGCCGGGGCGCCCCAGGGCGCCACGGAGTATTTACTGGAGGGCTGAGAGAGAAGTATTGTTTGGTCAGTAACTGAAAAACGATTTTTTTAAAAATCGAAAACACAAATAATGTGTTTTCAAATTTTTTACCGTAAAAAAGAGAATTTCCAAGTTATTGAAGGGATATATCCTTAAATCCTCTCTTTGGTCAAGTTAATAGTTTTGTTGACAAACTGATACAAGCAGTATATTTTCAGCTGTAACATCAGCAGCTTTCAGCAGTATATTTTCAGCAGGCCGTGGTCACCGGTAAACCTGTGTCGAAATTCCGATTGGTCGAAAACTAGTTTTCCTTCTTCAACTGCCAATCATAAGCTTGACACCGGTGACTAACGGGCGTTATTAAACTAAAATAATGTGGGAAAAGTAATGAGTGACTGTGTATTTAATTTTATACCACGATTTGAAAAAATGTGTAACGATAACGGTATTCAGGCTTACCCATCTCACTAAAAAAAATCAAATCTGCCCAGGCCTAGTAGCCTATCAGGCGGTGCCTATCTCCGTTTCAGTAGCCTTTGGGCCTGGGGTGCTCAACCCATCTCACTAATTATTAATTAAATTGTAAATAAATCAAACATTCAACAGGTTTTTAAGTTTCATTTCTTTTGTTTAAGATAATAGTTTAAAGTATTTCATAGTTAAAATTATCATGCGTTAAATTAATTCTAAAGGTAAGGGCGCCATGGGAAAATTTTAAATTGAAAAAAGGCTCCACGAATCTAATTAGTTTACCACTGAACTGACATAAAGTATCAATAATGTGTTTGTTTTGGATATATTCAAGCGCTTTTTTTGAAGAAGAAAAAGGCATGATAAAGAATTTTTTTTAAGTTAAGATTTTGGGGAATTTTTATAAAAATTCGTGCTTGCTATTTTAAATTAATCGCGAAGATCACGATAATAGTGAAGTAAATTTTGTTACATATACATAATTATAATTTCCTTCCATATTTTAGGGGTACCACAATTGCTAGAATCATAGGTGACAATGTTACGAAATTCGACGATTTTGACAACACTGTAAAAATGTATCTGTTTGAAGAAAAGGTCGGAGATTGGAACTTGAGTGAAATAATCAACGCCACTCATGAAAACATCAAGTATCTACCAGGTTTTAAAATTCCCGAGAATGTCGTAAGTATGCTTGTTTAACAACCCTAAAATTTTTACAGCTGTAAAGTGCACAGAAGGTACTCCATGGTTAATGTGACTAAATTTTTCAATCTAAAAAACGGGACAACAAAAAGAGGTTAATTTTTCTCAGATGTTCAATTCAAAAATGCTGAAGATTTTAAATCTCACATAGGAATACATTTCACATTAAACACACTCTTAAACCTTTGTTTTCGAAATGGGGGATAAACATAAACCAATACCTTTTATAAACAGTGATATCTCTCTAAGTAACAATACTAAATCGCCAAAACTTAGAGAGGGGGTTGAACCTTTATATAAGAACATTCTGAACGCACACCCTTTTGTATTATACAGGGTGTCCCATAAATAATGGGTCACACTAATAGGGGGGATAGTAGACACCTAGAAGAGTCAGAATCACATAGGATTTGGGGGTCCCAGACCAAATCCCAGGGAGTTAAAAATGGAGCGACACCCCCAAAAAATTATTGAAAAATTCAATTTGTAGAAGAACTACTATTGGTAAAAATTTAATTATGGTCTCAAAAATTGTGGTTTAATATGATCTTTAAAGTTATTTCAGAAGTCTTCACTTTAAAATTTGTTTTAATATGAAAAAAATTAAAAAATCACAAAAAAATGTGAAAATTCTGCCAAAACCTCAGTTTGTATTTCGAAATCCTTTCTTTTGATTTAATAATCTGAAAGATCATATTTGAAAACCCTTAAGTCCAAAGTTTCACGTAAAAACCATCAATATTAAATGCTTGAGATCCTTTTAAAGCATGATTTAAGTCCGTTTTTTGCTTCCGCCAACTGTCGTTTCGGAAACGGCTATAGGAAACCCGTTTGCGCACCCAAAAAACGAACTTAAACAGGATCTCAAGCGTTTAATATTGATGGTTTTTACGTGAAACTTTGGACTTAAGGGTTTACAACTATGATCTTTCAGATTATAAAATCAAAAGAAAGGATTTCTAAATACAAAATGAGGTTTTGGCAAAATTTTCACATTGTTTTGTGGTTTTTTAATTTTTTTCATAATAAAACAAATTTTAAAGTGAAGACTTTTGAGATAATTTTAAAGATCATATTAAACCACAATTTTTGAGACTATAATTAAATTTTTACCAATAGTAGTTCTTCTACAAATTGAATTTTTCAATAATTTTTTTGGGGTGTCGCTCCATTTTTAACTCCCTGAGATTTGGTCTGGGACCCCCAAATCCTATGTGATTCTGACTCGTCTAGGTGTCTACTATCCCCCCTAGAAGTGTGACCCATTATTTATGGGACACCCTGTATACTTAAAATAATTTTTTTTTAAATTTTGAAATAATTGTAAATTCAGACTACTAACTAAGAACTTTTGAATGATTACCCCCACAAAGTATACCCCCCATACGTATATTTTACATTCTTTTACGTATTTTTTAAACAGTGATAAAGATATTTTTTATTTATTCTAAAAAACGTTGAAAAACCAAACTTGAAATATTAGTTAAGTTTAAAAACTAGGTGTTTTAAATTGTTACAAATTAAATTTTATTCTTCCTTAATTGAGCGAAAGATGGTTTTATTTATTAAAATTCTTGTTTTTTCCAGATAGCTGTAACAGATCCTCTTGAGGCTGCTGAAGATGCTGATGTGTTGATATGGGTTCTTCCTCACAAGTTCGTCAGAGGTACCTGTGCCCCTCTTGTGGGGAAGATTAAGTCAACTGCAGTTGCCTTATCCCTCATTAAGGTAAAAAATTTTTATCGGTGTCTCTTTTTTTCGACATTTTGGCATATACTAATTCAACCCCGCGGAGTATTGTGTCGAAAACACTGACGATTATAATAACTCAACATGATACATTCAACCTTGGAGTTAATAATCAAGATACACACCTTCTACATAGCAATCAATTCTTCCGCCTTTGCCGTAAAATTTCCATTGTTAATGAATTTTCCAATTAATTACTGAGTTAAAAAGTTCGAAATTCGAAACACCAGAATCTAACAATAATCGGATGATATGTATTAAATCCCCCGATAGGGCGTTGCAAAAGTCTATAGGAAGTTTTTTTTTTTAAATTTCCCAGATGCCTCCCCTCAAGTTGTTACAAATACTGAAACATTATTACCTGCAAATTTTCAGTTCTCTAGGACGATTTTTGCCCCCGCGCCCTTCCAAAATAGGTTTCCCGTGTTAAAGTATTATAGGGAAAATATTGAACATATCCTCATTTTTGGTTCTTTTCAATTTAATGAGTCTGAACGCATTCAATATCGAATTAAAACCTATACATTATCTTTGGGATATCATTGTCTCAAGATCCTATCAGAAAATTATTCAACCGCAGAGGGAAGTTCCACCTACCTCCAAAAGGGTTAAAAGTGCACTTTCACCAAGAACACCGGGATTCATTGATTTGCAAGAAAAGCTACTAAAGCTAGATCCTTTTGGAGCACTCAGTAGCTTTCTATAGTAACCAGATCTGGTTTTTATTATGGAAGAACTAGTGATAAAGCATGATAACTTGTGAGCACAATTTTCCAGTATTCTAAAAACACTCATTTAAATTTTGGCAGGGGTTCGATATTCTCCCCGAGGGTGGCATTGCGCTCATTTCTGATGTCCTGAACGAAATGCTCAACATCGACGTGAGTGTCATGATGGGTGCAAACTTGGCTAACGAAGTGGCTTCTGGTGCTTTCTGCGAGTCAACCATAGGTATGTATCGGAAATAACGCATATCTGTTTGCTTGAAACTTTTTAAGACAATCTTCTCCTGATCATCAGAGATCTGCTTAGGTTTTGTGAAGAAATATCCATTTTGTAAAAATGTAGCAACAATTTTTGAAAATTTTGAGGAAAAATAAATTACTAAAACAAATCTTACAATATAAAATAACCACTGGGATTCTCACGTTGTGTTGTCCACCTAACCTGGAGACACACATGCCTTGCACCACCAGATCCTCGGTCACAAAAACAAATATTCCCTAGTGGCACAGTTCATACCAAATAAGTCAAGTTAACGTAACTGCAACTAAAAGTAAACGGAATTCGGCCATAAATGACAAAAAATGGATGAATCTCAATCTTGGAACATTTGTGCTGTTGGGTTGGCATATCGTAGGCCTCATGGGCTGTTGCACCAATGCATTGCACCGTATAAATATTACATAAGCACCAAAGGGGGAGAGAGTTAGCTTTTTGCTTATTTTTCCTGACGAAGGGGAGGGGGTATGAGGGAAGCTTACGTAAGATGTTGCAAACACCTCCTTTTCGAAAATTCCTTGTTTCTTACATAAATAATTTCTGAATTCAACCAAAAATAAATTTTACAAAAAATGAGCTAGGAAATAAAGTTTAAGTATCTTGACTTTTCGGGAGGAGACAGGCCCAATTCGTTCTTACGTAATTATGAGGGGGGTTACGGTTTGCTTCCCATTGCTGAAAAAGGGAAGGATAGTTTAAAAATAACAAAAACATGCAAACGCAGTATTTGTGTATGAACGACCCCTTTATAATGAATGGAAGTTTTACAATCAATTAAGATAATATAGCTTATATCAGGTAGCTTGCTTATTAAAACGGATTTTCTGAGGGTACCTTTTCCTAAGCTGAAGGTTAACTATCGCAAAAAACGTTAGTAGAGAAGGTATGGTGTCTTCGAATTATGTATAGAAATAGTATTCATTTTAATAATGAAATAAAATGTAGGTACCTATAAATAATGACTGTCTATACTCTAATTTATTGTTTTCTAAAATTCATTAAAAATTTCTTTTAATGTGTTTTCCTTTCTTTCCAATGAAAAGCATTTTTCTAACAATCGTTTATGATTTTAAGGTTCCAAAAATGCTAAAACTGGTGAAATGTTCAAGAGGCTCATGCAAACTGATAACTTTAGGATTGCTATCGTTAAAGATATTCGTACTATTGAAATTTGTGGAGCTCTCAAAGTAAGAAAACTATGTTTGACTCATTTATTTTAAATTTTCTTAAGCACAATTCCCTTGTTTTAGCAAAGTCACACAGAAAAATTAAAGTACTATTATCCAATTAACTATCCCAGAAATTGAACTATTTTTTTTTAAATTTAAACAAAAAATTAAATTGAACTAGTATTTGAATCAAAAATGAACTTTTTCAAATTAAAATTGAAAATAATTGCAGATTAGAATATTTTTGGAATTATATAAAATTAAAGGACTTTTGAGGACTTAGTACTAAATTCAAGTAATTTCCAAGGCCCGTGAGAACTCTGTATTAAATTTTTGAACTGAACCAAAACCCTTTTGAAAATGCATTTAAAAAGCCCCATTATTAGGAAAAGATGGGGTCAAAATACCTGTTAAAAGTTAAAACTCCCTTAAAATTATTTTTCAGAACATCGTTGCTGTCGGTGCTGGCTTTGTTGATGGTTTGGAATTGGGAGACAACACAAAAGCCGCTGTGATGAGAATAGGACTGATGGAGATGGTCAGGTACGCCGAGATCTTTTTTCCGGAATCGCAAAAAGACACATTCTTTCAGAGTTGCGGTGTGGCTGACCTCATCACCACGTGCTACGGTGGCCGCAATCGCAAAATAGCCGAGGCTTTTGTTAGAACTGGAAAGGTAATTACATAATTTTTAAACTGTTTAGTTTATTTTTCAATGAGGACTAAGTGTGCTTGGGAACTAAACACTGGGGGCTGGCGTTAGGATGACCACCTAACCGGGACATAGGCCTTGCACCCCAGGGCCCCACGGTCAAGAAATCGAAAATTTGCATCGTGTAGCCTTGGCTCACTGGGGCTGTTGCGCCAATGAGTTTAGTTTTTAGAGTAATTTTAAGATAAATTCAATTATCGTAAATCTCAAGCTTCCTTTCAAACTCCCAAGAGGTGATTGCATTTAAATTTTATTCCCAAGCACTGTGTATGAAAGTACATAAATATATTTCTTTAAATGTTTATAAAGACAATGAATGTTTTGCATATTTGGATTGGATTGGTCACATATGTTCTCCGGATAGTGTGCTTGATCTCAAGGATCCACTAATCTAATAAACCTTCGCCGTGAGACAGACACAAACAGAATTAATACTAGCACAGAGATAGAGAGAGAAATTACACCCACGGCAACGGCAAGACCTTTTGCATATTTAATCAAGAAACATCGGTGCTATATAACAACCGTGTGCCACTTTTCTGGCACTATCCAATAATATATCCACCGGGTTGCTGGAAAATGAATTATCGCCCTAATTGGCAATGCAAAAAAAAATGGCAACCGGTTGTAAAATGAAACCAACATTTTTGCCTCTCATTGTATATAAGAAGTGCAAAAATGATAGGGGTGTAGACAACCCAGCGGCAATCACCCTTGAAAGTTTCCAGAAGCAATGGAAATTGGGAGAACTACTGTTGGGGGTGGATAAAAAAATGATCACGTTTTAACTTATTTATAATAAAAAAAACTAATTTTGTCCTGAAGAAATCATCCTTAAAATCCGAGATTAAAAACATGTTGTTGTTGTTGTTGTTGCTAATCCTCACGATCTAGCAACAGCTAGATCAGATCTATGAGTCCATGACTAAAAACATCATTGTCGGTTTTGAAGATAAAGATTGAAATGCATTTAAATAGTTACACATATTTTTATCTTCAGAGTATGGAGCAGTTAGAGAAGAAAATGCTGAACGGACAACGCATGCAAGGACCTCAGACTGCTGAAGAAGTTTATATGATGTTGAAAAGTGAAGGATACCTAGAAAAGTAAGGAAGGTTTTACACTACACCTATATGTTTAAATTTTTTACTGATATTTTTATTTATAGTTGCACATAGTGAGGAATGGAGAGCTATACTGATTTTAAAGTTTTCCATTATTGATTGATTTTAAGATGTAAAAGTTTTTTTAAACTTAAGAAACAGTTAAATTTATCTGTGTTTGAAATGCCTTTGTGTAACTGGTGTTTTAAATTCTCGAGTGTCGAAAACACATCTTTTAGTTTTACTTTTCATATGTCAACTTAAAAAATATATACAAA
This sequence comes from Tetragnatha versicolor, assembly GCA_024610705.1. Classification (NCBI taxonomy): domain Eukaryota; kingdom Metazoa; phylum Arthropoda; class Arachnida; order Araneae; family Tetragnathidae; genus Tetragnatha; species Tetragnatha versicolor. The sequence goes on from JANDEH010000007.1 coordinate 52,476,128, forward strand.
TTTTGTTGGAAATACATCTTAACATTTTCCAGGTTTTAAAATAGCATTTTTCGAATTCGAAGGCTTGTACACTTTTTATAAAGTTCCTGAATTTATTAACCTTTCAGTTTTGAGACTTCAAAAAAAGATTTCTTGTAAAATTAGGTTAAAATGCCTCTTTTAAATTTTATAAAAGACCCAATTTTGGTAAAAAAATTGGTTCCAAAATAAAACCATTTTATCACCCCATGATTTTTATACCAAATGGTTTGCAGCATCAGGTATAATATAAGAACACAAAAAATTTATTAATAATCTACTGCTTCATCTTTATTAAAACTGTTACTATAGTTAATTATAACGGTACGTTTATTTGTGTTAAAGTTATTCCTTTTTCATAATTGGTTTGCTATTTAAGAGTATTACTTGAGGTTGAGAAAAGGGAGGTTGAAATAATTGAACTGCAATTACAGGTTTCCTTTGATGGTAGCTGTTCACAGAATCTGCACTGGCCTGTTGAAACCGTCACAGTTGATTGACTGTATTCGTACTTAAAAGCAACAACTTTTGTCCATGCAATTGACAACACTGCACTTCTGAAATGAGTGTGTTTAAAAGATTTGTTTTTAAGATTAGATCTTGTTTTTGAAGATTACTTTTATTTTTTTACCAGTGCAATAAGGGATAGATGTGAATTTTTACAATGATATTAGTTTTAAGAATTCTTTTAAAATTCCAGCACATCAAGTCATCGAATAGCAGTTCCATAAAACAAGTTTTGTATATTTTTTTTACTTATTGTGATGTTGGCATCTTGTAATACCCTTCCAATGGGTATTAAGTTGTTAAGCTTGGTTAAATCTAAAAGCTTACTTTCTGGTAGTAATTTGTAAGTAAACCATGTAACTTTAAAAATGTTTCTAGTATTTGTTTGCAAACATACACCCTTGAAATGCTAATTTGAAATAAATGCTTTATAATATATTTGACTAGTTCTCAATTACCGTGTTGGTGAACAGAACTCTTTCTTCCAGGGTGACTATAGGAACTGGAATTAAATTTCCCTAATCCACAGAAAATAATTTAATAACTTTTCTATTAATTTTCAGTACTCCTTTCAAATAGCCTTCAATAGCGAAAGCATTTAAATAGTATAAAAATTCAGAGAGAAAGAAAATAATACGCGAAAATTTTCTTCCAGAAAATAAAGTAGCGCCCTGAATACTTCTCTACGTCGATTTTTAATTTTTATTCTTCAATAACATTAACAAAATTTTGAACTTTTATAACATTAAATTTAATTTTATTATAAAAAAAGACATTAAGATTTCGACGATCCACAGATTTTCTTCCGTTTTATCAGAAGGATATTTCAAATTATAAAACAAAACGATGTTAACCATAGGGGGTTCGATGGACCCTTGTCATCCAGAGAAACATCCAACAAAAAGAAGAAACCGGTTGTTTTTTTCTAAAGGCATACAATGCCCTGTAAAACCTGCTTTTCCTCTAGGCGAGTCCCGTGGCGGAGAAGTTTCCTCTCCCTCTATCTGGCATTCTTCTCCTCTAACGAAGGTCTTCCACTCTCCGCATCCGATTTTTACAAGGATTACAAAGGTCTGCAACGAAAAATCTGTTTAAACGTTTTCATCAAATGCCCAGGTGAATTTTGGAGAATTGATGAAAAAATATCCCTAAAATTCCTAAACTTCAGGATTTTTCACAAATTGCAAAGTTTTTTACACCAACCATGGAAAATGGCAATAGATCTTTTTCCATCATTCACACAGTTAGGTCTGGAACGAAAAATCTGTTTAAAAGTTTTCATCAAATGCCCATGTGTATTTTGGTGGGCTGATGTAAAAATATCCTAAAATTCCTAAACTTCAGGATTTTCCACAAATTGCAGTTATTTTGAAATTTTCCCATTTTTCACAGATTTGGTACTTTCCTAATTTCATTACTTTAAAGAATTAAGAATTATTGTGATGAAAGAACATCGCTAACTATTTTACCAGGATATTATAATTATATACTATAGATTATGAGCGTTATGTTATAATCCTTTTCCACCACCACCACCATAGTTAGATTTATTTTCCTCATTAGAGGGCGAGGGTGACGAGAGGAAAGCTATATGGCCACCGGAGGAAAAGACGAGGACCTGTTCTCAGAAGCTCGGGAGATTCGCGCCGTTGTTAGAGTATTCTCCAGCGACGTAACTTGGGAAAGAGGAAAATATAATTTCTAATGATTTTTTTAAAAGAGGAACTAATATAGTTATGTAATGTTCCAAGTTCCATTTTTCAAACACCCCTCTTTCGGTAGTAAATAATTTTTTAATGTGTCATAAGAACTTTTGTAAAGTTGTTTTTTCTGCATTCAAAATTTTTAAAAAATATAAATTAAAAATTTAATTTTTTTTTAAATTTTATTAAGAAAATTTAAACCTTTTCAACTCTTAAAATGAACATTTCTGCCGAATTTCAAGTTGAAAATAAAATTAATAAAATAAATAAGAAAAAATAAAGTAGAATAAAATAAAAATCTTCGAAATTCTGGTCCCTAAAATTATTCAAAAAGAGCGATTCACTCATGGAAAATTCTTAACATCCCTTGAGGGTGTTCATAGGATTTAAAATATGAAAAAAAAAAATGCCATATAATTTTCAGAAAAAAATGCAACTATTAATAGATTCGGTACAAAACCTTCCAGAGCTAGTCCCCAAATTTAAGTTAATTCAATGTGTTTGAATTTGACCTGAATATTTCTTAGAAATATGTTTATAGCATATAATTTTTCAATCTTCTATAACTTTTCATTTACTTTTATTTGACATGTTAAAGTAAAAAAAAATAGGTTTTTTAGTTGTATTGCAAAAAAAAATCAGCACTTTTTTGAAACTTTAGGCTTTTGAGGCACGGGTTAATATTCTTTGATTGAGCCAGGGGCGTCATTTAGGGGGGGCAGGGGGGGGGGCAACTGCCCCCCCCAAGGTTTCCACTGTAATGTGAAAAATAGCTGCAAGTCCCTTGAAAATTCTGTAACTTCCACAAGGAGCTTTGGGTGCAACTCAAAATGTCTCAAAAGGAGTTAAAACATTACTTTTGAGGGTTCAATTTCAAAAATTTTCTGGGGGAGGACCCCCAGACCCCCTCTAAAATTTTCATGTCTCTTATTTAGTGTTTTCATCCTTGAAAACCATTCCTTTTACAAGAAGATTTTTTCTTACGAAGTTCCCCCAAAGAGTTTGAAAAAGAGATAAAACACTAGTGTAAAGGGGAATTAAAATTCCTGGGGGAGGACCCCTAGCCTAGCCCCCTTAAAACTTTGACGTTTATTTACTATTCTTTTCCCTAGAAAATTATGTGGTTTACAAGAAACTGTTCTCTTTGGATGCAGCCCAAAGGGTCTCAAAACGAGCTAAAACACTACTTTAAGAGCCAAATTTTCAAAATTTTTCTGGGGGTGAACCCCCAGACCCCCCTTTTTCTTTCGAGTTCATGTTGTGAAATTTTGACATGATATTACCTTAAAAATGAAGTTCAGGCAACTCCCGCGAAAAAAACCCTAGTTACAGCAAGGTATAGACCCAATTAAAAAAAATTCCTTGCCCCCCCCAACCAAAAACTGAAATGACGCCCCTGGATTGAGCAAAAATTTTACAAAAATCATTTATTTGTATGATGGAATAAATTGGGTGGGGGGGCGTCGCATAAAATTATTGAAACTTTCAAGTAAGGACCACACCACCCTAATGTATAAAATCAGTCAACTTTAAATTTTGTTTTGAATCTAATATTCTACTAAAATTACAAAAAAATATATAATACTTTTTCAACTTAAAGTAAAGTAAGATGGTGAAATCCTTTAATTCTACTATTTAAATCATGAATAATGCAAGTAATAATTTATTTTAAGACTTCACACAGATGGCAGCACGAGCTAACATACATAACATCTTTCCATCAGTTTTTCCCTATGTGGTCAGGAAAAGAAACGTTTTTTGGAAGTTAGTAACAAATTCGTTTGAAGTGGTTACTTAATAAAATAGTAAAGAGCGTTGGAAAACTTTTGTGGATTGAAAATTTTTAATACTAGTTAATTAATTATACACCCAGCATTCAAAAAAATTATAGGAAGAGACTGGTCAGAAATTAAAACAAATAAATGCCCATTTGTATCCTGTTTTTTTCTTAAAAATTCTGCGACTTTACAGCGAAACAGAATTTTTTGAAGTTCACAATCATTCACATTTGCTGTAATGTACTCAAAAGGGGTGAAATTATTCAAAAAATATTTTGGGTCCAGAAAACCCTTTTGAAATTGTAGTATTTACAAGCTCCCTTTGTCCTGATCCTAAGGTCCAAAAAAGTTTTGCCCCCTAGTCATAAAGTTGAACGTACGCCCATGATTTGAATCTGTCATTTGTTGATGTGAAACCACTTTTTCCTCTACTTTTAAATTTTTTCTATTATCACTCTAATCACCTTTTTTTATATACCAAGCAATCAAATAAGGCCAGCTTTACAGTAAGTTAATAGTCAAAAGTTAAGTCAAAATATAGCCCTTTTAGGGTATCTCCAAATAAATTTTAATTTAATGGAGAAGAAAGATCATTTTACTTTAATGAATGACAATTTAATTATCCTGATTCGCGCTATCCTCGTAAATACAATTAGTCATCCAGTCCATTTCTAGAAAAGGGCAGTTCAGTATTTGCCAGAAAAAAAAAGTTTTATTGTATAAGTAAATTTTTCTTGGAAGTGGGCAAATACACAAGAACAAAATATGACAAAGAGCAGTGGGAGTGCAGTTCAGACACTCTGCCCACTCTGCCCCATAGCTTCTCCCTCTAGATTTGCCCTTGCTGTCCCAGCAAATATAATTTACAATTGAGAAAAAAATCCTGAAAGAGAGAAAGAAGTAAAACAATTATGGCCCTCAAAAATAAACCCATGACTGACATTTAAAAGTGGTCATTTTACGATTTCTTAAGCTTTAACAAAAATATTTTACCTAGCTAAAGTTCCCTAACGAGTCCTGATTGGTAGAAACTAAAAAAAAACAGTGATTTCACTCTCGAAAACACAAAAGGAAAAATGAATTAAATTCTTACTATCGTACAACTTTCCCTATTCCACACATACAAACCTTTTATATCAAAACCTCACGCAGTGAAAAGAAAAGAAGAAAAAAAAAGACTCCATTAAAATCACTCCAAACACGAGCCCAACAGCGCCCCTAGCTTTACGCGGCCCTTTTCTAAGCATCTCTTCACCCAAAATGAAATCATCCTCTAATCTTAGAACGATTTCACCGAAGAGAGAGGGCATTAAAATTGGCAGCGCTAAAGCCAGCTCAAGCAGACGTTTATTTTGGCTGTCAGTTAATAAATGCAGTCTCATAGCAACTAACAGAGGCGCTATTAGCGGTCAGTATTTTCGATATTAAAAGTAGCGGTGCGAGCTAAGCTGACCCATTTTAGGGATCATGAATCATCTTGGCAGCGTCAAGAATTTGAGGACACGCCTTCGTGATTACGGTTTTCTCTTCAAGAGCCATTACTGGATTGCCATTGTTAAGCAGATTGCAGGGGGAACGGGGGTGCTAAGAAAAAGTTAAGACGTGCGCTGTTTTGGAAAGAGCTAAGATGTTAAAAACAACCTACGGGATATCACACTTTGTAATACCATTAGACTACTAGAAGATATGTAGAATTCATTTATGTAATGATGCTGATGCATTTCAATCTTTTCATCAGAAAGAAGGAAAACCAATGGGAATGAATAATGCAAAAAAAAGAGCTGTAATTTCTAGTATTGATTAATAATTTTATTTAGTAACAAAAAAGTGAAAAAAATTTAATTGAAAATAAAATGAGGGGTGTAATCAAATTAAATTAACAGAGGTGTAACATTTTAAAATACATTAGAGCTACAATGACAATCTCTAAAGGTGTTTTGCTTTATCTGTACAAAATTATTAATTATTTTAAAATTAAATTAAATAGTAGAACTATTATATAAATTATCAAAACAACTGTCTTAAGAAAACTATTAGTATTTTTAACAAAAAGAAAACATTTTAACACCTGAATTTTTGCAAACAATTTTAATTACAAGTATTTTTGTGTATTGGACATAACTTCATTCATTTTAAAGATATAATTTATGTATGCAGACATGTACATATTATAATACTTTTACATAAGTATAAATGGCTTTAGTGGATTATATTAAGGTGACCGATACCGAACGTCCTCCTTTAGGGAGTACAGTCCTTCTTTTCTCTTTTCTAGGTTCTGTCCTCCCCCTCCCTCGAAAAGTGTCCTCCTTTATGTCCTCTTTTTCAATATTTTAAAATATTTTGTAAAATACGCACATAAAATTAAAACAATTTTAAAAAACAACACAACGTTAAGTTACCAATATATTGTTGAACTTATGTTGTACTGCCCTGGAACTAATGCGAAGGAGTTTTTTCGATGGGTATAATGTTTTTTGGACAAGTGAGAAATCAAGATTGAATGTTGATACTCTTACTGCAGCACTTACCGTAAAATTCAATATGAAGGATACTTTTCTTTCTAATATATTGTTAGAAATTGATATATTGACAAAAAATATTCATTCAATGGAAAAATACTTGATTAATTAAAAGATATGTAAGCATAATTAGTGTATTTTTGTTTGAATTAAGAAAATTTTTCATTTATTATTGTTGTACTTTTTCTTAAATTATTTCGTCCTCCTCTTTGGCCACCTCAATTATATGCTACTACAACGTATGTACCATACTTTTTAAGTTAAAGTTTAAAAGCTATAAATTAATATACCTACATGTCATTATTCATTGTATTGTATGTACAATATTTGACACTTCCATTTCCATATTATCCATTTGAACACGTGCTGAAAACAAATTCTTATTTAAAATAAATTGTATATACAGTATTATGTTTTTTTTCCAAAGACTGTCGCTGAATTCAAAGAGAATCACCAATGCTCATAGACTGTCCCCTAAATCTGATGGTTGCTCAATGGTCAAGGGGATAATATGTAAGAGCGATTATTTAAGACACTCATTACACTAAGACTATTTATTTATTGATGTGACCCACTTGTACCCTCCGTACTAAATTTCAGCACTGGTATTTAAGAAATGTAAAAGCACCCTATCTAGTTGTATCTGAAAAATAAAAACAAAACAAACCCTCAATTTCTATTAGATCGTTTCCTAAACAGGAATCTTCTTCTTCCTCCAAAATGTTATGGTTTATGTTAAAATTTATTAGTTTTACAAAGGAAGAAAATGGGACAAAATCAAAGCTTTTGGACATAACATTATAACATGTTTAAAAATAAATACCCTCCATTCTTACTAATTTTTAAGCATAACAACCAGAGCCCTGCACGCGTTGACTCTGAGAGCGGCTAGATCGGCTTTCCGCTTCAACGCGGATACGAACCGATTTGAGCTATTCAGATCGTCCCGCTCTGGAAAAAAACAATCCGCTCTGGCCGATCTGGAAGGAAATGATCCGCGCTGAGATGAAATCGCCGCTCTGGGCTCAGAGCGGCGCGCTCGGTCCAGATCGGACGCGTTCTACTGAAATCGGCGATTTGGAATGAATGCGGTTGAAATGAAAAGAGCTCTTTGGGTAGTATTTTGGGGCTTAGTACTTCTCGGGGGTCGGGTAAAATTTCTCGGGAGTGGTCCGCAACTTCGCCGGAGTGGACCGCAACTATACCGGAGTGGTCCGCTACTATACCGGAGTGGTCCGCAACAATACCGGAGTGGTCCGCAACTATACTAGAGTGGTCCGCAACTATACCGTAGTGGTCCGCAACTTCGCCGGAGTGGTCCGCAACTATACCGGAGTGGTCCGCTACTATACCGGAGTGGTCCGCAACAATACCGGAGTGGTCCGCAACTATACTAGAGTGGTCCGCAACTATACCGTAGTGGTCCGCAACTTCGCCGGAGTGGTCCGCAACTATACCGGAGTGGTCCGCAACTATACCGGAGTGGTCCGCAACAATACCGGAAAGGTCCGCAACTATACCGGAGTGGTCCGCAACAATACCGGAGTGGTCCGCAACAATACCGGAAAGGTCCGCAACTATACCGGAGTGGTCCGCAACTATACCAGAGTGGTCCGCAACAATACCGGAGTGGTCCGCAACAATACCGGAAAGGTCCGCAACTATACCGGAGTAATCCGCAACAATACCGGAAAGGTCCGCAACTATACCGGAGTGGTCCGCAACAATACCGGAGTGGTCCGCAACTATACCAGAGTGGTCAACAACAATACCGGAGTGGTCCGCAACTACACCGTAGTGGTCCGCAACTTCGCCGGAGTGGTCCGCAACTATACCGGAGTGGTCCGCTACTATACCGGAGTGGTCCGCAACAATACCGGAGTGGTCCGCAACTTCGCCGGAGTGGTCCGCAACAATACCGGTGGTCCGCAACTATACCGGAGTGGTCCGCAAAAATACCGGAGTGGTCCGCAACTTCGCCGGAGTGGTCCGCAACTATACCGGAGTGGTCCGCAACAATACCGGAGTGGTCCTCAAGTACACCGGAGTGGTCCGCGACTATACCGGAGTGGTCCTCAACTTCACCGGAGTGGTCCGCTTCGGTATAGTTGCGGACCACTCCGGTATTGTTGCGGACCACTCCGATATATTGCGGACCACTCCGGCGAAGTTGCGGACCACTCCGGGATTGTTGCGGACCACTCCGATATAGTTGCGGTCCACTCCGGTATAGTTGCGGACCTCTCCGGCGAAGATGCGGACCACTACGGTATAGTCGCGGACCACTACGGTATAGTCGCGGACCATTGCGGTATAGTCGTGGACCACTCCAGTATAGTCGCGGACCACTCCGGTATAGTTGCGGACCACTCCGTCGAAGTTGCGGACCACTCCGGTATTGTTGCGGACCACTCCGGTATTGCTGCGGACCACTCCGGTATAGTCGCGGACCACTCCTGTATAGTTGCGGACCACTCCGGCGAAGTTGCGGACCACTCCGGTATAGTTGCGGACCACTCCGGTGAAGTTGCGGACCACTCCGGTATTGTTGCGGACCACTCCGGTATTGCTGTGGACCTGTCCGGCGAAGTTGCGGACCACTCCGGTATAGTTGCGGACCACTCCGTCGAAGTTGCGGACCACTCCGGTATTGTTGCGGACCACTCCGGTATTGCTGTGGACCTGTCCGGCGAAGTTGCGGACCACTCCGGTATAGTTGCGGACCACTCCGTCGAAGTTGCGGACCACTCCGGTATTGTTGCGGACCACTCCGGTATTGCTGCGGACCACTCCGGTATAGTCGCGGACCACTCCTGTATAGTTGCGGACCACTCCGGCGAAGTTGCGGACCACTCTGTCGAAGTTGCGGACCACTCCGGCGAAGTTGCGGACCACTCCGGTATAGTTGCGGACCAATCCGTCGAAGTTGTGGACCACTCCGGTATTGTTGCGGACCACTCCGGTATTGCTGCGGACCACTCCGGTATAGTCGCGGACCACTCCTGTATAGTTGCGGACCACTCCGGTATAGTTGCGGACCACTCCGGTATAGTTTCGGACCACTCCAGTATAGTTGCGGACCACTCCGGCGAAGTTGCGGACCACTCCAGTATTGTTGCGGACCACTCCAGTATTGTTGCGGACCACTCCGGTATAGTCGCGGACCACTCCGGTATTGTTGCGGACCACTAATTTATAGTTGCGGACCACTCCGGTATTGTTGCGGACCACTCCGCTTTATTATTCTCTTAAGCGCGAGTTGATTTCAAATCCCGCTCTCTCACTCTAGCGCGCCGCGTTCATTCCAGATCGTCCGATTTGCCTCCAGATCGCCGCTCTCAGTTCCAACGCGCCGCGTTGAATCCAAATCGCCGATTTCCCCTCCAGCGCGCCGCGCTCAGTTCAAGTCGGATCCAGATCGGAAAGAAGAAAAACGCGGGAGCGGATGTTGCTTCGCTCAGAGCGGTTTGACGCGTTGGAAGGGAAAAAGCCGATCTAGCCGCTCTCAGAGTCAACGCGTGCAGGGCTCTGATAACAACATGTTTAAAAATTAAGGATGATGGTAATCTCAAACACCGTAATAACCACGGGCAAATTTATTGATATATAATTGACTAGCTGTTACGACCCGGCAAAGCCGGGTCTTACAGCTAGGCTAGCCTTTTATGCGAGCTTCCCTCGTTACTACTTCAAGTTGTTTGTTATGGGGCGCCTACGGCGCCCACGTATTTAGGTCTAGCACGCCATCTTTGCTTTCTTTCTTTAGCTAAGCGACGTTTTTTTGAGGTAGGATCTTCATCATCACCCATGACAATGACTATGAGAAAGAAAAAAATGAATAGTAAAAATTGAGATGATTACTATTGAAAGCTGATTCTAAAAGTGAATAAGTTATATAAATCAGTTGAAAAATAAATAAAATTCAATTATTTACTTACTTAAGAAATAATTAATTTTTCGTTTCCGAAAGTAAATAAAGATTATTGCCAAAAAAAAAATCAAAAAGCGCTTTTTATACGATTATTTATTAGATTTATTATTGTTGAATTAGAAACCAACTTCCCTAAAAGTAACTTTTTAACCTTTATTAAGTAAACCAACTTTCTTGAAAGATATTTAAAAGCTATTATATTATTTTAATTTTAATTACTTTTATTTATTTATTTTTCTGATTATTGCGAGATGGCATCATAGTGTGCGAGCGTTCCAGAATCAGTGAGTCAGTGAGTCAGTGAGTGACGTGGGCTTTTATATGAGAGATAATTCCTACGTTATATAGAAGTGTTGTGTTGTGTAGTACTACACATTTACAATTTTCAAATATATGGACCCTCAGAAAAGTTAACTATATAAATGAAAATGGGTATGGGATACAAGGATTATAATTATTTTCATTAATTATTTCAACTAAATATTGTTTTAACATAGAAAATAACCACATTATTACTACTTTGATCACTAACACAAAATAATTCCAACTCACCGGGTATTTTCTCCCAAAAGGACACAGCACAGCTTTCTCCAACATTTGCAGGACGCGAAATTCGGGCTTGACCAAGTAAATTAATGTTTTTATGGGTAAGAAACGATAAATACTCAACTCACTGAGAAAAAAAATTACACATTAGATTAGATGAAGAAGAAAGCATTGTTTGTAAACAAAACATGTGGGCCGAATATTTTCCCGCCTTTCACAGAATAAACAAGAAACCTCTGTAGGAGCAACAAGTTCTCATTGGTCCATAGTGACGTCATGAAACGAAACTCGGGTTCGTTTATTGGCGGATGTTTTAAACTTGGAGTAATCCTATTATTGTTTCGTAATCCCTGTTTGGCGAATATTTCGGTTTCGATCATCGGGGATAGTTTCGTTTCTCGGTGATGCAGGCTCGGTACTGGTGTCGCGAAAATTCCGGTCAATGTAAAAATCGGTCGGAATAAATTCCCTGTTAATAAAATATATAAATAACTTTTCCAATGTAGGAATTTGCCGACCGGTTTTTACACTGACCGGAATTTTCATATAGCCTTCCGTACGGATTACTTTTATTTTAAAACATATTTTTTATCTTAACTCTTTCACAGATTTTTATTTCACTCACAAAATCAAAATTACTTATATCCTCTGGACATAGTCTAGCGCCATTGGTCCAGATTCTTGTAACTTTTTCAATATACTCACACCATATCCCACCTAAGGTTAACCTGGAATCAAGCTTGTTCATAAATTATGATTGGCTTAAAACTTGTTGCCTTTTTTAACTATCAATTAGATAATTTGATTCCAGGTTAACCTTCGGTTAGGTTAGTGGTGAATGCAGCAGTTAGTATCATCACAATGTCAAGTAATATGTGCTAATCACCATGTGCTAATATCTTTTTTCTGGGACGTATAAGTTCAGAAATTGTTTTTGACTTAAAAGAAACTTACTTCTAAATTCCCCCTTAAACTTACTTCTCCCCAGCCAAATTTAGATCCTTTTAAAGTAAAGTATTGACCATGCTAATACGCCCCTTTCTGATCATATCTATTGTTTCTTTCTTTCGGAATATAATTGTACGCATAATAATAGTGTTTTAATGCTTAATATCTTTTAAATACAAATGTTGAAATGGCTTGAAAAAGTAGTCTTGTGAGCTTGTTACTTGTGATAGGTCAGGTCCTTGCAAGCCATTGTCTCCATCTTTTGTTTCCTGGCAATTCGAAACCATGAATCAAGATCTCCACTCATTGCCTTGCAAAACTCAAACTGGAAGTTGCATCAGAAGTAAGCATGTGACAAGTCCTTTACGTGTCCTGAGATGTAACGGTTGACTTCAGAAAAATTAACTATTTATCATTATTCTAATTTTCGGACCGGATGTTATAAATGAGAAGTTTAATATGATTGGTAATTTTTGGGGTTTCTAAATATTGAATGTTTTTAACCAAATTCCTAATTTATTTACCCTGTTTTCTTCTTTGTTAGACATCGAGAGAAGAAATATTTATTGTGTGTACTTTTTTTAATATTAGTCAACTCATCTTATCTAATCATGATGACTTTCATATGATGAAAGTTATTTTTAAAATTTTATAAAAAAAGGACTTGAATTTAAGAAAAATATTATTTCCATGATTTTTATGATGAAAAATATTATTTCCATGAATATTATTTCCATTTTAATTTTTACGATAATTTATGTAAAACTAACTGATAAACCTGCCATTGCTCGAACAAAAAAAAGGTATTTTCCAACAGTGTGTTAATATAAATAAGAATTATTAATAAGCCCCTTTACTTTGTACTTCGTGGTGTTGTTTCAGTGTTCTCTTCAATATCGTTTGCTATCTCCTTTCATTTCTTCAATTAATGGTATCACATAATTGTGTCAAATTCATCAGAGTACGCTTCATAATAAAGGTACAAATACAAATTAATATTGAACAAACACTTTTATAGAATTATATATATATAATAAGCATTTCTCCTCCCGGTATGTTTCCATAAATTTACAAATCAATTAAAAATTAATACCTTTCTAAGATGTAAAACAAAATGTTTAATATTTGAGTATCATTAACCAGCTTTTAGGAGTGAGTTTTAAAAAGTCTGGGGAGACCCCCTGTATACCCCCTTTGTTGATTACTAACTCATTTCATTACTTTTACTAACTCATTTCCTTACTTCAAAAAATCCGAAAAAAAAACCGCGAGCGGTTTTCGCTGGCGAATTTCAAATCCGCATCCCATGGGAATTCAGCTTTACTGAAAGATATTTCTATTATTTCAAACATGAAATAAAAGAAAACAAAATTAGAATTGACACCAACTATCAATAATGCGTATGATAAAATATTGTTTAAGTTTTGATTGAAATATATAAAAATCTTGATTGAATAGAAAAAATTGTAAAATTTTACAGTTTCAGTTTATCATAAAAAAATTTTCTTCAGAGGAAGAAAAAAAAGCCCTTTTAGCCTTTTAAAAGCCTTTTTTAAAAAGCCCTTTATTATATAGATTCATATTAGCTCAATTTACTCTATAACAGTCGGGGTGCTAATTGAGTTTCAATATTAATATTCCAACTTAAATATTTTATTAGGGTACAATAATTTGCATAAATATTTTATTCTTCTACTATTAATGATTTCTTGATAGGCAAACTTTCCCAGACACATTGATAATTTTTTTCTGGATTTCCACGACACTGTTTTTTAGCTGCTGTGATTCACTCAACAAGATAGTAGTTTTTCATCATGCAATGTTCGTGCAACATCCAGTCTAAATTTCGTTTCCTGATAGCCAGCGCAAACACTAGCTAACACTCACAAGACCATGAATGAGAGGGCAGGTCACGATATTTCGAATCCGAAACTGGAAATTGCATCAGGCAGACATGCTTCGGCAGGCCCATGGGTGACCACATCGCAAGGGGCGTCCGTCCTATTGCCCGCACCCCGTGCCACACACTTGCAATCACATGTGCAATGAGTGGGCATTTTATTTCATTTTCTTTCCTTTGAATGAGCGGGGGGGATATTTACCTAACAAAGGAATATCTGAGGGGCGCTTGACACCATTGATAAAAATAGAGGGTGTGGAGTTTTCTTTTTTATTTACTTTTTTTTCTTTGTTGAAGTTTGTGTTGCACTGAGAGACGCAAAATGTTTTGAAAAAGTAGACATTTCCTTGTTTACACAAAAGGGCCGGTGTTATGCTGAATGTAACGAGACTTGTTTTATTAACAGTCTGGCTGTTGGAAATTGAAATGAGGAAATTAAATTATCAACATACGAAATTCGAATGATGTTTCAATCGTAAAACCCATTTTCAAAATTTTTGGGGATTTATTAGCTAGTAGGTATTCCATGTGCGCTGCTTGGACATGAGAAAAAAATATGAATTCTTATTTTATAAAGTTAAAGCAACGTAATGTTTTGAAATATAGTTTATTTAAATAAAGAATATATTTTTCCGATTTAATTCCCCTAAAATATTTGTTGAAAAATTTAACAATAATAGCTAGTATTTTTCGATTGTTGCTTCAAATTTCTCTCTATATTAAAAAAAAGTAACAGTGACCGCCGCCGCTGCCGTCACCGCCGCTGATTTTGAAAATTTTATTTTTGAACATTTTGAACTCTCACTACGCAAAAACTATTTGAAGCAATGTTTTGAAATTTCGACTATTGGTATACGAATGCATGATGGTCATTTTCGTTCCAAAACCTAATTAATTAAATTATTTGTTCTGGAGTTATTTAATGTCAAAGTGGAAAAATATTTTTTTCTGCTGCGGGTTCGCCCCCAGCAAAATCTATTTACAGCAGAAACATGATTTTTTCGCAGACACATATTCTTAGTTAGAAGTTTTGCACCTCGTCTCCCTTTTTTCGAATTTCGAATTAGTTTTGGAGTAATTCAATTTTAAAGTTTCGAAATTTTCGGCATTTTTTCGGTTTTTTCGTTATAAAAGAAAAACTTATCTTAGTAGAAATACGATATTTTAAACACTTGTACAACAATTTTTTATAAAAAGATTGGCATTTTGTTTTTTGGAAAATTCTAATTAGTTTTGGAATTATTAAGATTCAAAGCTCCAATTTTTTCTTATCTTTTCGGCCGTTCACTAGGGAAACAGACGAGTTTTATGTGTTTGATTTCTTTTATTTTCGACGATTCACTAGATACACATGTCAATATCATAAATTTAAAAGTTTCCTTGATTTTTTTCTCTTAGATGGTTAATGATAATAAGTAGACTTGCTGGATAATTAAAAAAACATTTAAGTAATTGATTAAATTAATTGATAGGCCAGAAAAGGTTTTAGCAGCAGTTTTATTTCGATATTTTGTAGGGAATGATCAGGAATAAACTACTTACAGGCAGGAGATATAAGTAGTTTTAATATTAAAAGATCATTAGTTGAGTCGACGAGTGGGTTGTGCTGGATTGTTAAGATGAAACAAGCGAGCTCTGCTCGCTAAGATCGCGAAGCGATCTACAAAGAACTGCGAAGCAGTTCCGGGGGTTGGTGAGAGAGAGCGAGCAGGGGGCAGAGCCCCCTAGTGTTAAAAAAATGTTTTTTTTACTTTAACATTGCAAATCTGTCAAGTGTCTCGTGCGTTCTGATTTTAAAATGTTCTTAAAATGTTTCGCTGATTCAGATATTTGCAAATGTGAGACATTTTCTTTAAAGCTTCACAGGTGGTGATTTACATTACACACTTTCTCCAATGACATTTTGATTGTCGTGCGTGGTGGATACAAATTCTATTTTTCGTTGCAGAGAAATTAAGTTTCAAATGGTGCTAAAAATATTAAGTGTTGAGAAAAGATGGAAAAGTGTAAAAAAACACAAATTAATGAAATTATATAAATTTGAAAGTTCGAAATAATTTTAAAATCACATTTTTGGACACATTAAAAAACTCACGATTTTTACATGTAATTTAAACCTTCTTAAAATTTCTATTTACTAAGCAATTTATACTTATATTATCTCTAAATCTCTAGAGAGATGAGAAGATGATTAATTAGGCATGATTTAATTTTCTAAGCATTGTTCGTAAAGAAGTGAATTTCTTTTTCATAGCGTGCGATATCTGAAAGGGACTAACAATTTATAGATTGTTCAAAATAAACTGGTTATTTATTCACGAAAATTTTTTTCTACAATGACTTTTTGATAAAGTGTCATGCGTGAGGGTTCTAATTCTGTTTTTCGTTGCTTAGAAATTTAGCGGATAAACGTGAGTGGAGACCACATGAGACCCAGATTTATTTATTTGGTTCATTCCCATACGTGTAACCGCGGCAACTAATAGAATAACACAGCATATATTTAGTTTTCTTGGTAGTAGACAATTTATAGCCCCTAGTTCTGTTTATTGATGTTATTTTCTCAGGATTCTATTGATAATGCATTATGCATTTAAATAAATTAATTTAGTCAGGATTTATTTCCTTTTAAAAATCGCCATCTTGGCATAGTATTTGATGGACATTTAAAAGAGTGTATTGTAAATTAATTTAAATTGAGGATTTCATGCTGACTGTCTTAAATATAAATAAAAAATATTGAAGTTCTGGTTTAAATTAATTAATATATTGAAATTTATGAAAAATAATTTGTATTTGGTTTTGTATAAAGTCATAAGAACTAAACTTAATTGTGTAGAAGGATAAAAAGAAAAGGGCTTCACGCGCGCTTCTTTTTACACTTTTTAACAAAAATAATTCGAAAAATCTTTAGATAAGATAACAATGTGCCTCGAAAGTATTACCACTTTAATAAATTGTTAATTTATTAAAAAATGTTAAATGCGTCCTCCGTCCTAGGAAATGTATAGAGCCAAATTTAAAAGATAACTTTCTGTTAAAAACTTTAAACAAACAAGAGAAATAAAGGTTAGTTATTTAATTAGAAATGGCCCTGTGCCTGTGTGAAAATCCGTGAAATCCTATACATATTTAGATTATTTAAGCTCCACACACACCTCGTGCCTCGGCGGGGCACACACTGTCGTTTTCAAATAACCCACCAGCACCACCCACTAAGCCAAATCTGGAAAATCGGTCTGTGCATGCCAATGCAATCGTGCATGCGTCCCTTTGGCGTACTTTGGCGATAAGTGAAATTGACCCTCTTCTTATTACAACCCTAGTAGTGTCGACGACGTCATCAACGAATTATTACGAGAAAGCGAATCCAGCATGAGCATGAGCAGAATATGAGTGTGTAAAAATATTCTGATTCTTGTACCCAGTGCTTTGCTTGTACCTGCCAGGACGAAAGAATGCGCTAAAAGGCTGTTGTTAATTCCCGAAACTCAACAAAAACCAAGATTTGTTTTTCGAAACCAGCACAAACACGAACTTTTTCGCTCTAAAAACGTTTTTTGTGACATTTTCCCGAATATATGTTCGAAATGTTAAGAACGATCTCAATACTTACATCCTGATTGATGCTTCTATTTGATTGACAGGTTAGTGATTTTTGAAAATTCAATATGTTTCGACTTTAAAACTCACTGTTAGTTCAATGTCATTGCATTCCTTGAATTCATGCATTTCTGAGATTAACAATAGTCACCACGATGTACCGAAAACCTTTTATTTGCGGAATAATTCTGTAGGATTTTCAAACTTTTAACTTGAATCAATTATTTTCAACTGATCGTATTATTATTTTATGCAGTTTAATATCTTTCAAACTTTTGTTTGTTTAAGAACTTTACTGAATCTTAGGTTCACATGATGACTCATCCATGATGCAGGTTTGTTTACTTTTGAAGTTGGGTGCCATAAACTTGTTTTTATGGAACTCTTTGGATTAAGATGTAAATTTTAATGTTTAAATGGAAATGAAAACTATGAAATATACGGGATTTTTCAATATTACTTATGTCATTCTACTTTTTATTCAAAGTGTTCATAGGCAAACTGCTGGGGGTTCTTTCTTTCTGTTTTTTAATGGTGTCGAGGGACAGATTGTCCCTGATGGCTATAGTAATATTTATTTACGATAAGAAAAATAAAATGTACTAAAAATAGAGCGGGTAAACCATGGATTTAGTAAAGAGTAATAGAGTGTGAATCAGTTAACAATTGAATGGAAGCAGCTGTTGTCAAGATGCTGCCTGACATTAACTTAGGGTTACCAGATTTGGCAGTGATAACGCATCTTTATGATGGAGAAAACTACAATGGATAAATTTAACCCCACGTCAACGTTTAACTACAATTATGTTGAATCAAATCAAATCAATCGTACTCGGCACAATTTTTTTTTAAAATTACAATCTGTCAAAATGTTATGGAGATATATGAACTTTGGTACAGCTTTAGAATAAGTCCACTTTTTGAAGTCGCCAAGTTGGCGGTATTTCATGGCTGACAGGCCGTGAAAATGTAGATAAACATGGCAGACGGGTTTCAAATACGGCGCCAAGGTTGCCAAAAGTGGACTTATTCTAGTGCTGTTCCTAAACTTTTGGTAAATTTTAAGAATCCGTGCCATGGCGACTTCTTGGCGAAACACTTCGTGGAACAAACCTCGTAATAGAATCTTGGGATGCTGTACTAAGCATTGTAAACTAGGGAGAACCATTTATTGTTTAACTCTATCCAACCCTTGGTGATTGCCCGGGATTGTTAAAATTAACCAAACTTTTATGCTCAAAATCTTCAATATTTCTTCTTCATAAACAGTCCTTTTTTCTTTTTCCGATGATTTGTCTTTAAATTACAAACCCGCCTTAGAAATCTACTTGTTTATGGGAGCTCCAATGTTAGGAGGTTTTTTTGACTGGTATTCGATGCTGGGTGGGAACACAGGGTTGCTTTCCATGCCTTCTATCTCTCTGAGGGGGTAAACTCCATTTATATGAGGTAAATTTTGTAATTCAGAAATTTTCCTAAGAATTTTTTAAGTGAGTTAATGGTTATTATTGACTTTGGATCTAAGGTTTTGTTCTTTGAACCTGGAAGAGCCTTCTCTCCACTGCAGAGCCGAATGAATGAAAGGTTGAGGAAAGCTAAATCTGACAGTGTCACGTGTTTTATTGGTATCAGACAGTGTTTTTATTGATGGACCACAGTGCCTATACCTGGAAGATATTATAATGAACTCTGAATCTGACCATGTAAGCCTACACTATTTTACCTCTGACTGAGCATCCCGCGATTTCGACGTCCAACTCAAGCAGGGTTTTCAACAGCAGGGGCCCTCAAACCCAGAAAACCTGTGTGTGTGGGTGGTTTTTTTAAAAAATAAAACCAAAACTTAAAAAACCCAATAGAACCCAGCCCTAAGTGTTTTTTTTATTTTTTAATTAGGTAAAATTTCATTAAAAACAGCATTTAAGTCTTATAATGATGCAAATTTCTCAAACTATGAGAAATATATTTAAAAAATTTTGCATTTTTGTTTGTTGGCAAATTTTTGTTACAATAGCTTTAAATCTTTTGCTATTTCTTATAAATATGAACTAATTTACCTTACCTGCATAACAAACCCCCCAAAAAATATACTCAGTTGCAACTTAACTTGAGCCTGTAGAAATATGCTGAGAGCAACCAAAGAAAGTAGTTCCCTGCGAGGTGTCTGAATTTTGAGTGAAATTTAGAGCTTATATTTTGAATAATGATCAGTTTTTTAAATCCACATATACTAAGCATCTTTTCATCCTCCCGATATGCATAAAATGTTCAGTATATTATTATTTTTTAAAGTGGCGTAACGCATAGTAGTACAACTTGCTCTCAAACTCTCCAGCCAATAGGAGCTTCTAGCAACCCAGCAGGCTTTCTGTTTACTCAGATTTTCTTCTGGGTGGCCATGACATCAGGCTCAACTTAAGTTGCATTCAAGTATAATAAAACATGAAAACCCCAATAAAACCTAAAAACACCCAATAATAACCCCAAAAACCCAATAATACAAAAAAAAACAATACTATTACCTCAAAAAAACCTACCCGGGTTGGGTTTTAACAAAAAAAACCCTGTTTTTTTTTCAAACCCTGAACTCAAGTGTATCAAATTCTGCACATCCCGCGATTTCCATGGGCATGTATATTTTCTTCTTTATTGTGGAAGATATATTTCTACCTTTATGATGAATCTGATCATAATTCAATAAACTTGCTCAATAAACTAAAAAGAAATTGACTATAATTCTATTGATATTTTATTTAAAAAATTTTTTTTGGGTGAAAACATCTGAAATTGGTTTTTCTGGCAACTTAGTTTCACATCATCAATATCTATATAAAAATATATTTGTTAGAAAGAAAAATGCATTTTTCAACTCCCCAATACATACGGGATCATTCTGAAGTAATCTTCAATATGAAGGGGAGGTAGAGGAGACCTAGAGACAAGCATATTTCAAATAAGAATGTGGGGAGTGCAGATACACCGTTAAAGAGCTAGGACCTAATGTAGTGCAAAAGCGTTACAAAAGGACGTTTTGCCAAGGCCCATTTAACGAAAGAAAACATAATTAATGACGAAATTTATTGAATGAGGTACAGTAGTATCCGTACTACTTAAACCATAAATTTGATAGAAATTGGACCACTTGCTAAACCGTGGGGGGAGTTTTAAAGCGTACAATATTAATCTTTTAGCCAAAGAATGGAGTTCCCTTAGTGTTAGTGCAATAGTATTTAGAAAAATGATGATTGGGGAAGGAATTTTCAATTATCATACATTAATCATTGAAAATTCCTTCCCCTATCATCATTTTTCTAAATACCATTACACTAACACTAAGGGAACACCATTCTTTGGCTAAAAGATTAATAAAAAAAATCAAAATCAAAGTCTGCCCGGGCCTATAGTGGCCCATCAGGCGGTGCCCATCTCGGTTTCTGTAGCCTTTGGGCCTGGGGTGCTAATTACTAGTGTGTGTCCAGGCCGAGTGGCTAGCCCGACGCTGGACCCCCAGTTGATTCCCCAAGCAAGCTTGGTCCTCATTTATCGACCCCGGAAGGATGAAGGGCTGAGTTAACCCATGACCAGCTACCCAAGCAGGAGCCGAAAAGATTAATATTGATGATGAATTCTGAATTACCCGTGTATTGATTTAAAATGTGCAATAAAAAAATTATGCAATTTTTGAAGCGATTTCAGTTTACTAATTGAGCAGTCAGATGGTTAAAACACCCCCTGGATCCGCTAGTGCGGTCCTCAAGCATTTGGCACTCCACTTTTTGAAGGAACTTTGGTTACATTTTTTAAAATTTATTATTCCTTTAAAATACCTATTCAAAGTTTTCTGGATCTGATTTTACAGAATTTTTTAAACGTCAGAAATAGAGATGGAAATTTTCCGGAAATTTTGGGAAGGTGGAAAAAACCCGTTTTTTTCCCCAATAAAATTGGAAACTTTGGAAAAATTGCCTTATTTTGCATAGAAAAGAGGAGTTTATGTAAACATATTTTTTTAGAGACTAAATAATCATTCATTATATAAATCATTAGTCATTATATTATAAATTATTAAAGAAATAAAAATTAATTATAATAATTTTTCCAAAATAAAATTTCTGTTTATCAAGTTCAAGTTTTCTATCATTAAAATTAGTTTATCACTTGCAGCTTATATTTTTTGAGTTAAATGTTTTTATGTATGATATTAAATAACATGTTTCTGAAAACATTTTTTTTTATTACGAACTTAGAAATTTTAAATTTCCCCCCCGAGTGGAATCCAACTTTTTTTGTGAAAAAAATGCTTAATATAGGGTTAAAACTTCATTTTTAAGTATTGTATAAGAATATCATCTAAAACATTTTTTAATTGATACCAGTTTAATAATTCTGAGTTAAGTATTTGAAATTAACATTTATTTTCTCCAAAAGAAATAAACCCTTCAGTGTAAAAACCCAGAAAATTTTTTTCCTCTAAAGTTTCCGGTTTTTTTACGGCCATTCCCATCTCAAGTCAGAAAGTTCTAGGAGAAATATACTATTTGGCTGCTGCAAGCCCATAAAACACCATCCCAAAGCTTGATTACTTTTAAATTTTCTTTTACAGTTTTCTTAAAATCCATCTTTTCTTCAACAATGCCAAAATAATTAAATAAGAAAAACTAATTTTAGTAGAAATAAATTTATAAATTAGTAATAGTTTAATTTAATTTGTGGAAAAATCTATTAAATATAGTGGTTTGGAAAGGTCTTCTCAGTGCAAAATTTTAAGAATCCTGTTCTCGTAATTGATGTTGTTAAGAGTTTATTGCACCTTACACCACATTACAAAAACCTAACCCTTCACACCATGAATCTTACAGTGCCTCTAATTGAATTATTATTTTTAAAACTTAATACACAAACTGTTTAATATAAATTCTACTTCTACCTTCTTGTTGAAAAAATTACATCTTACCCCTTTTTTTTCCAGTTTCGAGAAGAGTGCAATTAAGGTTGTTATAACATATCTACACTCTTCATGGTCTTTTTTTTTTGTTCTTGGTATTTCAAAAAATGGGAAATAATTCATTTATTAAATATTAATTTCCCCCTGTTTTGTTACTTTTGGGGACTGTTTGGGGACTTTCAATTACTGGTAACCCGTTTCAGAATGATTTCCTTGCACCAATTCCCAACACCAAATTATTTAACTTGAAAACGATACCGCTATCTGGATTCAACTGCTCCATGACTCATCATCACACATCGACTCTCATCTCCTTTGATTTGTCATATTCTGCTGCGATATCTGCAAACAATTCTACAGGTTTTATCTGTGACTAAGCTTTCGAAGTAGTCAAAGCGCCCGATTGGCCTTGGGAGCAAGGACGGTCGACGGTAGGGACGACACTTGTAGTAGAATGCGCCTAGACACTCGATTGGGTCCAGTTTAATTTATTTTCTTATAGGGATTAGCTTTTTACGTCATTGCTGACCCATAACGGGTTTAGGCGTGTATTTACGATCTAAGATATTAATTAGAATCCCTCTCTGACCATGAAAAAAATCAAAGTACTCAATATCTCTTAAACTTTCAAACCCCTCCCAACTTTTTTCAGGCAAAAAAAGACCAAACATTTATACCCCTTTAAACTTTCAATCTCCCAAGGGTCCAAGAGTGTGCCCTCCCAGGGTCCACCACCTAAGTCAGCGCATGGTTGCACTTGAAACTTTAAGATGATGTTGGTTGACTATGAATAACATTGTATATGATGTATAGAAGTTGTTAAATAAAAAAAATACGGTGAAGAGGTGAGAAAAGCGAGTATCCAACCATCTTGAAAGGCGTACTTTTTGGGTGGATATTTGGTAGAGAATGCTGAAGAATAGGGTTAATTGACATTAAAAAAATGTATTGATTAGTAATGATCAGAGCGAGACAATCGCAGTTTCAAGTAAAAAAAATCGCAAGGCAATCGCTGTGCCGTCTTAATCGGCCATTCGTCTTTCTTCTCATACAAGTCCCTCCCTTTTGATGTTGATATATTCCACCTCCACTATTGCAGAAACCACGGAAACTTCCGAAACTTGAGAAAGTAAACAGTCCCTTCTGTTCGTTAACAGCGTACCGAGAGCAGAAGGTGACGCCTTATCTGGAGAGATGTCGGACATTGCACGCGGATTGCACTGCTTTTTGCAATATTCAGTTCAAATTATCCTCTGGATTTATGCTTTTTTAGTTTCTGCACACATGCTATTATCACTGGCCAACTGATAAGATAGAGCCGTCGTTTTCATTTTGCTCCTCACGTCTCAAGAATATCAATAAATGTGCTGGGGATATCGCTCGTGATGTTTAGTCTCGTGGACGGGAAGCGAGCTAGCTACACACTTGTCAAGTTTTCGTTTCAGTGCCATTTTTTGAAGGTTGACTACTAAATTGAGCTTTGAAACCAGCCGGTTCAATAAGTTCTAGGCACTTTTTAATCAGGTCGAATCAGTCTTTGTTTAGATAATTAGATATTCCTTGGGTTAGTTAGATGTTTTTTTCATCAACACTGAATTTTGATGACATAAGTTAGCAAAAGTACTGAAGCTAACGTAGGGGTTTTATCAGGGTGTGGATATTAGGAGATTTCGTTCCGAAATTCGAAATATTTCAATGTTCTTACCATATAAGCACCGAAAATGCTCCTAATTCGCACGAAATTATTCTCCGGCAACTCAACTAAACTTATATAAGGGGTCATCCATAAATTACGTGAGCTCAAAAAGGGGGGGGAGGGGTTTGGAAAAATCTCACCAAGAGGGGAGGGGGGTTGATTAAAATCTCACGTCAACTTTTTAAGTTAGAAATCATACGATTTTCTTTTTTTTAAGTATGAGAAAGGATAAGATACTGCACATTAATTTTAAAAAGTTGTAGGTAAATCTCACTTGGGGGGAGGGGGGGTCCAGCAAAATCTCACTAAATCTCACCAAGGGGGGAGGGGGGGTCCAGATTTTGGAAAAAACGCCTCACGTAATTTATGGATGCCCCCTAAGTTATCGATTATGAACAAAGCCTATACTGTCCCACTCCGAAAATAGGTCCATTTCCAATATTTTCTTTAAAACAGGAGTTTCCACCGTATTTCTTTCAAGAAAATTACATTTAAAAGCAGTTTAACTAAACAAAAGATTTCTCCATCGGTGCTTTTGAGGAATCGATCCTTCTGCTTGCTTCTCCTGTAAAAACAGAATTCACCCTCGAAAAAATCACCCGAATCCAATCCCTGTTCATCCCCTCCCCCTTCATCATTTCGAACCTGATATTCCACAACCAAACACTCCCGCCCACCAGGTTAATCAACCCTCTCCTCATAACAAGCACCCTCATCTCCCACCCCTCGAATCATCTCAACTTTCATCCATCCTCCATCCCTATCATCTTTCCTTCCTGCCTCCCAACCAAGACGGTGACTCATGCATTCACCCTCCCCTTTATCGGCCAGAGAATTCCCGAAAATCTCCCCGAACAACACCGGGAAAAGACCCTCGGTGAGTCACCTCCTTGCGA
This sequence comes from Tetragnatha versicolor, assembly GCA_024610705.1. Lineage (NCBI taxonomy): Eukaryota > Metazoa > Arthropoda > Arachnida > Araneae > Tetragnathidae > Tetragnatha > Tetragnatha versicolor. The sequence continues at coordinate 52,501,121 of JANDEH010000007.1, forward strand.
TTTCCCGTTTGATGGTGTGCACCATCCCCATCCTTCCACTCACTTCCTGTTGTAGTGAGCGGGCTTCCTCCTCATCTGGGGATGGTGTGTGTGGTTGACACAATGGCGGTCTTCTGATCTCGCTAATTAAGCGTTCTGTTGGTGACATCTGGGGTTGTGTTTTGGAAGGGAAATTGGAGAAGGGGGCTGGGAATAGTAGGCGGCAGATGCTGGGGTGGGTTTTCTTTTTCTGCAAAATAGATTTGGGGATTCCTCTCTTTTACCTTCAGGGGGTTCGTACTCCTAAAAACTCCTGCATTTATCTTTTATTTTATAAAGACCCTTTAAAGCTCCTGAAATTTGTGTTTCCCCCCTAATATGTGATAACTCATTCGGAAAAAAAACTTGTCAAAGGATATTTTTAACTCTGCGTCGCGGTGCCTTTCTTTTTTATTTCAACTCAATAGAATTTGGAATGGAATATGGAATTCTGACTTTCCATCCATACTTCATTATGAAAGGGTACGCTGCACCTGTGCTGAGTCTATTGTTTGAAATAAATAACATTTTGAGACGATTTTGTTTGCGAAGTTTAATATTATATTCCCAGCTATCTCCTGAAAATTACTGTATTACTGGGAAACTCCTGGATTTTATAATTTTAAGAGTATGAACCCTACTTCTTGTAGTCTTTCAAAATTCGAATTCAATCTGCGAGATATATTTCTGAAAATATAATTTAAAGTACCCTTCTTTAGGAATCGAAGTTCTTTCCGTTATCTGGTGTGTAGCAGTTTCGTTTGTTAATATTTGTTAATTTAAAATTTTAATTAGTATTTTCTTGATAAAAGGATCTTAAGACAACCAAAAAGGTTAAGTGTTTGAATAAATGTGTATTTAGATAGTCTTTCATTAATTAAATAACCTACATTTTTAGCCCAATTTTATGGCTTCTTTGCCATGCCAATATTGATTTTTTGACTGGGACCAAGGGATCTAAAAAGAAACACCCATCTCAAATTTTATAATTTCTTCCCTTTACCACTGTCTTTTCCGAGCAGCTCAATTGTTTCCCGTCTTGTAATTTGTCATCGTTATTATCGTCTTAGAATATGTAGCGTATTGTCTACAGATGTGTCCGAGAGATGACGTTTTAACGGTGAAGCAATTGTATGAAACCGCTGCTAGTGGGATGTATCTAATTGACTTGTTTATCTATTTCACGTCAGCTGTTTCATTTCAATTTCGGTACCCTTTTGTCTTGTTAGCTCTCAGTGTCGGAGTTTAATTTCGTGTGATCGGTTACGTCTGCGGAAGTTTTCATTTATACGCTCTGTATCGTTTGCTCTCTGATTTGCGGGGGCATTGTTGCACAAATAGAAGAGCTAATTCTAAGATCTTGGTGAAGGAAAAATTATTTACTTTGGCTTTCAAATTTAATTCATTCAAACTTGAATTTTGTATGTATGCTGACTTCGAATTTTTGAATGCATGAAATTTATCTACTTACCAAGGTTAATATTTGAGATAAGTTTAGTCACCGACAAAAAAATTGTCCCGAAAGATCTCTTGGTGAGGATGATTCTATCTGCTTTTATATTTGCCACTTTGAGTATTTCTTCTTTCGCTTCCCAAAAATTACGGTACATTCAAATGGCCTCATTTTTTAGTTTATATAAAAATATAATTATATCCATATCGTGTTATTTATAGGTTATATTAACGATTAAGTGACAGATATACGTATTGATGGAAACTTCTGTATGGCTTCTTAAATGGAGAAAGCTTCTGAGATAGCCATGACTCACCTCTGGCTTAAAAGGTACTAATGTAAGATCAATATTGCTCCTTGTTTCACGTTATTTTGGATGTTCCTTATTCAATATATAGTGTTTGGCCGTAGATAAATTGAAAAACAAACGGCGTAATTTTCGCACATGAGAAAAGGTTAGTGTTTAATTATGCCTGAAAAGGGATTTGTTGAAATTATGAGTTTGACTTAACTATGTTTTTGTGTGATTCGTAATATACTCTCTGTCCTAAGTCATGCTCATAGTACGTGTGCGAAATCTGATTTGCAAACAATACTTTAATCTCTTTTGTAATTGTGTGATAATTTTTGTAAGTTCAACATTATGACTATGTCATGCAATCTCACCCCATCCTTCGTTTATGAAAATTCAGCTTTATTCATCGTAAGTACGTAAGTAGTTGTTGTAACGACAAAGTGTACATAACTCTTCAGTCCTTTACAGCTCTAAGCTCGTTTACTATTTTAAATGCCCCATGGGACAAATGTCCGCTGACTTGGTAATTCCTTGAGTGGGAGTTTTAGAACCCAACATCTGTATTCTAAAGTGATAAAACGGAACTCGGATAGGAGATAGTATCAAGTCCTTGAAACACATTACCATATGCACCTTAAGCTTTCATATAATCTGTATAGCATGGAAAATGGTAAATTTCATGCATCTACCAAACCATATATACCAATAGGAATTTTAAAAATGTTCATAATTTATCTACTTTAGAATAGTGTTTTCTTTGGTACTTGCTTCTTGCAAAGGAGTATAGGTGGGATTTTGGAATTAGGTTATGTATCAATAAGCTCTATGGACTCAGATGGTGTTAGATAGCGATTCCGTATTAGATAATACGGAGACACCTCCGTAATTTTGAGACGGGATCAGATAAGGTACCGGAGACTAACTCAAGTGAAATAAGGTTATCATAACGCATGGTAACTTTCATGACGCAGTCAGTTTTTTCGTAATAAAAATCTATCCATAAGGTCTGATATACATGGCTCGGTGAACATGATGCTTTCGCAACGAAGGATTTCAAACACGTTTCTCGCTATAGAATCGTAGAATTTTTTCAAATAACTATGATTTTTTAGCCATTTCAGAGCTTTGGATATCTGATATATACGAAAAAAGTTATATCAGCAGTCATTTAATTCAGTGTATTTTTATGCTTTTGGGAGGACACGGAGAATATTAAAGTCCCAAAGCATTTTTCATTATTTAAAGAATATGAATATTTTTTTAAATAAACACATGTATGTAGTGCTAAAATATTTGTGGCAGTTGTTTTGTATTTCATTTGAATTCAGTCACAAAATAGTGAAATCTTACCCTCATAACATGGTAGCTAAAATAGTTATGTTCCCAATTACCTCAAAGTTAAAAGCTTAGTATTTTGGCTTAGATAATTTTTTTCTACACGTCTTTGTAATTTTAAAAGCAAATACAAACTGTAGAATTCAGCTGGACCTCTATGTGAATGATTTTTCGAGAGTAATAGTGCTATTTAGTAGACGGTAATAAACTTATAGCAATGTTCACAGCCATCAGCATCGCTGTTATAACTAGTAGCTACAGACAGAAAAGTGAGCCTTTCGCTGATTTTTGATTGGTAGAATCCTTCTTTGACCAAGGATTTAACACCGACACTGATGGCTCTGAACAGGGCTTGCAAGTGTAGTTTGACCATTAGTGATTTTAACTTACAAAAGATGAAATGACAATTATCTTGAAATTTCAGGAAATTTCCTTATCGGAAAAAGTAAGTTTTCTGTAGAATGCCCATGCCCCCCTGGATCCCCTGCTGCGTGCTTCCCTCAATTATTATCAGGACCCCCCACTCTCTTTTCATCATTACGTTTTTTGCGTTGGAAAATGCAGTCGCATCGTGCAGTACCTTCCTCCACCAACCTGTTGACACGGAACGGATGAGTCACTGTTTGTGCTCCTGTTTTCTCCCTTGTCACTCTCTCTCTACCACAGAGCGGTTTGCTCAGTGCTCCTTTCCCACGCGAGCTCCATTGGTTCAATCCCATTGCGCAACTCCGATGATATGGATTCTTCTCCCCGTACACCCAGGTGCGTGAGTCACCATCGCGGAAATAATAATGGCGGCCGCCATTGTTTTCGGACGAGGCCTTGAGCGGATGACCTTTCCGTTCTTTCGTCCGTCTCTTTCTCTCTCTTTCGTCGACGTTTTCGAATGCTTGATGAGGGACGGGTTACAGAGAGGGGTGTAATAATAACGAGGGGTTTCCCCCCGCGTCTGATGGCAAGGGGTTATTGAATTGGTGATTGCGATGGTAGGAGGGGTCGTTGGGAAAGACCTGTTGTTGGACTGATATCTAGTTAGGATGATCTCTAGATCAGGGATTCCAAGCTACGGTCCGTGGATTGCACCTACCTTCAAGCAGCTTACAGAGCTTGTCCCTGTATTCGGCACTGCCATGAGCCACCACGGGTCCCCCAGCAATATACAAACGGCGTTTTTTAATGAAATAAACAACATTTGCAGCACCCATCCAGATAAAAATTCATGGTCTATTCCTTATTAATTTAAATTTAATTTTTAAATTTAAAAATTGTACAAATTCACCTGAAGGTATGGACCTGTATAGGTTAATTCAACACACACAAGGACAGTAACACTAACATCCATGCCGAACGGGGATTCAAACCCCAGACGTACGGCTTTGCAGTCAGATGCTCGAACCACTAGGCCATTACGTCGGCAAAATTTCAAATTTATTTTAAATTCATTTTAATCAAATTTATTTTAAATTCATTCGATTCTGAATGCTAATTTTTCTAAATTAATGTATCTAAGGATCCGTGCCTGTGTTCTACCCGAGCCCCAAGAAAAGGGGAGTAGCCAGAGGGGGGCTCAAGAAATTTCCCTTTTTTGGACTATAGAAATCCACTTAGACTACCCCATATCTTGATGGGTTTTTTTAATTGTTTAAACTTTCTAGTATAATTTGTTTGCCTATAAAACTATTTTAATCCTACAATTTTTAAATTTTTAATATCACTTAACGCTTATAATCTTTATTTCACGTCACAGTTTAAAAAAAAGACTGCGTAAAAAGTTGAGAATTCTTGCATTGAAAATAATTTAATTTCCATGACTTTGTCTTGCAGATCATTGTTTGAAAATCAATTTATAAAGCCTGCCTAGCAATTTATTTGCACCAAACGTTAGGCGTTTTGTGGAATTAACCCGACCTTTCACTTAAAATCCTTACTTTAATGTTAATCTATTTGAAACTCTAAAAGTTATAAAACAAATTCTGTTATAATCTTAAAATCAAATTCTAAATCTAATCCAAAGGTCAGTCTAACCGGGGTCCTTCTCTACGATTCTTTTCTAATGCGGTACTAATTTAACGGGTTCAAGTTTATAAAAGGGTTAAGCATCTGATCTGATACCGGTTGGTTTACATTACCAGAAAGTTGGGGTGCAGAAAATGTTCCAGTGTCCAATATTTTCCCAGAACACAATTAATTTTCTTCGAAATTTATCTCAAATACGTCTCCATATTTTCATTAAAATTTCCCCAAAAATTTCCTGTAAAATATCGTTGTGATTAAACAAGAACGCGATTTTTAATAAAAATCCCCACACCCACACCCGTCATAGATACGTTGGTCTTTCCTGCATCTCAGTCAAAACGAAGGAAAGGCAACTTTCAGGTATTCGCCAAGGAAACTAGTTTTTTTTGGAGATATCCGTAGATTTTTGCTATACATCCGTAATTTTTACCTAATAACCGTATTATTTGGAGAACATGATATTGTCCGCTGCCAAAATATTTTTTAGTAATAAAAACTTAGCAGGAGTTTTTTCTTTATAAACTTAGGCAAAAATTTCCCCACGACTGCCTGAATTTACCTCGAACATTGTTCGGGCGTTCGAACATATTCTGCATCCCTGCCAGAGAGATATGTTCAAAATCTTGTCTTTTCAATGATACATAATCCTTCTTACATACGGCTTAGCTGGAGAAAATTTCTCGCCATGTTCTTGAGTCATTGTGTATCGAAATCGGATTTTTTATCCATGAATCAACGGAAAGAGGTTCTGGTTGATTAATCCACCGGCTATTCACGTGCCTTCCGACCTTGGGTGGTCAAGGAAGGATTCGCAAGGTGACGGGTCCCCTGAACCTGCTCGGGTTGATTAATCCCAGGTTTTAGTTCCGCTCCTCACCCAATGATGGCGGAAGACACAAAAAGTCGCAGAACTTGAATCTCAGATGCACTTGCTGCAAACTCTCACTTCACTTGCAGGGATTTCAGCTTTCCCTTGTGTCAACGGTTTTTTTCACATCGGTCTGTGTGCGAATTCTTTTGTTCGGCCCCATCTACATGGCTTCTGCGGCCTCGACCCACTTGTACTCCGTTCAATGCCTGTGGTGCCGTCGTCAGTCACCGGCAGACAGGTCGTGGATAAACAAGATATTTGTCCCCTCTTTGTCGGCATACTGTCGTGTCGTGGTAATTAGTAGTTGCGTTAAGTTCTTTTTTATGCATCGAAGGACTAGGTGCCGTACACTGGTTTCAAAGTTACTACTAGACATAGTTTTGCTAGAGAAGTTTGTGGAAGGACCTGTGTGGGTTAGTAGTACTCAGAAGTACCCAGTTCTTTCAGTACCCAGTACAGAATTGCCGACCCTAGTACAGTAGTACCCAGTACAGAATTGATAGTTACGCCGCTTATTTGAAGTCACGTTCTGTATTCCATCAATGTGGTAGTGTATTTAAGTTTTTAAATAATAATTTTAAACTATTTAAGTACTGATCTTGATAATACACAACCTTCACATACATAGAGTTGAATGTAATTACACTGGTATTGAATGGCTTACTCACTGTTTCTAAATTTATCTTTTAGGTTAGGGCTTTCTTACTTGATCTTTGTTTAGAAATAATAAGGCAACAAAGACCGCTTTGCTGTGCTAATGTACTTTTTAATGCCATTAATTTAATCAGGCTAATAAATGCAGATTGATTCTGGATAAATATGCTTCCGAAAAATTAGCTTGTCGTTTTCCAGTTTGGTACTGAAGTACTTAGAATTTTGCAAAATTTTGTTGGTGGTAAAATTTGAAAGATTGGGAATCCTAAATGGAGCTCATCAATTGTCCACTTCTGGAGGACGTGCTCATTTTGTCCTGACTACTCTGTAGAGGTCTAGTGTCAAGACAATAGTGTGAGGTCATTTCCTTCTTATTCGTCAGTGAGTTCTTTCTTCATTGGCTGTTTAAAAATAATTCCTTTTTTTTTTTTTATCATTTGTCAGTTTTATAAAACACTGTTTTTTATATAGTACTCTGTTAAAATTTACTCTTGGTGTAATTGTAAAGATTCAAGCAGTGTAAAAGCAGTATCTCAAGTATATTTCTCCATGGTCCTTGATCCCCTATTAAAAACTTTTAAGAGAGTTATTCTACTATAGTTTTCGGATTATTCCATATTATTTGTTAAGTAGACTTTCAATTTGATGCAGAAGGTAATTTTCCATAAATCTTTTGAACCTCTACGTCTTAAATCCTGAACGCTTTGCGGTGGAGATCGGATATTCCAAGCAGCATAAGACAACAACAACGGTAAATGATGGAGTCGCATTTTTTTCTGTTGCAATTTTCTCGACAACTAAGGGTTGTAGAGGTATATACATTTTATTTGTACTTTACGCAAAGAATATGTACAGAGTTTTGGCGGACTTGTGCGGGAAACACCCTATATGTATTCAAAAGAACTTAAGAAAACCACTATAGGGAGTGCATTTAGGCTATTCCGTTGTGTAGTGCAGTTGGGGTTCATCCAATATTTTTTATCGAATTAATTTTTATACAGGTATAATTCTTAAAGGTTCTCAAAATGTCATTCACTCTACCAAATCATTCGAGGCATGTTCGATTCCTCCAGAACACAGCAAGCACCTATTTTTCAAATCCTCCACGGATGTTTTTAAAAAACATGATCTTTGCGACATATGGCTATTTTTAAATCTTTTGAATCACCTCCCGTCAAAACTCTCGAATTCGATTTTGAAATCAGGCCTCTTTTGCCAAGTTGGTTCTCAGAAACCAGTTGAATCCAGCCGAGAGAGGGAGAGATAACTGCATTAGTATAACATACTTGAAAGTGAAGGTGACTACGACGCAGCGTATTTACAAAATAGGAACAGAGTCGACCCTAGCCCTTATCCCTCCGCGTCGAGAGTGTAATTTCGCCTTATGCAAGCAAGTTCCCAGAAAGCTGACTGTCTCTGTGCCAAGATCTCGTGATTCAACCCTGAGCAAGTTAACGGAGTCAGCAGGAGAAGAAGATGGGACTGCAGCAGTAGGTTGAACAACCCAGGCCTGACTGACTAACGCCAGAACAAAATAAGACGCATCTCCCCATCCTTTGAAAGAAAAGGAAACCTTAAATACGAAAGGAGAATGGAGAGAGCGAAAGAAAAACACCTTTTGGATGACTAATCCACTTGACTCAGCTCTCTTTCTGGTCAAGTTTAAAACACCGTAGTTTTCCGTGTCACTTCGTCGGGGCGTGAAACAGCAAAGCTAAACAATGACTATGTCTGACTGAGTTGGCTGGTTGGTGTTTTATTGGAGACGGGGGGGTCAAGGTCCATGAAGTCATTAACTTAAGCTAAATGCGGACCTGGAAAAAGTTGTAACCTTCCCCCGAACCTAATAAAATCTGCGAAAGTATTGCTCCTATGGAGCTGGCAGGGGCATCCCCCGAACCAGGTTCGTAGGTTCGGACACTTTTTCCAGATCCCGCTAAATGTAGCTTATAAGAACAGTTAACTTAATTTACTGAAAGGAGTTCTATTGTGGTGCACCTCTCCTATTAAAAAGTGTGGTTTGAAAATAATAAAAATATTGATATTGGAATTATTTTCTTATCGATGCTTCACTAGGCTAGATAATAGAACTGAAGTTTTCCCTTTCAAAATCTTGAAAATAAAGCCAGACTAAAGGAGTCAAAAATCCACACTTTGCCAACCACTGCCTGAAACCAAGTTTACGAAATATTTCACTGTGTATGCTTCTGTGTCATTTATATAACCTGTGCCTTTTAAACTAGATCCTAAGTTTTCTTGATCTTAGTTAAACTAGACCTTAAGTTAGATCCACTAGAAACGCATATATACTTCAACTGCATTTTAATTTATTCTGCATTCATTTTGCACAGGTCTCCCTAGAACAGGGGTTCTCAAACTTTTGAACACCGCGACCCACTCTTTATAAATAAAATCTTACGCGACCCACCACATCTTCCCCTACACAAGATTTAAGCTTCATGTGTGTGGATTTTGGTCTCTATTTTGTTACAATGATAAATTATATGCACATGTATTAGAGGTTTAAGTAACTTTTAAGAAAATTAAAAGGAAGGATTTGAACCTGAGCGTATCAAATTGTTTAGTTGGGGGAGCAACAAGTTCCATAATAAAAGGGGCGAGGGTTCTCCCCCAGAGAGAATTTTCGAAATTTGACTCTTAAAAACAGGGTTTCAATTCGTTTTTAGAAATCTGGGATAAATTGCTATTACAACATCATTTCCTAAGAAAATTCTTAAATTTGTATTACTCCCCCCTTGAGGAGCCTTACATTTAGAATCGCTAATTTTTAAAAAAAAATTTTTTAATAACGATTTTTCATTTTCAGCACATTAAGTGACACAAATATGTATTTTACTTAATTGTTTTTTGCGTTCGTCACCGAGTAGGTTTTTTTCTTATGGATCTTTTTTATTCTTTTTACTGCATGGTATTTTGATAATATCAAAAGTCAATTACATTACGTGTTCGTAAAATTATAAAAAGTTTGTATTCAGACAAATTCAAATCTTGTCGCGACCCACCAAAAATTGACCAGTGGGTCACGACCCACAGTTTGAAAACCTCTGCCCTTGAATATTAGCTCCCAGCGCCCCTACGCTGTTTTATTAACGATTTCTCACACCATTGATTGTAAAGGTCAAGGGATCTCGTAAAAATTTGAAAGACGCTGAGGTATCGTTGGAGTTGGCAAATTAATACGTTTAAGGCGCTCGCCACACTACTGAAGAAAAAGACGCGAGTACCATTAAAAACTATTAAGATGCTATCGAGAGGAGGGAATATGAATGGGTAGGTACTCGAGGGGCGATGTAGTAGTTTATTCCTGAAGCGAAGGAAACGGGTGTCATCCGACGCTTTTGTCAGTGAAGAGTATTTCGACCGCTCTGCTACAGGAGTTATCCACTACATCGCTCCTCGAGTCCCCATCCATCTCCCCTCCTCTCGATAGCATATTAATCGTTTTTTAATGGAACTCGCGTATTTTTCTTCGGTAGTGTGGCTAGCGCCTAAACGCGTATTTTGACCCCACAGTTGGCTGCCTTTGTCACGTGCCAAAATGTATAAGCCTCGGGCGTTGTGGTGTCGAAGACTGCTTCCGAAAGCAAAATTTATAAGCTGCCGGCCAAGAAAGTTGCCAAAGTTTCTCCTGGAGAAGAAAAAAAAAGAATTGCAATAGTTCTCTTCCCTCGAGTTAAACTTATGAATTGTTTGAAGTGGGCCGACTCACACCTTAACGAGTACGATGGATTTTAAATAATTTGTAAATTTATGATTTGCCTGCTTGTGTCTTGTAGTCCTTGTGATAAATTTCTCTTGAATGAAAACCCATAAACTTTGTGTTGTAAGGAAGATGCCAACATACTTAAAAAAATGGGTACCAGACTTTTCTTAAACAGCCTCGAAAACACATAAATATTCCGTTGCCTCAAGAGTTCTAGGTATTTGTCGGGTCGTAGTTGTCCCCTTAAGCATTGATATATTTTAAGGCTACTTATAAACTATATACTCTTCCCCATTGTATTGGTTATCTTAATGCGCTGGCATAACGAGATCTACCACCCTTGTTATTGTTGTTTAGGTTAAATTTAAAGTAGGTGATGGAAGTAAGAGTCAAGAGGCTTATTTTAAAAATACTCAAGGCGTTTGACACAGTGTAACGAACGTTGGTGTTTGTTCTTTAAAATTTTTTTATTTAAACTTATTTTACTACCTTCGTATGTTAATCGCTATCTCTGTATTGTGAATGTCAAATTATCTTATCTAATTATGTGACGTATCAATAACAGATATTACTAGTACGGATGCAATCCTAAGTTCTTTTTTTCGTATAAATGATAGCTTGTTTATCATTTTATTCGTTCACCAAAGAAAGCATACACATTCGTTGGTGATCTGATAAACGTCCCATCTTGACTTTAATTGGGAAGGGAAAGTGAACTCCTTAAAGTAAAAGAAAATTGTTCTAAATTTTACTTAAAAAAATTCGATGAAATGACTTTTATTGGGATTCAGAAATTCATATTTTAAGTTGCATGTACTTAAGCTTTTAATTGTTTAATGCATGATTGAACAATTTCCATGCCGTTATACTACTTATGTATGGAATAGACAATCACGAAATTGTAAAATTGTTTTAATAGATATTGTTTCTTTCAAGGTGTTAATGGCTAATTGAGCAAAAGCATCACTAGGATCAATTCGATTTTCTTTTTCAGAAAATATTGCAACAGTCTCGAATTTTCTAGAAAGGAAAGCCCTTTTATTGGCAAATTCCGTTCTAGCAAGTACATAAGTAGATGTTTTATTAAGGCTAAGCGCGCACTAGAGACTTCTGTCGCGTCGCGGCGACTTATTGCATTTCTATGGTGAGATTCTTGGCAATCGGCCAAGAGTCTCGTCACCTATGCGCGCGCTCTAGCTTCTTGCAAGAGCCAGGGTGATAATTTTGTCTCTGTTGCCGTGACAAAAGTATCTAGTGCGCGCTTAGCCTAAGTTAACCCCTATTTCAATACCAGGAATTTCCGCATTATCTTAATTTCCTTCAAACTTTGCATAGTGTACTTAACTGAAAGTGCACCAAGATACTTGTTGAAAGACACTAAAATTTTTTTATCGATATTTCCTGAACAGAAACCACTGACACTGATTATTCCAAGTTTCTAAAGTTTCCTACGTGTGTATCATTGCAGTTTAAACAAATAATTCTATTGTTTTGAAAACGTTTACAATATTTTTATAGTAAAACCATCATAAACGTGTGAATAAGAGTTTTTGAAGTCAATGCGGCTGACATTTTCTTCCTAAACGTTTTATACTTGCAAATATTGAAATTTAATTGTAGGTTTCAAATATCATTCACGGTTGATATCTTAAACATGAGAATTAAATGTTAAGTTTCATTCATGTTTACACAAGGGGATCCCATTTCACACTTAATTGGTCCACTTGTTGATCCTTGCGGTTAGAAAATTTATCTCTACTGCCTTAAAAATTTATTTTGAGATGAAAAAAAATGCTGACTGAAATAAGTCAATGGGCTGAATCCAAAGCAAAAGCCCTTCATCCAGCAGCTTCAAGAAAAGAACAAGAGACCGGCTCAAAATATCACCGGTCTATTATTGACTTGCGCTCGAAATGAGCACGAAATCTGTCTAATCGTTGGCCCGGTATTCACGTGAACATCGAACGACCTTCTTTTTTGCGATGACTCACCGCCGCGTCTATTTTTGATGAAGTCCTGTTTAGGGAAAAAGGTCTCCGCCTGCAGGGAAAAAGAAGAGATTTTATGGATTGGAGGGAAAAACGTGCTGGTGGCCAGTGGACTGGAGAATACAGGTAGATGGAATTGCCCCAACTTTTCTCTCCCTTTTTTTCTGGAGGAGAAAGGAGCTTCGGAGTTTTCTTGGTTTTATCGAACAAGTGGACAACCCTTATAAAACTCAGGTGTGCATTTGGGAATTGGTAGCTGTGTTCCGAAAAGGTGGATTTTTTTTTATGGTGCTTTGGTTTTTGACGGTGGAAACTATTTTTAAGGATGATTCATTGAAATAGTTACAGGTGACATTAATGGTCAAAAAACCGATCCGTCTTCTGCTACAGTGAGTTAGTGTAAACAGTTTTCTTCATTACGTGGTTTCAGATGAGCTACATAATGGACATAGTGGACATAGTTGCCCTCAATGAGAAATAAACTTTGCAGAAAAGGCAATGATCTAAAAAATATTTTGTGGTACAAACCATATGAAGTACTGTGATGACATTGACCTAAAGAAAAAGTATTACAACCAGTGTTACGTGGAAATTTCCTCAAGTGATACTTTTCCATATGCGAAACTCATCATTGCATATTATATAAGTGGCAAACGCTATTATCAGCATACCTTTGCGGTTATTTGGGCAGTACGGTGACGCATAAAAAATCCTTTTGTGGTTGAAATGATTCTCGGGGCTGATATTGCGGTGGGAACTTGCAGTTTGCTGCTCTCGTACTGCATCCTAGAGGAGATACCACAAAAATTGTCCAATACATAAAATTGATTATTTTTATATATGATAGTAGCTCTTTTCCCACTTGCACCCGGACCTGGAAAAAGTGCCCGAACCTGGTTCGGGGGAAGCCCCTGCCAGCTCCATAGGAGCAATACATAAGGTTTGGGGAAATTTAATTAGGTTCGGGGGAAGGTTACAACTTTTTCAGGTCCGCTTGCACCCCTTTTTTATGATAATAGTTTATTCATAGAACCGTCTCTGATCTTTTACCTGGGGTAACGCTTTTCCTGTGTTTTTTTTTCAATGGAGTAGGATCACAAGTGAATGGGTGAGATACCAAGAGATACAAATGTCAGTGCAAAAATAGTTTTGTCTACGATGAGGCAGATGTCCCCAAGTTAAATCTGAGTTAGGTCATCTACGTATACTGAAACCCCGCTTTGTGTGCTATATTTATTTTTTCCTACATAGTCACTTGCATCTTGTACCCCTTGGCTTTCCTAAAAGGGGATAACCTTCGTGTTTTCCAGTAGTCGGAATAGGAAAATTTCTTATTTTCAATTGATACATTCATATCCCGAACTTTCCCCTTCTTGGCTGCATGCATCGATATATTTTCCAACAATAAAATGTACGATCCTTGGGTTATAAATATGAAGAGTCCTAGGATCTTGTATTCCAAATCCGGGAAGGCTTATACTTTCTTCAGAAAATCTCCCATATCTCAGCCTCTCCTCTTCAACTATTTCTGCAGCCATCAGGGATTGACTGGCCGGCCTCTTACTTTACCGATGCCTACGTCATCCTATCGTATTTCGTGTGTTTTACACTCGAGTGTCGTGAGTCACAGTCTCATGCCGCAATTCAGAGCGGAAAGAGAGAAGCCCAAGAAAACTCGGATACTTTCATTCCATCCATATTTTCCACACTTGCTTAGTACTTCTAGGTGGTCTGTTATGCTAATATCCCAGCCGTCTCGGTGTCTCTTTGGGAGGAGAGCTCCGGAACTCCTCTTTCTTGCAGATGGTCGGAAGGATGGATGGATTCTGTGTCTCCTCATTTGACTGACAAGATCATCTGTCTCTCTGGATTTATTTAAATCGAATCCTGCACCTGCTGAATGTCAGTTCTAGTTGGAAGGAAGAATTGCTTTAATTTGAACTTAGCCTATCTTGGAACCAAAGGAATGGAGAGGAATGAGGCAGTGGTCCAAGTGTGTAGAAGAAAGTATATATTCGCTAATTCACCCCACGGATCTTTCGATGTTTTCATCCTTGTATTAATATGAAAATTTATTTACGTTACATACACACATGAAACATTAAACACAAGAAAGGGGAAATAAATTTACTAACTTAAGAGAAAACGCATAGAAAAAAGTATAAAGCGTATATTGAGCACCAATTCAAAATTCTTGCAAGTGTTTTTTAACTTGGAATTCTTTAAAAAGAGTCCCCTTCACTATGATGTTTCTCCCTCTTTCTCGGAATGTTTTCTATTAAAATCAAATTTTCAGTTCTCACAACAAAAACTATTAAAGGTTTTCAAAAGTTATAGAAATATACGTGGAATATTTACCGCATGAATATTTTCCTAACCGTGTTGCGAACACAGGTTGCAAACAATATACTATTTATGAAGTTTCAGGATATTTTTATGCTAATTATGCGGTCCTACCCCCGCATGAAAACAGGTTTGCCTGTATTTTCAATATATTTTTTGTGTGAACAAAATAATCGACAGTTGTGCAGAAAATCTAGAATCACATAAAGGCGACCGAGTTTTATAGAAAGCCTATAGTAGATATATAGTGAAAATCAGTTTAGACCATTTTATCGCCTTTGTTTTGACTGCTGGAAGAATAAGCATTGTTTTTGGAAAAGAGAAAGAAGCATTAAAAGGTGACCTTTCTTCGTTCTCTCCTCCATAGTGGGTGTTTGTTGATGGATCGTTCCTGATGTGTTTTTGTGCGTTTCTTACATCTTATATGCTGTTAGAATTCAAACAATAAGACATGTTGAAAAGATTCGCGACCTTAAGAATGATACTGTAGTCTTTATAGGCATTACAAAGTACTGACTCAGCAGCTTTAAGGGCTAGAACTTGTTTCTTTATAAATCTTTATTGACTCTTGATGTTTGAATTTAACTTGTTTGTTTTTATTCTTCTACCTTACTTAAAACTGTTTGTGTTGGATAGGTAGCGAGTAAAAGAAATGAAAATGCTATGTAAGAACTCAATTTATATAACTTTTAAAGCTTTTTTTCTTATTGAATTGACATTAAATCTTATATTAAGTCCTGGTTTTTATAACTTACTTAAGGTATCCGTTCACCTTTTTTAGGTCAATTTTCATGAAAACCTCGATTTTCCAAAATTGTTTTAGAATTGAAGCCTTATTCATTAGCTTCAAAAACACTTTAAACTTTGTCTATGACATTTAGAACCGAAGTTATAGAATTTTAAACATTATATATAGTAAGTTAGGTACAATTAAAAGTTTAATTTCGTGTTTTCTCAAAATGGGTTTTTTGTGTTTTTGCTTTATCGCATTTTTAAATATCTCCTTAAGTTAATGTTGGATTTACATGAAATTTGGTATACATATTTTTTTTAGATATATAGGTGTTGGATCTAGACTAAAAAATCATGGTAATATGTTGAGTAGAAAAAATTAACAGCTTATGTGTAATAGCATTGTTTATATTTTTTATGAGTTTTAAGGTATTTCAATTTCAAAAGCTTCTAAAAACTTTAAAACTTTATATTTTTCAAAACTTTTAGTCTAGATCCAAGAGTACATATCACTCTTTTGAAATCCAATTTACAAAAGTAAAAAATTTTGATAACTTTTTGTGTAATTCCAAAATGCGTGATGGTTGATTTTTGACCTTTTTGACCCTATTTTTTACCCTAAATTGGGGGAAAAAATTGTTTCAGTTTTTTTTATTTATAACTTAGTTTTGGGGTAACTAATGATATTTTAAAGAAAAAAAATTAAGTTATTATCAAAATTTTAAAAAAAAGTTGTCAATGGTGAACGGATACCTTAATGACTGAAAATAAATTTATATTTTAAGTCTGCCACATCCAAACCAAATGTGATAAAATTATAAGTTTAAGTTGATGCATTGTTGTAATATAAGTTTTTAAATTGTTTAAGTCTGTAAAACGTTTACTAGTATTTCTGATTTTATAGATAAGAACGTTTTTAAAAAAATGAACAGTACTTTCCTCCTGCGTGAAACATCGTTTATTTTATAAAGTTAATAACTCACGAGTTTATACTTGTACTTTCCTCCACTAAGTAAATGAAGGGGCTGCAGAATGACTCAAACAAACAGGAAAAGAATCATTGAAAACAAACACGCAGCAAGGCTGCCAGTCAACAGTAGCTTCAGTCAGTAAAACTAAAAATGTCACCAAACAATGCGTTAACCAACTTGCGCTAACTATTATACTACTAACGCCTAATCATCCCGGCCGCCACCTAACTATCCTTGGCGATTTTTCTGCCGCGATGAAGCGCGCCAAGCTCCGCGAGTTCCGTGTTTCCCAAATCAAACGGTGATAGAGATGAGAGTGGACGAAACCGCACGGAATCTGTCATCTCTTTCTCTTCCTCTTCCTTCGTTCTCTCTTGTTTTCTTCTTTCATTTCGAAGATTTGTGTGCTCTGTACTGGAAATACGATTGGTTCTGATTGCTTCGTTGGGGAGGTTTTGGAGGTATGTTGGTTTTTGGTGGAGCTTGTAAAGTTGTTTAAATGGTAAAAAGGTCTATTATTTTGTCTTCTAAATGTTTAGCTGAAAATGTTTGACTAGTTTACTACCTCTCTATAACGATATGAAATTTCAGATTTAGCCCTCTTCAGGTATATAACTTTTTTTTGTAAAATTATGTAAACATTTTTTATTTAACACTAAGTAGCAATAACATGCTTGTGCAAATGATGCAAGTAGAATATATATGTATAAAACAACGCTTTTTTATTGCACAATGAGTTTAAAAATATTTAAACACATTTTTTCAAGGATCTCTGGATATGGGACTATTAGCACTGGCGACATCCTAAGATCCCTGGAACAATTGCATGTTAATTTTTAAACTCATTGTGCTGTAAAAAATCCTTGTTTTCTACAAAGTATTTCTTCTTGAGACATATAATGTGATGTTACCAAATGGTCGCAAAATTATGCAACAAAAAAAAAACTAAAAATAGCTTTAACTAATTTAATACTGTTCTGTTTCTTGTCTATATATAAAATGTACAGTTTATTTTTAAAATAAAATATTGTAAATAACATAATATCCTGCAGGACTTAAAATAGATATTGAAAACTGATATTATTGACTGACAATCTGTCAATTATTTTTCTCTTTGACTCAATGAGTTTCTTCCCATGCATCAGGTGGTTGTTTTCTATGTCTTCAACTTTGGTCTTTCTACGGTTCTATTCATAGAAGCTCGCTTAGTTTTTATTTGTGCTTCGTTTTCGAGCTGTTCCTGCTGTTAAAAGATGTTAAATCGGATCTCTTTGACGAGGTTTTAAGTTCCCAGCTGCCTGCCCCTTTTCTACACTTTCTAAATTTAAATAGCTCAGTAGGGAGGATAGCGTGCTTTACATTAACATGTTCGGTCAATTTTGTCGGCTAAACCTACAAGCTTAATTAATCACCAATTCATTTGCAGTAGCTTTCTTTAGTGTGAGTTTTATTTGTCTTGGGTTTCAGGTCTTTCTAACCTTGCGCTCGTAGATGATTTTTCACTGTTTAAGAGCTCGATTTTGGGAAGGGTGCCAATAACGCACCCTACTTACACTTTTACCATTAAGTTTTTTTATGGTAGTGCGCTATTATTGTTTCTCTTTGCACCTAATCATGATTCACTGATTCTGCATAAATTTTCGGTTGACGAAAGTGAAACCTCTCAGTTTTCTAACTCTTTGAGATATCTGTCTGATCGTTTTCATTGATTTCATCTTGGTGAATCACAATCTATCTTTTCTGCATTCTATACCCGGTTTCTCATTTTCTTAAACTTATAGCTTAGTTTTTAAATGAAAAAATACACTTATCACTTTTTTTATGCCGGTTTAGTGTCTAAAATACTTGGAAGTAAATGAATTAATATTTAGAACTTAATGTAATCAACGAAATATTCATTAGGAAAAATGTAACAAACTTTTTGTGGTGGGGTAACATTTTTCAATGTATGTGTGCTTTTTATTGGCAGGATTTTTATTTGCGTTATAAATTTATTACTAATGATAGGTGCGGTGCGTTTAGGTACCGAATATGTTGTTTTGTTAGATTCTTTTTGATACTTAAAAGTATCTATTTTACTCGTACGTATCTAATTTTTTGACTCCTGGACTAAAACATTAAAATTACCCTAAAGTTTAAAATTTTCCCCTTTCATATTTTCGTGTACATGAACTAAATCATCGGAATTAAAGAAACTGTTTTTTACTCCTTGTTAAATCCTCAACATTTTGTATATAAATGAAGCCATTTTGAATTAAATGTTTATAAGCAATCAATTTATAGCGATTAATTCGGGAATCAGTTAATTTTGGGTAGAAAAGAATCAAGTCAATGAATTATAGTTCAAGGTCGGCAAGGTTAAATTTAATTAGTTTTCATCCAATTCGTTGGGTCCTGCTATATAATTAATGAATGTAATGGCTTTCCGACCGAATATTCCCTCAACCGCTCCAAGAGCCCTCTCAGTTTTTCCCACTCGGTTGATGACTTGGACCCGGATTCCACTTAAAATATTCCCCGCTCTCTGCTTATTATAAGCACATTATTATTGACTCATGCGACGGAAATGAGCATCCCCAGCGAAGGGGTTGACGAACAACTCAACTCTGGCGCGATGCCCCTCTCTTCCCATGACAATTTAACGGTTCTTTGACCTCACCTTTAATGGGAAATGAGCTAGCCGGCACTCAGGTGCGGAAGGGAAAAAAAAAAGCTGCACATGGCTGTGTGTCATGCGGGGGAGGATCATCACAATGTTTTTTTTTCCTGCGAGTTTTTATCATCACGATTCGCTATTTTCTGCACTGTGGAATTAGATGAGAAGTATACAGTATTCTCTTATTTCTTTTTCCGTCCTTCTCACTCTAGCGTTAATTCTCACTGAGATTAAATCATGGTTGGGATGGCGTGTATCAGCTATGCTATGCTATGCTTTTGCTGTGAGGGGTATTGCTCTCCGCACGTGCTGCTTGCCGGGTTGTTGAGGTGGTGATGTTATGGGACAAATGCCATCTTTATCTGAGCTGGTTAGGATGAAAGTGGTCTAAGTCCACTGAACTCCGTTTTGTGTAATTGAAGGTTTTCTAAAAACTTCTCCAAAAAAATCAGGATTGCTTGCATTTTTACTTTCTGGGTTGGATTTGTCTTAAGTCATAGGTACAATTTTTGCTGCGGATCAACTTTTATCAAATTTCAACTGAAAGTGCTTTAAATTGACTTTAATGGACTTAGACCACTTTCATCCCAACAGTTTGATGGGTTTCGGAAAGGAAGATTGTTATTGAGATGTAGTAAATATGACTTCGCGAGCGACTGGTAAGCACTAAGTTTGATATGATTGTTTCTTTCTATAGATTTTGATGCGTAGATTACGAATATTTTAATGGAAAATTTTTTAGGCCCATTTTGGGGGGTCATATTCAAAATGGCGACCGTGAAAGGTTCTTCGCTCGATATGTCATTCTACTTAATTTTTTCGGATTGGTTAAACTAAAGATTAGGTTTAATTATAATAGGTTTTAATTTTTTTTAAAACGTTACCGATGGGGTTTTCAAGATGGCGTCTAAGATGGCCGCCGTTTATAAACTGTTGCAGTTTTTATGACAGATGGTTGAGTAATAGGATATCAATTTTTTTTATTTTGAGTGAGGAAATGGAATTTTAAATTAAATTAAATTTATTTTTTACAACAATAAATAATTGTTTCAACCATTAATTTTTAATTAATTTATTATAAAATTTAAAATTTATGCCAAAAATACAATTGTTTTGAGGCAGTAGGAACGTTATTATGCTGTATGGTTTAATATTTACAATAAGTATCTAATTGATAAAGTTCAAAAATTTTCTTCTGTCATTAAACTGTTTTTAAACCTATAAATTTAAGACAATAGCATGTTTAACATCATTGCTTATAAAAAATATATTTACAAATAAAAATAATAATTTAAATTCACTTAAATACTGGCTAGTCAATAGAAACTTAAATTTATCAGAACTCCAAAAATCATTCGTATAAAATTAAGCATTATGTTATTGAAAAGGTACCTTTTCTCAGGCTATAGGTAAAATGAAAATTTAGCTCTATAAACTTCACTTAAACCTTCTAAAAATTAATATTTTTATTCTAAAATCAATACCAATACCTAAAGTCACAAGAATACTGCAGTTTATTAGAATAGATGTTAAAATACATACATGTTAATGACTGTAATGGGTGAGATTTGGTGTTTATATCCTCTGTACTAGCCATGGCGATTAAGGGGTAATAGCCATAGAGTTAGGAAAGAAGAATAGAGGAGGAATCGGGTTCGATTTCAACGGAAGCGAGCGATCCCAAGACTGCCTAACACGTCAAAGCTATGATTTATGAGATTTCACGCTATTTGGCGAGGTTATCGCGCTGTTTGGCATGGCGCTCAGAATATATATTATTTTTGTTGCCTTATAAGTTTTGTATCAATGCTATCGTATTTTTTACAGTTAAAATCAGGGTTGGCAGGTTTTTGACATGCGACGGTTTTAACCGGTTTAAACCATGGTTAAAACCGTCATGTCAAAAACCTCCCTGTCATAAACGTCAAAAAGTGTCAAAAACCTAATTTGTAAAAAAAATTATGAAAGAAATGATTTAGCAGAATTAGATAGACTTCAATCAATAAAATTTCATAAAAATTCATCAAATTTATTAAGTTTTAGTTCAAATTTTTACTAATTACCTTGCTTAATTGGATGTATTTTTAATATATTTTTTATTTCTTAGCGAAATGCTTTAGTATTTGGAGTCTATTTATGCATTTTGCTGCAAGGATTTCAAATCTGTTTTTATTTTTACAATCTGGATATTAGATCAAAAGTTATTTCATTTTAAAGTTTTTTGTGTCACAATATTTCCTTTCCACTCCAATCTTCCATTTCTCTCACCTACTTAGTGATTGGTTATTTTACAACACCTGTTTTAAATAGATTGGTCCATTCAGTATTCCTTGTAATATTTGTTTCCCCAGATATGAGTGATTTTTGGACAGTAGAAAATAACTGCTGCTAGAACAGTTGTTATAGCTGTTGAAAGTCTGCTGTGTGTGTGTTTTAGAAGCCCTGATTTCCGAATTTAAAAATGAATCGAAATTAATATTTAATTATAATTCATATTCAGTGTATACTAAGGAGGAACATTATAATTAAACAAAAACTATGCTGTATCTTGCTATTATTAACAGCTTTCTTTTTTATTTTTAGCGTATTTAAATTGTTTTGGGGTTTTTGACGGTTTTAACCGGTTAAAACCTGGTTTAAACCTCTGTCATGTCAAAAACTAGTTTTTGACGGCTAAAACCCAACCCTGGTTAAAATATAAATTAGTGATAGCTTCTGTTTTTAAAGGTTACATTTTATTTAAGTAGTTTTAATTCCAGTATCTGTTATCTGAAACATAAATGAAATTAACACTACTCTATATCATATTCTAATTCACAACGATAAAGCACACGTTATATTTAAAGGAAAGCAATTTTAAATTGATGAATACCAAAATTAAAGTAAACTGTTACTTTAAGTGGTTAGAAAGATTAAAAAAATGGTTAATTAATTTTGCTTTTATATAGAAGTGCATAAATTGTGTAATTTGAATAGCGAATTACATCCGAAAATATACAGGGAAGAAGTTTATGGATTTTTGAAGTGAATTATCACTTTGAAATTTGATTGTCTACTTTTTACCTTATTTAACTTGGAGACTCTTCCCCTTTCTCATTAAAGCTCGTTAACCCCCTCTATATCACTTCGCGATCTTAGCAAACAATGTTGCAAAAACCGAAAAGGCACCGAAAAGCTCGAAACTTCAAATTTTAAATACCCAAAAACTAATAGGAAAAAGAGTGACGGTAATCTTCATTCATAAGAGTATGTGGCTTCAAAATAATATTTTTCTGAAAATAGGGGGGGTCTTATGCCATAAAACCCCAACCATCCAATCTGCTGATTACAGTTTTTTTAATGTCAAACTCGCAACTGAAAAAATATTTTCGAATTAAACACTTGATGGCTTTTGAACTAGTAAATTAAATTAATAAGATTACATTCTACTGATTAGGTTTTGTGTTATGAAATTTCAAGGATATCAAAGCGAAAAATTTTTTAAATAGCCCCTGTGATGGCGACATTAATTATTATTACATTATTTTATTGAGGTATTAAAATTCTAAAAGAAATACCCAAATCTTGTGCAAATAGGACATAATAATATTATTAACAATATTGTGACAAAAATTACATAAATGTAAAAATTGGTAGCTTATTTTGATACATTTAGCATTAATGCAGCAGCAATCTAAAAATAGTCTTTACTACAATATGGCAAAAAAAATTCACAGAAACTTTAAAAAATCACAATTATATAGACACTGCATCTCAATAATTGGAATATGCCTTTATATTATTCCTTAAAAATTATAGGAAATCATCTTCTAGAATTATTGAGAAAGAGGCAGAATAAAAAATAATAACGCGCTAAAATTAAACCCCGATGTTAAACCCGCACCAACACAAAACAAGCGCCAAGCTCGATCGCCAACGGCCACCAAAGCTCATTTCATGACTTAACTTCGTAAAAAACAATTTTCAACCAGAAATATTGATTGGAATGACTCAAAAACACATCCAATCGAATCACAAATCTTCATTTTATAATACTAGAAGTAATTTTACTGAAATTCTGTCACATATAATCGAATATAGCTCGTGAAAGTCGAACGAACTCGGCGCGAAGTTTTTTAAAATCCCATTCATAAAAATGTTTCGGAGATATTATGAATTTTTAAGCTCAGAATAATTAGTATTTTCCTTCTACATCATAAACAGGTGTTTTTTTTCTTTTTCCGATCATTTTTCTGTGAGTTATTACGATTTTTCACCTTCGAAATCGACGTGTCTATGGGAGCTCCAATGTTAAAGAATTCTTTTTGCCTAGCATTGATCTTTGGAACACAGGGTTGCCGCCCATGCCGTCTCTATTATTCTTATACCTCTATGGTAATAGCTTTCCCGCGTAATTTAATAAAGCGCGGATTTATTTCCGTATAAATTCTTACAAAAAGGGGTCATACAAAAATATGCACTGAAGGTTTAGAAAAGAAGCCTGTCTCTCTAGTGAACATATGCCAATTATTAGTAAAAGGATCCCCCCTCGTTCACGCAGTTTGCAGCTGTGTTTATAACCTTGAGTTTTCTTATCAAAACGCGAACCGAGCAAAACGGGCCGATGGACTAAGACCACTTTCATCCTGACGAAAACTGCTGTTTCGATAAGGAGTGATTTTTTGAGTCGCTCTAAAGGGGCGAAAAATTAACATATCGCTAAACCGACCATTGCATTAAATAAAGGACCTAAAACTCTATCCAAATCCACTCTTAACTCAACTTTTGTAATTTGTGGACTTAGACCACTTTCATCCTGACCAGCTCATCTTGTGTTAACTGTACCTCTACTAGCACTGGTGGGGATGGATAACTTTTTGGTACTTTAATATCCTTTTTGTTGAAATATAATTAGAGAAGTTGGATTGAGATAATTTTTTTTATCTCTTCATGATCTCTTTCCTGTTTCTTAGCTTTTTTCTTGCCTTCCAATAAAAAGTAACTATCATTTGAGGTCAGTTTCGACCTTCATGAAGTCCCCTAGTTTTGCAGAAACTTATCTGTATGAATGAACTGTTCCTATCAATGTTATCAACTTGGCCACTTAAGATTTTACGGTATACCATCTGTCTATTTGTGATGGTGACGTTGAAAGCAGTTTTCAACTTTTGATTAATGTTTATCTTACATAGTCATGTTCCCATGGTCCATTGTCTTTAAGTTTCAGGGATGTCTGAATTAGTTATTGACTATTTTACAAATTATCTTGATTGGATAGGATTTGGTGGGATATATTTTCTTTATAACACTCATAAACTGTTTGTACTGTTGAAAAAAAATTCTTTAGAAAGTTCTGAATAAGTTGAAAATGGTTACCTAAAACATAACAGGTTTCAGTCTTCTATAGTACTAAAACTTTCGCAGTTACGTATTAGAATAGTATAGGTGTTCAAATACCATCTTCTGTTTTTGATAAGTTTAAAACCCAGCCATTTGTACTTTGCATGTATACTTATTTCCATGCTATGTTTAGAGAAATGGGCTGTGAAAAAGTCGTATACTGCCAAATTGCATTTTTCACGGTTTGATTCTTAACGATTTCCCTTCTTTTAACTGCAGCCAGGTACGTTAGTTTTTTAGGTATTAAGATTGCAGAGAGTCTGATACGATCTTGGTTCGTTTGTGGAGCAAGCATTCATGCATTTGGTCTAGTTTGTATAGACACCAGAAATGAGATACAATATACCATTCCAATGGGATAAAATTGGGTCACCGCGTCCCATTGTCTTTCCGCGTTTGTGTCGTGTCTTAAGAGTCCTCTTACCCGATTCCCCCCCTCGAGCGATTCCTATGTTATTCTACGGAGAATCTGTGATACCCTGTTTTAGCCTCGAATTTTTATCGCACATGCTCGATTTTTGCTTTATACGCAAGATCCATTAAATCTCTAGGACAGATTTTTGAATCGGTAGTTAAACTCGCATTATTAGTATTTTTAAATAATTTTTGAAAGTTCATGAATTGCTTGATCGTCTTTTAAACAGCTAATTTCACCTAGATATTTTCGGAAAAACGACTTGAAAATGAAAACCAATCCTGCACTATGTTTTTCTTCACCGATTCATAACCATATTTTTGTGAAAAAATTTAAAAATCTATTTTTAAAAGGCAATTAATGTAATTTTTCTTAGCTTAAAACTGGCTATTACAGCAACCCTATATCCAAGCCTTGATTTATTGCGCGCGGGGTTTCTTCTATCTCTGCTCTCCATCTCTGCAACGGGGAGAGGGGTGTTTTTATTACCTTCTTCAACGAAGGGTAGGATTTCCTCTGCCTGTTTGTTTTTGTGTTTTTGTTTATTGGGAATGGATTCATGCGTACTATGCTAGAAAGATAGCTCAAAAATGGGCTAACCGAGGAACTAATAGTAAAAGAAAGTGTGATGGTTGTGTGTGATTCTTATAGCAGGGCCGGACTGGCTAGCAGTTGACCCCGGTGGTGGGAAAACTTCATGTTGGCCCCCTTTTTAAACGCTTTTATTCTACTTGCTTTTGGCGGCGTTTTACGGGTGGAATTTTAAAACTCGATTTTTGGGCACTTCCCGATATGTTATTTCTCTTATTCTTATACGAATTTTTGTGTCGAAAGGCAGTGGCGGATGAAGGATTTGTGTTTTTTTTTGGGGGGGGGCTAAAAATGTTCCCAAATTAAACTGAATCTTATATTCTTATCAATGATCATAATATAAAGAAGGTTATTAATGTCGTATTGTAATTGTAATTACTTAAAGGGGGGTCTGGGGGTCCTCCCCCAGAAAGTTTTTGGTAATTAAGATTTAAAACGCAGGTTTTAAACTCATTTTGGTACATCTAACCCGAATTTCGAGCTTAATACCTTTTTTACGAATTTATTACATTTCTTTAGCAAGAGGAATTTTTGCATTTGACGAACGTATTATAAAAACTAGTAAATATTGCAGGCCCAAGTGTCAAAGGGGGTGTGGGGGTCTTTCCCCAGAAAATTTCTGGTAGGTGGACGACAGTAGTTTATTTTATCTCCGGAGGTCGCTAAGCCATCTTCTTCGGAACCTTGGGCAGAGGTACACCTGTGTGATAAGATGGCCATTTCACGGTGGAGAATGGATGAATTGGCCCCATGCATAGCCGGTATGCATATCGGGGTACGCATTGTTAGCTCTGGAGGATTTTTTTTGAGGATTTGGAAAAAGCGAGTTTCTTGGTATTGCTCATTTTGGATTTGTTGAAGATCTAATTTTTCTGAACTACTCTTAAAAATAAGATGAAGTTAATGATTTGGCCCCTGTCTACATGG
Source organism: Tetragnatha versicolor (assembly GCA_024610705.1). Taxonomy (NCBI): domain Eukaryota; kingdom Metazoa; phylum Arthropoda; class Arachnida; order Araneae; family Tetragnathidae; genus Tetragnatha; species Tetragnatha versicolor. Next base: position 52,527,489 of record JANDEH010000007.1, read on the forward strand.
CTTTCCCCAGGTAGCCAGTCCGGGCCTGTCTTATAGTATATTTTTCGTAAAATACAGTTCTTCATAAATGCATCAAAATAATAAAGGTTGAATTCTTCAAGATTATTTCACTTTCAAAAAAGATTTTCAAAATGTTTTTATCTTTTAAATTGTGATAGAACAGTTTGTGAATTTTTGTCTTTATAGAATACATTTGATTTCTGTTTTACATGTGTTCTTAATTGAAAAATATGGAAATAAAGATCTTAATCTTTTTGAGTGCGCTGAATCCGAAAATGACCTCCATTTTTTCCTCGGGCGTCACGTTTTTTTTTTTTTACAATTCCGGTTTTTATAATTCCTTAGCTGATATGCCCGGCCTTGCACGGGTGGAATTATAGCTTTCTTGTTAAAATTTTCAATACATTTTATTCCACCTTATTTTACCGGAGGAAAGGTATTAAAATCCATCCACTTGTCAAGCATTAATATTTTTGAATGATTTTTACATTTAACCGCATGATCCCCATAAAAAATAACAGACAAATTGAAAAAATATATCCCAAAATTAAATTATAACAATTCCAAGTCGTTCAGAAGAAACCCTATTTACCGGATAAATAAATACAGAATGCATGAAAATAATAATGACAGTCTTTTAAGATTCCTTATTATACAAGTGTTCAGGTGATCACCCTCCCTCCCCTGTGAGAAATAAACATTTCCTACCTTTCCCCTAATGATGATTTTCTTGGAAAATTTCCCTTCCCTGTGGTCTTCCGAAATGACCACCCATAATGGAGAATATTATTCTGGTAGGTTACGATACCCCCCTAGGCCAACACCCTAGACGCCGTTATAGGAGACGCAGACCGACGGTGTCATGAAAGACTTCCAACGTGGACTCAAAAAATGTGGACTAATTATAGTCAATGTTTGTTAAAGTCAAAATTTTCTAAATTGCATAAAAGTAATTTAATTTTTTATTTTATAAATTTTATAAAAGTGCTTTTACCTCGGAATGGAAAATTGGTGATCGAAACATTAGTCACTAAGTCAATTGTTATTTAACTTCTATATTTGTTTACTAGCGGATATGCCCGGCCTTGCACGGGTGGAGTGTATATATTTTTTTAAAATTAAATTTTTTTAAATATATTTATAATTTTTAAATCAGCAATTACCAATCATCCCGGTATCCCAGACGTCTTTTTCCTATCCCGGTGTTCCCGGTAAATTTCCTATCCCGATGTTCCCGGTAATTTTCCTATCCCGATGTTCCCGGTACTTTTCCTATCCCGATGTTCCCGATAATTTTCCTATCCCGCTGATCGAGGTAATTTTTATGTCCCGGTAATCCCGGTACTTTTTTTTCCTTTCCCGATGTTCCCGGTAATTTTCCTATCCCGATGTTCCCGGTACTTTTCCTATCCCGATGTTCCCGGTACTTTTCCTATCTCGATGTTCCCGATAATTTTCCTATCCCGCTGATCGAGGTAATTTTTATGTCCCGGTAATCCCGGTACTTTTTTTTTCCTATCCCGATGTTCCCGGTAATTTTCCTTTTCCCGGTGTTCTCGGCAATGTTTCCTAGTAAATTAATGAGTCTAGTGAACAAAAATAACAAATTTGAAACAATAATAAAAGATCTAGTAAATTGAAAAGTCTAGTGAACCGCTTCATTTGAAACAATGTTTTATTTTCAAGTCGTTTTCCATGAAGAAAATTTACACTTTTCCATAAATATTTAAATTTTAAAGGAAAACATCTTAAAATAGGGGAAACTAACGTTTCAAAATTAATTATTTGAATTTATTTTGGTGTTTTTACAACTGTTATAATTTTTAAATGGACAATTATAGAGTTTTTCCTGTTAAAATATTTGATATTTGAAGGTTTTCATCTCGTTAACAATAGTGAGTCGAGCAGATCTACTCTAGTAGAGAAATGGAGAAATAAGCGTTTTCGGCTATAAATTCGTTAATTTCTGGTAATTATTCGATTTTCGAGCTTTGAAAACTATCCCAAGTTACTCCCCGACTCGGAATACGTCTATACGTCGAGTTTGGTTTCGGTCCGTGGCCTATTTCAAGAGATTACCCTGGACATACATACATACATACACACATCGCCCGTTAGCCTTTTATTTATACAGAGACTAGCTGATATGCCCGGCCTTGCACGGGTGGAGTGTATAAATTTTTTTATATTAAGTTTTCTCAAAATATATTTATAATTTTTAAAGCAGCAATTACGAATCATCCCGGTATCCCAGATACCTTTTTCCTATCCCGGTGTTACCGGTAATTTTTCCTATCCCGGTGTTCCCGGTAATTTTTCCTATCCCGGTGTTCCCGGTAATTTTTTCCTGTCCCGGTGTTCTCGGTAATTTTTCCTATCCCGGTGTCTTTTTTCATCTTAATAAAGTAACGGTAATTTTTCTTATCCCAGTGTTCCCGGTAATTTTTTCCTATCCCGGTGTTCTCGGTAATTTTTCCTATCCCGGTGTCTTTTTTCATCTTAATAAAGTAACAAATTTGAAACTATAATAAAAAGTCTAGTAAATTAATAAGTCTAGTGATAGTCTAGCGGATATGCCCGGCCTTGCACGGGTGGAGTGTATAATTTTTTTAAATTAAATTTTCTCAAAATATATTTATAATTTTTAAATCAGCAATTACCAATCATCCCGGTATCCCAGACGCCTTTTTCCTATCCCGGTGTTCCCGGTAATTTTTCATATCTCGATGTTCCCGGTTATTTTCCTATCCCGATCTTCCCGATAATTTTCCTATCCCGATGTTCCCGATAATTTTCCTATCCCGCTGATCGAGGTAATTTTTATGTCCCGGTAATCCCGGTAATTTTTTTTCCTATCCCGATGTTCCCGGTAATTTTCCTTTTCCCGGTGTTCTCGGCAATGTTTCCTAGTAAATTAATGAGTCTAGTGAACAAAAATAACAAATTTGAAACAATAATAAAAGATCTAGTATATTGAAAAGTCTAGTGAACCGCTTCATTGGAAACAATGTTTTAATTTCAAGTCTTTTTCCATGTAAAAAATTTACACTTTTCCATTAATATTTCTATTTTTAAAGAAAATATCTTAAAATAGGGGAAACTAACGTTTCAAAATTAATTATTTGAATTTATTTTGGTGTTTTTACAACAGATATAGTTTTTAAATGGACAATTATCGAGTTTTTCCTGTTAAAATATTAAATGTTTGAAGGTTTTCATCTAGTTAACAATAGTGTGTCGAGCAGATCTACTCTAGTAGAGAAATGGAGAAATAAGCGTTTTCGGCTATAAATTCGCTAATTACTCGTAATTATTCGATTTTAAAGCTTTGAAAACTATCTTAAGTTACTCCCCGACTCGGAATACGTCTATACGTCGAGTTTGGTTTCGGTCCGTGGCCTATTTCAAGAGATTACCCCGGACATACATACACACATACACACATCGCCCGTTAGCCTTTTATTTATACAGAGACTAGCTGATATGCCCGGCCTTGCACGGGTGGAGTGTATAAATTTTTTAAATTAAATTTTCTCAAAATATATTTATAATTTTTAAATCAGCAATTACCAATCATCCCGGTATCCCAGACGCCTTTTTCCTATCCCGGTGTTCCCGGTAATTTTTCATATCCCGATGTTCCCGGTTATTTTCCTTATCCCGATGTTCCCGATCATTTTCCTTATCCCGATATTCCCGATAATTTTCCTATCCCGATGTTCCCGATAATTTTCCTATCACGATGTTCCCGATAATTTTCCTATCCCGATGTTCCCGGTAATTTTTCATATCCCGATGTTCCCGGTAATTTTTCATATCCCGATGTTCCCGGTTATTTTCCTTATCCCGATGTTCCCGATCATTTTCCTTATCCCGATGTTCCCTATAATTTTCCTATCCCGATGTTCCCGATAATTTTCCTATCCCGATGTTCCCGATAATTTTCCTATCCCGCTGATCGAGGTAATTTTTATGTCCCGGTAATCCCGGTACTTTTTTTCCTATCCCGATGTTCCCGGTAATTTTCCTTTTCCCGGTGTTCTCGGCAATGTTTCCTAGTAAATTAATGAGTCTAGTGAACAAAAATAACAAATTTGAAACAATAATAAAAGATCTAGTAAATTGAAAAGTCTAGTGAACCGCTTCATTTGAAACAATGTTTTATTTTCAAGTCGTTTTCCATGAAAAAAAATTTTCACTTTTCCATAAATATTTAAATTTTAAAGGAAAAAAATCTTGAAATAAAGGAAAGTAACGTTTGAAAATAAATTATTTGAATTTATTTTAGCGTTTTCACAACTTATATCCTTTTTAAATGGACAATTATCGAGTTTTTCCTGTTAAAATATTTGATATATTTGAAGGTTTTAATCTCGTTAACAATAGTGAGTCGAGCAGATCTGCTCTAGTGGAGAAATGGAGAAATAAGCGTTTCGGGCTATAAATTCGTTAATTACTCGTAATTATTTGATTTTAGAGCTTTGAAAACTATCTTAAGTTACTCCCCGACTCGGAATACGTTTATACTTCGAGTTTGGTTTCGGCCCGTGGCCTATTTCAAGAGATTACCCCGGACATACATACACACATACACACATCGCCCGTTAGCCTTTTATTTATACAGAGATAACAAAACATACAGCGGGAAAATAAATATTCCTGTTAAAAATTAATCCAAGAATAAAAATAAGGATAACACTTTCATCAAATTTAAATTTTTCTTAAATTACTTTTTAATTATTTGATAAATGTAATTTATTCTTAAAGGTTAAAAAGCGGGGAACTGGGAAGGTTTTTAAAATATGTTCTATGAATGGTTCTTGAAAAATTATAATTACAAACAGCGGTGAAATTTAGAGAATTTATACATTAGCCATAGATGAGGAGGAATTGTCAAGTTATAATTTATAACAAAAGAAGACCCTGTTTATTTCAAGCTAGACCCGGACATCGCCCTGGTTTCAGTTTTTTAATAACTGGCGTGTTGCAGAGGGGCTTCGCCAGTTCAAATGTGTGAGGAAAAACTTGTCTACAGAGGAGATATTTTCGTAATGTGTAAGCACACATCTCTGTTGCTGTTGTGCTGAGTCATGTGAACGAACGAGATGTTCAGGACAGATAAGTCCCTGTTTGTAAATTTATTTTGTCTTTTCTTTTACAAAGCATGTTCAATTTTGAAAAGATAATTTTTCTTTTCTACCTGATTCTGATTTCTGATCTTACTTTTAAAAAGATATAGAACAATATGGCCTGAATATTTTCAGATTTACTGCTCCAGCAATCAGAGAGATCCTACCTTTTTATCTTTTTGAAAGCTAATCCACTTCTTACAATCACAATCTGAGGATTCACCAAAAATATTTTACTGAATTACGTAAATTTTACTCGGATGTTCACCTTGCAATTGTTTAACTTTTCTCTTATTTTATCTTTATTATATTTATTCCAATTTATATTTATTCCAGAAGTTAATTGCTCATTTGATAATTTTTATGAGTTTCCTATTTTCTCTTTGACCCTTGGATAACTCATACATAAATATTGATTTTTTTTCTTTTGTGTCTCCTCTTATTTTAAAATTTTATTTCTTAGTGTTTTATGAAAAATATTTTGTGTATACTAAATAAAGGTTTTTGTTTACTTGATACTAAGAAATACGAAACAGATGTTCTTCATTTTTTTATAATTTTTGAAGTTTCTCATTTATATAAGTTAACATCATATGTTTATCCCATGCGCCTCAAAAAAAGATCTTTCTAAACTTAAAATTTTGATAAAAATGCCCACATTGGAATTTGGCAAAAGTGACGATGCGATATTTTAATCCTTATTCCACTGTGTCCATTTTCGTCGCCTAATTACCTGTTAAAGTTTCACCCAATGCATTTATTTAGCCTCTGGTCGTTTGGATAAAATGTCAAATTTAGAGGATTTTTGAAGTTTATTGGCATTTTTGACATAATGGCGATATTAAAAGCAAGAGGTTTACACATCCAAGTACCACTTTCACTAAGTCAGATACTACCAAATATGATGAGAATAATTTGTTGAGGGTTATTGTAGGGGGTATCGGTATATTCTAAATAGCACTCATTTTTTGCCACTAAACCGAAGAGGCTAAGGTAATTTTTGGTAGCTATTATAAAGTATTTTATAACTTTTTTCGCGTAGTTTTTAGAAGTATGTTATCCTGCTACCTATTCAAGGTCAAAATAGGCGAAGGGTCGGTTGAAAAAACGAATGGACATTCAGCACGCGTAGTGGCTTTAGTACTAAAACGCAAATATTTCGATTACGCGTTATACAAAAACGAGACATGATAAAGAAAACCTAAGCGCAGATTTAAAATCAGCATCAAAATTACTACAAAACCTACATAAACTCGTTTCTGAGGATTTTTCAGTGTTGACATGTGTTAATTATTTACATGAAAATACTTTTTAATTATATATAGCGTTAGTGTGGTTGTAAAATGCCAAAAACAACATTGTTTTGAGTTCCAGAAATACCTGACTGGTGAGGTCATATTGTAAATTTGTCCTACTAATTTATGTTGGAAAATAACCAATAAACAAAGTAAGGTTTTTAAAAGTTGACACCCTGTATTTATATGGCCTAAAAAATCTCAATCCAAATTAGAGTAAGTTGAATAGTCAATTAATTACGAGTATAATAATCGTTAAAAGTACGAACGGATATATTATTTGGAATTGTTTTTTTAATGAAAGTTACAACTCTACTCATTTTTTACGATGAACTTATCAAACAAGGGACGGAATAAGCGTGTGTGGAATCATGGAAATACCAGCCAGGAAAGCAGAAGCCGTTTTCCTCCCTGCGTTCGGTCAGTGGGGGGGAAGAATCGTCAGGGGGTGATGGTGTTGTGTTTCAAACCTGTCTCGCCTCACACTGGGGTATGAAATGGGGGTCGTAAGCAGTGGAATTCATAGTCCAATCGGTACAACCCGAAGTTTAGCAAAATATCACATTTATTGTAGTCGAAGGTGCAACTTCGTTGTGTATATTTCGATGATGCTATGAAACTTGATACATTTGTTCCGGGGATCTATTGAAAAACTTCCACAATATTTTAAAAATTTTAACTTCCCCAAGAACCCAAATTTGATGTCGATAAGCAAGCAGTGATTTTTAGGAAAAGCGTCACCGTCCAATAGTCATCAACGAAGAGTTATGTCCGAAAAATTCAAGTACTATTCATATTTTTAAAAGTTGAAAAATGATTTTTTTTTATTTTAATACTTTCTTTTGTAGAAATTGTTCAGTTGTTTAGTAAATGACCGTTTTTAAACGAAATTCAGTGTTTCACGCCGTGCGTGATCCATAGAGCCTCAGAGAAAGGGTGTTTTTTTTAAAACGCATACCATACGCAATCACCACACACTTTGGCAATCTGCCGATCTTCGGGATCGCATCTTAAATTTCTGTATAATTTAAAGCCCCCTTTCACCTTTTTATAAAATTTCAATTTTAAATTTTTTTTTAAAAAAAGTACAGTAGAGCCCCGATTATCCGCGGAATTGGATGGCAAGGGTACCGCGGATAGTGAAAATCGCGGATAACCCGAAAAAGGACAAAAATGAGGTAAAAACACAAAAAAATATTTCAGCATAAAAACTAAGTTTTATTTTACAAAAAACATGATCTGTAAAACTTTTAAAATATGTACAGTACAGCAGAAACCTTTGCTCTGCGTCTAATCTCATCTCTAATCTCATCTAAAATTTGCTCTCATCTTAAAAAAAGTTTTTTCGTGGCACTCGCGGATAATCCGCACCGCGGATCATCAGGGTTCTACTGTATATAAATTTAAGAAACTGTATAAATTTGAAGGCGTGCTATACGAATAGGAGGTAAAAAGGATTGGGGATAAATTTATTACTTTAAAAAATTAAATTAAATACCGTAAAATTGTAGTTTTAAAATTTAAAGTCCCTGATCGTGTCCTTAGTATTTTTCAAATAACGACTGATATGTATCGTGATGTGATGGATTATAATATTTATAGTTTTTAACAGTTACCATATTTGGTTTGAATCAAACCAAGAACACCACAAAAATATAGCTATCATAGAGATTTTAAAAATTTTAACTTCCCTAAGAACCCAGATTTGATGTCGATTATTTAGTTTTCCAATGGTTTTGACGCCTTTTCCACTGAGGATGTCTTCCGATCTTTCTGAGATATGAAAACATAACTCTTCCGGCCTAGGAAGGTTTCCCGGAGATCGTCCTCGCGTCAACCCAATCCCCGTGAACATGGTAAGAAAAAAAAACAACTCGTAAAATGAGTAAAAATATATATATTTTTAAAAGAATAATAAAAAACCATTTGAATTTTATATGAAACTGGGCTAGAATTTTCCAACGATTCCAAATCCGTTAGAATTATTTCAATATCTTTATTAGTTCAAAATTTGCGATTTGTGAACCCGTATGGTCTAGTACTCCAAAGAGGAGATAAGATCTTGATACCGCTCTTGTAGGGCCACCTGCGATGCCCCTCTTTCTTGGAATTCTTGCGCTCTTCTCTCCACTCAATGGCGATAGAATTTATCGCCAACCTTCAAAATCAGACCGGTAATGACCAGGACCGCGGGAGAAATTTTTTGCCAAGGATAAATGCCCTCGCCATGGGAACCCAGGGCGCGCTATTTTGACAGCTTGTCGGGGCGCCATCTGTATTACAAATTATCGTGACTCGGAGTTGGCTTTTTAAGGAAGAGTACTCTTAAGACTTGTAGATGGATTTAAGGAGAATGTTAACCAGATGTGTGGTAGTTCGCGTAATATATTAGCTGCTGAGAATGGCAGTGGTGTAAGTTAATCGTACTTGGGAGATTTTTAGTTATTGTGTCTGTGTGGTCTTCTTATGAAGAAGTAGCATTTGGGGGGGCACTCTTACTTACTGATAAATGCATTTTCCCTCATCCCTATTTTGGTTTTCTTGCTCAATAGTTCATTTCTGTCAACGTCATAGGTCTATATCGGGAATATTAACAGTTTCGCATCTTTCTTTGGTATAAAATCAGTTGTCCAAAAATTAGTCCTAGACCAGGGGTCTCGAAACTGCAGCCTTCAGATCTAATCCGGTCTATGGACTTCCACCCCATAGTATTACCCCAAAAGATATAAAATTTTTCTCCCAATGATTCGACTCTCGAATCAGAATGCTTAGGAACGTTTGTCTTGGTATTCTAGATCGCCCTTTTATGTGTTAATTCCTGCAGAAAATATCTTCCATAGTATATAGTTTTTAAATAACTAAAAAAAAATTTTTTTTCGGCACTTTTATGTCGAGAGAAATGATCTGCTGTCTAAATCAGGGTTTCCAATTATATTCTGTTACGCTACCGTTATCCGGGCTAATCTCAGAGTCAAAGAAAGTGAAGTCATTTTGAGCTGTCTGTGATTCGTCCATCAGTCTTGCCGGATTGCCCCCACGAAACAAGTGGAAACGATGCCTTACATCCATGGCAGATATCTTCGCTTTTTTATTTGTGGGACTATCCCCACTTCTATCGAAGTGGGGACTTATTTCATTTCAATCTTTCCCGTTTTTCTCGCGTTTCTGTCCCACTCACGACGATTGGGATTATTTTTATACGCTGCGTCACTTTTCCAAAAATAAAGCCGGAGAGACCGAGCGAATGAGAAAAAAAATCTTGTTCGTGATCCTCTAAACTTGATTGTTCGTTAGAGCGTGAGCCAAAGGAGCTGCCATAAATCATTCATGATGTTGGAACGGTATAAGAAGGTAGAAAGCGATTTCCTTCGTTTCACTTACCTGCACGAGGGATTTTAATGTTTGATGCGGCACAAGACAGGTGAACTTGGGGGTTTCCTGCATCCACGATCCGCACGTGGTGTTGGGGGAATAATATTTCTCTTTTTCCTCAAGGATGCGAGATTTTCTCTTTTTCTTCTTTCTTGTACACCACTCGAAAAATATTTTGGGAGGTGTTCATAAAATGTCTATGTAGCAGTCTCTTTGTGCATTGCAGACTTCCAAGCTCATTTTATAAAGTTGTAAAACAAGGATTCCCAAACTTTTACAGGTCGCGACATCCTTTGAAGAACTAGAATTTTCTCACGGTACTCCAGTCATTAATATCTATCGGACGTATTTTTTCTTTATTTTACATAGTCAAGTCATATTAGAGACACTTTTTCAGCCCGGTACCGAAAGCTGCTAGTTAATGCTCTCTTTCTTAACTGCTTAATCTTAGTTTTTCCGAAGGTTACATTTACTAAAGTAGTATATTTAGTTAGTTAATTGTAAGTCTTAATTTTAAAATTATTTCTATTTATTGGAAAATACAGCTAGCTGTAAGGAAATTAGACGTAGTAAAACAAATTTGATAATGTCTTGGACTGTTTGGACTTGGTATTTGTGTTTTAGTGTTTTGTGGTAAAAAAACCCTTCTACATAACTTTTGCATAATGTATTGTGAAACCAAAATATAAATATAGTTTGTATGACTTCTGGAAAACATAACTAGGGTGCATAGTGTGAAATTCAAATTTCTTATTCAGTAAATTGTTGAAAAATATCCAGAAGTTGCTAAGTTTTTTTTATAACTGGATCTAAATACTCAAGGCCCATACTTATCTTCTTAATCTCATCTTACTGTGGATTTGAATGTTGGATCTTAGCATGATAATTAATGAAAACGGTAAGTAAGCATGTTTAATATTGGTCTAACGTAAGAGCTGGATGCAAATTTTGGGAATGATAAGGTGCACGAGATATTTCACCTGGAACAGATTCGATTGATGATGGGAAAACTTATGTCACCAACGCCAGAAGTCGGAGTGGAAGCTTTCAGTGTGAAAGGGGGGGTCGAACATGCAAACAGCGCGCGGTCCCTTGCGACAGAGATTTTGAGGAAATCGGTTGAAAATTTGCACAGTTTAAGGAGAGTGTGAATAAAAGATAATGTAGCATTCTCAAAAGTATAAGTTGTGTTTTGAGGGTCGTAGAGAACTAAACGAATTTTCGAATGTTTATATGAATGATCTGTACGGCCGACGAGGTGCAAGGGTGGACATAGGCTTAATGTATTGAAGAATGTTAGTAAAAGTTAGGGTAACACTCCCAGAAGACTAAGTGGAAGACAAAGGGTGGCCAGAAGTCACCAAAGGTGCAGAAAAATCTTAAAACCCGAATCATTCGGAAACTTCTGGCTGTTTGCATATGTATAGCTGACATATAGAACAAACTATATGCAAACAGCCAGAAGTCTAAGTGGAAGCGTTCGGGAGATATTCAGGCGCGAAGTAAAAGACTGAATAAAAGCAATTCTCTTGCAACAATGACTAATAATAGGCTAATAAATATAAAGTCATTGTTAGCGTGGTTTTTAGCTTATTATTAGTCATTGTTGCAAGAGAAAAGTTATATGTTATAAGTCATTTGTAATATATAAACATTGGAAAATTCGTTAGTTTCCTACAACCCTTAAAACACAACTTATACTGTTGAGAATGCTACATTATCTTTTATTCACACTCTCCTAAAACTGTGCAAATTTTCAACCAATTTCTGCAAAATTTCTGTCGCAAGAGACCGCGCGCTTTTATTCGGTTTTGTACTTCGTGCCTGAATATCTCCCGAACGCTTCCACTTAGACTTCTGGCTGTTTGCATATAGTTTGTTCTATATATCAGCTATACATATGCAAACAGCCAGAAGTTTCCGAATGATTCGGGTTTTAAGATTTTTCTGCACCTTTGGTGACTTCTGGCCACCCTTTGTCTTCCACTTAGTCTTCTGGGAGTGTTACCCTAACTTTTACTGTCTTCTGGGAGTGTTACCCTAACTTTTACTAACATTCTTCAATACATTAAGCCTATGCCCACCCTTGCACCTCGTCGGCCGTACAGATCATTCATATAAACATTCGAAAATTCGTTTAGTTCTCTACGACCCTTAAAACACAACTTATACTTTTGAGAATGCTACATTATCTTTTATTCACACTCTCCTTAAACTGTGCAAATTTTCAACCGATTTCCTCAAAATCTCTGTCGCAAGGGACCGCGCGCTGTTTGCATGTTCGACCCCCCCTTTCACACTGAAAGCTTCCACTCCGCCTTCTGGCGTTGGTGACATAAGTTTTCCCATCATCAATCGAATCTGTTCCAGGTGAAATATCTCGTGCACCTTATCATTCCCAAAATTTGCATCCAGCTCTCAGGCTATATAGGCATGTTTAACTCTAAACATGTTTATACTTACCGTTTTCATTAATTATTATGCTAAGAAGATCCAACATTCAAATCCTAATAAGACTGTCTCTGCATTTTGGGTGGTAAATTAAACTGTTGAAGTGCGGCACTATTTCAAAGGAGCGCTAACGAGCACATTTGGGAAACAACTTGCAGAAAAAAACTCAGGGATGAAAACAAACTCTGTTACTAAAAATTATTTAAGATTCTATTTTTACCTGGTGTGGATGCGGACTTACAAGATCTGTGCCAGTTGCTTTTAATGCAAATAAAAAAAGTGAAATGACTCGTGTGTTAAGATCTGGCTTGCAGCATAGCACCTGTCTATCTTCACGTAAGATGTTATGACTACCTTTAAGTAATTGCAGATTTTTTCGTCGCCCCAGGTTTATTATGTGATGTAGGATTTCCAGTTTTCTCTCCATTTTTTTCCATGTTGACCCTCATTTGTGGTCAAGCTTTGCGCTAAAATACCTGCCAATGTATATGACCCCTTTTATATTAATTAATGAGCTAAAAACCTAATTTAAATAAAAATTTTCTTAATTAAAATTGTGGGTTTCGTAGGAAACGAAATAATATATTATTTCTGAATCCCCAAACCTGGGTTATAGCTTGAAAATGTTAGTTTTGTTTAAGGCTGATATATATCATGATATTTATTGGATAAAAATCGTTCAACCCTGAGGAAGTTAAAATTATTTAAAAATTTTCATGCCTTTAAAAGCGACTTCAATACTGAGATAATGTGTTATTTTTTGACAACACAAGCAACCTGTTATTTAATCTTAAAAATATCTCTACTGGTTTTTCGTAGAAGAAACGCTTGCTTTATTTTTTACTCACTTCTTGAAAACTTCTTTTTGCTTTTACTGTTAAAGAAAGCGATGTGTGAGAACATAAACCCGTTTTCCATGTTCTTGTAAAAGAATCATTATTTTAATTGCCTTTCTTAGCTCAATATTAGTTCGGGTTTTCTCACATCCATTTCTCATTCAACATTCTATTTTCCTCAAGCCATTTCGTTTTTTCTGTGTTTAACCAAACAATAGGTACATCGAACTCTGACTTGGTTTTAGTTCCTCAAGATTCCTCCTTGAACTCTGAAAGAAACCTTAAAGAGTGCCGCTTTATTTGTATTGCATTTATTAGTTCCACATGTGGAAATCAAAATGGCTGTTGGGAAGTAGAGAAGTAGACGATACTATATAAACCATGGGTGCAGGTGTTTAAAAAATGTTTTTTCTAACTTGAAAACTGACAATCTCGAAAATATAACAGATATTGTGTAAATTTTGGTTAATATGGTTTCACTGCCCATTCGTTTTATTTTTTAAGAAGGTTAATATTTTAGTTATTTATAATTTTAAAAATATGCTTTTGAATTTTCGACGCTCCCCACACATCCGGAATATAGGTGATAACTTTTAAACGCCCCCCCTGTGCAGTATTCAATCACAAATGCTTTCTTTCTTTACTAGTTGGTATCCTTCCTAAAAATGTATTTGATTCACTTACGTACTTGAAATATGAATATTAGTTTGTTGCTCAAAAGTATCGGTTTTGCCTATTGTAAGCCTATCATTCTGTTTTGCTTCTAAATCCAATACTTATCGATGCAGAAAACCTTCAATTTCCTTTAAAATTATAAATGAGCCACAAAGGTTAAAGAATTTAATCAAATTACTATAAAACTATTAACAGATTTTTACAGCAAAAGCAACAGGATAGTCCAGTCCATTAATTTTCATAAAACGAAATTGAAGAGTGCAATATCTTCTAGCTTGATTATCACGTTATTGCCACTTTGGTAGGTAACGTGTTATCAAAAAACAGGAACTCATCACAGCTTTCCAAGGTCTTAACGGAATGGGGAAACTCTTGATTGATTTGAGACCCCTCCATTAAATCGAAGCAAATCCCTTCAGGGGGTAAAATCTTTTCTGAGGGCTTATCACTCGCCCCTCATACCCGAAATTGTTTTAGGAGTCTGATGGTAATCAAAGGTATTTCCGTTTCTCCAATTGCTGCGTGAAAAGACATCTCTTTCTTGAAAATACCTTCAAGAATGTGTCTGACGTCTGGTCCTGGTGTTTGTGTATCCTGCCTGACTCAGCAGCTTTGGGGGGGGATGTGCAACTTCCACTTGACCGGTAGGGTAGTCACCCTGCGAAGATCTTGATCTTTTTTTGAGGGGTGGAATAGACTTGTAGAAGCCGGTGGCGTGGAGGGGTTGAAACAAGAGCCTCGGCGTCTCGCTCGTGCAGTGCTTTCTTGGCTCCGTCTGGGTTGTTAGTGTCGTTTCAAAAACTAGTTGTGTGAACACTTGGGTTATAACTCTTTTGCTTTGCTGAAATAACTTGAGGTGGAATCTTTGTTTGCTTTTGAAAGGATAAGCAGTTTAAATTGAAGTAAGTTTGTTTTATTTGCTTTTACCCATTCATTCTACCTTTCTTTGACTTCACGTGCTCATAAATTAAGGATTGAGGCTTTGTGGAAGTTGTTTTTGTGGTGCAGCTTTCTCTTAAATTTCAGAAATTTATCCTTGAAATATGGGTTCAGGGGCCAGTGGTGCGGCTCCGGGGGGGGACCAATTAGACTGATGCTCCCCCAAAGGATGGTCGGTTAGCAAAGAGCACTTTATAATTAGGATTTATTATTGATTATAGGTATATCATACATTTCGTTAAAATATTCGCATTAATTAAAAACCAATATTCAGTAATTAATTTGTGAGCGAATTTATATACAGATGTTAAACTATTAATCATCAATACTTCTTTTGTCTATTCTATTTCCTAAATTTTAATATTTAAAAAGTTACTGTATTTCTTTTTTTTAAATTTAGCTGACCCAGTCAGTTATGTCTAGGGATTTTTTTCTCGATTCGTAACTCATGTCATTTCTCTTCGTGCCGCACTTGCCCTGCATGGAGGAAGAGGGGATGCGATCGTTCCAGCGAATCGTCATAAAAATGGACCCATTCGAGTCTGTTATGACTCCGACGCAAGAATGATTCACAACATTCGGGAAAGTTCAATGATCAGTGTCTCACTCCACCGATCCGTTATTAGATGCCGGGCGTAGTTAAGTTTCTTCCATGCCTCTCTTGCTTCACGAACAGAAGAAACGTTTCTTTGCTGTTTGATGCGTGTGAGGAGCTCTATGGTGTGAGGCATTTGGGCGAGGTTCTTTTTCTTCGGTTATGTACGCCATTTATTAAATGAGGGTTGAGTGGATGTTCCCCTCGTTGTGTATAGTGGCGGACTTCGAGAGGTGGAGGTGAGTTTCTTCCCCGTTGCAGAATTGTTTTGAATAACGGGTACTCTTACCATCTATCACTTAAAATCCTTTATGATGACATAAAAGGCCATTCTTCCTATATTTATTCGGGACGCTCACGAATTCTCTAAAAGAATGCAAGTAGCAAAATTTCATCAGAAGCCAGAAAATTTCCTTAAAAAAGATATTTTTGTACTAGAAGTAGGTAGACCAATGCAGGGATGTTGCGGCTGCGCCAATTGCGCCAAACTGCGCCAAATCCTAATTCATGTGCTAAACTGCTACAAAAACCGTATTTTGAGCAAAATTGCGCCAAAACTGCGCCAATTTACGATTTTCTTAAAATCGAATTATCAAACTCTCCTCTCACGCGAAGAATGCCTTCATCCTTAGGAAAAAAAACTCAAATCGTCTATGGAATCTTTTCCACATTTCTACCACTTGAATTCAAAACCAAAACCGATGACGTCAGCTCAATTTGCTGTGTTAAGTCAGTTGAAAAGTCGAAAAATCGCGATTTTTCGCATAAGTTTCGTTTTTTTGCGAAGTGTTCCGTTCTTCCCCACGACTTTCGTGGATGGCCGCGGGTGCCGATTCCAGTTGGCTGCTTTTAGCGTCGTTGTGACGATGTAGAAAAAAAAACTTTAACCGTGGTCCAAAACCCACTAGTCCGGTGTTCCGGAAGTCGGGAAAAATATAAATTTTTTTCGGGGTTTTTTTTTGCGGGGTGTTCCGTTATTCCCTCTACTTTCGTGGACGGCCGCGGGTGCCGATTCAAGTTGGCTTCTTCTTGCGTCATTATTGTGATATAGAAAAAACAATTTTACCGTTGTAAGAAGGCCACAAGTCTGGTGTTCCGAAAATCGGGAAAATAGCGATTTTTCGCGACAGTTCCGTTTTTCCGCGACTGCTTTTCCTACGGACGTCTTCAACGGCGGTGCAGAAAAAACAACTTTACTTTGGTCAGAGCAGCCTGAGAAGTCTAATAAGATTATTTTTTCCAGTATTTTCCAAGTTCAAAATTTTTATTGAAAGGTCGCTTTATAGCAACTTAGATTATTATAGTGTTTATATCGGATTTAAGATTATTATCGGATTTTATTATTATATTATTACTTAAATAATTATTCTGTTAACTAATTTCCTTAATTTTTATTTCATTTTGACTTTTAAAGTGGTTTTAAAACCTGATTCAGGATAGGAATATAATTGGCATAGTGTGTGTTTGGAGCTGTGTAAAAAATTTCTCTTAAGTAAAAAAGTACTCCTTGAATTTTTTTAAACATTCCTTGAAAATTCCTGGAATACTCCTTGATTTTGATTTTTGAAAATTTGTATAAACCCTGCATTTGCCGTTTTTGTTATTAAAATTAAAAATTGTATTGAAAACTATTATCATTAACAATAACATTATTTTAAAAACATTAAAAATTAATTAAAAGTTTGTTCAGAATTACCAAACTTTTAATTTATGATAAAATCGCTTATCAGAGGTTTTTAAATCTGTTTTGTGAAGGTACTTTTTTCTCTTTTTTAAATTTATAAATGCTCCTATTTTTAAATGGTAAATTTTCTAAGGTACCTTTATTTAAAGGGTTGCAATTTTGCTAAGACAGATCTCTAGCTGTTCAAACCTGTTTTTTGCGTAATTCGTCTTATAAATTTTTAGTAGTTTACTTAATCATGCATTGTTTTAAGATTAATAGCTGGGATAAATTATCAGTATATTTTAGTAACAAGAACTATTAACCCTGCTATGGATTTTAATTTTGGTTGTTGCAAAAAATTGAATCTTCCTGTTCCTCCTTTAAAACAGATAAGTTGCTACAAAATTTAAAATCGGCTGCTACAAAAATGGTTTATTCTGCTAAAATTTTTTAATTAAGCTGCTACAAACTGCTTCAAATTTTTAATTTAGCTGCTACAAACTGCTACAACTTTTGAATTTAGCTGCTACAAACCGCTACAAATTTTAAATTTAGCTGCTACAAAAACTGCTACAAAATGATCAAAGTTGTGCAACATCCCTGCCAATGTTTTCGTGAAGTCCCAACCTAAAATCATTTTTTACTCTGTATTTTAGTCTTTATGTGTAATTTTATTCTTAGTGCTTATCTCTTAAATTTCTTGTTAACTTAAAATTCTGGAGCAAAAATACCTTCATCAATACTAAAAATTTTGCATAGTAGTATTCCAAATTTTTACTCTTCTATGTTGGCATCTATGTCAATGTCATGATCGAATTGAGAGGGGAAAGAATGTCATTTGCATCCAAGCCCAATTTAAATAGTACCGTGGTTATATTTATTTATGAGATGTAGAATAACTGCTAAAATACGATAACGTTTCTGCCCATGTGGGTGTCGCTCAGAATTAAGAATAAACATAATAAAATTAAGTCTTGAAGCGCGGTGGAAAATTATCTCGATACTATTTGCCGAGTTGCTCGCTCTTTTGTCATTTTTGTGTTCTTGTTATTTTTCCTCTTACAAGAAAAAGGTTACGATTTTAGTTTACTGAAGAGATAGAACTTCATTTCCACTCTCCTTTATCTTATTAAGGGAGTGCAATTTCAGGATGCTAGGAAAACATTTCAGAAAACTCTGTCCCCACCAAAGGGTAATATCAAACCACTCTCAAAAGCCCTTTCTGCCGACAATTTCCCCTCTGCCGGCACTATATTTAAATAGGGGTTCAACGGGTTCGGTCTATTCTGGTAGGGCAGCAAGCAGCCATTTCCTCTGACCTAGTGAGGAGCGGAGAAGAGAAGCCCGGCAAGGTTGTCTCCGCCGGCTGACGTCGTCCTCGGCCGACGTCACCCGCTTACGCAAATGCCTTCTCGCTCGCTGATGGATATGTGCAACTTGCATCCCTGTTTGCAGAAATATCTGAGGATTGTCTTCTTGGGCAGATCACCTGCTCTGTAGTATGGACGTCTGTGGAGGAATTTGGGTTTCGTTGGGTGAGAGAGGGACTTTATACTTTTTTTGGTGGGAGGGATCATTGGATATAAGACGTAATAAATGGGGAAAGTCGATGCAGCGTTTGTACGTGAGAAGTAACGTATAAAAATCGTTGCCAAAAATGCGAACGACCTTCTGTGAGAGTGATGTTAGTTTTATTGGTGTTTTAAAGTATTAAGCTCATAAAAAATTGAAGCTATGAAGAAAACTAATGTTGTATTGAAAGTTGTGGTATAGCAGTAATTAAAAAGACTGGAAAAGGGGAATATACATATGTTTTTTTTTGCTTTCAAAAAAAATTATATTAAAAGTGGTCTAAATTTTTTAAATGAAAATTTTTAGCAATGTTTACTTTAATTACTTCTTTTAATAAGTTTCAAAGTAAAAATATATGTCACTGTAGTATTCCATTTATTCTTTTAAAAATGTTTACGGACTGTAGTTACATAGATTTTCTCATTCAGATTAAGTTTTACTTTTTTCAGTTTGGCACTTATCCTGATCTCCTGTTTAACACAACCGAGTTGTATGTAACTCCAAAGCTTACCACCTGGATTACTTGCATATAAGATTTCTGTCAAACTGAAAAACGATTTGTTCAAGCTTATTCCAAATAGTCTGCTTAGCGAGTTACAAATTGCTTTGACTTAAATATAAACCTTCCCATTGGCTTGTTACCATATTCACCTGTTTGGCTCCATCACAGCATCTGTTGACTATTTAGTCAACAAATTAAGATCGCTCTCTACTTTTATTTAGCTCTGAGCAAATGACTCTCGCGCCCCCGTCTGAGCTACTCTTTCAAGAGATTGCTCTTGTTTGACATGGATAATCTGCTGATTCGCCTGTATTACTTGCTTACCCGCTAGTCTCCAAGCATCTTTGATATATCTCCCTTTGACAGAGCTCTTCCTTGTAACATTGAAGTGTCTCCTTTTTGCACCACAAATTAGTCGGCTGACGTCTGTTTGTCTCGTTTAGAAAGAGTAATGGTGTTTGGCCTCAACAATCTGCAGATTGGCTTGTTACCATATTCACCTGCTTGTTTCCATCATGCCTGTGAAGAGAGATTTACCTCTGAGGGCGAATACATTTGAAATACGTACTAAATTGTTCCCGTCTTTCTTCTGTGAAGGCGGCTGAAAACTGCGGAAACTTACCTTCCTCAGTGCAAGATTTCGCAGTTCTCAGCCGCATTCCAAAGACCAGCCTGTTGAGACAAAGACTGTTACCAGCTCTGTTACCATGTAACACCAAGATAATTTGGTATTAATTGAGGTAGTCTGTGGCCTATTATTTTTTAGTCTGATTTTGGTAAGATAGCGACAGTGAAATTGGTTGGATTGCGTGTTAAAGGTGAATACCATTAGTCAATTTTAATATCATTATTAACCATTTGTCATCTAACCAAAATCCAACTTGCTTAAAGTGATAGGATGCACTACATAACTACCGATAATTTTCAAATATCTTCAAATTGATTCTGAACTAAGTATAAAAATTACACCATTAAAATGACTTAATTTTAAGACACATTTTATGACTATGCGCGTTAGTCCTATCGAGTTCATTGAAGTTCTCAAGATTGGGAAGAAGTTTTTCATTTCTAAAACTGAGAGAGTTCCAGACGTGAATGTCAGACGCGACGGATATTGCTTTACCACTTCGGAAAATGTTAAATGGTTGTGAAATTATCGTTTCACGCATTACTCTGAAAACACTATTGCCTAAGGTGTTCATTGAAATTCTGTTGATTAATTTAATAGATTCCTAGACTGGCTTTGGTTGTCTCGTTAGAAGACAGAACTGAATCATTTGTGACAGTGACCCCTCCTATATTGACTGATGCATTATTGTTGGTGCTGGTTATTTTATAATTTTAGGCTAAGCGCGCACTAGAGACTTTTGTCACGGCGACAGAGACCAAATTATCACCCTGGCTATTGCAAGAAGCTAGAGCGCGCGCACAGGCGACGAGACTCTTGGCAGATTGCCAAGAGTCATCTCCATAGAGATTAGGGTGGTTTTTTTTAAACGAAAGTTCGAATTTTTTTCGGGGCACCCCCTCAAAAGGTGCCATTTGATATAAAACTAATATTCTGAGAGTTACAGCTCAAAAAAATAATATTTAGACCCCGCCCCCGAGCGTCAAAGTTTCAAAAAAACTCTAAATTTTGCACGTTTTTAGCTATAAAATCCAAACTAATGGTTGTAAAAATACAAAGTGGGTCTCATTTTGTAGATAATTTATTTAGCTTCAACTTTTATAATTGAAACTTATTTGTGAAGCTTACAGATCATAAGATACGAGGGGTTTCATTAACTCCCCACGTAATATCTATTTTTTAAGAAGTGCCATGAAATTTCTTTAAATTTATTAGCTACCGTAAAATGGTTCAATAACATACAAATAATAGTTTTAGACAACATAGGTACAAAATTTAATATATTAAAGAGCAATAAAAAATTTTTTCGTACATACCTGTTATTTTTTTCACAATCGTAAAACAATTCAAATAAAATATATAAAATATTTTTTCAACTATTTATTAAATGAATAAAATGTGTAAAAGTTGATAAACAAGCAAAAAAAATACAAATTAATATTATTTTTAGTTTTTCTAAAAAAAAAAATTATTTTCATCGCTTTGACAGTATTTTTCATAAGATCTCCCTGTTTTAGAAGTAGTTTTAAGAGCAGTATTCGACACGACCCTTATCTGAAGTTATATATAGACACTTAGTTTTACACAGTAGTTTTGAGAATAATTCGACGCGACCCTTATCTGAAGTTTTTAAATTTAAATTGAACTGATGTAAATAAAATAGTACAAAGTTCGAGTTGATGAGAAAGCAGTCAATTCAAAACTAGTTATCATTAAAAACATTGGAAGTTTCATTTCTATGCAGTAGGAAAAATTCAGAATATCTTCTAAGAAAGGAATCTTGCAAGTGCTTGGTATTTATAAGGCTTGATACATCAAACATCCCAAGGTACCATTGTATCATGCTAGATGTAGTAATGCAAAACTCCAATATTGCGTGAAAAATTTTTCTTTTTAAATACAATTGTATCTAGTGCTTAAAAAAGGTAGCTGTAATCAGAAGTATCTGTGGTATTCTACTGATATATCAAGGGGTTGGTAGGGGACCCGCCACCCCCCTTCCCCCCAAAAAATCAGACTAGGTGTCCAAAACAATCCTGCTACATGCTAGATGTAATACAAAAGCCCTCTGTTGTATGAAAATTCCAGTCAATATTTCAAATAGCTTTATCAGACCTTTAAAAGTAGAATAGAAATATTAAATCTTTTGAAAAAGTTCATTGTAAATGAAAATGAAGTGATAAAACTGTCGATTTCGTTGCTGAAAAGATAGTTAGACACTTAAATTAACTCTCACTATTATTATTCTACTTTCAGATAGTCTTCAGCTAGTTTTATAGTTCCTCCTCATAACACAAAAGCATGTTACCTTTAATTTATTTTTAAAGCTTTCTGAGAATTCAAAAGTCTCGGGGTTTAAGTACCACAAACTATTTAAAAAATAATAATGCTATTTTTGATATTTCTGCATTTTTTTCGTAACTAACTACAGTTTTTACAAATTTAAGTTCTTGATATGCAACTAATGTTGCATCTAGCTCAGAAAACCAAACTGTAATGAAGGTGTGTAGTAGAATACCACAGATACTTCTGATTACAGCTAAATTTTTTAAGGGCTTGATACAATTGTATTTAAAAAGGAGAATTTTCACGCAATATTGGACTTTTGCATTACATCTAGCATGATACAATGGTACCTAGGGATGGTTTGATATATCAAGCCTTATAAATACCAAGCACTTGCAATATTCCTTTCTTTGAAGATATATTGAATTTTTTCTAATGCATGGAAATGAAACTTCCAATGTTTTTAATGATAACTAGTTTTGAATTGACTTCTTTCTCATCAACTCGAACTTTGTACTATTTTATTTACATCAGTTCAATTTAAATTTAAAAACTTCAGATAAGGGTCGTGTCGAATTATTCTCAAAACTACTGTGTAAAACTAAGTGTCTATTATTACTCTCAAAACTACTTCTAAAATAGGTAGATCTTATGAAAAATACTATCAAAGCGATGAAAATAAAATTTCTATTTTTTAGAAAAACTAAAAATAATATTAATTTGTATTTTTTTTGCTTGTTTATCAACTTTTACACATTTATTCATTTAGTAAGTAGTTGAAAAAAATATTTTATATATTTTATTTGAATTGTTTTACGATTGTGAAAAAAATAACAGGTATGTACGAAAAAAAATTTTTTGCTCTTTAATATATTAAATTTTGTACCTATGTTGTCTAAAACTATTATTTGTATTTTATTGAACCATTTTAAGGTAGCTGATAAATTTAAAGAAATTTCCTGGCACTTCTTAAAAAATAGATATTGCGTTGGGAGTTAATGAAACCCCTCGTATCTTATGATCTGTAAGCTTCATAAATAAGTTTTAATTATAAAAGTTGAAGCTAAATAAATTATCTACAAAATGAGACCCACTTTGTATTTTTACAACCATTAGTTTGGATTTTATAGCTAAAAACGTGCAAAATTTAGAGTTTTTTTGAAACTTTGACGCTCGGGGGCGGGGTCTAAATATTATTTTTTTGAGCTGTAACTCTCAGAATATTAGTTTTATATCAAATGGCACCTTTTGAGGGGGTGCCCCGAAAAAAATTCGAACTTTCGTTTAAAAAAAACCACCCTAATAGAGATGCATTGCTCTCGAGTGACCTAGTGTTTATAGTCGCCGCGACAGAAGTCTCTAGTGCGCGCTTAGCCTTACCCTCTAAAATTTTTAATGTTGGGAGCAAATTTGACTGACTTTTGCCTTGATAAAACCGGCACAACTCGTAATAAGCGATTTTTTCTTTTCTTTCTTCGTCTTTTTGATAAAGTGGAGTCTTAAAGAGTCTATGGAGTTGGAGATCCTAGATATTCTTTTCATGTAAGCTTATAACGAATAAATAGTGTAAAGATATTCTTCAAGGATATTTCAAGGAAACATTTTTTAAATGGCAAACTAACTTTTTGAGGTAATGGTGGTTAGAATGTAGAATTTAAATTAGTTCTCCCATGAGGGGGATTCTCCCTTGGTTTGTGAGTATTAATATTGTATCAACATCTCTTTATTAATTTTCATTCAAAAACAATCTTGATTTAGGAATATAATTGCATTACCAATCTCATTTCTGTTTATTAATTTTCAATAAAAATCGGCATTTCCTTATTTTTATAGTGAACGCTCTTCTAATAATTTTCTATCAATATCCCCCTCTGCTTATGTTAGTGAGCTAATCAATATTGCTACTCTCTCCTCCATTAGCTTAAAAAAATCAATATCCCCTGTTATAGTTTAACTCTTCTCTCCAATAATTTTCAAAACCCCTCTTTTTTTAGAAAACACAATCCGAGGATTCCCCTCATCCCGGGTGGTCACTTGGCGCAATATATGATCGCACTGGATTCTTGCACCATAAAACCCCAACTAAACCAAACCCGTGGTCATTCAAATCAAACCCTTCCACTATTTCTCGTAGTTGAGAGGATATTCATTAATAATAATAATACAATTATGCAGCCTCAACCACTTAAAAGAATCATTTGTTGGAAAAAACTACGAACACCACCGACACAAGCCTTCGCTTGTCGCCGTGCCAGCTAAGCTACATTCGACGGCAAAACGGCATGTTCTCTCTCGGCTGTTTCCCAAACACCCGAACCGCCGCCGTGAGTCACCCGGTCCATTAAATCCGTCCCTGCGAAGCCTTATTTTGTTTCGATTTAACCCGGGGATGTCGTTTGGCTTGGCACTCGTTCCAACCGACGAGAAATAATAAAAAATACTTCAGAGAAAAAAACACTATCGAATGCGCTCTCAGCGTCCCTGTTTCTCTCTTCAGAATGTCCAACTTCAGCACTTTTTGAAGGGAACTCCTTAAAGACTGGGGATGCGTCATGTCGTGTTTATGGACGGCCGGAACGTTTTTAGCACTCCGTGTTTGTTGCCTCTTCAAATTCAACTGCGTTTTTATTTTGTCCCCGCTCGCTGCTTTTGACGACCGTAATCCGCCGTGGTGAAAAGTAGATCCTTTGATTTCTTGGGAGGTAAGCCTTAATAATGTGCTTCTCTTGAGGTTGAAAGCTGGTGGTTACGACTCTTATAGCTTGGGTGTGGGGTTTTGTGTGTTGAAAGTAGAAATGTGAACGAGAATATACTACTATATGAGGAATACTTTTGACTGTCGTAATCTTGGAGAATTTTGCTCCCGAAGTTTCTGTAACCAAACTCTGGCCCCTAGATAATATTTTAATATTCAACTATTCAACACAAAAGTCTTAATTCTAGAATATAATAATCTTAAGGTATTGTTGCAAGAACATTCTCTGAAAATTTTTGTCAAGCTGGAATTTGATTGATATGTATCAAAATTACCCATGAGTTTTCCAAGGATGTTTCTAAAAACTTTACTGAGAGATAACATTCTGATCATATAATTAAAATACTATTATCCTTTTTGGCACTCCGTGTTTGTTGCCTCTTCAAATTCGACTGCGTTTTTATTTGACCCCGCTCGCTACTTTTGACGACCGTAAGTATTCTCGTCTTGCATCTCTTGTTGAAAACAACGTATTCTATAGTTTTCCCGATTACCTTCAGCTTGTTGGGTGTTATTCAACTCTCGTTTAGAGCAGGATACCATTTCTATCTTATTAACGATAACCTTGAACAGAAAAGTCACTCGAATTTTCTGGATTTATAAGCGAATTTTTTTCGAGTGATATCTTGGTCGATATTTTAGAGATCACCATTTTAAAGAGCTTTTTAGGTCATAAAAAAGGAAAAGTCCTCACTAAGTTAAATAGACGCTTCTATAAAATTAAATTATCCCTCATTGTCTGGGAACCTTTATTGTCCGAAATGGCATTGCTCATGCTCTACCTCGGTTTCAGTTCTTTGAACTTATTTCAATGTGTTGCGTAATGTTGCCATGTAAATAAATCTGAAGATGTGTCTGAATTCGGCCCTAAGTTTGCGGTCAACTCTTTTGTTCGAGTTTTCGTACAGTGTTGCAATAAGTCTGGAGGTGTAACAGAGTTCCAAATCTGTAAAACGCTTGGATTTCTTATAAAACCATTTTTCAACTCGGAAGATTTCGGACCTTACCGTTAACATCGTGAGTATTAAATCTTCGATTATTTTTGGACTACATGTTAGGGATGCAGTTTTTGGTATTGAGAATGAAATCGAATGGTAATACTAGTTTTTGTTGTGGTTCTTAAATTGGGCGATTTTGTAGTGGGAGTTTGCTGCAAAATTTTAGGAACTTGCGCGTATAAAATTATTTCTTTATTCTAGAGAACATAAGAATATTGATTCCATGTTATGAATCAACGACGAGGGAATAAATTAGTCACATATATTGATTTAAATTACGTTCTCTCGAATCGTTCTATGGTAAGCTGATTCATTTTCGCTACATTGTTGTTCGCTAATCGACCATTTTCGTGACGATGGTCTTTAAAAAAACCAGACCTGAATCACAATGCATAAATTGTATCTAAGTAGGGTTGATATTAGGGTAGAATTACTATATTATTGCTTAAGTGTAGCAACCTGTTTGTGTTCTTGTGGCTTACTAGCCATTGGACGATGACAAACTCCCATTAAGTCTTCCGCGCTTGAATAGTGATTATGCAGGGCTTGATATTTACAAAAGAAACTGATGTTTATATTTCTTTTTATTTATTCACCATTTGACAATGGGAATAACCTCTTACGAAATCGGTATTTTGATATTGCTAATTAATTTTAGCAGTTTTCTTAGGGGACGTCCATAAATTACGCGAGGTCAAAAAGGGGGTCTAACAAAATCTCACCAGGGGATGTCAATTAAAATCTCACGTCAACTTTTGGTTAAGAAAATGTTCATTTTTTCTTTTATATTTTTAGCACAACTTCAGGAAAAATGCGCAGATTAGTCAAAACAGCTGAGTTAACCCTACAATGCATGATTTTTTAAATTCACTTGAAAATCATTTATGTGACTTCTATTATGGTGTACATTAGTAAAAAAATACTAAAAAAATTTAATTTAATTTTTTTCTACTTTTTATTGGCAAAAAACTTTGTCCTTGTGAAATTTATTTGTGTCTCTTGTGAAATTAATTGTGAAGTGGAATAAAACCAAATGCTCTAAAAATATAAAAAAACAACTTATCTTTTCAAAACATTTTTTTTTTCAAGCTGAAAAAAATTTTTATTTTAATTTATTTGGTCCTTTTATTTTGGCGTTTTCTGTGTCTTGAAGCTATTAACAAACGTCTCAAAATAATACCCCTGCTGTGATCTACTGGCGATCTAAAGTGCTAATACAATGAAATGTTATATCTATTGTACTTATTGCATGGTGTTGCCGTTTGGAAATGAAAGTTCGAGTAGGAAATGGGGAAAAATGTCGTGTTGCCAAATGGCATCAGTATGCACTGTAGGGTTAAGACCATTATTTTGATTTCAACAAGTCTTTGCAAATAAACTTTTACAAGTGTAATGCCGATATGACGAAAAAAAGACCTTTCAAAGAAATTTATTTGTTTAAAAGTGATTGAGAAAATCTCACGTGAGAATTTGAGGGGGTCCAGCAAAATCGCACCAAGGGGGGAAAGGAGTCCAGAATTTGGTAAAAACATCTCGCATAATTTCTGGACGTCCCCTTTCATAATTTTTAAAACTTATTTTAGTTTTTAAAAATTCTTCCTCTTATGGTTTTTATAGTATAATTGTATCTTGGAATGAATTACAAAATATTTCCAGATGTGTCTGTGTCTGATTAAAAAAGTATTTTCTTTATACACAGTATACCCTCGCTGTGTTAAAATGAAATCGATTGTAGAATGGTTTGTGCTGTGGCCAGATATCTATTTGTGCAATAGCACACACTGAAAGGCAATTTATGTTTAGATATTAAGCGAGTATAGGAATTTCGTATCATGGTTGTCACCACTGCTCTCTTTCCAATAGAGAGCTCTCCCTCGCGAATTTCAGCCAGTCCGACGCGTTTCGAAGACAAGCTGTTTCAACACTTCTCCGCTGACTAATCCAGCTAGGAGGATCCACTTGATGCTCCTAATAATGCATCTGGCATGCCATTCGATTAGCAGCCAAGAAAAAGAAAAACCCGCTGGAACTGGAATACACCAGTCCTTACGTCACATCAAAATCACTTCACAACAGTTTCTTCTCTCTTCTTGATGTTGACGTCTTTCTTCCCCGGGAAGAAGTGACGTTTCTTCGGCGAAGATGCTAGCCCGATTCGGCGAAGAATAAAACTGTGTCCGGCCTTGGATCCTGCTGCAGCAGCACAGGGTTTATTATATCATGATATGTGCATTGGTTGGGCAGCTTTGGTGGAGGAATGTCTGATCGAAGCGTTCTTCAGATGGCCTCTGGATGAGTCACTGGGAAGGACGGCGAATTAATTGCTTTTTGCGGCAAGGGATGGTGTGGGTTTATGACTTACCCGATGGACGTTAAACTGGAGGGAATATAGGATCTGGCTCATGTGTAACTTCCATCTCATTTTATGTGCGATTGGAAAGATATGTGGGGTCGGGGAGTCTGCTTATATTGGAGGAGCAGCTTAAAATCATTCGGCCTGACCAACTCGAATTGTGATACGGTGATAACTAGACTCTTGCTATGTGGTGTAACGTATTGAATGCTTTTGGGGGAGATGAAGCGTAGGTGGAGCTTGAAACGATAGGTAAATACCGAAAGATGTTACTTCATTCGTTAAACCTATTCGTTATTCCTATCACACTATTAGAAAGTTGTCATAAAAATTTTCCCTGACGTTTATTAGAATTTACTGTTGAAAAAAATCTTGGGAAAAATCTTTGTAGAAGCTGTAATTTTAGTTTATACGTTAAGTTTCATTATGGCTCAGTTTTTAAGGCGTGTACAAACATTTTTTTCAAATTACTATTATATACCTTATAACTTCATACTGATGTTTCATAATTTCATACTTTGTATTTGAGAATCTTAACATAGTTCGACGAAAGAGAATCAGTTTAGAAGTTTTAGAATATCCCTGTAATTAATAAAACAACGAATTAAAACACTTATTTGAAAGAATATTAACTAATGGTTATTTGTTTTTATCCCGATTTTTTGTTACTTAGTACTACTTTAATTTTCATTTTGCATTTATAGTTTATACTCTTCTGTATAATATGATTTACATAATAACAGGTTATTAATTTTCTCTGTTTGTAAAATATTGAGTATGAACTGAGTAAATCCATAAAAATTTATTTTCTTACTGATAACTACCGATTTCAAAAAGGGAAATAATGAAACCATAAGTTCCTTTAAGAATGAAACTTGACTTTACTCGCGTATAGTTTTAGTATTGCTCGTTGTTCTATAGATGGCAGCACCACATTTTTTTCAGCGGGTCATCATTTTCATTTAGCTTTATCCGCTTTACCACTGTTTGTACTAATTTGATTTTAAAACAAACTTGTAAATGTAATTCTTATCCTTCTTAAGTCGTGTTATTATAACGATCATTGATTCTTTTTATTACCTATTAGAAATTTCTTCAAACAATATTTTTTAAATTTTATATTTATTTTCAGGTGGATTGATTGTTTTGAATGAAATGGATCTGTAATTCGTTGGAGTTTTATCCCATTCTACTCTGCTATGGCAAATAGCCTAATGGTGTGTAGTGTTGATGCTCACCAACTTGCTGCAATAGTTAGGAACCGAATTGACAATGTAAGACATGATATTATTTTATGCATCTTGTATATTAATTAATCAATCATGTTTTTGTCTGTTTTAAGAAGTTTTTTTATAACTTAAAAAACAAATTGTTTGTAAGTGGAAACCTTGTGATATCTTGTAAACTTTTAATTAAAATGAAGAATAATAAAAATAGGAAATAGTTATTTTAACTGGAATGATTTCCTTAATCATTATGTTAAATTATAATTTACACTTAGTTCTATATTTGCTATGCTTCTGGTAATTATAAATTATTATGCAAAGTGTTTATTCAATCCAAATAAATTGAAAAACAAAAAATACTCGGGGAACTGAAAAAATTAGGAAAATCTAAGTGAAATCTGCGAATTTTTTCCTTCTTTTTCAAATGAATTTTTTTGAGGAAAATTATAATTTACAGAATTTTTTGGCTTAAAATCCTCGATTTCTTGTTACTAATAAACATTGGCTAGTATCAGCTACAGACACAAGACAATCTATGATACATGGTCTAGGTAAAATTTCTTAAATCTAGATTAACACCAGTGTAATTTTCAAGTGTTACATATTCCACATTATTAATTAACATTAAAAGAATATATAATTTTATTATATTTATTTTTGTGCAATTTGTGTAGAGGCATTAAAAATTCACATATTTTTACAGGCATTGATTCTTGATAGTCGTTCCTTTTTGGAGTACAATGCATCACATGTAGTCAATGCTGTGAATGTAGGATGTGCAAAAATAATGAAAAGAAGGTTACAACAAGAAAAAGTAAGCTATAGGAGTGTTGTCTAATTTTAAAATAGAAAAAATAATTTGCATCACTTATGGAGACGGATACCTTATAAGCAGCTAACATATTTATTTTTATAGCTGTGTATAGAAGATTTTCTGGCCCAAAACTGCCACTGGGAAGTTGACAGAAATGCAGATATAATAGTGTATGATCAAAACACCCATGATGCCAAGTTCCTTTCCCCAGACAGTTTTATGGGTGTATTTCTCCAGAAACTTCTCTCTGTGTATCATAGTGTCAGCGTATTAAAAGGTAAGTGTTATAAATTGCTATGCTTGGGTAAATAGAGCTATTTCATTATCTATACACTAAAACCAACAAATATGTTTGATATGATCCAATAAATTTTTCTTTTGCTGCCAAATTATTGTTGGGGCCTCTAATATGTATTTTAAATGGTTAGTTTTCTGTTTCGGCAGAATGGCATCTTAAATAGCTGCCAACTTTTTTATATGTATAATGCAGAAGTTTCTGGTAAAACCCAAGTATGCTTTCCTTTGAAAATTTTAAACTGAATTTTATTTTATCTGGCCAAAAGTATTTCCATTGTTTAGTGTGATGAAGTATTTAAAATAAATTTTTACTGGGTATATTCTATGTATTAACAAGTTTTATATTTATGTATTAACTACAAAAGAGCTTTAAGCTAGAGTTCTTAAGAGCTTTTAGAGAGCTTAATATATCTAAGGTAAGCAATATACTGTCTTAAAAGTGAACTTGTATTGGATAAAGGTTGTTAAGTGAAAAATTTATGATTCGATCATTCCTTTTGATTATTTAGGATGATAATTAGGTCAAAGTGCTCCTCTTAGGATGGAAAGAAAAAAAATTCTACTTAGGTTTCAGTATTAACAATTAAGTTGTTATTATTAACTTGGTTTGAAGTTCAGGGGCATAACCAGTATCTTCCTTTGGAGGGTCCATTGAAAAAAGTTATTATTGAAAATCAATTCTATAGTTTGATACAAATAATTAATTATAAATACTTTATTCCAGGTGGTTTTCTTGAGTTTCAAGCCTTGTACCCTACTCTGTGTGAGGACGAGAGATCAAATTATGCCCCTCTAACATCTTTGTCACAGCCATGTCTCCCCGTCACTAATCATGGGCCAACTCGAATTCTGCCTTTTCTGTATCTTGGTTCACAACAAGATGCTCTCAGCAAAGAAGCGCTTCAGGTAAATCTAGCAGCTGTAAAATATAATAAGTCACCCTAAATCCAAACTAGAGTTTGAAAAATTTTCATCTCCAAAATAAGTATTTAAATCTATAGATTGTTGGGACTAGTGAATTTTGAATGAACTTGACATTGAATGTTTTATTTATTGTGAAATATGTTGAACAAATGATTCCAAATTTTTTTCTCCTCATAAACCCCTTATGAAATCTAAAAGAAATTGACAAATCCTTTGTGTAGTCATTATTAATAAGGATTAGTATTTATTTTCAAGTTGTTAGAAATGCATTTAAAAATATGTGTATTAAACTTATTAATTCATTACATTCTAAAATTAGTTCTCTAATTCATACATTAATATACAATATAACTCCTTTATACACCTTTTAAATTCCTGGGGGCTTGTGAACTAGATGCTAGTTGAATTTTTAAATTTAAAATAAGGTGTGCAAAAAATTTGACGCTCTAATAATTAAATATGTTAGTCAAGTTATTCATGGATTTTGTTATGTTTATATATAAGGGTTTCCAATTATTATTTCAGCACCACAATATAACCTATCAATTGAATGTTAGCACAAGTTGTCCAAAACCTGATTTCATTCAAGAGTCTCATTTTATGAGAATACCTGTGATTGACAACTATAGTGAAAAGCTCCTACCTCATTTTTCAAGTGCTTTCCAGTTTTTAGGTGAGCAAAGATAATAACTATCAGACTGTAAAAGTAAACTACGAAATTTAGTCATTCTTTTTTTAAAATTTAATACTTCTAAATCTTAATTTTTTTCTTAAAATAACAAATTTAAGTCAGTGGTTTCTTTATTTTTGAAGAAACTGTATATTCTTTGAAAGATATCTAGAAATAACTGAAGTTGATTTTAAATTTAGGAATAAAATATCGTTTTTACTGCCACTATCTTGTAACATTTGAAATTGCCTTATATTTTATGTTTTTTATAAATCTGTTATAGTTTCCCATTCTTAATGTTTCAGATAAAGTAAGAGAATCTGGTGGTTGTGTGCTAGTGCATTGTCTTGCCGGAATATCTAGATCTGCCACAGTTGCCATTGCTTATGTTATGAAAGCTTTGAAACTGACATCAGATGAAGCATACAGGTACTTCAAGTTTAAAATATTTTAATGTATTTAAGTTTCAGGTGTGATATAATTTTGTCATACATTTACTGTAAAAAATAATGATTGATAATGACATCAAAGAGATGTAGATTCCATAAAAAAAGCGGCACTCACACACACAATTGGACCCTCACGATTTTTTCTTCAATTTTCTTCAAATCATATTCTTTGGTTCCATCCTACCATTGAATTGAATTGGTAGATTAAAATGTAGAAATTTGGAAGAAAGAATGGTGTGGGTGCATTGAGTGCAGCTTTTTTATGGAATCGACATATCCTTGTCTAATGGACCTCAAGAAAAAAATTGCATTTATGTGCTGTTAAATCAGGTTTGGAACAAAAATTTATTACTTTTCAGCAATGTTAAGTCTATGGCAATGGTTTCCCATGTTTGTCTATGGGTGTACAAATACTTTTTTGGTCTTTAAAAATCACTTCATTTTTTAAAATAACTTTTTCCTTTCTTTTCTGATAATTTTTTTTGATAAACTATAAAGAAGAATAACATACTATATGTTAGGATAATTTTTGTTTCGATTTTACATGAGGAATTTAGCCGTTATAGGTTTACTAGTGCTAATTTGTTGAGTGTACGAATACTTTCTTGACTCACTGTAACTTATCTATCTAAAGATTTTTCTCTTAACATGATTGAGACATGATAACACTTAAAATGTTTTTAATTGTAGTAGAATTTAATTCTATGAAGAAAATTATCCCAACAATTTTCTATTAACATGGGGTTATAGGGGGTGATTCTTTGCATTTTAATGGCTTTTCTGCTTTTTGAAGATTGACCTTGAAAACCTCAAATAGACCTTATAGAGTTCTTGAAAAACTTGAACTTTTCCCACCAAAAAACCTTTTCATCTTAGTTGCTTGTGGGCAATGGAAAAAAAATTTTAACTCAACTTTACACAAGTTTTGAATTTTCGGTAAATTTTTTGAAGAGAAATCACTCTCGGCTTATAACATAGAAATATATTCTAATATTATTGTTATATACTGTTTGAAAAACAATCTAAATAAATTTTATTTCAGGTATGTCAAGTCAAAACGGCCGACCATTTCTCCTAACTTCAACTTTCTCGGGCAACTCTTAGAATATGAAAAGCAATTGCGAAAAGAATTGATATTAGAAACCAAAGCTGAGCCTTCAACACCACTCTTCAATGTATCTAGTTCAAACAGACAATCCAGGCATGAGAGTGCCATACCATATGACACTGTCACTAACATCATTCATCACAACTTGCAGTCTCTTATACCTGACAGCTACTGCCTAAAGTTTTCAGACATTTCTGAGATCAGGAGTTCAAAGAGGATATCCCCGAGTGCAGAATCTGGGCCGGAATATTTCTCTACCAGCAGTGACAAGTGTGTTACCAAAAAAACTGACGTTTTCTGCATTCCAGAAAGGCCGCCCAGTGCTCTGAACTTCAAGTGTCTTCCCGCGTCTTGCTTGAAAGAACTCAGTTTCACTCCCTGTCAGACGTCTTCTGTGAAGTCGGTGCAGAGTGCTAAGGACGAGAGAGCAAACCTCACTTCTCGGGTGATGAGCACAGGAAAAGTTTTCACTTACGCCACCAGCAGCAAGAGAGTGGAGAAGACCGAGAGCTTTTTATCTGAAATCAGAGTTTCCGATTCCAAAACGGACAGTGTGCGTGCCTTGAATCCAACGTCTCCATTTTTGCCATCCCCTGGAGATCTCAAGTCATTTGATTTCGGGTCTAAGCCATACAATAGGTCAGATTCTGTGAGTACATCAGGTCTAGGGAGTGAAGGATCAGACTATGCTGATAGTTGGAATGACTACAATAGTTCATACGAAAGGGAAAGTGATATATTAATGGATGATGATTACCCCTCAGTGCCCACAGAAGATGATCTGCATAGGAGCAAAATTCTTGGGTTTGATGAAGCCTATAATGATGTATCTTTGTATACAAAGTATGACCAACAGTACCCTGAAAATTGCCCCGTTCAACTAACTGATAATAGAGATTATTCAAGAACTGTCCCATGCAAAACTGGTAAGGAAAGATAACTTTCCTGTTTTTTATTGTTGTTAAAAATGTGGTTTAAATGATTATTAAATGTCTATTTATCTACTGGCCGTTTAGAATTACATTGTGTTCTGAATTACAGATTTAACTTTCAACTTTTCTTTTGTATTTTACAATATACAATTTAAAGCATATCCAGGTAAATGGGGGTTGAAAAAGGGGTCTGCTGGACTTAAGACAACCTAAGCTATGACTAAAACCCTTCTCATTTCTCAAATAATTTAATTAGAAATGCATATTGCATAATAATCACTAAAAAACAAACATTAAGTTTAAACAATTATTCAAAGTTTGTTGCTCAAAATCAAAATATATTTGTAACTAATTTGCATTGTTTTTATTGTAGATAAAAAATACAACGCTAAGTATGCTGAATCTTCCAAATACTCTGCCATCAGTCCCACCTCCTTACACCACCACGCGTTCAACTCGGATGAACTGGGCAGAGCCCATTTACTATACCGTGCTCAGTCATGTCCTGGAATGCTTAGCTCAGAATCTGGCTCATCGTGTGATTCCACCTCGGACAGCTTGTCGAGTGGTGTTAAGCTTCGGCAGTCTGGATCGGCTCCTACTCGCAAAGACAAATACAAGAACAGATACAGCTGCAGCAGTATTGACTACATGGACTATTCAACAAGTGGCCTGTCACATGAATCTTGTCCAGATGTGCTGCATTTGTCATCTGGCTCCGAGAGCTCCAAGATGTCATCGTCTCACTGTAACTACCGCCATAGCATGATACAGGTATCATGAGTCATTCATTCCATTTACAAAGTTCCTTGCGTTTCACCTGTTAATCAGGAAAGAAGGAGATCACCTTCAATTTAGCACTTCCATTAAAGTGCAACTTGATATTTGTTTTCATTTCTACAAACTTTGGGAAGCAGAGATTATATTAATCTTTACTTCAGTATGTGGCTTATTTTAGCTGTTTGACACAGATATCTATAGATTCAAAGAATTTGTTAACCCATATTTACAATCAGATGTTTTGTATGAATTTTGCTTGTTTGTTGAATAAATGTTTATTTGGATGTGAATTAAACAAAATACTTTCATTTAAGTTTTCAATATATTAGCGGTTCCACTGCTTAGAGTATGCACTTACCTAAATTTTCTTGTATTAATAAAGGCTTTGAAGTATTCTTATGCTCTTCACATTTTGAACTTGTAGTACAAGATGAAACTTTTTAAATCTTTTAGAAGTAAATATGTCCGGAAACTGTTTACTTAAAAAAAATTAAAACATTTTCAATAACTCAGTAAGTGCCTGGCATTTGGACTTACATTTACCTGACATTTAAGGTGCTCGCATAGAGTTTGCACAATGTACATTCACTACAAAAGGGACCATGTTTAACTTCAAGGTACAAATTATTTAATGGAAGTAGATCGACTATTTATCTATGTAAATAATTTCAAAGAGCTAATGTAGAAGGATCAGTGCACTTATACTCACTATGCTATCACATAATATTTACACTTTGAGTAAAGAATTTATCTCATAGAAAATACTCATTTTTTTACTGTAGTTTATATTTGATTAGTTTAAGATAACTTTGGAGTATCCCATTATGCTGACCTTTTTCAGAACTTATTTCTCCTCCTAAGAATATTAATCACTATACTTTAGTTAAAAAATAGTGTATTACCTAAGGGGGTGTTTATAAATCTCATGAGGTGTTTCCCCCAAATTTTGGATCTCTTATGGAGATTTAATGAGAAGTGACATGTAACTACCCAATCTCATGTGAAATTTTCTTTATAAACTTTAAAATTAATTTCTGTGGTATATTTTTGGCATGTTTTTTCTTTGTTTAGTGACCATACTGCTTAACATACACATTGTTAAAGATTTGATGCAACACCTTGAAATCATTGTCTTATATGTTGTTATTATCATGACTGACTGGCTAATGATTTCCTCAATTGGTGGTTAAAGATCAAAGTAAAAACGTGTTGCCTAAATTAAAAGTTGACTAGATATTTTTAATTAGCTCCCACTAGTAAGATTTTACTAGACCCTTTTTGACTTTGTGTAATTTATGGATGCCCCCTAATATCTATTTACAATAGTTTGTTAGCTCAGCTGTAAACCCAAATCTATGAGAGAATATTTTTGAGAAAGTTTCTAGTTAATATTCAATGTAAAATGAGCAATTTTTCAACATTTGCACATTGAGCATTGATTTTTAGCATGTTATACCACTATTTAAAACTGGAGGATCTAGAAGTTGTCAAAAGGAGGGAAATGGATTCCTCAAGAGATTTAAAATTAAATTATCTATATAATATATCAATATTTTTAAAGGGTTGATTTTTTAAGTTATTTTCTCTTTAATTACTGTTTGAATAGTCAAATTTGGAGGTTTTATTCTGAAGTTCTCTGTGTTTTTTCTTTATATTATTTAATCTGTCATTACTTATCATGAAAGTGATAAAATTGTTTTTTAAGAATGTTGCACATTGTGTAAAAATTATTTCGTTATTAAAAAAATGGAAGGATGTAAACATTTCATTCAAGTTCTGATTACTTAATAGTCACTCAGGAGTAATTATGTTCTCAGGACTTATTATAATATTTTCAATTGAGAACTCTCAGCACCTTTAATCAATATAGATAGGAAATATGAAAAGTTTAATAAGAATTTATGGTATGTGTACTTGATAAGCTGTATCGATATATTGAAACAGCATAAATAAAAAAAAGAGCTGGTCTCTTTTTACCTTTGTTTCAGTTAGTTGTTTCTTCTACAAATTAGAAGATTTGAATTTCAGTACAAAAATTGTAAGATAACCAGATGGTCAAATTCTTCTAATGTGCAATTGACGTGT
This sequence comes from Tetragnatha versicolor, assembly GCA_024610705.1. Lineage (NCBI taxonomy): Eukaryota > Metazoa > Arthropoda > Arachnida > Araneae > Tetragnathidae > Tetragnatha > Tetragnatha versicolor. The sequence goes on from JANDEH010000007.1 coordinate 52,564,826, forward strand.
TCAAGTTAATTTCTGGTAACAAGAATATAGTCGGTTTGTTACGTTTTTATTAGTCCAACGTTTAGATTACTTTGTTGAGTGGCTTGTTACTTTCTTTATGATAGGTGCTAGTGTTGTTATAAATTGCTGACCTTGTTAAATTATGTCAAAGTCAATATTCCGTTTAGTGATAATATACCTATTGTTATTTAAAATACTTGTTTAAAATCTTTTTTATTCCAACAACGGATATCTTCATTTCATTAAGTACTTATATTTTGTGGAACTATTTTTAAAACAGAACTATAAAATATTTGAGACCTATTTTTCAATGGATGAAAATGTAAAGCTAAATTAAATTGTTTTATATCAAATTTGTCTTTTAAATTACTGTCTATTTAAAACGTTTTCATTTTCATCTCATTTCTAAAATAACTGCATCATTATATTTAAAAATTGAAGTTCATATTGTTACCTATTGCTTAGTTGTGAAGCTAATATTACTATCTTCACTATTTTATATTGTTATCCTGTTGGTTTACTCATGTGCTAGATTAATAAGCATAGTTAAAAAAAATTATAACTTTTAAAAATAATTCACCTGTCTTGAATAGTAATACAGCACACAATTCTTGCAATAGCCTAGTTACGAGTAGCTATACTTTGAAATGTGAGCAGATGTGGTGTTGTATGTTCGCCAAATGTAGTGTATATTCTTTTACATTATAGTTCATTTGCTGATGTGAAAATTGTATTTATTGGCATGAGTGATTATATATGTACTTCAAGTTGCTAGTTAGCATTTGATTATTAAATATCAGTTAACATTTGCTTGACTTGAGTCTATTAGAGTAATTTTTTTAAAATGGAGGGTTATATTTTGATGTATGAAGTAAATCAATGCTGCGTATTTGACAAGTTCTAAATAAGGGCATTCTATACTTAATTAAGTTACTACTATACAGGGGTGCAGAATATGTCCGAACGATGTTTGGGTCAGGGGAAATTTAAGCGGCTCTGGGGAAATTTTCGCCCCACAGATAGAAAGAAAAACTAAAATTCAATCATTAATAGCTGAAAAACATTTTGGGTAGTGACTGCATCATAATCTCCAATTTAAATGGAAATCAGGTGAAAACTGCAAAATTACGGATGTAAAGGTGGAAAACTACGGATGTGCTCAAAAAATCCTAGTTTTTGGGAGTATACCTGAAAGTTGGCTTTTCCTTGCTTTTTATTGGGTATGCAGAAAAAACAACGTATGCGTGGTAGAATGAGTAATTTCTACTCTAAAAAGCGTTCTTGTTTTCTCACATTCATGTTCTTCTCTGAAAAGTTGTGTTAATTAAGTAGAAATTTATAGATAGCTTAAATTTGAGATAAAAATAGGCAATTTTTCATATTTTAAGATTAGGCACTTCCTAGCTATAAGATTATAAGTGTGTAAGAGACAAAAAATATTAGAAAAAGATCACAGTAAAATTTAAATTTATGGATTATGTGAAATTAATTGAATCTGAAAGAAGTTTAATAATTGAAGAAAACTACTCTTTTAATGAAATCTCATTTGGGGGAAATTAAATTTCGTAGAAAACAAATTGTGTTCTGGGAAATTTTGGGCCCTGAAACATTTTCTATACCCCTGCTACAATAATTTTCATTGGTATAGCATGGGTGATCGAGTACTGAGTAGGGGTTAGTGTGCGCCAGTTTTCAGCCTCAGATGTTAGAAAATTAGTTAAAACACAGTTCAGATTGAATATGAATTTCTTAACTAATACATTATGGCAAATAATTCAGATCCTTCTTCACAGCTATACAGGGTGTTTCAAAAGTCTGTTTAGCTGCTTTTATTTGGAATCAACGTGCCCTAGGGGTAAGTGATCCTGGAGAATTCATTGAAATGACTTACAGTGCATCTAGAGGCGAAATAAAAAAGTAAAAAAATTAATTAAAAAACTATAGGAGATAGAGCAAAACCTCAGTGATAATGTTGTCGCCAACGGTATGAAGAACTCCCAGAAAAAATGCTTCATGAAAATAACTTGAATATTCGCAGATCGCGGAGATATTAGTATGTGAAAATAGCACTTTTTCAGACCTCAAAATTTCAGTTGTATTGTGTAGTTATGTGTTTTTTTAGTTGAATAAAGGCAAAATTTAATAAAAAAAAATTGAGAAAAAAAAACTTGCAAGTTTGCGAAATTTTCTTTCTTTTTTGAAGTCTGAAAAAGTGCTATTTTCACATGCTAATATCTCCACGAATATTCAAGATATTTTCAGGAAACTTTTTTCTGTGAATATGCGGTGAATATTAAAATAGTGATGTCATCATGAGAATTTCAAGTCCTCATTAGAAGATTTTTAAAAATGGCTAAATTTTATTTTAAAGAAATTCAAACATTTTAAATTAGAGAGGGCTAAACATGTAGAATCATAAATTTAACGATGCCTTAAAAAATCGGTCGGTCAAAAGTGTACGGTTTTTAGGATATTCCGGTTTTTGGACGTCCGGATTTCGGGCGCTTGACTGTATATGACTCCTGGATAAATTCATTAATTAGCTATGGCTTTATAATATGGGGCGGAGACTACTACTAAAGTAACTTAAATCCTGTTATAAAAATCCAAAATAAAATTGTTAAATTTCTAAACAGTAATCACACGTCTAATCATATTTCCTATCAACATCTTAATTGTTTTCCCATCAGATACCTGTTTTTCTTCAAAATGATAGTATACTTTTTCTCTCATAACACTGCCGAAATCAGAAATTTAAACTAGCTTATGTTCTAATAGCCCTTATATAATTACTAACAGTGGTGGATCTATGGGGGCTATAGCCCCCCATGGGACTTAAGTTCCCACTAGATAAAATTGAAGTTTTTCGAAAAAAAAGTTATTCAAAAAAATTTTGTAGCTGTTTTACATTTTAAACGGCCCAAAGAGCTTTATTTCATAATCATGAGCCCCTTCTAAGATCCTTAGCCCCTGAAAATTTGTAGAATCAATGCACAATTAGGGGAAAGTGGGTTTTTGCTCTTTACATTTTTGTAGACTATTAATTCACTAATATTTAAGGAGTTCAAGAGTTTTAGCCCCTACAAAGCATTTAGCCCCCTGCATGTTTGTCGAATTAATTTGCAATTTAAAGGATTCAGTGAGCTTTAGTCCCCTACAAAACATCACATTTCCTGATCTATAGCCCCCTTCGAAATATTAGCCCATTTCATGATCTTTAGCCCCTGCAAAACTTTTCGCTTAAAATTTTGGGATTTTATTTTCATGCGTTCTTAGAGAAACAATGTAAAGAATATTTTTACGTCATTAAGAACACTTAGGTTTTTAACGGACTGTCTTCATATTAAAAATGCAACACAGAATTAACAGTTTTAACCTCTTTCATGCCAAGACCACCCGAGATATGGTAAATTTGTGGCGATCAGGATTGAAAGGGTTAAGGTGTCACTTTCGCAGGGGTATTAGGGGATTGAGATTCTTTTTCTCCACCTTTCGTGACGTGACAAAAAAGAGGAATGAGTAATGAATGCTATCCAAGCGCCACCAGATCCCCTATCACAGGACATACCCCATGTTTTTCGATTTCATAGATAACTATGGGTCAGACTCAAACCTATAATGTTTTTAAAAAGGTCCTCTTTAACAGCCATGTAGCTTTGTGATAATTTTCATACTTTTGGGATTACCAACCAGTTTATACCTTAATAGGAGTTTCCAAACAATGTAAGTGACAGGACTAGAACTTGCAAACATGTCTGATCTCAGGTAACTTCTGATTTATTTGAAATCATACTCCTTATTCCTTTACAATGATTATTTTATCTTTTACGATACTTTAAAGCATTTTATCCAGCCCTCATAACCTACAGAAGGATAATATCTTATTAAAACTATAGGATTAAATAGTTGCGCTTAACACTTTGCCATATAAGTAAACCTTTTCTTAATTGTGCAATAACTTTTAACTGGTACCCGTGAAAATTACTTCAAGCATTAGACTAAAACTTTGATGTATACCTAGTTTGTTTTTCATTTCTTGGGTTGGTACTGTCAAGTTGTATCTCTTTTTTAAAAATGTCTTGTAACTGCGGAGGTGAGTGGAGGTCACAGTGTAACTTTTTTGCGTATTATTTGTAAAGAAAGCATTCAATTTCATTTTAATAACATATGCTATCAAAAAAGAATTTTTCTCCAATACATGTCATGCATACATAGTATATTGATAACTATATTTATAACGTATAGGGATTTATGCAAACTGAAAGTACAGCGGAAAACTGTGTTTTAGCAAGTTGACTTATTAGCTTGATTTAGTAACTTGCTAAGAGAACCATGTGTATGTTATTCTAATATTTTTTACAACCTTTGATAGATGTTATTTTGGTAAAATCCTAGATGTAAATCTTCGTTGTGATCGTTAAGTGTATCGGATGTAGACTGCCGGTAATATTTTGATTTAATAACTTTAAGCATCAGGTACAGTTACTCAATAATAATAACAATAAATTTTATTTCAAATCATAAATTTCTAATTGATATTTCTTTTCTTGTTACCCTGTTATTATATGGGCTTTTTGCCAAAACACACAACCAACCTTTATTGTGACTAAAAATTGAAACGAGTTTTAAAGCAATATTCTGCAAAAAGTGGGTAAACGATCTTCATAGTTAACTTTTTGCTTGAAATCTATTAATTGTTTTCCTCATTCTAATAAACTAGTTAACTAGTTTAACTAACCTCATTCTAATAAACTAGTCATTTTTTTAAACTAGTGTTTTGCGTTCATGTTTGTCTCAAAACTAATGTTTACGTAGCACTGCAGTCGTCAAATTTAAGTAAGGTATGATTCAAAATGAGGTTGTGTGTTAACAGCTGCTCCTTTTTTCTCAACTACCCCTATAAGTATGGTGATTTTGATTATAAATACCTTACAATATGAATTTTTTTCTAATGCTGAAAAATATATAGTTAAAATATATTTCAAATACAGTCAAGTCCGCTTAATGTGATCGCAATGAGGAAGTTGCATGATTTTTTTTAATCGATTCTTGCAAAAATAAGTAACTACCCAAAATTTGAGGCCGATCGCGAAATTTTTTGATTGCCAAAAAAATTAACAAAAATCCCCTTTTAAAAAGCGCGCGAAAACGCCAAGAGTTTGGATGTGACATTGATAATTGTGACATATAGTAAACATTGTTGGAAAGCAATGGAGTTGATGGTATGATTGTTGATGTCATCATACGATTTAAACTAAACGTTTTCAGTCACGTGTTTTTTCTCGACTTTTAAATTAAAATATTTAATTACCTGTACATTTTTTTTGAAAAATTGACAAGATATTTCATTTTACCATACAAAAAACCATACGGAACACTTGTTTGTTTTTGAAAATCTGACACATGCAACTTCCTTATTGTCCGAGACTAAACTGATAACATTATCCGATCGATAACAATAAGCGATCTCAAACAGCAAACAGTGTTACTAGATTGTTTGCTTTAAAATCCAAATCGTGTAATCTTAATAAATGTATTTAGAACTCTATTTTTAAACTAGGAAAAATTTTAAGGGGAAAATATAAGAGTAGTTCAGTTAATAAAATTAAAATAATCGCTTACTGTGTATTTTTATAGAAAGGTCTCTTTTTTCCGCTCTGTTATATCCTTCCACTCCAACAAACCACTTATGTATTACATAATCTGAATTTCATTAAACAAGGGAAAATCAAAATCTCTTATCAGAAACATCTGCAAAGCGTGGATCTTGGTGTTTCTTTAACCAATCACAAGTATGGATTCGGACCCCCCAAAACCGTTTTCTTTCAATATAATATACGGAATGTTTTATTTTTTTACCCATACTGAATTTCAGAAAAAAGAAGCGCCAGATGTTCTCATGGAGAAGATTTTTACTTGTAAAAATTGACCTTCAAAATGAAACTCGAACCCAAAAGCGGTCGTTTTAAAGGGGATATGGACAAATTTTGATAATATTAAGCGGATTGATGATTCATAGTTGATCACATTAAACGATGTATTTTACATTAAATTAAATAGGAATGATCGGGACCTGTCGATTCCGCTAACATTATCCGATTGATAACATTAACCGTGATCACATTAAGCGGATTCGACTTACCTAATCAAAAACTTCTATTCTTTTATTTACTAACATAGAACTAATTTTTTGTAGGAGTCACCTGTCCATCATGTGGGATACCTTGGAGCTGTCCCCTATCTCCTTGCGGCTGCTCATACTGCGCAAACTCTGCGAAACATGACTGTCAGTTGTGCCCGTTGTGCCGGAAAAAAATAGATCACTCTTCGAGGGAAAACCCGTGCAGATGCTTTCTGGCGGATTCCACGGAGCCCGAAACTGGTACGGACAATTCCACGGAGCCCGAAACTGCTGTATCACAACAGAGATCGACTACGGACAATTCCACGACTCAATTGGAAAAAAGCTCCCGTGCTCAAGTCAAATGGGACTCCGGCCTTCAAATGAGAAAAGACTTCGGTGCTGAAGTAAGGGCAGTGACCAGAACTATTGTACACCCCGGTGTCCAAGTAAAGGAAGTCACCGGTACTAAAGTAAGGACAGACCCCAGTGGCCAAATAACGACAGACGCCTGGGCTAAAGTTAAGGAAGTCTCTACTAATATAGTAAGGAAAGACTCCGGTATCCATGTAGGTGGGATAGACTCTGGTGCCCATGTTAAGGGAGTCACCAAACCTGAAGTAATAAAAGACCCCCACGTTCAAGTTCCGGGAGTATCCGTTGCCAAAGTAAGGGAAGACTCCAGTGCAGGTGTAACGACATACTCCAGTAATAAAGTAAGAAAAGACTCCAGTGTCCAGGTAGGGGTAGGGCCAGATGTCCAAGTAAATGAAAGTTCTATATTGCGTGGTTGTGAGACTTGCGGGAAAGGTTATTTTGTTGTTCCCGCCCAAGTGAGCATTCCGAATCTGTGTCTTGAGTGCGCATTTCCATTTGTAACTCCAGCATTTCTACGCATTCCGCCTTCCACTAATCCCATTGGGATCAACAGTGTGAGTAATTTGATGCTCAATGTCCCAGTTTCTCTCCCTTATGAGAATCTAGACCAACAGCTAGGGGGACATGGAGTCGGATTGAATCCACAATTTTTGGAACAATTGAGTGAGACTTTACCGGAAGATAACGAGGATTTTATCAAAGATTGGTTAAAAAATACAAAAAATTCTCCTTATAGAACGGATAAAATATAGAAATAATTTTTAATTGAATATAGGGAACAGTTTTAATATGAAATATTAAGTTTTATTACAAATTATGGTTTCATAAGGCTGTTTTACGATTGGAATAAAGTTGTTTTATCATACTTACTGAGCATTTTGTCTTTGTATAAAAATGGGGTTAAAAAACTGAAGAATAAGTGAGCGAAAGTTGATTGGTTCGACTTGTGAACATCAATATTTACCGAGGGTAATTATTTTGAGTTTTTACCCCACTTTTTCTCGATTAAGGGGGTCCGGGACACAATTTTCTAAAAACTTTACTAATTAACTTATGAAATTTTTTATACTGATCAACCATCTAACAACTAAGCAAAATCACATCAGAAAAGTATTCAAAAAGTTTTTTAAAAAATTAAAAATTGAAATTTCATTAAAAAGTGGGGTCCTTTAAAATTGATATAACTCAAAATATTATTGATAAATTTTCAAAATTTTTTCACTTAAACAGAAACACATTATCTTTATTTTGGTCAAGGCATTTTGAAAAATATGAACAATTAAGTAAAAAATTCTTGAAACTTTTATGCAACTTTTTTTTAAAATTCATATTTTAAAAAGCATATAAAATTTTTAAATTTCCCTTGACCAAATTAAAGTAAAATGTTTAAAAAGAATGTATTTCAAATTTCAACTCTTTACGTTGAACGGTTCTTGACTTATATCAATTTAAAGATGAGAAACAGTGAAAAAACAAATCATATAGAGAAAACCGGATTTGAATGTTAAAAATATAATGTTAATATAACCAAAGCATCCGGCAACAAATGATTGTATCTCTGGTTCTATTTATGATAGAAACATATTTCAAACATCATTTTAAGCAAAAAAAAACAGGGTTCCTCTTTGAAAGCAAAAATTTTTTTTTAATCTTACGATTTTTTTGTCCTAGACCCCCTTAAATGAATATTTATAATCTAGATCAGTGGTTCCCAACTCAAATTTGTCCGCGGACCACTTCACTTAAATTTGAACCTCGTGCGGACCATCCCTATCCTCCCAACTTTATCTTTAAAATTTTAAGATAAGATGCTTTTTTCAAAGCATTTTTCCTCACGTAGGGTCTGAAGTTTGATTTTTTTCTAAAGTATATGAAACATAGTTTTTAATATAGGTTTTTTAATGAAACTTAAAATCAAATATCTATTAAACTTATAAGAACAATAAATATTACTTATATTTTATATCCAATTGTTAAAAATATATATACTCTTTTATAAAAGACATTTAACCATTCTCATAAAGCTCTCACTAAATTCAATAAACAAAATAGAATCCACTATTAATTACGATTGCTTATTTAATTCAGTAAAGCTAAATTTGAATCAAACTACGTGAAAGTCCGATCATTGATTTTTATTTTACCCAACTTAGAGTAACTCATCAGCTTTAATTAATCTGATGCAATACATTGCCACATCACATTTCGTTTCTACTTTGTTATAAACAACAGTTAAATGAAGTGAATGAAATGAGCAAATGAATTACAGGAGAAAGATAATTTTCAATTACTTTTTTATTTTTATTTTTGAGACATGATTTTTGTTGCTTATGATTTTTGCATATATGTTTTTTTTGTAACTTCTTGGAATACGTGATATGGATAACTATTTTTTTATTAATTTACACTTACTTTTTGGATAAGTTTAAAAATCTACTCGCGGACCACCTCAGATGGCCTCACGGACCACCAGTGGTCCGCGGACCACCTGTTGGGAACCACTGATCTAGATAAAGATCTAGCTACTTATAAAATGAAAACAGTTACCCAAAAGAAGTACAAAGTGTTAGAGAAGCACGGATTGAAGTTAAATTTAAAAGTTTGTAAATGAAGTTTATTATGAAGTTAATAAACTAAGAGTTCAAAAATGAAGTTAAAAACTAAGAGTTTAATTTCATAATAAACTTAAAAGTTTATTATGAAGTTAAATTTTAAGTATATAACAAGGAAATCGTCGCTTAAGGCGCAAAATGACATAACTGCATTTTCCCTATTTTGCAGGAGATGAAAAAACAGTTTGGCTATTAATTAAAGAAAATAATATTATTATAGTTTTAAACCTTCATTTTAGGCCTTTTTGACCGGGGATTGAGATGAAACGCTTCTCTGTGGCGGCGTCCCTAACAATATCAATGAAAGGCGTGCAATTATGTCATTTTGCCTTACGAATGCAGTTATGCTAAAATGACAAAATTGACGATTGCAGCGATTTGAGTCATTTTTTCGCAAAATCGTTGGTGCCAGGTGATCCGGGGTAGGGATTTGCATAAAGATTGATGCATAACTCAAAATGGCCAAAATGTCAGTTATGTCATTTTGCGCCTTAAGCGACGAAATGTTCTCAGGGTTAAGGGGTCAGTTAAGTCTTAAATCGCAGAACTAGTACATGTATGCTCAAATGATCCCAAAGTCTTCAAAATTAATGTATTAACACAATTTTTAGTGAGTGTAAAGTAAAATACATATAGGGGAGAGTGCTGTACCTAAGAACGGTTGTACCTTCCGCCACCAAGTTTTATAATTCGGGAAAAAATGGAAATTTGAATTTGTGGTTGAATTTGAATGTATGCTATCTAGTTGCTAACGTGAAATCAACTCTTTAAAATAATATTTAAATTTAATATAATAAATTTACTGTTTTAGGTACTCAAAGTTTTTTTTTAGTGCATCACTACATAAATATTTTTCTTTCCCTTTATTATTATAATACCCACTCAGCCTTTCATCCCTTCAGTGGGTCGATAAAATGAGGACCAAGCGTGCTTGGGAACTAAACACTGGGGTCTCGCGTTAGAATGACCACCTAACCAGGACACATGCCTAACACCTTGCACCAGGGCCCCACGGTCACGAAAACGAAGATGGGCATCGTAGGCCTTGGCCCACTAGGGCTGTTGAGCCAATGAGTAATGAGTTTAATAGTTATTATAATACGATAAAATGAGATATAAGGGGCAAAGCCCCAAGATTTTGGCTTTTTGTTCTTGATATTAGAAATTGTCATTTATCTCAATTTTATTTTTTATAGAATTTTAAATGCAAAAACACCTGGTGTTGTACCTACGGACACGTTCTTGTGGGTGTCTGTAGCTAATCGGCGTTTTTGAATCAGGTTTCATTAAAGTGATTACATTTTAATGCATATTAAATTAATTCTAAATGGTTATCTATTTGTCAGCGATTATTTTCAAGTGATTTTTAGATGAAAAATCAAATATTTTGTGAACTAAACTACTTTTTAATTTTTTTATTTTACTTTGCATTTAGTGTAAAATATGGTATAAAATTTTAAACACCCTATCGCATTTAAGTATGATGATTGCAAAAAACTTAAAATTTCCACCGAAGATTTGCGAAAGTTATTACCTCCAAATGCTTGCACAATTAAGTGTCGATCGAATTGTTTTTTTGGATCAGTGAAGTGATCAGATCAATCAGCATGATTGATGAAACTATTACCTCAAATTTCGATCTGAAAATCCCATGTGATAAATGTATTTTTGGTAAAAAATCAAGACTTTTATCAATCAACTTCGTTTTAATGATCATTTACGATCTAAAACTACATTACTTTAAAAAGTCTATTTCCAATTTTAAAAATGCTTGAAATAGTTTATAAAAAGGTAATACACCAATAAAAATGTTCATTTCAAAGTTTTTTCAAATAAAACTTTTCTTTTTAAGGGGTGTCCACAGGTATAACTGGGTCTGTCCATAGGGAGAGCACGTTGTTGTACCTATGAACCCAAATTTCGTCAAGTTATTAAAATGAATTAAAAATCCAATTTTGAAGATTTTAGCTAATAAAAAATATTACCATCTTTACTAAGGTTAGGACTATAGGTTGGGGGCACTTTAAATGGTAAAAATGTGATTTTACCTGTTTTAGAAAAATCCAAACGTGATTTTTGTCCATAGGCACAACACTCTTCCCTATCCCTTAATTTTCAATTTAGTGACTAAAAAAAATATTTGCTCGAAAAAAATTGCAGCTAATCATAATGCCGTAGGCGTAGATAAAGGGTTAATCTAAAATAATGACTAAACTGGATACGGGATTTCATCCATAATCTTTAGTAATCTAAGTAAAACTATTCAGATCATCGCGGCCTCTTAAAGAAAATGAAAACCCAATGAGAAAGATTTTATAATAAGTTTTAAAGTTACTGAATCTTCCCTGGAGCAGTGATAGGTTGCTTGCTTAGCATGCGGCAGTTCATGGGTTCTCTCTATTCTCAGTTTTTATTTTATTAAAAAAAACGCTGGGTATAGGATCTTGTCCCAATATATACCTAATAAAATAGTTTTGGGGAGTCTAAAGAGAAACCATTTTATTAGAAAAACGAAAAACAAAACATTAAAAAATGACTACAGATATTCTTGAGAAGAGTTGAGCAAACTTTTCAATAAAATTTTATAAAACACAAATTCTATCTTAATAATCTAGAAGAATAAACCGTGATTTCAGGTTCACAGATAATACCCCTTTGGGAACTTAACAGATGTTATTCAAGTTCGTTCGTAGATGGTGTTAAACTGAGCGGGAGGATTTATCGGTTTATCTATACTCCATACCGTCAGAGGTGTAAAAGAAGGTATGTACCTACTTTCTTAATGGTAATGGTTCCTTAATTAAGTACTGATCCTAATGGATTCTTAATTTGTTTGCAAATCTTATCATAACAACTTATTTAAATACATCACAGATTTATTTTGTACGGATTTTTTAGTTGTACTAAAAACAGAAATTGTGATGAAAAACAGTCTAACATAGGTTGATGTAAGAGAACCACAAATTTTATAACTATTTGAGGATATTCTATACAATTATATGGGATTGTTTTTGGAGTATTCTATGGCCCAATCAGAAAAATGTCTGAATTTTGGGGTCTTATTTTTATCTAAACCCCTCTCCTAAGATTTCAATGACCAATTAAGGACCAATCAGCAACTGGAAACCCCATAGTTGGAATGACATCATCTGACAAACCCATAGAGCATTCGCTGATACCTTATGAAGTAGGATATGCAAATATACGTTTTGGTCAGGAGTGTGCCTAAAATTATTTGTCACATCCCTGAACAACTCAATTTTTGAAGTAGATGTAAAATTGCAAAACCGCTAGATAACCTTGTATTTATTTACAGAAACAGACATGTATCTCAGCAATAGAATCTTTCTACTGCTTCTGACCATAGGAGTGACGTATTCCTTTGAGAACTTGTGTCCTTCCGTAGAAGACCTTCAGCCCTGCTACTGCGTTAGCGATGGCAAACTGATCCGAGTGGACTGCATGCAAGTGACGTCAGCGGAAGAGGTCCGAAAGGCCATCCATAGCACTAAAGGGATACAGCGGGTTTTCATAGACTTTCTTCGTGCTCGTATCGACAAAATTCCATCTGATCTATTCAAAGGACTTCACATCACCACTTTGTCTTTCACCAATTGTGTCTTGGAGCAGATTGGAGATGAAGGAAGGTCGGCTTTGGAAGGTCTTGAGGACACATTGGAGGTGGGTTTCCTTGTTGAAATTTAAGGACATCAAATCAACCTTTGATCTGAAACCATCAACTTTGTAGAAAACTAGACGGTACTTTGACCAGGCGCGGGGCGGATCCAGCACGGCTCCAAGGGGGGGCACTTTTCCAGACAAGATCCCCTTGTGGTACCATTGAGGGTATGGGGGTCCTCCCCTAGAAAAAAAATTGAAATTCGACGAGTAAAAGTAGGGTTTTAACTCATTGTTAGAAACGTTTTGAGTCTAAGGGGGCACTTTTCACCACTATTACCTTTACTTTTTGACCCAAAATGTCAAAATTTCGGGGATTTCCTAAAAACAAACACTGAATACCCCATTTTGATACAAATGGGGGTCCTCCCCTAGAAAAAATTTTGAAATTAGACCTGTAAAAGGTGGGTTTTTACTCATTTTGAGAACCTTTTTGGGTCTCCAATAGGGGGCACTTTCCAGAGTGACACCCCCTGGATCCGCCACTGACTTTGACAGATGACTGTAGTAATTTCACCTACATTTTCATGTAGTTAAGATATTTCATGTTGTAGTATTAGTATATATACTAATCGTAGTTTCTTATCCTACTATAAAAGACATAGTAAAACACAAAAAGTAGCATGAAATATTCAAGCAACACAAATGTTCAAGATTCGTCCAATTTTTGTCATGTATGGCCAAATTTCGTTTACTTCTACTTCTAGTTGCAGTTAGGTAAACTTGCCATATTCGGTATTATTTGTGCTACTAGGGAAATAGCACACGTTGCATTCATTGAAAAAAGTTTTAGCTTAAATTCAAATTACCAGTTTTAGGTACGTTTAGAATCTATTCAGATTTTATGTGAAACAAGCATGAGGGAATATTTTGATACATACATGCAGTGTTTCAAATAAGTGTTTCGTAACTTTTAGGAGGGGTAGGGGTATAAACTTCCCATGCCCGCTTATGAAAACCCCTAGTTCGTTAGGAGTGCATTTCTGACCCCCCCATTCCTAGGTGATTCTTTTTTGTATGTTCTTTTTTGTACTACCCCTCCTAAAAGTTATGAAACAGTTTTGAGTTTGTTAGTTAATTTTTTTAGTTAGTATAGAACCAAATTCAAAAATACTTGATATTTTCAGGAATTTTACATCCACTTCAGCTTCTCTGATGACAGTGAGCTTAAGTTCTTAAATCTCTCGAGAATGAATGCTTTGGAAGACTTGGAGATAGAGGGGAACAACCTACCCACTCTTGGCAATGAATGGTTCCGGAATGGACCGGTCAACTTGAAGAACCTTTTCATCATGACTAATTTCATTGAAGAGCTGGGAAACCAAGCATTTGCTTCACTGAAGAATTTGAGAAATTTGTGGCTAACTGGAAACCGATTCAAGACCTTTAAAAGAAGCATGTTACCTTCTCCAGCCTTGTACTTGACTTCACTCGACCTCACGTGAGTTGAAATAGCTTCTAGCTAGATAAAACATAGTTCACAAAATGTAAGGGTTTATAAAGCAATTTGTGATATTTTGTGAGCTTTGTGGGTGGCTTAACGGTTGTTTCACACTTATTGATGTTCTTTTCAGGCTGTTAGAGTTGTTAAGGGGCACACCTAGTGTGAAATTTTCAAAAAATCGATTTTTTTTATTTTTTATATTTCGATAGGTTATACCTTTAAAAATAACATACTAAAATTTTAAATCGATATCTTAAATAGTTTTTGAGTTACAGCCATTTAAAAGAGTAGCCGCTTGGCAGTGAACACGATCATTTTATCTTTAAACGCGTTTTTCTCGAAACAGCATTTTTCGAATTTGCTGGAGTGGTTACTCGGAGACAAATGATCCGATCGCTATCAATTTTTTTTGCATCTTCTCTATATAGTTCTCCATACGATGACCCTCCAGTTTTTTGATCTGATCAAAAATCGAATTTTGGCAGGCCAAAAACGACCAAAATTTTGGGTAAAATTTAACTTTTATTTCAACATGCCGCCATTTTGTTAATTTTTGATTTTTTTGTTCGCCCGAGGGTCATCGTACAGACAATATGTTTTAGTTTCACGAGAATTTTTTTTTAGGTTTTATCAACGGAGAAGGCTGCAATCACTCCAGCAGTGAAGACCTTTTTTTTTTGGCGCCGCCGTAGATCGCGTGTCATTTCAAAAATATTTAATATTTTATTTCAAAAATTTTACTGTGTATTCTCAAAACATGTATAAATATACCCTCAAAATTTTAAACGATTGATTCACTAGTTTTCTTTTTTTTTAATTCCCAAAAATTGCCTTTTTTTAGGCTGTCAAACTAGGTGTGCCCCTTAAGAAGCATATTATATTCACTTCGAGTAACTGAAATCTCAAAAAATAAGCAACTGAAAAAAAGCTATGGATAGAATTTTGAAAGTATTCACTGCAACATTCAAAACTAGCACCATTCAAGAACTTATTCATCATATTTTTTCCAAGGGGGAATATATTTAATTAAATAATACAGATTTTAAGATCTCTAAAAAAGAGAAAATATTTACTAAATGCTAATGAATCAGCATTTAAAAAAACTGATAAGGATTCATAATATAACCCTTTAATGAATCATCGACTGAATGGATGGTATTTTAATGATATCCTAACTTTATACCATTTGAAGAAAAGGGGAGTCAAAATTAACATTTAAGCATTATTTTACTTGATGCGAATAATATATTTCACTTCTATATTTTATAATAGATTTAATTAGTATAATGGTTGAAAATACGAATATTTTAAAAGTCCCTTGCTTTTTATTTCTTTTGTTGCAGAAACAACGAAATTTCTCATTTACCAGAAAATATGTTTTCTCATATGCCATCATTGAAAGAAGTTACTCTAACCGAAAATGCAATTCAACGCATTTCTGAAACAATATGGTCAGGTGTATGGAGTCAGCTAACAAGAGTTTACCTTGAGAGTAAGAAAAATAAAGTTTTAATCAAATTATTTCTTTTTCAGGATTTTTATACTAAGCCCAGAGTCGAATCTCCTAGATATTCTTGGGATTTTTTAGACACTATATACGTCTCAAAACGCTAAAAAATCATGTTTTGATGTTTAATACATAGAATTAGAGAAAAACTATCGTTGGTGTAATTTTCCTGGATGTTTCTAGCCACGTGTCGAACGGAGCTTAGAGATACATAAGTGTACAAAACAGAATAGGGGAAAACGGGGCAATTTGAAACAAGGGGCACTTTTTATATATACTTATAATATCTCAAAAACTATCAAGGTTGCTTTTTTTATTTAAACAAACAAAAAGCTTCCCGCGCACCACCATGTATAGCACGGGGCTTACAGGAGTAATAGTCCAGGCAACGAACGAAAAGGTATAGAGGGAAATTCTAGGGTCACAATTTTTGACTTCGTAACTTTGTTTGGACTAGTTAGGAGGTGAACATATCAAAAGTCCCCGCCTCTAGCCCTTAAGCCGGAGTGAGGAGGGGTGTTCGAAAGTCTAATTTTTCAGTTTTGGGCTTATTACTCTTAAAAAATGCATCCCCACGAAAAAGTTTCAAGTATCTTTTTTAAAGAAGATAAAATTTTCAAAAATTTAAGACCATTCCCAGGTTTATACGTCCAATTGATCCCGAGTTATATCTCCTCAAAAATGGGGAAAATTCGAACATTTGAGTTAAAGTCGTTTCTAAAGCAATTTATTGGTTATATTACCCATCTAAGAGGAAAGTAAAGGCTATAAACTTATAATGCACTTATTTAGCTTTCATTTATGCCCTGAACCAAGTCTGTGAGATCAATAGTTCTCACGCTATCTTAAAAAAACAAAAATTCGGAAAATGAGATTTTCCCAGAAAAGTCCAGTCAAATTGTATTTATTTTGGGCAAAATTTGGGGTAGAAGATATTTTTCGCTTTCTGTATGTTTTTTGGGGTGCTGAATCCGAATCTGAGGTTTCCGAACAAAATTTCGTGACGGAACATTGTGAAAATTTGAAAAAATGACAAAATTCACCCTTTTTATTCGTTTTCTGCAACATAACCTTAACGATTCTGAGTAAAACAGTCAGTATAAAAATAAAGAAGAAAAAACAAGCCATTTAAAAGTCTATTACAACTTTTCTCTCAGATGAAGGGTTCAGATGCTAGAGAACGCTGAATATTGGGACGTTTTTTTTCGAATAGCGGAAAAACCAAAAAACTTCACTCCTATCACCGAAAAACGGTCTGTTTTGGAACAGGATGGAACAGAACTGCTTTACTTATATGTTAGGTACATGAAATCAAACTTCTGCATTCTTAAATTTAAATTAATTAATTAATTAATCGAAACAATAAAATACGAGCAATAACGAAATTCGGATATTTTTGCAATATGCCATTGTTATAGCATATGCTCATGCTCATCAATAATATGTACACATGAATAGTAAAAATTGGTACATAAAATTTAATTTTATGTAATTTAAGTATGCAGAAGTTTGATTTCATGTCATATAATTAAGGAGGTCTTATAGTATCCTGGTGCAAAACAGACCGTTTTTCGGTGATAGGAGTGACGTTTTTGGTTTTTCCGCTATTCGAACAAAAACTTCCCAATATTCAGCGTTCTCTAGCGTCTGAACCCTTCATCCTGAGAGAAAAGTTGTATTTGACTTTTTTGTAGCTTGTTTTAACTTCTTTATTTTTATACTGACTGTTTTACTCAGAATCGCAAAGGTTATGTTCTAGGGCAGAAAAGGAATAAAAAGGGTGAATTTTGTATTTTTTCAAATTTTCACCATGTTCCGTCACGATATTTTGTTCGGAAACCTCAAATTCAGATTCAGCACCCCAAAAAACATACATAAAGCGAAAAATATCTTCTACCCCAAATTTTGCCCAAAATAAATACAATTTGACTGGACTTTTCTGGGAAAATCTCATTTTCCGAATTTTTGTTTTTTTTAAGATAGCGTGAGAACTATTGATCTGACAGACTTGGTTCAGGGCATAAATGAAAGCTAAATAAGTGCATTATTAGTTTATAGCCTTTACTTTCCTCTTAGATGGGTGATATAACCAATAAATTGCTTTAGAGACGACTTTAACTCAAATGTTCGAATTTTCCCCATTTTTGAGGAGATATAACTCGGGATCAATTGGATGTATAAACCTGGGAATGGTCTTAAATTTTTTCAAATTTTATCTTCTTTAAAAAGATACTTGAAACTTTTTCGTGGGGATGCATTTTGTAAGAGTAATAAGCCAAAAACTGAAAAATTAGACTTTCGAACACCCCTCCTCACTCCGGCTTAAGGGCTAGAGGCGGGGACTTTTGATATGTTCGCCTCCTAACTAGTCCAAACAAAGTTACGAAGTCAAAAACTGTGACCCTAGAATTTCCCTCAATACCTTTTTTTGAGCATTCGTTGCCTGGACTAGAAGTAAATCAAGGTTGTTTAGGTCGTGATTTTTCAAAAAGTTGCCTTTATATACCCTAGCATTACATATGAAACCGTAAACCGCTCTGTAATAAGTCTATCAATTTTAGAGAAGGAAACTAATTTGTTTTCTTCAAAATTTTCCAAATGTAAATTTCTAAGTAAAATGCAAAATCTTCCTGGAGCCATTCTACTTGGAATACAGAGATCTGTAAATTAAAAAAAAAAACAAGTTTATCCTTGTTACCGATAGGGAGTATCTTAAATTTTAAATAACCTTTGCCAATTTTTTTCAAATAAAGGTTTTTGTTCAAAAACAACAAAGGGGGCAAATTGATATACTTGGATGTTGGGTACTTTGATACACTCGTTGGGCCCATTTTTATACACATAAAAGTTCCCATATTTTGCGTTGAGAGATAAATATATCTCAGCAATTTAAAAAAAAATTGGTTAAGGGTAAATTAGATCTACAGTGAAGCTTTTTTAATGTCACTTTTTGAGTCTTTGGGTTTTTTAAGTGTTTGAGATTCGTAACTGCTTGCATTGGTAGCTATGTGCATTTATAAAAGAAAATGCAGTGTTGATAAATACATTACCAAACGATGGAATCAGGGACTCTGAAGCATCTGAGAAGTTCTTAGCACTTTTACAGGTAACAAAGAACAGTATCAAAAAATAGTGATAAAGTAGTACTATAAAGGGCCAAAAACTTGAATTTTATTCAACTAATTCAGGAGCAACTAATGAAAATTAGCATCTTATTTCCTTAATTAGATATTTGTTAAAAATGACCATTTGTCAAATTCTTTAATTATTTATTTTAATTTCCGAATGTTTAATGAAACAATTATTTTTTATGCTTGAAAAAGGTGTTAAAATGTGCTTCATATTCAACTCAATTAAAGTACATAATTTATTTTTCAAAACTTTTGTTATTAATTACTATCTTTGAGTAATTTGATCACTGTATCAAACTACCCCCTGTAATGTATCAAATTGCTCCACTGGGTGGCGCACATAGATACAAAGTTGATTCTTAAAAAAATAAAATTCGTTATATCTTAATTTTCATTAAACTTATATTTTTTCTAATTAATTTCATAAAATTGATTCATTCAATATATACAGGGTGATTCAGGAATAATCATCAATATTTTGGGGGGAGGTAGAGGGGCCCTAGACAAGCATATTTCGAATAGGGATGGTGGGGCGCAGGCTTACAGTTAAGGAGCTAGGACCTAATGTAGTGCGAGCGCGTTTCAAAAGGACGTTTTTAGAAGGACCGTGTGACGAAAAAAAACATAATAAAATGAAAAAATCTATTGCATAAGGTAAGGAAGTATCCCTACTACTTACACCAGGAATTCCATAGAATTTGAACCACTTTCTAAACCGTGGAGTGAGTTTCAAAAGGGCAATATTAATCTTTTAGTCAAAGAATGGAGTTCCCCTAATGGTAATTTAGAAAAATGATGATCGGGGAAGGAATTTTCAATGATCCTAACCTTGATCATTGAAACTGTTTGATCATTGAAAATTCCTTTCCCTATCATCATTTTTCTTAATACCATTAAGGGAACTCCATTCTTTGACTAAGAGATTAAATTTGCACGTTTTAAAACTCACCCCACGGTTTAGCAAGTGGTCGAATTTCTATCACATTGAGGATTTAAGTAGTACGGATACTCCTTTACTTCATGCAATAATGTTTTTCATTTTATTATGTTTTGTTTCGTCACACGGGCCTCCTAAAAACGGCCTTTTGAAACGCGCTCGCACTACATTAGGTCCTAGCTCTTTAACGGTAAGGCTGCGCCCCACCATCCCTATTCGAAATATACTTGTCTAGGGCCCCTCTACCTCCCCCCAAAATATTGATGATTATTTCTGAATCACCCTGTATATAGTCATATTTTTAGAAAAAAAAGTATCTGAATAAGTCATTTTTCTACTCGAAAAATGGATTTGAATTTTTATATATAAAACTGCCCCACTTTCCCCTAAGTCATTTCACCATTTTCAGTCTTTCTTCCTTTTTTAAAAAACGGACTCTAATTCAGTTATTCAGTGGGACATGGAATATATATTTATTAACAGCTCGAAACACGATGAAGTGATTCATATAGAATTAAACTAAATTAATGTTTTTTATCCAACTTCAACAAAAGGGTAATTATTCAATTCTTTGCTTGATAATATACACTGCTGGCCATCCAAAATGGCACACAAAGAAGGAAAAGAGATATCAAATCCAAATTTATTTATATGATTGCACATAGTATTAATGTGAACTGATTAAAAATTCTGCCTCCCTGCATGTTAGGGGGCCGAGAAAACCAGGAAGGAGTGTTGTATCCATAGGTGTCCATTACCGCCTCCATAAGCCATGGTATTGGGTGAAAGGGGCTCTAAATGGGTTTTGAGGGATTGGAGGACCATGGTTTTTCCCCAGGTAGTCGAAGTTCATATGGTGTCATATGGTTGTGCATTTTTCTCTTGATACTTGTCCGCAGGGGAGGACTGAAGGTAAGGATAGACAACAGGTTGCCTAACTTCAATGATGCAGCTTTGGTTGGTAAATGTGCCGGTAAATCTTACTGAGGAGGTGTGGGAGTGGAATCCAATGCTTATTTACTGCTTTACCCTGCGTGCAGAAAAAAAAATCTGATGATTGCAAAATCAACAGCTGAGTGATCTCTTTTCTCGCTGTCTTAAAGTCATCTCTAATTATCGTGGTGCTTCAGACAGAATTGGTATTCTCTCATAAACTCTGTACCATGACATTGAAATATTAATTTCATTATTTAGTGCACTATTGACATCAAATCCTGTGTTGAAAATTGAAATTTTTCTGAAGCTATGCGTGACAAATGGGTAGTCCCCTGCACTGTAAATGGCATGCATTCCATTCTCACAACTCCTCAGTGTGATTTACCGGCACATGGGTCAACCAGAGCTGCATCATTGAAGTTTGAAAACCTGTTGTCTATCCTTACCTTCAACCCTCCCCAGCGGAGAATGCGCTCAAGAGAAAAATGCGCAACCACATGATGAACGCAATGTCCAAGCTTTCATCTTATCCCCTTATGATGTATTTTTACCCTGACCTATCCGTTCTTAAGAACCAACGCCCACAAAACATGTCCGGTGAAAGAGGAGAAATCACCTAGCCTGGCAGGCAGTTTCCGCTGGTGCACCATATGAACTTTGACTACCTGGGGAGGCAAAATAGTCCTCCAATCCCTCAAAACTCATTTGGAGCCCCTTTCACTCAATACCATGGCCTGTGGAGGCGGTAATGGACACCTATGGACACAACACTCCTCCCTGGTTTTCTCGGCCCCCTAATATCCAGAGAGGCTGAATTTTTAATCAATTTACATTAATACTATGTGCAATCATATAAATAAATTTGGCTTTGATATCTCTTTTCCTTCTTGGTGTACCATTTTGGATGGCCAGCAGTGTAGTTTACGGTTAAATGTAATGACGATGTTGTCATCATAATTACATAAACATAAGCTATTTGTTGAACACTTTCTTTAAATGGAATAATAGCTATGGCTTGCTATCAGTTATGTAACAATCATAAAATTATTTTTGCAGGTAACCCTTTGGAGTGTGATCTTCATATTGAGTGGATGTTTAAGTATCCCCGACCTTTTGTTTTGAAAGGAAAATGTATTGGTCCATTAGAAAAGAAAGACCTTGATCTGAAGAAGATTATAGATGACAGTAAAATAGACGATGATTATTAGGACCTTTTTGAGAAGAAAAAATAAAACCTTTTTGAAGCGAATGAAATAAAAATTTTTAAAACAAAAACTCTGAAATTATTTTTAATTAGGAAATAGTAGGGCATAAATTTTATCTCTCTATTCTAAAAAAAGTTTTTGGTGAACGGTTTCCAGAGAAAAACTTTTAAATACTGAACCGAATGACACAAATCTGGTATCAAAGAGTTCGGACTCTTTTGAGGATAAATGCCTTTAAAATTTCTAAAAAAATTATCTATTTTAAAATATTTCCATTCTTTGGATTATGGATTAGATCACAGTTACGAAACAAGAACTGTCAAACAAAACAACTTATTATACATCCAATCACAACGACCAATTGACGCCATATTTTATGATGAAATAAGTTTTCTTCACATCTTAAAAAAGTACTTTTTAAATTAAATATAATTTAAATACTGATAAAAGTATTCTAAAAACTTACAGATATGATATTTCATTGTAAAATTTTTCACGTGTTGTCTGAAATTTATAATTTTTAGTTGGATAATCGAAGTATAATTTATTGTACATGGAGTGTCATGCAGGTTTTTAGGTTTTGTCTCTCCTATTATTTTCAATGGCTGAAAAGGCATAGTTTAACAAGTCTGGGTTTAAACAAAAATATGAACTATAAACACTATATATTACTAATATGTACTATTATTATGACTAATTACTATATTAGTATTACTTATACCATTGCTAATATATCCTTATAATACTTATTATTATTATTATTATTATTATTATTATTATTATTATTATTATTATTATTATTATTATTATTATTATTATTATTATTATTATTATTATTATTATTATTATCGTTATCGTTATCGTTATCGTTATCGTTATCATTATTAATTAACACATAATAATACTAATGTATACTTACAAGTGTACTAATGACTTACTAGATACAATATTGAATTTAAAAGATCCATTGGTGTACGTTTTTTTCAGAATGTTGATCAATAATAGTTATTAATAGACGTGCTGGATATTTTTAAGGAAAACATTTTGATTAATTTATTGATAAGTTGGAGTAATAAATATTCAAACTTTAAAGAGAGTGGTATTTATGGAGATGACCTGTGACATATTTTTAGAAAGTTGATTTTCTTCTGCTAATTGCTTTTATTAATGTTTTATGATGTAAGGCTAAGCGCGCACTAGCGACTTTTGTCACGGCGACAGAGACAAAATTATCACCCTGGCTATTGCAAGAAGCTAGAGCGCGCGCATTAGGCGACAAGACTCTTGGCCGATTGCCAAGAATCTCGCCATAGAAATGCATTTCTCTCGAGTGACCTAGTGTTATAGTCACCGCGAAAGAAGTCTCTAGTGCGCGCTTAGCCTAACACAGCTATCTAACGGCAATAAAAACACAAAATGAGAACCAAATACCCCTCCCCGTAAAACCAGTTCTTCCTTCCAATCGACCCATAAAGCAGTGAAAACATAAAACAGTTAACAAACCTGTAAAACCCGTTTTTCCTTTACAAGATCCTTAAAGCAGTGAAAACGTCTATAAACTGTCGAAAGTTCTGTAGAACTTGTTTATCCTTCATAACTCTTTGTATGCAGGAAAACTAACTACAGTTCCATTAGGAAAACGAAGTGTCTAAATCCACGAAAGTTGAATGCATAAGTTTTAGCAAAATTCATTAGAGTTGAGTTGTTACTTTTGAGGAGCTAGACAGTGCCATAGGTTTTAATAGCAAAATTCGTTAGAGATGAGTTGTTTCTTTCGTGGATTTAGACAGTGCCGTAGGAAAACTGCAAATTTTTTGATAGAAATGAAAAATTACCTACTAATAGAACATAGAATTCAGGGTCATAGGCAAAAATGTAGATTTAAAATACATGGGAAATTTTATGCCTTCGAATTATGTTACATACTTTTAAAAAAAAATAGTTATCTTATACAGGGTGTTTCAAAAGTCAGTTTCTCGGCTTTTATTTGGAACCAATGTGTCCTAGGGTCACGGAAGTAAAATATAAAACTAAGTAAGTGACCCTGGAGAATCCATTAAGATAAGGTGAATTACAGCGCCCCTAGCGACGAAATAAAAAAGTTAAAAATTTAATTTAAAAATTAAAGGAGATAGAGCCACAGAGTAGAGAGCTTAACAGAGATACCAAACCGCCGTTTTACTCCTAAGATCTTTAATTTATTCAGCACGCATATTATAATTCAGTTCACTAGTAGCCAATCAGTGAACGCGAAATGTATTTGATTTGAATTTAACACTGATTATAGGCGATTTGGATTTGAGTGACAGCTTCAATGGGCGAATGACAGAATTAGCAGGAATAGCGTGGAGGCGGGACTTGAGGCCAGAGATTTTTCAATGGGAAAAGCCCTGTTAAAAAAGTTGCCATTAGCGTCTACGGAGATGAACACTCTGTTAAGCTCTATACTCTGTGGATAGAGCAAAAACCTCAGTGAGAGAATAGAGCATTTTCAATCACATGACTCAGACCTAGCAACGGCCTTAGCAACATATTTTTTGACCTACAGCAGTTAACAGTTAAAAGAAAATAATTGGTCATGGAATGCTTCTATTGGAGCATTTGGCCATCACATGACAGCAACAGATACCGCCGCACCTAGCTACGGCCTTAGAACCAAAGAAGAAAATAAATGGTCGTGACGTCACCAGAAAACACTCTATTGTTGCCAACGTTATGAAGAACAGAAACAATATAACACAACAATACGAATACAATAAAACAATACAATAAAAACAATATGATAACAAATAAAATTTCTAGCTAAAAATGAAGGTATCTTTACTTAATATTAAAAATTACTATTTTCACTTAAAAATAAAAATAAAATTATATTTATTGTATAAATAATGAACTACAATTGCATGAAACTAACTATTGTTTCACTTAATTTTTTTTCTTCAAACATTATGTGAGACAAAATACCAAATTGGATTACAATTAATGAAGGAAAGAGAGAAAGAGTTAATTTAATTTTTCGACCTCATTCCTCGGAATATACGACATTTAGTTTAGTGGTTGTTTTCTCATTCCAATCCTAGTTTTTTTAATCCCTATAAAATAAGATTTTTGTACTTCTTAAAATGTTCTACCGGAGGATATCTAGAAATTGTAATAACAATGAAACTCTGCTCACTTACAAGAAATCAGTTAAAATCATTATTCATCTAAAACAGTGGTTCCCAACTCAAATTTGTCTGCGGACCACTTCACTTAAATTTGAACCTCCACGGACCATCTCTATCCCTAACTGTATGTTCAAAATTTTAACTTTTTTTCAGTGCATTCATTCCTTATGGAGGGTCTAAAATTTTGATTTTTTTCTGAAGTAAGGGAAACCGAGTCTTACAACGATTCTAAACAGAACTTAGAAAATCAAATAATCTATTAAATTTAAAAGAAAAATTAACATTACATTAATTTTATATCTAATTATTTAAAACTATACCTTTTATAAAAGACATTTAACCATTTTTTAAGACTTTTTATCTATTAACCCTGGAAGGGTTCACACCTGCACAAAAGTTACAGGTTTAAAAAAAAACAGTATAAAATAGTTATTTTTTTCATAACCAACAAATAAAATTATTAGTAGATTTGAATTTGAAAGAAAGTACTTAGCTTTAAATTAAACTGCAGGACGAATGAAATAACCAGGAATTCTGTTGATCACAAAAAAGCAAACTGGACATGCACTGACTGTGAGTTGTGGCTGTGGCAGAGGAAATTCTATAGGCGAGGCGGGCGAGGCTGATGTTCTCCCGAAAGAAACCGCGTCGCGTCAAAAGTCAATAATTATTTCAAAGGAGCGATTAAAATAGAAAATAATTTATGTGTTCAAAACACATAACTTCATTTATGTGTTTCGCATTTTCGGCAATAAATTTTTCTCATATCTTCGAAAAAACTTTATCACGTGTATCTCAGAAATTTCCTCTTTTCATACCACGATTTCTCGAAGACCCTGTCTGACCGGTTTAGTCCTGTTTCATCGCTTCCTGTTTCGTCGCCTTGTCAAAAATTGGTCTGTTTCATCCCTTTAGGGTTAAAAGCATTTTTGGTTATTCCTGTTTGATCCCCTGGGTGTTTAGTTTACCATAATTGGCATAAAACTGCTAAAAAGGTGAAATATTGCTAGTTAAGCTTCAGTTTTTTTTTTTGAATATCCTACTAAAATTATTAAAATATATAACTTCAAACCAGTTTCGTTTTTAAAATAGACTCAACCGTTTCCGATGCTAAATAAAGCTTTAAAAATTTCTGGCGATTTGCCAGATTATTTATATATATCCTCATGACTAGCTTCGCCATTTATGATTTTGAGATGGATTTCGTAGTGACAAAACGTGGGCAAAGAGCCCTAATTTTTCAAGGAAGATCTTTTTGGTTAAATAGAGAGTATCAAAATGGTCATAAACGATGGGTGTGCCGCTCCAGGCTTTGCCAAGGAAGTTTGGTGACAAATTCTGAAGAAAATGTTGTACTTAAAGAGCAAGACCATTCATGTGCACCTGATGACGCGAAAATTGCCATAGAAAAGATGAAGCAGGATGGGTTGAAAAGATGTCATACAGAATTAACTCCCATTCCGAAAATACACAAGGAAATATTTTCGCCAGCTTTTGATCAAGGTTTAGACTTGGTGGTAAAAGTCCCGAATCTGTCCTCCATTAAAACAGCCATGTACTGTCGTCGCAAAAAGGCTTTGGGAGATAATTCATCTTCGTCAACAAGTATAATGGATGTTGTTCTGGCAAGAAAATTCACCGATGGTTTTTTGTTGGCAGATACCAAATTGGCCGGAGATCGAATCTTAATATTTGGTTCGGAAAAGGCCATAAAATGCTTTGAAAATGCCGAGGAAGTTTTCGGGGATGGGACATTCAAGAGCTGTCCTAAACAGTTTGCTCAAGTTTATAGCCTGCACGTAGACATTGGCAGCAACCAAGATCATACAGCCATTGTGCCTTGCATTTATGCATTATTGCCAAATAAAACCCAAGCAACCTATGAAAATTTCTTCAATATTTTGAAACAGAAGGTACCTCTTTGGTCACCAAAGAAATTTAAAGTTGATTTTGAGGTGGCAGTTATCTGTGCCATAGCTAGCTGCCTCCCTTCAGTTGAAATCAAGGGATGCAATTTCCATTTTAATCAAAGTTTATTGAGAAAGGTTCAATCTCTTGGCCTCGTCACGGAATACCGGGAAAATGTAGAAATAAAGTCTTTTATTAGGCAATGTTCTGCTCTAGCACATATACCACCGGATTCCTTAGATGAGGGATGGCTTGCCATTATGGAAAATGCACCATCCACAGATGCGATAAGAAAATTTTGTGATTACATGGTGGAGCAATGGTTGGAAAACCCGACAGTAGGCTTAATGTGGAGTTGTTATGGAGAGAGGCATCGAACAACAAATGCTCTTGAAGGCTGGCATAGCAAAGTGAATAAAACCTTCGGCAAAAGTCATCCGAACATATTCGAAGTTATTCTTCGTTTAAAAGAAGATGCTGCTTACTATGATTTAGTAAGGGCCAAAGCTGAGCTAAATATCCCGACCCAGAAAAGGTTAAAGCGTTACCGCAGTACTGACGAAGCTATAAAAAAGAGTGTTGAAGAGTATGCTAGTGGAAAAATCACTATTCTTGCATGTATCAAAAAACTAGGCTACCATATGAAGTTTTAAAAATTTCCATTTTTTCCTTTCCCTATTTTGACTCAAAGAATAAATAGTAGGGGAGAGTGGGGATGAATGGGACAGCTCAATTTTTTATGCCTTAATTTCATTTTAAGTTTTTGTTATTTCAGCCATCAGATAGTAGTACCTAGCCTATTCAACAAATTGTGTTTATTAACATCAGCTTCTATTTTTGTGTAAACTGAACTACAATACTAAATGTGTTTTCCCACACCAAAAGTAACTTTTGTTGTTTTACTTCTATGATTATTTGTTAAAAAAATCATTAAACTAAAGCTAAAAATTTTACTGTGTGTAGAAAGAGTACTTATATTAGTATAGTTTACAAATTAAATGTAGAAAATCCATTGATATTTTCCTAGTCTAATTTGACTGTTTTAAAAATAAGTGGGTATGAGGATGTCAGGAGTTGTGGGGATGAATGGGACAGTTCAATTACCACGTCATTTCCTGGTTTCAAAACTTTCCATCAATAGCAACTCATTTAAGTAATTTCTGATAAAGTAACTAAAATAGGGTGCAAAAATCTATGTTTAATCTTGTGTTTTATGTTCCAAACTAATGTGTGAATATGCCAAGTCTTAATGAGCAAATACTTGCAACTTTCATCTCAAATATGTTATGGTTAAACAAATTATTCAAACAAGTTAGGTTTTTAGGCTCAATTTTTATGAAAAGTTCCTTCATAATGGCAGGAATATGTAATCGCAGGAGAGGAATGGCTTTGGGGGTTGGGGTCCAGGCATCAAAAATTATCTATTTCCACTCCTATAAGTATAAATCCGTAAAAAGCAAGTAGCATTTATAAAAATTCTTTTCAATTATTTCTTTGTAAAATAGAAGTGTGTTGTTCCTTTAGAAAGCTAAATGTTGTGCAATATTTAAGTTATTTTGTAAATTTCTGAACTTTTTAAAATGTCCCATTCTTCTCCATTTTGTCCCTTTCATCCCCACATGCATTCATAAAAACTTTTCTTGGAGTTTAAATAATGGGTAACTGATTGAATACACGCATTTATAATGTAACCAAGAGTTCAATTATTGGTTTTAAACTTGTTACAAAATTGAAAAAAATATTTTTTTTTTCAATATTAGCAAAAATGTGAAATTTGTCCCATTCATCCCCGCTTTTCCCTATAATTTAGATTTCCATTAATTTTATGTGTTTTCAAAATATGCAAATCTTTATTATTATGTATGTCATGTGGGGTTTCCTGTCAGGTCCATTACAATTCAAATTATGAGAATCTGAGTAACGCACTTTAATTTTTTAAGCTGGTTATTAAGAAAGATATTAAATTTCTTTAAATTCTTAAGATTATTTTGTCTTGATTCCAACTAATGTGTTCAATTTATGAATAAATGATTGTTTTCTCTATAAATATATTTTATTTCATAAGCGAAGTCAATTACTTTGATGTGCTTGATAACGGACAGGATAGTTTGTAATAAACACTATAATATTAATTATTATATAAAAGTTTTCGATCAATTCTATTTCAATGTACTTTCATCATTCAGTAGAAACACCAGTTATTTAATATATTATAGACATAGATTTTATTAATCCATACAAAAATTATAATTTACACAAGAATAACTAATATGATTTTAGTTAGTACCTATTCAATAAAAATTTAAAGGAAAAAACTTTCACTTAACATCTTCATTTCCCATGATATCCTACAGGGTGTCCCAAAAATGACTGACATAATTTAAAAATCAACAACGAATAACTCGAAAACTAAAAAGATAAAAATACGCGGTTTGTTACGTCCTACTTCAGGGAGTCTTAGGTGTAGGATGCAACAATCCGCGTATGTTTACCTATGTTTTCAAATTATTAGTTATTGATTTTTTTAAATGTGTCAGTCTTTTTTGGGACACCCTGTACTAAAATTATCATCCATCAGTTTTTCTTTTTAAAGTGTTTACTGATTAATTAATGAATTTAAATGGAAAACTGGGTTAGTTCCTAAATACATAGTGAATGCATTATTTTACTCAGAGGCGGATCTAGAACCTGAGCAAGTGGGGGGCTAACATAATCTATAAACATTAACTAGTTTTTTCCAATATAACTAATTAATTTATTAGTAAGGGGCCGTTCAAATATTACGTAAGCACCTAAGGGGGGAGGGGGGGTTTGTTCTTTGCTTATTTTTGCTGACAAGGGGGGAGGGGGGATATGATGAGTGATGCTTACGTAAGATGGTGCATTTTCGAAAATCTCTTGTTTCTCGCATAAATACTTTCAAAATTCAACCCAAAATAAATGTATCAAAAAATTGAATTAGGAATTCTGACGTAAGCACTTTTTTCTGGAGATGGACCACCCTAACATTTTGAAATTGTATCGCCGAAAAGTAGTGTTTAGACTTATTTTAGAACCCTTAGGGTTACACCCAAAAAGGACAGCTCCTTGTACGAGTTACTTAATTTTCAAGGAAAAAAACAGTACTTATACTTATGGGGATGTCAAAATTTCGGGGGGGGGGGGGTCCGGGAGTGTCTTACGTAATTATGGTGGGGGGGTTGAGGTTTGCTTATCTTTGCTGACAAGGGGGGAGGGGGGGTTAAAAATGACCGAAAAAGTGCTTACGTAATATTTGAACGGCCCCTAATTAAATCAATGAACTATTAAACTTGTATCAAAATTAATATTGATGGTGTGTCAACCAAAAGTTTTACGATGATTTGAGCCAGATCGTAAAAAATAATTAGTTTTTTTACAGTGCCTTTATTCATTCCCTCTTAATTGCAAGGTGGAAAAGAGATTACTACTAAGCCTTTGAATGGGCTGACGCGATTTTTGTTCCAGTGAGGTTTTGCCCCATATATTATTCCAAACCATCTTTAATTACATTTCAGACATGGGCGTAGCCCCCCTAAGTTCCGAGTAATTAACTTTTACTTTACTTTTAGTTAGTTAAAACCCAGTTTGATAGGATCAAATTTTCAAAATTTTTCTGGGGTGGACCCCCAGACCCCCTTTAGTATTTCAACCTTTATTATTGACTTTTTTTTAATAATAAGTTGATTAAAATCAAAATTCTACCTATAAATGTATGCCTAAAATTGGGTTTACATGTACTAAAAACAGTTAAAAACCCTGTTCTTAGGGTCAAATTTCCATAAATTTTCTGACCGCCAGACCCCCTTTGAAACTTAAACCTTTAGTACTAAAAACTTTTACTGTGTTTAATTTCAATGTTTAGGCATTAATATCTAGCCCCAAGAATAAAGGGGTCTGGGGTCCTCCACCAGAAATTTTTAAAATTTGACCTTAAAAAGTACAAGGTGGCTACAGAATCTGAGGAACAAATTTCCCTGACTGTAGTTTTAAAATTTCCCTGATATACATCTAAGTTTTCCGGCTTTTCCTAATATAATTATGCGAACACTTTCAGCTTGTTATTTTCTTCTTCAAAGAAATACCTCTATCAAATAGATTTTTTAAATAAATAAGTTTTTTAATTTTTTAAGTATAAAAATGATTTTAGCTCATTTTATGGAATTTTTGGACTGCATCCAAAGTGCACCGCTCAATGAGCTAAATTGTTTGGAGCAATGTATGCTTGCTCAATTTGGAATTTTTTCAATTTTCTTGGTTCAATTTAAACCAAACGGTAGGATTTTCGACCATAAATGTAATACATGTTTTTATTGAATATATGACCTACATTTAAAGCCCAAGTTTACTTTGATTGGTTGAGTAGTTTTTAGAATATACGACTTTAAAATTCCAATTTTTTCGGTTACAACAATGCGTTTTGAGAAAATTTCATTGTTGGACAAAGAGAAAAAGTTGAAAAATTTAAGAACTTTGAAGTTAAATACCTTAACAACTAATTGAGCTACACAAAAAAACTTTGGCTTTGAATGTAAGCAATTTATTCAGTAACAAAACATTTAAATAGGTGTTAATTCGAAAATATCATTGTTTGGTTGTTATTTCACAATTTATAAAAAAGGCCGAAAATTCGATTTTCAATTAGTTGCCATTCGATAACGCAACCGCTTTTCACCGGCTGACCAACATAAATTTACTTCCCTAGAAGGGTGCTTCAAAATATATAATTTTTAGAACTATGTTTTTCCGGTTGAACTTTCATGTAGCCAGCTCTCGGACTATTACAACTTACAATAAATTTCCCAGTTTTTAAAGAGCCACTGATTTTTTTTGTTTCAATTTTATAATATACTAGCTGATATGCCCGGCCTTGCACGGGTGCAGAGTATAAATTTATTATTTTTTAGTTTTTCCACATACATTTCTAATTTTGTATAATCAGCATTTACCAATCATCCCGGTTGGTCTGTTAATCAACTTTCTTAAAAGCTACTATATGATCATCATTTGATTTTTCATCCTCGTTTCCATGGAGACTATTTTAACAACAATGTTATTCCATGAAACTTTTTATTTAAAAACTAAACCCTCAAATAAAAATATTTTGTACAATACTTACCAATAGAAAATTTAAAATTTTTGTTGAAATATATTTTTAGATAATTAATATGATTTTTAAACAGCTTTAGATATAGCTTTTCTATTGGAAACTTGTTTTTTTGCATTACACTTTTTTGTAACAATGGGGTCAGCATATCTCTTTTTGAGCAGAAATAAAGCTATTTCAGCAAAATGACCATAAAAACGGTCAAAAGAGGGTCAAGGGGTCGTTCTAGGTTTGATAGATCGGAAGTAAACTGTGGATTTGGAAGACACACAAACACACACACATTGACTTTTATTATATTAGATCGGCTTATATACAGGGTGTTTCAGATAAGTGGTACAATATTTTAAGGGGAGATAGGGGATATCTGGACGAGTCAGAATCATATAGGATTTGGGGGTTCCAGACCAAATCCCAGGGAGTTAAAAATGGAGCGACCCCCCCAAAAAAATTATTGAAAAATTCAATTTGTAGAAGAACTACTATTGATAAAATTGTGGTCAAAAATTGTCTCAAAAATTGTGGTTTAATATGATCTTTAAAATTATTTTAAAAGTTTTCAGTTCAAAATTTTTTTATTACAAAAAAGTTTAAAAACCACAAAAAAATGTGAAAACTCTGCCAAAACTTTATTTTGTATTTCGAAATCCTTTCCTTTGATTTAATAATCTGCAAGATCATAGTCGAAAACCCTTAAGTCCAAAGTGTCACGTAAAAACCATCAATATTTAATGCTTGAGATCCTGTTAAAGCATGGTTTAAGTCCGTTTTTTGCGTCCGCTAACTGCCGTTTTGGAAACTGCTATAGGAAACCAATTTGGGCACGCAAAAAACGAACTTTAACAGGATTTCAAGCGTTTAATATTGATGGTTTTTAAGTGCAACTTTGGACTTAAGGGTTTACGACTATGATCTTTCAGATTAGAAAATCAAAAGGAAGGATTTCAAAATACAAAATGAGGTTTGGGCAGAATTTTCACATTTTTTTGTGTTTTTTTTAAACTTTTTTCATAATAAAACAAATTTTAAAGTGAAGACTTTTGAGATAATTTTAAAGATCATATGAAACCACAATTTTTGAGACCATAAATAAATTTTTACCCCAATAGTACTTCTTCTACAAATTGAATTTTTCAATAATTTTTTTGGGGTGTCGCTCCATTTTTAACTCCCTGGGATTTGGTCTGGGCCCCCAAATCGTTTGTGATTCTGACTCGTCCAGATGTCCCCTATCTCCCCTTAAAATATTGTACCACTTATCTGAAACACCCTGTATATATTTGATTTTATATTGGGAGGGAGATTTTAGATGGAGAGGTTGACCCAACATTTTTTTGAGGTACCTCCCTTCGGGTACTTTTTTACATCAAGATAAATCAAATTAGCAGTGTAACCCAAAGTTTTTAAGGTGAGTCATCTTTAAAACTTTGGGTTACACCGCTAATTGTGAGTCATATTGATTTGATTAGATAATTAAGGGTTTTGAAAATATATTATAAATTTTTTCATTGGAACTGGAGAGCCGCATCTTACGAAAGAGCCGCATGCGGATCGCAAGCCGCAGGATGCCGACCCCTGAGTTAAGTTATAGGTTGCCTGGACTAAAAACGAAAAACGTGGAAATCATTCATTATGTATTATCTGTACACGATAAAAAAATAGCAGCATGGGGAGTGCTGAGAGAATCAAATACTTAAAGTATGATATCCACGTTTTTCGTCTTACAAGGATTTATAAAAATTAGTTTGTACTTTTTAGTAGAGTACATTATAAAAACATATTTTTAAAAATATTTTTGTATTTCATAAATTTAGAATAGATAGAGTTAGATTTGGTATATTATCCTTATCTGATACAATGGAATTGTTGCAATTATCCTTAATATTATGCTTTCCGCGACCACCGGTCACTAGGGTGGGTCAAAAAAATGTTCCCAGGGGCACAGCAAGAATATGGTGCCAAATGGTCTCAAACTGACGTGTGTAAAATATTATTCAATTATAATAACTAATTTTGCCTCCAGATTGGCCTCAAAGTTTCGATTAATATAGTAATTTCATGTAAAAATGGACAAACGAAAATCAAGCTTTTACCTCGATTTTACGAATCCGTCAGGAATGTAAATGTCCACTATGGTATAAAAATCATCATTGAAGACTATAAAATAATTATAAATGAAACCAGAGTTGAAATACTTGAGTTGTAATACAACATATTTTGAAATATCTCAATGGTTAGAACTGTCAATCAAAAATTTCTTGCTGGAATCGTAAAAATGTGCAAAACTCTTTTTGCCGGTTGAGTAGGATGTTAAAAACATTTAATTTTTAATAAAAATGGATATGTCAGAAGATGGGTACCTTTTTAGTGTTATACACTGTAAAAAAACTGTAGAAAAACAGAAAGTTTCAATAAAAATGACTTCATGTTTACAGGTATATTCTGTCATGTAACATTCCCACCGCACTTCTATTTATTTTATGTAAAAAAAACAGCTTTTTTCTAGTTTTTTAGCTTATCTGTACTTAAACAGAAAGTTTCAGTTTGTGGAGAAAGAAAGAACATCTTCGGATAATTTCTACTTTTACTGAATCCTCGTTGGAGCAGCGGTAGCGTGCGTGCTTAGCATGCGGTAGGTCGTGGGTTCTATCCCCGGTTATTGATTTATTAAAATTAAAAAAACCAGCTAAAATAAGTCGACACGCATGCGCACAAGCAGAAAATTACTGTGAGGCAACAGAAAAAATATGTAGCTCACTTGACAGAAAGTTTCTTTTTACAGCATTTACCTGTAGGTTACAGTTTTTTTCTGTTTACAGGATTTTTCTGCTTACAAAACTTTTCTGGCAACTTTTGCTGCCAAAAAATTTCTGTTTTTTTACTGGATTATTTTTTACAGTGTAGATTTCAACCCGAAGGAAAACATTTGGATAATAGTTTAAAAGTTGCGGTTTTCCTTGAAATTTCTTGGGCATATTAGGAATATTCCATCCCAAGTGCCCCCATATATGAGTATAATGTCCAAAAATAAATTAAAACCACATTTTAAGAGTCAAATTTTGAAACATTTTCTTAAAAAGAGCGGTAGTTCCCCGTTTTCAGCATAAAGCGCAGTATTATCCTCTAAGTTTTTAAATAAGCTACATTACTTTTCAAAACTTACTTGTAACTATCTTAAACAGTTAAATTTGCTATATTTTAACTTTTATGCACGGATAAGGGACTGATAATACGCTATTTTGAGTCAATCCTCAAAGAAGTATAATTTCATGGGCCTGAATTTCAGTCTACTGCTATAGCAAAAAATTAGGTAAATCATGACTGAGCGAATCATAACTGATATTGCCTATGAACGAACTATCCATTCGACAATTGTTTCAACATATTTTTGCGATCATGTTTGGATCCCAAGACCAGCCAGTGAAATAACTGTCCGGTGAATTTTGAAAGCGCGGCATTTTTATGAAAAATATAGCTATTTCTACTTCTAAAAATTAAAAATACCGCTTTGTACTGACCAAACTTGAGGGAAAATGTATCTGAACTACCAATATTTAAAATATGTACCACTGACAATCCACTGTTTGTTGGCAAAAAAGAGCCTCTTATTCTATGGCTATTGTTAATATGATAGCATATTACATTGCCACTTTGGCAGTTGTTTTTGTATTGGTAATGCATTAAGGTGACTAATGTGATTAAAATTGCTTTTAAAGACCCTTATTTGTGAGCTTTTACATGTTATCGACCAAAAATTTAATTAATATAATTTTTAAGAAATTTGAAAAATTACATATTTTTGTTCTATTTGAGGCCAATCCGGAGGCAAAAAGAGTTATTATAATGGTATAATATTTTACACATGTTAGTTTGAGACCATTTGGCACCATATTCTTGCTGTGCCCGATAGAATTTGTAAAAATTTTTTTTCGCCATATGAAAATGACCCACCCTACTGGTCACTTGGAAAATACATGTTAGGGCAAATGAATGCAGGGAAGGACAAACGAGACTCTTTAAATTTTTAAATGTTACGTTTGATATTTAAAAAAGAACCGAATGCAGCTTTTTAGGAGCGGAACATTTTTTTGAAGCCAAACTGTATTTATTGCGCCAAATTTGAAGGAAGAGACGAAACAGCACTAAGAAACAGTCGTAAATTATCGAGGGGATGAAACAGGAGAATATTTGACAAGGAGATGAAACAGGAAGCGATGAAACAGGACATCACCGGGTAGAAGGACATATTTCCTACTTTTTTCGAAAAGTAAGTTTTTGGAAAGGAAAAAAGAAATATTATGATATTACTCAATTAGGGGGTGTTAGAGCATTAAATAAACATTTCATTGGTTTTAAAAACTACAGGAAATCTAATCAAATCGTCTCTCACGGTTGCTTGGAAAAAGTGGTATATCGTATTAGCCGGATCTCCCCTATTAGAAGCTAGCCGCAAGTACATTTCGAAAAAATTGTTTTAAAAAAATTACTTAAAAATGGCGTTTTTCAAACTTGGGGTGCAATGCGGCAGCAGAAAGAATCGTCTTATCGAGCTGAAATTTTTTACACGTTTTATTGAAGCCATTTGGCCAAAAATCCACACTACCCGTAAGGGGATTTCGAAAAAAGCGCTTTTTCGACCCACCCTAGTATGCAGGGCTACAGTTGGGGAAAAAACGACTCAGTTGCGATTTCTGGCGAACCACTTGGGTTAGGAAGACAAATGAGGTGTCATTTTTCATTGTTTAAAGTATTCTTTAATAAAAAAATTTTCGAGTCCTTAGGGACTCGTCTTCATATAAAACGAAACACTAACTTTTTTTTTCAATAGGGACCCCCAATTATTATGAGATTTTCTGAAAGGCCATCCCTCCAAACAATTAAATACCCAGTTTCATCTAGATTGATTCACAAATAAAATTTTCTTTTAAAAATAAAAAAAATTTAATTTTTAAAATTGTGAAATATTTTTATGGTAATCGATTCAGGTAGTAATTTTATGTAGAAAGCCAAAATTTTAATCGATTTCACCGAATAGTTTTTGATAAAAACGAACTTTAATCTTAAGGGGCGGTATACCGTTGCCGAATGCATACCGCGAATGTTCGTTCTCCTTCGTTTTTATTACCATATATATTTATCTAAACCGTATTTATTTAAACCGTTAGTCCAAAGTTTCACGTAAAAACCATCAATATTAAACGCTTGAGATCCTGTTAAAGTTCGTTTTTTGCGTGCGAAAACTGGTTTCCTATAGCCGTTTCCAAAACGGCAGTTTGCGGCCTATGATCTTTCAGATTATTAAATCAAAAGAAATGATTTTGAAATACAAAATGAGGTTTTGGCAGAATTTTCAAATTTTTTTGTGTTTTTTTAACTTTTTTCATAATAAAACAAATTTTAAAGTAAAGACTTTTGAGATAATTTTAAAGATCATATTAAACCACAATTTTTGAGACCATAATTAAATTTTACCAATAGTAGTTCTTCTACAAATTGAATTTTTCAATAATTTTTTTGGGGTGACGCTCCATTTTTAACTCCCTGGGATTTGGTCTGGGACCCCCAAATCCTATGTGATTCTGACTCGTCCAGATGCAGTGGCGGATCTACGGGGGGCTTTCGGGCTAAAGCCCCCCAAAACGTCTAATATTTTACTAAGTTTGTCAAAACGCAAAAAATCTATATCCAAAATTCGGATGAGGGGTACCAAAACGAGTTGGAAAAGTGGGGTTGTTGACTTAAATTTCCTAAAATTTTCTGGGGGAGGACCACCAGACCCCCCTTTTAGTGGTTTGAGTAGGATAATTAACTACCTTTTCCGTATTACCATTAACAAGAAGATTCAATTTGATTCAATTCTTAGCCCCCCCCAAAACCAACTTTTTCAAAGTAGCTTTTAAAGAAGTTGGTTATATTAATAAGAAGACAGGCTTTTAATAGTTTTTTACTTGATAACCTTTTATTACTTTTTATCTAGGGATTTTTGAAATTTATTTACTTTGAAATATAATTTTTGCAGAAATTTAAAAGGATAGCGGGAATTTATGAAAATCCGATTAAGATTTTAAACACTGGATTTGAAATGATGTAAGCAACTAATGTTAATTGAAATTGGATAAATGATTGAGATAATTAATCCGATCAAGGAAATCAACGGGTTTTTATTAATTTAGTAAAAAACTAACTGGTTTTTATCTGTTTATAAACAAACCAACTGGTTTTTAGTTTTTATCATTAAAGAAATCAACGGTTTTTATTAATTTATTAAAAAAATCAACTGGTTTTTATGATTGAAAAATAAGACAAATTGGTTTTATCAATTAATTAAAATCCAAGCCATCTTTTATCAGTGAAAAAAAGATAACTTTTGTGTATCTTTAGTTACTCTGAAATAATGCTTTATTTTAAAGGAAATTATGAAATTAATAAATAAACTATCTCTTGCAACCTATAATAAGTTAGACTTAAGCATTTAAGTACAGTAGTAAGTATATAGTTTCTTTGACCTAAAAATACCATATATATTGTATTGCATGCTATATTTTTATTTTCAAAAGTATTGATTTCAATGGA
This sequence comes from Tetragnatha versicolor, assembly GCA_024610705.1. Taxonomy (NCBI): domain Eukaryota; kingdom Metazoa; phylum Arthropoda; class Arachnida; order Araneae; family Tetragnathidae; genus Tetragnatha; species Tetragnatha versicolor. Next base: position 52,603,548 of record JANDEH010000007.1, read on the forward strand.
GGCCATTTTGGACGCCATCTTGATTTATAAAAAATGCTCAATATTTGCAGACTGGCATATGAAATCTACACTATCAACTCTACCCGAAACCGTCATAAAATTCCATACACACTCCAATGCACACTTTTCGAGTTGGCACCCTGACTAATAAGGAACTTGCATGTGTCAGATTTTCATAAACATTCAAGTGTTCCGTATGGTTTTTTGTATAGTAAAATGAAATATTTTGTCAATTTTCCATAAAAGTGTACAAGTAATTAAATATTTTAATTTAAAAGTCGAGAAAAAACATGTGACTGAAAACGCGAAGTGTGTTTGCATGCACAGTGACGTAGAATCCATCGAGCCAAATTGCAATCAAAATTGAATTTCTATGTTTTAGTTGATTATTTCTTTTTTCAGAAGTGTGCGATATGAGTGTTTTAATAAATATTTACCTTCTAGACACTTCTGGTGACGGTCAGAAACCCAAGGCAAACATTTTAGGCGAAGTGTGTATTAGTGACGTCAATGTGCATGCAATTAAACGTTTTCAGGTGCTTCGAAAAAAACGATTTTTGATAATTTTTTTGCAATCGAAAAATTTCTCCATCGGCCTCAAGTTTTGTGCAGTGGCTTATTTTCGCGTGAAGAATAGATTAAAAAAATAAAAAAAATCATAAGTGACGTCATTGGTGTGTGCTTTATTGCTTTCTCGCATACGAAGCGCCATCTGTAGTCGAAATTTTCCGAGATCTTGATATTTTGGATATTATCTCTGCCTAAAAAAGCTTTAATTACATTAAGCTCTTTAATTACTAGAAATAAAGTCACATGAGAAAATCGTTGAAATAAAAAGCCAATTAAAATCGCCATCTAGTGCGGAAATTTAAAGCTAAAATTTTATTTTGTTTTGAAGCCTTTGAACCTATGCTTTGAACTCGCGAAGAAGAAGTAGAAAAAAGCAGCTGTTCTCTGTTGTTTTGTTGTGATTTCTTATCGCTTTGCTGCTGAGAGAAAAGTGTGGTTCACAATGAAAACATGAATTTAACCGCTAGAGCCAAATTTGAGGTGTTTATTCCTATCGTATATTGAATTTATGTGGTCTCTGTAAAGATTTTTGAATAACTTCTTAATCCAACTTATTAATTTCTCGAATAACTGCGCATTTAAATTCATCAGATCCGAGATCTATATAATGACACAATGCCCTTTGTTTACGATGTCACTTTTCTTTGTGGTAAAGTTATTTACTCGACCATCTTCAAGAAAACTGCATTCTCTGAGAAACAAGAATTTTTAACTCATGTGGTGATTATTTATTACTTCCAATGTGACAATCAGATGTTTTTAAAATTCCTAAAAGCTTAAGAGTGATTTTTTGTGAAAAACATTTATGTTTGGATATATTTTAACTTAGCGATTTATTTTTGAAATTCACCACAGTTTTGAATTTTTGTAATATTGCATTTTATTTTCATTTCAGTAGTAGTAGTATTGCATTTCATTTAGAATCTAGATTAAAATTTAATTTTTAAGGTAAGCAGCAGTGAGAGCAAAATGTGAATATAATAAATACTTAATTTTTTAAAACTGAAAGAATTGCAATTTAATATAAATTTCGTAAGAAAGTTTGGCTCATTAATTAAGCAGATTAAGGGCTTTTCTATTGTTCTTTTAGACTTGCTTTTACATTCTATTTTATGTGCGAGTAAATAATTTTGTTTTTAAAGTATTTTCTATAGTTTGATGTAATAAATGGGATACATTAAAACTGAAGTTGGAAGTTCTTATTGTTAAACAGATTTAAAAGTATTCTACCTATTTTACAACAATTAGGTATTAATAGTTTAACAGAATGTTTCTGCAAAATAAAAACTTTTATTTTCCACATTAAAACACAATAGTTTATAAATTTGTTTTCCATTTCATTCTTTTCTTTTAGGATTAATTCTTATTCTATGTTCTCTAGTTAACATACAATTACTGGAGCATGAAGATAAGTTTTTAATAGACCAGGGGTACATCCAGGATTTTTTGCCAGGTGTCATTTTGGGAATTTTGTGAAAAACGAAATTGAATTTTGTGAAAATAATTTTTCATTCTAAAATAAGGTCCTATTTCTGTAAATATATTATTTTTTAAAAATAAAATTACACTTAGCGAGTGCAGCTTGATTAGAGTTTAGCTTGATTAAAGTCCATTTTTGGGAACCGGAATTTTGTAAAGGGGCTGTTTTTTAGGATCGGAATTTTGTGAAGGGGCCGTTTTTGAAGGTCGGAATTTTGTGAAGTGGCCGTTTTCGGCCCCAATTTTTTTCTAGATGCACCCCTGTAGACTAACATCAATTACATTCATAATAAACTGATTGCACAAAAATACTTAGATTTCCTTTGCATGTTTCTATTACTAATGCATGAATAATGTTTTGAGTAGCTTCAGTCAGTTACACAGTCAAATCTGCTTAATGTGATCAGGTTAATGTTATTAATTAGATATAATTATGAAAATTGCCAGGTACCAATCATTCTTCTTTAATATAATGCAAAATGCATCGTTTATAATCCATAAAATATTGTGGAATTGTTTAGGTAATGTTATCAAAATTAATCCATGTCCCATAAAAATCTTTTTTCAAATTTTGAAGGTCATTTTTTGCAAATTAACATCTGCTGGGTTTTTTTTTCTGTCCATTGGACCATTCATAGAGGTAGAAGAATAATAGAGGCAGCATGGACAGCAACTTTGTGTTCCCATCATCACTGCTAGGCAAAAAAAATTCTTTTATTATTGGAGCTCCCCTTTTTTCAGTTGAATTCAAACCCGATTTGCCCTCTACCTTTTTCTCCTAACTTTATGGCACCTTTACTCTTCATTCTTGGAATGGAAAGAAAATGGTAAAAGGGACCTAAATCCATTCTTCTGATAAGGGGACATCCATAAATTACGTGAGGCGTTTTTTTCAAAATCTGGACCCCCCTCCCCCCTTGGTAAGATTTAGTGATATTTTGCTGGACCCCCCCTCCCCCAAGTGAGATTTACCTACAACTTTTTAAAAATAATTTTCAGTTTCTTATCCTTTCTCATATTTTAAAAAAAGAAAATAGTATAATTTCTAACTTAAAAAGTTGACTTGAGATTTTAATCGACCCCCCTCCCCCTTGGTGAGATTTTTCCAAACCCCTCCCCCCCTTTTTGACCTCACGTAATTTATGGATGACCCCTAACTAGTCAATGGGTATCACAATGCAAAGTTTAGGTAAGGTATTATTGTAAGGTTTTGATGTTGGATGCTCATTAGAAAGCAGAACATAGATAAAGGAAAATGATTTGGGCTTAAAATAAAAGCAAATACTTTTTTCCATTATCTAGTTAGATCTTTTTTATCAACCTCTTCCCTCCTCGGCACGGTTTTCACACAAGCTGAACATTTGCTGTCTAAAGCTCGCTCTAGTGTTAGAGCCGTGCTGCAGATATTCAATAGTAGTCCTAAATCATCATAAAATAAATCATAAAATTTATCATCCTAAAAAATTTAAAATATCCATTTCTGAAGTCATATTTTTTATACACTGATTTTTATACAATTTTCTTGAATTGAAAAACTTCACTTAGTCACTTTTATTACCATTTTCTTGAAATTTATTTGAGTCAAGGGTTAATAAGCTAAGGGGTAACTAGCTAAAATGAGTTAAAGAGATTAGTTCATCTGTTTATTTAAAATATCATACTATTGTTAAATTTTTCTGAAATAATTTTATGTAGCTAGCAGAATACATTTTATAAAATTATTTTTAAATAGTACTTTAATTATAAAAGAAAAACTTTTGTTGCACTTGTTTGCCACAATTATAATCAAATATCTTATCAATTGGATATTGTTAACACTTTAACCTCGACCAAAAGCAATCCCATTAAGCAAAGTCGACTGTAAAAATGAATGTTAATAATTAGTTCAATACTTAATAATTATTTTATTATAATTTATAAATAAATTTTAAGTTTTTCAAACATATATTAGATGTTATATTTTGTTGTATATGTTTCAATGTTCTGGTTTTGTTAAAGTAGCTTTTGTTTTTAGTTATTTCAACTTTTCCTTGTGTTAATTGTTTCTTAGAAAACTGGATTGTTTTTGCTATCTCAGATGAATTTGTGAGGTATGGATCTGAATTCTTCGACTGGAAGATAAATCATGTTAAAAAAAATTAGAAAAATGGCAAAGGTATGTTGAGGCTATAAGTGAATGATTTTTGATGATTAATTTATTATAAATTGACTTATTTGAAAAAACTGCTTTACTTCTGTGTTAAGGACATTTGGTAAGAAAAGCTGCCATAAGATATTTTTGTATTGCTGTTAATAGAAGGCATAAGTTTAAGTGAGTGCTAAATTTTTTAGATAATTTTACTAATGTTGATAAACATAGAAATTTATAACTTTCATACTGTTTTGGTGTTAAAATCGCCATCAGAAAGAAAATGTTAACCTCACTTTTGTGGCTGGAAGATCCTGTAATAATACTAAAATAAGCTAAAGCTAAAATAATAAATTTTAACTGAATTTTTATGACTTTTCTATTCCACCATAATTTCAAGATTCCATTTTTAATATTTTTACCAATTTCATTATTGGGTTAGTGGTAATTACCAATAACCATAATTTTATTCTGCTGGCAACTTTTCCTGCCAATCGTCGGATGTTTGTTCAAAACTTTAAAGTGCTAACTGGCTTTAGCAGATAAATTATATTGTTTTGTATTATTTATTAAATATCTAGCATTTAATGATATTTTTGATGTTAGCACACTCTAGATGACTGACTAGATGATTTGACTCTAGATGATAGATAATTTTGGTTATTTACTGTAGAGAAGTGGTTCTCCAAGTTAAATCACTACTTTTATGGGGCAAATTTTTAAACTTTTCTGGAAGGTGAACCCTCAGACCTCCCATCTTTACTTTGGGCCAGTGGCGGCTCGTCCATAGGAGCACAGGAGCACGTGAACACCCAGTGAAAAAGTAGAAATAAACCCAAATATCTTTTCTTTATATTTGGGTGACACAAATATCAAAAGAAAACAATACATAAATCCTTCTCAATTTCTTTTTCATACTCAGAATCAAGTTTCTACCCCCCCTTCACCTGTCAGCAAAAAAATTATTGCCGGAAACGCGAAAGTTTTGTGTTTATCAAAAAAGAGAATACTACATTCTTATTTTTCTTTCCTTATACGCACGTGTGAGCGAAGAAACAGAATGAGTCGGAAGAAACCTCGACTTCTCGCCGGAGAACATTTGGGCTTACGGCAACACATTGGAGATCCCCGTGCGCACAACATTTGTGTGCCGAGGCTTACGGTTTTGAGGTTAAGCTTGCTTTTTTGTGGTCTGGATTTTTTCCCGGATTGGAAAACGAGATAAGAACCTATTGAAAGTATCATTAAACTTTTCACGTCAGCTAATTTGTAATAATTAATTCTTTTGTTATTGGTTATTTTTTTAAAGTGACGTTGGAGTACACATCACCTGTATTTTTCACAATCAATTGTTCTATTAATCATATATAACAAGCACTATAAGTAGACAGACCCAGTGCTCTTGCCATGCTTCTAATTAAAAAAATTATGATTAGGTATTATGCATGATTTTAATGAAAGTGTCAAAAATTTGTTTGCTTCAAAAAAGGTTAGACGAGAGGACATCATGCATAAAAGTTGTTTTTGAGGTATTATGTTATAGGCTAGGGGTATTATAAAAAATAAAGGCCTTCTTTATCATAAGTTTTGCTTATTTCCATTAAACGCATATTTAAAAAATAAAAATGCATGCAGTGAAAAATTAATGAAACTTAAAATAACTACCCTGAAATAAATAAATTTGTTCTAAAACAAGTTTTCTTTATGTATTCGTCCAACATCCCTTCTCTTTCTTGCTCTTGTGTAAATTTTAATTCATATTACAAAGGGTGTGAACACCCTGTTAATAAACCCACGAGCCGCCACTGCTTTGGGCTCACATTTTACAAATAATTTTGACATAAAGAGCATTAAGATTCCAATCCTACTAGTAAGTAATATTAAAGTTTACCATTTAAAAGTACTCATAAAGGGTACCATAGGAAAATATTTACTGAAACCTTGGAAAATGCTGCATGTGATTATTACAACTAAAAAATTCAAATATTATAGTTTTTTGAAATTTAACATTCAAGAGGTTGTCATAATATTCAACCTATAAATGAGGTCACAATGTCTGAAAGGTAGAGAACCCCTGATCTATAGAGGCAAAAAACGAAAGAAAAAAATTATTTATTACTGTTATTTTAATGTCATCCTTAATGAGTCAAAAATTATTTTTTATTCCTGTTTGACTAAAATTTATATACCTTTTAATTATATGTTAAATATTTTTATTGTTTAAAAATTGAACTAATAATGGCTAAAAAAGTAAAATAAGACAAAAATCAGTTTATATATAAAAGGATCATAATCTTAAATGTAAACAAATAATGAAGGTTTTTTGAGCATTCCATCCACAAATAATTTTTTTTCACAAAAATTAAAAAAATTTGAAACATACCAATATTTTTTATTTAATCCTACCCTTATCTGCCTGCCTATTGTAGCATATTTGCTCCCATACAGAAATCCATTAAATTTTAAAAAATTCAAAATGTTTTTTTTCATTTTTATTATATTTGGCCTACAATTACATTAATAGGGGAGGATATTTTTCCTTATTAATTTCTTGTGATGGGCATTATTAAATGGTTTAGCCTTTTTAGACTACTTTAAGACTTTTTCAAAATATCAAACCAAGTCCTTATTATTTGTAATTTTTGGAAAATTTAACAGACCTGTCATGTTGTTTTTGGACCAGCAAGCTTTCCACAGCACTGGTCCTCGGGACCGGTAGGTTTCATTCTCGATTTCTACTTCTCTGTATTTCTTTTAATTTTAAACAGTTAAATGCACCTATTTATTCTGTGTTGCATTGTGAAGCACCTTCTCAAATGTATTTTGAACAGTTCAAAAGAGTTATTAAAGCTAATACTTATCCTAAATTTGCTCTCTCTTTCACTGCTGCTTACTGTTTCTTTCCTTACTTGTGTTTTAAGTGCTGAAAAAAACCTTTCTGCTATTTCACTATCTATTAATCATTTATTTTCTTAGAGTATTTTCTATCAAGAGTTATGTTTTTGTCTGGCATTGTTTTGTGTAAGATACATAGTTATTACAGTATTTCTTCTCTTTTCTGTTGCTTGTTAAAAACTTTATGGTTGCCTATATTTTCCTAACCTCTTTTTAAATGTATAGTATAATTTATCTTGTAAAGCTGGGGCATCACATTTGCAGATGGTTTGCAAACCTGCAAGGTACATCCACTATAAGACTCTTAACTGTTCTACTCTTATATTAAAAGATATTTAAAATGTTTGATAACATCATGATAGTCATTTTAATGACCTTCACCCTGTTGAAATAATATGAATGAATTCATGAAATTAATTAGTACTTAAGTTAAACCATTAAAGTCAGTTGGGTCGTGGGCGGACCTGGAAGAAGTTGTAACCATCCCCGAAACCAAACCGAAATTTACCCGAATCTTAAGTATTGCACCTAGGGAAGCTGGCAGTGGCTTCCCCCGAACCAGGTTTGCAGGTTCGGGCACTTTTTCCAGGACCGGTCGTGGGGCTTATGAACAAAACCACAAATCTACTCCATTTACACCTAGGCAACCATCTTACCATACATCTGGTGTTTACTGCCACCAGAGGGTCATTGTAAATTGGTTCCACTGTATTAGTAATTTTGCACCATTTCTTAAAATATTTTTGATTGTAAAAACAACTTTAACAGACATTTTTTGCATTCCATGTGACTGGGAGAAAAATTGCAATACTGAAAGTCCAATTGTCATTATGTGCACATTATTTTGTTCTTGCTAAATATTCCAAAAAAGCTCATTTTATACTTATTTGTGTAATTTTTTGGCTTCAAATTTACAGTAGAACTCTGATAGTGAGTGACCCCTTTTGATCAACATTCATTCTTTTTTATAAAAGGATGTTATAATGAATAAAATTAGTGCTATGATAAAACTATCTTCACTTTTATTACTATCTAATTGCTATATTTTCAATGGCAACATTTTTTCTGGTTCTTGGTAAATAGTTTTACATCCACTTAGACCCTGTTCCATAAGAAAAACAACTCTATTCATTTGAATTTCACAAATAAACCCTTGAAATTATTTTGAACTTTTATAATGCTGATAAAATTTATTATTTAAAAAAATTTTAACGTGAAAATTGAAAAAATAATGAGAAGATATTTTGTAAGAAATTAAATTAATTATTCATTATAATCAAACTGGGAAAATTTTAACTTATTCCATTATAATTATGCTACCCAACATAATCACTTAATGCAATCTAAAACTGTTTTATTTTTATTTTAATGCCGTTGTTAAATGGTTAGATATTATGTTAAGAAATGGATGCAAACCTCTTAAAGTTCTCCATTATTAAGTTATTGTCTTTTGCATGCTATTATTCTGAAGCTCCAATTAATGCTTGGATTGCTGAGTGATAATTTGTGCTATAGGTGCTGCCTTATTATTATATGCATAATTTACTTTTGTTTAGTTTTCAAAGCCTAGATCTGTAAAAAATTTCAGTTTTCCTAATACAGCATAAATTTGGTTCCATTTAGATCTGCAAAGTTCTCGCAGAAGAAGAAGCTCTTATAAATAAAAAACTCCCTAAGGAGTTATTGCTGAGGTAAGATTTCAGTTAGGATTATTTTAAGCATATTTTACTTTCTCCTGATTTTGGATTATTCCAGAATTTAGAGATTCTGGATAAGTTTATTATTCTAATTGTTTTCTGGGATTTTGTGCTGAGGTCAATAGCACCCCTGCTTAATGAATATAATAATGAAAAGAAAAATAAGAAAAGGATACTGCTCTTTTTGATATTTAACCTAAATTAATACAGTAATGTGGTTTTATTTATACTTAATGTGGTTTTATCTATACCCTACTTATGCGAATTCGGAGTGTTATGTGGTTTTTAAAATTTTCAAACTTTTTCTCCAAATTGTCTTAAAAGATCGCGAAACTTCTTACTGAACACTGCTTCTTAGTTAGAAAAGGTGAAAATAAAAGAATACTAGTTCTGGTTCTCACTTGATAAAATAAATTCTGTTTGAGTCATGTTCTGAAACATTTCCTCCGCTGTAAACTCATGACCCCCTCTTCAAACATCAAATCAAATTTAAAATCAAACGATGATTTTAAATTTAACCTAGGGTCTGGATTGGAATTTTATTAAAAAAGGACCGCAAATTTTGGAAAGGATAGATTCAGAGGTAGAGCGTTAGGGGTCATCCATAGGTTTTTTTTCCAAAATCTGGACCCCCCTTGGTGAGATTTAGTGAGATTTTGCTGGACCCCCCCTCCCCCCACGTGAGATTTATCTACAACCTTTAAAAATAATTTTCTATCCTATTCGTTTGCATTTTACTTAAAAAAGAAAATTGTAAAATTTCTAACCTAAAAAGTTGACGTGAGATTTTAATCGACCCCCCCTCCCCCCTTGGTGAGATTTTTCCAAACCCCTCCCCCCCCTTTTTGACCTCACGTAATTTATGGATGACCCCTTAGCGGATTTTTAACACCAAAAGAGGCTTAAAAAACTTTTAACCTGATATGAAGAAATTTTAACCCTCCGTCGGTCGCAACTGATCTTTTTCGCACACCTCACACATTTTCGTTTGCCTTTCCGTTATTATGGGGGGTAGAAGTCTGAAATATTTGCTAGTCTCCTATCTTTACCGGATGTATGGCGCCAACCAATTCATTAAATTTACGCGCTTTGTTTAGTTTGGTTTTCATCATAATTTCACTATTTGATACTTTGCGCTCGATCGTGTATAACGTCTGTAACGTACGTAATATTATTTTTTGTAATATCTGATGCTTTTTTATTAATTTTATGAGTTCTTACGCATCAAAATTGTTAAATTTTCGTCAATATTTATGTAATTTATCTAAATATTTTTGGTTTATTGCGGTTGAACATACACCTACAAAATCGTACCTTATACGCTTACCTCGCCAAAAAAATTTTGTGCAATATGCAAATCTACGTTTACTACCTGCAAGTTGACAGTTTAAAGCTAAAATAATGTATTTTGGAGTTATTTTACAATAGCTACAGGGACTGTCAGCGGTCAATTTGCCCAACCTAGTATTACCTGTTTAAGTTTTGTTTCTGAATGGTTATTATCTGGACATGAGTTCAAAAACAATAATTTAGAATTAATATCCCTCAGGTTTCACGTCATTAAGTATATTTTTTTGACTAAAATATTGCATTATTTATCCCGCTGAAGTAAGTTTAATTTTGTGCTATTTTAACTTTTTTTCTTAATTATTTACAACAAATATCAAACTTTTTGTGTCTGAATAACACTATGAACATCTTTTATTGTTTTTAAGACCTTATCATTGAAATTAAAAGGTAGAAATTTGCTATTTTTTCGATTGTGCGTTTTGGCACATTGCGACCTAACACGTAAGTTTAATATTGCGACCGACGCAGGGTTAAGGGAGAGAAGAAACATTTTTTAATTCGTCAGACTTCTATGTGTATCAACCTCCTATGTGTTCTTCCATATTCTATGTGTTCATTCTCATATTCTTCTTAAGTGTTTCAAACCTTCTTCATCAAAATAACTTGATAATTATATCAAAAGGGAATAACGTAATACTTTATCTTTGTATTTATAATAATTAAATAATCATCTTCAAATTATACCTACTTTTTTCTTTGGTCCCGATTGTACATAATTTTTATGCATTTCTATGGAATATGTACCCCGACTTACTCGGATATCGCCCGGTCCCACCTATTGCTTAAGTCCGGGGTATTACTGTACTTCAAATTTTAAAGAACTAGGGGGCTCTGCCCCCTGCTCGCTGTTTCTCACCTACCCCTTAAACTGTTTTGCAGTACTTTTTAGACCCCTTCGCAATCTTAGCAAGCAGAGCTCGCTTTTTACATTTCAACAATCCAGCACAACCTACTTGTCAGCTCAATAATTGTTATTTTAGTACTGGAACTACTTTTCTCTACTGCCCTGCCTATAAATAGTTTATTTCTGATCATTCCTTGAAAAATATTAAAATATTCCTTTTCTAGCTTAACAATAATTTAATCAAAATGTTTTTTTTAATTGTACAGCAAGTCTATAACTATCTTAGAGATGAAACATGCCTTAAAAAAACTTTTAAGTTTTGTAATATGCATGCATCTAGTGAATCGTCGAAAATAAAAGAAATCAGACTCATAAAACTCGTTTGTTTCCCTAGTGAACGGCTGAAAAGATAAGAAAAAGATTGGAACTTTGATTCTAAATAATTCCAAAACTGATTTGAATTTTTTAAAAAACAAAATGCCAATCTTTTTATAAAAAATAATTGCATATGTGTTTAAAATATTGTGCTTCTATCATGATTCATATGTTTCTTTTATAACGAAAAAACCGAAAAAGTGTCAAAAATTTCAAAACTTTAAATTAAGTTACTCCAAAACTAATTCAAAATTTAAAAAAAAACGGCAACGAGGTGCAAAACTTTGTACCTAAGAGTATGTGGCTGCAAAAAATCATTATTGAACTGTGAATAATTCTTATTAGGGGCGAACTCGCAGTGGAAAAAATAATTTTCAACTTTGACATTAAATAATTCTAGAATTAATTATCTCGCCAGTTAGTTTTGAAAACCAAAATGACCTTCATACATTTCTCTACAATTATTCAAAATTTTATTATATTCCATCAAATAGTTTTTGCGTAGTAAGAATTCAAACCTCTCAAAGTGAAAATTTTCTGAAACAGCATCAGCGGCGGCGACTGTTACTTTTTTTTAATAAAGAGAGGCAAAATCACAGTAGTAGATGTAAGCTATTATAAGCTACTGATAGAGAGATCTTGATAGGTTTGGAGTAAAATTATTAAGGTCATAAACTGAATGGCAAGCTATTTTTAAGGAATTTTTACTGTGGGGGCAAAGGACCATAAATTTTTCGTTAATGCTCTTTTAAGACTGATGTTGAGGCGGCATCCAGAGAGTGATGGAGGGACCCCTCTATAACTAGAGAAAGCCATATCAGTTAAAAGGGAATCGGGGGATATCCCCCGGGAAAATTTTGAAAACTAGACGCTTAAAGGCATTTTAGGTAAACATTTGTGGATTTTCTTCTTTTTAAATGTCAACACAATAAATGTAATTGTAATGGCCTGATTGATTAATGATTGAAACAATTTTTGGTGTAGTTATCAGTTTAACTTTTATGCTTTGGGGGCAAACTTTTATCACTGAGGACCATATTCATATAAAAACCTTTCTGCGAACTTAAATTTTTCAAAAAAAATTTTGCGAGAATTAAAACATTTGTTTCTTACACAATGACACATTTCTTTCATAAATGCCCTTTTTATTTAATAAACTGTCCCCTTCTTTTGAAATGGAAATGATTCTTAGCATGATAACTGTGATACAAAATAATTTTGAAAATCCGATAATATCGCCTGTTGCGTAAATGGAAAGCCTGGTGGACAGATGTATTTAGTGAAAAACAAGAGAAAAATTCTTGAAGAAAAAAAATTTCAGAAAAATTTCTAAAAAAGTTTTTTTATTGTTTTTCTTGCAGAAAATTTTCTGCGAACTACATTTGCACGTTCGTGTATATTATAAGGGTATGCTGAGGACATTTTGCCCCAAACTTCTTACGTAAAAAATAGCCTGCTGAATATCCACATTTCCAGGTTGATTAGTATTAAAAATGCCTTAGGTGATCGCAAGCTGAATTAAACCAATAATGAAGTTGACATTTTTATCATATTTAATTTGTATACCTTGAGTTCTTGTAAGAGTTCCAAAAGTTTAAAAGGGATACAAGTCCCTCTTTGGCAAACAAATATTTTCAAGTTCAATTAATTAAGAAATATACATAAGTTTTATCCACCATCAATTTTTCTTCATGAGAATAATATGAGTTCTTCCATGGGATAAGGGCAAAACTGTACTTCAAAAGAAAAAACCTCAAAGAAAAAAACTAGTTTCAAAGCAACGAAAAAAATGAAATAACTGGCAGATTCGCGCTTGTCGCATTCAATGCTTCTGATGTTATGTTAGAATAGGATAAACTTACATGTTGGCAGTTTTAGAATTTTCAGGAAATTGTTTGGCAAAATTTTACACTCTTCGAAAACAGAAATGACCAAATTTTTAATTGTACATTTTTTAATTTTAGGAAAGTACTAATTTACTTTTTTTACTTTTATTTTGAGTAGTTTTATGTCCTAATCCTTATTAAGGAAGGTATCAGTTCTATTTAAGCTTTTTTATGTGCATTGAATTGCTTATATCTTAACTAAATTTGTATTTTTATATAGGATATTTTCATACCTTGATGTTGTAGCTTTATGTAGATGTGCCCAAGTTTCAAAGGTAATTAGGCAGTCTCTTTTATTCTATTTCAAATATTATGAGAAGATATTTATTTGCTCATTTTAGATGTCTTTTCTAAATCCCTAAATGGTATTTATGGTATTTCTCTCTTATTATTTCATTAGGCGTGCTTTAAGTTTTGTGGGAAAAATACGTTCAGAACAAGAAAAAAAATGTAAATGTTTTAAAGCATTCTGAATTTTAGGATTCTGTATAAAACGGTTCATTACTCCAATAGTTTTAAGATATCTTGGATTGATGTCAGTAGCTTGCCTGCATTAATGTTCTTACTTTTAAAATTCAATTCAATTTGGGGAAATTTTGGACAAAATAAATTGTGTTGCGGAGGCCTAAAACATTTTCTGTGCACCCCTGGTATTATTTAATTTTATATTTTATACCCCTTGTTTGTTAGTAATTACTATGCAGTTGATACTAAAATTAATTTTATCTTACAGCAATGGAATGTGCTTGCTTTGGATGGCAGCAACTGGCAGCGGATCGATCTGTTTAATTTTCAAACTGAAATAGAGGTATGTTTCTGTAAACAAATAGTTAATTTTTGTTTATTTTGAACTTAGTTGTATTATTATTTATTTTATGTTTTGACCTTTGTAGATGTATTGTAGTTTTAACCCTTTGTTAGACATAAAAACTGTTAAACGTAACTAAGAACACTGAACTATTATTCATACTGTAAAACCTTGATACAGCTATATCTTGTTCAACCAACTAACTACAGTTGTTAAATTTAAGAGCATTGTATCAAATTACTTATGATGAAACATGGCAGTTTTTTACTACTGTTCTTTGTAACAAAGGGGTTGCTATATCGTGGGGTCATTAAAGAGAGGGTCTTTAGTACTTAAAAAATTGTGTTTGGTCATGGTGTTATTAAAAATGTTGACTGAAGTCTGGGATTACTTATTATTCTCATAAACACTTTTATTATTCCTCTCATAAAGATTTATTTTTGGCTGAAATTTGTTATTATTTATGAACACAATAATACTATTTATTAATACTATATTATTTTTGTATGTACTTTAGTATTTTCTATCTATCTTTCATTTTAAAATAGTGTTGCATTATTTCATTTATTACTTTTTGCAGGGGGAAGTTGTGGAAAACATTTCCAAAAGATGTGGCGGTTTCTTGAAAAAGTTAAGCTTGCGAGGTTGTCAAAGTGTTGAGGATCCTGCCCTTAAGTATGGATCTTCAAAAGATATAATCAGTTTAAAACTAAATCAGTTAGATAAAAAAAGGCTTAAAATGTTTAGTTATTTCTATACTAATTTAACCAGTGCTTAAAAATGAACTACTTGGCTTAACAATAATCTTTTATTAATTTCTCAGATTTCAATAGTAATGTTTCAATAAATGTTTTGAAGATAGTAAATTAAACAAAAACTGGACCAAAATATCTTCACATTTATACATAAATTAATTTTAAATTATTAATCTAATTTACGTTTAGTATTTATCCATCTTCCTTGTAGTCTCTGTAATAAAAGTTTCTATGTTAAGGATTTTAAGCTTCACCATTCCTTGTTTTTTAACTGAATCAATTTCTAAACACATTTATTTTTATAATAAATCTGAAGATTGATTTCTTTTACTGCAGGACATTTTCTTTAAACTGCAATCATATAGAAGAACTTAATTTAGATGATTGTAGAAAAATTACAGACAGGTGAATATGTTTTAATTTTAATTCCATTTTTAATTCTAATTTTTTTATATTCAAGCTTAGTTTAATTTTTATTTATTATGAAGACCTGGTATGAAATGCAGGCTTGAACTATCACACTACAATTTTATCTTCAAGTTTTAACTTTGTATCTAAGTTCCTGTATGACTGTATAGTATTCTTTATTTCATTCTTCCAACAAAGCTGGTAGTTTTTAGTAACATTTAAGCACTTAAAACCTTTCTTTAATTTCTTCTTGAAAGTTCAAAGTTTTATTTTTCAATATCTCAGTAGGTCATAAATAGAAGCTAAATGAATTTATAAATATTTGGTATTAATGAGGACATTTTATGTTCAACTTTTAAAAAGGTATTGGAAAGTTTTCCCTCTGGGATGACAACTGATTATTTTGAAAAGTAACCATAAATTTATGTATTTTTGTTACAAAATTATTTTTTATACTCAATTGACTTTAATTTAAGGTACAGTAGAACTCCAATTATCCGAACTCCAACTATCCGAATCGCCGATTATCCGAATCGATTTCAGAATTAATAAAAAAAATTCCGCCGCGAATTTTGCCGTTTTTAATGTTCTTTTTCGTGTTCTATTTGACATTTCTATGTTCGCTTTGTTCTTTTTTCGTGTTCTTATTCATTAGTTATTCAGGGCCGAATGCAGCTACGTTCTGTAACGATTCAATGAACCGTAGAAACGTTCTAGGGAACCGTATTTCGTAACGTTTTAAAACGCCTGCTCCTGACCAGGAGTTCAACGACGATCGGAGCGGTACTTCCGATCGTTCTGTGCGCGTGCACAAAGTGGAGAAGGCGCGGGCCACTCAGGGGCGAAGATTTCCTATCTTGAAGATTATTTACCGGTTTGAACGACGCGTCGCCGCAGAACGTAGCTGCATCCGGCCCTCAGTGTATGGCAATAAGAAAGCAATGACTGTCGAAGAAAACCACTTGTAAATACTTTTAGTATGTGAAATTCCTTTTCATTTAATTAATAAACAGCTCTTTTTCTTTAAATATAATTGTTTCCTCCTATTTTTAAACTTGCATACAGCAATTAATTATAGTAAACCCCTTTTTTTCGGAAAAAATCCAATTATCCGAATTTTTGATTATCCGAATGGGGTTCGGTCCCAATTGATTCGGATAATTGGAGTTCTACTGTATATCAAAGCTTGAAAAAACCCTTATAGAGTCCTAAAAAGATATCATAGAATGGAATTTAAAATTGTTTTTTTTCCAAAAGGTTTTTATTTGAGATTGTTTTACATATATTATAAAGTTAACTAAATATTTGGAAAATGGCTTGAATTTTGACTTATTATAAACCTTTTCTTTTCTTAGTACATGTCTGAGCCTTAGCAAGTACTGTCCAAAGTTACTTCACTTAGATGTAGGATCATGTTCCCAGATAACTGATGTGTCTCTAAAAGCTATTGGGTAAAAGAGTTTTTGTAACTATCTAAAATATTAAAATTATTCATTTTATATTTTATATTCTTAAAGTTGATCAATGGACCTATGAATTTATTAGTATACTTGCTTGCTACTCATTGTACTAAAATTACAGTACACTAGTTTCTTAAAGTTTTAAAATGAATTTTAGTGAAGGATGTCCTAATCTAGAGCACCTCAACATATCTTGGTGTGATCAAGTATCCATGAGTGGTGTAGAAGCATTGGCACGGGGATGTAAAAAGCTGAAAGCATTTATTTGCAAAGGATGCACTATGGTAGGAAAGGAAATTAATTCATTTGTATATGATCCATGTGTGGTTAATATAAAGTTCCAGGCTTTTTGAAATTTTCTTTTTGTCATTAATTTCCTGCTCTTAGAGTACATTGTAAATGTGCTTATAATCTCCAAGTAAATCAAAGTAAGCAACCAAATACACCCTATACATATGATTGCAAAGGCTAAAAAACCTGAAGGAAAAAAGTTAAAAGAAAATTCACTGTTGAAAGATCCAAACGCAGTGTTAAGCCATTTTAATAATAACAAATTTGCACTTATTAGTATCAAAATACAACATATTTTAATTTTAGACAGTACAAAAATGAAATTTTCGGGTCGGAATTTAAAAATGAAAACTTCAAAGAAGGGGTTAAACGCATAAACTACTCAAAATACTGTTTATTTCATTCATAAAAAGAAATTTCATAACTCAATGTATAAAGTACCGTTTAAAACCTGAATCCTCAGCTAAGAAAGAAAAATAGCAATGAACTAGAAGTAGATTAAATCGATCCATTATAAGCATTTTTCTTTATTTCTTGAAGTCAAACCATAGGGGTCAAACAAATTCATAAAAAAATAAAATCAATTTTATATGCTGAGTGAATTAAAATGGAAGTGATAGAAACAGAATATAGTATAAAAAAGAATTAAAAGAGAAACATGGGCAATAACTTAGCAGCTTTTTTACCACTATAGAAAAAACCAAATAATAACTATAATAATAATAATAATAATAATAATAATAATAAAAATTATTATTATTATTATTATTATTATAAACAGAGATCGAGATGGAGAAATGTTCTTGGGAAAGCCTTGGCCCACCCTGGGCTGTCGTGCTGGAGAAGAAGAAGAAAAAAAGTTCCAATTCAACCCCCTAGTTAATTCCTTAGCAAACATTGTCAAGGTCATTCCTGGTATTATTTTTTGTAAAAACACAGTGTAACAAATCGTACTTCCAGAGAGTGTATATATAGTATATACGCCATAGGCACTTAACGCTCAGGATTTTCCAAACGTACATTTACATCGACGACAGTTAAGGGGTGATCTTCAAAAAGAATAATCCAATAAATTTTCAATCCTTTGAACTTTATTTTACCTTTAAAATAAATTTTGTTTTCATTAGTGCCATTTTCTAAAAATAAATTTCATTTTAATTTATATGTAAGTTAAATATTAAATTCTTTCTTCAGATAGGAGATGAAGCCATCCGTGAATTGACCCGGTTTTGTAATGATTTACGAGTAATTAATCTACTGGGGTGCAATGTAAGTGATTTTTTTAATACCAATTTCTTTTAAATAAAATCAGAGTATACTATTCATTTTCTTTGTAAGTTACTTTTGACTATGCATTTTCAACAAATACAGTAGAACCTTGATAGAGCGAGCCCTTCTGAGATCAGCAATATATGGTTATTATAACATATTAAAATTATAACTGTGATAAAACAACCGGTTATTACCTGTTGTTGAAACATTGGGAGGGGGTTATTGTAAAGACTCAACCGTGGTTCTGTATTTTTTTTGCATGTAAAATCTGGATTATCTTTTAAATAATGGGCAAAGAATTTTCAATATTGATACTAATATAAAAGAACACATCTGGTGTTGGATTTTTTTACTTCAAAACTAGAATGAAGTCATCAAATCTTTGTCATGGGATGCAGCTAGATGTCTATCTTGTGTGAGGGAAAATCCCAGGTGAAAGTTTTGCACAGAGAAATGAAAATACATCTTTAAAATTTTCTCGAGACTGAAAATAGGGATACATGAAAAAACCGTTCAATGCAAAAACCCGGACCTGGAAAAAGTTGTAACCTTCCCCCGAACCTAATAAAATTTCCCTAAACCTTATGTGTTGCTCCTATGGAGCTGTCAGGGGCTTCCCCAAACCAGGTTTGTAGGTTCAGGCACTTTTTCCAGGTCCGCAAAAACCGTTCAGATAAAACCGTTCAATAAAAAACAAATTTATTACATGTGTAAAGCAATGATTTTTTGAACGTGTTTTTCGCAACACCGAAAATTGTAGGAAACGATTTTTCAGCAAGTAATCAAGAAGTAAGAAAACATAATTTGTGATTTAAAAGATTTATTCCAGTTTGTACTGGTTAAAACTTTTTTACCTTTCTCTCATAGATAATGTTACCCCATGAATTATGTTAGCCTGTTAAAAATATTTTTATGATTTAAAATATGAATGTATACTAGAAAAATTATCTCTTAAGATATTGAAAATGCTGTAAAAGGAATTCAGAGTAAAAAGTTCAATAATTATTGAAGTTGTCTTACTAGGTAGGTAACTGACTAGGATTTAACCTAACTTGAAAAAATAACCGTTTTAAAAGGTATTTATGCTGTTAAAATACAAATAAAAATACAAATTAAGTCGACCAACTACAAGCATAAGCCCAGCAAGGTTGGTCCAGTCTTTTTAACCCAAACTACCGGAATCCCACTATGTCAATTTTCCTCTTGAACTCGTTTACCCCATTTAAATTTACAATTGTTTCAGGCAACGCATTCCATCTATCCTCTACCCTATTAAAAAATAATGCTTTCTACAATCCGTTTTTACTTTATTCAATTTGAAATTGTGACCCCTTGTTCTATTACCCGTATAGAAATCTAGTCCTCTGTGTCCCCTTGCTTTACCATTTTAAAAAGTTGAATCAAATCCCCTCTAATCCTTCTTTTCCCTAGAGTGAACATATTTAGCTTCTTTAATCTTCCCTCATAACTTAAACTGGATATACCCTTGGCCATTGTTGGAATCTTGGAATTAAATGTTATTTATTAATTTAAGATGCGTTAATAAATAAATAAAAAGTTTGCCTAATAAGCACTAAAAATATTAATGTTTAACACTTTTTTGTATTCAAAAATATTTAGAGCATAACAGATGAAAGTGTTCAGTATATCAGCCAGTGCTGCCCTAAGCTGTACTACTTATGTCTTTCTAATTGCTCTCATTTGACTGATGCCACCTTGATTGCACTGGGACAGGGTTGTCATTATTTACAGTAAGTCACTTAAGGATTTTCATACTCTGAAAATGTATTTTCTCCTCAAATTCTTAATTTTTTCTGAATATTAACTTCTACTGATACCATGAAGTATTTTTAAAAAAATTGTATTTAAAAGCTGTGTTTGAATTTGCCATTGAGTTTGAAGTTATGTGGTGTTATTTTTGAAGATGAAATTTTTATGTCTTTTGAATACTGCTTTTAAAGTGTATGAAATAAAAACAAATGTTCAAAAAAATGTGAAACAATTAATTTTAAAAATGTATTTTAGAACCTTAGAAGTTGCTGGGTGCACTCAATTTACCGATAGTGGTTTTCAAGCTCTTGCTAAGGTATATAGTATTTATCATGATACACACATGTTAAAATTAATGTTGTGTGGATGGAAGTTTATATTGATTGAAAATTTCAAGTGGCTGGTTTTATTATACTAAGTACAGTAAAGCACCGTTTATACGTTTCTCATTTATACGACTTTATCATTTATACGTCGTTTTCGTAAAGTCCCAATTCATTCCTATTCAATTTAATGCAAAAATTCTTCGTTTATACGACGCGCAATATCGGTTATACGTCGTTTTCGGCTGTCTTAAAATTCGAAAATATCCAGTATCAGTTTTTTACCGTGGGAAAATTTCCCTAGGGAAGGTTGAAGAACACTGCATTCCTGTGGGGAGGGGGCATGTCGAATGGAGTGGCCCTTATCTCAACCCAGGGGGACACCCCCTGCAGAGAAGAATTCTTTTGAAATGACCACCGAAGAAAGTGGGACCATTTCAGCTTTGACCCGTCATTCAGTGCTTGTCTTTGCATATTGTACTCGCGTGTTTTAGTCTATAGAAAAACTAAGAGCTTACTTTATAAGTCAGGACACTAGTGAGAAAACATTTCACGAACTTAATTCAATTTATAACGCTGTAATTCACAGTCAAAGACAATGTTCACGTCAAACGACAATGAAGGATTTTTTTCAAAAAATGTAATTTGATGTTCATATACAATGCAATGTATTTGGATGCGCAATATACTCAAGATTGTAAAATAAAATGAATATTTAGGATGAACTATAAATGTATGGTTTATTTCATTTTTATGCTAAATGTTTTAATATTTTAAAATTTAATTAGTATTATTTTCAGTTTAAAAACTGTTTTAAAGTAATTTTTTCGTTAGAAAAACCTTAAATTTAATGTATTAGCGTAAATCTGCTTTAGGAGCTTTAAAAACCTAATAATTAAAGATATTTTCATTTATACGTCTTTTCATTTATACGTCGTTCTACGTCGGTCCCTTGAAAGACGTATAAACGGTGCTTTACTGTATATTCGTTTGGCCTTACTGGAGGGGGGAAGGAAAGGTTCTTGAAAGGCTTCTTGTTGAATAAAAACAACTAGTTTTTGACCATTTATATTCATTTCTAATTTTCACAGATCAGTTTGTGTTATAGTTATCCTCAAATATTAAAAGTACTGCAATGAATCTGAATTATGATTGGTAAAACATCTAAAAAATAATTAATAGTAAGGTTTAAATAATTCACCTAGTAAAAATTTTCATTCTTATACAAATGTTTATTTAGTTCTTTTAAAAAGAAAGTGTTGATGAAAATATTAATCAGATGAGTTAAGTTATCTTCTAATTGATGTTTTATAATGTAAATTAGTGACTAACTTGTGTAATTTTTATATTTTTAGAATTGTCACTTTCTGGAAAAAATGGATTTAGAAGAATGCGTTTTAGTAAGTAAAATATTTTGGCATGTAATCATGTCTTCAACCTTAGTATATAACATATCCTTTTATAATTTTAAATTAAGACATTCATGTAAAAGATTCATGTTCTCATAAGGAGTTCAAATCTTATTAACTTAGAAAATTTCAGATGTGGTGCTCATTAGTTACATTACAATATTGAGAACTGCCTCCCTTTTAGATTACAGACAGCACTCTTTGTTACCTGGCTGGTGGCTGCCCTCGTTTACAAAAATTAGTAAGCTTTCCCTCTTTTTTTACTTTTTGTACATTTCAATGGCAAAGTGGCATTACTATCTTCCAATAATTTTAATGTGTGATAAAAAAATAATTTTATCAAACAATTACAACAACCAAAAATCCTAAAATTAAAATTACTTTTACTTGGCAAGAATGACATCCATAAGGGAATTTAGGAAGAAGACCTCAAGCAGGGGGCATGCTGCCACTGATTACTCTCAAAATGTCATTTTTCACTAAAATAATGTAAAAAAATAAGGCTAGTAGGCATTTTCTGCATGACCCCTATAAATCCACCAATGATGACTGCCTTTTAAACAATTATTTTAAAACTACCACATTTATCTTGTAAATATAAATCTTGTTTATTATAATTCTCTTTTGATTACTGATGAAACTTTTTAGTTAGTGTTATTTTCTTTAAGACTAAAAAGTCAGTTAATATAATTTTTTGTTTCATGAATCTTAAAAGCATTTGATTACTTTCATTTGGTCTCTGAGATTATATTTTGGATGACCTGATTATGTCTCATAAATATTCAATAAATTCTAATTTACATCCTGTTCATGCATAGGATTATTTAACTTTTCATAACATGGTCTAAAATGTCTTTTAATCATATATTTTGAAGTCTTTTAATAGCAATGAACCTAAAATACTTTACCAAGACTTAAGTTAGTTAAGATTATTCTTAGTAACAAATATCTTTAAATACATTTCTCAATATTAACAGTTACCATAATTATTTTTAGTCTCTGTCCCATTGTGAGTTGATTACTGATGATGGGATCCGTCATCTGGGCACAAACCCTTGTTCATCTGAATACCTCACAGTCCTTGAACTCGACAACTGTCCTCTCATTACTGACCAATCCTTGGATTATCTTGTTACATGCCATAGTCTTAAAAGGATTGAACTCTATGATTGTCAACTGATCACTCGAACTGGAATTCGAAAAATCAGAGTAAGTATTTTAATAGTTCATATAAATAAATCCCAGACTCATTTTACATACTCCTGAATATATAAAATGCCTTACTTTAAAACCTATCTGATTGAGACATGCCTATAGAATATCAATAATCAAACACTGCAGTCCTGGTCATATCTCAAAAACAAAATTACAATCTATGACTAGGGGAATAAACCACTCTTGACTAGGCCCTAACAGCTCAACTCTTCAAGGATGTGTTTATGAACCTACTTTCTATGTGATTTCATTTTCAAATTGCACAGGGACTTAACATTAATATCAGGGCTTGCTCTATTGAAGATCCTCTGTAAAAAAACCCTTTAAATTTCTTATTTCCATCTGGCTTTTTAATTTTTAGTTTCTTATTTCACTTTAGAACATTCTACTTCAAGATAAACCTTCTGAAACATGTAAAATTTGTCTAACTTGGCAGGGTAACTGATTGAATAAAAAAAGTTGAAAAAGTGTTGGATAAACTATTTTTAAAAAACCTTCATGTTCAAAATCTTGTCCCAGTTTGTTTGAATTGCCAATATTTAGTTATTTGATGCTCATAAATGTGCTGTGAATCGCATCACTAAGCTACATCAATGATTCCAGAGTCACCTCCCTTCTCTGCGAGTGCACGCGTATTTTGCACCCATGACTCCACCCCCATCTGCCGGAGGTGGCCGACCCCGTTACTGCCGTTGCTGTGTCATTCTCTGATTTGCATTCCCTGTGAAAGTGAGCCGATATTCTCCTAGTTTGTTGAGGGATATTTTGCCAGATGTTTTCTTAAATGCAGGGCGTTCAGCCCAAAGGCCGACAAAACACCTATGCGTTTTGTAGGTTGCCCAGGGAGGGAAACAGTGTTTGTGGCATGTTTGTTATGTGCATACTGTTTGCTAATAGTGCTTCTGCTATTCTTGTTGAACTGATGAATTGGCACTTTCGTTGCCGATTTTGGCATTTAAGCTATTTTTGTCTGGTAATTTTCTGTGCTAAGGAATGGATAGACTGCTGTACAAATGTTGTATGGAAGAAACTTTGTGCACTATAATCTAATCTTTAATTATTTGTTCCTTTAGGATTAGCTGGGCACAAAACTCGCCAATTACATATTAAAATTTAACAAAACTTAAAAGAAAAACTGCTAGTTGAGGTATTCTAATGGTTCTTTATTTTGATATTTGGTTATTTTTAGTAAATAAATAAAAAAATTGTTGCTGGCACCCAGATAATCCTAAAGTACCTGTTATTCTACATTTGGTTTTAACATTAGAATAAATATAAATGCTCAGAGTTTTAAATAGAAATAGCATTGGAAGAGATGATTAAGTAATATAATGATGTATGAAAATATTTATCAACAATATTTTATGACATTTGTGTGGTTATCCATCAAAACCGTGTGTAATATCTTTAGTTCATATAAATGTTTAATATCCATGCCTTCCCAAAGAATCTGTCATGATTTACATTTGAAATTTTTGTCTGTTCTCATAAAAAA
This sequence comes from Tetragnatha versicolor, assembly GCA_024610705.1. NCBI lineage: Eukaryota > Metazoa > Arthropoda > Arachnida > Araneae > Tetragnathidae > Tetragnatha > Tetragnatha versicolor. Next base: position 52,627,978 of record JANDEH010000007.1, read on the forward strand.
ATTCTTGTGTTATGGTATTTTATGTGACTGAAAAAACGGATAATCAAATTTTTGACAACTTATTAACTATTTCCCTCATTTTGAAGTTATATAAAAATAACTGTTAAATTTTCTTTTACTTTTTTAAGTCATTTTCAATTTTTAACTGCAGAAACTTGTTAAATTAAAAGTTGTATAGTATGTAGATGAAAATTTAGAAAGATTTATTTATGTTAAAGGTTAATTTTTAAAGTTGAGCTTATTGTTAAAGAATTTTTGTACAGTGTAAATAAAAAATTTCAAAGATCACTAGTTATTTCTTCACCAGGATAAATGTGATATTCTGACAAGAGATAACTATTGATTTATCTTAAATGTAAAATCTAATTATAACTCAACCCAATTTTTCAGGGACATCCATAAATATTATGTTCACATTTTTCTCTTACTCTATAACATTTGAAATAAGAATGTTGTTTAATATAATTTCAACTAACAGGCATACTTGATCTTCAGTAAAGTTTGCCTTATTTGCCACAGAATTGCTAATCTCATGTTTTGTGCCATAAAACTTCAACCAACAGATTGTATCAAAATACTCAAACTTTGATTTTGAATTTTTTAAAAATGAAAGATAAGTTGGTCTGCTATGTAAGCAATAACGTAATTGTAAAAATAGAACATTTCTTTTTTCCGTGTTTAAGAAGCCAATATCAAAAGTTCTCCTTTCATAATTTTATTGTTGAACTATTCTAGATTACTATTCTAGATTTTAAAGAAATATTTATGTACATTGGAACATTTTATGCATTATGATTAGTAATGGGAGGCAATAAGGAGTTCTCATAAGCATTTATAATTTTATGCAATAAAATGTTAAATTATTCTATTCAGTGTCCAAGCATAAAAATTGAGATAAAAATAAATGTTAAATAAAACTGTTTCCTAGCTTGAGGGAAATTCATTATTAATAATTCATAGATATTATCAGAAGTATAGTAATAATTTTTTACTGAATTTGTTAAAACCGAATAACAGAAGTCGTTATAAGGTCTTGCAGGATGTTCCTGAATTCAATTATTGTTGTATTGTCCTGATAAAAAATTTAATTTGGTATTCATATTTTTTATTTTCGTATCAACATTGCAATTAACATACTTTCAAAAATTTGATTTCAAATAACATCAAAGTAATATCCTGAGTATAGTTAGGGTCTTAAGTTTTTATCTTATCATGAATTCAATTTTTATCTATGGCTAAAGTTTCCTTCTAATTATTTATTGGTCTGTTGGACAAAACACATTTTATTCTAATTTACTTGTGTGGCATTAGTTATTACCTTGAAAAATCAAGGATTCCATTTAAAATTAAATGTTTTTCAAACCCCTTCATTTTGTTAAAAGTTTTATTTCCTTATAAATTTACCATCACATTTTTGAAGTGACCAAATAGATCTATTTCTTCTTGGTAAGGTCAGTAATTTTACTAGTGTTAGTGATTGATACAGTCGAGTCCGCTTAATGTGATCGCATTTGTCCGAGATGAAACCGATAACATTATCCGATTGATAACAATAAGCGATTTCATATCAAAAAGCAGTAAACACAGTATAACTAGATTATTTGCTTTAAAATCAAAGTTATGTAATCGTAACTAATGGATTTGAAACAATCTTACACTATACATAGAAGGGAAAATATAATAGTCCAATTAATAAAAATAAAATAATCGCTTACTTTGTATTTTGTCGAATTTCTATTTTTACGCTCCATTATATCTTTTCATTTAAAAAATCCCTTAAATTAATCTGAATTCCAGTAAACAAGGGAAAAGCAAAATCTCTTATTAGAAACACCTGCAAGGCACCCATGATTCCTTTAACTTTAACTAATCACAAGCATGGATTCGGTCCCCCAACCCATTTTCTTTCAATATTATGTTGAGCATCGAGGTTTTTTTTCTTACATAACAGTGCAACTGTCTGATTTTTAGAAAAAAGAAATGTCAGATGCCTTAGGGTGGGGCAGATGTTTACTTATTAAAATTTGACCTTCAAAAGGAAACTCGAAAATGGACGTTTTTAGGGGCTATAGACAAATTTTGATAACATAAAGCGGCGTGTTGATCCATAGTTGATCACATTAAACGATGAATTTTACATTGAATTAAATAGGAATGATCGGGACCTGTTGATTTCGATAACATTATCCGATTGATAACATTAACCGTGATCACATTAAGCGGATTCGACTGTATTCATGTTAAAATGTGATGATATTTTCTATAAGTAGGTTTGGTCTATACATTTCAAGTTATGGATAGAATTTTACAAATGCACCATTTGTATTATGTTCTCGGATTTTTAGTCAGTTTTCAATAAAGGTTATAAATCACAATGAACAACACAATGTTCAGCTGCAAAAATGTTGGTATAGCTAATAAGTTTTTTTTATCTGAGAGAATAATAATTTAAATAATTTCACTGGTTTAAACATTTGTGCTGTTGGCCTTTGGTATCTATTACTTAGTTATTTTGTATTACTTTGTATGATAAAATGACTAGCGTTTAGAAATACAATCTGACTGGCCCTACTATTCTTATTGGGTGTCTGTACTTTGGCGTCATGATAGACATTATAGCTTATATATTCTGCTGTGCTCTTAATAGCTGTTGATATTTTGATGTCACTTCAGACTGTATAACTTCTAAACGCTAGTAATAAATTACATTTTAATGTAAATATAATGTACATGTGTTTTTTTATTTTGCTTATTTATTTTACTATTTTATAGTATGGTGTGTAAATGTCATTGTAATAGCTCTACAGATAGCAGAACCTATAAGTGGTTGTACGATTTTAACTTCCTCAATTTCATAAATAAAATACTGAAAATTGTATTTAATCGCTTTTATTTGTTTTTAAAAGCCCATCTTTTTGTTGTCGAGAAACTGTTTCTACTATGGCTTATTATAAAATGGCTAACTTAAAGCTTGCATGAGCTTAAAAAATTATGTTTCCTTTGTTAATTTAAAAATCTTCTTTTTTGAATAGTTGCTTAATATTAAGGTGTTTCATAAAACTCAATTTGAACTAAATTGGAAAATGGCATATAACTAAAGAATCAATTTAATATTTTTCATAACAGTAAGTTACTTACACAAATATGATTATATACATAATGATTAACACAAATTTCTCATTTCAATGAATTTAAATTGCAATCAGTACGATCTATTTAAGGTAATTTTCCCTACTTAGAAAATTTAGAATTAAAATTATGTTAAAAAATTTAAAACCTGATTGAAACAATTAATTATAAATTTTAAAACATTTTCAAGATATAATACTGGTATGCATAGCTTGATGTTTCTGCCAACAATTTTCAGTGGCATTCAAATGTGTAACCCTGAAATAAAAACATGGAATAATTAACACGTCATGTTAACAAATTTTATCTATCTATATTTTTTTAAATACTATATGAACATTATATGATTATTTTAAATACCTATAAAACTGTCACTGGATTCTTAATCACTAAGAATTATAGTTCTTATGTTCTAGTTTGGTTGCAATATATTCTGTTTTAAAAGGAACATATACCCCTAGAAATTATTTTTTATAGTAGGACTACCCTATACCCCCAGTCAAAGGCATGAAAATTCCCCTTACAATCTACATCATATGAAGTGCATATAAAGCTTATAAAAGTATATAAATTCTTTTATTACTTTATATAAATTGTTTTATTTCTTTAAAAGTATGTAAATTACTTAACAAATTTTCATTTTTGTTGTTAACCAATTTTTCAATATCTTTTTTATAAGCTATAAGTCTGATCTGAATCTCATTCAGGGGTGAAGGTTCTTCCATCTTCGTCTTAAGACGAAAATTTGTTTAAAACAATTTCAGGATAGAAATTAACATCCTTTCACCAACCACCTTCACCCATAAATTCCATTAACATGTTTTAGTTTTGATGATAAATGTATCTTTAATACAATTACCTTAATTTTTTCGGAATCTGCTAATGACCCATAGGATTGGTCAGTATTAGTTAAACTTTTCTTTGTCATAAGCTTAATATAATAGCTTTTATCTGTTGAAACCCACCCATGGTAAGCCTGTGTCTCTTAGTTGTGCCGTCTTGACCTGCTGTCCCTCGTTGGTGCAGGTCCAAATGTCAGCTTCTGGTTGAATGAAGAGGGACTTCCAAAATGAAATTCGCTTATTGGAACCTTGCTGCTTCTGTGAGGAACAACTGGAATTCGTTCCCTTGCCTGTTTGAATGTGCCTAGTCCTTCATTGGTTACTTGTAGAAATCTTTCTTGTTTGATTGGCTTTTGTCTGCTCGAGGACGTGCTGTAGAGAGATACATTAGTTGGAAATCCTCTGGAGCTTGATCTGCTGTATGAATGGTTTAAAGAATCTGGCGTTTGGAGTTTTGATGAATATTGGTTCCCTTGTCCTGTTCTTACTAATCTGGACATGGCTTCATTTCTTTGTTTTGTTATGGATCTTGATTCTGGTTGATGGATGGTTTCCTTTCCCCTTTCATGCCTGTTTTGGACCTCATACGAACTGATTTCGCATACTCTTTTCAGTTTTTCCCCTAATTCCATAATATCTCTTGCCTTATCTTTTTCATGTTGTTTTCTTTTTGCCTGGTGCGAACCAATTTCGCATACTCTTTTTAACTTTTCTCCCAGTTCCAATACATTTATGGGATAGACTTCATTCCTGTAATTATTTAAATCTATTTCTGGAATTCGGCTGTACTTGCTGTCTTTTGATTTCTTCTCGTTAGTAGGGGAATAGTTTTTATCCGATTTGGTTTGTTTTATAGGCCTGTTTCGTTTATGAGATGAAAAATTGTCATTTTCCGATTCGTCAAAAGACACTGACTTACCATCGCCTTGTTCTGCTTGTTGTTTCATACTTAAATTTCTAGTTACAGTTTGTGGTATAGAATCCATGAATTTTTCTAGAATTTCCACTTTTTTCAAAGGTTGTATTAAAGGCAAGTTTCTCTTGGAATAATCTCCTCCACTTTTTCTTCGGGAATCCTTTTTTAACGTGGTTCTCGATACTATACTTTTTTCTTCCATGCCGTAGTCTGCTTCTGAATGTCTCGTAGTTTTAAAAAACCTTTCCGATTTATGCGAAATTGTTTCACTTTCATCCTCCTTATCATCATCTTCTAAACCAGCTATAGAGCTTAACCTAGCCCTTTTTCTACATTCAATTTCAAATAGAAAGGATCGCCTCATTTCCCTAGGTGGGTAAAGAACTTCTTTTATCAGAGTATCTTTGGCGATAAAGTATACAGCCGAAATTCGACTGTATGGAAATGCCATAAGATTGTGTTCAATTTTTTCCGTGGAGGTCTTCATTCTATCGGCCATGAATTCTATTATCTAAAAGAGTTTGATTTAATTTATGTATTATGTATACAGATCTTGAAAAAAAATAAACGTTCAGCTATTAATAAATACATTATTAATAGCTGAACGCATATTAAAATTGCATGAAATTGGAATTTACCTCAGACCTAAAGTTTTGAACCAAATCCAAACGAGGCTGAGGCAATCTCTTTTTGAAATTGCAATTTCTTTCAAACCATGGATGAGCTATTGCATCTTTTATGATAATACGTGCAAATTGGTTCGGCTGTAGCAAGTTCTCAAGTAAGTGGCAACAATCTAGCAAAAATAAATTCATATCATGTATAGAAAATAAATACGTCATGCTTAGGACTGCTCTATTATCCTTTGCTTATATTTTTAGAACTTATTTAAATGCTAAACAATCTCAAAAACGGGAATGCAACCAAGCTATGAAATACCTTTACCCCAACTTTTGAAAATAAAGGAATATATCCTAATACTTTTAACCAGTAGATAAAAAGTACTACACTAACCATAACTGAGGTCTTTCATAAGATCCCTATTATCACGTGTTAATCCTCGAGATATTCTTTGAAGGAATAGAATCTTTGAAGAATCATTGACTGATTTATCTTTACGTTTTGGTAATCCAAATGGCATTTTTCCTACCACCATAGAATACAGGATGATACCCCTAGAAAGGACAAAATTACTCAATCGTAAATTTCCCTTATTAATCAAAATGACTTAAATTTACTAAATAATTAGCAGCTTAAGTTTTTTCTATGATAGTCAACATTAGAAAAATATATAGCTGCCTTAATATCGTTGACATGTTTATAGGTAGAGATAAAAAAGGAAAGCACGGGTATTATGTTATTGCTTCATCAACTGATCCATTCCTGGTAAAGTAGCAATATGAAGAGTAAAATCTATTTGCATTTAATTCTAGAATTTGTGTTTTTTAAATTATTAATTAAATTAATTATTAATTAAAAATTTCTCTGACACATTTATTAAAATTATTGGTGTCGTTGTCATGGGTAAATTCCGTCTTTGTTATTTTCTTAAATAGGATGCGCAGAAGAGCAAAAGATACCATTGATGTAGGATTAGCGTCGTTCGCTATGGTTCTTAGTTAGAAAGGATACCAAAGAGTAATAGAAGCCCGGATGTGGAAAGCTCTAGTGTCCTAAAGGACCTAAAGAACTGTTTCCATTTTTGCGTTTGGTTGCGGTACGGCATTCACCAAATGGATACAGAGAAATGTCATCTATCTTAGTAGAGTCAATTAGCGAACAAAAGAGTTCCCCTCCTCTGAAGGGAATGCTAGGGGAAAAACCCATAACCCCACAAAGAGATCGGGGAGACAGAAATTTGCCTTATGGCTTTTTTTTCTGTAGAACGGAACGGGAGTTCAGAAAAATTGACAGAAAGGTTGTTAAGGGAAATAAACATTATTTGTTAACCAATTGAAATTAGAACCATTTCTCTTGGTAAGTTATCTAGCTTTACTCCATGGTCGTTGTCTTATATTAGCCTTATACCAGGGGTCGGCAACCTGCGGCTCTTTCGATGTAAAGTTGCGGCTCTCCAGTTCCATACGAAAAAATTAATAATTTATTAATCAAAACTTTAAAAAAATCAGAAAATATATTTTTAAGTTCTCAAGATGAGTCTTTGGTCGTTATAGAAGTTCTAAAAACTAATTAAAACGCTATTTTTAGGGGCAAATTTCCAAAATTTTTCTGAAGTGGGATCCACACACCCCTTGAAAGTGTGCTGTTTATTATAAGTATACTATTTTTACTTGAAAATTCTGCCACTTAAATAATGAGAGGTGCTCTTAATGTGCAATCGAAAAAGGCAAAAATGAGCTAAAACGCGATTTTGAAGGGGAAATTTCCAAAATTTTTTCTGGGGAAGGACCCCAGACCCTCTTTTTCCAGGAATTCACATCCTTCACACAAAATTTGGAAATTAAGTTCACAAAAATTAATTTATAATGTGTACGTAAGTCATCTAAAACATGATGTATATAAAAAAGTACCCTACCCGAAAGGAGGAAATAGTGATTTTAGTTCAGGAGCATTTTTAACAAACAGAAAAAATGTTGGGTTAAAATGCTCCCCAACTAAAATCATCCTCCCAATCTAAAATGAAATATATATCAAGCATATACTATTGCATTGAAGCAAAAAAATTAGTGGCTCTTTAAAAACTGGGAAATTTCGTAAACTGTTACTTTTGGCTCTTCCCTTTCAAAAGGTTGCCGACCCCTGCCTTATACCATATGGGTTCTATTAAGCACCCCTTTTTTATGGGTGCAATGCTAAATAACCATATCTTTATTCGGGAACTAAAGCTATTTAAGAGAATATTAGAGAAAATCCATATGTTTTGTGGAATGGGAGAAGAAATTAACCTTCGTTTTCTTTAGACATTTTAAAAATCTCTATGGGAACTCACAAACTCCACAAGTCGACGCCTGCTCCATACGTGGAGTGAGTCTCGAAAAGCTCCGGAGCAGCATACACGAACGATCCACAGTGAGTCCGAAGTTGTATAGTTGGATGGTAGACATTACTTAGCCCAAAGTCTGAAAGATTTTGATTCAGTTAGTGGCATCTTAAGGCTTTTGCGGCACGGGTTAATATTTTTTGATTGAGCAAAAATTTTGCAAAAATCATTTACACTCCCAAAAGTTAAGCACGGAATTGTTTTTTCAACCTAACACCTAGTAGAATTATTTTTCATATATGAAAATCATACCACAAGATGTTCAACTAGTGGGAATACAGGGCCCGAGAATAAATTTTCCCTACCTATAGTTTAAGGGTGTAAATGGGCCCTCCACATTTGGAGCAGTGACAGAAACATCTATGTGAGAGGTATTTCATGGAAAATTTTATGTTTTTTCTAAAGAATATTGTTATTAATAAACTCAACGCAGGTTATCAAAAGTGTGTGCTACCTTTAAATGGCATTTTTAATGTTTTATTGAGAGATATCGGTCCAGTCATCATTTTTGGCAAGTTTTAGCCTCTGGGTCATTTTTGGTAAGTGGTATCAGACGTCAACCATGTTATTTAGTAGCTCTTACATGTGCTTGAAGGTTTTTAGGTCTGGGGACCCAGAAAGTACCCTTATTCTTTCAAAATCGTTACTTATAAAAAACTTTAAGATAGCCAAATTGTGATTTTTTTCAGCTTTTTCACTCTGAAAGATAAATCCTTGACCCAAAATGTATTTTAAAAGGAGGAAATGGGACATGAGAACACATGTATACAATTGTAGACATTAGTGAAAAGCTCTGTGGCATATAGGGGGTGTTGAAACGGCACAAAAAATTTTATAGTTTTACAGAAACGGCATCTGTTATTAGCGTTCAAAAAAGGATATTTTTTGAGTGTTTATGGATGTATTCATGTATGAAAAGAAAGAAATATCCCTAAAAATATATCGATTCTCTTTTAAAATGAGTTTTTAAGAGATCGAATTTCTTCTCTGAAACACTGATGTCTGCAATCGTTCACATGTGTTCTTATGTCCCATTTGCTCCTTTTAGAACACATATTATCAGGCCGAGGATTTATCTTTAAGAGTGAAAAAGCTGCAAAAAATCACAATTTAGTAATCTTAAAGTTTTTCATAAGTAACGATATTGAAAGAATAAGGGTACTTTCTGGGTTCGCAGACCTAAACGCATTCAAGCACACGTGAGAGCTACTAAATAACATGGTTGACGATCTGATACCACTTGCCAAAAATGATCCAGAGGCTTAAAACTTGCCAAAAATGATGATTAGACCGATATCTCCCAATAAAACCTTAAAAAATCCATTTAAAGTTAGCACACACGTTTGAAAACATGCGTTGAGTTTAGGAATAACAATATTCTTTAGAAAAAATATAAATTTTCTTTTAAATACCTCTCACATAGACGTTTCTGTTACTGTTCCAAATGTGTAATGGAACTCCATATCAATGGAGGGTCCATTTACCCCCTTAAATTATTGGTAGGGAAAATTTGTTCTCGGGCCCTGTATTCCCACTAGTTGAACATCTTGTGGTATGATTTTCATGTATGAAAAATTATTTTACTAGGTGTTAGGTTGAAAAAACAGTTCCGTGCTTCGGATAAAATTATTTAAGCTTTAAAAATAAGGACCACCCTATGGATAATTGAAAGATTTTTCAAACGGTTGCGATGTCAAATTGTAACGTTGGTTTTATTTTTTCTAAGAACACAAATCTACATTGAATTATCTTAAATCGGGCATAAGAGATTAGTCATTTTGCCATGGATGAAATTTATTAAGTTTAATGTTTAAATATTGTGATCATTTCACGGACTCTATTTTTCAGCTCATCTTTCTTTGTAGTGAAGCATAACTCGACCTATGCATATTTATAGTCCGGGAGCCAGTGACAGCAGATTTTGGTGACCAATTTCCTCTCAAGCGGTAATTGGTGAAACGCTGAAACGCATCAAAAAGTTGGGTTTTTCGAGATATTGGGTTAGCTATAATTTAAAAAATTTTTAGTCGGGAGGAAATGACTAAAAATATTTTTATTTTCTTCGTGTTTGGGGGGCTACCACCCCTCCCTCATCTCACATCGTTCTAGACTAGAGGAAATAATTGACCAACTTCGTACCTGGCTCCTAGACTATAACAAGTATTAACAGATTTGGTACAAAATCTTACGAGCCCAGTTTCACAACTTAAATTCATTCAATTTCATCTGAATACTCCTTAGAAATATGTTTATATCTAATTTTAAATTTTCTATAACTTTTAATTTACTTTGATTTGATATGTTAGAAGTAAAAAATAGATGTAAAAAGATAATTCTAAGGAATATTCAGGTGAAATTGATGTAATAATTGAATGAATTTAAAGTTGGGAAACTATAGGCTTGGGTAAGAATTCGTTCCAAAACGGATTATACTTTTCCGAAATTTATGCGACGTTTTTTCGAATTTAAAAAAAAATCAAATGAACACCCTTAAGCGATTTTATGAATTCTCCATGAGTGAATCGCTCTTGTTGTGTAACACTGTTCAACATTGAAAAAATTTCCTTGATGAAAATAGTCATTTCTTATAGATTTTGGGTCGCTGAATATGAAAATCACCATTAAAATTCTCAATTGACTCAGGATTTTCGGGGAACAGCCCCTCCCCCTTTTTACGTTTTTTGACAGCTTTATAACATTAAACTCGATTTCCAGGGTCAAAAAGCATTGCTTTATCTTCAAATTGCCCCCCAGGGGACATGAAAGGTTCAAATTAATAAAATATTATAAATTTATAACAAATGGATAGGTTTAAGGGGTGATTACCCCCCTAAAAATGCAAAAAATAGCTAAAAATTATAGAGGTTTTTATACGCTATTTTTCCCCCTTATTTTTACGCAATTCACGTTTGAAGGGTCCTAACCCTTCCCCAAGGACCCAAATTTGATGGCAATATGCAGCAATGCTTTTTACTAAAAGCGGTTGAGGTGAGAGTGCCCCCAAAGCACCCACGGAATGCGGCACTTAGAATTAAACAGTTACAAAAAAATTTGAAGCCACTAACTGAATTTCAGCTGATTCTTGTGTATAATGATCTGCTGAATTCAAATATGACACCCATTTTCCTCCATCACCCTCAGTTTTAAAGGGGACGCCCCCTAATTGTTATCCACAGCCGTGCATCTATTAACATCTTTAAACATGGAATCCTCACTCCCTAAAACCGGTCAGTTTTTAAAGAACTGAAGAGTTTCTACTTAGGATAGACCCAAAATATAAGAAAAACGTCATTTGTAATCTTTTCAAAATCATCAATATTAATTCCTGAGCTCGCGAGCGCCTTCGCGATTCTGGAAGTCTTCCGAACTGTTCCGCGGGGGCTTCTGGGAGGCTAACACCTCAGCCGCTTTTAGTAAAAATTATTGCTGCATATTTTCATCAAATTTGGGTCCTTGGGAAAGGGTTAGGACCCTTCAAACGGGAATTGCGTAAAAAATAAGAGGAAAAATAGCGTATAGAAACCTCTATAATTTTTAGCTATTTTTTGTATTTTTAGGGGGTAATTACCCCTTAAACCTATCCATTTGTTATAAATTTATCATATTTTATTAATTTGAACCTTCCATGTCCCCTGGGGGGTAATTTGAAGATAAAGCAATGCTTTTTGACCCTGAAAATCTAGTTTAAAGTTATAAAGTCGTCGAAAAACGTAAAAAGGGGGAGGGGCTGTTCCCCGAAAATCCTGAGTCAATTGAAAATTTTGTGATTTTCGTATTCAGCGACCCAAACTCTATAAGAAATGACTATTTTCATCAAGGAAAAAATTTTGAAGGTCAAATTTGTTGAACAGTGTAATTTGAGGGAAGTCTAGGGATTTTCCGAATTTTTATTTTTTTTCTACGTGATTAAATTTTATTTTCCACTTGAAATTTGGTTGAAATGTTCATTTTCAGAGTTAAAAAGCTTTAAATTTTCTAATAAAAATTTTTCAAAAAAATTTTTTATTTAATTTTTTCTACTTTTTTTGAAATTTTGAAAAACAATTAAATGTTGGTTATGGCACATCAAATTAAAGAGAATAAAATTATAACAAAATGGGACTAATTTCAGGTATTTAAATGGTATAGTTCTAGAGTTATTAGCTGTTTAAAAATGCAAGAAAAACAACTTTGCAAAAGTTCTTATGACATTAAAAAATATTAATTACAACCGAAAGAGAGTTGATAGAAGAATGGAACCTGGAACGTTACATCTATAATTATATTAGTTTCTCATGGAAAAATCATGAACAATATGTGACTGTTTAATCTTTGGTTTTTTAGTTGTTTTGTAAAAAAATCTGCACCTTTTTGAAATAAGAAATAAGAGGCTTTTACGACACGTGTTATTATTGTCCGAATGAGCTTAAATTTTGCATTCATTATTATTTTCTTAAGTGACACAAAACTAGGGGGGTTTCCTTTCTCTTTTGTAAGTCATTTACTCATCAACGAGTAAAATTACATCAAACGCATCCAATCGATCGATGATGGAGCTATGAATATCTCGTAAAACATCTTTATATTGCTCTGTCCAAAGAATTAGCATATTTAGCAGTTACGTCACTTTTAAATTGACGTGTGATGCAACTCGGTGGTTTGGGGGGGAGAAAAAAAAGTGTGACGTGTGTTTAGTTCGCGGATGCGGTTTGAACGGTGGTATTGATGGGTCCGAGAATCCGCGTCAATTCAAAGTCGATTTACTTATTGAAATGACTACTATATCAATAACCTGCGCGATCTCATTTATTGTAGCTACGAACCTCCACGGCAAATCAAAGAATTTTATTTGCAAATTAAAAACTTGAGTGATTTAAAGATTAAAGCGTAGTAAAAAAATTTTACTTCACATACATTTCACAAAATAAGCGTCTCTTTACCAATGGAGATGATGGGACCATTACTCTCGAATTAATACAAATACGTAGTTCGAATGCTTATTTATTTATTAGAAATTAATTATTAACAAAAAATCCCTATATCCGTCTCTAGTCAAATAGAAATTTCTAATTTACCTATTATTTTGATCACTCTTCCGAATTCCACTAGAACATTTTCTTGCTTCAAATCCCTAAAAAAGGATAATTTTATTTACTTAACTTTCTTGGGACGGGAAAACTTTTCTGATAGAGATTTAAAACAACGAAGAAAACTTAAGTAGAGACAAATATATGTCCGTGATAAATAAAAAAGAAACACCTTTATTTAAATCGGATTTTTCTCGATAGGACCCTACAAAACTTAATGGAAAACAGGTGATATTTTCAGCTTATATGAGAAGGTTATAAATAGAGTATCCCAATTTAAGAAGGGAACTTCAATTATTTTCGTCACATTTTTTAAGTGGAAAAGGGTTTGTGATGCGTGGCACAGTTTGATAAGCATGGAACAAAATAATGTTAAAATAAACGTGTGGGGAGGATACTAAAACAACCTTTTGTGTTTAAAACACGATCACTTTAATTTGGGAGCCTTTTTCTTATAAAAGGTGGAAAAATCTGCTTCAGATTTGCATTTACGCGATTTATAATTTATACAATCTCTTTGAGACCGTCTAAACAAAAAAGGAAAATATAACATCGGGTTTTTACCGCCATACTCATTTCTAGACCCTTTAATATTGATAAGGTACTAATTTTTTTATAAGATTTTTAATATAATAAGATATACCATACTGTATTTTTATACTGAAATTCTTGTGCTCTCCCTCAGAAAACGCGGGGAAAATGATTCCAAACTAGAAATCTTTCCCTTTCAGACCAAGCATATAACTAGGCAAAAACTTTCATTAAAAAAATGTAAATTTGAGTAATATGGATAAGTTTCCTCTCCACTGCTTCTGGTATACCAGAAGCAGTGGAGAGGGAACCAGTGGAAACCCCCGTTCTACGCGCGTTTTTTTATAAAAATTATTCCGCCAAGTGTGACGTGCCCCTTAGTATAGAAATTTTTTTAACGCATTTTCTCATAATTCGTATCTGGAAATCCTTGTTTCAGATTAACGGTTTTAATAATAGTTACTGGGGTTGTTTAGTTACCTGTGTAAAACATTTAAATTGTGCATGTGATGGATAGCCGATACCATTTGGTAGAAAAATAGCTTTGCCACTTCTTCAGATACTTTGTACAATGGCTGCTTTCTAAGATATCGACACAGATCCATGCCATTCACGTATTCCATTGAAAGGCAGTAGAAATCATGATACTGAAAGTGAGTCATGAGTAAATGTATAATTAACAGAAAAGAGAATAAGGAATAATTTTCTGAAATGAAGGTTTCTTCATTACATACAAAAAACAAGACGTGATTAAAACATGAAAATAAAACTATTTTTCTCTCTCAAATAGTTATTTTCTTTTCATTAAAGGTAATCTTAACATAATTTTTTAAATGAATGAAAATAATGTTTAAATTTTTAATATCAGAAGCTTCAACTAACTTAAGAAATAATGAGAAGAGTATCTATTGGGAATTTAACATCCCAAATAAAAATTATTAATATAAAACGAATCATCCATTATTCATCTATAACACGATCGTTTAATTCTGCCTTAAGTTGATAAACTTACCGATAGCTCTTCATAAAAATTTACTATATTCGGATGATTTAGCTTCATTAAAATGTTTGCTTCTCTGCGCAAGTTCTTGAGAACATATTCTTCTTTAATGTTATTTTTGTCAATGATTTTTAGAGCAACCTAGTATGAATAAAGAGTCAGTTATGATTCGCAAGTGTTAAAATTTTCTAGAAGAAATATGACTATGAACATTCACGCGGACCCCTCTATTTATTTTTTAAAAAATTTCTGGGAACTAAAATTTTAAAATAGATTACGAGATCTTGCCATACCAAATTAAAGATAGCAGTTTCAATTAAAGGAAAGGAAACTATTGCAAAAAAATAATTATTGGAAATCAATCAAATTAGGGACTTGATGTTTTGAAAATGAAAAAATTTTGAAGACCATAATAAAATAATGGAAATAAAGATTATTAGAAAAATTAGCCTTTAGCTACAAAAGAAGAAGGAGGGGATCTTTTTTAAAAGATTTTAGAAACTTGGATTTCGACGAAGTCGAACAACCATAAGCAGAGAATATAAACTTATGAACATTTTCTCTATCATGCATCTAGATTATAATGCATATTTTAAATAGGTTGATGGATAAACATTAAGTATTTCAGCCTTAGGACGGCTATGGGAAAATCTGATTGAGGGTCGCGAGTTTCACACCCCTGCTTAGCAAAAGGCAGCAAAATTTAACATTTAGGGCCTTTGCTAATAATCAAATTTGATGGTAAATCCTACGTAATTGCCTAGGCTACTAATGATTAAATGTGATGGCAAATGGTTGTCGAGTGTTTTTTTTCGGGGAGGGGGAGAGTAACCCTCCTGAGTCTTTGAAGGAAATTTTGCTAACTTGGCATGAAAGAGGGGATCTAAGTACATAAATAAAAACAAGAAAATTTTCTTAACTCACTTTGTTTTTGAAAACACTATGTTTAGCCAGATAAACAGCTGAAAAACTCCCTTGGCCTAAAACAAAATGAGTAATTTCGTACCAATGGCGCTTAAAGAAATCAGTGCGTGTAACTGGCAGCTCCTCCATTTTTTAAATTATAAATTACCTAAAAATCTATATTTAAATTAAAATTGGTTAAAATGATTATAAAAGTTTAATTAACACAATTATAATTCACATCACTCAATATGAGCAATTTCTACAAATGTATTGAATTGAATTGAAATTTTTGGTTGCCACACTTAACAAAATAAAACATCCCAAATTAAAAGGCTGTGTTTTACCACACAGTAAAGGGATTTAACACTAGCCTGTGAAACAGGCACGGATTAAGGAACTTTTCAAAGGGGGCGGTCTGATTTTTATTAAAAATTTTAGGGTCATTTTTATGTATAGGATGTTGCAAATGGTATTGATACCCAATAGTACATACTTCCCTTTAATAGTTCTGGATATTCTTTTTTTAACATCTATCCAGAATTTGTCAACACAAGCATTGGTAAAGTTCAACTTCATACTATGATTACAAGATAATTCTATTAAATCATCATGCAGAAGAATACTTAATTCAGCCTTTTGTGTGAACGGTTTGCTCATTAAAAGGATTGACTACCCATAAATATCCATCCATATTCTTTGCTGGAATATAATCTTTGGATTGTTCAGTCAAGGCTTTAAGATGAGATGAGTAGGGAGAGAGACGAATTGTCTAAACATTTTAGGTCTGAAGGGTGAGGGGGTCGCCAAAATATTTTCCCTGAAAAGGGGGTAGCGGAGTCAAAAAGGCTGAGAAAGTCGAAACACTACTTCTCGAGGATAAAATTTAAAAATGTTGGGGGGTCCATCCCCAGAAAAAAGTGCTTACGTGCTTACGTCAGATTTCCTAATTCAATTTTTTGTTTCATTTATTTTTGGTTGAGTTTCGGAATTATTCATGCAAGAAACAAGAGATTTTCGAAAATGCAGTACCTTACGTAAGCATCACTCTTATCCATGGCTCGATTTCTAAAAAAAGAGGTACAGGAACGGTGAAATTATTAGTCTGAAAACCAGTGGTAGAAGTGGGTTGAACAAAAGTGGGGGGATGGCCAACCCGAGTCCCCGAGAGATCCTTTCCCCCTTTTTGAAAATTTTCATGCTCGTCTGAATTTTATCAATTACGTCTTATTCATGCATTTTCTGAAAGTAGGATGCGATTCTTAAATTTAAAATAAGATTAAAAGAACTTAAATTAAAACACTGCTTAAATTTTCCTTAAAGTTATTAAATCATTTTTATCTACTTCTAAATTTTTCTTTTGAAATGAAAAATGTAGCTTTTTTAAACCTTGGATTAATAAGTGGATCAACCCTAGTGGAATGCAAGATATATCAAATGTTTTCTAAATTGACTAAACATGTATAATTTAAATATTACTTATTTATTATATTCCCAATTACCTATATTATTCAACGCAATAAATATAGTTTCACTATATAGTCTATGTATAATCAGAAAAAACTAAATTATCATATTCATTTAACTCGTGATAAGTTTATTTTTTAAAGCAGGTTACACTAATAGAAGAAAAGGGTCTAGGTTCTAACATTTGTTATTATTTTAATGAATAATCTGCATTTTAGTTTTTTACTCTGAAGAAACAGATACTGAAATAAATCAGCATTCACAAACACCAAATTTTGTTAAGATTTTTAAAGCAACATTGCTTTAAATTTTAATTCTTCAATATTAAATTTCAATAGTATACACATTGTATAAGGAAAACAACTTTTTTTGTAATTTGACTCCTCAACAAGATCGGTGGTTTGGGTTAGAGTTTTGGGCGGATTCGGAAAAGAGCACGAATGAACTAATCATTGATAAACCGAAAATCTAAAATTTCTAGAAAAGAAAAGTTTACGTATTTGCAAATTTTTGTTGATTAAATTTTGTAATCTTTAACGTAAAAAAACACAAAACTACAAAATAACACTGAAAAATTTGCAAATATGCGAATTTTTTCTTTTTTGACCCCTGAAGAAGTGATATTTTCACATGCTAATATCTCCGCGAATATTTAAGATATTTTGATCAAATTTTTTTCACGGAGTTCTTCATGACTTTGGCAACCATACTATCACTGAGATTTTTGCTCTATCTCCTTTAGTTTTAAAATTATTTTTTAACTTTTCAGTTTCGCCGCTAGGGGAGCTGTAAGTCCTCTCAATGGATTCTCCAGCCAGGCTCACTGTAGACCTTACTTCCGTGACCCTAGGAGGCGTTGGTTCCAGATAAAAGCCGTGCAACGCAATTTTGAAACACCCTGCATATTAGAGAATTGGGAAATGCATTTTTCTTTCTAGAAAAGATTCTTTTTCAGATTTTTATCATGAGAAACTAAGTTGCCAGAAAAACCAATTTCAAATACTGTACAGTAGAACTCCAATTATCCGAACTCCGACTATCCGAATCGCCGATTATCCGAACTGCTTTCAGAATTCCAACCTACGCTTTTAAACTTCGTATCAGTGCTTGAAAATATAAGATAGAAGTTCTTTAAGAAAATTAATGAAGGCAGAAACACAAACAAATATTTAGAAGTTAAACGATCAAATATTTAGATGCCGTTTTTAAGTAGTTTTTGCAGCTAAGATGTATGGAAAACCATATTTTGGGTGCGGTTCTTTGTGTAAAAGATAAGATCTTAGCTCAAATGCTTGGTTGTCCAATGTCCATACTGTAAAGCAAGCAACGGTTGGCTAATAACTCTACAGACATCTTTTTTAGGGAAAAATCCAATTATCCGAATTTTTGATTATCCGAATGGGGTCCGGTCCCAATTGATTCGGATAATTGGAGTTCTACTGTATTACCAAAAAAATTTAAAAAAAATATATTTCCTACAGTTAATTTCTATTTATTGCATAATATAAAAAGCAAAATGTATAAAATTTAAGAAAATATAAAGCACTGAGAAAAAATACCTTAGAAATGTAGTTTAGTAAGAGTTTAAAACAGGGTTCAAGGCAAAGTTCAACTTCACTAATTTATTTCAGTGGTTAAACGGGGAATAACGGGTTGCGAATAAAGGAAGAAAAACACATGCCCGCGGAAATCGCGGGATGAGCAGATTTTACTACATTTGAGTTGCCTGTGGAAATCATAGGATGATCATGATCAGCCAGATGGGGATTAAACAACAAAAAAAATTGAGGAAGTAACGTGAATAATTATACACTTGAGACTACTTTACATATTACAAGCTGAGTGAATTCAGAATTAAGTTTGGAATTAAGATTGCAAAATGGTTAGAATTATAACAATGGAATTTTATTGAATTAAATAATTGCTTCAATCAAATCAATAAAATTTGCAATTTCTGGCGAACCACTTGGGTTAGGAAGACAAAAGAGGGGTCGTTTTTCATTAATTAAAATATTATTTTACCAAAAAATTTTTTACGAGTCCTTAGGGGGGCGTCTTCATATTAAACGAAACACTAACTTTTTTCCAATGGGGACCCCCAATTATTATTAGTTTTTCGGAAAGGCCATCCCCTCAAACACCCAGAGTGATTAAAATTTTTTAAAAATAAACTTAAATTTTTTTTTTAAATCGTGAAATATTTTTATGGTAATCGATTCTGGTAGTAATTTTATGTAGGAAACCAAAATTTCAATCGATTTTATCTATTAGTTTTTGATAAAACGAACGAGAAAGAGCATTTGCGGTATGCATTCGGCAACGGTATACGGCCCCATAAGATATTAATTCGTTTTTATCAAAAACTATTGGATAAAATCGATTGAAATTTTGGTTTCCTACATAAAATTACTACCAGAATCGATTACCATAAAAATATTTCACGATTAAAAAAATTTTTTTTTCGTTTATTTAAAATAAGTAAATTTTTTAATCAATCTGGATGAAACTGGGTATTTAATGGTTTGGGGGATGGCCTTTCAGAAAAACTAATAATAATTGGGGGTCCCCAAGTTAGTGTTTCTTTTAATATGAAGACGACCCCCTAAGGACTCGAAAATGTTATTGGTAAAAGAATACTTTGATTAATGAAAAACGACCCCTATATTGTCTTCCTAACCCAAGTGGTTGGCCAGAAATCGTAACCGAGTCGTTTTTTCTCCCAACTGTACATTATTAAAACAAGCAACATACTATTCCTACCTGGATTAAGAAGTGTCTACTAATTAGCATGCAAAATTAAATTACTAAAGATTTTTGTTTAAATCTTAACTATTATACCCAGACCTGCCATCTTTCCAGCTTTTGGATTGAGTTTTTTTGCCTTAAATTCAAATCACGGGCTTCAATATTTTGATCAGGTGCAGGGTAAAAAACAGCCCGATAAAACTCCCAGTAAAAATTGAGACTGGCAATTCAAAATAAAAGCCAGAAACTCCAGCCAAAAGCAGGAGAGTTCTGTTTTTACCATATTTGCTCATAATTTTGAGGAAAAAATCAATGTATGAAGAACATCACAAAATGCATAGTAATTTAGTAACTTAGGCCATATTTGACCGGCGGTTAACAGGCAGTCAAACTTCTGATTGGCAGTTGAAGAAAACTTTGTTTTCCACCAATGAGAGGTTTGATTTCCGGTTAACCGCCGGTCAAGTTACCGGTGATTAATGAAGATATTTAAGTCTACCTAAAAAATAAGTGTAATTTCACTATAAATAATATGTATTGGAACTACAGTGTATCAAATGGATATCAGTTTGTGAAATTAGTTTATTATTTTAAAATTATACAGGCACCGCAGCCGATTTTTCGTAAAAAAAATAGGAAAAATAGGAGAATTTAAGAAAAAATAGGAGAAAAAAAGGATTATTTTTCTTGAAAAAATAGGAGAAAAAAGGAATATTTTTCTTAAATTTGAGTTAAAAAACACAACAGGGATGCCAACCTGTGCCTGTGCCGACGCAAATTTCGTTTTGAGTGCTCCCGCGATGCCGCAAAAAATCGATAATTTTTTTGCTCTTTTTTCGATTCTTCGCTTATATTTCAAAAACTATAAATTTCTCGAAGATAATTTCAATTACAAAGTTTAAGTAAACCAAATTTCCTACAAAATTCGCTAGTCAACTTTGATTTTCCGAAGAGTGGTTTTGACGCTAGAGCGCGCTGAAAAACATCGATTTTTTGGCCTTTCCGCAAAAAAGGAAAACGCGCGCTTCTACCCTCTACAAAATGAAAACTATTTAAGATATTACCAAAAATTTTATACCACGTTAAAGAGAATTTAATTTTATATAATTAACGTGCTTTCCATTACCATTTTTTGAGAAGGGGGGAGGGAGTGAGGCAAAGATCGATAATAAAACTGTCGCGGCTCGCAGACCAAACGGACTTTTGCGGTTGTTAATCTGCAATCTGAGCCTGAGCTTTATTTCCGGTATATTACTACTAATAAAATGGATTGTTTTGGATGAATTGGTGACTACGCATAAGCATGCTTAAAAAAATTAAATAAAATTAATTTATGAAATATTGGGTGTTTTAGGCGAAATTTCAATAAATTTTTTAAATTCCTATGTAAAATTATGAAAGAATTTTTATGTTTTTTGCATCGCTAAATCCGAATTTGAAGTTTATTTCAATTTGAAAGTAATCTTCACATCAAAAACTGCAAAAAATCTCAATTTTTTTCGGTTTTTCATCGATTTTCTAAAACAATTACGTACGTAAAATTTCCTATAAGATGCACTGGTTCATTTTTATTTTGCAAGGAGCGGTGTACGTTTTATAGCGTTTTGAAATTAAGGTATTTTTTGCTTTTCTACAAAAAAGTAATGAACGATTTTGCCCACTACAGCTCTAAATAAATTCTAGTTACCGACAAATAGCTTATACTAAATGAACGAACATTTAATTTTCTACAAAATAAAAATGAACAAGTGCATCTTATAAGAAATTTTACGTTATTTAATTTGGTTGCATGCTATTTTTCGTAAAATGAATATTTGCTTAGAAAATTGACGAAAAATCGAAAAAAAGAGCAAAAATTTGATATTTTTTGCAATTTTTGATGTGAAGATGACTTTCAAAATTAAAATAACCTTGAAATTCGGATTTAGCGATGCAAAAAACATATAAATTCGTTTATTAAACACTCCCATAATTTAATATAAGAATTTTAAAAAAATTATTTAAATTCCGCCTAAAACACCCAATATTTCATAAATAAATTTAAAAATTTATTTTTTTAAGCATGCGTAGTCATCAATTTATCCAAAACAACCCATTTTATTGGTAAAGTAATATAGTACCGGAAATAAAGCGCAGATTGCAGATTAACAACCGCAAAAGTCCGTCTGGTCTGAGAGCCGCAACAGTTTTATGATCGATCTTTGCTTCACTCCCTCTCCCCTTCTCAAACAATGATCATGGAAAGCACGTTTTTTATAGAAAATTAAATGCTCTTTCACGTGGTATAAAATTTTTGTTAATAACTTTAATAATTTTCATTTTGTAGATGGTAGAAGCACGAGTTTTCCTTTTTTTGCGGAAAGGCCAAAAAATCGATGTTTGTCAGCGCGCTCTAGCGGCCAAACCACTCTTCACAAAATCAAAGTTGATGAGCGCATTTTGTAGGAAATTTTGTTTACTTTAACTTTGTAATTGAAATTCTCTGCGATAAATTTATAGTTTTTTAAATATTGGCGAAGAATTGAAAAAAGATAAAAAAATTATCAATTTTTTGTGATTTTCGATATGAAGCCGCCCCCCACTTGGGAGCAAACTTCAGATTCGTAATCAG
Organism: Tetragnatha versicolor; assembly: GCA_024610705.1. NCBI lineage: Eukaryota > Metazoa > Arthropoda > Arachnida > Araneae > Tetragnathidae > Tetragnatha > Tetragnatha versicolor. Next base: position 52,650,189 of record JANDEH010000007.1, read on the forward strand.
CGCCCTCAAAAACATAAAACCGTCGAAAAAAACTTCTATCCAGGGGCGTAGCGAAGGGGGGGGTCCCCGGGTCCGGACCCCCCCCATGGGCCCGACCAAAAATTTTTGAACCCTTTTTTAGGCGTTAAATATTCCAGTGCCTACTCAAAAGAGGGCGTCTATGTCCCTTAAAAGTGTCTAAAAACCACCTATTTTGCATGTTAAAATCTAAAATTTTCCGGGGGAAACCCCGGTGTCTCCATAACAAAAGAGTAATACTATACTAAAAGAGTAAACCAAACCCTGTTTTTAGGGTCAAATTTCCAAACATATTTTGGGGGGGGGTACCCCCTGACCCCCCTCTTTAATATGGAGCTACTGAATACTCTTAATATGTTTTTTGACGGTCTCTGTACTTAATAAAAAATTATGTGGATCATAACTTTCAATCGCGAAGTAGTAATACTTAATCTTAATTATTACACTAATTATTAATAAATGATTAACTATATTAATTAACAAAGAGAAAAAATTAAAAGTAATGTGGAAATTATAACTTTATTTCACTAATTGTAGAAACTTTTTGATATCCAATGGTAAATTTTTCGCACTGGACCCCCCCATAGGAAAATCCTGGCTACGCCACTGCTTCTATCAGAAATTTTTTGAAAAAACTGCCTCAAAAAACTGTTTTCCTGGGCTAAAAACAACGGAGGACAGCTTTGCCTCAACGGGAGAGGAAGCTCCGCGGCGGCCACGCCGCGTCCCGCTGGAAGGAAACGATACGAATCACTCCATTTCGTATGCCAAAGCGTTGACAACGGACCGATAGTATCATAGTATAGGACCGATAGTTGACATCAATCCATACCCACAACAAAACATAAACTAAGAAAGTCGATCCCAAGGGTTAAAAAAATAGGAAAAAAAGGATAAAAAAGCTGAAAAAAGGAGGAAAAATAAAATGGACCGTAAAAATAGGAAAAAAGGAGCTAATGTGAAAAAAACAGGAAAAATAGGAAAAACAGGAGCGCTGCGGTGCCTGATAAATTATAGATAATTTTAAATTCTAATTGTTAACAGTAACAAGCTTCAAATAAATACTGTACAGTAGAACCCCGATTATCCACGAGTGCCACGAAATTTTTTTTTAAATTAAGAACCTTAAATTTTGGAAGAATTATACAACTTTGGATAGCATTTAAGATATTGCTTCGTAAAGGCATACCTGAATACTTTTTGGTAACAGTCGAGTATATTGTTTTTTTGTTTACTGTTCTTTTTTTTTTTTAGTGATTTAGATGTAGTAGAACAAAGTTTTGTGCTGTACTGTACATATTTTAAAAATTTAATGTCATGTTTTTTGTACAATTAAACATGCTAGTTTTAATGCGGAATTTTTTTTTTCTTGTTTTCACCTCATTTTTAGTCTTTTTTCGGGTTATCCGCGGTACCCTTGCCACCCAATTCCGCGGATAATCGGGGCTCTACTGTACTTATAAATAACTAGTTAATATTAAATTAATTTTGGTAAGTGCCATCATTTCTTAACTACTAGTTGATTTAAAACTTATCAGGGGAAGCCCCTGCCAGCTCCATAGGAGCAATACATAAGGTTTGGGGGAAGGTCGCAACTTTTTCCAGGTCTGCCTCATTGCTAAAGTACCTTTTTCCAAAAAGCTCAGAATTTTTAAATTGGACAATTATTCAGTAATACCTATAAATCAGCTATTAGTAAATAAAAGCAAAACTGGGTATTTTTTCATTATCTAACCCATTAATGTTTTAAATGCCCAAGATTAAAAATCATTAAACCAAAAATTATAATTCAATTAAATTATACATAGTTACAGGCACCGCAGCCGATTTTTCGTAAAAAAAATAGGAAAAATAGGAGAATTTAAGAAAAAATAGGAGAAAAAAAGGATTATTTTTCTTAAAAAAATAGGAGAAAAAAAGGAATATTTTTCTTAAATTTGAGTTAAAATAACACAACAAGGATGCCAACCTGTGCCGACGCCCATTTCGTATTGAGTGCTCCCGCGATGCCGCAAAAAATCGATAATTTTTTGCTCTTTTTTCGATTCTTCGCTTATATTTCAAAAACTATAAATTTCTCGAAGATAATTTCAGTTACAAAGTTAAAGTAAACCAAATTTCCTACAAAATTTGCTAGTCAACTTTGATTTTCCGAAGAGTGGTTTTGACTCTAGAGCGCGATGAAAAACATCGATTTTTTTACCTTTCCGCAAAAAAAGGAAAACGCGCGCTTCTACTCTCTACAAAATAAAAACTATTTAAGTTATTACCAAAAATTTTATACCACGTTAAAGAGAATTTAATTATATATATATAACGTGCTTTCCATTACTGTTTTTTTGAGAAGGGGAGGGAGTGGAGCAAAGATCGATAATAAAACTGTTGCGGCTCGCAGACCAAACGGACTTTTGCGGTTGTTAATCTGCAATCTGAGCTTTATTTCCGGTATATTACTAATAAAATGGATTGTTTTGGATGAATTGGTGAATATGCATACGCATGCTTAAAAAAATTAATTAAAATTAATTTATGAAATATTGGGTGTTTTAGGCGAAATTTCAATAAATTTTTTAAAATTCCTATGTAAAATTATGCAAGTGTTTTAATGAACGAATTTTTATGTTTTTTGCATCGCTAAATCCGAATTTGAAGTTTATTTTAATTTGAAAGTAATCTTCGCATCAAAAATTGCAAAAAATCTCAATTTTTTTTCGGTTTTTCATCGATTTTCTAAAACATTAACTATTTTACGAAAAATAGCATGAAACCAAATTAAAGTACGTAAAATTTCCTATTAGATGCACTGGTTCATTTTTATTTTGCAAGGAGCGGTGTACGTTTTATAGCGTTTTGAAATTAAGATATTTTTTTGCTTTTCTACAAAAAAGTAATGAACGATTTTGCCCACTACAGCTCTAAATAAATTCTAGTTACCAACAAATAGCTTATACTAAATGAAAGAACATTTAATTTCCTACAAAATGCACTGCTTAGTTTTAATTTCATAAAGAGAGGTATTCATGCAAGAGCGCGCTGAATTAGAGCTGTTTCCTGACTTTACACAAAAACATGAAAATTGCTGTTCTTCAAAATGCTATAAAATGTACAACGCTCCTCGCAAAATAAAAATGAACAAGTGCATCTTATAAGAAATTTTACGTTATTTAATTTGGTTGCATGCTATTTTTCGTAAAATGAATATTTTCTTAGAAAATTGACAAAAAATCGAAAAAAGAGCAAAAAATTATAAATTTTTTGTGATTTTCGATATTAAGCCGCCCCCCACTTGGGAGCAAACTTCAGATTCGTAATCAGCGCCTTCAAAAACATAAAACCGTCGAAAAAAAAACTTCCAGCAGAAATTTTTTGAAAAAACTACCGTTTTCCTGGGCTAAAAACAACGGAGGACAGCTTTGCCTCAACGGGAGAGGAAGCTCCGCGGCGGCCACGCCGCGTCCCGCTGGAAGGAAACGAATCACTCCATTTCGTATGCCAAAGCGTTGACAACGGACCGATAGTATTGACATCAATCCATACCCACAACAAAACATAAACGAAGAAAGTCGATCCCAAGGGTTAAAAAAATAGGAAAAAAAGGATAAAAAAGCTGAAAAAAGGAGGAAAAATAAAATGGACCGTAAAAATAGGAAAAAAGGAGCTAATGTGAAAAAAACAGGAAAAATAGGAAAAACAGGAGCGCTGCGGTGCCTGTAGTTATGAGAATATTAATTTGTTTATTATAACAGAAAAATTAGTATCTGGTATATATGTTTGGTTAAATATCGGCCAGCTGTTTTAGATGCCAAAAATGAAAAACACCGCTAAAAACTGAGAACCAACCAATCAATGACAAGTGACAATAAAAATCTGGAGATTTTAGGTATCTAAAATATTTTTGTAATTTTTTAGAGACAAATAACAGAACTGAACCAAAAAATTTTATACTTAGAACAGCTTTGACTTTTTGGTGGAAAAAAATGGAATTGTACCTTATCGGCATAATATACAATGGTATTTAAGGATTAGCTGGGTGCAAATCTATTCCACTTTATTAAAATTTTACCAAAAGTTCACATCAAACTAGTTAAGAAGCATTTCCAGTTGATATACAGCACCTGGGTACCTGTACCCCCACCCAATAGATTGACTTAAAATTTATCGCAAATTCAAAACAGGTTCTTCATGACAAAGGGTTGGCAAGAATGAGACTATAAAGCACTAGCCAATTGCTCTATATTCTATTCATTTAGAATTGGCGCTTGAGAAATAGTGCTTTCCCCCACGCTAGAAGCGTAACCATAGTTACGCCATTCGAGCAGCCAATAGTAAGCCTTCTTCGTCACTTTGACAAGGATAGTTGCTATGGTTACCGAACGGTGGGGGGGGGGAAGGAAATATTTTCAAGCGCCAGTTCAAAATGAACAGAGTATAGTTGGCAGTTGCCATGGAGAACCTTTCAAATATGTACCGAATTTGCTTATAGGTTATAAAATTAATAATTTTTAAATGACCACAGGGAAAAAGCACCAAACACATGGAAATGACAACAGAATTTTAATATGGTGTCTTATATAATACATACACACATTAACATTTTAATATCAACATCATTAATACATCAAAAGTCGAAACTGTATTGAGTATTATTTAAGATAGAAAAAAGTACTTTTAAAATTTAAACATAATTCAAGAGCACTTAACATCAAATAAAGGTTAAATAAAATCCACTTAATATTAAAAATTAAATGAATGTTTGTAAACAATATATAATTTCCACACGATACATGTTCAAAATAAATTATGACTTCAGATAACCTTATCAAATTAAAATGCTAAGCATTGTTGAAAGTTAAGAAGTAAACATTTGGGTATAAAGGTAAAAATATGTATACTATTTCGAGCTAGTTTCTAACATAACATATTCAGCCTTGTCTTCAATTTTGACACAATCGAGTGGTAGACAATTAAATGCAAAAAGCACAGCAGACCTTAACATGTTTGGCAACAAATACATATATATATACCCTTACTATTAGCTCAAGTTTCTTAAAGTAGCATCTTAAAACAAAATCCTTCAGTGATGCATGTTTAAACAAATTGCACAAGCAAACCAACTGCTTTTATGTACCAACTAACATAAAGTTATGAATGAATTTTACTTCACTTCCTGAGGATTTTAATATGAATATGCTAATAAAAAAAGCATAAAACACAAATTTCTTATCAATGCTACATGAAGCTTTGCAACCCCATAAGGGAAGTATATGTAGGTAAACATATTGCTATTTCATACACAACCAAGGCAGATCTAATTCCAACGAAGCAGTTCTGCTATTCACTTAATTAGAGGCGAAAGGGAAAGAAAACAGCTGCAGTGGAAGACTTCATGCTGGCTGATATTGAAACACATACATTTTTTTAAAACTTTAGCAAACAGGAGTCACAAGAGCAAGAAAATCAATGCTAAGGAAATCATAGGAAATAAAAAAAAAATGTTTGATCACAAAATGCATCTATCATTCAAATGTCAGATTATGCTTTAAACAGAAATATGACTTAAAAATCTTTCCTGTCAAAATGCTGAAATTTCAGGCAGGTTTTAATAGTTTCAGAATTAATGCACATTTAAAAGAGAACACACTTGGTCTTCTTTTTCTTCTTCACTTGCAGAGCTGCTCGGGTGCCAGTTTCAAAGACTTCCCGCACACCTTCTTTAGTTTTAGCAGAACATTCTAAATAACCATAAGCGTTAATTTTCTCAGCCATGGATCGACCTTCCTCAGGAGTAACGGGTTTTTGCTTCATCTTGGCCAATTCATTAATAGTGACATTATCATTCCTCAGATCCTTCTTGTTACCAACGAGAATTATAGGAACATTAGGACAGAAATGCCTAACTTCGGGTGTCCATTTCTCTGGAATATTCTCTAAACTATCGGGGCTATCAATGCTAAAACACATGAGAATGACATCGGTGTCAGGATACGAAAGGGGTCGCAAGCGATCATAATCTTCTTGCCCTGCAGTATCCCAGAGGGCCAACTCCACTTGTTTACCATCTACTTCAATGTCGGCGACGTAATTCTCAAAAACGGTTGGGACGTACACTTCAGGAAATTGATCCTTGCTGAAGACAATTAAGAGACAAGTCTTACCGCAAGCTCCATCGCCGACAATAACGAGCTTCTTTCTAATAGCAGCCATCGTTTCACACTTCTTGAGGAATTCGCAAACTATGCAGAATTATGCAAGAGTTCACTTTCAGTTAATAGTTCATTGAATATAGTGAAGATACACGAGAATGCACCACAGAAAAGAAAACTTATTTTCAAAGGATGGCTAGAGAATTATAGCTTCAAAAACTGACGAAGCAATGCAATATTAAATAACTATGAAACACACAAAACAATACGCCCAAGGTTAGATTGAAGAACTATGGCGTCCAATGGCGTCAGAAGAAATATCAAAAGCATAGCGGTTTGAGGCTAGGCTCAATCGGTAGTCCCAAATTAGTTTTGCTTAAAACTGATTATATAATACAGAAACTTGTTTAGAGTGATTATATATCCTTCTGATAAAATTTCTGATCAATTTATTCTACAAAATTACAAAACTTTGAGGTATAAGGATACTTGTTTGACTTTTCAAGTCTGAGTAAAACGGAAATGAGTAGTTATGTTCTCATATGGCAACAATTAAAAATTAACAATATGAGGTAAAAAATGTATTGAAGTGTCACTATTGGATTTGATAAGAATACGCTCAATCCGGAATTAAATTATTCTTTTGATTAATTGCTCCTAGGTAATATATTTTTGAAAGAGCTAATAATTTAATAAATCAACGCTTGTTGTACTTTTAATTTTGAAATATGGGGTGGGAATTTTCTTGATAAGAACATGTAAACATCAACATATCGGTTCGGAATTTTGTTTTAAGATTGCCTAACTGAACCACTTGCCGCTCATGGAGGTTTTCCTGTTTATAAAAATTTTGCAGTTTAATCCGAATAATGATCATTATGTTGAATCATTTCAAATTCCAACCTGGAAACTTCAATGAACTAAGATATTACTTGTAACAGGTGGATTCTTTTACACAAATTATAAGTTGGAAGACGCGAGTTACATTCTCCCAGTGGGGGTTAATTTTGCAATTTTTATAGTTAAATTTCTTTGCTTTAAAATTCCATATTTTAAGTTATGGGTGGATGACCAGATTTACATTGAAGTTAACTTATTGATACTGCTGGCACCTTTACATTAATGTTTACCTGAAACGAATTTAATATAAATAAAGCCCGATTTCGGTGTTTTTTTATCAAGAAATAAAGAATAAAAGGTTTTGTTTATGCTATAGGAACAGTAAAAACTGTCAGCTCAGGGTAGTAAGAGGGTAATCGTAGGATACAGTGTTTAAGAACTGTTTGTCAAAAATGTTTAGAGGGCCTTCACAGATATACAGAAGAACCCTTAAAAGAATTCCTAGTCTTCATGCATCAAAAACAGTTTATTTTATAACAACCAACTTCTTGATAAAATATGAGTATTTCGGGCTGTTGTGCCGTGGTCTAGGCGAATAAAAATTATTAAAAAATTAATAAAAGTCGCAAGACGTTTCGACTACGTTTACAGTAGTCTTCCTCAGTTGTGCGATCAAAGCCTCCAAGGTGGCGACGGCGGCTTCCCCGCGACTGAAACAGTTCTCGTAGTGTTAACGGATCTTATAGAGGTTTTCCGGATCACGGGGTACCACAATTTGATACCACAATTATTTGACTTATTTATTAATGATTTGACTGGTACCACAATTATTAAAATTATTATTATTGTGGTTTTACGCCCTCGAAATACTGTTAGAACAAAGAAATTTTACGGTCCCATGAAGTTTGTTATAACCGAATTTTACACTATTATGTGTACCTATCTTGATATTTTTAATCTTTGAGAGGAGATAATATTTTGTTTTGTTACATTAACAGAGCTGCCAACTCTCAGGTTTTTGGCCGGAGTCTCAGTTTTTTTTGGTCAAAACTCCGGCCTCCGGTTTGCACCTAGTTGGTCTTGAAAGATAGATTTATTCCGTTCTATGTAAGAAATGTTAATTTTGTTACCGTTGCGCAATGATGGCGCTAGCTGTAATCTTATTTTTCATGCACTCTTCACAGAGTGCGTGATAATACGTATTATCTCAGGTTTTTTAAGCTAACAAGTTGGCAGGTCTGCATTAATTTGTCTCCTCTAAAATGTGTTTGTTAGTAAAAATATGTTATATTACATACCAAATTAATTTTGAATTAAATATAGTTGTTTTTTTATTTAAAAAAATGTGTTTTAAATTGTGTGTGTGCTCCCTAATCTGATACATCACGCACCACGATAGAGATAACCTCCAACAGGACCCCCTTTAGTGTTATTGCGGACCCCTCCTAAACCTAAGAAGTAATAAAACCTACCACTAAATGATCAAAAAGAAAAAAATTAACTAACCTCTAAATAAATAATCGGCACCAGACCAAATTTAATAAATTAACATTTATTAATTTGGTACTCCACAATTGGATTAACCCTTAACCCCCTTGAAACTTAAGTAACTTAACAAAATCAGGCATGAGATTCTTCCGATTTTTGTCAGATTTTCCGACTTTTTACGATTTTTCTGAGAGTTCAGATTTTTTCCTCAAACCTCCCACTGCCAAAAAATTCGGACAAGATGTCAAAAATAAGCTTAATCCTTGAATTTTAGGATCAAATTTCCAATAATTTTCTGGGGGAGGATCCCTAACCCCCCTGTTTTAGTACTTGGAACTCTATTTTCAGATATTTTTTTTATATTAAGTTCATTAACATGCAAATTCTACCTTAAAATATATTGGAAAACAATATTCAAAATGTTCACACAGGTTATCAGACTTTTTGCTTGTTTGTCAATCTCATCCCTGCAAAATCTAATTTCACATAAGATTTAATTAAATAAATTTATTGTTCTTGCATATTATTCCATCAACCATTATCAGTTTCAGTGGCTCAGTTAATAGGCGTTTGATACAGTTATACAGAAGTTTCTAATAATTTTTAGAAAGTTCCTATCATCTCAATATTTAAAAGAATTTTAGGTTTTTCTATAAAAATTATAAAATCTTGCCTGAGTAGCTGATCAATCAGTGAAAAAAGTAAAATTTTACTATATTTGGTACAATACATGAAAAAGTTTGGAATATCCTTTTACTGAAACCCAAAGCATTTTTTATTTATCAAAATTGATATAAAAATTATTTTTGTATTTTGAGATATTTATGTTTACACCATATGGTTAATTTATATTTTAAATTTGGTGTAATTATTTATTTCTTTTTTAGGCTAAAATGAAATGCTCTTATAACTTCAGTGTTATTGAAGGCTTTATTAGTATTGTCAAGTTGACTCACTGTCTTTTAAGTGAGCTTAACTTATAAGGTTTGGTGAATTGGCTCATGAAGCGAAAAAGGGAATCAAGAAGGGATCAGGTGGGATGCATTGCCATTTCTCTCTAGTTAGTTGTATGTATGAAAGTTAAACAGATATTGCATTGCCAATTAACTCAAGCTTTAAAAATGTACTTATCATAAAGCCCAGCGTTTCTTAAACTGTGGCCCGTGGACCCCTGGGGGTCCACAGCGCCTTCCTAGGGGGTCTGCGAGTACCCTTGGGGTGTAACCCTTTGAGTGTTTCCCATAGATATTCAAAATGGGATAAAATGCTAAGTTTAAGGGAAAATTCAAAAAATTTTCTGTGGGAGGACCCCTAGCCCCCTCTAAATTTTGTCTTCTATTTACAATTTTTGTCCTTGAAAATTTACAAGGAGCTGCTCTTTGGGTATAACCCCATATATGTCTAAAAATGAAATAAAGCACTACTTTTTAGAGGCAAATTTCCTAAATTTTTCTGGGGGAGACCCCATAGACCCACATTATAACTGGATTTATAAAATTTTAACAATGTGAAACATAAGGGGGTACCTTAGGACTAACGTCTAAGTGAACCCCCCCAAAGTCTGTACTATTCTGAGTGTTAAAAATCTTGGGGGCCGCAATGTCTGGCTGTTTCATAAAGGGGGGCCACGGCGATCGGAAGTTTAAGGACCACTGATTAAGGCCAAAGGGGAGATTTTTCTGACTAGTGATGAATTCAACTTTTAAAAAAAATGCTTAACTGATATTTTTAAATTGTGAAATGTTTTCAAGAACATGGGTGATTCCTGGGCTGCTTGAGGGGCTTCTTCTGTGACCCACCAGTGGGAAACAAAATACGGTCGAGTCCACTTAATGTGATTGCAATTGTCTGAGATTAAACTGATAACATTATCTGATTGATAACAATAAGCGATTTCATATCAACAAGCAGAAAACAGTGAAACTAGATTATTTGCTTTAAAATCAAAATTATGTAATCGTAATTAATGTATTTAAACTGATTTTCTCTATGTAGTTAGCAACTTAAAATTTTAGGGGAAAATGTAAGAGTACCAGTTTCTCTCTATTCTAAAAAAAAGTTTTTAGTAAACGGTTTCCAGAGAAAGGCTTTTTAATTACTGAACCGAATGATACATATATGGTATCAAAATGCCCGGATTCTTTCCGGATTTCCGAGTAGGCCCTTAGATTTTTCAAAAGAGTTCTAAATTTTAAAATATTTCCATTTTTTTAGATAACGGATAAGGTCGCAGTTACAAAGCAAGTACTGCCATTCAAATTATTATGCATCCAATCACAACAATCGATTGACGCTATATTTTAAGATGAAACATGTTTTTTCATCTTTTAAAAAAAGTACTTTCTTGATGAAATATCACTCAAAGACTGATAAAAACATATTCTAAAAACTTACATGAACGCCATTTTATACTAAAATTTCACCCTTTTTGTCCAATATCTATAATTTTTAGTCTGATTTTATCGAAATGAATTGTAAACATAGAGTGATGTTTTGTCTCTTATTATTTTCAATTGCTTAAATGGTATTGTTTAACAAGTCTGGGTTAAAAAAATATGAATGATAAACACTAGGCATATTATACTAACGAGTTACTTTAAAATAATGGTTTTTGTATGGTCCGAATATTGATAAACAATTAGAATCAGTTATTTTTATAATCATAGATTAAAAATAATTATATATTTTTAAAAACATTTCGTTTAAATTTTTGATAAGTTTGAGTTAATATATATTCAAACTTTTAAGGGAGATTTATTCATGGAGGGGATTTGGTGAAGTATTTTTAGAAAGTTGGTTGACGTTTTTTCTGTAAATTGTTTAATTGTTTTATAAAGTGTATTAAGTTCAGCGAGTTGGAATTTGTGGGAATTGCGAAGCTATTCAAAAAGGTCCTGCGTTAGCAGTTTACGGGGGTTGGCGAGCGATAGCGAGCAGGGGGCGGTAGCTTCCTAGTAATTAAAAACAAAATAATCTCTTACTTAGTATTTTAATTTATGTAGAAAGGTCTATCTTTTTGTGCACTGCATTATATTCTTGCATTCAAAGCAAAGAACCATAACAATGGCAACAGTGCAACTGTGACTCATATACTGAGTTTCAGAAAAAAAAAGCGACAAACTCTAGGGTTGGGTTTGGCTCTATGGGTTGGGCAGATGTGTTTAAACTTGTAAAAATTTCAAAACGAAACTCGAAAGTGGACGTTTTTTAGGGGATATGAACAAATTTTGATAACATTAAGCTGCTTGTGCTGTGCTTACTGATCACATTAAACGATGTATTTTAGATTAAATTAAATAGGAAAAATCGGGACTTGTTGATTTCGATAACATTATCCTATTGATGACATTAACCGTGATCACATTAAGCAGACTCGACTATCGTATCAAAGTAGTAGATATGCTACTTTTATTTCAATTCTATAGACCTATTTATTTGATTGAGAATTCAGTACATGTATTTATTAGTGTGGTAATGTATTTATTCTAACATTATTTTGTATAATGTTGAGAGCCAAGGCAACTTCTGGAGATAAAGTTGAAAGTGGGCCCTTTAGGGGAACATATAAATTCATTTAGGGAGGCAGGGAAGTTTTCTTTAAAAAATTAGCATAAATCTGAAATAATCTATTCCTAAAGGTCATCCTCCATGCATGCTTAGGTTAAATATAGCTTTTAGAACATTAGTAGGTAAGATTTGAATCTTCAAGAACATAATAATTTTTTGAGTACCATAATGGGATGGTTACCAAGCACAAAAGGGGGTACCCCTGCGGAAAATTTTTGGAAATTCTACCCTTAAAAAGTGTTTTTGCTCATTTTAGGACTGTTGTTCACAATCGAGTGACACCAAGGTGCACCACTTCAGTAATGAAGTTGAGGCTAGGAACCTTTGAACTTCTGTGTGAAATGTTAGTGAACTATTATTTTTTCTTCTGGGACTGGGTTCTTTTAGGGTCTGGGGGTACCCTCCATAAATGTTTTGGAAATTCTGCCATTAATAATAAGGCTATAAAATAAATTTTCAAAGTATTCATAATTATTCCCTCAAAGTATTCAAATATGAAAATTTCTGGGTTTCGGGCTCAAGCTCCTAGAAAATTACCCCACCATACATTCCTTCTTGTCGAGCCTGTAGAGCACCTTACAAATGCTGCCATTATTGGTTACATACTTTTAGCTGTAAATAGTCAAATTAAACATGCATGGGGTTTCCAAAGTGAGCTTAAATAATTAGTACTATCTAAATATTGCCAAGCATCTGCTACTCTGAACTTGTGCCAAAAATTCATAATTGACTGGATTTATGAATGAAATTTTTAGTAGTCAAAAGTTCAGATTTTAAAGTTCAGAAAAGAATATTAATTATAGAATTTTCCCTACATAGCACCATCAATTAATAACAGCCTTTATTTTTTAGATACCTTTAAAGAAACCAAATAGTGGAAATTCTACTGAGCCTTTACGTTCTAAGATAAAAGCAAAACTGCATTCACTGTTTGATGGATTTGTATCTGATCTTCAAACTATTTCTAAAGAAGCAGATCCAGATTTAACTATTTTACTAGATTCACATGTTTCACAGTTTATGAATGGTAACCATAAAGACAAGAAATTGTTATCTGTGCCTGGGCTAGATCATTCTTCACTCCTGCAAAACTTTGTAAACTCGGCTAAATCTAGGCTATCAGGCTTATTGAAACAAGAGCCAATTTTTGTATGATCATTTTTTAAATTTTGTTATAATTCTTTATTATTTTAATGTTTATTTAGCTGGATGTGTTTTCTTGGTAAGATTTTTATCCAAGGATGCTTAATTTATTAAATTTATAGATACTTATGGTTTGAATTTAAAGCTGAGTTCAATTTCGTTAACGTTTCCGCTAAATATCGCCAAGCTGTTTTGAACGTTAGTATATATTCAAATCTTGGCAAATGGTTTTTATTGATAAAACTGAATAGTAATTGTCATAACTGAATATTTTAATACACGAGTTTCAAATTAGCAATATTTCTAATTTTTGGTGTCCAAAAGAGTTGGGTGATATTTAGCGGTAATGTTAACAGAATTGAACCTAAAGTTTAAATGAGTAAATTTTCCTCCACTTGGTTGTTTAATAACCCAAATTAGGTCATAAAAATAACATTAGGATGTTATGAAATGTACAGTTGGTTTTATAATTTAATAAGTGGGAAATGATCTTTCACAACATATTTAGTACATGCTAAGAAGATCTGAAAGTGATTTTAACATACAAGTACAAGGATGTTGGTTATTTCTTGTTACATACAAAGACACACAGGGTCAAGCAGAAAATTAGTAGGCGTACATTTCGTTTGCCAAGATTTCTGAGTAAAAAACAATTCTTATAAATTAACCACAATCACTCCTTAGTTTTTTAAATTTTGATTTCTACCTTTTATAAAGCTAAATAGGGTTTCACTCTTTCTTTGAATGTTTATTTCTGCATTGAAGTCTCTTGTACAGAGCCTACTGGTATGGAGCTTAAGCTAATGTACAAACATCCTTCAGATATAGTAAAAAATAATTTAAATGTGTTATTTAAGACAACTACATTACTTATGCCTTTTTTGCATCTTAGACTATAAAGTTTTGCAAATTTTTTTCCTTAAAAGTGGAAGTATAGAAATTTGTTTTATATTTTTTCCTTATTAATATATTTAGGTAATGAATGGAAAGTGGAAGTTAGGTTAAGTTTAAAGAGATGAGTTGCCCCACAGTGATGTAATGATTAGGATACTTCATAGCTGACCTAGGTTTGACCCTTAGCAGAGTATGCTTTGGTCATTAGTTAACACAGATTACCATCCTTCTTGAGTTAAAAATTGATATTGATTTAGCTTTGGAGTTTACTGTAGGTTCTGTATTGAAATAACCAATCGTCTTGTACACTAGTTTGAAGGGTTGGGCATTTTTTTTCAGTAAATTGGTAATTATGTCTGGAAAAATTGTTCAAAACCAACAAAAATCAATGCTTATTTGTGCTGTTCTGCAATTCTTATTTATGTCAGATAAAAAAATAAGTATGTCAATGTGTTAAAAACATGTTTTTCCTAGACAGTTGTGTTAAAAATATGTTTTTCCAAGACGGTTTTTATTTAGGTTTAACACCTATGGCTAAAACTTAATCTTCTTGAGCAGTGTAAGAAGGTTAAATGTAATTACCCTCATGATATGATTTTTCGTGCTAATTTAGGCATGGTAAAAGAGGGGCAAAGCTATCTTATTTTACAAAAATATAATAATTTTTTCTCTTTCATAACATGACCCAAGCAGAATTTGACTTAAAAGCTAGTCAAATTCATTACTTAAAAGTCAGTTGAGTATGTCTTAATAGCTTTTTTAGGAAGTTTTCTAGGATTTTGCCGAGTTGCAATTTCTCAATCAAGTTTGATTTAATCAATTTACTTGAATTGATGTTTGATTTCTTATATTAGTTTCTTATTTTTGTAGGTATCTAAAAATAGTTCATTTGGAACTACAAGTAAATCTTGTGAAGTTTTGAGTAAAAAATCTTCTGTAGATCCTCTACAAGTGCATATTTCCCAAAAGGTCCACTCACTCCTCAGTAAAGCTTATGATAAAAAGTTAGCAAATGGTGAAAAGAGTCACCCTTCAGAAATTTTCATTGAATCAGAATTGCATGGTTTTTCTTCTGTTTTGCAAGATTTTATAAATTCAGCGAAGCGGAAACTTTCATTATCCTTATCAAATGGACATAGCAGAAAAATACCCGACACTGTTAACTGCATTGTTCCTAAGAAAAGTCAGTTGTGTGGTGTTTCATTAAACAATTCTGAGGGTGCAGACTATAAATGTAATTCTAATAGTGAGCATTTTACGAGAAGTAAAATCACAAGCACTTATTGTCCTTCAAATCATCAGAGTACAAGAAAAGCATCTTTGCGTTCATCCAAAATGTATTCCCCTCGCATCAGTGAAAGTGACACTCTGGAGGAAGATGCATTGTGTATTCCAGATGCAAGAAATTGTAAAAACGTGAAAGGGGGCATGCTGTTTCTAGAAGATGCAGAAAGAGTCCCAGAATACTTGGATTTGGAAATTCACTCAGATGTGGATGACCAGGATTCAAGTTCAGATGAGGATGTTATTGTTTTAGGAGAAAAACGGCCAACCTATGAGGAGATAACTCTAGAAGAGGTAATTTTTTTCCAATCAAATGGAGGTTCTTATTTTAAATTGTAGACTACAGATCAACTGTTTGTTTTGGTTCCTTTAAGGCAGTGATTCTGAGGATGCTGAGGAGCGGTGAACTGGTGAACTTGTTTTGGGCTGTAAGGGGGCGATAAGCATTGAGCATATTTTGACATTCAAATTGGGTGCAGGATCCTGAGAAATGACTGAAGACTTGGCTAGACTGCTACTATAAAAAGCACTTAAATTCACTTTTCTCGTGCTAAAAATCAAAAGTTTAACACTAACTTTCTAACTTTCACTACTTCACATACAGGGTGGTCCTAAATTCGTGGTACAAACTGGGTAGGGTAGGTAGAGGGGACCTAGACAAGCATATTTTGAGAAACTAGAGTGGGCGCAGATGCACCGTTTAAGAGCTAGGACCTAATGTAGTGCGAGAGCGCTCCAAAAGGACGTTTTGCCAAGGCCCGTTTAACGAAAAAAACATAATGAAATGAAAAAATTTATTGCATGAGGTACAGCAGTATCCGTACTACTTACACCATAAGTTTGATAGAAATTGGACCACTTGCTAAACCGTGGGGTGAGTTTTAAAACGCGCAGTATTAATCTTTTAGCCAAAGAATGGAGTTCCCTTAATGGTATTTAGAAAAATTATGATCGGGGAAGGAATTTTCAATACATTGATCATTGAAACTGTATGATCATTAAAAATTCCTTCCTGGATCATCATTTTTCTAAATAAAATTACAAACACTAATTTAAAGGAACTCCATTCTTTGGCTAAAAGATTAATATTGATTATATAAAACTCACTCCACGGTTTAGCAATTGGTCCAATTTCTATCAAATTTATGATGCAAGTAGTAAGGATGATGTAAGTAGTAGCTGTACCTCATGCAATAAATTTTTTCATTTCATCATGTTTTTTTTCGTTAAACGGGCCTTGGCAAAAGGTCCTTTTGTAATGCTCTCGCACTACATCAGGTCCTAGCTCTTTTTAACGGTGTAACTGCTACCCCCCTTTCTATACCAATTCTTGTTCGTCTTGATGTACTCTACCTACCCTACCCTACCCAGTTTGT
Source organism: Tetragnatha versicolor (assembly GCA_024610705.1). Lineage (NCBI taxonomy): Eukaryota > Metazoa > Arthropoda > Arachnida > Araneae > Tetragnathidae > Tetragnatha > Tetragnatha versicolor. The sequence goes on from JANDEH010000007.1 coordinate 52,666,942, forward strand.
ACCAAGAATTTAGGACCACCCTGTATTCAGTTGTAGGTATATTAATATGTAGGTATGTTTTTTATTTAGAAAGATATCCAAGTTTAATAAATTCGGTGGCTAATAAATACCTAAAATTACTTTTTATATTTAGTAATCACCCTTCTACATACCCTGAACTACATAATTTTCTTCTGGGGGCGTTGAAAATCTTAATGCACATTAGGGTGGCGGTAGCCTTAAAAGGGTTGAGAATCGCTGCTTAAAGGCATAGGTTCCCTAACTTTTCATCACCACTGTCCACTTTCCTACAAAAAATTCTACCATTACCCTTTTTATAAATTTCGCCCGTAATTTGCTTTATATAATATAACTAGCGCTGATGCGCTAGATTTCCGGCTTCGTCTGGGTTTTAGTTTTTTAATAAATGTCATCTGGTGTGTTACAGTAATGAAATGACTACAATATAGTTATAGATTGAAACAATTAACATTATTTATGTAATTTTTTAAGGATAGTGATGAAGAGGAAGACAGTGCTGAAAAAAAATCTGGAGAAAATGAGGAATTGCTATTTCAGTGTTCTCAGTGTGAAAAAGCTTTTCGTGTTGAATCACTTTTGAAGTTCCATGTAAGAATGCATGGCATTGAAGAAAAATCTTTGTCATCTCCTATTGAAGATTCCTCACTAAAACGTAGGTCTGATAGTGATGATGACGAGTCCACTAAATCAACAAAAAAACATGAAAGGTATTTATTTTGTTTTAACCATTGGGAATTTTAGATAAAATTGGGTTCTTACGTATTATGCCGTCGACCGTACCACTTAATCAAAAACGTCATCAAAACCTATCGAATTTTCTATTGGTGTGCCGCTGAATTAAACGGCCTCTGGATGGTTGACAGTATAATACGTAAGTACCTAAAATTGTTATTATTACATTGCGAAATTGTCAGACTCCCTCATGCTCAAAATTTGGATTATTTGTCTTGACGCACGCTCACCCGAAAATGTTTGCTTCTTCTCGTGTTCTGTTCGCGATGCGTAAAAAACTTTACCGAGATTGGAATTCGCATTAATGTTTTTCAGGCTTTTTTAATGTGGAAAGCTTCATGTTGTAGTTTTGTAATGTTACGCTAAAAGTTTTACTGGTGTAAGTTAGTTTTCAAAAGTTGGCAAATATGCTTGTGTTGTGGCAATAAATTTATGTGAATAAACACCAATAAAATTTTTACCACTATTTTGCAATGCTCTGCTTTATAGTAATCAATCATGATGGTCTACCCTCCATTTTTACACCAGGAAAAATTATAATTATTAATTAGCAATTATAAAATATTTAATTTCCTAAGAAAATCTGTGTTTGACTTCATCCTGAACACAGGGATGTTGCGGCTGCGCCAATTGCGCCAAATCCTAATCCATGTGCTAAACTGCTACAAAAACCGTATTTTGAGCAAAACTGCGCCAATTTACGATTTTCTTGAAATCGAATTATCAAACTCTCCGCTCACGCGAAGAATACCTTCATCCTTAAGAAAAAAAACTCAAATCGTCTATGGAATCTTTTCCACATTTCTACCACTTGAATTCAAAACCAAAACCGATGACGTCAGCTCAATTTGCTGTGTTAAGTCAGTTGAAAAGTCGAAAAATCGCGATTTTTCGCAAAAGTTTCGTTTTTTTTTGCGAAGTGTTCCGTTCTTCCCCACGACTTTCGTGGATGGCCGCGGGTGCCGATTCAAGTTGGCTTCTTCTTGCGTCGTTATGACGATGTAGAAAAAAAACTTTACCGTGGTCCGAAACCCACTAGTCCGGTGTTCCGGAAGTCGGGAAAAATAAAAAAAATTTCAGGGTTTTTTGCGGAGTGTTCCGTTTTCCCCTCGACTTTCGTGGATGGCCGCGGGTGCCGATTGAAGTTGGCTTCTTCTTGCGTCGTCATGACGATGTAGAAAAAAAAATTTACCGTGGTCCGAAACCCACTAGTCCGGTATTCCGGAAGTCGGGAAAAATAAAAAATTTTTTCGGGGTTTTTTTGCGGAGTGTTCCGTTTTTCCCTCGACTTTCGTGGACGGCCGCGGGTGCCGATTCAAGTTGGCTTCTTCTTGCGTCATTATTGTGATATAGAAAAAACAATTTTACCGTTGTAAGAAGGCCACAAGTCTGGTGTTCCGAAAATCGGGAAAATAGCGATTTTTCGCGACAGTTCCGTTTTTCCGCTACTGCTTTTCCTACGGACGTCTTCAACGGCGGTGCAGAAAAAACAACTTTACTTTGGTCAGAGCAGCCTGAGAAGTCTAATAAAGTTTTTTTCTCCATTTAAGTCAGTATTTTCAACTTAAGAGGATTTTCTAAGTTGTAAATTTTTATTGAAAGGTCGCTTTTTGCAACTTAGATTATTGTAGTGTTTATCTGATTTAAGATTCCAAAAATACCTTCAGAAATACTAATTTCTTACTTATTTGCTCTACTTAACTAAAATTTTTTGACAATATCGTTTTTGCAATTCAATATTATTACTTAAATAATTATTCTGTTAACTAATTTCCTTAATTTTTTTTTCATTTTGACTTTTAAAGTGGTTTTAAAACCTGATTTAAGGAATATAATAAGCATAGTGTGTTGTTAAAATTAAAATTTGTATTGAAAACTATTATCATTAACAATAACATTATTTTAAAAACATTAAAAATTAATTAAAAGTTTGTTCAGAATTACCATTTAACTTTTAATTTGTGATAAAATGGCTTATCAGAGGTTTTTGAATCTGTTTTGTGAATGTATTTTTTCTCATTTTTAAATTTATAAATGCTTCTATTTTTAAATGGTAAATTTTCTAAGGTACCTTTAAAGGCTTGCAATTTTGCCAGTGGCGGATCTAAGGGGGGGCTTTCGGGCTGAACCCCCCAAAACGTCTAATACAGCGGTTCTCAAACTGTGGTCCGCGGACCCCTGGGGGTCCGCGGCGCCTTCCTAGGGGGTCCGCGAGTTACCTTGGGGAATTCCTCAAGTTACTTTTAGACTTCCCCAAAGAGTTTCAAAATGAAATGAAACAATAGTTTTAAGAGGCAAATTTAGAAAATTTTCTAGGGGAGAACCCCCAGCCCCCTTGAAATTTTGACTTAAATGCATAATTTTTTTCCTTGAAATTTAAATGGTTTACAAGGAACTGTTCTCTTCAAGTGTAAAAAATATGTCTCAAAATGAACATAGTAACACATCTTTTTGAGGCCAATTTTCAAAATTTTTTCTGGGAGAGACCCCAAACCCTCACAGAGTAATTCAGGGGCGTATATAAGGGTGGGTGAAGGGGCCCTATCCCCTCCCTGAAATATGGACTTGGTGTATCAAAACAAGTTTAAACCCTGTTTTTTTGGATCAAATGTCCGAAAATTTTCTGGGGTAGGACCCCCCAACCCCATCTAGTGCTTGGTACTTTATTATTAAAAACCTTTTTAAAATAAGTTCATCAAAATTGAAATTCTACCTAAGAATATAGTCTGAAATTTGGAAGTGTATCAGCACCAAGTTAAAACCATGTGTGTTTTTAGTGTCAAATTTCTAAAACTTTTCTGGGGATATGATCCCCCAGATAACTTTTTGTTCTTAAAACTATTGTTATAAACTTTTTTACATTAAGTTTATCAAAATGCAAATCTTACAAAAAAACTTATATTCAAAAAATTCTAACTTGGGGTATCAAAACTAATTTTAAAAACCTGTTTTTTAGAGTCGAATTTCCAAAAACTTTCTTTGGGAGGACCCCCCTTTTGTAGCTAAAACTTAATTGCTCATAACTTTTTTATATTTAAGTTCCCTAAGACGCAAATTCTACTTAAAAATGTACTAAAAAGCTACTTGGACCAATGAAATATACATAGGGGGCTGAGGAATAATTTTTGTCCCCTCCCGAAATAAACATCTATATACGCCTCTTGAGTAATAATTGTAAAATTTTATTATGATTTATATAAACTAATTTTAATTAATCTAAAACCCAAAACAAAAGTCTGGTTACAGCTTTTGGTGTTTAAAATGTTGGGGGTCCGCGACGTCTGACTGCTACATAAAGGGGTCCGTGACGATAGAAAGTTTGAGAACCGCTGGTCTAATATTTTACTAAGTTTGTCAAAATGCAAAAAAATTATATCCGAAATTCGGATGAGGCGTACCAAAACGAGTTGAAAAAGTGGGGTTTTTGACTTAAATTTCCAAAAATTTTCTGGGGGAGGACCCCCAGACCCCCCTTTTAGTGGTTTGAGTAGGATAATTTACTACCTTTTCCGTATTACCATTGGCAAGAAGATTAAATTGGATTATGAAAATTCTTAGCCCCCCCAACACCAAATCCTGGATCCCCCACTGAATTTTGCTAAGACAGATCTCTAGCTGTTCAAACACCTGTTTTTTGAGTAATTTGTCTTATAAATTTTTAGTTGTTTACTTAATCATGCATTGTTTTAAGATTAATCGTTGGGATAAATTATCAGCATATTTTAGTAACAAGAACTATTAACCCTGCTATGGATTTTAATTTTGGTTGTTGCAAAAAATTGATTCGCCCTGTTCCTGGTTTAAAATTAGGATAAGTTGCTACAAAATTTAAAATCGGCTGCTACAAAAATGGTTTATTCTGCTACAAATTTTTGATTAAGCTGCTTTCAACTGCTTCAAATTTTTAATTTAGCTGCTACAAACTGCTAAAACTTTTGAATTTAGCTGCTACAAATTTTAAATTTAGCTGCTACAAAAACTGCTACAAAATGCTCAAAGTTGTGCAACATCCCTGTGAACATTAGTGAGTATTCTCCAATTCATATTTTTGTGGGAAAAACTAAATAATCGTATTGCAAGCCAAGCAGCACAGAAGAAATTAACGCCAAAATGCCATGTGATCTATATTTAATTGTTACCCTTTAACTCTAAAAAAGGTAGACTATAAATAGTCCAGGCAACGAAGGGTTATAGAGGGAAGTTTTTGGAACACAATTTTTGACTTTAGAACTTTGTTTGGACTAGTTTGGAGGTAAACATATCAAAAGTCCCCGACCCTAGCCCCTGAGCTTAATGTAGGGGGGGCGTTTAAAAGTCTCATTCTTCAGTTTTTGGCTTATTACTCTTAGAAAATGAATCCCCACGAAAAGGTTTCAATCATCTTTTTTAAAGTAGATAAAATTACCAACAATTTAAGACCATTCCCAGGTTTATAGGTCCCATAGATCCCGAGTTAAATCTCTTCAAAAATGGAAAATTTGTTAAAAAAGGTTCGAAAAATTGAGTAAAATTCGTATTTAAAGCAATTTATTGGCTATATTACACTTCTAAGAGTGAAGTAAGGGCTAAAACCTTATAACACAATTATTTAGCTTTAATTTAAGCCCTGAACCAAGTCTGCGAGATCAATAGTTCTTACGCTATCTGAAAAAAAAAACAAAAAATGGGAAAATGGGATTTTCCCAAAAAGGGGACCTAGAGGTTTGAGAGTACAGTAAAAGAGAAGAAAAGTGGTATAAATTATTATACCAATATTGAAAACAGTATTAATTTGTTTGAAGTATTCCATTTTTACCTTATAAAATTTATTAATTACCTATTTCTTAATTATTAATTATTTTCAATTTAATTAATTTTTTGTTCTATATTTATTGAATTTAAAAAATGAGGGTCATATTTATGAATTTTGCATACTTGTCATATATAAATTACAGCTTATAACATTTAGGAGGCATAGGTTCATGTTGGTATAACGGTTAAGAGGAAATTTCGAGAGGCTTTTGTCCCCACAAAATGGAACGGATAGGGCTATGTTGGTGTAAAAAAGGAAGAACACTGAAAAAACAGCAGGCTAGAGGTTTGTAGGAATACAGTAAAAGAGAAGAAAAGTCGTAAAACATGAAATACATGACCACTCTATACAAAATGAAAGCTGATTATTTAACTTTAGTTTAAGCCCTGAACCAAGTCTGTGAGATCAAAAGTTCTTACTCTTTAACTTTTTTGATGTTGTTCATGTTTTGATTTTTCCCGGGAGTGCCATTCCGATTCGATTCCTTGCTGAACATATCGAAATCTTCTAGCATTTTTACTTTAATTTAATATTCTTCTGTAAATTAAATGTCGTCTGTGCTGTGATATTCCAAGTCTAATAAATATAACTTTAAGACATGTCGAAGGCCCCAAGTGTGTCTTTTGTCCTGGCCCCCCACAAACTTGTATTTCGGGCTGGAATTAGATGTATGGATGGAAGATGGAGAATAACTGCCTGGTCCCAGTGCATAGTGAATTAGCAGCTGCACCGGACGATATCCTAAAAACAATTTTCTGCCGATGCGTGAAAGACTGCCAGCGCAAAGTGTGGTTGTTACAAAGCAATCCTCAAATGTCCCCAGCATGCCAAACTGCCAGGGGAACTGCCTGAATGGGGTCTCTCAAATTGACTCCGAAAGTGAAGAAGAACAGGAGGATCCTCTAATTGTTTCCCTACAGGGATCCGATGGAGAGGATAATACAGAAGATGAAAACAAAATCGAGGATCAAGGTCCTCCCCGCCCTAAGAGAGCAAGAAATTAACTGAATGATACCTACTATTGTAATGTATTATGTTTACTTTTCAATGCCAATAAACTTCGTTTTCACTAAACGGTTGTTTTGTAAAACTATCACAATGCCTATCCTATATGCACAAACATGGTCATAGCAAAATATTTTCCCATGTCTAGATATTCTTTAACTAAGTGTGAGGAACCTGGTCATCGGGCCTACGCTTGTACTGAGTAAAACTTGGGGCAAATTTAATCAGCTTTCATTTATAGAGTTTGAGATTTGAGAGACCCCATTCAGGCAGTTCCCCTGGCAGTTTTGGCATGCTGGGGACATTTGAGGATTGCTTTGTAACAACCACACTTTGCGCTGGCACAGTCTTTCACGCATCGGCAGAAAATTGTTTTTAGGATATCGTCCGGTGCAGCTGCTAATTCACTATGCACTGGGACCAGGCAGTTATTCTCCATCTTCCATCCATGCATCTAATTCCAGCCCGAATTAAAAGTTTGTGGGGGGCCAGGACAAAAGACACACTTGGGGCCTTCGACATGTCTTAAAGTTAAATTTATTAGACTTGGAATATCACAGCACAGACGACATTTAATTTACAGAAGAATATTAAATTTAAGTAAAAATGCTAGAAGATTTCGATATGTTCAGCAAGGAATCGAATCGGAATGGCACTCCCGGGAAAAATCAAAACATGAACAACATCAAAAAAGTTAAAGAGTAAGAACTTTTGATCTCACAGACTTGGTTCAGGGCTTAAATTAAAGTTAAATAATCAGCTTTCATTTTGTATAGAGTGGTTATGTATTTCATGTTTTACGACTTTTCTTCTCTTTTACTGTATTCCTACAAACCTCTAGCCTGCTGTTTTTTCAGTGTTCTTCCTTTTTTACACCAACATAGCCCTATCCGTTCCATTTTGAGGGGACAAAAGCCTCTCGAAATATCCTCTTAACCGTTATACCAACATGAACCTATGCCTGCTAAATGTTATAAGCTGTAATTTATATATGACAAGTATGCAAAATTCATAAATATGACCCTCATTTTTTAAATTCAATAAATATAGAACAAAAAATTAATTAAATTGAAAATAATTAATAATTAAGAAATAGGTAATTAATAAATTTTATAAGGTAAAAATGGAATGCTTCAAACAAATAAATACTGTTTTCAATATTGGTAAATTAATTTATACCACTTTTCTTCTCTTTTACTGTACTCTCAAACCTCTAGGTCCCCTTTTTGGGAAAATCCCATTTTCCCATTTTTTGTTTTTTTTTTCAGATAGCGTAAGAACTATTGATCTCGCAGACTTGGTTCAGGGCTTAAATTAAAGCTAAATAATTGTGTTATAAGGTTTTAGCCCTTACTTCACTCTTAGAAGTGTAATATAGCCAATAAATTGCTTTAAATACGAATTTTACTCAATTTTTCGAACTTTTTTAACAAGTTTTCCATTTTTGAAGAGATGTAACTCGGGATCTATTGGACCTATAAACCTGGGAATGGTCTTAAATTGTTGGTAATTTTAACTTCTTTAAAAAAGATAATTGAAACCTTTTCGTGGGGATGCATTTTCTAAGAGTAATAAGCCAAAAACTGAAAAATGAGACTTTTAAACGCCCCCCCTGCATTAAGCTCTGGGGCTAGGGTCGGGGACTTTTGATATGTTTACCTCCAAACTAGTCCAAACAAAGTTCTAAAGTCAAAAATTGTGTTCCACCTACACCCTTTTTTGAGCATTCGTTGCCTGGACTAAAATAATAGCAGAGTTTTTAAAATAACAAAGAGTAACGAATGTAAACATTATTTAACAACTATGAACAAATCTAACTTTCAAAACAACTAAATCTGACATGTGGCCAAACTAAGAAAAAACATCTGGTTGTCAAGAAACCCCTATAATATCTCAAGGTTAATAGAATAAGATAAGGTTGGCTCTTCACATAGAGATGAAAATTCGACTGACGTATGCTCTTCCATCCAAATACGTAGTTCCTTGTCATAATGACCAATCCGCAATAACCAATCACTTTTATTATGGGCGTGACTTTGGTATGAGTTGCTCTGCGCGGTATAGGTTAGGGATTTTTTGATAAAATAAGAGGGATATTTGATCTTTGATTCAACAGGTTCAAGTTTGAAATAGTGCAGCATTTCAGTTAAGAAATCAAAAAGTGTTTTCGATTTAGATTGAATGATTGAATAAATATTATATTTCTGTGTAATTATTTGTGGCTAATTTGAAGATGCACACAAGTTTGAAAAGTGCAGCATTTCAGTTAAGAAATCAAAAAGCGTTTTCGCTTAAGATTGAATGATTGAATAAATATTATATTTCCGTGTTAATTATCTGTGGCTAATTTGAAGATGCACACAAAAAGTACATACTTCCAGATACATAAGAAATTTATTGATTGATTTCTTGACATAAGATATATTTAGAAATCGGGAGGGAGGATTTGGAGAGGTGTAAAACAACTAAATATTTAATCTTTGAAGGGATCTTGATATAAGCTCGCCTGTTGATTCTCGTTTATTATTAAAAACGTGTAAAATGTCTCTTTGCGCTGTTTCAGTTTGCAAAAATATTGACATAAGACTCGAAATTCTATTTCTTATCATCGGTTCCAGAATGATCCATATCTTCAAAATATTTGGATTGAAAAGTGTCATACGGAAGACAAAATTAATCCATCAATAAAATTTTAATAAAATGCTTTTAAAGTTTTTTTGTACTATCTGTATTAAGAAGTTTCTAACAGAAAGGTATTAGGAATGTTTGCAACCTTACATGTAAAAATATTCAAAATTAAATAAGTTATGAATCCTTCCAATTATGTATTGAAATCAGTCTTAAATTTCATGATTTTATTCAATACACTATTTTATTTGCTGGAAACTATTTCGTTGTTAAGTTAGAAGGAAAAATGAAATACTCATAATTTAATATGATGTAAAACTTGTATTAGGTTTCACCAAGAATAAGTTTAAAATTATCCCATGGAGATCGCAAGCGTTGCTTTAAATTTGACTGGACTGCGATATTTGTGGGGTACGCAGCAGCCAGAAGCTGCTGCTTTAAATTTATGATTTGTTGCCTTTAGTGGCTGCTCTACAGCTCTATATTTCCCCGCATGTTATTTTAATCCCTTTCTACCCAAGAAGAAGCTACGCGATTTCCCTAAGTAACCCTGATTGGTCAGTCCACTTAGTTAACACGTCTAAGCGTCAACGCCTACCATCCAATTACGTCATCTTGGATGGTAACAATTCTGATAGCCTGATGGGCCCCTCCTGATAATATCTAAACATTTAACATAATGATTAAACGTGTCATCCTGACTAGCAGGAACAAAGACACAAACCGAAAACTAAGTATACACTCTATAATCAGTGCATAAAAGGGTAAGAGAGACAGCCAGCCTCACACTGGGCTTTTATCTGAAATACAATGTGATGTCATACCAACCTAAGCCAATCAGATGTGATGACATCACAGACTCAACTCACTTCAGTTACAAGGTCAGATACAAACTGTCTAAATTAAACTTTAACCCTACAACACATAACCTTAGAATACATACTACTAGAACTCATAACCTCAAAAATTACATTGGTCAAACAAACAATCAGAATATCAAAACAAAGTTAGATACATATTGGTTACAATTGAGGTGAACAAAACAACACTTTTAGTTATCATTAATTAACTAAACATCGGCGCAACGTACCTAGTGGGCCAATGCATATGATGCCCATCTCGTTTTCTTGACCGTGGGGCCAAGGGGTGCGAAGCATTTGCCCGGTTAGGTGGTCAGCCTAACACGGGATCTATATTTTTAGATCAATATATGGACTTGATTTTTCACTAAATAAATTTTGACAAAACTCTGCATTATATCCTAATAGCTATATCTATAAAGATTTAGCTATTAGGTGAAGAACTCTTCTTTTCATATTGAAAATGTCGTTCACGCAAGTTTTCAGACTTTTTGCTCTTTTGTCAATATCATCCCTGATTATCAAAAACTTTAGAATAATAAATAGTAATAATCAAAAAGCTTAAAAAATATTTTTGTTTTTAAAAAACTGCTATGGGGGAATTATTTTGTAGTTAGCTTATGTAACTGAAGCCAATTACAATTACTCTTTGCAGAAGCCAACTTCGAGATAACTTTTGGAGACACGCAAGACAAGAAAGAAAATAATAACTTGTTGTAGCTGGCAGTCAATGTGTAAATATCAGTGTCCAGTTTTTGCCTTAAGAGTGGTTTAAAGAGCATAAAAAATTATTTAAAACTTATCTGGATAGCTAGTTTTTTAATGGGAAAACTTCAAAACTAACCTGGTGAATTAAAAACAGGGTTTCTTATAGAAAAATAAGTGTTATTTAACTTGAAAAAATGAGCTAATAATTTAAATAACGGAAGCTAAATAAAAGTCAATCAGTTTTTTTAAAGATGACTAGGTGGAAATGTATTTTGATTGATACATTTTGGGAAACTTTTAGAAACCGCTTTACCTAGTAATGATATTTTTTACAGTTCCAAAAGAAAAGACAAAGAAAACAAAACAAAGACCAACCCTAGAAGTTCTCAAGCAAAGAAGTCAAGTCAAGAAAAACAACTTAAACACAACAAAAGAAAGCATGTTTCCAAGCATTCTTAAGTTTTAATAAATCATGGTACTAGTTAAAATCACCTAGAGTCATATTAGTGTCATAAGAAAGTAAGGAAGCTTATAAGAGGATAACTGATATTTGTGGTCAATATTTTGTTGACTCTAAGTAAAAAAAGCTTCAAGTCTGTATGTTTTGTATCAATTTTTGAGAGACATTTATTTTTATGTACCTTAGTTTTAGGATTCATTTATTTAGAATTTAAATTTGGGCATTAAAAAGTTCTCATGCTTTTTGTGATTGACCAGATTTCCAGATGTATTTCAACCCAAGTGGTGTATTAAAATCAAATGTTTTGAACTATTAGAGAAATATTTATGTTATGAAAATTTTGGTAGTGAGTTTTAGTGTATTCAACTGGTCAAAAGTATTGCTTTCATTTATAAATTCAAACAGATTGTACCTTTTCAACTTTAAGCATGCTCTTTAGATGAGTGATTATTAACTGGTCAAATGTAAATAAGATGAGTTACATGGTGTTAAGTTGGATTGATAGGCTTAAAATATATTCATTGTATTTTTTTATAATTTAATGAAACACTTTTCAAAACTTTCTTTTGTCTTCATTTTGAAAATCATTCCTTTAAAAATTATCACTCCTCTAAACTTTTCTTTTTTCAAATTACCTGTCTTAAAAACAGTTGTGAACTTGATTTTATATTCAGTAGAAGACTTATGGATCTATTTCCATTAAACCCCACACATTTAACTTGGTGTGGTAAATATTTTGTTAATGTGATTTTGGTACACTTTTTCGTAACTAATGTAAGAAAGTGTGCTAAATATTTCCTCTCATATTTGTTTCTAAGTCATTACTTGTGAAAATGGAGTTTCCTAGTAACTTCCATGTGTATCAGTACATTGCTTTTTCAAGCTTAAAAGTCACTTGAAAGTTTTCTTTTCATGAAATAAAAATATTTTTTGTTACGATTTCTGTTATGTGTGCATTGAAAGGAATAATTGCTTTTTTTCTTTAGATCAATTTGTTATTTTTAAATTGTAACTGTTATGTTTGAACATGTTCTCTTGGTGTTAGATAATATTTGCCTATGAATGAAATATCTCATCAAGTGTTCAACAGATTTACTGATTTGTTGATATCTGATTGTGTGTGTCTAAGTACTGCATATTTTATAAGCTTTGTACATTTTTCCTAATTGTGAAAAATATTGGTTTTTGAAACTAAATTCCTAAAATACACATAAACTATCTTTTAAAATTTGTAAATAAAAGTAAAAACAGGAAATAAAGAAAAATGTTACTTTAGTTCGGTCAGAAACTAATTTTCAGTTTTATTTATAAAGATATATTTGATTTTTCTAGCATCTTCAACAATGGTGGATCATGTACATAAGTGGATTTAGGTTGTGAAACCTGGGGGGGCAAGCTATCCCTGATGCCTTTGGAAATAGGATTTTCCCCTATAAAAATGGAATTTTCCAAAAAGTTGGGGTGCATTGCACCCCCCCATGCAACCCCCATAAATCCACCCATGATTATGTATAGGCACTAGAACTGCAGCTCCCAAATTTCTATTTGATATTGTTGAAAATATTTAAAATAACAAGTCTATCTTTTATTCTTATTTTACCTCAATGGGGTAAAATGGGTCACATTGCAAAAAGATGTTAAAAATATATTTAATACTGAATATACCTGAAAGTAAAAAAAGTTGTTTTACTTTAAACTGTTTATTACTAAATTTTAAAAAAACATAGCTTACAATTATTAAAAAATGAATCTTCTAAAATTTTACATCTCTTTTCAACTATATCTGTGTCCCTTTAAATAAAAAAGATAATTACATATTTTTTATTTAGTTACAAACTAATCATGCATGTCATGACCATCTACATATGTATGTGATTTGTCCTACTAATCTTTTTATTGACTTTTTCTCTTCATATTTAATAACTGCTTTAATCTTGCTGATCTTGATTTTATCAAAAGTTCCGCTTTGTCACCTGATCTTTCTACCTCTTTTCAAAACCTCCGATTCCCAATTTAAATACCAGTTAGAGAAAAAAACTTGCTCGACAGTTCAATGTATATTTGAAGGAAATAAGTTCAAAACATTGTTTTAACATTATACAGAAGGCCTACAAAAGGAAAAGAATGGATCAGCTATGCCTATGACCCATTTTACCCCAAGTACAAAATATTGTTATAAGAGATAAAATATTTATATTTTTCTAAGCTGATTGGCTTGAAATGTCTCTTAGGCTTTCTTTTAAGGAAAAATATTACCAAAGTCTGCTGTAATTTATTACAATGTATAGATATTTCGAAGTTGGTAAACCCTGTTTTTTCCATGACATCATTTACAGTTGAAATTAAATATTTTTTCAGTCCTCAAATTCGTAAATCTAAATTTTTGACAGTCGAAAAAAGTTGCCAACACATAAAAGAATATAATACAAAAAAATGGGTGAAAACAATTCAATTTAAATTGATTTATATCGAGTTAATTAAAACTGACCCATTTTACCCCAACCCACCCTACTGACTACTATTTTTAAGTAATCTAAAACTCAACTAAAATAAGTGAGGGGGTACCTTTGTAACCTTTGGAATAACGTCAGTTCGACCCCCCCAAAAAAAAGTCTGGTGTGGGGATGGGTGTTCAAAATCTTGAGTCTGCGATTTCCAACTTTTACAGGGCCCGCGGTGATTAAAAGTTTAGAACAGCTGAAATATGGTATAAAATCTATAGCACTACTATGTCATTCTGGTATGATAACGTAAAAATTAAAATATCTACTGAAGAAGATTTGCAAATGATAGCCAAACTAAAATGTCAATCAAATTTTTCACTCGGTTTTACCTTAGTTTTACAGGATACTAATTTGGATCAGTGAAACTATCAGATCAATCCAAAACTATTAACCTTAAATTTTCATTTGAAAATTCCTTGTGATTTGTGTAGTTGGGTGGCTTATTACAAAAAACTGCAAAATGTGATACTTTCATGAAACTTTCAGGGATGTTAGATAATCATATAAGAACTAAAAAATCGATGGGAGCCCAAAATTTTAGGGCGTGGTTTGACCGCTATGACGTCATAACGAGATGGCGCCCGCGGCTCTAATTTCGGTTCTTTTAATGACAGAAGGATGTATGTAATGTATTTCTTCTCAGAAGGGGAAGAAATACATTTTAAGCTAAGTGTATAAATATAAAAAGTATTTTAACAATGTAATTAAAAAAAGGCGTCTCTAATTGCTCCACTTGACTCTTATTGATGGGAGTGATTAAATAAATAAAGATAAAAACTATGCATAAGAAGTTTTCTTACTGTAGTATACTTAAGAAATTTTAATTTTAATGACATTTACTAAAGAAAGAAATTTTCATCTTTTACTATTTTAAATACTTTCCATGCCATTTTGACTCTTGTAAATGTTTAAAATACGTTTTGTGGTTTTAGTCTCCCTTAAACTTAATTTAAATAGTAGTACTAAATCCTCCTGTTTTATTGAAATTTACAAATAAAATTTTATGACGTATGAGGGTATTAAATATTAGCTATATATGAGAAAACTCCAGCTCTCAAGCGTCGCCTCCAACCAGGACCCCTTTTCATACTCCCTTTTCATACCTGTGTCCTTTCGGGAATTAAATCTGTTCTATGGAATGCGCAGTTCATTCCGGCAGATAGTGGAGGACTAGTCAATAGTCACCACTTTTTCCGGTATAGTCGGCTAGACTAAAAGCTCTCCCTCCGCTCTCTTGCGTTACCTTCCTATACCGTGCTGATGAGCCCTAACAAGGGCGAAACCGGTTCACGGTTGGAGGCGACGCTTGAGAGCTGGAGTTTTCTCACATATTCCTCTAACCAGAGGTAGTGGTAAAATACTCCCTTTTCATACCTGTGTCCTTTCGGGAATTAAATCTGTTCTATGGAATGCGCAGTTCATTCCGGCAGATAGTGGAGGACTAGTCAATAGTCACCACTTTTTCCGGTATAGTCGGCTAGACTAAAAGCTCTCCCTCCGCTCTCTTGCGTTACCTTCCTATACCGTGCTGATGAGCCCTAACAAGGGCGAAACCGGTCCACGGTTGGAGGCGACGCTTGAGAGCTGGAGTTTTCTCACATATTCCTCTAACGAGGTAGTGGTAAAATACTCCCTTTTCATTAGCTATATATATCGACTTTTGTCCAAAAAATTTCTAAAAATATTATATAGGCTAGTTAACCTTAAAAAATAGATAGTTACGGCCGTATTCACCGGTAACCTGACCGGGGGTCAGGTCAGGAAACCATGGTTACAGCCTCTGATTGGTGGAAGGAAAATATTGAATTATTTTTCCACCAATCAGAGGCTGTAACCATGGTTTCCTGACCTGACCGCCGGTCAGGTTACCGGTGAATACGCCCGTTAGTCGTAAATAGTTGTTTTTTTGATACCTACTAATTTTTTTCTTTCCTCAAAATTGAAGGGTTTGGTGGATGAAGGGGACAGGCCGTTTCAAAAGTCCGTTTAGCGACTTTTATTTGGCGTCAACGTGTACGTGTCCTAGGGTCACGGAAGTAATGTCTAGTGTCTGGGGTAATGATAATGTCTGGGGTAAGTGACCCTGGATAATCCATTGACATGACTTACAGCGCCACTAACGGCGGAATAAAAAAAGTTGTAAAAATTAAATATTATTAGCATGTGAAAATAGCACTTTTTCAGACCTCAAAAAAGAAAAAGTTCGCAAATTTGCAATTTTTTCTGTTGCATTGTGTAGTTTTGTGTTTTTTAATTGAACATGCAAAGGCAGAATTTAATCAAAAAATTGAAAAAACTTGCAAATTAGCAAACTTTTTCTTTTTTGAGGTCTGAAAAAGTGCTATTTTCACATGCTAATATCTTCGCGAATATTCAAGTTATTTTCATGAAATTTTTTTCTGTGAGTTCTTCATAATGTTTGCAACAATGCTCTCACTGAGGTTTTTGCTCTATCTCCTATAGTTTTTAAGTTAATTTTTTAAACTTTTTTATTTCGCCGCTAAGGGGCGCTGTAGTCATCTCAATGGATTCTCCAGCGTCACTTACTTAGGGGTAGACCTTACTTCTGTGACCCTAGGACACGCGTTGGTTCCAAATAAAAGCTGCGAAACGGACTTTTGAAACACGCAAGAGCGATTCACTCATGGAAAATTCCTAAACTCGCTTGAGGGTATTCATATGACTTGCAACATGCAAAAAAATGTCACATAGATTTCAGAAAATACGACAATTAACAGATTCGGTACAAAATCCTACAATGCTAGTTCCCAACTTTAAGTTAATTCAATGCGCATGAATTTTACCTGAATATTCCTTAGAAATGTATTTATATCCAATTTTTTTTATGATCTAAAACTTTTAATTTACTTTGATTTTACTTGTTAAGAGTTAAAGCAATTAGATATAAACATTACATTAGGGTGTCCCGAAAAAAACGAAATTTTCCTGATTGCTTAGCGGTAGTGCGGAAAAGTTGTGAACTACCATCACTAAGAAGGGTGTGAAATATTAAAACTGTGGGTTGATATCTTCTGTTGCCTCACGAGGCCTAAAGTTCTGAAAATTGGACTAAAAATGACAAAATTTTTCAAAAATTCATAAAAAATTACGAATTTCAGCCTTAGATTTGGGGTTGAGTTTAAAAGGTACTATTATTAACCAACTTCAACTGCAAGGAATTTCAAATTTTTAGGTTAATACCTTCTTTTGCCTCATCAGCTTTAAAATTTGTAAAAATTAAGGCAAAATTTTGAAAAAACACAAAAAACCCTTTTGTTCAAAAACCTTGCTCCCCAGGGATTTTCCCATTCCTTTTGGTCCCAAAAGACGGTGTGTGAAATTTTAGCTCCCCAGGTAAACTGTAGGGTTTGCCGGTAGGGCCCCTAAGTTTAAAAAAAGTGAGAAAAATGACCATTTTTCAGAATTTTTGAAAGTAAAATTTAAGTTTTATAATGTGATAAAACTGGTTCATGTGAGTAATTTAGGACGTATTTAGATGGATTTTATTTATTGACGTTTATTAACTATACCTTATACCGTTTATTAACTATACCTAACTATACCTACAGTTTTTAAGTTAAAAAAGTACTACCTTTATAGAGACGCTGCGCTCATCAATATAGACTCTAAATTAAAGGGTACAGTTAATAAACGTAAATAAATAAAATCCATCTAAATACGTCCTAAATAACTCAAATGAACCAGTTTTATCACATTATAAAACTTAAATTTTACTTTCAAAAATTCTGAAAAATGGTCATTTTCCTCACTTTTTTGAAACTTAGGGGCCCTACCGGCAAACCCTACAGTTTACCTGGGGAGCTAAAACCTCACACACCGTCTTTTGGGACCAAAAGGAATGGGAAAATCCCTGGGGAGCAAGGTTTTTGAACAAAAGGGTTTTTTGTGTTTTTTCAAAATTTTGCCTTAATTTTTACAAATTTTAAAGCTGATGAGGCAAAAGAAGGTATTAACCTAAAAATTTGAAATTCCTTGCAGTTGAAGTTGGTTAATAATAGTACCTTTTAAACGCAACCCCAAATCTAAGGCTGAAATTCGTAATTTTTTTATGAACTTTTGAAATTTAGTCATTTTTAGTCCAATTTTCAGAACTTTAGGCCTCGTGAGGCAACAGAAGATATCAACCCACAGTTTTAATATTTCACACCCTACTTAGTGATGGTAGTTCACAACTTTTCCGCACTACCGCTAAGCGATCAGAAAAATTTCGGTTTTTTCGGGACACCCTAATAAACATAAATTTTAGGAATTTTCATGAGAAATGTATGCAAATTGAATTAATTTAAAGCTGGGAACTAGCACTGTAAGATTTTGTACCGAATCTGTTTGTCGTATTTTCTGAAATCTATGTGACATTTTTTGCATGTTGCAAGTCATGTGAATGCCCTCAAGCGAGTTTAGGAATTTTCCATGAGTGAATCGCTCTACTTGCTGTATAATTTTAGGGATAGTCTTAAATTTCGAATATTTATATTTTTTATGCATGATTAAATTTTATTTTCAACTTGAAACTTTGTAGTTATGTTCACTTTTAAGAGTTAAAAGGATTTGATTATTTTTTAAAAAAATTTTGCAAAAAAAAATTCCACTCTTTTTAAATTTTGAAAAAAAAAACATTTTTGAAAATGATGGTCATGATGATGTATACATCAAATCAAAGACAAAAAATTTATGAACAAAATTGGACTGATTTCAGGTTTTTAAGTTGTATAGTTCTAGAGTTAAAAAGCTTTTTAAAAATGCAGGAAAAACAACTTTACAAAATTTCTTTGAACATTAAAAAATTATATCTTATGAAACAAGGGTGATAGAAGAATGGAACCTGAAAAATTATGTCTATAACTATACAGGGTGTCCCACGAGAAGTGGCCCAACCCTTTAACTTTTGAACCCCTACAGATATAGTCATTAAAGTGGGGTCTAGGTATAGTAAAATGACCATGCTCTATCCGATGAGATAACTTTCAACGCCCTCTAGCGGAAAATTTAGGAGTTATAATTTTTATTTTAAAAACTGTGTGAGGTATGTGAAAAAAGTCAATGACTAAGTTGTAGAGCATCATCTATTTAGTAGGAAAAGACACCTTAAGCAGAAAAATATCTTGAATAAAACCCCTAAAATGCAAGCTCAATTAGGTTGAATTCACGTAGTTTTTACGTCTTAAGACGCCCCTCACGAGGTGAAAATGAGAAATTTTTATTTTTATGATTTAAGTAAATGACTAAAAGCATTCTTAGTTCATTAAATTGAAAATTTCTCATTTTCGCCTCATGAGGAGCGTTTTAAGATGTAAAATCTACGTAAATTCAACCTATTTGAGCGTGCGTTTTAGGGATTTTATTCAAGATATTTTTCTGCTTAAGGTGTCTTTTCCTACTAAATCGATGATGCTCTACAACTTAGTCATTGACTTTTTTCACATACCTCACACAGTTTTTAAAATAAAAATTATAACTCCTAAATTTTCCGCTAGAGGGCGTTGAAAGTTATCTCATCGGATAGGGCATGGTCACTTTACTATACCTAGACCCCACTTTCATGACTATATCTGTAGGGGTTCAAAAGTTAAAGGGTTGGGCCACTTCTCGTGGGACACCCTGTATTAGTTCCTCATAAAAAATCATGAACAATATTTGAGAGTTTAATCTTTGGTTTTTTAGTTGTTTTGTAAAAATACCATCCATTTTTTCAAACTTTAAGTGTGATGCGGGAGCCTAAGATATCCAATTGAAAGAAATAAAATAAATATTTTACACTGTTCTTATTGGACCCAAGTGGCACCCTTTCCACGCTATTAGAACAGAAGTAAAAAATAAAGTGTGTTTTCGGCCCACCCTACTGTATAGCATAGGCATAGGCTATACAGGGTGATTCAGAAATAATCATCAATAATTGGCGGGGAGGTAGAGGGGCCCTAGACAAGTATATTTCGAATAGGGATGGTGGGGCGCAGCCTTACCGTTAAAGAGTTAGGACCTAATGTAGTGCGAGCGCGTTTCAAAAGGCCGTTTTTAGAAGGCCCGTGTGACGAAACAAAACATAATAAAATGAAAAACATTATTGCATGATGTACAGGAGTATCCATACTACTTTAATCCTTAATGTGATAGAAATTGATCCACTTTCTAAACCATGGAGTGAGTTTCAAAAGTGCAATATAAATCTTTAAGTCAAAGAATGGAGTTCCCTTAATGGTATTTAGAAAAATGATGATCGGGGAAGGAATTTTCAATGATCGTAACATTGATCATTGAAACTGTTTGATCATTGAAAATTCCTTCCCCGATCATCATTTTTCTAAATACCATAAAGGGAACTCCATTTGTTTGACTCGGAGATTAATATTGCACGTTTTATAACTCACCCCAAGGTTTAGCAAGTGGTTCAATTTCTATCACATTTAGGATTTAAGTAGTACGGATACTTCTGTACCTCATGCAATAATGTTTTTTATTTTATTATGTTTTGTTTCGTCACACGGGCCTTCTAAAAACGGCCTTTTGAAACGCGCTCGCACTTCATTAGGTCCTAGCTCTTTATCGGTAAGGCTGCGCCCCACCATCCCTATTCGAAATATGCTTGTCTAGGGCCCCTCTCCCCCCCAATTATTGATGATTATTTCTGAATCACCCTGTATACATAACCCCTTCATCTCCCAAGCCCTTCAATTATGGATAATGGATAATTTATAGAATGATGTTATTAATGAATAATTTGTTTTAGAAAGAAGGAATACCATCATTGTTTTATTATGAACTAAAAAAGGGATGTGATTTTTCTTATATTGTTCTCTTTCTTTATAGTTCTTTCTTATATTTTTTATGATGGTTTTAACTTAAAGAATTTACAAATGCATTCTCCTTTCTTCACAATAAGGGCCGTGTTTTAAAAAACTGATTTAAATTGAGCTGATTTTGAATTGTTTTAAAGAGTAGTTTAAAAAAAACCAACGCAAAATTAATCTTTTTAATCAGTTGAAATAATCAAACTTAATGAAAGCGCACATCTATATTTTCAGAAATAGATTGAATTCTTTTTCATTAAAATTAGAGAGAAAAACTCTCAGGGAAAAATTCCATCTAAAAACCACACGTAACGTTTAATCACCAAAAATGTCTTCTTGAAGAATTTTTTCTTTCGGAAAAGGAAGATTCCAACTCTGGCGACCTTCGGGGAGCGCTACCCTTTCATCCCGAATTCCACAAGTCGAAGTTCTATCTCGGCAATTGGAATCATTCCTAGATGTCGCCAAAGCAGCATTTCATTGCATTGTGTGTGTCCTTTTACCAAACTCTGTTCCCCTCATGCCTTAACGTACACAATTTCGTCACCATAGTTACGCACTCGGTTGGTTGTGTACGTGTCCATTTGTGATGTTATGAATATTAAGCATATTAGTGACATGCAATCTGGCAACGACTCTTTCACCGAGTGGAGTGAAGAAGTAGCCTTTCTTCTCGTCAGACGGCAGTTTTCTTGCTCTTGTTGCATCGATTATCCTGATTGATCGCTATTAAATCACTCCGTCAATCAGGAGACTCAGCATGGGACTAGAGCGGATATTGTCTAGCTCTCGGATGTGGACAGATTAGAGATTGGATTATTCAATTTTGCATTTTACCTGGATGAATATTCAGTGATGAAAAGCAGTTAAATAGCAAGTTTGCATAAACTTTTAAAAGGTAAGATGTTTTACAGTAATATCTATAAAATATAGTGTCAATCACTTTTTAATTTTTAAAAGGCACATTTTTAAATTTGATAATTTTACAATAAAATCCCCAGAATATTAGATACTATGATGCACTTCCGAGATTTTACAAATTTTAGAGCGGTGTTTTAAAATACTTCTTGTTATTAGCTCATCTCACTGTAACAATTAAAACTTCTTATATCGATCCTTGTCTATCATGAAAAATATTTCAAAAACACACCATGACAAAGAGTATATATGTTACGGATAAAGTGATTAATTGGGGATTATTAATAATGCTCAGAGAGAAGGCGGGCAAAGTGATAAATTTCAAAGATAAATGCCATTGAATTTATCACATTGCCCTCTTCCGGCATTATTAATAATGCCCGATTTATCACATTGCCCGTAACATTTATATTTTTAATGAATTCCACAAGTGACTACATTTCAATTGTTAATTAAGTGATAACATTTCAAATTGTAAAAAAAGAATTTATGGATTTTATAACCTTTTTTAATAAAAAATAAAGGTATTAAAAGTATTGAAAGAATACCTCATGTTAGTATTTACTGTAAACACTCAAAGCACTTTCAATAAAGGTTTTTAATCTTACGTTAGAAAAAGGTTTTTATCATTACCTAAAATCAACACATCCTTCGTCAAATTTATAATTTTGGCATTGATTTTGCATCGTAAAACAGGGAGTGAAATGCGACTTAAACATCATTCACTACCATTTATAAAATTTAAACTTAATTAAAAGGGGACGATTTAACAAACTTTGGCCAAACATGAAATTTATTTCAAACGATAGAAAATATTAATTTTGCAACCCAGTAAAAGTATCAGCATGAGCATTGAAAAACGATTAGAAAACATGCGATAAAATATAGCCTTTGAAAGGAAAATACCCCAACTGGTAAAAAAAGCAGGAGAGCATTTATTCAAACAGAGGAAAAAATAGCTAAAATTATTTCCTACATTTACCTCAGATATATGTATGGGTAAATAAAAGAAAGAACATATTTTTAGTGACAAAGTGGTTCAATATGATTTGATGGCACAGATCACTGACAAGATTATCTACGGAGGTTGGAAGACATCTGAATAAAAATACACGTTCAGAGAAACTCAACAAAACTGTTGCGAAAATTTCTAAATTTATACGACTAAAGTGGCTAAAAGGGACATTATATTCTATGTTTGAAATAGGCTGAAACCCCTAATACTATTTCGTTAATATCTTTATGATTTGTGCGCTGAAAAGGTATAGGAAATAATAGGTCTTCAAAATTTATTTGAGACATAATTTAAGCCGGGAAGTCACTTGAAATGGATGTACGAAAAAACCATTAAATGAAAAAATCGGCCAGCAAAAACTGTTCAGTAAAAAACAAATTTATTACAAGTGTAAAGCTATGATTTTTTTTGTTTTTTGAACCGTCATTGCATTGAACGGTTGTTTCGCGACACCCACCGTACATACTCAGAAAAAGTTAAATTTCAAAAATAACTTAACGCTTTTTAATAAATGTTTCTTTTTACTAGAAAAAGTTTTATTTCCATTAATCAGATAAAATTTTTTATCACTCTCCACTCCTGCCGGAAATTTTGCTTGATTAATTAAATAATATTTCAAGGTATATATTAATTTTTATCGAAAGAGAGACACATGGATATTCTCTTACAGCCGCTATACATGATTGCTTGATGTGATCACTTTATTAAAAGGGAATTTATTAATTTATAAATCAAGAGTATAATCTATAATAGGTTGATTAAATTTTTTAATATCCAAGAAACCACCGTCGTATTTCATTTCTAACTCCTTAAATGAAAATTTTTAAGTTAACTTGTTCGTGGTATACTTAAAAAAGTACGGCAACACTTCGTGGGGTTGGGATGTAAGGGAGAATGGGATAATAAGAAGCGTTTTTTTACCCCATTAATTTTAAATTATCAAACAAAATTTTATTTGCTGCCTTGTATGGGCCTAAAAATCTGAAAAAAAAATTACATACTATCTTTAAGACATACTTTATATCCCATTAAAATTTTATCGTTTTAGAATAGTAATTTTAGAGAAAAATTCCTATTTGAAGTTGATGCCGCCAACAAAATCCACCTAAAGTCATGCTTTTCCAACTATTTCAATTTATCTTGTCTTTTCAATTAAATTATCTTGGGATTTTTTAGTGAACTTTTTAGGTGGTTAAATGGGTTGTATAATTCACTTTTGGTTCTTCAATTTAGAGTATTGAATATTTATTAAAAGTGCCCATTAGGGTTATGATTCTGAGACTTTTTTCAAAAAATATAAAAGCCTGATGTTGCATTCGATGAACTTTTGCCCATATGTTAATTTTATGGTATTTTCTTTGTATTGAGAAAAAACCTTGCGCGCCCAACATCATTTCACTTTCTAATATAGCAAATCATTAGGGTGTCTCGGAAAAAAACTTTTTTCCAAAAACCTCACTCCCTAGGGCTTTTCCCATTCCTTTTGGTCCCAAAAGATAGTGTGTGAAGTTTCAGTCCCATAAGTTAACTCTAGGGTTTGCCCATAGAGCCCCAAATTTGAAAAAAAAAATAGAAAAAACGACCTATTTTCAGAATTTTAAAAAAAATATTTTTATATTTATATTGTTATAAAACTGGTTCAAATGTGTTCTTTAAAACATATTTAAATGGATTATATGTATTAGTGTGTATTAACTGTACCCTATAACCCCTATAATTTAAGATTAAAAAGTGCTACTTAGAGACATTGCACTCACCAAAGCTTATATCGCACTACCGGTGGACGAAATGAATTAAATCGGATTTCTTCGAAGGAACTCCCTCATATGATGCCATTTGTTGTTAAATTAATGTTTTAAATAATAAAGGCCAGTGAAATAACAGTAATTAGGCCTTCCACTGAACTTTTAATGTAAGAAGCACTTTTATGCGAAAATGCTTGTTTCTAGCTGATCAAATCCAAAATTTACCCAAAAAAAGAGGGTTATTGTACTTTTTAAGATCAAAAACCTTGAAATACCTTTTTAACCCTTATAGATTTCTTTTTTTAAAGGTAGAACTTAACTTTAAACCGTACAGATTGGAAATGACATGAATTTCTCCTATACCATAAATAAAAATAAATTTCATCTTATGAAATTATGAAAATTACCTCTCTTCAACGTATTAGGAGGAAAGTTTAATTGAAATCTTCTTTCATCAAAATATGAAAAAAAATTTACAAATATCAAACAATTTTCTTAACTTATATAAAGAAATACCATTTTCTCTTCTGGTAAGAGAAATAACCCAAGTCAGTTCCGATCTGTTCGATTTAAAATTAAGTTCTATGTAAAAATGAAACTTATAATGGTATTTGAAAGTTTTTGAACTAAAAAAGTACAATAACCCTCTTTTTAGAATAAATTTTGGATTTGATCAGCTAGAAACAAGCATTTTCGTAGAAAAGTATTTTTTACATGAAAATTTCAGTAGAAGGCCTAATTACTGTTATTTTACTGGCTTTTATAATTTAAAACATCAATTTAACACCAAAGGTCTTCATTTGAGAGAGTTCTTTTGAAGAAAATTGGAATTTAATTACTTTCTACCACTGTAGTGCATTATAAGCTTTGATGAGCACAACCTCCCTTAGTACCTTTTACTCTTAAATTATAGGCACTATAGGTACAGTTAATAACCTTAAATAAATATAAACCATCTAAAATGTCCTAAATAACAGATTTGAACCCGTTTTATAACAATGTAAATCTCAAAATATACTTTTTTAAAAATTCTGAAAGTGGGTAATTTTTCCACTTTTTTCTAACTTTGGGGCTCTATAGGCAAACCCTAGAGTCAACTTAGGGGGCTGAAATTTCACACACTATCTTTTGGGACCAAAAGTAATAGGAAAAGCCCTTTTACAAATTTAAACAATTTTTATGAATTGTTACATTCAGCATCAAAAAAGATTTTATCAACAGCCTTTTACTGCTTCAGCCTAATGCAAAATCTTATTAGGCGCGCAAGCTTTTTTCACAGTTTTCAAAAATAAAAGTTATTTTCGAGAGTTATGGACCAATACTCATCATTTGCCACCACAGGCTTTTATAAATCTGAAAAAAATCATAACCCTAGTGCCCATATTATTTTACCCCATTTACACTAGTATCTTATCCATGAAAATTTATTTATCTAATTTTTCTTTATTATCTTAATATTTTATCTTTCTTATTTCAATTATCAAATTCAAAATTTAAATCAATTAAGATTATGTGTACTTCATTTTCCTGAAAACGGTGGGTTTAAAGTTTCTCTCTATTCTAAAAAAAAGTTTTTGGTGAACGGTTTCCAGAGAAAGGCTTTTTAATTACTGATCCGTATAACATGTATTTGGTATCAGACTGTTCGGATTCTTTTGAGGACGTGCAATAAGCCTTTAGAATTTCTAAGAAAATTCTCAATTCTAAAATATTTCCATTTTTCTGCATTACGGATAAGGTTGCAGTTAACAGCAAGAAACTGTCTTACAATTTATTATACCTCCAATCACAATGACCAACCGACGATATTCATTAATGATGAAAAAAATTCCTTTCACGCTTTACAAATGCGCTTCAAAATATGTACTTTCTAAATAAAATATTTTTAAAAGACTGATAAGAGTTTTCCAGAAACTCACAGATATACTATTTAAGTATAGAATTTCACACACCAAAATCAATTGTATGTAAACATTGAGTGTAATGTAGGTTTTGTCTCTTATTATTTTCAATAGCTTAAATTGTATTGTTTAAAAAGTCTGTTTTAAAACAAAAACTTGAATGATAAAACACTAGACATTTTGAAGAGTCACTAGGTACTATATTAAGTTTAACAGATTCATTGTTGAACTTTTTTGTAAATACAAGCTTGGTTCTGTCCTTTAGGAAAAAATCTTTATAAAGCGTCTAGCAAATATTGTTTTCTTCATACATGCCTTTCATCATGCATAAACACGCACGAGTGTTAGATCTTAAGGAATGCATTGCCTACTATTGTAATCAACAGTCAGGCAATGGCTCATATTTTTCATCGAACTAGGAGGCTATCGCCCCCTGCTCGCTATCGCTGGCCAACCCCCGGGAACTGCTGACGCAGTTCCCCTAGGATTGCTTCGCAATCCTGTGCTCGCTACACTCGCTCGCCATACGCTGGTACAGCCTAGCTGAGATTCATTACCAACTAAAGGTTCAATTCCGTTACCGCTTAATATCGCCAATCTCTTTTGAACACCAAAAAGTATAAATATTACTAAATAATTTCAAATTCATATATTAAAATGGGTTCAATTCCGTTAGAGTCCCCGCTAAGTATCACCTATCTCTTTTGAAAGCTTAATTTTCAAATATAATTTTTTTTTAAATTTTTTAATGATAAACTGAACAGTTAGGTATACATCTAATTAAACATATTAATCCATGAATTTAAAATTATTCAGCAATATTTATACTTTTTGGTGTTCAAAAGACGTAGGCGATATTTAGCGGGAACTCTAACTGAATTGAACCTTAAAATGTTTAATTAGTCTATAACTGTTCAGTTTATAATTTAAAAAATGTTTATATTTGAATATTAAGGTTTCAAAAGAGATTGGTGATATTTAGCAGGAAATCTAACGGAATTGAACCCCAACTAAATTTATTGTGAAAATAGAGTTTTATAAATAGTAATATGCAGCAGGGAAACATTAAATCTGGAAGATGAAAAATATGTAAAAGTGTTTATAAAATTCATGGGTACTCTTGCATTAGCCAAGAAAAACCACCATAAGCAGTAAATTTTTATCAGATAAGTACTATTAACATGCATATAAAAATAATAATTTAACAATAAATTAATAAATGGTAACATTTAATCCTTCTTAACATATTTGAACAGCTAATAATATCATTAGAGACTGAAATCGAAAAAAAATCAAATCCAAAACAATGCACTCATTTTGTAAACAAATTTATTGTTGCCAACCGAGTAAAAGAAATACAACGAAATCCGGGCGTTACGTAAGAGAATTATATATATATATAGATTGAATAACAATAGTTACGAGCATACTTGATGGCTTTTTTCAAGGAAAACGTGTTGATTTAATTACTGATAATTTAGAACCAATAAATATTCTAACGTTTAAGAGAGTGTGCTTTTGGAAAGTTGGTTGACGTTTCTTCTACTTATTGTTTTAAAGAATGTTTTATAAATAAATAATTTTAGTGAGAGGGTCTTGTGGGGATTGCGAAGCGATCCGAAAGGCCCTGCGTCAGCAGTTAACGGGGGTTGATGAGCGATAGCGAGCAGGGGGCGGTAGCTCCCTTATTGAAAAATTTATAAATAAATCGATTGGTATTTTATATCAATTTAGCGTTTTAATTTAAATCATGGCGAATAAAGTAAGATATTAAGTCGTTTTATTATATTCACTTCAAGTAATAAAACGATATTGAAACACAGTGGGGCGGGTGAAATAGTTTCCAAGGTGTCTTCGTAAACTTCCTGAACCATTCGAAGCTAAAGGAAAGGGGTAGTGCTGATATAGAGGAAATGGAACCGACCTTAAAAAACTGAGTTATCAAAAAAATTGAGTTATTTATGGGGGGGGGGAGAATAACTTATAAGTCGCACAAAATGAAATCAGAGCAACATCATTTGATTTGTTTTGCCATGATTTTCAAATGTTTTATATAAAAACATAGGGTTGTTTAACACTTTCAACTTGTAACTTTTTAGACTTACTAGGGGGCTACCGCCCCCTGCTCGCTATCGCTCGCCAACCCCCGTTAACTGCTGACGCAGTAACTTTTGGACCGCTTCACAATTCCCCACAAAACCCAGCTCACTGCACTTACTTTATAAAACATTCTTAACACAGGGGTAGTACTTCTCCGTGGTACTCTTTCAAAAATAGCGAATATTTATTCAGTGGTGGAATTTTATCATTTCCTTTATGGTAACATGAATTGGCGGATCGCTTTATAATTCCAAGAAAGGTTCATATATAGTTCCCGCTAAATATGAACCTTCCCTTAATGTTTCAGTGCTTCCCTTAATGTATCTGTGAAAAACACAAAAAAATGTTTACATTGCTCTGTTGTTAATTTTCTTGGGGTTGAATTCCGTTATAGTTCCCGCTAAATATCACTTATCTCTTTTGGACACTATAAAGTATAAATATTGCTAAATTGTTTCAAATTCATAGATTTAAGTGTTTAATTAGATCTATAACTATTCAGTTTATCATTAAAAATTAGAAAAATTGGTTTACATTTGAATATTGAGCGTTCGAAAGAGATTGGCGATATTTAGCGGGAACTATAACGGAATTGAACCCCAAGAAACACTGTAAAAAAAATTTGCGACATTACTCCAAAAATGGAGGCAGGAAATTGCCACCATATTTTGAGAGACGTTACTCAGTTGTTTCGTAGACGTTACACAGAGTTTACTCCATGGTTTCCGAGACTTTACTCCATGGTTCCCGAGACTTTACTCCATGGTTCCCGAGACTTTACTCAAAAAACTTTTAGGGTTTTCAAAATAAAAAAGAATTTATTGTAACCACCAGTCACAGGAATCGAACTCGTGACCTGACAAGCCGGACTGATGCACGCTAACCACCTAGCCAAAACATCCGCACATTTGTAAGGGAAATGCTAAAGAAGTGCCGTGCTACGAACATTGCGCAATGCAGTTTACAACACTGTTACTGTATTGCATAATTTTATTTGTCGATATATAATACACAATGAGCAAAATTTTCGATAGATTTTCTAATAATTGAGCGGGGAAGCAATAAGTTGTTATATTTTTGAAAGCGAATTTAGTGTTTAGGACACCTTTATTTGTAAAAATTTCATCCCTATATCACCATAACTTAAGAAATGTATTCGTTTAATTATAAATTATATTTTTTTCTACTTTTGAATATTTTTTCTGTAATCAACATTGAAAACCATCGAATCGACGTGTCTATAGAGCATTCATTATTAAAAGATTTCATAGACTGCACGATTATTGAGATCATCACAACATCGGAATTATGTTTTTACAGGGCAAAACAAACAAATAAGAGCATTCCTTTCTTCTATCACGAAGTTGCAGAGTTCATTTGCACATCTTCGCACATGCTTAAAATTCATGTTTCCGAATTGAAGCAGTCATTGCGCATGCGTGAGGAGTGCGATTGAGACATTCCGCAACGTTACTCCAAAGCTCACACAAATATCTCTCCAACTTATGAGTGTTGGGGAAACCGGTTGGTGATAGCAGCCTTTCCTCCGAGGTTCCGGAAACGTCGCCAATAAGCCGGAGTATCGTTACCAAAATTTTTAACAGTGAAATTAACAACAAAGCAATGTAAACATTCTTTTACCCATTTCCCTAAGGTAATGTTTTTTCACAGATACATTAAGGGAAGCATTGAAATATCTCAGGAATAAATTTAACTTTCTTAAAATGTGTAATGATTGACTGTTAAAAATGTAGTAATTATCTTAAACATCGTGAAAATTTAGAATTTTATCATCATGAGAAACAAACTTCGAAGTTGTGTCATTTTCATAGCAACGACACCGAATGTCAAGACTTCCAACATTTTCATCCTTATTTCTAAAACATTCACCCGTGTTATTTAGCTGTTTGCGTTTTGTCATTATGAAATAAAGAGTTACATTTTACTACCTTAAAAAACATACTTGCAAAAGGATATAAAAAATAAATGCAAAATGCAAAATTTCCGAAAGCGAGTGTATATTTTATTGTAAATATAGTAATGATTAGGTTGCCACAACTACAAAGATAAATATAAAAATATTAATTTGTTATTTAAAAAATAAAAAATAAATTAATTATATCGCCTCTCCCGTGCAAGACTCACACAATTGCAAAAATTGAAATGTCTACTTTACGGGAGCTTGGCATTGAAAGACTTCTTTGTTGGTCGCCAAATCGAAAAAGTCGAATCAAGTGTAATCTTTGGGGATTATTTCCATTTGCGCTAAACATAAATCGCCAAAAACGGTTTTATATATGCTTATGTTAACCCTTTCAATCCTAGAAAGGAAAAAAATTGAAACTTGGAATCTTAATAATTCTAAAACTAATTCGAATTTTTTAAAAAACGAAACGACAATCTTTTTGTAAAAAATAATTGTATATGTGTTTAAAATATTTTGCTTCTACCCTGATTAGTTTTTCTTTTATAATGAAAAAAATGTTCCAATTATTTCATTGGCTGCTGTGACACGACATTTGATTTTCAGTAGATTCAATGACAATCTCGGGCGGTCTGATATCCCATTCTAGAAGTCTTTCTGCGCCAAGCTCCCGTAGAGTAAATATTTCCACTTTTGCAATTGTGTGAGTCTTGCACGGGATAGGCGATATATAAATTTAAAATATAATGAAAACCGTTTGAACAACAATTAAACCATCTGTGAACAACAAAAATATAAATATTGTTAAAAATAACACAAAATATATTTTTTAAATTCGTGTTATAAATAGAAAGATGATTATTTAATCTATTTGAATATTAAAAAACTAGTGAAATATGTTTTCAATTGTTTTAAAATTCATAGTTTCTTGCTTTGTAACTGCGACCTTATCCGAAATCTAAAAAAATGGAAATATTTTAAAATTGAGATTTTTTTTAGAAATTCTAAAGGCACTTTGCACATCCTCAAAAGAATCCGGACAGTTTGATACCAAATATGTGTTATACAGATCAGTAATTAAAAAGCCTTTCTCTGGAAACCGTTCACCAAAAACTTTTTTTTAGAATAGAGAGAAAAAATGGAAATATTTTAAAATTGAGATTTTTTTTAGAAATTCTAAAGGCACTTTGCACATCCTCAAAAGAATCCGGACAGTTTGATACCAAATATGTGTTATACAGATCAGTAATTAAAAAGCCTTTCTCTGGAAACCATTCACCAAAAACTTTTTTTTAGAATAGAGAGATTTTTAACTGGGCATATAACGAAAGCTTTTTAATGAAATTTTTTTTAATTACTGGGGTTATAAAATACTCCCTAAAGATTATATTAATATCTTCATTAGATTTTTAGTTGTTTTATTTAGCAAAATAACTTGCTTTTTTCTTATTAAAATTTATTATTACTTATTAAAAATTTATTTTATTTCTTAGTAAATTATTTTCATGGAAAACGAGTTAAAAAATAAAACATTGTTTCAAATGACGTTCACTAGACTTTTCAATTTACTAGATCCTTTATTATAGTTTTAAATTTGTTACTTTTTGTTCACTAGACTTTTATTATAGTTTCAAATTTGTTACTTTATTAAGATAAAAAAAGACACCGGGATAGGAAAAATTACCGAGAACACCGGATAGGAAAAAATTACCGGGAACACTGGGATAAGAGGAAAAATTACCGGGAATACCGGGAAATGAAAAATTACCGGGACCACCGGGATATGAAAGAGGCACCTGGGATACCGGGATGATTGGTAATTGCTGATTTAAAAATTATAAATATATTTTGAGAAAATTTAATTTAAAAAAATTTATACACTCCACCCGTGCAAGGCCGGGCATATCCGCTAGTTATAAATAAAATTAATTTATTTTACACTAAGCATTTTAAATTAAATATTTATTTATTACAAATTTGAGTAGAACAATTTTTTGATTTCTGTGGGGTGCCCATTTTTTAAGCAAAACGTTTATTAAAAATTCAAAGCATGAAAATACGCCTGGGTAGTTTTTAAAAGCGTATTTCCTATTTTAAATGCGTGAAATACGCTCTCAGAGGCGTTAAAATTATCACTGGATATGATAAACAATTATCTGAGTTTTATGATACATATCTACATAGTAACTGTAAAGTAGATACCAATATGAGACTAAACCCCCCAAAAGGAGTAAATATCTGAAAAGAATTACTGTGAGAAATCAAATTTTAGTGTCTATTGTAATGATATTAGAAGATAAATATGATATAAAAATGCATTCATTTATCATCTTGAAAACTACTGGACCAAGCACTTTCAATCACGCACATATTGATAAAAATAATCGATTTGTTTGAATAGTAATAGGAAATCCCGTTTGTACAAACATCATTAAATGAATTCAGTTCTGAGTCTAGTTACAACTTTCTGAAATAAAAAGAACGATGCAGATATTGCTGTGCATTTGATTATCTTAAATTATATTTTATACTAAATTAACGGTTGTTTCAGAAAGTATAATAGTTCCGTATCAAGAACTATTCCGATCTTTCATTTAGATTTATAAGACAATATGAGCATTTAATCAAAAGGTAATACATGGAGGCTTTGGGGCTGAATCAACACCTGAATTAAAATCTTTATTTACTTTTTTCATAAAAAATATTCACCCATTTAAACTTTCTGCCTCTTTTTGAAAAAAACAGTAAAGAGAGTTTTTGATGATAATGTAATTACTGAAAAACAAAATTGATTTAAAGTTTGTAATGTTACGGCGATACAAACATTTATTGACACTAGGCACCCAAACCAAAATTTTAGATTCCTTTTTACACTCAAAGTTCAATTTATTTTAAGAATAAGGGAACGTACCCATACTACGTGACCCGTTCAAGGGAGGGAGGGGGGTCTTCAAAATACCACGCTCGGTCACAGGGGGGAGGGGGGGGGCTTAGGGTTTCGTCACGTAGTCAATTTCCTCTAGTCAATAAGACAAAATTAAGCCAAATTATTTATTGAAATTTGCCAAACTAAGCCAAATTAATTATTAAAATTAGACAAATTAAGCCAAATTAGTTTTTTAAACTTTCTGTTTGCAAAAAATGATTGAAAACCGTATTTATGAATTATTACGTGAAAACTAGAGGGGGAGGGGGGGTCTTGGCATATACTACGGATGGTCACCAAGGGGGGGAGGGGGGTCAAAAATCGCAAAAACTGGGTCACGTAGTATGGGTACGTTCCCTAAAAAGAATGCAAAAGCGTAAAATTTTAGAGCAAGTATTTAAAATTTTATACTTTATCCGAGATTTAAAAAATAGTTTTGATGCAATAACAGTGTAAAAATAGTCACTATTTGACAAAAGAAGGGAGAGTTAAGGGTTCATTGAAAAGCTTATTTTACTTCTCTAGTCTTGATTTATAACTTTTAGGATGCGGCAATCATCCCAAGAGGTATAACACAGTTAGATAAGGCTAAAAATTTCCCCTTTATCATGTTATTTTGTGAGCACTGATCCCAAACTTACGTGCGTTTCCGTTTTGCACGTTTACTGCTCCCTTTATTATTTAAGGTATCATTATTTGCAATTCGTTTTATTTCCAAGAGTGTTTCATAGGAGTGTTTGGAAATAAATTGATTTTATCGATGGTTATACCGTTTTGATCGAGTGTTTAAATGTCTTGGACTTGTTTAAAGAAAATACACACAGAAAAAAATTGCATAAATTAAATACTGAAAAAAACTTATAACAAAGTTTATAAAGGTTATACATTGGGAAATATTAATACTGTGGCTAATTAAGCATTCATCCTTTTTTAAAATAAAAGGCACACATTAAATTTTTTGATATTGAATCTTGAAGTTATTTAAAGACATTTTGATATATAAGGAAAGTATATTTTAAAAACACTCCTTACTCTATATCTGAATCAGAAATAATATTCTTGAAATAATTTAAAGGTATTTCAATTCATTTGAAAACTTAAAAATTGTTTCATTTAATTCCTTTTTAAAGTTTTGATTAGTTTCAATAGGTCGGCTATATTGCATACCTAGTAATTGTATCAAGTAAAAAATTTAATTATTTAAAAGGGATCTAGTTTAAATCCACCCTATGCTTGTTTAATCAAAGATTAAAAATATTTAGTCACGTCGTTGTTTAATGCTGTTGCCTTTCTCAATCTTGCTTTAAACCGAAACATCAAACCCCAGATCCGTGAAACCGTATGCTAACTAGTCTCTCGGAACCACTTCTGGCCTAAGATGTAAACGTCGTTGTTTAAATTAAATCCATACAAGAAACTGTTTGGATAGAGTTGAAAACTTCCATTAAATTAAAAACATTGATTAAATCTGTTTTTTGCCTTTCCAAAATTTACATAAAATGTCAGGGTTATGTCCTAGAAAAGTCAAAATTCTACGTACTCGATAGATATTCCCGTAAATAAAACTTCTGTTGACTAAATTATTGCATGGTATGTTTGTTGATGGTTACAAAAATCCCCTCTTTCCCTGGAAGGAGGTAGTATTGATTGTGTCTACCTCTTGAATAAACCTTCTAAATTTGTAATTTCGAGTTCATTTACTTTATTTTGGAAAACATATTAATCTTAGCTAAATTTAGGACCAGTAGGCAATTATTATTTTTAGAACCATAATTAGTAATAGGAAAAAGTGAGTATACTACCTTCGAATTCAAAATATTATCAATACTGGAGATCAGCTAAGCTCAGTGTTATTCAGAGGATTTTTTTGGAGGAGTAAAAATACTTCTTGACTTTTTTAGGGGACGTGAAATACGGAAATAGCATAAACTGCATATACAGAAAAAATGTTTTTATAAAATTTTTTTTATTTAAAGTTTAAAAAAAATGAGGATACTATTTTGGTTTTTAACAATTCTAGCATCTGTTAATTGAAAATATAGAAATATTAAACATATATACAAAATATTATATTATACAAAATAATTTAAGTAGAAAATATTAAACATTCTAAATAAAATTTCAAATTTAATATTACCAATTTGAGTAGAAAAATATTATTTTTCGATTTCGGTGGGGCTCCATGCATTTTTTAAGCAAAGGCTTTGTTAAAAATTCAAAGCGTGAAAATACGCCTGGATAGTTTTTAAAAGCGTATTTCCGATTTTCAATGCGTCAAATACGCTCACCAGAGGCGTTAAAAATATCTCTGGCCAAGCTATTTGTAAAATAATATATAAATCAATCAATATAAATTATATTAATATTTTTCATTGTATGGTAGGATATAAATTTTCTTTTTTTAGGTTTTAAAATATGCCCGACTAATTAACACAGTGTTATTTTAATTTCTGTTATTGTATGTAAAAGCTTAAATTTATAAATTTAAACTTAAAAATGGAGATAGCTATGCATGCTTTTTTACTTGTGTACACTAATTACCACATTCAGTAAGGTATACAAGATTCTTCAAGATTAATAATTACCTTTTTATTGAAATAAAAGGAAAGTTAAAGACAGTTTACTGAATTGAAGGATTTAAGATTTCAGGATAACAGCAAATTACAAAAGCTTTCGTTGATAAAACATACTCAAATATTCTGTGACTAAAACTGTGATTAGTTTTTTATACAGAAAATTAAAATTAAATACAGGATGCTTCTTAAACGCTTTATTTAATCCATGAAAGTAACTATTGAGATGAATACCTGTTATGAAGAAAAGATTTTTTAAGAGCTGATTTTTTACTAAGGAGCCAAAAATAAACCCAACGATGAAACCGTAATATATTTTGTTCTTAATTTTTTGTACTACTGTTGTTTTAATGTGTTTAAATAATCTTTTCACGTAAAAGAATTTTCGTTAATTTTTTTTCTGCATTTGTAAACAGCTATAACTCTAAATGCAACTTAAAAACATGAAATTAGGATAATTTTGTTCTAAATTTTATTCTCTTTAATTTGATGTGCATCATAACAAACCTTTAAAACAACTATTTGTTTTTAAAATAAAATAAAAAGAAAAGAAAATATTTTGAAGATTTTTTTACTAAAAAAGTTATGATCTGTTAAAATTTGAAGTCTTATCAAAACACGCATTAAAAAATTGCTTTTTCTAGATCTTTTAAGCTGTATTGCATAATGTAGTAAAAACATAAAGAAATAAATATAATGAAAGATAGATTATCTCAAGAGATAATTCTATCATAAGAACAAGGTATTTCAAATAATAGTCTAATGGTCAAGGGAAGCTCGATTAATTATCAATTTTGCCACTTTATAATATAGATGTAATCTAGCACTACAGCAATAAACAATTTTTTAAGTTAAATTTCTCAAACATTAAATTAAAAATGAAATTGTCTAATTTCATGTTTTTAAATTGTTAAGTTTTAGAGTTCGAGTTGTTTATAAA
The DNA here is from genome assembly GCA_024610705.1 of Tetragnatha versicolor. Classification (NCBI taxonomy): domain Eukaryota; kingdom Metazoa; phylum Arthropoda; class Arachnida; order Araneae; family Tetragnathidae; genus Tetragnatha; species Tetragnatha versicolor. Next base: position 52,703,500 of record JANDEH010000007.1, read on the forward strand.
TGCAGAAAAACAACCTTTAAATTAACTAATTACCTAAACTTAATTTTAAATAACTTAAAAATTTCTTTAATATCAAAAAACTATTATTTCCAAAAAAGGAGAGAAAAATTAAACCTGGAAAAATTATACTTATAAATATAGTTCATTTAAAAAGTATGGAACACAAAATGTGAGGGTTGTTTTTTAGTTGTTTTCTAAAACATCACTGTTTTTTCGAAACTTCAAGGCCTTTGCGGCACTTCAAGATATTATTTAATAATCCATTTCCTATTTTTACATAGTGGTGTATGCTGATGGCTAAAGACAGGTTTTGAGAAACGATTTTACAAAATTGTATGAAGGGGAGAATTATAAAAAAAATCTTTTGTTAATGTTAAGTTTGTTTCAGTTTTTTCTGACATAAAAATGCACAACAAAACAATGTACCCACAAGTTTTCGAACAAATTACCATAAAAAAACACTTGTATTTGATTTTTTAAAGAATATTTTCTTCCAAACATAATGACCAGTCTTGGTAAACTTAAAATGAATAAGGATGATTTAAGAATTCAGCTTCTTTCAGCGAATCTTCAGCTCTTATAGGTTGATTTTTAAGACCAAAAAATATATATTTTAATATTTATCATTTACTACTCAAGTTTAATAAGAAATTAAAAAGTATTTATGAATTACAGCATTTAAATAAGATAAATTTTCTTACAGGTGTTCCATGAAACAATTAAAATGAAAAGGACTAGATGTGAAATATATTTCTGTTGAAATCCTCATAGTCCCGTTATTTTCTAAAGGGACTAAGACAAATAATATGCAGAGCATTACATTAAAATCAACAATTGAAACTACATTTAGTGCAAAAGATTGTGGATTCATATAAATGACTTCGATGAATCTTCGGATTAACTGGTACAGGTACGTACGTTTTCATAGATTTTAGCAATATAGCAGCCATTATATTCTTTCATCAATTTTGCAACCATGACCATTGAATGCATCTCGCTTCTTAAATACACTGTTAGAATATTATGTGATTGATTTTAGCTGTTTTTGTGGTATATAATGTTATTCTTTTAGCTTTTAAAAAGTTCCTGAATTAAGGTATTAAGGTCATTAATAATTAATAAAAAATTAATTGTAATCATGATAAACAAATATGTTTACTTAATTTTTATGTGAATAAATTATAGTTTTTTCCTTATCCGTCAAAACTTAAACGTTTTTTTGTCTTGAAAAATATTGACGGATTAATAGGAATTAACCAAATAGGAATCAAGAAGTAAATATGTAGTAGTTGTATGAAGCTATTCTAAATTTTTGAATCCCAATGATTTAGTTTTCAAATTATCTAAAATAAAAAAAAGAATTTATTAAGACAGCTTTTGAAATATAAAATACAACCTTTCCTGTGTATTTTTTGATCAACTTTAAGGAATTAGACTTACAACCCTGTTAACGAAGTTTTTGAAGGTTAAAACTATGGAGAGATATGGTTAAAACTATAACAAAACTGTATCAAATCATGGTTTATTTAGTCCATTTCATCCAGTTAACAATAAATCGTATTGAAATGAAACTTAAAAACTTCTTATCTTTTGCAATTCTTTAACCAATTTCAAATGATTTTTATTTTTCATTAACTCTATCATTAAGAATGTGGAACTCTTTTTAGGTTTATAAAATGAAGTGTTAAAAAATTTCTATAAATGAAAATTTTTATTTTGGGTGTGAATTGCTTGTTATAATAGACGCTGAATTATACCGAAATACTGCTGCACTAAACACCATTAGTCCAGTAACTTTATACATCACAGCATGCGTCAAATCCGGTAGTTCTGATTTTTTGCAGACTTGTTTATGATGTTGGCCTAATGAATAATCCAAGTTTTAGACCTCGAGCGCCGAACGCAACTTTGTCAAAAATCGAAAAAAACAAGAAAAATCGAGTTTTTTTAAAATTTTGGTAATTATAACCCTAAAGAACTAGTTTTTGAAAAAACTTTCTTGTTACAAAGTTAAAGCAAACAAAGTTTCCTACAAAATGCTCTAATCAACTTTGATTTTCTGAAGAGAGGTTTTGAAGCTAGAGCGCGCTGAAAAACATCGATTTTTTTGCCTTTCCGCAAAAAAATGAAAACGCGCACTTCTACCCTCTACAAAATCTACACTTTTCATGTTATCAACAAAAATTTTATACCACGTGAAAGAGCATTTAATTTTCTATAACGTGCTTTACATTGTAATTTTTTTAGAAGGGGGAAGGAGGGAAGCAAAGATCAATAATAAAACTCTAGCGCCTCGCAGACCAAACGGACTTACGCGGTTGTTATTCTGCAATCTGCGCTTTATTTCCGGTATATTACCAATAAAATGGTTTATTTTAAATTCATTGATGACTAAGCATGCTTAAAAAATAAATTTTTAATTTTATTTATGAAATATTGGGTGTGTTAGGCGGAATTTCGATCAATATTTTAAATTCATATATTAAATTATGAGAGTGTTTTGAGGAACGATTTTTTATGTTTTTTGCATCGCTAAATCCGAATTTTAAGCTTATTTTTCATTTTCAAAGACTTCTTCACATCAAAAATTGCAAAAAAATCTCAAATTTTTGCTCTTTTGTTAGGTTTTTCATCGATTTTCTAAACAAATATTCATTTTATGAAAACTACCATGCAACCAAATTAAAGTACGTAAAATTTCCTATCAGATTCACTGGTTTATTTTTATTTTGCGATGAGCGATATACGTTTTATAGCGTTTTGAAGTGTAGCGATTTTTTTTGTTTTTCTACAAAAAAAGTTGGGAACGCTCGATTTACCCACTACAGCTCTACATAAATACATGTTACCGACAAATAGTTTATACCACATGAAAGTAAATTTAATTTCCTACAAAATGCACCATTTAACTTTGATTTATGATGAAAGGTATTGATTCTAGAGCGCGCTAAATTACAGCTTTTTCCTGATTCACACAAAACCAAAAAATTGCTACACTTCAAAACGCTATAAAACGCACATCGCTCATTGAATAAATATAAACCAGTGCATCTGATAGGAAATTTTCCGTTCTTTAAATTGGTTTCGTGAAATGTTTCGTTAAAGGAATATTATTTAGGTTATATTTAGGTTATTTTACTTGTTGTAGGTTGATTTGTTTGAGTTGTTGTAGGTTTATATCCTATACTAAAACGAGGAGGAGCTAACAAATCTTCTTTTGTAAAATTAGCTGTGAAAATTTGCGATCCGTTGTTGATATTAGGGTCTGTTCTTGGTTTTTTGCTTTTAGGTGATTCTTTTTCCTTTGTCTGACTTGAATTGATCTTTGAGTTTACCTAATTCAGTGTTAATTTCTTTTTCTTTTGTTTGAATTGTGTTATATTGTTTTCCTAATTCACTAATTGCTTCTTTGACTAGGGTCATCATTTGTGATTTGAATTCGTTTAGTACGTTCATAAATTGAAGTTCTTGTTTTTTTAGCATTTCTGTTACTACCTTTTCCATTTCAGTGTTATCCCTATTTATGATATTTTTTATAGGTTCTTCTGGGGTCATTTTTATCTGATTTCCTTGATTTGCGATTTTAGCGTATGTTGTTGATTTTTCTGCTTCTCTGAATCTCCTTCTTGCTTCTCCGTAGGTTAATCCGTTTAATGCTTTGTATTTTAATAGTTCCACTTCTTTTTTGTATCCAATGCAATCCTGACTTGTTGCAACGTGATTATTATGGCATGTAGAACAATTTATTTCATTTTTACATTTATTGTTAAGATGATTTTCACCACATCGGTCGCATCTTTGTACGTTTTTGCAAAACTTTGTTGGGTGATTGTATTGGTAGCATTTAAGGCACTGCCTTGGGCGATCTATGAATTGCTTTACTTTATGCCTTGTCAACCATATTTTGATGTAATCGGGAATGATGCGACCAAATATGGTGACGAGTAGGGTGGGTTGGGGTAAAATGGGTCAATTTTAAGGTACTTTCACATTCTAAGTTTTATTTCATCAAAACTATTACTTTTTAAGGATTTCTTTCAATTGGATCTTGACATTACAATCCTTCAGAACATTTTCATCTAATTTTATCAAATATTTTTTAGTTATAAGTTGGTTAAACTTAGCATCAAAAGTAATGACCTATTTTACCCCAATGTGGGGTAAAATGGGTCTCATTGCAAAAATATGTCAAAAATATATTTATTACTGAATATATACATGAAAATAAGAAAAAAAGCAATCGGCTGAGCCGTTTTTATCTTAAAAAATTTGTTTTAAGTTGTACTTTAAGGAAATTGTAAACGTCTGAAGTTAATGACCATTGTTCCAAATGTAGCAATTAAAATACTTTATTCGGCGAAAAAATAAACTTGTTTGACAGTTCAATGTATATTTGAAGGAAATAAGTTAAAAACATTGTTTTTACTTAATACAAAGGGCATCTAAACTATGACCCATTTTACCCCAAGTACAAAATATCGTTATAAAAGATAAAATATTTTATATTTTTCTAAGCTGATTGGCTTGAAATGTCTCTCGGACTTTCTTTTATGGAAAAATAATACAAAAGTCTGCTATAATTTATTACAATATATAGATATTTTGGAAGTTAGTACACCCTGTTTTTTCGATGACATCATTTACAGTTCAAATTAAATATTTTTTCAGTCCTCAAATTCACAAATCTTAATTTTTGAGAGTTGAAAAAGGTTGCCAGCAGATTAAAGAATATAATTAAAAAAGATTAGTGAAAAAAAATTCAATTTAAATTAGATTCATATCGAGTTAATTAAAACTGACCTATTTTACCCCATGACCCACTTTACCCCAACCCACCCTACTATTTCACTTGGGTATGTATGATTATTGATTTTTTTGGTAAATCTTCTTATGTTATGTATGTTCAAACTATTATCAGATTCTAGTTCTTCTTTTAATTCATGTAGAGATAAGTGCGTGGGTATATGTTGAGGGTAAATCTAGTAGTATTACCTTCTGATTGGATTGACGTATTTACTTGTTTTGATATGATGGATTTTATTGCTGCTAATTCTATGGCGGTCTTCTTGTGTGAGGTGATCGCTAGAATTTTCCCATTATTTGTATGTATTATTTCTTGAATATTTTCCAAGTTAGTTAGTTTTCCTCTGAAATTATCTTTAATTAGCTTGGGGTTGTTTTTGGGTATTTTTCCATTAGTTGGGCTGTAGATGATGATAAAGTTTTGGGTTTCATTTTGATAACCTAATTCGATTTGTTGTTCTAAGCTGTGATTATTTGTTACGAAATTCATACTATTTGATTCCACTTGTGCTTCAATCATTGTTACATCATTCGGTTCCTCGCCCGAAGGCGGGTCCATGTTTGGATGGACTTCAGTAAGCTTGTTTTAAGAGTTTCACAGTTAAAGAAAAGTAATATTGTCAATCCTTGGCTTTATAATGTAGAATTTGTTGAGTCAACTCTTGAAACTCTGAGTAAGCACACAATAATAGAAATCCAAGTTACTAACAAAGGAAAGTTAACAATGTATTATGAATGCGTTACTTGAGCGAATACCTGGGAATTTCCTTTTGGAGGATAAATCTGCTTCTTATAAACGGATGGCGGATTTGATATTATGGATGCTTGCTTTACTGCTGAGTAGACAGGATATTAACGTTTGTTTATTTATTTGCGTGAAATATTACTCTTAAAAATGTAAAAAGATAGGAGCTTAATATTTTACGTCTTACAAGTTGCAGGCGTTGCAGGTCATTGTTGTGAAAAACTCACGGATAGGAAATTCAAAAGTTTTGTAGGGTCACGTTTTTGCTCTGATTATAAGCGATAGTTATTAGTATAGACTTTCTTAATATTCTTTTAAAAGTATCCCAATATTTTTTGAACTACTAGAGAATAAAATAATGTAGCTTTTTTGAGATTGTTGTTTGTGCTGATGAAAGGTAGAGGATTTTTGGAAAGTTCTTTTTACTCTAATAAAGATCACTGCTTAGGTCATTATTTATTGTGATAGTTTTTAGGTTCCTTTGGTTAATTATGTATTTTAAGACTGTTAGTTGATGTACTCTGAGGTATTTAATATTTGTTAGAAAAAATATAAGGTTTTAGAAAAGCGTTATATTATGCTTGGGTGGGGTGGTAGGGGAGTGGTTGGGGGATGGTAGCCCCCTATCTATTAAGTTATTGATAAGCTAGAAAGGCATATTTTAGTAACAGTTTTTTTTGATATTTTTGTGGTAATGATCCGAACTAAATCCTACTACTATTATAATGAGGAAGTTGCATGATTTTTTTTATTTTTTTAATCGATTCCTCTTGCAAAAATAAGCAACTACTCAAAATTTGAGGCCGATCGAGAAATTTTTTGATTGTCAAAAAAATTAACAAAAATCCCCTTTTTAAAAGCGCGCGAAAACGCCAAGAGTTTGGATGTGACGTCATCTTATATTAAACATTGTTGTAAAGCAATGGAGTTGATGGTATCATTGTTGACGTCATCTTATAGTTTAAACAATAAACGTTTTCAGTCATGTGTTTTTTTCTCGACTTTTAAATTAAAATATTTAATTACCTGTACATTTTTTTGAAAAACTGACTAGATATTTCATTTTACCATACAAAAAACCATACGGAACACTTGTTTGTTTTTGAAAATCGGACACATGCAGCTTCCTTATTGTGAAAGTTTGTGTGTGTGTGTGTGTTTGTTACTCTTTCAATCAAAAACTACTGAACGGATTTTATTGAAATTTTACAATGATGTAGCTTATACATCAGAATAACACATGGGCTATAATTTATAAAGAGAAAATCAGTCCTTCATTCTTTTTTTCCCATTTTCCTGCTTTTTTCGCTTATTTTTCCGTGTTTGAAAACCTGTTTTACCAGTCATGTAAGCCAATAATAGGAAACTTTAGTACCAGTGTTATAGTTACTCGGCAATTTTTTTAATATCTATATAAATAAAAACGTTTGTGGCTGTGTGTGTATGTGTGCATGTATGTGTGTTCCGCATCTCCTTTTAAACCACGTCGAAGGCGTGGACATTTCCTCCATTTCAAAATTTTATTCCCCCTTTGAAATAAATACCTATATTTACTGAAAAATATAATTCTTTTTCATGGAAAACGAGTTAAAAATAAAACATTGTTTCAAATGAGACAGATCACTAGACTTTTTCATTTACTAGATCATTTATTTTAGTTTCAAAATTGAACTTAAATTTGTTCACTAGACTTATTAATTTACTAGACTTTTTATTATAGTTTCAAATTTGTTATTTTATAAAGGCACCAAGATATTAAACATTATCCAGGAACATCGGGATTGGAAAATTAGGGGGAACATCGGGATAGGAAAAATTACCGGGTTAAAAAATTACCAAGAACACCGGGATAGGAAATTTACCATAAAGACACCGGGAATACCGGAATATAAAAATTACTCGAAACACCGAGATAGGAAAATTACCGGGAACGCGGGGATTAGAAAAAATACCGAGACTACCGGGATAGGAAAAATTACCGAGAACACCGGGATAGGAAAGAGGCGCCTAGGATACCGGGATGATTTGTAATATTGCTAATTTACAAAATTATAAATGTATTTTAAGAAAACTTTAAAAAAATAAATTTATACACCCCACCCGTGCAAGGCCGGGTATAACAGTTAGTTATTAATAAGTTAGAGAGATAAAAAGTTTCGATATCAAATGATCATTAACTTAGCAGACAAGTTCCAGGTTGTACTGGATAGTTGAGATGAAACAAACGAGCTCAGCTCGCTAAGATCGTGAAGCGATCTACAAAGAACTGCGAAGCAGTTCCGGGGGTTGGTGAGCGATTACGAGCAGGGGCCAGAGCCCTTAGTGATTGAAAAAAAAATCATTTCCTAAGTAACTTCCGCGCGCGTGTAATGGTTGAGTGTTGAAGAAAGAAGAAAAAAGTATTGACTCGGTCAGGCCATTAGAAGTTTTAATGATTCTAGAACAAGTTCTTTCACTCCATAACGTTAAAAAAATTGAATTAAAAAAGCTTCCATAAAGCACGCAAGCAAATGTAATTATTGGGGAAAATCTGTTCTACCTGTGAAAAATAGTCAGAGAATAGGTTGATTTATAGTATCAAATGACACGGTGGGTGAAGATTACCTCCGGGATTGTTAATTGTTTTTTGTGCCATAAAATCCAATTACGAAATAACTGCATCAGTATATTCTTTTTCAAAAGTTCCGAGAGTGGATACCTTTTTCATAATTTAGCACAAAAAAGCCCTCCTGCTACTATTACAATCTGTAAAAGGCAAGGCTTTAACTTTTCAGTCCTAGCTGGACCCAATTTTACCGCTGTATTTAATTTAATGAGAATCTCGGCCGCCTTAGAACTGAAAGGGTTAAATTCGCGTGATTCTTAAAACTATTTTACAACAATTACAATTACACAAAATATTTAAATATCGTTAAGTTTAAAATTATCCATTGAAATGCCTTTGTAAAGTTTTTTTTCGAAACTTTGATATTTTTTTTAAACTTTGAACATTTTGTTATTTAAAAATTTTTCTTCGAAAAAAAATTGCCTAACTAGTGTATCAGTTTAGGAAAGGATACTTATCTTATTTCTAAAATATGTAAATAACTATTTTTAAAAATGAGTAAAAAATAAAAGAATGAGCTATTTGTGAACGACTTACAACACATATTTTTATTCACGTTCTTTTCAGACAAATATTAAACTGTCTAGGTTAAAATTAGTTTTTGGGATTCAAATTTACCGAAATTACCATTCGTTTGCAATTTTTGGATACAGAAAGAGATGTTCGACACTGTGCGGTCAATCTCTATCCTTGGCAACCAGACTATTTGGCACTCGGCCGTATCGAACATTTTCAGAATACTAACAGTTCATTAATCTTTGGGTTAATGATTATGCATGTCAGAGCGATTAAGTAAGTACCTCAGAGGTCAAAACATTCTGAGGTTTTATTAATGCATCAGGAACCTGACAAAATCTTCCATCTCGATGGATCAACTGCGTTATATTGTGATGTAACTTAATAGATTTTGAAATTCTAAGGAACGACTGAGGACTGATATAAATTAATTGGAATGCTTTTTGGAAAAATATTCAAATTTTAATTTTTCTTATCATGAGAAAGCAAGTTACCAACATGGAACTCAAAATGGTTAAGAATTAGCGCTTGTATCACTAACATTATTATATTGACAAATGAAAAATGCTTCTTTTACTTCACTTTTACATCTATTTTCTACTTTTAGAACCCTACCTAACAAATATGATTGAATGATATTGAGATAAAATATTGCTTACTATAACTGCCTAAGAAATAAAATTTTTGCTCTTCAGCCCCCTACCCTTCTTCAATGACTTTTAAAGGTTCTGGATAATTTAAATAACTTTTGTCCTTATGTTTTGTGCACTCTGGAGGGTCTTGGGGCCCATCCCTATGAAATGTTTCCAAATTTGATCCTTAGCAACCGGGGTTAAATTAATTTTCAGTGTTCTAGGAATATGTATTTTCAAAATATTTAAATTTTCTTTGCTTTAACCAATATTGCAGTAGCGATTAAATTTTGAGGATTCGCTTTATTCTGGCAAGAAATTGAACATTTCGGGGGATAGTCCAAAATTCTTAAGGCGGACTCCTTTTAAATCTCTACACCAACACACTAACATCAACTTATTTTAAATTATATTGGGTTTGATGTAATAGTGGGGTTTGCAATAAATGTATTTCCCCATGGGAGAGAGAGAGAGAGAGATAGATAGATAGATAGATAGATAGATAGATAGATAGATAGATAGATAGATAGATAGATAGATAGATAGATAGATAGATAGATAGATAGATAGATAGATAGATAGATAGATAGATAGATAGATAGATAGATAGATAGATAGATAGATAGATAGATAGATAGATAGATAGATAGATAGATAGATAGATAGATAGATAGATAGATAGATAGATAGATAGATAGATAGATAGATAGATAGATAGATAGATAGATAGATAGATAGATAGATAGATAGATAGATAGATAGATAGATAGATAGATAGATAGATAGATAGATAGATAGATAGATAGATAGATAGATAGATAGATAGATAGATAGATAGATAGATAGATAGATAGATAGATAGATAGATAGATAGATAGATAGATAGATAGATAGATAGATAGATAGATAGATAGATAGATAGATAGATAGATAGATAGATAGATAGATAGATAGATAGATAGATAGATAGATAGATAGATAGATAGATAGATAGATAGATAGATAGATAGATAGATAGATAGATAGATAGATAGATAGATAGATAGATAGATAGATAGATAGATAGATAGATAGATAGATAGATAGATAGATAGATAGATAGATAGATAGATAGATAGATAGATAGATAGATAGATAGATAGATAGATAGATAGATAGATAGATAGATAGATAGATAGATAGATAGATAGATAGATAGATAGATAGATAGATAGATAGATAGATAGATAGATAGATAGATAGATAGATAGATAGATAGATAGATAGATAGATAGATAGATAGATAGATAGATAGATAGATAGATAGATAGATAGATAGATAGATAGATAGATAGATAGATAGATAGATAGATAGATAGATAGATAGATAGATAGATAGATAGATAGATAGATAGATAGATAGATAGATAGATAGATAGATAGATAGATAGATAGATAGATAGATAGATAGATAGATAGATAGATAGATAGATAGATAGATAGATAGATAGATAGATAGATAGATAGATAGATAGATAGATAGATAGATAGATAGATAGATAGATAGATAGATAGATAGATAGATAGATAGATAGATAGATAGATAGATAGATAGATAGATAGATAGATAGATAGATAGATAGATAGATAGATAGATAGATAGATAGATAGATAGATAGATAGATAGATAGATAGATAGATAGATAGATAGATAGATAGATAGATAGATAGATAGATAGATAGATAGATAGATAGATAGATAGATAGATAGATAGATAGATAGATAGATAGATAGATAGATAGATAGATAGATAGATAGATAGATAGATAGATAGATAGATAGATAGATAGATAGATAGATAGATAGATAGATAGATAGATAGATAGATAGATAGATAGATAGATAGATAGATAGATAGATAGATAGATAGATAGATAGATAGATAGATAGATAGATAGATAGATAGATAGATAGATAGATAGATAGATAGATAGATAGATAGATAGATAGATAGATAGATAGATAGATAGAGATTGATTTTTCTACCTCATTCCAACCCTAGTTCCTCAGGTTTTTGTCCTTCTTAAAATATCTGGCAATTGTAATAACAATGAGGAAGTTGCATGATTTTTTAAATTTTTTTAATCCATTCCTCTTACAAAAATAAGCAACTACCCAAAATTTGAGGCCGATCTAGAAATTTTTTGATTGCCAAATAAATTAACAAAAATTCCCTTTTTAAAAGCGCGCGAAAACGCAAAAAGTTTGGATGTGACGTCATCTTATAATAAACATTGTTGTAAAGAAATGGAGTTGATGGTATTATTGTTGACGTCATCTTACAGTTTAAACAATAAACGTTTTCAGTCACGTGTTTTTTTTTCAACTTTTAAATTAAAATATTTAATTACCTGTTCATTTTTTCGAAAAACTGACTAGATATTTCATTTTACCATACAAAAAACCATACGGAACACTTGTTTGTTTTTGAAAATCTGACACATGCAACTTCCTTATTGCTAGATATCCTCCGAGAAAGATACACAGTATTACAATACATTGAAATTTTGGTGTCCTCCTAAAATTATAAAGTTAAGTTTTTTTAACTAATGTTCCTAGGGAGGTCTTGTCCTGGTATTATAATCCTCCACTTTGATAGAGCGTATGTTAAATTTTTAGCGTTTTGGTCGGGATAACCAGCTGTTGGTCATTCTTTCTTATGGCAGATGAAAAAATATTTTCTTCTATTTTTGCTCTATCAAAGAAATCCTCCGAGAAAGATACACAGTATTACAATACATTGAAATTTTGGTGTCCTCCTAAAATTATAAAGTTAAGTTTTTTTAACTAATGTTCCTAGGGAGGTCTTGTCCTGGTATTATAATCCTCCACTTTGATAGAGCGTATGTTAAATTTTTAGCGTTTTGGTCGGGATAACCAGCTGTTGGTCATTCTTTCTTATGGCAGATGAAAAAATATTTTCTTCTATTTTTGCTCTATCAAAGTGGAGAATGTTAATACCCATCTCGTTCCCCTGTACTGACGCGCATGACATGTCTAATAACCAAACTAAGGAACTTCAAAGGATCACCACATAAAGTTCATTACCAAACAAAATCTTATTACACTCCGGTCTTCAAACCCCATCCATCACAAAACCTCAAGGCGTATTCTCAATAGCGTGATCCCGAAATATCAATTACAACTCCTCCGCTCGCGATCTAAGACAGCCATACATATGTTATGAGACAAGTCGCGTCGCTCCCGGCCATTTGTAAAGCGTAATACTCCGCTTTCAAGATCACTAGTTCTCTCCGCCGAAGCGGCAAAATTGGTGCAGTGGCCCATTTAGTGTCATCATCTGTCCTTGGGATATGTGCAAGGAAAAAAAAGTGTTGTGACTTTCTCGCGGGGCTTTTCGATCTATTTTTTATTTGTAGTGCGAGAGGGGTGTTTGGCCGACACTGCCGATGATCAGGAAGAGTAAAAAGATCGAATGTCGATTTGTCATTGGAGGATGGGTGTCCTTTAGGGGCTATTTAGGAATGTCCTTCGTGTTGGGAGGTTTGGTGTCCTGGAGCTGTGGGGTGTCGTGATAATTGGGTTTATGGGTGGTTTTGAGGGAATGTAATGCTTTTTAAAAAAATTTAAATGACTTATAAACAAAGTCGAACTTTGTATGAAACCTTCGGATCTATAAACTCCCAGTACTTGTTAAGTCTTTAGTAGGGCAATTTTTTTCTCTAGTTCATCAACTTTATTTAGGTACAATTTAAAAAATAATTTTACTATGAAAAAAATCATGCTTTTTAACCTCAAAATTAATTTTATTCTAAATTTAATCCTCTCAAATTAGATAAATAAGGAAATTTTCTAAATTATTGGGTGGATCTTTTAATTTGCTGATTTAGCTTAAACCAGTGGTGCCTAACCTACGGCCCGCTGGCCAAATGTGGCCCGCGAGGCTGATTCATGTGGCCCGCGGACTCGTTAAATGTTAAAAACAAAAACCACTTTCAGAAATCTTCCAAGAAAACCACGAAATCGTGCTAGACATTTTGGCACTTCCATCTAAAAAAAGATGATAAAAAAGGAATTCTTCAACATCCAGTAAAAATCTTTTCTTTGCTTCTTTGTTTTGGTTTTTTCTAGATACGGGGGAATTCGCCATTGGATAAATATTTTTCCAATATACAGTATCAGTTAGCCATTTGAATTCAGTTTATAAGGATCTTTTTAGAACCAAACTTCGAAAAGATGTCCGATCGTAAAAAGTTGAAGATTCAATCGGAATGCCGAAACTTTCAAGAAAAGTGGACAAATTCATATTTCTTCATACAGCGAGAAAATAAACCATTGCATCTTATTATATGCAAGGAGACTGTGGACAAACTGTGTGTTTTGGAACAAACATTATCTGTTCTGAAAAGAACAAAAACTAGTGTTCGATCTCGACTTACAGACTTACTCACCTTAATTCAGTTTTAAGGATAAGTGTTACAAATTTGGAGCCGAATTTAAAAGAACCAGTATCCTCCAAACAGATGCAATTTTATTGAATACTGGTAATTTTTCTTTATGTTTAGAAAATTCTTAAAAGTGATTTTTATGTGGCCCGAGAGATAAATTTTCATAAGCAAATTGGCCCTCGTGAAAAAAAAGGTTGCACTGTAAAAAATAATCCTGCAAAAAAACAGAAAATTTCTGGCAGCAAAAGTTGCCAGAAAAAATCTGTAGGTTGAAAAATCCTGTAAAAAGAAAAAAGCTGTAACCTACAGGTAAATGCTGTAAAAAGGAACTTTCTGTCACTTCTGTTTCAGATTTTCTGTTGCCTCTCAGTAATTTTCTGCTTGTGCGCATGCACTTATTTTAGTAGAGTTTTTTTTAATTTTAATTAATTGATATCCGGGAATAGAACCCGCGACCTACCGCATGCTAAGCACGCACGCTATCCACTGAACCAAAGAAGATTCAGTATAACGTTGCCAATAGCTGTATTGGTTTTCAATGCAGTAAGTTTCTGTTTAAGTACAGATAAGCTAAAAAACTAGGTAAAAGCTGTTATTTTACATAAAATAAATAGAAGTGCGGTGGGAATGTTACATGACAGAATATCTCTGTAAACATAAAGTCACTGTTATTGAAATTTCTGTTTTTCTACAGTTTTTTTTTACAGTGTGGGCACTACTGGCTTAAACAATGATTTGGAGGTAAAAAAAGTATTGGTGCATAGGGGAGAGTGTTGTACCTCTGGACAAAAATCACGTTTGGATTTTTCTAAGACAGGTAAAATCACATTTTTAACATTTAAAGTGCTCAACCTATAGTCCTAACCTTAGAAAAGATATTAATATTTTTTATTTGCTAAAATCTTCAAAATTGGATTTTTAATTCATTTTAATAACTAGACGAAATTTCTGTCCATAGGTACAACAACGTGCTCTCCCTATGGACAGACCCAGTTATACCTGTGGACACCCTTAATAAGGAAATTTTTAGTTGAAAAAAGCTTAAAATGAACATTTTTATTGGTGTAGTACCTTTTAATAAACTATTTCAAGCATTTTTAAAATTGGGAATAGATTTTTAAAAGTAATGTAGTTTTAGATCGTAAATTATCATTGAAACGAAGTTGAATGATAAAAGTCTTGATTTTTTACCAAAAATACATAAATCACATGGGATTTTCAGATCGAAGTTTGAGGTAATAGTTTCATTAATCATGCTGATAGATCTGATCACTTAACTGATCCATAAAAACAATTAGATCAACAATTAGTTGTGCAAGCATTTGGTTGTAATAACTTTCGCAAATCTTCTTCGGTGGAAATTTCAAGTTTTTGTAATCATCATACTTAAATGCGATAGGGTGCTTAAGATTTTATACCATATTTTACATTAAATGCAAAGTAAAATAAAAAATTTAAAAAAGTAGTTTAGATCACAATATACTTGATTTTTCATCTAAAAATCACTTGAAAATAATCGCCGACAAATAGATAACCATTTAGAATTAATTTAATATGCATTAAAATGCTTTCACTTTAAAGAAACCTGATTCAAAAACGCCGATTAGCTTACAGACACCCAAAAGAACGTGTCCGTAGGTACAACACGTATGGTGTCCGAAGGTACAACACCTGGTGTTTTTGCAATTAAAGTTCTATAAAAAATTAAAGAATTGAGATCTGAAAATTTCTAATATCAAAAATAAAAAGTCAAAATCTCGGGCATTCGCCCCTTATATCACATTTTATCGTATTATAATTTAAGGGGAAGAAAAATATTAATGTAGTGATGCACTAAAAAAAACTTTGAGCACCTAAAAACAGTAAATTTATTATATTAAATATGAATATTATTTTAAAGAGCTGATTTCACGTTAGCAACTAGATAGCATCTGTTTACATTCAAATTCCACCACAAATTCAAGTTTCCATTTTTTCCCGAATTTTAAAATGCGGTGGCTGAAGGTACAACCGTCCTTAGGTACAGCACTCTCCCCTATATATGTTCTTCTTTTTCTGGTAATGTATAGATTTCCTCAAATACTATTTAATTTTGCAACTTGAAAGGTTTTTTACATTGAAAGTTTCAGAAAATATCTGCATCTACATAAATTTTTGTGACAGTCAAAATGGGCGATTCTAGTCTCATTAAAGAGCAGAAAAAGATTTTGAGAAAAATTAGAGAAGATTTAAATTTAAAAGAATACAGAAAACTTCTGAAACATGAAGATATATGCGTTTTTAGTAGGTTGTAATTAAATTTGATTAATAAATCGAAGTATAAAAGGAGATAATGTAGAATTTCTATACAAAATTCTACATTCTTTCATAAAATGTAAAAATATTTAACACTCTAAGTATTTTGTTAAGTTTAATTTCTATTCGAAATATATTGTTTATATCTACTAGGATATACTCGTAGTTATTCACTTTAAAGTTTGTGTTTGTAAAAATATGAACGAACGTAGATGATAGAAATGCCTTAAATATTCCTTTTAATAAATGATGAAATTAATATGATTGAAAGTTTGTTTCATGACAATATACAAAATATGAATACTAATGAGCTCCAAAATATCGTAAATGAATGAAAAAACTTATAAATAGGGGTCGATGAAAAATTATGTTAAAGGGAAACTAAAGAAGCTGGAAATATCTTAATAGGGGCATTTGTCTTAAATTTAAAGGCAATTCATGTGTGCTTTTTTGCTTGATTATTTAAAAAAATAGAATACCATAAACGGTTGATTTTCTAAGTACCATGTAATAATCGGGCATATGGGCGTAGCCATGATTTCAATTAATGGGGACACCATGCTCAATTTCAATTTTTTAATTGCGTGAAATAAAATGTTAAAAAATAAAATAAAATATATAATTAAAAATAATAATATAACTAAAAATATTATAGTTTTAACCTTTTCTAATTCATATTGTGAAAAACCATTCTAGGATGATTCTTACAATTAATATTACAATTTGTAAATTTTTTTTATCAGGAAATGAAAGTATCTTAAAAATATGGGTAGACCCGACTGGATAAGTTCATGTTGACGCGATCTTTAATTTGTAGATTACTCTCTTGCGTTGCCTTTCTATGCCGTGCTGATGAGTCCTAACAAGGACGAAACTGGTCAATGGCTGTAGGCGACGCGTGAGAGCTGGAGTTTTCTCAATAAATATACTGTTAGTTACATTGACAAAACAACAATGTATTTTGTTATTGATATTTCCGTTCTTCAAAGACAATTTCCTGTGACGAAATAAATTCTGTACAAAAACAATTTCATAGAAGATTTTGATCTTCACAACCAGTATAACACGGACCCAAAATACAAGAGAAACATTAATAGACTCCCCCCCGCTTCCTCTTGCTACGTTAGGTTTTCACACAACTTCTGGTCAGGTTGCTTTGTGATTTATAATCAGAGCTTCGGCTTTGGCTAATAGATGGAAATGTCATTTCAGTTCCGTTCTTTGCCCTGGCATCTGGCCCACTGCCGATGAGCTAGCTGTGCACGATATTTCAGCTTATTAGTTTCACCAGGACGTTGAACCGGATTTCTGGGCATTCCTATTCATTTGGGCGAGCACACACAGTAAAATAATAATAAAAGAATGCTTTTATTATGTATTTCCTGTTGGCAACAATGAAAGAAGAGTGAGAGAAAGAGTTGCTTCCGATACTGATCTATAAATTTTTAAGCAGGTTTAATTGAAATCTGTTACCAGAATGGGCAGTACCATCATTTTTTAAAAACAGAAAAAAATGCATTTTCCAGTAAAGGAAATAGATCTAAATCCAAAAATCCAAATGAAAAGTTTCAAAAAAATTTTGTTAATTAAATATTTAAAATTAAAATCGCCAAGCCCTTTGTCTTTGTATAGGGTAAAAGTACGTCACAACTGACTCATACAGACTTTAACGAGAAACCCAACAATGACTTTGATTTGTTTAAACAATTAAAAGCGTTTTTTAAAATCAATGTATGGGGTAAAAGTACGTCACATTGGGAAATTGGACGATTTAACGCCCTTTTTTAAAGTCGAACTTTGAAATTACATAAAAAAATAATCATCGTAATTAAAAAATTTTTGCGCGTATATTCCGCTCTAGGGTACCTCTATCGAATAAAAAAATAAAAAATAAAAAGTGGTATTGCCCATTTAGTTAATAAATATCTATAACAAAACTGAGAGGGTTTTAGGAAATTATCTTGATTATGTTTAAGGGGAAACCTTTTTCCTTTTTGTTCTACGAGCGTTTCTTTAGTGAATGTAAGGAGTATTACTGAAATAAATGGGGAAAAAGTAAGAGCCTCCAAAGAAGAATTAAACAGATTAAAGCAGGGGTTCCCAACTCAAATATGTCTGCGGACCACTTCACTTAAATTTGAACCTCTGCGGACCATCTCTATCCCTAACTGTATCTTCAAAATTTTAACTCTTTTTCAGTGCATTCATTCCTCATGGAGGGTCTAAAATTTTGACTTTTTTTTGAAGTAAGGGAAACCAAGTCTTACAATGTTTCTAAATAGAACTTAGAAAATCAAATAATCTATTGTACTTAAAAGAAAAATAAACATTGCATCAATTTTATATCTAATTATTTAAAACCTTAACAAAATATTTAATCGAATTATTGATTACCTTTTATAAAAGAAGTTTAACCATTTTTATCTATTAACCCTGGAAGGGTTCACATCTACACAAAAGTTACAGGTTTAAAAAAACAACAATATAAAATAGTTATTTTTTTCTTTTTCATAGCCAACAAATAAGGTAATATTTTTTGTAGATTTCAATTTGAAAGAAAGTACTTAGCTTTAAATTAAACTGCAGGAAAAATGAGATACCCAGGAATTCTGTTGATCACAAAAAAGCAAACTGGACATGCACGGACTGTGAGTTGTGACAGAGGGAATTCTACAGGATTACAGGCGAGGCGGGCGAGGCTGATGTTCTCCCGAAAGAAACCGGGTCAAAAGTCAATAATTATTTCAAAGAAGCGATTAAAATAGAAAATAATTTATGTGTTTAAAAATTTTCGCATTTTCGGCAGTAAATTTTTCTCATATCTTCGAACAAACCTATTTCAGAAATTTCCAAACACACCTACAAACAGTTTTTCAGAACAAACCTACTCAGAAATTTCCTCTTTCACACCACGATTTCTCGAAGACCCTCTGTCTGACCATAGCATCCCAGTTTGAAGTATCTTTTAACGCTTTCACGCTTCGCTTCGTATCAAACCAAGTATAAGTCCGATCATTCGATTCTTTATTTACCCCACCCCGACGTCTCTCAGCTTTAATTAATTTTATACAATACTTTTCCTCATCATCATATTTCCGTTTCTACTCTGTAATAAACTACTGTTGAATAAAACTATGCAAAATAATAGAAATGAACAAATGATTCGAGAGAAAGAGAACATAACATTTTTTTATTTATGAGACGTTTTTACTTATGTTTTTGTATCTGTAGTGTTTTTACTATTTCCTGGAATGTGTGATTAGGAAAACTATTTTTTTAAAATTTCCACACATTTTTTGGATAAGTTATTTAAAAATCTTCTCACGGACCACCAGTGGTCCGCGGAACACCCGTTGGGAACCACTGGATTATAGTAACATTCCATAAAGAAGAATTTCCTTTATAGATGTGGAATTCTCCTTGTACTGTTTGCTTTTTTATTGAGTATTGTGAGCCAGCAACTTTTATTAAGTATTGATTATAACTCAAAATAAAAATATTATGGTTAAACAAGTTAACTAATATTTGAGAAAAGAGATATTAATTTTCAAAACGCACAGTCCATTATTTTGGACGCTTTTCAGTTGGAACTATCCTTCACTTACGATTCTTTCCTTTTTACAATCGATATTTAAAGTAATATTTTTAAACTTTCTTACAAGTATGTAATTAAACCAATGGGAAGTTTTTTAAAATACAGAAAAGGATTTTCTTGTCTTTTTATAGAGGAACTTAAGATATACTTGAAGGCTTTCTTAAAACCACATATGTTAATCCATTTATTTGAAAACACCTTAATCTCTCTACTTTCTTAATATTTGGTGTAATAATCAGAAATTGTTTCCATTTAAACAAGGGCAATTTTGGTCGGTGTTAAATTGAAATGTTTATAGTGCTTTTTTGTTAAAATTATTTACAATTTAAGTGTTTCCGTAAAAATATTTAATAGCATAAATTCCTCTTCTATTTTATGTCGTGTTACAAAACCATGAATCTATTCTTGAGAAGGTTAGCAACGTATATTCAAAATTCACAAGCGGAGGAATAGTTATTTTTATAACTGATTGAACTAACAAGTTATCCTTGACATTTCTATTTCTGAACATTGTTATACGCATCACGTTTTCACTAGTACAGCTTTCCTATAAGGCACTAATTGTTACGCTGTGTATTTTAACGAGTTAGGCCTATAACTTACCTCAAACTCATTTCGTAGTTATAGGGTTATTATGCACTATCTAAATATTGTTTAAAGGATCGTAAAAAGAGAATGTCGTCCAGTCTCCTTCAACGCCTAATGACGTACTAGCACGCATTCTATAAGCAAGACCTTCAGCGTCTGAAATTCCGAAACGCCTTTGGAATTCAAAAGTTTGTGACTTTAAAATAATATTAATTTACGAAAAATTTGAATTTAAGGGGACTCAGTACCAAAATTTTGTCAAAATTTCGAATTTGAGATTTTGCAATAAAATGAAGATATAGAAGAATCTTAGAATTATTCCTACCAAGTTTCATAATGATACGGGGATTCTAACTGTGAAAATTTTGATTTATGAAGCCTAGATAGTGTTAAGAAGCCTAGTTTTCTATCTTTAAACGGCTTTTTCTCAAAACAAGGTTTTTAATGTTTAAAATCACAAGTCTTTTTTTTTCTAATCATCCCAAACTTTGTAGTCATTATCAGTAACACCTGTTTAACATCTTCAGGCATGGATTTTATAATATATTTATTAGAATTTTTTACGGAACAGTAAAGTGGAAACTTAGGATATTTGTCGGAAAGAAATGCCAAATTTATCAAATTTATTAATTTTTTTAATTTTCAGAAACTTTTATAGATAATCAAATTTCCATGCCTACAAGTGACTATATAGATATGTTTGATCTATGTTAAGACAAAAAATCAAATCAAAAGAACATATATTAAGGGAGGAGTATCAATTTAAATTTAGGGTAATTTTAGGCATTGTTGTGAGGTTTTTTGTAATTAAAAAAATAAAATTTTGAACTCTGTTTTTTTGGCTAAATATGAATTAGTATGAAGTAAATACATAATTTAACACCTTAAAAGATAATAAAATTCTGTTATCAGAGAAAAAAATATTTTTGGTACTGAGTCATCTTAATTGTTTTAAATCGGGCGTTTTAGGTATTCTTTCATATTTTCGCTTTAGTTAAACATATAGTATAAGAGCAAATAAATAGGGTTGGAAAGTCCTGTTATAGTATATGTCAAACTTATTCAATATAAACAACTATTCATGTGATAAAACCGTTTGAGTCGTGATGTAAAGAATTCGATATGTTTTATGTATATTGTTGAGATTTATAGATACCTCTCTGGTGATAAACACGAGTAATGACGAGCAGTTTTTCCGTCATTCTTTAGTTGTTCCAAGGTTTTAGTCGGTAGAGGTCCTGTTGTTTTTAAGTTGAAAATTACTAAATCCAATGCGAGAGGTACTACTTAAAGGCAGGGACGGTCAACCTGGGACACACGTGCCACAGTGTGATTATAAAAAATACTAATAATGATAATGACCACTTTTATATATGTGTTACCTACCTGAAAACCTGAAATCCAAATAGTAATTTATTGACATTCGTACCTGAAGAAATTTTCCTAATTTACATGGTTTAAAACACCATTTGTTTGGAAACAAATGTTGGAGGAAGAATTGGAGGACAGCATAATTTTTATTCTAAATAGTGACCCTCTTTAAGAAATGGTTCGCCACCCCAACTTTAAGTTAACCTGAACTGACGAAAATATAGTTTATTAACATTAAAATTCATTAAAATTTACGTTAAATGCTTAATTTCTTTAACATTATTTTTGTATAATTTTAAATTGTTTCCGCAGAAAGTTGTACCCTGGGAGATTTTTCATAATTCAATTTTAAACGCTGATATAAACTTTTTTGTTTCGCCCCTGTTCAATGATTTTAAAGTGGTTTTGAATTAGGGTCTGGGGGTCCGCCCCCAGAAAAATTTTCAAAATTTAATCTTTTAAAACAGGGTCAAACTCATTTTCAGTATTATGTGATAAGACAATTTCAAAATCAAATTTTCTACGCTTTTACCAGTGCTATAGTTGAAAAATATATTTTTTGGAGGGACTGGCTTTTTTTGGTTATAAACAAAATATTTTGTAGGGACGTTGTCCCAGCAAACTCAACACTAGCTTAAACCTATTCAAAGTTAAATACTGTTCTAAATCATTGGGATCTATCTCCCTATTGTAGCTCTTATGTTTGGTGGCAATAGTAAATTGGCGCCATCCTTTATGATTAAAGGTTGGAAAAACAGACATTCAGCGAATTTTCAGTTAACCTTAGAAGTTAAAAATATTTTTTTAAACGACGTTCCTAATTATTGAGGTGACGCGTCCCCTCTGTCTACCCAGGATCAACGCCCGTGCTTTAGAGGCCCTTTATTACTTCCATATGCTATTGAAATTTTGGATCTATGAATCACTTTATTAAAAGGCGACATATAAATCTATACATAATAGTAATTTAATTTTGTGAGCTTTTAAAGCAAAATAATTTTACTATCCCCAAAGTTACATCAAACACTATCTAATTGACTTCGAAGATTTCTAAGTTAACATTTTTAATTGGCTGGCCATTGGCTATTTAATTCATGAGTCTAGGGTTGAAATCATTAAAAAATAAGAATTTATTCATCTATTAACCAAAAGAGAAAAAATAAGAACTCTATAAACATTTTATTGGTAAGTATTTAAAAACAAATGTTATTTTCAACAAATATTCCCATTTTTTTACCAAATCATTAAAAAAAAATTAGAGAAGTTATGAAAATAGGCTTGTACTCACTGTTTATTGCAAAAATCTGTCAAATGCAAAAATTTCAATATTTTTTTCCGCAAAGGAAAACTTTTTAAGAAACTTTTTTGTCTTTAAAATATCCTAAAGAGGTCTACTTTAAGAAAAAAGTTGCTAAACACCTTCATAAAAATGTAGTGAGATTCTATACAGTTTTTATCGTTTTTCTCAAAACAAAAAAAGTGACGTTTGACATGTTTATGAAATAAATGTTTCAAGTGTTTTTTTGCTACCCCAACATTTTAAATTACTAATTTTTCAACTAAATAAAAGCTACTTGAATTGTTTGAAATTAAAATACAATGACACTAAATTTTAAAATTTGAAAAGAAATGGAAATTTGAATTTGGGGCTAATATTGTATGTTCACAGATGCTATCAAGATGCAAGCTAATAAAAAATAACCCTTTATAAAGGTACACAAATAAATAAAAGAATAATTACAAAGGTTAAGAATAAATGGTAGAACGAGTATAAATGGTCGAAATGTGTTTCTTTATCTATCTTACAAAAATTAAAACATGAATTTTGTCCATAGGTACTAGGTACAGCAGTCTCCTCTATATGATTCCTTTCTTCATTTATCTCCTCCTCTATTTTCATTTCTCCCATTCCCTTTATCTCTCAACTTCGTGACCATTTCATCTTTTTACCTTCTTCATCCCTTTCGTCTGCTTCATCTTTAAATCTTTCAAGAGCGTTCCTTTTATTACTTATTAGAAAAAATGATTACTAATAGTTTAATTTGGAAGTGAACTTTAACTTTTAATTAGTCTGGGGAATTAGTGGATAAAGGGTAAGGATAGTTGATAAACTAATTCTATTTAAGGCTAAGCTGTTCTCGGACTGATTGCATTCTAAAATAAAATGTTCCTTGTTTTTAAAGTTCATTTATTTTAGACACAAACCTGATGAATTCATTTCTTGGATTAAGTATTTTAAAAGGATATGGATCCTCTCCCCTGGTAAGTCTGCTAAATTAGGCAACTTATGCTTTTTTGATCATTCTATACCGTCTATCATTACCGTCTATCTGAAACGTTAAAAGTTTGGCAAGCTAGTTAGATGAAATGATAATACATATATTTCATATACGGAATCTGATAACATTAATTTAGAGGTTTGATATCAGAACACTCCTTGGGGGACAGTAGTACCAACGGGATAAGTAACTACTACTACTAACATCGTAATTTTTTGTACTGATCGTAAATCTTCCACGTTTTAACCTTTTAAACGCCGCAATTCAAATTTCGAATTAAAGGTTCTGATTTTTGGCTTAAATGGCTTAATTCATCATTACTAAAACCATTCTAGTCATTTTTTGGCGAAAAAAAAATCCTAGGTATGAGTTTGAGGATGTTCCCATTTGGGAACATTGGCGTTTGGGGTGAAGTTTTTAGGGGGATTTCCAAAAGGTACATATTTTACAATTAATTCAAATAAAATGATTGAAATCAGTTTCTACTCAATAATTATGAACATTTTAATGATTGTGGACGGTTTTTTCATTTTTATTATCTCTACTTGGACAATTGAGTAACATTTTATAGATTTTCATACGAAAAAATTTACAAGTTTATTACGTATACGAAACTTTTCCGTAAATTTTTCTTGCACTATTAGTAATATTTTATGTAAAAAATACATGAGAGTGTTCCCATGCTCTTTAAACCTAAACAGTTACGTATCTGTGAGAAAAATTAGTTTTTATTACGGTTTTATACGAATATCTAGCATAAAATCCACTAATTGCATTCAAATCTAATTAGCTTTCAAAATTGATAATCATAATTATCTCCATTGATTCATGAAAGTTGTGTGTCTCATGGAAGATTCCGAATTGAACCACATATATCTTACATCCAACTTGCTTTAGAAGAGTGTTTTTAGATGCACGCACTTTTCCTTATTTTCAAAATTCTTCAATTTTATTCCTAAAATTTTTATGTAAAAAAAGTACTTGAACAAAAATATGTACGCAAATCCTCAGAATCACTCCAAATATGCTCTTTGCATAACTCCTATTGATAATTACTGAAAATTAATCGATCGGGGAGTTAAAAAAAATATACAAGTGTAAGAATCTGCTATAAAGATTTGGAATTTATTTCTCCATAAATCAGGTGAAAAAATAAAAATTACATATTTTTTAATTTAAAACATTATTCTTAACCTGTTTAGATCCTTTGAGACATAAATAGTTCACAAAATTAAAGAAAATAGGAAATAACTTGAATTTTTGCATGTTATAAAAATCCCCTCAAATACTATACCCCAAACGCCGATGTTCCCATTTGGGAACATATACGTTGTATTGGTAATTACTCTCCAAAATTAGAATGTGAAGATATTCTGTCAAGCCAAATTGGAAGATGTGTACTTAAGCTACATAAACACAGCAAAATTATTTAAAACTAAATTTATTTAAAATTTTTACAACTTGAAACTTGTGCAACTTTTGTAAGAGCCAAAAATCTCTATTTTTAATGTAAATTCTACAAAAAGGATTAAATTGCACGTGAAAAACTTTTGCATGTAAAATAACTTTATATCTTTGAGTTGCTTTTTACCAAGTATCAAATTCCTGCATGAAAAATTAAGTGGTAAAAAATTGCCTAAAATGATGTTCCCATTTGGGAACATCGGCAGGTAAAAGGTTGATCTCAGTCACCTTTTACTTAGATTCTTGAACAGTCAAAACAGTCGAGGCGCAGACTAATGAAGAAGACACATACCGTGATGCTGGGTATCATTAATATTG
Source organism: Tetragnatha versicolor (assembly GCA_024610705.1). Classification (NCBI taxonomy): domain Eukaryota; kingdom Metazoa; phylum Arthropoda; class Arachnida; order Araneae; family Tetragnathidae; genus Tetragnatha; species Tetragnatha versicolor. The sequence continues at coordinate 52,729,160 of JANDEH010000007.1, forward strand.
CATTGTGTCAGAAAAGTAACGCGTGTCTTAGCTTTGTCTACCTACAGACTCCACCTTGCGTGATCGTAAACCCACATTTACACTCCAATAAATTCAGTACACACGCCATGTTTTCTTTTCCAAGCAGGAAACAGTGGTCTGGAAAAGGGTATAAGGGGTAAGTGTTTCCTTGAAAAAGCCTTGTTTTATTCATTTATTAAAATTACTCTCTACCTAACCCTGAATACTAACTATAAGATATTTTTTAGAAACCAGATTTAAGGACAGGAAATAATTAAAAACGTGTCAAGATTTCTTGAAAAATTCGGTGGTTTTCGAAGGTTTTACCAGGTTTTTGATTCAAGTTGTATACTATTAAGAATATTTTAGTTAAATATTTGATGAGAGATAGAATATTCGATTTTGTGAAAAATTCTTGTGATTTTTACAGCTTTCAAATTTAATATTGCGATGCACTTAATAAAAAATGTAATACCTACTGAAAGACTTCTAGGTTTTTGAACCTATGCAATTGAAATTGCAAACCCTTACCTAATATCATTTAATAACCCACGTCCTAATTACATTTACAATTAAATCACGTGGGATCCGGTTTTTTTTTATCTTCTCTCGCTTTCTAGAATTTTTTTCAAATGAATCGGATTTCGATATAGATATTTGTTTATTTCGACTTGATAAACTCGACTTGATTGAAATTAAATGAACCGAAGAGCAACAAAGATATAATCTGTCACGAGTATCAGAGTCCCAGAAGCCAATTGCAATGCGAAAAAGCCAAAATCGCAACAAAATAAAACTACTTGAACAGTTGGCTTTCCCTAGCGTGTCAATGTTTTTCGGGAAAAACAACTTAACAAAACTTAATGGTGAATGATTTTGACTCAGAATATCTCGTTTTTCTTTATTCATATTGTATTCATGATTTGAAACGTTAGTAAAACAGGATAAAATGTATCATGAGGTTTCATTGCTATTGCTTAAATTTGAGGGTTTAAGTTAATAAAATTCCTTTACTAGCAGGTAACTTTTCAGAAAGAATATTAGGGGGGTATTTAGTCGGATGTCGATAAAAAAGTGTCGGGCTTTTCAAAGTTGATAGGTTGGTAGGTTTGTTGAAATCTTAAGTTGAAAAATTTAAGTAAGAGGTTAAAAAAAACTATGGCAAAACCCTTAGTACGGGTCTGGTGGTAAAACTGGTATAAAAACCGCATCATGTGACATTCACTCTGTCTATTGGCGTTACTCTAGGAGGCATTCCCGTTGTGATGATTTTCGAGGGAGACAGTTTATAAGCATTAAACCTGACCTATTTACCGAAATGAGGTTGTTCATTCAAGGCAAGAGTACGCACCCATTTATTTGACTTCCTCACGGCCATCAAAGAAATAACACGTCATTGACTGAGAAGAGGGAACTGTAAAATATACATCGATTTACACTTCTCAGCGGGATTCTATGGTAACGTTGCAAATGTTTCACTTGACAGTGTTGTTCTTGCACGGGTCACGTTTCATCGGAAATCGTTTTGTTTTGAGCATTCGGAAATACTTCGTTTCGGCTTTCGGTGTCGTATGTACTATTTTGAACCGCATTGAGAAGTTCGGTGCAACCTGTATTCATTGAACCCTCGAAGCACACAAACAGGCTTCTCTACTTTTAGAAGTGTTTTCCTTTTAATGAGTTTGAAAAACGAGATACTCGTATTTTAGTTTCGGTTCTTTGATTTATTAACTTTTTTTTTGATGATCCTCAACTCAGATAATTTATTCCTACGTTTGAATAGTGTAGAATTGGGATTGTTTCATTTCTCTTTTCGGACGTACTACATGAAGGATTGTTCTCTAAGGTTTGGTAGAATATGTTGATGCATAGATAAAGAAATGTTTCAGCTGGATTAGTTATCACCAAATTCTTCAGATTGGTGTATTGAATTTAGTTAACAAACTTATTTCAACCATTTTTAATTGTTGCCACCAGATTATCTGGCTGAATCAGGGTCTATTTCTACCCTGATAAATAAGCTTTCCCCCTGACAAATAAAATCACCGACCTTACCTTATTTGACAAGTAATTTTGAAAATTCCTCTCACTTCTAACAAAAACAAAATTATTATAATGTTATGATATTTTAAGGAAAATATCAAGTAATTGTAAAAATCTTTCAAAAAGTCTCGCAAATAATTAAAACTTTTTAAATTGAAAATTAATAATATTCAATCAATCCGATTCTTTCATATAAATTTTAATATCTTTACATTCTTTCTCAGATTGTTTTTAAAGTATTAAATTTCTCTGCTTAAAACGAATTAGAGTTTCTCTCTAGAGATGTTTTAAGAAACAAAAAATGTGCACAAGTTTCAAAATTTATACTATAAACTTTCTAAAATGGCTGCTGGAGCCGGGTATGTAGTTGCATAAACTTTTCAGAGTAAAAATGTGCAATGTATTATTGGAAGTAAATAAAATCCCACATCATAATTAAACTTTAAAGATTTTAAAGCAAAATATATTAAGTTGTGGAAAATTGTTTTTGACAAAAATATTAGAGGAGGTTTTAAAAAAATGAGCAAATTTTTAAATAATTGGTGATATATTTCTTAATATCATATTTAATGATCATATTTAATGATATTACTCTTATATCATTAAATTCATATCATATCATTCTTAATAATTAGACGCTATATTTCTAGGTACACCAAAATGTGAAGCATTTTTTGCGTTTTTTCCCTATCGGAGATCAGGAAAAATAAATTAGAAAAATTACTCTTTATTTTGAATGGGCATTGCAGTATGGTCTTTAACTATTCCAAGTTTTGAGTCACTCGCCCCAGTATATTTTGCTGTACGTTGATAAGTGGGATAAGAAAGAAGCTATCATCTTAATATAAAAAAGTTTTATTGAAAATAGTTATATAGACGCTTTTGTTTTGTTTATTTTTAATCAATGTTGTTAAACTTCCTAATCACCAATTATTGCAACATTTTGAGATGCAGTAATTGATAATTTTTCAAATTAAATCAGTTAAACTGTATAAAAAATTAGTTGTAACTAAAACTTAAGACTATTCCTAGGATTGTGGTAATCAATGTGTTAAATTTTCTATAAGACTTGGGAAGAGTTTACTGTTCACTTTTAGTTTAAGTGAACAGTTTAACCCTCCCTGACATTAATACATTAAGTATTCTGGAATGGGTGCAAATCATGGGACAATAGATTTTCAGTTTAGGGTGAAATAAATGATCGTTGACTGCTTACGCGATGAACCTAATATTTCTGAAAAGCAAATTTTCCTAGCCGTTGATTCCAATAATTACTGAGTAGTCTTCAGCGAGAGGTATCATTTTGCTCGTGTGGTAAGGAATATAAATAGCGAATTACCGGCTTTCGAAAGATTTATGTAAAATATTTAGCCACACAAAACTTTGACCTTTACTAAAGAAAAATATTGCCGCGTGTGTGACGTGTGACAATTGTAGCTTATAAATTCAGTGAGGGTATTCAAAATAGTTCTTAAAATGTTGTACTTAAATGACTTAAAACTTAATAACGGTTTTATACAATTTAAGGAATGAGGTATTTGCACGAGTGAGGGATTTGCTTGACTTTATACTTTTTTGATACCTTATATAGTTAAAACTCCCAAATTTCAGATTTTTAAGTTAAAAAATGTGTTTTAAATAATTTAAAATTCAATATTATTTTTGCCAAAACGCAGAAAAGTCACGTTATCGGAAAACGGGCTTCTATTGGATGTGACATCACAGCCAGGGCCGTATTTAGGCACGTGCAACATGTGCTATAGCACAGGGCGGCGAAATTTTTGGGGGCGGCAGATTACAACAATTCAAAATGCTACATACTACACAGTTTTCACATGAAGGGCCAAAAATGAGTAAATTCACGGTTTTCTAGGGGCATATTTTCAAAAAGTTTCTGGGGGTACCCCCAGACCCCCAAAAGAATTCATTATGAGAGGGCGGTAAGATAAATCATCATTAAAGGGCTCAACTTTCATCTCAGAAAAAGCCAATCTCTGGGTTGCACTCAAATGTGAAAATGAGTTTTAAACATTTTTTAAGGATCGAATTTCCAAAAATTTTCTGGGAGTTCCCCCAGGCCCCTTTATAGTGCTTGTTACTCATTGTATTGCTATCAAGAAAACGAAACTTTTAAGTTCAGCGAAATTAAAATATTGCCTTGAAATATTCTAAAATTACATTAATTCTATGAATGCATGTGTGGAGGTACTTCAGAAAAAATTTTCCCCCTCCCTCGACATGAGTAGTATATATGTATCTGGGGACACTTTTCTCAACTTTGTCCCCGGGACCCGACTTGGCTCTCGGCGGCCCTAAACTGACCTTCAGAAAAATTCCACCATTTCTGAGAAAGGTGAGTTAAATGGTGACAGTCAAAGAGAGTCAAATGGGAGGGGGCATTTACTTGAAACATAAAATGAAATAGAGGGGCGGCAATAAATCGATATGCACAGGGCGGCAAAAACCCTAAATACGGGCCTGATCACAGCGCATGAAAACCATTGTGTTTACTGTTTTCACGTGATCAGAAAACGGGCTTCTATTGGATGTGACCTCACAGAGCATGATTTGTGATTCGAAAGTGTTTTCGCGCACAAACAAAAAACGAAATTTCAAAAATTTATATCTCAGAAACTAGGCTACGAAAATACTTAATGTAAACGTCATTCTTCATGGTTTTTTATCTACTATTTTAATAAAATTTAATCTCAAAACTGGAGAATACCTCATTTTAATGAGATTGATACTTTTAATGATAGAGATTTTTTACATGAAACTTTTAGAGTCTGAGATGCATCATATTTCAAGCTTTACTGCAATTGTTGCTGTTTGTCTTGCTGTATTTTAAATTTTATAAATAAGAATTTAAAGATAAAACATTACTCGAAATATTGTATACTAGCTGTTATACCCGGCCTTGCACGGGTGGGGTGTATAAATTTATTTTTTAAAAGTTTTCTTAAAATACATTTATAATTTTGTAAATTAGCAATATTACAAATCATCCCGGTATCCCAGGCGCTTCATTCCTATCCCGGCGTTCCCGGTAATTTTCTAATCCCGGTGTTCTCGGTAAGTTTTCCTATCCCGGTGGTCCCGGTAATTTTTCTAATCCCGGTGTTCCCGGCAATTTTCCTATCTCGGTGTTTCCAGTAATTTTTATATTCCGGTATTCCCGGTGTCTTTATGGTAAATTTCCTATCTCGGTGTTTTCGGTAATTTTTATAACCCGGTAATTTTTCCTATCCCAATGTTCCCGCTAATTTTCCAATCCCGGTGTTCTTTGTCCCTTTTTACAATCCCGATGTTCCTGATAATGTTAAAAATATCTTGGTGCCTTTGTAAAATAACAAATTTGAAACTATAATAAAAAGTCTTGTAAATGAAAAAGTCTAGTGATCTGTCTCATTTGAAACAATGTTTTATTTTTAACTCGTTTTCCATAAAAAAATTGTATTTTTCAGTAAATATATTTATTTCAAAGGAAAAAAATCTTGAAATGGAGGAAATGTCCACGCCTTCGGTGTGGTCTAAAAGGAGATGCGGAACACACATACATACACACACAGCCACAAACGTTTTTATTTATATTCACGAAATTCCTAAATAAGCAAACAACCAACGGAAGTGACGTCACCAGGTAACTCAATCTTCCGGTTTGTCTGATATTTACATTGAAGAACATTACACTACAGCGCGTTTGTTTTTTTATAATTTTTCTTTTCTTATTTTAAAGCGTAATTTAAAGGAGAAACTCAAAATATGAGTTCTCCATACTTCCGATCATTATCTGAAAATTGTAAAAAGAGATATCTTGATAAGTTATCTGTGAATGGGACGATTGATTTACCCGATCCATTGGACGGAAATCTCAGCTAATACAATCAACGCCATTGCAACAGATCGTAGATACATCAGGATTAATTGGGTTCGATATTATTGAAATTCATTATTTAGTTTGTTTTAAAACTTATGAATACCCACTTATTTAAAAAAATACGCATAAAAATATTTAAAAAGATAATTAAAGTGACAGACGATTTTAAGAATACTATTTCTGAATCTCAAATAAAAATAAACAAGCTGACTGGAATGTAGTAGGATCATTAAAGGTAAATGCACTAAAATTTTGAATAAATCCATAATTAAATTAAATTAATTAGTTCTTAGATTTTAGCCCGTTGTTTTCCATATTTTTATGTACTTTATATTTTTAAGACAATAAAAATTCAGTTTCTAAATAAATAAACTGCTTTGATACAATGGATATTCAAGTTTGACATAGCAGAACAGCGATATTAATTTTATCACAACAAGAATGTTCTGAAAAGTTTTCATGATTGAATATTTGCTCAATATTTTGTTTTCTTTGTATCAGAAGCTGTTTTAATTACATTTAAACAAGTTAGTAATTAAAATCAATAAGAGGAGAGATTGAAGCACATCGTTGTAGACCTCAAGGTTCATATTTTTGATCGGTTATTATTGAGTTAAAATTATTTTTCTAATTCAAAACACTTGATTACCTATAAACATGTTCGAAATTGTGTCCAGGATAAACTGTTTTAAAAGTTTCTTTGGCTCTTATTTTAATAAAAATCACCAAAAATAAGCATTTTCCCATGCTGTGAATAGGAATAGGAAATGTGTGGTAAATCAATCCCATGCATTCACAGATAACTTATCAAGATATCTCTTTTTACAATTTTCAGATAATGATCGGAAGTATGGAGAACTCATATTTTGAGTTTCTCCTTTAAATTACGCTTTAAAATAAGAAAAGAAAAATTATAAAAAAAACAAACGCGCCGTAGTGTAATGTTCTTCAATGTAAATATCAGACAAACCGGAAGATTGAGTTACCTGGTGACGTCACTTCCGTTGGTTGTTTGTTTATTTAGGAATTTCGTGAATAGAGATTAATAAAATTGCCTAGTAACTACAACACTGGTACTACTTAAGTTTCCTATTATTGGCTTGCATGACTGGTAAAACAGGTTTTCAAACACGGAAAAATAAGTGAAAAAAGAAGGAAAAATGGGAAAAAAATATGAAGGACGGATTTTCTCTTTATAAATTATAGCCTATGTCCTATTCTGATGTATAAGCTACATTATTGTAAAATTTCAGTAAAATCCATTCATTAGTTTTTGCGTGAAAGAGTAACAAACATACAGACAAACATTCACAATTATAATAGTGGGATATTTGAAGTTATTTAGTTTTCATTCAGCCATTAATTTATAAAAATCGCTAATTAAATTTAAAAGGGGCAAAATATTCTAAGAAAAAATAATTTTCTAAAATATTTCTCTGAACAAGTTTTTCGTCCAATTTAAACAAATAGAACAAGAACTTTTAAGTTGAATGGTTCTTGTGAATAAATGAAGAATCAATTTTCAAGTGAGAATCAATTTTGAAAAAACCTACTTAAAAGTAATTCTTACATATTTTACACTGCTGTTAAAATGAGTCGTGCTGAATGAAAGACGCCTTCCACGGATCTTTTACAATATTTTTCTGAGAAATTTGATTAAAAAGTGAAGAGTGTTTATTTTTTCTATATCAAGGATTCTTTCCAGTTTAAAACCTTATCAACATTTTCCTGGTATTTCCAACCAATTCCGAGATAGGTAGTCTAAGGATTTCTAAACCCGCTGTTAGCGACGATAAGATCATTCTAGGAATATTCCATGGAATATTATCTATAAACTAACCCTTTCATTCCTGGCCGCTTACAATTTACCTAAGATTCAATGGCACTCTCGGGCGAATTAGGACTGTAAGGGATAAAAGTATAACCCATACATTTTCCTAAATTATACCTGAATTCATTAAAAATACTCATTTCAATGTAGTGCTAGCATTTGTTTGTTAAGTTTGTGCTCACTCTAAAATATTCATTCCTCTCCACTATCGTTTATGACAGTAGTTGTCATGATGGCTGTTTTAGGATGATTAAAAGCAGGAATACCACTATCAAATGGACACAAGGGGTCTAAAGGAATGACGGTTATAAACCTTACTTGATGATAGTTTGAAAGCAGACTTGTTCTATTAATGGTGTGTTTATTTTAATTAGTTATACCTAAGATATTGCATATTATTTGAAGATTCTTTGCAGTCAGAGGTAAGTTTTTACGGACAAAATTTTTTTTGGGATAATTGGCATTAAAATGGAATTGTTTTGTTAAGTTCAGTCTCAAATTTTTAGCTAAAAGAGTGTTGTTTAAAGAGTGATCGTATTTAAAGAAACAAAAATAAAAAGCGCCATGATTTTTGACTGCTGCTGATATTTTGTAGATCAAATTATGAATATTTGTAAAAATATTTATGCTTGTCGACATGAAAAGAAACCCAAATAATAATACCTTTTTTTTACCACAAGTTTGAAATTAGTTTTTTTCCTTTATCAATAAGAATACACTGATTTATAAAAACATAATTGTTAAAAAGAAAATGTTATATTGTGAATTTTAATTGTATATTTGTACATTTCTTCTTTTAAATATATTGGATAGTTTCTAACTTGCGAATTGGATTGTATTTAATTTTTCTAGCTATTGTTCGGTTGTAGAATAGAAAAGAAAACTTATTTTATGGTAAATTGTGAGTGTACTTTTCTCCAAATGATGACCCTCAAAATTTTCAAGACTCATAGTTTTTTTTATCAATAGAGGATTATTAATTACAAAAACCTTGATATAGGCTAGTTTTAAATGGATTAACTATACTTTTGCTTATTTCTGTTATTATGTAAAACCACCCAAATTAAAAATTTTAAAGGTATAAAATAAATGTTATACAAAAATGTAACAAAAGTTATAAAGTATTTTTAAAAATGCTTAAAGTTAAATGTGGGTTTAATGATTAATCAATGATTACATTCATGAAAATTTGTGACTTCCTATAAATCTTAAAAGATAACTGAGATAAAAGTTGCTAACAACTGTGAATGTTAAAGCAAGCGACCTAAATTATGAAATGACCTTTGGAATACAAACTCTATTATCCAAAAGTGTTTGTAAGTTCTCCCTTTCTTATTTTGTTATTAGACCTAGTTTTAGAATAGAAAACAAAATGTTGATAGGTTGACAAGAATAATAACCGGAGTTCTGCAAATTTTCCAGATAAACAGGTAGCTATTATAAACACCCAGAACTAGTTTTCTGATCCTCCATTTTTAACCACAAAACGTATTACTGCTATTCTAAAATGTACTTATTTGAATGGTGTTATGATTCCCTTATGAATTCCATTTTTTGAGGGATCAATAAGATAAGTTTGTTTTAACAAATTTTTTAATGAAAAGTAAATTTGTTTTTTTATAGCACCCCTAGGGACGCCTATTACGTATGTCTGCACCTAAAGGGGGAGAGGGTAGTTATTTCCTTACTTTTGCTGACAAGAAGGAAAGGGGATATAAGTGATAACTAGCTTGTAACTTGCAAAAAAAAAACAAAATTTAAAAAGGTTTCTTTAAAATTAAGTTGTTCAGTTTATTAAACTAAAAATGAAAGAATTATTTTTACTTAAAAAAGCCAAGTTTTTTTTACTAAACTCGGGTTTTCTAAATTTTTAAAATTAGATACTTTGAACTCGAGAAAAAATATATTTTACGGTAATTGTTTTCAAAATATCGAGGTTTTCTAGATATCGAAATCTAGATTAGAATTTACGTATAAAACTTGTTGAAAATTTTGTCTAAGATATCTCCTTCTTTAATGCTAACTGATAGCGATAATGTAGTAGTGCATCCATCTATCGTCCTATTTTTAGGACAATTAGAAATACGTAGAAAATCGACCCCATAAGTAATATGTTTCACCAAATTTGTTTTACTGGCTTTAAAGTAAAGGATTTACTGTTTTTTAAGTAGGTCGATAAATTTGGATACAATTTATTTTTCTAAACGCTTTTTATTGATAAATAAAATTTTATTTAAAAAATAAAGGAAAAAATCTTAAAAAAACAGTATTTAATAATTTTTTAAGTACTTAATATTGATTTAGACTTGTCATAAAAACAAACTGGTAATGCTACAAGTCTTTAATAACAATATGTGTTAAAGTTTCATGAAAATATTTAAAGTAGCATTGGTAAAAGAAACAAATATCTTTGTCGGACTAATTTTAGGAAGATGGCAGGATATGGGTTAAAATATAATAAAGATGAAAGTTAGCAAATACTTGAGTGGTCATCCGAAATAATATGAAATAGAAAGTGTGATTTGTCTGAAGTTATGCGTATTTTAGTTACAAAACGGTATTTATTTTCTAGATATTCCTAGTACAAAAAGTACAGTTAAATTAAATATGGTTCTTTTCCTAAATACAAGTTTGAATATTGGAATTATTTTTGTGGTTTCCGTTAGAAAATATTGTTACTTTACATGTCTTAATATTTCATTATTTTATAATAAGGACAGTTTTTGGAATAAAGTTTTAAATACGTTATAGCATTAAAAAGGTAAAAAATACAAATATTACGTTAATTACAGTTATTTTTAAAATTTTGTTTTCTAACCACTTTAATAATTTTCAGATAGCAATAGTATGTTGTAAATTTTTACATATTTTGTTACATAGCCAAAAATTATCAATTAGTCAGAGGTTAAAGACTTTTAATTTATTGCTACATAAAAACTCCTTTAAGGTTTTTCGGATAGGTACACCGTAAAACGGGGTGAATCGAATCACTTTTGAAATTCGAACTGTTCCCAAAAATTGTCTAATAAATATTTTGGAATGCTTTAAAAGTAGAACGGTTAATTTTATACATATTTTTACGTTCCGTGATCCAATTCACCCTCAATGCGAGGTCAATAGTATCACTGCCAGTTTTTTTTTTCGAAAAAAAAAATGCAATGTTGACGCCTTTAAGTGATATAGGAACCTAAAATTATGCTTTAAATAGTCTAATAAGATAAAATAAATACATTTTACTGAAATGAATGAACTTAAAAATATAAATGAATAATAAGAACGATGTTTCTCCAATGCAAAGTACGAAGTAAATTAGGGAAATATATTAATAAGGGGAATTATACTACCTCATGGCCTTATTATATCGAATCATGACTGTAGGACAGGTGTCCATAATAACCAATGAAAACCAGAAAAAGGACTAAAGGTAGAAAACCAAGCATTTTTATGACTGATCCGATTCACCCCCATCCATCAGTAGTCAGAATGGATTTGTTCTACTAAACAATTCAGAAAATATAGGAAATACCACTTAATCCAAAATTTGATTGCAAAGAAATCTTAACAATAATTGGGAGCATACGGGAGGCACCAAGAATTGAGGTAAATGAGTTATTTTTTTGGTGAAATTAGCAAAGTTTTGACAGCCACAAGTTTTTGTACCCCTTTTTTGTATTCATCTTCAAAGCCGTGGTAGACCCAAGATATTATCGTAAAATAATTTCTAATGGCTGAAACAACATGAAAACAATGTGTAGACTGTAGATTCCTGATTCTATAACTCTAACACAAGGGGAGTTGTGGTAGTTTAAAAAACTTTCCCCAACAGTGATCCGATTCATCCCGCTTAACGGTATCTATTTTCTTTTGGTCTAACAAGTAGTTTCAAACAACACTCATTGACGTCATTCATAACCGTTTATGACATCAGAAAATAAACTTAGCGCGCTTTTAAGCATTTGAAGGTTTTGTGAGACTTTTTCAATGTTTGTGTCGAACGCATGAAGCTGAATACATTGATTAGTAGTATTTAGAATATGATAATTATGGAAATTTCTCAACTAAAAGAAGCAATAAGAAAAAACGATCTATTTTATGCTGTAAATGTTTGTTGCTACTTATTTGAATCTACTTTCTTTCAATGCGAAAATATAGTCATTGCGAATGATTATAATATGTTCCATTCTTAAACATGATTACGTTGCTAGATATCTTTAAATCACGACAGGTTTAAATAATGTATAAAGGATAAATAATGCTAATACTTATTTGGAAACTGGCTAAATATGTGTTTGAAATTTTGCAATTGTAAATTTTTTTAGTTGTATATGTTATACGATAGTTTAAAAGCATTTTAAAATGAAGATACACACTAAACATTTGAATCCAGTGACATAATTATTTTCTCATAAACTATATATTTAAAGGTTATAGGCATAGATGATACCATAACAGGTCAATAAGTTCTTTGCAAACATTAAATTTAAAAAAGTGTTGGAAAATGTACCTTAAATATTAACACAATCCTTAAATACATTTAAAAACAAATTTGTAGTTGATAGATGCAAATTTAAATAATTTAAAAGAGCGAAAAAAGAGCTAAAATTTAGATAAAAAATGTATTAAATTACTTATACATTTTATTATTACAAAACAAGTTATCCATTTGCAAAGAAATTTATTTTCTTACATAGATTTATCCTGTACTTTATAATTTCATTTGAGTTTATCTGTATGAGCTACTCATACAGGGTGTCTAATAAATTTTGCGTCACACTTCTAGGGGGGATAGTAGACACCTAGACGAGTCGGAATCACATAGGATTTGGGGGTCCCAGACCAAATCCCAGGGAGCTAAAAATGGAGCGACACCCCAAAAAAATTATTGAAAAATTTAATTTGTAGAAGATATACTATTGGTAAAAATTTAATTATGGTCTCAAATTTTGTGGTTTAACATGATATTTATAATTATGTTAAAAGTTTTCACTTCACAATTTTTTTTATTACAAAAAAGTAAAAAAAACAAAAAATATGAAAAAAACTTTTTTTTTATTTGGAAATAATTTCTTTTGATTTTTTAATTTGAAAGAGAATAGTTGAAAATCCTTAAATCCAAAGTTTAAAGTAAATACCATCAATATTAAACGCTTGAGATCTTGTTAAAGTTTGTTTTTTGCGTGTGAAAACAACTCCAGAAAACAAACGTTCAGGAAGAATCTGCGAACTACGGATAGATACTCGCCAATTTTTTTCTCATCCAATTTTGCGAAAGATGCCAAGCTTCTACAGATCGTCAAGCAAGCTCGTACTGGCTCGGACGATCTGTAGGAGCGAAAGTTGGCGAGGAATCTCGTATCACAAATAATGGCGAGAAATTTGGAGAAAAAATTAATGTCTGGAGATGGTACTTACGTGAACCTTTGGATTTAAGGGTTTTCAACTATGATCAGATTAAGAAACTTAAGGACTTTCAGATTAAGAAATCAAAAGAAAGGATTTCCAAATACAAAATAAAGTTTTGGCAGATTTTTCACATTTTCTTGTGTTTTTTTACTTTTTTCGTAATAAAAAAATTTAAAAGGGAAAATTTTAACATAATTTCAAAGATCATATTAAACTACAAAATTTAAGACCATAACTAAATTTGTACCAACAGTATATCTTCTACAAATGGAATTTTTCAATATTTTTTTTGGGGTGCCGTGTCGCTCCATTGTTAGCTGCCTGGGTTTTGGTATGGGACCCCCAAATCTTATGTGATTTTGACTCGTCTAGATGTCTGCTATCCTCCCTGGAAGTGTGATGCAACATTTATGGGACACCATGTATACTTTCATGTATTGGATGGGAAGGGGCAGATTTTTATTCTAGGCTAGAAATGGTCCTAAGTGGCTTGATAACACATGGTTTCATAGATCTAGTTTAAGTTTTCGGTCAAACCAGATTGGGATATAACGACAGTCTACCTTCGGTTAGAAGAATTTTTATTCCTGGTTGATGATGACCCCCGCAGGTGGGGTTGAAACGTTCCAATTTTACAACCACCTTGAACACGGCCTTAACATCCCGATGAACAATTTTATTAACTAGGGGGCTCTGCCCCCTGCTCGCTTTCGCTCACTAACCCCCGGAACTGCTTCGCAGTTCTTTGAAGATCGCTTCGCGATCTTAGCGAGCAGAGCTCGCTTGTTTCATCTCAACTATCCAGTAAAACCTAAAACTTGTCTGCTTAGTTAATGATAATTTAAAATCGAAACCTTTTATCTCTCTAACTTATCAATAACTTAATGCGGGCCATTACTACAAAAATATCAAAATAAAACTGTTAGTAAAATATTCCTTTTTAGTTTACCAATAATTTAACCGAAATGTATTCAAAAATATCCAGCAAGTCTACTAAATATCATCAACCATCTTAGAGAAAAAACACATGCCATTAATAAAAGACTTTTAAATTTATAAAATGCACGTGTGTATCTAGTGAATCATTGGGAATAAGAAATCAGACTCTTAAAAATAATCGTATGTTTCTCTAGTGAACGACCAGAAAGAGAATAAAAAATTGAAACTTGGTATCTTAATAATTCTAAGACTAATTCGAATTAAAAAAAAAAACGAAACGCCAATCTTTTTATAAAAAATAATTGTATGCGTGTTTAAAATATCATATTTCTACTGTGATTTGTTTTTCTATTATAACGAAAAAACCGAAAAAGAGTAAAAAATTTCGAAACTTTAGAATTTAATTACTCCAAAAATAATTCGAAATTCGAAAAAAGGGCGACGAGGTGCAAAACTTCATACCTAAGAGTATGTGTCTGCAAAAAATCATGTTTCTTGAAAAAACACTCTTCCTTGGGTATTGGGGGAGAAGAAGCTAAAAAGCTTGACAGAAAAAGAAAAACAAAATATTTCCTGAAAGTACAGAAATTAGTAAATTAATTGAAATGTTTTTTTACAACCAAGATAATATAAGAGAGTAGCTTTAAATTAGAAGAGAACAGAAGTGAACGAGAAAGATTAAATGAGAACAATCAAACGGAAATATTTTTCGGGGAACGTCGTTCCAGTCCTCCAGTGGTTGGTTATACTACGTTCACACATAAAAAGTTTAACTAGTTTAAGTGATAATCTAGTTTAAGTAAAGTATGTGTAAAAAACTGTCTTATATTTCAACTAGTTCAGTGAATATAAACTGTCTTAACTTTAAGATCCCCTACTTTAAGTTTCTCCCCAACTTTAAAATAACTTTAAGTTTCCCCAAACTATCTTAAAGTCTTTAAACAAGCTTAAGTTATCGTGGCGCCATCTACTAAGAAGAAAAAAAACTACTACCCATCTTGATATCGATAATAAATTGATCGTTATTAAATTAAATATATTTTCGAAATTAAATACATTTCAATAAACAAATTAAACAACACAAGAAGAAAAATTGGTATTCTGCAAGTAAAAGTCCAAAGTAAAAAAAGTTTTAAGTGGAGTGTTTAGGCTTAGAGATGAGCTCTTGGACGGCCGCAATTTTGTTACCAGTAGCGTCATCTGGGTTTGAGATAGTTGTAGTGTGAACGGGTAAAAATAAGATAGTTTAAGTTAGGATATCTTAACTTCTCTCTTAAGTTAACTTTTCATGTGTGAACGTAGTATAAGTAAGGGTTATCGTGGTTAATATACTACTTTAATAAACATTAAAATATTATAATTTAATTCCAATTTTTTAGCATTGTTTACATAAGATAAAATATCAACAAAACTAAACTAATACAGCAATATCATTTTCATTTTCAATCATTTTAAAAGTTCACGAGCGCGTGAGTAAAAAATTACGAGACAAAGGGTTTAGTTGTAAAGCAGTATTTTCATCTGTTACACACTTCCCCTCAACCTGCGGTCCAAACGTCCTCGCGGAAAGCAGGTTGGACGTCTTGGAGACTGGATAAAACGAAGAGATCAGTTATTCACATGAGACGAGACATTTTATACAGATTTTTGCTCCTTTTAGAACAAGATAAAGACTTCTTGATTTACAACCTTCTGTGACGAAGCTCACTTGATAGTGACTGAATATCACTTTATATAGGATCACTTGATAGTGACTGCTTAAGACTTAGATCCCATGAATGCTTAAGACTTGGATCACTTGAGTGACTAGGATCACTTGATAGTGACTGCTTAAGACTTAGGTCACAGGACTGCTTAAGACTTAGGTCACATGAATGCTTAAGACTTAGGTCTCATGACTGCTTAAGACTTAGATCACTTTATAGTGACTACTGGCTTGAGAGAACCAAAATTGTAAGTAGAATCTTTACTCATTGTCACAGGAGATGGTAAAGCATTGGAACAAGAATGGTATCTTCTTAGGAGGAACTGGAACTGGTAGATTATCTTCAATATTAATGAAATGTTTAATCTTGGGGTTTGATTCTTCCCCTTAACGGAACATACCGGAGAAATCTTCTAATAAGGAATTTGATCCAGGTCTTTGGGTTTTATTGAGGTGTTTCCCTTCATCGTCTCTTGAACAGGTATAATTCATATTCATTGTTGAGAGATGAGATGACGAAAGATGAGCAATTGATATTCAACATTCATTCTTTATCTTCGGGAGAACTTTTCATCCCATTCCAATTTTTTAGCATTGTTTACAGAAGCCAGATCATCAACAAAACTAAACTAATACAGCAATATCATTTTCATTTTCAATCATTTTAAAAGTTCACGAGCGCGTGAGTAAAAAATTACGAGACAAAGGGTTTAGTTGTAAAGCAGTATTTTCATCTGTTACACTACGACATTTAACGGCCATATTCACCGGTAACCTGACCGGCGGTCAGGTCAGGAAACCATGGTTACAGCCTCTGATTGGTGGAATTTGGATTTCTGATTTGAATTCCACCAATCAGAGGCTGTAACCATGGTTTCCTGACCTGACCGCCGGTTAGGTTACCGGTGAATATGGCCGTAAGTTGTCTTAAGTCTTAAGTTTGAATCAAAAGCAAAATTCCGCATTTTCAAACGCGATAGAGAAGTGTTATCCACAACAATACCAATCTCATTTAAAATTCCTCTTAAATTTAAACCAACCAATTTTACCCTCCGTTTTCCTCCGTGGCCTCAAATGGAGGCACCTTGAATATTCTCGTTCTTTATTGTTTCGTGTCGTAATCAATATTTGCGGCTGGGCGTCGAGCGAATCCCAAAATGCCCAAGCCTTTCACTGTTGCGTGATGCACCTTCAGTCGCCTGGCAACCGTCACAACAGGCCTTCTTTAAAATTCCAGCTTTATTTCTGACACCCCTCTTAATTCCTTTCCTCGGCTTTTAAAAAATTTATGGCACTTTGCGGGAATAAGGTCAGAGTAATATAATTGAGCCCGCTTGTGGCGAGTTTGACTAATTTTCATGGCATTCCGTACATCATGAAGTCTAAAGTTTAAGGAGGGGGGAGGCAGAGTTCGTTCTTAAACATGGGTGTCAGAGGATGGTCTTACACGCATTGCTTCTATTTGTTTAGAGAGCTGTTTATTAGCCAATTGTAAAACCGCATACGTATAAATTGCATTCAAATTGAATACTTTTCCCTTCCACAGTTTTTGTTTTTTGTAACGCTTCATTTAGACTAAATTCTATTAAGAAAAAAGAGGTGCTAAGAACACAGCTATGGTAAATAAAACTTCGTGTTTCCGGGTAAGTTGGTCGTATTCTAGTAGATGTAAAGTTTCCAAACGTTTCAACTGCAGCTACGGGGGTAATCTTCAGTGGAAAGTTAAAGAATATATTATATTAGTATCAAAATTTAAACGATATTAGTATATCGTTTAACTTTCCACTGAAGATGACCCCGGTAGCTGGGGTTGAAACGTTTGGAAACTTTACATCTACTAGAATACTGCCAACTTGCCCCGAAAATCGAAGTTTTATTTACGATTCCGGTCGTAGAAGCCTACGCAGTTTTAACAGCTATGGTATTTTCTCACAATGAAGGTTAACCGAAACAGACGAGAAAATAACTTAATTTAAAACTAAAATTAAAAACTAAACTAAAATAACTTGGTTAAATACAACAATTAATTATAAAATGTACCGAGGTGTTCTTATGCATGAATTACTGAAAGATTAAGTTCATTGAGATATATAATGAATTATTCCATTTATGTACCTCAATGAATTTACCCTTGTCAGGATTGTCATAATATGGATAGTGTAAAATGTTTATGTGATGTTTAACTTAAAAATTTGAAACACACCCTCATCGAAGTTTTAAGAAAACGAAAACATTGCACAACACTTCAAATTTATACCGCGCGAGATTGCAAATTAAATCTTATTAAAAATTTGTGGCGGCTGGAACGGAATAGATTTAAAAATTACCGAAGATTATTTAATAAAAAGAACAAAAAGAGGGTCATTTAACTATCTTTATTCAGAATTGAATGCAGTATGAATAATTTATTACCAATTTAAAATAGAAGATAAAATGAAAAATATCATTTTGTTAAGCTTTTAAATTATAAAATTGATTGAAATGACATAAAAAGACCATTGTTGCTTGACTGCCTACGTTGGGAGAAGTTTTTTAAAAAACATTAATGTAACTTGTTTACATATTTTTTCTTAACCAATGTAGTTTAAATAACTAATATATGTAAAAATTACCCTAATTTTTAAAAAAAATATTTTTTAAAATAGCAATTTATACTAAAATTTGGCGGAAATTTACAATTACGCCAACACCTCTATAGGTAAATATATAAAAGCTTATTTGAAAATTCTTGAAATCACATGTTCCTTAGATAAATACATGTGCATTGAAATACAAGCTAAGCAAAATTTTGAAAATTAAAGGAGCTATGCTATTTATGATTAATCACTTTTTTGAATGCCAATTTTGGATTCTTGTACATAAAATGCAAGGGACTTCCAAACAATATAAAGTTCTGAAACTTTGCACCATGGTAGAATTTCCATGACAATGCAATATTCAATCATCAACCAATCAAAACCTTCGTAATTAAGGTAATTAAGGAGTAATTGGGGAAGGTTGTATATCTTGAAGGGGTTATGGGGCTCATATCTACACTGTCATAAGGGAGGCGTATCCAAAAGTGAGGAGAACTTTTATGTGTTAGGAAAATTTAAAAAAATTCTACTGGAGGCCCTTTTTGCATATAATTTATTATTAAAAGAGGTAGGGGCAAAAGGCAAAAATCTATAAATACCCTAAACTTAACTATAAACTATACTATAAACTAACCGTTTAAATATTACGTAAAAACATTTTTTAGTCATTTTTGACCTTCGTGTCCCTTTTTGTAAGCAAAGATAAGGAAATTACAACCCACCCTCATAATTACCTAAGAAAAATATCACCAGGCCTTAAGAAAACAAAATCATGAATGCAAAAGGAGCCTGATTACTTTTCGACCCGACACTAGACTTGTGCCTTTCGTTGCAGCCTGCAGCCCTTGAATACTTGTAAGTTGGAAACCCTTGTTCTTAGACTATTAACTATCAAAGGCGGCGGATTTCATTTTCCAAGTGTTCAAGATGTTTTCCAAATAAATATAACAAGTGGCACACTTGGCACCTGAAAACCTTAAATTGTAATATAAATGGAACACTGATTGAAAAAGGTTTGCCGTAGCCGCTTAGGGTGACGTCTGAGAACATGGGTTCCTATCCAATTCTGAATCCTGCTGAATTCTTATCCTACCTCAACTAGAAGTTTTTCTTATTGATAATGCTACTTCCTGTATCCTGTATAACTAGAAAGTGTTGAAAAAAATACAATATTGACTGTTCTAACTAACTGGCAGTACAACTTGCGGCACTCATGCTTTGACTGAACTTCCAATTCTAAAACTTTATTCTATATTGATTCGTAAAATCTTTTATCTAAAAATACGATTTGTAGTAAATTAAAAATATTGGACAATATTCTATGACTAAAAAGTATAAAATAAAATAAGTAAAAAAGATTAAAAAACGCTTTTATTAAGATGTTCTAAAAGTTCAAAAATAATATTTTGGGTATTGGCAATTATTCTCTATTCACCTTTCACATTCTAATTTCTCTATTCGAGGGTTCTTTGTGGTAGAATTTTCAAATTACCTACAGAAAAAAGGGAAGCTAGAGATTTCCTATTCCCTAACCATTCTTCATTCTCTATTCACCTTTTCTGGTGTAAAATTATAAATGACTAGCCCCCACGCTTATAGTTTTAGTGATCAGAAAATCAGTTATTTTTTACTTACTGAAAGAGTTATTTTCTACTCCCCAATAAATTAATTGCCAATACCCAAAATATTATTTTGAACTTTTAGAACATCTTAATCAAAGCGTTTTTTAAAAAATCTTTTTTACTTATTTTATTAGAAATTCTAATTGCTTACTCGGAATCCTCAAACTAACTCGGACCTTTTGATACCAAAAATGTGTTATACGAATCAGTAATTAAAAAGTTTTTCTCTGGAAACCGTTAACTAAAAACTTTTTTAGAATGGAGAGAAAAGATACGTAATAAATAACTAATCAATGATGTTTTTATAATCATACTTTTGAAAGTGATCATGAAATTCAATTTCTATGAATAGCAACTAATAAAAACTTTTTCATTCTTGTCTTACAGTAGCAAAAACTCCAAATAATACATAGACATCTATGATTTTGAAATAAAAATAAATAAAACCCTTGAATTTTATTTCATAAGAGCCATCGTGAGAAAGCATCGTTTGTCTGAAACTACTTACGATCGTGTGCTTCCTGGTTTTCTACTCCAACATTAAAGTGGCTAACTCATTAATTTCACACAATGGGTGGAGCGAATGCAATTAAATATTCATAATATGGATCTAGTAGGGTAAATGAACTACCGGTTTATCTTTTAATATGGAGTGGGAATAATTTTGACTGTCTTTAAAATTTCATACTTCTCTTTTAATAATAAATAGGTTTAAATATTTTCTGCACGAATTTTCAAGGGTATTTAAACTAATATGTTAAACGAACGAATAATAATTATGGAGACTGGAATACTAAACAACGGACCTCTTTCTTTCTAGACTAAATTTGCGAAATAATGTACTGTTATAATATGTTGAAAATAAACTATTATTCAATTCATAAAACGAAAATAAATGGAGATCATAAGTTAACCCACTAAATAAACCAGATATTTTGTTTGCGAACCTCCTTGAACTGAGAATTGATGGAGTAACGAAAAAATCAATGGATAATTGCAGTCAAATTTTTTGTTAATCTTAATGTGTTCAGAATGACTTAAAACCTCCAAAAACATTTTAATATGCCTTTCAAAGCGCTAAATTTTAAGTTATTTTCAATTAAAATTAGCTTAAGAATTAATTAAGAGATGTTGCAATTCTCCATTGTCTCCTTACAACAGTTTATCGTTGAATTTATATAGTATCATAGTTAAAAAAATTGATGATGCCCCTTAATGTTTCCTTAATTTATACCAGGAGCTTAGTGGTTAAGGCATCGGCCTTGGGATCGGAGGGTCCCGGGTTCAATTCCCGACACCGCTGAAGACCCATCGAGTATATGCGGAGTACGTGCTCGTTAAATCTGGGGGTCCGAAAGTCCTGAGGTCGGTCATGGCGCAGTTTACTTTGGGTCCAAGTGTCTGGAGACTATTTCCCTCCCCTTCAGATGCATGTCAAAATTGTGGAGGTGGTGATAGATGGTGTTGGCATCTATCATCCTAGGCTTAAGTCGGACTCCTGCCTTTCATGGGCCTCACTTTCTTAGGAGCCGCACCCCCTTTGCCTTAAATCCTGTACGCTCTGCGGATGGAGCTTGGATATTCCAAGTTGCATAAGAAACAACAACAACACTTATTTAAGTTTGTTATTAAGAAAAGCCTCACAACATTTAGGGTTTGAATTTTTAAAAATATAAGCCAAAAATTGGGGCAAAAATATTTCCGGGTTATAAAAACGTTTCCAGGAAGCCACACCTTATACAATCTCTCCATTCAGTAAAAACGCTTTTCTGCTGAGTACTTCCTTTACTTTTACTTTCTATAACACCCTTTCTTATCACGTCATTTTCTCATTCCTCGCTATAAATCAAAGTGTATTTTCTCCCTGTATTTTTCTTTATAATTACCTTCAGGGCTTAATTGCCTACTCAAACACTTTAATTCTTTTGTTATACTCAAGATGTTTAATTAAAACCCTTTCGTAAAGAAGCTGGTATAAATTGTAATATTTTATTCCCTACTTTGGATACTGTGTCGATGGATTATTCTAAATAAAGCGCCATCAACAAGTGCCCAATTTCAGTGTCTTCAACTTCAGCACTCAGATAGCAACACGTTCAAACAAAAAGTATTTATTTAAATGAAAACAGGTTAAAATTTAGGGAATGGAAATAATAAATCGGAAATCTGAAAAATCAGAGAACTACACATATTCACGCAGTCTTTATCATAAGTATCAGTATCAGGAGTATTAGAAAAAGTATTCATCATAAGCATAATCTTAAGCATCATCATAAGCATCATAGTAAGCATCATAAGTACAGTCGAATCCGCTTAATGTGATCACGGTTAATGTTATCAATCGGATAATGTTATCAAAATTGTCAGGTCCCGATCATTCCTATTTAATTTCATGTAAAATACATCGTTTAATGTGATCAACTATGACTCAACTCGCCGCTTAATGTTATAAAAATTTTTCCATATCCCCTGAAAAACGTCTCATTTCGAGTCATTTTGAAAGTCACATAAGTAAACATCTGCCCCACCAGAGTATCTGGTGTTTCTTTTTTCTGAAACTCAGTAGGAGTAAGAAAAAAAACATTACGTATATATTGAAAGAAAACTGTTAAAGATGGGGGTCCGATTCCCTACTTGTGATTGGTTAAAGAAACCATCGGCACCTTGCAGATGTTTTTGATGAGATTTTGATTTTCCCTTGTTATGAACTCTATGGATTACTGAAATTCAGATTGCTTATTGGAATGGAAAGCTATAATGGAGGGAAAAAAAGAAAGACCTTTCTATACAAATAAATTACTAAGTAAGCGATTATTTTATTTTTATAATTTTAACTACTCTTATATTTCCCCTTAAAATTTTAAGTTGGCAAGTGCCTACTGCCTAGTGTAAAAATAGTGTTTTAAATACGTTAATTATGATTACAATATTTTGATTTTAAAGCAAACAATCTTGAAACTCTCTTTCCTGCTCTTTGATATAGGATCGCTTATTGTTATCGATCGGATAATGTTATCAGTTTAATCTCGGACAATTGCGATCACATTAAGCGGATTCGACTGTATTAGGAGGCTGGTTATCTTCTTAGTTCCCGCCACTGCGGCACTTACGTATCTCAGTGGCCAGAGCGGGACTTAAACTG
The DNA here is from genome assembly GCA_024610705.1 of Tetragnatha versicolor. Lineage (NCBI taxonomy): Eukaryota > Metazoa > Arthropoda > Arachnida > Araneae > Tetragnathidae > Tetragnatha > Tetragnatha versicolor. The sequence goes on from JANDEH010000007.1 coordinate 52,752,298, forward strand.
TCCGCCACATTACTTAAAAACTTCGGTAATTTTTAATAAATATTCCTCCCCCCTGGATGCAGTACATATTACACATTATATTTGATCTTTTTGACCCCTTAAAAATTCGACACTTAAAAAATTTTTTTAGATTGTCCCGCCTTTTTAGAGACATCAAAGGTATTCGATGCTTATTAATTTTTACGTATAATTGTTATTCTGTGTTGGTAATATGCGTTGAAAAAATTTGAGTAAAGACAAAAAAAAACAAGTGGAAAGAAAAGAAATTTTGTAAATAAGATTAGACCATCTGAAAAGTTGCTGATAAAAAAATGTGGTACTTATAAAACTTTATTAATTATTACTGTAAGATAGACATTTTTAATGCTGCATGTAAAATTGTTTTAATTTTTATCGGTGGTTATCTAAAGAGGAGTCTAGATAGGCTTTTCAGGTGTTGTTGTTGTCGTGTGCCACTTGGAATACCCAAGCAGGCTTTTCAGAGTAAAAAATTTATTTTCATTAAAAAGCGATATACATTAATCATTTTTTAATATTTGAAAAACAAGTTTGTGTTCCACATATCCCCCTGCTAATAAATTAATTTGATTAAATAAATTTAAGTGGGATATTCTTCAAGATAAAAATCCTTATTTCATTTAGTCTTATAGGATTATCTATTCTGATTTGAAGTAAAGCTGGTTCCAAAAATACACGGTTCCCCCCCTTGTACTCATTATTATAATGGAATCAAAAGAGTTTTAGATATAAACCACTGCTACCTTTTTTCTCCTCTTCAGCATTATAGAAATGAATAATCAAGATTTTTTCCTACTTACATCTGAATAGAAGGTATTTGGAAAAATGTGTAATACTTCTAAAGCACTTTTCAGAATAAAATAATTAGGAGGGAGTAATTTTAATTAAGAATTTAGGAACAAAGTTGCCAATAACTAAATCCTTATATTAATATTGCTATTATTAAAAACTTATTCCAACACTTTAATTTCTGTAAAGATTAGATTTAAGAGTTCGTTACCTATATAAAAATATAACATATTATTCACTGTCCTAAATTAATAAATATTTAACTACTGGGTTAATGCTTTAACTATTGAATAGTTTTATTCTCACCTAAATTACCCTTACTCTTTAGAACGATAAAAGTTATTGTTTCAATTGTTAAGAACATAAAATAACTTTTAAAATTATAACATATTTAAACGAGAGAAAAATAAGAACAAAGACACACTTACATCTTATATAATATAGCTTTCACTGCATAATTCAAATGAAAACTATATCCCACATACCCTTCATGTAAGAAAAAAAAGATATTTCATTTTTATACAAAAAGAAGAATTAATATACAGACTGTAATCATCCAAATGCTATGAAAGGTTCAGCTCACGTTTTCACTGAATGTCATCGCCAGCTTTGACATTGAAAAGGCTTTTGCTCATTGGAGTGAACAAAGTCATTGAGCTATTTTGGAAAGTTTTTGGCTGTTCATTCAGGAAGAACTAACTTCGTTGTTTCTGGAAACAAAAATTTCTCTGCTTATAATTATTTTTGCCTTAGAAAATAGTGACTTAAGGCCACTTTGGATTATGAAAAACCGTCTTTTATCCAAATATCTCAATCAATTAACTTGGTGTATATATTTTCTGTTTTGTATACTGATGTGTTTATTTAAGAGGATGTAAAAAATTAAAATATTAGAAAAAAATTTACTTATTTTAATTCGTACATCAATACATCCTGTAGGTTAAAACGGACAAGTTGACACGGAACACACTGACACACTTTTAATAATAATAATAACTTTATTTACATGACATAAATAATTATAAAAAACTTAGGAGAAGAACATATTCATCACCAAGGGAACATTGTCCCGGTGATGACTTTTAATAACACAACACAAAAAATGTCAGCGTTATTTAGGTTATTAAAGTATTTAGACTTATAAACGTAACTTAGGATCTCTGCTTTACATACGTATTTAAATCTGTGAATCAGAATACCCATCTGTGAAACTAACCATAAAAACCTGAAAATAAGATTATTTCAGATACCTGTCACAAGCAAGTAGTCGAGAGCTAACACTAATTTGCACAAAAACTCGCGCTGCATCCACATTACTTTAACCCTTTCAGTCCTGGACTGCCTGAGATCGTCATTAAATCCTATGGAAAATTTGGGGCGGCTAGGGATTTAAGGGTTAAAGAATGATACATAACTGCTCTATGCTATTTTATATGAACAAGATTCACATCTACAGCCCTGATCCCCCAGTCTTCAGCCCCACCAATAGCCAGTTGGGGATGGATGACCGCAGTTGCACCCCCTTTTCACCTATTAATTATAAAACCTGTTTTTTTCAACGAGATCATATTACTTGCCGAAAAAAAACATGCTTAAATAAAGGGGATAGATCGTAGAGCATTTATTTTGATTACTGAAAAAGCTCACTACTCTATTCTTTCAAGATCCTAAAGATAACCTATCATTATTTCATCCATGCCTAACAGATATCCTACCATTTATTTTATAGCTTTCTTTGACTAATCTACAGCATATTTCCACTCTTAAATATCTTTCATAAGGATCTTAACACCTAATAAGATCAAGGTAATTCCCTGATGACATTGTAGGTCTTCAGAGTTTCATCTACCCAAAAGTGCGATTGTTTTCTTTTAACAAGCTAATTCACTTCAGAGAGGTTCGAAGCAATATCACTTGTTCAGAATTTAAGATTATAATACTTTTTTTTGATAAGCTTTAGATATATATTATTAGAGGCTACTATTTTGATTTTCGTAAGCTATTTTTATCTTTTTTTCTTGAATATCTTTACTACTGTTCTTGTTCTATAGAAATGATCTTTGAGTTTCTTAATTCTCATTCTAGGATGAAGTATGAGCTCCGACCCAAAGTGTAACTTGGCCGATTTGAAACCAGTGAAATTTTCTGGGTCGCAGAGTCTCGTTTTAGGAACATTACCATCAGTTCAGTAAGTATAAAAGATGTATATTTTAAAAGTACATTTTTAAAAGTATTTTTTATTATAACGTTCTTGAACGTTTTTTTAGTTAAGATTAAGTAATTTCCAAAAACTTATAAGCAAACAAACTTCATCATCTCTTTTTGATGAACATCAATCTTAAGTATTTAATGTAATTAAACCTTCCATTTTAAATTTGAGCTTATCAAATAATTAATTTTTATTGTAAAATGTTCTCTTAGGAGTTATCAAATCTATGTATTAAGGAGAACAATGTATCGAAAAAATACTTAAGATAAGTAGTTAGTCGTTGAAAAAATTACACGGACTCTTAAACGGCATCTAACATTTTTTACGGTTGGAACTGTATTATTGTTAACCTGTAGAGAATATTCAGCTGTGATTATAACTAGAAACAATCTTATTATTTTGATTTCCGGTGTCTTTAATGGAAGATGCACGAGATAGACCTCTTCTACCACCAATTTAATTTATTTTTAATATTTGAATTGAAAGTAAGCTTTTTTTGAGTTTGCTAATCTAGAAAAGAACATAAATTTCAGCTCTTATATTTTTTAAGGTATGGAATCATATCCGAGAAAATCCGACAGAGTTCATCTAAAAACTTTCACTGCTCAGTCTTCTGCCCGGGTAAGAGATGTCGATACGAGGGTGGAGGTTTCTGGCAGAAAGAGGACATGCCTCTCATGGGTACTTTCTCTACGTGGTGAGCTACAGTACTTAATTTTTGTGGTTAATTAAAAAGTTTATTAGCTACATTAAGGCACTATTAAAACGTTTTTAAGTAAAAATGCAAGTTAACTTTAGTAAAAACATAAGTAGTAAAAAATAAACAAGTGATCGCTTGCAGATACTTAGAATTCGTAAAATAAATATATATTTTTATATCAGTACATAGTTGATACACTCCTTAAATCCTTAGGAATTTTTGAAATTGTATTTAAGTTTTAAAGCACTTTAAAAGATTCTTATTTTTACCCCCTTCCTCTTAAAACCTTTATTAAATGAGGCACCCTACAAATTTACTTTGGAGTTAGCTCGTTGTTGCTTCAATGCACCTCGAAAATAACTTTTGTATTTACATTCGTGTCAATGTGAAAAGTAAGCTCGATTTCGCTTTCAAATCCTGCGAATTTGAAATATGAAGCTTATTACAAGTTCTATTTATTTCCTAAAAGGTTCTGACTGTAAAAAAACCTTTCTTATTAATTTTAAAATTACGTACATACTTTGTGTTCTCGATCTATGTTAACACTTATTCTATTCTAATCAATTCGATCTTTGTTTATCAGTTGTATTTTAGATAGAAAAAAAGATGGATGTAACTTTAAAAGGTCATGAAAAAAACCAAACAAAAGTGAACAAACAGCAAAAAGCTATAGAAACACAGAACGCGAGACTGATAATAGATGGAAATACTCTATAAGCTCGTACAAATACTGCACATCCACAAAAAAAGTTTTTTAAAATAAAGGTTTTTAACGTATTACATCAAACCTAAAAACTAACAGTAGAGCATGGAATTCAATCAATGAGATTGAAGGATTTATTAAGTTAAAGCATGAAATTAATGTATCGACCATAAACGCGACACTAAAACTTCTTCGGCATTTATTACAATAAGGATATATATGGACTACAGAATATAGATGTTACGAGTTACAAGGCATAACTTTTAATGAATGGGCTATTAATGACACCAAAATTGAACAATTAATAATAGAAACATCAATAACATTTTAGAGAGGAATTGATGGTAATAAAATCCTTGATCAACTTAAAACATGATACCTATAAAAGTAATACACTTATCTTTAGATCATATTTAATACTTGGTTGTTAATTCTTCTCAATTTATCGTTTCATACATGAAAGTTAATGTTTCATTCTGATTGCATTGTGTGTTTCAATGTAAAACGGTGTTTTCAGGATTACGGATGACATTGTGACAATGGCTCGTCCCTCCACAGAAATCATCGAAAAGTACAAACTCATCAAGCAATTTCGCGAGTGAGTAATTTTTTCACTAAATTAAGTGTGACTTACAACATTTATTTTTCAAAAATATCTCCTGAAAGAATCTATGTTTTAAAGATTGTCTTAATATTAAAATATCAATACCTAAATTCAACAAAATATGCTGAGAAATTCAATTAAGTAATAAGTATTATCGATCATAAAAGAACCAGTTTCTGCAAAGCAGATCTTGCAAGAAAAATGTTAGTTTTTCTGCATACTGTTTACTATAAAGGAAAAAGTGGTTCTACAGGTGTCGAAAGCTTACCTGCACAGCATCGAATTGATAAAACTTGTGTGCTGGGCTCATAGAGTTAGTACTAATATAGAGACAGCTTAAACATCTGATCCGCTGTTCTAAGCGTGACCGGTCTCCCGTTTCGCTCTGCCACTCACACTTGACTTTTTAAACCAACTTGGCCACCAAATCCCTCTCTTGGAATTTTCGGTTCTTCGGGTGGCTTTTTCACTCGTAAAGAAACTACGGCCAAAACGCCGGCCAAGCTCATACCACCAAGCGCCAAGCTTTGCCAACTTCCAGTTCCTACCTCGACCACTAAATCAGCAATTTTCTCCCTTAAATACTTGTTTAAACGAATCGGAAATGACTCGTATCGAATCAGGAGGTTTAAAGAAATTCCCCCCTCAACATTATAAAAATACAGTTTAAAATCGTTTTCTCCGAATCCACGGAATTTAAAAAAATTACTGATAAAAAACTAATTGAGATAGAGAAATTCTTTTTTCACTGAACGATTCGTCATTGCTTTTTCTCGAGTTTCAAATGGTCGGTATCTTTTTTTCATCATTTTTCTGGGAAGAAGAGCAGTTTTTATACCTCAAATTCCACCCGCCTACGGGACCTCCCATGTTAAAAATTTACTTCCGCCACTCACACAGGTCCGACTCTTTTCGACATGCAGGGTTGCCTTACCGAGAAGAGTAAGCTGTCTCTATATTTGTACTAACTCTATGGCTGGGCTCAATAATTTTCTATCTAGAAACGTAATTAGTTATAACCATCATCTCTTTCTTCTGTGTCATGACTAAATTAAACAATGTACTGAAAAGAAGAGATTTATTTAAACAAAGTACACAACTTTATATGATCATACGAAGACTTAAAACTGGTGACTTTCACTTGAGTAATTTGATAAAAATTTCGAAATGTAACATAAAATAAAAAGTGAATAGTTTTAAATAATTGAAATAAAAAGTTTATGAATGCGCAGAGTATACAAATAAAAAATATTTTGACTTTAAAATCTTATGTTAATACAAATGGAAGAGAATTACTGAATTCATGTAATTTAATATTTCACAGCCAGTTTTACAGTACAAAGCTATAAACTTTATTTGTTGACAATGCGTTTATTAAAATTAATCTCAGAAGATATCCCTAAGTAAGTCGTACACTTATTTTCCTTCCTTCTTTAATCTATTACTAATGACTGTGATTAATGCAATCTTTATTTTTTCATTCAACTTTTTAAAATTTTCTTTTCAGATTCGGCATCAAATCATTAATCAATCTTCAAGAACGTGGAGAGCACAGTTCCTGCGGTGTTCCTCTAGAACCTTCAGGATTTACATACGATCCACAGGTTTTTATGGAAAACAAAAGTAAATATCCACCGTTATTATTCAAACGATAATTTGAATACTTAAAACATAGTATTTAAAAATTTATAATTTAGATTGTAATGTGTAAATGATATAACCTTTGCTTTCTTTCATTACATGCAGTCTTTTATTATAATTTTGACTGGTAAGTAATCGTTTATTTTGTTCCCTGTGGTCAGTTATCTATATACGGAAAGAAACATAATTTACAGCAATTTAATAATGTGGTTAGAACACCACTTGTAAAGTGTAAAATATGCGGTTTTAGCTTTTAGGGAGTTATTGAAACATTGTTTTACTGTTGAGGCTGATTGTTGTACAATGTGTTTGAAAAATAATAAATGTCAAAAACATTCAGTCTTACTTCCCCACTTATATTCCGTAACAGAAACCGAGGTTTGGTGTTCTATGTCCTATTAAATGTTTAGTGCATTATTAAACTAATAAAAAAAGATTTTTCGGTAAAAAACATGATCATAAATATGAGACAGTATCAGAGAAATTTGTTCTCTGTCTATATTTGTATTCCAATGCTTCTAATTCTTACGAAGATTCAATGAATTGAAAGAACACATCACATTGCGTTCATTGAAACTACCCAATACCAACAGAGTATAAGGGTTGTCATATATACTCGAGTAAAATAATAAACATAATAGTGTTTTTACAATTTTCAGTTTGGTAAATAGCATTTAAACTTCAATTCAAAATTTAATCAAAACAGGGGTGTAGGTAACCTTTGAAAAGTTTGAGACTAAACTTAAGGATATATATGAAATCACGGTTCGTAGATGATAGGTAATTGTGACAAAATAATAATGGCAGGGTTTACTTTATCTTATGGTTTGATTTAAAGTGTCTAGGAGGTCAACTCCATACGTAAAGTTGAATGTTAAGAGTAAAACTGAATAATAAAATTTATTTTCTGCCTCACTCAAGCAAATATAGATTAAAATTAATTTGTGTAGGTACTATATAAGTGTTCAATCCTATTTTAAAGAAAAATCCTTAAGTAATTATTTTTTTCGTGTTGCAGGAAGGACTACGGTTCAGTGCCAAAAACAGTTTTGCTCGACATGGTCAAAGTGCTGAGCTTCGCTTTGACGGAGGGCAAAGTCGCCATCCACAGTCACGCTGGACTGGGCAGGACGGGGGTTCTGGTGGCCTGCTACCTCATCTACACGCTGCGGTGCAAGCCCACTGACGCGGTGGACTACGTCCGAAAGAAGAGGTAGGAGCGCAATGGAAACTTGACATGATTTTTTATTAGTTTACATTAAAGTAGTCGATGCGCTTTAAGTAATCAAATAGCTCATTAACAGAGCTTTTCAACAGGCAGCCCGCAAAGATTTTTTTGGGAAGGTTTTTTTTGTGCGGTTCACTTTTTAGCATACTGAAACTCAAAAAATTTTCCGGGCGAGGACCCCCGATCCTGGTTATGGAGTAGTTTTAATCATTTTCCATGGTGAAAAAATGGAAAGTTTGAGCTATGGGGGTAGTAGGCACATCCTGAAATTTCCCCGGAGTTTAGCAAGAGATTTTGAAGTTAATGAGCTTATGGTATCCAAAAATGGGGAGAAACACAATTTTTTAGGAAAATTTACAAACATTTTCTGGTGGACGACCCGAACTTTTTTAGTAATATTCAGTATTAAAAGATGCAGGACCTATGAAAGATGATCTATGTATCCTCGGAAATTTTTATAAATAAGTAAGTAATTTCTCACCTATTATATAACCTTCGTCCATACCTCCACCAGAAACCATTTCATTCAACATTTTTTTTCATTTTATCATTTCATTCAACACATTTTTGTTCTTTATGCATTGTGCTTTGATAAATGTGCGAGTTTCCAAGTGCTATAAAGGTAGTATATCGCTACTTGGAAGTATATCATGCGTATCTTGTTGTATATCAAATTCGAAAGTTGACGTATACCTCTTTCTAAAAAAATTTACGAATACGTTAAACTTTGGATAATTTAATAGAATCTTCATTAATTTATCAAAGATAATTTTCTTTGCTGCCAAAAATACTAATGAAAAAATAATCTTTTAGGCCCGGATCTGTGCCCACCAAGAGTCAAGTAGAAAGTGTCCAGGGATTTGCTCAATTTGTTGTTCCCATGTTTATTGTGTTTGCAAATGTGTAAGCGTACTTGAGAATTCATTTATATTAAGATTGTGTTAAAATTCAAAATAATTCTGAATTAATTTCAAACCTTATGTGTAGGATACCTCGAGAGAATTACAGAATGGGATTAAATGCTTATCTAAAACGCCAAAGGTACCTACTCCATGGATATGAAGGAAGATTGCTCAAGCACGTACCAAAAGTAAGCCCATTAATTGTTTACACAACTTAAATACAATACACAAAATAGATTTTGATCTATTTATTTAATCATGTATAACTGAAATTGATAGATAATTTTTGAATGCATTCATATATTTTTAGAGAAATAATGTTTGGGACTCGGTGTTACACGAAAATATTAGAAATTTTTTTTATCAATTTTGAAGCTTAATGCAATATTTTCGATGTAATAGATAAAACGTAAAAAATATAACATCCGAAAAAAAATCCCAGAAAAGTGGGATGCGTTACATCCTCAAATTTTTTTTTTCAAAAATGAAGTACACTAAAAAAAATGTGTATTTTTGCATTAAATTTTCTACTGTGCTATTTTGAAGAGAAAGTTGTTCGTTTTTTCCGTGAACTCTTCAACAAAAAAGATTTAGAATTAATAAAATCCTCACTAAACGAATAAATTTTAAAAATAAGTAGATGCTAATCAAAATGGCCTTGATGGTTTAGTTAAAACGAAGTTAATATTCTTTTAGGTGTGTAATTTGGTTGCCTCAAAATGTATATTCGGTTTGTAAAAATAGTTAAATATATATTTATTGTGTTATAAAGGCTGCTTCCTGTAACTAATTGAAAAGAACTCTTAATTTTCTTCAAATAACGGAAAGTTTCCCTCATTTGACAGGAAAAACAGACATTTCATCGCTGTGAAATCAAACCGGCATATCTGCAAAATGCACATTTTTCACTTGGTCGCTTTAAAGTTTTCGCATGTGATACTTAAAATAATAATAAAAATGTAATATTGTGAGATAGTTCAGTTTAACTTATGACGGACATCTTTCCACCTTAAAGGTTTTGAAGCAACTGGTGTATTGCGCAATAGATCTGTCTTCTGATAAATAAAATGGCTATCCCCGATTACAGCCATACCGGTACAATGCGATCTGGCAGAGTTTTATTCAACTTAGCGATATGCCGGTTTGACATAAAAATATACGGGGAAAAAGGAATTTTTTGACACCAATAACTCAGAAACTCAATTTTTGCAGATATGCCGGTATGATTTCACAGCGACGATTTGTCAATTGAACTTTCTTTACTTTCTTTCTCTACCACCACTGTATATGGATTTATCTGTAGTGTGTGTTGTCTTTAAATAAATTAATAACTGAAATTAACCGGCATCAGTTATTTTTTCAGTTATTTCTCAAGAAACCTCTATTAAAATTGAAGTTGCTCATTGCGAAACCTCTCGCACAACAACGAGATGGGTATAAAATAACTTTACTTTCCCCGTTCAACCTTAACAATTAAACTTGTTCTTCCAGCCTGTGTTCATCTTTTGCGAACGGTTGCTGTCACTGATCAACGGCAACAACCAGTTCACCAACAGCACACCTTTAGACCTGGACGAGCTAGTGAACGGCCCGAACCAGTTCCTGGACTTCTTCTCTACCCGGTGCCGCCTTCTGAGGCTGCGGTTCTCTCCCACCAAGTTCCAGGAGGGTCAGAAATGGACCATCCAGATGCCCAAGGCCGCCTACATGAACGGGATCTTGGAAGAGCCCCGGCATTGCGCCCCTCCTTCTCCCCCCAATGGAATAGCGGGGGATGCGGAGAGGGGCGGTGACAACAGGGCGTTCTGGGACTCTCCGGACAGGTATGTGGATTATCGACAAACTCACGTATATTTTAATGGAATCTTGTTTTGTTGAGAGAAGAGGTTCAATTTTTATTCGATGGTATTACCACGGCTTACTAGATACTACTACAGGCTGACCGAGATGCGGAAATCTTTAAAATGTAGATGGAAATAGTTAACATCTAGCAAAGCAAATCCACAGAGTTGAAGGCGGGGCTCAGTGGCGAATCCAGGATTTTTGTCTGCGGGGGGGCTGAGTTTCACAAATAACTTAATTGCTATTGTAGGCTGTTCAAATATTAATATAAGCAACTGAAAGGGGGAGAGGGGGTTGCCAGTGCCGTAAGCAGATTTTTTTAGGGGGGTTACTCAAAGTCTTTTCTGAGGTCTCATCTTAGGAATACTAAGTTTTAGGTGAGATAACTTCTTAAGGTTTTAATTTTGGTGCACTAAATTTCAAAATTGTGTAAAGATGTCAACCCGAAGTAAAAGGGAGGGGGTCTGGTGGTCCTCCCCCAGAAAAATTTTGGAAATTTGCCCCTGAAATTAGTGTTTTAGCTCATTTTGAAGCCTTTTAGATTCCACCCAAAGAGCACCACTCATTGTAAGCGGCAGAATTTTCAAGGAAAAAAGTTTACAGTACTATGAATTGGAAAATTTCCAGGGGGGTTAGGGGTTCCTATTTCTGAAAATTTTTTGAATTTTTCCCTTAAAAGTGGCATTTTAACTCATGTTGAGACACTTTAGGTTACATCAAAGATGATCACTCCTTCTAAATCCCTAACGTTTCAAAGAAAAACTGTACTAATATGATTCCAAAATTTCGAGGGGGTTTGGGGGCCTTCCCCCAGAAAATTTTTGGAATTTTTACAATTAAAAGTAGGGTTCCGATTAATTTTGAGACCCTTTGGGTAACACCACCGAATGTCCGCAACCTTTTGAAATTTCTTTTTTGGCTTTATTGCTATTACCAAAACTTGAATGTCTTATTTCTGGGGGGGGGGGCTGCAGCCCCACAGCCCCCCTACTGAATTCTCCACTGGCGGGGCTTAATGGCTTTATGCCCAACAGTCAGCAGTTTCGTCTTGAAAACACGCCTTTGCTTTTCCTTATTTGTCAGTGTGTTTATCCTATTGGTTAGGGCGTTGTTTAACCGATTTGGGGTGATCCCGGCGGGAAAAGTTTTCAAAAGTTTTAAATAATTCAAAACTCGGTCAGCCTGTTAGTAGTATCTAGTAAGCCGTGGTATTACACTGTGAGAAATGACACTTTTAAATCTGAGTGAATTTATTGATGTTTTCAGTTTGATATATGAAACTTTTTTATTTCAAACATGATGATTCAATGCTTTCAATTTTAAAATACCTTAAATACTCAGTGTTTCAAACAGTTCAATATCCACCACTCAAATTATAATTATTTTCAATTTATATTTGAAGATTTGAAGTTTTGCTGAAATATTGGAAATACCTGTTTATACTCCATGTAAATTAGAAATGGCGGCTCGTCACCATGGCAACGCAATAGAAATGCAATGGAAAAGCTCTAGTAGTGAAACGTCGATTCAAATTACACAGACTATAAGGTGTGGTAGAGGAAGTTACCACGTTGCGGCGTTGCGTCACACCCAAATTACAAATAATTTTGTCTGTTCTGTTTAATTATATCTAAATAAAGCATAATGGTGTTCTAACTTAAACTCGCGTAGTTACAGCCTTTGAATCAAAATTTTCCCATCTCCTTCGTTCCGGTCCTATTCTCTTTATAGAACGTGAAAAACTCTGGGTTTAAACTTTGTAATTGCCATGTTTTCAAACTTAAATTTAAATAAATGCTTCCAAATATTTACGGCTGTATTTACTGCTAACCTAACCTAAGGTTAACCTGGAACCAAAACTTCTAATTGGTAGTTGAAAAAAGGGAAACAATTTTTAAACCAATCAGGACTGTCAAACAAAAAGACCTTGATTCCAGGTTAACATTAGAGTGGCGAATACAGCCGTTAGAAAGCAAATGAATGCAAATGGGCTTTTTTTAGTACTTCTTCGACCGAAGACAACAATGAGCAACAGGAGGACGTCGTTGTGATGAACCACGTCGGGGGGTTTCGTCCGCATTTCGAAGCCGACGAAGTATACCGACTCTCCGACGACGAAGTGACGGGAAAGGAGCCCGACATAGAGTTCAACAACAAGTCCCTCAGTAACACGGAGTCTTCCAAAGACAACCTGGAAAAAGACCAAAACGCACTCAAGCCTCCAGAACATATCTCGAAAGAAGATGACATAGTGGAAGCAGGTAAACATTGGACCATAATCATGTCTTGAAGACAGGGAGACCGTGACAAAATTACTGTTATTTTACCCAACGCCATATTTATAGGATTAGTTGTTTTGCTAAAGTAAGACCGCTGTCTCATATTGGCTAAGTCGTCCAGTGGGACATGAATGCACTGATGGGAACCCTTATATATTCGATAGTTTACATCCATCTAATATATTAACCCTACAATGCATGATTTTTTAAATTCACTTGAAAATCCTTTATTTGACTTCTATTATGGTGTACATTAGTAAAAAATACTAAAAAAATTAATTTAATTTTTTTCTACATTTAATTGACAAAAAACTTTGTCCTTGTTAAATTAACTGTGAAGTGAAGTAAAACCTAATGCTCTAAAAATATAAAAAAACAACTTATCTTTTCAAAATTATTTTTTTTCAAGCTGAAAAAAATATTATTTTAATTTATATTGTCCTTTTATTTTGGCGTTTTTGGTGTCGGAACTTTCGTCTCACTAGCGTCAAACAAATGTCCCAAAATAGTACCTCTGCTCTCATCTACTGTCAGTCTTAAGTGCCAATACAATGAAATGTTATATTTATTGTACTTACTGCATGGTGTTGCCGTTTGGAAATGGAAATTCGAGTAGGAAATGGAGAAAAATGTCGTGTAGCCAAATGGCTACAGTATGCACTGTAGGGTTAAAAAATCGAGTCTTACACCAAAGGAGAGGGACAACACAGTCTTACACCTTGTCGAACTTATAAAATTTCACTAGGGGTTGAAGAATTTTATTCTATCTCAAATTTATATGAGTGGTATAGTTTGAACTATAAATAATAAGATAAAATAAACAAGTTTTACACCAGGGAAGAGGACAACCGAGGTCTTAAACCTTGTTAAAAATGGATAACTCCAATGGTTAACCTAATGGCATATGCCTTCAGGTTATGAATTTTTTATTCAAACATTTTCTCTAGATTTCCCTATGAGATAAGTATGAGAAAAAAGTCATCTAGAATTTTTTTTCAGATTTTTATATACTACGGGGGTTGCAAGAAATTTTTTTAAGATTGGAAAAAATGTCCCGTTGAGTAATTAATTAGTTAATTAATCTAGCTTGGATAAAATACACTCATTGCCATAAAAAATAGCGCTACAAGAAGAAAAAGATGTATCAAATCCAAATTTATTTTCATGATTACCCATAGTATGATGGTCAGTTGATAAAAAATTCAGCCTTCGTCGATGTTAGGGGGCCGAGAAAATCAGTAAAAAGTGTTGACTCCATAGGTGTCCATAACCGCCGCCACAGGCCATGATATTGGGTGAGAGGGGCTCTAAATGGGATTTTGGGTATTGGAGGACCATATTACCTCCCCATGTAGTCAAATTTCATCTTGTGCACCAGCGGACGTTGCATACTGGACGTTGCATTCTTTTCCTCCAGACTGGACTTGTTTTGTGAGCATTGGTTCTAGAGAACGGGAAGACTGGGGTAAAAATGCAACAAAGGGGGGTAAGAAGAAAGCTTGGACATTGCGTGCAACTTGTGTTTGTGTATTTTTATCTTTAAACTTGTCGGCAGGCCAGGCCTGAAGGTAAAGACGAACAACCAGCTGCAAAACCTCAAACCGTTCAGCTCTGATTGGTCAATATACCGGTAAATCATACTGAAGAGATGCGGCAGAGGAATTGATGTCGTTTGCAGTACAGTGGATTGTGCGTTTGGTCCGCATAGCTTCGTACATCTTTGTCTATAAATATGGGACTGGCCATATGCCTTTCTGTTTGCAATAGTGTACCAAATAAGGAAAGGATCATCTCAATTTCATTAAATTGTGTTTAGGAGATAATCTCGCTTCGTTCTACAGCACCACGATGGTTGGGTATGAGTTCGAAGACACCATGGAGAGAACGCGCTCAGCTGTGGATTTTCTAATCATCACACGGTGATTTGATTCAAGGTAACGGTGTGGTGGTGCATTGGATTCCATTTATGTAACTCCTGAGTATGATTTACTAGTACATTTACCAACCAAACTTGCACCATTGAGATTTTGTAGCTGTTGTCCGTCCTTACCTTCAAGCCTGGCCTACGGACAAGTTTAAAGATAACGTTACACAAACACAAGTTGAACGCAATGTCCAAGCTTTCTTCTTAACCCCCTATGTTGCATTTTTACTCCAGCCTTCCCGTTCTCTAGAACCAATGCTCACAAAACAAGTCCAGTCTGGAGGAAAAGCATGCAAGGTCCGGTATGCAACGTCCGCTGCTGCACCAGATGAAATTTGACTACGTGGGGAGGCATCATGGTCCTCCAATAACCAAAATCCCATTTAGAGCCCCTCTCATCCAATATCATGGCCTGTGGCGGCGGTTATGGACACCTATGGAATCAACACTTTTTACTGATTTTATCGGCCCCCTAACATCGAGGAAGGCTGAATTTTTTATCAATTGACATTCATACTATGGGTAATCATGGAAACAAATTTGGATTTGATATCCCTTTTTCTTCTTGGTGCGCTATTTTTTATGGCAATAAGTGTAGACTTTAGATAACTTAGAATAACTTTAGATAGTAAGCCAATGGACTGTGATTAAAAGAAAATTTTAAAGTTGTTTAGAATCTATTGGTTCTATTTAGTTTTAGTAATATAATTTTGAAGTTTTTACAGGTAAAAAATAGAAAACTCCGTTTATTTTACGATATGTTTTATTTTAAGTATCCCTTATCTCTTTATTTAAACGTATTCAGTGTTTCTTGCACTAGATCGACAGAACGAGTATGAGGATCATCGCCAAGAAAACGATGATGATGGAAACGAAGCCGATGACGATGAAGACGATCCTCTGGAAGATCTCAACTCAGAAGAGTGCAACGCCATCATAGACTCCGTTTTACAAGAGAGCCCATCGGAGCAAAACACGCCCTACATCAACGGAATACAACACAGAAGGGACATTTTTGCTAATAAGGATAGTAAAGGTATACTCTAAGTATCTTGAAAGTAATATGCCATGCTTTAAGTTCAAACATTTATTTTTTGTAACAAATATAATTTCATTCAGTTTTCAATGTTATGCATAAACATGTTTTTAAAAGGGATGTAAATAAGAATTACTATTTAACTTATAAAAAAATAAATAGTATTTATTATATTTTCCGGGCTTGATGTGATGGTCACGTCGTTTGAGTTTTAACTCCTATAATATTTCGTTCAGTTGATTTAAAAGAAGTTAATGTTGCATTTGCCACTGGGGATATCCCCTCCGAAGAAGAGGGCAAAATGTTTGGAGTTGAAACTAAAACTGCATGACCAACAATTAAGGAAATGGAATAAATAGTAACTGTTCAGGTCGTGGAAGCTTTCATTATTTTATAAATTAAATAATTTTAATCAATTCAAATACGGTGTTTCATAAATGGACAAACTTCTAGACTCCCCCCTCAAAAAGGATTTAGAATAACTTATTAAACCGTGGTCGCAAACGCAATCCTGAGACTTTGGGTGTTCGGATAAAAGTTGTCAAAGAAGGCAGTTAAAGAGATGCCATTTTGGGGGAAACAACGGATGAAAGTGATAGAAATAAATTTAATTTTTGTTTTCAAGTCTATTTTAAATCTACCCTAAGTATTTGACTTTTAATGATTGTCTTCAAAATGTAACCATACAAATTGGAATAATATTCGTATTATTGTGCATGTTAAAGACTATATTTTAAGGACAAATACTTAGTTGCGAGAAGTCTTCATAAATGTGGGACAATTGTTCATTCAAGCATAATCTTCAATTTGCAACTGTGAAACTTTTTTCAGTTAAAAACCAGCTGCATGTAAACGAAAAAGAGACCTGTAGGTTAAGATTTGACATCTTTCAGTCTGAGTTTTCTGACTTATAACTGCAGCTTATACTTTTTCTTGTTTTCAATAATTCAAGTGATTTTATTTGTTAAAGAACCTCGCAAATGAAGTTTAAAGTGGGCAAAGCAGAAGTGCAACTGCTAAATGTCCCTTTTCCGGGCAGTTCACCCTATAATGCCCCATAATTTCCTATGCGATTCTTAATAGTCTTTTGGTAGACCCAAAGAAGTAGACCTCTAGATGTTTATCACAATAGCTATGAGGACACTGTACAAGGAGTTATACATGTTATCACATTTGAATAAAGAAAAGTAACGAGGAAACAATCTATTGGGACATATTTAAATACACGCTGTAATTAAAAGTACTAAAATATGTTTTCTTAAATAATATAGGTAATCCTTATAAATTGTATCCCTTAATATTTATAGTTTCTGTGTTAGTAAACATTTTATGATTTTAAATGTCCAAAAGTTAATTTTATGATTCTTAACAGTCATAAACATTTTTACAAAGGCGCAAGTTAATAAAAGTAGATGTTGTTTTAGGTTGCTCAACCCTTTCTATTGATGAAGAATTCACGAAGCCAGTAACGAATACTACAATAGTCAATGCTCTCTTAGCTGATCACTACACGATGGATACTGATTTTGCTGGAAAATTAAGAAAATACCAGGTACGATAACTATATTTAAAGTTTTATTAGATTTTAAATGGTTTAGAGATAGTTTTGTTTTAAATGATTATTTATTTAATTCTCAATTGTACAGTTTTAACCATTAATACTTAAAGGATTTTCAAATTTTTCTATTAATTAACTACAAACGTCTTAGTAAACAATAGTATGAACATCAAGATGATATTTTAAGGAAATAGGCATTCTTCTTATACTTGTTCTTAAAAAATATAAATTTACCTTAAAAAAATTAACAATTTGATCCAAAGTTTCCTAAAACCGATACTCGTTACTACAGAGTAGCAGAATAAACTGCAAATTTTAAAAGTTTTGATTGGTTTCAATGATATTTAGTTTTCAAAACTCTTTGTGGCCTAAGTATTACTTTTTATTCTGCAATTTTAAGCAAAATGATAGTTTTCTTAGAATGTTTAAAAGACATGAATTTTGGTTCTACAAAATGTAAGAGAAAAACAGTATCCACTTATTTCTACTTTACATGAGAAAACTTTTTTTGTGATTTTCTGGATACAAAAGACAAATTCGACACCATATTACAAAAATATTTCTTCTTTTCATTCTAATCTAGACTTTTTGCAGAATCTAAATTTTATACTTGTTTAACTCTTATACTTGTTTTAACTCTTATTTCTCTTTAAAAAATAAGCAAAAAATGATAACAAATTGTTGACTTTTCCTTTTGGGGAAACTTTTCAAACAGGTTTTTCTTAATCCGCATTCATCGTGTTTTTTCTTTGTGTACATAAAGTTGTATTTCTTATAAAAAATAGAAACAGACATTTATTTGCCTATAGCATGTCTTAAATTAACTATTTTTCTTTAAAGTGTTCAAGTATTCATATAAACTTTCTTGTTATAAGATCAACTGAACCATCGAAATGTTATATTTTTTGTTTCTTTTATCTCTATTAGAAACCAAGCATTTTTTAAGGAATATAATTTTTTTGAGGATTTACTGTTGAATGTCGTTGTAAAGATAAGACAACGAATGAAAATGTTTGATATTTTTCAGCGACTACTCAATAACAGGGAAAGTGCCTGGAATAAAATTGCAAAAGAGAAAGACCCTATTCTACTATCTGCTTTATTATGGAGCTGGCTGGATCAGCTAAGAGTAAGTTTTTTGAATGATCTAAATCAATTTGTTAAAAAAAAACTTGTAATGGTTTACCCGTAAAACGTCTTGCGATTACCACAGAGTATAGAGCTTAATAGTGTTCATCTCCATGGACGCTAATGGCAACTTTTTTAATAGGTTCCCTCCTTACCTCCTATAGCTCCACCTCCCACCTGTCAATCCCCACTTCATTCGCCCACTGAAGCTGTCACTCAAAACCATTTGCTCAATCAATTGCATTTAGCTTTTTCTGATTGGCTGCTAGTGAACTGAATTATAATCTGCGAGCTGAATTAAATTAATTACCTTAGGAGGAAAACGGCCGTTTGGCATCTGCTCAATAATCTGTGGCGATTACATAATTAGAAATTGTGCCACCAGTAACTAAAAATGAATGAAATGCATCTTCCTAATGTACAGTCTAACTAGCAAATTTTACAGTCTAAGTAGCAACTAACATTTTTCTGAATTTTTATACTTGCAGGAACCTGTTCTAAATAAAAATGATCTATCCATAATAGTTATAAGAGCTGAAAAACCAATGGAAATACTCAAGAGGTTGGACAATGTAAGTAGTCTCTTGCTTTTTAAGAAGGAAACGATAAACATATACATTTTTATGTATTAGTTTGCTAGTATTAATTATTTTTTATTATTTATTATCATAAATGAGTGAAGGAAAAACAATCTAATTTATTATTTATTCCATTTTCCGGGATTGATGGTCGTGTCTATTGGAATTTTCCTCCAAACGACATGACCATCAATCCTGGAACATGGAATTATAACTGTTCAGGTCGTGGAAGTTTTCTTTATTTTATAATTTCATTTATTTCTCAAAATTGTTAGAAATAAATATGAAAATAGCGATAAAAATTTCAAATGGAAATTTCATTATTTTTTAAGAATACTCTGAAAGGATTTATTTCTTTTACCTGCAATCAAAATACAGGAATGTGCTCCGGTGCTTCCGTATTAGTTTCAAACCCAACGTTTTGGTAAAATACAGAGTTATTATTAGTCGAATTTGATAATGTGAGTCAATTACAAACCCCATCCTGGATCACTGCGAAACCAATCTACCAAAATAACAGAACTGTTTCAAACGCATAACATTCACAGACTAGAGAAAAGACACTGAACTTATGGTAAATTTGGGTATAGTGGACACTGTACCAATAGTGGCCACCCAGCTGATTAATTTTAAATAGAGCAAGTTAGAGGCATCAAACAGCGTCAAAATTCATAGGCATAGTAGATTGTGCTATCAGGTAAGCTGGTAAATTACCACCGATACCACTGATCAGCATGGGAAGGATATTTAAATAGGGTGGGTTGGGGTAAAATGGGTCACTTTTAAGGTTCTTTCACATTCTAAGTTTTATTTCATCCAAACTATTACTTTTTAATGATTTCTTTCAATTGAATCTTGACATTACAATCCTTCAGAACATTTTAATCTAATTTTATCAAATATTTTTTAGTTGTAAGTTGGTTAAACTTAGCATCAAAATAATGACCTATTTTACCCCAACGTGGGGTAAAATGGGTCTCATTGCAAAAAGATGTCAAAAATATTTGTATTACTAAATATACATGAAAATAAGAAAAAACAATTGTTTTAAGTTGTACTTTAGTGAAATTGTTTAAGTCCTAAGTTAATGAACATTGTTTAAATCTAGCAATTAAAATACTTCATTTGGTGAAAAAAATAAACTTATTTGACATTTCAATGTATATTTGAAGGAAATAAGTTAAAAACATTGTTTTTACTTAATACAGAAAGCCTTCTAACTATGACCCATTTTACCCCAAGTACAAAATATTGTTATAAAAGATAAAATATTTTATATTTTTTCCAAGCTGATTGGCTTGAAATGTCTCTCAGACTTTCTTTTATGGAAAAATATTACAAAAGTCTGCTGTAATTTAATACAATATATAGATATTTTGGAAGATGGCAAACCCTGTTTTTTCGACAACGCCATTTACCGTTCAAATAAAATATTTTTTCAGTTCTTAAATTCATGAATCTAAACTTTTGACAGTCGGAAAACAGATCTTGCCAACAGATAAAAGATTATAATACAAAAAATGAGCGAAAATAATTCAATTTAAATTTGATTGATATCGAGTTAATTAAAACTGACCCATTTTACCCCAATACCCATTTTACCCCAATACCCATTTTACCCCAACCCACCCTATTTGAAAATAACAACATCGGCCGAGTGAATGTGACTGAAAGTTGATTTTGCTTATTGAATCGCTTAAGGAAACGGGTATGTCGGAACTGATTCTTTTGTATTTATTACAGTTTGATTGACTTTTAATGTTAATTTAAGATAAAGAAGAGTGTATAAAATGATACTGAATAAATTTTTTTTTGAAAATTTTGACTTTACGAGGATTTATGGGGGGGCCACTTTACCAACACATAATCTTAGATTTTCCAATAGTGGCCACCGCAATTGCTCCATAATAGAAACCGTTTGAATCCGTTTTTCTTCATAAACTGTTGATTGTGCTTTAAAATGAGTGTTGTATAAATTTGGTGTTATTCTGGCTTCGGGAACCAAGGGTTCTAAAACATTGAACTACATGATAAATTCCTCTCAAATCAGCTACAATGTAGGCTTTGGGCCGGAAACTATCAAGTCTTTTTTTAAATAAAGCTAATTTGATTTGATCTACAATTAAAATACATTTTATTGGGAAGGAAGATTTAACTAGAACTAAATGACTATACCAAAAAAACCCTCAATTTCATGCATAAAACCCTCATATAGGCAGAAAAAGAGAGGACATTTATTACAAAAATGAGAACAAATGGGGGGTCGGGCAGTTTCCTCAAAGATTATTATGAGGGGAGTTGCGGTTTACTTATCTTTGCTGACAAGGGGGAGGGGGTCAAAAACGACTAAAAACATGCTTACATAATATAATAAGGGCCCCTTGCATTACCCTCTGGAATCAGTAGCGGATCCAGGGGGGGGCACGTGTCCCCCCAGAGGACTAAAAAATACACTGTATAAAAAGGCATATTTAGAAGCAATTGGCACTTTTTTCGTGCTTAAAATCTAAAATTTTCTGGGGGTAACCCCCAAACCCCCCTTTTCTAGAGTGTTCTCAACCCTTAGAGCTCCGAAAGTGGGCTGCATAAGTCTATTGAAAAGAAGTTGAAGGACATGGTCACCAACACATTTTTATCACTAACTTTAGCTACTTTTAAACAGCCCATTATCAGTTAATGGGCTGTAATGTAATGAGCATTTATGTAATGAGCACAAAAAAAAGAAGAAAAAACATGTTCTATAAGGCATATTAATGTGTAGGAATAAATATTTTTATTTGGAAGGATATTAGGGGGCCGCTAAGTCCCGAGTTTAAAAATTTTTTTGCCTAAGTTTACGAATATTGGGTTTACTATACTTTAAATTACTTTTATTATTAACTAATCACCCTACCCTACCCTAAATTCTATAATTTTTTTATTAGGGGGAGTCAGATTTAAATTTTTCGGGTTTATTTCATCAAAATACTGTGTTTTTAAATGTTTTTTTTACCTTATTTTAAATCATTCAAAATATCCAAAATATTAACCATTATTCTTGTTTCTACCAGGGTCTTTTAAATACTGTAAAAAATGATGTATATTTATTATTAGTAAATATCATTGTTCAAAGTAAAATTTAAAACAACAGTTTTTGAGGGTATTAGCTTTCTTGGTCAGGGCCGTATCCGAAAGTTTTTAGGAGTTCAATCCCCAAGTCCGTAATTTTGACATCAGTATTTATACTATATTGTTTTATCTCTTAAGAATTCTACAACTTACAAAGAGAAGTCCTTTTCGGTTGTAACCTGAAGAGTCTCAAAATTCTGACACTTCTTAGAGTCAAATTTCAAAAAATTTCTCAGGAGAGAACCCCCTACCCCCCCACCAAAACTTTGACGTCTGTTAAAATTGTTTTTTCTTTGAAAATTCAGCCGCTTTCTAGAAGCTGTCCCCTTTGGGTGTTTTCAAAAAATTTCAAATTATTATAAAAAAATTTCCATGGGAAGACCCCCAACCCTCCTAGCAATTAAGTGGTCCATTTATAATTTAGTTCCATCAAAATTTTGTGGATTAAAAGGAGTTGTTACATTTTGATGTAACCCAAAGGTTCTTAAAATATTAAGCTGAAACACTACTTTTAGAGACAAATTTTCGAAATTTTTCTGGGGTGATCCCCAGAACCACAGTGTTACTTTTAAGTGATTAAAAAATTTTTCGCATAAATATACTCGTTTGGGGTACCTTAGAATTAACGATAAGTCAACCCCCCCGAAGCAAAAGTTTTGTTACTGCCGTGTCCCAGGTAGGACTAAAATTTCAGTGGTGCCCCCCCCAAAAAAGAAAATCCTGGATCCGCCCCTGTCTGGAATCGCTGAATAAATGCACGTTAGTTAATAGATAACATAATGGTATCCTCTCCTTTCCTTTACAGGGCACGCGGTATACAACCGAATACCTAATCCGCTTCATCGCGCGGCTGGAGCCTAAATCTCCGATGGTCAGGACTGACCTCTTGCGGCGATTGGTCGCTTCCCTCACCCATCAGGCGCTGGGCATCCAAGGGACCCTCCGCCCCGTTGGACTAGAGTGGAACAAGCTGCGACAAGGGACGGCCGGACAACTCATGCTCTTCATCGACAAGCTTTACGACATGATCACCGGTGAGTGTACCGGGTTCTGAGAGTGGCCATTGGAGGAAAGAATTTACTTATTGTGGCCAATGACGCTGTATGAAAGAAGTGGGACAGCCGTGGTTTGAAGATGAGATGCGTGTCAATTACCTTGGTTTTGGGTTGGTTAGATTGTTGGAAGATTCACTGATATTGTGGTGATAGGTTTTTGTTATTTGAGTTCGCTATCATGGTCTTGGGGGAGGTGTTACAGTAGGAGTTTATAGGGGAACAGCTTAGGTTAAGGAAAAAATATTGAAGTACCTTTTTTATTGTTAACCTTCCTACCCTCTTGAAAAAATAGTCACATATTCCCCTCGTGGGGTCTCTGAGGAACCCATGCGTAAAACATGCCTATGACTCTAATAAAGGTTAAAAATTCCTTAAATGGAGAAGAATTGTCATTTTTTATTTCTAGAAAGATGCTTCAGAATAATTTATCCAATTTTTTTGGAATTTTTCTCATTTTTTCGTCTTATTACGGCTTAATTGGGTTTCTTTTGATACACGTTTTTTATAACATCTGGACCTTCAAACAAGAATTAAATTACAGAAATGAACTACATTGAAGTTGTTTTACTTAAAATATTTATAATCACACTGTTTAAAGCATACTAGTTGATATACCCGGTCTTGCACGGGTAGAATTTAGTAGTTTATTTTAAACGATTTATGAAGCTGCATAGATTCTCTATTCTGCATTATCAGCTACCTGTCACCCCAGATTAATTTATTTAGTATTATGAAACATGTAAAGTTTGGATTCTTCTTTTTAAAATTGAAATAATACAAAAAAAAATGATCGGTTCAGATTTCTTAGTGAAATCAGTATCTCGCTTGCTTATGTAAGTTTTAACATAAAATTGGTTTTTTCTTGATAATTCTTCGGAATCACATTCTGGACTTCCGTAAACACTCATCAATATTTGAAAGCATTCTTATTTTTCAAAGAAGACTGAATATAAAAACCTATTTACAATCAACCATGAATTTATATTGTTTTTGTAAAGAATGTGTTCAACAGGAAGTAATGGCGACAGTTGTCTGAGTTTTTTTTGCTGCAACTGTTAGATACTCAAAAGATTTCTATAAATAGCATATTTTTCTTAGAATGTGAATAAAAAATTTAAGGAATAGCGAGTGATTCAATGTATTTAGCCGCAATCTTCTTTTTGTAAAAAAATGACAATTTCTACGAAAATATCTTTCTAATATTTCTCCAAACGTTCTAAACAAACATGCAAACCTTTTTTTATCTATAATACAACAAAAAATAAAATACTAAACTTTATTTGATACTGTTTTACCGCCATTCATGGCTGGGGTCTCAGAAGACCCCAGAGGGGGAATATGTGACTATTTCTCCCAAGACACTTAAAAATGGAATAATAACTCCAAAATTTTTACCCATTGTAAAACTTTGCGTAATTAAGGAATGGTAGCATCGGAAATTGTCAAAACAAAAATGCATGGGAGATATCAAGCGTCAAAGTGCGTCTGGGGTCGAAAAAGACCCCAAAGGGGTAGGAAGGTTAAGTATATTCTCGAACAATAATAAATATTTTTAAGGGGATGTCTTCATACGCAACACAATGTGTGCTTTTTTATGCCATGCCCCCTACGTAGTGAAGGAAAATTGGAAACTGTTATAGAAAAATACATATTTTGAGTTGGGTATGAAGGGCCTCTTTGAGAAAAGTTTTATTTTCGATGATGCACCTAACCCCCCATGAAAAATTAAAAATCATCTTCCTAACCCCTGCTGTTCTTCCACCTTTACCATTGTAATACTTCTTCAAGACTACTTCTTGGTTTATTTTCATATCTTTTTTTTCTTTTAAAACTTATCTAGCAGCATCCCTTTTTGTGTTTAATACTATCAAATCTTCCTGAAAATACACTGATAAACCTATGTAGCATGGAATGTTGTTCGATCTAAATAGTGATTCACGGTCTTGAGATACACTAAAAGAATATCTGCATTCATGAGCAGTCCTCAACTATTTTATCTGTGGCTTTGAATCAAGAGACTAATTAATTTTGGATCACTTTTATGTATCTTGGTTTGTAAAGACTTTCCCAGTATCAAAAATTTAGAACCAACATACATTACCTGCAGTTAATTATACCAATATTTGCTGATACATTAAATTAACTAGTATAGTTAAAAAGATGAAACGAAAATAAATTGCACATGGTATTTATTGTTTTTATTGCATTCAATAAACTTTTTACCATGTGCAATTGACTTTCGTTTTATAGTTTTAACTATACAAGTATCTGCAGTCTGTGGCTTACTCTTCATTGAATTACTAGTTTAGACTGTTCTCCATCTTAATTTGCAATATCTGTTTGATTAGAAATTAATATCCATGTCGCATAGCACGTGCCTTAATTTAGGGCTAATATAATAAATCTTCATAGAGATGCCAGGCAAAACCATAGGTTTTTGGCGATGAATGAAAAGAGAATCTTAAACATACTCATGTAAATAATATGTTGAGAGAAAACAGAAGATCTATTTTTATCAAAGGTTTGAATGGTAAGACTCAATGACAGTTAAGAATTTTAATTAGAAACATGTCTAATGTTCTTTGAGCCCAATGCTCAAGGATATCACATTACTCTGGTTTCAAACTCACTTTTGATCTGTGATTTGCATGGACCTCATTGATGAAAGAACTCGTGTCTTAAAATCTTTCAAAGTTATTGATGGCCAAAGCTCCCCATCATTACCTTCCAGTTCTTTTTTAACCAAAGTGCCTATTTTGAAGTACAACTTCAACTTCCAGTAATTTCTCATCGAGTGTAAATATGTGCATTTTTTACTTCATACTTGTACATATATGTCTTTGTTTTTAAACTCTGATCATTATATTAGATCCTTGAATATTCATTGGCACTTGAGCAAAATAAAAATGAAAATATTCAGTAGCTAAGTTATTTCAAAAGCGTTATTAAAAATTCAAAATAAAATAAAGAACTTTAAGGGTTTATTTATTTGGTCTTTTAACTCAAATCTTGAATGTTTATTAAAAACTTTTATTCTGCTCAAGTATTATAAAAAAGAGATGGACTGGAAAAGATTTATCCTATGACTCTGAATTTTAGTTAATACAAGAGATTTAAATATACTTCCTACCTGAAACAGGTTTTATACGACATGGTACTTTAATTACATTTTCCAACACTAAAAGATTAAAGTAAAACTAAACTTGTATATTTAATAATGATAATCTACATTAATTTTGAAACAAAAAAAATTCATAGGATAAAAAAGACTGATTATTATTCAGTGTGAATTTCAGAAAGTTTTAGCTGCAATCAGATGGTAATACTCAAAGTATTGTACATAATATCAATTAACTTTTACATAATTAAATAGACTAGATACTCCCTTCCATTGGCCCCAGTTAATTTTCTTGGAAAATTGTGCCTTTTTAACTGACAATTTTTGAATCCATGTATCATTCCTAATTGATAGTATTAATCTTCAATTTCAAGCTTCTTTAAGAAACTTCATAACTTAACAGTCCATCTCAAAAGTGAAATGTTTAAACTTCCTCTTTTTGGGCATGCCAGTAAAAATATGTAACATTTAATTATTTTTATGGAAATTTCAATTTTCTAAGCTTTATGTGTCGAATCATTGTCATGCGTTGTAAATAAAGCAAACTTTCTCCATCTTACAAGTTTCAATACTTATTTTTTAAAGCTAATAAAGTTTCGATATGTATTACAAAACTTTTCAATCCAGAAACCATTAGTATGTATAGTTTGATTGGGTATTAAATTGGACTCCCCTATCGAAGTAAATTCGTAGAAAAGAACAACTCCAGAGAATGTTAAGAATATTCAACAGCTTTATTTACAACTAAAAAAATAAATGCAAACATAATTATAATACATCGGTAACATCTGCAAAACATCAGATACTTCCTCAACAGAAGGGTATTTACAGCACTTCATACAGAAATATCCTACAATTATGTACAAATGGAATGTTTTCAGTCTTAACAATGAAAGACATGAAATGTTTGGAATGTCAGAAGCAAGAATTTAAAAATACAATGTGTGATTAATACAATAAATTAACATTTATATTTAGTTCTTAAGGCAAACATTTAGAAATAACAATTAAAATTATTTCCTTTCCGATTTGCTCTTCCCTGTTTTCCACTTAGTAAATTATCTGTCTCTGAATGTTTTTTAAAAACGTACAAACAGCGTCCTCCTATTTAAAACATGTTATTCATGCCTCGATTGTAGAACTAAACATGAAATGAGTGTGTGATAAAGTGATGATGACATGTAAATAAAGTAAAATAGTTAAAAACCAAATGGGAAAGTAAAAATGATTCTTTCTACAATGCAAATGTATTTGGCACTTATAAAATGGGGAAATGAATTTTTTAAGAGCAATAATACCAAAGCACTTGCTAACACATCAAATGTATTGTTCCCAAATATTTTTTGGATTAAGTAGGTCAATAGTTTGATCAATGTGACGACCAATTTCTACCTGTTATAAAAGCCCGAAATTTAATTGGTGACATTTGGCATAAAAATAATCGTTTAACCAAGCCTTTACTGTATAAAGTAATTTATATTTCAACAGCACTTGCGGTAATAGTTTTTTATAGAACATTTATTACTATTCCCCTTTTAAGAGGGTATTTGGATTGGGAATATTTCTACACAATATTATTGTATTCAGTAAAATATAATGGATCAAGGGAAAATCTAGAAATCTAATTTTAAATGCGAGGAAATATAACCACTTTAATGTCTCTAGTATTTCTGTTCTACATCTCCTAAAGAGTGGCACTGCTTTTAAGTTTAAAAATATGCAAAGCCCAACCTTATGTACCATCACAAAAAGTGCTTGAACACATTATGCAGCATTTAAATTAAGTAGGTTTGAAATAGCCTAGTCTTAAGTATTTACAATATTGAGTATTATTTTTAACAATTAAATTAAGTCTAGAGAATAGAACACTTACAAGCAAGTAACATATAAATAAAAGTCCAAAAACATTTCTTCAAATATCACACTGAAGTCTCATTGCTTTCTCTGAAAGAAAAGTGACTTTTAGAGTCTCATCATGGACAATATATTGCTTTTTGCACTTTTTCCCAGACATAAACCTATCACAAACTCATTTAACTTCAACCATTAAAAAAGTCCAAAGTTTGAATTACTTAAAAATACTAAACATTAACATCACATTATCAAGTTCTAATGTTTAAAATTTTTTAAAATGTCATATATGTTTCTTTTAAAGTAAAAACTGTGATTGAGACATTACTTTTTTTGAAATGAAAATATAAAAAAAATGAAAACATTAAATTAATTAAATGAATATAAGTTTAATATTAAAACCAAAAGAGCTTCATATAAATAGGGTTATTAATAAGAAATAAAACTTACTTTTGTGTTTCATACTATGAAAACTAAATATTTTTCCCAAAATATTTATTTTTTAAGTGATAAAACTTACTTACATCATCTCTAAATCCAATGCAAGATAAAATAAATAGAGAATTTTTGCATTAGTATAGTAAAAAAATACTAATAAAAAGTTTGTATAGTTTAAATTTAAACTATCTTACTAATTTGATACGATAATATAATATATTTTTAATGTGATAAAACAAATTGCAACTATTAACAAAAAAAATTCGAAAAAATACTAAGATAACGTTAAGTCATTATTTAATCCCCAAAACAAACTATTATTACAACTAGAAAAACTTGAGGCTATATACTTACTCAGATTCAGATGAAACTTCTGCAGTTGTGAGTTGAGGCATAACCACTTTCTTTCCCTCTAAAGCTGAAGACACATTTGTATTTGTCTCTTTCCCACTATCTTCATTCTGATCATCTTCTTTGCTGGATACCATATTCAAATCGTTGTTGATATTGTTCTTACTGGAATGCAAACTGTCACATCTCTCAGGTACAGGAAGCTGATCGGGACTGGAAACATCGTCTGGGGAAGTAAAGGAGAAACACGTATGAGTCAAAGCGAAGCATATTTGGTTCAATATGTCTAATATGCCAACAAGCGAACTGATGTTAGCGCGAAAGGGCATCTAGATTAAGTAATGCCCATCAAATAATAAAAAAAATCTAAAAAGTTTTAAAGAAGTAGAGATTTGAGTTAAGTTTTAAAAGTATATACTACAGGGTGTTTCAAAAGTCCGTTTCGCGGCTTTAATTTGCAACCTACGTGTCCTAGGGTCACAGGATTAAGGGAACGTACCCATACTTCTTGACCCGTTCAGGGGGGGAGGGGTCGTCAAAATACCACGTTTGGTCACAGGGGGAGGGGGGTTTAGAGTTTCGTCACGTAGTCAATTTCCTCTTGTCAATACGACAAAATTAAACCAAATTAATTATTAAAATTAGACAAATTAAGCCAATTTAATGTTTTTAAACTTTCTGTTTGCAAAAAATGATTGAACCGTATTTATGAATTACTACAAGAAAACTAGAGGGGGAGGGGGTCTTGGCATATACTACGAATGGTCACCAAGGGGGGAGGGGGATCAAAAATGGTAAAAAATGGGTCACGTAGTATGGGTACGTTCCCTAAAGTCTACCCCTAGGTAAGTGACCCTGGATAATCTATTGAGATGACTTACAGCGCCCCTAGTGGAGAAATAAAAAAGTTCATTTAAAAACTATAGGAGACAGCAAAAACCTCAATGAGAGTATTGTTGCCAACGTTCTGAAGAACTCACAGAAAAAGTTTCATGAAAGTAACTTAAATATTCGCGTGTGAAAATAGCACTCTTTCAGACCTCAAAAAAGAAAAAGTTTTTTAAATTTTTTTATTAAGTTTTGCCTTTATTCAACTAAAAATACACAAAACTACACAATGACACTGAAAAAATTGCAAACTTGCGAAGTTTTTCTTTTTTGAGGTATGAAAAAGTGAAATTTTCACATGCTAATATCTCCGTAAATATTCAAGATATTTTCATGAACTTTTTTCTGTGAGTTCTAGGTGTAAGTGGTGAATACGGCCGTTAGCTTGCTAAAAAGAACCTGAAGAAAACTAACCCAACAGCTCTGGAGTGAAGTTTGGATCCAAATAAGAAGATATATCTTGCAACCGCTGGGGCACATTGGCCCCCTTCTCTCTATTGGTATTGCCCCTACCCCAAGGTACGATGGGGTCTCTCGTGGGCAGACCGACGGTCAGCCCGATCCCTTCGGTTGGTCCCACAGGTGTCGAGGGAATTATGTTGCGAGGAAGCCCCCAGGAACTCGTGTATTGTGCGTATGGAGAAGCGTTGCTGCCTGGAGAAAGCGGTGGAAGGTTGAAGCCTTTCGTCGCCACTGCGAAAAAAACATTTTAGAGGTAAGGGATCAAGGTAAATATTTTTTGTTAGAAGTGGCAATTGGAAAATAGTTGTTGTAGTAGTAAAGATGAAGTAGAAACGATGGTTAGTAAACATATACATAGCAGTGAAGATGTGTAAGTGGAAGTAGGAATATTTAGGTAAGTAGAAAAAGTGGGAATGTAGATGTAGGAAGGGTATGAAAAACGCAACTTTACCTGTGCTTCCGTACAAGTTGGATTCTGCAACAATGTTTGGTTTCGGTGGCACTTCTGAAATGGAATGAATACAATGATTCTCGAGTGGATTTTAAGTAATAAGACCTCAAAATAAAGTAATAAGAATGCTTGATGTTAAATTAATTTTTAAAAATTTCAAGATAATTTAATGCTAAGTTAAAATTCCCTAACTACATTAGATTGGAAATTTATGAAATTCTTTTTCAAACTTAAAATAAATAAAAATCGTAAAATTAAATTTAATTAATTAACCTGGTTAATTATCTCCAGGTTAATTAATTAAAATTAACCTGGAGATTTAAGGATGAGCATAGAACTCAACACAATATAAACAAAATATTTAAAAAATCGTTTAGAATGTTGTGTGTATTTATAATTCTATGAAGAACGACAGTTATATGTTTACAAGGTAATTCCGACAGGATGCCAAAACTTTTAAATGAGTTTGATGAGACACAACAAAAACCTGAGTAAGTGTAAAGTGGGACTGAGAGATGCTTTTCATAAAGGAACTTTCCACCTTTTAATACTCTTTTCATTAAAAAATAATTACACTAACCTGACAATAAATAAAAACTACATAATTGCATCATAGTTTGAATGATTTTCAAAACAGAAGATCATACCTGGTGGTTTTTTAGAGGCTTTCTTTTTCCACGTTCCATTAAATTCTTCGTCATCAGATGAATGACTGGAAGCCAAGTCTAATGATGCATGATCGAGAGACAGGTCACTCTCAGAGTCGGATTCATGAGTTCTACGGCGGTTAATCTCTCCAGTGTCGGGATCTAGAATATTCAACAAGTCGGATGATGCTTATTATTAAATGAACATTGCAAAAAATAGACACTACCAATTATATTGAATAGGATGTTCAAAATTTATATGGGCTGATAACAATGAAGAAGGGCAAACTGCGTTTTAAGAGGATCTTGGACTTGAGATATAAAGAGACAAGAAGATACTTGTGTTTCCTCAAAGTATACCATATTTGAATGAAAAAATAGCTTTTAGTTTAAGTTTGTACAAGATACTGGGGAAAAAATTACTTGACATCAATACTCATTTTTTTCTAAAATTCAAGAAGACATACCAATTTAATCTGTTAATAGCTAAGCGAATTTGAAAAAAAGCAAGATTTTATTGATGTGAACTGCAAACTTTCAGCCTCATGACGAGAGACAAGGCAAAGTCAGAAAAAAACTCAATACATACAACTTATCACGTTTTGATTTAGAAGAAAATTACCCATCTTCTGCCTAATAACCTTAATTACTTCATCTACACACTGTAAAAAATACGTGGAACCTCCCTCCATATCGCGGTGTAACGTCTATGAATGATATGGCTTCAATTTCTTTCCACCACTTTGTTGTGTAACGTTCCATACTTTTTTACTCTGCAAGTTGCAAGATATTCTTCCCTCTAATAACGGAAGTAAATTAATTTCCGTTGTCGGAAGAAAGATTTTTTAAAAACAAAATATGTGCACACAAAAAACGACTTACCGTCGACCACCCTGTGCTTGTGTCTGTGTCGGCCGTAGAGGTATCCCTTGCGGGTGGAACGCCGCCTGGGCTCTGAGCCGGCGTGGGAGGTGGAAGTCGAGGTGTTCTTGAGGTGGGAGTCCGAGCGGTAGGGGCTGCTGGACGTCTTGGTGGTCGAGCGGCTGGTCGTGGAGGACGTCGAGATACCCATGTTGCGCTGAAGGACGTCGAAGGACGAGTTCTGGTAGGCCAGCGCTGAACGCTGAGAAGAAAAACGATTTGGTTTAGGAATGGATTTAAAGGAAATCCTTTTTCCCCTTTAATAACGCCTATTCACATAAGCATAATTTATTCAATATTTTAAAGACTACCGACAGGCAATGAGACAGTGTCATTATAAATTTCACTACCTAGAGATTGTAGTTTTACACTATAGTACCCAAACCGAGAGATTAGCTGGACACTGCACCCCACTTGACGAAGAGCATAGATAATCAAGACCAGCCAATCAAGCCAAAGCCGCCAAGAATCAAACCTGACTTGTCAGGGGGGAAAGGTATGCTAACCACCACTACACCACATCCGCCACAAGAAATACCAGGAATACCAAAGCATTTATTAATTTCTTAAGGTCTAAAAGTAAAACCGCAAATAGAAATATATCTTGCTGATGATATTTAGAGGGATACTATAGAATAGACTGTTTCCGCTGTTTTATTTTATCCAAGCATTTTTTATCATTACATTCTTTCATATAAACTAAAATCTTTAAAGAAACTACACTATTAAAGTTAAGTTAAAGAATTAACATTTTTTATAAGGATGAATGTTTTCTTTAAATTTAACTGTAATGCTTTTAGTTAACATTTTATTCCTTGGCCTTACAATATGATTTTAAACATTACATATCAGTCTAAAAATTACAACTTACAGACACTACAGTTGTTCTAGTTCCACTCAAATTCTCGTCATAAGGCACCTTCCTTCCTCTAAGGCGAGCCCAAGTGTGGTGTAATTGCTGTCTCACCTATGACAAAAATGATTTTAAAGAATAAGAATATGACCAGTTATCAATGTAAACAGTTTTAGTGGTATGGGAGATTAGTTGTACTCACTTTCTTGTTTATAAGGCAATATCCAACAAATATATAAATTCCAGTAATGCAAGAAAATATTGAAAAGATGTAATGGAGAACCTCTAGGGACTCATTAACTGAAAGAATGGCAAGCACCCAAGTTGCTCCTAACAGTGGTAAGAGGACTATTCCAAGCCACAGCACCGTTCTAAAAACAAAACAGAATGAAATGATACACAAGTCATTTGGGAAATTATGGGTAAAAATGGGTATTTAGTAAAAAAATGTTTCCTTATATGATTTTAGTTAGCTTTTACTTTTTTACGATAAAATAAAACATAAAACTATTTAATTTTCATGCTACTAATACAAAAAGTTCTAGAGTAGTTTCTTGTGTATTAAGCATTTTAAACTGTGAAATATGACTTATTTTACATACCTCAGATTTCCGAAGTCCATAACGGTGTCTTTGATTTGAACACTAGCTCTAATTGCCATAGCAAACACACCTAAGTTTAACTAAAACGAAATACATTAACATTAAAGTTTAATTTTAATATATGTATTTTGTTATATAAACAATAAGTATATTTTATAACTGAATCATTTCTTTCCATATATTATATTTAGATTAAGTTATGAAATAATGTTTACTTATTGATACATACCAATACGACAAAACAAATGGGTCCAACAAGACTCCATATAACACTTTCATAGAGAGATAGCCAGCAACTGCGAACAAAATAATTTATCAGAAATGGTTATTTCAATGAATCACGAGCAGTTAATTTTTCACGTTTAAAAAATACCGCAGTCGCAATTTTACAAGTTTGAGAACATAATAAACTCCTTTATGTGATGTATACTTACAAGAAGTAGTTTCCATATTGGTCAGCTCTTACTCCCACTGAAAGCCCAACAACTATTGCAGGTGCACCTGTAAAAGATTATCAGAGGTTACTATCCTAAAAAATGATAAAAAGATAAATAAATGACGGACAACTTGTATTGAATTCTTATATATTTTACATGTTACATTAGATAACTAACTGCCTTACCATATCCAACAGAATAATAAAATCGCATTTGTCCGTGGTTAATGTCTCTCATTTCTGTCAGCATTCGGTACAAATGAATGGCTTCGACAAACATCCAGGAAAACACACACAAGAACATGTAGTGCAACATGATTGCCATAACTTTGCAAGGAAACTAGACAAGAAAAATACCCATTATTATAATACTTGAAAAAATATATTAGCAGTACTTAATTTGTTTTGAATT
Organism: Tetragnatha versicolor; assembly: GCA_024610705.1. Lineage (NCBI taxonomy): Eukaryota > Metazoa > Arthropoda > Arachnida > Araneae > Tetragnathidae > Tetragnatha > Tetragnatha versicolor. The sequence continues at coordinate 52,787,030 of JANDEH010000007.1, forward strand.
TTGTAACCAAATTAATTTTACAGAACTAAATAATTGATGAAATCGATAATTATCTGAATACTAGAGTTATTGTTATAAGAAATACCACAGCGCAACTTCAGACTGGTGAAGGTACAAAATGGCGGCGTATCTTAAGCTATAAAACAACAACTAATAAACAGTCAACATGAGTAAGGTAATAAAGTATTAAATCCTCAAAAGTTACTTCAAATTATCCAATATCTCCAGGTATCCGGTAGCCGGAATTTGTGTGGCCTTTGTGATATTTCTACAATTAGTACTTCATTCATCAAATACAAGTGCAATGAATATAGGAGAGTAGGACAAAACAGGGAATTGGGCTTTATTAATTAATTTGGAATGATATCTAGAAAACAACTTCTAGAACTATTTGCAACTTCCAGTGAGCAGAAGTTATATAAACCAACCCCTTTTGCAGAAGGAATCCTTTTTAAGTTTCATGAGAAAAGCTTATACCATTTTACCGTCTGCAATGTTACGACACCGATCTTAAATACCTAAATATTTACTCTCGGTAAGAAACTGCGTATGATACTTAATTATTTATTTGTTATTTTAAAAGTTTATTTTGGTACCTAAGAGTTGTTTTATTAACGCTAGAATAAAATTTCTTCAAAAAGGAACGGTTGGACAAACCCGGGATGCGGGTAGTAGGAGATGAAACTTGCATCTTTTGCTTATATGACCATTTTAAATCTAAGGATATTTGGGTAGAATGCTTGGGTGGGTAATGGAATATTGGGAAATGATGAACAAGACAAAACTTCCATTTGAATTTTTGTTCCTATAAGAGTTTAACCCTTAGGGCGTGAATTAAATTGTCATTTGATTAACATTTTGTAAATAAATTATAATTCTAGAAGTTTATTGTGTCATACACCATGCAAGTTTTTTATAATATACAATGGTTTTTCGGATTTACTATGCGATTTTGATTATTCTCTCCAGTTCCCGGTTTTGTCCGACTTTCCCCTATTATATCTATGGATGAGGAGATTACCTCTCGCTGCACCAATGGCCTCCTGAGCTTGAGTGCAATAAGAAATAACAGCTGTGCAAGAAAGATGCATGCGACTAGGTTTTTGTGGATGTTGTTGCTATTAGTTTGAGGGCCTCTCAATAGGCAGAAGATTAGGAATGCGGCTAGCAGCATGAGAAGAGAAATCACTATGCCCAAGTACGATACCACATCTTGAGCAGTTGATTCTTCCATGAAATACTGAAATAAATGTCATTTACTTAGAGGAATCGATGCAAATAATATATATTGTGCAACAAAAGTAATTTTCAGTTTCAGATTAAAAAAGTAAGAGATAATATAATTTATACATTTTCAATATCAGGCTAATAACAAATGGTGATAATGAAATTTTTATGAACTATATAGAAACTGGACTTACTTCTTTATCTGTAATGTCCATTAATACTCCAAAGGTAGAGAGGTGATTACACGAACAGTTTATGTAAGGATGAATGCCTTGAAAATTTGCTCCCAGAGTTGTGCATCCATCTGTTGACCATTTTCCCCTGGACCTAAATATAAATGGATTCAATCATTTGTGAAATGGTTTAATTTACGTTATAGAAGTCACCAATTTGTTTTAAAAGTATTTTATATACAGCACTTTACACCACCGTCATAACATTTCAAAATAAAATGTTATCTATAGCTAAAAAAGGTTCCAAGATTTAAAATAGTGCATATTGTTTTATAAAGATGCGAGTTTTCAGACAAAATTAGCATTTGGGATCTATATTTTATTATATGAAATGTGGGCTATAGTCTGTTCATTTAGAATTGGCCACCGAGACAAAAGGTAAGCAGTTACTATTGTAATGCTCATCGAAACTTTTGTCTTCTGCAGTTACTAGGCAGCCTAAACTGATATAAGTGAAATACTGTAAAATAATCGGTCACTGGATTGCGTGATGACCGTTATTAGACGTTATTAAGCGTTTTTGCTCTTGTTTCAGGGGCCTATTTAAATGAACGGACTAAAGCAAATGAAGGTCACTAACTACTAAGATACCCAAACTAATTACAAATCAAATTGAATATAATTAGGCAGATACATTCATGCCTCCAAAATTTATTCAGATAAATATCAGACAGATCTCAATTCATTAGGAAAAAACCTACGCAAAAGTTGTTTTTCCTGTATACTATCTTTTATAAAGGAAAAACTAGTTTTACAGGTTGCAGTGACATTGCTGGAAAAGCAAACATCAGGGAGGGAAGTTCTAGCAAATGTAAAAATGTTTCTTTTCGCAGATTTTTAAATTATTTTCTTTCCATTTCAACTTAACTTTCTTTTTCATTTAAAATTTGGATATAAAATATGCAACACTTACCCAAGAGAGTAATCCCAATAGGCACACTGAGGACTTGAATGATCTGAGACATCGTGGATTCTGAACTTGAATCGCATGTTGTAAGATAAGTTATCCTGTAACACAGTGCTAGAATTCACAGGTTGGGCTACAATAGTCATCATTGGAGTATTGGAAGAAAGAACGATTCCAAACCTTTGCCTGAAATTATAACACATAACCAAAATAGTACTTTAACATAAAACTTCAATTTTGTGATGAAAGATATCATTATATGTGATTCTGATTAGTATATATTTTAAGGGAATGAATCTTTGTTTTAAGATTGTATTGCATACATACCTCACAGACATATCATAAATGTTTGGCAGCATTTGACCAACAGTAGGGTAAACTGCATATGCAATAAGAGCTGCATCTTTAGGAAGTTGCATTCCCTTTTGTTTCAACTGTTTGGAATCTGAAGGAAAAGGTTATTTACATGAATGTAAAAAAATTAAAGAATGGATTTTAAGTATTCAATTATTTCAAATTAAACAAGTAATTTCCATGAAAACATTAAAATTGTTTTTATTTTGTCACCACATTTTGAAAACAGCCAAAACATGTTAAAATGAACTCTTAGATTTTAACTCGTGGACATTTTTATATGTTTTGAATTTAATATGGTCCGTAATGTAAGTACGTAGAATTAATTAAGAAAATATAGGTATAAAATAACCAAAAGGAATGATGGTTACATTTTCTTTTACATTAATTGCACTAAATTTAGATTGAAAAAGTAATCATGCAAGTTTTCTTACCCGTCACAGATTTTATGTTCAAGCTCTTCAAAGGGATAATAGCTCTTGTGATGTCATCTCTATGAATTTTACACTTGGGAAAATTATTATATTTCGGGATTAATACAGAAGGTCCTTCTTCAGGGTCACTAACGTCCAAAAACTGTGATGTTTCAGATGAAAGGCTTACATTATGAGTCACTGAATTTTCATTGACAGGAGAAAGGGACCAAAGCTCAGAGGGAGAAACAGTATCCATTCCAAAAACTGAAAATGGGGATATCGCATATTTTATTAATGTGAAGACAAATTATGTTGGTAATTTTTAAAAAAAATAAAGTTCTTCGCTTTAATTGAATATTAGCTACTATTATTTTTTAACAATACTTGAAAATACTTATAGGATTAGTTGGGGAAAGTGGGCCTTTGGGGTAAGTGGGTCATCCCCTAAATCTAAAATATTTACAGGACATTTCACACTTACTCAAATTGAACATGTTACATTTTGTCACGCTGATGGGTTTTGCATAAATTTGAGTTTTATTTAATTCATTCTTAAGATTATATCAAGATATAAGATTTATCAAGTAAGACCCACTTACCCCCTCTTAAGCTTAGCTTGATTTCAATTTAAATAAGGAACAGTTGGCCCACTTACCCCTTCTTATGGGGTAAGTGGGAACCCATCTAAAAAACTGAAACCCATCTGATTTAAAAAAGACCAATGAAGAAATATGTAAATAATTATTTAAGAATATAATGATAAATTTTGGATTATATTATTACAGTCTTAAATAAAATGAGTCATTAAGATCAAACTTAACCATTTCAAAAATTTTCTACAAGCTACAGAAATGTAGTTTTCCAAAAAAAGGGGTTCCACATTCCCCAACCAACCCTAGTTTGACCTAAATGTATTATCAGGTATTCATCATGGTTAGTATTTTGTATCGAAGGATTTAAAATGTAAACTCGAATTATCTTTCATAATCCAAAGATAAATTCTGGTAGATTCTAAGTAGACATTTCTCTAAGAAATCATAGCGTCACCTGGCCTCAATCTAACACTGTTTTATTTCAATCTAGAAATCATCTTTGAAAATCATTTTCAAAGATAAATACAAAACTAGTTTTTAAATAGTTTTTTTTGGTTTCATTTTTAAAAGAGATAACTTAATTATATTAAAATAAGCTCATAATGAAAAAAAAATCTACATTACCCATATTTTTAGAGGAGACTTCAAACGGATCAGTGAAAGTATCCACTTGATTTTTTATTAAAGTCTTTCCATATTTTTCAAACATGAGCACCATATGTTCAGGACCAGTTCCAGTAAACGTTGCTATCCTTTCCCATATTTCAACATACCGGGGTTCCAATACTTTACTAGCAGCTTCTACAAGGTTCTTAAAAAAGGAAAAGGAGATTTATAAAAAAAATGACTTCTGTAATTAACGTGTTCCAAGGATTAATAAGTAATGGAGAGTCAGTAAAAATACCTGTATGAAGTCTTTATCTTGACGATGAGTTAAGTTAAGTCCATCTTGTTCAGTTTCGTACTTTAAAACATGATAGAGCATTCGGTCAACGATTAAAATATCGCTTCCGTACAAATTTTTAGTAAGATTAGTTGCTAAGCGTAGATCTGATGAGATTTTTACAGCAAAGTATGTGCTCAATGGAAGCTTGTCCCTCTCAACCACAGACAGCTAAAATCGACAAAAAATTTAGGATCAGTAAAGGGTATTTATTTATTTACGGGCCAATAATTAAAGAAATGCTCTTACTTGATCTGCAAGTTCAAGGAAGGTTTCAGACGTGCATTTGAAAAGATCTGGTTCTTCCCATCCAGTGTCTTGAGCACAGTATCGGGTAGCTTTTCCTAAAGATAAAACTTCACCATAAGTTTCTAAAATAGTTAAATTAAATTCTTCTACATTTTCAGAAAATTTAGCTTGTAAGAGTTGAAGAATATAATATCATACGTTCCAACAAAATCTAAAACGAAATTTTAAACAAGACCATTTTGTATAAATATTTTTACTTCAAGGTAAGTGATTTAGTATTCTTACCAACTGCGCCTTTAGGGCAAGGGTGAGATGCTTCTTTATCAAACAATGTCCTATCCCACCAGATTCCTTTGCTGAATGATTGTGGACAACCATCGTATACAACTGTATTAAAAAAGAGCTATTAAACTACAATTATAAACTAAAAACTACATGCAAGCAATGAATGATTCTCAAAAGCTTAAGTAAACTGCATCAGCAAAAAAACTAATAAATAATTAAATTTACAGATCTATGTATTGTATATGTTACGGGAAAAGTGATAAATTCAATAGCATTTATCAATGAGTATTTATCACATTGCCCGTAACATATGCACATAATGGATAATTTTATAGGGTTTTTTCCTCTAGCTCTATAAAATAAAGTTACAAAAATAGCAGTTCAATAGTTTCATTGGCTTGATGAATTAGCTGCAACCAAATTCCAAAGAAGCGTAGAGTAAAAGCCCACTTACAGTCGTTTTAAATTAGCTTTAAGAATCGCACAATTCAAATAAAAAAGCATACCTTCACATCCTCTCAGCGTGACTTCAGCGAAAGGATTGGAACATGAATCGCAGCGACGTCCGATTACTCCAGCTCTACACTTGCATTGCCCAGTGATAGGATCGCAACGGTTTCCGAAAGAACCCGTAGCATAACAATCACAGTCGAAACAGATGTCGCTGTGGAGCGGTTGGAAATGCTTATCCTACGAAACATGAAACAAATAGAATAGAGTGAGTTTAGCTCATCATAAAACATCAGATAAAGAATTAATAAGTGAAAGGAAAGGATTTCATAAAGCTGTCGCAGGAATTGAAGTTGCGTAAACCCATCGAATTTAAGGTTTTGTGCCTCGTTTCTGTGAAGAAGATACTTTTGTAGCTGTTCTTATAAGCCAATTATTGAGATTTTTCTTTAGAAACTACAGCACGAAATGAAAGATCTAAAAGTCCAAATTAAAGCTTTTCTGAGAATTAGAGTTGTTATAGAGGAAAAGGAAACATTTTTGTAATTATTCTTACAACCCAATTAATGAACTTTTGCTTTTGCCAACTACTACACGAAATAAAGGATCTTAAAAGTCGAAATTAAAGCTTTTTTTAAACATTTTAGAATTTTAGACATACGCTAATGCCATTCTACATATATATGATGTTTTTTTCTCTATAAGGATTTAAGAAATCGCAGAAAAAATATAAGGGGGGAAGTATACCTCGCATGTACATTCTCCGTTGCTTTTGTTGCAGTTGGCATCATATCCTTTGCTTGTATCACAGTGGCAGGGGCCACAGATAGGATATCCCCACCAGTTTGCAGGACAGGGATGGTCCAAAGGAACCTCACAGTATTCCCCAGTATGGAGGATGTCACACTCGCAAGTGTAGCCGTACTTGTGGTTGTCATGCAAAGAGAACTGATTTGACGTTTTGCACTTAGAACCATCAGCACAAGGATTCACTTCACATACCGGTAAACACTTTTTTCCAACATAGCCTGAAAATATTAGTTTTGTTCAGTGTAGTTAAAATTGTAGATAATTTATAACAGTGAAGAAAAAAAACTGGTGATGCTTTTTGAACAAAGACATGACCTTACCCATATCACATTGACATTCGTGATGCCCCCATAAATCGACACAAGTGCTATTTTTGGGACAAGGATTTGAGTGGCAAGGGTTTTGAACTCTGCAACCTTCTCTGACATTGGTCTCCAAAGCTGGTCTCAACCAAGAGTCTCTGTTCATATCAATTCTTACATCCTAATGAAGAAAGAAAAAGATTAAAGATAAATAAGAAAATTAAATATTTAAAGTTAGTAGAGTTATTAATTTGCTTGGTTACAAAAAGAAACATACTTGAATGCATCCATTGAAAAACACTAGTGTCTCAGGACCTTCAGAAGGTTGAATTCCTCCTACAGAGACTTTTCCGACGTACAAACCACGAATATGACCATCCAGATGTTCGACAGACTGGAAAAAATACCCTTATCGTAAATTCAATTGTTTAATTATTATCAATAAAAATACAAATGGGTTCCGATGACTTTAAACGAATTGCAATAGCGTGAATATCGTAAAATTTAGAAGTATGTATTTATGCATTCAAAATCTAATATTTATTTGTTTGTTTAGTAAGTTAACTTTCTTAACAATTTCATTATTCAACTTAGTTTTGTAGGGTTTTTTTCAAGTAAAAATGAAAAAATGTCTTTCAGTCAGAAATTTATACAAATGGTTATCAATGAAATTTAAGGAAATAAGAATTCTTACCTCGTATTGTCCATAATCTAAATTCAGCCATACTCCAGCAGGCATCCACTTAGCTTCGACGTTATGCCAAATTCCGTCATTGACTGGTATATCTTTCAGCATGAAAGATTGATCATTAAAAGAATACTTCAGAAATCCATCCGAAATCTAAATTTACAAATGATTAGATTAGAAAAATTAAAGCTCTGAGACGTAAAATTTGAAAAATAACGGTTAACTATTTACTTAAATATATTTTCATCTATTAAAAGTTTGATATTACCTCTAAAGTCACAAAACTTGCTTGTCCAAGTTGAACCTTTAATAAAAGCCCATCTTTCTGCCTAGTTCTAAAAGATACCCCGATAGGCCATTCAGTTTGGATAGGTCTCAAATGTGGAGTAAATGTAAGGAATCCATCACCAAGAAAATGGCGCACTGGGTCAGTATCTATTAAGGATAAATAAACAAAATCATTGCTTGAAGCAACTTTAAATAATTAAGCAGCAATCAATGAAATTAGCGCAAAGTGAATGGGTTAGTGAAAATAAGCTATTTCACCATACCTCTATCAAGTTGCTTCCATGAGTCTGCACAGAAATGAAAAATAAACAAAATATTTGTATGCAACCAGAGAGAGTAAAGAAAAATATGCATAAATAAATTGTATTACTGTAGAATTTACATTTTTAAACAGTTTTATCCTCTTTTAAAGGTAAACAAAAACTTGTAAAACTTCACGTTAGTAATAAGATCGATTGGTTTGAACATAAACACTTAAATGTCATCCCTCCATAAAGTACTGAAGACTAGCACTAGTGCGTCTGTAGTTGATGGTCATAATTTAAACTAAGCAGAGATCTGGATTTCACAGCTAAGTAGAAAGTGTTTCATCACAGGTTTTAGTGAATTCATATGGTAAAATACCACAGCAAAGTATAGGAGGGCAATTCTTTCCGAAATGGCCCAACCTATAACACACAAAATGAAAATAATCTCTCTAATAATCTCAATAAGAATATCTTAGACCAAAGATTTATTACTGTTAGAAAAACTGGTAATGATTACAAAATAAGTGATGACTTATCCTCGCGGTGATGTTCTTAAACCTTTTAGGGACTGTTTAATCCCATAGAGAATCGAGAACTAACTTCAACTGATTGACTTAAAAGCATCGTCAAAAATTAGAAAACTAGGTCCGCACACCAATATAAAAGTAATGAAAAGTTATTTTTATCATAAAAAAACTCATCAACTTACTTGCGCTACAATCTTTGTCACCAAAGCCAGGTGGACAGTGACAAGTGAAAGAACCCCAACCTTCCTCACAGGTACCTCCATTCAAACAAGGCTGAGAATGACAGAATCCTTTCTTCTGATGACATCCTATTAGAGTTCCGTTATCGGCTACATACCTAAAATAAAAGTTTTTAATTGGAAAAAGGCTAAAATTTTTTAAAGGGGAAAGCCAGTTGTGGGAAAAAATATACTTACGAGTTCAAATCAACCATTTGATGATCGATGTACAAATCCATTATGCACCCTACGAAGTCTTTATTTTTAATTTGAAAATCTGATGGCAAGGAAGGCAGGCCGCCTATTTGCAGAGGCCCAGTTAGGTCTAAAAATCTGTAGCATGTCTGCATCAAGTCCGCACACCTGTATATGACAAAAATATGCCATTAATAAACATGGAAAAAGGTACCTTAATACATAATTTCTTTGCTATACTTCACAGCAACGTTTCCTGAACCCAGTACGTCACTACGAGGAGGAAGAAAGTGATTAAACACGGAGCCTGTTGGGTTGCTAGGAAGGGATGCGGTACGCAAATCGGGATAAAAAGACACTATACATATACATGGGTTTAACGAAATAATCGTATTTTAAAATTGACCTTCTTCGTTTCACTCGAAATTCAGAAACCTCGATGGAAACTACTTTGTTAGTGAGATAGTAGGGTCAACTAACGTCGCTGTCTAGTATAGTGGTGTCCTTTAAAAAAAACCCACTTTTTCACTTTTCCTTCATTAAAAGCTAAAAAAATATGATAATTAAATCGAACAAAATGGTGTTGTAACGGCTCATCCTCCCCTACATTTTAGTGCTTAGTATTTTTAATTCCAACATTCCATTACAAATTGGCAGACAATTAAGTAAGAATCCCAAAAAAACCCAACTTTCCTAAAAAAAAAACCCATGTACCCTAAAAAAAACCCACTCTTGAAAATACTCAAGAATTTAAGAAAAAATATGATTGAAATGTTTATTTTGATAGAAAAGAGAATAATTAAGATAATAAAAACCAAATTCATTACAAATTATTTCTAAAATTAAAATTATGAAAAGTTTTTCTACTCAAGAATTTTGCCTTCAAAATACAACGACAATAGCGTTTTTATTGTTGTATTTTGATGAAAACGACCTTACAAATACTTAATACAATTTTCATAAAAAAGCTGAAAAACGGTAATTGGAACTGATATTTTATTTTAAACCCCCAACTATCAACTCTCTAAACCCATTTTCGAGTAAAACTCGGTAAAATGCTGTATTTTCACGGAAAATGGCTGTTTTTGGTATCATTGAATTTTTATCAAAAATACTGAAAAAAACATCGAGAATTACTGAAACAACTATTCTATTTGAGTAATTAGTTGTGTATCATGAATAATATTAAACATTTTGCAAAAATTTTTATTTATTTTATCATTTATTACAAAAAGAAAAGTGGGTTTTTTTTAGGCACACTATGGGTTTTTTTCACCCCTCATTTCATAGACTACCGTAGGGTCCCTAATTGGCCGACTGAGCTGAAATTTCAGTATTTTATTCTCATAATAACGGGATAACACAAAAACACGTGAAGAATGCTTTAAAATGTTTATAACATATATTTTTACAGCATCAAAATCTGCATAACTGAATCATATTTTTACCCCAAAATCGACATTTTCTATTTATTCAAATAAATAAGTAAATAAACGGTTCTTTGACATGTTTTCAAGTTCCCTGCCACTCTAAATGGCTTACGAAGACAGGGGACATGAGAATTTAAAATTATTTTAATTATTTATTTAAAATATCTCGATGGGTTTTTTTAGGGTACAATTTGGAGTGGGTTTTTTTTTAAAGGACACCACTATATAGTTTCATTTTTAGATCGGAAATATAGTCTCGCGCACAACACGCAAGCTACACTACAAAAAACAAGCTTTTTTAGACATTTATATCGTATTAAAATTAATTTTATAAAGTAATTATGTTTACTTTCATATTAGGGTCCAAGTAACTGCGTACAATGAAGAAACTAGCTGTTATTTTTAATTAATGCTTAAAAAGTCTCACCTTGGTTCTAAAATGTGTGTAACGGAGTTGGCGCACTTGTAATCCAGGTTTTTCCCGTACTTTGTAGCTACACCAACATCACATCCATCTACACTCAATGTGGCAGTCTGTAAAGAAACAAATTAAAGCAGCTGAGTTTCAAGCACTCGCAAAAGCGAAAGAAATGCTCCCTGAACCATTAAAATTATTAAGGGAAATTTTTAAAAATGAAGGAGAGGTAAGACGAGAAGTAAAAAGTTGAATGCAGATGAACAAAAAGAGAAGAAAGCGTTTTAGATTGATAATTTGAAAGAGAAAGTTGTTTCAAGGTATCACGGAAAATTCTTTTGAAAACTTACTTTATTTAGATAGGAAAGTTCTGCTTCGTGCCACTGTCCATCGCTGAGTCCCCCAGGAACCTGTGCAGTGACCTCTGACACGTTAGCACCCAAAGAGAAGGAGACTACTAGTTGACTGTCGATTATTTCCATGGCAATGAAGTCGTGCTTGTCATTGTATCGACCATTGTACAAAATCAACGCGTTCTTTTGTCTGGTAGCAAACCTAAAAAAAGACAAATTACCTAAACTTAAATACAACTACAAAAAGTGTACATCAACCGATTTAAAATCAGTTCTGGCATACGTACATAATGGCACGAAAATGAGTTCTAGGTAAGAATTCCAGAATAGAATTTCTCTGAAAGTGAATTTTTTCGAACTAAAACTAAAGATTCCGGGGTAAAGTATCTGGTAGTACAATTTTCATAGATTCTGGGGAAAAATCTTGTTTGATTAGAAAGTTCATCAATTAATATACTCTGGGAGAGAATTTTCTCTGAAAATGATAGAGTAAAGAGAGTCAATTTTTTTAATTCTGATGAATAGCAAATTTATAATGAAAATAAATGTAGCAAATGAATTTTGACACACTATAAGTAATAAAATAAATATAAGAGATGCTAACGAAGTTATAAAAGGAATAAATTTTGAAAATGATTAAATAACAAGTTTAAATTCGACGAGTTTGCAATTGACACAAGCAATAGATGGCGCCAGGGCAATATCGTTAATAGAATTTCCAGAAATTCACATGGCAATGTTTTGATTTCTACAGGTATGACATCATCCTAAAGATACGAGAAAGATGGGAACCTTAAAACTTCATACGTATAAAAACCTTTACAATTGAGACATTAATTCTCATAACAATTTTCAAAAGCTTCAAAAGAAGATGTTTTCTATAAAAATGTGTTTAGTTTCATTCCAAACGTTTTATTTTTTATGATTCCAGTTAATGCATTGACTAACTCAGTATATTTAAGTATAAATTCGTTGATTCAGATGTATGAAAAACCGAACTGTATATAATATTTGACATAGTAAGGAAATAACAATTCTTGGTTACATTATAAATAAACAACTTTATACCACTTTTTACCCAACTAAATCGACCATCAAAAACAAAAGTATCAAAATTTGTGTCCTTAATCTTCAATTTTTGCTATGTTCTTTTCTCAAAGAAGATAGAACAATTGTATGGCAAAAAAGAAAGTAAATAACACAAAGCACGCATCTCTTCCCAGTCCTATTTTCAAAATGATGCAAAAGGGAACTAGACCCCTAAAACCTTCCTCACCGCATATTCTTAAGAGAATTGAGAGACATACCTCAGCTTGATGTGGAGACGGTGTCTCTGCCTCAGGGAGGGGAAGGTGAGGAAGGATCCCCTTGGGAAGCTTCTGGCCCGGAGTTCGCAGAGGCGAGTGCTCCAAGACACCTGGGAGCAGTTTTCGCAGCCGAAGCCCCCGTCTCCCAGGTTCGCGCACTGGGAGTCCCCGCGGCAGACAGACTTGGAAGCTCGGCACCGGTCCTCCCATTGGTTGATTTCGCAGTTCTTGCCTGGAATGAAAGACATTTGTTACACTTTTGCTGCTGTATATCACTTTTATTAGTACAGAAGCAGTTTACTTAAGAGATGAATGTGAGCATGGGTTAAAACGCATATTTGTTTTTTTGTGATGCAAGAGTAAATTGAGGTTTTAAGGTATTATCGAGTTTTTGCCTGTAGGTGTGATCATTTTCCCCACTTAAAAGTTTCTTCTAAGTGAGAATGGTTGTTCTTGAATCGTTAGGGAGAGAATTCTAAGTTGTAGAGTTGTTCCAGTTCCTAGTATTGTTTATGTTTACATCATTCAAATATCATAACCCAATAAAAATGTGAACAAAATACGTAAGAAAATTCTGCTGATATATTTTTCACAAATTCATCATCTTTAAAATACGAGAACCTACGACGGCGTTCCTACTACAGTTAACTGCTTTCTATATATTCTAAGTCTAAACACATAAATGAAGAACCAGTTTCAAAAAAGGGAATAAAATTAGGTAGTTATACAAAAAAATTCCCTTCTGATACAGTAGGGTGTTGCAATTTTTTTTTCGAATTTCCCAGATGCCCCCCTCTCAAGTTGTTACAAATACTAAAACATTATTACCTACAAACTTTTAGGTCTCTAGGACAATTTTTGACCCCCGCGCTCTTCAAAAGTAGGTTTCCCATGTTAAAGTATAGGGAAAATATTGAAAATATCGTTATTTTTGGTTCTTTTCCATTTTATGAGCCTGGACGCAGTCAATATCGAATTAAAACCTATACATCATCTTTGAAATATCATTGTCTCAAGATCCTATCGGAAAAACATTCAATGGTACCTACTGGGGGAAGTTCCACGGGGTTGAAAAGCGCGCTTTCACAGAAAAAAGAGGATGCTCGCCGGCGCTTGAGGCGGGAGCTGGATGAAGGACTCACATGGGGACATGGGGGTATTATTGAATCTTTTTCCTATTTTACTTCAGCTGGCATCATCTGATAGCCTTGTATCTCAGCTTTAGGAAGTAAAACCCTTTGTGAGTCCTTCATCTAGCCCCCACCGCAAGCGCCGGCGAGTATCCTCTTTTTTCGGTGAAAGTGCGCTTTTCACCCCAGTGGAACTTCCATTGAATGCTTTTCCAATAGGATCTTGAGACAATGATATCCAAAAGATGATGTATAGGTTTTAAATCGATATTGACTGCGTTCAGGCTCATAAGATGGAAAAGAACCAAAAATGACGATATTTTCAATATTTCCCCCATATTCTTAACATGGGAAACCTACTTTTGAAGGGCGCGGGGGTCAAAAATTGTCCTAGAGACCTGAAAATTTGCAGGTAATAATGTTTTAGTATTTGTAACAACATGAGAGGGGGGCATCTGGGAAATTCGAGAAAAAAATGTTTCCCATAGACTTTTGCAACACCCTACTGATACAGTTTTTTTGTTTCTCTCAAAACTTGATTTTGTGTGTTATTCCCTTTTTCAAACAGCTAAGATTCATTTATCATACAATGCACATTTTACATAATCTATGGAGTGAATAATGAAACTTAATGCATCTAGTAGCTTTAAATTAAATGTAATAAGTTATTACTCAAAGATGACAGTTATTAAAATGCAATAAAAAGATATAAATGCAATTTCATTACACGTCAATGTTAATGCCACCCCTGGATGAAAACAAACTATTTTTAAACGCGAATAAAAACAAGGGTTTTATTTTTTCGTTATTTCTACTAAAAAGAGAAAAAATCTATAAAAAGAAGTACCAAAAAGGATACAAAGTTAGAACATAAAATAAAACTCTTTATTCTTCCAAGAAAAACGAGATTTTTTTAATAGAGTAAGGAAACATCTCAAATGACGACTCAAATTAAATGATCGGATAATACCGAGAAAAGCCGAAACTCAAATATGCTCCTGTCCTAGCCCATTCTTTAAGAAAACCAAGTGAGTAATAGCGCCTCAGTTTCTGAGAAGACAAGAAAGAACGTCCCCATGTTCAAAAAAAGAAAGATTCTCCGAAAAAACCCTGTTGACAAATCTTCACTAACGAACACCAGTGGCAACAACAAACTATTACTACACCGAACCGAAGAAAAATTGAGGGGAAAACCTTGCGACGAGTGACGCGGATTATTAATCGCCTAAAAACACTCCAAAGTCTTTTTTTTACTTTCGTTCTCCCTTAGAGCTCTAACAAGCACGCAGGGGCCGTTCGAAACGTGTTCTTTCGACACTTTTGGAAAGTTTTCCTTAGCCCCTGAAAAATATAATTCCTTTAGCTGGACCGACAGTGGGTTTAGAATTTTTTTCCTTTAGTTTCGTCCTTCCATTCATTCTGCCGCAGAACAAATTGCCTGTGATGGCAAAGAAAGGGTAAAGAGATTAGAAAAATAGATTCAGGACTAAAAGAATTTCTGGTAGGAGGTTTTTTATGTTGTATAGGAAGAGTAGATTGATTATGAGAGTGTAATTTTTTTTCGAAAGGTAGCTGAAGGATTTTTGTAGGGAGGGAAAATGTAAGAGATACTTGGAGAGTCAGGTTTATTACTTTTACTAATAATTGTAACTTAATAAAAATTTTAGTTTTTAACAATTCAATGAAAGTTAACTTAGTAAGAATGTTTGGGTGAATGACAAAAGTAAATTCCATAGTGGTTAGTATTGAAGAGTTATTGATTGCTATTACTGATGAGTGTTAAGAAATTAAAAAGTTTAGACGATAAGAAATTTAAATTATTATTACTGTCATGATTAAATCCATATGGTATAGAGAAAATTCAAACAAGGAACTTTCATTAAAATATAAATTATAATCAAAGGTTTAATGTATTAGTACTGAAGAGTTAAATTGAACAAAACGCATAAGGTAATATTTTGGAATTCAATATAACAGTAAAGAGCTGGGAGCTAAAACAAGGATTTATTTTGTATCTCATAAAAACCGTATGATTCAATTTGTTTAGAGTTTTCGGAAGAAACTAATACCTCTAGTTACATACAAATTCTTGGATAAAAACGAATAGTTTTTTATGTTTAAGATAAAGAACACATTTATGAAATTTATGAAATCCAATTTGACTTGATGTTTCCCTAAGACAAAAACAGTTATCAAATACATTTTACCAAACCGAATACATAAACGTCTCATCCCTTTATTATCGTTGCCTCCCCACGCAAGTTTTACCTTTGCCCTCGGCAATGTTACTCCATAAAACATAAGCCAATTCCCAAGACAAAAACCCAGACGCGGAGAAAACAAACAAGATTCGTCCTCCCCGGGACAATTCCGCCTCATATTTATATCGGAAGTCTCCGCCTCAACAACAACTCTCCTATCTTTATATATATTAAGAAGGATCCGATTGCGAATGCAACGCTAACAGCTGCATCCCCTGTCGTATTTAGCAGAGACGGGGATAGAGACGTCCCCGTGATTCGATCCCGCAGACGAGAAAAAAGGAGGCGTTTGTACCCGGAGAGATAACACCGAGTCCAGATGGTGTGCGGTCCGTCCCATGGGACGAAGAAGAGAAGGAAAGGGAAACAAGAAGGCGTGTACCGTAGTCGTCTGCAGGGGAGGTTCTGGGGGTAATGGAAGTTGTTCGAATGGATTATCCAAATGGATTGTTCCGTGTGAGGGTGGATGTAAGGTACGGTCCGCCCCTATTAGCTCAGAGTTGTGCTAAGTTTGTTAGGGTTGGTTTTCTGCTGGGGAGGGCTGTGTGGGGTAATGTATTTGGGGTGGAAATCTTGCCAACTTTTGCTTTTTTAGGAATTGGAGAACTAGAGAATTCATTTAAGGAACTCTAGGGGCACATTTTCGTGTTTGGGAAACTATGTTTACTAGGCTGATGTTTTTTTCACTGTATGACTCAAAAGATACTACAAACAATATGTGCTATTTAGATAGATAGGTATTAGATTATATTAGATACAAACAATAGATGCTATTTAGATAGATAGATATTAGATTATATTAGATGCAAAAAATATATGCTATTTTATTGAAAATAGAACTGAATTGAGTATACGTATATCTAAATATAAAACAATTCATTCGATAATTTTAGATTTTGATGAGATTTAATTTTTATAACGATTTGATGAGCAGAAAACCACTTGTATAGTAGATTTCTTTTGTACTATTTTAAAGTATAATCTACTTTAAAAACGAGCGATATAAATGTATAGATATGGTAGTAAGACAGTCTTATGTCTTGTATAGTATTCTCCTTACTTAATCTAAGTTTAAATAATTCTTTGAATAAAAATAAGAATTCTACGCTCTTCATTCAAGGTAAAACTATGTAACCCTTTAAAAAATAAGACTTGAGTAAATATATGATAAAGACTAGCTTGTCATGAATTATAAAAGTTTGAATTTTGAGTTTAAAAAAGCTTTGTCCTGTAAGAGATAATAAGAATTTATGAATTTTTAAATGCAAGACAATCGATCATATTTCTTTCATAGACACTTTGCAGCTCCTGTTTGCCATGTAATTACTTTCCAGTCTTCTCAGTTTGCGCAGCTAAGCCGAAGTCAAATTTACACAAGAGTTTCTGAAAAGTTAAAAACGATTCTCGCCAACCTTGCGAAAGAAGCAAACACGACAGCAATATCCAAAGAAAAAAATACCTATGTATAAAAGGGGAATGTAACATTAAATACGACAATAGGGCATAATGCCAGACCAAATATTTGTTTTGAGATCTAGAAAGGCTCATAAGAAACCAAAGACGACAAAAAGCGAACAAAGAACGTGCAGGACTCTGCTACATAGAGCAAGGTAAATATTATCTGAAGATAAATAAAGACGAATTGATAAGAGGAGAGGAAAATCATCTACGAGAGAAAGAAAACAAACGGAGTGTGAGGTGGTCAGTTTTCTAACGGAACAATGATTGTCGCAGCATCACGTGCTCGAGGCTAATCTCCAATGATGAGACCAGCTACACCGCCAAAGAGCTAATAACCCGTCCAATGTTTTTGCCTAGGCTGCCGAGAAGGTTGCTTCAATTGGCGAGATATCGCAATGGTATCCTTATCTCCACTCATCTTACTCACAGGTTGTATGAATCTCTGAGTAAATTACGTCAATGGATTAATTTATGAGGATCACTATAATATTTTTGGGGTATCTTGTTAGTGCTAGTATAAAATACTGCAATGGAAAACGAAGTAATAAGAACATATATAGAATTAAGTTTCTTTATCTCTCTTAAATTTATAAAAATTGGGAGAGTCTATATAATGACAACTGGTTTATTGAGTTTTTAAAAGTAACGGTCGTAAAACACCTTTGAGAACTTGTTTCTGTTTGAGTGGATTTGAATTTAATATATGAAATTAATGAAATAAAAAAAAGGTTCTCGTTATAACACAGAATTGAGGCGTTTGCTATCAAAACCAGCTCATTCCATATTTTTTTAAATCCACTTTTTTGCATATTTTGAAAGTTTATAGGGTCATTCATAACCTGACGAAGGGATATAGCTCAAATCCAGCTCATTCCAACCCAAAATTAGATGAAATGGTGAAAACTGTGATCTCAACGGTGGAATTTCAGATCATATGAAAAAGTTAAGAGGATGTATGCCATTCATTTAAAACTCGTAAAGACACAAATATTATATGGTTAACTGGAAAACCCCAATGTCATACTTAATTTAAAAAAAAGCTGAAAAAAGCATGAAAAATCGTGTTTTTGCATCAAAATCAGCTCATTCCAAACTAATTAGTGAAATTACGCCCAAGGTAATGCACCTGGAATGAAAGTGAAAAATTAATCAAATTCAAGGCAGTTATACCTACAATTAAAAATTTAAAAAAAATTTAGCCTTAGAACTGTGAGCGTGAGAAGTTTTTTGTTTCTCCTGTAAAATTTCCAAAAATGGAATGAGCTGGTTTTGATAGCAAACCCCTCAATTAAAAATACTCAAAAAGAATATTCTTATTTTAAAATTTTATTTTACTCACCATTAAAAAAACTTTTTTATATTGCATTCCCTTTTTCGTAAGATGCTTAGTGTAATCCTCAAACGTGCCTTCCACAATCCAAAATGGCGTAGCCGCCTCCTTCCGAAGAAAGATAAGCAAGCTACAGCAGTGAAAGAGGTCAGACAGTGCCGTGCCTGTAAAACCATCTTTGCCTCTATAAGAGATTTTCGGCGGGAAAAACAACATTCTGTGTGTAACCTTCAGCAACATTCAGGATATGCGTTATCAAAGAAATCAGCTGCCTATTCCCAGAATCTCGAAGCGAACTAAAGGTAAATGCTTTATCTTTAGGAAATTCAGATGAGATTATATAACACTCCCACATAGTTTTAAGGAAGTAATTATAAATTTATTTTTGCTATATTTGCGAAACAGGATCAAAGATTCTGATTTAATTTCATGAAAGAAGGTTCACAAAACAAAATATAATCATTAATTTCGTTTTCCTAAAATATTTCATTAATTAAGATCGTGACTATGAATAACGAAGTTAATGAACTCGGAATAAAATCTTAAAACATATTCTCAAAGTCTAAACTCTTAGTTTAAAGTTAGAATAGTTAAATTATTAAGTATTAAACGTTAAAAGGAAACGAGATTACTTTAGATTTTAAACTTAAGATGATTTAAATGTTGGATATCTATTTAAGTTTGAGTAACAAAATATAATTTAACATATAAAAAAGACGCAATTATGTTGATGTCTAACGTTAAATTGTTCTCAAAGTTTAAGTTGCAAAATTGAATCCATGGAGAGATCATAATGTTACACAATGATAATTAAAACGATAACATTACATTTAATCTGAGCTAACACAACGATATTACTCATTTTTACAGTTCATTTGCAATTTTGATACTTAATTTCTACGTAAGGATATTTAATTGCTCAACACAACTTTTAAATTAAGGAAAAATGAAACTGGATTATCATAAAGCAATGCTTTTTAATATTTTCCGAATAATGTAGTCAAAAGGCTTCCCACCTAACATATCATTTATCTGAATGAAGCAGGATTTCATTAATTCTCAAGTAGAAAGTTTCTGCACCTTGTTAGCATTAAATCAAAGTAGACATTTCTCATCTAGGAGTGTTTCATTACTGTATTTCATAGAATTAAAGCAGAGCAAAATGCTTCTAAATCAAAGATAGCGGCATAGACGCGGAGAATATATCTAACAGGATAAAGTATTGCTCGAATTTTGTTGGTAGAAGATATTAAAAAAATAATTTACATTGTTTATATTGCATGTATTTTTTGTTTTTGATTTGATTTAAATTCACGATTTTTTTAAAATTTTATCAAACGTATGTGTTAATTTAAAGTATATTTGATAAAAGAAAGAGTATTTTTATGAACAAAAACCCCTTTTTGATGTGCAAATTAGTTTAATCTCGACACCAGATGAAAAAAAACTTATTTTAAGACGTGCTAATGTGCCAATTCCAAATTTAAAAGAATTTTGACGTGAGGAAATTTTACTAATGCATACTTGCCAACTTTTGAAATCTTACATCCGTAAAACTTTTTGGAGGACATTACAAAACTACAACTTGAAGCTTTCCGCGTCAACAGGCCTGAAAAACATCAACGCGAATTCCAATCTCGGTAAAGTTGTTTTTTTCGCATTGTGAACGAAACACGAGAAGAAGCAAAATTTACGGGTTAACGCGCGTCAAGACTCGCCGGCGTATCCAAAAAAAACTCGCAAGAAAGCATTTCTTTATTAGAAAAACCAAATTTCCCTCATTAAAAGTGCCAAAATGGAGAAAATTGTAAGGACAGGGATTAGTAGAGGAATCTGGTTTTGAAGTAAAAAGATAAACTAGAGAAGATCGTTTACGTCACGGATAGTTAAATGGAGAAAAATGCAAAATCCGTATTATTTTTAAATCAATTCCGTAAAACCGTAAATACTAAAAAAACCCCGTAAATATTACGGAAAATCGGTAAAAGTTGGCAAGTATGCTAATGTAATGTAAGAGCACAAGGGATACTAATGTATATTATATTTGAATAGATAATGATACTGATAACCATTAATAAATTATAATATATACCGGAGTAAAGAAGAAGTACTAACAAGACTATACTAAAAAGACTAAAGAAATAGGAAAAGAAGACGAAGCGACTTATTAATAGTCAGCAAATGTCTCCATCCAATCAACAAGAACAAGAACAAGAAATTATAATAAAAACCAACAAAACTAATAAATTTAAATTGGAGTGGCTAAGCTCTGAAATCAAAGTACAACATCTTCCATTTTTCCATGACAATATTTGAATAATACCATTAACTATTTCAGTCCTAAGTCGCCCGAGTTTTCTATTGAATCCTATGGAAAATTTGGGGCGACTGAAAGGGTTAAATGGTAATGTAGAACTTTAAACATAAAGGTAATCTACATCAAATTAGTATTGTTTATATTTCTTTACTTATAACTGAGATCTTAAAAAGAGGAAAGACTCTACGGACGTAACTATCTGATACTGGAACTGAAAGGAGGTGGGCAGGATTTTCGCAAGGATATTTTGCAAAATTAAATATTAGTCTGATTTTAGAAAGTTATGAAGGAAGAACCCTAGTTAAGAGCATTTCCTCAAGCACTGCGAATTTTTCCGTAATATCTTCCACTATACATTGCGAACTAAACTCCCCTACATTTCGTTTCTCTTTCTCATATTTGCTCTCAATAATGGAAGAAAGAAACGGAGCAAAGGTAAACTCTCCCATCAAAGATAAACGATTGGGGTGTTCTCTATGGCCATGCCAGAAGGCCCACAAAGAAGAGCCCTGATATCATTAACTCCCGATAATCATTCTTTAGATTACACATTGCTAGTGGATATAAAACCTTTATCTGGATATTTCCAATGTGTTTCGGGTAGTTCGGCTACATTTTTAGTTCTATGAATATTTGTGTTATAAAATTTAATGACCAGACTGTTAAGATATAAGAAGCGACCCAATTTTGAAGTGCGAATAAAGACATTGAAATTATTACGTATAACTCAACTGAAAATTCTAAATTAAATATTATCAAGAGTTATAAAACTATAATTTATTTAAAAGAAACACCAGTTCAATTCCGTTAACTTCCCCGTTCAATACCGCAAAGATGTTTAACGCCAAAAAACAAAAATTCCTAAAAATTCAAACTGGTGTAATAATGTACAGTTATATCAATTGCAAAAAATTTTTTGTCCATAATTGATTATTTTCGTTTAAAAATTTTGGTGGCCTTTAACGTGGCAGATTACTGAATTGTACAAATGTACCGAAAATGGGGTACCTTTGGCCCAAGCATCGAGTAGTGTTTGTAAGTGTTATATATGTATGAAGAAATTAAATCATCACGTAATTCATACTAGACCCAACAGGTGGAATTGTTGTCATCATGTTCTCAAAGCGGTGTCTTGATATTCCTAAAATACGATCACTAGGAATGTTCCAACTAGAGTCGTATAATATTTTTTATGTCAGTTATAAAGTCCTTAAACAGTTTTAATGCTATTATTTTGTTTCACTGCGTTGCTTGACAATTATTAAAATCTTATTACGTTGGGGTAACTTTGGCTTTATTTTCTTATAAATTAAACTTGAAATGAGCATGGAATAGATTGTTATCATTGATAGGTAACTTAGAAACACATCTTAATAGTTTAGCATTGGCTAAAAGTAACTCAACGCCTTAACTTTGGAGTTTTTGAGGTCTGGGCCGGAAATTTCAAAAATTCATTAAAATATTTAAAATTTAAAATCACACTTTAAAAGCGGTAAACACTGAAGTTGAACATGTTAAAAATATTATAAGCCACTGACTTCGTCTAATTTGTTTGAATTAACTACTCTTATTTGCTTTTAAGGCTAAAAAAACACTCAATTTGGGCCAAAGTAACCCCATTTTACAGTACTGAAAGACCAAATGACAAACTAGCCTTCAATTTGCATATACCTTATTAAAGATAAATAATAAATTTCATGATTTCCATTGAACATCATGAACCCGGATTATATTTAGTTTCATTGCTGAATTTGAATTAAAAGACGTTTAATATCAACAAGCTGAATTTTTTAAAAATGTTCATAGTCAAAAATTCTTATAATTTTAGTCGTACAGGTATAGAATAATTTAGGGTAGCATATTTGCTATTACGGCAACTGCAGGGGATACTGTAACTGCCTCATTTTTGAATTGAAAATACTCAAGAATAGTTTAACAAGCAAATTTTTTTCAGAACGATAATGGCTTCTAATCGAGCAACCTTTCCAAAAGGAACTCCCGATTTCAAAGTAATAAGTAACACTCCTTGCTTTGTTAATTGACATTTCGAATTATCATACCGGGAACAACCCATTCGAGGATACCAGGAACAACATCCCTGCATAACGCTATTCAATTCCATTTCAACTACACCCCTTAGGACTAATCATCCATACGTAAAGGAAATTCCAAGCTTTTTCGAAAATTCCATTAAAAAAAGAGGATGATTCGATCTTCCGAGGGAAAATTCCTTCCAGATTAATCCCCTCAAAATAAATACAAACGCCGCGCTGGCAAGGCGGAATGAATGTGCCGAGAGTCAAAAGCTTCCTCGGAAGATTTGGAAGTTAAGAAGATGAAGATAAGGGAAGGGTGTAATGAATTCGAGAGGAAAGAACGGATTTCCAGTTACTTCTCGAGTAGCGCATACGTGTGCTTGATGTGGGGGCTTTCTGGAAAAGATTGAGCGTGCTAATTGGAATTAAAAAAGATGGCGGCAACTTAAACCGGCTTCATCTCGTAGTGATTGATGAGTTGGGTTGTATCTCTGCTTCTGCATTGTTTTGGATAATGGTTTAATGAGGGGTGATTATGCAGGCTTTGGTGATGCTTTTGTTACAAATTTTGGAGTAGTTTTTCTGTGGTGTAGAGATTTAGCGTTTATTGATTAGAAAAGAAAAAAAGAAGATGGATGGGGGTCTTAGGTGTCATTAACTGAGGTGAGAAAGTCGAGAACATCGCTTTAATCTTGAGTATCGGACACCCATCTGAGAATATCTATTTCATAAAATTTCAAATGAGAAGAACAGCAGGAAGAATAGTTTAATGCCACTATTTATGATATATTTACAAGTAAAACGTTTCTTTTACATCCTTATAATATGATTTCATTATTTATAATACTAATGATATAAACTAAATAAATCATCATATGCCAATTCTACATTTATATATTCAAAAACTGCCAATATAATATAATACGTGCATTATAATATAAAATATAATTATTTAAAACTACCCAGAATAAAAAAATACAATGGAAAGGCATTGTGGAAAAACAGTGAAAAATGATTACATAACCTCTTCAGAGAAAAATTCCACGTCTCTAAAATATCCTAAGACAAGATATTACCAGTGCGTTAGAAAAACAAAACTTCTCAGAACTGCTTGTGTGAACTCTATTTAATTTAATTCTAAAAAAATAGACCATGTTTTCACACACGCATAATCAAAGACTATGTGGGTTTCTTGGTTAACATGAGAAAAACTCTTAATTAACGGGTTCTTGAGACGTATTCCAGGAAATAGAGTTTGATAAAAATCTTATGTCACTTATTTAAATAAACTCCACTTTAATCTTAGGTTTAAAATCTTAACTGCCAATCCCCTAAGTCTGTTTTTTCACAAGTCTACGTCTAGCAATTCCGCAAAATTTCTTATAAACCACCTTCACATTCAAAGCTAAAATCTTTAAACATGGTTAAAATTTATTTTTACTCCACACAATAGTTTTTAAGCACTTTACCAAGAAAAGAACAACAGAAAAACCCGCGCTCTTAACTGCACTCATTAATTTTAGAGCCTCCCCCCGGGGCAAAAACACTCCAAAGGCATTTACAAGTCTTACTGCTTCATAAATATTTAATTCGAAACTTGTTAACTATTCATGACGTCAATCCGGTTGACTTTTTACCCGCCACGTTTTTTCCCCACTTAAAAAAAAACATCAGCTTGAACTTTAAATTTGTAATTAACGCAAAAAAAGTGGTGAACATCAATCCAGACAAAAACGTGGATCCCAAAAGACACTGTCGGGGAATTTAAACCCAACTTGTCCGCGTTTAAGCAAAGCACAGTTCATTAGCCAAGCGAGATTAACAAACAAGCGGCGGTCGGAGTAGGGATTATGAAGGGAAATTGTTCCCTCACAGAATTTAATTCGGAGAGAAAAGAGTTGGTTGCTTGGTTGACAGGGTTCCTCAGCGAATGCATTTTAGCTTAATTGAGGGGACAGGCCCGGGGACACACCTTGATGGGAGTTAATTGCAACAACTGGTGCTGCAATTAAGGATGTTGTATGAACGGTTTAGTCTCGGTTTGACGGAGAGGATTTGAGAAAATCGGAAGAATGAGCTGTGAAGACAAGCGGAATTAACAAGCGATAACAGAAATATTGGGTGGTTCTTAAATACCCGAAAGTAGATTTTGGATTCAAAAATATTTACTTTCATGTTTCAAAATAAGCGATTGGTGAGTTTTGTGTGAAATACTGAATTCTTACATATTTTGAGTTCACAAATAAATTTTCTTTCATTTTAAAAATGTAAAAGGAATTATGATTAGCAAAGTAATTAAATCCCACAAAAAATGCAAATACTTTTCTTTTCATTTATTACAAATCATATCATTTGTCTAGATTTATTACAGGTAGACATCTGTGTAAAATATGAAAGTATCTCACGACTTAAGAAAACCTATAATCTATTCTCTAACCAATCAAATTCATGGACTTCCATTAAATATTTCCTAAGAACTAATGTTAGTAGTATATTTTTGAGTAAAATCAAGGGCTGGCACATTCAGTCTGAGATTTCATCATTCGTTTTCAATTTATTTACTAGTCGAAATATAATGGTGTCAAAAAATTTAGTTATTTTTTCTCTTTAGTGAGCTATCATTTATTTAAAGGTATAAAATCTATTAAGGGGTAACTACGAAAAGGATGTAAAAGATTTATCAGGTGAAATAATTAAATAAAAAGTTCTATTAATAATTAAATGTTTATTTCAAAATGAAACAGTATTAAGGACCAAAGTGTTATTTCCTAAAGTTGTAAACATACAAAGTCTAGCACAAGAGCTTTTAGAGTGAAACATATTTTTAAGACATTTTCAGAAAATCAACAGATATTTTCACACCATTAGAAGCAGTTCGAAAACAACCAAGAAAAACTCAAACACCAATTGAAAAGCAAGATTTACTGTAAAACGTTCTTTCTCAAAACCAGCTTTTCCATCCAATCCTACCTTATAACGGTTCAAACTCACATCGATTCATAGCAGAAGTCAAAAGAAGACCGACGAATGGAGATTAAACGCGAGTAAAAACAAGTTGAGGCAATTTTGGAATGACAGTTTTCGCTTCCCTCGATCCCGAGGATTAATTTTGCACTCAGACTTAATAAAAGAAGGGAGCTGAAAGAGAAGATAGCGGGGTGACAAGAGTCTGACATTCAACAAAAGACATCCTCTCCCAATCTCCAGGAGGAGAATCGGACATGTCGGGGATGAGATTATCAGACAGATAATGAGAAAAGACAGATGACCTGTTTTTTTTCTCCTGGGTACATCGACTTATTTCCTTTTTTGTGACTGCTCTTGGCGACTGGAATGGTTTCTATGGAGCCAAATGTGTGCCAACTTACTTTTAATCACATCTTTATGCGAACTCTTTCCATATAAATACATTTATAAAAGTTTTATTTACGTAGATAGGATATACACATAGCAGAGCTTTTCCGTTAAAACAGATTAAGTGAATAGAAGAAGTTCCAGTTAAAAAAATTCTTGTATTTACGAACTTTTGTTAAGAAGAATTCACAAATTTCTCCGAAAATGTAAACGTCGAAGATAAACTTTGGCGAAAAATAAGGGTAATCTCAGAAAACATTTTAGGGTATTACGCTAAATTGGACGAGTAAAAATATAGTAATTTCATGGGAAGAAAACGTTTCATTTGTTGTATTTTCAAACCCAAAAATTGGCGAGATTTCCAAGGTAAATTTTCTTAACGGACGTTGGTTGATCCTATATAGCGTTCAATTTGGATATAAACGACCAATTTAGATTTTTGGATTGAGGTTACTTTCCTTCAAATAGAAATTACCATGTCTACACGTTAACTGAGACCTTGACATGTTTTATGATATTTTAAGGTTGTTGATCATACATCCTGTTATTACTTAATTTAAAATACTTTAACGAAACTTCGTAAAACTATGACGTTTATACTAAACGTTTCAGTATGTAGTAAAAAGACTAGAAAATCTATTTATCTTCTTAAAAGTTGTTAGGTCAAAAGCATTTCATAATATTAGTGATGACTTCCATCATTTAGTTTTACCCTTTTAGATATGATCTCTCCAAATCGTCTCCCTCGTTAGAATCGAAGTTAAGTACTGAAGTATTTGCTTTGGAGAAATAGATTATCAGTGAAAAGATAGATTATCAGTGATTATCAGCTTGAAAAAATTCGTCAACGTATTTTTGATACTTTTCGTAATTATGCAAATCATTTTATTCTTCAAGTCAGAAAATTTGTATCAACGACGAAAAACTAAGTATGAAAGTTCTTAACACATACCGCATAATATACTAGGCCATCATTTTCCAAGAAACGTAAAACAAAGCCCTGGATGTTTGTTTTAATAAACTAGACAGTTCTAACACTTCAATGCAAGAAAATTCCCACTCAGTTTAATATTATACTCTGACAAATATCGAAATCTACGAGAGTAATTTGGAACGTAAACTCAGTTAAACCACTTAGAAATTATGTTTCAATTTGCAGGCAGGATAGTTTTGTGTTAAAGTGACTGGTAAGGGTATAAAATACTAAGAAAAGTGCCACATTAGTTTGTTACGTTAAAAAGATGTACTTTGTGCGTTCAAGATAAAAGTAGCAAAAAGTTACTTAACTATTTATTTATTTAGACGAAAGTAAATTATTTTCTCAATTGTTCACGGATAAAAAAGTATTCTAAGCTTATACTTCTGTAATCTATCTTCTTTACTCAATTAATCAATAATGAAAATTAAACTTCTACTCAATGGTTTGAGAATCAAAAGAATAAAGATCGAGAGTAGCTTCATGAGCTTAAAAATAAAAAAAATAAATTGAAAGCTTGGTTTTAGAAAAAAAATAGGCGGCACCTCATTTTTGATGTTTAGTTAAGACCTTCTGTCTGAACATAAAAAAATCCCAACTTCGACTTCGTTTTGGTTTTCTGAGCTGCCATCGGAACCCTTCGCCAAGCCCAGAACAAAGATAGCCGCTGTCCGCCCCAGGGTCTGGCAGAAGGTGGAGCTGTCGTCAGGTCAAATGTCATCATGTCACGCGGACAAACACAGTGGCTGCTAATCTTCTGCCCGAATGGACAACAGAAAGAAGACCCGGGCTTATTTCTTATACTCATTGCACTTGTTTGGTGCTTTTTCTACCACTAAAGAGCACTGTGTTGTACCAAACCGCCTTCAATATGTCTAAGAAATGTTAGGACTAGTAGAAATGCCAATTTCGTATAACTATGTTCAATAAAATAGAATGCTTATGCCTCTAAAACTAACCTGAATTAAATAAAATAGCTTTGTCGAATATAATAAATATGTCAGAATGCTAGTTTAATTTTTATAAAATTACATTTATTTAAAACTTCAGCATGGATTATCAAACACGACCAAAAATGGTATGCACATTTATTCGGTTACTAATCATGATAAATTATGTTTAAAAATGGATAGATTTACAAAAAAACGTGAATCCTGAAAGAACTTCAGTCCTTCAACTTAGTTTTTAATCCGAAGAGAATTTTTAGTTCTTTTTAGACTTCATATAACCAGTCCAATTTAGCTTTTAAAGTTTTCGTTTATAAAGAAATAGTAAGCCAAGTATTTTATTGGCAGGAATTAAGCGTAAATGATGTTATTTTGTGAATATTTATTTTTTTATCTTTAACTATTGTTATCAGTAACGAAACATAGATCTATACCAAAAGTCCATAACTCTTTTTACCTAATTGTACGAAAATATAAAATAATAAAGTTTCAATAAATTTAAAAAGAACCTACATGCAAACACTCAAAACAACTCTGTAAAAAGGACTTCGTCAATTCATTTCCTATTATGAAAAGTTTATTTAACTTTTCCCCGTCTACCATTATTAAAATAAAATCACGTAGATTGAATAAAAAATAAACTAAAAGGAGTGTAATTTTCCTCTTAAAACTTTTTTTTCTGGAATTTTATAAATATTAATCAAAAAAGTCTTTGTAAAAAATAAACTTTTGTAGTTCCTCTAGTTAGGAGATTGGAATTCTTGAAAAATTAATTAAGTTTTTTATTAGTTCTTTTTAAGTTGATTCCACACTTCTGTTTTTTTACTTGACTAAAACGAAGTTATATGAAAGTGGACGTTCTTATCCATGAAGATATAATGAATTTGAAAAATAAATCACAGAAAAAAGAATGGGGAAGTATGCATATCTCATCCAAAAAGAAACCTTTCGAAGTAAATTTAGATATTTTCCACATAAATAAAATGGAAAGATAATAACTTATACCTTAAAGAAATAATTAAGCTTTCCTCAAACGCTTTCAGAGAAAAAGGTTGGGAAAATAAATTGAAGCATATAAATTCAGTTAGTTTCTCAAAACTGAAATACAAAATATCCAACCCAGAAAAAAACCCATCACAACTCAATCCGTTTCCAAATCATTTCAAATTCAACTCCTCTTTTTTATAAGAACTAAAACTCGAGGAAACAGTACACAAAACAGAAAGCAGCATATTTCCTGGAAAAAGAAAATCCAATCATATAAAAACTCCCTTTTATACTCTCTAAACAAAACTTTGGACTTAAAACATTTTCAGAAAGAAAAAAAACTGTACCAATACAGTTTTCAAAGGGTACTCTATAACTTATTTTTTTAGTTTTGAACCATGTGCCCAGTACACATGTGGGAAATTGAAAAAAGCCAAGTTACCGGGCAGTTAGATCTACGGCCGACGTGTAGGAAGAAATGAAACAGCAGGGGTATATCTCGAACGTGTTTCTAAATTTATTTTGGGATTCCCCATGAGGGGGCTTGCGAAATTTCTATATCTCCATACAACCTTGCATCGTATCTTATCCCAAGTCCCATAACATTTTCTTTCGCCATTTCCTTTTCTGGTATAGAATAAATATATTCCAGCTAGGAATCATATTCTAAAGAGTAAATTTTCGGAGGATTTCAATTTTTGTTATAACAAGGTTAGATCAAGAAATGTGTTTTCGTTTGTTGAAAAAATGTAATATAATAATTATTTATAATATTAAATATAAATATATTTTAGAGGAAAAAAAGTCTTTAAACCTGCTAATATCAAAACCCAGATGAAAATTGATTCCCCGGTATTTTATTTCTAACTATAAATGCTGGAAAGACAAAATACATAGAAAGATCAAAAACACCTAAGTCTAATATTTCAGATTTCTATAGACCAGTATGACTGAAAGAGTTCATAGCTTTACCTACCTTGGGTCGATCATTACAGATACAAGTAGTAATTCAGAGGAAATCACTGCGAAAATACTATAAGGAAATCAATGCTTCTATTTATACAACCACCTACTGAAAATAAACTACTTTCAAAACCATTAAAAAGGAGACTGTATAAAACAATTATCAGACCTGTTGTAACATATGGAAGTGAGACGTGGACCATGACCAATAGAAATGTAAATAGTTTACTTATTTTCGAGAAAAAAGTAATGATAAAAATTATGGGACCAGTTCAGGTAAATGATCAATGGAGAATTCGAACAAACCTAAAACTGGAGAAAATCATTAAATGTAAAAACATAATTATATTTATAAAATCTCAACGCCTATCATGGCTAGGACACATAGAGAGAATGGATGATGATAGAGGAATAAAAAGAATGCTAAATTGGACACCCATGGGAACAAGACCAAGAGGTCGCCCAAGAAAAAGATGGAGGGATGATGTCTTGGAAGACATTAAGACACTAAAAGTACAGAACTGGAAAAGAAAGGCAAGATCCCGAGCTGCCTGGAATGGAATTGTGGGACAAGCTAAGGCTCACAAAGGGCTGTAGGGCTAGAAGAAGAAGAGGTATTTTATTTCAACATAATGCAAACATTTTAAAATCATCATGGCTTTCATTCATAAAAAATATGTACTCACAAATAAATCGACCGACCCACTATAAAATGCACTTAAAACGAAGACAACACAAATATATGTTCACGTTTTTTCTCCACAGTAATTAGAAGTAAGGCATTGCTGCAAGTGAATACTGAGAGATGAAAGTACTTTTTCCATTAGGTTTGGAATAGTACTGTGAAAGTCTTGGAGGATAAAAAAGGAGAGGCAGTTTTTATTAACGTTTTTTCAGATCAATGCTGACGTTCACCCATTTTTTACCGGGATTTTACGAGCGATTTTTGTTTCTTGCCTCGAGGCAGGGACTGGAGAGAGAAATAAGATTTATAAGCATGGAAAATTCAATTCCGATGTACATGGGACATTTTCGGAGCAGGAGTTTTTTTTAAAGAGGTAAGGAGAGAAATTCAAAAAGGCTTGGGAGCTGAAATTAGCATTGCATTTGGATCTTATGAATTCATTTCTTTCTATCTCGTATTTGTTTCGTCCTATTTCTTAAGTGATGTTTTGAAATTCAATCGACATTCGGAGATTAAATTAAAGTTTCAAATTAACGAAAAGCACGCTTCAGAATTTACACACTGTACAACTTTCACATATATGATTATATTTTATACAGCTTTAAACAGCAATGCTATATTAGTTTTAAATTAGACAGAATGGTACAAAAGTCCTTTTCACGGCCTTTATTTGGAACCAATAATGTCTAGTAGTCATGGAAGTAAAGTATACTTATAGGTAAGCGACCTTAGGAAGTACATTGAAATTACTTACAGCGCCCCTAGAGGTTTAAAAATTATTAAAAAATAAAGTAGAAAACATTTTGAACGAAAAAATTGTTGGCCATATCAATCCCATAGAAAAAAAAGGTTTAAAAAAGAAAATGTTTGCAAATTTGTTAGTTTTTCAGTGATTTTTTTGATGAAAATGAAGACCTATTTTAACTATAAATTCAAAGAGACATAAATTTTATAATTCTTTTTTTTTCGGTAAGAGTAAAGAAATAAAACTTGGGAAAAATACACTAGTAAAAATATCACCACTTCTTTCCCTTGTATGAAACGACTAAACTGGATCAAAATTGCGATGCCCGAATAATCCCTTACCAGCAACTTCCCTTCCAAAACAGGAAAACTTACAACGGAGAAAACACAAACGACCTAGTAAACACCTCGAAAATTACACCCCACCAACCCACCCTCCACAATAAAAAAATCCACTCAATTCCACCCTATATCAGTTAAGCCCCGCTGGATATTTACGCGAAACGAGATCACGAGGCATTTACACTGAACGCGACACGGCAAAAACGCGACGCTCGAGCTGCGGCCCTCATTACACGCAAGGCGGGCCCCGCAAGCGGTTGTCCACTTCACGGAATGAGTGTCAGGCAGGGATGTCCCGGGTGCACTCGGCCAAGACTATCCGGGACACCAACAAATGAGGTACTCTTTAGGCAGACCCATCTGCATAATCTGCTCGTTGGGTTACTATGGAGGCTCTTGTGTTAAGTGTAGGGATAGAAAACTCTCGAGGAAGGAGAGGGTGGGGGTTGATAAGAGGGGTTAGATGGGGTGAGGGAGTTGAGAGTGGTGGAGAAAGGATGTGAGGGACATAGTAGATGTTTATCGGTGGGGAATTCTCTGAGGTGAATGTGAAATTATCTTTTCGAATTCTAGGAAGACGTATGTGTAAGAAAAAATGAGCTCTAATACGTTGGTCTAGATTTATTTGGTCTAGATTAATTAATTTTTAAGTGTCTAGTGTTAAAAAAACAACTTCTTCCACCATAAACCAAATCGATTTTTTATTTTTGATCTTACCTTTAACAAAGATATTCTGTGACCCCATGGACGAGCGGTAGCTCCTTTGGGAAATGTATGTACTCGATCAACTGCGTTTGTATTTTTTCTGTTCTGTTCTTTTGTTTGTCCAATAAAATTATTATTATTATTATTATTTTGGTTATACTTTCGTGACAAACATTTGAAATTTTTTAACCCAGTTAAATCTAAACGGTCAAAATTTCCCATAGGATTTAATTATTCAATAGCAATCTCGGTGGCCTAGATTGAAAGGGTTAATGTTATTAAGATTGAACAAAAAGTACTTTGATTGTTTTTCATGCGATATTTGAAAGGGGATAGGACCTGAACGTACGTTCCAATATTCCAGGGGTTTAATCGTATGTTTTTATTTTTTAGAAATGGATAAAAAAAATGGGAGCTTTTTCCCCAGTACGATTGATGTTCTTATATGTATTAATTAGTGAAAAAAAATATCAAACGGTTGATTTATAAATTTCCTGCTTGTATACAACACTTAAAATGAATAAGAACTCTTTTTAATTTAACCCCTTAACAGTGACATTTATTTCAGAAAAATTGACCAAAAATGGAAATTATTTTTGTTCATGTTAGTATTAGTGTTCGAAAATAGTTTTTTATAACAAAAATCAAAATTTAAATGAAATTACAAGTGTATTAATAATTTTAATATACACATAAAAAAGTATTGGATTACACACACACATCTTATTCAATTAGGAGGAAGATTATCCAAACATAATGTCTCCCAATCTCTAAGCGAAGAAAAATCACTATCATCATCGAAACGAACTCAGTTTGGGCTTCACAGAACGGAAACGTTAATTTTTCTCCAACCCGAACTCAGTTCGGGCATCACAAATTCTGCACGTAGTAGTTGCCTGAGCTCAGGTCGGGCGACACTGTTAAGGGGTTAAAGGATAAACTACATGCTTAATTTATACCCCCTTTAATAGAAATTATATACTTAACTGATTGCTGTTTCAGAGATACCTATTTATAAATCTGTCTGAGTTCATCTCTTCTTTTCCGCACAATATCTGCTTTTTTTCAGTAAATTACAATTTTTCCCTCGGCACAATCGTTTAGGAAACCCAGAAAAATAACGAAACGGATTTTAAATTATTAAACAAAGGACACTCATTTAAACCTCACAAGAAAACAATAAAAAAAACTAACTTACTCAAACTGCAAGCTTAACCATATCATCTGACATTTCATCGTAAGCAAATTCATTTCAAAAGACTACAATAGGAGTAATTGGAGCATAAGAATAAAACTATTATCCCTATCTATTATACGAAAACAATAAATGCAACTAATAAAACTCCTAAAGAAACTGTATCACTCCGTCTAAAGAACAAAACGCATTCTCGTCCTTTAAACACAATAAAAAAACAGAAACATCAGAACTATTCTTTCAATAATTATTGGAGGAATGCCAAAAGAATTCAAACCGGAATACTTGGCACCAACACTGAAAATAGCTTTCACAAGATCTTTTTATCAAGATATGATTAATAGCTGGGTTGGATGGATCCCACATATTAGTCTAAGCGACTTCTAATCTAAGCGACTTCTGAACAAATGACACCTTCTTTTTCTTTGGAAAAATCAAAATAACTGTTAACCGAGAAGAGCAGTTGGGAGGGTAAGTGTTTTGAACAAAATACTAAAAAGAGCGAAATTCCACAATTAAGGTGATGGAGTGGGAGGGGGGAGGAAATAAAAGTTTGACTTCGAGGGAAGGAGAGTGAAGTTAAATAACGAAATTTGCGCAAATCCCGTGAAAGTGTTGGGATGATTTATTTTGGTTTCTCTCTGTGTTTGGCTGGGGATCGTGAGTGGAAATTCGTTAGAAACGAAATGCAGGGGTTTATGGTTTGACTTCGCATTTGATTCTTTCACTTGGTGATAATTTCGCTTGGGATTGGTATTTGCTGAAACTAGAGCTGTGGAAGTGTTTGGGGATGGAAAATACAAATAAGTTTCAGTTAATGAAAGTGAAGTTTACTGGATCTTTTGCGTGTTAAGTCTTTAAATGGAAAATATTTAAAATCGCATAAAATTAAAGTTATTCTTACTGTGTATAACTTAATTTTTAAACTTAATAATTTTTTTGTGAATTGAAAGAACAAAGAAACACCCTTTTGCATCGAAAACAGTAGTTGAGTTAAGTAATAGTATTACATTTTTTAAAACATTTTTCCAGTTTGACTTTTGTTTCCATGCCAATTTAAAGTATAATCAATAAGTAATATTCTTTTGTAGTTTTATTTTTACTATTTCACTGCACAAAGATAATATCCGGCAAATTTATGCTAGTAATAAAAAAAAGTTTTGTATGTTACTAGTTTTTATAATAAAACAAGCAAAACCTCTTGCTATCAAAAATTCGAAAAGGTATTTAAAATACCACTTTGAAACAGCATATTACTTCTAAAAAATGCTTAGAACTAAAAACGAGAAACCTTTCTTAAATACGTTGATAAAGTAATTGAAAGAAGCGATTAGTAGTGTTCAAACAAAACTCTTTTGCATAAACATGAAAAAATAAAAAAATAAACAGGCTACAAAAACAAAAAAAACCTATTTTTTATGAGCAATACGATTCCTAGCCGCAAAAAAAGTCACTCAAACACTAATTAAAAGGATTTTTGTAACAGCTGCACTATTTTAAAAACCAAAACCAGGATATAAAAACTTTTTAAAATTAAAAAATTACTTCAAAAAGAAATATCTTTCTTCCAAAACAATAAAAAAAGTACAAAATCGCATCAAAGAAACACCCAAAACCTCGATGCGAAAAGCTAGGCGTTAAATTTTTATATGATCCCCTTCGTATAATTCGCCCATTGGTGCAGAAAGCCCAAGATTTATGAACAATGAAAAACAGTGACCTCGCAGGCTGCATACACGAGGGTAAATATATTCATCCCTCTTATTTCTCTCCCTTGTAATCCCCGCCTTCGAGACAACCCGACAAAAAGGGGTAAAGCAATAAAAAAAAGTGGACGGAAAAACCATAAAAAGAGAAACAAAGGAATGCGGCATTCTTGTAGGCAACATTGTTTTTTTATCGAATAGGAACGGGAAGCAGTTGCGTGTACTATGTTATGGAGGCGGGATTTCGACTTTCATCTCTAACGGGAAAGAAATCTATGGGTTCTTGACGTAGAAAAGCAGAAATATCCGTGTTTGTTCGGGTTTGGGCATTAAAATTACATTTGGATTAGATTTCTTCGGATGAGGGTTCGTTTTTTAAAGTGACGTAGAAACCTTAAAAAAGAGAAATCATTTTTGATTTTGCGAGTCGTGGAAGCAGTACGCAATACGTAATGTTTATATAATTAAAAAATATATATTTTTAAAATATTACTAAATATTATTCAGTTGGTTGATTTTGGTTTAATGGTGTACTGATGCTGAACCAACGATAGTAAAAGGGTCAAGTGATTTTGACGACGCTGGAACTAGTATTTTGGAGGGGAGACAGATGGAAGTTGAGGGGCAGTTGATAGAAAGAGGATGAGACATTTGCTTGTATATAGAAGCAAGACCCCAACTATCACCGGTTACCTAACTATCGGCCGTGCAAAGTCTGTAAAAATCACGTGATCCTTTTACTATCGTTGGCTGATCAGTACTTTTAATTAGGAGCTATTAACAGAAGCTTTACAAATTAATTGGATGGCGTAATGAAATTCCTTTCTCAGAAGACGAAAATTATTATCAACCAATCAAGCCACAAAAAATATGTTCAGCAAAGTTTAATTTTTCGTTTAAAAAATTTTATGCAGCAGTTCTATAACAAAAACTAAGTTAAAGAATAACCTCTCTGTACAAAACTTATGAAGTCCGATGAAAAGTTTTAAAAGGGAACAAACATTACCTACTCCGAAGTAGTCATTAATAAAATGAAACATCTATGTTTAGAATCAATCGGATAAGACTACAACTATAAATACATCGAAAATCCTCTCTATCGATACATCCACTAAGGGTCCCTGGGGGTGACAATACATGACTCAATAAGTTCCCCTTAAGTCCATCAGCATTTAACTGTTCCGATCGCTTAAGACTTTTGAACTTGGGACGAACTGTTGCCAAACAAGGGAACACAATCCTCGCGGAAGAGATTACGAGAGCTTACGAAATCGATGATATCGTCGAAACACCGGTCCCCCGGAATCGATTCCATCCATCTTCCAGACCATTTGGCGCCTATCTGCTGCCTGCAGACGACTCCTTGGGAAAACACCGTTGCCACGCGCCTGGTACAAATTCATGGGAATAATCGGGTAAGTGATTGATGGAGAAAGGACCAGAGGAAAGTTTCGGAGCTTAAAGCTTATATGCAACACGGTGGAGTTTATTCTTCTCCACTAGCGGTATTATGCTTTAAAAAAATATGAATAAAATACATGACAATTATATAGAACAAATAGAAGTGTATTACAAAAATAATTCACAGTTGAAAAAAAATGAAAGTACAGTTGAAAAAGTCACCCATATGACATTTTAGTTGAAAAAAAAATATTAAAGACCACTTAAATTGTCATTTAAATTATATTTCTGCTCCGTTCACAGCACAAAAGTACAAATAAAGTTAAAAATTATTAAAAAAACTGAGTCGTTTGGGCAGTGTCAATTGAGTGAGCGAATAACAATGGAGTCAAATATTTACTGAATAAAATGCCAAGAAACTATTAAAAACTAGTAATTTTTTTGGCTTAGTTTCAACGCGCCACGAATAAGAAAAAAGAAGGAAAGTTTAACTTAACCCTTTAAGACCTGAAACATTTTGGATAACAATCAAAAGCTTTGTTTTCACCTGCACAATCGTGTAGGTTGGGCCTTAGAGGAATAAATATCAGTTTAAATAAAAAAAATTAAATGATATAGAGCGAAGCTTGTAGTTTTTTTAAGCACAAAAAGTCATTTTACCCCATGCATTACTTTTTTGAACTTATTCCCCTTTTAAAACTGACGATTCATCTAGGTCTAGGATGTTAAACGGTGTAAAACATATTTGTCACAGACAATAAATGAACGTATTGACTGTTTGACCTTTTTAAAAAACCACATGGCAGAAGAATGGAATGAAAAGAAACACAGTTCAAATTACAAAATCTTTCCCAATTTACTGTAAAAAGCATCATAACTGATTCGGAGGATAAAATTTTATCTAAGATGTATTTCATCTTAGAAAAAGAATGTTTATATTTTAGAGGTGTTTTCAGATACTAACGCCAGGCGTCGCAAGCAAGATCGATGAAAACATTATTGCCTAATCCCTCTGGAGAATTCACAGGCAGGCGCTGCTGCCATTCCGTAATTGGAAAGATGAGAGGCGCGAATCCAAAAATGAGTTTACGAGGGTTTTCGACATTCGAACATTCTTTACCTGGGGGGGGGAGATCTGAGCGAATTTGGGGGAAATATTTCACGCCAACATTCCAGGTGGAGAGAAGCAATTTCTTCTGCAGTTTTTCACTCGATTTTATTGATCATCGAAAGTATATTTTATAATTAAAGATATGAACTAGGATGCGTAAACTCGATTTTGTCAAATTAACTTTTAAATTTATAGATTAGGAAAACTATATCTAAACATTAAATGATAGCCATTTGCTTATTAACTTATGGTTTAAATGAGTGGTGGTTATAATAGGGTTTTAATATTTAGAATGAAGTTAACTAATTGTCGCATGTTCGAATGAAGTGTTAGACAAAAAGGTCATATACTCGTGAAATGGATGAGTCTATCCAAGTTATGCGAGAAGAATGCAAACTTTGATACGCCATACTGTTCCTCAAAGGTCAAAAACATATAACACACACTTAAGGGCCATTTGTGTTTTTTCTTTTTGTTTCAAGTCAAATCAGTTTCAAATTTAACAATAATAATATCAGTTGCAAATTTCAAATAAAAGTATTTGAAATTTTAAAGACTGGATCTAAATTATACAGGGTGTTCAAAAGTCCTTTTCTCTGATTTCATTTGGAACCAACGTGTCTTAGGGTCACGGAAGTTAGGTTTACCCAGGTAAACCCTTCCTTCCAGTTCCTAACCCTTCTACAAGGACCCAAATGTAATAATGATATGCAGCAATGATTTTTAGGAAAAGCGATTGAGGAGTTATCGTCCCCCGAAGCATCCGCGGAAGGGTTCAGAAGGATTTTTGAATCGCGCTGGCGCTCGCGCATTTAGCAATTAATACTGATCATTTGAAAAGATTGCAAATAACGTTTTTCTTATATTTTAAGTCTATCTTAAGTAGAAACTCTACAATTCTTTAAAAACTGACCGGTTTTAGGGAGTGAGGATTCCATGTTTCAAACTGTTAGTAGATGCACGGCTGTGGAATTAGGTCCAATTAGGGGGCGTCCCCTTAAAAACTGTGGGTGATGGTGGAAAATGGGTGTCATTTTTGAATTCAGGAGGTCATTTTACACAATAATCAGCTGAAGTTAATTCGGTGGCACTTTAATTTTTAAAAAAATTGAATTGCTTAAAAAATAAGCAAATAAAATAGGGTTTACCAAAACTTACTATTTTTAACGATTTTTTTTGCGTTTTTAGGGAGGGGAATTACCCCTTAAACCTATCCATTTGTTATAAACTTTCATATTTTATTAATTTAAGCCTTTCTTGTCGCCTGGGGGGGCAATTTGAAGACTAAAGTAATGCTTTTTGACCCTGAAAATCGATTTCAAAGTTATTAAGTCGTCGAAAAACGTACAAAGGGGGAGGGGCTGTTTCCCGAAAATCTGAGGCTGATGGAGAAAAACGGAGATCAGATTCGGATTCAGGGGGTTCTTTTATATAAGAATCTGCTTTCAAAGTTTCGGTGGCATTTTGACCCATTTTTTGTCGCATAGTGTTATTGGAAAAAATCTCACGAGAATTTTCAAACTTAAATCTCAAAAGATTTTTGAATCATACTAAAAATCGTTATCTAAAGAAATAAGATTACCTTAACATTTTTGGTATCTTTAATCAGAAGAAAATAATGGCTGTAAGATGGATTACTAAACATAAAATTGCATCTGTGTTAGATAAGTGAATGATTTAAAGCTAAGAACGTGCAAACATGATAAAAAAACTATAAAATAACTCAAGAAATAGTCAATGTTAAAAGCCAGTAAAATAGCCTTAAAATCTGATCCTTACACTTTTCTAGAGAAAGCCATATACATTATAAAAATAAAGGAGCACAATACCATCAATAAGATGTTTATACCCATAGAAATCCAGAAACCTTGCAGTTTAATAGACTAATACACAGCTAAACCAAGAAAAACATTTTTTTCTCCATAAGACACGGAAGAAACCTTATAAATCGTATCCAAACTCCTCTTTAGATCCAAAAGGCAAGTCGTTAGTGATGAAATTAAATGAGCGTTTGTTAATAGCCTTAGTTGACACCGTCTTTCTGTCTTTTTTATATGCGCCCTCTTTAACAATGCACCTCCAGCAGAAAGTTAAAGAGCGCCACTCGATGAGCATTTATTTGATCCCTGAAGTATAACAGCATCGAATAATTAATTTGAGTTAGTCAAGAAGAAGAAGAAAGGCGGTGCGAGCATCAGGCATTCACTCTTTTATCTTCCTTGCACCATTAAGGTGCTCTTCACCCTTCTTTCTTTCGAGCTCTTAAAGGGATATTTCATTTGGGAATATGCTGCGTTAGATAAATTAAGAGTTATTGTTTTCTCCAGAGTCGGGAATGGTTACTGTATAGTGATAATAAATTTCGTGTTTCGAAGATGTGTTAGAACTGTGCTGTTCTTGTTCAGATACCATCATGAAATATGGTGTACCATAAGATTTTGTTGGAGAAATGTCTAAAAAAGGGATATAATTCTAAATTAGAAAAATTTGACATCGGGTATATAGAAGTCTGGTCAATATCCTTCAAGAAGGTTGTAAACATAGCGTTTTTAGTTATTAAAAATGGAGTTACCTAACAATATTTAGTTAATCTCAACTTTTCGTCGTAAAAATTATGATTTTAAAAGAATTTAGAGTATTGAAGGTTAAGCTATGCAAGTGTGTCAAGAAACACCTTCAAATAGAAGAACAACGAGGTCATCAGCCAAATTATAAATAATATAAAATGCTTAATCCCTTAAACTGTGTCAGATTAAAAGTGTTTTTTTATAAAAACGACAGAGAATACACATGGAAACCAAAGAATGCATCAAATTATTATAAGGAAATATAAGAACGCTCTCTTGGATCTTTATTTATTCAGATCAGAAATATAAGTTAGAAGAAGAGGGTATATATTTATGCCATTAGACCAAATTAATTAAGCTTAAAATATAGAAGCAGACAAAAATAAAACAAAAACATATTTGGATTTTATTTAACGAAAGGTAGAATTTTACCTATCTTCTGAATATTCTAAGTAATTCCACAACTTTATGGATTAAATTAACATATATTCTATACTTTCTAAACTTTTAATCACTCATAAAACAGGCATATAGGAGAGCTTTAGTTCTGTAATAAATTGATTAAAAAAATACTACCATGAAGTCAAATGCAACGAGCCACCAGAAACGAAGTTTATTTTAAAGCAGTGTACTCTTACTTAAACCCCTCTAGCACTGTTTAATACCAACACAACGAGTTTTCACACCCAAAAAGAAATGCAACTCTTTAAATCCCCGCAAAAGGCGTGAAATCTTTAAGAGGATTTACTGCTGAGCACTCACACACTACGTTAGACAGCAGATGGTTAACCTCAAACTTCCTAATAAATTACTGTTACGGCAGTTCATTTTTAGCAAGCAGAGTTTACTGAGGCACGTACTGCTTTAGGTTTGAGTGATAATCCAGATGCCTGGTTCTCAACTATTTCCAAAGTAGTGAGGGGATAAAAGCTTTAATTACTCCGAGTAAACTACCGACAGAACTTTAAAAACTTTAACTTAAGTACAATATTTCATGTCTATGAAATTTTGAAGCCGCATCAAACATGGGTAAAGTTAATAGGGAAAAAAGGAATTATCAGAGTTTTACTTTAGGATTAACAAATTAACTTTAACATTATCTTCGAATTATTTAGTTATTTTAATCGCTCTCTCTTGATGTTTTCATCTTTCCATTGAAATAATGAAATGAGGCTAGAGTGAGGAAAACAGGAAAAAATACTCTAAACAGAAAGTTATTGCGAAAAAAAGAGTATTTTAAAAGTGAGACAATGTTATTTTATACACAAGACAGAAATCATCAAAACCAAAACACCTAAGACCAAAGAAAGACGAAAATGTCGCAAGGAATATACCAAGTCCTTATAGCCCTGTTGAAATCTATCAGAAACTACTAAACAGGGGATCAATAATTAAAGTACAATTTAATTTAGTACCTTATGTAACATTTTTCAAGCTCTTACGAACCGGTAAAAATAATTTCATTCCAAATAACTCTTTGATGTAATGTATAGATTGAACATGGAAAGTACGAGGAATTACATTCATTTACTGCAGTTTAGGGATTATAGATAACTTTCAAACAACCAACAACTAAGACACTAAAATATTTCCCTATGATGAGGACTTCAACAACACATATCGAGGACAAATTACAGTGAAATCCAGTTACAACGAATACCGATGCAAATTTTTATTTGAATTATCGAAATACCGTTACAACGAAGAAACTTCAGGGTCCCGTGAAGTTCGTTATAACGGAATTACTGTACATCCCAATTATTAGCTACCAGAGTGTCTAAACTCCTGACAAACAAATTATCAAACACAGCCATCAATACTTAAAACAAAACAACTTACGCATAACAATATTCAAACTGCTCCCTTAAGACAATGACAGCGGATACCGGCTTAAACTATACGCATCAAAACAAGGCCAGAATTGATGATCTCCAAAGCTCGTTCACTGAAATTCGTAATCTCGAATCAGCCGTCAACGACCGCAGGTAAAACTATGATCTCCAACACTTGGAACTTGAATATCTGGTGTTGTGTCCGACACGATATAAATCATCCTTGGTTTCGAGGATTACTCTGCAACGGCTTCTGATCCCCAGCGTTTGACAAATGCTTGGGAGGGATAACCGGCATCGATACATTTGTTCTGGATAAACATCGTATTAATATCCCTTTCTGAACAGCGTGTTTGGTTTGAAGCTTTTGAAGAGTGGGGGATCATTTTCTGAGTAAGTAATTAACTAATGAGAGTACAAAATTTAAATATTTTACAAATGCGTTGTATGATGAGGGGTTTAAGATTCGTCATTGATTCAATATCATAATCAAGGTAGTAAATGAACTGTATAGTTTATAGATGAAAAAAAAAGAGTAGAAAAATCAGAAGTATGGTTGGTTCTTACGTATTTTCCCGTCATTTACAAGGTACAGTTAATGGGCTTTAGCTGTATATTTTCATTTACAGCGGTATGATCGACGGGATAATACGGAAGAACTCTATAGTTTGTGGTACATATTTATGCCCTTAATATAAATCTAAGTGTGCCGTCTGCCGATCTTTGTAGATGGTGATTACAAAAGTGATTGTTAATGAACGTTAAAGGCGAAAATAATCTTGTGCAAATGTTGATTAAGCAGGAGCAAGTTTCAACGTTGTTTAATACAAAATGATATGTATTTAAATTGCTAGTAAGTGTAATTTAGTCGAGCTCTGTTATAAACTTAATTTAACCCTTTATTTACCGACGGTACTTGTAAGTACCACTGGTGCAAGTTTAGAACTGCTGATGGTTGGCGAGT
Organism: Tetragnatha versicolor; assembly: GCA_024610705.1. Lineage (NCBI taxonomy): Eukaryota > Metazoa > Arthropoda > Arachnida > Araneae > Tetragnathidae > Tetragnatha > Tetragnatha versicolor. The sequence goes on from JANDEH010000007.1 coordinate 52,830,482, forward strand.
TTTGGCTATTTGGCGCCATATTTAGAAGCCACATAATTCACTTAACATTAGTTGGGGTAACTATATAGTGATTTTTATCGCTAAAAACTTGGCACATCACCACTTGAGGTGAAAATAATTCGGTAAATAAAGGGTTAAAAACTGAGGTCGAGATGGTAAAATGCCATTCCAATTCATTTTAAGTTTTCTGCCAATGCAGTAATTATAAATTATGAAAATGTAGTGTGTGTGTGTTGCAATAATAAGTAGTATTTCGTCAAATACATGCTGTGTTAGCTTCTGAATAAAAACCTGTGGAAGTGAACCTGTCAAATTGAATCTTAAAAACAGTTTAACCACTTCACAAAATAGCAAACGTGCCACAAACTATCAAAAAATTTCGGAATAACAGAAATAACAGTTTTCGTTTAACAATTTGTTCAAATTCACAACAATACCAGTCATTCACATCAAGCGACATGGATACAACAGCACAGAAAACAACTACAAAAGATCTAGACGCAATGTGGGGCACCAAGCAAATTCCCATTATCCTCTGGCAACAGAAGAAAATGTTAACTCCACATTTCGAAAAAAAAGCAACTTCCTCTTAAAAATTTCCCTTTTCCAAGAAACAGAGTTGGGAGAAGATTAATAGAGATGAAATGCGCTAGACAGATTGTCGAACATCCAGTTTGTCTTCCGCGTTCCTTTGTCATTCTGTATGCCCAGTGCCTGAAGTGTTTGCCGACAAGGATTCGCCGTATGCTGTCGGAAGTGTCACCCTATTTTGGGCCACTTTTCTGTTCGCTGATTTTGAAAGGCGAATTCTTCGCGATTGCTATTTGAAAGTAATATATGATGGGGAATAAACCTAGTTCAGTTCTGTTTGATTTTAAAATTACTGAGTTTGTTGAGTTGGTTAGCGATGCGTGGTTATAGAAATGTTTGTATTCAAGTCTTGTTGTCAAATGCATTGTCTGTTTGAAAATGTCTTTGGGTTTGTATACAATGGGAGTATGTGAACATCTTCAGCCTGAATTTCAAAATACATGTTCTTAAATATTTTAAAACCAGTCTTTTTTTCGACTTAAAATGTACAAAATTTACATTTTTTATCTTTATGCTAGAATAATCTCCTAACATAATTCATATAAAAGTTAGACGGTAAAAATAAATTCATATTGAAAAAAAAGTATATTTATGCTTGTAATCATAATTTTTAACTTTGAATAATTATTTACAAAGAACAATCATATAATTCATTTAGGAAGCCATTCCCTTTTCATAAATCAATCTAATAAATTTCTATAAAGAAACAATTAATATTTCATAACCAGTTTTTTAAAAGCAATCAACCACAATGTTTGAAAATTCAAGGAATTTGTGTACTACCGGTGAATTTAACTGGACAAAACCTGACATAGATATAAATTTCTTCAGCTCTTATTAATGCATTATTTAGGATATCAAGCCTTGTGCATAAATTTCGTACTTAGAGGGATAAAAATCAATTTTTAAACTTTTTGAAATTAGAAATATAATGCTATAAATAACTTAATTTTGCAAATTTTAAAGCTTTTTGTAAAGATTAAAAGGTATGAGTTCAAAAGCATCTATAACGAATTTAACTTTTGATTCTTCTGCTGTTTTAATATTTGTATCATAAATCTTGTAAGAGAACAAAACAAGAAAACATTTTTTTAATTAGCAAGTAATGTTTCAGTATAGAAGGAAATAAGCTTAATGAATTGGTAAGGTAATTTGAAGATTTTTCCTGAAAAACTAATAGATAATGAAAAAATAATATGTAACTGAGTCGATAAATTTTACTAATGAGGGGCTTTGAAAATGCTATTCAAACAAAAGGGTTCAAACTGTTGAAAAATGGTTCATTTCAACATATTAATTCATCAATAGTGTCAGTTTATTGACATTCGTATTCCTTAGTTTAAAAGCGATATTCCTAACATGCCCAAAAATAAAAGAAGACCATATTCCATCTCGAATTCAAAAGAGAAAAAATATTTCCTTTTTTATGCTTACTACAATTACCGGCTCTCGAGCAGAAAAATTAAAAGAGCATTTAAACCGTACATAAAAATGCACGAGCTATTTCTCGCTTATTAGTTCCAAGATAGAGAAAAATGTGAAATACGTTCCTCTGTAAGTGAGCAGAACGGCTCGCACATATTTTAAGAAACAAATTCAGAAGTAGTGACAGTCAAATTATTCCTTCGCAAATGTAAAGTTCTATTTAAAAAAGAAACACTCTTATAAAAAAAACTCCAAAAGACTGTAATACTTTGTTTTCTTCTACTTTTATCCGCATAAAAAACCGGGTTCTGTAAACCAATTACAAGATTAAGGAATTGGAAATAAATACTCTTTTTAAGAAAGAGAGCTTCCTTTAATTGGGGTCTGTATCAAATTTAATTGGTTGTGCCTACTTTGAGGGATGATTTAAAAAGGGTCTTCAGTAATTATTTCATTTGAGAACCACTCCGAGTTGTAGAAATTAACAAAAATAAGCATTTTGTTTTGAAAAATAAACTACAATTTATTTTTTAACAAATCTTAGGTTTACGATTTCCAGGAAGAATAAGTGCATGATTATTTGAAAATATATAAAAAACAATTTTCCAGTTTCTAACATCTGGTTGTAATTTTATTTTTCATATTTTAAAACTTTTATAATATGATTTAATTACTTTTTTATGCATTTCATTTTGTGAGAAGTATTTTACAGAAAAAAAATCCCCGAACAATATCAAGATAAAAACTATTGTATTTGCTGTCAAATTTTACCTTAAAAATAAAATCATATTATCCTTTTCCCAGTAACGTGTTTGTTGAAGCACAAGATCTGGGGATAGAGCCTTCCCAGACAATCTAATGATTTTTTCGGAGGTTTTATTCTATGATTTCTTAAAAATCTTAAGATTTATTTTCCTTAAAGGATTTTCTTTATTAATCTTATGATTTCCTTGAACTTTCAATTAATTAAGTGTGGATAAAATATGTTATTAAGAAGAATTCTATAAAAGATTTTTCATGTGAAAGTAAATCATAACATCCTTCTGAGAAGCAATAGTTTATCTGTGAGAACTCCAGCTCTCAAGCGTCACCTCCATCTATGGACCGGTTTCGTCCTTGTTAGGACTCATCAGCACGGCATAGGAAGGCAACACAAGAGAGCGGAGGGAGAGCTTTTAAGACTAGCCGACTATAACGGAAAAAGTGGTGACCATTGACTAATCCTCCACTCAGTTTTCACATATTCTCCTCTAACCAGAGGTAGAGAGCCTGTATACGAGAGAGAGAGAGACGACAACTCGCTTAAAAACGTCTCTGCGCATCTAGTTCTGTCCAAAATTCTGTCCAAACTGTATCATGCCGCTTGTCTCAAGTCCAATGCTAATCCTATGGAGGGAACCTGCTGTGGCGAACAGAAAACCTGTTTACCGATCTGCGCGCGCTATACTGAGTTGAGTATACCGGCTCTCTAACCAGAGGTAGTGGTGAAATACTCCCTTTTCAATAATTTATCACTTTCTTAGGACAGAGCCTCTGAGAAATATTTGAATTTATTTTAAGGAAATATTTAACGAAATTCCATGTCTTCAAAACACAAACCTTATATTACTTTACCATAAAATACCTCAAAAATGCCAAAGCCTTAATTTGATACAAGACCCACAGAAAAGGCAGAACAATTATCTTAAGACCCTCTTAAATTTCACAAAAAGGAAATTGCGCCTCCGTATTACAATAATAATAATAAGTTCAAAAGAGCAAGACTAAGCAGAAAGTTTATTCTGCCCATAACCTTTCCAAATAAGAATCCGGTCGCATATTTTCCAAGAGGGCTATTTGTCGTGGCATTAAATTTGATACATGCTGCGGATGAGCGGGGCTTTCAGAGTGTTCTTCGAATAAATCTCCCCAGAGGTCCCCCACTTTACTTTCAAAATCGCCGTTGTTTATTCAATTACTCCCCGGCATGTTATTAGAAGTAAATTATTAGCCTTCCAGCTTTTCGGGGTAATCTTTCATTTTAAGCCTGGATTCTAAAAGCATTTGAGCCATTCTTCGTTTTGAATTACTGCGTCCTGAACAGGGCTCATATTGCCGGCATTGTTTAATAACGGCTCTGCTCTAGAGGGGAAGGTATATGGTGTCGTTTCGCTATGGTTTCTTTAATAACCGCCATTGGATTATGAGAAAGTATTATTAGTTTCTTCGGAGAGATGGGGGACTTATGATGACACTTGCGTTTTACGTGGGTTGGGTTTAGAATTAGGAGATTAGGAAATTTTCGGGGGAAGACTGGATCTCAATTAAGATTAGTTAATTACGTTTTTTCATTATTCGTAGAAAGTTTAATTTTGCAAGCATGATGGTATAGTTGTAAAGTGAAGTGTTAAAATATTTGAAATATATATTGCGATTCCTGATGTAATAAAAATATCAATCATAGGGGATATTAAGATATTATTTAAAAAAAATGAAATTGTAGTTAATGGGCAATACCAGCATTTTTTGAGAACAGAAAAATAATGCATTTTTCCAGCAAAAGAAATATATCTAAATTCAAAATTTGACATGAAAAGTTTCAAAAAAAAATCCTTAATACTTAAGGGACATGCTTCATCTGATTGCTAGAGAGAAAATAATTGTATTATTAAAAATAGAAATAAGCAGGAAATTTCTGTAAAAACCATGGTTTTGAGGATAAATAATAATAATAATTATTTTTAAAATAATACCTCATTATCCGCATATGTAACCTATTGCCAATGGCTATTTCACTCAGGTGAAAATTAATTTAAGAAAACCTAATATATTTTTAATATATATTAATCGATTTTTCGATAGTATTCTAAATAAAACTATTTAAAAAGGTATTTCAAATGTTAAAAAAGAACAATTTTATAAGATACAATAGTTAGATCTCAGAAGTGTCTACATAACACCTTCTCTTAAGGTCTTAAGAAAACAAATTTAATGCACATCATAATTTTTTTGTTAATTGCATTGATTATGTACTGAATACATGTAGATATTTTTCCCAAAGTGTTCTGTTAATTAATAGAAATAATTATCCTGACTTAACACATTATCATAAAATACACCCTAGTTTTACGCCGATAACCATCTTTTTTTATATTGTTATCACACAATTGTCTAAATTATCACACAACACTCCAACTATTATAAACTTCACCCTCTATCTGAAGTCTTATCCCCCATTTCCAGTTCTTCCCCGAAAATCTTCAAAAACACCTTCCCCCCTTCATTTCGGCTCGCCCAACACAGCCAATTCGATTTCTCGCGTTGGCAGCATTACTTCCCGCTACGTCGGCAATTTCCGATCAAACATTTGTACGGAATTCCCAAGAATCCCTTCGTCTACGGATCAGGAATTCAGGGAACGGGGAGAGAAGAATATTGAGTAACCCAATCAGAGATCGCTCTTTATATTATCCCCGACAAGATACCAGTCTATGAGGAGGAAGAAACTGCGTAAAAGAATTGGGAAAGCTTATATGGGGAGAGAATATACCTCCTCCAGATTTGATTTTTGTAGATTTTTCTGTCGGATTTTGCTGCATGGTCGTGAATTATTATGGCATGGTGGAAATGTTAGGGTTTGTTTATTTATATATTTATTGGATAAGGGGAGTTATTGATGGTATTATGTGGTCTCCGGGGAAATGGGAAGTTTGTGGTGTTTCCCAAGAGAGGGGCAGGTTTTGTAACTTTAAAATGTTATAAATTTTGATGTATGAAGAAGGTGGTGGCAGAAGAAGATTGAGTTGTATCTTTTTGAATTTTGTTGCAAAAAGTATCACGTTAGGAGTCGGAACTTCAGCTGTGATCTAACAGTTTATATCCTTTTATGGATGCACAAGTTTCAGCAAGGGTTATACGTATTTATCATACATAATTGTAATTTAAACTGTTTTTAAATTTTTTTATAAAGTAGGAACCATTTTTATCTAGAAAGCCAAGGTTTATACGTTTTAGTAATGGAAATAAAAAGATACATGGTTTAAAATCCAATACAATTCAGTATAAAGTAAAAGTATTAATAAGTTCTAAAAATTACATATAGGGGTTAATCGAATGAAAATAATGACGACTAATGGTATTACGAAATACAATTATCCAATTGTTGTAAATACAATAAGATTAAGGTATCCGACCACGTTGAAATGGGCCATTTTGGTCAAAATTTTTTATTGGCTAACTTGAAAGAGTATATATTCAGCTTTCCAAAACAGTTTTGATTTTGTATGTACCTCAATTAGAAACTGAGAAATTTAGGTATGCATATTTGTGCACACTGTGTTAAATATATCACAATTTAATCATTGTTCACATTTTTCTCAAAATTCTTTTTTACCTCGAAATTGCTAACTCCAAAGATGATAACTCTAAAAATTATGAACAGATTTGTTTAAAACTTGCAGGGATAGGATCTTTGAGTAGTTTTCTAGGGCATGAAGTATTATATTATGCTTAATGCTTATCAAATGAAAACTTTTTATTTTTTTGGCCTCTTTTGGAAAAACTGTCTATGAAAAAAATTCTATTTACACAGGGAGTGTTTTCGACTACTTGTAAAAAACTTAATTTTTCATAAAATGCTATGATAATACTTCATTACCTAGATAAATGTGTGTAGTTTGTGTTGTTAGTTCGTTAGTTAGAAATATTTCCTTAAGTACTATAGTTTTTGATAAGACGCTTTCAAAATATGATAAAATTATCTTAAAAATTTTCAAAAAATTTAATTTTAAAAAACAATTCTGCATATATTTACATTTTTTATCACTTCTATCTAAATTACTGCAAAATTAAAAACAAAAAAAGTGTTCTAGTGTTTAAAAACTACATTTAAAAAAAGTACTTCGAACGTGTTCGGATACCTTAAATGTTGATTTAAAATTTAGAATGCATTTATTTCCAGTTTTGGAAAAGAAAACAGCCGAGTTGAATAGGCATGTCTTTTGAAATAAGCAAAATTTTAATCCAACAATATTTCTAAAAGTTCTCAGTGGATCACTTAACTATACAAAGTGAACACTAAATATCAAATTGACCAATGAAAAATATAAAAGACGGCATGTATAAATTAATGCCAGAGAAATTTAAAAAGTCCGAGAAACCCTCACAGCACAGGCTATTCCAGTTCCAATAACAAAACCAGCACTGAGCGATCGTAACGCAATTAGGGGTTTCACACGCCATCAAACCCAAGTCATAATTTGACACCTGAAAATAACTGCACACGACAAACAAAAACGAACTCGGAGAAGGAGTCACCGGCCCTTCTAAACCGACCAGAAGGAATCTAATTAGAAGAAATCTTCTTTAATCTGGGGAGAGCTTGCAATTAGAGAACTCGAAGCCGAAGGGGAGAGATGTCCAATCGGCACAAATTAAGGGTGGATGATTTCGGAGGTAAATTTTTTTTTGTTTTCGGTTGAAGGGAAGTCTTGTTTGGAGAAAAATAAATGGAGTTGGAGATAAATATGAAGTGTTTAGCTTGTGGGGTGTGGAAGTGGGGGCGTGGTGTGGTTTGTGGAGGTATTGCCGAGTCAATATCTTTCGCTTTCGTGCTTATTAAATACGAGAAGAGAGAATGGCGAGGTTTCTAATTTAGTTAGGAATCTCAGCTGCAAGTAATGAGTTGAAGTTGGGTTGTTTGTTTAGGTTTTTCGTCATATGGTTCGTGGAAATTGAGAATGTTAAACTTTCTGTGAGGGGTTAAAAACAAGCTGAGAATTATTTTTGGTATTAAATAGATCAAAGTTTTGAACTTATAGTTTTTTGAGTTTAAAAATAAAAAAATATACCTTTGCATACATTTTAAATCAAGAGGAGTAATTAATCACCTCCTGTTTAGATCTTCGTATTTATATCAATGCCCTCCTCTTCAAGTTAAAATATTAGCTTATCTTACAACTTTGAATACCAATGTATTTGTGGAAATACCTAAACGAATGTAACGTGGTGTGATAATTAGAAGGATCTGAATTGAAATAGTTTGTTCTCTAACCTACGATAAAATGAAAATTTTAAAAAGACATTTCTTCAAACATCGAAGTATTTACTTACCATAACTTGAATCATATGTATGAAAAAGCTTTTTCTAATATGCAACAAAGAAATCTTACCTGAAAGAAAACACATGAAATTAAAATTTGGATAAATCGTATACAAAAGAAAACAAATTTGTTAAAAAGTATGTAACACGCAAAAGCTATACTTAAAATAAGATTATTAACAAGGGAAAGTTTTACTTTTGCAATTGTTGGTGATGCATAAATTAATTCCGGTCACCAAAGTTGAATGGAAACATTTTTTTAAGTAAGAAGACCCACATCCATTATTCTAAACGGGTGAATATTTTAACACTTAGGGATGCACCAGAAAGAATCGGGGTGAAATATAAAGTTTCAAGGTATTTCAAGAGTTTGGAGCATCACTTATAATAATGGTTACAACGGTTCATAAGCACCAAAATGAACTACTCTCGCATCATAAACATATTTTGTTCCCTCTCATCCTAACCCACAAAAAAAACTTCCCGAAACCCCATCATAACTCATCCCCGCTCCAATACACCCCGCAGCATAAAAACACCTCAACTCCCAATCATCATCTCTTCATTACCATACTGCTCCCGACATTCTCCCAGAAAGCTAATGAGTCCCGGTCAATCCGGAAGAGGAGTCGGCCATCCTCAAAACGCTAATTTCCCGGGACGTCCCGCAGATGATGGAACAGGGATCTCCACCCCCTTGATTTGTGGGCAAGGTGGGAGATAGAAATCCCGGGCAATCAGTCTTGGACCGAAGTTGATCCCACCTTCCACCACCAATCATAATATCTCTCCCGGGGGGATTAGGTCCCTCAGACGATCTGTTTTCGCTCCGGTGGAGGAAAGAGTGAGAGCTGTATCGATCATCAGGGGTGTTGTGTTGTCTTGGAGGATTTTTTTTCTTGGTTGGTTTTTTTGCGGTGGGTGAAGGTCAGTGGGTTATTTTGGTGGGGGTTGTTGTTGTTGTTTTAGATCGGTGGTAATGCGAGACGATAATGGATGTAATTAATGAATGTGTTGTTTGCCAGGATTGGGGTTGGAAGTTTAATTAGGGATGAAAAGTGTTCGGTATTGGGTAAAAAAGTGTTTTTGAATAGTTTTTGTTTGGAAGGGTGAAATCGGAATAAAACTAATTACTTATAGTCCGCAGGGAGAAAAACTTTAAGAGAAAAACCAAAACTCTGAAACGAAGTACTGCCCCCACTATCTACTCCCACTATCAGTTTTGCCCAAGTGCTTTGAATAGAATCGCATGGTGTAAGCAAAATTAATTCCTTTAATTGTCAAAATTCCAATGATGTTTCAATACAATTAAAGGTTAAATAACTTACAATAAATCTTGAAAGAAAATATTTTATTTCAATTAGGGGATTTTTATAGAGTAAATATGAAATTTAATTGTAAGAATCATAATAAATAACTAGTAAATCACTATCGTCATTGTTATTTTGGTAGGGGAGAGTGTTGTACCAATGGACAAAAATCACGTTTGGATTTTTCTAAGACAGGTAAAATCACATTTTGACCATTTAAAGTGCCCAAAACCTATAGTCCTAACCTTTGTGAGTAGAGAGATATTTTTTATTAGTCAAAATCTTGAAAATTGGATTTTTAATCATTTATAATAACTTGGAAAAATTTGTGTCCAAAGGTACAACAACCTGTTGTACCTATGGACAGACCCAGTTGTACCTGTGGGCACCCTTAAAAAGGGAAGTTTTAGTTGAAAAAAGCTAAGAATGAACATTTTTATTGATGAATTACCTTTTAATAACCTATTTCAAGCCTTTTTAAAATTGAAAATAGATTTTTTAAAGTAATGTAGTTTTAGATCGTAAATGATCATTAAAACGAAGTTGAATGATAAAAGTCTTGATTTTTTACCAAAAACACAAAAATCATATGGTATTTTCAGATCAGAATTAAAGGTAATAGTTTCATCAATCATGCTGATTGATCTGACAACTTCACTGATCCAAAAAACCCAATTCGATCGACACTTAGTTGTGCAAGCATTTGGTGGTAATAACAATAATAATTTGGTGGTAAATCTTCTTCAGTGGAAATTTTAAGTTTTTTTAATCATCATACTTAAATGCGATAGGGTGCTTAGGGTTTTACACCATATTTTAAATTAAATTCCAAGTAGAATCATAAATTTAAAAAGTAGTTAATATCACAAAATATTTGATTTTTCTAAAATTCACTTGAAAATAATCGCTGACAAATGGATTACCATTTAGAATTAATTTAACATTTATTAAAATGTATTCAGTTAAATGAAACCTGATTCTAAAACGCCGATTAGCTACAGACACCCACAAGAACGTGTCCGTAGGTACAACACTTATGGTGTCCGAAGGTACAGCATCAGGTGTTTTTGCATTCAAAGTTCTATAAAAGATAAAAGAATTGAGATCTGACGATTTCTAATATCAAAATTAAAAAGTCAAAATCTCGGGGATTCCCCTCATATATCCCATTTTATCATATCATAATCATAGAGGAAGAAAATAATTAATGTAGTGATGCACTAAAAAAAACTTTGAGCACCTAAAAACAGTATTTTTACTATATAGAAAATTTAAATAATATTTTAAACAGCTGATTTCACGTTAGCAACTAGATAGCATCTGTTTACATTCAAAATCGACCACAAATTCAAATTTACATTTTCCCCCGAATTTTAAAATGAGGTGGCTGAAGGTACAACCGTCCGTAGGTACAACACTCTCCCCTACTATAAATATAATTATAAATTTTGTATAACATATATACTATTGCATATGATATGGGTTTTAATTTAAACAGATGTAGAATTTATTAATTTTTATAATAAAGATTGTATTTCAATTATGTTCATTAAACAAGGATTACCAAATAATTAAAAGTGTTACCTTACTTTTTAAATTGTCGGAGAAACTATTGAAATTACAATCACTATTGTTCCCTACAAATTCACGATCTTGCCAAACTTCCCCGAAAAATACCTAGTTTCCACGGAATATGCATTAAAAGACGATAGGCGAACGTTTCGATTTGACTCTGGTATCTGGAACAGCAAACATGCCTTCCAAATCGGTTCCGGTAACACGGAAATCCTATTACAATCTATGCAAATATCTACCATGAATCGAAAATTCCTCTGAAAGAGGACCCCCCTTTCATAAAAGGCTCTTCTGACATTCAGTTCAGAAAGCTTAGCCTAAAGTGATAGTTTTTATAAGCATTCATTTCTTTTTTTTTTCAAAAAAGGCATCGGGACCTCTTCCTCCGTCTTTTCCAATATTTCTTTTAAATGAAAATTTCTTGGATAATCAATACAATTTTCGGCTCGCGTGCGTACTGCCATCCTGTAATCATATTCGATACCCTTTTTGACAGGAGATTTTTTCCTCCCTGTAGGGATTTTGTGAAAAAGTATTTCCCTCTTTTTCGAGAGATGGGAATTATTTTAACACCATTGAATGGCGTAGAAGTTGCGCAGGACGTTACGCCATGCAATGCAGGCTTTATGCAGATAAACGATTTTTTTCTATTTTGTGAATGAAAATAAAAAGAAAGAGAGAAATCTCTGTATAAATAAAAGGCTAACGGGCGATGTATGTATGTGGGTATGTGTGTATGTATGTCCGGGGTAATCTCTTGAAATAGGCCACGGACCGAAACCAAACTCGACGTATACACGTATTCCGAGTCGGGGAGTAACTTAAGATAGTTTTCAAAGCTTTAAAATCGAATAATTACGAGTAATTAGCGAATTTATAGCCCGAAACGCTTATTTCTCCATTTCTCTACTAGAGTAGACTGCTCGACTCACTATTGTTAACTAGATGAAATCTCTGTATAAATAAAAGGCTAACGGGCGATGTATGTATGTGGGTATGTGTGTATGTATGTCCGGGGTAATCTCTTGAAATAGGCCACGGACCGAAACCAAACTCGACGTATACACGTATTCCGAGTCGGGGAGTAACTTAAGATAGTTTTCAAAGCTTTAAAATCGAATAATTACGAGTAATTAGCGAATTTATAGCCCGAAACGCTTATTTCTCCATTTCTCTACTAGAGTAGACTGCTCGACTCACTATTGTTAACTAGATGAAAACCTTCAAAAATCAAATATTTTAACAGGAAAAACTCGATAATTGTCAATTTAAAAAGGATATAAGTTGTGAAAACGCCAAAATAAATTCAAATAATTAATTTTGAAACGTTATTTTCCTCTATTTTAAGATTTTTTCTTTAAAAATAGAAATATTTATGGAAAAGTGTAAATTTTCTTCATGGAAAACGACTTAAAATTAAAACATTGTTTAAAATGAAGCGGTTCACTAGACTTTTCAATTTACTAGATCTTTTATTATTGTTTCAAATTTGTTATTTTTGTTCACTAGACTCATTAATTTACTAGGAAACATTGCCGAGAACACCGGGAAAAGGAAAATTATCCCGGAACATCGGGATAGGAAAAAAAGTACCGGGATTACCGGGACATAAAAATTACCTCGATCAGCGGGATAGGAAAATTATCGGGAACATCGGGATAGGAAAAGTACCGGGAACATCGGGATAGGAAAATTATCGGGAACATCGGGATAAGGTAAATGATCGGGAACATCGGGATAAGGAAAATAACCGGGAATATCGGGACATGAAAAATTACCGGGAACACCGGGATAAGAAAAATTACCGTTACTTTATTAAGATGAAAAAAGACACCGGGATAGGAAAAAATTACCGGGAACACTGGGTAAGAAAAATTACCGGGAATACCGGGAAATGAAAAATTATCGGGACCACCGGGATATGAAAAAGAGGCGCCTGGGATAGTGGGATGATTGGTAATTGCTGATTTAAAAAATTATAAATGTATGTTGAGAAAATTTAATTTAAAAAAATTATATACACTCCACCCGTGCAAGGCCGGGCATATCCGCTAGTAAATAATAAAAGTCAATGTATGTGTGTGTATATCCTTTATAGAATTCCACAGTTTTCATCCGATCGGCACCAAAATGGGTATACCTACGTAAAAAACCCCCAAGGAAAGGCTATGTTTCGAAGTTCTAGATCTAGAACGACCCCTTGACCCTCTTTTGACCCTTTTTATAGTGATTTTGCTGAAATAGCTTTATTTCTCCTCCAGAAGAGATCTGCGAACCCCATTGTTACAAAAATAACATAATGCAAAAATAGCAAGTTTTCAAAAGAAAAACTAGATACAAATCTATTTAAAAATTATGATAATAATCTAAATATATAATTAAATGAAATTTAGAATTTTAAAACTGGTTATTAAGTATATTTTAAAATATTTTAATTTGAAACTTCATTTAGCTTTTAAATAAAAAAATTCATGGAATAGCATTGTTGTTAAAATAGTATCAAAAGATGATCATATTGTTGCTCTAAGAAAGTGTTTAAAAAAACCCCTGTTGCAAATGTTAAATCCCTTTCAACCAGAAATATTGTTTTTTTTTTAATTGCAAAGGGAATATGCTTTAACCATTGATTAATTTCACAGAAAAATTTAATTCAAATCCTGTATAATTACTCAAGGGCTCTAAATGGGAATATTTTTTTTTCTAATTTTTCTGTTTTTATGGGGATTATGCGGTTAAATGTAGAAACCATTAAAAATTAGTAGGTTTAACAAGTGGATGGAATTTAATACTTTTCACCCGTTAAAATAAGATGTAATAGAATGTATTGAAAATTTTAAAAAAATAAAGCTATATCTCCACCCGTGCAAGGCCGGGCATATCAGCTAGTCTCTGAATAAATAAAAGGCTAACGGGCGATGTATGTATGTGGGTATGTCCGGGGTAATCTCTTAAAATAGGCCACGGACCGAAACCAAACTCGACGTATAGACGTATTCCGAGTCGGGGAGTAACTTGGGATAGTTTTCCAAGCTCGAAAATCGAATAATTACGAGTAATTAGCGAATTTATAGCCGAAAACGCTTATTTCTCCATTTCTCTACTAGAGTAGATCTGCTCGACTCACTATTGTTAACGAGATGAAAACCTCCAAAAATCAAATATTTTAACAGAAAAAACTCGATAATTGTCCATTTAAAAACTATATCAGTTGTAAAAACACCAAAATAAATTCAAATAATTAATTTTCAAACGTTTCTTTCCTTTATTTCAAGATTTTTTTACTTTAAAATTTAAATTTTTATGGAAAAGTGAAAATTTTTTTTCATGGAAAACGACTTGAAAATAAAACATTGTTTCCAATGAAGCGGTTCACTAGACTTTTCAATTTACTAGATCTTTTAATATTGTTTCAAATTTGTTATTTTTGTTTACTACTCTTTAATTTACTAGGAAACATTGCCGAGAATACCGGGAAAAGAAAAATTACCGAGAACATCGGGATAGGAAAAAAGTACCGGGATTACCGGGACATAAAAATTACCTCGATCATAGGGATAGGAAAATTATCGGGAACATCGGGATAGGAAAATGATCGGGAACATCGGGATAAGGAAAATGATCGGGAACATCGGGATAAGGAAAATAACCGGGAACATCGGGATATGAAAAATTACCGGGAACATCGGGATAGGAAAATTATCGGGAACATCGGGATAGGAAAATTATCGGGAACATCGGGATAGGAAAATTATCAGGAACATCGGGATAAGAAAAATGATCGGGAACATCGGGATAAGGAAAATTATCGGGAACATCGGGATAAGGAAAATTATCGGGAACACCGGGATAGGAAAAATTACCGGGAACACCGGGATAGGAAAAAGGCGTCTGGGATACCGGGATGATTGGTAATTGCTGATTTAAAAATTATATATATCTTTTGAGAAAATTTATTTTAAAAATTTATACACTCCACCCGTGCAAGGCCGGGCATATCAGCTAGTCTCTGTATAAATAAAAGGCTAACGGGCGATGTATGTATGTGGGTATGTACGGGGTAATCTCTTGAAATAGGCCACGGACCGAAACCAAACTCGACGTATAGACGTATTCCGAGTCGGGAGTAACTTGGGATAGTTTTCCAAGCTCTAAAATCGAATAATTACGAGTAATTAGCGAATTTATAGCCGAAAACGCTTATTTCTCCATTTCTCTACCAGAGCAGATCTGCTCGACTCACTATTGTTAACGAGATGAAAACCTTCAAATATCAAATATTTTAACAGGAAAAACTCGATAATTGTCCATTTAAAAACTATATCAGTTGTAAAAACACCAAAATAAATTCAAATAATTAATTTTGAAACGTTAGTTTCCCCTATTTCAAGATGTTCTCCTTTTAAATTTAAATATTTATGGAAAAGAGTAATTTTTTTTCATGGAAAACGACTTGAAAACAAAACATTGTTTCAAATGAAGCGGTTCACTAGACTTTTCAATTTACTAGATCTTTTATTATTGTTTCAAATTTGTTATTTTTGTTCACTAGACTCATTAATTTACTAGGAAACATTGCCGAGAACACCGGGAAAAGGAAAATTACCGGGAACATCGGGATAGGAAAAAAAGTACCGGGATTACCGGGACATAAAAATTACCTCGATCAGCGGGATAGGAAAATTATCGGGAACATCGGGATAGGAAAAGTACCGGGAACATCGGGATAGGAAAAGTACCGGGAACATCGGGATAGAAAAAGTACCGGGAACGTCGGGATAGGAAAATTACCGGGAACATCGGGATAGGAAAATTACCGGGAACACGGATAGGAAAAAGGCGTCTGGGATACCGGGATGATTGGTAATTGCTGATTTAAAAATTATAAATATATTTTGAGAAAATTTAATTTAAAAAAAATTATACACTCCACCCGTGCAAGGCCGGGCATATCCGCTAGTCTCTGTATAAATAAAAGGCTAACGGGCGATGTATGTGTGTATATATGTGTGTGTGTATGTGGGTATGTCCGGGGTAATCTCTTGAAATAGGCCACGGTCCGAAACCAAACTCGACGTATAGACGTATTCCGAGTCGGGGAGTAACTTAAGATAGTTTTCAAAGCTCGAAAATCGAATAATTACGAGTAATTAACGAATTTATAGCCCGAAACGCTTATTTCTCCATTTCTCTACTAGAGCATATCTGCTCGACTCACTATTGTTAACTAGATGAAAACCTTCAAATATCAAATATTTTAACAGGAAAAACTCTATAATTGTCCATTTAAAAACTATGTCAGTTGTAAAAACACCAAAATAAATTCAAATAATTAATTTTGAAACGTTATTTTCCTTTATTTTAAGATATTTTCCTTTAAAATTTAAATATTTATGGAAAAGTGTAAATTTTCTTCATGGAAAACGACTTAAAAACAAAACATTGTTTCAAATGAAGCGGTTCACTAGACTTTTCAATTTACTAGATCTTTTATTATTGTTTCAAGTTTGTTATTTTTGTTCATTAGACTCTTTAATTTACTAGGAAACATTGCCGAGAACACCGGGAAAAGGAAAATTACCGGGAACATCGGGATAGAAAAATTATCGGGAACATCGGGATAGGAAAAGTACCGGGAACATCGGGATAGGAAAATTACCGGGAACATCGGGATAGGAAAATTACCGGGAACAGCGGGATAGGAAAATTACCGGGAACACCGGGATAGGAAAAAGACGTCTGGGATACCGGGATGATTGGTAATTGCTGATTTAAAAATTATAAATATAATTTGAGAAAATTTAATTTAAAAAAATTATACACTCCACCCGTGCAAGGCCGGGCATATCAGCTAGTCTCTGTATAAATAAAAGGCTAACGGGCGATGTATGTGTGTATGTGGGTATGTCCGGGGTAATCTCTTGAAATAGGCCACGGACCGAAACCAAACTCGACGTATAGACGTATTCCGAGTCGGGGAGTAACTTAAGATAGTTTTCAAAGCTTTAAAATCGAATAATTACGAGTAATTAGCGAATTTATAGCCGAAAACGCTTATTTCTCCATTTCTCTACTAGAGTAGATCTGCTCGACTCACTATTGTTAACTAGATGAAAACCTTCAAACATTTAATATTTTAACAGGAAAAACTCGATAATTGTCCATTTAAAAACTATATCTGTTTTAAAAACACCAAAATAAATTCAAATAATTAATTTTGAAACGTTACTTTCCTTTATTTCAAGATTTTTTCCTTTAAAATTTAAATATTTATGGAAAAGTGAAAAATTTTTTTCATGGAAAACGACTTGAAAATAAAACATTGTTTCCAATGAAGCGGTTCACTAGACTTTTAAATTTACTAGATCTTTTATTATTGTTTCAAATTTGTTATTTTTGTTCACTAGACTCTTTAATTTACTAGGAAACATTGCCGAGAACACCGGGAAAAGGAAAATTACCGGGAACATCGGGATAGGAAAAAAAAGTACCGGGATTACCGGGACATAAAAATTACCTCGATCAGCGGGATAGGAAAATTATCGGGAACATCGGGATAGGAAAAGTACCGGGAACATCGGGATAGGAAAAGTACCGGGAACATCGGGATAGAAAAAGTACCGGGAACGTCGGGATAGGAAAATTACCGGGAACATCGGGATAGGAAAATTACCGGGAACACGGATAGGAAAAAGGCGTCTGGGATACCGGGATGATTGGTAATTGCTGATTTAAAAATTATAAATATATTTTGAGAAAATTTAATTTAAAAAAAATTATACACTCCACCCGTGCAAGGCCGGGCATATCCGCTAGTAATAAATAAAACTGATTCTACACTAATCAATAATAGTTTTTCAAGTCATCCTTTAATTCCTTAATTTAAGAGTAATAAGACCAATAAAACTTTATTCAGTTTGAAATCTTAATTGCTGGAAACATTATATATTTCTAAATGTCACAAAAACTTCTTAAAAAACTAAACAGAGAGAAAGTCAATTAAAATAAAATAGTGTAATGCATTACACTACGGATATTAGTAAATTTTTACTGGTTTAATAGAATAGCAAACAAAAAATCTTTATGACGTGAAGCATTTGCTTTAAATGTAAACGAAAATTTTAATTTCTTTTTTATCCATTCACATAAAATACTTTTACTAATTTCCTTAAACTTAAAATTAATTTGATAGTTTATTATTTTTGTATTGTAGCTAAAAAAACTGAAATTCTCTTAAATGCGCAATATTTAAATCTAAAAGCATTTTTAGATGAATTTTTTTATAGTCTCCATTTTTAATCAAGCACGCCACCATCTCGTTGTTTCTGTAATATCTTCTGGATGATGTTGGCTCAAGTTTTTATTACTAGCTGTCCCTAAAGATTATAAGTTGAGTTATACCTGGGTTCCATTCATAAGAACAGTTTTTCTCGTATCTTGACATGACAGTAGCGATGCTTTAATTTTGCAAAAACTCTTAAGTAAAGATTGGAGGAAAATTACAAAAAAAATAATAGGAAAAGATTAAAAATTCTAGACAAAGACGATGTTAAGAGGAATCGCAAACAGTGAAGATTAAAAGTAAAGATAACGCAGAGCATAATTGATCAATGCCTACTGGGAGAACATATTAAAGCTGAGGAACTAGGTTGCGTGACTTATATGTTAATGGTTTTATAATTTAATTTACAAAATTTCAGAAAATGTGGGAAATATGTTTTATACCCAAATTAAGTTTTTAAATTATTGATAACTTCTTTAGTGTTTTCATTAAGAAAGAATATGTTCAAATAATTTTAAACGCTTTAAATTTACGCATTAAAAAATAATTTTTAAATGCTCCAGTTTAACGCATATGAAACATTTAAAATCAGAGTGGTTTGTGTTTAAGTTTCTTTGGGCTTGTATCCGCAACCTTTGAAAAATATAGCTTTATTCTTTTTAAGAAATCCATTTGATTACTTCAATATCAAAGTTAGACTTTTCAGACAAATTATTATTGGAGAGATTTTTTTTCTAATTCAGCTAAAATAGTTGGTTTTTAATATTAATTAAACTACTTTAATTGTACAATCAGTTCATTATATTCCTTAAAGTACAATCTTCATATCGATCTTGAGTACGTACTCGACCATGTTAAAATTCTCATAAAATAAAATTAGTCAAGTAACTTAATACATCACAGCATGCGTCAAACCAAGTAGTTCTGATTTTTTTGCAGACTTGTTTATGATGTTGGCCTAATGAATAATTCAAGTTTGTGACCTCGAGCGCCGAACGCAACTTTGTTAAAAATAAAAAACCGAGAAAAAATCGTTTTTTGTTTTCAAATTTTGGAGATTATAACCCTAAAGGACTAGATTTTGAAAAACTTTCTTTTTACTAAGTTAAAGCAAACAAAATTTCCTACAAAATGCACTCAACTTTGATTTTCTTATAATCGGCAAAAAAAACCACTGGACTAAATAGCAGGTATGGATTTTTAAACAAGGCCAAATTAATACACTTTATACATTTTTGCTATTTCATTCTTAATATTTTGTAGTTCAACAGCGAACACATTTCATTTTTATTTTACAAGCTTTCACATTTAAAACCATTTTCTATATTGCAACAATCTTACAGAGTATACTCTTCCAACTACAACCTCCCTTAATCGAAATATCTTCGAGCATAAAACGAAATTTCCAAAGCAAACAAAGATTTAGATCTACTATGTATTTTTACAAAAATAAATCCACCTATTTCATCTTTTTGAAATGAAAAAAAAACATTTATCCCATTACACCTAACACACTAAACTTCAGTAGAAATTTCTCTTCACTATCCAAACACAAATCCTCTACAGCCCAGGAGAAATCCCTATTTCTCTCAACCCCGCCCCCTTTCTTCTGCTTACCCAATCACAGAAATCAACCGTAGGGAAAATATATCTTCAAAAGGAATGGGGCAGCGAAGGAAGGATAATATTTGGAGATTCTGCATCCAATATTTACAAAACTTGAAGCGGAACCGCCTGGCTTTAGGATGTTCAGCAAAGGAATTTTTTGATGGGAGAAAGTTACGTATATTTACGTATGCAGCAATGGGTGGAAAAAGCACCAACGAGTGACGGGAACAACCACGTGACTAGGGGATGGGATGCGTCCACATAATATCCAGGATACGAGGAGGAAGCTTCTTTTGGCCTGGGTTCCGGTCTTCGACGTAAGGATTTGGATTGAATAATAAAACGGAGAAGAGATTGTCGCATACAGTAATGTGGATGAGGAAGTTCTGATCAATTCAATGGGATATTTGAGCACGCGATTCGTACAATTTTACGTTTTTTTTTAAATTTATTAGTCAAACGTTCCGGACGAAGATGTATCGATAAGTTAGAACTTGATTCGGAAACTAAATTGATGTCTGGAAAAATTAAAATTGCCTTCTTTTCTTTAATTAGTTATTCAATTTGAGATTCTTTTTCTGACCAAAACAATTTCTTTGTTAATTTTGAAAGCTTTTAAAGCCATTATCAGGCATGGGTAAATTTAAAATGTATGCAGCACAATTTATACGAAAGTTTAGTTCGCTTTTTAAAAGAAAAGGAAAATTATTTTTTTAACTTTTTATAATAATTTCCCCTATTTAATGTTTTTTTGCCTTTAAATAGATTTATTTCTAATTGCCTTACGATTTTAAATAAAGTACATAAAGTACATTTCTGTTTTCTAAACATCGCTTTAAAACATCGAGGTCTTAAAATCTAATAATGTTGTATGCAGCACAATTTATACGAAAGTTTAGGTCGCTTTTTAAAAGAAAAGGAAAATGAGTATTTATTTAACTTTTTATACACAGCAGAAAAACAGAAAGCTTCAATAAAAATGACTTTATGTTTACAGGGATATTCTCTCATGTAACATTCCCACCGCACTTCTATTTATTTTTTGTAAAAAAAACAGCTTTTTCTAGTTTTTTAGCTTATCTGTACTTAAACAGAAACTTTCTGAAGCGAAAACGAATACAGCTATTAGCAACACCCAACACGCTTTGGAGCCAAAAACAAGTTTCAGTTCGTGGAGAAAGAAACATCTTTGGATAATTTCTACTTTTACTGAATCCTCGTTGGAGCAGCGGTAGCGTACGTGCTTAGCATGCTGTAGGTCGTGGGGTCTATCCCCAGTTGCTTTTTTCTGTTTACAGGATTTTTCTGCTTACAAAACTTTTCTGGCAACTTTTGCTGCCAGAAATTTTCTGTTTTTTTACAGGATTATTTTTTACAGTGTAATAATTTCACCTATTGGTGTTTTTTCCCCTTGAAATAGATTTATTTCTAATTTTCTTATGATATAAATAAAGTACATAAATAGCGCTTTTTTTGCTTTCTAAATATCACTTTCAGTAATAACAGTATCACTTTCAGTAATAACCCATTCAGGTCTTAGAATACAATAATATTCATTAAATTGATTAAACCCTTATTTTCTAAGAGTTTTTCCAAGACCAGCAATAAAAATGTTGTTCCTGGACATAAGAAACTATGTCCATTCGATGTGACAAAACAACATTTTTCACCAACACACCACCATCCTTTCAAACTCTTGTTTTAGCTGCAGCTAGAGAAAGAAAAGATCACCAGGTGAAAGCTTACTCTTTCTCCCCTCAAAAACTCTCCAACGGGATAAAACTCTCCCAGGCCGCAATTAATCCGTCACGTAACAAACTCAAACACGCTGATTGAGCTAAATACCGAGGCCAAAGCTAGCGTAAACTATTACAGCGAAACCCTTTTACCGACCTTCCATTGCAAAATAAACTCAAAACGGCCAGACACACACACACAACTCGGAGAAAGACCACAGTAATGGGCGGCCATTGCCGAACTTTATCCGGTGGATAAGGGAAACGTGTCCGCCGACGCTAAGCACCACAAAAGGAATTGGAAGAAAGAAAGAAAAAATAGTGACGACTAAGCTAAACGAGCCATTTTCTCTTGGCTGGAAAGTACGGAGATAAAACAGAGTACTGGATTTTCCTGGAGAAGGCTTAAGTGCTGGAACTGATGGGATAGGGGAAGTTATGCAAACTCTTTTGCGTCTCCTGTGTTTTGGGGGGAATTAATATTTATAGGTTTGATGGGGAGGACTTTAATGTGCGGCGATGAGGGATATTCGGTGTTGAAGTAAGGTGGAAAGTGTTCTTTCGGGTGAGGGGCTAAGTATCGGTGAAGTTGGGTGTTATTAAAGAAAAGGAATTAATGGTTTGCGTAAATTGTTTGATTATATAAGGATAAGTTGATATAATAGTTGTATAATTATATTAGCGTCATATTATTGATTGCTGTGAGTTGAAATTCTTGTGTAGATATTTTATTAATGTCTTTGTTGGAGTCAGAGTGCCCGAAACAATTTGGACTTGGTATCCATATTGCTTATCGGGTCATAGGTGACTTTATTTTTATATGCTGTCAAAATAAAGATAAATTGATTGTAATCGTTGCATGATTATATTAGCATCTTATTGTAGATTGCTGTGAGTAATGTTTTGGTGTAGATATTTTTATTAATGTCTTTGTTGGAGTCAGAGTGCCCGAAACAATTTGGACTTGGTATCCATATTGCTTATCGGGTCATAGGTGACTTTATTTTTATGTGCTGTCAAAATAAAGATAAATTGATTGTAATCGTTGCCTGATTATATTAGCATCTTATTGTAGATTGCTGTGAGTAATGTTTTGGTGTAGATCTTTTTATTAATGTCTTTGTTGGAGTCAGAGTGCCCGAAACAATTTGGACTTGGTATCCATGTTGCTTATCGGGTCATAGGTGACTTTATTTTTATGTGCTGTCAAAATAAAGATAAATTGATTGTAATCGTTGCCTGATTATATTAGCATCTTATTGTAGATTGCTGTGAGTAATGTTTTGGTGTAGATATTTTTATTAATGTCTTTGTTGGAGTCAGAGTGCCCGAAACAATTTGGACTTGGTATCCATGCTGCTTATCGGGTCATAGGTGACTTTATTTTTATGTGCTGTCAAAATAAAGATAAATTGATTGTAATCGTTGCCTGATTATATTAGCATCTTATTGTAGATTGCTGTGAGTAATGTTTTGGTGTAGATATTTTTATTAATGTCTTTGTTGGAGTCAGAGTGCCCGAAACAATTTGGACTTGGTATCCATGTTGCTTATCGGGTCATAGGTGACTTTATTTTTATGTGCTGTCAAAATAAAGATAAATTGATTGTAATCGTTGCCTGATTATATTAGCATCTTATTGTAGATTGCTGTGAGTAATGTTTTGGTGTAGATATTTTTATTAATGTCTTTGTTGGAGTCAGAGTGCCCGAAACAATTTGGACTTGGTATCCATATTGCTTATCGGGTCATAGGTGACTTTATTTTTATGTGCTGTCAAAATAAAGATAAATTGATTGTAATCGTTGCCTGATTATATTAGCATCTTATTGTAGATTGCTGTGAGTAATGTTTTGGTGTAGATATTTTTATTAATGTCTTTGTTGGAGTCAGAGTGCCCGAAACAATTTGGACTTGGTATCCATGTTGCTTATCGGGTCATAGGTGACTTTATTTTTATGTGCTGTCAAAATAAAGATAAATTGATTGTAATCGTTGCCTGATTATATTAGCATCTTATTGTAGATTGCTGTGAGTAATGTTTTGGTGTAGATATTTTTATTAATGTCTTTGTTGGAGTCAGAGTGCCCGAAACAATTTGGACTTGGTATCCATGTTGCTTATCGGGTCATAGGTGACTTTATTTTTATGTGCTGTCAAAATAAAGATAAATTGATTGTAATCGTTGCCTGATTATATTAGCATTTTATTGTAGATTGCTGTGAGTAATGTTTTGGTGTAGATATTTTTATTAATGTCTTTGTTGGAGTCAGAGTGCCCGAAACAATTTGGACTTGGTATCCATATTGCTTATCGGGTCATAGGTGACTTTATTTTTATGTGCTGTCAAAATAAAGATAAATTGATTGTAATCGTTGCCTGATTATATTAGCATCTTATTGTAGATTGCTGTGAGTAATGTTTTGGTGTAGATATTTTTATTAATGTCTTTGTTGGAGTCAGAGTGCCCGAAACAATTTGGACTTGGTATCCATATTGCTTATCGGGTCATAGGTGACTTTATTTTTATGTGCTGTCAAAATAAAGATAAATTGATTGTAATCGTTGCCTGATTATATTAGCATCTTATTGTAGATTGCTGTGAGTAATGTTTTGGTGTAGATATTTTTATTAATGTCTTTGTTGGAGTCAGAGTGCCCGAAACAATTTGGACTTGGTATCCATGTTGCTTATCGGGTCATAGGTGACTTTATTTTTATGTGCTGTCAAAATAAAGATAAATTGATTGTAATCGTTGCCTGATTATATTAGCATCTTATTGTAGATTGCTGTGAGTAATGTTTTGGTGTAGATATTTTTATTAATGTCTTTGTTGGAGTCCAGTGGCGAATCCAGGATTTTTGTCTGGGGGGGGCTGAGTTTTACAAATAACTTAATTGCTATTAGGTGCTGTTCTAATATTATCTGAGCAACTGAAGTGGGAGGGGGGTGGAGCCAGTGCCGTAGCTAGATTTTTGTTTAGGGGGGGGTTACTCAACATCTTTTCTGAGGTCTAACTTTAGGAATGTTAGGTTTTAGGTGAGATGACTTCGTTCCCGTTCGTGAGATACCCCGTTCGCACTGGCAGAAAAAAGACCCTCTATTTTCATTTCGCACTTAGTTACCATAGAAACACACTTTAGGAATAACAAAATCGCCCCATATTTTAAGGGTGTTTGAAAATCACCCTTAATCAACAAAGATGGCGGCGCACAATGTTTCCCAGGATGGGAAAAGCTTATTTTCGGTGATTTTTCTTCAAATAATGACCAAGGACACTTTTAAAACAGTTTAAACTGGACACAATTACGAATATATTTATAGGTTATTAAGTTCTTTGAATTAGTACAATAATTTAACACAAAAAAGCCCATCAAAAATTGAACCGTGAGCTAAACAATGCTGTACTTCAATATCTCCGCTCATTGCTTTTAATTACTTAATAGTATAAATGTAATTAAAAACAGCTGCTGATAAAAAGAAATCAAAATATTAAACAAAAATTCAATCAAGAAATCTTTTCAGAACATTCTTGTTATGAATATGATAAAATTTATTTCGTGTGTTATGCCAAACTAATATATCCATTGTATCCAAATATTTTAGATTTTTAAGGCAAAAAGACCCAGTTGGTAAAATAAAAGTACATCAAAATATGGAAAACAATGGACCAAAAACTGATTAAATTTAGTTTAATAAAAAAATTTAGTTTATTTACCTTGATATGATCCAATTTATCCCACTACAATCCAGTCAGCTTGTTTTGTTTTTGTTTTTATTTGAAATTCAGAAATAGTTTTCTTAAATCGTCTGTCAATTAATAATTATTTATGTATTTTTACATTTTTACTTGCATTTTTTTTAAAAGTTGGTGATTATATTTATTAGTTTTAAGTTATATAAATATAAATTAAATATTTCTTAGATTTCCACAATTAAGTGCTAAATCACCCTTTGCCAGTGCGAACGCCGTTTTAAGAAAACACACTTTAAGTTTAAGTGCGATATGTTTTAAGGGTACTTTAGCGGCAGTGCGAACGAGGTATAAGGGTATAATTTTGGAGCACTAAATTTCAAAATTGTGTAAAAATGTCAAGTAAGAGGAGGGGGTCTGGGGGTTCTCCCCCAGAAAATTTTGGAAATTTGCCCCACAAAATAGTGTTCTAGCCCATTTTGAAGCCCCTTAGATCCCATCCAAAGAGCACCACTCATTGTAAGCGGCAGAATTTTCAAGAATAAAAGTTTATGGTATTATATGAATTGGAAAATTTCTAGGGGGTTTAGGGGTTCCTATTCCAGAATTTTTTTTGAAATTTGCCCCTAAAAGTAGCATTTTCACTCATGTGGAGGCACTTTAGGTTACATCAAAGAGGATCATTCTTTGTAAATCCCTAAAGTTTCAGGAAAAACTGATTTACTAGATTCCAAAATTTTGAGGGGGTTTGGGGGTCTTCCCCCAGAAAATTTTGGAATTTTTACCCTTAAAAGTAGGGTTCCGATTCATTTTGAGACCCTTTGGGTAACACCTCCGAATATCCCCAACGTGATGAATTTTTTTTGCTTTAGTGCTATTACCAAAACTTGAATGTCTTATTCTTAGGGGGGGCTGCAGCCCCACAGCCCCCCCCTCTGGATTCGCCACTGTTGGAGTCAGAGTGCCCGAAACAATTTGGACTTGGTATCCATGTTGCTTATCGGGTCATAGGTGACTTTATTTTTATGTGCTGTCAATATAAAGATAAATTGATTGTAATCGTTGCCTGATTATATTAGCATCTTATTGTAGATTGCTGTGAGTAATGTTTTGGTGTAGATATTTTTATTAATGTCTTTGTTGGAGTCAGAGTGCCCGAAACAATTTGGACTTGGTATCCATGTTGCTTATCGGGTCATAGGTGACTTTATTTTTATGTGCTGTCAAAATAAAGATAAATTGATTGTAATCGTTGCCTGATTATATTAGCATCTTATTGTAGATTGCTGTGAGTAATGTTTTGGTGTAGATATTTTTATTAATGTCTTTGTTGGAGTCAGAGTGCCCGAAACAATTTGGACTTGGTATCCATGTTGCTTATCGGGTCATAGGTGACTTTATTTTTATGTGCTGTCAAAATAAAGATAAATTGATTGTAATCGTTGCCTGATTATATTAGCATCTTATTGTAGATTGCTGTGAGTAATGTTTTGGTGTAGATATTTTTATTAATGTCTTTGTTGGAGTCAGAGTGCCCGAAACAATTTGGACTTGGTATCAATGTTGCTTATCGGGTCATAGGTGACTTTATTTTTATGTGCTGTCAAAATAAAGATAAATTGATTGTAATCGTTGCCTGATTATATTAGCATCTTATTGTAGATTGCTGTGAGTAATGTTTTGGTGTAGATATTTTTATTAATGTCTTTGTTGGAGTCAGAGTGCCCGAAACAATTTGGACTTGGTATCCATATTGCTTATCGGGTCATAGGTGACTTTATTTTTATGTGCTGTCAAAATAAAGATAAATTGATTGTAATCGTTGCCTGATTATATTAGCATCTTATTGTAGATTGCTGTGAGTAATGTTTTGGTGTAGATATTTTTATTAATGTCTTTGTTGGAGTCAGAGTGCCCGAAACAATTTGGACTTGGTATCCATGTTGCTTATCGGGTCATAGGTGACTTTATTTTTATGTGCTGTCAAAATAAAGATAAATTGATTGTAATCGTTGCCTGATTATATTAGCATCTTATTGTAGATTGCTGTGAGTAATGTTTTGGTGTAGATATTTTTATTAATGTCTTTGTTGGAGTCAGAGTGCCCGAAACAATTTGGACTTGGTATCCATGTTGCTTATCGGGTCATAGGTGACTTTATTTTTATGTGCTGTCAAAATAAAGATAAATTGATTGTAATCGTTGCCTGATTATATTAGCATCTTATTGTAGATTGCTGTGAGTAATGTTTTGGTGTAGATATTTTTATTAATGTCTTTGTTGGAGTCAGAGTGCCCGAAACAATTTGGACTTGGTATCCATGTTGCTTATCGGGTCATAGGTGACTTTATTTTTATGTGCTGTCAAAATAAAGATAAATTGATTGTAATCGTTGCCTGATTATATTAGCATCTTATTGTAGATTGCTGTGAGTAATGTTTTGGTGTAGATATTTTTATTAATGTCTTTGTTGGAGTCAGAGTGCCCGAAACAATTTGGACTTGGTATCCATGTTGCTTATCGGGTCATAGGTGACTTTATTTTTATGTGCTGTCAAAATAAAGATAAATTGATTGTAATCGTTGCCTGATTATATTAGCATCTTATTGTAGATTGCTGTGAGTAATGTTTTGGTGTAGATATTTTTATTAATGTCTTTGTTGGAGTCAGAGTGCCCGAAACAATTTGGACTTGGTATCCATGTTGCTTATCGGGTCATAGGTGACTTTATTTTTATGTGCTGTCAAAATAAAGATAAATTGATTGTAATCGTTGCCTGATTATATTAGCATCTTATTGTAGATTGCTGTGAGTAATGTTTTGGTGTAGATATTTTTATTAATGTCTTTGTTGGAGTCAGAGTGCCCGAAACAATTTGGACTTGGTATCAATGTTGCTTATCGGGTCATAGGTGACTTTATTTTTATGTGCTGTCAAAATAAAGATAAATTGATTGTAATCGTTGCCTGATTATATTAGCATCTTATTGTAGATTGCTGTGAGTAATGTTTTGGTGTAGATATTTTTATTAATGTCTTTGTTGGAGTCAGAGTGCCCGAAACAATTTGGACTTGGTATCCATATTGCTTATCGGGTCATAGGTGACTTTATTTTTATGTGCTGTCAAAATAAAGATAAATTGATTGTAATCGTTGCCTGATTATATTAGCATCTTATTGTAGATTGCTGTGAGTAATGTTTTGGTGTAGATATTTTTATTAATGTCTTTGTTGGAGTCAGAGTGCCCGAAACAATTTGGACTTGGTATCCATGTTGCTTATCGGGTCATAGGTGACTTTATTTTTATGTGCTGTCAAAATAAAGATAAATTGATTGTAATCGTTGCCTGATTATATTAGCATCTTATTGTAGATTGCTGTGAGTAATGTTTTGGTGTAGATATTTTTATTAATGTCTTTGTTGGAGTCAGAGTGCCCGAAACAATTTGGACTTGGTATCCATGTTGCTTATCGGGTCATAGGTGACTTTATTTTTATGTGCTGTCAAAATAAAGATAAATTGATTGTAATCGTTGCCTGATTATATTAGCATCTTATTGTAGATTGCTGTGAGTAATGTTTTGGTGTAGATATTTTTATTAATGTCTTTGTTGGAGTCAGAGTGCCCGAAACAATTTGGACTTGGTATCCATGTTGCTTATCGGGTCATAGGTGACTTTATTTTTATGTGCTGTCAAAATAAAGATAAATTGATTGTAATCGTTGCCTGATTATATTAGCATCTTATTGTAGATTGCTGTGAGTAATGTTTTGGTGTAGATATTTTTATTAATGTCTTTGTTGGAGTCAGAGTGCCCGAAACAATTTGGACTTGGTATCCATATTGCTTATCGGGTCATAGGTGACTTTATTTTTATGTGCTGTCAAAATAAAGATAAATTGATTGTAATCGTTGCCTGATTATATTAGCATCTTATTGTAGATTGCTGTGAGTAATGTTTTGGTGTAGATATTTTTATTAATGTCTTTGTTGGAGTCAGAGTGCCCGAAACAATTTGGACTTGGTATCCATGTTCCTTATCGGGTCATAGGTGACTTTATTTTTATGTGCTGTCAAAATAAAGATAAATTGATTGTAATCGTTGCCTGATTATATTAGCATCTTATTGTAGATTGCTGTGAGTAATGTTTTGGTGTAGATATTTTTATTAATGTCTTTGTTGGAGTCAGAGTGCCCGAAACAATTTGGACTTGGTATCCATATTGCTTATCGGGTCATAGGTGACTTTATTTTTATGTGCTGTCAAAATAAAGATAAATTGATTGTAATCGTTGCCTGATTATATTAGCATCTTATTGTAGATTGCCGTGAGTAATGTTTTGGTGTAGATATTTTTATTAATGTCTTTGTTGGAGTCAGAGTGCCCGAAAAAATTTGGACTTGGTATATCCATATTGCTTATCGGGTCATAGGGGACTTTATTTTTATGTGCTGTCAAAATAAAGATAAATTGATTGTAATCGTTGCCTGATTATATTAGCATCTTATTGTAGATTGCTGTGAGTAATGTTTTGGTGTAGATATTTTTATTAATGTCTTGGTTGGAGTCAGAGTGCCCGAAACAATTTGGACTTGGTATCCATGTTGCTTTATTAGGTTAAGATGCCAAAATAAAGAAAAAAGAAGACTTCACAAAAGGGAGAGTAAAAAGAGTTAAGGACAAGAAAAAAAAGAATGAAAAGTTTAAAAAATAAGACAAAGGAATACCTTCAAGAAAGAGAATAAAAAGAGAGAGACACACACAGTTAATAAAATAATAAAAAAGAAGAAAATAACAAAATTCACAAAATAAAATCATTAAAGGTATCTTTTCATAATACCATTGCAATTAAGAACAAGTTTTAAATGAGGTTCCTATGAATAATAATTAATAATGTGCCAAATCTTCTCAAAATGGAATATATAAATGAAAAAGATCTTTAATTACTTGAACAAAAAGTATAAACCAACCAAAAAATTAAAACACTCATTTAGTATGAGGAAAACCATTAATAGCAAGCGACAATCAATTCAGATAAATAAGCACATGATTTAAAAGTTGAATAGATAATTAGTACCTGTAAAATTCAAAGGGCATGAGTAGGCATAGTCAAATCGTGATTTTTATCACTCATACAACTTTACACAACAACAATTTTACAACTTTAACTGCTTGTATTTAAAAAATAACGGATTAAAGAGATTATAACATAGAAAATAGGTTTCCCTCGAAAAAAAAGCATCTAATTAAATGTGGTTAATATTTATGAATAAGCATCTGATGAAAGCCAACTAATTAATCTGAGGAACACTAAAATGTTGTGTGAATAATTTGTTTAGTTTATTAAATTATGGAGACGCGCACACGATATATCACCATAAAAAAGTTAAATGACAGAAAAGAACAACTTTAATGTTTGAGTTTTTCCTCCTTTGGGATAAAAATTTATTTTATCGCTGGTATTTTGATTTAGTTAGGAGCTTAAAAGACATATGCAGATGTTAAAAGATTAATGATTCAAGCGTAAAGTAATCCTGAAAAACGATGATGCAGAATTTTCTTATTTTGACGAAAAATTGTCCAAAAGACTGACTGGCCCTTAGTTATATCTTAATATCTAATAGGGAATAAAAATAACGTTTGTTCTTAAAGTTTTGAATAAATTTAAGAGTGTTTAATTGTATGGTACGTTGAGTTACTGAATTCATCCTGAATCAGTGTTAGTTTTGCTGTATAGGTAACTATTATTTTTAATCAATGTTGAAGGCTAAAATATCCCCTTTTAAAAACGCCTGTTGGGGAACTTAAGGAAAATTTTTAATCGTCAATTTGCTAATTGTAAAAACTCATTTTCATATTGAGTCATTAAACTTCAGATCATATATTATCAAAGTTTTTTTTCATAGCCAAATACATGACAAAACATTTATAAATTTGTTAAAAATTCTCATTTGTATTATTATAAGAATTTCTTTACAAATTAGTAGAATTTTACAATTATTATAAAAGCAAACCAAAAAAGAAATTTCATAAAAATAAACTCACGGTACTTAATAGCCCAAATATTGGTACAAGTAGTTGGATGAGTTATGTATTCAGTCTTTTACCTTTTTAGAGCAATATCCATTCAAATACACCCTCCCACATGCTTGTTTGAATTCATCGTGTAAGTGGGTGAAATGAACAATAAAACTAGAAATAATTTCACGGGGAGTAGTCAAAAAAATTTTCCTGGGAAGTAAAAGGAATACCGATCATAATAGTCATAGATAAGATACTTAACAAAATGCAACGACTTTACAAATTGTCAAGAAGAAATATAGATCTCGCTAAAGGCGGTTTTGTGGAGCCCCTTTATAAAGAATCCAAGAAAAAGCAAATCACTTTAAACCCATTCAAGATTTATACGACGCCATGCTAGGAGAAATGGAGAGAGTTGCAGCTGTTTGTAAAGAAATATTCAAATAGCGATCGCTTGTCGATTCCTCCCGAAATACCACGGAATTTACACTGGAACAATTTTTGGGCTTTTAAAATTCCTCACAAAGGGGAGGACAAGAAGCGATAGCACAAAGGAACGAAAGGTTAAAAAAAGAAAGAAAAGAAGAATGGCTGAAATTTCGCTGAGGTACAGCTAAAAGAGGAGCCGTTCCCTTCGGAACGCAGATAAGTGATGATAATGCCGCACCACCCTAAAAGGCAAAGCGAATTTCAGATAAAACGGTGTCTTCTGCAGTCAGCATGTATTCGTAGACAATGGTGTTGTAACGGGATGGGACAAAAAATATATTCTGGAATCGTCCATAGGGTATTTTGCCTGTTCCGGATTTATGTTAACTGCGACCGTGGGGTGGAGGGGGATGGTGGTGGAAAAGACAATTTCCGACGGCGTATCCCTCTTTTTTTTTCGTGTGGGATCTTTTATATGGGGGAGGGTGACATTTCGGGGTGGTTCGGATTGAGAAGGATGCTCTCTTGGGGAGAAAACTTTCGAAAGAGAAACCTGTGTTCGAGGAAACTGGATAGGGAATGCGATACTCGTGGGAAGGAGGCATTCTTTTTGTATAAGATGTGTTCAGGAGAGATGCAAGAGACCATCTATGTCTATGGTACTGCATGTGGAGTGGAATACATACTTTTCCGAATAGCGCTAGTACTTTCGAAGCAGTAGAGGAAGGTCTACTTTCTTTACCTCTGGGCTGTTACTCCTTGGCTGTTACTCCAGCCAAACAGAAGGGGAAACTTGAAATTCATACTTTATTAGTTTTGAGTAAACTGGCCAAAAAATTCAAACAGACTAATAATTTTAAACTTACCCTAAAACAAATCAAATCAACAAATTTAAAACTAACCTAAATTCCCAAAATTCAAATAAATAATAACATAATTTCACAATTTCACATCCCTTAAAAATATTGCCAAAAGCTATTCCTGAAATGTTTAT
This sequence comes from Tetragnatha versicolor, assembly GCA_024610705.1. Lineage (NCBI taxonomy): Eukaryota > Metazoa > Arthropoda > Arachnida > Araneae > Tetragnathidae > Tetragnatha > Tetragnatha versicolor. The sequence goes on from JANDEH010000007.1 coordinate 52,863,224, forward strand.
GCCGACGTACTGGCCTATTGGTTAGAGCACTTGACAGCGAAGCCGTACGTCTGGGGTTCGAATCCCCGTTTGGCATGGATGTTAGTGTAACTGTTCTTGTGTGTATGTGATGGATTCACCTATACGGATTGTCTGATCTTCAGGTGAATTTGTGAAATTTGTAAAAAATTAATTAAAAAAATTTATTATTATTATTATAGTTCACTTGTAGATTGGCGAGTTGCAACACATACACTATAAAGGTAACTTTAACTATAAATAATAAAAACTCAAAATATGTAAATTAAATTACTATAATTTAATACTCCGAAAAGTGACTACAAAAGATTGATGATTACAACAGTGTTTCAGTCGCCATATTGAGCGCCATTTGATGAAACAGCTCTACAAACTATGGTCCTAGTACTTAAAAAAAAATCAACCTTGTATGTATAGCAAAGTACATGTTTTCTCATATTTTCTAAGAATGTGTTGGCCTATTTTAATTGCACTTGATATTGAAGTTATTTTGCAGTTATTAAAAAAGAAATCTTATCAAAGAACTGTTTTAGTTGCTGTAAGTTTTTTGCTACCCTGTGTATAAATAAGTATAAATTAAAAAAAATTAAAATTACTTAGTGGGCTAGAACTTTAAAATTATGGCATGTTCAATCTACGCCATGTAAAGCAAAAAAAAATAATCGATTTGTTATTTTTATGGTACTATGTGAAAAATCCAATAATTTTACTCTACCGAAACTAATAATAAATAAAACTTAATTTAAAATATTCGGAAAAATATAAAACTACGTTTGAAGGAACTATAATTTATTGAAAACTGTTTTCCAAGTTAGGTTCAGTATTACTTTATGGTGAAGGTGCTGTCCTAAAAATAGTCTTAAATCGTGCAATGCTCGGAATCATCAAGATGAACAAGTATTAGTATAGAACAGGGGATCCCTAATCTCTATTTTTATTGAACGGATTTTAATAGGAAGATAGATTCGAGTGCACAGATCTAGGAATATAAGTTTTAGAGAAGGATCTAAAAAATTATTAAAGAGTTCGTTAAACAGGTTAAATTAACACTCTTTCTTACAGCATAAGCTTTTAAATTAGCGATACTTAAAATTTAGCGAATGGGTTCATTTTTGCTCCAGGATCCAGGAAGTGTACAATTTGTGCAGACTAACAGAATTGTTAGCATTTCAGTTGGTTTGGGGTAATAAATTGTTTATGTATGCAAATTGGATTTGGTATCAATTTTTCACACAATAAAGTCGACTAAATTTTTAAATTTTATAGTTTTTTCATAAAAAGTATTGTAAAAAATAATTTATTTCAAAATTTAAGTGTATCTTTTTTACTAATATTTTTAGTGTGATGTTAAACTTTAATGCAGTGGCCCTAGGTACAAAAGGTACCGGCCCTAGGAACAGTAAAAAATTGTACCTAGGGCCATTTTTGAATTAAAAAAAGTTTTCTGCTTCAACATATTTCTTATACACTACTGTTCATAAATTAAGGACGGAACTGTTTTTTCAACATAACACCTAGTGAAATTATTTTTCATCAATGAAAATTATACCAAGAGATGTTCAATGGGTGGGAATACAGGGCCCGAAAGCAAATTTTCTCTACCAATATTTTAAGGGGGTAAATGGACCCTCCATTGATAATGGAGTCCCATTACAATTTGGAGCTGTGGCAGAAACGTCTGTGTAAGAGGTATTTTACCAAAAACTTTATGTTTATTGTAATGAATATGATTACTCCTGAACTCAGTGCATATTTTTAAAAGCGTGTGTTACCTTTAAATGGTATTTTTTATGTTTTATTGATAGAAATCGGTCTAATCATCATTTTTGGAAAGTTTTAGCTTCTGGGTCATTTTTGGTAATTGGTATCTTACCGTCAACCATGTTTTTAGTAGTTATTACATGTGATAGATTATGTTTAGGTCTGGAGACCCTGAAAGTAAATTATTTCTTTCAATATCGTGACTTTCAAGAAACTTTGAGATTGCCAAATTGTGATTTTGTGCAACTTTTTCTCTCATAAAGAGAAATTCCTGACCTGAAATTTCTTCTAAAGAATCAAATGGGACATGAGAACACAGGTACGCAATAGCAAACATCAGTGAAAATATCTGCGGTGTATACGAGGTGCTCAAACGGCACAACATAATTGTATAGTTTCACAGAAAGGACATCTGTTATTAATGTTTGAAAAAAAAGTATTTTTTAGTGTTTATGGACGTAGACATACCTAAAAAGAAACAGATAGTTGTAAAAGTATCTCCATTACCTTTGAAATGAGTTTTTAAGAGATATAATTTCTCCATTGATACTCTATTACTGTTATAGACATTTCAACACTCCCTATACACGAAAAAAATTTTCACTGATGTCTGCGATCACGTGCCTGGGTTCTCATGTCCCATTTGCTTCTTTTAGAAGAAATTTCAGATCAAGAATTTCTCTTTATGAGAGAAAAAGTTGCACAAAATCACAATTCGGCTATCTCAAAGTTTCTTGAAAGTCACGATATTGAAAGAAATAATTTACTTTCAGGGTCTCCAGACCTAAACATAATCTATCACATGTAAGAACTACTAAAAACATGGTTGACGGTAAGATACCAATTACCAAAAATGACCCAGAAGCTAAAACTTGCCAAAAATGATGATTAGACCGATTTCTATCAATAAAACATAAAAATACCATTTAAAGGTAACACACGCTTTTAAAAATATGCACTGAGTTCAGGAGTAATCATATTCATTACAATAAACATAAAGTTTTCGGTAAAATACCTCTTACACAGACGTTTCTGCCACAGCTCCAAATTGTAATGGGACTCCATTATCAATGGAGGGTCCATTTATCCCCTTAAAATATTGGTAGAGAAATTTGCTTTCTGGCCCTGTATTCCCACCCATTGAACATCTCTTGGTATGATTTTCATTGATGAAAAATAATTTCACTAGGTGTTATGTTGAAAAAACAGTTCCGTCCTTAATTTATGAACAGTAGTGTATAATGAGTATTTAATAATCAAAATGATAATAGTAAAAAGTGTGAGGATGTATGCATATCAGTTTCATAACAAGTTTTGAGACTTAGTTTGAGGTCTTCCAAAATAGGTGGCCCTATACGGATACAAAAATACGAATATCCCCTAACTTTTTACAGCCCAACATCACCAACCTAAATACTTTCAATGCTTAACGCCCTAAACGTCACTCTAAACTCGCCTCCCAATTACACACGCCGGAGCGAAGTAATCGAATTTAGCCCCAGAATTACTATTTAGTAATCATCATGCCCCGCGAAAGCCCATACAGACATCTCCTCAATCAGCATATTTGTTCCGTTTCATTCCGTTTCTTACGCAAATGCAGCGCTTTCATTATAGCCAACAATGGAATTTGTTTACTTGGGGGGGGGCGTTCGGAAACTCTTATCAACTCTTCCATTGTTTTCCAGCTAATGCTCTGGGGGACGAGAGGAAAGGGTTCTGGGGGTGGTTCGAACAAACAAAGCGGATTTTTCCCCATTACTCCGGCTATTCACAGCCCGTCTTTGCTTGGCCGCTCCATTTGCGAGTATGCATGTTGTGAAGCTCGTTGTGCTGTCAGTTATTTTTCTGACGTGAAGTTTTCGTAGCAAACTGAATTTTTCCGGTTTGGATAGGAAGCTTGGTTGGAATTTGTTTGACTGTGGGGAATGAGTTTTTCTCAGTGATGTATATGTTACGGGCAAAGTGATTAATTGGGCATTGAAAGGAGTATTTCACCAATTATTGCTGGTTAAGCGGACAATAAGTGTAAACTCACAACTATCAAGCGTTACCTCCAACCGTGGACCGGTTTCGTCCTTGTTAGGACTCATCAGCACGGTATAGGAAGGCAACGCAAGAGAGCAGAGGGCAAGTTCTAGTCTAGCCGACTATAACTGAAAAAGTGGTGACCATTGATTAGTCATCCACTCATCTGCTAGAATGACAATGGCATTCCTAGCACAGATTTAATTCCAGTAAGTAAGTAAGACTAGAACTTGCCCTCCGCTCTCTTGCGTTACCTTCCTATACCGTATTAGCCGCGTTCACAACAGCCATTTCTCCGGAAGAAAGGCGGAGAAAAACCGGTTTACTTCCCCGGCTCTCCCTACGGTAGGGAAAAAGCGCGGAAGGAAGGCGATGGAATTTTCTCCGTGTCCAGAGGCCGGTAAACAACCGATGAAACGCCTAATTACGAATATGAAGACGCTATAAAACGTACACCGCTCCTCGCAAAATAAAAATGAACCAGTGTATCTTATAGGAAATTTTACGTACATTAATTTGGTTTCGAGCTATTTTTCGTGAAATGAATATTTGTTCAGAAAATCGATGAAAAACCGACCAAAAGAGCAAAAAATTTGAGATTTTTACAATTTTTAATCTGAAGATGACTTTCAAAATGAAAATAACCTTGAAATTCGGATTTATAGATGCAAAAAACATTCATTCATTAAAACACTGCCATTATGAATTTAAAAAATTGATTGAAATTCCGCCTAAAACACCCAATATAAATTTAAAAATTTATTTTTTTAATCATGCTTAATCATCAATTAATCCAAAACAACCCATTTTATTTTTAATATACCGGAAATAAAGCGTAGATTGCAGATTAACAACCGCAAAAGTCCGTTTGATCTGCAAGGCGCGACAGTTTTATTATTGATCTTATCTTTGCTTCATTCCCTCCCCTTCACAAAAAATGATCATCTAAAACACGTAATTTATAGAAATTAAATGCTCTTTCACGTGGTATAAAATTTTTGTTGATCACGTAAATAGTTTTCATTTTGTAGAGGGTAGAAGCGCGCGTTTTCCTTTTTTTGCGGAAAGGCAAAAAAAATCTGTTTTTCAGCGCGCTCTAGCAGCAAAATCATTCTTCAGAAAATCAAAGTTGAGGAGCGCATTTTGTAGGAAATTTTGTTTACTTCAACTTTGTAACGGAAAATATCTTCGAGAAATTTATAGTTTTTGAAATATAGCGAAGAATCGAAAAATGAGCAAAAAAATATAAATTTTTTGCGATTTTCGATATGAAGCTGACCCCCCACGTGGGAGCAAACTTCATATTCGTAATCAGCGCCCTCGAAAACATACAACACCGTCGAAAAAACCCTTCTATATGAAATTTTTGAAGAAAAAAACTATTGTTTTCCTGAGCTATCATGTGACTCTGCGAGCTCCCTCGCTCATCACGTGATTCTTTCAACTGGTAGAACGAGTGCTCTTGTGAACGAGCTATCAATTTTCTAAACGGCTGTTTCTCTTCTTTACCTCTTTCTTCGGTTGAACAGGTTGGCTGTTGTGAACGCGGCTAATGTAACATATATACTATATAGCGTAACGTATATATACTTTTTGGTGATAAAATTATGCATACGTAAGCAATTTGCTAGTAGCAAGTTAGGAGGATATCGTTACCCCTCAAACATAAATACGCATTCCTGTATATTTTGCAAGACAATATGAAGGATATGATTTCATTCATGTTCACCAATACACAGATAGCTTAAAATCTCATTTTTCAGTCCCACTTTATATTTGAACTTGAGTAGAAAATTAATGGGTATAATCACATCATTAAGATTGAAACGAATTGTTTCCTTTCTCTAATTTAACTAAACGGATATTTGAATTTTTTCAACACCAGATTGATTGGTTGGTTGGATTTCTATGATACAAGAATATGAAAATCCGAAGCCACACATTTGGATTTGGGTATATGGAGATCGAGACAAAATGAGCTTTAGAGAGCAAACCGAAAGCCATGCGATTCAAAAGTACACTCCAGAATCATATACGTTTCACTCGGTATTTATGCATCATTTGAATTGCCTAACTATTTGATGGGTGAGCATGATGGCCAAAATATTTGAAAGTTTTTTTTATTTAAAACCAATTTTCTAATTAGATTATTTGTCGGTTGATTTGAGTTGGCGCAAGTTCCGAGAAGGTACAGAGTGAATCAGCAGTTTATGGCTTGTTTTATAATAGAATTGCTTCATTGCTTTAATCAAAATTTTTAACGAAGCTAGAAAAATTTTGTGTGCGGGGTTCATTAATTCTTCACCTTCTACAGTTATTTCACAAATATCCTTCCTCCCCCCATCAGAAACTTACACAATTTCTAAACATTTCAACAAAGCCTACAAGGAACATACATTTTTCATCATCGCACAACACACCCTTTCAAATAAACTTCGCCCCCATAATAAAGAATGGTCATTCCCGAAACTCCCGGAATCACCTCCGCTCCATAGTTCTTCTAAATGACCCGCGGGTGTAAACACATTCCGGCCCAAGATTGGTGGACCCGCGACCAATAGGCGTCATATATTTCCGGCCACGTCATAAAGTCCGGTGATTGATCAGGTCGTTTGCGGTCGCTTGACCAGCAGAACATTTCCTTCACGGTCCGGCTTCCCTTTCTTCCCGGGGGAGGGGGGAGGAGATGATAAACGTCCGGCATTATTTCTCGTTTTTTCATCCCGCAGAATGTAGCGCGAGATATTGGTAATATTCCTCGGTCAATAAATGTTTTTTCTTTTCTTTTTTTGGTGGACATCAATCTGGGAGGGACGCTTTTCTCCAGTTGCTGACGGAGGCATTGTTGGGTTGAGAAGAGGTAGGTTTCCAGAGGTTAAATGGATATTTTATTAATGGTGGAAACAGATCAGATTTCCCTCCAAAAAATTAGATGCATAAGTATCTGGTATGGATTCTACATTTTTTAAAAACCTCAGTAGTAACTCTAACCAGTGGCGGATCCAGGATTTGGTTTTGGGGGGGGCTAAGAATTTTCATAATCCAATTGAATTTTCATGCGAATGGTAATACGTAAAAGGTAGTGAATAATCCTACACAAACCACTAAAAGGGGGGTCTGGGGGTCCTCCCCCAGAAAATTTTTGGAAATTTAAGTCAAAAACCCCACTTTTTCAACTCGTTTTGGTACGCCTCATCCGAATTTCGGATATAGATTTTTTGCGTTTTGACAAACTGAAATATATTAGACGTTTTGGGGGGGGCTTCAGCCCGAAAGCCCCCCCCGTAGATCCGCCACTGACTCTAACTCATTAAAGAATTGAACCCAATGTTAATGATGAGGGAGTCTTCCAATCTTATGGATATCTAATCATATATTTAAATACAATGAAAATTCATAGAAACGAAGTTTTAGACTTTTACACTTTAAACCACTTTAAAAAAGGATAATTTCAACCAACCCACAAAAGATCATTTTCTCTCAAAACAGAAAAACCTATTCCAAAACATTTATCACTACACCTTATACGGACCAAACTAAAAATTCAAAGTTATTTTCATTTAATGCAGCATTCGAGAATAACTGAAGCAAAAAAACGCGATGAAAAAACTTCTTCCCCTGTTGACAAGCATTGAAATTCCCCTCAAAGTAATTCTTTCTTTGTCTTGCAACCACCAATGTTTCTAAGAATCCCAACCACCCTTCCTTAACCGGAGAGAATTTCGAAAGAATTTTTGCAAACTCAACCAGCCGTACATGTTATTTACGGAACTTGGTCCGTTAAACCACAAATAAAGCTTCCCCGCAGAAGTTCTCCTTTAAAACAACTCAAAACTGTTCAAGTGTGCGCTCTTTCTTTACAGAAAAAGTAAACTTCACATAAAAATGTTCTTCGGGTGAGTTTATAATCGATAGAACTGGAGAGCCCTTTTTCCTGTAGCGTACTTTTCCCAATTCGATTCCTTGATTTCAGTTCTCTCTCCAATGGATGTTAATACTTCAAAGGAAACGATTTCTCTGTGTTGTCCTTTCTAGTGTAATCGATGACATAACGCTGGACCCCTTTCTAAGTGTAAATATTTACGGTCTTTGAGTAATCGCTTGTTAGTACTAAATTGACTTTTGCAGGCTCGATGGGTTAGGAGAAAATTTAAGCAGTAAATAACGATGTCGTATTCCACATGAGTTAGTTTGTGTTATTGTTTGCCTGAAAGAAGCTTACTGTTCACTTTTTGAAGCAAGATTTTCTTCCATTTTCTGCCAAGTTTTAGCAAAGAAAAGAGTAAGATAACATGCATCAGTTGATCAATATCTGTAAACAAGATTTGTTTGCTAGAGGAAATTTGAACTGAAGTCTATTTTCACTTGACTTAAGTTATTTAAGTGCAGGAAAGTGTAGAAAAAGAAAATTTTAAACACTTTACTTATTGTATAAAGAATAAAATTTTTGACACTATATAGTTATGAACTAATTATTGTTCAAAGGAAATACCAAAGCTTTGAATACCTATTTAATACATGTACCCGACGAATGTCGTTCAAAATGAGTCAAATAAAGCAAAGTATTAAAACTAGAGCTCTATGTTGTCCATGTATCAACCTTTAAAAAGTGCCACTATAATATACTTTTCGCAGTATTATTTATACGACACATTTAAAAAATTTTCAGGATTGAATAAAAATAATCGTTGAAATTTAATACATTGTGAGGTACTGAACAGAGAAAGTAAAAATAAGCTTTTAAAAATAATTTCTTCCATTTTGATATTTATTTCAAAGAAAGAGAAAATATAACTTCGTTTTATATTACTGATTACTTAGTTACATTAATTTTTGTGAGTATTCATCCTCTTAACATGCCTAACAGTTCAACAAACTATAATTACATAGAGTAAGCAAATGACTACTAATCTCTCCAACAAAGAACTTTAATTAATAACTTTAGTTAACTACAATTTTTAGAAAGAAAGAAATAACTCAGTACCCTTTATCGTTCATTGTTTTAGTATGATCTATCATTGATCATTGTTTAGAACCTGCGTTCGACATGCAGCTAATAACATAAAATAATGTTTAAATTTGAGGACTACCATAAAAACTGCATTATCCATTCACAACCCAATAACATTAAAAACAAACACGAACTCCATTGGTGAAAACAAAACTAAATCCAGAACCATTAAGAACCAAAGAAACTCAACACCTCAAGATTGCTTTTCGCCCATCACAATAAATGCGTTACAGATCGCTCCGACTCATCACCGAGACCCGGTCCCCATTTCCAAGGAGCATCAGATAAAGGAGCAGGAAAAAAATCCGGAAAAGGTCTTTAGAATTCAGGATCAGCGAAGGAAGCAAACAGGAGTTGGGATCTTGATTGGGTCGACTCCAACTTGATCCAGTTACAGAGAGAGCTTCATTGGTAGTCAGCGGGGGAGTATACACTCTTCCTTTTGGGAAAAGTGATTAAGACTGGATCAGGGACTCCGGGTGGGTCCTTCTTTGTTTTTTCCGCCCTTCTGGTGATCGAGATGTTCCCTTTTGCTGAGGAGATGTGTGATTCAATTTCGGATCACATCTGTGGAGTTTCATTTCATCCAAGCGCGCTCTAAAGCGCTTTTTTTCCCTCTCCCCCTCGAGTGGAAAGATTATCCCCGCTAGGGAAGAAGGGTTTAATAAAATGCTGGAGTGTGGGTTTGAACCGCGGTGCAGCGACTGTTAGATGGAAAAAGCTGTAAAATATGTAGATATGCGTTGGTGTCAGTGGCGGATCCAGGGGGGGCACTCTGGAAAGTGCCCCCCCTTGGAGACCCAAAAAGTTCTTTAAATGAGTAAAAACCAAATTTTTACAGGTATAATTCCAAAATTTTTTTCTGGAGGAGGACCCCTATACCCCCCATAAGTATAAAAATGGGGTATTCAGTGTTTATTTTTAGGAAATTCCCAAAGTTTTGACATTTTGGGTCAAAAAGTAAAGGTAACAGTGTTGAAAAGTCCCCCCCCCTTAGACTCAAAACGACGTTTCTAAAAATGAGTTAAAACCCTACTTAAACACGTCAAATTTGAATATTTTTCTGGGGGAGGACCCTTATACCCCAAACCTTACCACAAACAAGGGGATCTTTTCTGGAAAAGTGCCCCCCCTTTGGAGCCGTGCTGGATAAGCGCCTGTTTGGTTTTGAAAATTTGTGCATGTTCGGGAAGGCTTTTTTAATAAGATAAGCGGTAAATAAGATATATAGCCCGAGGCAATCGCATGCAACGTAAGTTTAACCGGAAACGTCTTATAAATGCATTTTTTGTGCGTATTTACGTAGCGGTTTACAGGTATAAGAAAGTGAAATGAATAAAAACACAAAAGTACATACAAATTTCACAATCCTTAAACTATAAACTTCCTATAGCATATTGCCAATATTTAACTCTTAATATTATAGTTTTATAAGATTAGCAAGATCCCTCTCAAGTAAAATAAAGCAGACAGAAAATAATCATTTCAAGATTTCCTTCTTGTCATAAAAATTTAGAATTTTTGAAATTAAAGAATGTTATAATTTTTAGTTCTATATAGAAATAATTTAAACACATAAAACTATGCATATATAATACAGGGTGTTTCAAAATTGCGTTGCACGGCTTTTATTCGGAACCAGAGCCTCCTAGGTAAAAAGTTCGCATATTTGCAAATTTTTTTGATTTTTTGATTAAATTTTGTGTTCTTTCAACTAAAAAAAACAAATATATATATAATTACCTGTAACACATGTGAGCTACTAAAATATTCATCATGGTTCTAATGAAACGGATTAGTCAAACATACTAGGTTAAGAAAAACTGACGATCCCAAATTTGATTATATTTTTCAAATTTCTTTCAAATAAGTTAAGATAATTAAAAACATCAAACGCATCAAGGTCAATTTGTTTAACAACTTAAACCCTTTATTTACCGCATTATGCGAGAGAGAGATTCACTGCAATTCTTTTCGTGCAAATACTTTTTTTGAATCACTAAATTGAAAATTAAGGGATGGACATAAATAAAATACATAAAATTGAATCCGCTAGAGCCAATTACTTAAATTGATACTTTTGGGTAATGTCAGCACACGGAGTGCTAAAATATTCTCACAATACAAGAAAAACATAGTTTTTTTTATCGCAGTAATAAGTCTTAAAAAATAATGCACTTAACTTTTGACTTTAACTACTTTTTTACGGGAACAAAAATGACAATCATGGGAATCCGATCTAAATGGCAGCTAAACTTACAACTTCAGTTAAATCTATTCGCATTTCCCGCTAAAATACTCATCATAGAACCTTCGCTGCTTTTTATCCTGGAAGAGGATAACTGAAAGAGTGTTCCTGCAAATTATCGTCAATATATTCGCAAGGATGGTTATTCTATGTAATTTTAAAGTTGGCGGTACTTGTAAGTGCCGATGAAATTCTTTCGGATAACCAAATATTAGTTACCAAAAAGTTTATATATTCAAACACAAAAAAATATTTAATCAAACCCATCAAAATAAACTCAGCAATACACAACACCATTTTATTTTGACTAAAATACAAAACAAAAAAGTCCAAGATATTATGTAACTCTTAATCTACATGATACTCCCCTAATAAGTCCGAAAACTCTGAGAAAGTTCAGCGTTTCCAAGAAGTGACTATTTCAGGGATGATCCTTCATTAGTAGCCTCTTGGGAATGCCCCTTCTAAGTGATTAGGGCCAAAGGTTGCTCCTTCCAAGATTGCCCCTTTGAACGGGGATCAACTTTTCCAGAAGTTCAAACTAACTTTCCTAGATCTTTCTTTGAATGGGTCTCCTTCCCTTGGCATGAGTTCATAAAAGAGTATTTAAAAGCGGCAACAAATTATTCAACTTAATTCTTTGGTCAGACGCACAGTCTTGAAACTAGTCACGTATATATTACGGAATATATACGTGTGCTTCTTAGACCTGAACTGAAATTAAATATACTAAGAGATTTACTAGAATTGTGTGCGACTTATTAACTTGGATCAGAGTTTCGAAGGTAAACCTAATTACAATTAAAATTAATTATGAATTCCTTGATGTACATATGATGTTAAAATACATTTTACTTTATTTATTGTTATAAGAGAAGAGTTTATGTTCTTTATTTAACAGCAGGATAAATTTATCGATATGGTTTGATTTAAATTTACGTTTATGAGTGTGTTGATTTTTTGTGTTCGTCTTATGTCAATCAGACTTTTTCTAGAAAATAAAGATTCGGGACTTTGTGATAAATTTAAATGAAAACGAGTAAACGAGTATCTTTTATTAATGCTGAAACATGGGAGATAATGTTTACTTTTATTCAGAGAAAAAAAAGTTATTCTTCATAGTTTAAAATGAGTTCTATTTTTATTATTGATTCGAAAATATGAAACAAAATACCTTTCATTCATTTTAACATAAATTTCTATGGAAACTTTTCTACTGTTGTATAAAGAGAATGAGCAAATGCAATATCAAGTTTCCATTTAATGTAATCTTAGTAGGAAAAAAAACAAGGAACATAATTAAGATTAATGAGTACACATATTGTTTTAACGTAATCAAAGTAAAATTGATCATGTATAAGTTCATTAAGAACCTACATAAAAAATAAGTTATGAACAAAAATGAAAGTGTACTAACGAGTTCGACTCTAATACAATACTGAAAATTATTCATTAAACTGAATTCGGTTTCCAAAAATATTGGATGTTTTTATATAAAACTATCAACTAACGGAAACTAGAAAGAATTGAAAAAAACTGCATAAAAGTAGATTGGATAATTTCACCGGAAAATAATAAATTGAAAGTAATTAAGTGTATTCTATGTAAAAGTTCAATAATATTAAAACAGTTTTAGAAATATTAAGCTCTCATGATGGTTATTTTTTACTTTATCTTTCTTTATTTTTAACGAATAGATAACAGAAGTTCTTTCCATTGGACCAAACGAGAAATTTAAACATTTTATTGTTTATTTCTTTCGCTATTGTGTCAGAGGTTCATTTTAATTCCAATTAATTTCCTGCGAAATCCAACTAATTGTTTTTCCCTATTCAGACTTTTCTTTTTCAAATAAACCGCATTGGATTTTTTTTGGACGAATGTAATTGGAGAAACGTAGAGAGAAAAACTATTTACGACTAAGAATAAGAGGGAAAAAATCTCTCAAAGAAATTTCTTTAAAGAGTTGACACTGACTCTGTGGACGTTAAGCTAAAAAATTGTAGTCTAGAAAATTGTTTGTTCATTTTATGGCTATTCGCGTGGCAGATTATTGACTACAATGAATCAAGAGGTTTTAAAATCCAAAATATTTATTTCGATAACCATAAATCAAATTTAAAAAATAGATATACTTTTAATTCGAGTAAAAATACAGAAGCTGGTAACACATATCGCGAGCTGCCTTTTTATCAGCTTTCCAGCCTCTTCTGATCCACTCTGTTCTTTTGCTGAAACTGTGTTGCCACAATGTATTAGAAAATATTATTTGATTATATTGTTCTCCCTGTCATTAGATTTTATTTTTAATTTCACACATTTGGGCTGAAATTTATATTTTTTCTCTGATAATATCGAATTATTGTACACATTAAGTGTCATGTAGGTTTTGTGACTCCTATTATTTTTAATGCCTGAAAAGATATTGTCCGGGTTTAAACAAAAATAACACTGATAAACACTAGGTATACTAACGAGTTACTAGGTACTACAATATTGAATTTAAAAGATCCATTGGTGTACGTTTTTTTAAGAATGTTGATTAATAATAGTTATTAATAGACGTGCTGGATATTTTAAAGGAAAACATTTTGATTAAACTATTAATAAGCTAGAGTTCATAAATTTCTAACTTTTAAGAAAGTGCTATTCAGGGAGATGAGACCGGGGACGTATATTTAGAAAGTTGGTTGACGTTTCTCCTAATTGTTTTTATTAATGTTTTATAAATGAGTTAAACGTTCAGTGGTCTGGGTTTTCTGAAGATTGCAAAGCAATCCAAAAGGTACTGCGTAGGCAGTTTACTGGGGTTAGTGAGCGATAGCGAGCAGGGGGCGGTAGTTGCCTAGGGTATTAAGCAAACACGCTTTTACTATACGGGAGAAAATAGTGAGATAATTTCTCTAAAACTTATAAAAGTTTTAAACCAGTATCAATTCAGTATATTAAAATGGGGTACAATTTATAATTTTTGTACATTTAAAGTTGAAAAATTTCTTTTCTAAATTAAATTAGAGATTTGTAAACGAATCCCATTTTAAAAGAAATTTTTGAGTACAATTTTTGTGAATTTGTTGTTTTGAAAAGATTCACAATTTCTTGCGAATTTTTTATGGCATTTTTTAAGGTATCATAAAAGTTTTAATATATTTTGATTTCGTTACATAAATTATTAGTTTGGAGGATTTTATGAGATAAATAAACTTATTATACATTAGTATAAAAGTTTATCTCCAAGCATTCAATTTTACGGCTAATAAATTCAATTTTTTTTTAATTAAAAACACTTAGGATCAAATAAATATAATTCAATACCAGCACGGATAAAACAAGTTGCATCACAGTTTCATTAAAAGGGAGTCGATAACACAAAAAAAACTAGATTCATCGAGAAAAACATCGATATAATCAATGGCAAGTTTTCCAGCTGTGAGAAGAAAAAGCTCAGGCGAGAAAATTTGCAACAAAAATTCTTCCAGCCAAATTCCCTTTCACCGCCTGTTTTTTTCCCCTAACACGGAAGAAAACAAATAATTGGTGATTAAAAAAGCAATGCGGGAATCCTTAATTGTTTGGCATTCGTCTGGAATGAACTAATTGCTGTTTAATCTGCACAATTACTGTCATATAGGGCTAAGTAATTAGCATCCAGGTTTTTAATCTTTTTTTTTGCTATCAAGATAAATCGGAACTTAAAGTGGTGCTTGTTTTTTGGATCAGAGTGGTGACTTTAGAATAATACTGGTGTCAAACACATTTTGTTTAGTTTGGATGGTATTTTTTAATAACGCAAAAATCTATTACTTTTACAATTTAAATTTAATTGTTTTACAATGGTAGCACAAATAGAATTTTTTAAAACGCTTAAAATATACAGTTGTAGAAATCACAGCGTTCTTTTTTAGATTAATTCAAATATTGGATTTTTAATAAAAATACAAGTCGAATATAATTATTAAGACTTTCAAAGCTACAAAGTCATTAAACAAATACATAGACGAAAATTTAATAAAAGGAAGTATTTTAGCAATGTGTAAAAACCTAAATATTAAAAGTGAACGATGAGTTGAAACACCCTTTTAAAACGAAATGGGATCTCAGAATGGGCTCAACGGAAAACGAAATGGGATTTGATCTAAAAGAAAATTAAAGTATTAAAAGTATAATAATTCGTTCAAACAAGATTTCGTTCGATGAATTTTGAATGAACTAAATTTTAAATAAAGTGTTTATAGAGGTTCTTAAATTGGAGTAAAAATAAACAAACTAACTACTTACAATGAGCTCAATGTGAAAAGTTTTCCCATCAAAATTTTCCTGCAAAAATCTCTATCCTATTCTACTTGTTCAAAAAGACGAAAAAAGTATTCAACACCTATTCTAAGATTAGAAAACTTTTGAATAGATCAGCAACACACACTTATTTGGTTCCAATTCTTTGCCATGGAATATTAAATATTTTTTATTTCGATCCCTTCATAAAGAAAGTCGTATAGTTTTTCTGCTGACGCATTGATCTTTTGATACAGTTTCCTCATATCTTCAAGCCTATTTTTTCCTCCTTCCTATCGATTCTTCTTTTTTAAAGTGCCCCTGGATTTGAAGCAAAGAGAAGGTATAGATTGTGTTTGGCGATAACACCAGGCAAGCGTGTGTTTTGTAGAGGAAAAACTCCTTCACTCTTTCACGTTTTTTGATACGTAATCTGTACCATAGCTTTTAATGCGTAAATATATTTGGAAAACTTTCAACTTTTATAAAAACTGGAAAATTCAAAAGAGGCTTTTAAATGCTATATCAATAGATGCTTTTGATTTTAAAAACGCCAATGCATAGTTAATAAGCTCTTTATATTAAGCCCCTTATAAGAACATTCGTTAAACATATAAATATAAATTCTAAACAGCATACTTAAAAACTATCGTTAAAGGAGTTTTTTTAATTCCCATCAAGAGATTTAATAAGTGTTTGTGGTTATAAGTAACTACGCGTAGATGAAAAAAAAAATAACCCAGCATTTCTTCTAAAAATAACCCCTATATTTTTAGAAGTCCATTCAACATTAAGGTATGATAAAGATGAACAAAAATACCAATGGGCACCAAAACCTAACACAAGATCTTCTATCATACTTATATTTAACTTATTTGTACGTTACACCTTGTAAAGTATACAACCAGGAAACAGTAGTTCAGCTCAGTTTTTTTTATTTCATTGTATTCAGGTTTTTAAAAGAGTGGTTAAAATACCACTTCATCTACGTGAAAGAAATAAACGCACTAAAAGACATTAATAATCATTCTTTCATCTTAAATTGAATAACGGAAACTCAGCTTTCCGTAAAATTTAAAAACCATTTTCAGATGAAATTTCGAAAACTTAATTTAAATTTGTATTAGAAATGTCGCTTATAAACTTGTGGGAATACACGAATTTGCAAATTATTTTAAGCGAATGCGAAATATGCGATTTATCTGACAAGAGCATTATAATAAAAAATTTTATCATCTTTAGCTGAGAAGAATACCATAAAAAACAGAATCCTCAATTTAATCAGCGTTGCAAGAAACATTTGCATAATCACATTTAAAGGTAAAGTTTTCCTTAAGCTACATGTGATCATTTATTTTAAAAGGAAATTTAAAAAGACAATGCAAAGGCATCGGTTTGGAATATTTACAGAAAAATTAAGTAGCGTCAAAAATCTATGCATTAGAAAGAAATTCTGTCAGCGCTGTCGGGTAAAAGTGAAGACTAAATCCCCACCAGAAGAAAAATTGAAGTACCCAAAATATGTAACACAGTAAAGGATGCTGGTATTAACTCAAAACAAACTGGAAGGCTAATTCCATCCATTTTTGTTAAAAAGTAAGCTTTTGAAAGTAAACTTTCTAAACTAAACAATCGATTTTTTTCTGTCTCAAGAGGAAAATTCTAATACTTAAAGTTGAATTTGTTATTGCAATATCATCAGGCAACTTTTGAAGTATAGGAAACATAAAAAGTGAAAAACTTCCATTAAATAAGTGAACCTTCAAGGTAGTATTTGACAGGAAGTTTTTTTTGCCTACATAATATGTTTTTCGTAGTTAGATAAAATACTTCAAAACTACTATACACCAGTCATGGCAAGTTGATAGTCTTTGCAAGTGTTTACAGTCATTTTTCGTCATGAATAAAACTGAAGGTTTATAATTGGTTTAGTGTTTATTTTCATGAGGTCCTATCATTATGATACACACTTTTGGGAAAATTAAATTGCAAAACAAATTATAAGGTAAAATACGATTTTAAAGACCGGACAACTTTGGCAACGAAATGAAACTGTATAATTCTCTCTTTGCCCTTTCTAATATTTTTTTTTCCAATTTAACAGCTAAAAAAAATTTGCAACTTTCCCAGTCTTAAACCATGTTTTTTTATTGAAACCTCCTTTTTAAAAAATTTGGGAACCCTGTTGAGCTATTCTTTTGGGCCATTTCCAAAATGTTACCGCAAGAAAACCAGTTTATTTTAACAAGTTCAATACCTACTAATAACACAAATTGTAACCAAGTTTAAGAACAATTAAGAAAACATACCTGTAAAACCGTCTCTACATAAGCAGGTGTAGCCTCCTTCCTTTCGAATGCAGGTGCCATTTGGACCACAAGGACTAGAGTAGCAGAGATTGACCTCGGTGTCACACTCGTACTTATGTTTCATTCCTAGGGGGAAACAACTTTTTAAACTGACAGCATAGCCTTTCAAAAAGTTTATTTTTGTTACTATGTTATAGTGGTCAGATAAATCATAATTTAAAACAACATTGAAACTTTTCAGGACACTTTTAAAATTTGATTTAAAAACTTGATGAAAAAATGAAATGGATTTAAATTGAAAGATCTAAAGAGTTATTTGCTTCATGAAAAATTCATATGATTACTAGGTCTCTTTGAAATAATAAAAACAACCTTTTGTAGAGTTCATTTTAAAACTTATAAATTCCCCTATGCATCGATTAAGAATGTGAAGTAGAGAAAGCATACAAATTAGGTTAATTTTATGGATAAAACGACAACAATCACAAAGTGCAACGATCAAATATGGAAACAAGAGCGTTATTCTACACGAAGATAACAAAGTAGCTATCACCTTTCCAATAATGTAATAATAAATTTAATGTGCAATAATAGAATTCGTTGGGCTTAGTTTAGGCATGGGATGAATTAAATAACCCAATAAATCACACGAAACAAAAACATTAAAAGGACACTAATGGAACGAAAAGCAGATTACACTACCAGATTAAAAAAACAATGGACAAATAACACAAAAGAGCCATCACATTATATAGATTTAAGGGGGGCATGCTTCCATTCCAATAGTAAAACAACCTCGTCCAATCAGAAGAGAAGGAGGTCTTCAATAAATGGAGGAAATCACATAAAATTAATTGAAAAGGAAAACTTCAGAACGGAGGCTAACGGTAAAGGAACACTCCCAACACATACCAAACTGTTGTGACTGGTCACAATTTAATTGCGTTCTCGAAGGAATTGATTCAGAAAAAGCAACTCAAGCAAGAAAGCAGAGGAGGCGCTTCTTGAGACATTTCTCTTTCTTTTCTCAGCCCCATTTAAGGGAAGCAAAAACACACTAAGTGCATTTGGCCTCGTCTATTTGATATCCTCGACATTGTTTTTCATTAAAGAAAACTCCGAAGAATGAGATAAAGTTGTGTTTTACGAAGAATATCCTTCGTTGGGTTTGGTGGGGATATTGGTCTTAATTTTCGAGTTAACTGAAATGTTGGTGCGTTGTAAGATGCGATATTTGTTAATTAACACCCATGTGAGGATAACTGTATTCTTTTATTGTAAAAGCTAGTGCGTTTTCAGCATATGTTTTCATGAATGTTAAGCTCATATACGCTAAAGATATATTTAAACTTTCTTTACAGTCATATAAGTTCTCAAAGTCAGCTTTAGTATCCCCTTTCAGGAAGTTGTGTAAAGAAAACTTAAAGAAAAAGTTTCAAAGAAAGTTGAATTGAAACTTTACCAAAAAGGTAAGATTTTCGTGCATAATACATTCCAAAGAAATAAATGATTTTTCTTTCAGAAAAAGCATAAACGATACAGAAACATTAGCTTGAAGAATGTGTCATTATAGAGACGTAGAGATGACCATTTTATGAAGAGGAATAAAAAATATCGAAATATTTTCTGTAAGTATTGTTGACTTTATGTTCCTAAAATAATTGCTATTGTATTAACTAAATTTAAGAAATGCCAGTTATGTTGAAAGAAGGATTTCACGGCTGGTGTCAATAATAAAACCAAAATAATTTTCTTCCTCTTGAAAACTTATTTCGATTTATTAGTACCACAATTCTTGAAAAAAAAAATACAATTTAAAATAGAAAAACTTAATTTAAGTTCTGACCCATGCATCATTTTCAATAGAATAAATCAGTTGACCACAGCAAAAATAATTTAATCTGAAATATAATGAAAGTAATAACATTGAGAACCCTTCAAAATATTCCCAATTTACTTTCAAGCCTTCCCTATTTCCACTTTCACATTCTAAAACCCTTCTCCACGCTCAACCGCCTCCCATCTCAACCAGAAAGCAAACACGCAAAAGTTCCACCGGTTTCAGGGGTCACCGGCGAGTTAATCCACTCCCCCTCCTCTCGTGTGATAAACCTCTTAACAACCGCCCCCGCTGTATAAATAATCGAAGTCGCGCAATCGAATTTACGCCGACCAAGTGCTTTCGAATCGATGATGTGCGATTGTTTAATCGATGAAATCTTAATCGCTGCAAGGCAGGGGACGTTGACGGCCCCCCTGCTTGGAGGGATTTTCTACTTTTTTTGGCTCCTGATGGGTATTCAATGAATTGTTGCTTTTTCTTGTCTTCCTATCGATAAGCAATTGTTTTGGAGGGAGGAGAAGTTAAGAAGTGAACAAAACAGGATGGAGTTAGATCAGTTTTTTTTTCGTTTTTGGGGAATTGTGGTGCTTTGATTTGGACGACAATTGCATATGTAAGAATTTTTAATAACCTTTATTATATTGGCAAATCATTAGCATGGGTGGATAAAAAGGGGGAATTGATACAATACCTAACCAATTCATAGGATATTCCGTTATTTCAAAGTTAAATTATGCTTCCAGAACAATCATACACAACATTCCCACCCAAGTTTCTAGTTTCCCCCACTCCTCTCCCCAATTTTAACATGGCTTTACGTATGATTTTGAAATAAAAATTAAGGGAGTTAGATACGTTAGGAATGAAGATGTTAATATCCATATTGTAGAAAATTCAGAGGTCATCCTTTTGAAAAATATCTCCGTAAGACTAGTTTGAATTTATAAGGAAATGGATTAAAGGGATATTCTCATGATCTTGAATCAATTTTCATTTCCCAGTCCAACACAGTCTTCACAATAAGTTCTACTCCTTTTTTGAATTAGTTATGAGCACATGATTCCAAGAAATTGCTTAGCATCGTAATGTATTTAAGCTTTCTGAAATTTATGGTAAAATATTCAGTATGTCCATTTTCATAGCGCACCAGTGTCTTGGCAGGCGTTAAAGTATCCATAACCATGAATTAACATTTCAAACAAACATTCAAAACATCAGTTTACAATACAACGAAGTATCAATTTTCATTGCCCCAGTCCAACACAGTCTTCACGATAAGTTCTACTCCTTTTTTGAAACAGTTAGCAATAAGTTTCGAAGCAAAACTTACTCCCGATATTTCGGGAGGGATCCCAAGGGACCAACATCGCAAAAAAAAGAAGCCGCAATCAGATTAATACCACCTCATTAGTGCTCTGCTCCCCTCCATCACTTTAATCTGATATAAAGGCTCCAGTCAGTCTCAGAGGTCCCCAAGATCCATACACATTTTTCTTCCCCGCTCCCAATTTATTAAACAAGCCAAAGTCCCCAGATTGAGCATCGGTTCCCTGAAGACTGTAATCGACGCTCAGGATCAATCGCTGGCAACTTTTCTTCCCTAGAACCTTTAAGACTGACAACTGTTTGTCCATTATCGAACTGGGGTCCTCGGTGGCCATTTCCGTTAGTTTTATCTCGATTTGTTGCGCTTTTAACTGAATAAACTATGTTTCGGGGACAGGCAGTAATTGATACTCGATTCCGGCCATATGCTGCTGCCGGGCATTTAAATTGATAGTTTTGGAGGAAGGTAATCGATGTTAATAACATGTTTCTCTTTTGTGAATATTTCGCGACAGGGAAGGATCGATTTATTTGATGCGTATTTTCTCTTGTTGAGGGAGTGTTTAATAGCTTTTCGTGGAGAGTGGTTGAGTGACGATCGGTTTATGATCGCCAGACTTGCTTCGGTTTGCGTTTTTTTGCAATTATCTTCTTTTAATAATGGCCTGTTATTTACTGGTATAGGGGAAGGCTTTGTTTTCAGTTTTTTATGTTTCATTTAAGGGTCTTACTCTTTTCTTTTTCACTGTTATTTATTCATTATTATTTCTTTGGACTAGTAAGCAATGAAAAAGTGTTTTTAGAAACGTTTTAAAAAATGGATTTCAAAAAGTCATATTTTTATTCTTTTTTACAAGTATTATATTGCAAAAAGTATTTATTCAACAATTTCCCGGGTTTGTTGGCCGTGGGCTGTGGACATTTCATTGGGAACTTGAAAGTTTTTGTAATTTTATGAAAAACAAGTTTGATTGTTTATTGTTTTAAGGTAACGAAGAACAAAACTATTATACATGTATATATTTAAACCCCTTTCAAAAGATTTCGGTATGGTTTTTGAAATTTTTGCTGATATTTTCTCTATCCGATATATATAAATTATATAATCGAATAATAAAGCTAAATCTCAGTTTTAATTTGAAAGTATAAAAAAATCGGAGGAATTACTAAGCATTAAATTACAATTAAACATTTGAAAATTTTAGAATTGTCCTTATCAGTCAGTGAGAGGACGAATAAAACAAATTTAAAAGTCAAATAAAATTTAAATAAAACATTTTACAATTAAACAGTTTAAATTTAACAAAATTAAACTTACAATTACATTTAAACAATTTAAATGTCACATTAGTCGTAAAGGTCACTGAAATTTTATCGTGTCACACATCCTGTAGGAATAATCAATACGGCTATGAATTATTTAAGAGTTTCGCTCGTTTTTTTGTCGTTTCCTTTTGAAAAACATTTTAAATTTTAAATGTCACAGTAGAAGTCATATTCACTGACATTTTACCAGATATCTTCTGTATGGAATAAACAATACACCTCTGAACTGGTAAAGAGTTACGTTCGTTTTTCCAAACAAACAAAAAAAGCCACTTCTTTATGTATATTCACCTGAAAATCACATTTTGGCCGTCATACACCCGCCAACGAACGGGAGGGGGTGGATTCCCCAGGAACCCCATCATAACGGGAATCTGTCCCGGCGCATCAGTTAACGTGGCCAAAAAACCGGAAAAATAAAATAAAGAAAGACTGAAAGCCGAGATTTCCATCCCTACGAATTTGAGAAAAAAGGAAAAAAAATTAAAAAGCAAACGAAGAAGCCGACAACGGAGACTTCCCTCGGCGCCATCGATCAGCTTTTGGCGGGAAATCCAACTCCCGAATGTCGATAGTTCTCCCGGGAAGTGTCAATCCCGGGAAATTTATTATTCCCGGGCAGAGAGAGGGAAGGGTATCGGGTTCCCATAAGTGTTGGCCACAGGCTGGACGCCAGCCGATAATTAACCCGGGCAGGGGGTGTTTTAGGACGGCACAGGGTAAATACGGCAGCCCCGACTAATTTTGTGGGAGCTCAAGACGACCGTGGAGAAGTAGATGCCGTTCGGTGGCTGTTTATAGGTATTCGATTCGGTTTGGTTGGTTTGTTAGTCTGAGGAGAGTGAATAGCGTTATGGTTTAACCTCCGTGTTCCTGGTAGAGACGTAAAGGATTATAGGAATTCAAGTAAACGATAATTATGTTTAAAAGAGATTCGAATTAAACGAATGATAATCCGGTATTGCAGAATTAATGAAGTGCTAAGTCTAGTTCACAGAGCATAGAGCTTAACAGAGATGCCAAACGGCCGTTTTCCTCTTTAGGTAATTAATTTAATTCAGCTCGCAGATTATAATTCAGTTCACTAGCAGGCAATCAGAAGAAGCTAAATGTGTAAGTGATTCCTGATTGGATATGGCAAGCGGCATTTAAATTTCATCGGTGTTGTTTTTCAGATATGGATTTGAGTGGCAGCTTCAGTGGGCGAATGACAGAATTAGCAGGAATGACGTGGTATTAAAATAGGCGGGTCCGTTTGGCCTGAAGTTTGTCTATGGGAAAAGCCTTGTTAAAAAAGTTGCCATTAGCGTCTGTGGAGATGAACACTCTGTTAAGCTCTATACTCAGTGGTCTAGTTCATCCCTTCAGTGGATCGATGAACAATTAAGTTTTCCAGGATATAATCGATTTAATGCTAATGAAAGGCAGTTTTATGGAAAGCAAGAGAAGGGGATACTTTATTTACACTAAAGCTGAATTCCCATGGGATGCGGATTTTGTAAATTCGCCGGCGAAATCCGCCAGCGAAAACCGTTCCCGGTTTTTCAAGGATTTTTTCCCCTAGCTTTTTCGCCCGATCTGTTTCTCAAACCGCTCACTAGAGGTCGCTGGCTTTTGCCGACTTTTGTATTGGCGCCAAAATTTACAGTATATAACTTCAAACAACTTTATTAAGTTTTAAAAGCCTGCATTTTTCATCAAATTAGTTGTATCCACTAAAATTAAATCAATGCTTAAATCATTACTTCTAATATTTTAAAGTTTATTCATGATAAGAATGATGCAATGATTATGACGAAAAGCTCCGAGGTGAAAATGTTTCATATAATACAAAAGCTTTGTATAAAATGGAAGTTATTTTAATTAAGAACAAAAAATGAAACTAATTATCTCACTGAAAATATTTTAAAAAGATCTCTATGAAGAACACCAATAATTTCTGATTTCACATAGCGATATTTTTTTTATTCTGTTCACATGTTCTGATGAAAATATTAGCTTTGGTATAAATCCAAATCATGACAAAAATGTGTTTGTATTCTTTTTTAAATACTACAGTAGATCTCAAAACATTAAAAAAAGTTGGACCTTTTTCTGATTTGGTCATAATAAAAAATGACAACTTAATAAAAATAAAAATAAAAAATGTAGAACAAAGACGGCATGGGAAGAATCAGATTATTGTTCTATCAAAGGTCTATTTGTATATTTTGTACATCTGAAGGAGTTTAATAATTCAGAAAATCAAATGAGAAAAATCATTTCAATCTACAGTTCTTTTTAAGAATTTAAATAGGTATATCCTTTTAAGACATCAACTCACCGTTTATCTCCAGAATTCTTGCTTCCCATGCCGTTTGTCGTCTGCTTTGTTTGTTTAATTATTCCTTGCAATCTGGAAGCCGATCATCGTAACAAAGATGATACTTTTATAATTTTATTAACTATGCGAGTAGTTATCTCATCTTAATTAGGATGCATCATTTAAATTCTGTAAAATAGCCGATCATGATATGGTACGAAGCATAAAAATAAAATGGATGCTGTTATTGTCTGATGGGGCTTTCGTATTGTTCGAAGGGAATCACGTGACCAAAAACAGCAAGCGAATTTGCTGACTTCTTGAACATAAACCAAGAAAAAAAGCCGGTGAATTTCGGACAAGCGAATTTACGAGCGGTTTTTTACTAGGCCTGTGATTGGCCTCTTCTCGTCATGTGCTCCTGTGAATCTATTTGTAAAAGGAAAGATCGATCTTCTTCAGAAAACGTAGGGAAAGTAGGGGAGCGTTTTTTGCTTGCGGATTTAAAACCGCATCCCATGGGAATTGGGCTTAACTTTAAATAACCTAAATGCTTGAAGCATTAATAAGCTCGGGTTGACTGGAATACCATATTCAATTAAGTTTATAAAGTAATAAAACCTTTTAATATCAGTGGAATTATATTCCATTCTAAATCTAATTAAAAACCATTTAATTAATTACAACTCACTTGTTCACTCAAAAATAATAACAAAAGTTTTCCCTTTTGTGATTAAGAATGGCTTGACATTTAATGACTTATAACATTTTAAAACCAATTATCTAACTATCAATGGAAGGTCAAAGCATCTTTAAATAAATCCAGCAAAACAAAATTGAAAAGAACGTTTCGTTAATTAATATGTGTTTATAATTTCAAACTTTCACTTAAACTTGCAATATTAAAATATGCTTACAATTCTCAAAAATTGAACTAAGCAACGCTAAAAAAATATTTTAAACCAAATGCAATTAAATGAAGATCATAATAATTACTCGCGTACGGCCGTATTCTGTGCTACAGTGGTTAAACAGCTGTTAGTGAAGCATTCAGCCAATCAGAGTCCTTCCTTGATTCTTCCCGGCAAATCAACAGCAAAAATACGAACACGACCCTAAATCAAGTTCTCCTCAAATTCATGTATTCCATGACATCAAGTCAAAAATCCTCTTGATATTCCCCTTCAAACTCAAGTATCCCCTTCAACTGTCGCATAGGAAGGGCGATGAATTTTTCAGAGTGGCCCCTACTCACCAGTGAATCCTTGGGGACATCGGCAGGCGAAGGTGTTGACAGGGTAGATGGGCCTGAAGAGCAAAGTGTCCGATGAGATGAAGCCAGAGGCGTTGCCGAACTTGAGGACAGAGAGGCACTCCTCGAAGTTGACGCACGGCTCTCGGACGCACAGGTTGTCGTCGAACGGTAGCACCTGTTGAGAGTGTGATTGTTTTTGAGTTTTCAAAATTAGTTTGTTATAGTTTGTTTATATTGTTTTAGTTATTTAAATCGATAGTTTTGGAGGAGGGATCGATGTTATTAATCGATTGATTCAAGTGTGTAGAGTGCTTGATGACGTTTTAGGAAAGTTCGAAACATAAAAGGGATTGCAAAAGTATTTTTACAATTGAACTAAATAATACAAGTAGGCGTAATCCAGAACGGTTCTAAAGTGTTTAAGAGCCGCACCAAATTACTAGATTTCTTTTTAACCCCTTAACAGTGACATTTATTTCAGAAAAATTGACCAAAAATGGAATTTTTTTTGACTGTTTAATTTTGTTCTTTTTATTATTGTTAGTGTTAGAAAATAGTTTTTATAACAAAAATCAAAATTTAAATGAAATTAAAAGTGTATTAATTAATTTAACATACACATAAAAAAGTATTGGATTACACACACACACATCTTATTCAATTAGGAGGAAGATAATCCAAACATAATGTGTCCCAATCTTTAAACGAAGAAAAATCACTATCATCATCGAAAAGAACTCAGTTTGGGCTTCACAAAACGGAAACGTTAATTTTTCTCCAATCCGAACTTAGTTCGGGTATCACTTATTCTGCACGTAGTAGTTGCCCGAGCTCAGTTCGGGCGACACTGTTAAGGGGTTAATCAATATTAAACACACACGTCTTAAAATATTAAAAGAAAAATATTATTTAAGTAAAGGATTTACGTGGAATCGATATGGAAATTGTGAATTTCTTGTTCAGTAATTATATTGTAGTTGTTGCTAATACCCCTTGGAGTAAATTTAATTAAGCCAAGTCCAAAAGATCCCTTTGCAGTAGAAGATCGAATATCTCCTCCTCCTCGTAGAGGCGCCAATACACTCTATGATTTCAGTAATTATAATAATAATTTCAGTAATAATAAAATACCGAATATAAATTGTCCTTTCCTTAAAGGAAGGTAACCGTCTATAATAACTTTATTATTTCATTTCCCAATTAATTTAAATGTATTTTTTGACCTTGCATCATTCCAAAAATTAAGAAATGGTTCAATTCCGTTACCTTTCTCGTTAGAAATAGCCATAATATTTTATACACCAAAAATTAAAAATATTGCCCAAAATTTGCGAACTAACAGCTTAAAAATACGTATTTTATCAATAATAATCACAAAAGTTTGGAGATACTATTCTTAAACATTTAGCGACTTAAACAGCTTGGCGATACATAACGTAACAGTTAACGGAATTGAACCCACACAAATAAATAAATAAGCATTAGTTATTTATTAGTTACACTAAGAACATTACATTAGATGTGTTTACAAGAATTTTTCAAAGGATTTTACCTGGACATTAGCAAGCCTTGCTAAAATAGCACGATTCAGGTAAACACGCTCTTGAAGAAAATGTGGAGGGTAAAAGTCATCGGGATCCCGAGAATCAGGACGTCGGACAGAAAAACTGACGTTGAGAATTTTTGCTTCCACATCAGTATCATCCTGGAGAAAAAGGTAACAGTATTAAAACAGTGAAAACGTGAATTGCGTAAATGAGCAAATTACTACATATTGTCTGGAATTAATTCTATTGGCGGCAATCAATTTTTGAAAACAAAAAGTTGAAAAGTACACAGCATTAACTTGCTAAGATATCCGATAAACATGAATAAAATCAGAAGATTTCTCTAAAGCAAAGCAAATCATACTTTTATGTATTCAAATTTTTCATTAGCCTTTTTTATTAGTTCGTGAAATTAATTTCACAAATGACTTATCTATTACAAAGAAATCTGATAATTTTGAAAGCACCATGTGCATTAGACTTGTTTGCTATTTTAAATAAATCTTTATCTTAAATTGAAAAATGTTTACTTCAAATATCCTATTTGATGGGATTTTATCTTTTGGGCGTGATTTAAAAACTTTACATTACAAAGCTTTCATTAAAATTTGTTAATACTTCAAAGTGACTTTCTTATAAGTGTTTCCACGAGTAAATGAAATATGATTAATACGACTACATTTTACTATGCAAAAAGTATGATTAATTCCTTAAACATAATTTTTAATATACAATAGTTTTTATGAATAAGCTTTCACATCACCAAACACAGAGGTAAAAACGGTAAAAATAGATTTAAAGGCTAATAAATTCAAATGATATACTACATCTCCGAATAAAAATATGACACTTTCAAAGCTTTCGAATCAAGAAAAAAAACGGTATACATTATCATTTCACGCGAATAATCTGTTACTTTTTCACTTCAAGAGGCGCAAAAAAGGCAACGATTTATGTCACGGCACAATGTCTGAATGCAGATGATAAATCTAGAAAAGACAAGGAGGGGGCTTCGAACAAGGCACTTTCCCCGATAAAACCCCTGGCGCAGTCTGATGACACTTTAATGGCCTGTTTTCCAAAAAGTTCCAAAAGAAGAATAACAGCTTATCAATCATAGTACGGGCGAGATGCCTTGGACATCCATCTTTGAAAGTGCTTTGAAAAACGTCGTGGCACAAACTATTACGGATGAGTGTAGTTTTTAGGAGCATTGACTTCGCGTAGTATGAGGGAGTTAATGTTTATGGAAAACTAAGCGGAAGTTAGTTGTTATTTCAAAAGTAAAGTTTAGTAGTTGCGTAAATTTTTCTAAACTAGTCTTTTACACAGAAAGGAGGTTTCTTGAAATTTGAACATGACAGATATATCGGCAGAATTTGAAATGGAATTGTGATCAAAATATGTTTTAAGTTGTCTAAAAATAAATGGGGCATCCACAAATTACAACACGTGTTTCGGGGGTACTGTTATGTGTGACGCGATGTGACATGGCGGGAAAAATTTCTGGCGTCACAGTTTACAGTTACAAACTGTTACACTGTTTTACCGTACAACATTAAAAGAGACTTTTCTCCTTATTTTTTAGTTAACAAGAGTTGATAATCCTCAAGAAACAAAATAGTATTTGAAATGTCTAGTGTCACTTAGGTTTAAGTTTCAACACACCAGCGCCATTACAAACGCAAGATTTAGTTTCTGAAGTGGGACAAGTTGTGAGCGACAAGAAAGGGAGAGGAAGTATAAAATACCCCCCTTAAAATTGTGTGACGTAACTTGCAAAATAAAATAAAAAACCTAGTAGAATGTAATGCTAATAACTTAATAATTAGCATTTGATAATCCTACTGAAGTTTATTATTAAACAACTAAAGAAACAAAGACACAGAAATCCTCACTACCAAATGAACAATCAACTAATTAGATGAAGATTTTAAAATATCACTAAAATATCCTAAACATAACATCAATTCATGATTTCATGATGGGCGGATATTAGAGAAAAAACTCGGGGGTATACTGGGTACAGAGAAATAGGATCTATCATAAGAATAATTACGTAACCTAAAACAGTTTAGAGGGCACAGAGAGCAGATTCCCTGTTGTATCATCCCACATAACTTAAAATAAATTGACATATTTACTAAACAGTTACTCATGCAGATTCCCCGAATCACCGAAACTATTCAACCAGTTTAAGATCAAAAGTCTTCAGCATAATTTAATTCACCATGTTTCGTATGATTCATTGATACAACCGGAAGCATCCTCAAATATCGCAGTGCTGCATCGACCCTAATTAAACATTTAAATTAACACCATAACATAGCCATGAAATATTAAAGTAATTAAAAGGATGAGCATAATATCTGTCAAACATAAGACCTTGATAAATAGTTATTAGCATTTGGGGTCAGAATAGAGTTGCGAAATCCTTCAAATCCAGATGCCCGAATAACTCAAGAATTCGATTTGAGCAGGGAAGCTCTGTTGCATCTCGAGAGAATTATTAGCGATATTAGATTATTCCGTTATTTCGGAAGCTGTTGAGAGGAAATTATAACATCGTGAAATATGATAGAATTACTATCTACTGCCAAAGTACTTTATTCGGAATTCCATTAATTGGAGTAGTATAGTGCTTTAATTGGTTACATAACGTGAAGAGGTCTTGATTCAACAGAGTTGGTTTATTTAATTAAACCACCTTTTTATGGGTGTTGATGTTTTGGAAATCTATTTGATTAGTTTAGTTCTTTTGATTAAGAATATGATATTGATTAATTTATTTCACAGCCAAAATGTATACCATTTACCAACGTATTAATCTTTCTTCAATAAATGGCGAGAAAAAAATTAATGTAGTGTAATGTAGAGTGTCTGAAACATGGACCTTGTCCCAGGCTGATCACAGTACCCTTGCAACTTTTTAAAGGAAGATTCTCCGGTCCATCTTTGGTTTTTTTTTGCGAAAACGGTGTTTGGAGGAGGAGAACTAACTCTGAACTTCATGGGCTATTCAGAGAGCCGGACATTCTCAGGTACCAAAAGATCCAACGCATGAAATGGGCTGGACACACTATTAGAATGGATAACAATAGAGCCACAAAGAAAATCTTTCTGGCGAAGCCATCGGGAGCCAGAAGAAGAGACAGAACTAAGTTGGGAGGACTGCCTCCAAAAAGACTTTGTCTCCATCAACATCAGAGACTGGAAAGTTGTGGCGCACAGAAGAAGGGACTGGTTTCGCATTCTTGAGAAGGCCAGGGTCCAATCAGGACTGTCGAGCCACTGATGATGATGATGATAATGCAAAATAATATCTTTATTAATGCGTCATGCATCTATCTATATTACAAATTCCAAGTTATTTCCATCACATTAAAAAACCTCATAAAATGTCCTTAATTAGCAAAATGTTTTACAAATTCCGACAAATTAACATCAAAGGAAAGTTAAAGTATGTTATGCCATTATAAAAACATAAAAAAAATTATAATACTTTATAATTCTAAAGTTTTTATTTCTTAAAACGTATAAAATCTAAAGGGAGGGAGAGGAGTTCTGCATGCGCGTGGTTATAAAACATGAGGATTGGAGTAGGGGAGTTTAAAAATTTATAACATTTGAAGTTTTTTTTTTCGCTGATGTAAAAATGCTAAAAGCGGCAATTCCCCTCTTATAGTTTTAATGTAACAGTAATAAAAGAGTTATTTATCCTCAACTACCAATAATAAATAAGACTTTTGAAATTCTAAAAAAAGGGTTTAATTTTTGTTTTAAAAGTGTGACATCACAATCGGGGAGGGGGGTCACTGAAAAGCAAAAATCTGTGAAAAGGGGGGGAGGGGGTACAAAACTTCAAAAAAAATAAATGATGTAATTTGAGAATGGCCTCTCGTTAGCAAAAAAGATAATATTTAAACACACTGTTGAAGACTAAATTTCTAATAAAACGGTACATAAGGAGTAACAAGAATAAAAAATTACACCAGTCAACAAAATTGAACTTTTTTTTCTGGCTCAAGAGCAAAAATGGGGGATTTTAATAGACGTTTTTACGCTGAATTCTAATATGCAAGTTGTTTTTCTCCATCACTCTCAGTTTTTTTGTGACTAGTATTTTAATTTTGAGCTAAATGTTGCATATTACACATAGACTGATAGTATTCGACTTACTTAAAGTGTAAATGTTGAAAAAATCTTCGGTTTATTGGATCAAAAATGTTCCATTGAAGTGTCCAAACGTAACCAGCATGAATTCTAGCCCCCCCCATTATCCCTGCACCCTTGCTTTTGTGTAAAAATTGAGAATCAAGTGGTTCTAACTCAACAGCATCTACCAAAAATTATTATCATGGACCAAAATCATAGCATAAGATCCGTAATGATGGTAAATATTCGACATTGTGTGTAAATTTACCCTAACAAAAATTTAAAGGGGTACTGAGACATTCCATTGATAAAAGAGCTCTATACACGTTCACACTCCATACATATGGTAGAAACGTCTACTCAAACTAACAAAACAACTTAAATAAACATTTTTGTGCAATTAATATATGATCATACCAGAACTTATTGTATGATTTATAGAGTGTGTTCAAGCTTTGAACGAGAAATTTTTATATCAATATTTTAATATTTTTTTAAATCAATGCTAGATCAATCTTCTGTTAAGTCAGATTCTTGCTCCTGGATCTCTCCTGGTGGGTGGAATAAGGACATATAATCACATTTTTAGGTTTTGAATGATCTTAATTGAATGTAGGCCTGAGAATACTTAAGTACATTCATTCAATATATTGACTTTCGAGATAGCCAGAGTTTGATTGGTGCAGCACTGTCATCTTTAGAGAGGAAAATTGGACAAAAACTACCTTCTAAAAGCCAATAGGAATTAAAAAATAGGGTTTGTTGTAGTAGATAACAATAATGATCATCAAATAAATAAAATAAATTTTATTTTGTATTGATTAGTTATTCTTGAGAATACTTACTATACTCTGTTCAGCCTTAACTTGTCAGCACTGGGAAAGGCAGATAATGTACCAATCCGCCCGAAACAATAGTAATAGGTTGTATTGCAATTTAAAATAAAGAATATGCAGATACATTTGTAAAAATGTGTCATACATTATAGTTTATTGGGATTTTTATCATATAACTTAATTTAATCATGCGTTAAAAGTCTTTAAATCCAAGCGAATGAATATAGTGCGTAGGGTAAAACGGCGTTGGACGGGCAGCTTATTCCGGCTGATTGGCTGGGAACCGGTTTCCTGGCTGTTATTCGGTCGCCGTAGCCTTTTCTCCACTGACAAGTTAAGGTGGAACAGTATAAGCACTACTAAGCAATATTTAAAAAATATGAATTGTGCAAAATCTGGGGGTGATAGAAAAATTCTGATTGCAGATTTGAAATCAGCGTAAAAACTACCCTAGAAAGACTATAAAAGTATCTTGAGCCAAAAACCTGGTTTACCCGTGTTATCTATCCTGTGTATAAAAAATCGTTTTTGAAAATTACATGGACACAAGGCTTTCAATCAGCTTTCGTCAACCATGACATAAATTGAAATTTATCTACATCCTTAATTTCAATCGTTGAATGCCATTTCTCATAATAAACTGAAAATAAACTCTCACCTGCACATTGAAAATGAAGATGTTCTCCCTGGGACAAGGCACTATGGCAGCCACCCCCTCCACGAAGTAATCGAAGAGGGGTGACAGGAAAGCCGTCTGCGTCATGTCGTCCAGCCGTACTGTCACGCTGTTGAAGAGCATGGCCTCCGACACAAGTCTCACCTTCAGCTGGCACTCCGCGTGGACCTCGTTGATGCCATCTGAGAAAAGAAAGGTAAGGTTAATATAGCGCTGTGAAAAGTTCTTTCTTCAAGTATAACAGCAGAAATTAACCAGCAGCGAGCGCTGTTGCCGGTTAATTTCTGTACTCTGTACTGTGTGCGTGTGGATACGTGTTTTTTTCTGTCAAATGTGTGAGAGAAACTTTCCGTTATTGGAAGAAGTTTGAGAGTTCTTTTAGGTAAGTTACAAGATGCGGCCATTATAACAGTCAACATACTGTTCGACCAACGATAGTAAAAGGGTCACGTGATTTTTACAGACTTTGCAGGCCGATAGTTGAGTAACCGGTGATAGTTGGGGTCTTGCTTCTATATACAAGCAAATGTCTCTTCCTCTTTCGATAAACTTAAAGCCCTAGATCATCTACCTTAAGTAGCGACATCACGCTCAATCGGCCGCCATTTTGGGGAGAACTCACTACTAGCGACGATAAGCAAGACTATACAGACTAGTAGTGAGTTCTCCCCATAATGGCGGCCGATTGAGCGTGATGTCGCTACTTAAGGTAGAGTATCCAGGGCTTTAGATAAACTGACCCTCAACTTCCACCTGTCTCCCCTCCGAAATACTAGTTCCAGCGTTGTCAAAATCACGTGACCCTTTTACTATCGTTGATTTAACAGTAATTGAAACAAATTTCATAACCCCGAATGACAAGTGACGTCACCAGCATACATATTACACTCCTAGCAAACAATAGATAGACTTCCTTTTAACTAAATGATCAAGAGACATTTTGGCTTGTTCATACTTGTTTTCAAATTTTGTTCTTTTACAGCCTTATTCATAAATTGACCGGCAGCGGTTAAACCGCAGTCAAACTTTTGATTGGTAGTTAAAGAAGGAAAACTAGTTTCCCACGAATCACAGGTTTGACTTCCATTTAACCGCCGGCCAAGATTACCAGTGAATACGGCCGTTAGTGGCGATTTTATTAAATCGTAATTATCTCTGTGAAAAAATTCAATGAAAAGGAACGTTTTCTAGGCACACGGAAAATTTTCTTCAAAAACAATAAAAACTTAAGTATAAAAACGAACTTTACAGTGAAGGGCATGGCGATATCCTAATGTATGCTAGGTGTTTAGACAAGTTCACCCAAACTGATGGATTCCTTGTGGGGATTAAATGCAGCAAAAAATGTAATAATTGAATAAGTTTAAACTCTAACAACCATAAACTACAAACTTATATATAGTGGGATTTCTAACTTCACGAAAATGGGTTTCGCGTGCTTTTTCGTGATTATGCTTAGTGAAAATAGCCATTTTGTTCCTTAGAATCTGTAGTTTACGAATCGCGATGGTGGACACTTCGGGTCTGCGCCAGGGGATGGTGAGAGGCGCAGAAATGGAAAATCGACGAGTTTCAATTTTGTGTTGTTTGGAGTCAAAATGGTTCCTTTTACTTTTTTAATTTGCTCAAATGCTCCATAATACGAGAGAGGCGAGGGAGGACTAACGGGACATAGAGTTTGGAAAGGATCAGTTCACTCCAGTAGAAGGGGTGGAAGGATAAATTGGAACGTAAACATTTGTAAGCCTATTTTCTCTGAGGCGCAGGCTTATAGTCGTCCATTAACGTAATGAAAGGTGCCATTCTTTTCCTTATTTTCAGGCGAGAAAGAATTGCGATAGTAGAAATCTGGCAAAGCTCACTAGGGGTAGGGAGAGGGGCAGGAAAAAATTACGAAAATCAGCAATATCTCCTGAAAAATAATTTCTTTTCTGCACCAACTGCGGTTGAATGTTTTGTAAATTGACACCAAAAATGGGTAAAATGCATTAAACCGATTTTCGAACGATTCTTCTACTTAAAATAGGGCCTGAAAGGTGTAGAAAAAAATAAGGGGAAATTCTCAACTTTTAAGTCTTTTAAAAACTTATTTTTCCTCGTGAAGAAGCACTAATTTAAGGCTAATTTTTCCCTTTATACACTTAAGAATACGAAATACCATTGTAGATATCTGGGACCTGCGATTAAGGAGGGGGACAGGGGCAGAAAAAATATTCCTGTTTTTATACTCTTCGTGGGAGTAAAATTCAAAATTTTCTACTTTTAGTAGAGTCATAAGTGGTGCAAATAAAGAAGATAGATACCTGACATGTCTAACAGCCCGTTAGAAAAGAGTTCTTCCCATTGGAAGGTGAAATGGAAGGGTTAAGTGGAACATAAGGAATTATTTGGGATGTTTTGAAAAAAATTGTGTCTATTTTAGTGAAATAATGTAGAAATCTATTTCAGCAGGTTCTATGCAATCTGTAGAACTGGAAATGCGACAATAAGTAACTTTCATTCTCGACCGAGGATAATAATTGGGGCAGAAAAAAAGTTAAAATTATACTTTACTGAGAAAAAGAGTAATTATCCTGTTTAAAAGGTTTTATGGACTGAAATTTTTGATTGGGGTCACTCAAGGTGGTCTATCCTGAGAAGCATAAACTCATCTTTGGGGGTTGAATGGATGAAATGGAATACAAATTCGATTTTTTGACAAATGCGTGAAATTTCTTGAAAGAGAGTGATATTAAACAAATCAATTTCTCTCTCCAACTCTCTCGAATAGGTTACCCGACAATGAAATTTGGGAATCAAGACAAGGGTCCGTGGTCGGCGCAGAAAAATTTTATACATTAAATTTTAGTTTGTAAAATTGTGTCTAAATAAGATAAAATATCCCTAAAATAAGAAAATTCATAGCTGACATGAAGGAGACCCATGTTAAAACTGTTTCTTGGAGGGTAAGAGGATAAAATAGAATATTAGGGGGTATTACAGTTTACTATTTTACTAAAAAGTGAGAATTTTTCGTAAAAAATGCATTAAAAGGATTCGATTTTCCAATTTTACTCCATCGAATATGATACGTATAAGATAAATCTGTAGTATTAGGCAGGGGAAGGTTAGTTGGGCAAAAAAACTTTATAATATTCTAATTTTTTTGAGAAATATTTAAATGTCTTAAATTTGTAATAATTACAGGGTTTTTTTGCCCAACTAACCTTCCCCTGCCTAATACTACAGATTTATCTTATACGTATCATATTCCATGGAGTAAAATTGGAAAATCGAATCCTTTTAATGCAATTTTTGCGAGAAATACTCACTTTTTAGTAAAATAGTAAAATGTAATACCCCCTAATATTCTATTTTATCCTCTTACCCTCCAAGAAACAGTTTTGACATGGGTCTCCTTCATATCTGCTATGAAATTTCTTATTTTAGGGATATTTTATCTTATTTTGACACAATTTTCAAACTAAAATTTAATGTATAAAATTTTTCTGCGCCGACCACGGACCCTTGTCTTGATTCCCAAATTTCATTGTCGGGTAACCCATTCGAGAGAGTTGGAAAGAGGAACCGATTTGTTTATTATCACTCTCTTCCAAGAAATTTCACGCCGTTTGTCAGAAAATCGAATTAGTATTCCATTTCATCCATTCAACCCCTAAAGATGAGTTTATGCTTCTCAGGATAGACCACCTTGAGTGACCCCAATCAAAAATTTCAGTCCATAAAACCTTTTAAACAGGATAATTACTCTTTTTTTCAGTAAATTATAATCTTAACTTTTTTCTGCCCCAATTATTATCCTCGGTAGAGAAAGAAAGTTACTTATTGTCACATTTCCAGTTCTACAGATTACATAGAACCTGCTCACATAGATTTCTACATTATTTCATTAAAATAGACACAATTTTTTTCAAAACATCCCATATCATTCCTTATGTTCCGCTTAACCCTTCCATTTCACCTTCCAATGGGAGGAACTCTTTTCTAACGGGCTGTTAGACATGTCAGGTATCTATCTTCTTTATTTGCACCACTTATGACTCTACTAAAAGTAGAAAATTTTGAATTTTACTCCCACGAAGAGTATAAAAACAGGAATATTTTTTCTGCCCCTGTCCCCCTCCTTAATCGCAGGTCCCAGATATCTACAATGGTATTTCGTATTCTTAAGTGTATAAAAGGAAAAATTAGCCTTAAATTAGTGCTTCTTCACGAGGAAAAATAAGTTTTTAAAAGACTTAAAAGTTGAGAATTTCCCCTTATTTTTTTCTACACCTTTCAGGCCATTTTTTAAGTAGAAGAATCGTTCGAAAATCGGTTTAATGCATTTTACCCATTTTTGGTGTCAATTTACAAAACATTCAACCGCAGTTGGTGCAGAAATGAAATTATTTTTCAGGAGATATTGCTGATTTTCGTAATTTTTTCCTGTCCCTCTCCCTACCCCTAGTGAGCTTTGTCAGATTTCTACTATCGCAATTCTTTCTCGCCTAAAAATAAGGAAAAGAATGGAACCTTTCATTACGTTAATGGACGACTATAAGCCT
Source organism: Tetragnatha versicolor (assembly GCA_024610705.1). NCBI lineage: Eukaryota > Metazoa > Arthropoda > Arachnida > Araneae > Tetragnathidae > Tetragnatha > Tetragnatha versicolor. The sequence goes on from JANDEH010000007.1 coordinate 52,900,684, forward strand.
GCGCCTCAGAGAAAATAGGCTTACAAATTTTTACGTTCCACTTTATCCTTCCACCCCTTCTACTGGAGTGAACTGATCCTTTCCAAACTCTATGTCCCGTTAGTCCTTCCTCGCCTCTCTCGTATTATGGAGCATTTGAGCAAATTAAAAAATTAAAAGGAACCATTTTGACTCCAAACAACTGTTGGCCAGCTGGAATCAAAACACATTCCATCGGCCACCTGCATCACCTCCCTCCGGAAAGACCACACAAGTTCCCCGTGGAAAAGGGGGCAAAAAAAAGCGCACCACAGCGGGAATAAAAGAGAAAGGAGAGCTGCGCGAAAACACGATGACGAATTTACGAGACAGGTAGACCGCCGGAACAAGAAGGGGGTTACAAAGGGTCTGGGAGGCACAAGGGCAAAGCTAGATGAAATAAAGAGAAATTTGGTATGCACACCTGGGGCAAGCGGCAGGCAGGGCGATGGTCACCCATAAATTCGAGGCTAACAAAGCTGGAAGAGTGCCTCGCCATAGGCCACATAGAATACACTGGGGAACACTAAGAACTCTGCCATAGGCTAGGGTCAACACAATAAGGAACGTGGAGATTGGGTGAGGAGTCCAGGACAGTCCCAGGGGGCGTAGGTGGTCCCTCACGAGTGGTCAAAGGTAGCACCACCCAAAGGTGGGCGGCGCCGTATTTAAAGTCAGGAACGACGGAAAACCTCTCATAAAATCTTTACCTTCCGGTGATTAAGAATTACAAACTCCTTACCCCTCCGGAGCTGGGCTCCCGAAGATTTTGGCCAACGGCCCGAGATAATCGGACACCCCTTAGCATCCAAGAAGATATCTTTTCCCGAGTGCGCGATTAAGTTCGTAAGAAAATGTGCATTTTGTTTAAGTGATCATCAAGAATTACTAATCGTTCAAGAATAACTATTCTCGGGTGCGAAACCCAATTGTGAACACTATATCACTCTCGGATTGACTTAGCAGAGGACAATGAGGAGCTCTAGGCTGCTTCTCTTAGGTAGGTGCAATTTCCCCAATTCTCCTCTCAGTCCAGATTATCACAAGCATTAAATATAATGAGTATATTATTGCATAAATGTGTATTGTAAATTTTGTGTTCAATTTATGCGTCCATAAGGCGCATGGTTTATCGCATGATATTGCTCTCAGGCATTCTTTCTCGGTCTACTAATGATATTAGTAATTTGCAATGTATTACATATTAAGTGAACTAATGTAAGCATTAATTCAGCGGGTTTTATCCCAGCTTAAACTTTAGGGTAAAAGTAAAGGATAGGAATTAGTGTATTGGAGGATTGGGAAGTTACTTCGTAGGGATGAATAGGAAGAATTAGAAAGTAATGATAAGAGAATCCTCATTAAAAATGATATTGCGGACCATGAGTGGGAACAATGCCTGGGATAATAATTGTATAATGTGTTGAATATGTGCATGTTAAGTATGTGCCAAGTGCCTATGTATGTATACATATACTTATAATATTATTTAATCATTGATATGTTTTGATGTATGATCATATTTTATTTGAATAATTTAGCCAATAAGGCTCGAATTAGAACGCTAATGCATGCGAAGGATATGTACTATTTGATATCCACTAAGAAAACTAATTATTCAATTAATGGAATGTATTATTATATATACATAATCAAGAATAAATGTGTGTATTTTTAAACAAATCAACCGAATTGTTTCGTTCTATTTTGTTCCAACGCAGTCAATATACACTAACCACTATACATTATAACGGCTAGGGTGATGATAATACAGTTCCCTAAGAACTAGTAGAGCCACCCGACAAGTGGTACCGTGACCATTCACGAACCACAATTTTCAAAATTTATGTTAATACTAATTGATTGACTGTAGAGAAACGAAATGGAACAGAAAAGTATATGTATACCATACACCATAGTATAAGATAATTGAAGTATCACACTCCACACACAAAGCTTTGAGGGTATAAGTAAGAAATTTGAATTGAAAGATCCTTTTCTTTTTTTAATTTTAAATAAGTAAATCATAAATATATACCAAAATGTCTCATACCGAACAAAACGACACTGTAGAAAATTCGGGCATGAACGGGCATAGCACTGACTTACCAAGTCTAGCTATAATTCAAAATTGGATCCCCACATATGATGGTAATTCCGCGATAACCCCAGACTACTTCATAGACACTGTAAATAAATTAACAGAGGGTCTAAACATACCGGACGCGCAAAAGATCCACATAATAAAAGCAAAAATCAAAGGAGATGCGCTTACGAGTTATATTAGTAATTCGGAATTAGTCCACGAAACGGACTTAAAGGCCTTTAAGGCCAAATTCCTAGATTTTTTTGGGAAAACCCAAAGCTTGGCACTACGCCAACAAAACCTAGCCTCATGTCGGCAAAAGCCAGAGGAAGATATAAAAATCTTTGCAGCTCGACTCACGAGGGCTACTAGAGACTTTTTTGGGGCAGTGGACTTCGATTCCCCAGACATGAAGTTAATTTATGATAAATCGAGATTGGCCAGATTACTAGAAGGCGTATTGCCCCAATATAAACCCCAATTACTAACGAAGGATGTTTCCTCCTTTGATGAGGCCATCAAATTCATCCAGCTACTTCAAGCAAATCAATTAATCTTACAATCTCCGTCAATAAACGCGATAGAGTCAGGGAAGCCAGAAAACCCCCCTCAAGGTGACACCAAAATAAGGGATGACGTCACTGACCTAGCTAAAGAAATCGCGAATTTACGATTGGAGAATAACCAATTCAAACAGAAACTAGACAACATAGGCAGGGCAGGGGACAACCAATTCCCAAGAGGGAGGAAATGTAGCCAATGCCATAATTTCAACTGTCAAAGACATACGACCCCAATGGGATATCCCCAGGTCCCCCGCGCCCCGCAACAATACCGTCCGGCATTCGCCAGACCACCCCCCTCCTATCGAGAACCGCCCCAATACTCAAGCTATTACCCTAGGACTTATTACGGGGAGCAAAGGGGGGAGCGCTCCACGGAGCAAAGGTGGAGATGTAACGATAGAGGTAGAGGGGAAATTAGAAGGGGCACCTACTACCAAAACGATAGGAGACAGACATGGAATGGAGGGAGGAACGGCACATACAATAACGAGAGCCAAGGTTTCGTTCCCAGAGGGGACAGGGGAAGAGGAAGGTCAAACAGACCTTTAAACTAAAAAGGGATTTCCAACAACCCCCCCGTTTGGATGAGAAATCCCACGACAAGTCTATGGAAACTAAAAACACTACCCACACACATACGAAATATACACGCGTACACGGGGAGCACTCACAAAATATTCCGAACACACACCGTACGCAAAACCTACACACACCTAATGCGAATAAGAAATCGGTCACATTCATCAACACAACACAACATGGCACAGAATTCGCCACAAAGAATCTACTGCCGGTAGTAACTCTCAATATCGGAAAAACACCCATTCTATCCCTACTAGACAGCGGAGCAGCATGTTCATTGCTCACTAGGGAGAAATTTGAAGAAATAAAAAATGAGGTTAGCATAAAACGGGTCCCTTCATGGGTAACTATCAAGTCAGTAAATGACGAGCCTCTTAAAATTCACGGGTGTTATGAGATAACCATAAATATTGCGGACATGATAATTAAACACCCTTTCTACATTGTAAACCAACGGTTCTCCCATTATTCTATGATACTGGGTTATGACTTCTTAAAAAAAAATAATGTTACTTTAGATTTTGGCCGTAATGTGTTAATAAACAACAAACAAAAGTTAGAAATATCGGGCAAAGATAGCGGAGATATAAACAACTTACGCATCCATACATATGCAAAATTAATAAATAAGTGTAATCTTAGCCCACATGAAACGGCCATGATTACTTTACAAATAGGACCGAATTTCGATCTTAATCAAGACGTAATTTTAAACCCCTCGCTAAACAATAAAAATATTGAAGTAACCCCGGCAGTAGTATCTATCGGTAAGAACAGAACTACACATCTATTAATCACCAATTTAACTGCTAACAACATAATCCTAAACAAAAACACAAGAATCGCGACAGTAGACACTGACACAGAAGACGCCGACATAAAGAGCATTAGGAAAATCCGTAGGGAAGAACTAAACGAATCGGACTTTAAATTGGAACACTTAGATAATCCCACGAAGTCTAAGTTGCTGAAACTACTCATGAAATACGCGGATGTTTTCAGCAAACGATTGGGAACGCTGGGGCGCACAAATTTAGTTCAGCCAGAGTTCTCGGTTAAAAGCGACGAACTTAAAACAGCAAAATATTTCCCGGTGCCGCACGCCCTTAAAGACATTCTAAGGGATCACCTGGAAGAAATGCTAGAGGCGGGAATAATTGAACCTTCCAACAGCTATGTAACTTTCCCCTTAGTAATGGTAAAGAAAAAAAATACCCCTGGAGCGCCACAGTCCTATAGAACATGCGTGGACTTTCGAGCACTCAATAAACTAGTAACCTACACTAATCACCCTTTACCCTTAATGAACGCGGAAATAGATAAATTAAGCGGTTCCAAATTATTCACCACAATTGATCTAAATCAATCCTTTTTCCAAATTGAATTAAAAAACGAGCAAAAGCAATACACAGCCTTTCAATCCCCATTTGGTGCATTTCAATTTAAAACCATGCCCATGGGTTCAAGCTTCAGCAGCGCTACCCTTCAAAAACTATCAGATAAAATACTTGCCCCCTTAAGACAGCTAAGAATTGCAAATTTTATAGACGACTTCGCAATTGGAGCCCAAACTATCGACGAAATGCTTTCAACATTAGGAAGTTTCTTCCAACAATTGAGGAAACATAACCTCACAATAAACCCAAAAAAATGTTCCTTTATCACTCAACATATAACCTTTTTAGGTCATAATATTGATCAATATGGTTCTAAACCATCAAATGAAAATCTAATAAAAATAAATAACTTTAAACCCCCAAGGAATTTAAAGCAAGTCAGAGGATTTTTGGGACTCACGGGTTATTACCGCAGATACATTAAAAACTACTCCAAAATTTCCGTTCCTCTAACGGATATCTTGAAATTAAAAGGGAAATTTAAATGGAATTCCGAGGCTCAAGAGGCCTTTGAAATATTAAAAGACGCGCTGGATAAGGCTCCCATCTTAATACACCCGGATTTTACGAAACAGTTCGTCCTATCGACCGATTCTAGCACTAAAGCTATCGGTGGTTGCCTTAGTCAACTGGACGAAAGAACGGGTGTCAAAAGACCAATAGCCTATTACTCAAAAAAATTAAATGACAATCAAATTAAATATCCAATTTACGAGCTAGAACTATATGCCTTAACCGAGAACTTGCGTGCTTTCAAGTACTATGTATACGGTAGAAAAATAATAGTCGAATGTGACAACAAAGCCCTGTCACAAATAAAAACGCTTGAGAACCCAGCAAACCGGGTAACTAGACAAATACTTAAATTGCAAGAATACGACATCGAATTCAAACTAATAAAATCTAAGGAAAACATAGTTCCGGACATTCTCAGCAGATACCCAATTAACGACATAAATACAAATAACATAAGCGCGGTAACAATAGAAATGCCATCAGTTCACCAAATTCGCACAGAACAACACAAAGACCCCGAACTTAATAAAATAATAAACAAAATAAAAAGCAACCCCCAAACACTAACACGGTCAGAACGCTTCTACGCAATCGAGGACGATTTATTGCTGCGTATAACCAGCAAACCGGGTCACGGTAAACTACAAACCAAACAAATGGTAATCCCCAAATGCTACCGACCAAACATTTTACATCTCACACACGCGAATCATGCGGGACATGTTAAAACCTACGATAATCTAACTAGATACTTTTATTGGCCTGGAATGTACAGCGATGCAGAAAATTTTGTTCAGTCATGTACAGACTGCTCACATTACAAATCTCCCAATAGATATCCTCCTGCACCTTTACAAAGTAATATCTTGGCTAAGAAGCCCCTTGAATATATAAGTATTGATATAGTAGGACCCCTAAATGAAAGTCCATGTGGACACAAATACATTCTCTGTGTAAATGACTACTTTACCCGTTACATGCAAATTTACCCTCTGAAGACACAAAAAGCAACCGAAGTTGCAGACAAATTGCTTAATTTCATATCCATTTTTGGACTTTTTGAGAATCTACTATCGGACTGTGCATCAAACTTTGTAGGAACCATCTTAACCTCTCTAGCGGAAAAATTAGGCATAAATAAACTCAAAACCACTAGTTACAGACCCTCTACAAATGGGATGAACGAGGCATCTCACAAACAATTAAAAATTTCCCTAGCTATTTTTGCTAGGGATAACCATAATTGGGTAAAAGGTATTGAGTTCTACCAATTAATGTATAATGCGCAACGACATAGCACAACAAACTACAGCCCATACTACTTAATGTTCGGTCTTGAACCAAAAGTTCCTTACACCATTAAACCAAATTTATCCGACGAGGAACATAACTCCATACCCGAATATGTAGAAAATCGACTAAAAATATACGCACAGGCGCAAAAGGCAGTTGAGGAAAATTTCAAACAGGCAGCAAAAAAACAACAGGAATACAGATTAAGCAAGGGCGCGAAACACAGATCTTTTGAAATCGGCCAAAAGGTATATTTACACACTCCAAATCTGGAAAGGAATAAAGACTCTATAAAAAAACCCCTTTTCGACGGTCCGTATATAATTGAAAAAAAACACACGGACGTAAATTACACAATTCGGAACGCTGAACGCCCGAATGCAAAACTTCAACGAGTACACGTTGAAAGATTACTGCCATTCACAGAAAGGAAAAACACACTTAAATTAGCACACGGGGCACAAGACACCACACCCAAATACATAGACCGGAATATAGAAGCTAACATAAAACCAACCCTTCCCCCCGAAGACGATTGGGACGAAGACATCCCACTTGCATACTACGCGCTCACCCGGAACAGGTATCGTTCACAAGCATCAATCCCCGCAAAACCCGTCAAAGGTACGCAATCCGACAATCCAAACGGGGAGGGAATCCCTAAGGCACACGCCTTACCCCACTCCCCAAATACTAGCCCAGGAGCACAACCGACGGGGAACGAAACATCGGAAAACGATAGGTCAGGCGCACAACAAAGAACGGACATAACCGAACAGCGGGACGCGGAAGAAAATACTCAAACGGCAACAGAACCGACTGAAACTGATACAGATAATGACTCGGAGCAAACGGGAGAGAAAAGAAAAAAATACTCGCGGAAAAATTGGGCGGACCAGCCACGTCGGGACTTCTCGCTCAGGTCACGACCCAATACATCGGTCTCACAGGTTACCACGGACAATTTAGGAACCCGCCTATGGAACTGGGCAGAGCAAATTACTCGTCCATCGGAGGACGAAGATCAGGGACCGCAGTCTCAACTTTTAACCCTTCTAGACACATTGACGGAGAGATTGAAAGATGATTAGGTACCGCTAGTTAGCAAGCAATGTAAATTACAAAGGGAAACAAAACCGGGCATAGCAGGGAAACAAATAAAAAAGGCATAGGATAAATCACGGAAACACAAATACAACACAACACACGGTGGGATATTAAGATAGGGAACTCGAAATGGATGGAAATGACATGAACTAAATATAAAATAAACAAATTTTGACGATGCATACAGGGTCAGATATTGATATGATATTTTTTCGGAATACTGGTAGGTGTTTTAACATATGAGCAAACTAATACAATCAGCCAAATAAAATCAATCTTAGATATAGAGCAAATAAAGCAAAATATCCAAACGGATCAAAATTAATGATTTATATGGCGTAATTCAGTAATTAAGAAAACTTATACTCCCTGATAGATCAAAACTTAACTCCAAACATAAAATAATATCAACGGTAAGGGGAAATATTTCAAGAGCAAATAATTTTAAAACCCGTCTAAAATATAGGAAAACCAAAACCCAATTTAAACAAAAAAAAAAACTACATAGAGGCATAAATTTTCGGGCAAAAACCATAAAGTGATATAATAACTATAAACATAAATGTTGCAAAACAATAAAACAAAGGTGAATTAAAATAAAATATTTCAAACTATCTCTAGCCTCATATGTTGCTTTGAGATACTTGGGGAGGATTTTAATTGTCTTCCGCGGAGACAATTTTAAGTGGGAAATTAAGCGCTGGCGTTTATCTCTACCACCACCCAACCCAAAGTATTAATGTAAGCAATATGAATAAAATGCAGAATGTACGGTGAAAAAAAAAAATTAATAAATAAATCATGAAATATGTAAAAATATGTAACATAAGTAATACAATAGATAATGTAATGTGGGAAAAAAGAAAAAAAACCAAGGGAAACATAGTGTAAAACATGGTACATAGGGTGTAAAATGTAACACTGCAACATAGAATACAATAAATAAATATCAGCTACTTACAAATTGTGTAGAATCCTTAGATGACCGCGTTAAAGTTGCGCGGGGCAAAATATATTTCAAAATGTAATTCCATAACTTGAAAAAATATCTTCCCAAAACTTGAAACTTAGTAAGACCGTATGATAATATACTCTAAAAAATGGAAACAAATATAAGAACACAACAGGCTCAAATAAATACAAACACGCGGTTACGAATCCAGAGGAAAAAGTAAATCGAAAACAAAATTCAAAATTAGAAGATAATTGCATGGCATAGATAAATTACATGAACAAAAATCAGATTGCAGAATTAGATTCATTCTAAACGCTAAAAAAAAAATTCATGGGGAAAAAAGTGACAAGAAAAAACCTGATGGTAGGTTACTACTTGACTGGAATTCACTGTGGACCGTGCGGACTGGGGGACGCGGACAACGTGCCGGGTTAAACAAGTAAGAAATAAAATAAGTAAAACACACATAACAAAAGAAAATTAAGGGAAACACCAAAACACGAATGCACAACAGTAAAAGAGACAAACAAGAAAGGAGAGAAATACAAAGGACAACACAACATTCAAACGTCATTCATTCATCCAATTACTCATTCACACACCCAATCAACCAAAATTAAATACATGTGCACACTAGCAAGTGCACATGCGGGATTCTGCACTTAGCCAGGCACACACATACAAGCGCATGCTCGCGAGGGATCGCGCAGGGCTCCCCGGGTACCCTGAACGCACCCGGGCCGCCCAAACAACGGGGACGGCTAAATGGTTGCCGAATGGGCCCCGTTGACCGGGGAAAGTCCCGTCGCCCGCGTCCAGCCGCCCGCAATTCCCAGAGCATCAACGTCTCGTACATATCGACTAAACTGCAAAGGGTAGACTAAAGCACAGATACGAAAGCATCAATCGGGAAAAATCGAAATAAAATACATTGTCCAAACAACAAGGGAAATAAAACCATCAACCAATCCTACCAGAGGGGGAAAATGACCGCGAAAACGCAGATACGGTAAGACCGAGAGGGCCCACACAAAGTAAGAAAAGGCCAGGGCACAAACTGTCCATAAATAAGCCTGGGTCAATAAGCCCCGAGGGACATAATTTGGCCGGTGAGAAAGCGAGGGACACAAAACAAACTCGGGGAAGCAAAGAGAGCGGCAATCTGCTCACAAAGGACGAGGCCGGGGAGGCGAAGTAACAAACGAAAATGGACAATCACTGCAATACCAATTACCTAATCCAACACCTGACGATTCACTCGCATAGAACGAATAGGGAAATTTAGGAACGGTGAGAACTGTGGAGAGCTCGAGGGTAGCATATGGGCACACCCTACGGCGTCGAATTTTATACAAATTCGCGCCACATAAAGGAGCTAAAAGAGAGGTGAATACTCCACACAAAATAAGGAATGGAAAAAAAAAGACATCTACGAAAACGCGAAACTGCATCCAGGATTAGACGGGGAATATGGCAAATGGGGAAAGAAAAGGGCAGCACCCGAAACTGACCACCCTACACGAAACAAAAACCTAATTAGAAGTCCAAGACCCCAGAAAAGCATAGAGCTCTCGGGAGTGATACTTTCCCAAGTATCACAACAGAGGGATCAATAGCGATTGAAGGAAGAGGAATTGCAAGGAGATAATAAAAATAATTAGAGAATAGGAAAAGAGTGCCTGCCCGCACATATCCCATCGGTGGGAATAACCCGTGGTCAAATAGACACGTAATTCCAACTGGTGTCATTAAGACATTAGTAAGAGCACCAATAACGGTACTCAGGATAAGTCACACTGATATTACACATGTACATATTACACATGTAAATAGTAGAAAAAAAATTACCAAATTTTGCGATTTGACAAATTGCAAGAATTTGCATGCATGTAATTGGGAAATGCTTATTCAAAAGGACGTTCAATAAGCGCTCAAGGGACAAGTCCCGAGCAAAAGGCTGAAATATATCTTCCTTTTGAACAGCGGAGTGCCATCTCTGAAATGGCATTAATGATGTATATATTTATTTATTTTTCTTTTCTTATAATGAATCATTAAAATGTATATAAATATTAGGATTAGAATCTAAACTTTAAGCATGTACTTTAGAATTAAGTAACACTATTCTGGACTGGGCAGTGAATTGGTGATATTGCATTGCAGGCTACCTATGGACTGCAGTAGCGGTGATAATGGGCACTCCCCATATCACCATATGCAAAATGGAGGGTGAGGGATGTGAGAAAGAAGCACTCCCACGCCACTTGCTGCAGCGAATTGACCTACCTTCCCACGCGTGTGCCTTGCAAAAGTGTATCAACTGCGTCACTGGCTATGAATCATATATACTAACGCCTAATTTTGAACTGATTGCACCAACAACTTTCATTCTCAAAAACGAACATCCGGTCGTCGAACACTTGAACTTCAACACGACCTTTTATACCTGCCGGGCACCGCAGGGAGCCTCCTGCAACTGCAACACGGCCACTTGCAAAGGCCCCAACGATTTTTGTCAGTTATACAACTGCTCGCAATCTGCTCAGTGTGAGTGCCACCTTACCCATGACAAAGCGCTAATAACGCACGTAGGAGAGGACCGATCTATAGACAATCCGACGATAATTACTATACAAACATGTATCTTCCGGAAGAAGAAGTCCTATAGCAGGAAGTTACTGGAAGCAGAACGGGCCACATTCAAACAGAACAATTTAACCCTCACGTTCACTGATCCTGTTCTCACCCTGCCAGACACCAATGGCCGACTCATTTTGCGAACCGACGACTACGAGACACTCTTAACGGTGAAGGATACCAGACACATCACCGTCCCGTTCGAGCTACTGGCACACAAGACAACGCTCACCGCCATATTCATAGCGGAAAATGGTCTCTCCGTCGATGCGGAGATACACATCGAAGGCAAAAAGCTCTGTCGCCTAACGGGGTGCATCTTTTGTAAAGAAAATTTCCAAACCTACCGATGCTGGCAGCCATTCTTCCAGAATCTCCTGTGGGGTGCTCTCATCTGTCTAACCATGGTAAGCCTCATCATGGTTAAGATAATCATCAAAACTATCACGTGGACCATCATGCTCCTCTTCTACCAAATCATGCTACTATGTCGACTTATCCGGATGGCGGCACGGTTCTGTCTTCTCTTGGGAGCGGCGACGGGACATGCCATCAGGCACTTCGGTGCGGGAATCTACGAGGCATTAGAACACAGAGACCGAAGATACGGAACAGGACTAAAGGCGGTCTCACTTGCAGTCCTGGCACTCTGCTTAATCGTCGATGGTGCCACCGCAAGTTGCTCCGATTATAACATAGTTCAATCGGAACTAAAACTATGTGAACACCATGACGCATGGGAAGAAACCTGCAAACTCACCACTTCTGCGGAAGTAACCATCAAAAACATTCGCCACGCATCATGTCTATGGTTTCACTCCAAAGATAGTAAGCCTCTATTCTCACTAAAAATCACCCTGGAGTCGGTGGAGTGTCATTTCTCGACACAAAGACTGTATTACACCTTCCCAGTACAGACCCGTTCCCAATCACAGATCACCTGCAGCCAAAACAAATACTGCGCTTGGGGCGAACATTGCGCTATTCACTCATACGACGGACTGAACTTCGAGGCAGAGACGATGGAGGCCAGATCGTACAGCGGATACTCAACGTGTGAGCCGAGCAACCGCGGAAACGGCTGCATAATAAGCCACACACCGGCCTGCGCGTTCAAGCGCGTGTACTTCGTGCCACAGCTGGAAAAGTCTTATGAGGTCTCCAAAATAACTGGTTACAAATGCGGCTACAAAGTGGCATTAGAGCATTCCAGAAATGGAACAACCTCCCGGGCCACCCTAAGAGACAAAACAATAGCGATCGACGGAATAAAAGTGAAGCTTCTGGGGGCGTATGACCAATCTACAATGCTCATCCCAGAGAAATTGGTCACCAGCGTCGACAACCCCTCCGAAGGCTACCTGGTGATGGGGAGTGAAAAGAACGATCCAGTGGCGAACCTCATCGGAGCGGTGCAGGCCAATACGTCTTACACAAAGACCTTCCTCTTCGCCAAGGACCTCGCCGACTGTGCCTTCTTCGAGGACCAGCTACGATGCATAGAGAACACTCAGGCAGTAAACACCATGGTGGAAACGCAGGAAGGCCGCCTTCCAATCACCAGGGAACTTCACAGCCTGCACCTGCACCAGGGACGGTTGCGATCAAAACTTCCCGCATCGTCGGCCATCAAGCTTCAGCTGCACTTCTCCAATTATGAAATATCCGTCCAGCGGGACGCAGTCTGCCCCGTTATTGAGGGCTCAAATTACGAGGTATCCGGATGCTACAAGTGCGGGATTTTGGCCGAGCTCACTCTCACGGCTAAATCATCATGCAAGGCGGGACTAGTTTCCGTCACCTTCGAGAGCATCCAGGTACATACTAAGGCAGTCGAGCTCTCAGTCGCGCCCTCCACCATCACAGTGAAGCTCCTGGCTGAAACAAAGTGCTTCGAGGACAAGATTTGCCTACAATCGTCCTCGAACATTCAGTGTCGCCAAATATCATTTTGCCTGGACGAGCCTTCCATTGAACTGTTAAAAATGCAGGGCAAAACGATGGAACAAACAGCCACCAGCACCCAAGGCTCATTGTTCGAGTGGGTCCACTTTCCCAGCCTTAACTCGGCATTCTTTATTCTAAAATTCGCCGGAGCAGCACTTTTAGCCATTGGACTTACCATCACGATCGTCTCTACCCTCATCACCTGCTGCTGCAAACAGAGATAAGCTGTCACCTATGGACTCACTTTTATTTAGTGAACTCTCACTTATGGACTCACTTTTATTTAGTGAACTCTCACTTATGGACTCACTTTTATTTAGTGAACTCTCAATTATGAACTCACTTTTATTTAGTGAATTTTACTAATTAACTTCTTTTATCTAGTTTTTTTTTTTCTCTTATATGCATATTCTACATATTTCTCTTTACTTTCCTGCATGCTAATTCGGGCTAATATATAACCATGCAAGATGCATTATTTTCCAGGAGGTGGGGTGCCCGAGCACTTGACTCTGGGGTGCACATACATTTCGGAGCAATCCAATGCTTCCTTATTCCTGATGGAATAACATCATTTCCATGGATGGGGACGCGTCGCCAAGGACGCTTGACGTATGCGTGGCCATCATATGGGGCATACACATTTAAATGATAAGTTGCTCCCGGATGTTACCGCACTAACTTCACTTCCTGGCAATTAGCATCGCAGCAAGGAGTAATTAAACGTAAGGATCATTTATATGTCTTTCCTATGTTATTATACTATCTTTATGTTATCCCTATGTTATATTTTTCTTTCTGGTTGGTTTCCAGTAAGCTTTTATTTACTCTATTCACTACCCGTTCAATTATTTAGCATTTTCTGGATGTTATGTGCAAACCACTGGACTGAGCAGGAGGGGGTGAACCTCAGGCACTTGTAACCCTCTCTAAAATTCATTTCCTTCTCGTAAGAAAAAAAAAGGTTTCTGCCTTTGCATAACCCTTTTTTTTTTGGCGGGAGTAGGGTAGATTCTGTTGGCCAGCTGGAATCAAAACACATTCCATCGGCCACCTGCATCACCTCCCTCCGGAAAGACCACACAAGTTCCCCGTGGAAAAGGGGGCAAAAAAAAGCGCACCACAGCGGGAATAAAAGAGAAAGGAGAGCTGCGCGAAAACACGATGACGAATTTACGAGACAGGTAGACCGCCGGAACAAGAAGGGGGTTACAAAGGGTCTGGGAGGCACAAGGGCAAAGCTAGATGAAATAAAGAGAAATTTGGTATGCACACCTGGGGCAAGCGGCAGGCAGGGCGATGGTCACCCATAAATTCGAGGCTAACAAAGCTGGAAGAGTGCCTCGCCATAGGCCACATAGAATACACTGGGGAACACTAAGAACTCTGCCATAGGCTAGGGTCAACACAATAAGGAACGTGGAGATTGGGTGAGGAGTCCAGGACAGTCCCAGGGGGCGTAGGTGGTCCCTCACGAGTGGTCAAAGGTAGCACCACCCAAAGGTGGGCGGCGCCGTATTTAAAGTCAGGAACGACGGAAAACCTCTCATAAAATCTTTACCTTCCGGTGATTAAGAATTACAAACTCCTTACCCCTCCGGAGCTGGGCTCCCGAAGATTTTGGCCAACGGCCCGAGATAATCGGACACCCCTTAGCATCCAAGAAGATATCTTTTCCCGAGTGCGCGATTAAGTTCGTAAGAAAATGTGCATTTTGTTTAAGTGATCATCAAGAATTACTAATCGTTCAAGAATAACTATTCTCGGGTGCGAAACCCAATTGTGAACACTATATCACTCTCGGATTGACTTAGCAGAGGACAATGAGGAGCTCTAGGCTGCTTCTCTTAGGTAGGTGCAATTTCCCCAATTCTCCTCTCAGTCCAGATTATCACAAGCATTAAATATAATGAGTATATTATTGCATAAATGTGTATTGTAAATTTTGTGTTCAATTTATGCGTCCATAAGGCGCATGGTTTATCGCATGATATTGCTCTCAGGCATTCTTTCTCGGTCTACTAATGATATTAGTAATTTGCAATGTATTACATATTAAGTGAACTAATGTAAGCATTAATTCAGCGGGTTTTATCCCAGCTTAAACTTTAGGGTAAAAGTAAAGGATAGGAATTAGTGTATTGGAGGATTGGGAAGTTACTTCGTAGGGATGAATAGGAAGAATTAGAAAGTAATGATAAGAGAATCCTCATTAAAAATGATATTGCGGACCATGAGTGGGAACAATGCCTGGGATAATAATTGTATAATGTGTTGAATATGTGCATGTTAAGTATGTGCCAAGTGCCTATGTATGTATACATATACTTATAATATTATTTAATCATTGATATGTTTTGATGTATGATCATATTTTATTTGAATAATTTAGCCAATAAGGCTCGAATTAGAACGCTAATGCATGCGAAGGATATGTACTATTTGATATCCACTAAGAAAACTAATTATTCAATTAATGGAATGTATTATTATATATACATAATCAAGAATAAATGTGTGTATTTTTAAACAAATCAACCGAATTGTTTCGTTCTATTTTGTTCCAACGCAGTCAATATACACTAACCACTATACATTATAACGGCTAGGGTGATGATAATACAGTTCCCTAAGAACTAGTAGAGCCACCCGACACAACACAAAATTGAAACTCGTCGATTTTCCACTTCTGCGCCTCTCACCATCCCCTGGCGCAGACCCGAAGTGTCCACCATCGCGATTCGTAAACTACAGATTCTAAGGAACAAAATGGCTATTTTCACTAAGCATAATCACGAAAAAGCACGCGAAATCAAGTTAGAAAACCCCCTAATACCAAGAACTAGAATTTTAAACCATTTCAAAGTAATAAAGCTAGATCAAATTAACTGCAATATAAACAGTTTTACAATGGAAGTTTTAGTCAATAATTTATTAAGAACTAATTAGCTTTCCATACCAATTTTAAGTTTAAAGTTAAGTTTTAATAATTCTATTATGTTGACTTTAAAAGTTTAGGTTTACTCCCCCTACGACATGTTTTTTTTATAGAATTACACTTTTCTTGTTTCGCAATTGTGATATTTGCAATTTAAAAAATAAGGTTAACAAATAAAAAAAACAGATTCTTTTATGAGCGGACTTAGTTAGAAAATATCTGTAATGTATTGTAACTTTTCCTTACAAAAATATTTCGCTTAGGTTCTTTTTATCCTTAACTATGTATTACTCAATATTTTAAGATTTGATATGTTTCAATACATTTGACTAACAATTAGAAAAAAGGCAATAAACTAAGTTTTTAAAAAAATTTTCTTTAAGTTACGGGAAGTTCTTAAGCAAACCACTTCTCTCCAAGAAATTGTAACTTTTTTGTAGCGAACATGGTTTCTTCTTTTCAGAGTGAAGAAAAAAAAATACCACCAAAAATAATAAAAACGAAAGGTTTTAGTGTCATTCGACATTACCCAGAACACTTTAACCCGTTACAAGAAAAACCAACAACTTTATTCCGGATTAAAAGAATTTGCGAAGTTTCCTCTCCACCCCACCTAGAGAAAACGCACGATGAAAAGTAAATTTTCCCAATATCGAAAAAAGCATAAAATCGTCTTTTTCTCACGAAAAAGTTCATCCAAGATTGTATTTTTATAGCATCAAGAAAAGTAATATTCCGTATGTTATTGAAAGTCAGGCGGTAAGTGCCCAAAGCAATATACCTCAAAAATACGCCAAGGCGGGGAATTTATGCTCGAACATTTAGGAGAGAGTAACACCAAACAATTCAGTAAACAAACTTCTTCTCAATAAAGGGAAGGTTTAAACCTTTCTTTTTTTTCCTCCTCCGACCTTACGATTTTTTTTACAGAACACCACGTAAAAGATGAAATATGTCGCTAACGCTGGAAACTGCTTTGAAATAAATCTTGCTTTATTAATTCCAAGAGAGAGCTTATTTTCAGAGTTTTCATTCCTGCGAGGAATTTTTCACGGAGTAATTTTTTTGACGCTATTTTCAGTTAAAATATTTTTTCTTCTTGGGGAATTTTGCTTTTAGGGTTTGCTTTGCGGCGGGAATTTATTTGAGATATTCACTCGGGGGTTACCTTGTTCTTTTTTATAATTTGTGTTTGGAATATGCCGAAACAGAAGGAAGAAGATCTAAAGGGGATCGTGGGTAACTGAATAAATATTTTGGTCAAATCAGATACTTTATGTTTAGAGAATTAGCTATTTTATAGTAGTTTTGAGAAGAGAAAAATAAGAAAATATTCAGCAGTGAAATGCGAGTTATAATATTTCCATTTAGAAGTTTTAAATTCTAAATATAAAACTTAGTAGAGAAGCAGGCAGTATCTACTGAATTGCAACAGTAGTAACGTTTTAAGAAATACGTATATCTAATGATATTATCAACGACATAAATCGGATTATATCTCACACAAGACTGTTATTACTTGCATTTCCAATAACAACTCAGTACAAAATAATATTGCGTCGTCGTCGAAAACACGTATAGAAATCAGACTTATTTTTGTACAATAATGTGATCTCTTGCAGTCTACGTAAGCAAAATAGCATTAGATGTCGGAAATAATTTTTTATATATTTATTTTATATTCAAATTAATTCATTCTAAACTGAAATTTTTTTCCAGACAAATTATAGGGGCATTTTGGATGTATTGAGAAGAAGAAAAAAAAAAGTTTTTTTCACTTTTTTGACGTTCTGGTGCCGAGAGGGTTAACTTAAATTTAGATGCATTTTTATTTTACAAATAAAAACATGACACAAAAAGGGTAACACAATTTAAAACTTTATCTGCAATAACTAATATTACATTGAATTTGAAAATATAATTATTTATATTTTGAGTAACACAAATGAAATTTTAAATACCGACTTAACAAGATTAAGGAGTTTAACTCTTATATTTTCCCAAAAAAATAAAATTTTAATAAATTAATTAAATTTAATAAAATAAGCAATAAAGTAAACATTTACGTCTAAAAAAATTAAATTCCCTTTAAAGTTATTTCGGTGAGACTACATAGTATAAGTAATTTAAACTAAAAAAACTAAATAAACCAATATACTTTTTTATCACCAAAATAATTTAAAAAGCAATTCAAACTAATATATTTTCAAACAAAAACTTCTCCGTCGATTCAGAGGGTACTTTCTCTTCCATTCCTTTTTAAGTAGGAGTCAAGTGTTCGGCAAAGTGCGCAAAAAAGGCATTTTATAAAAACTCCGCATTTATCAATTACGATGGACGGGGAATAAAACTGCCTTGGTTCTTTGTTGAAACCCCTCACAATGATGAGAGTTGAATAACCGGGGGGGGGGCAAGTTGATAAAATGCACATGAGGAGCGATCCAATCCTATGCGAGAGAGGGGAGGGGTTGATTCTGAGTACTATTTGCATACAAATTAACATTTGAAGTGAGTGGTTCTAATAAGTGGACGATGGGGAATATGAAGACTCGTGTAGTGACGGTAGTGAGGTGGGAGAGGATTCGATATTTTACTATGAGGATATGATATTAGGTTAAGAGGAGAAATTTTTGAGAGGGAATCGGAAATTGCCTTTAAATGATTGCAATATAAAAACTGTTGAATCGATTCAATCGGAAATCAGTTTTTTAAAGAGTGATGGAATAATGACAGTTGAAGAGAACTTGATGGGAAATATGAATGTTCTGGGGCTAAGTTCAGACTAAGTGCAGATCATACTATGATGTAAAAATATTGAATTTAAGTAGATACATCACTATTATATTGTTTCTAGAATTTAAAGAGAAACATAGAATATTTAGTTGAAACAGGAGGAGGAACTATGGTTAAGATGGGAGTTAACCAGAGTCTAGTCGTTATTATTGGAAAAAAGTAGAGTATTTTATACTAATTATACTACTAATATATTTATTTATTATTTCAAAGTAAAACGTTTCAATAAAACTTTTTAAGTTTAGTACAGTGAAGCTTTATTTTTATTTGAAGATATTTAATGATTAGCAGAAATAGCGAATTGTTTAACTTTAATTTTGAGTCATTCTGTCATAATCATTAAGTATAACCCAAATAAACTAAATATATTTGGCAACCTTTATCACGATACTTAACATAAAACTATGTTTCCTTAAGAAACAATTTCAACAGATACAAGAAATGATATTTTGCTGACTGTATATCTGTATTTACACTATACATTTTCCGATTATACTTCAAGCAAAAAAATTCGAAACCAAAAAAATAAAAACGATATATCCCCCGGTTATTCTAGTAAAAATTTTTTCTTCACCAGGCAATCGCATTCGAAAAAACTTCTCGCCATTTGCACTCCATCTTTCCAAGAGCTTTTCCAGAAGAAGAAGAAGAAAAAAGAAGCGAGCACCGAAAGGTGGAAATATTCTGCAACAAATCACGCTCGCGCAAAACAGAAATAACTTCCCCCCTCTTAAATGCAGATTCTCGGCGGAGCTCTCCGAAAAAAGGAAGTTGACTTTTTCATAGATATTCCATCCAGCAGGTGCGGACGAAAACTCAGGGAGAAAAGGATTTCGCCAAACGGAAACGCGAGGGAAAATACATACTACAACATTAAGCTCCGCGGCATATCTCGGACCCCCATAACCGCCGAGGCAGCTTAGGTTGCGACACACCACGGAAACATCAAATCCAGACGGTAAAAATGAAAGAAACTCCTGGATAAGATAGTTTTGAAATACCGAGAGAGGGTAGGAATGGAAATTTAAAGAGCCGAGATGGAAATGTGTGCTCGGAATGCAAACTTAAGAATCGTAACTCTAAACTATAAAAGCAGCTGCGGGGCGTATTTTATAGGAGCAGGGACGTGAAATTTCAATGAAATACGACCTCCCGGTGGCAAATTGTAAAATGGGCCTTTTGGGAAGACGTGATCTGCAAGCGACAAATATTGCCCTGTTGAAAGTGCGGGATAACGGAGATTTGAGTTGCGCTCGTGAAGTTTTCGAAATCCTGTCACTATTCCTTTACGATAAGTTAATTTTAATTATGGTTAATTTTTTTTGGAACCATACCGTTATCTACACCAGGGGTGGCCAACCTTTTTGAAAGGAGTGGCATTATTTGGGAAACAAGGTTAAGGAGTGCCGCTTCATTTTTTCAAATTTATGGCAAAAATATAAAAAGTTAAACAGTAATCTTTGACCTAAGTTCCATTCCCATGGGATGCGGTTTTAAATCCGCAAGCAAAAAACGCTCCCCTACTTTCCCGTTTTACGTTTTCTGAAGAAGATCGATCTTTTCTTTTAAAAGTAGATTCCCAGGAGCACATGACGAGAAGAGGCCAATCACATTCCTAGTAAAAAAAACCGCTCATAAATTTGCCGGTCCGAAATATGCTTGCGTTTTTTCTTGGTTCATATTCAAGAAGTCGGCAAATTCGTTTAGTTTTTTTGGTCACGTGATTCCCTCCGACCAATACAAAATCCCTATAAACAATAACAGCATCCATTTTATTTTGATGCTTCGTACCAGATCATGATAGGCTATTTCATCGAATTTAAATTATACATCCTAATTAAGATAAGATAACTACTCGCAAAGTTAATAAAATTACAAAAGAATCGTGTTTGTGACGATGAGCGGCTTCCAGATTACAGGGAATAAAAAAATATATATAGCAGATGGCATGGGAAGTAGGCAAGAATTCTGGAGATTAGCGGTGAGTTGATGTCTTATTAAAAGGAAATTCGTAAAAAGAACTGCAGATTGAAATAACTTTTCATATCTTTTTCTGAATTATTAAACTTCTACAGATGTACAAAAATACAAATAGACCTTTGGTAAAATGCTTAATAACTCCTTTGTAGAACTACTTCCCATACCATTTGTGCTCTGCATTTTTTCTATTAAGTTGTATTTTTCTATTATGATCCAAATTAGAAAAAGCCGCAATTAATTTGAATGTGTTTGGAGATCTACTGTATTTAGGAAAGAATGTCAATAAATTTTTATTGTGATTTGATAGTACTACAACTGAAGCTAATATTTTCATCAGAACACGTGAGAGAATTTAAAATAAAAAGAATAGCGCCCTGTGAAATCAGAAATAATTATTGGAGTTCTTTCTGAATGAATTTTAGTGAGAAAATATTTTTTATTTGATGTTCTTAATTAAAATAACTTCTTCCAGTTTTTTACTACAGCTTCTGTATAAATGAAACTAATGTTCCACCATGGAGCTTCTCGATGTCTTATTATGAATAAACTTTAAAATTTTAGAAGGAATGCATTAACTATTAATTTAATTTTAGTAGATACTACTAATTTGATGAAAAACTTAATAACTTAATAAAGTTATTAAACGTTTAAAAATATACAGTAAATTTTGGCCCAAACGCAATAGTCGGAAAAGCCAGCGACCTCTAGTGAGCGGTTTAAGAAACAGATCGGGCAAAAAAGCTAGGGGAAAAATCCTTGAAAAACTGCGAGCTAAATTCGCTCGCGAATTTACAAAATCCGCATCCCATGGGAATTCAGCTATAATGAGAATTTAAAAAAAATTCTCATGTAACACAGAGAGCAGTGGAGATCGTGAAAATTAGAACTGAGTATAAATATGGACGGGACACTGAAACCTTATTGAGGACGTCAGATACCATTTCCAATTTTTTCAATGCCTTCGTATGGCCCTGTTTTAACTCCAACGTACCATCGTACCAAACTGTGCCCTCGGTTGGCCATCCCTGATCTACACCAATGAAAATTGAAAATGGTTTTGACGCCAGACTTTTATCATCCATAAAACTGTTTGTTTTAAGAGGTTGGTTCACAATTTTTGAAGATACGTATTTCTAATTATTTGGCATCAAAAACGGGTCCTAACATATAATAATAGTAATCATAATAATGATAATAATAACGGGATATATATTTTTTTAAAAGTGAATTACGAGTAACGGTTGCGTTCAAAGATTTTATGTAACACAGTCATTGAATTACTACAAGATTAACCTGAAAACTTTTTTCAGTGGAAAAAACTACGTTTTTGAGGACTGGTGGGAAAACACATAATATCGAAGTAGAAGTATTACCGTCAAACTCGAAGTATACATTTTATTCAACAAATCGTTTTAAAATAAGGAATGGAAGAACGCAATATATTTCGCTAATTATAACATATTTCAAAAGAAAAATACTAATTAGTTTTCGCAGTCAAAGAAATTAACTGAAGTACTAATTCAAGGGAAATGTTTGCATCATCTCAAACTTTAGAAAAATTTAAATGCTGTTTTAAGAGGTTTGCTGAAAATGTATCAAACTATTTCTACAACTTACTAAACTACTCGGTTTTCTAAATAAAAGAACATCGTCAAACTTTTATAGAGTGTGGAATTTAATATATTTTTCCCTAAAAAATTAAAACGATTTCTTGTTTCAAATCATTAGATAATGTTTTGAATTAATTAATATTCGTAATTTCCTTAAAAGTTGAATATTTTTTATTTTCTGTTAATAAATTCCAACTGTTACTTATTGAGTTCTCCTTTGATTTTATTTAAAAAGGACCATAAAATATCTTCCTACACTATACTCAAATCACGCTGACTCTTTTGACCGTGTACTCACGAATTTATTTAAAGAAACAAACTAAATTTCTTCCCCTTTTCCCAACTCCCATTTAAGAATTAATATAATCGAAATAACTTAGTAAATATTTATATCAGGAAACAAGTATTGTATTGAAAAAAAAAGATTAAAAACATCCCTTCTGAGTTACCTCAAAGGAGATATACAAAAATAACTTGAAATGTAATATTAGTAAATACAGGCCCAGAAGAAGGTAGATATTCCTTCAATAAACATCACAACCCACTTTGTCAAAGCTCCTTAATGATAGTCGATATAAAAGGTAATCATTCGGTACATTACTCTAACTCAACTGTTCAAACATTCTGTGTAACATAATGTAGAACGGGATTTGGTAAATCACATCCCACGGATCTGGAGGATTTGAAAGCAGTGCGTAAAAGATTACGTGCGCTGGCATCCATTTAGGGATAATCCCACAGCAGTTCATAATATATGGAGCTACTTCTCCCTACATACACATTTAATAGCCTGTGGATGTGGACCGTTGTTTTGACACACGCTATTGAATGGTTTAGTAGGTAGAATAAACGAGGCATCTGCATGGTAAAAGTAGATTGGTACAGTGTAAAACATAGGATAACTGATGACAGACCCAGGGTAGTAGGTGTAATTAAGTTTTACTGATGGTTAGTTTTTAATGAAATGATGGTAGGAAAATATTTACAGAATTACAATTTTGTTTCTAATGATTTTATCTCAAAAGCGAAGTTTCCCAGAAACCTCGACTTTTAAAGAAACACGATTAATGGAAATTCAAATTGTTCTATGTATTGTATATCTTATTCTTATTTTACATTCATTAAAACTTGTTACAATTAGAACAGCGACCAAAGTTATTAAATTTTCATCAATGACCCCATAGAATGTCTCCTTTATGATATTTTTAGGGAAATAACAGGAAAAGAGATTTAAACAATCACTGTGGAATATTTTTTTCTTTTTCTAGGAAATATTTTATGGTATTTACCTTATTTTTTACATTTTCTGAATAGTTACAGGAGGAATGTTCCTAAAACGCAATTCAAACTGGTAAAAACATTAGTTTTACGAATTATGTACACTTTGGGTAGATTGGAGAGTTATGTTAAAGTATATGATCAACAAATAGAGTTATTTCATGAGAAATTATGAAGTAAATGAAATATTTATATAAGAAAGTTAGCTAAGACAAAATTTTACACTAGAAATGAGCTTAACCTTTTACCTGCCGATGTTCCCAAATGGGAACATCAATTTAAGGAATTTTTTCACCACTTAATTTTTCATGCAGGAATATGATACTTGGTAGAAAGCAACTCAAAGATATAAAGTTATTTTACATGCAAAAGTTTCTCACGTGCAATTTAATCCTTTTTGTAGAATTTACTTCAAAATTAGAGATTTTTGGCTCTTCGAAAAGTTGCACAAGTTTCAACTTGTAAAAATTTTAAATAAATTTAGTTTTAATAAATTTTGCTGTGTTTAGGTAGCTTAAGTACACATCTTCCCATCTGGCTTGACAGAATAGCTTCATATTCTAATTTTGGAGAGTAATTATCAATACAACGTATATGTTCCCAAATGGGAACATCGGCGTTTGGGGTATACTATTTGAGGGGATTTTTATAACATGCAAAAATTAGAGTTATTTCCTATTTTCTTTATTTTTTTAAATATTTTTTGTCTAAAAGTATCTAAACAGGTTAAGAATGATGTTTTAAATTCAAAAATATGTAATTTTTATTTTTTCACCTGATTTACGGAGAAATAAATTCCAAATCTTTATAGCAGATTTTTACACTTTTATATTTTTCTAACTCCCCGATCGATTCATTTTCACTAATTATCAATAGGGGTTATGCAAAGAGCCTATTTGGAGTGCTTCTGAGAATTTGGGTACATATTTTTGTTCAAGTACTTTTTTACAAAAAATTTTTAGGAATAAAATTGAAGAATTTTGAAAATAAGGAAAAGTGCGCACATCTAAAAACACTCTTCTAACGTAAGTTAGATGTAAGATATATGTGGTTCAATTCGGAATCTTCCATGAGAAACACAGTTTTAATGAATCAATGGAGATAATTATGATTACCAATTTTGAAAGCTAATTAGATTTGAATGCAATTAGTGGATTAGAACGTATAGAACCGTAATTAAAACTAATTTTTCTCACACAAACGTAACTGTTTAGCTTTGAAGAGCATGGGAACAGTCTTATGTATTTTTTACACCAAAATATTACCCATAGTGCAAGAAAAATTTACTGAAAAGCTTCGCGTACGTAATAAACATGTCTATTTTTTTGTTATGAAAATCAATAAAATGCTACTGAATCGTCCAAGTAGGGATAATAAAAATGAAAAAAACGTCCACAATCATAAAAATGTTCATAATTATTAAGTAGAAACCTATTTCAATCATTTTATTTGAATTAATTGTAAAATATGTGCCTTTTGGAAATCCCCCTAAAAACTTCACCCCAAACGCCGATGTTCCCAAATGGGAACATCCTCAAAATCATACTTAGGATTTTTTTTCCGCCAAAAAATGACTAGAATGGTTTTAGTATTGACGAAACAAGTCATTTAAGCCAAAAATCAGAATCTTTAATTTGAAATTTGAATTGCGGCGTTTAAAAGGTTAAAATACTATTTCATATAAAGGAGTTCGTAAAGCAAAGAATAAAAAGCTACCACTAGAGTTTTCTTAGCTTGTTAGAATTCTGCTTTTGGTGACGCTAAAAAATTTGGAGTATGAAAGGATTTTTGAAACCATATAACGGAATGAAAAAAAGCGGAGATTAAATATCCTGAGTAAAAACTATATTTACACACAAGCGACTTATAATGCAATTACTTTATTCAAAACAACGGAATCGTTAGCGAAGCGAAAGATTCAACAGCAAAAGCGTAACTTGAAATACGAAATCCGCTTTGGGGAAAAATCTCGAAAAGAATTAGTACCGCCTTCTGATGAGCTTACAGACAAATCAACAAAACAAGGAAAACAGTTAACGAAAATTCCAAAAACGCTTCTTGGGAGCATTCACTTGCCACCCTCGAAGAAAAGAAGGGGATCTGAGGGAAATATTAAGCATCGGATTCGAAGTACGTTTAACGCTTCATCAAACTTTGATGAAGAAATTGAAGGGGAAAAAACAGAAATGGCTTTTTCGTGTCATTTTCTTTGTGACAGTCAATAAGAAACTGAGGAAGATTGATCCTCAAGTGTTACTGAAACGGGTAAGCAGAACGGATTCGATGGTGTTGAATGCATCCCATTTCGGAGACTGTTTTAATTTTTAGATGGATATTTTAGAGTGGACGTTTCTAATAGTCTTAAGCTCTGTAACATTTTGCAAAATGTCAAATTCAGCAGCTTAAAATTTAGTAACTTTGTATTAAAAAGACGTTGTGCGAATGAGCAGATTTGTGTGTAAGGAGATAATGTTATGGGCTCGAATAAAATGTCTAAAAAAGCAGTTCTCAAACTGTGCTCCGCCAAGCATTTCCAGGGGATCCGCGAAGAAGTTTGAAATAAATACGTTGATAATTTCTAATTTGCGTTGCTCTGAAATGTTACATACTAAATATCTTACTGCTAGGTGTTTCTTGTTATGAACTTACTTTTGTTCCTTCCAAAACCCAAGTTTTTAGTGCTCTAAAATCGCCATTAAATTTAAGTGGATTTGGTGTGGAGCCTCCGATGAAGTGAGCTCTATTGATTATAGTTTTTTTTCTGGTTTTTGTCTTTTTCAGGTCTTTTTTGGTTTAACAAAGTTAAAACCCTGTTTTTAGGGTCAAATTTTCAAAACTTTTCTGGGGAAGGAACCCCCGGGATTGGACGATTCGGCGCTGGCCGTTTGGGAGCCGGGCCTTTTCGGCACCAAATTTTTCTTCATCTAATTTTTAGAAGAATTATGAAAGTTCTATTTACTTTCATTTTATTTCTGTCGCTGAAACGGCCATGCGCCGAATAGTAGCACACTGAGGAACCCTACTTCCCCACCTCGCAAATTTATTACCCAGCACCTTTTTTTATTAAGTTCAGCAAAATCATAATCCTACTTAAAAATGTATGTCCAAAATTCGGAGTACATGTACCAAAACCAAGTGAAAACCTGTTTTTAGTAGAGTCAAATTGCCATTCCCCCCCCTTTATAGCATTTGGAACTTAATTACTCAAAACGTTTCTTATATTAAGTTCTTTAAGATGCAAATTCTACCAAAAAATGTATAAAAAGCTACATAGATCCTATGGCATGGGAGGGGATAAGGAATGATTTTGGTCCCCTGTGTAAATAAATTTCGATATGTACCTCTGAGGTATGGTCTAGCAGCCGCCCAAAACAGCTCTCGATTTCAAAAGATGAAGTAACTTTTAGGAAAACAAAATTTACAGATGTACAGATTTCTGTATGAATCCTTTGTTCATGCATCTCGGGCATAATGATTAAAAAGTGATAGCTTTAATATTCAGAAATGTAAAACAAAGATTCACATTGCTTCCAATGATAAAATATAATTGGTTAAAAAATATTACATCCCGGGGTGTATATAGGAGGGGCGAGGGGGTTTATTGGAAATCAGCGAGCTGAATTTTGAAGGACATTTAATGTTTATTTGTTGAAATTCTTGTTTGAAAATATTTCTCTCGGTGTTATATTTTGTACACTTTGAAATAATATGGTCAACGTCAGCGCCTATTTTGTATTGCGAGGAAAATCTCAAAGAGGCCCATAAAATATATAGATTAAAAGTAATCAAAAAAATTTTCATACGTATGAAACATCTTAAAAACATATTTTTGGATATTTTTTAATGAAAAGCGAATCACTCAATAGCTCATACTAGCAGTTAGCTATAAGCTTGTTTATAAGCTTGTTATACGTCCATAGATTTCGGAATGTGTGTGTGTTAGGTACTATTCTGTATATCCAGTTTCTCTTCAAAAAAAGTTTCGTCAAATAGAAAATCCACACAGAATAAAACTTTTCCTTTTAAATAACACGGATAAGAATCCCTCCCCCTTCCACGGTTTAAATGCAGCCCTTAAATCCGAAATACGTTAAAAGCTTCATGCCACAGTTGACAATACACGATTTTTCGTTCCCCTTTTTTTCTGGCTCAGGTTTTTGTGGGTAACATCGAATAGCGTCGTTTGGCTTGCAACTTTAAATAATTCGAATGCATTTTAATGCAGGGAGAAATCAATGACTCCGAGGCTGATACCAAAAAGAGTAAATGGGAAATAAAACTTTTATTGGAATGAAGTATTGGAGAACCTTTTTCTCTTTCGGGTGATTTTTATTTTAAGGGGGTTTAGGCTTCACTGAACATATTGTGCAAAGGATTGTTTTGAAATGTACTATTTCCTTCTCAATATTGGTTTTTAATGCGAAGTTTTCTTTTCTGGATGCGATAATGGTTTTAAATATGCGCGATTCACATTAAAGAATAGTTAGACGAACAAATTTTCAAAATGTGTACGAATCGTTATTTAAATTATTAGAGAAGAAAACCTTTTACTTTGCATTCAATTTTTTGTGTGGATATTTACATACGTCCCTTTGTTTTTTTATTATAGATTTGATTTACGGGAACGGTTTTACTAGAAAAAGTAGAGATATCGAATTTTATGGCGGGTTTTAATGTGAATTTTTTTTGGAAAATAGTAAATAAATAGCTCAATACCTAAGTACTAATACTAAAAATATCTAAATACAAATTTAAAATAAAAAAAATCTTCGTGGCATTTGAAACCGCTTTTCACACTGAGAAAAACTGAGCCTCAAATCAATGGGGTTGAGTATTATCCCTCCTACTGAAAATAATTATGACGATTTGATTAGTCACCGCACTGCATTTGAATTTTAGGTACAATTAATATTTCATTTATTTTCACCCATGAAGCATAATTAAATAATCTCATCGTCTATTGTAAACCTATAAATTCTCATCCACTCAATTGATATTTTCGAAACTCTGTAAACTCCATCCCCAATCGCTACCTTTGTGAAAAAACAAAGCCTGAGCACGAAGTGTATGAGTCATTGGCAAGAGACCGATCGAGCCAATAAGCATTGAAATTCTGAATAATAGTGGTTTAATGTAGTTGGAGCTATCCAATAAGAATCCATTCCTCGGTCTCATAGCAGTGAAGATATAGCTCCGTGCGTTGGCCTTATCCTATCTCTATAAGGTAGTGCCCCAACCCGAAACTCTTCAAAACTTGCGATAAAACCAACACAACTACTTTGAACTGAATTCACGAAGCAGAAATCCAAAATAGCAAACCACCACCAACCCTAATCAAGTATAACTTTAAGTTAAACCAACTCCTCTTTCCGTAACAAAATACCTTATAACCTCCACAACAACTAGGGAACCCTACTTTTTACATAGATTCTAATTAACTCAACGGAGCCAAGTCTTAGACAACAATGCGCCGCGGATTCCCCGCCCGAATTTGCATTTTGTACCCGGATGCATAGAGAGAATGGAAACAAAACCAACAAAAGCAACACCGTCCGAGAAAGAATGAGAGCTCTTGCGCCGAGCCATACGAGTCTCCAAGAAAAGATGAGCGTTAATGGGTTGTAGAAAAGTACAGGAGAAAAGAATAACTCGGGATTCAAAGTATATCTTTTGGAAAAGTATGAGAGGGGAACAAAAGATAATCTGCCGAGATCTACTACTAGAGATATTGACTGATAGATAGAGAAAGCAGAGGACCGAAAAACAACTTTTAAGTACATTTGCTTGTATTGTTGTTGGAAAAGAGTGTAAAAAAGAAGAGTTTTGTCTATCTTTTGAAGTGTTAATTAAGGGAACAGTGGGGCCTTTTGTATAGGAGAGATTCGATAATATGTTGCATTGAAATATCTGCTGAAATTTGTTTTTGCATCGTTAGTGACGCGAAAGAAACTTGGTCTTTTTAGTGAAATCTTATGATGAGAGTTACTGAGTTGTGTTTTTGAAAGAATATAACTGTTAGAATTATGTTAGAAGAAGGTTGTATGCGAGTAGGAAAGCCAAACCGGCTTGAAAGCTGAAGCTGCAACATGCATTTGAGAGTAAAACATTTTTTGTAAAGCATCTCAAATTTATGTAATAAAAGAATACATAGTAAACGGCAGTGGAAACATTAATTCTAATTGATAAATATTAAATTAAAATTCAAAGCATATAAAAAAGTATGCATAGGACGTTTTAGGATTTCAAATCAACCTATAACTTTTAAACAGAAAATGCGTAATTTAAAAACTTAAAACAGAAGAAAGTTTGATTTTTTCGAAAAGATTTTAATATATTTTTATTCATGAAATATATGTACATTTAAGCAAATAGTTTTCCCTCAGAAAATGTTCGCAATCATCCTTTGCTTTGACGATAAACAGAATTTTCTACCAGTATCAGAGTGTACAGTACATTTTTAATTTAAGTCTTTCTAGCATAGAGTTAGTACTAATATAGAGACAGCTTAAACATCTTCTACGCTGTTCAAAGTGTGACCGGTTTCTCGGTTTCGTTCTGCCACTCACACTTGACCCGCCTACGGGAGCTCCCATGTTAAAAATTTACTTCCGCCACTCACACAGGTCCGACTTTTTCGACATGCAAGGTTGCCTGACGGAGAAGAGTAAGCTGTCTCTATATTTGTACTAACTCTATGCTTTCTAGGAAACAGCAAAAGGCATTTATACGAACAAAAATAAAAGATCTCAATGATATTCTTTTATTTCGAAACCCACACATTTCTTGAGATATCCACTGAAACATCCCATCAAAATAAATGATAAGCAAATGCCAGTTAAAAGCTTCACAATAATTTAAAAGAGACGCCATATCTCCGAAACTTTATCGCAGCCGTTACTTTCAAACTACGTATTCCCGAACGTCAAATTCGGTGAAACGATTAATATTGCATTTCGAGAGAACCAACTATCGCGAAATTTTTCAATAATTAATGAAGGACTCAAAAATGTCTCCATTTGAAGAGAGAAAGCGAGATATACTAAGTCCCGAAAGAAGTATAATTCCTAAAGATATGCAAATAAATGAAGTCTTGCACTATCCAGTTAAAAATCTCCATTTATGAGAGAGTGTGATAAGATGGAGAGAAATGATTGATTATAAGTAGAAGCTATTTCAAAGAGGCAATCCCGTTGATTAATTCAATTAACTTTAATTGCTTCTGGGTTTGCTTAAAAATATTTTTTTGAAATCGCTATCCGCATCTCGAGGGAAAATTAATGTATTTTTGGGGGGTGTAATTATACGCAACCTTTGAAAATCAATATGGAAATGAGCGGCTAAATTTTGGTTTCTAATTTCAGGTTATGAAACGGTTGCAAACCCCTCTAGTTAAACCGGAACATTAGACCGACTGCTTAATTTTAAAATTGAAAATAATTTTTAGTTGGTTTTTTGGACTGGTTATTTTCATCTAAGTTATAAATTATTAACTAGGGGATTCTTAAATATTTTCGCTAAACACATACGATGATCAACTCAATTTTAGTTTCGTTTCTTGTATTTTTTCGTTTTATCTTTAGGGGACATAAATAAATTACGTGAGGTGTTTTTCCAAAATCTGGACCCCCCTCCCCCCTTGGTGAGATTTAGTGAGACTTTTCTTGACCCCCCTCCCCCCACGTGAGATTTACCTACAACTTTTAAAAATTATTTTCTATCCTATTCGTTTGCATTTTGTGCTTTATAGCACCTAATTATGTAACAATTAAGGTAAAAAAGTTGACGTGAGATTTTAATCGACCCCCCCTCCCCCTTGGTGAGATTTGTTGAGATTTTTCCAAACTCCTCCCCCCCTTTTTGACCTCACGTAATTTATGGATGTCCTCTTATGAGGATAATATAATTAGTTTTAGGCAGGAACTATTTTATGTTTTTCTTTTTTAAGATACTACTTTAAAGTATAATTTTTTACGCTACCATACGCAACCGTAAGTTATTTAATTCTTACATTAATTATACAGCTATCATTTCTGGATAATATGGTAATTTATACTTAAACATATTTTCAACACATCGAAAAGTCTTCAAAAATTTTTCGAATTTATGAACAGTATCAAATTTTAAAATATTTGACTAGAGAGAAAATATTCAAACCTTTCACAAAGCGAACTCCACATACCAATTCGAAATATTACATTCAACATACATAAACAATTCAGAATAACTTCAATAACATACGTATTTACTTCCTACTCTCAACAGAGCATCCCCTCCGATGCAATAAAAAGAACAAAATGTCCACTTCTGTGGACAAACCCAGATATAGCCAAAGTGGCCCTCGATAAAAGAAAGCATGGCGAAGCCCATAGAGAGGCACCTCTAGAGCTTGGCAAACATGGACCTCGGATAGAAAATTGGCGTCCAGTCTGTTTCAGGATACAGCTGCGTCTGGCTTCTGTCTTGTTTGACTTAGTTTCAATTGTTCCTTACCTGAACAAGGGGGTCCTTAAAGTCCCTGAACAACCCCACAACAGTGGAAGATCTAAGGAGCCGCGTCTAAACATTAAATGGGTGGTGAAATTATGTGATGGTTTTGTTTCGTGCTTAGTTTAGATTGTGGACGGTCCCTGAGAGAAAGGGGGAAGACCCGTCTTGGAGAAGGTGGGTTGGGTTGTTTTCTGTCTGGAGATTAATAAACCGGAAGAAAGTGACTTAGTTTGGAGAGGATGTTAAGAGGCAGGCAAGGAGAGAGAGGTTGTGTTCTGAAATTGTAAGGGATGTAAGAATTTGAAGCATTTTCGTTCGTGCAAGAGTTGGATGTGTATCGTTTTGAAACAAGTTGTGAAGAATTGGAGGATTATCGTACTTCAATATACATTTTGCACCATTGCAATGGGAAAAGTAAAAAAACTGTATCATCTATGAAGGGAAATTCCGGAATTTACACTGTAAAAAATAATAGCAACGTTCCGCATGAAGTTTCCAAAAACGTTCCTGTTTTTTATGAGTTTTTACTAGTGATGGGCAAAATCGATAATTTTAGGTATCGAATACATATAGGTATCGAATACTTTGGTATCGAATACTTATAGGTATCGAGTACTTTTAGGTATCGAGTACTTTTTTTCAATGTCGGGAAATGAACCTGAAGGGAAATTTTTTTTAGGGCCTATCCATAATCAGACTAATATTCAAAAAACTGAAAGCGATCCATCAAAAAGCCCCGTAGCTACGGGCCTGGAGGTGGATAGAGGCGAAGGATTTGGCGGGGGAAAAACCTAGCCGCGTCAAATTTCTCTCGCGGATGATTAACGACTTGGGTTTGAGCGTTGCAAAATGAAAACGGAAACAGGGTGCGTTTGATCTACAGTAGGTATTATAAAGATTACTTCATTGAAAAATTTAAAATGAAATATGTCAATAAAGTATCGATACTTTTGTGGGTATCAAATACACTCGATACCTATAGGTATCGAGTACTTAAGTATTTGGTATCGATACCCAGCTAGCAAGCAACCTTACGGTTAACCTTTTTTTTTTATTGTCATTGGGTTGCCAGAAAAAAGGTTAGCAAAAAGCCTTTTTTTAACATTAGAAAACGGCGGTTTTTTAAAACCTCTTTCGACTCAATATCAACACAACCCATCTTCACCCTTTTCCGGAAATAAGAGAATGCGCACGTTACTTGCGCATGCGCGGCGTCATTGTTTTTGGACTCTGCAACTGCATGCTGGAGCTGGAGCTAGCTGACCTGACTATCCGATCGCTCACACATTTAATTAAAAAGGTAAGTAAATTTTTTAATGTTTTTTATTTTTGTACTGCGATTTCTTGAATTATTCTGATTTTTACGTTAAAATCGATTACATAGAGTTTCCGTAGTAGTGGTAAGCTAGCTGGCTTCGGTAAGTAGGCTTAATTCATTGTTACCATAAGTTCCGATTTAGGCGTATAATCCCACCTAATCTTTCTCTTTTATTTTAAAGTTTCTTTTTTTCAGCTCTAGAAGACATGATACTGATTTGATAAGTTTAGTATGATGATCAGATGTTCTTTCTTTGGATTTCGATTATTCCGATTCATGTTTACGTTTTACTATGTGTTTAGGGTTAGATGTATTGCTTTGTTTACGCTATGTCCTCGGTTGTAAAAATTCCTTTTCAGCAAGTGTTTCAACCGATACTTTGTCGCAAAATTCGTTTATTTTATTGATCTAAGGTTTCTTTCTCTTTCAGCTTCAGTTCTGAAAGTGGCTGTTATCCCTATGGTGAAAATGTAAGTTAATTGTAAGGTATGTTTAATGCTATTCGTACTTTTAAATAACATTAGGTTCACCGTGTATTCTACAGTTATGTTATTGTCCTATATGTTTATCTGATTTTTATAGATGTTACATGTATGCTGTGTTATATCCTTCAATAATTTTAAGCTTTGATTTAATTTTTTGTTGCCTGGTTGGTTGTTTAGCGACAGAATTTTCTTCAGAGTCACAGGGCAGGATTGGGAGGGAATTAATACTGGGGCTTGTATTTGATCATTCATTTTGGACATCGTACCTTACGGTAAAAATCTTGAAGTGGGTTTGGGTTGGCGCCTCTTGGTGCATTTTTAATCGCTAACTTCACTTTGATACTTTGTCGCTACTTCTTGGCTTGGCGTTTGAACCCACTTCTAGATTTAAGCCGTACCTTACATACCTTGGTCACGGAAATTAGCAGGGATCTGTCCAGGATTTTTTGCCAACTACCTATTAAGTAAAAATATAACAGTAATTTCTGAAAAATATTTTTAATTTGTGAAAATAAAATACGCGTATTAAAACTAATTGACAAATGTAAAAATCACTTTACATTTACATTTTAAGGGGAGTTAAAGTTTTCAAATATTATTAGTTAAGTAATAATTTGTCAAAATTCAGCTATAAATTGTGAAAATTTAGCAATAAATTATGAAAATTAGAAATTTTGAATTTGTGAAGCTACCGTTTTAACGATCAGCGAATTTTTGAAGCTACCGAAAAACAGTAGTAAATTTGTCCTGGACACAGATCCCCGATGAGTGAGTTTTGTTGGCCTTGCTCTTCATGGACTAGTGTTCTAATGACATGTTTAATCGTTTCTCAATTCAGTCTTGAATAAGTATTAGCATCCCTTCGACTGAAGTTTAATCAGTGGTTCAATTCGGTTAATGCTCCCGCTGAATATTGACATGCTCTTTTGGACACCAAAAAGTAAAAATATTACTAAATAATTTCAAACTCATGGATAAAAATGTTTAGTCAGATCACACACAATAGCTGCTCAGTTTATCAATTAAAATCAAGAAAATTTGTCGATATTTGAATGTATGGCGTATAAAACTTGGCAATATTGAGCGGGAAACATTAACGGAATTGGACCTAATCAGTCAACAAATATCATTTAGCCTTTTCTTGCCATGGGTTAGTGTAATCCGAAACAAGTCAAGGCCATTCTCTTCCTAAGGTTGTAGAGGTAGAGATGGAGGGTAAAATCGGTTACTTTTCACCACTAACCCCTTTCCCTCTTCAAAAAAGATTGCGCTTCAGTAGCCTAGCTCGCTACCTTGATTTCCCGCATCCCTACTCGAACTATGATTTCCCTGTTTCTAACTGCCTAGCAAAAAAAAAAGAATAGCGAGTCATTTCACTTGCCATTTACTGTTTACTTATTTTGTAAATCGTACTAAGAAAGTTTGTTGGAATGGATTTGAAACAGGTCTACGTGATGACTGCTGTACATCTTTTGGCCATCTCCCTATTAACAGCGAAATCTATTCCAGTTTGTCACTCAAATGATATAATTATTAGAGTTTTCAACAACTTACATAGCACAAAGTTTGTTTAATATTTTAGTTCAATTCTGTTAATGTTCCCGCTAAATAATGCCAAGCTCTTTTGAACACCATGTGTATTAAAATGACAAATTTTTCTGATTTTTATTAATAAACTGAACAGTTATTGATCTTTTAATTTATGAGTTTGAAATTATTTTGAAATATTTCCACTGTTCGGTGTTCCTGAGATCATGGCAGTATTTAGTAGGAACGTTAATGGAATTGAACCAATATTTTAAAGCAATTTGTGCATTTCAATTCAGTTAATGTTCCCATTAAGTATCGCCATGCTGTTATGGACACCAATAAGTAGAAATATTTCTAAAATACTTCAAACTCACTATTTAAATGTTTATTTAGATTAGATCAATAAATGTTCAGTTTATCATTAAAAATATAAAAAAATTGTTGTTGATATTAGAATGTATGGCATACAAAACAGATTTGCGGTATTTAGTATGAATGTTAAAGGAATTGAACCCAATATTTAGATGCTCTAATTAAATATTTTTGTTGCTGATTTATGAAGAAAAAGGGTGTCTGGGAACAGATTAGCATCGTGCTTTAACTCATCTTTTTTTTTTCAGCAGCAAGAGCTGCCGCAGTTCCAGAAATGTCAGTAATCATCAATGCTGAGACCACCTCTGAATCTGCTCGCCCTTCCATCCAATTCCGTTGTAAGTTTCTGTTTTTAGGATTTTAACCTCTTTTGGTACTGCAGTCCCGAATTTCGGGGGGCAGGGCCGCTCATCCCCCCTTTTTTCCACCACTTATTTGGCATATATTTATCTCTTCTGTGAAAGGTATTTTTCTTTCCATACTTAAAAATTTTGGTACTTACGTATTACCGCAACCAGGTCGGCTCCAACTTGGCGAAATTTGGCCAACTTGGCGCCTTGGCGCGTTTTTGGCGCCAAGTTTTTTTCTGTCGCCAAGAGCGAAACGCGCCAAATTTAAAGCTGCGGAAAGTTAAAAACGTAGACAAAACTAATTAAAACTTAAATAGGGAAGAAATTAAGGTTGTTATAACATAATTTCAAAGTATTATTTACTCAATTGACCGAATTCTACGACTAATTCCAAGCAGCACAAATTTTTAAGATTCGTCGAATTTTAGTCATATAGGGCGAAATTTTGTTTACTTCTAGTTGCAGTTACGTAAACTTTACATATTTGGTATGAGCTATGCTACTAGGTAATACTATAATAAAAGGATATCCAAAATACACTACCGGCATCTTATAGGTTATGAGATAAATTAAGCAATGATACAATTGTATAAAACAGGATAATTTTACAGCACAATATAAATTAAAATGTATTTACCCTTTAAAATATCCTTGTACCTTTACGAACAATTCGCTTACGCCACGCAAACATTACGATACCGACGATACCAAACATGAACGTTATTACATTAATTCACTTCATTTTAAACACTTCATTGTTTTGAATTACCAGACTATATAACGCATGTTAAGTACATTATAAAATAAAATAAATTACTATCCTCATAAAACACTCTTAAAAACGTCAGAAAATAACTTTTCCACTTCGGCTACCTTCAAACCAATTTTCGGTTCTCACACCGAAGTGTTGATTGCACTCTTCAACGTTACATTTCCAAAAGATTTGCTTTCCAAAATAAAGTTTCATTTCATGAGAATTTTTACAAGTACGTTCGTTTGGTATAATCCCATATCCCTGAAAAAAATGAACTGCATCTTTATCAGTAGCAGGCAGATCCCAAATACCCATGACTTTCAATCTAATCAGTAAGCATAATATTTTCTTTACGAAGAGCCACGTGTAACACGTAGGGTTGCCGTTACTTGGAGCGCCAAATTTGGCGATTTATGCGAATTTTGGCCACGTCGGGTTGCCGTAAGTAAAGTCGCCAAATTTGGCGATTTATGCGAATTTTGGCCTGGTTGCGTTAATACGTGAGTACCAAAATTTTACCTAACCACACATAGAGATGGGGGAGACTATCAATGTCACTAATCACCACAGAAAGCCGAAGGATCATCATCGTTGGTATAAAACTACACATGCACGCTTAGAATCTGCACGACAGCCCTCCTTCGGGCGGTTTGGGGGGATAAGATCTCACTTTTATCTTCCCCGTCTCTTTGTGTGGTTAGGGAGTTTCCCCTAGCAGCCCCTTCAGAGGGGGGAATTCTTTTGTTCACTAATTGAAACCCCAAGTAAGCGGGATCATAAAACTGGCTATCATAAAATTCTAGGTGCACCCTCTTGTGTCATCAGATCATATTTAGAACTGTGAATGTTAATTAGTTTTAATTCTTGGCAAAAGCAATCCATTCTTCACCATAAAATTGAGTTTGCAAAATTTGCATTGTTTCTTCCTCCTTAGTTTTTATTTAGAATAATTTATGAAAATAATAAATTTTAGGTCTTCTCACCAAATAAGGAAATAAAGTCTGTATCGAAGAAAACTGTAGATGAGCATGAATCTAAGGATAACGCCATAAAGAAGATTCCTTGGTTCCGTTTGGCTGGTTCTCAAACCCCTGCAAAAGTCCAGCTAAAGCCCCTTTCGAAAAAGAAGCGGAAATTTTTAATAATTTGGAAACCTTTGGCGCGTTCAAGAAAAAGAACAGCAATCCAGAGTCCCAGTGAGTAGTTTAATTTTTAATTTAATACTCAATGAAGTTTTGAAGATTCATATTCAAAAGCCTATTGTGCAAACCTATTGTGTCATCAGATCATATTTAGAACTGTGAATGGTAATACTGTTCTGTAGAAAAGTGTTTTTCGTTCCATACTTAAAAATTTCGCTATGTTTTACAATTTTTCTTGATTATTGGCGTGGCACCCCAGGGTGCCGTGGTACACAATCTGTGGAATCCCAAATATTTGGGTCCCCCCATTTTCAGTAGCCGGCAACGCCAATGCATGCCAGTATATATAATGCAATGTGATTACTGTTTTGTGTTATTTTGTTAGGGGACATCTATAAATTACATGAGGTCAAAATGGGGGGAAGGGTTTGGAAAAATCTACCCAAGGGAGAGGGGGGGGGGTCGATTAAAATCTCGCGTCAACTTTTTGTGTTAGAAATTATGATTTTCTTATTTTTTAAGTATGAGAAAGGAATACACACAGATAAGATACTGTGGTGATTTTTAGGTGGAATTCTTTCTTTCTCAGTTTGAGCGAACTGTTGGCTTTTTCCATCTCTTTTTACATGTCATAAATTTTCTCAATCAAAATTATGCTGTTTTGCGCGGCCGTTTGTCTGTTCCTCTTTTCAACGCTCCCAGCCTTTCTTGAACTATTCGATTCCTCCTCTCTGTCGCCTGACTAGTCGTAACTTTTCTGTCCAACATAATCTTTTAATCATCAATATTTTAAATTAATTGTGGAGATAAGAATACCTTGTTGTAACCCATTTAAAATTTAGTAGATAATTTCTTTACTTCATTGGCAGTTTTTCTGGTGTAAATGAATGTCTGTGGGTTATTGTAAAATTTTAAATAGTTTTGTGTGATTTTTATAATAAAGAAAACCTGATGATAACATAATGTCCTTTTCCCCCACATCGTTAATAATGTAAAAGTTTTAGGTGCTATGAAGCACAAAATGCAAACGAATAGGATAGAAAATTATTTTTAAAGGTTGTAGGTAAATCTCACGGGGGGTCCAGCAAAATCTTACCAAGGGAAGAAGACTTTGGAAAAAACACCTCATGTAATTTATGGATGTCCCATAGGATATTACAATAGCTGAATAATTTGATTTTACTATATTTTTTTCTTAATAATGTGGTAAATTTGCTTATTTAAGCTATTGGGTGCTTCCTATATCTTTTTGGGAATTTATAATAACAAATTTAAAAAACATCTCTTAATGTCCAAAGGTGCCTCAGTAGTGTCCCACCTTTGGACTCTTTCAGTAATACTACAAAAATATTAGTTTATTTTGAAAAATACAAAAGTAACATAAATAATGATAAAGCTATGTTAAGTAAATTAGACATCCAACATATTTTAAAATCAAAATTATTCAAGGATATCCTCATTTTTGTCTTGACATAAATCAGTTTTTCTGTTTACTTCAAGTGATTTTTTGCATCAAATTACAAATATCTACTTTCTTAAATTCTTTATAAAAACATTTTTTGCTCACATGAGTTAGGTGTCTTTTAACATTATATCCCACGGTGCCCCACACCTGACTGTCCCTTGGTGCCCCACTTTGAATGTTAAGCTTAATTACTCTTTTATATTTAACAACAGGGTGGCTACAGAACTTGGAAATCAGGGATTTCAAGGAAAAGTCAGGGAATTTTATTAATCTGGAAAAATCAGGGATAAGTCAGGGAAATTCTTAAAAATAAGTTAAAATCAGGGAAATTTCCGGATGAGATTTTTCTTGCTTTGATACCTTGTGATGATTATTTTTTGCTTTCATTAGCTCATTGAGAAAAATATTCTGCATCTTATACTTGCATGGACTCAAGCATAACTCA
Organism: Tetragnatha versicolor; assembly: GCA_024610705.1. Classification (NCBI taxonomy): domain Eukaryota; kingdom Metazoa; phylum Arthropoda; class Arachnida; order Araneae; family Tetragnathidae; genus Tetragnatha; species Tetragnatha versicolor. The sequence goes on from JANDEH010000007.1 coordinate 52,940,735, forward strand.
AATTCCAAATTAAGTTTTAATACTTTATGTGTAATTTTTTTCATTTTAAGTAAAAAGTAGTGATTTTTTAATTATCTTGTATGCATGTAATGGTTCTAAGTACAGAGAAAGCCAGAAAATTAATAGAATTAGTTCCTGTAAATCAGGGAAAAGCTGTAAGTTTAATCCTGGAAATCAGGGAAAAGTCAGGGAATTTGTTTTCTAAGTTTCTGTAGCCACCCTGAACAAAAACTTTCTCTTTATTTTCTAAAATATTAGTGAATACACATATTTTAATTTCATTTTAATTGTAATAACATAAATACACTTCATATATTTTAAAAAATGTTTTAAAAACTAAATGTGATTGTTACTTTGTATTGCACAAAACCAGATAACGTGAAATAATTATCTAGACACACTAAATAAACCAAAACACGTTGATGAATAGATTTTAGCACAAGTTCATAATTATAAAATTGAGTCTGAAAAGTGGTGTGTCCCAAGGTGCCCCACTCTACCCTACTGTTAATTTAAACATTTGTTGTTGGCACTTTCAAGTATTTTCTTATCTCTTGAGATGTTTTACTATGAAGTGGCACGTTTAACAGGTTATTGCATGATTACTTTTTTAAATAGTTAAATAAATTGTTTGTATTTTTTGCAGGAGCTGTCAAGTCTGGTTACGATGTCCCTTGTAAAATTGTTCTTTGAAGCACTTTTTGTAGACTAATTTTCCATAAATATATATATAATGTTTAGGTATCATATTTGTAATTTTAATAAGTTTCATAGTATATTTCCCTTCATTTTTGATGAATTTAGGGAATTGATTAAATTTATATTTTATCTATATTTTTTTTGTATGACTCACTTTTACCTTGAGTCCTGTAGTGCTTGAAGGCTGTTTGTAAAATTATCCTTGTTTGTAAATAAATCAGTACAATAAACTGAAGGATTTTTCTTGCATTCAATGTCTTGGAATAATTTTTTGGAATGAAAATTTGCCTGTTCCTCCTTTCTAGATTTAAGAATTAAAAAGGTAAGTTTTTTTATCAGTGCTTTAGGAGCCTAAATTAAGCCAAGTTATTGTAGAATTTGAAAAAAAAATGTTTCAATGAACTAAAGGATTTTTCTTGCATTCAAAGTATTGAAATAATTTTTTGGAATGAAAATTTGCCTGTTCCTCTGCCTTCTAGATCAAAAATTTAAAAGGTAAGTTTTTTTTATCAGAGCTTCAAGAGCCTAAATTAAAGTTATTGTAGAAATTTTAAAAAAAATATTTTAAACAATTTAAATTTATTTAAATTAAAATTTTAATACTGTATAAATCTTAATTTTATATAGACACTGTTCTGTAATTAAACTGTGAATAAATTCTAGTTAATTTTTGTAAAAGATTGGGTTTAATGACCTAACTATAAAAACTTGGAATAAATTAGTTTTATTTTTGTCAGAGTAGTTAAGCATAGCACTTTTTATTTTTCATAGTTTCTTAGTTGAATTATATGATGTAAAAATATTCCTGAAAATATGTACTAAGTGTAGCGCATAATTTCAGGAATAATTTTTCGACGTCGTATAGTTCAACTAAGAACTTTCGAAAAAAATATATAAAACGATTCTAAACCTAGAACTTGGAAAAAAATTTTGTAAACCCAACAAAAACCTAAAAAAACCCATTGCTTTACGGTTTATTAGCAACCTAAAATCAACCTCCATGTAAGCAACGTTACAAAAATCTTTCCCTCTAATATTGTAAAAAGGTTTATAAGAAACCTCAAAACAACCTCAATGTGACCAACGTCACGAAAACCTATGCCTGTAACCTTAATTTGAGGTTTTTCCGCAAGGTTACGCAAAAGGTTGCAAGCGTCAACTAGCCCACCTCCGCCAAAGGTTTTGTTGAGATAATCCTTGGGTTGCAAGGTTTTCTAGTAAAACCTTAAAAACATCTTTTTTGGGTTGCACTTCAGGGTTGAAAAAACCTTAAAAAAACCTTACATTGCTGACTGGGTACCTGCCCATCACTAGTTTTTACAGCAGTTTAACACATTACTTAAAAATTCTGGTTTTCTTTCTGAAATGTTTCTTAATCCCACTGAATCCTGCCAGAAGCGGATAGTTACTGCGGGGCACCTGTCATACCTAGAGTCAAACCCCTTTTTTTTAAAATTTTTTTGCTGCCGTAATTGGGCCTAAAACGTCTTTTTGCATATATTTTTCAAAATTTTCCTAAAATATCAACCGATCAAAATTCCAGACTTTGATCTTAATTCTAATTGGGTCGCGGTTGGCTCAGTGGTAAAGCGTCAGCTTCGCGAGCTTTAGGCCAGCGTCACCCTGGGCGCAGTGGCAGGCGTAGTTGCTCAGTTGATGACTTCTCCCCTCATCACACAATAGGGCAACCACAAACCAGGGGGTTTCTCGGAATCCCCCTTTTTTCTCCCTTTTTGTGTGATGAGCGGAGAAGTCATCGCCTGAGCAATTACGCCTGCTCCTGCGCTTGCCATGCCCGTGCCCTTAGTTCCTCGGATCGGATTCCGGTGCGAGTATTTTATAATTTATTTTCTCCGGAGCGTTCCAGTATTTTTAGCAGAAAGTTCCTGGAATTTCACAGATTGCTTACTGGTATTTCTGCAAAAGGTTTCAGCATTTTACTGAACATTCCTGGTATTTTCCAGGAACATAACTTTAAAAAAAAATGGGCAGCTCAAGCTGCCCAGTTTTTTCAAAGTAATGGTTCAGAATTTTTTTACAGTGTACTTTGATATTATAAGAATTTGAATAATTGAAGAATTTTAAGAATTTGAAGCATTCTAGTTCGTGAAAGTGTTGGATGTGTATAGTTTTGAAACAAGTTGTGAAGAAAGAAGAATTTCACCATTATTGCTGGTTAAGCGGACAATAAGTGTAAACTCACAACTCTCAAGCGTCGCCTCCAACCGTGGACCGGTTTCGTCGTTTTTAGGACTTTGCCTTTCTGGAATTAAATCTGTCCTAGGAATGCCATTGTCATTCCAGCTGATGAGGGGAGGACTAAATCAATGGTCACCACTTTTTCAGTTATAGTCGGCTAGACTAGTACTTGCCCTCCGCTCTCTTGCGTTACCTTCCTATACTGTGCTGATGAGTCCTAAAAAGGACGAAACCGGTCCACGGTTGGAGGCGACGCTTGAGAATTGTGAGTTTACACTTAAGTTGTGAAGAATTGGAGGATAATCATGTTTCAACATACATTTCGCACCATTGCAATGGGGAAAGTAAAACAACTGTATCATCTATGATGGGGGTACTTGGATATTATACATTTTCGTTCATGTTATTAAAAATATATTTAATATATATATATATAGGTAAACTATAATACACACTCTTTCTTCAGTATAATAAAGAATCAAATTCCTTTATCTCAGAAATAATGTTATTCCTTTCCTCCCAAAATCAAATAACTGACAAATTTCTATCGCGTTGTTAAATTTCAAAAACAAAATAAGTGACAATTTCTAAAAGGCATTAATTGCACAAGATGCAGATTAAGAGATAAGTTTTCTGAGAATTTGCTTAGCTAAGAGTATAAATAAACATGAGTTTTTCATAAGAAATATATAATGCTCCAAAGAATTGAATAAAAAAACAAATTAGTTAAAAAACAGGACTTACAAATCTTGTTAATTGAATAAGTGGATTTTTGAACACTTGAAAAGAAACGTTCGAAGTGTATTAACTTAATAATAAGAGAGAACGACTTTCTTTCAAAATTAGTAACCTGATATGCTTTTTCAACTTTTAAATTAATGTTTTGAACGTGAAATGTCTTAAAACGAGAAAAATTTTTATAAAACTTCCAAAAAAAGAATTTTGTATGTTTAATTCGAGCTTTTCTTGATTATAACTTTCAATAGAAAAACCAATTTTAAGTATGACTGAGTTTTGAATAACAACAAAACATCTCTTTAAAAATTTAATGACGTGGATTCGTTTATTTTAAAACTTTAACTCGATAAAAAGTAAAGTAAAATAAAATCATGACAGATTCGTCAACATTAATTGGGAAAAAGCAGGAAATTTTGAATTGGCATACGTAATTAGATAAAAAATTAAGAAAAGGAATAATAACTATATTTAAACAAGTTAAAGTGTACTTGCTAGTTAGGACTTAGGAACCTTTTATCAAAGTTTTAATTAAATAAAATTGAAGAAATATCCAACTTTTAACATTATACTATTAAAAATACACCAATAATTTGCTAAGTGTATTAAGGTGGATATGTATTTGAAAAAAAAGGTGATGAAATAAACGGTTAATCAGGTAGGAATATTAACATAAGACTATACTACTCTACACAAGAATATCATAAATCCACAGGTTAAGATAAAAAGAATAAAATCATTAAAAAAAACTACGAAAAGTTTTAAAAATACAACCTCATTTGCCCCTTGATGAATACGGAATGAAAGAAGAAAGCTTACCTGTAAAAAAAAAGAAAAATATCTTATTTTTTATCCTACAAAGAGCACAAACAAAATAAAACTAAAAACATCAATTCAAATGAAAATAAACCTATCGTACGTAATAACTCTACTTGTGAATTTATATCGACATTTAAAAAAATAGGACACTATATAGTCTGTGTAATTAGAATCGGCGGTTGAAAAGTCACGTGATTTCCCCAGTCTCCACACCTTTTTCCCTGTGCGCTGCCATGGTTTCCCAGTCTTATTTTTTCTCCCACATCACGCCAAGCCCATAACCTCCCGAGATGTCATTGAATCTCACTCGTGTCACAGCAGCCAATAAAATAATCGGAACACTTTTTTCGTTATAAAAGAAAAATTAATCATGGTAGAAGTACAAAATTTTAAACAAATATAGATTTTTTTTCAAAGATATTATCGTTTCATTTTTTAAGAAATTCGAATTAGTTTTATAATTATTGAGATTCAAAGTTTAAATTTAATTTCACACCCTGCCTTAACTGATGTGCAAAAATAAAGCAGAACCGCTAACATTTTCTGCTTCGTTACCTAGGCGACGAATTTCAATTGATGACGTCCAACCACCTATTTTAATTACACAGACTATAATTAAGGCAAATAAACGACAGAATTTTAAATAAGCTTAATATTGATCAAAATAAATTTATTAAAACGTGGGTTGTGTGTGCCTCAACAATGAAAACATACTCGATTAAAGACAAATTGATTATATAAAAGATAATTCATATACATTTAGTGAAAATACAATTTGTTATCAACAAAACATAAAAATTGCACAAAATAAGTAGCAATGTAATATTAAAAAATTTCCTTTAACAATCCAGAAAATGTATTTTTGGATTTTTTCAGCTTAATCAATGCAATATAAATAAGGCTTTCCAGGTACACACATCTCATTGTATGTCAAGTTTCCGCATCTGCTACTAGTACAAAGAACACTATAGACTGGTTTAAACGACTTTGACCATACTAGACAAAAATTGGACGAATCTTGAACGCCTGTGCTGCTTGGGTTCAACTACGTATCAAGAAAAGAAATGCAAACATTTCTCAAAACAGCATTTGCTAAACACCCTTTTAACAGACAATGTCAACGTTTCCATTTCTCGTTACGCATAACCATCCCAACACAACCAGGCTTTTCAATTTCGTTAAATGGACGAACTAATTGATTACTTGCACCTTAACCCTTTGATAACACGAATTGAACAGATTGAATTCGCCCATTCTCGCTTTGGCTTGCCACCTTGCATTAGCTCTCCGAGGGCAGTTTACACGACATACATCGTTCCCGTCACAGCAGAGGGCATCTATCAAATCGCATCAAGATTCCGTAGAGAGCGCATGGGGCTGTGTGTCGGGCTTTCTGTGTGCCCTTGTCGATGACAATTACATCCCTCGTGCCCTAATGCTGTCCGACAAAAGGGATGCTGGGGAAGTGGCACAGATTCCGATGGGAATTGACGCTCCTATATCTGGAGGGTGGTGTGAAAGATACAGAATGGTAATGTTGGTTATGGTAATGGTATGTTGGTTGCCATGTGGTATGCATTGGTTGGTTGTTGGGTTTTTTGTGGTGTTTTGGTGACGCCGCTTTGATAAGGGTAAAGAGGGTTTTGTTTAGTTTTGAAGGTTGGCATTGGCTTTTTTTGGTAAAAATGCTGGATTTTGATTTTTAAGTTCGAAAACCTGGAACCTAGTAAAAATCCATTAATTTGTCTATTTTTAGCTGCATTTCATTTTATCCAGAATTATTTAATTTTTTAAATTTTATGTTTAGATGAGTTTACTTCAAGTTCATTCGAGGCAGTTTGCATTAAATGCCGTCATTATAGCAAAACTATCGAAAATGAGTTAAAGGTTTTTTTTGTAATCATCTACACTGACTTCACGATTGATTTAAAGTTAACTCATAAACTGGTCTGGAAATATATAGAAGGCATTTTCTATGACAGTAGTAATTAGGAAATCCTTTTATAATTTTTTTTTACTAACAATAGAAATTTTGAGAGTCAAGTTGTCTAGACAAGACTAAATAAAACTTCTAAGGAAGAATGAAATTCAGGCTTATATACTGATAGCATTCATAGAAGGAGACATAATGAAGATAAAAATAGTAATTTAAATACTTCTGTAATACAATACAAGGATGAATTCCACTTATGTTTACTTCATAAATTTAAGGGCTTATCCTGGTTTGTTAATAGATTACTTGGTTTTCTATGCTGTCTAATATTTTAAAATAAGTTGCGTTTTTTTATCTATGTAATTATTGCTTTCATTAATATAACAAGTAAGCATATTAAATTCGAACAGTTAAATGATTTTCTTATAATTTGAAAGAATGATTTGTATGTAGGGGTTGGATGAAGCCCACTCGCCCTTCCTGCCTGAATTCACCTCAGTTTAACTATTTTAGACCTTTACCCCAAATGTCCCATTGAATTTAATGGTAATCTCAGGCGGCTTAGGATTGAAAGGTTTAAGATATACCAATTAACTTTAAAAACAATTAATCCTTATATATAAATATATTCATTTCGTATATCGAAAGAATAATTTCCAAAATAAAACTGAACCAGAAACTCCTAACAAATATGATATCCTCTTTGCATAAACTATTTCAAAAAACAATTCCCTTCAACAAGACCAGAAGGAGATAAACACCAAAGGAATAAAAACCACGGGAAAAAAACTTCACATATTTTTATTAAACCCAGCAAAAATTTCTCGGAACGACGGAATTCGCTCAGATATACGAACTACTTTAGAGTTACAGTGGGCCAAGTCCAAAGTTTGAGGGATTTGAGGATCGTTATTACAAGTCCTTTACTTCGTTTTATACAGGGTTTTCAAAAGTCCGTTTCGCGGCTTTTATTTGAAACCAAAAAGTCCTAGGGTCACAGAAGTAAGGTCTACCCTAGGTAAGTGACCCTGAGGATTCCATTGAGATGACTTACAGCGCCCCTTGCGGTGAAATTAAAAAGTTAAAAAATAAATTTAAAAACTATAGGAGAAAGAGCAAAAACCTCTGTGAGAGTATTGTTGCCAACGTTATGAAGAACTCGCAGAAAAAAGTTTCATGAGAATAACTTGAATATTCGCTCAGATATTAGCATGTGAAAAATAGCACTTTTTCAGACCTCAAAAAAGAAAAAATTCGCAAATTTGTAAGTTTTTTTTTAAATTTTTTTTTCTATTAAATTTTGCCTTTATTCCACTAAAAAAACACAATACTACATAATACAACTGAAAAAAATTGCAAATTTGCGAAAATTTTTTCTTTTTTGAAGTCAGAAAAGGTGCTATTTTCACATGCTAATATCTCCGCGAATATTAAAGTTACATTCATGAAACTTTTTTCCGTGAGTTCTTTATAACGCGTTGGCAACAATAATCTCACTGATGTTTTCGCTCTATCTCTCCTATAGTTTTTAAATTGAATTTTTAGCTTTTTATTTCGTCGCTAGTTTTCGTCGTTTATTTCAAATGATGGGGCGATTTTGCCTGTTTCCATGACAACAAAGTGCTAACGAAAATAAAGGCAAAAATAAAGGCAAGTGCGAACGGGGTATAATAGACCTGTTAGAACCGCCTCAAAGCTTTCTCCATAGGAACAAAACAGGTGTCTTAACATAAAATCTTCATTACCTATATCAATGTACAAGTTAAGTTAAACCACTGTACTTCCGAGTATCCCACATATTCCTTCTCTTCCCCGGACTCGAGCAGCTGTAGCGAAAAGTGACAAGACGGGAAAATAGCGGGACGAGCACTCCCGAAAATCCAAGGAAATGGAAAAGTTTGAGTCATAATAAATAACCTGGAGCTGGGAAAAGTCAGGATTCCGTGTTTCGGATCCATCCCTGAGGCAGAGAACTTGTCTACCGAGTGGGAGTGGGGTGGAAAATATATTTAGTATGAGAATATTGTAAATACATAAGCGCGGAGCGGGACGAACAAGGTATTAAAACGCGACAGTGACGCACAGAGAGTTCGGTTGTGCGATTATAGCGAGAGGGAATATGGGTTTGAGATGTTTTGTAACTGAGTTTTGAGGGTTGAGAGTGTACAAAATTTATTGATTGAATTTTCTTTTTACAATTTCTTGAGGAAGAAACTTGTAAGCAAGAGAAGTAAGAGAAACGTCATGTATTGAATTATGACGTAAATCGTAAAGGAATAAATTTTCTGTATAATGACATAAACTGGATAGATAGCTTTGTTTCTCAAAATTAATCTGGTTGTTCGTCCATTGTAATTAAAGTTTGTAAGTTTGCTTTTCGACGTAAAAGAGGTTTCATAACAAAATCACTAAGACTATTTTATTTTATGTAACTTATTGGCTAATTAATTAACTTAAAAAATTGTCGGTTGATATTACATACACTTTGCATTACAAAGCAATATATGTTTTGGCACAAAATGATGTCCTAGTAAGGATCTGTACCATAAACCTGCAAACAACCCAAATATATGTATACCGATAGATATTGCAATCAATGCAATCAAACTTGCTTATTCTAACTTTCAATGTTAATAACAATAACATAATAAACTGGGACGTCTCAGTTTGGTCAACAAATTATTTTTAAAAGTTTAAAACACATTATTTATAAAAGTTTAAAACACATTATTTATAAAAGTTTAAACACATTATTTATAAAACTTAATTTTGTTAGTACTTCAAAAAGTCTTATTCTAAATCAATCTACTTCCTTCTTTTCAAACAACAGAATCTCTACTGCAAATATTTTTACAAGAATTTTGTAACCTCAAATTTCTAAATTGTTCATACAAGAAATGTAAAATTTTTCTCCTGGTACCAAAATAGTTCAAACAAACAAATTAAACTTTCCTGGAATAGAAACTTACATGATCCACCAATCAAAATTTAGCACATCCCTCTAATTTTTTTCTACAACACAAGAAATTATCATTACCATCTCCTTCAAAAAAAATTAAATGTGTTTCGAGATATTTAAAGAAAATGCAAAAGTTAATTTAACCGGAACTCTCAAAACAAAAAGAGCTTAATTTTGAAAACGTAAGGAGAAAATATTGATACGAAATAAATCATTCGACAGAAAGCAAGGTCCTGAAGTTTTTCTTTCGACTACCTTTCCTATTCTCCCAACTTTCAATCTATCAATGATGGGAGAAAAAGAGGATATTTGTTTTCATAAGGCACACGTCATACTGTTGCCACATTTATCTTTATTAATGTCACTTTCTTTGTTTTAAAGAAAGAATGAGCATCTCCGAATGTAGAGAAACCAAAGTATTATGGATGTTTAAACAAGTTTTTAAGAATGTTTGAGAAATGGAGTAGAGTTTTTTTTGAGCAAAAAAGCGCTTCGGGAGAATTTTTAAAGACAGCAGAGAGATAAATTATACCTTAAGTTGAAGTTAATTCCCGTCATATTTCACTTCATGTGAAGCTAAATTTTCCAAAATATTTCTCAGGTAAATAATGGATTGTTTCGATTCACGTTTGAAAAGCGGTATGTATTTAATGGGTATGTTTGATGTATCAAATATCATATCGTAAAACATTTGTTTTGAAAAATATTCCTTTCCCTGCTCTTCCAAACTCAGAAATTAATTTATTTTCATTTTAGAAGTATGATATATGTCGTATGAATGAAACCAGATAAGTTTTCAATGGTTGTTTTAAAAAAAATTTGCATGGTAAAATAAGTTTTTTAAGTGGTTTTTGTTTGATTTTACTTTTTATACCTGAAAAATATTAAATTTTTAAAATCTAATGATTGACACTTTTAATATATTATTTTACTTAGACCTAAGAGAAGTTTTACCCTAAAACACAAACACATTTGAATGATAGCAGTAAAACTATCTACTTACTGCATCAGTCTTACTTTGTAATTGAAAAAAAAGTTTTCACAAAGAAAAAAACGTATCGCTCTTTTTAATCCGAAGGAAGAGAAATTAAAATTACACTACTTCTACTCTAAATGCAAAACATTGTAAAGCTTTTAAAAACATGCATTGCAAATGCTCGCAACGTAGTATTTAAGAACACCTTTTTTGCCCTAAACTTTACAACACTAGTTTGTGTTGTAAAGCTTAATACAGTATTGTGTTGGATAGTATTCTGAATATGTTTAAAAACTGTTGTTATCCAGAAATGTGTTCTAAAGTGTTGCTAAGTATTAGAGACAGAAAACGCGTTTTTATAGTTTTCACTCTAAATTTAAGAAAACACTCGGATTATAAACGTAAAATTTTACAACACTGATTTCAGAACACATTCTGTACAGTAACACTTTTTGAGCATATTCAGAACACTATCACAACACAAGAAAGTGTTCCAGCTAAAAACACCACTGTTGTTAACTTGATGACAAAAAAAGTGTTTTTGAATGTGTTTATTTTTGTGTGTGAGAGCGTTTACAACGTAAAAAAAGATAAGCGATCGCAAAAAAAAAAGAGAAAGAAGAAAAGTATGAAAACTTCATTCCACATAAGGTCCTTTAACTTTCCGCCAGAGGTCGTCCAATATCGAAGCAGAACTTATTTAGGGACCCGCTAGGAAAGGAAATTGAAAACGTAATACACTCTCGATACAAATTAAACGTACCGTATGTTTCCGGAATTTAATTCAAAGCCGGAGCAACGGAATCACCCCTTTAAAGTAAATTAAAACGAGGGTTTTAATGGAACGGAGACCATCGTCATGTCCCTCTCGAAGCTGATCCAGGAATTCAAAATGAAAATAGAAAGTGGAGACGGACGAACAGCGTTGACAGTCTTCGAATGGTTAAGGGGAAGGCGGGATAAATTAAAATGATCCGAATAACCCTGGCGTTGAGCCACTGCTGAAACGAATTCTCGTAGCATATTGGAAATTTTATACAAGCTCAAATTTCCTGAATCTAGTTCTAAGACGGCGATACGGGGACGGGTTTAACGTTGATAAGAAGTTGGAAATATTTAATTTGCCAGATAGGTGTCGCTGATATTACCTGTTATACAGGGTGATTCTAAATTACATGGACAAACTTCGCATGGGGGTAAAGGGGACCTAGACAAGTATATTTTGAAAAACTAGAGGGGGCGCAGATACACCGTTAAAGAGCTAGGACCTAATGTAGTGCGAGCGCGTTTCAAAAGGCCGTTTTTAGAAGGCCCGTGTGACGAAACAAAACATAATAAAATGAAAAACATTATTGCATGAGGTACAGGAGTATCCGTACAACTTAAATCCTTAATGTGATAGAAATTGGACCACTTGCTAAACCGTGGGGTTGAGTCTTAAAACGTGCAATATTAATCTCTTAGTCAAACAATAGAGTTCCCTTAATGGTATTTAGAAAAATGATGATCGGGGAAGGAATTTTCAATGATCGTAACATTGATCATTGAAACTATTTGATCATTGAAAATTCCTTCCCCGATCATCATTTTTCTAAGTACCATTAAGGGAATTCCATTCTTTGACTAAAAGATTAATATTGCACTTTTGAAACTCACTCCACGATTTAGAAAGTGGTTCAAATTTCTATCACATTGAGGATTTAAGTTGTACGGATACTCCTGTAACTTATGCAATAATATTTTTTATTTTATTATGTTTTGTTTCGTCACACGGGCTTTCTAAAAACGGCCTTTTGAAACGCGATCGCACAACATTAGGTCCTAGCTCTTAAACGGTAAGGCTGCGCCCCCTCATTCCTATGCGAAATATGCTTGTCTAGGTCCCCTCTACCCCCATGCGAAGTTTGTCCACGTAATTTAGAATCACCCTGTATAATACCCGAACGGAGTTTAGATATTATGCAACACTTTTACGGAATCACTTAATCCAAGGATCTGGCGGCTTTTAGTTGATAGTCATAACCAATTTTTGCTTATACACTGATAATATAATTTTCTTTATAAAGCAAATAAAAATGCGCTTTCGTCCCTTATTGGTTTCTCAGAGTTGAGTGCTAGAGTGTGACATTTGAAATTAAAATAAATAATTAAATCCTAGGTGCTATACATCCATTTTAGTTTGATTATGCGAAATTTATATATTTTACAGATAAATGATAAAAATAGTTTTTCCATAGTACCTAATATTTGAACATGATTCTTAATAAAGAAAGCTACTATAAATAATAAGCTTAATATCATATCTTTTAATTTATCATTCCTATTTAAAACCAAAAATAATTTAAAACTACAGTTGATTGCTTAAATATAGCATATGGTTGTAATAAAGACAGATTATTAGATAATAAAGAGCAAACCTAAATAACAAAATGTAACTTAAAAATCCATTTTGCACTGAAGAAAAATAACAATTATCATTATTTCAATCCACAAGTATAACTACTCGTATTTATTAACATTTTTAAGTGTAATTTATCTTAATAAAGTAATTAATCATTATCCTTATCGAATTTAAATAAATAACCACCGGCTAATTTGTATATTTGCTGATGCAATTGTAAAAATGAGTGTTTTGATAAAAAAAATTATTATGTAAATAACTGAAATATTCTCAACACGTTTGTAAAATGTTAAGCTTCAAGTCGAAATGCCTTTTCTTAAGAGCTTTTGCAGCCTGAAAATAAATTTAGTAACGATGATGAAAGAACTATAAAAGAGAATGAGTTGGCATTCTTTATTGTTGGTAATAATTCTACTTTTGGTGATGAGTAAATAATGTTTGTTAAGAGATTTTTCAGTAGATGTTATTTAAAATTCATATTAGGGCTTCAATACAAAAATAAACTTTTAAATGAAAAATAAGAAAAGGGAGGGTCCTGAAATGAAAAATCTTCATTTCATTAGAACAAAACTATAAAAAGTAAAAAAAATTGTTTTTCATTTTCAACAACCGAAATCAGCCAATGATTTTGAATCCAAAGTATCTAGAATCTACATTAAATTTAGAAAAAAATTAAGTACGATTTTGCATCAGAATCGGTTAATTCCGTGCTTTTTCATTTCATTTTAGATAAATACGACAAATAAGGTACTTGTACCCAATATGGACAGGGCTCTCAATTTGGACACCCCTAATATCTTAAAAAGTTAGAAACTTGATCGAGAGTTGGCACTACATGTTCTTGAAGAAAAGCAGTTTAAAAGATAATTTAGTCTGGAAAGTGCAAAAAAGCGCTCTGTTTGCCATTTTGAAGGAAATTTGTGTTTTCATGGTGTGCTGATCGTAATTACAGGTTAAGTTTAAATTCTTATTAGATAGGGTAAAATTACTTTAAATAGTATTAAAAAGTGGATGAAACATATTTTCGTTTGCTATTGCGTTTATTGCTTAAAAATGTTTTCTTTGTTTATTTATTACAAGATTAAGTAAAACTACGCCCTGTTCCTATTATGGACACTATGTCCACATTGGAAGTACAGCAAGAGAATCTTCAGATTCAGAAATTTGTAAAATAATTATCTGTTTTATGTTACTTTATTTAGCTAATTCATAATAAATAAATGTTTATCTGTATTTTTAATCTTAATTATAGTATCCGTACAAAACATTACGAAGTGCATGTTTTGAAGATATTTACTCTGCCCCCCTCCCCCGCAATACTTTAAGAAATATTTTTTTATCCCCTCTCCTCTAAAATCCCTTGGAAGAGTGGTTCTTCCATACACCCTGTGTAGAAGGTCAATAAGTAGCCACCTGTCCATAATATGGGACAGGTGGTTCCTAATATGGACACTTGCAAACATTTTTTTTATCATTGAAATTAAACCAGAATAATTACAAGGTCGCTAATTTTAATAATGATAGCCAACAGTCCAGGGATAGTGGTCATACATTTTTGGAGTCCTATGACGTGTACAAGGGGGTGAAAAAAAATTTCATTTTCCTTAGGGTGTCCATATTAGGTACAAGTACAATCAACTTAATATAGATTTTTTTTGAGATATCAGGTTTTTTAATCAAACGATACCATTTTCATCTGAATATTTGCTACCATCTTTAAGGATGTTTCATTAACTTTCAAACAGAAACAAAACATTTAAAAGGCTATTTTTATTAACGTTGCCACCAAGGATCAAAATAATCAAATGTAAGCAAAACTATAAAAACTCCAAGTATTCAGCCCTCATTGAAATCTCAAATAGAACACATTATCAAAGTCTACGGAGAAGTAAAAGAAAATATATTTAATGTATTTTTAGCTACAGTTGCCAAGAGCAACGAGTTTTTTTAATGCCATTATGGCTGATGCATTTCATTAAGTACAGATAATTAGCTGAAAATTCACAACAGATGCCATGTATCGATTCAAGAAGACGGGATAATCCTAAATAGCGATTACCATGTAACAGTAACAGCAAGATGCTGTAGGCTCTTGTGTGATACTGGGCTAAGAAAAAAAAGTCTAACAACCAAACGACTTGGGTGCAATATCCTTCCAGATGAAGCTTAGGTGCTAAAGTTAATCGAGCTGAGGTGTTTTTTATTGACTTTCATTAATTTAGTGGGGATGGAAAATTACTCGTCTGACTAATGACTCTTGCCAACACCAGATGGCGCTTAAACTAACGGCCTACACGTCACTCAGTCACGTGCATAACAAAGCCTGAAGGGTGTGGGGACTCGGAAATTACTCTTTTGCTCTTTTTTGCTTAGTTTGCTGAAAGAAAGCTATTAAGTACTACGCATACTGAATTTTCCGGTTGTGTAGATTTGATGTTGAGCCAATAATGGATAGAGCCAGGGTTTTTTTACATTGACAACGTTTTTTGAATAGAAACTCAATTTTGCGAGAGAGCTTCTTGCTCGCCAAGCTAGGACATATTTAATGCAGAAAAAACGGTTATGGAGTATTAAAAAATTATCTTTGAAAATAACGCTTAGCAATGAAATTTTTCTAAAGCCTGTTTTTGGGAAATTTTCTTTTATGTTTCTACAATCCTTAATTGCTGAGCAAATAAAAAAGTTTTTAATTATTTCTATCGGGATACAAATTAATCAAAAAGAGATGGAAAAGTTCTCTTACAAAAAAAGAAAAGATATCGCTCAGACGAAAGACATATTCCATTACTTGAGTAAACTATTTAAGGAATATGAGAAAATGAAATAAATCTCACTTTTAACCTCTGGCATATTCCTATCAACAATTTTTAATCTTTAGAAAGTCACTTTCTTTTCTTTTCCCCCCATTTCGTTCTTGTTAAAGTCATTTTAGCACATTCATTCACCTAAAGTGATTCATTTAATTGAAAATAATACGAGATTAAAAATAACTACATAAATTCCATGAAAACATCTTACAATTCATTTTCTAAAAAGAAAAAGGAACAAAACAATAATTTCTTTTTGTTTTCATAGAGCAATTACGAAGCATAATTAATTATATGGTGATGGATGTAGGTCCCCAGCAGTTTAATGAGATTGTGAAAGCCAAGCCCAGTGGTTGCGGCCTGCAGGTTGCCACTGGGTATAATTATAGCAACCTAGCAATCCTGGATCAAGAATTTGACAAATAGATATAAGCTCATTTGCAAAGAAAAAGTATATACTAAGTAGCACAAATGGCTAAGATGAATATAAAATGAGTATAATTCCACCTTTATAAGACATTAAGATCAATGGTTTTACATGTAATCCCCCCATTCGTTAATTGAAAAAATTAATATAGAAATGTTTTCTGCCGAAATAGTTATAACTATAAGTAAATCTCTCAATCTCTGTATAGTCTCAATATATCGTTCACATTTATTTACTATTGAAGTATTTTTATCTGAATTTGAAACTGTATTATCTAAAATTTCTTACAGAAACATTATAATAGTGGGAGACATAAATATCGACTTATTGAATTTAAATAATCATAGTGCAAAATATTTGGATTTGATTAGTGCTCATGGATTTTCTTCACATATAAGTGATATAACTCGTAATTCTTCAGGTACCTGTATAGACCACCTCCTATCACGTTACAGCTTGTCAAATATAAACGAAATTCATTGTGCAAGACTAATCAATAGTCTATCTGATCATTTCCCTATTCTTTGTAGATTAGTTTTGAGTTCCCCGCGAAATACCACAAACTTTGATACGAATGATAATATAAGATCTAAATTAGTAAACTATAATAAGTTGGAGGACTTTTTAAAAACCTATGATTTTAGAATTTCTGAATCTAATGCTGCATCATCTTTCTCAGATTTTCATAGCAAATTATGTGCAATTAAGCATAGCTTCAGCTTTATTCCTAAAACTAAAAGTAATTCCAGATTCGACAAAAACAAATGGTTTAACTTAGAAATATATAGCATGATCAGATCCAAACAAGCACTATACAAAAAAACCTTACGGTACCCAGGTGATAATTTCTTCAAAATTGCCTATAAAACAACAGTTAAAGTATTAAAACAAAAAATCAGATCTGCCAAAAAGTTATTTTACGAAAGTAAATTTAATGATTGCAACTCAACCCGTAAACAATGGAAATTAATTAATAACATTCTAGGTAATAGCATTAAAAATCAAACCCTGCCTGATCATACAGATGAACTTGATTTAGCAAACGATTTGAACTTATACTTTTCCTCAATCAACAATATCTCAAATTCCAATGAAAATTTTAAAGAACACTTAAAGACAAATCTAAATTCATTTGTGTGGCTAGAGATAGATGATGCAGAAGTTTTAAATTGTATTCGTAATCTAAATCCCAAGAAAAGCCCAGGATCAGACGGAATAGATGCGAAAATTCTCAAAACTCTGTCATTTTCTCATATAAATATTCTCACTAGTTTATTTAATAGTCTCTCTATATTAAAAAAAAGTAACAGTGACCGCCGCCGTCGTCACCGCCGCCGCTGATTTTGAAAATTTTATTTTTGAACACTTTGAACTATCACTACGCAAAAACTATTTGAAGGAATATTATGAAATTTTGACCATTGGTAGACAAATGTATGAGGGTCATTTCAGTTTCCAAACCTAATTAATTAGATAATTAGTTCTGGAGTTATTTAATGTCAAAGTCGAAAATTATTTTTTTCGGCTGCGAGTTCGCCCCCAGCAAAATCTATTTACAGCAGAAACATGATTTTTTGCAGACACATACTCTTAGGTATGAAGTTTTGCACCTCGTCGCCCTTTTTTCGAATTTCGAATTATTTTTGGAGTAATTAAATTCTAAAGTTTCGAAATTTTTTACCCTTTTTCTGTTTTTTCGTTATAACAGAAAAACTAATCACAGTAAAACTATGATATTTTAAACGCACATACAATTATTTTTTATAAAAAGATTGGCGTTTTGTTTTTTAAAAAATTCGAATTATTTTTAGAATTATTAAGATTCAAAGTTTCAATTTTTTCATCTCTTTCTGGTCGTTCACTAGAGAAACAGCCGATTTTTATGAGTCTGATTTCTTGATTTCTTTTACTTTCAACGATTCACTAGATACACGTGCATTTTATAAATTTAAAAGATTTTAATGGCATGCTTTTTTTCTCTTAGATGGTTTGATGATAATTAGTAGACTTGCTGGATATTTTTTAAAAACATTTCGATTAAATTATTGACAAGTAAAACAAGGATTATTGACAAGGATATTTCAGTTGCAGTTTTATTTTGATATTTTTGTAGTAATGGTCCGAATTAAGTTATTGATAAGTTAGAGAGATAAAAAGTTTCGATATTAAATGATGATTAACTAAGCAGCCAAGTTCCAGGTTTTACCGGATAGTTAAGATGAAACAAGCGAGCTCTGCTCGCTAAGATCGCGAAGCGATCTTCAAAGAACTGCGAAGCAGTTCCGGGGGTTGGTGAGCGATAGCGAGCAGGGGGCAGAGCCCCCTAGTTTAGTAAATGAAAGTATTTTCCCAAAGTCATTAAAGACCTCAATAATAACACCCATTTTTAAAAAGGGAAACAGAAATGATTTTTCAAATTATAGACCTATCTCTGTCCTGCCTCTTATTTCTAAAATATTTGAACAATTAATTAAGGATAGATTAATTTCGTTCTTGAAAAATTCAAACTTTTTCTCAAAAAATCAATACGGCTTTCTACCTAAATCAAATACTGAAAAAGCTCTACTGGAGTTTACAGATTTTATTCATTGTAGTATAAATTCTAGTAAAATAACTGCTGCTCTTTATTTAGATATATCTAAGGCGTTTGACTCAGTGAATCATGGTATTTTATTACATAAACTATCATCAACGGGGATCAGAGGGCACTTCTACAATTTTTTAAAATCCTATTTATCAAATCGTATACAAATTGTTAAAGTTAAGAACACCTTAAGTAAATGCCTTCCAATTAATTATGGAGTTTTCCAAGGTTCAACTTTAGGTCCGTTGCTATTTTTGATATTTATAAATGATTTATGTAACCTTAATTTACACGGTAAAATCATAAGTTTTGCCGATGATACAGCTCTTTTATATTCAGTCGATTCCACTGAAGATTTGAACCAAAAGAAGAATTCGGATTTAGTTAAAATTAGCAAATGGTTTTTTGATAACTGTCTGAGATTAAACGTCGATAAAACAAAATACATGATCTTTAGCCTAAGACAAAATAGTCCAATTCAGCTTTCCATTAAATATCATGTTTATCACTGTAACAATTATAATGATTGTAATTGTAAATCAATTGATATAGTGTCTACAATTAAATATCTTGGACTTCATATTGACTGCAACTTAAAGTGGAAGTCCCATACCAAGTATATTGCTGATAAATTAAGACTAATAATGCTAAATTTTTATCATCTAAGGCCAAAAGTAAGCAGAAAATTCCTATTAACTCTGTATCACTCTTGGGTTCAATCTCGAATTAACTACGGTTTAATAATATGGGGTGGAGATTATCAGATAAATTTAAAAAGAATATGTAAACTCCAAGAAAGATTTATAAGATTGTTATCACCTCAAGCACATTCAATTAATATTGATAACTTTAAACTATTGAATATTTTACCTATTCGCTACCTCTTCTACTTTAAAACAAGTCTCTATCTCTACTTAAACTCCGATATCTGCAGAAAGCGAAACATGATAAATCCCCGAAGACCTAATGTGTTATATACTGTACCTAAACCTGAAAAAACTATTTTTTGCAAAAATTTCTTTTATTTAGCCCCTAAGTTCTTTAATTTATTACCTTTGGAAATTCAAAATAGTCAAACCAAACATGCATTTAAAAAGAAATTAAAAGACTTTTTTTTTCTATTGGGGACATTGAAAACTTTTTTGTTTGATCTTGCATTATTAGAGTAATTTTAATCAATTCTTATTTTTTTGCACTACTACTTACCTTACGACAGATAGTAAACCCAAATTTTCGACACCCTGTTTGCCACTACTAATTTCCTGATAGATATTATACTTATATTTTTTTCTTGTTTGCATGTAATGTATACTTTTATTTACAACCATGTCTAAATTTTTTATTGTAATTTCATGTGCAACTAATTGTTACCAACTGTTTATTGTTCACCTACATGGTTCGTTCAACGATCCCAGGTGATGTAATACTTTATTTACTTTGTTTAAAAAAATAATAAATAAATAAATAAATAATGTAAGTGCAAACTGGATATCGCGAAACAATAATTTTTTGAGCAACAAATCTTGAAAGAATTTTTGGGGCAGTAAGGATAAAAAAAACATGAGTTTGTGGAAAATGGTAATTTTGAACTAGTACAACACAAATTTTGAGGATCCAATTTGGTTAAAATAATAAAATCCTCTCAACTATGACTTGCCCATGCACAAAGACGAAAATCCAGTGCGCCTAAATCCAGAGGGGGGAAAGAGAAGAACCGAAAGATCACTTACGAGGTGGCTCAATATTGTCAAATGAGAAATTTCCCTTATTATTTCCTTATTTTTTTTTGATCAAATTAAAATTCCGTATCCTAAAATTAAAATTCCTAGTCCGTGGGAATCTTTCAATTACCCTACTCACCTAATACTTCATAGTTCAAAACTTTAAAAAAGCAACGACTGCTACTGATTTATAAATTAAAATAAACCGTCAAAAGTAATGTAAGTAGTTGAAAAGTAGTTAACTACTAGTTGCAACTACTAGTTAACTAGTAGTTCAACTACTTTTAGTTTAGAGTAGTTGAACTAGTAGTTTAACTACTTTTTTCACCAACTACTTGTTCCAACTACTTTCAAAAAGTTCAACTACTTCAAAAAATATTGAAAGATCAAAATTTTTAAAAAAATTTTACATCAACTAACAATGCCATTTTTCATGATACATTTTCATATTTAGCAACCTTGAAATATATTTTATCCCAGCAATTGACTTATAAATACAACCCTTTTTTGAAATCCTCTCTAGAATCTCTTTGTTTTCTCTTCTGGAAATTCCAGCACTTTGAAAAGCGATTTTAGGCTAGGATTACGAGGATTCTAGATGTTTTTCCTGCATTAAAAATTAGTAAGGCAATACTTAAAGTTAACGGCCCAATTTTGTGCTTAAAATATTGTTGTTCAGCCTAAGGGGGTTTAGAACCCTTAACCCCCCCCTTATATACGACACTACTGACTAATATAAATACAACTTGGAAAACTTTGACACCAAAAACCTGTATACCTATCAAAAATTGGCGAATCCTTAGCCATGATATTTTTGCTATAGGTAAGAAAAAATAATCGAAAATTTGGGGGAAAATATCTTATTAAATTAAATAGACTAGTTAACTAGTAGCTAACTACTTTGGGAAATAACCAACTACTAGTTACAACTACTTCCAAGAAAAAGTAGTTAACTAGTAGTTACAACTACTTTTGCCCAGACTAGTTGGTAGTTAACTACTTTATGACCAGTAGTTGCCCAACACTAGTCAAAAGTAAACTAAAGAGAAAAATCCCAACAGAGGGTACAAAATGCCATTTTCAAATGCCATCATATGCAAATGTGTATGATTGATAGGAACGTAGGCAGTGAAGTTTGGAGATGAGAGCTGTGATTGACTGTGACGTGTTCATTCCGTCTGTTACCCTCGAAGGGGTACTAAAGGATTCGACGATTGGGATTCTATTTCTCCGCCTCTCGTGACGTAACAAGGAAAGTGTGAGTTTGAGCGCCAACAAGGCCCTATCATCACATGACATTCCCAATGCTTTTTTGATTTCCCATTATCACCTATGGCCTTGGACTCTGTATTGGTATACCCTCTGAAGAAAACCTCCTCATCTATAAAAACTACTTTTACTAATCCTACTCTTTTCCAAAAGAAAACTTCAGCACAAACAATAACCCTGGTCCTCCATTTCCAGCTTCTTTATACACATCCTTACTACTACCCTACTACCCCATCCCATTCTTGCCTTATTGACTAACCCAGCAGCAAAAAAAGCAACACTCTGCCCCCCCTCCCTTAACAAACTATCCTCCTAAAATTCTAATTACACCCGCCTCGACGCGCGGGAAAACTCTTGGAGGCGGGCAAACTTAATTGGTCGGCGTTTCCTCAAGTCCGTAATGATTTTGATGAGACGACTTCGGCGGAAGCTTTTACATTAAGTGACATAATTGCGGCGGTCCTTAACGACCGGAGCGGGTTTCGATTATGGACCTTTTGCGGTACCTCGGTTAATTCCGATTAAAGTGCTTTGAATTCGGAGGAGAGTTGATTTTCTGCTGGGGACGGGGGTCGCGGTGGACATGGACTAGCTCATTAGCACTCCATGTCCATTTAGGGCGGGTCAGGAAGTCTGTTGAGGAATGAAAAGGTATGGTACTGTTAGGTGCTTAATTCCAGAATTAACTTCTGTCAGTTGGAAGTTGAATTGAGCTTGATATGTGAGTGACGCGTTGTACTGTAGGATCAGGTAAATTATTTATCCCATTTTTAATGATCTGCATTATTAATACTCTATGGTCTAAGGTTACAAAATGGTATTATTAATTATTGGAATTTCGTCACATTTGTTCGTCTCTCTTTTGTTGGCTTAGAACCTTGCAGTTCTCAATATTGTTTTTGCAGCTTCACTAATATTCATGAACTGAGAGAAACGACAGTTTCAAATTGGAGTATATAGACGTTTTCAAATTGATATGAAACTTTTTGTTCCAAATATGACGATCCAATGCTTTCAATTTTGAAACACCATCAGACATACTCAGTTTTTCAAACAATTCAATACTTACTACTCAAATTATGTTTATTTTTAATTTATGTTTCAAAATTGGAAATCGTGTGGGAGAAAACTATTGGAAATACATCACTCTTAATGTGGAAGTGCGAGACATGTGTCTTGGCGTCATAGTGATGTTGTCTTTTTTTTGCAGTGGCACTCTGTGCACTCCGATTTAAGAGAATGCCATGCACTAACTCAAAAAGTCATGGATCACGTTTTGAGTATATTTACAATTCAGAAATGAGTACTATAGGAATGTTTTCGAATTTGAGTATATTTGACACTGAGCCAGTTTGAGTACATGACATACTCAGATTTGAGTAATTTTTACTCAGTTTTGAAACTGTAGTTTTAAGAGAGTTTATTCTTTGGTTGGTAGGGTTTTGGTTCTTTTGACATTTCTTCTACAGAATTTTTTTTTACTTTATTATCGAAAATGGATCATTCGTTTAAAAGAAAATTTAAACTCCTCCTCTTAATTTATTATTTCACAAGGTTTTTAATAAAATTTTCAAGAACTTGGTTTTAACAAGGACATGAACCACATGCCATTTATTGGTTATTTTTAAAAAATATTTTTCCGACTAAGACATTTTGATTGTTCAAGGAATAATTGAATGCAATATAAGATAATTCTGACACCAGAGCTTCTTTTTTTATCTTTTGAAGCGGATACTTTAATTTTAATAACCCTGTGCATTTAAAAAAATATTAAATTTTCAGTTTATTCTTAAACCGATCACATAAAAACTACTCATATTCATTTTTAAACAGTAAATTTTTCTTTACTGACCATACTTTAAAATTAAATCAAAGCAATAGTTAAGTCATGTATACGCAGTTAAAATCATAAAATACATTAGGCTATAGCGTATCCGTCCCTAAGACTTATTTTGTTGAACTATTTTCAATCTAAACTATTCTTTGCATACGTTTAGTTTTACAATCAATTCGGGAACCCCACCCCGATTCATTATTTGACTAGCTTTTAGTTGAAAAACGGGTGAGATACAAATGATTGTTTTTCTAAAAATTACAAATAATGCCAATTTTGAAGAAAAACTACCCAAAATATTTATTTTTACAACCAATGAATGGTCTCAAATTGTCCACACTGCAAGATGGTTGAAATTTCGTATGCGCAACTCTAACGTTCAATACTAAACGTTCAGGCACGTTTCAATACTAAACTAATACCTTACGTAATTTACAATTAGGAAAAATAGCAAAATTCATTTATTTTTGGATACTTGACCAATCACCGCTCACAAAAAATGAAATCTAACCTCCTTTCATCGTTATAAAATACTAAAAATCACAACATACCAATACCAACCGTTACATTCAATATCTACCACCACATCCACAAACCGTTCAAATTCCCATCCCCATTATTCCAAACCATGATCCGAACGGATATTATTAGCAGGCTCATCCAGGAAGCTCCCCGCATCCCATAACAAGCGTCTTCGGCCCGGTCATTTGACTGGACATCGGACACAGAAGTCCGCACAACAACGTCCAAACAAGCCTATGCAAACACCGCCTCATTTGCGTGTACGCTAATAACGAATTTAAGGGCTGCCGGGTAATTGCTGGAAAGACTTAATTAGCGGACAATGGAGAAAATTACAGCCATGCGCGGACCTCCAAAGGTTCCAGCAGCTGGGTAATTAACGAGGCTCGGACAGTTCATTTGCCGGACTGTTGCTGTCTGGATGCCGGACTTTGACAACGGCAGATGTTTGGAGGGTGATAGTTTCCGAAAGGGGGTGCTGGAGGGTTTGCGGAGTAGATTGCGCTATGTGCTCTATCGGAAAGTCAATGTTGTCAGACTTTTTACAAGTTAGAGATTTTAAACCAAAAGCTTGTTGCATAACCTTGGATTTATAAAGTATTAATGCTCAGTGCAGAAAAGAAATTATCATTGAATTAATGATAAATGTGAATTCAATTTGTTACAACACAGACTAATTACATTTTACTCGATAATTATAAAATTAATCGTTAAGTTCATAATTTACAAAAGTATTAGTAGCAATGGATAATTGCAGCCAAATTTTTTAAAAATCTTAATGTGTTCAGAATGGCTTAAAACCTCCAAAAACATTTTTATTTACTTTTCAAAGCCCTAAATTTTAAGTTATTTTCAATTAAAAATAGCTTCTTTTCTGTCTGAGCTGAAACAGCTTGTGACGTCAAATGTTCTTTTTTCCGCATGGGTATCATTCCGTTTTGAAATGCAGAGCTCTAGTTTTTTATTGCCTAGTGTTTCGACGAAAACGGTGTTTCCCACATTTCCAAGAGGCACATGTGACGTCACACTGCTAGGCGCCTTCTGTAATAAAATGTCTCATAATTAACTCATAAAAAGTTTGGGGGATATGCAAGCATATTTTTGGAACCAGGAGACAATTTTTAATAATTTAAAATAGAATATTCAGAATTTTAAGAGATGCTGCAATTCTCCATTGTAAAAATACAAGATTTATAGTCCACTTTGAAACACTCTTCCAAAACAAATGTCTTACTTAAAGAGTTTTTTTAAATTTCTTTGACAATAATTTACTTGAGGAAAATGCAGAAAAAGTTCCTCACAAGAGTCCTCACAATTTTATGGAATTATCTGCTGTCAAACGCAAGCTTTAAACAATGATGATTTTTGAATGATAAATCTTACAAACGCAATGCAAGATAAAAGACACTGAGTATATATATGTTTCTTGTATAAATTTCTTTATAAAAAACGATACTGAATAAAAGAATTTATTAATTATAGTTAGCAGAACAATTATTGGGGAAGATGTAGGAAAAAAATTTAGCTAACAGTAAACAGTAATCTTTCAATTTTATCACTATTTAGAGTTATTAACTGCAAGTTCTAAATAGTTATGAATGATAAATCATACAAAAACGGTGCAAGATTAAAACATCTTGTCAAATACTTCTTTCTAAAAATGCTAGTAATTAAATGATAAAAAGTATTTATATTGAGTAGTTATACCCTCATTAATTTAACTCATGAATTAATTGCTGCAATTTATGTATAAAAAACTTCTTACAAAAGTATACATTTTACTTTATTCTAGATAATGAAAGAATTAATTAACCGGAAACAACTTGCTTTTATTTATTGAGAAAACATCCATTTTGTCAAGTCTGAACAATAAGGAAAGTGAAAATTAAGTTGTAAGAACTTCTTTTAAGTTTCAAATTTTGTTACCAAGAAAACAAGTTATTGTTTAGAAACAAAACGCAGCCCGAAGAGTAAACATTGCCTCCAGTAATGATAAAATCTCAGCTAACTTCACCTCACATTGTTTAAACTGTACTTAGCGTTCAAAGTCTATTTAAATTACAAAGGAGCCGTTTAATAATTCATTTTTCAAAGTATCCAAGAGCCCATCTAATTTGAATATGATAAAACCGTCAAAGTGCTGTTACAAGAAAGGAGATAAAAGTTAAACAGTTCTTCCAAGCTGCTACAAGATTAATGCACTTAATATTGATGAGTTAAAAAGGACACTTAAAATTTTTTTAAACTATCAAATGCAAAATTTTAACGAAATAAGACACTGTATTTTTGTATAATTCTCCAATTTTACATATTGTAATAGTTTTAAGTAACATAATTATATTTAATAGATGCAAACAAAGTTTCCGTTATTTAGGGTTATTAACTGCTTCAATTATAAGATTTATGCATATACGCATATTTATAACGCAAGTTTCGTTAATAAAAAGTTATGGTATCAGACGTTTTTGATAAGATATTAAAATTACCTCTTGGATATTTGATATTAGGTTGTTTGGAATTAAAATCATGTGGTTTAGATTACAAAAACTAAATAATTGTATTTATTTAAAAATGTTTTATTTGTAAAATCGTTTTGCTTATCTTCCTTTCATTCTTGTTTAATAGTGAAGTTTTTAAAACAATTTGTTTTGAACTAATAGGTTTTAAGAATGAGTAATCATTATCAACCAAAAATAATAAACCTAAATGAATTATAAATAATATTTAGCAAAGATAAATGGGATTAGAATCAAGATATCAACATGAAAAAAACCTAGCCAAATAAAATTAATGATGAAAGATGAAAAAGGAATCAAAAACTGTTGCAAATATCATTATAGATAATAACGTAGTTTACTTGACTAAATGAGTATTCACCAAGTATAACTAAAATAATGAAGGTGTAGTTATAAATAGTAGGTGATAACAATGTACCCGATTACATTATAGCTATAGGATTTACAATACCCTTAAGCCTTTAACATGATGACAAATAGTTAGTACATCTAAGTACTACAATATTTCAGAATGTTCCTTGGGTATGTAAAAGAATTTCTTCATCGTAATATAGTATACAGAATATGTTGAGGAAAATATCATGACCCCCTCCCTATACACATACAGAGGGTCTTGAAATATGCGCTGCCTAGAGATGTAATGTAAGGTATGTGTGTCAGCATTATACGTATTTATACAAGTTTATTGCGGGGGGGTAATTCGTTGTTTTTATAAAATTCCTCTTTAATGCCCTGTGTATTTTAATATCTATTAGAATTAGAGGGATAAATTAAGCAAGCAATCAAACATTTTCCTCGATTAGCAACTTATTTTGCACTGGAATCACTATACGAAAAAAAAATAAACACATTTAAGAACACTTTTTGCCCTCGAATTACCAACACTTTAGTTCGTTATAAGAACACTTTACCACCATATTGTGTTGCGATAGTATACTGAATATGTTTAAAAAGTGTTAAAAATGTGTTCAATCCAGAAACATTCTTAAAATAGTATAATAAAATGTGTTTAGAATCCGAAAGTGTTTTTAAATTTTAATTGAAACAACTGTAAGAACACATTCTGTCTATTTTAGCAACACTTTAACAGTATATATTTTCCTCACACAACACAAACGCAACATAATTGCAATACAATTACAACTCCGTTGTATTCCGCGTATGTTTTAGTTTACATTAAGTTAACTCCGCGTATGTTTTAGTTTACATTAAGGTCTTGAATTAGCTTTGAAAATATACTTTACACATTTGCAGTGTATCCAAAAGGGAAGCATTAAATAAAGATAAAAGCAATATAAAGGCCATTACTAAAACACTACTTCCAACAGCAATTTAAGTGTCAAAGAAATCACAGTATAAACATTTCAACAGTTAGGGAACATCTTTCCTCCTTAAAAAGACCCGATAAAACACCCAAAAACAAAACTCCTACATGCTCTTCTTCCATTTTTCATTACCTCCACCGCAACATCGCCTCTTTCCAAGAACTCAAAATTCATTTTCCGAAATCCTTACGGTACTCGTTAAAGCCGTTATGAATAACAAACCGCGGAATAAAAAAGAAACCCTTCCCTTGACTTTACCACCCCCAATAAAAAGGATATCTTTAGTGACCAGCGGGGGCCATAAAATTATAATTGCCACAACGCCTCCGGGATAAATCAAGGCCCTCCCAAAAAAAGAACACCTCCTCCGACAAAAGTCGCATTTTAGCACTTAAGTGTTTCGTTGTGGATTTATGGGCAATAAAACGTGTTGTTTCATCCGGAGTTAATTACCTAGGTTTTGGTGAAGAATGTTGCGACGGTGATTTTTGTCTGCCCTCATTCTACCCGAGTGATTTAAGCGCCGGGTTATGAAGCATCGAAAAGCACGGCGTCAAAGGGTGCTTCCAAACATAAAAAGATGCTTTGATGTGCGGGGTTATTTTGCTAATGCGGGGTATTAAGAGAGGATCCGCCGTTGGAGCGGTTGAATTGTTTTAAGGGACTCTTTTGAGTTGGGTGACTTTAATGATGCAATCAATATATGAGGGAGTTGATTTAGTGGGTTGTAGTGGGATGTTATCGTTCTGGAGAAGTTCCTGTAATGTTTTACTATTGAGTTGATTTATACTCCACAGAACGTTTCCTGAACCCAATACGTCACTACGCGGAAAGAGAAAGTGGGTAAACACAAAGCCTGTCGGGTTGATAGGAAGAGTTTCGGTACGCGAATCGTGATAAAAAGACACTATTTATACATGGGTTAGTGAAATAATCATATTTTAAAATTGACGTTCTTTGTTTCACTCGAAATTCAGACACCGCGATGGGAATTACTTTGTTAGTGACGTTGTAGGGTCAACTTTGCTGTCTGGTATAGAGTGGTGTAGTAAACAAACAAAAAAACAAATTTATTTACAAAAGAAATACAAATAATAGAAAAAAACATGTGATATGCCAAGGGGAAATACTCTTCCCGTACAGGCATAAGAGAAATATATTCATAACAGAAATAAAGAAAAAATAATAGACACTATATAGAAACACTTAAAAAATGGCAAAAAAGCTTGATAACATTATAAAGTAAAATGCTTCAAAGTGAAAAATATATATCAACGTCGTCAATGTTTAATAAAAATTCAAATAATATTCTTTTAAATGTTGAATATTTACTAATACTAATTAAGTGTATGGGTAAACTATTGAACAGTTTAGGGGCAAGGTAATAAAAATGTTTACAAAATATGTCCTTGGTGAAACTTGGAATTTCAAAAGTATGTGTGGATCGAGTATTATATTGTATGCTTTTCAGTTTAAATTGAGATTTATTCCGGTAAATATAAAGTAAAATACGAAAGTAAGCATTATGTCGAAATGGTAGCAACTTAAGGGATCTAAATCTTAGGGGGCTAGATTGGGACCTAAAAATTTTGAAGCATTTATTTTGTATAGATATTAAAGGTTGAAGATTTGATATATACTCACCGCCCCAAATAGTAATACCATAATTGATTAATGAATAAAACCAAGCATAAAGGATTTTAAAAAATTTGAACTAACTTTATTTTTGAGATGGTAAAACTTGAAAAGAACAAAACGCAAACGCTTCCCCAACTCTTTAGGTAGGAAGCAGTTGGTGAGAACAAAAATTTATCACACAATAATAATTGTATTAGTTTTAATTTGCTTTGAAACATTTCAAAAGCGAAACTTTAAATGAAAATTACTGAATAATTTTCTTGTATCCCGAACCAGAACTGAAATATATTATTTGAAGATTGCATTTGAACGGCTTTACGTAGAAATTGAAATTATAAATGAAACTATAAGACTGATACACTGCAAATGCGTGAAACCTTTTTGCAACGAATAAGAAACGCTTCTAATCAGAAGCGTTTTGATTGCATTGCGATTGTGTAAGAAAAATAGTGTTGTAAAACTGTTACTAAAGAGTTAATGTGTTCTTATAATGTTTCGATACAAAAACTTAAGAACACTTTCAGAGTCTAAAATATTTTACAACACTCTTTATTTGTGGAACACATTTCTAACATTTAGAATAAATACTATCACAACACAATAATGTGATAAAGTGTCCAACAGAACAACACGACTAAAGTGCTAATTTGAGGACGAAAAAGTGTTCTTGAATGCGTTTATGATGTATTTATTTTTGTGTAGACCTTTTTTTTTATTTTAAGAACATATTTAAAACGAAATAGTGGGGATTTTGAAATTAAAAAGTTACACTACATTAAAAATAACTCTTGGTGAGCTAAAAAAGATCTTATCTTTGACATTGACAGAAATACAACTCAACAATTAGCTGAAAATATTTTAATATCGTAATTTGATATAGCACGTTACCTTGAACCTTCCAGTCCTAGCCATCCCAAAGATTTCATTATCTCGGGTGCCTTGGGTTTGAAGGGGTTAATTTACTACTAGATTAATGGCCTTATTCACTGTAGTAGGGGAGCCCATGATGCTAAATGTGGATTTACTCGAGCGCGTCAGATTAACATAGGGGGGATACCTTGCATACTTTTGAGTAACTCCACAAAATATAAGCCCTCAATGTAGAGGGGTTTGTCTAGAACAGCCCGTCAGATTTGTAAAAAAAAACAGTTACATGTACATACTCGAGCGCGTCAGATATTAATATTTTTGATACTCCAACGTATCTCTGATACCAAAGGTATGTTTATCTGCCGATTTGCGTGGTGGGGGTGGTCATCCGGAGCGGTAGAAAATAGAAAAAAAATGGATTTTCTCGAGCGCGTCAGATTTTTGGAGGGGGTGTTAAATGAACCCTAAAAATGTCCCCATTCAAAATTCTGACGTTTTGGAAGTGACGCAAGCACGTAGCGAATTTTTGAAAATGCAAAAAAAAATCGCAAAATTGAAATACTCGAGCGCGTCAGATTTTTATACAGTAGGTGCAGCTTGATGTTCTAGTCATGAATTGCCAAAAATCTGACGATTATGTTGAGGGATATTCTTAATCTGACAGCTAGAACATCCGCCATCCCCGTTAGCTACCAACCGTCTACTAGGCCGTTTTTAGAAGGCCCGTGTGACGAAACAAAACATAGTAAAATGAAAAAATCTATTGCATGAGGTAAGGAAGTATCCCTACTACTTACACCATGAATTCGATAGAATTTGAACCACTTTTTAAACCGTGGAGTGAGTTTCAAAAGTGCAATATTAATCTTTTAGTCAAAGAATGGAGTTCCCTTAATTGTATTTAGAAAAATGATGATCGGGGAAGGAATTTTCAATGATCGTAACATTGATCATTGAAACTGTTTGATCATTGAAAATTCTTTCCCCGATCACCATTTTTCTAAATACCATTAAGGGAACTCCATCATTTGACTAAGAGATTAATATTGAACGTTTTAAAACTCACCCCACGATTTAGCAAGTGGCCCGATTTCTATCACATTGAGAATTTAAGTGTACGGATATTCCTATACCTCATGCAATAATGTTTTTCATTTTATTATGTTTTGTTTCGTCACACGGACCTTCTAAAAACGGCCTTTTGAAACGCGCTCGCACTACATTAGGTCCTGACTCTTTAACGGTAAGGCTGCGCCCCACCATCCCTATTCAAAATATGCTTGTCTAGGGCCCCTCTACCTCCCCCCAATTTTTGATTATTTAAAACAGAGTCCACGGCCATAGGCCGTAATGGAAATATCTAACTCCATAGACGATTTTTATTAGTTTGGCCTGTGGAAATCGGCAGATTATATTATATTCGTGATTCTTGCATTATTTCCTTCAAAATAAAATAAAATTCAACCGCGCTCGAGAATGTACAGACATCGTTATTTTTTGCAACTTTGTAACCCTCCCATTCCTTTGCGTCACGCTCAAATCGTCAGATTTTAGAAAACTTAGACTTTTTAGCTGGTAATTAACCTACCTTATCCTTTTCTGACGCGCTCGAGTAAATCCAGGGATCGATTTTTTTTACAAATCTGACGAGCTGTTCTAGACAAACCCTCCTACATGGAGGGCTTATATTTGGTGGAGTTACTCAAAAGCATGCAAGGTATCCCCCCTATGATAATCTGACGCGCTCGAGTAAATCCCCAAAAACACTCTGGGCTCCCCTACTACTGCTACCTAACCAGCGGTTAACCATTGGTTAAGGAAGGATTCCACCAATCAGCGTCAGTGAAATTCTTTCTTTAGTTGCTGGTTAACCACTAGTCAATTGGCAGTGAATAAGGCCGTAAAAGTTACAGATCACAAATATACTTTTTAGACATGTTTAAAGAACTTGTCATGATTCAAGTGTTTAAATATCCATATCTAATCGTTTTGTATTTCTACACAGTAGGTCAACAGACACTCAACCCGTTTACTTATTGGTGCTGACAAACACAGAAACGGCTGTAACAGTTGTCATCGACAGCACTTAACAACAACAACTCCAAGTTCTCAAGTCGCAACTTGTTAGCAGAGCTAAAAACAGTCCCCCGCCGACTTTTCACAGTCGGAGTTTCATTTTGCCGAAAAAGCCACGCAATTCGAAAAGCTTATACTCCCTCCCTTGACTCTATCAGTATAAGAAAGAAATCTCTTTTCAAACACTGAGAAAGGGGGAAACGGAACTGATATCTTTTCCCTTGTACGATAGGTCGAGAAAGGATGCCGGACCTTCACAAAGGGGTTTGCTTTAACAAGTGTGTGGTGGGGAGGACGGGACCTGGGAGGACACAATAAAGAGGATGTCCTCTTTTTTTCTTCTGGAGAAATTCCGTCGTGGAGAGTCAGTCGGAGGAAGTGAACTAAAATTTTTCTCCAAAGGAATGTCAGAAAGAATTGGGTCGAAAAGGGTTATGTATTGTTTATCAATAAATCGATGGGTGGAAATAGTTATGGGGAAGTTGTTGAGATTGTTTTAAGGTTAGTTGGTGGAAGTATCTTCGGAATTTTTTTGTACCCTATCTATTTAATACGGGGATATAAAAGGGTTTAAAGAACTCGATACCAAATATAGCTTTTGAAAAAAAATGATATAACACATCTTAAGAGTGGAGGTCCTTACGGTTTTAAAAACTGTATTTATTTTTATTTAAGCACCTTGTAATTCGTTCCATCACGCAAAATTAATGATCCTTACTTACGGCCGTATTAACCGCTTACCTGGCCGGCGGTTAACCGGCATTCCAACTTCTGATTGGCAGTTAACCCTTTCAATACGGCAAAAAAAATCAGCTTAGTGAGTTTCATTATTGAGTGAACACTCTCCTCAAGTGATGATTACAATGAAATGATTTTGCTGTCCGGAGATCTGACACATAAACTATTTATTGAACGACGTTTCAACAACAATAATGATGATGTTACAAGCGAATGTTTAAACTTGTTAATGGGATACCATATGTCCCGCCGTATTAAAAGGGTTAAAGTTGGTAAACTAGTTTTTGCCAATCAGAAGATTGACTGTGGATTAGTTTCCAGTCAGGTTAGCGGGGAATGCGACCGTAAGTTTAAACTCAAACCTTGGAACAATAACCCATGTCTTATGACATGATTTTAAAGTTTTGTTGGATAATAATGACTTCAACGATCTTGAAGTATTCCAATATTTTTTATATCGTATCTCATTTTTAAAGTGAGCAATTTTACATTTATTCATATTAGTAATTCAACTAGTCAAACTTATAGTCAAGATAATCCTACCAATTTAATTAATCAATCAATTATAGAGACGCGTTATATTGAAATAAAAAAAACTAAACCTTAAAAAGGGATATGATCTAAATAAAACAGCTATGAAAATAAATACTTCGAAGAAAATAGTCTTGAAAAATGTGTAGTATCATAAAGTGCTTACTTAGTAACTTTGTAGAAACCTTTATATAATTTTCAAACACACTTACCTAAAAGAGAAAAAAATAATGAGTAAAAGTCTAAATATACATAGAAAAAGATATCTTTTAATGAGGTGAACATATTTTGTAAAGAAATATACACTTTCATGAATAGATGAAATCTATTTTTTAAAATACTCGCCATTTATGTTTCGTATAAAAAATTTAGCATAACAAAGGTACTTTACTAGATAATGAATCATGAATTTTCAAATCACGAATGCACATTAGGGTGGTCCTTATTTGTATGGTAAAAAATTTTTTTGGGAATTCCGGTGGTGACGCCCCCTAGTTTTGTGTCACTATATAAAATAATAATGTATGCAAAATATCAGCTCATTCGAATAATAAACACCCGTGCGCAGTTGCCTTGAAGTTTCAAAAAAATACTGATTTTTTCACAAAACATCCCAAAAACCATAGATTAAACCCTCCCATCTTCTTCTTGATTTTTTAATGAGAATCTAATACAATTATTGTTATAATGTTCCAGATTCCATTCTTCTATCACCCCTATTTCGGTAGTAAAAATTTTTTAAAGTTAAAATAACTCCTGTAAAGTTGTTTTTCCTGCATTTTAAAAAAGCTAATAACTCCAGAACCATACAACTTAAAAACCTGAAATTTGTGCCATTTTGTTTGTAATTTTATTACCTTTCATTTGATGTGCAACATAACTGTCTTTCTTTAAAAAATTTTCTTCAAAATAAAAAAAATGGAGAAAAAATTAAATAAAAAAAATTTTTGAAAAAAATTTTTATTAAATAAATTTTAAGTTTTTCCACTCCCAAAATGAACATATCTGCCAAATTTCAAGTTGAAATTAAAATTTGATCAGGTAGAAAAAAATAAAAATTTCCGAAATTTTGGCAGGTCCCTAAACGTTTCATGTAATTTAACAAAAAAAGGTGTTTCACTCATGGGGATTCCAAAAACTCCCTTGAGGGTGTTCATACGATTTTTACCATGCAAAAAAATTCACTTAAATATCAGAAAATACTACTAGCCGATTCGGTACAAAATCTTTCAGAGCCCTGTCGGGTACCAAATGGTAGACTGCGTTGTGCGTAGTCATCGGGGTATGATTTTATTTTATTCTTTTATCTTTAAACACTTTTAATTTCATTTGATTTGACATGTTGGAAGTGAAAAAATAACGTAAAAATTTAATTCTAAGGGAAATTCAGGTAAAATATAGGCACATTGAATTAGGTTGGAAACTAGCTCTGTAGGATTTTGTACCGAATCGGCTAATAGCTGTATTTTCTGATATTTAAGTAAATTTTTTTGCATGGTACAAATCGTATGAACACCCTCAAGGGAGTTTTTGGAATCCCCATGAGTAAAACACCTTTTTTTGTTAAATTACATGGAATGTTTAGGGACTTGCCAAAATTTCGCAAACTTTTATTTTTTTCTACATGATCAAATTTTAATTTCAACTTGAAATTTAGCAGAAATGTTCATTTTGGGAGTGGAAAAACTTAAAATTTATTTAATAAATTTTTTTTTCAAAATTTTTTTTTATTTAATTTTTTCTCCATTTTTTTTATTTTGAAGAAATTTTTTTTTAAAAAGGCAGTTATGTTGCACATCAAATGAAAGGTAATAAAATTACAAACAAAATGGCACAAATTTCAGGTTTTTAAGTTGTATGGTTCTGGAGTTATTAGCTTTTTTAAAATGCAGGAAAAACAACTTTACAAGAGTTATTTTAACTTTAAAACATTTTTACTACCGAAAGAGGGGTGATAGAAGAATGGAATCTGGAACATTATAACTATAACTATATTAGATTCTCATTAAAAAATCAAGAAGAAGTTGGGAGGGTTTAATCTATGGTTTTTGGGATGTTTTGTGAAAAAATCAGTATTTTTTTTAAACTTCAAGGCAACTGCGCACGGGTGTTTATTATTTGAATGAGCTGATACTTCGCAAAAACTATTTATTTGTATGATGGAACAATTTGGGGGGGGCGTCGCGTTAAGATTTCCAAACTTAAAAAATAAGGACCACCCTAATGCACATATAATAAAAGTATTTTACTAAAATTTATTCAAAATTTTATAAAAGCAATTGTATTCTGTTGGTTAAAATGAAGTATAACTGAAAGCGTTTTTATTTTAATTATAAGGGTTTTCAATAAACCTACTCCAAGTATAAAAACTTTGGACGAGTTTTATATTCACTTTAGTTTAATACCAAAACGCAATTTCTGTTTTTAAAAAAATCCCTACACAACTAGTTGACAACAAAAGATGTTTAATTTTTTGGCACATGTGCCGATAAAACATAGTTATAAATATACTCTTATAATAAAAACTAATATTCGTGGTCTAGGCTATTTCTGAAGGTTAAGATAACACGTCCGTTCTTATAACGGCTCTCCAACGATGTTATCCTTTTCGTTTCTATGGCAACCGAACATTCTCTCTCTAAAGATAAGGGGAAAGATAGTATAAGAAATTTCATCAAAGAGCCCGAAAAAGCATCAGTAATTTCCGGCTCTGTATTCGCTGGTCACCGGAAGTGAAAAAGGCCGCCATGTGACGTCATTAGTAGGAAATAAGGCGAACCAATGGGAGAGGAGGTTGTGTACGTCATTTCCTGCTACCTACTTCCGGAGACAAGAGCTAATGACTATCATGTCTCTTTTCTTCTTGGATCGAATTCTTGAGAAAGAAAATGTGCATAGGGAAGGAATTCGATGTTGTTCTCCTTTTAGAAAGGAAAACATTAAGGGAATGTGATTCTAGAACTCTTACAAATGAAATCCTTTATTTTGAAAAAAGGATTCTTCAGGTTTTACTCGAAAATGTTTTTTTGAAAACTTAGAAATTTAATCTCTAAAAGATATAAACTCCCCATCCTCCCCATCCTAAACAACCAGAAAGAAATTAATAATAAAATAGAGAAATTTAAATATAAACGTAATTGGAACCAAAGTACGACTTTACAGAAGATGTGTTAATTTCATAAACTTCCTACTTTTAACAATAATTTAAAATATTCAATAATTTATTTAAATTCAAGGAGATTAAAATTGTCCATATTTACAGACGAACTATTTTTAAATATCTGGACTAGCAAAGATCCACAAGAAAAATATAGTACGCACAGAAAAGTAGTCTGCTTTAAACTTTAAACATTGAAAAACCATAATCTGTTTAAATACTTTTTTTTCAGTGCGTTCTAACGGGAAAACTACTCTTAGGAAAATAAAAGTAGAATAGTGCATTTTGTAGGAAATTTCGTTTACTTCAACTTTGTAATTGAGATAGTTTTCGAGAAACTAATAGTTTTTGAACTAGGTATAAGCAAAAATTCGAAAATTATAGTAAACATTTTGCAATTTTTCGCAATTTTTAATATGAGGTGGACCTTCTACGTAGAAGCGAACTAAATATTTGGAATCAGCATCTCAAAAAACATGTTAAACCGTCGAAAAAAACAAACTTATCTACAATTTTTTTTGAAGTAACTGCCGAGTGACGGTACTATTTAAGGGCTTTTATTGAATTTTAGTTACTTTTTAAAACAAATTGATCATTTTGTCATCATAATCATGTTTTTGACCCTTAAAAGATAATATTGGACCCTAAAAATGTTTTTCTATCGTTAAAAGAACCAAAAATAGGCCCGCGGTCGGACATTTTGTTTTTGACCGAAAGTCCCAAACGGCACTTCCGCCAGGTCGATATTGGATTCATCATGTTTTAAGTTAGATCTCCACCAATTTTGGTGCTTAATAAGATTTAAAAATAAAGATTGCCTCTTTTTTAAACAATCAAACCTTGCAATAAAACCACAGATTCTACAGTAAATCTAACAACACATTCGTACCTCAACCTCCGGCAGAAAATTCTTACTTTTAACACTACAAAATTCTTCCAACAAACTCATACATACAAAAAATCTCATAGATTTCTCAAAGAAAAAACTATCCATAGCTTCTTGCAATTTCCGCCATGTCACGCAGAGAAAAAAAATGTCTGGGAGAATTGTCAACAAAACAGGTGTAACCAGAGAAACTGAAAAGAGACCATTTTCTGTCTCGTCCCAAGACACAATGTCTGTAATTCAACATTGTTAAATCAAAGAGAAAATATCTTTGGAGAATTCTATAAAACTGGATAGCAATTGGAACTGAGATTTATAGTTAAATTTAAATGTAGAAGAATCCATAGCGATGAAACTCAATCTCAACTATGAAAAGAAGAACTGATTAAATATTTAGACGGAATATTTTAATTCAATTGTGCCTATTAAAGGAATTCCATCTGAGAAAATAAACGCTAAGTTTCTAACGTAAATTAAATTTATTTAATAAATTTGGATGTAGGGAATTTTAAAAAAATTTGTTCAGAGAAAATTTCGTGAAACAAAATATTAACATGGCAGTTGTGATAAACAAAGTGTTCAAATTTCAAATACAACTTATTGAGGAAATGCAAACCAATAGAAACCAGAGCTTTACAAATTCTATCGAGAGGTAAATAAAAATTTCGGGAAATTGAATTCTATACCTTTTAATTTCAATAAAAATTTATGAAATAATATATTCAATTCGTAAAACAAAAATCCAAATACATGTATCGTAAGTGTAGTTAAAGTTTAATGTGTATAAAAACGACATGTTTACACACATAAATAGAATTTCCAATGTATTAATTAAATTGTCAATAGCAAAATATTTACTTTTCAATGTCCAAATACGATTACAAAAGAGTACGAGTTTTAGATTAATGTGAAAGTAAATATTATGATATAAATCCCGAAATATAAGAAAAGGTTTTTCATAGTACAGTAAATAAAAGGCGATACCTGATGTGAAAAATCGTAAAAGATCAGTTTTATATTACTAAGCAAACAAAACTTTTCAAAAAGAATATCTTTCATTCCAATACAATTGAGCAGTGTTTAAACAGCTTCAATTAGGATTTATCTTCTGATTTAGAAATACAAAGTAGGTACCGAATATTTAATTAGGTAAATATTTAATATTGTTGAATAAAAACAATTTAAACAAAGAAGTTCAAAGCGATATTAACTTTTTTCCCATATTGCATCGCATTGCTCCGGAATATAATTGGAGTATAATATAACTGGATTACTTTAATTGTATGCATAAGAATTAACAATTTAATTTAAAGTATACGCAATAATTTTGAATTTATCATTATAGGAAAATATATTCTTTCTAGTAACTCAATTTTAATAAAAATCATTTATGAATCCCGCGCAGGCGTTTCCTATCAAAACAGAAACAACCAAAGCAAAACTCACCGTTTCATTTCCATAGAAACACCAATTCATCAAAGCACGTCCCATCCAAATTCCAAATAGGCTTTTCAAGTAAACCCCGTAATGGCAAAATCCATACTCGGGCGCCAAATTTTTAAGTTAATTACCCCAATATATCTCAAAAATGCAGGAAAAATTAGCATTTCCCACCAGATCCCATCTCAAGCACCGGGCTCAATCAATGGGAATATTAATGGTTACTTCTCGAATTAATTAGCACAACTTTGAAGTGCGTAATTAAAACTTCCCTAGTCGAGTGAAAAATGCGATATATATGGGCGCATTCACATTTCCCAAGCGCTCTTCTGGAGTTAGTTGGTATACTTTGAGGATGCTCTTCCTAACTCAGATATTATGAGTTTGTGTAGAGATAGGTTTCTATGGGAATACTGACAGACTGAAATTCGTGTTTTATCGTGGGAGTTCGATGCGCCTGATTGACCGATCGATGATTTAAGAGGGATTTGTTTCTTTCGTGAATATTAATAGGTGACATTCGGTTGATAAGGCAGTTTCGCAGCGTTTGAGGGAAATTTCGATATTACGAGCGGAAAAAGTTTCGATTTATGTATTTAAATTCAATACCTGAATCATCAATAAAAATAGTGTGTAGAAATGATAAATGAGTTTGAAAGTTACGGAAACATAAACCATTGAATAAAATTTTTAACGGATATAAATTTAATGTTTCAATAAATTAAAGTAAGTTAAAATGTTGAACTCTCATAAATAAAATATTAACCTATTTATGAATTATGTATTCCATAATTGAAATTCAGTTTTTTCAGAAAGTAAAATCCTCAAAACTGTTATTTCTATGTTTTACCCCAAACTGTTAATTATTACTAAGATCCCCTCCCATACTTCGAAGGTCATAATATTTCTATTAGATATTTTGTGTCTTAAAATACACTTCCATGTTAAAATGAAATGACCATCCAACTTTTAATTATTTTAAATGTTATTCTAACTGCAGCTTAATTGAAGGGATTGGTGGATGAAGGGGCTATGTTACAAGGCCTGTCCCAAAAGTAACGAGACTGAATGTCAGTCAGAATTAGGGAATTCAGTCTCATTACTTTTGGGACAGACCTTGTAACATAGCCCTTCCATCCACCAAGTCCTTCAATTACGATTATGAGATATTTGATTCCATATTGAAATATATGAGGCCGTGGGGAGCCTAGTGGTTAAGGCATCGGCCTTGGGATCGGAGGGTCCCGGGTTCGATTCCCGACACCGCTGAAGACCCATCGAGTATATGCGGAGTACGTGCTCGTTAAATCTGTGGGTCCGAAAGTCCTGAGGTCGGTCATGGCGCAGTTTACCTTGGGTCCAGGTGTCTGGAGACTATTTCCCTCCCCTTCAGATGCATGGCAAAATTGTGGAGGTGGCGATAGATGGTGGCGACATCTATCATCCGAGGCTTAAGTCGGACTCCTGCCTTCCATGGGCCTCACTTTCTCAGGAGCCGCACCCCCTTTGCCTTAAATCCTATACGCTCTGCGGATGGAGCTTGGATATTCCAAGTGGCATAAGAAACAACAACAACAACATATTGAAATACTAATAAGTTTTCAAACATCAAATGCGAAAAAATATGGAATACCTCCTAATTAATACAACGCGTAAAAATGAAAATAACATGAAAAGGAAAAGCGCATGCTAGGAAAAAGAGCCATCAACACTTTCTTTAAAGAACATGATTCTTTAAATTAATAGGCACAAAAAGGTAACGCAACCTTTTATTCGGATAAGTAATAAATTGAAATTAGCTAAGGTTCAAATAAACTTCATGGACAAAAACGCAGGTGATATTTTTAGTAAAATATTTATAAACCATCAAAACTTAATTCACGAGTTAAAAATAAATTCGAAATACTTTTTTTTCCTATTGCTTTACATTCTACAACCTCAAATTCACAACATTAGAGAACTTCCCAAACCGCTCAAACCCCCCACCAAACACTCGAAAATTCCCTCAAAAACAAAAGCTGTTTAGAGCCTCGTAACCACCAGAAACCCTTCAAAAATCTATAAACCTCCCTTCCAAACA
This sequence comes from Tetragnatha versicolor, assembly GCA_024610705.1. NCBI lineage: Eukaryota > Metazoa > Arthropoda > Arachnida > Araneae > Tetragnathidae > Tetragnatha > Tetragnatha versicolor. Next base: position 52,981,877 of record JANDEH010000007.1, read on the forward strand.
AACAAAAAAAGCACGGCGCATTCCTTTTTAAACAACTTCATTACGCCTAATGTTACACAGCAGAAAGCCGAGGTAATCTTCCCTCCCCATAACTCGATAAGTCCCCCATTCCACGAGGGCTCCCTTTTAGCTAAAAGCATTCTCCGGTCACCATGGTGACCAAAAGAGGGGCGTCCGGTATGCAGCCCCAGCATTCCGCGACGCGCCCTCGAACGAAGGGCGACAGGTCACTCCTAGAGCCCCGGTATCAGAATCCTATTGACAGCGAACATTCTTTAGTTAATTAGGCATACAAGGGGTATGGTGTTAGCAGGCTTGTAGGAATCGTCAGCCCGTTTTATAAGTTTTGTAATTAAATGCGTCCGATTTGGGTGGGAAAAACAAGGGGGGATGTATTGTTGGGTTACAAGTGGGTGTATGGTTGCGTGTTGAAGGGATGGGGATTTTTGGGGGAAATCAAATTATGTCGCGCGAGAGCGTTATTATTTTGGTGTGAAAAGGGAGATTTGTTCAAAATTAGTTATGAAGTTGATAAGCATGTTTACTTCAGATGTTACAAAAATACTCTAATACCCAAAAAATCTTAAAAAGAATATGTATTAATATTTATCATTATTAGAAATTAGTATATGATCTTGTTGGTTCACTAGAGACATTTGCTAACTCTGATGGAGCTGCTTGGTCTTCTTCTAATGTTCGTCTTCTTTGTTATCAATGGTTATTAGTGATCAATTTGTAATTGTGAAATTTGTAATTGTGAAATTTCTTTAAGGAATGAGATTATGGCTTGAGTTTTCTTCCTTGCATTTATCTTGTTCATTTTCAAGATTTCTGTATAATTTGGTGATGTAATATTGAGGGATTTCATTAGTTTGTTTCTTTGTTTAGAGTACCTTCTGCAATGTAATAACATATGATCATTGGTATCCATCTCGTTGCAGAAGTTGCATTTGGGACTTGAAGTTTGATTATATTTAAAAAGGTTTGCTTTCGTTGGAATGGTTTTTGTTCTTAATCGAGATATCATGACGTCTTCTTTTCTGTTCGATGTTGGGAATTTTTCTTTTGGGTGTAGAGTTAGTATATGATGAAATGAGTATCGAAGAGTCATAATTAATTTGAGCTAGATTTGAAACACGAATCTACTATGACAGGGGAAACGTATTGGTAATGATGGGTTAACTAATGCATTATTGAAATTTAAAACGCATCGGTAATGGTGGGTCAAATGCGAATTAATTTTAAAATGTATCTAAATTAATATCTCACAAGCAATCGATACATTTAAGTATCGAGTACTTTAAGGAACTAAATACTTAACATTTAACATCCATAATATTAAATGTGTTCAATACATTTAGGTACAGTAGATCCATTGAAATCTATAGTGGAAAAAAGTGTTAGATAAATATTCGATATCAAAAAGTACTTCAAAACTAAATACTGATACATTAAAATAATTGGTTACGCAAAGCACTATCACACTGCCAACGCTAGAATCCCAAATTTAAGGCGTTGGCTAGATAGCAAAATGGCTCGATTTCTGGCTAGATTTTTGGTTCTGACTTCTGTCGTATTCGGTCTATGGAGAAGTTATGAAGGTGAAATATACATGATTATCATCCGTGTTAGAGTATTTAAGAATTAAGAACCCCAAATATACGGTTGAACAAAATGTGTTTTAGTTGTTGTCACAATAGATTCAGAGACAGATTCGTTTACATTGAATTTTTTCACATTTGAACTTATACATTAAGCGTAGATAGGCTTCTACTCACTGAATATACCCAGTTGGCCTGAATATTGATTTATAAAATTTTTATTTCCATATTCTCCAAAAGGAATAAAATACACCACCTTTCAAAAACTTACAAAAGAACATTGTTCCTGCTCCTTAGAAGAATCTAAAAAAATTGACGTTTGATATTTGAAAATTTCAACAGCGTAGCTTTGTTCAAATGTTGACACGAGGGGTACGCTCTGAACAAATGTTTATTGAGGCTGCTGGCGAGAGTTAGAATGGGAAAAGTCTTAAGAATAACATAAATTGCATTAAAGAAATTGCGGGACCTTTTAACGTTATATTCTAAATCGAAAGGTAATAATCCCTTCCTTTAAAAAAATTGGTGAATCAATATGACAAAACCTCTATGAATCTTCAAACAGTTATATTTTCTAATATCCCAAAGAGTTATGTTGTTAAAAGAAATCTAGGTACTGTAGTGGAATTGAAACTCGAAAGAAAATATTTTACAAAATGCTGCTGAAATAAATATTTTACTTAAATTGATATAAATAGTAAATATTATACCTAAAACAAACAAATAATGCATTTTCTTAGATATAAAGATTAAGTAATTTATACCGGGACTTCCTAAAATATCAGAATGAAACACCATGTAAAATTAAGCTAAAAAAATAACAATTAATTCCATGCACAAGACTATTCATGATGATTAAAATTTTAACAAATATATACAAAGGTTTGTTTCTATCTCCCAAATTAATAAAACTACAAAATAAACCATAAAAATTTAATAAAAATTTTAAATACATAATTAAACGAGATTCTAATCAATCATAAAAACTTAATACAGTTCTTAGATTCAGAAACTCAATTCAAACTTAAATGAAAAGACGTATGAATTAGATTGCATTTCTGTGAAGCAAATCTACAAACAAAAACGGAATGAAGCGGAAATGGAATCTTTAAACTTCAGGCTTGAATTGAGAGGTTATTTAAATTGCATTGATCCCGACCAAAGGAACACTCGCTTCAGAAGCCAAACAAGCGCCTCGGTGTTACTCTAATAGCGATTAATTCACCAGTTTCGCATGGCTTCTTTGGAAGGTTTAAATAGAAATTCTACTGGGGGTATTGAAGAATAAAGCTGCGGTAAGAAAATAAGAATTTCACTGGTTTTAAAGATAATTTTAAAGCTGTTGACTAAGTATTCCTGTTAAATTTTATTCTACATAGATATTTTTCTTCATCTATGTGTTCTTCATTTGCGATTGATTCGCTTCGAATCGTCATTCTAATAATGTCGGTTTGGTTGGTTGGTTGGTTGCTGTTTTGATCTGTATGATCTGTATCAGGATATTATTCGCCAGAGAAGACAAATTAAACAACACAAGGCGGCCTTTGTCGGGGATGTATACTATATACATTTCATTTGAAATACAATAAAATGTCATTTTTAAAATTAAGAATGTCGGGACATAAAATTAATTTAATTTCCACTATTTAGTTATAAAATATAATATTTTCCTTCTTTTGCTGATTTATTGATATTTTTAAAAATAACATCCGCATAAATTTCTCAATAAACACATCTGGAATTTATTTTTTTAACATAAATAAAAGGTACTTCTTCAATAATTATGTATTCATGGGGACACTTCATTAAGTATAAAATATATTTAAGGTCTTTTTTAGAGAAACGTCAATTTTAAAGTGGTGAAACTAAAATATTAATTCAAAATTTATCACAAACAACCTTTAAACACCAAGCTTAAAAATAGTCCATTATATTTATTAGTAAATATACTCCTGTTCATAAAAAATGCAACACCAAGAAAGAATTGTCCAATCAACTTGAAATTTTCAGGGTAGTATGTTCATTACGGTTTGCTTACCAAATGATATCAAAATTAGAGTTACAACGTATGCGCGAGCTGAGCAGTGTATTCTCAACCACTGATTTAGTATTATATAAGGGGGCTGTAACGGGACGTTCAGGAGTTGTAAGAAGATTGTCTACCGTTGATTATCATGTCATTTGATATAATTATACCCCTAAGACCTTAAAGGATGTCATATGAACATTTAACCGAGTTAAAGAGGATTAATGTTAGGCCTCCAGGAAGGGTGTTTTTCACACTGTTTTACCGCTGCTCAGATGAAGGGAAACAGGACGATAGTGATATGGGTATGAAAGCAGAGGTCGAAAGATGGCGTTGGAAATTGGGGTCTGGACCCCTCATAGTCACGTCAGCACGGGATGAAAGAGACTTCATTCGCATGGCAGTGCCGGATCACAAAGCTACTTTTCGAAATGTTTCAAATTGTTAGAATACTGCTACAGGTCTATCATTGTCTGCTCCGTCAGTTAATCGGTCGTCATTGCACAAAAATTCACCAAGTATCGTTTTCTTTACAGCGCTCCATTGATGGAATTCTATCGGTGGATAAAGCTACCATGGGATCCAGAAAAAAGAGTTTCGCATGATTACTGATAACAAATGGTCCTTTTAAACAAATCCCTCTTCAATTTTGGTTAACATGACATCTGAATTGGGTTTGGACGCTATGCCAAAAATCGCCATTTTTGGAGTGTTTTATCTTGAGTCTGTGGTAAAGAAGTGAAGTGTTTTGACCTGGAGCACTATTGGGTACCATGGGCAACCTCATTAGATAAAAAATGAGGGCCATCTCATTTCTTAAAAAAAATTTTAAAAAATTTTTGGAGCCAAAAGTTATACCCCACATTTGAAGTGATCCTGAAGCCTAATTCATCAAAACAAATCCTGTACATATATTTTTTGGAATATCCCAAACTTCCATTACATCCAATAAAAACAATTTCTTTCCCCGACAAACTTCTTCATCCAAAATTTCACCTATGGAGCTTGATTAAAATTTTGTTGGTTTCTCCTCATACTCAAAATGCTTGTTATGTTGCCAATATTGACAAACTTTGGGTTTGAGATGAATCTTTGATGAAAATCATTTCCTCAGTCAAAATTTCAATCTGTTTGATTCGATGACCTGTCGTATAGAGGCTCTTATTGCAGCGCGTATGGACGATATTAAACACCGATTTTAGATATTTAATTTTATTTCTGTGTTCTGAAAATTATATCATTTAATTGCATCCACAAATATCACTTGCTGTGTAAATTTCATCAAAATCTAACAAGTCCTTCAAGCAATTTTTTATGAACAGGAGTATAAATAATTTATTAGCATAATTAGTGTACCCAAGAAGCATTTATAATAAAGAGTACTCTTATGTGATGCAGGGAAAATACTTTGCTATAAAATAAGACCACTTTTAAACAAAATAACTATAAATTTGTGTTCTTTAATACAATGAAAGTTTATATTTATAAATTAAATGTGTTAACATTTGTTCTAAAATGTAACCTACAATGAACAGTTTTAATCAAGGATTCTTTTAATGCGTAGTTAAAAAAACTTAAAATGATTATGTAAATTATTTATTCATAATAAGCTTCAAGCATTTCTTAATCTTTTGAAAGTTAACCAAATTTTAACTTCATAAATACCTTCAACGAAATTATTATTGATTTCCTTTATTTCAAAAATAATTTCAAAAAATAAATCTATATAAAAATTATATTAGGTACTTTTTAATAATTTTACTGAAAAGGGCCTGTTTTTCCAAACAAATTCCTTTAAATTAAATCATATAAATGAAATAAATGCAGTTCATTATAAGCTTCAATTCACAATCCAATGAATAAAGTATAAGGTTAATTTTCTCAAACAAGAGACTCAGTTAAAACTTTTAGGTACAGAGACGCACACCGATACACAGACGAAAACAATCATCCATTAATTATCAGGAACAAGTTTCAACGAGCATAACACCCTTTTCCAAACCCCACGAACTATTTGTTGCTTTTATCGGAGATTTCAAGTATCCCTACTCCAAGACCCGCAAATCTCTTATACTCAATCGAAAGCATCTTGACAAAGCACCTAGTTGCAAATCGGATTTCGGAGAAAACCTGCCTTTAAGTCCTATCCATGGATCTTCTTCTAAAATATCGACTGAGCCCACACAACTTTTGTTGAGCTCGGCGGTAAATTCGTTAAATTACTGATTGCGAAAAGGAAGCACGGAAATTCTGTTAGGGAGGCACGCGAATTGTGCATTACGCGTTAAATGAAGCGGGGAGCAAGGAAGCGTCTTATTTTGCCCCGGCTAAAATATTATTGCGTTAATTGATTCCAAATGGCTTCGCTAATCGACGCAAGGTTGCCGGGGATCATTAGGGGAAGTTAAGCTCTTCTCGGCTTGGAAGTAAGCGATTAGGGGGAGGGCTTATGCTCAAAAATGCGGTTCCGTGTTAGGAAAATCACTTGGGCTGGTGGTAGAGAAGCTTTAACCATTAACTATAAAGGGAGGTGTTGGGAATTATGCTGTATTAGTATTTAAAAGGGATGATACCCTATTTAGAGGAAATGAACAATAGTGTTTTTCATATCTTTCCAATGTCCATGTCAGATTATTTTGGCATTATATGATATAATTGAGGTGCTTCCAGCAACAATGGGCTAACTCCAATCTAAAGCTCATGGAGTTAGCTTGTTACACCTCAATTCTCAAATACAGATTATGTTGAAGCTGTATTTTATAACCACAGGGAGATCCACATGGTATTTAGAACAACTGGTTAACCACTGAAAATAAAACTTATACTAAACTGCAATGTTTCTTGACCCTATGACGTCAAAAATACCAAGTATTTTAGTCAAATTTAAACGATTTGCAGTCAGAGAAAGTTTTAATGCCTCTGGGAGCGTATTTCACGCATTGAAAATCGGAAATCCGCTTTTAAAAATTAGCCAGGCGTATTTTCACCCATTGAATTTTTAACAAAGGTTTTGCTTGAAAAAATGCATGGCTCCCCACTACAGTGGCGTTGCCAAGGGGGGGGTCGAAGGGTCCGGACCCCCCAATGGGCCCGACCCTAAACGTTTGGACCCTTTTTTAGGCGTTAAATATTCCAGTGGCTACTCATAAGAGGGCGTCTATATTCCTTAAAAGTGCCTAAAATCCACTTTTTTGCATACTAAAATCTAAAATTTTCCGGGGGAACCCCCGGTTCTCCCATAACAAACGTGTTAATTGAGGGGCGTTATAAGGGGGAGGTGGCATAGGGTACCAAACGAATAAACCCGGTTTTTAGGGTCAAATTTCCTAAAACATTTCGGGGGACCACCCCCCAGACCCCCTTTGGGAATTGGAACTTTATACTAAACAACTTTTTTGTATGATGAGTTCGTCAAAATACAAAACTCCCAGCAAATAATAAATTCCTGAAAATATAATGTTTGAAATTCGGATCGTACCAAAACGAGTTGAAAACCTGCTTTTTAGACTTGAATTTCCAAAAAATTTCTGGGGGAGGTCCCCCACAGCCCAAACACCCGTTACGGTAACACGATTATTTTTAAACTTTTTAATATAATAGATTAGAAGATTCAATTTGATTTTCAAAATTTTTAGCCCCCCAAAACCAAATCCTGGATCAACCACTGCCTCAGAAATTTTGACGTGCTCCTCGGTTATCACCACATAATGAAGTAAAAAACTCCTTTTAAAAATCAAATTTCCAGAAGTTTTCTGGGGTGGACTCCCAAATCCCCTTTTTAATATGGAGCCCGAGCCTGAAAACTCTTAATTTGTTTTTTGATGGTCTCTGTACCTTAATAAATTATGTGGATGAGAACTTTCGATCAAAGTAATGCTTATAATTACACTAATCACTAATAAATTATTAATTATTAATCAGCATTGATAAGAAATTAAAAGTAATGTGAAAATTATAACTTTATTTCTCCAATTTTGGAAACTTTTTGATGTCCAATAGTAAATTTTTCCCACTGGACCCCCCCCCCCAAAGGAAAATCCTGGCTACGCCAATGTCCCACCGAAATCAAAAACAAAATTTTTTTCCTGCTCAAATTTGTAATCTTAAATAAATATTTCATTCAGAATGTTTATTGCAAATTAAATTATTTTATTTTATTTATATTGCTTAACATTTTCTATCAATACATAACAGATGCTATAGTTGTTAAAAACTTAAATAGCATCCTCATTTTTTTTTCTATTTCATTTGGTCCATTACAAAAGAAAGCGTTTTTATAAAAAATTTCTCTGCAAGCAGTTTATGCTATCTTCATACCTCCCTCCTCATAAATGAATTTCACTCCTCCGGAAAAAGTCAAGGAGTATTTTTACTCCTCCAAAAAAATCCTAAGAATAACACTGTTCGCAATCTATATTAACTAGACTAAGTAGGTATGTTTTTGATTCATTGTCATTTGATTTATTTTTGATCTACTTATTTTTAATTTATAAATAATGATGAAAAATAGACCAAAAGAAATAGCTTTGAAAAATTACATTAATAAAGATGAGTTGTTGTTTTAAATTATAATTCTGAACCACTAAAAATGAATAATAACTGAATCATCTTATAATACCAGCTACATGAAAATAATCATAACATTAAATATTTATACCTTGACCAAATAAGAGAGATGTCCAAGTTTTAAAAAAATTCCATCCAAAAAAATACAGCATTCTTCATATTAGAATTCGCGATCCATCTTGAAATTAAAATAATCAAGGTATACCAGAATGTTGATTAAAAATTCATCAGATATCAGCAAACATGGTTAAGACAGAAGATAACATTTTTAGCACACGAACACAATTTGTTAGGCCTCTCATTTTTCACCCAGATCTTAAAACACTTAAATACCGGTAAGGCTTACACAGCAAAGAGAAATAAAACCCGATAACGAGCAGGAGTTCGGCAATAATGCTTTTTATCTATAGGCATTAAGAACGGAGCTGCAGGGTAAGTTAACTTCTCCCCATCCTCCTTGCCTATAGAAAGAAAAGAGACAAAAAATTCTATCTCAGCCAAAACCCGAAACGTTAGAGAAAAAGATAAGGTTACTTTTCCTTTGTTATGGATGAGTTTTTTCTCGTGGCGCGACTTTGGCGGGCCGCTTCCAGATTCCGGAAGCTTATTTCCCCATAAATTATTGATGGTATCGCACTGCTTGTTGTTTGCGCTCGCCGAAAGTTCTAAATCATTTCGGATCTGGCAACGAAAATTTTCTTACCCGGGGAAAATGGTTTCTTAGGATCCCTCGGTAAGGAACAAAGTTGGCGTATTCCTTCCTTCATCCCGTTTTTCATATTTGTTCTTTGAATGAAAATAAACACGCGCACGATTTTTATAGCGGGGTTCTGTTTTTTGAATCTGGCAACGGAGCAGAGAGATGTCTGAATACGCCGATGAGATGAAGAAATGTATAACATTCTCATTTCGGATTCTTCGTAAGCATAAACGCGACAATCCTTTAAATTTTTATTTTCCAGTTAGATCCGTTTCAATTTAAGTTTGATAATGAGGAAGTTGCATGATTTTTTTATTTTTTTTATCGATTCTTCTTGCAAAAATAAGCAACTATCCACAATTTGAGGCCGATCGAGAAATTTTTTGATTGCCAAAAAAATTAACAAAAATCCACTTTTTAAAAGCGCGTGAAAACGCCAAGAGTTTGGGATCATCGTATGTTGACGTCATCATACGATAAACATTAGTGGAAAGCAATGGAGCTGATGATATGATTGTTGACATCTTTAAACAATAAACGTTTTCAGTCACGTGTTTTTTCTCGACTTTTAAATTAAAATATTTAATTACCTGTACATTTTTTTGAAAAATTGACTAGATATTTCATTTTACCATATAAAAAACCACACGGAATAATTAACAATTCTACTCAAAAGCGTTTCAAATTGTGTTTCGATTGTGTTGTGTGAGAAAGAGAGTGAGTTGTAAAGAAATTGTTGTTAGAGAAAAAGTGTGTTCTTATGGGGAATTCAGATTTTAAACTTTTAAAAGAGCTTGGAAGGAACATTCATGGGGAGGACCTGTGATGTATTTTTGAAATGTTGCTTCATTGTTGTTTTTTATGTTTCTTTTGCTCATTGTTTCTTTTATTTCGTAAGGTGAGTTAAGTTCGGTGAGCTGGGTGAGCGAAGCAATCTAAAAGGTCCTGCGTAAGCATTTCACGGGGTTGTTGAGCAATAGTCCTCAAGTTTTGTCTAAAAAGTAAAAAGTTATATGTGATGCATTCTTCATCACAGACTTAACTTATAGACAGTTTCAGTAATAATTCAAATTATATATTTGCTATAAAAGTTCAGTTTATCCATTTTACTGATTAAAACATTTTGTATAGACTAACCTTACGTAAAGTAAGTAAAAAGCAACGTTTGTAATATGCACATATGTTTATTTTAAAACGATTCAGACGATCGCTTCGGGGATGCCTGGATCCCCCTCATCAGTGAAAGATGTAAAATAAAAACAATGATGTTACGACATATAAAAGATGTTGCCAAAGAACAGAAGCGAGCTACACAGTTAATGAACCTTACATAAGTTGAAAATTTGGTGCTTATTTGTTTTCAAACTCCTGAACGTCAAAATATTCGACAACTGCATCCCAAAGACACTCATCAATAGCTTCTTTTCAATGCTTTTTTCTTCGAGATCGTTAATTAAATTATTTTTGAAATGGACAATGTAATATAATTATGCTCTTAAGGAACAAAGGACTTAAATGCACTCTGAAAGTTGGAGCAACTGAAAACCTACAAAGCACAAGTTCACGAAAAAATAGATCACGTACTTTACTAAAAATCTTTTAAGTATTTTTTGTTAACCTTAAAAACCTAATTACCTTCCCTACAGAACAATGAAAAAAATGCTTCCTTTGAGGTTGCTATTAGTCAAAAAATTAACTGAAAATTGATTTTCAGAACATGGCAGAGTCACTTTTAAGTTTTTGGAAGACATTTTACAAACATCTGGCATTAACGGTAAGCATAGCATAGTAAACATATTGTTCTTAATTCATTAAGCGTATTTTCTTCCGAGTTCAAAAAACATACCATGCAAGTTAAATTGCGATAAAAAATCAAGAATCATAGTTGATTCTTGAATTCCTTAGGATTAATAATAGCTTGCAGCAACTTAGAGATTAAATTATCTATAATAAATGAAAACTAGCTATATTATTTTTAAATGACACATTATAATAATGTTTTTATTTTATTTTAGGTATGACAGTTACGAATCTAATGTAAAAGTATGTTTAAACGAGTGAAACGAATAAACAAATAATTTACGTCAATTCGAAATCAGTAGCTTGTAAGATTTCGCTAAATAATTTAGCATCTTATGTAAGTGATAAGCATTAAAATGAAAATATTTAACTAAAAGCACTAGTGGGCAACTATTGAATTTTTCTTGATCAACAATGAAATTTCAATTTAAAATCTTAACACAAATTTTGCTATTTTATTGAAGTTCCTTTAAGGTAGTGGTACCAGTAACTGAAAGTGAACCAGTAACTGACACTTTGAGATTTAGTCATAACTATATTAATTTTGTGAACTTGAAATAAATTGGGGCCTTTAAATAAATTGTGAACTTGAATAAAATTGATAATAGTAACATAGAATCATGTTAAGCAGTTGTTTTTGATAAAACAAGTTTTATTTGTTTAAAATTGGGTGTCAGTTACTTGGTCACAAAAAATGAATTGCACCAGTGACTAACATGGATGTCATTACTTCTGAGAAATAATAATACATTCATATAATTACCCACTTTTTAAAAAATACAAATAAAACTACAAACAAAGATAATCAATTAAAAGACAGACAATTTTAAGAAAAATATTTCTAAAACAAAACAAGCTAACTGGATTGCAGTTGGATGAATCATTAATGAAAGTAAATAAACAAAAATTTTTTGAATAAATCCATTATTAAACTAAACTAATCATATCTTAGTTTTTGGATTTGTTCGGTTCTTTTCTATATTTTTATGCATACCTATGTTTTTTAACTGAATCTTTTAGTCTAAATTTAATAAAAAATGTTTGATACAATGGATATTAAAGTTTGATACCTATAGCAGAACAGCAAAATAAATTTTATAATATAAAGAATGTTCTGAAAAGTTTTTATAATTGGATTTCTTTAAGATCAATATTTTGTTTTTTTTGTATCAACAGCTGTTTCTCGTTACATTTATACTAATTAGTATTTATCAGCTTATTTATTAAAGGTATTTCAAAGTGTCAGTTACTGGTACTTGGATAACTCAGCATTGGTGCCGCATATTTTCCCGGTGTGTCAGTTACTGGTGCTGCTACCCATGTCAACTTAAAAAGTATTTAAAAAATAGAAAATCTTGACTTATTCAAACGAATTGCTAAATAAATATTGAAACTTCATTTAATTTTTCAAAACAAAAAGTTTTTTCCAGGATAGTTTTGTAAAGTAGCTATAGCTAATTAATTAATTTTATTGCTCTTAAAAGTGCCAGTAAGTTGCTCTTAAGTGCTAAATAAACAATAATAAAGCTTGAAATCATTAAAGAAAAACAAAAGCGCAACGCCAGATCAATTACTCTCTAAGAGAAAGTTATTCAAATTAGCTATTTATCAATAATAAAGCTGACAAGCAACGAGATATATTGTGCTGAGAAAAATTATGATATTCAATTATAAGCATTGCATTAGGGAGATTTATTCGCAGGATATTAGAGTTAATTAAGAAATGAAATTAGAAAAAAACACGATAAAACTTTTCTCCTAACATCATCCAGAATCCGCTAATTCCCCATACATTTTTCATTCGTAGATTGTATCTTCCAACAGTAACGTAATTAAAGCAGAAATATTTTCACTTAATGACGTGGAAAGTTAATACATTAGCCTAAGCCGGCCGTTTTTATTATTCGTTTTGTATTTATGCGAACGATAGCTTCTATTAGGCTGTTATTATAGTAATATAATTTGATTTCTTGAGTTAAATTTTCTCTGTTCGGCGCATTTCCCAATGTAAGCCTCAGAACAAGTTGAAAACAATTCAAATATCATTGATCGTAATACTCAACTAGACTTCAGATTTGAATAAGTTATAGAGGCAGTGGATCAAGAAGCTCCTAGTTATTGGGGGTTTGAATTACCTTTGCAAAAAATTTACCCTCTGTCTTTACCAGCCTGCATTGAACCCAAGAAACTGAAATGAAACTTACTGAAATATTCATAGGCGTGCAAAGCCCGAGACATGAACATGGGAATATCAAATTACGTCAGGGATGGAGTAGGAAACACGAGGGTGAAACTGCTTTCTTCTATTAGAGATGTAGTTTGTTCCAAAAACATCATCCGTATATTTTATCCTTCACTAGAAACAAGTTTATAGAGAGTGGGGAATGTTTTATTATTCATAGAGAAGAAGTTTCATTAAATTGGTATCCATAAAGGTTTGTGCGTTTTATGTTAATAATGTATTTCAATCAAATTGAGAAAAAGCGTTTTTCTGTGAGTTAATCTATAAGCCTTTCCATCTCTATTATCTCTCTTAGAATATACTATAAATCAGGTATGGGCAGCCTTTTCGAATCCGCAGGCCGGATTCAATGATTATAATGACGTGGAGGGCCATGGAGTAGATAATAGGTAATATTTTTTTAAGTAAAAAATGAGACTAAAGTTGAAATTTAATCTGGACTTATACAATATCTTGATTACATACAATAATTATAATGCTTAAGTTACATAAATATGAGCTAAAATAATATTCAGAGCTCATAGTAATGAAAAAGGGCATTTAAAAATATGCCTTTCAAAGCTACATCTTCCAGTAAAATTCTCATGTAGCAAGCTCTCGGAGTTATGAGCTATCTCAATGGTGTAATTCTTCAATTTGGTCTCACTGCGGACTGTCATAGCTCAACATGTTAAATAAGTAGTAATTAAAGGTAATCAACTACATAATAAGACCTCCTAAACATTATCCCCAAAATATTGGTACTATGACCGAAGGCATGCGGATTAAACTGTCAATTAAGTCCTTTAATTCTAAGAGAGTGCTTTTACGCTTAAATTAAATGAAAACTATTTTAAACTCTTTAAGGGAAAATCCAATTTCCTAAAGCCATACCTGGCCAAAGCCAGGAATATTCAGAGTACATCGATACTAAAGGAGCAAAAGAACGCACTACATTAATTTCTGCGCCCTCCAATAAACCGCTACGATTCGGAGATAAGTCCCCAAACGGCGCATATTCATTACCGACCAAATCGAAAGATAATGCCAGGCAGATTGCGGGGAAAAATTATGTCGCAATTAGAGACAGATAATACGTCTGCCGGCCGAACGGAAGTCGAGCGCCACACGGTGCTCGTTAATTATGATTGAAACCGATGGGTTACTATCTGATGCATTAGCATCCACATTGGGTTGAAAACTTTTGGGAATGGTTATCTCTTTCGGTACAACAAACAGGTCGATGATGGCAGAGCGAGTGTTTAGGTGTGATAAATCGTATGAGAGTTGAACAAAAAGGATAACTATATCCATTAAGGCGGTTATGTCTATAAATAATGAGATACACATATGGAAGGTCCTGAATTGAAGTGCCGTAAACAACGATCATCTCATCCTGTTTATAGTTGGGGCTATCAATAAATTGATCATATATCTATTCTACAGGGTGATTCAAAAATAATCGTCAATATTTGGTGGTAGGGCTCAGCCTTACCGTTAAAGAGCTAGGACCTAATGTAGTGCGAGCGCGTTTCAAAAGGCCGTTTTTAGAAGGCCCGTGTGACGAAACAAAACATAATAAATTGAAAAAATCTATTGTATGAGGTAAATAAGTATCCCTACTACTTACACTATGAATTCGATAGAATTTGAACCACTTTCTAAACCGTGGAGTGAGTTTCAAAAGTGCAATGTTAATATTTTAGTCAAAGAATGGAGTTCCCTTAATAGTATTTAGAAAAATGATGATCGGGGAAGGAATTTTCAATGATCGTAACATTGATCATTGAAACTGTTTGATCATTGAAAATTCCTTCCACGATCATCATTTTTCTAAATATCATTAAGGGAACTCCATTGTTTGACTAAGATATTAATATTGCACGTTTTAAAACTCACACCAAGGTTTAGCAAGTGGTCCAATTTCTATCAAATTGAGATTTTAAGTAGTACGGATACTCCTGTACCTCATGCAATAATGTTTTTCATTTTATTATGTTTTGTTTCGTCACACGGGCCTTCTAAAAACGGCCTTTTGAAACGCGCTCACACTACATTAGGTCCTAGCTCTTTAACGGTAAGGCTGCACCCCAGCATTCCTATTCGAAATATGCTTGTCTAGGGCCCCTCTACCTCCCCTCCAAATATTGATGACTATTTCTGAATCACCCAGTATACTCTTGTTCAAAAAAAATGCAACACCATGAAAGACTTGTTAGATTTTGATGAAATTTAAACAGCAAGTGATCTATGTGGATGCAAATAAATGATATAATTTTCAGAACAACAGAATAAAATTAAATATCGAAAATCGGTGTTTAATGTCTTCCATACGCGCTGCAATGAGAGCCTCCATACGACAGGTCATCGAATCAAACAGATTGAAATTTTGCCTGAGGAGGTGATTTTCATCAAAGATTCATCCCAAACCCAAAGTTTGCCAATTTTGGCAGCATAACAAGCATTTTGAGTATGAGGACAAACCAACGAAGTTTTAGTCGAGCTCCATAAGTGAAATTTTGGATGAAGAAGTTTTTCGAGAAAGAGACTGTCTTTATTGGATTTAATGGAAGTTTGGAACATCCCAAAAAACATTTGTACGGGATTTGTTCTGATGAATTACAGCTTCAGGATCATTTCAAAGATAGGGTATAACTTTTGGCTCGAAAAATTTTTAGAAATTTTTTAAGGAAATGAGATTGCCCTCATTTTTATCTAATGAGGTTGCCTGGTACCCAATAGTGCTCCAAAAGTCAAGACACTTCACTTCTTCACCACAGACTCAAGATAAAACACTCCAAAAAATTGCGATTTTTGGCATAGAGTCCAAACCCAATTTAGGTGTCATGTTAACCAAAATTGAAGGGGGGTTTGTTTAAAAGGACCATTTGTTATCAGTAATCCTGCGAAATTCTTTTTTTGTGGATCCCATGGTAGCTTTATGCACCGATGGGAATTCCATCGATGGAGCGCAGTAAAAAAAACGATACCTGGTGAATTTTGGTGCATTGACGACCGATGCGATTAACTGATGGAGCAGACAGTGATAGACCTGTAGCAGTATTCTAACAATTTGAAACATGTCGAAAAGTCTCTCAGTGATCCGGCACTGCCATGCGAATGAAGCCTCTTTCATCTCGTGCTGACGTGACTATGAGGGGTCCAGACCCCACTTTTCAACTCGCCTTACCCTCTTTGGACCTCTACTTTTAAACTATCACTATTGTCATGTTTCCCTTCATCCGAGCAGCGATAAAACACCCTTCCTGAAGGCCTTAAATTAATCCTTTCAAACTCTTTTAAATGTTCATATGACATCCTTTAAGTTTTAAGGGGTATAATTACATCTAATGACAATATAATCAACATGAGAAAACCTTCTTACAACCCCTTAACATCCCGTTACAGCCCCCTATATATACGACTAAATCAGTGGTTGAGAAGACACTGCTCTGCTCGCGCATGCGCTATAGCTCTGAATTTGATATTGAATAAGCAAACCACAATGAACATACCCTGAAAATTTCAAGTTGATCGGACAATTCCTTCTTGTTGTCATCTTTTATGACCAGGAGTGTATCAGTTTCAATTGAATCACTGTACAAACATTTATAGCAATTATCTAACATATTATTCACAAAAAGGATTAGAAACGTTAATTATTTTTTAACAGTTTTTAAACTGTCTCGTAGAAAGAATTTGATAGAATTTGTCAATGGAATGCTAGGAATTGAATCATGCCAAGGACGATTTTCCTTAAAAGTCTTTCTCCAGCATGTTAAATTTAAAATTCGTGTATTCTATATTCCATTAAAGGGAATCATAATATTTATAAGGAATTATTAAATTCCAGAAGTAAAAAATGCCACATTGAATACTATTTTAACCGGGAAATAATATTGTGACTATTAAGTCATTTAAATAACGAATGCCCACCCATCCTTTATTTCAAAATGAACAATGTGTATAAGATACTAATCTTGAAAAACCAGACATCTTTATTTTTTTTAAAAAAGCCAGGTCTCGTTCGCCAAATACTCCAGCTAACTGGAAAGAGAGCGGTAAACATCCCCCTGACTTTTGGGCTGCATTATGAGATTAAATTTCGGTACTAAAGGAAGCAGCAGTTGAAAAAGAGTCAATAAAGAAAAGGGAGAACCCTTACATTTACCACATATATAAGCAACCAACGGGAAGAAAAAAAAGCGGAATACAAATAAACCGAAAAGAGAAAAAGGGAAGGGAGGGCCTTTTTCTGGGGAGAAAACTTTCCAGAAAAGGCAGGGAAAGGGAGAAACGAAAAAGTGGGACGGGAAAATTATTTCTGTTTTGTTTCCGTCGGAGAAATTGCGCGGTCCATTTTCCCCAATCCTTCTGATGCATTGGGAAACATATTTTCGGGAATATTCCCCTGACGATATAGCGTTAGGTCATAAATTTCGTCACAGTGAAAGTTAATCGAGCAGTTTTCCTTTCTGATTGCCTCAAAAATAAGATTCAAAAGTCTTCATTTTCATCTCTGAGCTTATGAAAAGGGATGGCTTCCACCTGTTTTGTGGGATAAAGGGAGTCTTTTTTAAGGTTTGATATATTCCCCATAAAAGACTTTGAGTTCAGAAATGATTTATTTTAGTCTGAGTGTATTTTATACACTTTTCTGGGTATGTTAACATTTAATTGGTAGTTTAAAAGAAGTTTGTATTGAGATTTAATTGTTTGTTTGTTGATTTAAATAGCTCCTTTTTTTAATAATACTGATTGAGGATTATGCAACTTAATCAGTGTTAAAGAAAGTAAAAAAAACTGGAGCTTGATAAAAATCTTAGAACCTATTTAGATCAAAAATAGAATAGAATCTTCATTAAAATATAAATGAAAAGTAAGCAATTGAAAAATAAAAAAACTCAGTTACTGTTTTTAAAGCAGATACAAAGCGTCGAAACTAAAATATATTTTTTCTCTAAACGAGAAACTAAAACGTAATTGTTTTCCACTTACGAAATGAAAAAGTATTTATGCTTAAGCTAGGTTCCTGTCTTATTTACACTTTTAACAGCTTAGTTCTATTGAAGTGAAAATGCGAAGAGCGAGAGGAATTACGAGAATCAGAACTGTTTAGGACTGGAACGAGTAGAAGGGCTTAATTGTGGAATTAAGAGATGATTTAGAGGAATCATTGGTGATGAATTGATGTGTTTTCTGTCTAAGGTAAAATATTACATTAATATGGACCTTTATTATTATGAGCTGCATAATTGGGTCTAATTAAATTGCAATTGAAGATATTTTTATGCATTTAACAATATTACATTTATTAAACGTAAAATACTCTTTAAAATATACAATAGCTAATAATTCCTCAAATTTCAGGGATGAAATGGTTTACAAAACCGGGTATAAGCCTTTTAAATAAATCCTCTTATTTTACACATCACTGTGTGCGTCAATTATTCAATGGTTACGTGTAGTAAAATATTATATAATCGATGCGTAAGCCAAGAAACAAAATAAGCCGAACTTAATAAATAAGGAAAACTCATAACCCCAACGCGTGTGCATTCAACGCAGCAAAAATGAATCTAATTTCCTCACCATGAATAATTCAAACTCCCCATCAAGAAAAGGATTCAGCCCTCCGATACATCCTCTCGCTACAAATCCTACGAAAAGGGAAAATATACAAGGGATAAAAGTTCGCCATCCGCAGAAAGACCGTCAAAGAGAAAGGGACACTTTAATGAATACGAATGCCGTAGGTGAGATGAAAATCGCCCTGGATTTGCATTTCAATTGGGGCAAATGTTGACATTCACTTTCGGTTCTAGGGAAAATGCTGACTTTGACCCAGAAGAAGTCTGGAGAAAGTCAACATCGAAAGGATGTGATTAGGCACTCTGGAGCAGCGACCGGGCAGAATCTGATAAAAGGGGTTGGTTGGCCTAACACGTCCTGTTTGGATGTTAAATGGACTTGCAGGGATCCAATTAAAGAGTTAGGGAGTGGATTTCGAGGAAAGGTTTCGGTTCTGCAAACTTTGGTGTTAGCTCCTGGGTTTTCGGTTTGAGTTTAATGAAGGCTTAAGGAACTCGCGCTGATTTGGGTACAGAATTGATTGTTTCATTTGCTAGTCAGTCAATCTGGAAGGATCTTGAGTGAGGTAGGGCATTGTGTCAAAACCCATCCTTCCAATAGGCGAGCATTCCTACTCCCCCTTAGATTGGAATGCACCCCCTTAGATTGGAATGCAATGGAGGTTTCCTTAATAAAGAACCAAAAGTACGAGAAGCACATGTTTGTTTTACTGGAAAAGTAAAAGAAAAACCTTGATCTTCAGTCTAAAGCTAAATTCGGTGAAACTAACCAATCAACCAAGAAAGAAGAAGGATTACTATTGTGACGATGATGGTTACGAGAAGAGATATTTGTTATGTTTCGTGAAATATTTTCAATTTCTAATTTTGTGTAGAATTAAACTTTAAAAGATTTTTTTAAAACGGTGTTACATCGCCTTAATAATGAAAAGAACCTGAGCAGCAGAAGGATCACAACCAGTATTACGGATTTAGCTGTAAAACCAAGATGATTTAAGTAAAAAAATCATTCAGAATATGTATTTAATAACGTGTATGGCAATTTAATCTGCTGTGCTCAATTTTTAGAAAAATAAGTGCCAGAACAAGATTAACTTACGGAAGGATTTTTGATTGGTGTGGTATTTATTGGTTAGAAAAAAGTCTGCCAAACAAAAATAGTAAAATTTTGATATAAAGTTTTGAATATTATTAAAAGAAACTTCCGATTTTACAATTAGATTCAACATTCGACTTAAGCATCAAAAGATTCTTAATTTCCCCATTAGCTTTAATATATCAGCAACTCTCTCTCATTCTAATTACATAATAAAAAACCTAAATAGAGATCAAAACAAATATTTTTCAATCTGAATGATACAAAAATAGCTGAATACTTATCCAGTTTCCAATACAGCTAAAAGGAGAACAAATTATATAGTTTTTTCACGTAAACAGTTTTTTATACCTGTCAAACTGCTTTTGTACTTTCTCTTCCGGCGATGAAAGTAAAATACTGCGTTCGCAGTAAATACACGATTAGTCTCATCCATTCTATTGTTAGAGCGAGTGGCCGCCAACCTGTTTTGGAGGATTCATAAATCTTTCGCCCCTTTTTTGTACACACCTTTTTCTTGGAAAGGAGTTCCCTACCCTCTTTGGAAGAGTGGGAAAGAATGCGAAGAAAACGTTGCTTTCGGCAGGTGCTCTATGCTTTTCAGAGGCGGATTTACAAATTTGTTGTCTGTAGACTATCTTAACCAAATCGTCGCTAAAGGTATATTGTTTTACGAAAAGTAAAAGAATGAAATTATATTTTCTCTAAATTTATAAGGAAAATGTAAAAAAAGACTAGAAAAAATTAAAGCTTAATTTTCAGTGTTTTAGGAGGGTGAAAATTTGCTGTCTAGCGCTGAATTCAAAGGGGGAGATTTCTTCCCTAGTGTAGGTAGTTATATTTTCCCTGTTAACGTTCACGTGTGGAGCGGGATGTATGCAGAGATATTAATTTTAGAAACCAAAAAGTTATTTTGCCATTTTTTCAGAGTATTAATAAAATGTTATCATTCCTTAAGCACTTTGGTAGCAAGTCGTTCAGAATAGCTGAAGTTCGGATAAAATTTGTCCAAATAGACGAAGTTTTATAGTCGCTTAGATTGTGGGCTTCCCTTCGCATGTTTCAATTTCATTAATTTATTTTAAACTTAACGAAACTAAAAAAGAATATTTAATGTTTTCCCTGGACTGCAAGAGTCTTAAAGATTCATATACCAGAACCGTACAAAGCCATTTAAAGTGAAACAAACTTCTCAAAAGCCAAGCCTAAGTGAAAGGAGGCAAACCGAATTTCTTCCTCGGATCCTCAGGCATGTCCAATCAGCCACAAAGAATGAATAATTTATATATCCGTGACCCGTTCTGTACATTATCATAACCCTAACGTTCCTCGGAATTCCATCTTCCATGCTGAACGACATGCGGGCATTCCAAAAATTTAATTTGGAATCCAAAACCTCTTTTCTTTATAGACAGCAATAAGGGTAATACCGTTTTGATTAGATTTTGCCGGTGATTTCCCCAAGAACACACAATGGCGAGTGTGTTTAGCCGCTTTTCCCTTTTTTATTCCCCCGTTTTTCCCTCGTTTGAGGCACGGAGAAAAGATTTGGAGAATAGGGAAACATTTTATTACATCTTGCGGCTATGAGCAGAGTTTGATGGATATTGGTCGCCAAAGTTTGCCGGGGTGGAATAATTCGATGAAGGGGAAACTATATGTATGCGAAATTTAATAAAGTGAAAGCTTTTTTCGCGTTTTAAGTTTAGTTGCAGAAAAGATAATCGGTTTAAAGGATTTTTTTATTCAGTTTCGAAACTAGAAAAGAAAAATACGTGAAAAAATGTTTAATGTGAAATTTTGAGTGATTTTCTTGGATAAAGAGGACTTTTTCTTTAATATTTTCATCTTTATATTTTATTTACTAATGATTTTACTTTTTAAATTTGATATTGGGTTACAAATGTAATAGTATATTTACACGGTGTTCCCATTTCTACGTAGTAGATGCTTCAGAATCACGTAAAATAATGTGCCATGTGTGTGGAAGAACATTATCTGGTGCAATGAGAGAATATATAATAAGCAAATATAAAAACACGTATTATAATTTTTATATTTTAATGTATTCTGAAAAAAATGTAAAGCATTTGAAATTTTTGTGAGGCATCCTCATAATAAATTCAATATGATGTTTTTTTTACAAAAACAAACATCGTTTTGTCGGTTTTTAAGTCTTTGAGAATATGTTGAAGCATGATAATTCAAAGTTTAAGTTTTATTGGCGACTGTTTTACCACAATAGCATCTCTATCATTGCTAAAAATCATGTTTGTCTTCAATCAAGCGCTTAAGAAGAGCGTTTGAGTTAATAAAATAATATGAAACCTGAAATCATAATGTTTAATATCAGTAAAACTATTCCGATTCATTGACATTAAAACGAATATTCCTCATACACATTTCTGTATATCACTTATAAAGTGTATCCCTAAACCGTGAGGAGCCTAGTTGTTAAGGCATCGGCTTCGGGATCGGAGGGTCCCAGGTTCGATTCCCGACACCGCTTAAGACCCACCGAGTATATGCGGAGTACGTGCTCGTTAAATCTGTGGGTCCGAAAGTCCTGTGGTCCGTCATGGCGCAGTTTACCACGGGTCCAGGTGTCTTGAGACTTTTTCCCTCCCCTTCAGACGCATGTCAAAATTGTGGAGGTGGTGATAGATAGTGGCAGCATCTATCATCTCATGAGGAAGAAGTTGGACTCCTGCCATTTATGGGCCTCACTTTCTCAGGAGCCGCACCCCCTTTGCCTTGAATCCTTAAAGATTCAAGGACTCAGCAAGGACTCAGCAATTGCTGAGCTTGGGTATTCCAAGTGGCACACGACAACAACATCCGTAAACAAAGTATAAATGCAATCAAATAAGTAATAATAAATAGCCTTGTGGGTATCATTTTGAAGAAAACGCAACGGCATAAACAGGGTAAACTGCTTTTACAAATAAATTCCCAGTAAATTCCAAGCCCAATACAGACAAACATTTCCTTTAAGCAAATAGAGATGAAAAGGAAGAGTTAAAGCAACAGAAAAAGGAATAACAGGCTGGAGATAAATGTAGGATTAAGTGATACAAATGAGATTTCCGAGATTTGTTCGAAACAGAGACTCGATACGTATTACTTTAGTCCCTAAAAGACAATGCAGTATACGATACAGATAAAAAAAGTTCCTATTACCGACTGAATTAAAGGATCATTTACCTAGTGTTTGTGGTTTATTCAAAACCTAAATTAATCGAGTTAAAAGAACCGTTTGGGTTGTTTCCAAATGCGTATGTATAATTCAAACCATAGTTTTATCCTGTTCTGTAATACGTTTTAATTAATTTCTCATTAAGGGAAGATTTATGGGTCAATTATATTATAGTATAAGGCTCACGAGAGTTATTCATTTGTTAGATTTGTAGTAATCATAAAATCCTTACTTAAGACATAAGACCAAAGATAGTTAAATGTGAATAAGCTTTTTGTCAGAAAGAACTTATAACTATTAAAATATTAAAACAACTTGTACAACGTCAAATAAATTTCATATAACGTTGAGCTTTTATGTGAAGTATAAGGTGATCAATTTAGAGGGAATTCACATAAAAACTTAATACCGTCTTTTCCAAATGTGTTAAAAAGGGATAATTCTCAAGAGGGATTAAGTTTTAGAAATTAAAGTATTCAAATTGTGTACAACATTAGAATATGATTTCTGTGATATTAAAGTAAAACAAGTAATGGTAAGCCCAACTTGTAAATCAGAGTGGGGTTTTTTTGCATTTTACTATAAAAATATAAAACTAAAACAAAGTTGGACAAGGGTTCGAAAATTTAAAAAACTTACAATACTAGGGGGCTACCGTTCCTGCTCGCTGTCGCTCGCAACCCCCGTTAACTGCTTACGCAGAAACTTTTGGACCGCTTCGCAATTCTTCACAAAACCCAGCTCACTGCATTTACGCACTTTATAAAACATTCTAAAAACAGGGGTAGTACTTCTCCGGAGTATTCTTTCAAAAATGGCAGATATTTATTCAGTGGCGGAATTTTAACAGCTCCTTTATGGGAACATGAACTGACGGATCGCCTTATTATTCCAAAAAAATTAACAGAGCAATGTAAACATTATTTTACCCATTTCCCCAAGGTAATGTTTTTTCAAAGATCCATTAAGAAGCACTGAAACATCTCAGGAATAAATTTAATTTTCCTAAAATTTGCAATGATTGGATGTAAAAAATGTAGTTATTATCGTAAACATCGCGAAAATTTAGAATTTTATCTTCATGAGAATAAACAAACGTCGAAGTTGTGTCAGTTTCATAGCAATGACACGAATGTCTAGACTTCCAACATTTTCGATTTTTATCTTTATTTCTAAAACATTTACCCGTGTTATCTTGTTGTTTGCGTTTTGACATTATGAAATAAAGATTTGCATTTTACTACTTTAAAAAACATACTTGCAAAAGGATATTAAAATAATAATTATTGTAAAAAATAAATGCAAAAGTTCAAAATTTCCGAAAGCGAGTTTATATTTTATTGTAAATATAGTAATGATTAGGTTGCCACAACGACAAAAATAAATATAAAAATATTAATTTGTTATTTAAAAAATAAAATAAATTTACATAAGTTTTAAATATAATTAAAACCGTTTGAACAACAAAAATATAAATATTGTTAAAAATAACCCAAAATATATTTTTTAAATTCGTGTTATAAATAGAAAGACGATTATTTAATACTAGGGGGCTATCGCCCCCTTCTCGCTATCGCTCGCCAACCCCCGTTCCCCTACCCCTCGCCAACCCCCGCTATCGCTCGCCAGTTCCCCTAGGATTGCTTCACAATCCTGTGCTCGCTACGCTCGCTTGCCATACACTGGTACAGCCTAGCTGAGTTTCATTACCAACTAAATTTATTGGTGAAAATAGAGTTTTATGAATATTAATATGCAGCAAGGAAGCATTAAATATGTGTATGAAAAATATGTTTACAGTGTTTATCAAATTCATGGGTAATGTTGCATTAGCCAAGAAAAGCCACCATATATCAGCCAAAAAATATATCAGATGAGTGCTATTAACATGTATATGTTATACTTAAAAGTTGATATAGGTGCTTTTACTTACCCCATTATTTAATCACTCCTCTAAAACTTCTTTGTAAACACAATTGTAAATACTCCTGCTTAGAGCTACAACCGTCACAGATTGGAATAATAATTTCTAGCTCTACTTAAATACATCTTTAGATTGCTTTTAAATTTACGAAACGTAAACAAAACAAACCAACCGTTGCCAACGGGAGAAAACAAATACCGCCAAATTTAAGCGTCACGTAAGAGAAATATATATATAAATATTTGAATATTAAAAAACCAGTGAAATATGTTTTCAATTGTTTTAAAATTCATAATTTCTTGCTTTGTAACTGCGACCTTATCCGAAATCTAAAAATATGGAAATATTTTAAAATTGAGAATTTTTTTAAAAATCCAATAGCCTACTCGGAAATCCGGCTAGAATCCGAACATTTTGATACCAAATACGTGTCAATCGGTTCAGTAATTAAAAAGTTTTTCTCTGGAAACCGTTAGTCAAAAACTTGTTTTTTAGAATAGAGAGAAGAGATTATCCTCATCTGTTTCTTACATTATGATACATGAATTTTATAGATACTTTTAAATGGAGCACCAGGTTTTCCACATAAATATATCTAAAGGAGCATTTTAGTATTATTTTTAAAAATTATCTCAAAAGTTTAAAACCTAAACATTTCTCCTGAAATATGCTAAAAAGATTTTGAGATAATAACAACTCTAATTTATCAAAAATATCACATTTCTGAAAAAAAAATTATAAATAAAAAATTAAACATTATCTTATTAACTTTGAAATGAAAAGCACATGTAGTAATAAGTATATTAATTAATAAACATTTTAATCATTCCTCATTAGAAAAATAATAGACTTATCTTAAATAATGAAAATAGTGAGTTCTAGATTTTATTCTTAGACATTTTTGGAACTTAATTAAATTCATATTTTTGAGTTACAGCTCGATGAAAATAATTCTTTTTCAATTCAGCATATTCAAATATGCAGGTAATATTTAGGTAACTAGATTACCACAGTTTAACAGCTTCATTTAAATTTCACATTAATAAATACCTTAAAATCATCAAGATTGATTATGAAAAAAAAAACTTTAAGCTGAAATTAAATGAGTGGAACTCTTTAGGTTTCAAGAAGCGTTAACTTGATTTGAAAATGAATAGTTTAAACCGAGAACTCGTATTTACTCTTTTTTCCATAGTTTCAGTAGAGAGAAAATAAAAATTACTTAAGAAACTTTCGGGTAGGTTAATTAATTCTAAGACTCTGTTGAACAGGAGATGTTGAACAAACACAATACAGAGTTATTCAAAGTTTTTTGTCTTTAAACGAGTCCCTGAGCTCTTAAAATTTTCTTTTAAACAGAACTTGTTTGTTTGAGCAGATGCGGAAAATGAAACATTCAGAAACACTCTGTAAGAATGTTTATATACGTGTTAAGTTTGTATTATCTTCTTCAAATTACTTCCATTGTTGGTTTCTCAAATAATCTGCTTTAGAAATGCACTAACTGGAACAGAAACTCTCCACTTGCAAAATTATTAGGTTTTCAGATTCTTATAACAAAATGCAGCAAAGGTAATGGAATTATTATCTTTGTTCTTTATTTTTCCAATGAATATTAGGAAAGGAGTTAATGCTGGAATATTTTCCGTACAAATTTCTTGTATTATCATAAAAAGCATAAATATTAACTACTTTTGTTTTTAATGTATCATATATTTAATACACAGCGTAACTGTAAAATTTAGCTATCAGAAAAATTATATGACATTTCCTTTAAGCAAATAGAGATGAAAAGGAAGAGTTAAAGCAACAGAAAAAGGAATAACAGGATGTAGATAAATGTAGGATTAAGTGATAAAAATGAGATTTCCGAGATTTGTTCGAAACAGAGACTCGGTACGTATTAGTTTAGACCAGTGGTCCCCAACCTTTTTACCACCGCGGACCGGTCAACGTTAGATAATTTTACCGCGGGCCCGCTGGGGACGGCGTTGATTGTTTACATTCTAGATTATTTTGTTCTACTAATTTTAATTTAATTGTATTTAAACATGCTTTCAAAATAAAATACAGTTACACTCAAAACAAATATAAAGTGATTTATAATTCATTTAATTCATTAATTTGGAGTATAAAACTAGGAATTTAAATTAATTTTCAATGAAATGGTTGGCCCGCGGCCCCGTACCATTTAATCCACGGACCGGCACCGGTCCGCGGACCGGGGGTTGGAGACCACTGGTTTAGACTATATAGCTTATAGTTATATTATATATAGTTTTATAGTCTAAACTAATACGGATTGTAACTATATAGCTTAAGTTGTAAAATCAGAACCAAGTTATTAAATATCCTTTAATACATTTTAAAGAATCTAAGAATCACTGTAACAGCATATAACCATACCTAATGCTTACTATAATTTTCCCCAACTGAACACAAGAAAAATTATAAGCAACAGTAAAAAAATAAAATACGAGTTTCACATAACAAGTCACTAAACTATCCATAATTTCAAAGAAAAAATAACACTGTTTATAAACTTCAAACCAACGCAGAAGTCTTTTGCATAGCAGTAATTATGTTTGAGAAAAATCTGCCGGAAAACTTTAACTCGCCTAAAGTATTGAAATCTTTGTAAATATTCCTCACGGAACTTCGTCATTAAAGAACTGGTTCATCTGGTCTCAGAATGTCCTTTAATGATGATAGAGTGAATCTTTCATGAAAAAACGGGAATATAAGTAACTTTTACAAGAATCCCAATTTCATTCTAGAGTCATTACTCTGATAGCTGGACAATAAAAGTCCCCGTCTAATGAGATCGTTATGGTATTTTGTGAAAAGATCGGTACAAAAAAGTTCCGTAAGTAATTTTTCAAAGCATACTGGGGCGTTCTTTCTTTTAATCTTTCTGATTTTGTAACTCAAGTGTTTTCAAAGGTATTGAGACATCGATATATACAAGAATGTTTGTGGCAAGAAGTTTTCGTAGAAGTGATATATTAATAACGTCACATTTTTCAGTCTCGGAATTCTACATTAGTTTAACAGACTTTACAAACTTTATTGGATATTTCTTATTATTTAATGTATGCAATTTAACAAATGGTCTTTTACATACCTGTATATATTTATTTTTTTATTAAAGAGACAGTTTTTAAAGACAGATTTATGGTGAAAACTAAATTAAATTAATGAATTAATTTGTTGAGAATTTGAGGTGACAACAAGAATTTAAAATCCATAGAATAAAGTTTAAAATCTGTACAAAAAATATATAAGAAATATATCTTTTCAATCATAAACCATACACAAATTCATTTCTTAGTATAATAGTAAGGAAACCCCTTAATAAACTTTTGATTACAATTTTTTTTACTTTTATTTTGACTGTTGAACAAGAAGGTTTACCCTATGCATTTCTGAACATATTTTTCTTTCCTTACATACAGTGTGTTTCAAAATTGCGTTGCACGGCTTTTATTCGGAACCAACGCCTCCTAGGGTCATGGAAGTAAGGTCTACCCCTAGGTAAGTGACCCTGGAGAATCCATTGAGATGACTTATAGCGCCCCTAGCAGCGAAATTAAAAAGTTAAAAAAGTTAATTTAAAA
This sequence comes from Tetragnatha versicolor, assembly GCA_024610705.1. Classification (NCBI taxonomy): domain Eukaryota; kingdom Metazoa; phylum Arthropoda; class Arachnida; order Araneae; family Tetragnathidae; genus Tetragnatha; species Tetragnatha versicolor. The sequence continues at coordinate 53,010,215 of JANDEH010000007.1, forward strand.
ACTAGAGGAGATAGAGCAAAAACCTCAGTAAGAGTATTGTTGCCAACGTCAAGAACTCACTGAAAAAAATTTGATCAAAATATCTTAGCATGTAAAAAAATATATATGTCAAAAATATATATATATGTCAAAATATATTAGCATGCGAAAATAGCACTTTTTCAGGGGCATAGTTCAGGGGTCAAAAAACAAAAAGTTCGCATATTTCAAAATTTTTCAGTGTTATTGTGTAGTTTTGTGTTTTTTTAGTTGAAAGACAACAAAATTTAATCAAAAAAATTTGCAAATATGCGAACTTTTTATTTTTTGTGCCTTGAAAAAGTGCTATTTTCACATGCTAATATCTACTCGAATATTCAAGAAATTTTGATCAAATTTTTTTCAGTGCGTTCTTCTTGACGTTGGCAACAATACTCTCTTTGAGGTTTTTGCTCTATCTCCTCTAGTTTTTAAATTAACTTTTTATATTTTTAATTTCGCAGCTAGGGGCGCTGTTAGTCATCTAAATGGATTCTCTAGGGTCACTTACCTAGGGATAGACCTTACTTCCATGACCCTAGGAGGCGTTGGTTCCGAATAAAAGCCGTGCAACGCAATTTTGAAACACCCTGTATATATATATATATTGATTGATCAAGAACTGCACCAATTGATACTTCCTATGAATTAATGATAATTAGGACTTAATGAAAAATGCAACTTAATCATTAAGTTCATACAATATTAACCAATTAAAATTTTATTGCTTAAAAAATAGTTCGTATATGCTTCAGGGAAAGAATTCCTTTACGAATTACGTGCAAACATATATAAGTGAATTACATTAAGGTTCTAAAATGATTTAATTATAACAAACTAATTTTAGGGCAAAAAGATGGGAGTGAGTATTTTTGATGGTAAAAAATAAGTTTTGAGTCGATGATTTCCAGAAACATTTTTAATTACAGATCCTAATAACACATTTTCGGTATATGATTTCGGTGATTCTTTTGAGGATTGTAAGCTTTTAGAACTTCTAATATAAAATTTTTAATTTTAAAATATTTCCTTTTTTTAATTACGGATAAGGTGGCAGTTATACATTACAAGCAACTGACAAGCAACTGATTATCTACCAAATCACAACCACTACTATCACTTGCGCCACATTTTAAGATAAACCAAATTAATTTTATGTTTTAAAAATGTATTTTAACGTACTTTTCGTATTTAACGTATTTTTCAAAGACTAAAGTAACTCCCTAATATCATATCTTATATTAAACAAGGAGTTGAAAAATAAATGTGATTTACATTAATAAATTTGTCGAAATACCTTCAGATTTTCTTTTGAAACTGAACGATTGATTCAGGTATTAGGATTTATTTCAATCAATTGATAAATTGTGGTTTTTAAAAATCTCATACAATAAAACCCGATACCATCATCAGAGTATAGTTCCCCAAAATTATTCAAAGCAAAATCTTTTAAAAAAAACCTCTCAATCATATCTCATCCTAAATCGGAAAAAAGAGACGCCTTAAACGACCAAACTCTCACCAGCGCTAAAACCCTCCTTCAACGCAAACCGATCTCTTTGGAGTAAATCACATTCATCTCAATACATCCGAAAAGGCATGGGCAGAAATGACACCCCCTTTTTCGAAGACAGAGAAACGGTCATTATGGAAATGAGTCAACCCGAATAGATCATTAAAGCATGAAGCGGATGTAACAAAAGGCTCCCGTGGCGCCCCCACCGACGGAGCAGGGAAACGCATATTTAAGCAAGGCGCCGGAGTGGGGAATGAAGCTTTTCAATTCAATGAAGTGACGTCATCACTACTGGAGGGATTTTCGGAATCTGAATTTGATAGTGCATATTAAAAGGGATCGATAAGCCTGTGAAACTTTGAGGGATCAATCGACGCTTCTGCAGGATTTAGAAATCGGAATATGGGTTGATGGAGCTATTTGGGAAATGTAGCAGAGATAGGTATGGGTGTTTAGTCGGTTGTAAATTGCGTTTTGGCTGTGAAAGCTCGTTAAGTTCGGATTGGGAAGCAAAGTAAGCAATTGACGACAAGGATTTCTGATGGCTGAGTTGATGGTTTTTGGGCTGCTTGAAGGCCGAAAACTTTATATCCGAAGAAGTTAATACTCGTTTGATAATGTTTTGCATCGAATTAGATGATATATTTTGAGTTTGTTCTGCAAGTTCAAAAGAAATGAAAGTTTTGACTCCTTGTACTTGGATTTTTTTTGTAGAATTGCCATTTTAACCATTACTCCAAAAGCTTGATAAAGTAAAACACTCATTTTTTTTTAATTTTCAAACAGGTCAAAAATTTTATAAGATTTAAACTTAAATAGAGATTATATTTACTTACAGATAATACATCTTTCCATTAAGTTATGCCAATCAATCTTTGTTAATTACAAATATTTTGATTATATCCTACTTATAAAATCAAATGATCACTACTCTGAGCGACGGTGGTATATATAACTAGTATCGTGAATTACTGGCTAGTTTTTGCTCTTTTGATACCTCAGATCAAAAGAGCAAATATTCAAAATAGAGAGGAGATTTGTAAATTTGTTTTAATTCCTTTCACCGCAATGAGTTTTCACTTCATTTCATTTTGTAACCTGTTAAATTTAAAAATGAAGAGAGCAAATGTTTAACAGAGTAATGTTAAGGTTTATTATTTATTGCTTTGAAATTCCCCCCGAAAAACTCAAGAAAAAGCCATAAAGAAGTTGCTTAAAGAAGTCACAGCCATCAAGAACGAGTTCTTTAACGACTGACATTTCACTTGTCTAATGATAAAGAACCGGAAAAGTGTATCAATGAAGAATTAATGCGTATCACGGCAGCGAAGTTTTTATCTTGGGTCCATTTGTTCATCAATAAACATCTTTCACTATTTTTTTAGCAAAAAAGGTGAAGAAAGCATTATCTGAATCGCTGTAACGCATACAAAACATTTGATGGAATACATGGATAGCCATGGATATTGAGCCAAACAAAAGAGACTAACAAGTTATTAGGCGAGTTGTTTACCAATATGCTACAATTGTTGCACTTCTAAGGGCTTTTTCTCTCTATGGTAGGATTCTCAATACAAAAACTATGATATTAAACTTAGGTAATTATAAAAGTATATTATTTCCTTTTGACATTTTATGCAGCGGTTTTGTCTTTGTCTACCGTGCTTCAAAATACGATTTTCGAACTTATTGTATTCTCCTTTACACTCCATGATAATATTTTGTTAATTCTTATACAGGACGAAGGGTACATCACGTATTAACCCATTAAGGACGACTTTAAAATAATGAAAATAAATAACTTTTTCTTTCATATTTTGTTCATTTGGACCGAATATAGTAAGAAATGCCCATTTTCAGATTTTTAAAAAAATAATTTTTATGATTTTTTAACTGGCAACTTTTCTTGCCAACCGTCCTTAGTGGGGTCCAAACTCTGACAAATGAAAAGTCGAAAAAACTAATTAGAATGTTTACGATTTTGATAATAAAATGTTTTCATACATAATTTAAAGAAATAATCCATAAATAAAAGTGAATGGGTACTAAATTGTTAATAGGGGGTCCAAGAAAGGGTATTTCACCCCTCCTGAATAGGGCCAGTTCAGTTCAAATATTGATATTCACCTATTTTCAGGCTTTAAGAATAGCCGAACTAGTACTTTTTTTTAAGTCGGAATGGTCGGAACCCTTTGATTTTTGTACTTTAGCTAGCTTCCAGGTTAAAAAAGGTTTATTTATATCTCCCAGTCTGGAACATAGGGACTTTTTTACCTGCTAGAGTCTTATATATTCTCAACTTTAATTTTTTTTGGATACCTTTGGATATTCGGAAATTTGGATATTTGGAAATATATAATTTTTTTGCCTTCCGAAGCCTTTTCTCTTATTGGAATTCTACGTTCTTTTTAGTCATTCTCTATCAAAAAGTCATCATAATTACAGTATTCATCTTTATGGCTCCAGATTTCGCATATTCCCCCCAGAAAATGTTAAATATTTTATTTACAGAAAATTACAGAAAAGAAAAAAAACAAATACATATGTTGTTCACTAAGGGGCACAAGCCCTTCCAAGTGAAGCACTAAATTAATAAATAATTATTCATAATAAGAACAAAATAAAACAAATAATCGAAATACACATACAGTCATGAACAAAATATACATACAAAATAATACACACTAAGTACACACCAGAAAAAATAATAATTTGGCTAACACAGAGCAACAAAATATAGTTAAAAATCAGGCTCATCTTCATTTACTAGACCTTTACAGATTTGTGTCTTTTAAATTCAATAAATATGTAGACAGACCCTTTTTAAAAGAAAATTTATTTGAGTTTGAGGTTAGATAAGTTGGCAATTTGTTGTAAAAGAACGGACCCTGATAAAGAAAACTTTTATGCAAGATCTCTTTATACGGCTGTGGGATATTTAATATAGGTGGTTGTCTGAGATTATAATGAATATTAGTACTACCAAATGAGCTAATGTTATTATAAATAAAAAGTGATAATCTAAAATAATAAAGTTTCTTTATAGTTAATAACTGATCACTATTTACATGCTTAAATATTCTTTTTTGCAAATTTATTAAAGGTGTAAGGTTTGATAAATTATTACTCATTAACTCGATAAAAACTAGGTATTAGCCCATTCAAAATGGGTTAAATTACTCCAGTGATATTTTATTTTATTTTTTGACTACTGTAAATTTCCAGAAACCCCTTTCAAGGAAAATAAATGTATCCAGAAATGATTTATTATGTGATTGAACCAATAAATCTGTTAGGAATCGGTAAAAATCTAAAATCTATTAAAAAAACACTAAAATTATGATCCAATGGAAACATTTCATCATGCTAAAGTATCAATAAGATCTACATATATGATAAGAACAAAAAAAAGCTTTAAAAATAATTAATTTACAAAAGCTTCTTATGAGTAACTCGTAAAAGTTTTGACCACACATCAGACGATTGGCAACAAAAGTTGCCAGTAGAAGAAAACCCTTGCTATTGGCAATTTAAATACCCCCATTCCAACTGTAATTGGTAATAATATTTAGAATGGGATCTTGTGAATATGCTTCAATAGAAACAAGTCATAAAAATAACCAAAACTTTAGATTATTTTGGCGTTTTCCAAATGATCTCCCAGCTATCTCCAAAATGTAGTGAAACGCTCTCATTCTAACAGCGATTTTACCCCCAAAACGGCATGGCACGTATAAATTTCTATTTTTATCTGAATAAATACATTCTTTAGAAGCTGTTGTCATGCATTTAAACTTTTAATGTCCTCTATTAGAGTCAGTAAAAAATGAAATGTCCCTTGGCAAATTTTGTTGCCAACCGTCCTTAATGGGTTAATAAACATCAAACAATAAAATATTAAAAAAAAGAACAAAAACTGGTTCCTTATAAGGTGTACGTACACACTAAACAACTTTTTTCTTATTTTTGGCTTTAAAAAATTAATTTTTTCACTGTAGGTTCAGACCCTTTCTATAACTCTACAGATTGTAAAAACACAAGTTTTATAGAGATAAACTAAATATTTCTGAAATTATCACTGTTTAATGTTGAAAAACCATGAAAAAATTAAAAATTTTAAAAGTTCCATAAAAATATATTAAAAACTTATTTCGATAAAATTTGAATGCTTACAAATACAAATTAGATAGTTATCTACAAAATTACAAGTTATTCCGAATCTGCAGATTTAAAATACACTTTGAAATAGAGGAAAAGGTATCCATGTTAAGGTCTATTTTCGTGATTTCGTAGTGTGTACGTACGTACGTACACCCTAAAATGTTTTTTCGTTTTCATGGGTTATTTCATATTAGTGGACATTATAAGAACGAAACAAAATAATAAAAGCAACAAAAATTGTGTATGTTACGTATGTTAAAAAACTTTCAGATTTTCATAAAAAAATCACCCAAAATTTCAAATCTAAAACACTTCAACTTAAAAAATTTCACCTTTAAATATAAATTTCTATAAAATAGAAACCTCGAGTAAAAAACCCAGAAAAATACTACCATCTTTGGTTCTCTAAGCACACAAAATAGTCACCCCCTCTAAAAAGAAAGAAAACTTTCACCAAGTAGAAAACTGTCGTAGTTCCCCAAAATTTGCTCAGGTTAGTGCCAAAAGAACAGCCCTCTGGGGATACCATTTATATCAATTTAACCTGTACCCAGCACCGCCCTTTACCATCAACAGAAAAAGAACGACTTTCTGCCGCGGAAGCCGTGGTTCGGATCGCCTTTTCCTTGTCCCCGAATAAGGTAAAGGCCCGATTCGGGAACTCCCACCCCCTTTGCCCGATTGAAGTCTTCTCCCCCCCCCTCCTTTATGTTTTGCCCTCAAAATCAATTGGAGATTTCGGACAGGGTAATAAGTGTTTTTGGGTGCCTCCCAAATCTTGTTTCTTCACGGGGTAACGATAGTCTTCTCACGTTAGGGAGTTTTCTTTACAAGAGTTCGTTAGGCAAGGCAGGCGGATTTGGGATTACGAAATTGGAACTTGGAATAGGGTGTTTTGTGGTTTCTTTTTGGTTTTCGGCTTTTTGTTGAATTGTTGGTATGTTGCTTTCTATCATTTCTATCAACTTAAAATTGAATCAAATATGCATTGGGGAGAAGTAAATTTGACGAAGATTTTTTTTGGGGGGGAAGTCGAAAAAATATCCTGCGTGGTACAAAAAGACACCATTTTTTTAAATAAAAACTTTGAATTTTTGTCTTATGAATGTAGCGTTATGAAGTTATTAAGAAATTACAAGAGTCGAAGGAATCCATATTGCAAATACCTTTTAAACTTTTTATTCAAGAATGTTTATCTTACGTTATCATGTAAGGATTACCTATTTTTTTCTAGGTAGACAAACAGATTTGTTCATATTAATACGAGAGTATTTGTCCGTTTGCTTATGATAGGAAGATAATTTTAACAGATATGAAATCTATGGAAAATTCTTCCCTGAATTCACGCTAGCTAAGTACAGAATTGAACATTTTTGGCTTAAAACTATGTTGTGGCTTTGAAATGTTGTGATTGGTTACTTCTTTTGAGAGACAATGAATTGATCATGTAGTTATAGTCGTGTTCCGTCCTGTGTTAAGGGATATTGCCGGTCTGTGCTATGATTTTCTTGCCATCCCATTGCATCATTTTTCCTGGTTATGAAAAATTTACCTTTTTAAAATTCCAATAAAAAACAAATTGAAAATTTAAATAAGAAATCAACGTTTTTATTTTACTAGTGTTAGGCATAAAAAACGTTGGTTTTTATAAGAATTTTAAAAAAGGTCAATTTTTCATAACCAGGAAAATTGATACAATGGGATAGTAAGAAAATCATAGCATATCCCTTAACACAGGACTTACTTAGCACGACTATAACTGCAAGATCAATTCATTGTCAAAAGAAGTTACCAATCACAACAATTCAAATCCACACCTTATGATTAATCCCTTCGGCTCTTCGCACCCAATAAAGCAGCAATGATGGATTCAAAGTGCGAAATTTCACGAATGGCAAGCACGTCCCGCCTGATAAATTCCTGGACGATTTCTTTCGCTCCCTCAGAACCTGTTGTTCAAGCACGACCCTCCGCTGACAGTGATTAATGAAAGGGGCAGAGCTTAGGAGGCGCGAAAGGCCAAAGAGTACCGTCAATTTTACAAATTACGCGCCGGGGTATCATTAAATCATCGGGAGCAAGTGGGACGTGCATTTTTCTCTCCGTTTTCAGAAAGGATTTGCTCCTCCTGGCAAGGTGAGATAGAGTGAATCTGCAAATAGTTTTTTCCGGGGGGGGTTTCAATATCTGCCGGGGATTAATGCATTGTCTTAGAGTAGGTTATTAATGGCGCACTTGAACTTAAGAAGAAGTGGGGAGTAACGTCTTCCTTGGGCTGGATTAATGCCGGGTGAAGGGGAATTTATGTCCATGGAGATGAGGGGGGTAATTATAGACTGAAGGGGGTGCAAAGCAGTTTTTGGCTTTGAGGGACCAGTAAAGGTATGATATTTGGAATCTGAGATTCTTGTGACATCCTCTTAAATGCCCAACTTTTAACCCATTAATTAAACAAAGAGAAAAACTAGATTTTTTAGTATTGGGGATGCAGATGCTACAGATTATGTATAATTTCTAGAAAAATATCAACAAAAAATTTACAAAGAAACCGAATAAATTTCACTGCCAAGAAAAACTTCCAGCTAAATCCAAATAATCTCTTAATTTATAATACCTTCCTTATTTCTATGCCTTTATATTTTTTCGATGAGAGTTCTGTATTCCAAATAGGGTCCTGAACTTCCTGTATAAATTTGGGGGCTATGCAACAAAAATTCCATTCTCATGCAGGTTTTTTACACCCGATTTTCTCAAAACTTGGTTTTTGAACTTACTCCCCTTTTTGAAACTGTGACGATTTGATATGATTGACGCCCCTGGCTCATTTACATAGAACTTGAAAGTATTTATGTGTATTATCTTGAAAGGGCTGTAAACTTTTACCAATATCTGAATTGTAAAAAGTTAGAGTAAGTTATCACGCCTACCAACATGAAAGAAAACCAAAAGACACCTTAAATCATCTTTTACACTAAGTAATCTCACACAATCCCAACAAAACTTACGAACTCCCACATCACAGAATAATAAAGAAAGATAACACATTTTCCTCAAAGCGATCTCCATTCCCTCTATCTCAAACTACTTAATAATTCATACAGAATTCACCCTCCAATAACGAAAACCGCACTCCCGTTGATAATTCATCTCAACTTAATATTAACCCACACCTAAAACACAGAACAATAACTCCCGCTCAAGCCGAATATTCCATTCACACCGCCCAATATTTAATTCATACCCACTCGAAATCAAGCTCCGCTCTTCATATCCCCAAACGTGCTCTCCATACTCATGCTTTTTCTCGTCATACTTAGGGATCGTCTCCGAGCGAATAGCTCCCAAAAGATGTTTTTTCCACACCATCGCGAGAAAACGGCGATAAGAAGGAAGGAAAGGAAGAAAAAACTCCCTTAGGTGAGCGAGATTACTAGATATATACCGCCTTCCTTCACTTATATTTTCACTAACGGCAGTCGATAGGGCGGGGAGTGTATTGATTGATTATATGACCGGCCACCCAATACTCCATTTAGCCATCAATCTTCTTACCTCGGGCCTATATACCTACACCCCCTTTCTTTTAAGTTCGGAGGAGTTAACATTCCTTTCCTCTAATACGACGGCGGGGTCCATTTTTTCCTTTAAAAAGGGGTGTGAGTGAAATATGATGGTTTTGGAAGAAATCCGAAACGCGGAGAGGTCTTTTTTGAACGGACTGGATTGAGCTGAGGAAGAGAGAGACTGAGGCTTTACTTCTCGGATTCGCCTGATCCCTAAGTTGAGCTTGTCATCTGAAACAAGAGCTTTAAAATTTGGGTTGATCTAAGAGAAAGGTTTTAAAGCGAAACCTGATCTCATACTTTATCTCTGACAGGCGCTACGTCAATGCCCGTATGAAGTTGGTCGAGACATAACGGTGACCATAATGTAATGAGGGGAATTCGGGGTATATACCCCATCCGAAACCTTACGAGTAATATTAGTGAGACTCGTATACTAAGGTACCTGTTATGATCATTCAAAGGTAATTTTAATAAGAAAGAGCAGATAATGAAAAGACTGGATTAAATAACAAGAAAAAATTGGATTCATAAGAAGCCGAGGGAGTTTTTCTTTGGGCTTATATGTAAAATATACATTTTCAGCTCTTATATCTCTAATATTATTTTTTAAACTGTGCTGTTTTTCCTCCTTTTTTGAGAAACATGTTGTCCAATTTCTTGGGAAGGACAACCCCAAGTTTCATTAAAATTCGGTACGAAATAGAGGAGTCACACAAAGAATGTCAATATAAGATTGTTTTAAATACATTTTCTAAGCTATTTTTAATACAAGTATTTGTGTTAGAAATTTAAATTTGTGTATTTAAAAAAGCTTTCTGCAAATTATGAGGCGGAAACAAAATAAAATATCAACTAAAATTGATAAAGCTTTTAGTTTTTCTCTTAAATTCTATTGATGGATATCCTACGTGAATTATTGCAGGGAAAAACGAGGTTTTAAGGAAATTTTTAGATGCACCCATTTTAGTTAAGAGGCATTTCGAAAAATTATTAAGCCAGAATTGTTACATTTGCGTCACCATACACGCAAAAGGAAAGGACAATGAAAAATGTCAAAAATCCTTTTCAACACTCAAAACAACTTTCAGAGCCAATATTCCAAATTAATACTTAGCACGAAAATAAAATAAAGTCTTAAACTATGCAAATATATAAATGCAGGCTTTCATTTGAATTCTAACAGGCGACTAGTATAATTGAAAATACTTTTAACATTTGTATTAATACTTTACTTGAGCACAATACACCTTTTGTCCCAAGTCTTTCTTTGGAACAAATAGGGATGGAGTTTCTTAACATGAAAACAATTTGTTTACTTAGGAATTACAACTACAAAGGGAATTGCACATGCAGTGCCCTCCAAACAATAAGCACCTTTCGCAAACAACGCTTTTGACTTTTACGCCATCAGTGTTCGTTTAATCTGGAAACAAAACTCAAGACAATTCCGTTGCGCAAATTAATTGCAACGACGACGCCATCTTGAAAAGAAAATTTTAATAACGTTTCCATATTTCACTTCCATCCAGAACAATAAACCTCCCTGATTAGTTGTTATATTAGGACAAAAACGTCTAAGGGGCAAATAAAAAAGGGGAAGATCCCCAGAGAGGTGACAAAGCAACAAGTCATAGTCATTCATTAAATCCGAGGGTTAATTATTATTAGCAAAAATAATACCCGTCAGAATGGCGAGAGTTTGATTTTCGAACAGTATTATCTCTTCTGAATCCAATTTAACTGTCGCCAAGAAATACATTTTTCCTCGAGGCAATTAAAAGGCTGCATTTTCTATCTTTTCGGGAATTTCTCCTGGCGAGGTGGAAAATTATTTGATGGTACCACCATCGTAGTGTTCATAATTTCGTTTCGGATTTAATACATTTCGCGGTGGAAATGGCCGATGCGTTAATTGAATCGGAAATTACTTGACATGGTTGCCATATTTGGCGGACGGTTGCTTCCGAAAGTCGTTAGCGTTATTTCGGTTTAAATAGTTTTTTAAAACTAGATGACGAGGTAACGACTTTCATTTCCAAAATTAAGGCTATTTTAAACACAACATAACATCAAGTTTCCAAAAGGAATTTCATTAAGGTTACAGTCATGGCCGTATTTAGGGTTTTTGTCAACTTTTGCTTTATATTTTCTTGCTACACCCACACTTCAACTTTCCCAAACCAATTTACCCTTCAATTTCCCCAACTTCAACAAACCCAACTTCTTTTTCCTTAATTCAATCAGAAGTCAACTTTCTTCAATTTTGAGGAAAGCTAATTAGACTTAAAACAATAATAATACGTGCTTCTATGTTCACCCTGAATGGTTCATTAAATGTAAATATAAACTAGAGAGTGATATAAACTTTTTAGTTGAATTACTTTCCACACACACACACAAGTTATTTGCAAAAAACTTCTTCTTCTCGTGTCCATGGATACCTGTACGGTCTAGACACCACCGAAGGTGGCAACAATTGCGGCGGCCAATCTCGGTGCGAAATTTGCATAAATACATTGTTTTTATTGTTTTATGTAACCAATACTCATATCCCCTTTCCCCCAATCAAGCGTATATAAGTAAATAATTTGCACGGCTCCAAATGATATTTAATATTTTCAAAAAAAAAATAAAGAATTAGACAGTTAATGTATCGTAAATATATATCCGTCAATTTAATACGAAAGAGTTTCATTGATAATGCTTTAAAATAAAAGAAAAGTGCTACCTGTCGAAAAACACTCAAACCATTATCTATATGAAAGCACGCTATCCTTAGTTTTATGAAGAACAGAAAACGCTATTTATCTAATATTCATAAATTCTCTCAAAGAAAATGATTTGTTTTCCCCATAAACAACGAGGAGATAAAGATAAAAACCAAGTTAGTGAAGCTGAATATAATAAAGCTATTCTAGAAGAGACATAAGAATGATTAGGATATCTCCCGAAAAATAAAAAAGTCCCATCAGCGTGCAGACATTCCCAAAGGAGATCTAAGTTATCGCCAAATTTGGCGAATGCCCAGAAGCTAAAGCAACGATAATTCTTAGGCAACCTCGCCGGCCCTGTAATGTGATTTCCTTGCCATGACAAACGACAAGGAATGCCGGGACATACTTTGTTGTTGCCAGATTCGCCAAATTGAAAGGACAGGAAAACGACGTTATTTCAAGTTTCCATTTTCAGACGGACTGTGCTGCCACACTAATGGAGATTAATTCAGCGACAGGGATAGGGGTCCAAAGAGGAGACAGGCAGACGTCTTTGCAAACTGTCGGCCCACTCTGGCTCCGATTGACGCGAAGAAAATCCAATATCACTCAGAATTACTCTCCTGGGGAGAGGGTTCTTTGATATTCAAATGAAATTGCAAAATGCCGGAGTGTCCTTTCAAGGAAGAGACACCTTAGCATGAACCTTGGAAGTAAACAAATCAAACAAAGCGATTGGAAACAACGTGGAGTTTTAAGAGGATTTATGCAAATAAATTTATGGATTCTAATTTCCATCCCTAGCCTTAAGTTTTAACTTTAAACAATTTTAACTTTTTATTGCTTAGTGTAGAATACAGGTAAGTTCAATGTACACAACTTCCCCTATACATGCTTCGGTTTAAATAATTTTTTTTAAAACTAGATGCCGCGGTAACTACTTTCAATTCTGTTCTCTTTAATTTTATTGCTATTTATAAGCCCGGCCTCGCATCAAGTTTTAAAAAGGGATTTCTCTTATTACAGAGTCTGATGGTCCGTACTTTAGGTTTTTGCAGCCCTGTTTTACAAATTAATGACGGCTAGAATTTGAAAAATTTGCAACTAATTGCACCTATTTTAAACAAGCGAGATGTCATGAATTTATCGAAAATGAATTTAGATTAAGTTTAGTAGGAGAGATTTTTATGGTAGCTTCAAATAAACTAGTATAATTAAATTTAATGAAATTAATATTTAAAAAAAACTTCTTTGCTGTTATGTTTTAACTAATTTAAAATAAAAAAACTTGATATAAATAAAAAAAACTATCAATTGTATGGCCGTTTTTTTGCAAGAAATATTCAGTATTTTAGTTAAATATTTATTATTGGATCAAAGCACAGAAGATCATACGTTAGTTAAGAAAATCATACCTATAATGATAACTTATTCAATAATATAAAATAAATGAAGTACTCTGATTAAAATTTGCATACAAAAAACTTTAACGAAAAATGCAATACATTTGAGGAATAGACATCAAAACTTAAAACAAGGATGATGCATTCTACGCTCCTGACAGCTTTACAAACCATCAATCGGAACTCATTTTTTTCACACATTGGCATCGAAATCCCCGAAAAAACATTCCAACATACCCCTCCTAAACACTTGACTGACACCCTCCCAAAATTACTCTCTCCAAACGACACCGGAAATAAAACCCATCCCTGACTTCTCGCCTCAACCCTCTCGTCTGTCCAGCTGCCCGCCCTGAGAATCGTGACAGCGGGGATATTGCACGTGAGGAGCCATATTGGATTCTGTAGCAAAGTAATAAAGTCAGGGCCTGAGGGGCTTAGGACAAAATCTTGTCTCTGAGGAGCGAATCCCAGGACTTTGCCTGGCTATACCTCTGCTCTTTATTTGAAACGGCAAGGCGTTGTTGGACTTAGGCCATAAGCATTAAGACTCCCTATATGAAGGGGTTTCTTATTTCTTGAATAGGGATGGGGGTATTTTTACAGGGCTTAGAGGAGGATCAAATGGACTTGAATTTGTGATATTTTGGAGGCGTGGATCCTGAAATCAACACGTAGCCAGTTTTTGATACTTACACAGATAGACATTTAGTATAATTTACCTTGGCCTTATTTTTCACATTTTCAAGAAAAACTTTTTGAAGTTAAGAGACGAACTACACAAATGTAAAGAATGAGTATCTATTTGATACGAAAAAAACTCACATAAAATATTTGCATTAAAGAAAATTATGGGAGCTATAGGAGGTTATTGTAAATTGTCACTAGGATAATATTGGTTTTAATACTTTGGTTAGTAAGTTTCCTTTCGAATAAACCTATGTTACATTACATGATCTAATCATGATTGAGCTTATACCAATGGATAACAAGGAATATAATGAGAGTACTTTTTTCAGAATCAAATATAAAAATTATGTTTGAAGCACCTTTTTGAAGGATCATTAAGGTTTAGCAAAAAAATCAATCGTTCAATATTTTATTATGGATTTTTCTAGGGTTGAGTACATTGCTTAACCAAGAGCAAAAATAAGCATCGATTTGTACAAAAAAATTATTCACCATCAACAGCAAAACATTAACATACCTACAGTCAACGCATTTCCTCCAGCATCCAAACCCTCCAAAAAAATAAGATACGAACCAGCAACACTTACCTAAAAAAGAAAAGAAAACTCATAAACACCAAGAAGGAAACCAAACAAATTTCAATACACAACAAACACAACAAAAAAATCAATCGAATAACCATCGCATAAGCAAAACTCCTAAAATGAGCCCATAAATCCCTTTAAGTCGGTTCTCCATCTTGTCCTCAGAAAACAGGGAGCTGTAAAACTCACATAATTCACCCGTGGCTCGCTGCGTACGGAAGCACATTAAAATGTGCGAGATTCCCTACGAATAGCGGGGGGAGGTTCATAAATTATGCTGTTTCGTGTTCAGAAGGCTCACATGCAAACTAAAAGAAAGGGTGTTTTATGGGCGGAATTCGGTAAATCACCTTCGCTATGAATCAAGGAGGGGATTGCGGTATTCGGACTTTCAACTTAGCTGAAAAAAATTTAGTGATATTAATAAGGTTGGGAGTAAAACATGCATGTAAAAAGAAGCATTCGTTAAGTTAATTGAAATTTATTTCAATTAAAATTTCTAGTAGGGAAGTATGTATTTGATCGTGCAAAAAATACCATTCACCATGGCTGAAAGCTGGCATAAAAACATGTTTTATTTCAGGAGATGTGTTAACAATCTCACGGAATGTCTTCAAATAAAAAGTATTTAGGGTTACAGTTTATAAACAGAATTAATGTACAAGTACTACAAATGGGTTAAGAAAGAAAGAATATTGGGTAGTAATGAACGAAAAGATGTTTCATAATGAAATGTATCTCCCAGCAGATTTCATTTAACAAGATTTAAAAACCACAAAAACAGAACTTTGATAACTGTGCAATACACATTGAAATTTTATCAAAATATTTGCAATTAAAAACCCCAATGATGTAATAAATCCAAAGTCCTCAGAATTGAAATTAAAAATAAGAAAAATAAAAAGATAAATACATAAAGAGCTAATATCAATACAAATAATGACCAAATGAGCATACAATTTTTTGCGTTATAGATAATTTTTAGCTTTAAATTGTACCTTATAAAAACCGAACTTAAAAATGTAAAAGTATTTTAATAAAAGATCAGAAATAAAAATTATTTCATAATATAAATGACCGCAATTCGTTACCACCATCTTATTTCTATATAGTACTTTAAAAAATTCATGCTATATTCCCATATTAAAACGATTGTGTAATGAGGTATTTGCATGAGTGAGGGATTTACTTGATTTTATACTTTTTTGATACATTAATGGTTTAAAACTCCCAAATTTCTGATTTTTAAATTCAAAAATGTGTTTTAATTAATTTAAAATTCAATTTTATTTTTATTACGTCAGAAAACGGGCTTCTATTGGATGTGACATCACAGCACATGAAAACCATTGTGTTTATTGTTTTCACGTGATCAGAAAATGGGCTTCTATTGGATGTCACCTCACAGCGCATGATTTGTGATTCGACAGTGTTTTCGCGCCTGAACAAAAAACGAAATTTTAAAAATTTTCATCTCAGAAACTAGGCTACGAAAATACTTGATGTAATTCTTCATGTTTTTTATCCACTTTCTTAATCAAATTAAATCTCGAAACGTGAGAATACCTCATTGCATTTATTAAAATAACTTAAGTATTAAATCGTATGTTATGAATAAATAAGGTAGTAGATGAGAAAAAGCAATAAGTCTTGAATAAGTAAATAAAAAAAATAACTTAATAATTGAAATTTTACAAAATAATCCGTTTTATTTGAAGATTGGAAACTCAGAGAAGAACATTTCCTTTAGAAATTGTTTTCTTGACTCCAATACTCAGGTGGGAAAGATTTATTTTTTTGAACTCTGTTTTCAGCCGAGAAATATCTTTCTAATTTAAAAGCGATTTTTCCCCAGTATGTTTATAAAATGCGAGCTACATTATAATATCAAATGTTAACAAATAATTTAAATAATCACTCAAGATATTTTTGTAGTTGTAATCGCGAAAATAAATTCGGTTGAGCTAATAAAGTACCAGAAATAAGATTTCATTTTAAAAGGGGATATTCGATTCAAGATAATCGTGTTTGAACCCTTGTCTTACCTTCAAACTTATGTGAGATGAGATCTCATATAATTAGTTTTCCCCCACAAATAAGTTTGATAGTAAAACATCTTGCCTAAATAAGCCCAACTATTGAACCTTACTCTACCAAAAAAAAGGGTCTTCTTTCCAAACTTCCAAGCCTCATTAGCTTAATAGAGAGAAATCGGAATCATTAGGAAATAAATCGGATTATCATACCTGCCGTTAATTAAAAAAAGAGAGAGGCCTAGGAATAGGGCTTTTGAAAGAGATATACGACGCTAATTTATTAAAAATTAAATGGAATTATATTCGGTAATAAACTGAACATTTGTGTCAAAGTAAAACGCAAATGAGAATCTTGGATCTTTTAATGGCTGGATCTATTCCTTCAAGTTTTTTTAGAGCTCTTAAGAGCAAAACTAGGAAAATGGGATCGTTTTTTAGGATAATAGCAAGGCTAGGCAAAGTTATTTTGGTACTTATTGAAAATTATCCAGGATCACTGGAACATGTAACAGGTTTTTATGCTTCTTATGAGAGCGGTTTGGAACAGATGGTTTTAAAGATTTATCTGATCATTTATTTTTTACGTGGGAGAACAAGGTAATTGGTTTAATGAGAATATAACGGTGGATAGATGGTTGCAATGGCTGACGTTGTATCGTGAATGTGAAGTCGTTATAAAGCATCATTATGATCATGATAGAAATTTAGTACCAGAATTTTTTTTAGAATGCTTACGAATATTTTTCTTGATTCAACCATTTTTTTAAAAATTATTTTAAATGCTAAACTTTCAAAAATAGAAGATTAATTTACCAAAACCTATTTTGGATACAAAAAGAAGCAATTTTATATTATTTTTAATTTTTTTATAGAATATTGTTTGTGAACATTAATATTTACATTTTATTTTATACATTATTAGAATAATTTTATTCCATAAAATATGGCTAAATAAGGGTATATAACACCTAATAAAAAGATGGTAATAAAAATTTATAAAGCTTAAAAGTGTTTTACTTTTTATAATTTAATAAAGTTTATATTACATTATTAAAAACAGTTTTTAAGTTTACCAAGTGTATAGGTTTTATTGGGTCATTTATCTTCCACAGAATAAAATCTTAAAAAAGTTTTAGCGACATTTTATCGTGTTTCAGGCTAAAAAATGCAATAAAAATTTATTTAATTAATTAAAAACAGTTTCTAAAATATTTTGATCACTCGACACCAAAAAACAATTAAAGTTCCTATTTTTATTAACTGCGTCTATCTAGTTAATACATTAAAGGTCAAACTTGCCTAATAGCTATAAGTAAAGCATTCATCAAAATTTTGGTGAAAAGAGGGGATGGAGCTAAATGCGTATTTAAATTAGCAGTTATTGTTCACTGGAGTTGAGCACCTTCGCATTAACATAATGATCAAAATACTAGTGAAAAGCGGGGCGAAGAGGTTCTTAAACTTTAATTAATAAATTGCGATTCCCGTAGATAAAATACAGCGAAGTTCTCTGGAAGATCATTTAACGAACAGAAAACGATCTACTCCACACCTTGGCTTTTAATGGAATTGTAAATTTAAAGCTTGATATTTCAATCATGACTTTTCCAATTATATTAACTTCAGAATTAAATTGAAATGAAATGCTTTCCTAGGTACTACTGAATATTTTCGAAGTAATTGTTTTGTACTTATTTTGTAGAAAATTAAATGAATACTCTGATGATTTATTACATTAATTTTATCAAATTAAAATCATACATAGTCATGAAGTCATAGTGTAAATTATCATCGATTCAAAGTACTGTCCTTTTTAAATTATTAAACTCGTAATTTAACGAGAGTGTTAAATAACGAGAGATAACGAAAGAGTTAAAACGTTTAATCTCATTATTGATAGTAAGAAAGAAAATTAACGAGATTGTAATTATAAGAACTATCTTGAATGGCGCATGGAAAATATCAAAAGATAAAGTAAAATTGAAATAAACTAGTAAAATAAACACATTGTCGTAAAAAATTATATCATCCATTCAAAAATACATACCATAAACAAAAATATTTTTAAAGTTCATATGAAAGAAAATAATTATGGGCACTGCACTTATATTTAGAAATGTACCTAGCTAGAATGATAAAATTTATGATAACTAAGGAGAGAACTTCTTGTTTCATGTATCAACTTAAGAGTATTCGCAAATTTCATCCCTGTCTCTTCTACAGAAAGGTTTTACCTGTTATCTTTCACAAATATTGAGACAATATTCCGAATATCTCGATTGTGTTTTTAACCCTCTCGCAGTCCAAGTAGCATTACCAAGAGCAGGAGATAGTATCGCAAACAACAATACGAATTTCCATCGAACCTAGTTAACATTCAGCTCACAACGCACAGAATTACATTTCTGAAAATTCATAACCAAATTCAAAAAAAAGAGAAACACGATTTCAGGCGACGATTTTTGCATGGAAAGGAGAACGGCGCGACGAAACATTCTGCATTGGATCTCAGTCAAACTAAAAAGAAAATCTGCAATTCACCTCTATAGGTATTCAAAACATCGCGCATTCCGCCATTATTTATGTCCTCTCACAACCATAAACTAGCATCTTTGAAGTTCGGGTTCTAAAAAAATTCCAAAAACGATTTGAGAGAGGGGAAGGAAAGGATAAGCAGGTGGTTGTCACAAGTTTCGAGATAGAAGAACGAATATAAGCAGAAAGTACACCATCTTTACGTTCCCTTCCATTTCTCCCATGCGGAATTTAAATTAAATCTATTTGCATATTCCCCCTATACTGCGATCATAGATGCCTGCGATCCCTCAATTTCAGAGGGATCAAATTACAGCGATGCAAATACAGTTTTTTTGTTGGCGAGTTGACAGGGAAATTCAAAACAAACACATGCCAAGGAATACAAATGAGCTGCTCTTCTCTCTACTGTATGGATAGCGGCGTGTTGTATTATTGCTTCAAGCAGTGTTGTATTGATCCCTCTTGTTCCTGAAATGCGAAATTATTGCGTTGGAATGATTCATGGTGAGAAAGGGGTCGTGAGTTGCATGTAGTTCCCGGTAAGTTGCATAAAAAGCGAAGGTTTACGGGTTTGCCAGTTAAGCGCAAAACGCGTCGAGGATTTACCATGGTAATTAATGGTCTTTGGCAGGAAAGTCTGCGATCCCACTTTATATACTTCATTGGTACTTTTCTTTTGCCCTCTTGCATGCGTTACTTCATTGAAAAGAATAGAAACTCGGCAAAATTGCTGAAACTTGAAACAAAACGTAGTTAACTAGCTCTAATTATTATAACTGCGGTAAAATAGGACAAGTTCTTTTTCAAAGTCAACAAGATTAACTTTAAAAAAATTAAAATTAAGTAATCAAATCGTATTTCTATTTAAAATTTTGAATCCAATAAACTGAAAAATTTTTCAAACAATTCATAACCGATTTTCTTTTTTATATTCTTATAATTTCATAACAAAATAAATATAATCTTTGTTCATTCTAGAAAAGTCTACACCAGTCATATAAATTGTCTTTAAAATTAATAACTTTGAACTACAAAAAATTAGTTATAAATATTAAGCATTAAATTATTGTTTTTAAATAAATTAACTCAGACATATTCATAAAAACCATACTAAGAAAATTACCAAAAACGCAATGAAAGTTATTTTTGGGTAAAAAAAATATACAAGCATCCTACCCTCTTAAGCCCTAAAAGAAAATTCCTGTGACATTTTTAAGCTAAACAGATATCACTGAATAGGTCATGTAAGATTTAAACCTGCATTATAATCAAACTTCATTTCCAAGCAATCTCTGAACAAACAAAGAATACATCCGATCTTATTTTTCATAAAATTTCAACCTAAACATTCCCGAAAAGATTCTTCTTTTAGATACACAGGAAATACATTTCGTTTTAGATATAGGTATATTACAAATCTTATCCAATAGAGGAATTCCGGTTCACTAAAGGGGAACGTCCAGTCTGCTCCGCGAACCAGAAGACTATTTTCCTGTACTATGGGACCATGATTTTTTTTCTTGATCTCAGAGCACAATATCTTTCAGCTCATGATTTCCGCGTATCACAAATAAAAAGTGAATTAAAAATGACAGCTTTGAGTTAGTGAGGTGGATATACAGTTGATAGAGAATGTTTTTCTGTAATAGAAAGTATTCTTTAAGGTCCATTCTCTTTCGGAGCTAAGCAATTCTATCTTCAATTCTATTCGATATACCCATGTTTTAAATTGTATATCCGCAAAAAAAGATCACTTTTTATAATTAACACCAGTAACAATGCGTGTTTATTATAGATCACTTTAAAGGGACTCTAGACAGTGTAAAAATAAATTGGATTATATTCAATACTTTTTATATGTACCCTTAAAACCAGACTTTCCCTAATTATTTGTATTTCGTTAAGAACAATAACGTTGTTAGAGATAATAAATGTTGTTATAATTGTATTGCATTATATAATTAACGTATTTTAAACATTTTTAAATTTTGAACATACTGTAAATTGGTAAAAAAACCCTACTTTTTGTGATGGATTATGAAAGCAACGTTTACAACACACAAATTAAAAGTAAAATCAAAGTTAAAGTAGGGGTGATTTTTTTATTAATTAAAAGGTACAGCACAACGAATATTAGGAATTCACATAAATGAAAATTTTCACTTATTTATACACTAAAGAATTTTTAACTTTTAAACTCTATAAATCATTTAAACGGACGATAATTTCAATTATTATTGTAATTTCGAAATTAAATTTAAATAGATGCCGATTAACAAGCGGTTATTTTAAATTAAAAAACAAGAAATTTTTAACAAGAACAATACCAGAGATTGGGTTATTTACCTTGAACTACCGTGGGAAAATAGGAAGAAATGCAATATTTAAACAGATGGCATGACTAGAACGTTGTTTACACGGCAATACTGTTTAAACAATTGCGAATTCCTAAGAGACAAAATGAGCAGCTTTATTTAACATCTTGTCTAGGATTATTACAAGCTCACAAGTATTGTACGAAATGAATTGAATAGAATGCAAATAGTGCATGTTGACAGGATGAACTTTTGAGACAAAACCAATAGAATCAAACCTTTTATCAAGTTTTACTATAAATCATCTCATTTTTAATTTTCATCGAAGTTTTAAAGCGTTGTATTCACTTTTAGTAAGGAAATATCTAAGATGATTTTCCATTGTTCGTAAAGTTGAAAGCGTTGCAATTAACTTTTGGATGAGATTGTGTAGCTATAAATTTATGTATGGAAAACATGTCATCAAGTGAGTCAATTAAAGTTAATCTGATGAATAACAGAGCTATCTCACGTAGCCAAACATCAAAACTTTGCAGACCGACTTTTGGTTATTTTCAGTTCCCTCTCAGTGTTAGTAAATAAAACATATTCAATTATTTTAACTAATAGTTGCCGAAAAATTAAGCTAAAAGATTTTTTTTTAATATTTTAGTTATGAAAACAATCAAAACTATTTAAAACGTAAATTTTTGTCCTTACAGGTTCATGCTTCATTTCTGATACTATATGCCCACTACGCAAATAAAGTATTGTCAATTCCTTAAAATAATGTCAATTCCTTAATTAATTCGACGGCTCTTTTGGCTCTTTGGGCACTACATATATGTATTAAAATTGTTTGATGTATGTACGTGTATATGTTTTTTGTTTTTGTATTATGCTATTTGTTTCGTGTTTTGTACTTTTTCTGGCCCATGTCCAATAAATTCAAAATAATTTGGTATTTGGTAATTGTTAGTTTTTATCGACTAACTTGAAAATTTTGTATTTATATTTGTATTATATTTCAAAACTTCCTTATATTCAATCAAAAGTAAAAACAAATGGATATGAAAACAAAATTATTTTGCTTTAGATAATTGTATCAATGATATAAAAATGTAATACACCATTGATATTAAGAGAAAAAATCTAGGAGTAAATTTAAGATACAAGTAATACAGATAGCCAGTCGATTAATAAAAAAAACGTGGGGATTTGCTAATAGCTTGATCATCAAATCCGGCAAGATTATTAATAACGAGTTTTTTATGTATCTAAACCACGCCAGATTAACTTCACCGTCTAAAAAACTGAATGAGTTACGAACATGTGTCTTCTCAGCTATTACCAAAATTTAAATTAACAGCAGAGACACGGGAAACAAGAAGCGAAGAATATCGTTTAAAAAAATCCCAGGTAGTTAATTCGATCATAAAAAAAGATGCCACCCACGAAATAAAAAAAATCCCTTGTTTGGGGCCGGGGATTATTTCATCAAGTATTCAGAAGTTGGGGCCTCAAGGGCAAAGAAAAGTTGATTACGAAAGTTTTCGATGCGAGAAAAAATTCGCCAAGAGCGAAGTTTAAATTCAGTTATGATCAGCAGTGGGAACGAGAGTACAACGAAATGGGATGAGGCGTAAACGGAAGAGAAATGAAGGGAAGACATCCAATCAGACTTTGATGTGGGCTTCGGTCCTTTATTGCAAAAATAGTTCTAATCCTTTAGCGTATATACATTTTACGAAAAACAACCAACTGATATAAAATGTCAATAGGATAAAATTGTAAATACGGCTTACGGATCGCATTTGACTGAATTTACTATAAAAGAGCATGGAACTTGGGACAAAATAATCCATTACAAATTATATGGCGAATTATTTTTAACAGTACTTTTGGTATTTTTTTTATTCGAAACATTTTTTACCCAAGTAATTTAGGGAAAAAGTTAAAAATAAATTCAACGATGTAATACCTCATCGATAAAAACAAATGTCTGTTTTAGTTTGTTTTTCTGCATACATAATACTTTTTAGGAAAAAGGTGATTTACAGGTAACAAAAATTTACCTCTCTTACAGACAATATGAAGTTTAATTTTTGTATGGAACAACACGAGGGGGTAATCCTTGGGTGAAAAATAAATCGGGCCACAATACTAGATGTATTCTAAAGGAAGTCCTAAACAGACGCCATATATTTTCTCGCTGAAGAATTAAAACTCAAATCGGCATTAAAATGGTCTTGCAATTTGTCAAACTTTACAAGCCTTACGTTGAAAGAAGAAATAGCAATTCAGAAAAAAAAAACAATTTTCAAATTTGATTTAGTGAACAATATGTTACTTTTACAATTACTACAACAATTACTTTTTTACCTAGAAAATATTTTTTATATATAGCTTTTAGAGGATTGTTCCATAATGCAAAAAAAGGCAAAAGATAATAATAAAAGTTAAATTTCTAACCCAACCTATATACAGGGTGTTTCAAACGCGCGGCTTTTATTTGGAACCAACGTGTCCTAGGGTCACGGAAGTAAGGTCTACCCCTAGGTAAGTGACCCTGGATAATCCATTGAGATGACTTACAGCGCCCCTAGCGGCGAAATAAAAAAGTTTAAAAAATTAATTTAAAAACCATAGGAGATAGAGCAAAAACCTCCGTGCGACTATTGTTGCCAACGTTATGAAGAACTCACAAAAACAATTTCATGAAAATATCTTGAATATTCGCGAATATATTAGCATGTGAAAATAGCACTTTTACAAATCTCTAAAACACAGACCTCATTGACAAGAGTTGAATTTTTTGATATTATAATTTACAACAAATATCAATGTTAAGAAGAATTTAAAATTTTATTAAAAGAGCTTGTACCTGCATCTCCCATCATCAACGCACTTAAAAAAGGAAGCAATGAATGTTTGCCCTAAAATCATATGTACCCCAATTATTATTTTCGGAATACATTCAACCCTATGCCGGGATAAAGAAACAAACAGCTGATAGACGCTCACAAAAAAGAGGGAAATACCCATACAAGAAGGGAATGATGGCTTTTATGTTGCAAACTTTCGGGCAGAGCCCTGAGCATTATTGTTATGGTCTCGCTCACGAAATAACGATAAGCAAGACCTTGCTAAAGAGAGTGGGGGCAAAAAACGACAGGCATTTTACACAGAAAAAAAATGGAATAGCGTGATACCGGCTAAGCATGCGAGGAGAGGGAATAGAAAAATTCCGATCTGGAGCCGAATGATATGATAGTGGAGTCTCCAATGTAAATTTGTAAAAATTTCTTGTTAATTTATGGTACCAAGGTTATTTTGGTTCTTTAGGGTATGGAGAGTCAGAAAATCTTTGGTACCAATTTTTCTATTCACTTTCCTGGTGTAGAGGTCAAATCAAAGGTCAAATTATGCACTTCCATATTTTGAAGATTAAGCAGGTATAATTCAGTTGAAAAACCTTTTAAATTATTGGAAATTGGTGGAAATAAAGTAAAAAAGTTTATAAGTTTAAAAAGCATCAAATATTAATTAAATTTAATTAATTAATTAATTAAAATGCAAAAATATCATTTTTGCTGTTTGGTTTCCTAGGAAAGTTTAATTTTGTAAAAATACTGCCATTTTTCTATAAAATGGTATTTGATAGTCTGTTAAAATAATGGTTAGTTAATGTTTTCTTTGAGGTGAGATTGACCCAGAAGCACGAGCAGCAGAGAGCAAACCAACAGGCGCTCTCCTGCCGGTGTCCACTAGTGGAGTCTCCAATGTAAATTTGTAAAATATTTTTGTAAATTTATGGTGGTACCAAGGTTATTTTGGTTCTATAGGGTATGGAGAGTCAGAAAATCTTTGGTACCAATTTTTCTATTCATTTTCCTGGTGTAGAGGTCAATATCAAAGGTCAAATTATACACTTCCATATTTGGAGATTAAGCAGCTATAGATGGCATTGGCATGGTTTTAGTTCGGCAAATTAGTGAAAATGTCAACTCATGTAAGGATCTTGTTCATCAATATTTGATTATACTAAGCAGTGTAACTGAAAACTATAACACGATTTATCTAGTTTTTGATCATTACTCTGGATTCATCACTAAAAACAGCAATACGTAATAGGTGTAAAAGAAAGAAAATTGATGACAGATCTTTTATTTGCACGGATAAGACTCCAATTAAAATGGGACTATCTAACTTTCTTAATAACTATAAAATAAAAGCAAGCCTTATCGAATATCTTTCAATAAAAATACTCCATCATTACAAAGGATTAGAGAAAGAGATAATTGTATCTACTGAAAGCACAGTTCAATCAAATACCAAGATTTACGATAATTTGAAAACAAATTATGAAGAAGCAGACACCATAACAATATACCATGCTATTTATGCAACTACTTTCGGATACACTGAACACATCTTGTCACCAGATACAAATGTTTTCATTCTGGCCTGTGCCATAACTGGAATAGGGGCCGGAGAAAAAAATTATTTCTCTCAAACCTATTTATGATCGTTTAGGAGTAGAACTTATTGATGTCCTTCCAGGCTTTCATAGTTTTACTGGCTGTGACACAACCGGGAGGTTCAATGGAAAAGGAAAATTAACAAGCTGGAAAGCTTTTATAGAAGTTCAACCTCATGTCATTGAAGCATTTACATCTCTTGGAAAAGCGCAAAAAATATTAGATGAAAATTTCATTGCTCTTAAAGAGTTCGTTTGTAGGTTATACAAATGCCCTAAAGAAATAAAGAACGCTAAAGATCTTCGTTGGTACCTCTTCAAGAGATTGCAAGCTTAATCGAAGAGCCTACCTCCAACCCAAGCCGCTCTTGTCTTAAACACCATACATCAAGAGCGCATTTCGCATTATCAAGCTCTAGTATGGACCAAATATGTTGAACAAACCCCATCCTTTCCTTCACCTGAGTTTTATGGTTGGAAAAAAAGAAAATAAAACCTTTGTTCCCATTATAACTGATTTGCCACCTGCTCCTGAAGCTTTAGTTGAACTTACTGTGTGGTTGTAGCAAAAATAAATGAACTAATGGGGGATGTTCTTGTGTTGCTGCACAGTTATCATGCTCAGAAATGTGCAAACGTGAAGGGGATGAAAAATATTATGGACTGTGGATGCATCAGACAGCGACTCCTCAAACTGTGATAGTTAATAATTTTCGTTTTATTATTATTAACACGTTTGAGATGAACTACCTTTGCGATGATTTAGGTGCAAAATTATGCAATTAACGAAATATTTTTCTTAAATTTATTATCACAACAAATAAAACTTGACGGGATGGTGGACCTTGGCAAAAGTGAGTTAGAAAACACTCTTGACTTTGAAGACCTCGGGATATTTTAAGAAATTCTTTTAAAATTTCATTAAGAAAAGAAATTATTTTAAAGGTAATCAGTGGTCTGTCCAAGGCAATTTTACTACCGTTTTTTGGTACCTTCAAAATTTCACCATTTGATTAAAAGGTACTTTCACAAATTCACTTTTAGCTAAAAAGGTACTTTCACACCATATATTTTTGAAAGAAATTTATCTAGGAAGCTAAGTTCTCTTAATAGTTAAATAAATTTTTATCCATTCTAGACAAAATTTTCTTTTGTTTTTAGTGTTTAAAAATGTAAACATTTATTGTTAGTTTGAACAAAAATTTTCACAAATTCATAGAAATTTTTCACAAATTAGCACTAAATTTTCACAAAATAGGTGCCACTTTAAAAATCCTAGACAGACCCCTGGTAATTATAAAATGTTTTACATTTACCAGAGTAACTATAATTCGAGATATACTTCGTATTAATATTTATTTTCTTGCCAGAAATACATTTTAATTAGGACGTTTAAGTGCTTTGGTATTTTTTAATTAAATATCTTTAATTAACCACTAATTAAAATCTTCAATCCATCAAAAAGTTAACTGAATAAGTGCTTTTAAGTAATAAGTTGGAAAATTACAAAAAAGTACAAAAATTTTGAAATTTTGAAAAAAATAATATTTTTTAATTAATTAAAATTCTAATTATTTTTTTCAAAAATTGAAAAGATATTTAGAGTATCTACTCAGTATTTCGTCTATATTAAAAATTTCATATTTCTAAGGTAATAAATAAGCTCATTATGTTAAAAGATCCATCATCCTTTAAAAGTTATTACTTGACCTTGTAATTAGCTTAATAAGTCTTAAAAGTTGATTAAAAAATTGGTACCAAACTTTTTTATGTTCCTTATATCATAAGTAATCCAAAAAACATTAGTGTACAAAATTAACAAGAACTTTTTACGAAGCCCTTTTTTTCGACATTGGATACTCCACTATGACGGAAAAGGGTAGAAAAAATAAATCTGTCTCTCATCACAGCACTGGCTTCCGGTTCTGAAATGATCTCGATGAACAACATAATGCGCAAAGGTAAAAACATCGTTGCAGATTGCTTGATTTTTTATGCGTATGCTTGTCCACATCTCAAAAGAGGGTACTTTGTTTTCGGAAATTTCTGTGTTGGTGATTGCGGAAAACGTCGTTTGCAAAATTCCGGGTTTTTTTCTCTCCTCGAACGTATTTCAACTCTGAAGAGAAATTGTTTCAAAATTGCTCCGCCGTTGGTTTCGTTCTTTTACACAGAATATCTTCGGGTGAATAGAAAATGAGACTCGAAAATATCCATCACTACGTTGTTGGGTTTTGTTCCTTCAGAAGCAGTAAATACTGAGTTTGTTTATTTTTTTATAATTTTTCAGATTGCTATACAACGGCTAGAATTGTTCGAAGCACGAATAGTTACTCGATTGTATTCATTAATAGCTTTTCTCAAAATAGTATGAAGCACGAATAGTTACGTATAAAAAGAAAATCCGCGAGAGAAATTTTAGAGTAAATAAATATGTATAAATATGCATTCATATCACTCTCACTTTCCCTTTTTTAGAATATTGTGCAAAACATTACAATATTTACACAATTAGTATTACATTACCGTACACTCAATACTATTTGATCATAGCATATTAATTGTTGCTTTATTTTAGTGTAGGTCCAACAATTATGATAAGTCGTATGTTTCGATGCTAAGCAGGGTACTTTTAGTCAGTCTGAAGTGATCAGAAATGCATGTTTTCGTGTATTGTTGATAAGAATTTCTATTTTTAATTATTTTCATGCTTCCCTTTTTCGCTACGTACAAAATATTAAACACTAAATGAATCAAATAACTTCGTTTGCTTAATAGATATGAACTATATTATATTTTATTTCTTTAATATTAAGCTTAATGTTGTTGTCTGCTCTTTTAAAATAAGGTTTAAAGTGGTAGATTCTATATCAAGGGGTGTTAACCAAATCATTCCCTATTTACTACAGTAAACGAAATAAGATATTAAGAGTAATATGAAGATTACGTTGAACTAAAGAATAAGAGGAATTTCAACTTCAAAGGATTTCTTCGTAACAAATAAAACATTTTGGAGAAAGAAACTAGAATCTAAAGAGAACATCAAATGACAAAATATTTTAAGAAATTTAAAATTTTGGTTTATATTAAAATATAGTTTTATCATATAAGCTTTCAAGTTAAACTATAATTTAAACCTATAAACTAAATATTTACGTAAATGAAAAAACATTATTTGTCTCCTATTCTTCCATTGCTTTTATCTGCTATTAATCTGGATATTCCGGTTACCCATGGACGAGCAGTTTCTCCATTTGGATATATATTATAATATATTTTTCCCCTTTTGTATTCTTTATTAAATTAGTGTTTTTTTGTATTCTTATGTGTTTGTTTTGTTGTTGTGATAAATTTGATTGGATTGGATTGGATTTAATAAAAGTCGGCCATAAAATAATTTCGTATTAATATATCAAAGCGCAGCATTCGAGAAATTTATTGCTTTTCGATGCCTTTTTAATGGCACAGTTGTCAAAAAAATCCAAGAAAAACAAATCGATATTAAACTCACAGCTGGTGTTTCATTCCAAGGATCGCATTGCTCTAGGCTTAGGTTATACGATTCCAGAAAGGGAAGCCCTGATATTACAATATATCCCTCGCTATTTCATGTTAATTCTGCATAAATATTTATATCCAATGTTGGAGAAAAGGCTGAATGAGATTCATGCAATCCGCTCGCTCTTAATTGAAATATTATTCAAACTATTTCATGCTACGCCTTAAAACTGAGATATCCTTTCGAGCAAGTCATGAATTTTAAAAACTTCCATCCAAAAATCCCGAGTTTGAGGGGTTCTCTTAAAAAACTTTTTCTCCAAGATGGATGAGGTGGAGTCTCAAAAACTGAGAGTGGCTATATGGTGCTGAATCGTCGAGTTTTAATCTGGAGTATTTCGAGAGATAGCATGAAATTTGAATTTTGCCAGCCCTACGTTTTAGCCTCGACTGCAGTATTGCACTTTTTAGTCTTGTTTGGTTTTGTCGTGTAGTAATATGCCTTAGGAATAAAAGAACGTGAAGTTAATAGTTAAATATCTGAACAAGTTTTATGTATTTAGTAAATACTACTAAAACAAACAAAATTTGAATTACGTATCATAGGGGGGGTCAGATACACGCAAATCAAAACAAAATGATATTATTTATATTGTTTAGCTATGAGAAATGTTTAATAGTAAAACTTTAAATGAATTCATTTCGTTCAAAAGTTCAGTTCGTTACAAAAATGTATAAAACCATACATTTTTTTTTAAATTTGACTAAGAATACTAACGTAATTGATTGAGAAGGCAAAATTTTGCAATATAAAAAAGTTTCAAAGGCCCTCGGGCTTCCGTTTGGATTTAATTTCACTGTATAAACTAAAAGCGTATATTCCCCATGCTTATGCATAAATTAAATATAAAGTAAAGATCAGCTAATAGCTGAATCATCAGCTTATTAAATTAACACAAACCTGGAAAAGAGAAGAATTTGTAACCACTTTACAGGAAAAACTTTGGTCCAAAAATCATCAGAACCTGACATATTCTCATCATTAATTCACGAGTAAATTTGAAACAAATTTAATAAAGCGAGTAACTTATTTGAATAGACCAAAGTTGCAACGTATTGTCTCGTTAAGAGCAGAATATATATTGCACTAGATAAGATTTAATTATTCTCAGAGATTAACAAATTCCACAGTAAGTGATAAAAGCCATCCCAAAGAAAAGAAAGAATAAGTTCGTTACACTTGCGTTAGATTAAGAATGAACTGTCCTTGAAAAACCTGTTTGACTGCCGTTGAGATCGCTCTACCTACAATCCACTCGGAGAGAATGATGTATAAATACGGAATCAGACATCCTCATTCAGTAGTCACACACAATTATTTAGTTTATGTATCATTGAAACGCTTTCAGTTCTGTGAACTAAATGAGTCTCTTCATTGCTAACGAACGGTGGAATTGATATTCCCATGACATTCCCTTTAGAATGAAATTTTATTTATGTCAATTTACAAATACCTAGTTTTTGTCTTTTCTTATATGAAAATGTACAAAACGCGTTTTAAACTCATAAAATCTGTTGATTCTGGCTATTAACATGCGTCATCTAATTACTTTATAAATATATCTTTGGGGCGTACATTTGTAAAAAATATCAAATAATGAGCCATGTTTAAAATTTAAGGAATAAAGTATGGAGTTATTTTAGAAAGAGAAAGGATGTTTCATTAATTAGGCATATTCAAAATGATCTAAACATTATATACGATCTACCATATGCATAAAGATATTGCTGAAAAGTAAATATATGTTGGTTCACGGCTCAAATTTTGCATTGACGGTTGCAGTTGTCTTTTTTATTCCCTTCAAATACGCGAAACACTTTTGCATTGCTAAGTAATCAAAATAATGAACACTTCTTAAGGGGACATGGTACCTTTTTGGCTAAAATCTTTATATTCATTGTTATTTGATACCTTTTGCTGGTAATATATATGTATTTGCCTTACATTAAATGCATTTCAAGTTGAAAATACTAAAAAATTGAAAATTTATGAGTTTTTTTTAACAAAAACTTAAAATTTAAGAGGTGTTTTTAAAATGCTACTCCTCCTACAATAATAGACCTACACTCATAAAATTTTGTATTTAAGTATCACAATCTATGTACAATAAAAGCTTGTATCGGTTAAGAGTTTGTACTATTTTAAGTAAATAAATATATTGTTTTTCTTTCATCACTTTCAAAAAAACCCTAAAAATGCTGAAAATCAAAATTCAGTAATTTTAAAAAAAATCTACCATGAATATCCAAAAACCCATACAACCTTTTGTTAAACCTACTTCCAACAATAACCAGAAAAAGTTTCAAGATATTTGGTGCAATAGATAAAAAGCCTTAGCATTTTAAACGACGAAAACGTGGTTCTGAGAAAAGCGGACTTGAAATTTCCAATATCCATAGAGAAGTGAATACGATCAAACATAAAATTAGCCATAACGTCGATAATTTTCAATAAAAAGTTTCTAAATTTTGTAGGATGATAGACAAATGCATATAGATTAGTTTGAATGAAAAAAAATTTCGAATTTTTGTCAAAAAAAGGTACCATGTCCCCTTTCAAGATCCTTTTGATTGTATTGCCATTGTTGCGATTGTGTTTTGTGAGAAAAAGTGTTGTAAATGTATTAATAAAAAATTTCAGAGTCAGAAAATGTGTTATTGTAGTGTTTCGATCCAAATTTAAAAACACTTTCAGGTTCTTAAAGCAAAAAAAATTTACAATACTATTTTCAGAACACATTTCAAGCACTTTCCAAACTAAATCAAAATACTTTCCCGACACAAAAGGTTTTAGCATATAACAACTGACAACTAAAAAGTGTTGTTAGTTTGAGGACCAAAAAAATTAGTTTTAAAAAATGTGTTCATAATGCGCATATTTTTGTGTAGAGTGTTCGCAAGGTTATTTGAACAATGAAATAATTCAAAATTTATTATTCGCATTAGTTTTTATTCTATATTACAAATTATTACGTGTACTCTAACACGCGGGGAAAAACGTGTAGAAAACTCCTTAACAAAGAATAAGCACTAAACATAGCGGAAAAAGAATTATTCTTCCGAAAAATCATTAGCACCTCAATATATGCGGAACATCGTACAAAAAAATCAAACCCAAGACCCATTATACAAGTTCAAACAAATCGAAAACGCATTAAAATGCAATTTATAACCCCAGCTGAACTTCCGGAAAAGTAATATTTCACAGCACGTCAGCTATATAAACCCATCAGCAATGACCTCAGAAACTCGACAATGAAATAACTTTCCAAAGGCGTATATAAAGCTTTCCACCACAAAAATCAGCTCCTTCTGCAAATGATCATTTGAAGGATGAAATCTGTTTCCGAGGAAGAAATTCTCGCTCACATTTACGTTTTATTTAATGCTGAAGCTCGAACACAGCTCACCAATTATTTTTGCATTGCTTCTGCCCATAACGACAGCTGTGTAGTGAAGAAATTATGGGATTGTTGTTATGTAAGTCGTAAAATCAAATAGAATTACCCTTGTGAGAATTTTGCCTTTTGTTCGAATGTGAATGTAATTTATGAGATTACTCTCTGGGGTTGCTGACATTTTTCGCTTCGAAAATTGTCTTGGTATTCGGTTTTCCTACTTTTTCAAAGATGTGCTTTAGTAAAAAAATATCTACCTTAGTACTACTACTTAATTTTTTATTCATTTATAGTACACAAAATGAAAGTTTATAGAGAACACACAGAAAGGATCTTTTTTCATTCGCATTTAAATTTATTTTATTTTTTAGATTTGGCTTAAATTTTTCGGTGGTACAAAAAGGTTTTGGATTTATGAAGTTATCTATAGGAATGAATTTCTTGCATTAGTAGGTATTTACTTAAAAAGTGTTACAGACGGACATGAAAGCTATGTCCAGAATCCATAATAAAATCAAGAATAACTTAACAAGTTCACACAGTTAATTCACACTAACTTTTAAAGTTAAGTTTGGTTCTTAAGAATTAGCCGAGCGCAAGCGTTGAGTTTTATGCTAAATTACCAATAATAATAATTTAAATATCCAAAACACTATTAAAATTTATTAACGTGCAGTATTTCTTTTCATGTTTATGTTAAAGTAATAAATCGTTGCCAATATAATGCAATTGGAATGTTATGCACACGGCTGATCCTAAAAAGTACTACCTCTGATTTTTCACAATTCTTTAAGTCTCCAAAATACGATTCGAAACGAAAAAAAAACGTTTCAATTTATTCAAATTCAATTTAAAGCGAAGACACGTCAAAAAAACCTTAACCTTGAATTCAAATTTGATGATACCCAGAGTTTAACGTTCTGATCACTGAAGCGCAAAGGAAAGCTCTGGAGACACTCCATTCGTAGCATACCCGATCTCCACGCGACCACAGGACAATACAAGTCCTACATGATACACGACAAAGCGAAGCGGCTGGGTTTTTCATGCTTGGCTGGGCTTCGCAAAGCTATCGGTAATCCGAAGCGTCCTCAAAAGGGACTTTTCTATTTTTTTTTGCGGCTTTGCGGATAGGAGATGCAAAATTGGAGGCAGTAATCCTAACAAGCGCTCTGGTAGGGTATCAGAATCAGAAGAATCGAATGAAGTTGGGGAGGTCTGTGGAAACAGATTTTTTGTTTACGAATGTTGGGATTGATTGCGTTTTGCGGATCAGATTCGGATGTGAGTTTCAAGGAGAAAATTTGATAGTAAGAGAATTGGAGACATCTTTTCAGTGGTATGTCAAAGTTATGGTTGCAGCACAGATGTGGTGTGGTCAGGTTTTAATGTCACACAAGTGATCGCAGGAGCCTGTCTCTTGAGAAAATTTGTGCAAAATCAACATAAAAAACATGAACATCAACAACACAAGAAAATTTAGTTTGTAATAAATAAATACTTAACAATTGAGAGAATATAGCTTGTTAGAAAACTTTCTTCTTAAATTTATTTTCAATGTATTCTGTGAAGGTGCCTTTTTTTCCTAAAACTAAATTTGTGAAAATTCCGATTTCTCAAATGGTGGATTTGTGAAGGTACCGCAAAAAGGTAGTGAAATCGGCCTGGTCAATGGATTGCTAAGAAGAGATTATAAACCTTTAAAAATTGGTAGATAAGAGGTTCTTTTTCAGTTTTTACGTTTTCAATTAATCAATCCGTTCATTAATATCAAGCTCTTATTATAGTTTATCAGTACCTAATATTTAATAAAGCTCTTAATGTTTTAACATTCATTAAAATGAATACTGAAAAAGACAAATCCTAAACACCCCCAAACGATGCAAAAATAATTTTTGCAATAAATCCTAATTTAGTTTTGAACATTATAATTTAAATATACATGCATTTTCATTAGTCTGTTGAAAATAACCGGATAAATTGACTTAAGAAAAAGATACATTTTATGATAGTAACTTTATTTATTCACACGTGCTTGATTACAAGTATATTACCTTTATCCATTCCAATCTTACTAGAACAAATTTATCATTTTTCAAAGTGAACCAAGGCGCAAAAAATTTTAAAAGCTTTGTTGAGCATTAAATATTTTATTCGGTATTTCCGGGCCCACCAAAATATTCACCGAACCAATGAAATCAGTTACACTGTTCAACAAATTTGACCTTCAAAATTTTTTCCTTGATGAAAATAGTCATTTCTTATAGATTTTGGGTCGCTGAATAAGAAAAGCTCCATTAAAATTATCAATTGACACAGGATTTTTCGGGAAACAGCCCCTCCCCCTTTTTACGTTTTTCGACGACTTTCTAACTTTAAACTCGATTTTCAGGGTCAAAAAGCATTGTTTTAGTCTTCAAATTGCCCCCCAGGTAACAAGAAATGTTCAAATTAATAAAATATGATACATTTATAACAATTGAATAGGTTTAAGGGATTTTACCCCCCTAAAAATACAAAAAAATAGCTCAATATTATAGAGGTTTCTATACGCTATTTTTCCTTTTATTTTTTACGCAATTCCCGTTTGAAGGGTCCTAACCCTTCCCCAAGGACCCAAATTTGATGACAATATGCAGCAATAGTTTTTACTTAAAGCGGCTGAGGTGTTAGCCTCCCAGAAGCCCCCGCGGAAGAGTTCGGAAGACTTCGAGAATCGCGAAGGCGCTCGCGAGCTCAGGAATTAATATTGATGATTTTGAAAAGATTACAAATGACGTTTTTCTTATATTTTGAGTCTATTCCTAAGTAGAAACTCTTCAGTTCTTTAAAAACTGACCGGTTTTAGGGAGTGAGGATTCCATGTTTCAAGATGTTAATAGATGCACGGCAGTGGATAACAATTAGGGGGCATCCCCTTAAAAACTAAAGGGGAAGGAGGAAAATTGGTTTCATATTTGAATTCAGCAGATCATTTTACACAAGAATCAGCTAAAATTCAGTTAGTAGCTTCAAATTTTTTTTTTGTACAGCACTGTTTAACTCTAAGTGCCGCATTGAACCCTTCCGTGGGAGCTTTGGGGGCGCTCTCACCTGAACCGCTTTTAGTATGAATCATTGCTGCATATTGCCATCAAATTTGGGTCCTTGGGGAAGGGTTAGGAGCCTTCAAACGTGAATTGCGTAAAAAATAAGGGGAAAATAGCGTATAAAAAACCTCTATAATTTTTAGCTATTTTTTGCATTTTTAGGGGGGTAATTACCCCTTAAACCTATCCATTTGATATAAATTTATCATATTTTATTAATTTGAACCTTTCTTGTCCTCTGGGGGTTAATTTGAAGACTAAAGCAATGATTCTGACCCTGAAAATCGAGTTTAAAGTTATAAAGTCGTCGAAAAACGTTAAAAGGGAGAGGGGCTATTCCCCGAAAATCCTGAGTCAATTGAGAATTTTAATGGTGATTTTCGTATTCAGCGACCCAAAATCTATAAGAAATGACTATTTTCATCAAGGAAATTTTTTCATTGTTGAACAGTGTTATCCATAAGAACAGGTTAATATTTTTAATATTAATATTTTAAACTATTTGATAATTATTACAAAATACTCTGTGAAGATGTATTTTCAAACACATATAATAAGCACAAAAAATACTACTTAGTATTAAGTTTTACTTCCTTCTTAAATCAAATTACGAAAATAAATTTTAATGTAATCTTTAAACAAAAAATGAATTTTTTTAAAGTGTATAAGTATAAACTATCATAATTCATTTGTTAATGGTACCTTGGACAAGAAACTAAATTTTCTTAACTTCCACTCCTGAAATACCTTACAACATGTTACAACTTTTATTTATGTTGTGAAAGCTATAAAAATTTATCAACCCAAAATCTACTCACTTAACTTTCTAAAACTGAAAAGCACTGTTACTAAAAGTTACTTCGAAAAATAGCGATGCGATGTAGACAATACAAATCATTAATGAAAAAAGTTTCGCAAAGGAAAAGAGGCTGTTAAAATAATTACAGTAATGAAATTTACGGACTACTACAAGTATAATTCAATTACCTTGAAACAATGTTTCCACCCGGGACCTAACGTTTTTTTTGTTACATCTCATTCAGCTCAACATACATTATATGAAGTTTTTTTTCACAACTTCTCCCAATTCAAATATCTAAGCGAATTAACTTTATTTGGTATCGTGAAAACCTATTCGTATGGATTCATACACATTGTGCTCCCATTTACTTGTTAATTGCTTATCGTCCTAAATAATGGCTTTCATTGCAAAATTTAGATCGCACAAAACGAAACACATTGGGAAATTTTTTTCAGTCTATAAATGAAATCAATATTTATTTTACTTTATTTTGTTTTGTAATGTTCCGCATATTAAAACCGTAAATGTATGCTTGGAAAGTAAAAGTCTATTAAGTGCTTTCTATGAAATACAGTTCATTTTACAAGCCAACTCAATAGATAGTACTTTTAATTATAAAAATATTTCATTTAGCTTTATTAATCTATTAAAGGGATTTTTTTTATCAAAAAAATTTTTTTTTAATTATTCTTTAAGTCTAAGAAATTTTTTGCATACTTTTGCAACCTTTTCTTCTAAATTTAGATACATTGATTCCTTTAACTTAGTAACATTAATTAACTAAAAAAAGTTATTTGAGAAGTTTTCATTTCACAAAGTTTCCAATTCACCACAAACTTACAAAGAAACATTAAATATTGCATGAGAAAACCCCCAACTTACATACAGTACTTAACGATTTTAATGATATGCGTACCTTCCAAAAGTGTTAAACCTAATCAAAAGCATGTTGGGGTAGTAAAAAA
The DNA here is from genome assembly GCA_024610705.1 of Tetragnatha versicolor. Classification (NCBI taxonomy): domain Eukaryota; kingdom Metazoa; phylum Arthropoda; class Arachnida; order Araneae; family Tetragnathidae; genus Tetragnatha; species Tetragnatha versicolor. Next base: position 53,048,027 of record JANDEH010000007.1, read on the forward strand.
AGATATCATATAGTCGCAATCAATTTCAAAAACTTAATCTCCGAGAACCCAAAATTAATTTTTTACTGTGCTTTAATATAACTTTTAATTTTAGAGAGAATTCTTAAAACCTACGAGGGGGAAAGATTAATTAAGAACTCAAAAGGTACGCTATCTATTCAAAACTTTCCGTCATCATTTAATGAGATTTCAAAAGAAAATATATTTTTATCCATAAAATTCTTGAACAAGTGTCCTGTCTACTTAATCAGGAAGTTAATAAAGCGACTTAAAAATCGTTAGATTAATGTCAACATAGCGATATTCGATGACGCTACACGTTTTTAATTTCGAATGGTGATAGTTTTGAGGTGAATTGAATTTTTTAATTTCGTCTTCTTTATGCAAATCGAAATTAAAATGGAACATTATTCATTCGTGTCTGGATATTTCCATTTAAAGAAAATGGTAATTATGAATTCCCTCACTACAGAATGCATTTTATTTGAATGGCATTTTGCATTTAATGATCTAACATTTAATATCGATTGTGAAATCAAACTCATTCAAATAAATAATTTAAAGATATTTTGTGTGTTAATATTTTTTTTGTTTCAGTTAGACATTTATTTCAACAGGTGGTTAGTAGGAATATCAAAACTTTAAATATTCGATTTCGCCATAGTGATGTCATAAAATCATAAGATTAATAATAACAAATCCTTAAACATTTACGAAAATTTTATTTTTGGTAAAAACATATTAATTTCAATTTCTTTTGATTAAAAGACTTTTCCATGATTAAAATAATAAAAGTTTAAGTCACAGTAGCACGCGTAAAAGAAACGCAAAAAGGAGTACCTACTCTAATCAAAACTAAGACCTAACAATAGTAATAAACCTCTTCTCAGAGGAATCAAAGGAGAAAAATTATCTGAGAAAAGACTTTTTTGCTTACAATACGATTTTACAAGAACAGTAATTTAAAATATCTTCCTATACAATTTTCTTTTTACATCCAATCTGCTTAAAATCGGAAAAACATCTTCTTTACGCGAAATGCTTTAGAGTTTCAACTTCAAACACTTCACAATAGGTATAAACTTAAAAAAAAGATAATAGCACTGTAAAAGCTTTGAATGCTTTCCTTAAAAAACGATCGTCATGAAACTAAGCACCTTAATCGAATTTTCGAAACAAACGCATTCGAAGCATTCCACACGGTTAATTTAACACTAAAAAAACAACAAAAGGGGCCGAAACCAGAGTCGCAGAGCCCCTCCCATACAATCCAATCCAATTCCAACTGAAACCGTAGAGCCGAATCCGCGGATCCCCAAGCAAACAAAAGAACATTCGATTCGCCATTTTCTTGGCACTCGCATCAGTTCCGAATGACCGCAGATCCCAAGGACAGACCCCAGCAGAAGCACTTCGCTACGCTACCGGTCAAACAAACGAAAGAAAAAAAATCCTGGTATAAAAAAAGGCATACACCACAGAGAGGAATAATAATAATAATAAAGAAATCGGATTCTGGACCGGTTCCGGAGGCCAATATAATATCAAAACAGCGCTTTCGATTTCGGAAGAATACTAATGGAGGCCTGACAGGAAAACCTTTTACAGTCCAATCACTCAAGAGGAAATCAATGGAGGACGGCTTGATGTTATTTTGCGGCCAGTAATTGATGAGTTCATCTTTGTGTTTTCCCGTGGTGGTGATTGAAGTTTGATGGAGGGAGGAATTGAAGTCAAGTCAGCGTTACGGTTTTATTTGTTACGTCAATTAGAAACGTCAATAGCAGTAAAGGTAGATCAATTTACTAGTAATTATTGATTCCAGTTTGTAAACATGACATTAATGTGTAGTAAAATATTGTTTTTTAAAAGATACGGATGGTTAAACTTTTAAAATACTATAGCATGAATAAATTATAAATCAGGTTTATACTCTGTTCATTTAGGCGCCTGAGACGTAATATATATGTAGCATTTACTATTGTAATTATCATCGAAACATTTTTCTTCTGTAATGACAAGGCAGCCTAAGCAAAAGTAGTTAAAAAAATACTGTGTAAAAAATCAGTCACTTCAATCAAAGTTGTGTGGTGAGCATTAGATTTAGTTAATAAAGAATAGTATGAAATCTTTAGTTTCAAGACTACAGGATAATTGTTGCTTAAAGGAAGTTATGTTACCACAGTAAAATTAGTAAATAATACAAGAAAAATGCGTAAATTGGGAAAAATCGGGCAAAGTGATTTAGGTGATTTTTAAAAAATATGGATGGCTTAGTAATTATTTGTAAGAACTTATTTAATATAATGTAAATTTATTTAGTTATCGTTAACAATATTTAAATAATTTCTAAAATCCTTATATTTTTCAAATTGAGTTGTTCACGTTTTGAGATTAAATTTTATTAGAATAGTAGATATAAAACCATGAAGAATGACGTTTACATCAAGTATTTTCGTAGCCTAGTTTCTGAGATATAAATTTTTGAAATTTCGTTTTTTGTTTGGGCGCGAAAACACTTTCGAATCACAAATCATGCGCTATGAGGTCACATCCAATAGAAGCCCATTTTCTGATCACGTGAAAACAGTAAACATAGTGGTTTTCATGCGCTGTGATGTCACATCCAATAGAAGCCCGTTTTCTGATAACGTGACTTTTCTGGCGTTTTGGCAAAAATAAAATTGATGATTTTTAAATTATTTAAAACACATTTTTGAACTTAAAAATCAGAAATTCGGGAGTTTTAAACCATTATGTATCAAAAAAGTATAAAATCAAGTAAATCCCTCACATGCAAATGCCTCATTCCTTCATATTTCAGTAGGTATACTAAAAATAGTGTTTGTAATGTTGGCATTATTTTAACCCAAATTTAATTGTTCTGTATAATTAGGCTACATACTTGTGCAGTAGATTAAAGAAAAGGAATTTTAGAAAATTTAAGGTTTAAGTCATAAATAATAAAAGTAAGTGTTAAATTTAATTTAAGGTTAAAATTTCCATTGAGTGAAATTTATTATAGGCAATATACAAAGAATTTCTCAACTATGAACTATTTCTTTACAGAAAAAAGGAAAACACCAATCTTCACAGGGGTGTATCAGGAAGTGTTTCTAAAGCAGCATTAGAAGTAATAGGTTTCAGTTCAAATTCGTGCTTTTTATTTAAGATGCATGATGGATCTCATAATGCGTCTTCAATCTGAGGTCACAGCAATAAATGATGCTTTAACATCTACCCTCTCAAAAAGATACAAGGTCCACTAAACTCAAGTAAAACAGGCCATGAAAAAAGAATCGGAACCTCAATCATAGATAAAGACGGAACGCGTTTTTTTAAGTATCAGTGTGAATCCGAATGTGCCTGAAATGGTGTATATTCGTGTATTGGTCGGCTGATGACAAAACAAAGCCAGTCAACTGAAACTCGTAATTTCTAACAGAAATCGTGAGAACAAAGGGCATTAAAGATGTACTGTCATACAGAGGTGTTACTTTTATAAAGGAGAATAGGTAGTTGTACATTCAGAAGAAAGACTCTACACTGTAAAAAAATTCTAAAACGCTACTTAAAAAACTGGGAAGCTGAATTGCTCATTTTTTTAAAGTAATGTTCCTGGAAAATACCAGGAACGTTACTGTAAAATACTGAAACGTTCCATAGAAAATAAAATTCTGCATTAAATAAAATAACCACGACCGGGATTCGATCCGAGGAACTATCACATGAGAGGCAAACGCTTTACCACTGAGCCAGCCGCTACTCAATGATATACATTCCACATAAAATATCACATAAAATTATGATCAAAGTACGGAATTTCAATCGGTTTATACTTAGGGAAAATTTCAAAAATTAGATGCAAAAAGACGTTTTTAGGCTCACTAAAGGCAGCAAAAAAAAGTTTTCTAAAAAGGTTTGGATGTAGGCATGAGAGGGGTGCACCACACTAACTATCCGCTTCCGGCAGAATTCAAGGGATTCAGAAACGTTTCCGAAAGAAAACCAGAATTTTAAAGGAAAGTGTTAAACTGCTATAAAAACTCATAAAAAGCATGAAAGTTTCTGGAATTTATGCGGAACCTTAGGCTGTTTTTGTCGAGGGATTGAATGATATGTATATCATTAAACTCTTTTAATGGTAACTAATTGATCACAGAAGCTATTAGTTAACGTTTAGGTTATGAATAAAAGGAATATAATTATGTAATTAAATTCAAAGCTCGAATAATTTACTTAAATGGTTCATTAATTATTTAAAAGAAACAAATTCTTTGTAAAACGTCGAACATTTTTTAAGAAACATAACTGACCCAAAAAATCTTCAAATTAATAATAAATTAAGACTTTTGAACCCTTTTCAAGAAATATTTAGGATACGATATAATATTAAAGATCATTATACGAGTTTTTTTTTTAGAGAATTACACAAATATGAACTTAAAAACCCTTTATTATAAGGAAAACAAACATGAAATGTCTATTAAAATTAGTAGATGCGTAATCAATTTAAAAAAATCATCATTCAAAGAAAATCATTGCTATGCATCTTACTCATTTCAAGAAAAATTTCTCTGTACAGCATTAGGAGTCCTGCAGTAAAACAGTTTTACAGTGAACATTATCACGAAATCCTATTTTTTTCTGTTTATCTCTTGCTAAAACAGTAAAGGTAAGTCTTTCATTGACCGAGGGATTTTTCCTTTGGACAGACACTTCTGATTCCCCGTTGCGGGAAAAACCCCGATGACTCATACATGGAATAGGGGATCAGCTCTTCATTGCGAACGGAAGAAATCAAGCCAAACCCAGAAAAGATCATACCCATTTCTAAAAATAAATACTGTGTACTTTTATTGTAATAAAATTAAGTAAATAATACATACGTATTTCCTTGGTTGGCAGCTCAAGTATTGTTGGTTTAAAGGAAATTGATGAAAACACTTAAAAACATATTCTCGGTTAATTTTTAACAAGACTTAACATGTAAAAAGTATATTTTTATAATTATTTTTAATACATACAATAACTTTGATTTAATTTCCTCAAGGATCACTAAGAATGCCTTGGTTTTCCGAGATAAATTTTATGAGTCTTGAAAAAGTAAAAATAGTAAAATTTAATTATTCCTTTCAGAATTGGCCGTATAACAAAAATTAACAAGATTATCGCATGGAGTAAATTAATTCAGGGGCTTAGAGCTATAAAGGTCATATTAATCTCGTAGCCCAAAATAATTTTATTAACTCCAGATAATACAGTTAGCTTACATTCACACATAAGCAATATTTCATTAATGCCTAGTTTTGTAGTAATATTTAATCAATCAATCAATTTATTACAAATTATAATTACAGTTTTACATTAAAATTTAATAGAACAACACAAACACAGAGAAAGAAAAAAACCAGAACAATAAAAACAAATAAATACCAAATAATAAATTATTAAAAGAAAAAGATTTTTTAAATGTGTGATATCACGTACATGATATCAAAAATTCGGATTCCTATGATTATTGACAACGCTATTGGATTTATTTAGGTATTGTTAAAATATTTTCAATGTCTTGTGCTTTTATGAATTTGATGATATTTGTTTTAAAATCTGCATTATTAATTATTAAATATTATCATGAAAAATGTCCAGTTTTATTAATGAAATTAATCCAATAAATTAAACACTACAAATTTAAATTTAAAAATTAATTTTAAGATTAAAATTATCAAAGCACAAATTCAATTAAAATACAGACCATCATCAATTACATAAATGTTTATCATGAGTTGCAAACTGGTATAATGTTAACAGTGTTAACAACAAAACCAAAAAACAAAAGCAGCTTAACTCTAAGCAGCAGTGTTCCCAACCCACAAATAGAAAAACCAGCAGCCAAATTATCTGCACTCTCTCAAGGTAACCAAAAATCAATACACAGCTTATTTAAAGCAACAGGGCTTTTCAAAACCGGGTTCATCCTCTAATTACATTCCCGACGTATAAACAGTTAGCTTTTTGATTAAAAAACCTATCCCTCCTCTATACTTTTCAATACATCCCCCCATAGATGATAATACGGGGGCCATAATAGCAGGCGAGAGGGAAATGGACTTTCCCAAAACGACGTTAAAAATGCACGCTCTAGATAGAACAGAGGGCAGCCAACATGCTGCTGTGTTTGCTGCCAGGGTGGGGGGGCTCTGGCGATCGATATGCAGACGATAAAAGGGAACTACCCCTCTGCTCGTCCCCCATGACGTGCTAGTCTACCTTCCCCCTTTCCAATTTTAAAGGGATGTTCACAAAAAGAAAGATTAGGTTCTTGCTCCTAGGTGGATAGGCTAATAGAATGTAAAGCAACTATCATAAAGGGAACCAGGTAAAGTGTTTTTCTTCGGTGGTGGTAATGGTTTTATAACGGTTTGATGTCATCTTCGACCTTTTGAACTAGCTCAATTCCAGTGATTTTTGTGACAAAAAACTCATCCTTTTTAAGTTAAACAAGATTATTCAAGAAATATACGAAAACAACGATTATTTTGCACATTTAATTTAATCTTTTTTAAAGTTTTAAATTAAATTTGCAAAATAAACGTTGCTTTCGTATATTTCTTGCTTATTCGCACAGCTTGCTTTCAGTTTATTACTATTTATTGTAAGTAAACAAATCTCTCTATATTAAAAAAAAGTAACAGTGACCGCCGCCGCCGCTGTCGCCGCCGCCGCCGCCGCCGCCGCCGCTGATTTTGAAAATTTTATTTTTGAACATTTTGAACTCTAACTACGCAAAAACTATTCAAAGGAATATTATGAAATTTTGACCATTGGTAGACAAATGCATGATAATCATTTTCGTTCCAAAACATAATTAATTAGATAATTAGTTCTGGAGTTAATTAATGTCAAAGTCGAAAATTATTTTTTTCTGCTGCGAGTTCGCCTCCAGCAAAATCTATTTACAGCAGAAACGTGATTTTTTGCATACACATACTCTTAGGCATGAAGTTTTGCACCTCATCGCTCTTTTTTCGAATTTCGAATTAGTTTTTGAGTAATTCAATTTTAAAGTTTCGAAATTTTTGACAATTTTTCGATTTTTTCGTTATAAAATAAAAACTAATCATAATAGAGGTACAATATTTTAGACACATATACAGTTATTTTTTATAAAAATATTGGCGTTTCGTTTTTTAAAAAATTCGAATCAGTTTTAGAATTATTGAGATTCAAAATTTCAATTTTTTCTTCTCTTTCACTAGGGAAATAGCTTATTTTTATGAGTCTTATTTCTTTAATTTCCGACGATTCACTAGATGTTTACGTGCATATTAAAAATTTAAAGTTTCTTAAAGGCTTGTTTTTACTCTAAGTTGGTTGATGATAATTGGTAGACTTGATATTTTTTTAAAAACATTTCTATTCAATAATTGAAGAAAGAAGAATTGAAGTTAAGAGATGAATATTTTAGAAACAGTTTTATTTTGATATCTTCGAGGGAATGAATGATTCGAATTAAATCATTGATAAACTAGAGAGATAAGTAGCTTCGGTATCAAAGGAGCATTAACTAAGCCGACGAGCCTGGATTGTTGAGATGAAACAAGCGAGCTCTGCTCGCTAAGATCGCGAAGCGATCTTCATAGAACTGCGAAGCAGTTCCGGGGGTTGGTGAGCGATAGCGAGCAGGGGGCAGAGCCCCCTAGTATTTTTTAAAAATAATTACAAATGATGGATTAACTTAATTATCTTTCTCATCATTTTTTGTTCAAGGATTTATTTGTCGATTGTGAATAAAACATCCGAATTCACCTAACTTCCTCCACAATCTATAAAAGAGCTTTACGGTTCATTCATTCACCGATTCATCGGTTCACCTATCAACGCACAGCAAAATCTACCGGGGCTAAAGAGTCAAATCTTGGTGTGGTGGAAGACTTTACAGTGTATACGGGCACTAAGAAGGGATTTTTCGAAATTCTTTTTTTTCTGACCCACAGGGGTGCTTGGAGTGTTTTCTACGTTTTTGAGCCTAGCACCGTCCCAAATGACCCTAGATCTTCGTAACTTCGCAGGAAGGTACTTATTCACAATATCTAGAAAGGCATTTTTCAAATTTTGATATTCGAATTTAAAGGGGTCTAAAAATTTCCAAAACCTGATTTTACTGAGCATAAACAAAGTTTTACATTTAAGAAGAAAAACATACTAATAATTTGATATTTCGAAGCGAACGGTTGGCAATATCATCTTAAGAATATTTCAAAGAAAGTAATTTCTGGATTTTTCGATATTCCATTCTAGAGGGGGTGCACGGGGGGTTGAATATTTACTCCCGTTTTTAGTTTTTGCATTCTATCACCCACCTTATTAATGCAATTGGCATGAAATTTTAGCAGGTTGTTCCTCACACAATCGGGAAGGTTTTCAAAAAAGAATTTCTGAATTCAAACCATTCTAAGCTGTCTTTTTTGGCCCTTTTCTAAATTCTTATGCGTAGCTTCAATGTTAAATTGATAACGGTTATTGCTCCTTCCAAGTGACGCAAAACCTCTATTGTTATAAATATTTTTTGAAAAATATTTTATAGCGAGTAGCATTTAAAAAAAAATATGATAAAGAAATAATTTGTGATAAAATCAATTTTTTACAACAAATCAAAACTATTTAACCGTCATCATTAACCGTCGTTTATTTCATCAGAAGAATTTTAGATAATTAATGTCAATAATTCAAATGATATCTACTTTTATTTCATGTTTGAAGGGGATTTCTTTAATGAATGAGTTGGTAATAAATCAATCAAGGGGGGTTCAGGGGGTCTCCCCCTGACCTTTTTTATTTTGATTTCAAACACCGGTTATTAACACTTTATTTTGAAAAATTTTTTGTTTTGTTTTATATTTCTGGAAAGTATTTTTATTTTCTTTGAATTTTCTGAAAATAGCGGGATGAAGGGGGGGGATAAATATTAAGTCAGTAGAAATCGCTGTTCAATAAGAGTGTCTCCCACCAACTTTTTTCCAATTTGAAAATATCAGTCTTAAAAATGAGGATTTCACACATTAATTCTAAACAGGTGGTAATTTTAAAGTTTTTATAACTTAAGGAAGTATAGCAAAAAAGAACTCCAGCGGGAAGGCAGTTGACCATAATGCCCTTAAATGATGCTCTGGAAAGGAATATAATGAAGAAACTAATTCTTATTTATTTTAACACAGTTTGAAAAGCCTTTTTCCATCGAGCGACGGCGGGTATATCAGCTAGTGTTAAATAAATGTTGATGTAAAATTTATACGGAATCTTTTTATAGACGTCAATTATTGAAGATTGTCTAGAAGACATAACGAGGTTCAATTATATTACTGATGCTATGTAAGAATAAATCAAAGAAGATTTCATTTCTTTTCTTTAAAAAAAGTTGCGAACGTTTTCCCAGATGCTATAAAAAATTAATTTTGCCACATAAAATCAAATATATCTGTAGAGCTTTTATGTAAAATAAACTTCATAACCTAATAATTCAATCAACAACGAAATGCAATCATTTCTAAGAAACTAAACACACTCAAATGAAACCTCTTAACTCTATTTGATTGCTCTCAACATCATCATGACAATGCAATATACGCATATCGAGGGCAAACATGATCTACTTACAGAATTATATACCTTAACAGCATGATACACGCAATAGGGACCCAAATCATTACAAATAACCCCTAGCTGCGAGTGAGTAAGAATTCTTCTGGGGTAGTTAGAAAGTAATGAGAACCCCCTACAGAGAGAACACCATTAGGTATTGATATGTTTTGGGTGGTGCAGTACTCGAAATGAATCACCCTGTCATTTCCGAAACTGGAGTAGAGCATTTAGTAGTCGCTGAGATCCCGATAATAAGAGGAAATATAATTCTGGAAGCGTTGTTATGTATGAAAAAGCCTACCTGAAATTATTTTGGGTAATGGGAAGATCCGATGGAAATAGCACTTACCTAAAAGAGAAAGAGAAGATTGTTAACAGGGAGAAGGCAGTCCATTAGTACATGAAATATCACTCGAAAAATATAAAGTAGTTTATTTTATAGTAGTTTATTTTATATTTTTAAACGAATAAATGCAATAACACAATTTCCCTACAATAATTCTTCCCGAAATAGAAGTTAATTACACAGTGAAAGTCATAAAACAGTATTTGGAACACGCCATCTTCTGAAAACAATGATGAATTATGTCTTAGTAAGAAAAATCAAAGCTGTGTATATTATTTTAATTTGATAATAGGATATTAAATGGCACCAGGTCAAAAGTGATAGAAATGTTAATGAAGTAGCCGACAGTCACAAAAACTATTTTTTTTCAGAGAGCGGGGCAAGAAATTTTAAAACACCAGTTACGAACAAATTACGAAAGTATCTCCAAAATATTTACGAACGTAATGGGGAATTCGCGTGATATCGAACAAAAAAATTCTCCGAGAAAAAACCCCCTAAATTCCACTTTGAAATTCCCGACACATTCCCGCTTTAAAACGCGTTTAGAAGAGAATGCCTCGAAAATCAAACGACCCTTCCAGAGAAATATATCGACACTGCATTCGAAACGAGTATTGTAATTAGAACGAACCAAAACAAAACTGGGATGGCAAAAGTTTAAAAAAGGTCCTAAAAGCGAGGGGGGGAATTCGAATAACCGCCGACTGCACTACTGGATCGAATGAGTCGAAGAACCAAATTGAAGGGAAAGCAGAAATTTTTCGTAATTACATTTCATTGGAATGGCAGCAGCTGGAAGTCTTTCAAAGAAACAACAACATTAAAATTCTCAAGCACGCACTACCGTCTTAGGGAGTACCTTTAACGAAGGAATAAATAATCTATAAATGGAGCGCTTTTAAGCAAGTTGAAAATATTCGCTGCTGAGGGATTAGAAGCCTTTTGCAGCGTCCATGTCAAACGAGATTGCATTCCTAGGTAAGGGGAGGCTGTGAAGGAAAATATAAATCCCCTTTCTCTAGATATAATTAGTGCGATGTATATAGCGCGACACCCTTAAGTGCGTATGACAGTTGACACTTGGAAACGGAAGCAGAGATGACAAAAAGCCCAAAAGACGGTAATGCAGAGTGCATAAATAACGTCGCATAGTTTTGTAACTTTGATAGGCATTTGTCTTGTGCTATTTTTTGTTGATAAATTAGACAATAGACACTCAAGAGACAGTCACGGATAAATACTTTGACTACTTTTATTTATACTCATTCCTCTTATGTCACTCTAAATCCAGTTTTCTTTTTTTAATCTAGTAAAAATGTAATTCGACAGTTAAAATGGCCTCAAAAATAAGCTATCTAAATTGTAAATAAAAACTTTTCTTGAAATTATAAAAGATCTTTAAAGACTTACATCCATTTCCATTCGTCAGTCTCAGCTTTTTAGATCAACAACTTTAAAAAAAATTAATTCGTTTTTAGTTAAAATTATCTAACGTACGTCATTAAAAGACGAAACCGATAAAAATTATAAGCTTAAAATTTCAACATGAGATTTAAAAGTTTCTTTACGAACATTAAGTTGTTGTTATATTATAAAAATTCTTAACTATTTACTCGTAAATTATATGTAAAACCTGAACAATATCACCTTAACTATCACTCCTCAAACCATGGAAGATTTAAAAATTACCAGCTACTAAATCCTAAATAAAAACAGAATAGATAAATACTCTACCTAAATAAATGTAATTCAATATGTGTAAGAAGAAACTTTGAATACGAGATAGCTAATCATCCTTAGAGAGAACATAATATATATTTCCTTAAATTTATCAAGATATAATTGCTTGATTACAGTGAAACTACCGCAATTTAAGTAAAGAGGGAAAAGATAGATTCTCAAGAGATACACTTGAAAATTCTCTCAGACGAGATGGTAGGATATAATGTAACCATTAGACTGCAAAATGGGTTAGTTTTCAAATAACGAAGAAATAATATATGTAATTACTTACATTAAATTTTAGCGATGCATATTATTGCTTAGATATTAAGTTTTAAATTCATATATGTATACATGGGGCATGTCAAATTGTACATTTACACTGGCGAAGGGGATCCAGGCATCCCCGAAACGACGTATGTCTTTTAAATAAATTTTAATCATGTGCATAATCACTTACGTTCTTCTTTTTTTACAAATATTTTTTTGCACAGAGTGGATCTTAATCTTTCATCTTTATACATGGGACACTCCATCACTTCTAATGTTGCTTATTAGTGAGTGTTTTGAAAATTATGTATAAATGCAAATTTAGTATACATAGTTTAACATCATTAAATTCATAATAAATGTCATTAAGTTCCCTATAAAATAGAAAGTCCCATTGAAAAAAAATTTATAACTATCACAATAACTATTCATAACAAAATTATTCTAATTTGCTTAATGCATTTCATACATTTTCTCAATGTTTAAAAAAATAACATTGTTTATACTATATCACATTAAAATAACACTAAAATATAATTTTGATAGCCACCAATGTAACTGTACAGTGTAATATTAGGCTCCCTGCAATTTTCGATGATATTTTTAATCAATTAGACATCTGTAAAATGTTTTTTAAAAATTTTTTTTAAACATCACTAACATGTGCCTTAAACGTTAGTTCTTTTATTGTGCTATGCACTACAACAGAGCAACGGGGGAAAACTAACTTTCCCTGAACAGGTGATTCATAAAAAGGAATCGATCGAAACAGCTTTTGATTGAGAAGTTGTCAGGTGCCGTGCACCCAGGCTTTTAATTCCAACCGAAAGGGGACAACGCCCACTCACTGAAGGGGGATTTATAATGCATGGGCACACATCCAGGGATTGAAGTCGCCTTATTCCTTCTCTCCTACGACAAAGGGAGCGCCAGATAATTATTGTCTCGGGTTGATTGAAAACGGACACTAGGCAAAACGATACTCGCTTTGAGCGGCATTCAATGATGGATTAAAACCAACGAGACGAGAGGATCCGATGTATTGTTATTTAGAGACGGGAAATAGTTTTAATGGAGGATTGTGATGCTAGGGATGGTGACGGTGCTTCTTTGAAATTCATTGTTATCGGAGTAAGAGGTGAGGTGGTTTGGAAGAGATTTACATTTGCAGGTGGACGGTCGGGTGTACTTAAAATCTCGTTAGGATTATTTAATCGTAACAAGTAGAAATTCAGGAAGTTAATCCTCAATTGAAAGGAAGTAATTATCTGTAGTGAAATGCTTGGGAAAAAATTTAAACAGTACTCTACGGTCTTTCAAGACGGTGTAGAGTGTTTTTAGTTAACCACATAACTTACACATTACAATGATTAATTGTTACAGTCTCCCAGTTGCAGTACACAATTAGAATACTGTATGACAAGTAAATACTTCATTAATAATAGAAAATACAGCATTATTTATGCAGTTCTTTATTACCAATCATAATTAGTATTTTAGGCATGAAATAATTAAATTTTTAGTTACTCCATTTAAAAGTGAATGTATTTCTTTTAAATTGATATTTAACAAAAAATATTTCATATTAAAAATGTAAGAACTGACTTGCATATCATCTGATAATTAATATTAACTTATAGGGGAGAACGGGGCACATTCGCACAAAAAGTGCATTTCGGCATATTTCTCTGGATCTAGATGAGATATTGAAACAAACTCGGATTCAAATGAAAGTTAAGACCGTTCCCGATATTTTAGAACAAGAATTGGTCGCATTCATCTAGAATTTCTAACCTATATTATCAATCTGAAAAACGAGAAATTTCGTGCGAATGTGCCCCATGGGTGGGGCAGTTTCGCACAAGTGTGGGGCACATTCGTACACATGCAAAAAAATTATACAATAAATATTTTTACAAACTAAAAAGTTTATGGAACTTTAAAGTAAGATAATTAAACGAAATATTTGGCACTTTTACATATTTTTCAACTAAATTGAAGATTTTTTAACAATAAGAAAACAGCTTCAGAAAATATTGAACATCTAATTTTTTTATGAGGAAAAAATTGTAGTAGTGAAGAGTATATTGCACATTGACATACTTCACATAAAATAATTAGTTAGAAAAAGTCCAACCAATATTTTAACTGTCAGGTTTTATTCGAAAAGAAAAGTGAACCAACAGCTCTCATATTAACACTTGAAACTGACGGTTGCGGAACTTTTAATACGATATTATCTTTTTGTATGAATTTTGAATCATTACTTACTGGGAAAATAAAAGTTTTGTCATTAATTTTAAAGTTTTTCATCATTAACTTTAAAAAGCATCGTTTAATTCAAAAATTTTCTACTTGACCAACATAACAAAATTTTCTTTTTAGTGGCAAATTCTACTAGAATAAAATCACTTCAGTCCAAGTCAATTGGTATTAAATAATTATCAGGGACATTTATTTCTTCAATATTTAAATCTGGGTCTAAATTCCTTAAAACTGAAGCTTCTTTAAGATGCTATTATAATCATCAAACTTTGAAACAATTACAATAAAAAACAATTAAACTTCAAGTTATTAAATATACTGCACTTATAAACATATAAATCACTTTCATAATCAAAAAGGGGAAAGATGCGGTATATTCGCACTGTCCGAATCTGCCCCATCTTTTGGTGTACGAATGTGCCCCATCTACCAGTTCAAGCTTACCACGTCCCAACAATATATTTATAATTAAAGCAGGGAAATAAAACCTTTCTAGAAACTTACTTTAGTAGAGCCTCTACTGAATAAAATTCTGAATGTCCACTTGAGAGTTATTTTTGATTGATATTTTAACCAACAAAATGACAAGAAAATTTACTTTGCTGCTTCTAACGCTAGCAAATTTCTAGTACGTATACAACAAAATGGCTCAGGGCTTTGAAAATTCATGCAGGAGTTGGTAGTCATGCTTCCATCTACTGGTATTTTTTTCAGATTTTGAATTAATAATTACTAGGGGAAATGCCGTCTGTCCGAATGTGCCCCATGTGCGAAATAGCCCCACTCTCCCCTATTACCTGTCACTGTTTGAACAAGAGTAGCTTGTAAACATAAATAATCTAAATGGCGTCTCTTAAGTTAGAGGCTAACCAGACGGTTTGAAAAAAATCATGTTATTTAAGATTAATATTTATTGAAGCAATTAATTTCACAATTTTTTAAGAATTTAAACAATTACTCCATTTACTTAAAAAAACACTAACCATACAAAAAAAAACTGAATCTCATGGTGATTTCAAAGCAATTACATAAATGATTTTTTATTTAAGTGATAAATCTCCATCATAATATTTGTTTCTCTTCTGTCAGATACCATAAAATAAAAGATTTATGAAAAAACCGCTTTAGTACGTAATAATTAAAAAAGAATCCATTTCAGAAATGAATAACTATTTCCATTTGAAAGGGCACCCAGGGATATTACCATTTCTCCTCTACCATTATCCAGCCCATAATCAAGCCAGCTAAACCAAAGCGAGGAGATTATGGGAACTAAAATATTTCCTCCAAAGCTAAAACTAAAATATTTCCTCCAAAGCTAAAACCAAAGCCCATTCCGGAGCCTGTGATGAGAAACTCCCATTTTACGCTTACTGCTCCCCATCAGTCGGACCAAATCTCGTCGCTCCCCTCATTCTCTCTCCTTCCCCCCTCCCGAAGAAAAAGAAAACGGATAAAAAGGGGGGATTAAAGCTCCCTTTCTTACACCCAGTTCTTGCCGTCTATAGTAATTCGAGGAAGTCCATCTCCAGATCCGATGTGTATTAAGACTTAAAAATCGAAACGAAAGTTTCAGCAGCTGAAAAGAGAGAGAGAGAGAATGGTGAAAAAATGAATGAACGAGAAGGGAAGTTTCGTCGAAATGACGTATTAAAACGGTCGATACGATTAATGCTCCGGATGGATTTTGGGGGATTTGACTCCTACTCGTATTGTTTGAAATAGAAAGATAGAGTGGGAGTATTATTTTCAGTCTTTATTGAAGATTTTACGATCTGAAAAAAAGCTTGGAATTCATTGCTCATTTATTTTGGTCTTATGTCCCTCGACTAAAGCAATAATTTCCACTAACTCACACTCACATGCTGGTAGCTGAGGCAGTTTTAGCCACCCATGGTGTCACTTAGTTGTGTAATGACTCAGCTGGCAACTAATAAACTAGCATACTGTTAAGTTATATTATCGCACTGTCATTAATTGAATCGTCAGTTTGAAGAAGGGAATAAGTCCAAAAAATGACAAATTGACTTTTTGTGCTCAAAACAATCTCCAAGCTTTGCCCTACACATGGGTGAAAAGAGGGGGAAAATAACTAACCCCTATAGGGAGATATCGCCCCTTGAAGTTGTGAAATCGATGTCCATACAATGAAAATTCCATTACTTTTTTAGATTTTCTCAAAACTTGATTTTTGGACTTATTCCCTTCTTCAAACTGACGATTCAATTACCAAGTCAAATATTGAAGTGATTAATTAAAAAAACAATTCAAATCGTGTGGATGTTCCAGAAGTATATAGAAAACTACTTTCATAGAAGCATGGCAAAGGCAAACAAAAGCTTTTTTCAAGCCAAGACCACTGCCCCAAATAAAGACGTGAGATACTCTCACTTCAGTGTTATTATATTTTAATACAGTCTTTTGTCAGGTTTTTTATTGAAATTGTTAATTTAAGATTTAATAAGGTTTTAAGTAAATATAAGTCCTAGTCATAATCTAAAAACGTATAACTCCTTTGCTTTGTAAATTGAGAACGTAAGTCTATAACAACACAAACAAATTAAAAACATGCCCTCACAATTCAACCAAGCTAAAGAGTTAACATCACACAATCCAAAATACTCTTAATGCCTAATGTTTCGAAGCCTTTTATCATAATATCATAAACCTAACGATCGAATCTCCAACAAATCGCTCACAACAATTCAAGCGTAAAGACGCTCCATCGTGTTTCACGAAACTGCTCCACAGATTCAACGGACATCAAGACGCATGATCGCCCAAAATTCAACCGAGCGCCCTTCCAACCGAACAGTTCCAGAAACGATTCGAACTCAAATCTCTGATGCCCAAACGATCACAGTCGAACACATCGCATTGTGTCCGAAAGCTTCCCATTCTTTCATGGGTCAACAACTCCACTTCACACTTCAATGGGACTTGAAAAGACGGGGCCACCCATTAAAATCGCTAAAGCGATAATTGTCGAAGTTGTGTCACGAAATCGAAGGGGTCGGATGGTGACAAAAGGATTCAATTTGGGACGTCGATACCTTCGGGGTCGACCTGAATGAAAGGACATATTTCTCTTGATCGCTGGCAAAGGTGTGTATCGTTAGTCTTCTGTTTTTGTCGGGTGACGGAAGGGTAATGGGGTTACGGGAGTCATTGATGGCTTTATCCATTGCTTAGGAATTCCGAAATGATATTATTAAGCGTTATCTGGAAGCTGTTGGACCGGTTGCTGCTTTCAGAGTTCAGATAAGTTGTTTTCTTTATGCAAGGTATATGAGAGTTAATTGAAGGAAGTTATGCCTTTGAGAGTTGAATAGTATTTTCAAATGGAATGAAAATAAGTTTCGATGGAAAACAAAAACATGAAACGACCGTTAAGAGAAGTCGTAGTACAATTGTGATTGATTATTGTCAAAGTTTGGAGGGTTTTAATAATTTAATATCATCTGAGGTATATTGTGGAACACAGGGTTATATAATATCAAGTAAAACTCCAAGCTTAAACCACTGCCTGAAACCCTAATAATAATAATTTTCATTTTTTATAAAAGTGGGGGTACTACCAGTGTTATTCCTTGGATTTTTTTGGAGGAGTAAAAATACTCCTTGACATTTTTTAGGAGGAGTGAAATTCATTTATTAGGAGTTAAATAAAGAAATAGCATGAACTACATATACAATTTGCATAGATAAATTTTCTATAAAAAACGCTTTTTAATGGACAACATGAAATAGATAAAAAGAGGATGCTATTTTGGTTTCTAACAATTATAGCATTTGTTAAGTATTAAGTAGAAAATGTTAAACATTATAAATAAAATACTTTATTTTACATTAAAAATTCTAAATGAACTCCTTTTATATCCTCTAAAATATCTCCGCTGAGATCAGTTAGTGTGTTGAGTAGAAAAAAAATATCATTTGTGGATTTCGATGGGGCGCCATGAATTTTTAAACCTAAATCTTTGTTAAAATTTCAAAGCGTGAAAACACGACTGGCTAGTTTTTTAATGCGTATTTCCAATTTTCAATGCGTGAAATACGCTCTCAAGGCGTTAAAAATATCTCTGGGTACACTTCACTTCAAAACTGTAAGGTTTCAATTGCCGTATAATAGTTTATGGGTTACATGGTACAAACGGTTGGATTAATGTTGGTATTAAGGATAAAGTAGTACGGTTGGATAAAGGACGTTATTTTAGGAATAAAAGGTTAATATCTAACGGTTTTATGATTTATATATTCGTGGAAGTTTTTTTATAGTGAAATATAAAAATATAATCATTCGTTAATTTTAAAATACTTCGATAAAACAAACAATATATTCTTGCACAAAACGTAACACCTGTTTATTAATTTTTTTATGAAATTTATAAAAAAGTTTTTGGGGATTTATTTTTCTGGGTGTATGGCGATCTTCAAGATTTTAACACGATATCTCTCGTAAACATCTGTGTACCGTTAAATGAGTATGATGCTATCAAATCACGACAAAAAAAATCCGATAGTTAAACCAACAGACTTTCAAAATCAAAACTACTCAAAAACGATTTAAATAATAAAACATCCCTAAATTTTTTTCCGTTGCTCCAAAAACTACTTTTGTCCTAATATAATCCCCACGCACAAAACTAAAAGAGAATAATTCAAAAGAAATTTCGAACAGGCCCAATTTTAGCATTTACGGTATCGCATCGACTGAAATTGTGTTCGGAGAGGGTAAAAAAAGAGCATTATCGTGCATTACCTGCTGTTGCACGATAGATCCCCAAAGGAACGAGACTCAAAAGAAAATTATGCAGTGCTGCCAGCGGGGGTTCCATGCCGTGATTCTCGGTTATTTCAAGTCTTCCGATCACCGAGTAAAAAAACCAAAGCTTTTTCTCGATTCTTTTCTTTTAAAGTACAGATAAAGGAGTAAAGACACAGAGCCCAGTGGTAAATGAAGAGCGTAATCGCTTATTCCTTTTTGCTTGGCACTCTACTCAGACTAAACACAATTGAAGAGGATATTTGGAATTGTGATTTCCAGATGTAAATGAAATTGTCCGTGAAGGATGCATCAAAGGAAATAGGGACCTACTTTTTTGTCTTGCAGTCACATTTTCGTTTTCTTCCATTGAAATAAGTTATCGAATCTGATATCGATGTTAAAATGGGAAACTTAAGTGAATTTATTCATATGTTAAAAGAAG
This sequence comes from Tetragnatha versicolor, assembly GCA_024610705.1. NCBI lineage: Eukaryota > Metazoa > Arthropoda > Arachnida > Araneae > Tetragnathidae > Tetragnatha > Tetragnatha versicolor. Next base: position 53,067,488 of record JANDEH010000007.1, read on the forward strand.
GAGATTATAGACCTCTGATTCGAAATCATTGTTGTACCAAATTTTCCACAATCCTAGAGTTTAACGATGAGATGTCCTTTTTTTTGGGACCCTTAAAAGTTGGGAGTCATAGAGAGAGGAAAATTATTAACGTAAAGAAAAGATATCGGTTTGGAGAATTTCCAGTGCGAATTCATTTAAAACTGGTGTTGAAGTTATCTACAATCATATTAGGTTATTAAAAAGAGATCGCTATTGCTGTTGATTTGAGGGTTCAATTCCGTTAGAGTCCCCGCTAAATCTCGCCATGTTTTTTGAAAGCCAAAAAGTATAAATATTGCTAATTAATTTCAAAGTCATAGTATAAAAAGTTTCATTAGACCAATAAATGTTCAGTTTATCAATAAAAATCAGAAAAATATGTCGATATTTAAATAGAATAGCGTCCAAATAAACATGGCGATATTTAGCGGGGACTCTAACGGAATTGAACCGATTTCAGATATGGAACGGACCTTTATTTACTATTCTCACTGAACCTTGAACAAGACACTATATGATCATCAAGGCCTCTTTGAAATAAAATTGTTGTGCTTAAAAAGTCGCAAATAGGAATTTGAAAAATATAATGTGCTAAATTAGAGAGAGTGATGAATGTTTACTTAAATTTTGTCCCTATTCCGGACAAATCGGTTGAAATTACTAACACCTACCTTGAAGCTATAAATTAAAGATAATATTGCAATAATTTTGTAGTGAATACAATAAAGATATTTGCACAATTCAAACAAAATCTTGAAACCACATAAGAGATATACGGATCACGTTCCTCCGGAACCTGATATTAAGCCATCATAAGATAAAATAAAAAGACCGAATGTCCTGCTCACGTTTAAACGCGACTAATTTCGTCCCGCTTTTGTCAACTGACCAACGGTCCTCCCATAAAAGACCTTCCGATTGTGATTAGAACAGCGTGACGGAATCTACTCACAAGAAGTGAGAACAATGTGGTTGGTCACGGTGATATAGGTTCAATGGATGAAACCTTTCGACTGGACTCTGACCCTTAACCAGGAAGAACGTATCAAGGTGGGACTTACCAGTCTGGGAGAGACCATCACCCATTCAACCTTCAGAAATGAAATCTTTGCCCAACCGACTGTTTATCATTCAATTTAAATGTAGGTATAATAATAGGTAATAGGTCACATCATCCATGAGATTCTCAAAAGTTTTTGTTGTTGCAAAGGATAAAAGTGGTATTTTTAGAGCACTAGTATTAGGTTGGGCGTTGCTCCTAGAAACGGTTTTAATATTTTCAATGCAAATTTGATGTTTTTAAGTTGGTCTATTTAATAAAATGAGAATACATGTACTTAAGTTAGAAAGATAATACGAAATTCCCTGAGCTTCAAGAAATTCCATTTCGATTTAGTTATTTTTCTAAACTAAATTTCGGTACTTAATTATTATCCCGTCAACCGTCAAATTCAGCTTACGAGTAAAACAGTCAATGGACTTTAATAATGTTTGTGGATTCAGCGGCACGGTCAAAGGAATAATACGAAAGAAGCAAAATTTCTAATATTTTTCTTAAAAGAATGGGGTAAAAGTTACTTAACACTTAGAATTATAAGTTGGAAGTACCATGAACACGAATTTTCAAAAGTGATTAACCATGACGAAAACAAAATGATTTCTGAGTAAATACTTCTTAAAAACAAATTTTCTAAACTTTTACCGAGTGTTTAAAGATTAATACCCCAAAACAGTTCAGTTTAAGACAATAAAAAATAAATCGTTACAGTAACAAGGCTTATGAAATTTTGATGAACCCATGACTCCATTTGGAGGCAACTCGTAAAGAACGCGAGCACCCTTAGTAAAAGACGTCCTATTTAGCGATTGGATAAACTTTTCAAGGCATGGTTGAATTCATGTATGAATTATTTAGCAGGTGTCTGTAGGTAATGTTGAATTATTCATTGAAACTTTCTACAATCCAATTCCACCAGGTATCCGAATTCAAAAACTTCCAAGACAGAAATAAATTTCATTTTCATTGTAAGCAAGCAAGCACTCTGTTGTACGTCTGACTTCTGAAATGAACTTTTGGGCAATGTTATTCTGTGTACATTGTGCCTTTTCGGGATCTACCCTTTTTATTATTCAGATTTCTTCAATTAGTTGAATTTATTCCGACACATTTTCGGTACTTTGTTCGATTTGACTGAAGGTTGAAGGGAAAAGTAGCTTTATTCATTTCTGGAAAGCAAATAAACAACATGCATTTGATGGAATCATTTTTCTTCCTTTTTTCCATCAAATGCAATAGTATTACTTTTCAAGAGAGTAAATAAACCTTACAAAGAAAAAATATAAAAATGGAGGTGAGTGTTTCCAGCAACAACGAGCCAAAAGTTTTACATTGGAGTTAGCTCGTTATTGCAGCAAGAACTTCAATAGGTTTACACTAATTTAAAACTATAACCCTTTGAAAACCCATTCACATTAAGTAAAATTTAATATAGTTAAAATCACTTCTAAAGAACTCTTTTATTATTTTTTAATTAAAAATACGTATTTACATTTATCAGATTGTTATGCTATTTTTATCAAAGAGTAATGCTTATTATATATAAAAATATGTATTTCATCTTATCATTTTATTGATATTTTAATTACATCAATGAACTTTCTTCGTGAAAATATCCCTTTTTCAATTTTAACAGAGCGTATTGCTTTAACGTGGTGAAACTAGAGGTAAGTATCAAGAAATAATGAAAAACTTTCTATATTTTTTTTAAATAAGCTAAAAGCTAAATGTGAATAAATTGTGAAAAATGAATCAACAAAGAAAACTCTTTGAACTTTTATAAATATTACACATCTCTCTATTCTAAAAAAAAGTTTTTGGTGAACGGTTTCCAGAGAAAGGCTTTTTAATTACTGATCCGTATAACACGTATTTGGTATCAAACTGTCCGGATTCTTTTGAGGATGTGCAAAGTGCCAGAATTTCTAAAAAAATTCTCGATTTTAAAATATTTCCATTTTTTTAGATTACGGATAAGGTCGCAGTTACTAAGCAAGCAACTATCAAACAACTTATTATCATCCAATCACAACAACCAACTGACGCCATATTTTATGATGAAGCGAATTCCTTTCATGTTTTTAAAATGCACTTTAAAGCACTTTCCAAATTAAATATATTTCAAAAATAGATAAAAGTATTATAAAAACTTACATACATGCTTTTTCATAGTAGAATATCAAACATTTTGTCTTAAATGTAACAATTTTTGTTCTGGTAAATGAAATTGTTTGTAAACATTAAGTGTCATGTAGGTTGTTTCTCTACTTATTTCCAATGGTTTAAAAGGTATTGTTTAGCAAGTCTGGGTTGAAACAAAAATAATAATTATTAAACACTAGGTGTACTGACGAGTTACTAGGTACAAGATAGAATTTAAAAGATTAATTAGTGTAAGTTTTTTTTAGAATATTAAATAACAATAGTTATATTAATAGACGTGTTAGGAAAAACATTTTGTTTAAATAATGAATAAGTTAGAGTTGATAAATATTCTAACTTTTAAGAGAGGGTTAATCATGGAAATGACCTATGACGTATATTTGAAAAGTTGGTTGATGTTTCTTCTACTAATAATTGTTTTTACTTATGTTTTATAAAGTGAGTTAAGTTCAGTGATCTTGGTATTGTAATAATTGCGAAGCAATCTAAAAGGTCCTGCGTCAGCAGTTAACGGGGGTTGGTGAGCGATAGCGAGCAGGGGGCGGTAGCTCCCTAGTAATAAAAAAGCCAGAAGCGTTAAGAAATTTATTCAGTTTAATAGCAATTGATTGCTTAAAAAGCGAATTATGCTATTAAGCCAATTATGCAAATAATTCCATTATTTTAAGTGCTACATAAAATTGCTATAAAATTCACTTATTCAAAACAAGCCAAACAAAAGCTAACTCGCCAAATCCAGCTGCCCTCACACATACACACCTCAGCCTGCCAACAAAACAAAGAAAACCATCCATAATATCACCCAATTTACCGCAGCGAAAACCAGTTCTGGCGGCAGAAACCGTCTGTCTACAACAGCCATAGGAAATCAGGTAAGAAAGAATGACGCTCCTCAGGTAAGTGCTCCCTACCCATCCCTCTCCTCTCTCCCCCCATTCGAGAGGGGGGAGGGCACCAAACCGGTGCAAGGAAACGAAACTGTTCGGCAAGGGCACCTTTTTTTGCTCCAAAAAGAGAGTTGGTTCGATGTAGTTCGATGCACCTTGCGCTTGATGCCTGCTGCCTCTTTTTGATGACGGGAGGCCACTTGGGGCAGCCCCGGTTGTCGAAAACGTCAGGGGTGATGTCGACTTTCGTCGGGGGAGGTGGATTGTGATCCTTTTTGTGAGGGGGGTTTTGAGGGGTGGTGGGTGATTCATTAATCATCGTTGGATGGGGAGTGGGTGGATCGGGTAGGGTTTGGAGTTGAGAGGGCGGATTTCGTGTGTCAGTTCTGTTACCCAGGTTTTATTAAGGGGGCTCAGTACCAAAAATATTTTTTTCTCTAATAACAGGATTTTATTATCTTTTAAGATGTTAAATTATGTATTTACTTCATACTAATTCATATTTATCTCAAAAAGCGAGTTCAAAAATTTATTTTTTAAAAAAATTACAAAAAACCTCACAACAATGCCCAAAATTACCCTAAATTTAAATTGATACTCCTCCCTGAATATATGTTCTTTTGATTTTATTTTTTGTCATAACATAGATCAAACATATATAGTCACTTGTAGGCATGGAAATTTGATTATCTATAAAAGTTTCTGAAAAATTAAAAAAACTCTGAAATTAGGCATGTTTTTTCGAAAAATATCCTAAGTTTCCACTTTACTGCTCCGTAAAAAAAATTCTAATAAATATATTATAAAATCCATGCCTGAAGATGTTAAAAAGGTGTTACTAATAATGACTACAAAGTTTGAAGTGGTTTGGATGATTTGAAAAAAAGCCTTGTGATTTTAAACATTAAAAACCTTGTTTTGAGAAAAAGCCGTTTAAAGATAGAAAACTAGGCTTCTTAACACTATCTAGGGTTCATAAATCTAACAATTTTCACACTTAGAATCCCCGTATCATTATGAAACTTGGTAGGAATAATTCTAAGGGTATTATCTTTATTTTTATTGCAAAATCTCAAATTCGATGCTTTGACAAAATTTTGGTACTGAGCCCCCTTAAATTTGTTAGCGGGTTATGGGTATACTGAAAATGAATCCCAAATATAATCCCGTTTAAGAACGCTTTTTTTCCTCAAATTTACACTTTGGTTGTGCTGTTAGGTAGAATACTTCATCTTCTACTCCCCATGGAAGCAAATATGCTACCATAAGTTAAGCTTCAATTTTCAGCATGTTTTCAATTGAGTTATAGCAGCAATAATTGCTAATTGCATATTCAGGTGTTATAATTTATAAAGTCTAGGTTCAGTCCCCAGTTTCAAAATAAAAATAAATTAATAATGATGGGGGGCATTTTTCTTTTATTTCGCCCCAAATTACAGGAATAAGGCAAAAAATAACTCTCCGTGGATATTTATCGTAATGGATATTAGAGTGTTAACACTTTATAAAGTGTTCTTAATATGTTGGAAGAGTGTTAGAAATATATTATATCGAAAACCATGTTCTAAAAGTTGTTTCGAAAATACGTTTCAAATCTGAAAGTGTTCTTAAATTTGGATTATAACACTATAAGAACACATTTTCTGTCCCTGTAATTTATTAGCAACACTTTTACAACACTACCTTTTCCTCACACAACACAGTAGCAACAATTGCAATACAATCAAAACGCTTTTGGTTAGAACGGATCATTACTATGTTTACTTAGCATTGCAAAAGAGTTTCAGATTAGCAGGTACAGATAATATAGTAAATTGGGAAATGACTAGAAAAATTCGTTCAATTTATACGAAAGTGCAAGCTTCAGATTTCGTTGAAATCTGATTATTCGAGGGGTAGAAATACTTTTCACAAATGTATTTCGAAACATCTAAAAGCCAAATATCTCTCGGGAACTAAGTTAAATTACATATATTCTAAACCGATAAAATGGGTAATTATGGAAACAGTCTAGTAATTATAGTATGCTAGTATTATCTATATGCTTGCAATTTTGAAAGATACATGGATATCTTGGTATTTTTTCTTTCTATTTTATGAAATATTTATTAATTTTTACTAGAAGAGTGTTCAAAAACATTCTTTGTTGAGTACGATACAATTTCTTAATTTTGATTATAGAAACCAGTTTCTATAAAATGTCAGCAGATTCCTATAGGATTTGACTAAGAATATATTACCTAGATCTTGACCCCGAACTCAAAAAACCATAGACACATGGACAAGAAAAAGAGAACACAAGAACAAAATATTGATAGAATCACGGATAATAGTAAATAATAAAAGTTCGCCTTTGTTGATTAAAGGTGTCAAGGACGTTTCTCCTATTGGAAATTTTTTTACCCCCCTTGATAACAAATTCCCTAACAAAAACCTACTTACAAAAAAGAAGGGGGGAAGTAAATTTCCCTGTAAGCGAAATGACCGTAGAACCAAGTTTAAAACATTCGAGACGGGATATATGATATGAATTGTAAAATATCACGGGCTGTTGTTAAATCTTATAAACTACATGTTTGTCGTGTCTAGCAAAAGTAAAACGAATGATTCAGACATAAAAAATCAGTCAGACCCTATAAACTTTAAAATTAAATATTTTTACGTCGTATCTACAAGTAAAACTTCGAAACCCAGCATACTCAACCCTCCTCCCAGATACATAAAACTTCCGAGATTTCCTCCACAAACCTTACACCCGAAAAAGACGAATGGACCAATAAACACAACCTATAAAAATGTATTAGAGCAGGGCACTTCGCCGCACCAGTCGAAATCTCTAAATAAAATGAACAACTGCCGTAATGCATGTAAGGAAAACTTCTTATCTTCGAATACAAAAGGCATAGAAGAAGCGAAAAATGTTTTAGAGGCAGTTTCTCCTCTGTTCAGTGAAAAGAAGAAGGGTTCTGCTCTCCCAAGACCACGTTCGGTAAACATGGTCGTAAAAATTTACGAGTCTTCCTCCTAGCAGGTCCGGTCTCTTTAGGGCCGGATTCTTCATCTTTTCTCTTTCAGGGAGGGAGGAAGAAAAAGGGTTGGAGGTAGAAAGGGTCATAATCTGGTGGCTGTTTTTAGAGCGGTTCTTTCGTTTTTTGATGGGGGTTAAGGGGTAAAGAATAAAAGACTTTTGGGGAAATGTTCAATATTTAATGAAGTTGGTTGGGTGAGAGGCGTTAAGGCTCTTGGGTATGGTGGAGGTTTGGACATTATCCGAGAGAAAGTTATGAAAAATCTTTTTTTGGGTGGAGCGGTTATAGGATTTTATTAGGTTTGAGCGGCGTAAATGTTTTAAGTTTGATTTTGATTTGTTGTGAGTTGTGTGAAGGGTAGGATTTAAAGATTTTCATTTGTTGTATCAATTTGAATATCATGCATTCATAAAATTAAAGGTAATTGAAATAGATGTAGATCAAAATATGGTTCAAAAAGTCCTGTTCAAATCAAATAACGCATTTCTTACTTGTTCTGCTTGCTGAAGTTTCAGAGATTTTATACAAAAATAAATATCTTTCACATCAACTTCAGAAAATTTTTTATAGAAGGGGAGTATCAAGAACCGAGAAGAATTTTATAGATCTTGATAACCAAACTCACTCTTAAAATAGTCGCATAAGAGAAACTGAGGTATAGTTACATAAAAACAGTAGAGTATTCAGGGGGTAGCAAGGGGTGACACTTGCCCCCCAGAAGGGTAAATGTTTATTGGAAAAAATGTCATCTGAAGAATTTTTTTTTAAATATCGTAAAATCGTAATTGTAATCATTTTTAATGCTTTAATGTGTAGTTTAGTGTGTAGTAGTAGTTTAATGAGTAGTAGTAGTAGTTTAATGTGTAGTAGTAGTTAATGTTTGCTTTAATGTGTAGTTGCTGGAGATGTTTTAAAAATCTTGGTGCCCCCAGAAGTATACATGAATCCGCCCCCTGCTAAAAGAGCACAAGTCCGGCCCTAAAGAGGCTTTAGTTACATAAAAATAGTTTCATTTTGCTTAAGCTAATATCTTTTTAACTTCGATTTCACATCTTCAATACTTTAAAACATTACTCCTGATCAGTTTTCTAAATCAAGTAAGCTCCAAAATTTTAAATTACAAACCCTCGCCACCAAATCAGCCCAAAACTATAAAACTTCTACCTATACGCCATATTGCTTTCTTTCGCGTATGATTTATTTTTATATCGTAATAATACAATATGTGAATATAAAAATCATATTTCAGATCGGATACCTAATGAAATATACCAAATATTGCGCTTTAATAAAGAAATCTTCAGCAAACATTTTTGTTATTTAGCACCTAAAATATTAAATGACTTGCCTTTGAACCTACAAAACATCTCAAGTAATCAAAAATTTAAGAACTTATTATTTAATTTTTTATTGGACATTGACGATTTAGAATGTTTTTATTATATTTCTAATCGGTATTAATTTGTTTATAATCATGTTTTTGGTCAGCTAAATGGGCATATGCCCCAGTCTGACTAATATGTTTTTCTCCAATTTTCATTTGTATAGCATTGCACACAAATAAAATTAGTATTAGTATTAGTATTAGTATTAGTATTAGTATTTAATAAAGATAGCCTAAAACTAACAAGAAAATGGGGGGTTTCGAGCTATTGAAGCTTTTATTATAGCTTCTATCGTACGTCAACTACCATCCCTTCCAGGAAACTCTAGAAAGTAATCCAAATTAAATCTATCCACCAAAATAAAAACAGTACGTATAGCTACCGCAATACTAAACAACTCAAAGAAACATAGTTACTCTATTAAGCGTCAGTAAAGCTCTGTTTACTATAGAAGAGTCAAATCACACCAAGGGACTCTTAGACAAAATAGCGAGAGTAACTTCAGACAGAATTTATCTCCAAAATCTCAGAGATCAAGAAGGGATTACTGCGTCAAGCGTCTGAAATTGACGCTTGGATGAGGAAAAAAACTGAAGTAGACTAGAAGAGTCCATCCAATCTCAAGGTTGATGTGAAATGACTTACTGCGCTGTAAACTCTGAGAATATAAAGTCTGTTATTTTTTTAGTCATCTCTTTGAGAAGCCTACGCGTGAATCTAAATTGGATTTTTAAGCCTTAATATAAAAGTAGAAACTACAGCAGAAAGAGACGTTCAGTTTTTGAATCGCCATGAAGAGGAGTTCATATTGAATATAAATTGGCGTTTATTTTGGTAAAATTAAAAGGTATAGAATCTCTCCTCGAGATAAAATTTTTTTTATCTCTGTCACGTAAGTTGAATGAAGTTTTCCAGATTACAAACTCCAGTCGCACTGTGTATTTCGAATTAATTAATTTGTCTAGAAATTATGAGGGGAACTTTTTTGAATAATTCATATTCATCATATTAATTTGATGGTTCAATTCCGTAAACGTTCCCGCTAAATACCACCATTTGAACACTAAAAAGTAGAAAACCTCCTACATAATTTCAAACTCATAGATTAAAATGTTTAACTAGATCAATAATTATAGTGATTTCAGGTGACGTCCAGACTATTTATTTTCTTCCTTGCTGTAGGTCAAAAAGTCTGTTGCTAAGGCCGTTGCTAGGTGTGTCGGTATCTGTTGCTGTCATGTGTATGCAAATGCACCAATAGAAGCATTCCATGACCAGTTATTTTCTTTAAATTGTTAACTGCTGTAGGTAAAACTAAAGCCCTGGATGAAGCTACGTTACTTTGCTATCCAGGGCTTTAGGTAAAACAATCTGTTGCAAAGGCCGAGTCATGTGATTGAAAATGCTCTATTCAGTTTATCATTAAAAGTCAGAAAATTTTGTCGATATTTGAACGTTTAAATTGGTCGAATATTTGTCGATATGGCGTTTAAAAGAGATTGACTATATTCAGCGGTTAAGTTAACGGAATTGGACCAATTTGATTAATGTACCACTAAATGGACAGTCTTCAACTTTAAATCACAATGAATGTAAAAGTATCTAACTTATAAAAGCTGATATTCTGCTATAGACCTGATATTTTTTGCAGATTAGTTATTGTTTTGTATAGGCTAATGTATATTTTTTATAAATAAACAAAATCCTCAAAAAGATATCCACTTATTCACAAAAACGAATAGTTTGTGAAAGTTGCTTTACATTTTGCAATAAAACGACTTAAAAAAGAGTTCAATTTAAAATTATACTTTTTTATATAATTACTTAAAATTCTTTAAGATAACAGTGGATATATTGAAATCTTAAAAAGTTTGAAAGCTAATGGTAATAAATGTTTTTAGATAAAATTTTCTTATGTTTACACTAAAAGCTTTTAACTAGAGTAAGAAATTGTTTCCACTCCTTTCAGAGCAAACCTCAAACAATCGAAGATATGTTCAGGGGAAGGGATGTATTATTATGAATATGAATTATGTCAGAGTAAGAAGTGAACCTTAAAAACTCAGTATTCACAAAATAAAGGTGCGAGGGCATGCTTAATGATAATGGTTATTTAAATAATGTACTAATGATGCGTAATAATGGTAATGCAAATTAATTAAACTGTTCAAAAGTTTATTTTTAAAAAGGCAAGAGTTTTTCAAATTACACACAAAAAACAACTTTTTAGCAAATTTAAGATGTTTGAGAGGGACTACTTATCTTTAGTAATTTTAATTTGCCATTTTAGTTTTCACTTACGAATAAATTAAACAAAAATTATCATTAAATGTATTCAAGTATTAATCATATTCAGGGAAAATTAAAACAATTTTCTCATTTTAAAAGAGACTTTCTCACTTTTCCCCCTCTTTATTTGCTTCGTTATAACTAAAAAACAGAAGTGCAATTTATAACTTGAGGTTTAAAAGTTCTCGCAGAGTAAAGGGTGTATTCACCACTAACTTGACCTAAGGTTAACTTGGAATCAAGCTTTTTCGGAAACTGATTGGCTTAAAACTTGTTTCCCTTTTTCAACAACCAATTAAAAGCTAGATTCCAGGTTAATCTTAGGTTAAGTTAGTGGTGAATACAGCCGTAAATATAAAATAACAAGACAATTTGAAAACGTCAGTCAACCGTCAGCTGACCCCTTCAAAAATATTCAAGAATATGCAAACACTCTCGCATGCTTAACTGTCCCAAAGAACTCCCCCCTTCTCATTATCTCCCCTAAAATATTCTCTCCTTCCTCCAGAGCTCGCTTCTTAAATAAAACCGACGCAATAGACTACAATCAAGCAACCGAAGCGCGACTTTCAAAAATGGCCGCAAATATTTGCAGGGCGCGGAAAGTTAACGTCTGAAAATACCGGAGTCTGGAGCACGGAGATTAAATGGAAACCGCTATTAGTAAGTGCTTCGGTACATTAAGTAAAGCTCTTGGCACTGTGTACCGGAGATTAATTAAAACTTTCTTGACTCCGGCTTCGTCTTTAATAATCTTTGACTAATGAGTAGTAAAACAGTAAACAAGCGCTCTGGAAATGTTGCGAAGAGTGCGCAGTGAAAGGTTATTTTTATTCGATTGGCGAGTTGAGGTTGCATCAGGTCAAAAAGGGTTTTCAGGTTTAGAGTTTATGAGATGTTTGTTTGGTTTAAGTTCGGTATTCAACTTTTCATACCTACATTCTTCGCTAAAGAATGAGTGATTAACTAACTAAATATGCAAGAGGATCATATTAAAACTTGATAAATAGTTGCTTCATGCAACTTGTTAGTGAGAAATATTTTCCATTAGGCGTTAAAATTACCTTTCCATATAATTTCATCACTTCCAATAATTACTCAATCAAAATAATACATTCGTTTTGTCGCAATGAAAATATCTAGAAAAAAATACCCCGTTTAGTTCTGTTAACTGAACTTTTAAAGTATGAAAAACTTTTCAATAAGGCATCCTTTATAATTTTATTTATTCTATCTACACAATGACTACGAATGACTTATGATTTTTATGGTAATAAAAATCTGTAGAATTCTTTATTAATGTTGTAAAATGTCTTTATCAACTATATATCTTTCAATGTAAATCTGTGAATAAATTTATTTACTCCTAATCCATCAATCCACTCAGAGCCACAACAACAAGTTACACATCGATAATTACCCCCTAATATACGGTATACTAGGCAAAATAATCTCCAACAGAAAACAAATTACATCGAACACCTAACGCCCCCGTTTAACGAGACAAAAACCGGAGCCTAAATTCACACAAAAAGAACGCCTCGGCTAAGCTTCTTGCAAAAAATTAAGCCTTAAACTGTCCGGAAAAGTTAATTACTCCCACATTTCTTGATCAAGAATGCCGACGACGCAAAACGTTCTGTGGAGCATAAAATATTTAAGGAATCTGTTTAACGACACGAGTAAAACAAAATGTCGACGAAATAAATGTTTACCCTTTGTGAAATAAAGATTGTAAAAAGTCTCGATTCTCTCCTGCAAAAAAGGGGAGAAAACGCTTAAATCTTTAAATGCAATCTTCTTCTTTTAATTGCTTTAAAAAGATGGCTCGAGAAGAGACTATTTAAGAGGTAGAAGATTAATTCTTTCAATCATGAGACACTGACCTCCTCAAAAAAGCGTATAAAGGATTTCATTCATCTTGGAAAAACATTAACTTCTAATTCAGAAAAAAGTTCATTAAAAATTGGTAATTCAGTAAAAGAAAGCGAGATTTCCTTGATGCCATGGCATTGTTACGTAATGTTGTTAAAGAATATTTAAAGTGAGTATAATACTTTATTTTAGGCTTTTGTGGCGTTTTTTACTTTTAAATTAAATTAATAAATAAATTTTAGTTCATTTTATTCATTTTCTTTAAATAATAAAAGTACTTGGTGTAATTTGATTGACACATACTGCTGCACCAATTAATTTACACGAGACAAATCTCTCTATTCTAAAAAAAAGTTTTTGGTGAACGGTTTCCAGAGAAAGGTTTTTTAACTACTGAACCGAATAACACATATATGGTATCAAAATGTCCAGATTCCTTCTGGATTCCCGAGTATATATAGGCCCTTCGATTTTTCAAAAAAATTCTCAATTTTAAAATATTTCCATTTTTTTTAAAAAACGGATAAGGTCGCAGTTACAAAGCAAGTATTGTCAAATAAATTATTATGCAACCAATCACAACTACCGATTGACGCCATATTTTAAGATGAAACATGATTTTTTCACATTTTAAACAAGAACTTTCTAAATAAAATATCATTCAGACTGATACAAGTATTCTAAAAACTTACATATACGCCATTTTATACTAAAATTTCACACTTTTTGTCCAATATTTATAATTTTTAGTCTGATTTTATCGAAATTAATTGTAAACATAGTGATGTTTGTCTCTTATTATTTTCAATTGCTTAAACGGTATTGTTTAACAAGTCTGGGTTTAAACAAAAATAGGAATGATAAACACTAGGCATATTATACTAACGAGTTACTTTAAAATAATGGTTTTTGTTTGGTCCGAATATTTATAAACAATTATAGTTAGTTATTTTTATAATCATAGATTAAAAATAATTAAGATGAATATTTTTAAAAACATTTCGTTTAAATTTTTGATAAGTTCGAGTTAATATATATTTAAACTTTTAAGGGAGAATAATTCATGGAGGGGATTTGGTGAGGTATTTTTGGAAAGTTGGTTGACGTTTTTTCTGTTAATTGTTTAATTGTTTTATAAAGTGTATTAAGTTCATCCAGTTGGAATTTGTGGGAATTGCGAAGTAATTCCAAAAGGTCCTGCGTTAGCAGTTTACTGGGGTTGGCGAGCGATAGCGAGCAGGGGGCGGTAAATCCCTAGTATATCAAATAATACCAAATAATCTTAACGTCTTTTGATTTAACAGAATGTAGCACGATTTATTTTCTATTTCGCTAACGATATTTCAGTTAAAAATATGTAGCATCAATTACAATAATAAGTTGGAAGATCTAAAGATCCTTAATAAAACAGCAACAATTTCTCTGCTTAGACCTAAATTAAATTTCTATGCATTTGTTTTTAGCAGCTGGTGTATCCAATAGCCTCAAACTTTGAATGATATACACAATCTTAAATATCAGTGGCGTAGCTAGAAATACATTTTATCCCATTTTTGCCTTCATTATTTTCAATCTCATACTGTGCAAAGATATAACTTTACTTAACATTATTTAAATAAGATTTTCATGCGGTTCTGTTTATAAGCAGAATTACAAGTTATAATTATAAAATACTAGATGATAAAAACTAAAAATTAATCAAAATTACATCTTGCGTTGAAGTTAACTCAAATTTTAAAGTGCAGGTTTCGATAAGAAATTTCATATCCTATTACCAAAGGATTTGCATTCTTTCTTCTGAAGCTAAGTTCAAAGCAAATAAAATCTGTAAATATTTTGTACGAGGGAATATCAAATTTCTTCATTTTCATTTCAGAATACATCTTTCACGATAACAAATTAAAGGCAGAGAAACATAATTATTCTTTGCTTCGCGAACAAAACTTATTTTAACATACGAGCGTTAAGATAGACTGCCGTAACAAGATAACGACGAAATTAAATAACAAAAATAGGAGCTAGTTACAATTGAAGTACACGAGGTTTTATGAAAAGCAAATATTTAATTTTACATTCTTCTCGATTATGCAAAGTTTCATTAATTCTCTAACAAGGAAAAGAAAAGTTGGGCTATTCCGGGGAAAATCTGAATTTTTGTTATCCATTTTTCTTTTCTTTCTGTTTGTATGATAATGCAAGTTTTCATTATAATTCGTTCCTCCTTGGTGGATGGGATGAAAAGAATTTTCAATATAAATATTTAATACGCTTCTACTGAAAAAGCGTCTTTCTGATAAGGACCAAAACGGAAGAAAGCTGGGAGTAAAAAATTGCAGCGAAATGTAGAAAAATGGATGTTTAATTTATTATGCTTCCTGAAAATAAACGTGGAAAAAATAATACAGGCGTTGAATAAACTTGGTACGTTTTTATTAATGAAGTTTCGTAATGGAGTATGAAGTACAACTTTCTGATGGATCAGATTTCTCAATTTTTCTGATATTCATTCTTGCATTGAAAATTTCCCCTTACTTAAAATATCAAAACGTCACAATAACTGAATTTCTATAACTTAATTAAAGTAGTTCATTAAGAGCAGAGTTTGAAAAATGAAACCATAACCTCCTTTTAGATTTATTTTGTATACTTAAAGGTGCATAAAAATTTAAATTTTTGAGTTATTTTAACAGGCTTTGAAAGTAAATTTTCCTTACCTCTTCGAAAACTTTTGACACTAAACTTTTTTACTGTGGGCGAAAAAAATTGTTTATCATTTATGATTTAAAATATAATTCATTTATGCGTATAAAAGAAATGCTCAACTAAAGCCATTTTAATTTGATAATTTTAACAATTATAGTTATTGTACATAATTGTATGGTGATATGCATTTATTTTAAATTTTATTACTTTTTCAAGTTACTCACACAGTTATATTTATTTCTAAAACATTTCAAACAATGTATAAAAGTAATTATCTAACAAGCGTCTTGCCCCATTTTATATTAAATGAAGGGGGGAAATTAAATATTTTATTTTTAAAAAATTACGTAAGGGGCAAGTATAAATAAAAAAAATAAGTCTTGAGATTCACCCTTCTTTAAGTTTAATGCAATGAAATAAATTCATTAGTTTTTATGTTAACCATTTCAATTTTGAAAATTAGCTATATCCTTCCCGTTTTATATTTTTAAACAGTATAATAGTTTTTAATAGTATATTAAATATATCCTTTACTTTTCATAATTTTAATCATTTTATATTTACCCCTTAGTTTATTGAGTTAATTCTATTAACTCAAATCTTTACAGAAATCTTAAAGAACAGACAGAAGTCTTTAAAAAGGAAAACATGGGTTTATGAATAGGAGATTGAATGAGAAATGGAAGAAAGGAATCCTAAACTACTAACCTAAAACACATGTTTTTATATCAAGAATATCATGTAGAAAAACTATGGCATAATAATAAAGTTTACTTATCAAGCTTGAAATTCTAAACACCACCACGTCAAGTTTTCGGTAAAAAAATAACACTATTTTTATTTTTCAAAGTTAGTAAAATTTTACCAGTGATTCATATTGTGTTTTTCAGTCAAATCGTAAAATGTTAAGAATTTAGTTCAGCCGGAACGGAATTACGGAATATTTATCGTATTCTTTTATTTTCTCGTAAGCTGTAATTTTTTCATTACCTTCAATTCTAGTTTTAGTATTTAAATATCTTTCCTACTTTGATTTTCACAATTTTAACGCTAACCACTTTTTCTGTTTGATATTCACTCTCCTTCCATATGGATTCTTCCCATATCTATTAATCTCAAGTCCCCATTCCTTTTCATTCTTAAGGCTCATTCAGACATCACTTTAGATATTCATCCTGGAGGAATCATTCAAAGGGAAAAGCGTTTCATCCTTTACTCCTTCATTTTTATATGCAAAGCGATTCACAGGAGTGCATCCCTCATAATGAACAGCGTAGGTGAAACAGTGTGAATGATCCTTTAAGCTTAAGGCTAATTTATACACTATTTCCCTTTCGATGTTCATCATAAGGTAATTCTCTCCGATCAATCACACACATTTGCGACGGAAATCAGAAGAGTGAAAATACAATATAAACTTTTCAATTTTCATAATTCCTCCAAGATAAACATCGAAAGTGATAATTCTAAATGACTCTTTAGCTATCCTTTCTCATACTTTTTTATTTCCCACTCGCACCCTCTTTCTTACACACAACCAGATTATAAAAAAAGGGAGTATACGTAATATAACAGAAAAATATCTTAAAAGCATGCCTTCACTATTCAACCTGCAAATCGTTAAAATAACCATACGTGAATCCCCCAGACCCCCTTTGCGTGATACCAAGGCTTTGTTGCTACGTCCACGGAAATTTAGTACCCCTCCCAAAAAATTTCCCGTTTCCAACTTATAAAATCACTTCAATTATTTATATCTGCATCCATAGGTAAAAGGGTGGTCTGCGGTCCTCCCCCAGGAAATTTTTTGAGTTTTAGTTTGTTAAAAATTGATTATATACTTTTTTTACTACTTTTATGGGACTTTGGAATGTTTTATGAGAAAAAAACGACTGTAAACAATAGTTTAAAAATAGTTAACACACCCTTTTCTTCTAATAGCGCCCCCCAATTTTCTATCAAATCATCGCCGCCCTTAGAACTCTTCAACGCCGCCTGAGGGGCGGTTTTGCCCACTTTGGGAACCGCTGCTGTAAATCCTACAATTCTTCGAAGTTACGAGCATAATAAAGCATAAGTAGCACAACATAGCTGTGCAGCACGTTCAACTTTAAAAATTAAGTTCTTTTCGAGGGAAAGTTCCGTATCCCCGACCGAAACAACAAAACGAAAGTAACATTCCCCTGAACCTCCACTTTCCCCGAACCCAACACTAACACACTTTCCTAAACTCCCATCTTCCCCATTCACCCAACACAAAAGACACGCTTTGTAGTTCCACCTCCCTTTCTGCATTCGAATTCGAAATCAAGGCGACTTTAACCCTACTCACGTATACAAAACCTCCCTTTGAGAAGAGACTCCTCCAGCGCTCCCAACCGCCCTCTTGACCAATTAAACACCACCATCATCATCATCAGAAACCGCACCGAACCGGAACGCGCAATCGTCCATCCCAAAACGATGAATAATCGGGACGATAAATCGATATCGCACTAATCCGTACTTCTCTTATCTTAATTAACCGAGTGCCTCAATTGCGGGCGTGTAGTGTATTAAATTTGGGAAGTTATTAAAACTATCTCGGTGGCTTTTATAAAGATGTATACCCGGGGGAGGAGAGAGGAGATCCCCTCTCGATCCCTCCTCTCTTTGGAGAGCCTCTCCTCCCTGGGAACGAGCACGTGGATCCCCGTGCTCTGTGTCTATGGGGAGAAGGGATGCTGCGTTTGGCGAGGAATCGCTCATTTATTTCCGGTGGGATTTCCGACAGTTCAGGATTTAATGTTCTCCTCCTGATGAATAAAATTCTTTGGAAACTAACGCATGGGGAGTCGACATTTAACTTTGAAATAGACACCTGTTATGTTGCTAATCCTTCTCTTCAACTGCTGAATTGATGTTGTAAGTGTAAGGGATTCGAAACATTATAAGAAGCGTTTCTTGCAATTATAAAATTTACTGAAAGTATAACTAAAAAGAATTCGTTAACCCTTTTATTTACCGACGGTACTTGTGAGTACCATTTCCCAATGTTCCAAATTCTTCGTCATGTAAGGCCAAATTTAGTTTACTTATAGTTACAGTTACGTAAACTTGACATATTTTGGATGAGGATGAGAAAAATAATTTGGTAAATAAAGGGTTAAAGGAAAATGTTGAGCTGTTTTTCTTTTAGTCATAGGTACTACAAATGAATAGACAGCTTTACAAAGTTTAACATGATGTAAAATTGCTAATAGTATAAATGTTATGCAATGTGATTATAGTCTGTGTAAATAAAATTAGCGGATCGCTACAAGTCATTTCCCATAGCATTTCTATTGCGTTGCCATGGTGGCGATGACGAGCCTCTAATTTTAATTACACCGACTATAGTCCAGGATTTATTAATAATGCCCGCGTATTTCGGGAAGTGATAAGTACTCATTTATAAATGCCATTAATTTGTCACATTTCCCGCCTCAACTTCGGGTATTATTAATAACATGTCTGGTTTATCAATTTGCCCGTAACATAAATATTAGCTAAAATTACGATGTAAAAAGAACATACATTATAAATGACATTTTTAGCTTAATTTCACTGTTTGTAATTGCTTTCAGTACCACGAAAAATCAGTAAACTAACCTTGTGGGCCCGTAAAGTTCTAACCAGTTATAATTTTGGCCCGCAGTAATTTAAGATGTCAAAATTTAGCTCGCATCACAGTTTAAGTTGTGCAGACCTGATTTAAAGTAACGCCATTGTATTAGATTATTCAGAGATGAGAGATCATTTTGTAATAATTGAGTTCTAATCGATAAGATGTGATGGAACTACAAGCTTTTAAATATAGGGATTACTTGAAGGATTATGTTATTGAAACGTAGATGAAATATTCATAAGCTCATACGTAGTGAGGTCAAATAAAAAAACACGGAAGTTTCATAAAATTTATTCTAAAATAATCTTCATATTATCATCAATCAATGAAATTGCTAGTTAAAACCTTTTGTGTTTAACCTTTGTTAATAGAAATTAAAAGGGACTTTTAAGTAAGAGATAATTTTCAGTCTGAAATAATAAAAGTAAGATGAGATAATGAAACTAATTTAATTTAAAAGGGTCCCAAAAATACCTTGAATGATAATGGATTTTTAAATCATTTTTTATCCTCATTTTTCAATTTAACTGATAGGTAACAATAGAAACAAACTTAATGATACCGACAGTAATGAACAATAAGTGATTGCAGGTAATCATTTTTAGAACTAATTTAAATTTTTCTTTAAAAGCCACCTGGGTAGTTTCCTACCAAAGTAGGGAATATTTTGCCATTCGCAAAAGTGGTAAAAAAAGGAAAAATGGCAAAAAATGCCAACAACCAAAAATAGATAAAAGTGAAAAAAAGTGAATTTTCGTGACAAAATTTTTTGCCCGATAAAATTTATCATGGCCGAGACATTATTGAGAGAGGTTGATTGATTGATCGATTTGGGATTTAAGGTGCAAGGTCGTTTATTGAGAGGATTTACTAACTATGGTCCGTGGAAACAAAACCCAAAAGTAACTAAGATAAGGTTTTTACCTAAATCAGCTATATGAAGTTTTTAAACTTCATATAGAGTCGGAGATCTATAAATCTCCGACTTTCCGGTGTAGCTTTAAAGACGCTACATAAATAAACACATGTCAAATTTTCTTAATACTTTACGTTGAATGAAGAAAAACTTCCTTTTCAACCAAAACGCTTTGTTAAAAATAAACAATATTCTATTAATTCCCTTTCAAACCTCCACTCTCCCATCCAAAATAATCCCGAAAAACAAGACAACCATCCAAACTTCTTTAAAAACACAGTGGCAAATTAAATTCACTTATCACACACCAATTACAGCCCGACCCACTATCGGCCGTCATCAACGATCATCAGAAGAAGAAACTCCCAACACAATCGAACTACCCTTCGGTTCTATTAAAAAAAACTCCAACTCCGCAGCTCTCAAAACGTGAGCCTGCATCAAGAATGCAGCCTTGATTACAGGGTATGATACAGCCTGAGGCTGGAGCAACCCCTGTACGGGGCACGTCTCCGGCTGATCTCCAGAGAATAGCCGCTCTCCAATGGTTTTCTACGGCAAAGAAGATGACCACCGTGCCGGGATTTCTTGTTCTCCATCGAAAATTGCTATTCCGGCCGGTGCTACTCAATTTCTCTTTAAGCTGTTCGCTTTTGTGCGTTAGCCTCTTTCTTTTGCTGTGAGGATTCTTCGGGAAGATTTTTATGGTGGAAAAATGGCCAGGACGTGATTCAGTCGGCTAATATTGTGGATGGGGTATCGTCTGGTGGAAGATCTCTGGAGAGGGGGATTGTGTTCTGGGAGGGTTTTTTTTAAGGTTGGACGAAGTAATTGAAACTGAGACCATCAAGGAGATTGCTCGCGGTTTAAATGCAGTATCAATACAAAATAAATACTAAATTAGATATACTCTTGCATGTTTGGTTTACTGAAATTATTTGCTTCAACTAAAAGGGAATGGAATGAAGTTTAAAACGTAATGAATTAGTATTGAATTAAAAATAGTAGGTTAGAAAGAATACAAGTACGAGAGTAGTAAGTAGATTTTTTTAAAAAGTTGGTTTAGTTTCTGGATGGGAAAGACCAATGCATCAAGGGAAAACATTTCACACAAAATAGTTTTCATATCGTAATTAAAAAGTAAAAGTTCAATCACAATGGACATTTCCTGATATTTTTTTCATGCAGAAGTGTAAAATTTTGTAATTTTCCTATAATTGTTTTACTGATTTTAATAATAAACCAAAAAGCTAGGAGTTTCGAATTGTCCATTCCAAAAATAGATGATACATTAATTTTGGGGTTTGTTTATCTATAAAAGCATTTTATTTTCCCTATTATACAACTAAACAAAATTATTCAATAAAACACCAATTAACACTTACTTAATTCTGTTTTCGATTACTTTTTTGAGTACCATCTCGTTATACTAATTAATTAGTGAAGTGGAGTTTTATATTCTAAAAATACTTTAGATCGTTAATCCTTTTGAGCATTGAAACTCTTTAAGATACGAATAATAGCATAATTTTTAAAACTCAAAGCATTAAATGTGACTTTCACAACACCAATTAAGATATTTGATTACTCAATTATCCCGGGAGGACGCGCGCTACTTTCTGTTACACGGGAACGCGCGCGGGGTCTCTCAGACCCCACAAACCGTTTTCCGTTCTAAACGTTCAGTGCATGCAAAATTTTTATCACGGATAGTTTAAATATATAATTTAATTGTTTAATGTGCATTATTAGTTGACTGCTTCTTATTAAGATATAATATAAGACTAGGAAAACAGGAAATGCAATGGAATGTGAACGGAGCTAACGAATTTCTTTGGCTAAACTGAACCGATGTTTATTTTCTAAAATCCTTTATTTTCTAATTTCTTTATTTGCAAGAAAAATTATGGATTATAGTTACCTCTTCCTTACTTTTGGAAACCTCTTTGGCTATTTAACTCGCACCAATCCTCACAGTTTTGGAAGCATTTTCCTTAAAAACAACAACCTAACTCGGAAAATAACATACCTACTTTATTTAAACTTCATGAGGTGATAGGTGGAAACCTTTTAAGCAGCTACACGGAGTTTCATATATTTTCATTAAAAATTAGAGTTTTTATGAAGGTTTATTTAAGCGTTGGGGTCTCGCAGACCCCGCGCGCGTCCTCGCGGGTTATAAGTGTGTGGGGGTATTCCATAAAAATTCTAACCCCACATGTTTATCAATAGAACAAGTGGTTTGAATTAAACTTTAAAATCCGATAAATCATAAATGAAGTCTGAGACAGCATGAAGCATTTAAACTTATAGTAAGTTTTTAAATCCATGCGTTTGTTAAAAAAATACAAACACCTTACAAGAAAATAAATCTAATTCAGCGAGGTTAATGTAATGTTTCCCCACTAATCCCACACGAATAAAGTTTTATGGGCCCATAACCACATTTACGTTTTACTCCTCCCATTTTATAACTATTCCCACGAGGGAGGGGGAAAACAAGAATTTCAGGTAAGAGGCAGAAAAGCCAGAAAAAAGGAATGTGCTCCCGGGAGGCTTTTTACGATCCTACGATCGAAACACACAGCTGAGCAGGTCCTTTTTTTACCTTCGCTCTCCTACCTTATTTCAGTTCGGGAATTGTATTGAGTCACTTTTCTTGTCTGTTGACAAAAACCGAACGAACAAAACAGAAAAACCCGAGAAAGGGGGTGTGATGTCCGAGGAAGGATCGAAATGGAACACATACAGAACCCCCCTCCCTTTCATTCAATTGAATTGTCGACCGCACTGTTGATGAACGGAGTTTTCTAGAAATGTTTTCTCTCTTCGGACGGAAATGAAACAAAAAAGCAGCGATGGAAACTTTTCTAAGGGTATCGCTGGGAAAAATCTTTCTAAATCAGATCGAGCCACTTCTTTTTGATATCATAATTGAATGATACAGATCTTGTCTAGATTTTGTTTGGACAGGAAGGGAATTCCGCGCCGCTAATTTGATTCTTTTGAGAGACTTTGGAGTTTTCACTGCCACCCCATTCCCATCGCTAATGGGTCAGGATTTCCCTTTTCTTTTCATTCGTGCTTTTCAAATGATGGAATGCGAGCATAAATGAATGAATGAGTGAGTGAGTGAATGAAAGTACTATATACTCGAAAGGTAAAAGGCGAATATTAGCGTTTTAATTAATACGTTAGCCTATTTTTAAAGACAATTATTGTTTTAAAGAAGGGTTTTTGTGAACTAGATTTTTTATATTGTTAAGGGGATATTCCAAAAGAATTATTATACATAGAACAGTGTTAAACACGATAACAAAACGGGATACTTGCATTCCTTAAGCAATATAGAAAAAAAACTAGCAATTAGGGTTTAAATAACCTTTTTGTGGAAGTGGGTCGAGTAAATAATGGGATAAAAATGTTTCGATGAAAACGTAACGTGAAATGTAGAATGAAAACAATTTTCTTTGTTTATGTAATGGTATTTTTTTAATTTTGCTGAGATAGTAACAAAAAATTGCTACAACACACAATAAATTAATGTACTCCAACGTTACCTAAACGTTTTTTAATATTTTTTTGCATTTAACATTTTTATCATTAACAGGCTATTGATTAAACTATAAGTAGAAATTAACTTCGCTGAATGAATTTATGATTCAAAGTATACAAAGGGAAAACTTTAAATTTCACTTTTCTAATTTCTAGAATTTTGACCAAAATTCTTGGTTTTTATATAGATTAACATTAAAGTTAGGAACTATTCAAGACAGGTGTGGAGCTATTTTGATTTCTTTCAGTGATCAAGAGAAAAAAGAAAACATCAAAATTTCTCAAATTCCTCCTCATGGCAAAGCTTCGGGGATAACTCGACGCGGTTCGAAAATGGTTCAGCCAAACTTAAATCATTACTCTTACCCAATCTAACCCAATTCTTACACTTAAGAAAACTCATTTAGTTATTTGATGAATCTGAACCAAAACCCTTCAAAAAAATCTTCAAACACTCATTGAAATCGTAGATTAGACATCCAGCTACCTAACGTATAATACAGAAAAATAAGAAAATAGGATACGATACAGCAGAAAACATAACCTGGCAATAATACCTAAGCAATGGTATTTCAGTTTACCGTTACGAAAAACTCCCCAATCCAAAACTGACAAGAAACATGCCCCTTCAGGAATGCTGCCCAACTCTCACTTTCCCCCCCCTCACTCACGATTGATGAACCACTGTCCCCTGGCCAATCTTCAATCCATTCTACACAATACCGCTCTTGGTCACGCCAAGGCTCGCAACAAGGGGTACCTGAGGAGCCGCGGGGCAGAACAAGTTTCGGGAATCCTATTTGGGATGCACCTTCAAGGTCTACCAGACACACACCTGGTATTTTCGAGCTCAGGCATTCGATGCCAGTCGCTTGGCGAGAAAATAGGCCAAGCTTTCTAATGGGAATAGAGTTGTTGCTGTTTCTGAGAGGGAGTTCCAATTTTTCATACGAATAACGTTAAAAGCTATATCGAATTGAATTTAGTGAAATACTACAACTATGCATTATTTCAATTAAAGGGAGTTACACTCTCGTTTAATCTTCATGAAAACGGATATTTTAAAGCACGCGAATAATACCTATTACAAGAGTTTTTGGGACAGCTTTAGAAACAGTCCTCCAGTTACCATATGTGTAACCACAGCAACATGATTAGGTGTTGTCAGCAGAAGGAGATCTAATAGTAACATGATTAGATCTAATAGTATTACAATATCTTTAATAATAATATACTAATTTAGTATTTTAGGATCAAAATACTATATTAATAATTAGATCTCTATGGAGTCATCATTTGAACTGTGGATAAACATGGTGGCTGGAGGACTCTTTCTAAAGCTGTACCGAGCTGTTTTTGTAGTTAAATAATACACTAGTGTTTTAAATGACTGATAAAAACTGCAACACTTAAAATTGAAATGACTTTGTCACACTCTACAATTCAAAATTTGGACATGAAACAAACATCAACCGAGATTACTTATTTTGTCAAAAATGTAATTTTAAAGACATCCTATAGTTGGCAATTATACTTCATCCCTTAGCTCTTATTTTAGGTTATTAAATTCTTCGCAAATCAGTCTTTTCTATGTGGTTCAAAGACACACACACACACACACACACACACACACACACACACACACACACACACACACACACACACACACACACACACACACACACACACACACACACACACACACACACACACACACACACACACACACACACACACACACACACACACACACACACACACACACACACACACACACACACACACACACACACACACACACACACACACACACACACACACACACACACACACACACACACACACACACACACACACACACACACACACACACACACACACACACACACACACACACACACACACACACACACACACACACACACACACACACACACACACACACACACACACACACACACACACACACAAAGTACTTTTTTCTAAAAACTTAATTTCTCTCTATCTTTTTAGTTTTTACGTTATATTTTATAAATTTTACTATACAAAAGTCTGACGAATAAAAGAACAATGTTCAACAAATAATTTGTAATCCATAAAAATTTCTATTTTATCATTCATGGGAAATTGATTACCCGTTAATTGAAATACCATTAAATGAATTTTTTTAGCTTTTAATGATATTTTTTAGTCATTCAATTTTAATTTTTTTTGTGAATCGCTTACAATACCAGAAATTTCGGAGAAATGTGGTCATTAATTTTATTTTCTAAAAATACTTAGAATAATCCAAAAAACACCTAAAGCTTGCCAATATATACAATTAAGTCACTATCATAAATAAAAAACTTGAAAATTAAGGGCTTTGTCATTTTGAAGTTTAATGAAACTAATTTGTATTCAATGGTGTAAAAAGGATAAAAGCCTATAAAGGAATTCTTATTAGTGCATTACTTTTTTTACACAATCCCCATTATCTCAATAAAAGATTCAATCCGTTTACACAACCATCTCTAAGAAAAAAAAGAGTTCAATCCATTTTCTGTCCCGTTAAAAATCGCCAAAATATTTAGGAGGCTAAAAATATTAAAATATCACCAAATTTTTATTTTTGTGATTGATTATAACTAACGATCTTATTCATTGCCGATTGACCAGTGGTTAACCAGCAGCTAAAGAAAGAAAATGAGCTGTTCAAATATGATAGGTGGAATCCATCTCTAACCGAGCTGGTCAGGTAGCAGTGAATGTGAATAAGACCATGAATCGTCTTGACTGAATCGATTGGTTTGCAATTTTTGGTGATAAGCCACTTATTGATGTTTGACAGGTCAGGAAAAGGAATTAAAAATATTACATAAATATCAACTTACCGTAAACGCTGACTTCCATGACTGCATGAATGGGAACGTTGGTGTTCAAGCTGGGACTCAGCTTCAGTTCTCCTGATGTCTCGTTCAAGATGAGGAGGTTGGCATTATTTCCAGAAGCGATTTTGTACTTAAGATGGTCCGTCACATCGGCATCGAACGCCGGCACTTTCCCAAACGGACCAACCGGAAAGTAGTTCTTGTAATTGTTGAACATGATGGTAAAGTCTTTCAGAACGGGTGCATTATCGTTCACGTCCGTCACATGGATCTCCACATCGACATCGTTCCTCAAAGGAGGGGAGGAGGCCCTCACGATGACACTGTACTTTTTAACGTTCGATTCGTAATCCAATTCAACTCGGGTGGTGAGCTCGGCGGCCTCCCCGGGCCTTGAAACCAAATTGAAAGAGTCGGCGTCCGGCCCCCCGACGATGCTATACTGAATCTCGGCGTTGGGTCCCTCGTCCGGGTCGAAGGCTTTGATACTGCCGACGGTGGACCCAACAGGGCTGTTCTCGGGGATGGTCAACTTCAGCTTGTCCGATTCGAACCTGGGAGGATTGTCGTTCACGTCCTCGACGTATATCGTGATGGTCACCGACGTGGACAGCGGAGCCGCACCCCTGTCCACGGCATAGGCGATGAGAGAGTACAACGACACTGACTCTCTGTCCAGCATCCTGTTGGTTCTGATGATGCCTGAGGTGGGGTCCACCCTGAAAGCGTCGTCACCGTTGTTGCCTCCGGAGAAGGTGTACCGGATCTGACCGTTCAACCCCAGGTCCTTGTCGGTGGCGAATATCTGGAGGACGCTTGTCCCCACTGGAGCATCCTCACTGACAGCATTCACGTACGAACTCGGATCGAACGAAGGTGGGTTGTCATTGACATCAGACACTTCAATCTCAACATTGGTGGTATCTGCCAGAGGAGGTGAACCGTTATCCATAGCAGTCACAACTATGGTATATCCAGCCATTTCCTCCCTGTTCAAGAGCCTGGTGGTCACAATCGCCCCTGTAGCAGGGTCGATTCTGAACTCGGGGACCTCCTCGTCCATGGAATAAGTTATCCTCGAGTTCTCTCCAACGTCACCGTCCGAAGCTTCGACCACCAACACAGTCGTTCCCACAGGCGAATCTTCACTGACGCTAGCCGTGTAAGGGGTATGTTCGAACACTGGCCGATGAGTATTTGCGTCGGTGATGTTGATGTAAACTGTCGCAGTGTCGAACCGACCCCCGGCGTCCGTGGCAGTGACAGTCAAAACGAATCGCTTCTCCAGGCGGTAATCCAGAGGTTGGGCGACGGATATGAGCCCTTGCCTGTTTTGACTAATGATATTAAAACGCCCTCTGACATTACCATTGGTAATCTGGTAAATCAAGCGCGGGTCCTCATCCTTGTCCGATGCCGTGACACTTATCACAGGAGTGCCTGGAGGGTCGATTTCCGATACAGCAGCCGAGTAAATTTTAGGCTCGAACACTGGATCGTTATCGTTTATATCCTGAATCCGGATGATGACGCTAGCGGTGGCTGATCTGACAGGGGATCCGTGATCAGATGCTAGCACGGTGAAATCGTACATGGAACTCTCCTCTCGATCTAGAACTCTAGTAGTTGTAATCCACCCAGAATCTTTGTTGATGGTGATGGGCATGTCAGGATATCTGTTGGTTTGGATGGTGTAGGATATCAACGAGTTGTTGCCGTCGTCAGAGTCGTAAGCTTGGACTCTGACAATACTGTGCCCGATAGGAACATTTTCCACGACCGATTCCTGAAACAGGGAAGTGTAGAACTTCGGATCGTTGTCGTTCACGTCTTTTATCTTGACGAGAACCTGAGTCGTGTTCGATTTGGCAGGTGATCCCCCATCCTGAGCCCTGACCACTAGTCGATAGCTCCTTGCGGACTCGTAATCGAGAGGCGAAACGACCGTGATCTCGCCACTTAAGCTGTCAATCACGAAATGCCCCTGAGTGTTTCCACCAATTAAGGAATAGCGAACGGCGGCGTTGATTGACGAATCCAAGTCGATGGCTTTAACTTTGGCAACGACGGGATTACTCAACCAATTAATATCCTCGAACACTTCAACCGTGTAAGATTTCTCTGTAAATTGCGGGTAGTTGTCGTTATCGTCGAGAATTGTCACCTCCACTGTTGTGGTGGCTGTTTTCCTGTCCACCACCAATCCAGAATCACTGGCTTGTATGATTAAGGAGTAAAATGGAGTTGTTTCCCTATCCAATGGGCCTCTTGTCACGATCATTCCGGTTTTGGAATCAATTTTAAACACTTCATTTGCACCGCTGGGATTTAGAATGCTATACTCAATGTCAGCGTTGTTGCCAGAGTCTTGATCAGTCGCCCTGACTGTGACTACTGTAGACCCTATTGTGGCAGACTCGCGGATAGAAGCCTCGTACATATTCTGCTCGAAAGAAGGAGCGTGGTCATTTTCGTCACTCACATTTATCTGAAGGGTCGTGGTCCCCGTTTTCTGAGGTATTCCATTGTCCACTGCGGTCACCCGCAAATAGTGGACGTCCATGAATTCCCTGTCCAAGCTGGTGGTGGTGATGACGACCCCAGAGACAGGGTCGATGCTGAACATGTTCTGACTTCTGGCATCCAGAACAGCATGGATGGTGTAGGTGACTTCGTCTTTCTCGGCGTCTTTGGCAGCCATCGTGGCAACGACATACCCCTTGTCTTTTTC
Source organism: Tetragnatha versicolor (assembly GCA_024610705.1). NCBI lineage: Eukaryota > Metazoa > Arthropoda > Arachnida > Araneae > Tetragnathidae > Tetragnatha > Tetragnatha versicolor. The sequence continues at coordinate 53,096,615 of JANDEH010000007.1, forward strand.
TTCTGGAACTGAGACGATGTACAGTGTCCTGTCGAACGTGGGCGCGCGGTTCTCTTTGCGTCTGTTGTCACGCCTTTGTCGTCCACCGCGTTTCTCGGAGTCGAGACTGTTGATGGACACTCCAGGAAGGTGGAAATTGATCTCCATCAAGTGCTTGGTAATTTCAGGGCTCTTGTCGTGGTTGGCAGAGGGACACGACAGAGTGAAGGTGAAAGAAACAACCCAGGACTGCGAGTTTTCACAGAAGTCTTCTCTCGCCACCAAATCAGACCCAAACACTTCGATCGCATACCTGGAATCAGACGGCTGTCCGTAATGGATTTCGCACCGGTCAACCACCCCGGATGGGATGACCCTATCCAAATCAGCGATCATCTGGCTCCTCATGAAGCAGGCAGTGGTCTCCGAGGTATTCCCGAAATAGATGATATCGTTCTTTCCTTTCTCGTTCTGCAGTAGTCGGTAGTTCTTGTTGGTGACCGACGAGATCTTTTTCTTCTGCGCAGAACCGACGGTGAGGAAGACCCGGTTCCCACCAACGAAATCCTTGGTACTCACCCTCTGGTGTCTCGGACAGGTCCGGTGCCCGAACCGGACACGGACCGGCATAATAACGGACTCTGTGTCGGATCCGCTGAGTCTGAAGCTCCTCGACTCTACGTGGAAGCTGAAAGGATTGGGGGCCAGATTCGCCAGTCTGGAAGTGGAGCATCGCAGCGTTCGCCTGAGCACCACCACTCCGCTCCTGGGGTCCACCCTGACCAGGTGCTTCACGTAAACAGGTGTCCGGTTCGTCTCCAGGCGATACGTCCGGCCAGCGCCCAGGCTGGCGTTGAACACCACGAACCCGAGCTTATTGTCCTCGGGCTTCACAAACACATCATAAGAGAGGACGCACGGCACGAAAAACAGTAACACAAACAACACACGGCACAATGACATCTCGAAATGATAAATCCTGAGGTCCGACATTGTTTTCGTGAATCAAGCGCGCACAGTCGGCTACCGGCTTCGGGAGCTCCCGGCTAGCCTCGGGCGATCGCTCGGCGGCTCGCGGTGGTTAGGCTTATCAGCCGAGAAGACCATTCTGCGGCTTCGGTCCGTTGCCTAGGTAACGATTCCACGCCGCGCCGCAAACGATTTCAAACCGAAAACTTCTCCGACGCAACTCCGAAAAAAACGATTCGGAAACTCCGATTCAAATTCGAAACGAAATGCACCGTTCGCTGAAGATGTAAACAAGGGACGATCGAATGCAGAGATGTTCACAAGAGCCGCGAAAGCCTCTCTCCACCGGTAGATGACCTAGCCTCAAACTGACGCCGCTCAACTGGCTTCCCACCTGCCTAGGGTTGCCGGCGGGATTCGGAGATCCCACCCCTCGCCAAACGCGCCGGCTTAAGTCGCCACCCCTTTTTGCGCGAGGGCCGAAATTCGATTTCTTCTCGGAGCGGCGGGCGGCTCTTTCGATGTTTTCTCCGCTTGTTTGTTTTGATTTTCCGAGCGAAGCGGAATCGGACGGAAAAGTCAAGTCTGGGGTTTCGATTTTTTAACACAATATTGAAAGTACTATTTGTTGATTCACGGTTCGAATCTGAGTAGAAAAATTGACAAAATCATTGTTCTAAAAATTAAATTCAAAACTGATAAAAAAAATACATATCTCTATTAAAAATATTGCTTGGAAAAAGTCTTAGGTTGATATAAATATTTTATTGTGATTATTTTTTTTAATTTTGATATATTTCATACCATAATTGAAAATCACAAGCAGTTATATTATTTTATAGACTTTATCAATGTTAAAAATTATAGAAAATTATTTTTTATGAACGTATTATTCTTCTTTCATTAAGGTACTTGTACCCAATATGGACAGGGCTCTCAATATGGACACCCCTAATATTTTAAAAAGTAAGAAACTTGATCGAGAGTTGGCACTACATGTTCTTGAAGAAAAGCAGTTTAAAATATAATTTAGTCTGGAAAGTGCGAAAAAGCGCGCTGTTCGCCATTTTGAAGGAAATTTGTATTTTCATGGTGTGCTGATCGTAATTACTGGAAAAGTTTAAATTCTATTTAGATATGGTAAAATAACTTTAAATATTAAAAAGTGGAGTGTTTTAGAAAGCGTATATATAAAACATATTTTCGTTTGGTATTGCGTATATTGCTTAAAAATGTTTTCTTTGCTTATTTATTACAAGATTAAATAAAATTACGCCCTGTTCCCATTATAGACACCTTATGTCCAACATTGGAAGTACAGCAAGTGAATCTTCAGAATTAGAAATGATTCAGAATTTTGTAAAATAATTATGTTTTATGTTATTTTATTTAGCTAATCTATCTATATATATAAAAATCAATGTTTGTTTGTTTGTTTGTCTGTCTGTATGTATGTATGTCCTTTATAGTTTTAAACTTTTCGAACCTACATTAACTATTAAACTATACCACGTTGATCTACTCGCTCCAGGGAAGGTATCTGAATAAAAAAATTTTAAATCGAAGCGTTCCAATAACATTTTTGGTCAGTTTTATGCTCAAAAACCCATATTTCGTGTCTAACTTCAGGGCAAAACCACATTGTTGTAAATATAACAATAGAAGATGTAACATTGATTGTTGTAGGCATGATATTGATTATTGTAGTTTAAAATCCATTGTTGTAGCATTAACATAAAAATGGATCCTTTATTTAACTATTTCCGCATTTGGACTGGCGAAGCCCATCTGTAACACACCAGAATAATCTTTAAAAATGGACTGGCGAAGCCCATCTGTAACCCACCAGGTGATATTTATTAAAAAACTGAAACCCGGGCGAAGCCCGGGTCTAGCGCGTCAGCGCTAGTTCATAATAAATTAATGTTTATATGTATTTTTAATCTTAATTATAGTGTCCGTACATATCATTACGTAGTGCATGTTCTGAAGAGATGCCCCCCTCCTCCGCAATACTTTAAAAATATTTTTTTATCCCCTCTCCTAAAATCCCTTGGAAGAGTGGTTCTTCCATACACCCTGTATCAATAAGTAGCCACATGTCCATAATAGGGACAGGCGGTTCCTAATATGGACACTTGCAAACATTTTTTTGTTTTTATCATTGAAATTAAACGAGAATAATTACAAGGTCGCTAATTTTAATAATGACAGTCAACAGTCCAGGGATAGTGGTCTTACATTTCTGGAGTCCTATGACATGTACAAGGGGGTGAAAAAAATACATTTTCCTTAGGGTGTCCATATTAGGTACAGGTAACTTACAATAATTTTTAGATGAGCAGATTATAAACAGGGACATTCTAACAAAAAGCAAATAGTTTTGTGCAATGGTATGATAAAATAAAAGAACACAACAAAGATATTTCTAATTTACATGTTTTTAATATTTTAAAAATTAATCCGAAATCTAAACCAAATGCTTAAGTTTAACAGCTTTAAACAAGTTTCTCTCTATTCTAAAAAAAGTTTTAATGAACGGTTTCCAGAGAAAGGCTTTTTAATTACTGATCCGTATAACACATATTTGGTATCAAACTGTCCGGATTCTTTTGAGGATGTGCAATAAGCTTTTAGAATTCCTGAAAAAATTCTCAATTCTAAAATATTTCCATTTTTCTGGATTACGGATAAGGTTGCAGTTAATAGCAAGAAACTGTCTTACAATTTATTATCCCTCAAATCAAAACGACCAATCGACGTTATATTATATAATGAAAATAATTCCGTTCACAATTTAAAAATGCGCTTCAAAATATTTTATAGATCAAATATCTTTAAAAGATTGATAAGAGTTTTCCAGAAACTTGCAGATATACTATTTAAATAAAGAATTCCACACAAAAAATAAATTGTAAACATTGAGTGTAAGATAGGTTTTGTCTCTTATTGTTTTCAGTAGCTTAAAAAGTATTGTTTAAGTCTGTATTAGTCTCTGCTTAAACAAAAATATGAATGATAAAACACTAGGTGTTTTGACGACTAGGTAGCATATTGAATTAACATATTTATTGGTGAACTTTTTTTATACAAAGATTGGCGTTTCGGTTTTTTTTAATTCTTTTTAGTTTTAGAATTATTAAGGTACAAGGTTTCAATTTTTTCTTCTCTTTTTGGTCGTTCTTTAGAGAAACAGGCGATGATTTTTTGAGTCCGATTTCTTTTATTTTCGACGATTCACTAAATACACACGTGCATTTTATAAATTTAAAAGTTTTTTAATGGCATGTTTTTTCTCTAAGATGGTTGATGATAATTAGTAGACTTGCTGGATATTAAGCTATTGAAAGACAGGTTTAGGTAGTTTCGGTATTAAAGTAGCATTAACTAAGCCGACGAGCCCGGGATTGCTGTGCTGGACTCTTGAGATGTAATAAGCAAGCTCTGCTCGCTAAGATCACGAAACAATCTGAAAAGAACTGCGAAGCAGTTCCGGGGGTTGGTGAGCGATAGCGAGCAGGGGACAGAGCCCCCTAGTTATTTAAAAAATAAAAAATATCTAGCAAACACCTATATTTAGTTCAACGTAATATTTAAATATTTAAAACTGTCTTTTTTTGTTCTTCAAATTGATAAATATTTTCCTACGATAATACTCTTAAAATATATTAGGGATGAATGGTTAAATTTTATCAGATTTTTTTAAAGCAATTCTTATTCCAGTTTGTACAGCTGAAACAAACTTAATTTAGTCCCAACATAATACGATCTTAATTTGTCCAGAATCCAGTGTTAAAAAAGGTATCCGGACATCTTTTGTTATTTCGTGAAAAAAATAATAGTTATGAATAATTATAATTTGATTACAGGCGTTTCTAATTATGATAAAATAATCTATATGTTTTCTAAAAAAGTGCTGGTGTTTGTCTTGAAATATGCTTTTATCAATAATACAATCATAAAGTCAAATTGTTTCCTTTTTGATGACAACTTCAAATGACACTTCTTCTGTTCATACATAATGAGTTTAGATCAAAGACAAATAATATTGGTTAATATGTAACGAGAAAAGATTGATTTTCTCTTAAATTAATAATTCAATGTATTACCTTTTAGAGAAATGGTGTAAATTTTTTTCAAATTTAAGTTATGTGTTAACGAGGGAACTGTAAGAGATATTTTCAGAATGACTTTAATCAAGCTTTATACCTTTTTATTATTCATCGATGGATTTCTGAAAAAAAAGTTAGACGCATATTGGCTCTTTTACGTTCGAGAGAAAGGTTGATAAAATATTTCTAACCTATAGCCATCACAGAAATAATTACTCCTATGATACACGATCGTTGCGTTGAAAATGAATAAGAACTTAATACATAATAGTTAAAATACCCAATTTAGAGCTTCGGGCTACACAAAATACCATAGCGCATAAAATATTTCTCTACAAAACATGTCATTCCACGAACCTATTTCACAAGCCTAATTTAATGAGCAATCCATGTTTCCGACCAAAGAATAACAAACTAAGATACAATCTACATAAATAATTGTTTTAAAAGAGCATCCCGATACACCGATGATCCTTTTAAACAAAAAAAATACCTTCCAGCTTTCAAACGTGTTTAATATTTAACGTTACCCGGAATATTATCGCATTATAATCCAATCAAAAAAGGTAGAAAACCCTGACAGCTAAGTAATTAGCTGATTCTCCTGTTTACGGACCTATCCCGGGTAAACTAAACTCATTTGAATTTAAAACCTGAAGATGTAAGCAATAAAAACGTTTCTCCAATCTCTAGACAGCTGCTTTAGTAGGATACTGTCTCAGTAACCGCATAGTAATGAGTTTCGGTAAAAATGATTCTGCTTGCCCCGTTCGCAATCTGTTTTCACCCTATCTCAGTTTTTTTGCTCTCCGACTGGAAGTATGGGATTTTTAGTTTTTTAATATTCTTTCTTAGCAATTTATTCATTCACCGCGACACGCAGGAGCTAAAGAGTGTCTTTTTTATGAGTTGGGGTGTTCGTGCCCGCCAGAGCGGAAATGTATAACTTTTTGTTGCGTGTCCTTTCTCTGAGACTTTCGCTGTATATGAAATGGTTTTTAAAAGCTGCGAACTCAGTTTGATTACAGTTTGCTTGGGAAGTAGCAACATTGCAGTTCTTTTGAAAATATTCTGCGTCAGTTAATGCGTGGCTGTTAAAATGTACATCTTAGGAATATGTTGCACTAGAGGAAAGGGTTCATATATCTGCTTGAAGAAAAGTGCAAAATGTGTTAGCTACAAAATTCTTGGAGAAAGAAAATCAAAACTTTCAGTTAAAACCAACATATACATGAGCTTATTTTTTCATTTTTAATTATTGTGATCTTTTTACTAAACTTTTACTAAAATACCAGATAAACCTCGACGTGATGCTGTGGCCCTCTTTCGCCTCCTGGTGGGTCACGACTGCCTAGGCAAACTCTTACACCGTATACACATATTTGATCATCTTGAATGCAGATTATGCGACTCAAAAGAGCCAATGAACAGAATACATCTCCATCGATGTAGGACGCTCCGCACCCTAGAGTCCGAGACTGCCAAATATTGGCGCGCGAGAGAGCTATTGGGAAGAGGACCTCGGTTATTTTTTGTTTACCCTTTTGGTGTTTATTGTATTTGTCATCTACTAGTTTGTATTCCCTGCCATTGGAAAAAAATATTTTTACTAAACTATTTTAACCCATATTGAGCTAAAAACTATTCTACCCCTAATTAAAATATCTCCTCATCAAAAATAATAGAGTTGATTCTTAAAATAAATTATACCAATTGAATGATTGAGATTTTAAAAGTCATTATACATAGAAGCTATTACTAAAGTTAAGAAAATTTGAACAAATTTAATTTTAAATATTATACACCAGTCGGAGAAACTTTATAAAATATTTTAAAATTTATGACTGAGATACTTGAAAAGTTGTTCTCAAATATTTTGTGCTTTTTATAATATACCTTTTAAATTATTGTATTTTTTACAGAGATATACAGGCTACCCTTATGCCATCAAGAGGGATAGGATAGTACAGACCACCATCAGTAGGCTTGCAAGTGGACATATTAACTGTCTCACATTTGAAAAAGGACAAAAAAGTTTCTAACATGCAAATATGTGCAACTCCTCACAGGCCTCACCTGAATACCTTCTGCATTGTTGTAATGGCCTTGATGAAGAAGACATTTAATATCAAACGACCCCTTGCTTATGACTTTGTGACATTTTCTGCCTCGTGGAGTTGATCTAGTCTGAAGCTAAGAACAAGTGGAATAATAAGCCTAATCATCAACCCTCACCACCAGATATTCAAACAGAATATTCTCTACTATCCTATTCTTAAAAATTATCTTTTCACTTGTTTACATTATTATAATGGCCATCAATTTTCTAGCTGATGGTAAGTAGACCCAACTTACACAAACATACACCACCTCATCCCTTTTCCCGCCACATACGACTCCACAATCCGTATTATTTCAAATCAATGCCCTTCATATTTAATCCCCATCCGATAAAATGGTTCTCATCCCCTTAAGAAAATACCGCCAGAGCTTCGAAAATAATACGCCCGCGTCAAATCAAGACATATCGAACGAATGGTAAACACAAAAGCGTCTCATAAGATGGAATAACAATCAGTGTCGTGCAGCAAAGACTTATTGTTCACTTTCTAAAGCTTATATTTGTAATTGCTTGTCACGGAGGCTTTGTCCACGAATTCTTTCGGCGTCTGAGAAGGGCAATTAAAGGAAGTATGTTTTCCCGCCTTTTGTTTCCCCCCTACAGCCCCGCAAAAGAATATTTTCGCCCCATTTTTAGATCAACATCTGCTGGGAATGAGCTTGATCCTCTTTTATGAGGGGGCTATAATAGCCTTTTACGGCGTCCTTTAATTCATGTTTTATGATGAAGAAATCTGATGGTGTACTTAGTAAGCAATGTCTTGTTATGGTCTTTATGATGTTCCGACACGTTTTGTGCGTTAAGAAGGTTTATTTGAGTTAGTTTTACAAGAGTGGGAAAGAAAATCATTGTATGGCTGATGGGGATGGTCAGCAGAAATTGACTGTATTTTCCCGAAATACAGTGTGCCATTTTTTTTGTAGAATTGACAAAAAGACAACGACCTATAAATATCAGAAGGATAAAAATAAAAGAAAAATTTATTTTGTCTGAGATTCTAAATATTATACGAGGTGTCATTACTAAGGTCAGATAAAAAGCAAAGACTAATGACTATAAAGACTCCAAACTCTGCTCAAGCTACCGTCCAATTGCTCTAACCAGCATCATGTGCAAACTGACTGAGCGGATTATCCACTCAAGACTAATGAACTGGCTCACTGAAAACAAGAAAATAAATTTCTATCAGACATCTTACAGAGCACAACATTCCATGACTGATCAACTCTTCTATTTCTGCCAGACCATCATTGACTCCTTCCAGGAAAAACCATCAAAGAAAACTACTGCCATCTTCTTGGATATGACATCCGCATTTGATAGAGTTTGGAGACAGAAACTGATCGACATTGCTAGCGACACGGGAATCACGGGAAACGCTCTTGTCTGGATCTCAGACTTTTTAAGAGGCAGAGAAATCAAAGTCAAATACAATGGTGTCATCTCAAAAAAGGAACGGACCTGGGCTGGAGTTCCGCAAGGTTCTGTGCTGAGCCCCCTTCTCTTTCTTTTATATGTAAACAACATCCACCCCCACATTTCTGAGGATGTAAAGGTTGCATGTTACGCTGACGATATCGTCATTTGGCACAGCAGCGTAAATATACAAGATTCAGAAAAAGCGTTAAATGAATCAATGAGGGGATTGGAGAAATGGTCCAAAGATCTCAAATTGACTATAAATCCGAACAAGACAAAACTGAGCGTTTTCAGCACTGATAGAAAGCACAGACGGAATTTTTGCCCTAACATCGAGATCTTCAACACCTTAATTGAAAAAGTCGCTAAGCCAAAATATCTAGGAGTAACTCTAGATGAAGAACTTCGATTCCACCAACACATAAAAGAGTGCTCTGGCAAAGCTCAGAAAAGGCTTAACATTCTTAAAAGACTTTGTGGCACAAACTGGGGCGCCTCACCCAAAACTCTGAAGGCTACCTATACCACTATGGTCAGACCGATCATGGAATACGCTGTACCAATCTGGTCACACTCAAGCTCTACCTCACGGGAAAAGTTAGACAAAGTACAAGCTAAGGCAGCAAAGATCATTACTGGCGCTGTCTCTTCCACCAACAACATTAAAATCCAGCAAGAATGTGGGTTGGATCTCTTGGAAGCGAGAAGACAAATGCTCACGGTGAAATTCACAAACACTATTCAAAGCCGCAATGAGCAACATATATCACACCGAACCTTTACCTGCTGGAATAAAAAAACTAGACTGAAGAGATCATCCACACTACTATTCGATCATATTATAAGGGAAAAAATCAATCTAAAGATTGAAGACATCAAGATCGTTCAAGAACCATCATTTAAAACAATTGCACCCCCAAATACCATGATTTCCCTTGATCTTATAGAACACTGTACCAAGAGTGAATCAAAAGACAAACTGAAAGAAATAGGAGACAGGACCATCGACTCACTTACAGCACACAACTATATCTCTGCCTATACTGATGGATCATCTGACTCATCTTTCAACAACGGAGGTGCTGGTGTTCTCCTCTTACTACCAGACGGGCACAGAATTGAAATTGCAGTGGGGGCAGGTAAAGTGGCTTCAAGCTTCACGGGAGAAATGATGGCCATACGCAGAGCGCTTGTGTCCTACCTGAATCTCCCCTCCACGCAACAACTAGATGGCATTACCATCTTTAGTGACTCTAGATCAGCACTACAAGCCATCCATAAAGGTGATACATACTATATTCAAGACATCATTCGTCTTTTGCACCAGGTCAACGGCCTAAACAAAAAGTACATCCTCCAATGGATTCCTTCGCACTGCGACCTGGAGTTCAACGACATAGCTGATTCTCTGGCCAATTCCGGAAGATGTCAAGATCAAAGTAACATCCCCACTTCCCTGGCAGATGCCAATGCTCTGGTCAGACTCAAGCTAAGAACCCCTACAACAGTTAAAGCTAAAAATCAAATCACACAGCTAGATATTGACAGAAAAACTGCAACCACAATCACAAGGCTCAGGATGAAACACCACAAGAACATGAAAATCTCTCCTGATGGAACTAAAAACTACCAAAAATGCAGTAATTGTCCAGACGTTGAACTCACACCCAAACATTAGGGTGGAACGAAAAAGGGCCAAAAAAACTTTTTTCGAATATTCAATTAGTGATAGTGCGGAAAAGTTGCCTTAATATATCAGTGTCAATATGTGAAAATCTGAAATTGATCAAAAAATATCTTGAGGTGCCTCAAGAGCCTTGAAGTTTCAAAAAATTGTCACTTTTTCTACAAAACAACAAAAAGACCAAAGATTAAACAATTAAATTTTTTTCATGATTTTTTAATGTGAAACTGCTACTATCAGAGATATAATGGCACAAGGTTCGTTTTTTTATCGCCCTTCATTTGGGAGAAATATTTTTTTTAGAGTTACGCAAATATTGTAAAGTTGTTTTTCTTGCATTACTAGGAGACATAAGTCTGGAACTATTCAGTTTAAAAACAAGAAATGGAGCCCATTTTGTTCATAATTTTATTCTCTTTGTTTCCTTTCTTCTTGTTACCTTTCTTCAATTTTTTTCACAATTTCACCAAAAAAAATATTTAAAAAAAGTTATTAACCTGTAAAAATTTCATACCAATCAAGAAATGCTTTGCGATTATCACAAATTACTAAAAAATTGTATAATTCTAGTTAATTTCAGCTATAGGTGCTTCATTAATAAACATTTTCAGTTAAAAGTTTTCTTTTAAAAGCATTAAATACTTTCACTAAATACTGATCAAAATTACTTATAGATTGTAGTTTAAGTTAAGTGATTCTCAGGGGTCTGCAAACTATATACTTAATATGAATTCTTAACAATTACGGTAAAACTTTTACTGTTTTTGTCTTATTATACCTTAGGAGTTTTATACGTAGTTATGGTTCTGCTACAATAATTCAACCAGTAACTGTTGACCTTCAAAATTTTTTCCTTGATGAAAATATTCAGTTCTTATAGATTCTGGGTCGCTGAATACGAAAATGACCATTAAAATTCTCAATTGACTCATGATTTTCGGGAAACAGCCCCTCCCCCTTTTTACGTTTTTTGACGACTTTATAACTTAAAATTCGATTTTCAGGGTCAAAAAGCATTGTTTTAGTCTTCAAATTGCCCCCCAGGTAACAAGAAATGTTCAAATTAATGAAATATGATAAATTTATAACAAATGGATAGGTTTAAGGGGTAACTACCTCCCTAAAAATACAAAAAATAGCTAAAAATTATAGAGGTTTCTATACGCTATTTTTTCGTCTTATTTTTTACGCAATTCCCGTTTGAAGGGTCGTAAACCTTCCCCAAGGACCCAAATTGGATGACAATATACCGCAATAATTTTTACTAAAAGCGGCTGAGGTGTTAGCCTCCCAGAAGCCCCCGCGGAAGAGTTCGGAAGACTTCCAGAATCGCGAGGTCAGGAATTAATATTGATGATTTTGAAAATATTACAAATGATCTTTTTCATATATTTTGGGTCTATCCTAAGTAGAAACTCTCCAGTTCTTTAAAAACTGAACGGTTTTAGGGAATGAGAATTCCATGTTTCAAGATGTTAATAGATGCAAGGCTGTGGATAGCAATTAGGGGGCATCCCTTTAAAAACTGAGGGTGATGGAGGAAAATGGGTGTCATATTTGAATTCAGCAGATCATTTTACACAAGAATAAGATAAAATTCAGTTAGTGGCTTCACATTTGTTTTGTACAGCACAGTTTAACTCCAAGTGCGGCATTGGATCCTTCCATGGGTACTTTGGGGGCTCTCTCATCTCAACCGCTTTTAGTAAAAATCATTGCTGCATATTGCCCTCAAATTGAGGTCTTTGGGGAAGGGTTAGGGCCCTTAAAACTTGAATTGCGTAAAAAATAAGATGAAAAAATAGTGTATAAAAACCTCTATAATTTTTAGCTAATATTTTGCAATTTTAGGGGATAATTACCCCTTAAACCTATCCATTTGTTATAAATTTATCATATTTTATTAATTTGAACCTATCTTGTCCCCTGGGGGGCAATTTGAAGTCTAAAGCAATGCTTTTTGACCCTGAAAATCGAATTTTAAGTTATAAAGTCGTCGAAAAACGTAAAAAAGGGGAGGGGCTTTTCCCCGAAAATCTTGAGTCAATTGAGAATTTTAATGGTGATTTTCGTATTCAGCGACCCAAAATCTATAAGAAATGACTATTTTCATCAAGGAAAGTTTTTCATTGTTGAAGTGTAATAGTTCTTTTTCTGTTTTTTGATAAGGGGTGTTAAAAACCTACTAAAATTTCGATTAATTGTATTTTTTCTGCACGATTAAATTAGATTTTTAACTTGAAACATGGTAGAAATGTTTATCATAGATAAATAAAAATAAAAAACTATAAAAATAATAATAAAAATTAAAATAAAAAAATTTAAATTTTTTTTCACATTTTATTTTAAATTAAATTTTTTTTGGGAGGGGATTATCAATGATGCATACCACTGTAAAGAGAAAAAAATATCGGACAAAAGGAATCCAATTTCACGTGTTTAGGTTTGATAGTTCTAGAGTTATTGATGTTTCAATAATGCAGAAAAAACAACTTTACAAAATTTATTCGACGTTAAAAAAATATTACGACCAAAAAAAAGGGTGATAAAAAATGAAACCCGGAACATTATATTGAGAATGATAGTAGTTCCTCATAAAAAAAATAATGAACAAATTGTAATGATTTTATCATTGGATTTTTTGTTGTTTTGTAAAAAAAACAGCGTTTTTCGAAACTTTAAGGGCTTTGAGGCACCTCAAGATATTTTTTGATCATTTTAAAATTTTTAACTATTGATACTGATGGCTTAAGGCAAATTTTGCGCCTTATCACTAAACGATTCTACAAAATTCGTTTTTTCGTTCCACCCTACCAAACATATCTTTGATTGCCCAGCTGTCGCTGGCAGCAATGCACAGCCTAAACTATCCCACCGAAGAGGACTTATATTCAGATTCAGCAGTCGCCATAGCAGAACTTATCCAAAAGCACCACTCTATCTGATCGATCTCAGGGGACACGACAACAACAACAACAACAAAAGCAAATTATATGGTACTAGTGGAGTGTAAAGAAATTTATCTCGGGAGGGGCCGAAATACACTCTAAAAATTTTTGCACCTAGGAGAGAACCTAAAATTATTCCTAAGCTCCTTCCCATGCATATTTATTGGGTACAACTAGCTGTTATACCCGGCCTTGCACGGGTGGGGTGTATAAATTAATTTTTTTTAAAGTTTCCTTAAAATACATTTATTATTTTGTAAATTAGCAATATTACAAATCATCCCGGTATCCCAGGCGCCTCTTTCTTATCCCGGTGTTCCCGGTAATTTTCAAATCCCGGTATTCTCGGTAATTTTTCCTATCCCGGTGTTCCCGGTAATTTTTCTAATCCCGGCGTTCCCGGTAATTATCCTATCTCGGTGTTTCCAGTAATTTTTATATTCCGGTATTCCCGGTGTCTTTATGGTAAATTTCCTATCTCGGTGTTCTTGGTAATTTTTATAACCCGTTAATTTTTCCTATCCCGATGTTCCTGATAATGTATAATATCTTGGTGCCTTTATAAAATAACAAATTTGAAACTATAATAAAAAGTATAGTAAATGAAAAAGTCTAGTGATCTGTATCATTTGAAACAATTTTTTATTTTTTTAACTCGTTTTCCATGAAAAAAATTGTATTTTTCAGTAAATATATTTATTTCAAAGGAAAAAAATCTTGAAATGGAGGAAATGTCCACGCCTTCGGTGTGGTCTAAAAGGAGATGCGGAACACACATACATACACACACAGCCACAAACGTTTTTATTTATATGGAGATTAATAAAATTGCCTAGTTACTACAACACTGATACTACTAAAGATTCTTATTATTGGCTTGCATGACTGGTAAAACAGGTTTTCAAACACGGAAAAATAAGTGAAAAAAAGCAGGAAAAATGGGAAAAAAAGAATGAAGGACCGATTTTCTCTTTATAAATTATAGCCCATGTCCTATTCTGATGTATAAGCTACATTATTGTAAAATTTCATTAAAATCCATTCAGTAGTTTTTGCGTGAAAGAGTAACAAACATACAGACAAACATTCACAATTATAATAGTACTAGCTGTTATACCCGGCCTTGCACGGGTGGGGTGTATAAATTTATTTTTTTAAAGTTTTCTTAAAATACATTTATAATTTTGTAAATTAGCAATATCACAAATCATCCCGGTATCCCAGGCGCATCTTTCCTATCCCGGTGTTCCCGGTAATTTTCTAATCCCGGTGTTCTCGGTAATTTTTCCAATCCCGGTGGTCACGGTAATTTTTCTAATCCGGCGTTCCCGGTAATTTTCCTATCTCGGTGTTTCCAGTAATTTTTATATTCCGGTATTCCCGTTGTCTCTATGGTGAATATCCTATCCCGATGTTCCTGATAATGTTAAATATCTTGGTGCCTTTATAAAATAACAAATTTGAAACTATAATAAAAAGTCTAGTAAATGAAAAAGTCTAGTGATCTGTCTCATTTGAAACAATGTTTTATTTTTAACTCGTTTTCCATGAAAAAATTTGTATTTTTCAGTAAATATATTTATTTCAGAGGAAAAAAAATCTTGAAATGGAGGAAATTCTACGCCTTCGGTGTGGTCTAAAAGGAGATGCGGATCACACATACATACACACAGCCACAAACGTTTTTATTTATATAGAGATTAATAAAATTCCCTAGTAACTACAAAACTTGTACTACTAAAGTTTCTTATTATTGGCTTGCATGACTGGTAAAACAGGTTTTCAAACACGGAAAAATAAGTGAAAAAAGAAGAAAAATTGGAAAAAAAGAATGAAGGACCGATTTTCTCTTTATAAATTATAGCCTATGTGTTATTCTGATGTATAAGCTACATTATAGTAAAATTTCATTAAAATCCATTCAGTAGTTTTGCGTGAAAGAGTAACAAACATCCAGACAAACATTTCACAATTATAATAGTAGTAGGATTAGGATTAGGATTAGGATTGGATGTATAACTTTTAAATGTATTTTGGTAGGATTTGCATCTTGATTAACTAAACGAAAAAATTGTGAATAATAGAGTTCCAAGTACAAAAAGGTGGGTTTGGAGATAATGAAAAATTATGGAAATATGACCTTATTAAACAGGGGTTTTTACTCGTTTTGGTACACATTGTCGGAATTTCGGGGAGTTGTGTCGGATCTCATTCTCCCCTTATATACGCCCATGAATGGAACTCAACAACTACAAAACGAACGAAATTTTGCTGCTTTTTAATTCATGTTGTTCAATTTTTAAATTGTGTTGAGGCTCATGGAACCTAATGAAGAAATAAGTTTCACCCTTCGACCCAAAACTTTGAAGATCCCCATGGTATAGAATTTATAAAACCACCACTCTTCAAGATTTAAAGTTCAGTAGTTTAAGCATTTCTGGGAAAAGTACTCAAAAACAAAAGATTCAAATGTTTAAACTATTCGAAGATAATTTAACCCATTTCCTTTCCTTGAAGCTGTATTGCACCAAAGTATGTAAATGTTTTCTTGTGATATACACCAGTTATAGTACAGCCCACACAAAACCATATTGCTAAGCAACGAAAACTCATACTTCTAATTTAATGCATTGTGTTGGGTTAACTAGTAAAATTTAAACGTTTTTGCATAGTTCTCTTTGAAAAGGAAAGTTGACTATAATTATACTTTTTACACAAAATTCTTGGTACTTAGATAAATTGCTTTTTTTAATTAAACTTAAAGTAAACAACCATTATACCGACAAAAAATATTGCAAGTGGCTGTAAATGAAATACTATGTTCTATTTCTAAATACTTAAACCTAAATTATATCGATTAAATTTGGGAATTTTCAATAAAAAAATTAATGTATTTAATTTTTATAATTATACATATTTTATTATTTTTAGTTTTAAATATTTTTTCAATGATGTTAAATGAAAATTTTTGCAAAAAAGAAATACATGGACTCTAACAGTAGCAAATCCAGAGGGGGTAATATCGTACCTCAGCTTCTATATCAAAACAAAATGTGTTTTCAAATGTTTCTTCGCCTTCAAAATGCGTCCTTTAAAAGTGCGACAATAACCGCTGTATTCACCATTAACTTGACCTAAGGTTAACCTGAAATCAAGCCTTTTCGACAACGGTGATTGGCTTAACACTTGTTTCCTCTTTTCAACTACCAATCAGAAGTTTTAACTCCAGGTTAACTTTTGGTTAGGTTAGTGATGAATACGGCCGTAACAGTTATGTCGCATTTTAAAGACTGCTCTTATCTTTACATAGTTACAGGAAATAAGCTTTACACAGTTTTTATACTTAAAGTAAAGCACGATAATTGGCATTTACTTGAATAATGACATTAAATAACACTTATTTGATTGCTTCTCAAATTTTGTTGTCCCTTAAGCGTTCTGGAGCTCTTCAGAGACCCTATTTTCCTATATGATTCGGCGAATTGTCTTTAAGTAGTGCATACACTCGTCAAGGTTTGTACCATTAATTTTTAGATCATCCCGCTCAAGAGGATCCAGGGGGCTGGAGGGCTCTAGCCCCCCCAAAAAAATGAAACACTAGATAGTATATTTTGACCCTTTCTTTTCTTTACCGTAGGCTCATTCACAATCTGCATTCAGGTTCAGCTCAAGCCTTCTAGTATTTTCTTCACTAAACGTACCTATTCGAATTTTCCGAGAACTGACAATGAAAATAAAGAAAGAGGGGAGGTTGGAACTTACGGATGTACCAAAACGAGTCAAACCTCCCAGCAAAAAAAATCAGCAAAATTTACTCAAAAAAGCGAAAGGAATTTGGACGCTTTGTCTGCAGTTTTCTTTAGAAACTCTGCATTTTTTATATAAGACCACTGAAATGCCTTTAAAATGTATTCAAAACTGCTGCAAAAAACTGCAGACTAACGTCCTATTGCTACAAAGTATAAGTCCTATTGCTACAAAATAACTAGACTTCTTTAACCCTACAATGCATGATTTTTTAATTTCACTTGAAAATCCTTTATTTGACTTCTATAATGGTGTAAATTAGTAAAAAATACTTTAAAATTTAATTTAATTTTTTTCTACTTTTAATTGACAAAAAACTTTGTCCTTGGGAAGTTAATTTGAGTCCCTTGTGAAATTAATTGTGAAATGAAATAAAACCAAATGCTCTAAAAATATAAAAAAACAACTTATCTTTTCAAAAAAAAAATTTCCAAGCTGAAAAATTTTTTATTTTAATTTATATGGTCCTTCTATTTTGGTGTCTTCTGTGTCTTGACTTTCGTCTCACTAGCTACTAACAAATGTCTCAAAATACACTGCTGTGCAAAAATTAAGGACGGAACTGTTTTTTAAACATAACACCTAGTAGAATTATTGTTCATCCATGAAAATCATACCAAAAGATGTTCAATGGGTGAGAATACAGGGCCTGAGAACAAATTTTCCCTATCAATATTTTAAGGGGGTAAATGGGCCCTCCATTGATAATGGAGTTCCATTACATATTCGGAGCAGTGGCAGAAACGTCTGTGTAAGAGGTATTTAACGGAGAATTTTAAGATTTTTTTGTAATGAATATGATTATTCCTTAACACAATGCATATTTTCAATCATTTGCGCTGCCTTTAAATGGTATTTTTTTAGATTTTATAGAGAGATATCGTTCTTATCATCATTTTTGACAAGTTTTAGCTTCTGGGTCATTTTTGGTAAGTGGTATCTTACCGTCAACCATGTTTTTAGTAGGTCTCATATGTGTCTGATAGTGTTTAGGTCTAGGGACCCGAAAAGTAACTTTATTATTTCAATATTGTTTCTTATGAAAAACTTTGAGAAAGCCAAATTGTGACTGTCTGCGCTGTGATTTTTCACTAATAAAGAGAAATTATTGACTCGAAATGACTTCTAAAAGAAGAAAATGGGCCACTGGAATACAGATATAAAATTGCAGACATCAGGTAAAATCTTTTTTGAGTATAGGGGGTGTTGAAATGTCTATAAGTATAGTGCAGATTCAAAGGAGAAATTCGATCTCTTTAAACTTCATTTAAAAAATAATGGAGATATTTTTACAGATATATCTTTCTTTTCAGACATGTTTAAGTCCATAAACAGTAAAAATACTTATTTTTTTGAACTTTAATAACAAATGTTCTTTCTGTGAAACTAATGCATTTCATTGGGCCGTTTCATCACCCCTTAGACAACACAGAAATTTTCACTGGTATCTGCAATAGCGTACATGTGTTCTCATGTCCCTTTTACTTCTTTTGGAAGACCTCTCGGATCAATGATTTCTCTTTATGAGTGAAAAAACAAAGTTGAGTTTTGCACAAAATCACAATTTGACTATAGCAAAGTTGCCCATAAGTAACAATATTGAAAGAATAAAGTTATTTTTCAGGTCCCCAGACCTAAATGCAATCAGACACATATGAGACCTACTAAAAACATGGTTGACGGTAAGTTACCACATACCAAAAATGACCCAGAAGCTAAAACAGGGGTGGCCAACCCAAATGTTGTTGAGGGCCACTTTGGAAAACCACAATACTCTCGCGGGCCGCATATAAAATTTTAGGATATTAGGTGCACAGAATGACAGTGGAGTAAATTGAATAAATTAGGTATAGGGGAGAGTGTTGTACCTATGGACAAAAATCACGTTTGGATTTTTCTAAGACAGGTAAAATCACATTTTGACCATTTAAAGTGCCCAACCTATAGTCCTAACCTTTGTGAGTAGAGAGATATTTTTTATTAGTCAAAATCTTGAAAATTGGATTTTTAATCATTTATAATAACTTGGAAAAATTTGTGTCCAAAGGTACAACAACCTGTTGTACCTATGGACAGACCCAGTTATACCTGTGGACACCCTTAAAAAGGGAAGTTTTAGTTGAAAAAAGCTAAGAATGAACATTTTTATTGATGAATTACCTTTTAATTACCTATTTCAAGCCTTTTTAAAATAGAAAATAGATTTTTTAAAGTAATGTAGTTTTAGATCGTAAATGATCATTAAAACGAAGTTGAATGATAAAAGTCTTGATTTTTTACCAAAAACACAAAAATCACATGGTATTTTCAGATCAGAATTTAAGGTAATAGTTTCATCAATCATGCTGATTGATCTGACAACTTCACTGATCCAAAAAAAACCCAATTCGATCGACACTTAGTTGTACAAGCATTTGGTGGTAATAACAATGAAAATTTGGTGGTAAATCTTCTTCAGTGGAAATTTTAAGTTTTTTTAATCATCATACTTAAATGCGATAGGGTGCTTAGGGTTTTACACCATATTTTAAATTAAATTCCAAGCAGAATCATAAATTTAAAAAAGTAGTTTAGATCACAAAATATTTGATTTTCATCTAAAATTCACTTGAAAATAATCGCTGACAAATAGATTACCATTTAGAATTAATTTAACATTTATTAAAATGTATTCAGTTAAATGAAACCTGATTCTAAAACGCCGATTAGCTACAGACACCCACAAAAACGTGTCCGTAGGTACAACACTTATGGTGTCCGAAGGTACAGCATCAGGTGTGTTTGCATTCAAAGTTCTATAAAAGATAAAAGAATTGAGATCTGACTATTTCTAATATCAAAACTAAAAAGTCAAAATCTCGGGGATTCCCCCCATATATCCCATTTTATCATATCATAATCATAGAGGAAGAAAATACACTAGCGGAAATAAAAATCCCAACACCAAGAAGGAAAGGAGATATCAAAGTAAAATTTATTTCTATGATTGCACATAGTATTAATGTGAATTGATTAAAAAATCAGCCTTCCTGGATGTTAGGGGGCCGAGAAAATCGGTGAGGAGTATTGTCTCCATAGGTGTCCATTACCGCCGTCACACGTCATGGTATTGAGTGACAGGGGCTCTAAATGACTTTTGAGGGAATGGAGGACCATGTTGCCTCCTCAGGTAGTTCAAATTCATATGGTGCACCAGCGGACGTTGCATACCGGGCTAGGTGATTTCTCCTCATTGACCGGACTTGTTTTGTGGGTGTTGGTTCTAGAGAACAGGAAAGACGGGGTAAAAATGCAAACTAGGGGGTTAAGAAGAAAGCTTGGACATTGCACACAACATGTGGTTGTGCATGTTTCTCTTGAAATTTGTCCCCAGGACAGGTCTGAAGGTAAGGACGGTCTACCGGCTGCAAAATCTCAATGACGCAGCTCTAGTTGGAAAAAGTACTGGTGAATCATACTCAGGAGTTGCAGAAATGGAATCCAATGCATCCCCACTCTGTTACCCTGCATCACCACTCCGTGGAAAGATTAGAAAATCATCAGCTGAGTGCGCTCTCTCCATTGTGTCTTCAAACTCATACCCAACCGTCGTGGTACTCCAAACCTAATCAGGATTCTCTCATAAACACAATGTCATGAAATTGGGAACTTCATTTCCTTATTTCGTGCACTATTGGAAACAGAAATGCCCATTTTCAGCCCCTTGTTTATAGACAAAGATGTAAGAAGCTATGCGGACCGAACGGACGATCCGCAGTACTGCAAACGACATCCATCCCACTGCCGCTTGTCCTCAGTATGATCTACCGGTATTTTGGCCAACCAAAGCTGCTTCATTGAGGTTTTTTAGCCGGTTGTCCGTCCTTACCTTCAGACCTGTCCTTGGGACAAATTTCAAGAGAAAAAGGCACAAACACATGTTTTATGCAATATCCAAGCTTTCTTCTTAACCCCCTATGTCGCATTTTTACCCTGGCCTATCCGTTCGTAAGAACCAACACTCACAAAACATGTCCGGAGAAAGAGGAGAAATCACCTAGCCCGGTATGCAACTTCCGCTGGTGCACCATATGAATTTGGACTACATGAGGAGGCAACATGGTCCTCCAATCCCTCAAAAGTCATCACAATACCATGACGTGTGACGGCGGTAATGGACACCTATGGAGACAACACTCCTCACCGATTTTCTCGGCCCCCTAATATCCAGGAAGGCTGATTTTTTAAGCAATTCACATTGATACTATGTGCAATCATAGAAATAAATTTGACTTTGTTATCTCCTTTCCTTCTTGGTGTTGGGATTTTTATTTCCGCTAGGGTAATTAATGTAGTGATGCACTAAAAAAAACTTTGAGCACCTAAAAACAGTATTTTTACTACAGAAAATTTAAATAATATTTTAAACAGCTGATTTCACGTTAGCAACTAGATAGCATCTGTTTACATTCAAAATCGACCACAAATTCAAATTCACATTTTTTCCCGAATTTTAAAATGAGGTGGCTGAAGGTACAACCGTCCGTAGGTACAACACTCTCCCCTATAAATTAGGGAGTTTCTTAGATCCTTTGCTTAGTTTGACAGATTCCTAAATAAAATATTCATTTAAATTTTATCTTCTGTAGTATATCCATAGGAACTAAACAGGTGCCGTTAAAAACACTTGAAAACACTCGAAACTAAGGAGCCTGTGGCGCTTATAGAAATTTATTTCGGGAGGACCCAAATTTTCTCTAAAATTTGCAGCTAGATTTTTGCATCGGGAAAAAGTACACCCAAATCTTCCTCTCATGCCCCCATGCATATTTAATTGGTTCAATGCATAAATTAAAATATATTTTTAGTTAGGATTTGCACCTGACTGAACTAATATCCTAAAAAAGTTGTGAACAATAGAATTCCTAGTACTAAAGGGGGATCTGGGGGTCCTCCCCCAGAAAAATTTTTGGAAATACGACTCTAATTAACAGACTTTAACGTGTTTTGGTACATTTTGTCCAAATTTGGGGGCCTCAACTTACCCTAAAACTTTAACTTTTGACTAAAAAAAATTCTTGCGGGCCGCGGGTTGGCAAAGCCTGATCTAAGAGGTATGTGGGGGGTTGGGGGTTCTCCCCCGAAAAAATTTGATTTTTAGTGTGCTAAAAAGTGTTTTGAAGCTACTTTCCGGAGAGTTTTCAGAGAGCTTCGCGGGCCGCAAAAAATAACCCGGAGGGCCGCATGCGGCCCGCGGGCCACGGGTTGGCCATGTCTGAGCTAAAACTTGCCGAAAATGATGATTAGACCAATATCTCTAAATAAAACCTAAAAAATACCATCTAAAGGCAGCACAGACGTTTAAAAATGTGCATTGAGTTCAGGAATAATCATATTCATTGCAAAAAAACTTAAATTTTTCGGTTAAATACCTCTTACACAGACGTTTCTGCCACTGCTCCAAATGTGTAATGGAACTCCATTATAAATGGAGTGCCCATTTAATCCCTTAAAATATTGATAGGGAAAATTTGTTCTCGGGCTCTGTATTCTCACTCATTGAACATCTTTGGTATGGTTTTCATGGATGAACAATAATTCTACTAGGTGTTGGGTTGAAAAAACTGTTCCGTCCTTAATTTTTGCACAGCAGTGTAGTACCCCTGCTGCCATGTACTGGCTGTCTAAAGTGCTAATACAATGAAATGTTATATTTATTGTACTTATTGCATGGTGTTGCCGTTTGGAAATGGAAATTGGAGTAGGAAATGGAGAAAAATGTCGTGAAGCCAAATGGCTACAGTATGCACTGTAGGGTTAAGAAAACAGCGCTTTTGACGCTTTTTAAAGGAATTTTGGAGATGTTTTTTTGCTGGGCTCTGTTTTATGGAGTCAAATTTCCAAACACAAATTATGGAGGAGAACCCCCCAGACTCCCCTTTTTTGAAAACTGATTACATATTCATAACTTTTTTTACTAAGTTCATCAAGATTATTCTTAATTCGATTTCTAAAATTCCCCGCTCCAAACCAAATCCTGGATCCTCCACTGTACACCCCTAGTATTAAGCTATTCCATAAGAGATCAATTTAAAGTCACTTCCATCTTTACCCACAAGTTTTTAAAAAATGCATTTCCCCGACCAAACATGTCGGCATGAGTTCTTCCAGCATCCAGCGCTAACCTCGTTAATTAACGAGACCGTCACCCTATTCACATGCAGATTGGCCAAACCAATTGAATTCTTCTCTTCCCGCGTGCTCTTTTCCCAGTTTCTTTTATTCCGACCCCTTGTCTTTTTATCCGAGAACTGAACTGAAGTGAGTTTATGGGCGAGAGTTTTTACTCCCGGCGGTGGTGATAGCTTAGACAAACGCAATTAAATTGTTTTCTTTTCTCGCGGATGGAAAGCAACTCTTTAATTGAATGTTTTGCATAAAATTTTTGTTTCGGTGAAGTTTCGTACTCTAGGGTTTTAATTATGCATTCCGGGACGCACAAAGCCCGCGTAAATACCGCCCTAGGCGCTGAAATAAAGAAGTGGTGCAGTGGATGAAGGAAAAACGGGCGTGAAAATAACGCCTTGTGCATAATCTGGTAAATAGATTCATTGATAAGAGCTTTAAAGTTTTAAGTAGTCGTGATTTATTTCGGAGGATATCGCTTTTGACAGGTGGGAGAATTGATTTTTCAGTGGGAAAAGTCTTTATCATGGATATTTATTCTAGATTTAATGGGATTATGTACTCCAGATATTTTCCAAGTTATTGTGAAGATATTTTAAGAGCAAATATAAAGGTTAATGAAGGGAATGAGATGAGGGGAAGGATATTTTTTTAATCCTTTTTTTTATTCTATTTCGTTTCGAATCCTTTATTTATTAAGGGTGTCAATGTTACTGGTAAAGTGATAAATCCGGCCATTATTACTATTGCCCGCGTATTTCGGGCAAGGTAATAATTACTCATTCATAAATCCCATTAAATTTATCACATTGTCTGCATAACTTCGGGCATTATTAATAATACCCGGTTTATCACTTTGCCCAGAACATCAATAATAATAATGAATACAAGCTAAAAATAAAAGCAGAAATTTGTTATACAGGGTGTTTAAAAAGTCCGTTTCCCGGCTTTTATTTGGAACCAACGTATCCTAGGGTCACGTAAGTAAGGTCTACCCCTAGGTAAATGAGCCTGGAGAATGCACTGAAATGACTTACAGCGCCCCTAGCGGCGAAATTAAAAAGTCAAAAAAATTAATTTAAAAACTAAAGGAGATAGAGCAAAAACCTCAGAAGAGTATTGTTGCCAACGTCATTAAGAACTCACTGAAAAAAATTTCATGAAAATATCTTGAATATTCGCGGAGATATTAGCATGTGAAAATAGCACTTTTTCAGGGGTCAAAAAATAAAAAGTTCGTATATTTGCAAATTTTTTTGATTTTTTAATTAAATTTTGTGTTCTTTCAACTAAAAAAACACAAAACTACATACTAACATCCATCTACAATACAATAAACACCTTCAAAACTTCATATTTTTTTTATTTTTCTACTTGAAATCTTAATCAAGAAGTCGATTTGATTAAGCCCAAAACAAGTTTAACTATAATTTCCATTTTGAACATAAACTCACAAGCTCTTGATTTCTTTGCTATTGCATTTACGTGTTGGCTTTACTCTGCCTCTGAAGGAAGAAAAGTAGTAGTTCGGTAGACTTAGGTTCCAATTCCAACGATTCTTACTAAACCAGCTCTGGGACTTCGGTTCCACTCGCTTTCTGTTCCCAAGAGTCGTTCTTTTCCTCTGTTTCTTGACGCTCATGCATCCCAAATCACTCAGTCTTGGCCACCTTTTGCCCTTGTCAACTTTCGAGTCTTGATTCGAACTTTCGATCGAGAATTGTAATGCGGGGTTGGTCTTGTTTCTGAAGCTTTCTTCAAATTTAATCCTAGAATCTGTAAGTGCGAGAGAAAGGTGACATGTTAAATTTATTTTTATTAAAATACTTTTTGGAGGCGTAAGTTAGTAGCTATGTAAAGAAATTTGTATATAGTGTTTAATAATTATCGATTGTGTATGCAGTATACCTAGTTAACCATGATGAAATAAAGAAGGAAGGGTAAATAAAGTGAAATAGATGATCAGAAATTATTTGTAATTTAAATTATTTAATCTTATTTAAAATATATAATTAGTATCTAACAAAGTCCAGTTTATGATAATCTAAGAATTTATCATCTTAATTATCTAATACAGTGGTTCCCAACCGGTGGTCTTGGAAGTGGTTCGTGAAGGTACCCGGATGAACACAAAAAATGTCTAATAAATAATAGAAATTTGAATAAATTGAACAAGAAAAGATGTTTTCGTCTGTGTAATTTGTGTGCATAAGGCCAAGCGAGCACTAGAGACTTTTGTCACGGAGACGGAGACAAAATTATCACCCTGGCTGTTGCAAGAAGCTAGAGCGCGCGCATTAGGAAACGAGACTCTTGGCCGATTGCCAAAAATCTACCATAGAAATGAATCGCTCTCGAGTGACCTAGTGTTTATAGTCGCCGCGACAGAAGTCTCTAGTGCGCGCTTAGCCTAACAGTCACTACCAAATTGTTTACAATAATTTCTTCTCATTTAAATATTTAAAGAGAAATGAAGAGTTCTGAAAAAAAAACACTCGGCCACAATTTTGCGGGTTCCGAAAACTTAACTATATCACAACAAAAATTACTAGTTATCGTGAAATGTAATTAATTTTTTCTTAAAATAGTTATATTTCAGTGCATTATATAAATTTCCATGCTGGTAATAAACTCTCATCTTGAAATTTTGTGATGATAAGGACCTTAATCTACAAAGGGTGGTCCGCGGACTTCTCTGAGTCTGGGAACCACTAATCTAATATGAAGCAACACATTCATCCACTGGAACAATATTAATTAAGCCTTTTACAGCACTTTTAAAATTTCTCAATATTGTCTATAATTAGACTTTTCAGAAGTCTTTGCATTAAACTTATGTGGTATACATCACTGCATCAGAAATATTTCTTCTTTAATTCCTAAAATTGTTATCCTGATGAAAGTTGAAATTTTTATTGAGAAAATATTTTATTGTAAATATGGTAACACAATCATGTGAACAAGTGTGTTTTACGAATTATTGTTTAAATTCCCATTCCTTTTGTGTAATGATCTTAAATGTCTACTTTATTTGAATATGTATATAGTTTTTATGCCTATTTGTTTAAATCCTTCTGAACTAAAAGTGATTTTTTACAAAAATCCCGTGAAATACAGCATTTTTGTAAAGTTCGAATAGTTTTAATAAGCACATACATTTCTCCATTTTCTCATATAGATCAATGCATAATCTCAATTACACAATCAAACTTTTCACTTTTGTTATGTAATTTTGGAGTTGAATGTATGTGTCTAAAATCAGTATGAATGAATGTTATAAATTATTAGTCCAATCTTTTTTAATCATCCTGTACAATACAAAGACTAAGCACTCTAAAGAAGCTTTGAAGTGATATTTTAAGCTGCCCAAAGCTATTTCTTTATTATTTTCTTCCAAAACCAGTTTGATAAATAAATAGTCAATTACCATTCCGAGATCCTAAATATATGCGCTGTGACATCCATACTATGTTACTGTGATATAAGGGTAAAACCGTGAAACCACACAAAACCCACATAATCAGAACGCCGTTTGCTTAGGACAGATGTTGCCACGTTTCATATATGCAAGCAGTCCTAATACATGTTGTATAATCTATATACGCTACCTCTAGCAGTTCTAGTTACCACACCATCATTACTACATAAGATATAATACCCAGATGTCACACCCAGGCTTTATAATGCAGAGAGACCCAAACAAAGGGCGAGTACCACACGTAAATGTATTCACCCAAACTCCTCACCTTGATTCGAATAACCCCAATCATCACAGCGTTCGCTATTGGAGACGTCGTGTAGGGCCCTGGACACCCTAATCAATTCTTCGACCAGCCACTCTTCCTGGTTACCAGCAGATCTCAGGACATCTGCCCGTTGTAAGAGGGCATCGGCCATCTGGAACGATATCATCAGCCACTAAAGTCATCACGTATTATAATAATAAACGTTAAACCCCTCTCATACCAAATGGTCGTTTGTGCAAACAGTGAAGACTTTCGATCTTTTCGATTTGTCGCCCACTGATGTTCTTGCTGGGGAGGGACGGCGAGAGTAAATTGTAATTAAACTATCGTCAGTTGGCGGGAATTCCCTCGGTCGATGGCAAATATTTATTTGATTGGCGACGTGGCCTTCTGGGGGGTTGGAATGGCAGGTGGTTATTGGGTGAGGATTAATTTATTTTGCGAGTGACGCCACGACAGGGACAGGAGATTAAAATGACATTGAGGGGTGAAGCTTGCGTAATACCTTTTTAGCTATGGGTTGCGTAAAGAATGGGATTTTGAGTGCAGTAATTAGGTTCTGAAAGGAGCGAATAAAGTTCAGAGCTTAACTTAAATTGGTTTTTAATGGTTTTGGTTTATATTTGGGGCCCCTAATACTTCGTAAATGAGTCTTGCGTTAGTTTTCTCTTTAAAATTCTACGTTAATAATAAATCTTAATATAATTGACTTTAAAATAATAAACTCTGGAATTTTTGAAAATATAAATGAGTGTGAATGCCTCATACTGACATTTTGTGGCACAAAATTAATTTAGGGTAAAATCAGAACTAAATTAGAATTTTCTTTAAACATATTTTTTCACTTTACGTTATTCGTAACTAGTAATTTTTATTTTTAGAAATATGTTTTACTACATAGGCACCCCTTCTAGCCACCATTGTTTTACTTATAAAAATTAGCATCACAAAAAAATATCATTCAAATTTTCGTGCCATGTTTTTAGGTAACAATTTAAAAGTTAAATTTTTTCTTTTTTATTTTCTGGTAATTTTAAGCCCTCAAAATGTTCCAAGAAAGAGAGATTTAATAAAAAGTTTGCAAATATGATAGGGTTGGTTGAGGTAAATGGAACCTCAGACCTCAAATGGAACTTAGGGTTGGTTGAGGAAATTTGAACTTAGGGGTCGTTCAAATATTACGTAAGCAAAGGGGGGAGGGGGTTTGCTGTTTGCTAATTTTTCCTGACAAGGGGGGAGGGGGGATATGAGTGATGCTTACGTAAGATACTGAATTTTCGAAAATATCTTGTTTCTTGCATAAATAATTTCAAAACTCAACCAAAAATAAATTTATTAAAAAATTGAATTAGGAAATCTGGCGTAAGCTCATTTTTCTGGGGATGGACCCCCAAACATTTTGAAATTTTAACCACGAAAAGTAGTGTATCGACTCATTTTTGAACCCTTAGGGTTACACCCAAGAAGGACAGCTCCTTGTATAAGTCACCTAATTTTCAAGGAGAAAAAAACAGTAATTACTAAAAGGGATGTCAAAATTTCGGGGGGGGGCGGGTCCGGCAGTTTCTTACGTAAATATGGTGGGGGGTTTGAGGTTTGCTTATATTTGCTGACAAGGGGGAGGTGGGGTTAAAAATGACCAAAAAAGTGCTTACATAATATTTGAACGGCCCCTTATTGACTTATTTCATTTAAGAATACATAAATAAACAAAAATTCATTATTGTTTTCCAAAATAATGCTTTACATATTTCTTAACTGATCTTTTTTTTAAATTAGATGGGTGTTCCACTAACACCATGAGGAGAGGTAAGTGGGTCACCCACTCTTTATTTAGATTGGAAACAAAACAAAACTTAAAACAAATAAGTGGGTCTTACTCGAAAAAGTTCAGAAATTTTCAATATAAAATATTATATTGTAAAACATTGTAAGACGAAAAAGAAATTAGAAACATTAAATGAATGTCTATTTAAAGTTGGCAGAGGAAGAACCATTATTACTTCGTCCTCAGAGTTCCAACATCAACTGGGACACTCTGGTACTACTTACCCCATAATGAGCGATCCCCCACTTAACCCTATTAGACTAAAATTACGTTGGGGTAAGTGGAAAAGAAGGGCGTTCGAAATCGAGATAAGGAATTAGAAGGGATTTTTGAACTGTTCGAATGTGCTCCAGCTTTTTGTGTTCGAATGTATCCCATCTACAATCTTCAGCTTTAGGAGTAAAAAATAGTTATCTGTAATTGAAATTGCGAAAAAAATTTTTTGAACTTAAGTTTATTGATGCCACAATATAATTTAAGGCAAAATTTTACAACGTTTTTATTAGGTCGCTTTCAATCTTGTATGTCCGTCCGTCTGTCTATCTGTCTGTTCGGGGGGAATTTAGTAATCAATTTTAAGCATACTTCCCCATGAGCTAGAGACTTGAAATTTTGAACATAGTTCAAATCTGGATGACAATACGATATTATCTCGTTAGTTCGGTTCAATTTGCTGTCCCTGAACCCCCAGAGGGACTTGAAGTTTAGAAGTTCAACTATAGGACCTTATTGTTAAAAATCATTGTTGTGCAGTTTGCCTCTCGTTATCAAGATGGCCTTAGAAGTGTTGTATAAAATATTAGTAAAATGAAAATTTTTAAGAATAAAAGTAATACACAGTACATGCAAGTACATAATTAGTTACTGACAAATTTGTCACCAATATATTTTTTAAAACACTTTTTTATATTACTAGTGTTTTAAAAATTTCCCACGTCATCTGAATAATAGCTAAAGGCAAGAACTGTGCAATGATTTTAACAAAACCGAGTAAAGCCATATGTTATAGTTAAAGTTCAGAAAAAAAGCACTTTTTAGTTTTATTAAAAAGAGAAACCAGAAAAATAATTAATGAAAAAAAAAACCTTTTTAAAGAACAAAGTTTTTAAAATGCACTAAAAAGTATAAAATAATTTTTTGTAACTCCTTGTAAAACGAAAAACGTGGGGATCATGCAATAATATTTACAGCTACTACTCTTGTCACTCTATTTACCATTATATCCACAGTTAAAAATTATTTAAGTGAATGATGAAATTAAGTTGGATTAAATACCAATTGCATGATCCCCACGTTTTTCGTTTTACAAGGAGTTACAAAAAATTATTTTATACTTTTTAGTGCATTTTAAAAACGTTGCTCTTTAAAAAGGTTTTTTCTTTAATTATTCTACTATTATTTTCCTATCAGGCTAAAATTACGGGGTAAGTGGGACCCCTTCTCTTAAACACTATTTAAGAGATGTTCTAATAATTCAAATAGCACAGTGTGTATTTTAAGTTAAACTCTTCACAACAGTTAAATGAACATTATAAGATAAGTACTTCTTTTAAGAATATAGCTTGAACTCTCCAAACAATTCACATTTTGGAAATCTTTTTTTTATATTCTATAAGGCCAGGTGGCGTTGTGATGGTGCATCGAGCTCCCCGCCAAAGGTCCGGGTTTAAACCCCCGGCCAAGGCAGACTCAGCCTTGCCACTCAGACTCAGCCAGCCTCCGGGGTCGAAAAATGAGTACCAAGGTTACTTGGGGAAATCAAGAGGGTAGCATCAAGCTAGCGCGCTTAGCTGAGCGTGACATTCAGTCACACGTTCTGTAACAGCTCTGCATATGGCCTCACCCAGTGAGGCCAGGTTCTGCTGGAGTTTGAAGGTCCAACGACCTAGGTACTCCCTTTCCCCCTTGATTTTAGTTCTATATTCTTAAAAGGAAATGAAACAAAACTCAAATACACGCAAAACCTATCAGTGTGACAAAATGTAACTTAATGCGAGAAAGTGTGAAAAATTTCCTGTATATAAAATTTTGAGGGGGGTGATCCACTTACCACAACTAACCCTACCATAAAACATGTTTTCAAAAAGACAATCTTACTTCCTCCAGAAGAGTGCAGGTTTCCGATACTTCACTCAGAAGGCCACTGGTGCTAAAAAGGAACGCATTCACTAAATGCACATCACCCTCATCCCCCGATTCAAACATGAGGATGGCGATAAAAATTCTCAGCAGTCAAAGGGTGGTAATCAAAACTAGTTTAAATTCTGCATACTTTAGCCAATCCTGTAAAAAACAATTTTGTAGAGTGAAGTTGTAATAAAGGAAGATATCATTATTATTGAATCGCTTATCTCGAAAGGGAACCCCTTCCACTGTCCGTGCCATTGTGACCAGGAGCGCTAACTAAAGGAGATTAATTGGAACTTCCAATATCTGGGGTCCTCCGCTCTGTTTGGTCATTATAGATAGTGGTTTGATCGGGCTCTATGCAATTCAATCGAGGTCAGGCGCACTACGCTACGAAGCATTTATGTCACGTGCAATTGTCAGAATTTATTCGGTTCGGTTTCAATAGGTGCCTATCTTAGATTGTGGAGACTCATTATAATTTCTATGAATATGAGTGATAAAGCTGCTATGAAAAAATATAAAACACTGAAATCAACGTTACCTTGTCAATACACTCTTAAAACGACAGTCTCAAAACTGAGTAAAAAAGTACTCAAACGGGCTCCGATCCAAAAATACTCAAATTTGAGAACATGAATATACTCAAAAATGAAACATCATGAGCTAATTTTTGAGTTCAAGCTCAAGATGTTTCATTTTTGAGTACGCACATTTTCAGAAATGAGTACATTCACGTTCTCAAATTTGAGTATTTTTGGATCGGAGCCCGTTTGAGTACTTTTTTACTCAGTTTTGAGACTTTCGTTTTAAGAGTGTACCTTCAGGGTGTTCAAGAGTGTTCAGGGGAAAAGTATCTAAAATTTAATATTTTAATGAATTCCGAAGTTTCTTTGAACGGAAAACATTTGCATTACTAAGTTATGAGGAGCTTTCCAAATTAATCCCTTATTAAACCAAATTGAGCTCTTATTACACCAATGTCTCTTATTACACCATACGGGCTTCGTGTCCGCATAAGAATATCAATGGAAATTTTTTTCCACAGTCAAAATAAACTCTAATGGTTTTAATGATAACAATTGTGAAGCAAATATTGTTTAACTCATCTTATACTAATTCAATTCCTAAAAGCCTTCACTAATCAATAGAAAAAGTACAGATCAAATTTAAAGGAAAAGAGTACTGAATGTGAATGCTCACTAACTCTTAAACACTTCTGCACAACCTGCATTAAAAAAATTCTGGAAAGTTCCTTGTAAAAACTGCTCAGCTTGGTTGCCCCTTTTTTTCTAAATAAAGTTCCAGGAAAATAACTGGAATGTTACGGTAAATTCTTGAAACGTTTTTAAGAATTGAGGGGTTGCTGCATCAATGAGCTTACAACAGCTTTACATTGGAGTTAGCTCATTGTACCTCCAAACATCTCAATTACCGGTATTTTTCTAAGTATAACTGATTTTTCTGAGGAACGTATAATCCTGTTATTTTCCTGAAACATTCGAGAAAATAGGAAACCAGCTGCCCATCTTTTCCAGGATTTCCAAAAACGTTCCAGGATTTTTTTACAGTGTGGTGAAAGCAATAGACGAAACACAGTGTCACAAAAAAATACATCAATTTAGCTGTCTCACTATGATTAGTCTATTCGATGCCTTGGTCCCATTTCAATTTGAGCCCTACCTTACCTTAAACTAATGGTTTTAACCATCCCAGAACTTTAGCTTTACATCCCCAGCCATCTGAGTTTTGTGAACACCCATTACAGATTTGTATAGTATTTCATGAAAATCTCCCTCCGAAATTCCTTTTATCCATCATTTACGTATTAAATCAAACCTCTTCTATGGTGCCTCTATGAAAGCTACGTGATCCTCCCGGAGAAAAATATAATTTAAAACTCATCTCCACATATCTCCTACATATGTAAATTCCGTAATGGCACACCTTTGTAAATTCCTAATAGAACTACACACAAACATCTAGAAACCCATTCGAAACTCCCAAAATCCTTAATCCGAAGCTCTTACACAACGTGAAAATACCTATTATAACTCTTCCTCCACAGAACCGACAATCGGACAAACTTGAAAGCCATCTCCGCCACCGGCATCTCGTTTGTTAAAAAGCGATTTCTGCCGACAGAACCCGAAAGACACCGAACTTCTCCGCGTGTCTCCGAGCACGATCTAATTCGAGAGTTTAATTTAAATGTAAATAGAGCGTTAATGGAAGTCGCAGGGATCGACATTTGTCACCTGAGCGACTCGAGATTATGCCTTGGACAACCGGGGGATTAAATTATTACCAAACACGCGCGCTTCTAAGATTTGTAACCGAGGGATTAATTCTCGGGGTTATTCCCAGTCGCTACATTAAATCGGGAGGTCTGAAGGGGTTTGCCAAAAGGGAAGGATCATCTAGGCTCGCTTGCACTAACTTAAATTGCCCGGTGAAATTAAAGGATTTTGCTCACAGGAATTCCAAATGGGTGTTGTGTGGATTAAGTGCTGTTTCTGTAGGCGTCTTGAAATGTAATTTAAAGTGCAAGCTTGTGCTTTGGTTCCTTCATTCATTTCAATTTATTAAGGTTATTTTAACTACGGTAATATTATTTACAATATATTTATAGGACTTAATTTATATTGTGAAAATGAGTAACATATTAAGTAAAAACTTTTTATAAAATGATAATGAAGTTTAATGCTATTCATTTCCGTTTTCTATCCCACTAAATCGCGCGTTTTGAACTTCAAAAATTCAGAAATAATAACAAAAACATATCGCAAACTAACCTTTTAAAGTATACAACAATAAAATGTTGACTATATTTGAATATTTGACGTTCAAAACAACTTGGCGATACTTAACGGGACACTTGAAGAAAGTGGTGTGTGTGAACATTTAATGCTTTGCAATAAACCCTTAAACATTTATTTGTATTACTTCTAAAAATAATTTATTTATAGGATTAAAAATAGATTTAAAATCATAAGGGGCTGTTCAAATAATACGTAATGGTCGTAAGGCCTAAGGGGAGCAGGGCCGGGGTTTTTTTTTCAGACAAAAGAGGGAGAATGGATATGAATGATACTTACTCAAGAGGTTTACTTAGGACACATTACATGTAAAAATTAATAATAGGTAGAGAGAGGTGGTCTACTACTATTCGGCGCGGCCGTTTCGGTGCTGGCCGTTTGGGCGCGGGCCGTTTCGGCGCCAGAAATAAAATGAAAGTAAATAGAACTCTTTCATAATCCTTCTAAAAATTAGTAGAAAAAAATTTTGTCTCGCGCCAAATCGGCCGCGCCGAATCGTCCCATTCCAGAGGAGAGGGGGCACATTCGCACAAAAAGATTAGTAACTATTCCTCCATATATTAATAAGATATTGAAACAAATCTAATTTATTCATAAGTTTACAGCAAATGCATTTATCAAAAATTTCCCCCTAAAATAGTCTTTCGAAAAATTGATAAATTTTGTGCGAATGTGTCCCAAATGAGGGGCACATTATCACACTGCATAAATAATACAGAATCAATTTTTAGAAGTTACCAAATTCATTTCAATCAAGTTTATATTTACAGCAACCAATTAATCTGGATATTTGGCACTTTTACGGTTTGTTTTCTTAAATTTAAAGAGTTTTTTTAACACATAGAAAATTTTCATCGGAATTTCAGTGTAGATTACGTTTTTGATAAGGAAAAGAGAACTTCATGAGAAAACTAATAACGAATATATTGTACATTAATAAAATCAATGAGAACAAATTAAAAAAAATAGTTTTTAGATTTTAAGGAAAGGGAAAGCTACCATTCAATACCCATCTCCAGAAACTGATGGTTTTGTTACTTACTTTTAGTAGACTATCACGGGATAAATAGATAAAAGTTGTTTTGTAATATTTTTTTTCCTTTCAGTTTTTTGTTTTGTTCTAACTTTACTTCTTAAATCATGACCTATTAATGCTATTCATTTATTAGCTAGCCATTTATAGCTTTACTGCAAACTTTAAATTACCTAAATCAATTTATGTTTCTAAAGTGAGTATGGGAAATATTATAGGAAAAGAATAATGGTACTTACGAATTAACGCCACCGCAGCTACAGATTTGGCCTTAAAAATACCTTATAATCTAACCTAATAATCTAATCAGAGATAATTTTAACGCCTTTAAGAGCGTATTTCACGCATTGAAAATCGGAAATACGCTTAGAAAAACTTGCCAGGAGTATTTTCACGCTTTGAATCTTCAACAAAGGCTTAAAAATGCATGCAGCCCTACTGAAAACATCTAATATTTTTTGTCTACTCAAAACACCGACCTTTATATTTTCTACATATTGTTTATTTTGATTGTTTTGTTTTTCATTTGTTTTAATCTATATATATATATATATATATATATATATATATATATATATATATATATATATATATATATATATATATATATATATATATATATATATATATATATATATATATATATATATATATATATATATATATATATATATATATATATATATATATATATATATATATATATATATATATATATATATATATATATATATATATATATATATATATATATATATATATATATATATATATATATATATATATATATATATATATATATATATATATATATATATATATTATATATTATATATTATATATTATATATATTATATATTATATATTATATATATATATATATATATATATATATATATATATATATATATATATATATATATATATATATATATATATATATATATATATATATATATATATATATATATATATATATATATATATATATATATATATATATATATATATATATATATATATATATATATATATATATATAATTCTCTTACATGACGCTGAAATTTGGCGGTATTTGTTTTCTCCGGCTGGCAACAGTTGGTTTGTTTTGTTTACGTTTCGTAATTTCAAAAGCAATCTAAAGATGGATTTAAGTAGAGCTAGAAACTGTGAAGGTTGTAGCTCCAAGCAGGAGTATTTGCAATTGTGTTTACAAAGAAGTTTTAGAGGAGTAATGAAATAATAATAAATGTGGCCGCGGTGGTGCAGTGGTTAGCGTGTCTGGCTACGAGCATTACCGACCCAGGTGGGGGGGTTGGCGAGCGATAGCGAGCAGGGGGCGATAGCCCCTAGTTCTTTCTAATTTGTTTAACATTTTCTACAAATACTTATCATATTCTTTAATTGTTAAAAACCAAATAAGGTAAATGTGGGTATAGTGGACACTGTACCAATAGTGGTCACCTAGCTGATTAATTTTAAATAGAACGAGTTAGAGGCATCAAACAGCGTCAAAATTCATAGGCATAGTAGATTGTACAATCAGGTAAGCCGGAAAATTACCACTTATACCACAGATCAGCATGGGAAGGATATTTAAGTATTTGAAAATAACAACATCGGCCGAGTGACTGAAATTTGATTTTGCTTATTGAATCGCGTAAGGAAACGGGTAAGTCGGAACTGATTTTTTTGTATTTAATACCGTTTGATTGACTTTTAAATTTATATTAAGATAAAGAAGAGTGAAGAGTGTCTAAAAGGATAATGAATAAAATTATTTTGAAAAAGTTGACTTTACGAGGATTTACGGGGGCGGCCACTTTACCAACACATATCTTAGATTTTCCAATAGTGGCCACCGCAATGGCTTTTAATAGAAACATAAAAAATATTTAATTTGAATCAGTTTTTCTTCATAAACTGTGTATTGTGCTTTAAAATGAGCGTTGTATAAATTTGGTTTCATTCTGTCTTCGGGAACCAAGGTTTCTAAAACATTGAATTACATGCTAAATTCCTCTCAAATCAGCTGCACTGCTACAGCGTAGGCTTTGGGCCGGAAACAATCAAGTCTTTTTTAAAGAAAGCTAATTTGATTTGATCTAAAATACATTTCGTTGGGAAGGAAGATTTAATAAGAACCAAAAGACTATACCAAAAAAACCCTCAATTTCATGCATAAACCCCTCATATAGGCAGAAAAAGAGAGGTGTCCACTATAGATGCAAGAGGTGTCCCCCATAGAAACAACATCTACATCTATGTGGCCACTATAGATGCAATTTGTAGTACTTTTTAAAAATTAATTAAAAATACTTTACCCAATCTAATTAAAATTTTTCATGGTAAAATCGAAAGAAGAAGATCCAATTAACCTAAAAATAGGATGATAACCGTTTCCAAGCAAATAGGTTGGTATTTATTAAGAATTTAAGCAAACATTCTCCTTAAAAAAATCCACTATACCCACATTTACCTTAGCATATACTCATTTTTTTTTCTATTTCATTTTTTGTCCATTAAAAAGTAAACGTTTTTATAAACGGAATTGTCTACGTATTTGTAGTTTATGTTATTTCCGTATTTCACTCCTCCTAAAAAAGGCAAGGAGAATTTTTACTCCTTCAAAAAATCCTAGGAATAACACTGAATCTAATAATAATAAACCTTATAATCTTATCTTATAACCCATTTCATAAATATATAATCTAATAAATATATAACATCTTATAATGTTATCTTATAATATATTATTAAGTATAAATATTGCTAAATAATTTCAAACTCATAGATTAAAATGTTTAATTAGATCTATAAATGTTCAGTTCATCATTAAAAATTAGAAAAATTTGTTCGGAATTAAACCAATTGAATAGCAGTCAGCAAAATATAGTTTAACTGATTTTAAAAGGTCTTAAAGGTTTATAAGGTATAAATGCATAAAAACTTGACTAATATTAAAGAATGCTAATTAAAAACATATTTTAGACGGAAAACAATATTTTTTAAAACTTACCCAACGTCTATCGATATAAGTTAAAACTAGAAAAATCCTAAAAGCTTTGAATTTTAAGTTTAATACTAAACATATTTTAACTAATTAAATTTTAAGTACCTTTTAAAGTAATGTATTTAAAGTCTATGCTTTCGAAATCAAGAAACGGATTCTTGAACTGTTCTAATGTGCCCCATCTACCATCTTCAGCTTTAAGAGTAAAAAATACTAGGGTTCAATTCCGTTAGAGTTCCCGCTAAATATCACCTATCTCTTTTGAACGCTTAATATTCAAATATAAACAATTTTTTAAAATTTTTAATGATAAACTGAACAGTTATGGATCTAATTAAACATTTTAATCTATGAGTTTGAAATTATTTAGCAATATTCATACTTTTTGGTGTCCAAAAGAGATTGGCCATATTTAGCGGGAACTCTAACGGAATTGAACCAATACTAGTTGTAATTGAAATTGGGAGACAATTTTTTTTGGAATTAAGTTTATATTGATGCCAAATAGAATTTAAGGCAAAATTTCTACTTTAAATCTTTCTTGATCGAATTTTTCACATAAATAAAAGGAGAAGAAAATTTACTTTGTACCTGTAAAGCAGGCAATTTTCAAACTCAAAGGGTTCGAACGGGCCCACTGCTTTTAGAATTCAGGCAAAGGGTGGTACCAATAAAGCTACTTATTGGTACTTTTTCAGATTTTTAAATTAAATTTAACATAGAGATTAGTAGATTAGTTGCTTGTCCGAATGTGCCCCCCTCTCCTCACAGAGTGTCTTGAATATACCATCGTAATCAAAGAAAGTTTGTTTTTCATTTGAGATATTAAAATACTTATTTATAAAATAATTTTGATAACGATAGTCAAGAGGAAACAATTAGGTATATCAAAAACTTTGTAAATTATAATAAAAAATACCTTATTTCACAGAAAGAAGTTCTAATAGCCAAATTTCAATTTCTAAATTCATATGGAAATCAATCGTTAATAATTTGTGGTATATTAATGTTGAGAATAGACTTTGAAGTCTATAGATATGGTATTTATTTTTATTAGGTTATATGTATTAAAGCTCCAGCTATTTTGTCTGCTTTATGCAACTTTACCAAGGAGGAAATGTGAAATGATAACAAAAAATACTAGTATATTGGCTAATAGTTCAGTAAACTCTTGATCATTCGACGTAGACGGGACCAACCCTACCTTGAACTATGGAAAACTCAAATTGCCTAAATCATAAAAAGGAAATACATAATAAATGGAAATAAAGCAATTTTTAAATTTCAGTGTATGCATATTTAAATGAAAAATGCACTAACATACTATCTCATATACAGCTGACAGAAACAGATTAGTTAAATGTAATTAGTTCATGTGTTGTGCCTGTTTTGGCAAGACCCTCTATATACATATATGTATATAGAGGGTCTTGGTTTTGAGAGATAAACTGATTATTTTTACTAACTTGAATTCATGTAAAGACTCTATCAATCTAGACTCAAATTATAGAGACAGTTAATTTTTCCTGGCTTCTGAGTGATATTTTATTTCCTCGTTTAACAATAATACTAACTCTAATATTTAAGTTTTTAAATTTAAATTATTTAGAATTTCAATTTATAGAAAATTAATATTTTTAAAATATTTAAATTTATTATAGCCTTGGTACTTAACTTTTTATCTCTCATTTAAAAACATTTCAAACTACCGTTCAAATATACAGATAATTTCATAGCAGCAATGCCAATGAAAAAGCCTTTGAAATCTTCAGTAATACAAAATATATAGTTCAATACTTTTTGCTACAATATTCAAGATTTTTTTTCAAAATCATAGGACATGAAGCCAATGGGGAAATCCTATTCGGAGTAGTGGAAGGGTCAAAGAAAAACTTTCATCCAAGTCTCTTGGTTGAAAAGCATGTTTTCGGAGAAAAAAATATTTCTTTTTGGTTATGATACCAAACAAATAGTGTTCAGCTTTCTAAGAATATATATGGAAACAGGCGCTATTGCTTCGTATTTCTGGATCCGTGGGGGCCGAATGATTTAGAATATGGAAATTATTCTTTTTTTACTTTTATTTGCTAGTAAGAATTCCAATATCTGAGACTCCCAAATCCTATTTACACAATTTTAACGGATAATTTTGGAAAAAAAATTTAAATCATGAACGGGGTGCATTCTTTTTTCCTCATTATTTTATTTAAAGCTATGTTCTAACGAATTTGTGGTAATTATATATATTTTTTCATTTTACGAATAAACCGCCATTTAGTATTTGATGTATTTACATTGTTTTCTTAATAGAGTGTTTTCAGGTGACGTCACGACCATTTATTTTCTTCCTTGCTGTAGGTCAAAAAGTATGTTGCTAATGCCGTTGCTAGGTGCGGCGGTATTGTTGCTGTCATGTGATTGCAAATGCTCCAATAGAAGCATTCCATGACCAGTTATTTTTTTAACTGTTAACTGCTGTAGGCTGTTGGTAAAACAATCTGTTGCTAAGGCTGTTGCTAGGTCCGAGTCATGTGATTGAAAATGCTCTATTTCATATAATAATTTTTATTTTTTGCAATGCTGTGTTTTGAATAGGAATTAATGAAGAATTTATTTACAAAGACATTCATATTTATTATTTAATATTTGTTCTTTAAGTAACATAGAAAATTTAGAAACTTCTGGACACAAATTGATAAAAAAAAGCTGCTAAAACTTACCTCTTCATATGAAA
The DNA here is from genome assembly GCA_024610705.1 of Tetragnatha versicolor. Taxonomy (NCBI): domain Eukaryota; kingdom Metazoa; phylum Arthropoda; class Arachnida; order Araneae; family Tetragnathidae; genus Tetragnatha; species Tetragnatha versicolor. The sequence goes on from JANDEH010000007.1 coordinate 53,137,120, forward strand.
ATTTAGGGGAGTGAGAAATAGAAAGGTAAGTTTAAAACAGTGCCTTAAAATAGTAAAAAAGCTATTTAAAAGTAGTTAATAATATTTTTTCTACAAACACATTAAAATTTAATAATTACTTAAATATAATGATATTGCGAGAGAACAAAAAAGCTTTTTACTTTCAAAAGCAGCATAATAAGCATTCTTTCTAGTTTTTAAGAGACTACATAGTTTTAACATAACATAGCTATAACACATAGACGATTTAATTATAAAACCTATTATCAATTCATTAAAAAACACAATTTTATTTAAAATCCTCAAATAAACATACTGAAAGTTTACACCTCACTTAAATGATATTTACCACAGTGAAAAAATTAGTGCAATTAGTTTTTTTGTTACCGCGAGATTTAATATATTCGGATTATTTTATTCAGTCATTTTAAAATTCTTCATTTGTATTCTTAAATTCTTATCGAAAACTTTCTCGAATGAATATCTCGAAATAGTCTTATTATAAAAATACAAAATGCATCTTTCTCTTTCATCTTCTAAATTCTTCTTTAAAATGTTTCGAGCGTAGAGGCTTAGATAAGCCTATCAGATATTCATTTTCTGCCAACTTTCGATAGCAACTCCAGATAATGATGAACTACGTTAAAATGACTTCAATCTTATATTGGGCAACCTTATCTACCCAGTCTTCTTTCCCCAGTATCTTAAAGACATTCTTCATCACACCTTTCCGTTTATCAAGCATCCGCTATCCCCTGTGAAATACTCTGAATGCAATCAAAAATGCGTTTTTGCAATCCCTAAGAGAAGGAAAGTATAATCCTTTGGATTAAAGCTTTATCATAGTGCATTTTAATGTAATCTCTAGGCTCCTTCAAAGATAAGTCTGGCCCCAAGTTTAAGTATTCGCGTCCTTTATTTAAAAGGAAGGGATGTTATTTTCTTTATGTGTAGCAAGGAGCAACTGATTATTTTTAGATGGTATAAAGTTGATACATCATTTTCTTCATCGATAAGAAAGATTATTCTTGACGACAAGAAAATGCTTTACATGAGAGGTTTTTTTTTCAGCTTTAAAGTTTAATAGCCGAATAAATTTTATCACACTCAGAAGCTCATTAGTGGAAGACAGCTTAGAATTTATTAAAGGTTCATTAATTATCATCAAAAGAGCTACAAGCCTACTTTTCTCCTCATAAATAATCTTTTAAGAGGATCTTCCGTAACCTTAAGCTCAGATTCGGTGTCTTTTAAATATTAAAAATGCTTTTTGTTAAAACTGTTTTCATAATTACCAAATTTTTATACATCAGTTGTTAACTTAAAGAAATTGAAGCAAAATTAACAACCAAAGGTTCTTTCATTGATTCAACCCCCATGATACAACATTTAAATAAAAAGACAAAAAATTTAGGCACCCTTCTTTAAACAACAAGGATCATCTGATATGTTAAGATACCATGATTGTGTCACAATTGATAATCTTCTTCCTCCTTAAGAGCTCTTTTGACTTAAAAATTCGAATATTTTTCGGACATAGGGGAGAGTGTTGTACCTGTGGACAAAAATCACGTTTGGATTTTTCCAAGACAGGTAAAATCACATTTTGACTATTTAAAGTGCCCAACCTATAGTCCTAACCTTTGTGAGTAGGGGGATATTTTTTATTAGCTAAAATCTTGAAAATTGTATTTTTAATTAATTTTAATAACTTGAAAAATTTGTGTCCACAGGTACAACAACGTGCTCTCCCTATGGACAGTCCAGTTGTACCTGTGGACACCCTTAAAAAGGGAATGTTAAGTTGAAAAAAGCTAAGAATGAACATTTTTATTGATGCATTACCTTTTTATAACATATTTAAAGCCTTTTTAAAATTGGAAATAGATTTTTTAAAGTAATGTAGTTTTAGATCGTAAATGATCATTAAAACGAAGTTGAATGATAAAAGTCTTGATTTTTTACCAAAACACATAAATCACATGGTATTTTCAGATCAAAATTTAAGGTAATAGTTTCATCAATCATGCTGATTGATCTGATCACTTCACTGATCCAAAAAAAGCAATTAGATTGACACTTAGTTGTGCAAGCATTTGGTGGTAACTTCCGCAAATCTTCTTCGGTGTAAATTTTAAGTTTTTTGTGATCATCATACTTAAATGCGATAGAGTGCTTAAGATTTTACACCATATTTTACACTAAATGCCAAGTAGAATCAAAAATTTAAAAAAGTAGTTAAGATCACAAAATATTTGATTTTTCATCTTAAAATCACTTGAAAATAATCACCGACAAATAGATAACATTTTATAATTAATTTAACATGCATTAAAATGTATTCACTCTAAAGAAACTTGATTCAAAAACGCCAATTAGCTACAGACACCCACAAGAACGTGTCCGTAGGTACAACACGTATGGTGTCCGAAGGTACAACATCAGGTGTTTTTGCATTCAAAATTCTATAAAAAATAAAATAATTGAGATCTGACGATTTCTAATATCATAACTAAAAAGTCAAAATCTTGGGGATTCACCCCATATATCCCCTTTTATCATATCATAGTTATAGGGGAAGAGAAGAATTAATGTAGTGATGCACTAAAAAAAACTTGGAGCATCTAAAAACAGCAAGTTAATTATATAAATTTAAATAATATTTTAAAGAGTTGATTTCACGTTAGCAACTAGATAGCATCTGTTTACATTCAAAATCGACCCTAAATTCAAATTTGTATTTTTTCCCGAATTTTAAAATGAGGTGGCTGAAGGTACAACCGCGCGCGTCCTTAGGTACAACACTCTCCCCTATAACCTTTTATTTTCAGTTCAATTGCCATTGTGGTTAATGTAAAGTGTCACAAATGCATTTTGCATTTGTGACACTCCATCATATTACAAAATAAACTAAACAAAATTATACTAGAGTGTAATTATGGCATTGTTCGTAAGAGTTAAAAATTAAGACAAAAGAATATCATACTATAGATCTTTTTACTTAAAAATATTGAAAGCTTTTCATATTTAAAGGGTATCTGCAAAATTCCAAATATTTAAAACGATTATTTAACTCTTCAGGAAATGCAATTCTCTGTTATTTTCTACTGATTGCTACAGCGATCAAACTCAACTTCTGCAAAGGACACGAAGATAGCATGCAGTTCTGACTCTGATGTTATTTTCCTTACTTTTGTATTCTTTGTATTAGATTCCCTGAACGTCCCCTTGGAGTTGAAGTGCTTTGTGCGACAAAAGATAGGTTGGATGGACACGTCAACCACAATGGAGGGCAAATAGAATTGTTAGGAAAATTTCCAAGTCACTATCAAGCCTCCTACTGACTTTAAGTTGATCCAGATAAGGGAACGTACCCATACTACGTGACCCATTTTTTACCAGTTTGGACCCCCCTCCCCCCCTTGGTGACCATCCGTAGTATATGCCAAGACCCCCCCTCCCCCTCTAGTTTTCACGTAGTAATTCATAAATACATTTTGCCATCATTTTTTGCAAACAGAAAGTTTAAAAAATTAAATTTTGCTTAATTTGTCTAATTTGGCTTAATTAGTCTTAATTTGGCAACTTTCAATAATTAATTTGGTTTATTTTGTCATATTGACTAGAAGAAATTGACTACGTGACGAAACCCTAAGCCCCCCCTCCCCCCTGTGACCGAGCGTGGTATTTTGAACACCCCCCTCCCTCCCCTGAATGGGTCACGTAGTATGGGTACGTTCCCTAATAGTCCAGGCAACGAATGCTCAAAAAAGGGTGTAGAGGGAAGTTCTTGGAACACAATTTTTGACTTTAGAACTTTGTTTGGACTAGTTTGGAGGTAAACATATCAAAAGTCCCCGACCCTAGCCCCTGAGCTTAATGTAGGGGGAGCGTTTAAAAGTCTCATTTTTCAGTTTTTGGCTTATTACTCTTAGAAAATGCATCCCCACGAAAAAGTTTCAATCATCTTTTATAAAGTAGATAAAATTACCAACAATTTAAGACCATTCCCAGGTTTATAGGTCCAATAGATCCCGAGTTACATCTCTTCAAAAATGGAAAATTTGTTTAAAAAGTTCGAAAAATTGAGTAAAATTCGTATTTAAAGCAATTTATTGGCTATATTACACTTCTAAGAGTGAAGTAAGGGCTTAAACCTTATAACACAATTATTTAGCTTTAATTTAAGCCCTGAACCAAGTCTGTGAGATAAATAGTTCTTACGCTATCTGAAAAAAAAATTGGGAAAATGGGATTTTCCCAGAAAGGGGACCTAGAGGTTCGAGAGTACAGTAAAAGAGAAGAAAAGTGGTATAAATTAATATACCAATATTGAAAACAGTATTTATTTGTTTGAATTATTCCATTTTTACCTTATAAAATTTATTAATTACCTATTTCTTAATTATTAATTATTTTCAATTTAATTAATTGTTTGTTCTATATTTATTGAATTTAAAAAATGAGGGTCATATTTATGAATTTGGCATACTTGTCATATATAAATTACAGCTTATAACATTTAGGAGGCATAGGTTCATGTTGGTATAACGGTTTAGAGGAAATTTCGAGAGGATTTTGTCCCCTCAAAAAGGAACGGATAGGGCTATAATGGTGTAAAAAAGGAAGAACACTGAAAAAACAGCAGGCTACAGGTTTGTAGGAATACAGTAAAAGAGAAGAAAAGTCGTAAACATGAAAGACATGACCACTCTATACAAAATGAACGCTGATTATTTAACTTTAATTTAAGCCCTGAACCAAGTCTGTGAGATCAAAAGTTCTTACTCTATAACTTTTTTGATGCTGTTCATGTTTTGATTTTTCCCGGGAGCGCCATTTTGATTCGATTCCTTGCTGAACATTTCGAAACCCTCCAGCATTTTTACTTAAATTTAATATTCTTCTGTAAGTTAAATGTCGTCTAAGCTGTGATATTCCAAGTCTAATAAATTTAAATTTTACTTTAAGACATGTCGAAGGCCCCAAGTGAGTCTTTTTTCCTGCCCCCCCCCCAAACTTGTAATTCGGGCTGGAATTAGATGTATGGATGGAAGATGGAGAATAACTGCCTGGTCCCAGTGCATAGTGAAATAGCAACTGCACCGGACGATATCCTAAAAACAATTTTCTGCCGATGCGTGAAAGACTGTGCCAGCGCGAAGTGTGGTTGTAAAAAAGCAAGCCTCAAATGTTCCCCAGCATGCCAAAACTGCCAGGGGAACTGCCTGAATGGGGTCTCTCAAATTGACTCCGAAAGTGAAGAAGAACAGGAGGATCCTCTAACTGTTTCCCTACAGGGATCCGATGGAGAGGATGATACAGAAGATGAAAACAAAATCGAGGATCAAGGTCCTCCCCGCCCTAAGAGAGCAAGAAATTAACTGAATACCTACTATTGTAATGTATTATGTTTACTTTTCAATGCCAATAAACTTCGTTTTCACTAAACGGTTGTTTTGTAAAACTATCACAATGCCTATCCTATATGCACGAACATAGTCATAGCAAAATATTTTCCCATGTCTAGATATTCTTTAATTAAGTGTGAGGAACCTAGTCATCGGGCCTACACATGTACTGAGTAAAACTTGGGGCAAATTTAATCAGCTTTCATTTTGTACAGAGTGGTCATGTCCTTTATGTTTTACGACTTTTCTTCTCTTTTACTGTATTCCTACAAACCTGTAGCCTGCTGTTTTTTCAGTGTTCTTCCTTTTTTACACCAACATAGCCCTATCCGTTCCTTTTTGAGGGGACAAAAGCCTCTCGAAATTTCCTCTAAACCGTTATACCAACATGAACCTATGCCTCCTAAATGTTATAAGCTGTAATTTATATGTGACAAGTATGCAAAATTCATAAATATGACAATCATTTTTTAAATTCAATAATTATAGAACAAAAAATTAATTCAATTGAAAATAATTAATAATTAAGAAATAGGTAATTAATAAATTTTATAAGGTAAAAATGGAATAATTCAAAAAAATAAATACTGTTTTCAATATTGGTATATTAATTTATACCACTTTTCTTCTCTTTTACTGTACTCTCAAACCTCTAGGTCCCCTTTCTGGGAAAATCCCATTTTCCCAATTTTTGTTTTTTTTAGATAGCGTAAGAACTATTGATCTCGCAGACTTGGTTCAGGACTTAAATTAAAGCTAAATAATTGTGTTATAAAGTTTTAGCCCTGACTTCACTCTTAGAAGTGTAATATAGCCAATAAATTGCTTTAAATACGAATTTTACTCAATTTTTCGAACTTTTTTAACAAATTTTCCATTTTTGAAGAGATGTAACTCGGGATCTATTGGACCTATAAACCTGGAAATTGTCTTAAATTGTTGGTAATTTTATCTACTTTAAAAAAGATGATTGAAACTTTTTCGTGGGGATGCATTTTCTAAGAGTAATAAGCCAAAAACTGAAAAATGAGACTTTTAAACGCCCCCCCTACATTAAGCTCAGGGGCTAGGGTCGGGGACTTTTGATATGTTTACCTCCAAACTAGTCCAAACAAAGTTCTAAAGTCAAAAATTGTGTTCCAAGAACTTCCCTCTATAACCCTTCGTTGCCTGGACTATAACCAGATTATTTTAAAATCAAACTAGCTGTTACAACCCGGCAAAGCCGGGTTTTACAGCTAGCCTCCTTTGGCGCTGAAGCGAGATTCGTTCGTTACTACCTGTTCATATTTATTCATTCCCTATCATTAAATATACAGTTTTAATTCATTATCTTCGAAAGGGGTTTTGTCTCTGATTTCACATGGCATTGTCACAAATTTATTACATTGAAATAATTGTTATTTAATTTAGACCGGCCGTCAGCCCAATCCACCGAACCGGATCTGTACAAACTTGATCTGAAATGAAATCTTACTACCCCGTTATAAACCCATTTTAAGTGTCCTAAAACCTTCCACTTTAAATTATTATTTGATTTTTATTTGTCTCATTGTTTGAAGTTAAATGTTTTTCCCTTTCTGTGTAAAGCAGTGGTTCCCAACTCAAATATGTCCGCGGACCACTTCACCTAAATTTGAACCTCCGCGGACCATCTCTATCCCTACCTTTATCTTCAAAATTTTAACTTTTTTTTCAATGCATTCAATTCTCACAGATAATCAAAAGTTTTGTCTTTTTTATGAAGTAAGAGAAACCGGGTTTTAAGTATGTTTCTAAATTGGAACTGAAAATCAAATAATTTATTAAACTTCAAAGGAAAATTAACATTAATTTTATATCAAATTATTTATAAATATACTTTTTAAAAAACATTTAACTATTCTTATCAAGATCTCACGAAATTCAATAAATAAAATAAAATCCATTATTAATTACGATTGTTTTTTATTCAGTAAACTAAATTGGGAAATTTTTTAAGAAAATTCTTTTTTTAAGCAATATATAAATTTTCAAAGCAATATTGAAGCAATTTACAAATAAAAATTTCAATTTATCTCATATGACAGGCTTAACCATGTAACTTTATCTTGGTAACTTATCTTTTTTGTAATTGTTCAGGTGAGTGGAAATGATGATGATGGTTTTAATCCATCCCAGTGTCCGCTCATGGATCTATTAACCCTGGAAGGGTTCACACCTACACCCAAGTTACAGGTTTAAAAACATCATTATAAAATAGTTATTATTTTTTCTTTTTCATAACCAACAACAAATGTAATATTACGAATATTATTTATAGATTTAAATTTGAAAGAAAGTACTTAGCTTGAAATTAAACTGCAGGACAGATGAGATGACTAGGAATTCTGATCATAAAAAAGTAAACTTGCCATGCACTGAGTGCAGGAAATTCTACAGGTGAGGCTAACTGATGTTCTCCCGAAAGAAACCGCGTCGAAAGTAAGTAGTTATTTCAAAGGAGCGATTGATTAAACAAGAAAATAATTTATGTGCTCAAAAACTTTCGCATTTCCGGCAGTAAATTTTTCTTATTTCTTCGAACAAACTGATTTCACTTGTATCAGAAATTCTCTCTTTGATACACTTCCACGCTTACTTCGTATCAAACCATGTAAAAATGCGATCATTCGATTCTTTATTTGACCCACTCTGGCGCCTCTCAGTTTTAATTCATCTGATGTGTACTTTGCCATATCAATCACATTTCCATATCTACTATGTAATAAACTACTTTTGAATTAAGTAAGTGAAACGAACAAATATGATTCATAGGATAAAAGAGAAGATTTCTTTACTTATGACACCGTAGGATTTTTTATTTACGTTTTTTGCATCCATGGTTTTTTACTACTTCCTGAAAAGTGTTGTAATAAAGAAAACAATTTTTTTGAATTTCCACACATTTTTTGGATAAGTTTAAAAATCTTCTCACGGACCACCTCCAAAGGTTTCACGGACCACCAGTGGTCCGCGGACCACCTGTTGGGAACCACTGGTGTAAAGGTAAAGAAGAAATACTTCAATCAAACAATTACCATAATTTTTTATAAATTCAATACGGCTCTAGTATCCCGTTGGGATCTAGTGAACCGTCAAAACTTTGAAATTTATTTTCCATGTAGATTTTCTTCACGCTCTTTCAAGGACGTTTTGCCTGTGTTGGAAAAATATTAATTGAAAACAATGGGGCAAATTGAAATCAATTTATAATTAAGAAATGGAATGCTTTGGAGGAATGACACCTAAAACTGGCTCATCTAGGGGTGGAAAGCTTTCTTTCAAGACCGAGTTTGTCCAAATCGGTTAGGGGGTTCGGGCTGGCGGTCGGCGGAACGGAACGTCTCCATAGAGTTAACATTAGAGCAAAACGAAAAGAACGCATAATTTTAAAATGGAAGGTTTTGGAGGAATGCGACCTAAAACTGGCTCATCTAGGGGTGGAAAGCTTTCTTTTAAGACCGAGTTTGTCCAAATCGGTTCGGGGGTTCGGGCTGGCGGCCGGCGGAAAGGAACCTCTCCATAGAGTTAACATTAGAGAAAAGTTAAAATAGTGCATAATTTAAAAATGGAATGCTTTGGAGGAACGCGACCTAAAACTGGCTGATCTAGGAGTGGAAAGCTTTCGTTGAAGGCCGAGTTTGTCCAAATCGGTTCAGGGGTTCGGGCTGGCGGCCGGCGGAACGGAACCTCCCCATTGACTTAACATTACAGCAAAACGAAAAGAACGCATAATTTTAAAATGGAAGGTTTTGGAGGAATTACACCTAAATATGGCTCATCTAAGGGTGGAAAGCTTTCGTTTAAGACCGAGTTTGTCTAAATCGGTTCGGTGGTTCGGGCTGGGGGCCGGCGGAAAGCTCCCTCATAGAGTTAACATTAGAGAAAAGTGAAAAGAACGCATAATTTAAAAATGGAAGGGTTTGGAGAAATGCGACCTAAAATGGGCTCATCTAGGGGTGGAAAGCTTTCGATTAAGGCGGAGTTTGTCCAAATCGGTTCAGGGGTTCGGCCTGGCGGCCGGCGGAACGGAACCTCTCCATAGAGTTAACATTACAGAAAAGTGAAAAGAACGCATAATTTTAAAATGGAAGGTTTTGGAGGAACGCGACCTAAAATGGGCTCATTTAGGGGTGGAATGCTTTCGATAGAGACCGAGTTTGTCGAAATCGGTCCGGGGGTTCGGCCTGGCGGCCGGCGGAACGGAACATCTCCATAGACTTAACATGGGGGCAAAACGAAAAGAATGCATAATTTTAAAATGGAAAGTTTTGGAGGAACGCGACCTAAAATGGGCTCATCTAAGGGTGGAAAGCTTTCGATCGAGACCGAGTTTTTCGAAATCGGTAGGGGGGTTCGGCCTGGCGGCCGGCGGAAAGAAAAACCCAATTATTTTAATATATAAGACTAGCTGGTATGCCCGGCCTTGCACGGGTGGAGTGTATAAATTTATTTTTTTAAGTTTTCTTAAAATACATTTATAAATTTGTAAAGAAGCAATATATTATATATCAACCTGGTATCCCAGGCACCTCTTTCCTATCCCGGTGTTCCCAGTAGTTTTCAAATCCCGGTTTTCCCGGTAATTAATCCTATCCCGATGTTCTCGGTCATTTTTCCTATCCTGGGGTTCCCGGAAATCTTTTCTATCCCGGTGTTCCAGATATTTTTACCCTTTCCCGGTGTTCCCGGTAATTTTTCTCTATCCCGGTGTTTCCGGTTATTTTTTCTCTATCCCGATGATCCCGATATTTTTCCACTTCCCCAGTGTTCCCGGTAATTTTCCTTTTTCCCGGTTTTCCGGGTAATTTTCCTATCCCGATGTTCCCGAAAATTTTCCTATCCCGATGTTGGAGGTTATTTTTATGTCCCGGTAATCCTGGTATTTTTTCCTATCCCGATGTTCCAGGTAATTTTTCTTTTCACGGTGTTCTCGGCAATGTTTCCTAGTAAATTAATGAGTCTAGTGAACTAAAATAACAAATTTGAAACAATAATAAAAGATCTAGTAAATTGAAAAGTCTAGTGAACCGCTTCATTTGAAACAATGTTTTATTGTGTATGTTTGTTGTATGTTTGTAACAATGTAAACAATGTATGTTTTGTGTTTTTTTAGTTGAATAAAGGCAAAATTTATAAAAAAATTGAAAAAACTTGCAAATTTGAGAACTTTTTCTTTTTAGAGGTTTGAAAAAAGTGCTTCAAGTTATTTTCATGAAATTTTTTCTGTGAGTTCTTCATAACGTTGCAACAATACTCTCACTGAGGTTTTTGCTCTATCTCCTTTAGTTTTTAAAAAAATTATTTTAATTTTTTAATTCGCCGCTAGGGGCGCTGTAAGTCATCTCAATAGATTCTCCAGGGTCACTTACCTAGTGGTAGACCTTACTCCCGTGACCATAGAATACGTTGGTTCAAAATAAAAGCCTCGAAACGGACTTTTGAAACGCCCTGTATATTTAGGAAAATGTAATCAATATTTTAGTACAAATGACATAAATATTAAGAAATTATGCAAAATATCACTAAACTAAATTATTTTAACCCAAACATAATGAAACCGCAACAATTTATGATCAAGTTTATCCAAATAATAAAACCTAAATTTCAATGACTTTAATGAACTCTTACAGTCAGCAATCAGCAACTCATTCATTTCAGTCTCACCATGATTAATTAAAAATTTATCACGCAATTACCAGACCAGCCAAATGTCTAAAATCATATATAATCCAAAACTTTTCCCTCAACTGCACCCACATAGCCCGATCCTTTGGCAATACCAGCAGCAATCAAGATTAATAGCGGGACTATGGTAATAAATCATTTGGAATGTTGCTTATAATTGATCACACGCCCTTCTACTACATCAACTGTTATCCATCATATGCCCAGCAACATTCCTAATAAAACACAAAGAGTATCCTGTGGTGACTTTCTTTGGCTCGAATTTGAGACATTTTTCGACATTCTTTTACATTGAAAAATCTTTAACTGGGTCGTGAAGTTTTGGAATTGTTTTGACAAGTTCCAGTAATGGGATGGAAGGATGGGATAGTTTTGCTAGTTCCTTTCACTTAACAAAATTGTGATAGTTTGTGTTGTCCTTTGAAGTAACCTTTAGATGTTTTAGGTTTAGTGAATCGTAATGAAAGGAAATTTCGATTTGGGTCAGTTTGGGAGTATAGGGTCTTTAATGGTTCTAAAGCCATAGGGTCAGCGCAAACTTTTATGGTGGCCTCGACGACGCTTATCGGGCAGTGGATATCTACCCCATCTCTTTGTGTGGTTAGGGGTTTTGAGGGGAACTCTTTTGGAGGGGACCTCACCTAATCACACAAAGAGATCGGAGAGATATCCACTGCCCAAGGCGCGTTGTCGAGGCGGTCATAAAAGTTTGCGCTGATCCATAATATCTTACAACAAAATAAATTCGAAGTAGAAACTAGGATTTAATTCTAAACATCAGCTATGCTTATAAAATTTTAATTTTTAAGTCTTAATAATAATATTAACAAGAGAACAAAACAGTAATAATAATAAATATTAAATTAAGTGAAATTCTATCTCATTAAAATATACATATGCATTTCATTTTGGGCTAAAACCTTTTAGTTTTTTTTTCGGATTAATTTATCTGAAGTGTTATCAATTACAAGTTACAAAAAGGGGAACATTGAGGGCGTTTTGCACATCTCAAACTGGATATCGAAACATTTGTTTGCTATTTTGAAACTCTGAAACATTGACTTGTTTCCCAGAATCAAGAGCCCCATCTCTCTCAGAATCGATATAAATACTGAGTAAAAATCTAATTTATGTAATAAAGTGTTGATTCTTATATGAAAAAGGATCAGTTAAATGTCCTGTGAGTGATTCCATCCTACTGAAATCGTCAATGGATTGGGCTTGGGGTTTTATCATACATACAGAGCATATTGATCGATCCTATCAATATAATGGAAAAGTTTTTTTGTGGTATGCATCATGTGGTTTATGTAAAATATTCAGCTGGAAAATTACTTACAGTGCTTACCAACTTACAAACACCTGCACTTTTACTACCTACCCTCCCCATCGACATTATAAAGAGCAGATGGTTACTAAAAGATAATTAATTTTTTCTAAGTTATAATAAGTTATAAATAATTTGCAGAAAAAAATGTCAACCAACTTTCTAAAAATACGTCACCAAATCCCCTTCATGAATCTCCCTTAAATATTTAAGTTATATATTATCTCTCTAACTTATAAAAAATTTAATCGAAATGTTTTTAAAAATATTCAGCGTAATTATTTTTTATCTATTGTTATAAAAATAACCATTTTTAATTGTTATCAATATTCCAACCATACAAAAATCATTCGCTAATGAATATTTAAATTTAATATTTTTAAGTGACTCGTTAAAGTCACTCAGTGGTTAAAGTAGGTATACCTAGTGTTTATCATTCATATTTTTATTTAAACCCACACGTGTTAAACAATCCCGTTTAAGCAATTGAAATAATAAGAGACAAAATCTACACATCCTTCAATGTCACAGAGTAGAGAGCTTAACAGAGATACCAAACCGCCGTTTTACTCCTAAGATCTTTAATTTATTCAGCACGCATATTATAATTCAGTTCACTAGTAGCCAATCAGTGAACGCGAAATGTATTTGATTTGAATTTAACACTGATTATAGGCGATTTGGATTTGAGTGACAGCTTCAATGGGCGAATGACAGAATTAGCAGGAATAGCGTGGAGGCGGGACTTGAGGCCAGAGATTTTTCAATGGGAAAAGCCCTGTTAAAAAAGTTGCCATTAGCGTCTACGGAGATGAACACTCTGTTAAGCTCTATACTCTGTGTTCAATGTTTACATTTTTAATTTCGATTAAATCAGACTAAAAATTATAAATATTAGACAAAAAGTGTGAAATTTTAGTATAAAATGGCGTAAGTTTTTAGAATACTTTTACCGGTCTTAGAATGATATTTTATTTAGAAAGTACTTTTTTAAAAGGTGAAAAAAACATGTTTCATCTTAAAATATGGCCTCAATCAGTCTTTGTGATTAGTTGTATAATAATTTGTTTGACAATACTTGCTATTTAACTGTGACCTTATCCGTTTGCTTAAAAAATGGAAATATTTTAAAATTGAGAATTTTTTGAAAAATCGAAGGGCCTACTCGGAAATCCGGAAAGAATCCGGATATTTTGATACCATATATGTGTCATTCGGTTCAGTAATTAAAAAACCTTTCTCTGGAAACCATTCACCAAAAACTTTCTTTTAGAATAGAGAGATTCACTAACTATAACGATCAAAAGTAGTCTCGAGTGACACATTAGACTATGACCCGTTAATAGCCAAAAGGTAAAGACAGTTCTTTTGCTTTCCAGCTAAATACACTTAACTCACAAACTCTAACTCTGGACTATTCTCACAAGGAATACCTTCCTCTCAGGAGACCGCCACCTCATTAGCAGAAAATATCACAAAAAAAAGAAAGCGATTTTTCTAAGAAAGAAACCCTCCACGTTATCTCGCTACATAATCGCTAGAGGAACTAGGAGAGGTATTAAAAATAGCTAACAAATTTCAAAGAAGAGCATTAAAATTTTATCCGATGAAGTCCCTCACAGACTTCTCGGGGAGGACTGCAATTATTTATTCGCCTCCTAATTATCCAAGTGGGAGCACCATGCGGAAGCGAGGGCTCTCTCTAGCCCTTCCGATTCAACAAGGAGAGCAGTCGCTGCTTTTTTTTTCTTTTTCACAATGCTTCTTTTAAAAGTCAATACTAAGGGGCTTCTCTTTAACGAAGGTGAAATTAAATGGGAGCATATTTTACGCGTTGGGTCAATTAAGCTAAGTGCGATTCCTCCTAATTCGGTACTTACTTCTGATGGCTCGTATTGATTTTAGCTTCTCATCTTTCATGTCGATTCAATTCGGTTTTTGGTATTGCTCTCTTTCACTTTTTTTTGTTATTAGACCTCTCTTCATTCAGGGGAAAGAATCGAATGACCGACATTCCGAAACAATAATATCGTTCACATCCTTCCTCTGGAAGAAATTTATATTCATTTTAAAACTAGCAACGATAAATATCCCAAAAGTGCGCAATATCAGGAAACCCGTGAAGGCGAAATCGACGATTATGAGAACTCTTGATAGTTTCGAAGTGAGAAATGGAGCTTAATAATTGGTGGGCGGACAAAATGGAAATTCTTTCGGGGCTAAGTCCTCATTTTTCGTTAAGACAAAGAATCTCCATAAAAATGTTGCTATCAATTGACTTTTACAAAGCTTCGCATTTCACGCGTCTTTTATCGGAACTCAATTTTAAAACCTGGAAGAAAGAACATTAAGGCTTAAATGATTAAGATTATGCTATCTTGCTTTGAAGTGAGGGGATGAAATGGACAAAGTAAGGGCAAATGAAAAGAAATACTTTTTTAAAAATAATGAAGACAGTTAAAAGTAAATATCAGTTATGTATTCAAATGAAGGACTGATATGTATGAAATGTTAAGTCGGTGGTATTTCACGATGGTAGTTATGTGTTGAGAATTTATAGGTGTTTTGAAAAGGTATTGTAGGAGTAGAAAAATCAGAGTATCAAATTAGTGTTGAGCTGATCCTGATCAACGCGTTGGTTCTATGGAGTTTTTGAAAAATATGTGTTATACTCAAGGTTACTAACTAGTAACCTTTAGTATATAGTAACCTTGAGTAGTATAACACAAGGTTAACCTTGTGTTATACTACAGGAATACAAACTAGTTTTATGGGTTTGGAGATAAGTGCATTGCTGGAATTATTTAATTAGCTCCAAATATTTTATTTGTTTTTAATCTTAAATCATAATCATTTGTGCCCATTCATTAAATCAATCCCCATGGAAAAAAATTCTCAGCATTGGTGAAACAACATTTTTAAATAAGTAATTCAACTTTGAAAAATTACACCCATTGAAAATTTCATAGATTCGATGGTGGGATCACATTTAAATTAATCATTTGATATGGATTCTGGAGGTTATCTTTTCTCCTTTTTGAATTAACAAGTCGTTTATCGTACTACATAATCTCAATTAAAGTTCTACACTTAATAAATGGGTAGGGAAAATGCTTGAATGATGTAGAAATTGGCAAATTTTCTATTATGTTATATGTTACAAGCATGGTTACAAGTAAAGAAAAGGAATTCACATTTTTTGAAGAAGAAAAAATAGTACTTTTAATAAAATTAAATTTATTCTGTTATTTTAAAAATCTGTTTAATAGTTTTATACGCTTAGAATAAAAAAAGTCCTTCATACAAATTTATAAATATGAATAAATTCAAATTTGTTCTCAAAAACCAAAGAATGAAACGGTGCCTCATTTAACAAACCTCTCCAGATAGATAAATTTAAAAGTGAGTTAAAACATAAAAAACGTTGCATAGTTCACAATGTTAACATTATCTGGAGACATGTAGAATTCTAGGCAACATAGTATGACGAGAGTACCTTCTTCGTGTTAAAGAGAAAACACCATAAAAGTAATTAATTTATCACTCAGAAAATTTTTTGCTCCGATAAACTCACGAGTTTCTTACCATGCCGTAAAAAATCTTAGAACATGTCAAGGTACTCTTAATTAGTAAAAGCAAAGGCGGGGCATGCATATTTATATATCGCACCACTTCTTAATGCATTTTCTTCTTTGTTTTCCTTTGCATAGCCGCTTTTATTCCAAAAGGTACAGCGTTTTCCTTTTTAACCCCAGCTTAAAAAGACTTTCCGCAAATAAACGCGAGTTACACTCTACAAAGAAGGACGTAAGCCTTTTAGGAGAGATCCTTTTGATGATGGCGACCGAAAGCTAACCAGATTCTGTTTCAATTTGCGACGGAGGTTTGGACAGAGTATTAAAAAAATGGCCAGGGCTTCCGTTTGCCGATTTCGTTAAGGGTTCCATCCTGAAGGAGAGAGCATGTGCTCTGTTGGTGGAAGTCGTTTAATTTTTCGAAGAGGCACTTCATTAATTTTGCATCCAGACAATTCGGCCGCTTCTGGAATTTCCTCTGTTTGACTCCGCAGTAAATGCTTAATCTCCGTGAAGAGTATAATGGAAGGAACTTCAGGAGGCTGACAACTAAAGCGGAAAGACAAATTGCGTTTTTTCAAAGCACTATAAAATGACTTGTCGTCCCATTTGAGGGTCTATTTTAATGATCGATTGAAATTCAGCTTCTTTGTATGCATTGTTAACTTTTAATTTGTGATACAAGTTCGATTTAAAACACATAGAGGATAATTCTCTATCACGAAACAGGTTACTTTTTTCTGCTAAGCCATGTTAATTTTCACATCGTGAATTTTTTTCTTTAAAAATGCTCTACAAATACTTCACTCTTGTCAGACAAAGAATGAATTTCAGTTGCATTTATATCAGTATCTTTCTTTTAGTAATTCTTTATCAGGACACTTATTTTTTCTTCTAAGCATTAGTCCCTGAAAATAGCGAAAAATAGGGCCGAACCTCAAACAAATTGCAATAGAAGGTTTCTCAACGGTTTTCACTTAGAAATGACCTCAATAATAACATACTAAAAATCGGCCAAAATCGGCCGGGCGGAAGTTTAATTTGTTTTGAAATTTTTTTAAAATGGCCGAAAAAAATTTAAAAAAAACTAAAACAGTAATATAGACATGTGATACATGTTTATAGGTTATTTTTGAGTGCTGAAACCGAATATTGCATTTAGTTTGAAAAAAAAAATTAAATTTCAATTTTTTAAATTAATTTGAATAATTAGCTATATGAAAAAATTAAAACCAGTGAGTTAAACAGTGAAACCTTATATAAAAATTATAATTTTATTTTCAGACATTTTATTTGGTGACCTTAGAATGAAAACAAACAATAAAGAAACCTTAAATGTTATGGTTCCCAAGATCTCGAAAACTCTTATTTGTTATATACCTAGTATCATATTTATTTTTACTTACATAGTTGTTTATATATTTTATAACTTATATATTTTATTTTACTTATTACATTTACATTATATATTTGGACTTAATAAAATGCCAATCAATATTTTAACAACCAAACTGAAATATAACAGAACTAAAATTAAGGTTTTCCTGAATTTGTGTAAGTAGACAGACAGCTCAAGGACATATTTTCTTCAAGAGAAAAATATTTATATTAGTGGTGGTAACTATAGCTTTTATCAAAAATGTTGAGCTTTAAAAATAATAGGTAACATTTTTAGTCCAAAATCTAGAGCTTACATCATTTATAATTATGATTAAATATCTATAATACTCTAAATTATTGCTTGTTTCTTTTAAAAATTAACCTTATTAAAGTGTTTAATTTACTTTTAATTGTTCAAGAGGAACAGTGATTAATTAACTCACAGGCTATATTTTAGTAAAGAAACAAAGTTGGGTAAAATATCAACTCTACTGAGTTGATATGCTTTTATTGTACAAGCTGTAAAAAACAATTATAAATTCCCCAGATATAAATACAATAAATACCAACTGAAACAAAAAGGTACCTCAGAGGTAGAGGAACAAGCATTTAATTTTTAATCACACATAGTTTGTCTTTAAAATTATTATTGATATTTTAATTCCAATGGTAGAGCAGAAGCATGACAAAGGTTATGACCCAGGCACATGCTAAAAAAATATAAAACAGGCAGTGCAGAACTTAGAGTAAAACATAAAACAAAAAGCTGCAAAAACAACTTAAAAAAACAGCCAGACATTGATAATTCAAAAAATATAAATGCAGCTATCTTATTTTGGGATTACGTCAGAGCAGAGCACTAATAAACCATAAGACCAATATAAATGTGGTTTAAGCTCCTCTTTGAAACTATGTCATACACATAAATTTGTTGCTGTAAAAAGTTATGGTGTTTTAATGTGTCACAATAAGTAACAAAAAAGGTGATGAATTTTTGTTAAATAACTGTGGCAAGAATAATTTCCAATGGCTGTACTTTCAAACTTGTGAATTCAAGTTAAAATCAACAAATTATCACAAAACCACATGCTTGTTTTTAATTATTGTTGTTTGACTTTTCACTTGCATGACATAGTTCAAGGGAGGAGCTAAACCAAACGGTTTAGAACAAGTCGATTTTACAACTCAAGCAGAATCTTAAAATATTCTTGGCACACAGAGTTGTATGGAAATGAACAGCTTGACTTAAGAAGTGGAAGCAAGCTGATGTACAGCACCAAGTAATAAATTGCTCAATATGCAACTATTGTAACGGTAGCATATTATAGGACTTATATGGACAGAATACACAGATGTGATTCAACACAGCTTTGCTCAGCATACAAATTAATGCACTCAGGTGATTAGTATGCAGTTGTCAAACTTTGTCTCAGACAAGCCAATAGAGTAAGAAACAAATTTTTAGTAAATAAGTGAACAGGAAATTTGAAAGTCTAAAATGATATTTTTCTTAAGGTTATAACTCAGTAATGTGGTCAGTCCAAAGCAACAACAATAAGTAAAAATATTAAAAAGAAATTCCTATATATTAAATACTATTGATAATAAATACAGCAAATTTGTATGAAGTCTATACGAACATTAGATTGGAATAAATAAGTAATAACCCTTATAGTAAAAAAATAAGTTTTACAAAATTCAATACATATGTTAGAAAAAGGTCAGATCAAATAAAATATTAATAAAATATGAAGCAAAAAGCATGTGTCTGGAAACTCATTAATAAACATATACTTATCACAAATCATTTATTATCACAGACGTTTTTCATACTATGTAACAAAAAAACACTGTTATGAGTTATCAAAAATGCATGTGGTAAAATGAGAAGGCAGTCTTTATGCTTTTTGGATGAGCAAGTCTTCAGGTGTGCTATCAATACATGCATTGTCATAACAGTGAGCATGATCAACTGAGGTTCCTGTTCTAAGGGATTTTATAAACATATATTCATTTTCGTCTGATTTCCTTTTGGTAGTTTTATTCCCTAAGCTATTAATGAAAAATTTTTCGGATGATTCTTTTGGAATATATTTAGCAGTCAGGAGACTTGGACTTAAATTAAAACTTTCCAATTCATTTTTGTCTTTAAAATTTAGAACATATCTAGAATCAGGTTTTTCTTTTCTCAAATTAGAAGTATCTTCAATTACACACAGTTCATCGAATGAATCATCAGAAGATAAATCTATCACTTCAATACTTGATGGTTGTTGTTTTTTAAACACATCTAGTATGAGAATATCATCTGAATCATCGTTCTGAACTTTTTTGTTGTTTTTTTCCTTAACTTTAAGTAAACTTTTCTCATATTTGGAAGTGGAGATATCTTTAAGGGGGTTAGGTTTTAAATAGGTTTGATAGGGTTGAATATTGAGAGTATTTTTAGGTTGTGAAAATGATGGGTATGAATAAGAGTTGTTTATTTTAGACACTTGCTGTTTGGGATCAAAGGCTAGATGGGTAGAGATGTTATTGTTAGGGTGATTATTTATAATACAAGAATCAGCAACTTTAACATTTTTACTTTGTTCATTAAGGAAATCAAGCTTTTGTTTAAGTCGGTCATTTTCATGAATTGGTTTTACAGAACTGGGAACCTCAGATGTTTTGGTAAAGTTGGAATTCAGAACAGGTTCATTACTAAAAGAACTGATAGTTACGTCCTCTCCTTTTGCACAGACTAAATGTTTAGATGAAGCAGATTTCTTAAAGTTATCAGCTGTTTTCTTGTCTTGCTCATTAGCTTCATTTATCAATTTACAAAAATATATAAGATCTTCCATAGAAGACTGATATTCTGAATCAGAATCTCTTTGTTTAGGATTCCCAATGACTTGCATAGTTTGATTTTCACTTTCACACTCTTCTACAGAAGATTGCACTGAATTTGGATTTATACATTCATTGTTATCTATTAGCTTGCTATGGCGCCATGACTTGCATGTTGAAGAATCAACTGGAATTTCTGGTTTTTCTTCAATGTTGGATTCAACATGAAATGTGTTTGATATCGAAGGTTTTTTCTCAGATGGCTGCCTATTTTCTATCTGATCTTTTATAAAGGAATCTTTAGTAACACAAGGAGTTGAAGTATCTCTAGGATTGTTCAGATCTGATGGTGTCACATCAGAAGATGTTTCACTAAATAAAAGTTCCAAGGGATTATAGATTATTCTTTCATTCTGAACATTGCTGCTTTTAGGAATTGTGTGTTCATTTATATTTTCCACTTTAACATTTTGATTCAAAATAACTTTACTTTCAGGGGAAGGTGAAGCTTCAATATCTGCTGAGTAATTTTCAGAAAATAGCATGCTATTGTTATTCCCAGTCCTTTCCTTAAAGTAGGAAGGAACTAAGTCTGCAGTATTTTTTGGGCTAGAGGATTTTACGACAGTTTTTGATTCTGGACTACTAAAAAGCTCCGGAGTTTGTTCTTCTGAATCACCAGGAGTGGAATTAATTTCAAACATATCTTGTGAGCTCCCAAATGATGAATTGGGATCTAAATTTTCATCATTAGAAAATAATGGACAGTTCCATTTCAACATATTGGCATTTTCATGCTTAGGCACTTGGATAGCTTTAGTAGGCTGGATATGCTCTTTTTTAACAATTTCATTTTCAAACACTGTCTCTTCAACTGCTTCTGATTCATCACTGCTGTCACCATTAAACAGAATTTGTTCTACTCTTTGAGTTGCAGGCTTGGCTGCTGTATTAGCATGAAGATTTGGTGATGGAATTTGATAGCACTCATCAAAAAAGGGAAGGCTATCTGGCTCAGAATATGAATCATCTGAAAAACAAGCAAAACCTTGTTAAGCATAAAACAACAAGTATGATGAACAATAAATACACACTTAAGGTAGATTTGAAAAAGTCAAAGGGCTGCAAGAAAAATCTCGAGATACAGAGTTTTTGGAAAAAGCAAGAAAAGCATCGAAAACATGAACATAATATGGTTATACAGTGTCATAAGACATATAAGTAGTTTTGTATATTTTGTGAAGAGTGTGAATCAGTCAGTTAGTGGTATTAGAATTTTACAGATTAGGAAATAATTATCAAGTGAAAAACATGTAGTTACCTTTTTTTAGATTTTTTAGACTTCCTAATGGAACCTGGGACAGGTCTGAAGAATCCTCAATTTGCGGAGCCTCTTCATAAATTAAATCTAAAATCTAAAAAGTAAATTTTATGTAATTATTTGAAGTTAAATTCTTGGAACAATATTCCGGCTTCCAAACAAAACTAAATTTTCATCATTGGGTTTTAATATATATGAAAAATAACAAAGGATGTTCAGTAATTTCAATGGCTTAAATTTTAGGTATAGTAACAAATTCTCAAGGGCATTTAATGACACAAATTACTAACAATATTATAGGTTCTATTTAGGTTTTCATAGCACTTAACCCTCCGTCGGTCGCAACTGAACTTTTTTGCACACCTCGTACATTTTCGTTCGCCTTTCCGTTACAATCGGGGGTAGAAGTCTGAAATTTATGGTAGTCTCCTATCTTTACCGGATGTATGGCGCCAACCAATTCATTAAATTTGCGCGCTTTGTTTAGTTTGGTTTTTATCATAATTTTACAATCGACACATTGCGCTCCATCGTGTTTAACGCCTTTAAGGTACGTAATTTTATTTTTTTAATCTCTGATGCTTTTTTATTAATTTTATGAATGCTTACGCATCAATTTTTTTAAATTTTACTTAATATGTATGTAATTTTTCTAATTATTTTTGGTTTATTGCGGTTGAAAATACACCTACAAAATCGTACCTTATACACTAACCTCACCAAAAACAATGTTGTGAAATATGCAAATCTATGTTTACTACCGGTAATTTCACAGTTTATAGCTAAAATAACGTATTTTGGAGTTATTTTACAATAGCTACAGGGACTGTCAGTGGTCAATTTGCCCAGCCTATGACCTGAAAGTATTACCTGTAAAATTTTTTTTTGTGAATGGTTATTATCTGAACATGAGTTCAAAAACAATAATTTAGAATTAATGCCCCTCAGGTTTCACATCATTAAGTTTGTTTTTTGACTAAGATATTGAATTATTTAACCCGCTGATGTAAGTTTAATTTTATGCTATTTTTAATTTTTGTTCTTAATTATTTAAAACAAATATCAAATTTTTTATGTCTGAATAATACTATGAATATCTTTTATTGTTTTTAAGACTCTATCATTGAAATTTCAAGGTAAAAAATGGCGATTTTTTCGATTGTGCGTTTTGGCACATTGCGACCCAACACGTCAGTTTAATATTGCGACCGACGGAGGGTTAATGAAAGATTTAAACAAAAAACATGATGCAAGGAATAATTTATAAGGTATAATTTATACTTTTATTTCTTTTTTGCTAAAATGTTTCATTAACTAAAAGAGATCCAACATTTCACTTCTTGTCTTTGCTAAAATTATTTTAAATTCAAAAGTCATCAGTATTAATCTATATAAAGCTCTGGTGCTCACATTCTTGAATTACTATTTAAAACTTCAGTATAAATTAACTAAATACACAACACTCTGTGTACATAAAACATAAATTAAACCGAACACTAACACAGTTTGGTAGACTTGGAATTTACCAATATATGAGATGCTTGCAGCAACAATGAGCTAACTCCTACAGCTTTTCATTAGGGTTGGCTCTTAATTGCTGCAAGCACCTCATTTGATGACTTGGTTTATTTAACAACAGTTCCTTAAAATAGAATAAGGTTATTACAAAATCTTAAAAAAAAAATGGAAATTTAAGCCATCCTCATGTACTTTCTAATCACAGAGAATGAAGGTTTTTTCAGAAGAGAGAGTAAACTTGTTTTTTTCTTTCTGAACAGAGTAAACTAGCGTTTCCCAACCAGGGTTCCACAAGCAATATGATCACTCAATGACAATTCCAGATAAGGGGATTCCATTTAACCCCACAAGTACCATAATACTTTTTGGAATGCTATATAATTCCAAATTTTTCTGGGGGAGGACACCTAGCCCCCTCTAAAAGTTTCGGTCCATTATACACTGTTCTTTCCGTGAAAATTCTGCCACTTACAAGAAGCTTTTCCATTTGTCTTAAGTTACAGTGGTTTCAGGGGTGGAAAACCCAAAATTGATTTTTGTATCAGCTTTAGGGCAGTTTTGTATCAAGTCAAAAATTCAAAGAGTACTTTTTTACATAACTTAAGAAAGACAAATTTTTTACACGGCTTCAAACACACACTGCATTCCTGAATCAGTTTTTAAAACCACTTTAAAAGTCAAAATGCAACTAAAATCAAATAAAAATAAAGGAAATTAGTTAATAGAATAATTATTTAAGTAAAAATTAAATTGCAAAAACGATATTGTCAAAAACTTTTAGTTAAAAAGAAAAAAAGTAAGAAATTATTTTTGAAGGCATTTTTAGAATCTTATGAATCAGATCAGATACCTAAAACAGGTAATAATCTAACAAGATTTAAAGAAAAAAACACTGTATTATCAACTTATAAAGTTGCTATAAAGTGACCGTTCATTAAAATTTACAACTTAGAAAATGTTCTAAAGTTGAAAATACTAAATAAAATAGAGAAAATATCTTATTAGACTTATCAGGCTGGTCTGACAAAAGTAAATTTGTTTTTTCTGCATCGCCGTTGAAGCTAACTTCAACAGACGGCCATAAGTCTGTAGGAAAAGCAGTCCCGAAAAAAACGGAACTGCTGCGAAAAGTAGCTATTATCCCGATTTCCGGAACACTAGACGGAACACCGGACTTGTTGGCTTCTGACCACGGTAAAGTTGTTTTTTCTACTTCGCAATTATGGCGCAAGAAGAAGCCAAATTGAATCAGCACCCGCGGCCGCCCAAGAAAGTCGCGGGAAGAACGGAACACTCCGAAAAATTGCTATTTTTCCGACTTCCGGAACACCGGACTTGTGGGCTTCTAAACACGGTAAAGTTGTTTTTTTACTTCGCGATAATGACGCAAGAAGAATCCAACTTGAATCAGCACCCAAAGCCAAGCCGTCCACGAAAGTCGAGGGAAGAACGGAACATTCAGAAAAAAAACCCGAAACTTTCGCGAAAAATCGCGATTTCCGACTTTTCAACGCACTAAACGCTGCGGATTGAAACCTATTTTATAGGGGAAGTAAATTTATAGAAGAAATATTCAGGTTGAAAATCAAAGAGTTTTTAAGGAGTACAACCCAAATTCAAGGAGTTTTCAATGCTTGAAAATGAAATTAATTTTCAAGGAGCGTACGAACCAGTGGCGGATCCAGGGGGGGGGCTATGGGGGCCATGGCCCCCCCCCCGAGAAAATTTCAAAAATAGTTAAAAACCCCTTTTTCAGAGCTAAAATTAAAAAAAATTCATTGTAAGTCATGCGATGTCTGACAAGAATAAAAACAACGCAAGGGGGGCCATGCTCATCCCGAGAAAATTTCCAAAATAGTTAAAACCCCCTTCTGCTTCTGTTTTGTCACCATATCTTCGGACGGGGGAGATGATTGGGCCTTGGTGTGGAATGCTAAAAATGGAGTGTCCACTGTCCAATTTCGTTCAGGTGCAGTTTCAAATTGTTATATTGCCCCTTTCCTGTTTTCACTTCCCACGTGAGTCACGCGACTTGACATGGGGACGACTGGGGGTGACATTTTCTATTTGAAAAGGTGGGTCAGTTCATTATTTGTAATTTTGTTCTCGAGAAGTTGGTATCAGTGCTGCTGGATTAGAGGAAAAACTATTTTTCAGTCCCAGGCTTCAGTAATGGTAAGTTGTTTTAGTAATCAGGGCCGTATCCAAGCGGGGGGGTTTGGGGGTTAACCCCCCCCCCCCGAAATTTCAACGTCAATTTTTTACTTACTACTTTTCCTTAAAAATTCGTCTTAAAATGCATAAAACCCCTACTTTTAAGGTTCAAAATTTTTCTTGGGGAGAACCCCCAACCCCCCTTGAAATCTATTATTACAGATTACAGTCGTTCCTTGAAAATTTTAAGAGGATTTACAGCACTACTGTAAACGCGACATTTTCGGTTTGAGGGAAGAAACTAGAAGAAACGGGAATTTGTTATTCCAATAAACCAATTGACGAGCGCCATCTTTTGTGAGTAGCGGGTACTAAAATATGCCGCTTTTTGCATGACTTGCAGCTCTTGCAGCGGTGGTGTAAATCCCCATTACAGGGAAAGTGGGAACTCGGGGGAGGAAAAAAAGGGAAAAGTGACTCCAAAACGAGTTAAAATCCTGCTTTTAAAGTCAAATTTCCAGAAATTTTCTGGGGGAGGACCCCCAGACCCACCTTTGGAACTCTATTATTTAAAACGTTTTTATAAAAAGTTCCTCAAAATGCAAAAATCCAACCAAAATGGAAATTAAATTCTTAAAAATGTATGTCCGAAATCCGGATTAGGTGTACCAAAACGAGTTGAAAATCTGCTTTTTAGAATTAAATTTCCAACAATTTTCTGGGGGAGGACCCCCAGACCCCCTCTTAGGACATTAAAAGACAATTCTGATATTGAAAATTCTTCGCCCCCCAAAAAAAAACAAATCCTGGATCCACCGCTGTCTATCTTAACTTGGTCACCACCAAAATCGAACTAAAGTTTCCAAGAAATTTTTGGACAAACCCCCTGGAAAAAAGTCTAGTTACGGCCCTGTAATTAATAGTTACACAAATTAATTATTGTATGCAATATGAAATATTGAGTTGTAAATTACTTCAAAATTAATAAATCTTAAGTCTATGCTTTCGAATGAAAAATTTCCTTCCTCCATTATTTTTCAAAAAAGTTTTTGACATTGTTTTTTCTTGTACGGGATAAATTTGATTTCATATTTTAACAACTGCTTTTCGTTTCAAAAACATAGTTCTTCTAATGATCTAATTAAAAATATTTATTTTGCATGCAAATTAATGTTTTTATAGAGAAGTATCGTATTTTTCCAAATGGCCCCCCCCGAAAATTTGGTCTGGATCCGCCCCTGGTACGAACCCTGCTTATCACCGAAAAAAACTGCCAGAAATCAAATCAACGCACTTTTCTACGTCGGAAGACGGACGAAAACCGGTTTTCTCTGCCTTCCACAATGGAGAGAACCTGTTTTTTCTCCGCCAAGCGATGGTAGACAAGTTACTAATCGTCCTATTTCCACCCCATTTCATAGCGATCCTAGCGGGAAGAGAATCGATCATAGTGGCTGAGGATTGGTTCTTTTCTTATCAGTTGGATTTTCAGGGTTACTGATTCAGATTGAACGGATTATCGGGTTTTTGGCGCAGTTTGGCGCAAAAATGTGAATTTTGCCCATTTTTGGCGCAGTTAGCGCAGGTAACCAATTTCGGCGCAGTTTGGCGCAGTTGGCGCAGATTTTCCACCCCTGTGGTTTAGAAATTTATTTTGGGAGGGGCCCGAATTCAAATCCCTATCCCATACAATAGGTTCAATTTAGCTTTTTTTAATACTCTTTAGATAGGATTCTCTACTAAACTAAAACTCAATCTCAGAAATGTTTTGAAATTTGACCCTAAAATACGGTTTTAAATTGTTTTGGTACACTTTATGTCCACTCAGGAAACAAATATTCCGTTTTTTTCACGCTTTGAAATATTACTTCAGCACACAATTGAGCGGAATTCCGATTCTCAACACCTCTAAAATTAGCGGATTTCCGCTAATTAGCGGAAAAATCACATGCCTGCCTTAGTTTAAAGGGGAATTAAAAAATATTCTGGGGGAGGACTCCCAGCCCCCCTTTAAAAAATTGACATTTAAATATAACTTTTTTCCCTAGAAAATTCTGTGGTTTTCAAGGAACTCTTCTTTTTGGATGTAATATAAAGGTTCTCAAAATGAGCTGAAACATTACTTTAAGAGACAAATTTTCAAAATTTTTATCGGGGTGCCCCAAGCCCCTCCCGTTTTTTCTTGGAGTTCACGTTGTAAAAATTTAACATTCAAATACTACTTTCTAGTGTTCTAACATTTAACGTATAAATGTGCTTGTTAAGGGATACCTGAAAAATGAAGTTTAGGCAAGCCCCCCCCCAAAAAAGTATGCTTAAGGGGGGGCCCAAACCCAATTCCTGTCCCCCAACCAAAAATTGAAATGATGCCCTTGTATTAGGGGTTCCTTATAACTTGAACATTGTCACAAGGGTTTCGTAGGTGTGAAAAGGTTGGGAAACACTGGAGAAAACCATCATAGATAGAAAATAATATTTTTTGAATATAATTTAGAATAGGGCCTGAAAAACTTTACTAAAATTTAGGACTTAAAGTGGGGTTAAAATGCTGTTATTTTAATATAATATTAATTGACTAAAGAACTTGCACAAAGTATTTTACCAGTTTTACATGAAATCTTGCATTTTTAGTTTTTATTTTAACAAATAAATAGAAGGAAATATTAATAATAATTCAAATAAAAATTATTCTTTAGAAATACAGAAATAGATTAAATAACTGTTAGTTAAAATATGCAAAGAGAGAAAACCGATTATTATACTTACATCCTCTTCTGTCTGATTTTCAACAACATTTGGATAAACATATTTAGGTTTTAAGTAGAGTACCATATCTCTAACTTCAGCCAGTGAAGAATGGGTTGAATAGCATATTCTATGGACATTTGTTTTTCCATTATAATACACAAGTTCTTCATTGCCATCAGAATTAGAAAAGGACATGGCACATGGTCTAATAATCAGAAGTTTCAACTGAAATAAAATTTCAAATAATAGGTATAAGTTTTATTAGTAAAAAAGAAGGTGATTCACAAAATTAAACTTTTGAACAATAAATGTCCTTTAGATCAGTTAAAGGTTAGCTCTCTTTTAAGAACGAGAGTAATGAAAGAGGAATCAGCATTAACGTGCTTACTTACAGCTTAGCCAACGATAGTAACAAATCATGTGATTTTTTGCTTTAGTATTTTTTATTTTATTTAAAATATATTGATTTTTTATGTATATAGAAGGTCTAACTAAGGTTAGAGGAACTAAATGTCTCTTCCTCTTTTGATCAACTGCCCCTCAGCTTCTTCCTTCCTCCTCTCCGAGTCTGTCAAAATACTGTGATCCTTTTACTATCGTTGGTTAAGCCAGTACAAAGATTGATTTTGTGAATTACAGGTGCTGCAACACTAAAACCAAGTGAGTAGGTGAATGATATTCCATACAGCAGGGGTAATCTAGTTGATATTCCAATTTCTGGAGAGAGAAACCAGAAAAATCCTTTTGAAGCCTTGCCGCTCAAATTGAGACCTGTCTACTCATACAGTAGTGAATCTTAGGAGACCTACTCATACAGTAGTGAATCTTGGTTTAAATAAATTCAACTAAATTTTTGTGTGATTTTGCCACAGGTAGTCTTATTGGTTTTGATGTGGAGTTATAACAAATCTTCCATATATATATATAAATATCAATGCTTGTCTGTATGTCCTTTATAGTTTTAAACTTATTGAACCTACCTTAACTTTTAAACTATACCACGTTGCTCTACTCACTCCCAGGAAGGTTTCTGAATAAAAATAATTTAAAATCGATGCATCCCAATAACTTTTGTTGTAAATTTTATGCTTAAAAACCCATATTTCATGCCTAAATTCAGGGAAAAACCACATTGTTGTAAATATAACAGGGGAAGACAGAATTGTCGTAAATATAACAGGGGAAGACAGAATTGTTGTAAATATAACAGGGTAACATTAACCCATTACTGCCTGACGTCCCTTTTTAGGGACGTTTTTTAAAAATCTTCCTATTTCTACAAAAATTGTTCCTTTCAATCAAAATTTGCACGGATGTATCTCTGATCTTCATAGAACATAAAGAACACAAGAAGAAAGCAGAATTTTAAAAATTTTACACTCTTTTTAAAGTTGGAAGATATAAATTTTCAGAAAAGTGCTTTTTTTTTAATTTTAAAAGAAAAGGCTTAAAAATCCTAGTTGTTATTTGAAAAAAATTTCAATGCCGATATATATTACTGTTTATTAGGGTGGTTTTTTTTAAACGAAAGTTCGAATTTTTTTCGGGGCACCCCCTCAAAAGGTGCCATTTGATATAAAACTAATATTCTGAGAGTTACAGCTCAAAAAAATAATATTTAGACCCCGCCCCCGAGCGTCAAAGTTTCAAAAAAACTCTAAATTTTGCACGTTTTTAGCTATAAAATCCAAACTAATGGTTGTAAAAATACAAAGTGGGTCTCATTTTGTAGATAATTTATTTAGCTTCAACTTTTATAATTGAAACTTATTTATGAAGCTTACAGATCATAAGATACGAGGGGTTTCATTAACTCCCAACGCAATATCTATTTTTTAAGAAGTGCCAGGAAATTTCTTTAAATTTATCAGCTACCTTAAAATGGTTCAATAAAATACAAATAATAGTTTTAGACAACATAGGTACAAAATTTAATATATTAAAGAGCAAAAAAAATTTTTTTCGTACATACCTGTTATTTTTTTCACAATCGTAAAACAATTCAAATAAAATATATAAAATATTTTTTTCAACTACTTACTAAATGAATAAATGTGTAAAAGTTGATAAACAAGCAAACAAAATACAAATTAATATTATTTTTAGTTTTTCTAAAAAATAGAAATTTTATTTTCATCGCTTTGATAGTATTTTTCATAAGATCTACCTATTTTAGAAGTAGTTTTGAGAGTAATAATAGACACTTAGTTTTACACAGTAGTTTTGAGAATAATTCGACACGACCCTTATCTGAAGTTTTTAAATTTAAATTGAACTGATGTAAATAAAATAGTACAAAGTTCGAGTTGATGAGAAAGAAGTCAATTCAAAACTAGTTATCATTAAAAACATTGGAAGTTTCATTTCCATGCATTAGAAAAAATTCAATATATCTTCAAAGAAAGGAATATTGCAAGTGCTTGGTATTTATAAGGCTTGATATATCAAACCATCCCTAGGTACCATTGTATCATGCTAGATGTAATGCAAAAGTCCAATATTGCGTGAAAATTCTCCTTTTTAAATACAATTGTATCAAGCCCTTAAAAATTTAGCTGTAATCAGAAGTATCTGTGGTATTCTACTACACACCTTCATTACAGTTTGGTTTTCTGAGCTAGATGCAACATTAGTTGCATATCAAGAACTTAAATTTGTAAAAACTGTAGTTAGTTACGAAAAAAATGCAGAAATATCAAAAATAGCATTATTATTTTTTAAATAGTTTGTGGTACTTAAACCCCGAGACTTTTGAATTCTCAGAAAGCTTTAAAAATAAATTAAAGGTAACATGCTTTTGTGTTATGAGGAGGAACTATAAAACTAGCTGAAGACTATCTGAAAGTAGAATAATAATAGTGAGAGTTAATTTAAGTGTCTAACTATCTTTTCAGCAACGAAATCGACAGTTTTATCACTTCATTTTCATTTACAATGAACTTTTTCAAAAGATTTAATATTTCTATTCTACTTTTAAAGGTCTGATAAAGCTATTTGAAATATTGACTGGAATTTTCATACAACAGAGGGCTTTTGTATTACATCTAGCATGTAGCAGGATTGTTTTGGACACCTAGTCTGATTTTTTGGGGGAAGGGGGGTGGCGGGTCCCCTACCAACCCCCTTGATATATCAGTAGAATACCACAGATACTTCTGATTACAGCTACCTTTTTTAAGCACTAGATACAATTGTATTTAAAAAGAAAAATTTTTCACGCAATATTGGAGTTTTGCATTACTACATCTAGCATGATACAATGGTACCTTGGGATGTTTGATGTATCAAGCCTTATAAATACCAAGCACTTGCAAGATTCCTTTCTTAGAAGATATTCTGAATTTTTCCTACTGCATAGAAATGAAACTTCCAATGTTTTTAATGATAACTAGTTTTGAATTGACTTCTTTCTCATCAACTCGAACTTTGTACTATTTTATTTACATCAGTTCAATTTAAATTTAAAAACTTCAGATAAGGGTCGTGTCGAATTATTCTCAAAACTACTGTGTAAAACTAAGTGTCTATATATAACTTCAGATAAGGGTCGTGTCGAATACTGCTCTTAAAACTACTTCTAAAACAGGGAGATCTTATGAAAAATACTGTCAAAGCGATGAAAATAATTTTTTTTTTTAGAAAAACTAAAAATAATATTAATTTGTATTTTTTTTGCTTGTTTATCAACTTTTACACATTTTATTCATTTAATAAATAGTTGAAAAAATATTTTATATATTTTATTTGAATTGTTTTACGATTGTGAAAAAAATAACAGGTATGTACGAAAAAATTTTTTATTGCTCTTTAATATATTAAATTTTGTACCTATGTTGTCTAAAACTATTATTTGTATGTTATTGAACCATTTTACGGTAGCTAATAAATTTAAAGAAATTTCATGGCACTTCTTAAAAAATAGATATTACGTGGGGAGTTAATGAAACCCCTCGTATCTTATGATCTGTAAGCTTCACAAATAAGTTTCAATTATAAAAGTTGAAGCTAAATAAATTATCTACAAAATGAGACCCACTTTGTATTTTTACAACCATTAGTTTGGATTTTATAGCTAAAAACGTGCAAAATTTAGAGTTTTTTTGAAACTTTGACGCTCGGGGGCGGGGTCTAAATATTATTTTTTTGAGCTGTAACTCTCAGAATATTAGTTTTATATCAAATGGCACCTTTTGAGGGGGTGCCCCGAAAAAAATTCGAACTTTCGTTTAAAAAAAACCACCCTACTGTTTATACATTAAATCAGTTGGGGTGTTTTTTTATTTTTCCGAAATATTTTATTTTGACCTTATTTTGGACCCTCAAAAAGCGTCCCTAAAAAGGGACGTCAGGCACGAATGCCCCCGTGGTTTTCCCCATAGTGAAATACTAGTGTTTCCTTCATTTTTTCATAAAAACGCGTTCGATTCTTATGAAATGAATTAAATAACTGATATTTATAAAATTAATTTAATTTTGGCTTAATTTTGTTTATTTTTTTGGAAAATACTGTTATTTCTGCTAAATTAATGGAATAAAAAGTCTTAAATTATAAGGAATTAATTAATTTGTATAAGTTAAAAGGAATAAATTAACTATTTTACTATATTTATTACTTATGCAAATATATTCCGGTTATATTTTAATTAAAAGTTTAATAATTATTTGACCTTTTGTCATTAAAATTGCCAAAAAAGTCGCTTTAGTGATACATTTTCGGCTTTTTTCTAATTAGATGTCGCTAATCATTGTGTTCTATACTGCAGATCAATCTATATCATCTGGCTTGCTAATGCACATCCCACTAATGCTTGATTTTTGGGGAGAAATTCGTGTTCCGCACAATTAAATTAAATAAAATGAAAAAAGTATGGGCATTTGAAAGACTTAAACTTCACAAATTGAGATATTCTGATGGATTTGAGGTGTGTAAAAGTAATTAATACTTAATATTTGGTAACATATAAACAAAGCCTTTTTCAATTAAAAACCTTAATTAATTTGCAATTAACATAGATTTGGGAGGGAAAAAACGTGTTTTAGAGCATAAAAAATGCTCAAATTACGTTAATTAGGGTTAATTTTACAGTTAATTGGATAAATAATTAATATTTTTTGTTTATCTTCATGTTACAGTATGGTTCCGATCACTTTTGCTGCACTTAAAAAGGTAGAAGATGTTTTTGAGGCTTTAAAAAAGTTTTCTACCATGCGTTTACTATAGGGAAAAACAACGGGGGCATTCGTGCCTGACGTCCTTTTTTAGGGACGTTTTTTAATTTTGGTGTAGAAATTAAAATTTTAACCTGGAATTTTTTTCACTATTTTTCCAGTTGTTTTGGGGCTATTTACTATGTTTTTACCAAATATTTAAGAAAAATAAAAAGTTGGGCATTAATGGGTTAATTGTTGTAGGCATAACATAGATTGTTATAAGTATAACATTGATTGTTGTGGATTGAAAACAATTGTTATAGTGGTATAAACATAAACATGGCTCCTTTATCTATTTCCACATTTGGATTGGCCAAGCTCATCAGTAACACACCAGAATAATTTTTTTTTAATGGACTGGTGAAGCCCCTCTGTAATGCACCAAATGATATATATTAAAAAAACTGAAACCCGGGCGAAGCCTGGGTCTAGCGCGTCAGCGCTAGTTTATTATAATAACATCATTATAACCCAGAGTCAACTAAGTCTATTTTAGTTCTATTGCAAGAGAAATAGTCTTGAGGTTGCAAAAATTTTTTTGCACATTTAACTTGTCCTAAAACTATTTTATGAAGGAAACTTAAGCATGTAAATAAATCAAAGCTGCCTAGACTATGAATTGGTTATTGAAAAGACCCTTCACACCAATCACACATTCATAGTGAAATATCAATTAAAACCAAATTTTCAAAACTCATCAATTAGTACAAAGATAAGAGCAAAAAAATATTATTTTACTCTTATTTTTTAATTTATTTAGTTCCTCTTGAAGGAAAAGGTTTCAAAGTAAAGAGTCAAATCTAGTTACCTATTTTAAAGATAACAAAAATGAATTCATCTGTCATGAAGATGATTATAATACTTACATAACTCCTATCAGGAGTACGAAAGCCACATGGTGTTTCAGTTATACGAACACATGGTTTTCCATCTTCATGGTCACAGGGTTCGTCATCAATATGAACATCTTTTAGAGTTTTTTCAGGTTCAGGGTAAAAACATGCATGAATCCGCGTTTCTGTAGGAACAGTAGTCACAGCATCTTCAATAGATTTAATTCCCTTGTATTTTCGTAGTTTATCTTCAGAAATATGAATCTGGAAGTATTTTGTACAATATAAAATTATTTTGAAATATCCCATGTATCCAAATGTAATTACACTCGAGCCTATTTTTGTGCAATTTTTATTTGTGCAATTTTTTATTTGTGCAGTCCTTTTACTGTGTTTTTATATACCACAGAAAAAAAGACAAAAAGACTGCTCAGAAAAAGAAAAAAAGACTGCTCAAACGAAAAATTGCACCCAAAAGGACTGAACAAAAACAGGTTTGAGTGTTATAAAAAATTAAAATTTGCTCTCTCACTACTAAAATACTAATAGTAATTTACAAATTCCTCTATAGTTTCATTCACCAAACATTCCCCAAAAGGTTTTGGTTCTCATGTATTACGCCGTTGACCGCATTGCTGAATTTGAAGACGTTATCAAAGCCCATTTACTATTCTATAGCTGAGCTGCTGAATTAGACAGTCGACGGAATAATACGTAAGTACAGTAGAACTCCAATTATCCAAATCAATCGGGACAGGACCCCATTCAGATAATCAAAAATCGGATTATTGGAATTTTCCCGAAAAAATGTTTTATAGAGTTTTTTGCCAGCTGTTACTAGCTTTAAAGTATATACAACCAGGGGTGCATCCAGGATTTTTTGCCAGGGGTTGTTTTGGGAATTTTGTGAACAACGGAACTGAATTTTGAGAAAATAATTTTTCATTCTAAAATAAGGTCCTATTTCTGTAAATATAGTATTTTTTAAAATATAATTAAACTTAGCGAGTGCATATATAGCTCGACTAAAGTCAATTTTTGAACCGGAACTTTGTGAAGGGGGCGTTTTCGGCCCTAATTTCTTTCTAGATGCACTCCTGACAACCAAGCATCTAGCTTTTGCACAAAGAATTGGGACCGAAATATGGTTTTCCATAAGACTTAGCTACAAAAAACACTTGAAAACGGCATCTAAATCTTTGCTTATTGATTCCTTCATTAATTTTCTTAATAAACTTTGATCATCATTTTTCAAGCACTGAAACGAAGTTTAAAAGCGTAGATTTGAATTCTGAAAGCGATTCTGGTAGTAAGAGTTCAGATAATTGGAGTTCAACTGAACCGAATTTTTTGTAACACTTATTTCTTCCCAAAATAAGAATTCTGAGAATGAGGAATCCAATCTATCCAATTTTTACATAAAGTTCTACATTCGCAGTCAACATAAAAGATGTAATTGGTGTAAAAAATAAAAAATTGGAATAAAAGCAACACAAATTAAGGGGTCAATAACAGGTGATACAAGTTTGGAAAACCAGGTGAATTGTTCAAGCCTAACTCTTATGATAAGAAAAAGCAAAAAAATTTATTTCTGTCCATTGTTTAAGAAACATATAGCAGTAGATGAATATATGCTTTAGGTATATTAGGTAAGTGAATAGGGAGATCTGTCTTCAAAAGCTTGTTGTAAGCAGGAGCAAGTGTTATACAGGGTGTTTCAAAATTGCGTTTCACGGCTTTTATTCGGAACCAACGCCTCCTAGGGTCATGGAAGTAAGGTCTACTCCTATGTAAGTGACCCTGGAGAATCCATTGAAATGACTTACAGCGCCCCTAGCGGCAAAATTAAAAAGTTAAAAAATTAATTTAAAAACTAAAAGAGATAGAACAAAAACCTCAGTGAGAGTATTGTTGCCAACGTCAAGAAGAACTCTCTGAAAAAAATTTGATCAAAATATCTTGAATATTTGCCGAAATATTAGCATGTGCAAATACAGGGCTCACACTCACTTTAAAATATTTGTATCAATTTTTGTATCAGGTAAAACCAAGTTTTGTATCACAAAAAATGTCTTTTGTATCAGGTAAAACCAAGTTTTGTAGCACAAAAAATGCCTTTTGTAGCAGGTAAAACCAAGTTTTGTAGCATAAAAAATGTCTTTTGTAGCAATTTGATTGCAGGGAAGCTTTTGTAATTTAAAATTACAAAAGCTTCTCCTTCATTTTATTTTAAACTTGCATCAGTAAAACTTTTCGTGCGACATGAAAACCATAATTTTGATTACGACAAATAATGTGCGTAGATTTAATTCATAAATACTTAACTTAAACCTCTATTAATTTATCAGCTCTTATCCAATTTTTACACCTTATCAATTTTTATTTACTTGAGGTTATTAGGTCTAGTGATAATTCACATCCTAAGTAATTAGTTCTGACCATAGTAAAGTTGTTTTTTCTACAATGAAAATACAATAGTGAAAGGAAGCCAACTTCAATTCTATAGGCGCCGGTAGGAAGCAATAGCGGATATAACGGAACTTCCACGAAAAATCGCTTTTTTCTGCTTTTCAAGATCGTAATTCTAACTGTCGGGCATGTTAGCTTTGACCACGTTAAAGTAGTTTTTCCTGCATTCTAATACTGACACGAGATGAAGCCGACTTCAACTTGGCGTCCTCGGCCGTCGAAAACAGTCGCGGAAGGAACGGAACACGCGGCGCACAAAACGAAACTTTCGTGAAAAATCGCGGCTTTTTCCGCGATTTACCCGTTTCCAAACGCCTAGAAAAGGCAGACAAAACTTTAATTTGGCTCAACAAGATTTGTTTACGTTTTCACGGAGGAAAAATGCAAAAAAAACGTAAATTCCGTAAAAATTTCGGGTCGATCCGTAAAACCGTATATTTTGGTGCAAATCCGTAAATTTTACGGACAATCGGTAAAACTTGGCAGCTATGTGAAAAGAAGTCATCTTCAACTACGTGCTGGAAAAACAGTACTTGCGCGAAAAATCGCTATTTTTCGACTTTTCCGCAGAATGCGATCCTAAACACCGAACGACGGCTTCTAACCACTATAAAGTTGTTTTTAACACATCGCACAAACAACGCAAGAAGCCAACTTCAACTTGGCGCCCGCCGGCCGTCCAAGAAAAAAATATCCTAAAAATAGAGCATAATTGAGAAAAAAAACTTGCGCTTCTAAGTGCTTTTTATGATAGATTTCCGATTTTCCGTAGCTTTTTCGATGTTATCCGTAGTCCGTAGTTTAACGACGGCATCCGTAGAAACTACGAAGAATCCGTAGTAGTAGTCTCTGAAAATGGCGCAGTTTTGGCTCAGGAGCTGGTAAAATAGGCAATTTGTATCAGTATGTATCAAAATTTGGTTTTGGCACAGTTTGGCGCAAATGGCGCAGGCGTGTGAGCCCTGAAATAGCACTTTTTCAGGGGTCAAAAAATAAAAAATTCGCATATTTGCAAATTTTTTTGATTAAATTTTGTGTTCTTTCAACTAAAAAAAACACAAAACTACACAATACCACTGAAAAATTTGGAAATATGCAAACTTTTTATTTTTTGACCCCTGAAAAAGTGCTATTTTCACATGCTAATATCTCCCCGATGATTCAAGATATTTTGATCAAATTTTTTTCAGTGAGTTTTTCTTGACGTTGCATACCTGCCAACCGTTCCGATTTTCAATTCTTGAACGAATATACTACAAACTACAATACAATTTTAATAATACAATCATAGAGAGCAGAAAACAGCTATCTAATTTTATATTGTTCCAAATTTTAAAAATGGAAAACCGGGTTGAAAATTGAAAAAGAAACCGTAAAAATCGGAACGGGTTGGCAGGTATGACGTTGGCAACGATACTCTCACTGAGGTTTTAGCTCTATCTCCTTTAGTTTTTAAATTAATTTTTTTAACTTTTTAATTTCGCCGCTAGAGGCGTTGTAAGTCATCTCAATGGGTTCTCCAAGGTCATTTACCTAGGGGTAGACTTTACTTCCATGACTCTAGGAGGCGTTGGTTCCGAATAAAAGCCGTGCAACGCAATTTTGAAACACCCTGTATAGGTAATAGGATTTATAGTTTATTTTGACAAAAAACTTGTTATTAATTTAGTATTGTATCAAAATATAAAGGCCTATATATCAATAATTCTTACCAATTCTCAACAGTTTTCTTTAGTTGCTATTTATAAGCTACTTTTTATTTTTTCCATGTAAAATGAAATAATATTAAATACACTGGAGTGTTCAAAGGGCAAACAATTACCTTTACTTTAAACTTTTCAAACAGTTCGACAAACAGGAATTCATAATTGTACTGTGCTGGGCATGAAAAAGCTATGATGTAGTTGGGCCCTTTTTTCAACCACTGTTCAACCAAATCAAACATGGACGACAGACATTTTTCTCTAGGAGGGAAGTGCAAGTATTTCTTTTGGCAAAATGTGGTGTCTACGTATAAACTATCTAATGGCTTCAACCTGAAAAAAGTTAAGACATAGACCAATTGAAAACAATAAAATAAATAAAAAAAAGTATTCCTATATATATATATATTTAGCAAGATAAAATATGCTGTTAAAATATAACTTTTTTGATACAAACTAAATCCTTAAATAAGTTGATAACAATGTTCAACAAATTTGACCTTCAAAATTTTTTCCTTGATGAAAATAGTCTTTTCTTATAGATTTTGGGTCGCTGAATACAAAATCACCATTAAAATTTTCAATTGACTCAGAATTTTCGGGGAACAGCCCCTCCCCCTTTTTACGTTTTTCGACGACTTTATAACTTTAAACTTGATTTTCAGGGTCTAAAAGCATTGGTTTAGTCTTCAAATTGCCCCCCAGGGGACAAGAAAGGTTCAAATCAATAAAATATGATAAATTTATAACAAATGGATAGGTTTAAGGGGTAATTACCCCCTAAAAATACAAAAAAATAGCTAAAAATTATAGAGGTTTCTATACCCTATTTTTTCCTCTTATTTTTTACGCAATTCCCATTTGAAGGGTCCTATCCCTTCCCCAAGGACCCAAATTTGATGACAATATGCATCAATAATTTTTACTAAAAGCGGTTGAGGTGTTAGCCTCCCAGAAGCCCCCGCGGAAGAGTTCGGAAGACTTCCAGAATCGCGAAGGCGCTCGCGAGCTCAGGAATTTATATCGATGATTTTGAAAAGATTACAAATGACGTTTTTCTTATATTTTGGGTGTATCCTAAGTAGAAACTCTTCAGTTCTTTAAAAACTGATCGGTTTTTGGGAGTGAGGATTCCATGTTTCAAGACGTTAATAGATGCATGGCTGTGGATAACAATTAGGGGGCATCCTCTCAAAAACTGAGGGTGATGGAGGAAAATGGGTGTCATATTTGAATTCAGCAGATCATTTTACACAAGAATCAGCTGAAATTCAGTTAGTGGCTACATTTTTTTTGTACAGCACAGTTTAACTCGAAGTGCGGCATTGAACCCTTCCGTGGGTGCTTTGGGGGCGCTCTCACCTCAACCTCTTTTAGTAAAAATCATTGCTGCATATTGTCATCAAATTTGGGTCCTTGGGGAAGGGTTAGGACCCTTCAAACGTGAATTGCGTATAAAATAAGAGGAAAAAATAGCGTATAAAAACCTCTATAATTTTTAGCTAATTTTTTGCATTTTTAGGGGGTAACTACCCCTTAAACCTATCCATTTGGAACAAATTTATCACATTTTATTAATTTGAACTTTTCTTGTCCCCTGGGGGGCAATTTGAAGATTAAAACAATGCTTTATGACCCTGAAAATCGAGTTTATAAAGTCGTCGAAAAACGTAAAAAGGGGGAGGGGCTGTTCCCCGAAAATCTTGAGTCAATTGAGAATTTTACAGGTGATTTTCGTATTCAGCGACCCAAAATATATAAGAAATGACTATTTTCATCAAGGAAATTTTTTCAGTGTTGAACAGTGTAATCAATGTGCTTGATTGCTTTTAAGTGTTATAAGAGTGCCATAAATCAAAGGTTCTCATAAATAAGTTGTATAAATTGTGAAAGAGGAATCATAGTAGTGAATGCAGTGAACTGTTTTCATTTCAAGTGTTTAATACATTGAATCAGAAAACTTGCATACTTTTATTAATTAGGAAATATTTTAGTATACTTGGTATTTTTGTATTATCCTGCAGCTGTGCCACTGAAAACAAAAAAGCATAGCGAAATCCCATTAAACATGCCACATTGCCACTGAAACATGGTTGACAGAATAATACATAATAACCATATATTTTATATTATTAAATAGTACTAATAGGAAGAATAGTAGTTAATAAGAAAAAGTTGTATATTTAGAAATTTACCATTTTAATTAACCTCAAAAGGTACCTTTAATGACATTGTAGAAACTTTTTGCCATTGTAAAGAACTATCTCAACTTTAAACTTAGATCACTTTCAAATAACACAGCTGGATCAGGAAACAAACAGCAACCCATCATAGAGTTCAAAATAAAAAGCAATAAGAATACTTACTTTCCGTTTTCATCATGAAGTTTTGTAAGTCTTGCAGATCCACCAATTGGAAGTCTGAAATCACCAGTGTAAAGAACTCTACCATTCTGGCCTTCAATCAAAAACCTAGAAAATAGTATTGGTAGAGTCCTGAACTACTGATTCCTCATACAGCCTACTTGCCAACTTTTGAAAAATTACATGCGTAAAACTTTTTCCATAAAATTACAAAACTCAAGGATAAGATTGATAAAAAAAGCAAAAAGTCTGAAAAACTACATGAACGATATTTTGTGAAAAAAACCCTTTGAGGTTCAATGTATCTTATAAGTTTAATTTTGTATATAGATGACAGTAGGGTAGGTGGGGGTAATTGTCCGCATGGGGTAATGGTCCGCACGGCCTTTTTTTGATGATAATATTTGATTATATTGACTGCATCGATATAGTAGGTTCCTTTCACAACCCCCAAATGGCCGTGAAAATTTCAGAGGAGTAGCGTGCCCGTTGTCCAAAAAAATGAGGTAGGTCAGTTTTTAGTGTTCTTGTTAGAGTATTTTTCTCACTTTTTCTTCATATTATGGTAGAATAGTTATATTTATTCAATCTATCTGTTTTTTTTCCGAAAGAGCCTTTATTTATCTTTGAAATTAAATCACTATACTCATGTTTACTTTTGTTTTCAAAAATCAGTACCACTTTGTTGTTGTCATAATGATATGGGGTAATTGTCCGCATTGATTTTGGGGTAATTGTCCACAATTGAAAATGTGAGAATATTCTCAGAAACTCCATCAGAAGCAGCTTTTGTTGAAAAGAAAGACAGTCCTAACCTTTCTAAACCTAATGAAATCCATAATGCAAGGTTTCATGAAATGATAAGTTTTCCTGACAATTTGGCCGATTTTATGCCAGTAAAAGGATTAACTTTGCAACTTGTGGAGTAACTTTGCTATATAATGTTTTATAATGTCGAATATTGTTGTGTAGTCTTTCTATTGTGAATATACCTCAATTTTGATGTTTTTGAATTGGAATATCTAATAATTCTCTTATTTTATTCTATTGGGGTAATTATACGCACTGCGGATACTTACCCCAAAAAATGGGGCAAATGTCCGCAATTTTTTTTCTTTTTAAAGTTAAATATTTCTAAAAATATTTGCAGCT
The DNA here is from genome assembly GCA_024610705.1 of Tetragnatha versicolor. Taxonomy (NCBI): domain Eukaryota; kingdom Metazoa; phylum Arthropoda; class Arachnida; order Araneae; family Tetragnathidae; genus Tetragnatha; species Tetragnatha versicolor. The sequence continues at coordinate 53,178,826 of JANDEH010000007.1, forward strand.
CAAGGCTGGAAAAAATATGAATTGATAGGCCACATCCTAAGCTTTAGATTCCATACCAGAAACTTATTAAAATAATCAAACTGTGAGCCACAAAAATTCAAAAACAAAAACTGCGGACTATTACCCCTACCTACCCTAATATAAAAAATTGAATATAATAAAGTTCCTAGTTACAAAGGAGACGGGTCGGGGGTGCTCCCACTGAAAACTTTTTGAGATTTGACCTAGAAAACTTAAATCTGAAAAAATCGGAAAATCTGACAAAAATTGGAAGAATCTCATGCCTGAAAACTACAACTTGAAGCTTTCTACATTAACTAACAAGACTGAAAAACATCAACGCGAATTCCAATCTCGGGTAAAGCTGTTTTTTTTCGAATTGCGAACAGAAAACGAGAAGAAGCAAACTTTTCAGGTGAACACACGTCCAGACTCGAGGGCAAATCAGAAAAAACTTGCAAAAAGCCAAATTTCACTCAATAAAAGGGCCAAAATTAAGAAAATCTCGTAAGGACAGGGATTAGTAAAGGAACTGGTTTTGAAGTAAAAAGATAGAAAAAATCGTTTAACGTCGCGAGTGTTTTGCACTTTCACGGATTGTTAAGTGGATAAAAACGGTAAATTCCTAACATTTTTCAATCAATCCGTAAAACTAAAAAAATCTGTAAAAGTTGGCAAGTATATGTCATACAATTAACAGCTTTCATAATGAGTTTGAGGAATCAGATAAAAGAAATAAGATAAATAATAAGAAAGAAAAGTAATAAGATTTTAAAAACCATTTAGCTATATTTAAATAGGACATAGCTTACAGCTGAGCACAGTTAATATTTAAAATTTCCCAGTGCAGTTGTGTGTGTGTGCGTGTGTGTTGCTGACTTTAGTGAATATTTCTGGCTGCAGTTTTGGTTAATTCGTCTAGATAACAATTGAGATGGAAAACAATATAAAGCCAATGGATACTTTGAGCGCGAGCACTTTGGGTCAATCATGCGCAAGCCACAAGTGTTTTTAGGGTTTTAAGTATTACTGAAGGAATTGATTCCGGAATCGAATGCCTTGGAATCGAAACCCTCAAGGAATCAATTCCTAAGATTTTTTAAAACATGCATATTTTATAAACAGATATGTTAAATCAAACAGATATGTGGGCTAAAAATCTTACATTACTGATCCAGGACAGTGGCCAGCAGGGAGTAAAGTAACAACTACCTTTGAATGCTGTAACAAAAAAAATATTGATTTGTGAGGTCAAGTAGTGTAATTCATTGTGATGATTGAAAAATAAAGGCTTATCTTGGCAACAAAATTTATTGTATTCAAAGCAGAACTAAAAAATTATATTGCTCATTTTTAATCTTTTCTCATTATTTATCCAATTGGTGCTTAAGGATATTTAAAACAAGGAAGTTAAAGCCGTTTCATTCCTTGAGTCAAAAACGTTTTTCAAACTTTTTAATATCATTGTATTTTTCTCCATATTTGTGGGTTTCCCTATTACTCTCTTGCTAATTAGTTTTTCCATTTCTAGGGAGAAACAATTTATCCAAGGTAATTAACAGTTAAAATTTTACATGAAAATAGTCAAAAAGAAATTCAATTTCAGGTTATTAATAAATAATGATGTTATGGTAATATATTTATAACTAACTAATCTGCACATTTCAGAGCAAATTGCACTAACACTTAAGAAAAATTTCAAAGCTTCAGTATAACAAAGGGTAAACATATTTTTTTATTTCTCAAATCAAGTGATTTTGATTAGTAGACTGAAATAATACTTTTACAATTGAGATTATTGGTTTCAAATACTTACAAAACCTCCATTTTCATCTGGTACAACAATGACTTGAGGTTCTTCTAATGGCAAACTTATCTAAAAATAATATTTAATAAGTTTTCAATCATAATGAGAGTTTACTATGTTTTCAGGAAGTAAAAGTTTAAAAAATTATGAGAAGGAAAAATACATAAGCGAAAATGTCTTTCCAGGAGCTCTTCTACAGTTCAAATTTAAAAATCCAATAAAAAGTTCCTGTGTTTTCTAAATAGGAAATGAACATCGTAATAACTTGTTGGTCTAGTTCTATTTATTTTCTCTAGTTAGTGGCTATTTAGTGACACTAAAAACTTCATTCTGGCCCATGTTCCCTTAGTTACTGAGCAAGGCAATTTGATGATTCTAGATCCTTTGGGCAATATAAAGAAAAGTTTAAAATGATCCCCAAAATATGTAAAAAAAACACCTCTACCTTACATAGCAAGACTGCCTATAAAGAGGGATTTCTGAAAAAACTAAGATAAAGTTTTCTATGATGAAGGAAAAGAAATTTTCAGAGTTTTGGGTAATGTACCCAAAAGATCTCCTTTGGCGTAGCATGGAGGCAGGGAGTAGGACACCCCACTGGGTAAGGACATCTAACGGGGTCTCAGATATATAAGATGCTATTTTAATGTAAAAGTTCCAAATATTTTCAGGAAAGAAACCCTTTTTTTGAGTAAAACACTGTGTTATTGATAAATTTTAGGAAGACTAAGTGAAAACCTTCTCTTTATGGGTTGATAAACCTACATTAATCGAGTTTTACACACATATAAATACATGCTAAAAATATTTTTGGATAAATCTCACTCGCCTCCTATAATCCAGAATAGACAAATAAGGAATAGCTGAGAAATTATCCTGAAGTATCCTTTATTATTTTTTCAAAATTACTATTACATCTATGACCTGAGATTTATTAAAATTCTATAGTGGCTAGTAACTTTATAAAGATTCCTCATACCTGCTTTCATGTATTTTAAGTATAACTTTACCTTTGACATAAGAGGGAGCATTAATATCTTCAATTTAAAAAAGTAACTAATGAACCTAGTGAGGTTTTAAAGTTTCTTTGACTTACTGGGTCCATTAAACAATTTGGTCAGGGGACCTGGGAAGCTTATGGGTGGCTCTGCTACCAAATAAAAATACCTGAATAGATATCGAAATTTTTATAATTTGTTATTCATTGTAATAAAAACTATAAACTATTTAATGTCCCATTACTATTACTCTGTTATTAACCACCTTAGGAAACTACATAATGCATGTGTATCTAGTTCTAAAAACAGAGCTTTTAGTCTAATAACCTGCACTCTACTGAAGAAAGAAAATTGTATACTTTTGCAATAGTTTTACCTCAAAATTTTATAAGCACACACAGATTGCTATACTTACAATATAGTGTGATAATTTGGAATAACGATAATCATTTTTCAGCAAATGCTGCGACACATCAGAAACATAAATGTAGCTAAAGCCCCTAAAATAAAAATTTAACCAATATTTAATCCAATAAACCATATCATAAATTGAAATAATTAGAATTGGGTTCTCACATACTATCCTGTCGACTGTTCGGCGACCGATAGATTCAGTAGCAGAGAGACTATGATTTGGAAACGCTTTTTGGATTCGGTGGCACGGTCGACAGGATAATAAGTAAGTACTACAAAGAATTGTAAGTCTATGTAACAAAAATAAGATTCGAGACTAGGATATTTAATGATCATAACATGTGATTCAGTATTAATCTACTCACAAGCACAGGGGCTATTCAAATCTTACTAAGAGATCATTTGGTTAATTTTTACTTCCTCTTTTGCCTCATAAACAAGTAAACTGCAAATCCTGTAATAATTACACAATTCAATCTGTTTTTTTATTTCAAAATATTTGTTTAACCATTCACCCTTGTATACCTGATTTTTTTTCTGAGGAGGTCAATTAATACACAAGGTGAATGTTTAAATGAATACTTATCTAGATTAATTTCTTTTTATTAACTTTTTTTAATTTCTTTTTTAACTTGTTCTCATTATTAAATTAATTTTTTAACACCTAAACATTATGCATGACTTCATGACAATTTGTGAACCTCACTTATTAGCAGGGTGGGAAAAAAACCTGTTTTTTTTTCAAAAAAAACAAAAAAAACGGGTTTTTTGGTTTAAACCTGGTTTTTTTGGTTTAAACCAGGTTTTTTTGTTTTTTTTTAAAAACCAGTGTTTTTTTTAAACTTTTTTTTCGTACCCGAATAAATATAGCTACTTAGTTCTTTCTGTTATAAATCCATTGAATTAATAGTTAATCAATTCAGCTATAAACCAAGTGATTTAATTAATTAACTAATTAAAATTAATTTTTTAAAAAGTTAAATTTATACATAAATCAGGATTTTTTGCTGCATATAAAAACCACTGGTTTTTATTGCATCGGAAAAGTGTTTATATGTGTACATTTTAGTAAGATTTTTATTTATTATAAATAAAAACCAACTGAGGTTTTTATAATGGATTCAAATAAATGGGGTTTATATGATAAAAAACCATATTGGTTTTTATTTTAAAAAACCAATAGTTTCTTTTCAAAGTATAAAAACCAAGTGGTTTTTATAAGACATACTACTTAAATAGCTGGTGCTGAGTGAGTAAAAAATTGTTTTTTTGGTGCATTAAAATATCCTTTTCTAAAAAAAAACAAGAATTTCTTTTCAAAGCAAAATATCAAGTGGTTTTTATTATTGGTGCTTTGTTAGTTAAAAAATCCATTTGGTTTTTATAGTGCAAGGTACAATAAAATTTCTTGTTCTTAATAAATTAAAAAAATCATACTTGGTTTTTATTGAATAACACCATGGAATTTCTTTTCAAAGCATAAAAAAACAAGTTCTTTTTTAATATATTAATATATGTATTATAATAAATATATTTGCATTTATGAAAAAAAAACAATTTATTAAGAGACAATATTTTAATAAATAAATTACTTTAATAAACCCAAAAGTTTTTCTTTAAAAAATTGCATATTTTCTGGAAAAAAACCAAAAAAATCATTTTGGTGTTTTTTTTGAAAAAAAACATTTGGTTTAAACCATGCCCACCCTGCTTATTAGATAATTAGTAACACCCAAAATACCTTTTTTCTAGAAGATCAAAGAACTTGCGAAGGCCAAGGCCTACCATGTGATCTAGAAAAATAAAAATACATATATATATCTAAACTCATACAACAATTTTTAAATAAATATTTGTTACATACAGGGCTAAGAATTGAGTGCTTAAAGAATTTGATATTGAGGTTGGATACACCACAAAATTAACTTTAAATCTTCTGTTGCACTTCGAAAAATAAAGTGCAAGTAATTTTCATTTGCTACTGAGTGAAGAATTCAAAGTTACATAGGTGAATTCCTATTAAGTAGGTTCAGACAATAAAATCACACCAACATAAACAAGGCCATATTTAGAATGACAAAATATAGAAGAAATGAGAACAAGACAGAAATGTAGATTTGACATGGTAGCTCAGGAGCTCTTGTTCAGTGTTTCAAACCTAAAAGTAGATAGCTGCTATACTCTTTGTGGTCCATTAAATAGTTCCAAAAACACTAGTACAGCTACTTAAATTCAAAAAACGTCTTCCTTCATTTATCAGTACAAAAATAAGACATCTTGTGTAGCAGCATTTTGTATTATCAAGTGCATAATTGTTTGTAAGTGTTTGGGACAGATACAGGGTTGCCAACCTGCGATAAGGCTCATCCGTAATGGCCCCCGTGCAACAACAAAAAAACCGGCGTGACTCATGGCTTGCTGACCGACGCCACTCTCTCTGCACGTGGAAAAATGACCCCAACACTTGAAAAATTTTAGAAAAGTCCTGTAAACGCAAATATTTGAGAAAAGAATCCCTTAGAAGACTGTAGTGCAGCAACTCTCCCTACGGTCCCCGCGCACCGTGAAGTCGCACGTGCACACAAAACAAATTTGGTTTTCCTCTATAATTCTGATTTTTTCTACATCCTTCTTCTTGGATTTCAGTTATGGTACGGTTCCGCAAATAAAATTTACTATCAGGGAACAACTGTACCTTAATGACTCTACCACATCTAATTAAAACTGAAATTAACTGGGTAAGTCTACTACGCGAAAAGATTGTTTGTTCTCATAAGGCCTCTTTTTCTTCCATGAATCATCTATGGAGATTAGAATATTTTGAATTCTGATTGATAAATATGCATCGAAAGGATTGAAGCTAAAAACTGAGAAGAAGCATTTAATACACTGTCTTCAAAATATGACTAGCATAGTTTTTCTAGCTTTATCTGTAATTGCGGAATTCGAGGCCGAAATGCGGAATGATTCCGCAAAATCCGGAATGGTTGGCATCCCTGCAGATAGTGTCAGGAGCACACACTTGCAAGTTCATATGATTTCTATATATCTCGATGGCTCTGCGGTAAGGATCAAGCTCTGCATGCGGGGGATATGATAGGGATACAAAGCTTATTTATTGTTTTGTTACCATGTTTTTTGTGTTTTGCAAAGTTTATATATTTAATTTTTTGTCACTTTAATCAGAGCCATCATAACACACTTGGGTTATCATTTGAGCAGTGGTCAACTGGTGGCGGCTGGAACCGGCAACCAACCAATTGGCTGTGATCTATAGCTCCCACTTGGCGATCACCAAATGGTGGACTCTTATCAAAGATGTACCAATCCATTTTCTGGCAAAATGGCAGTGGCTGGTGAATTATGGTGCCAGAGTCCTAGTGCAAAAACAATCCCGGGCACAATCCCCGTTTGTGAAATAATACCTTGGAGAGTTAGGATTTACTGGTTTCAAGCTACAATCGGGTGCCACTTTTTTTGGGGGGGATGCCAACAAATAAGGAGATAATTAATTTTCGCAACCTAGCAATTATACTACCAGATAGCACCATAACAAGTCATCATGAAGAGTGACACCAGGTTGTAACATGGCACCAATTTACCTTTCATAAACAATAAAATAGAGGGGCCAACAGATTTGATATACTTAGGTCCTCTACAGTGACCATGAACTTGGTGACTGCTCTACAGCAGCAGCCATTTGGCTAGTCTCCAGTCCTTTGCGGCCATTGTCTTTTTCGCCGTGGAGGACCTGTGTTAAATCTGTTCCAATAGTTAGGGGAGAGGAGGGAGGAATGGGACAATTTTCACTAAATATTTTTTTATTCATTATCCCCTGCTTATTCATAGATGCAAATGGTTGGATAATAAACTTACATGTTTGAACTTAATTTTTTAAAAATGTACAGTTCTTAAATGTTGTTTAATTTTATCACTTTTGATCATTCAAATTAACAAGAATTTTGTCCCATTCCTCCCTCATGGGTGGGAGGAGTGGGACATGAGTATGGGAGGAATGGGACACTTTTGAAAAGTAAAGAAAATTAGTAAAATGTAATAATGAGAAAGGGCCTAGTATTTTACCTACTATTCTTTTAACCTTTGTCCACATTTTTAAACAGCTTTCAATTTTATATCTATAATAGAATAATACTTGGAATTGTTTATTCAAGAAAAAAAAAGCATTTCAATTGAAGCGATAGAAAGCTATCAGAAATTAATATTTTCAAATTTTGTTTACATTTTTGCAGATTTTGTTTACATTTTTCAGAGTGTCCCATTCCTCCCTCCACACATTGCTTTTAAAATATAACTTGTCACATAAACTATGCTGGTGTTAGGCTTTATGAAATTGCAGATTAGCATAAATTATATATTTTAGATTACAATGGCATTATATAATGTTTGTTCTACAAATTACATGAGAAATGAAATAAAACTCAAGATAGACTGGATATTAACTTTGGAAGTGGGAAAATCAAATTTTTACAACTATAAACAGAAACTTGCTGCTGGATAAACTAAATGAAGGAAATAACAAGAAGCTATAAGAAGGCCATCTAATGATCAAATTGGAAATAAAATAAACTGATTTATTTTTCCAGAATTTCAGCTGTCCCACTCCTCCCACTGTCCCATTCCTCCCTCCTCTCCCCTACTGATAGACCAAGTTATTTTTCTTATTTTTACAAATTCTAACTAACTAAAAAATTGATAAATAAATTAACGGAAGAAAAACTTACCCGTATGGCAATGGGAAAGGAAGAAAACAGTGGATTTGAAATTGCAATATGACATAAAATAGTCTATAGAAATCATAGGATACTCCTTGATAATTCCATTAAAAGTACTCATGATGCATAAAACTTTCCTTATTTTAGTCAAATAAATATATCAAATAACACTCGCGTCAAATAAATAATCGTTAAAATTTTTATAAGTTTAAGTCAATAATAAAATTCATCGCAGTCTATTGCAAGTTGTAACTTGTCCAAGTGATTGTAGATTGTAATATAAGATAACCACTGAAGATAACATGATATTGATATGGTAGGGACATTTGCTGACAACTAATTGGTCGCTTTGTCCTCTTCTTCCCTCGAAATAACATCCATTTTACAGATGCAAACAAAAAACATCTTTGAAGTCGAAGTAAAAGTTTTTTCAGACTTCTAATAGAAATTTTTCTCAGATGTCAAAAAAGTGAAAGTGGGTGGACGCTGGGTGGACGCGACGACCGTCTAGAAAAGTACCAGCGTTAGCGACCCCATGGAAAAAAAAGCGACCCCGTGGAGAAAAGTACCAGCGTTACGCGCATTCGCTTTGCTGTGTTATGGAGGAGAAACAAATATCAATAAACCAAGTTTCGTTTTCTATGGATGAGCTCAAGGTATAAAGGGGCAGTTCCATCCGTACCACACACTACATTATTTTTTCAAAATTGCAATTTCAAGTAATTTCTGTGTTTTCTCCACAAGACATTTCAAAGCTCCCTGCTGTGGAGTGGGGTAAAAGGTTAGAGCCTGTGGTTCGTAACCAAATTCGGAACCGCTTTGTCTCTAGTAATGTCAGAAGGGTCGGATTAGTGGTCAACCCACTATATCCATTTTTGGGTTGTTCCCCAGATGGGTTGATATTTTCCCCAAATGAAGACCCTCTGCTACTAGAGATAAAGTGTGTGTTTAATCCGAAAGGGCAACCACTTAGTGAATTATTAAAGCGTAGTTGTTTTTGTCTGCATTTTGACAAAGATAGGCAGGAATACAAGCTTAAAAAAACCACAACTATTATTACAGTGGCGGATCCAGGGGGGGGGCTATGGGGGCCATGGCCCCCCCCCCGAGAAAATTTCAAAAATAGTTAAAAACCCCTTTTTCAGAGCTAAAATTAAAAAAAATTCATTGTAAGTCATGCGATGTCTGACAAGAATAAAAACAACGCAAGGGGGGCCATGCTCATCCCGAGAAAATTTCCAAAATAGTTAAAACCCCCTTCTGCTTCTGTTTTGTCACCATATCTTCGGACGGGGGAGATGATTGGGCCTTGGTGTGGAATGCTAAAAATGGAGTGTCCACTGTCCAATTTCGTTCAGGTGCAGTTTCAAATTGTTATATTGCCCCTTTCCTGTTTTCACTTCCCACGTGAGTCACGCGACTTGACATGGGGACGACTGGGGGTGACATTTTCTATTTGAAAAGGTGGGTCAGTTCATTATTTGTAATTTTGTTCTCGAGAAGTTGGTATCAGTGCTGCTGGATTAGAGGAAAAACTATTTTTCAGTCCCAGGCTTCAGTAATGGTAAGTTGTTTTAGTAATCAGGGCCGTATCCAAGCGGGGGGGTTTGGGGGTTAACCCCCCCCCCCCGAAATTTCAACGTCAATTTTTTACTTACTACTTTTCCTTAAAAATTCGTCTTAAAATGCATAAAACCCCTACTTTTAAGGTTCAAAATTTTTCTTGGGGAGAACCCCCAACCCCCCTTGAAATCTATTATTACAGATTACAGTCGTTCCTTGAAAATTTTAAGAGGATTTACAGCACTACTGTAAACGCGACATTTTCGGTTTGAGGGAAGAAACTAGAAGAAACGGGAATTTGTTATTCCAATAAACCAATTGACGAGCGCCATCTTTTGTGAGTAGCGGGTACTAAAATATGCCGCTTTTTGCATGACTTGCAGCTCTTGCAGCGGTGGTGTAAATCCCCATTACAGGGAAAGTGGGAACTCGGGGGAGGAAAAAAAGGGAAAAGTGACTCCAAAACGAGTTAAAATCCTGCTTTTAAAGTCAAATTTCCAGAAATTTTCTGGGGGAGGACCCCCAGACCCACCTTTGGAACTCTATTATTTAAAACGTTTTTATAAAAAGTTCCTCAAAATGCAAAAATCCAACCAAAATGGAAATTAAATTCTTAAAAATGTATGTCCGAAATCCGGATTAGGTGTACCAAAACGAGTTGAAAATCTGCTTTTTAGAATTAAATTTCCAACAATTTTCTGGGGGAGGACCCCCAGACCCCCTCTTAGGACATTAAAAGACAATTCTGATATTGAAAATTCTTCGCCCCCCAAAAAAAAACAAATCCTGGATCCACCGCTGTCTATCTTAACTTGGTCACCACCAAAATCGAACTAAAGTTTCCAAGAAATTTTTGGACAAACCCCCTGGAAAAAAGTCTAGTTACGGCCCTGTAATTAATAGTTACACAAATTAATTATTGTATGCAATATGAAATATTGAGTTGTAAATTACTTCAAAATTAATAAATCTTAAGTCTATGCTTTCGAATGAAAAATTTCCTTCCTCCATTATTTTTCAAAAAAGTTTTTGACATTGTTTTTTCTTGTACGGGATAAATTTGATTTCATATTTTAACAACTGCTTTTCGTTTCAAAAACATAGTTCTTCTAATGATCTAATTAAAAATATTTATTTTGCATGCAAATTAATGTTTTTATAGAGAAGTATCGTATTTTTCCAAATGGCCCCCCCCGAAAATTTGGTCTGGATCCGCCCCTGTATTATTACCAGATCCAAGGGCGAATGGCTGTATGCAATTTGACCAAATGTTTATTTGCCTTGCATTACAATTATAATGAAATACATACGGAAGTTATTTTATTCGACAGCATGTTTTGGAATACTTATGTTACCTACATTAAAATTGTTTTTCTTCAATTATTATTTGAAATTGCTTGTCCAATAACTTCCGTATGTATTTTACTACAAGCTATGCTAATATTACCAGATTAAACCTTTTTAAAATTATTCGGATTTTGCCTATGTTTTGCCATTTTGCCCAAAGGATGTATTTGATCCCCAGCTTTTCCTACTTTTAATTTTCAACTTGGCCTCTCATACAGTTTGTAACCTTTTGTGTTTTCTACGTTATGTAGCTGCCAACTCTTCCGTTTTAGCCGGAAGCCGTTTTTCAATCAATTTCTTCCGTTTTTTGTCTAAATAATTTAAGCAGCCTATTTTTGCAAAGTTCAGAAAGGTTTTGAAATGGTGTTTGATAACAATTTCTAAAAAAAGGCTGAATCTTGCTCATATCAGGCCTCAAAAAATTAACATTAAGAATAATATTTAAAAAGTAATAAATTTCTATTGATCTGAAATTAGTTTTTTTAATGTGTTTGTAAAGTTAAGTAGGTTAGAGTGTGCTCATCTGATATTAAATTTGTTTTTCTTTGATTTTTGAACTGAAACATATTCATTCATGCTACCTATTAACTTAGGTGTAGTAACTATGGTAGATAGTCTTGACTTAGATTAAAAAAATGCCATGGGTACCTTGATTTTTAAAATCCTTTTTTTATAATCCCAATGTTGGCAGGTATGATGTTATAAGCTCTGAACTTTTGTAATTATTTGAAATCGCTTTTTTATTAATGTTTAAAAAAATCTTGTCCATGTTTTGCCTTTGCTATTGTAATCAATTGCTTTTATAAATGTTTAATGGCTGTTGCTCTCTCTATACAGGATGTATGAGATAATCAGCTTCACCTTTTTTATTTTTCAACTTGATCGACATTTTTGTAACTTATAGTGTTAAACAGTTTTTCAATAAAATATGATTAATAGTTCTATTCTAAATTCAGTGGTTGATTTTATTAATATAAAAGGTGCATGCTGTTGGTGTACTTGTTATCTTACAACCCAGGGGCAAAATGCATGGGTTCCACTCTTCCGTCTTTTTAAAAGTTCTGTTTACTGAATTCCGTCCCAGGTATATTGAAACCCTATGTGATCAATTGGCAGCTATTTGTACTAAATTTCTATACTTTTGTAGCTCCTTTTGCTCACACATAAGCCGGTTTTACTCAAGATACAGCTTTAGATTAAAATTTAAGGAAATATTTAATTGTTCATATGATAATTCTTTAGTTTTTATTCAATTTGAAAAAAAATGCTAGAGTGGGGGAAAATGATAGTTTATGGCTGTCTTGCAATTTTTAAAAAGTGGCACCCATGCAAAATGGAGTATCTAAAAATTAGGTGATATTTTTAGGGAAATTTCTTGAGGAAGACCCCTAACTTAAGTAATTAAAAGGAGCCACAGATTACCTTGAGCCAACCAGCCACTACTTTACTTTTAATTTTAGTGACTTAAAAGTTGGAAACCCCTGTTTTAAAACATTAAGAAAAATTTTCTCTAGAAAATTGTGCGGTTTACAAGGAAACCCAAAGATCCTCAAAATGAGCTTAAACACAATTTTTAAGAAAAAATTCTGGGGAATAACCCCTAACCCCCTCTGAAATTTTGAGGTCTTTTATGCTGTTTTACCCTTGAAAATTCAGCCTCTTAAATGAAGTTTTGAATAGAGAGATACATTTAAAAGGAATTTCTTGATTGCTCTTTCAAAAATAACATTGATGAAAAATTATACACTATTTAATTTAAAGCTATTGATTATAGTATACCTATATCATGAGATCTTTTTAGCAGGGTTGGCCGGTTTAAACCATTTGGTTTAAACCATGGTTTTTTACCAAAAAAACCACTTGGTTTTTTTAGAAATTATAAAATATTTTCAGGATTTTTTAAAGAAAGTGTTATTAAGTATAATCTTTTGCACAAAATTAAAAGGTCAGATTTATAAAAAAATTGACATTTTAAGGTGATTAAAAATCAGGAATATTTTAATTTAATGGTTTTAATTATTGAATTATCTCTAAACTTAACCTTAAATGCTTAAGTTAAACTTACTATATTTTGCAAGAGATAGTTCATTTATTAATTTTCTTTAAAATGAAGCATTATTTCAAAGAGTAACTAAACATCACAAAAGTTATCTGTTTTTCACTGATAAAATATGGCTTGGATTTTAATTAATTAATAAAACCAATTTGTCTTATTTGTCAGTCATAAAAACCAGTTGGTTTTTTTAGTAAATTAATAAAAACCGTTAATTTCCTTAATCTGATTAATTATCTCAATCATTTATCCAATTTCAATTAACATTAGTTGCTTACATTTCCCTTTTATTTATTAAAAAAGTTAAATTTTCTCTTTCTAAATAAATTTCTTAAGTTCATAAATAATCCATATAATTAATTTGATTATTTTACCATTTAATAATTAATCAAATTAATTATCTTTATCAATTATCCAATTTCAATTAACATTAGTTGTTTGCATTTCACTTTTACTTCTCATTTAAAAAATAAAATTTTCTCTTTCTATAGAAATTTCTTAAGTTCATAAATTAATCCATATATAATTAAGATAAATAATTTGATTATTTCAACCATTTATCCAAGATAAATTAACACTGATTTTTACTCACTACAATAATATTAGATATTCAAATTGGAATATTTTAGAAACAAAAATTATTTTAAAACAAATTAATTTAATTTTAATTAATTAATTGAAATATACTAATCATTTATCAATTATAAACAACCCCTGAAATAAATGTCTCATTTACAACTCAATTTCAAACATCAATGCTAAAATAACTTATTCTGATAAAAAAAATTCTAAAAAAACTTGGTTTAAACCAAAAAAGACCAAATATAAACCCGGTTTTTTAAAAAAAACACGGTTTTTTGCCAACCCTGCTTTTTAGGAAGGGAGTGATATGTTGAGGTGGGATTAACTCTAGTTGTGCTACTGAAATTAAGAGTTTAGTTCTTTTATTTTTTTAGCTTTTAATAGTAGAGGTTAAAAGTTATTTTATTAATGCACTACTTGTTCATAATAAGCAAATTCTTAATGATTTGATAGAAATAATTCCATTCTTTAGTTTATTATTCTTAACTCTTAAAGAAAAACAGAAATTTACTTCAGGTGTGGGGAAAAACGCACTCCTTTATTTAAGAATAACAGCTGATGACACAATTTATTCAATGACCTTAGTATTACTTTAGTCTGTTCAAAATATCTAAGTTGTGGGTAACAATTTTCATTGTTTTCAATAGTAAATTAGATGTAGTAAAGTAATATTTTATAGCAAATAGTAAAACAATTACAAGATGTGACAAACATTAAACTTATACATTTTGACAATAATAAATTTGGTCTAATGTATGAATAAAAAAGTATTTGCATCAAATAAGCACGAAAGGACTTTTAACTTGTATTATGCATTAAATTTAGTACAAAATAATGCATGGGTACATAGTTAACAAAATACATGACAAATGAATCTGGATGAAACAATTTATAATGTAAGAGCTATTTTAAGTAAGTAGTTTTTGATTTTAGTTGAAATAACAGCACTGGGGTAAGAACCAGAGGTAGTTCCATTTTCAAACTCAAGTTTATTCAGTAATGTTTGCCAATTTGGGGATACACTTGATACTGCTGCCTTAAACTGTGGTTTACTTAGGAAACGAGAAAAGCATTAAAGTTAAATAAAAAAACATTTAAAAATACTAGCAGACTGGTAAGGACAGTGACAGGGGGCCAGGCATATCTAAAGGTTAGGAAAGATTTTAAAAAATATCAGCAGGTTGCCACTAGAGGAAAACATTGCCAAGAGTATAATTTAAAATCCAAAAAGCAAATAAAAAGGAAAAACTGGGAAAATCTCGATTCTGCTGAGGAAACTAGGCAAGAAGGGTAAACTAGAATTAGATTAAACCGGGTTCTTACTTTAATGAAATTAAAAATAAACTTAAATAAAATTCTGATAATGGTTTTCTTTAAACTATTTTAATTAAAGGTTCATTAAAGTTGGTGAATGAGGCACAGATAAAAAAAATCTTGTTCACCTCGTGGAAACATGCAGAGGGCACAGGACCTTTAAAATAACGATATTTCTTAATCCTTGATATGGCCCTCTCAACATGAACACGCAGGTTTGAACACCGCTTATTGTCCTCTTTGAGACACACTAAATTGAATCAAATTTTTAAAAAAATGAGGTGTTCTAAGTACGCAGTTTTTCTTTTGTAGCTCTTTTTGGATAGTGAAACCTCTATCAGCCAGAACTAAATCATTTTCTAACTTTTCCAACAGACCTGACTCAAGAAAAAGCTCCTTTTCAGATATTCCTCCACACCCAAGGTCCAATATCAAAGACACAGCTCCTGATGGAGTTATCCCTATCAGGGCTTTTAGGGTGTTTTTGTTCTTGTAATGGCTGAACGTCATTTGTTGCAGCCTTGGATTAGATGGTTTCTGGATGGATATCTCCGTACAGTCTATAATAACTCGACAGTTAGGATACCTCCTGGCAAACGCCTCCGGCATATACTCTAACACCTGTGCTTTAGATGGCCAGATATTTAGTGCTTTCAATTTCCCATAGACCATTTCAGTTACTGCTGACAAAATTCGGCTCACCGAACTCTTGGAGATGCAAGTGACTGCACTCAAAAACTCGATGGTGACACCAGACTTTATCCTCACTAGGAAGAAAAAAAATTTCTCCTTGGAAGAAACTTTGCCACCATCGAGTTCCTGAAGATTCAAAAAGTCATAGACAATTTCAAATACAGTGGGATTGAATCCCGTCACTGAGTTGAAGAGAACAGGGTCTTTAGACAGAGCTTCGTAGCGGAAGACTTTTTGTTCAAGTAGATTTTCCAAGTCTTTGCACTTGTCTTGTGCCACATCCAATTCCTTGAGTAGAGTTGAAAGGGCGTCTTCCTCAGTTTGACATGCCACATCTTTGTGAGTTGGGGAGGAAACTAGATTTTCATCATCAATATCATCAATATCCGAAACATAACCTGGCCTGAAAAAGAAAATTTTGTTAACCTTAGATCATTGTTTCGATAGCGTCAGGAGAACCTCGTGTATTAAAATTCAGGAAAGATTTAGTATTAATTGAGTGAAATTAGTTTCCTTGCCTCAGAGTTTTTTGTGGTGTGTATCTAAATCATCTCCCCTTTTGGCATCACTGACTTGTCACTCACAAATGAAGTTGTTAAGTTTGGTCACTCTCACCATCGGCATAAACATTTGTCAATATAAATACTGTATCTACCCCGGCTTAGAAGATCCGAGGTTTTTACCCAATGCTAATAATATTTAGTCTGACATGAATTATATTTATAAACATATAAATGATGCTGTACTGTATATATAGTGCTGCAGGCTTCACTTGCCCTAATCCTAAGTAATAAGAAGCTATCATTATTGGTGGCTTTTTGTATTAGATTGAAATTTTTTACAATGGTAAGGAATAACGCTGTACATGACATCTCTAAAAATTACAGTGAAATTTTGTACTCCCCTTCATGATGGTTCTAACAAAAGATGGATTTTTAAACTGACTGAAATAAAAAATTTTTCTTTAAATGCTTTGATTAAATTTTTAAAAATATATTGCTCAAAATAATCTTAGAACTCTGAAGTTACTATGTCCATGGCCATTATAGGGAATGATGATGTTAATAGTAGGACAAACAGGGTGATTTCCAAGTTTATTCCTATTCATCATGATAAAATCATTTTTAACACTGTATCAGTTATACCCCGTTCGCACTGGCTTTATTTTTGCCTCTATTTTCGTTAGCACTAGTAGTTGATTATTTCCCAAAGTAGTTAACTACTAGTTAACTAGTCTATTTAATTTCATAAGATATTTTTCCCCGAATTTTCGATTACTTTTTCTTACCTATATAGCAAAAATATCATGGCTAAAGATTCCCAATTTTTATAGGTATACAGGTTTTTGGTGTCTTAAAGTTTTCTAAGTTGTATTTATATTAGTCAGTACAGTGTCGTATATAAGGGGGGTTGAGGGTTCTAAACCCTCTTAGCCTGAACAACAATATTTTAAGCACGAAATTGGGCCGTTAAATTATTGCTTTACTAATTTTTAATGCAGGAAAAACATCTAGAACCCTCGTAAACCTAGCCTAAAATCGCTTTTCAAAGTGCTTGAATTTTCAGGAGAGAAAACCCTGAATTCCCTAATTTCTAGAGAGGATTTCAAAAAAGGGTTGCATTTTTATGTCAATTGCTGGGATGAAATATATTTCAAGGTTCCCAAATATGAAAATGTACCACGAAAAATGGCATTGTTAGTAGATGTAACATATTTTTAAAAATTTTGATCTTTCAATATTTTTGAAGTAGTTGAACTTTTTGAAAGTAGTTGGTGAAAAAAGTAGTTAAACTACTCTAAAACAAAAGTAGTAGAACTACTAGTTAACTAGTAGTTGCAACTAGTAGTTAACTACATTTAGTTAAATAGTGCCGAACATTACGGAGAACTGCATTGGTTAAATAGACAACACAACTGATAGAAATTAACATATTCTTATGAAAAAAATAGTAATAAAAATGTAGACCAATATGACACTTATTAAAATATACAATTTTTAAACAGAAATTTAGCAATACAATAAATATAAATACAACTTACTGAAATTTATAAGAAGTGCGCTTCCGCTTTTTTGCTGGTTTGTTATGATTGAACACTGTTGGATATGCATCCCTTTTCAGAAGTCTTCTGTTTGTGAAGTTTTGATAGTGAAAGCACTCTTCAAGAAAATGTTCAGAACACAACTGAGAATATTGGTTTGGAGTGAAACCTTCTCTTTTCATTCTCACTACCCACTCCTTCAAAAGTTTGGTGTCACTGAGTGGGAAATAGTGGAAAGATATTTTCTTTTCCTTGCATTCTGCCTTGGCTCCTGAGTTGGAGCATCCAACTGCTGCACAGAATGCTGGCATGATGAAACCTAGATTAAAAAAATAATTTTAGTGGAAAACAGTGTAGAAACAAATGTAAATAACAGATCACTCTGCAGACTTTCATCGCCATATTTCAGCGTTATAGAATTCAATAATGGTGTACTTCTTTTTCCGTTGCTCTGAGAGGATCTCTGACCCCACCGGTTTCTCTACAACAAGCCTAAAAAAAATCGCCAAATTCAATTGCAGCACGGATTTGCTTCATTAGACTGATAATTTATTCATGAATTAAAATTTCCCAATGAGAATAAAAAAGTAAGGTTAATCAAAAGGTGGTTCATTAAAAATAAGTATTTGGAAAAGTGAGAAGCCTATCTATGTTTAAAATTCTTACGTGTCGCTCAAATTTGACTGTATTTCTTTTCTCCTGTTGGCAACAAT
Source organism: Tetragnatha versicolor (assembly GCA_024610705.1). Classification (NCBI taxonomy): domain Eukaryota; kingdom Metazoa; phylum Arthropoda; class Arachnida; order Araneae; family Tetragnathidae; genus Tetragnatha; species Tetragnatha versicolor. Next base: position 53,197,084 of record JANDEH010000007.1, read on the forward strand.
CAGTTTGTCAGCTACCTAGTAGATGCAAATGGCCCAATGATTAAAAAATATAAAAATGCTACAGTACATTATTTGTTAAAATTTCATATATAGTGATTTTAACAAGTTTCGAGTAGATTCAAGATCCTAGCAGAGCCCACACCCTTGCCAAAGTTGGCGATAATTCCGCCATCTTGGTAACCCTACTTTAATACACTAGATTTCGCTTAGCACCATCTTGTTCTGGTTTGGCGCTTTATTTCGGTTTGTTGCCAATGGTGTGGGCTTCACTAGAACACATTATCACGTGCAGGTGGTTAACAAGTAAAGGAGCTTTTTTCTGAAATTAATGTGTTACAAATTCTAGATATTTTAAATGTTTATAACCTGAAATGTATATCTATATACTCAAAATTTGTAATTAGATATATAGTTGCAGTGTAAATAATTATTCTATGGTTAGTGTGCACTGCACTAGGGATAATAATAAAATTAAATCCACATACTTGTTTGCAAACAATAATTTATCAAAAAATAATTTGGAACAGCTTTAGAAAGAGTCCTCCACCACACCATGTTTAACCCTAGCTTCCACAGCAACATGCTTCAGTTATGTCATTATTTGAGCTGTGGGTAAACATAACAGTTAAAGAACTTCCTAAAGCTGTACCAATAATTTCTATACTTTTTTTTATATTTTAATAAATACCTTTAAACAAATTATAAATAAAAAATTACTTACCTTTGTATGATAGAAAGTCACCATACAAATGTATTGATGCCGCCGTTGATCACGTTTTCGTTAGGAAAATTATATTAAAAAAAATAGAAAAATTGTAATTAGAAGGGACAAACTTAAAGAGCAATAATTTAACACAGAGAGATATACAGACACTAGATTTGTTTGGAAAATTTTCTATTTGTAAGACGAAAAAGCTCAACAACCTATGTAAAATATACAGGATAATGTGTTTGTTATTCCTCTATCACGTGATCGAGGCAAACGGCGGTTACGGTTTTGGGAAGACCCCATTAAAATAGAGTCGTAACTCACGCTACAACAAAAGATATAGATTTATGAGTATAAAATTCAAATGTGTTTTTCTGCTTAAATAGTGTTTCGATAATGCTATATGCTTGTCCTGTTTTTGAATACACTTCCCTTATTCTAAAATAGCAAACAGTTTTACTGGGAATACTTAAAAAATCTGAAATTAAATAAAATATCTCACGCTACATAGAAAAATACAGGGTTGGAAAAGACCCGGTTTGAAATTGAGTTGTAAATGAGACATTTATTTCAGGGGTTGTTTATAATTGATAAATGATTTGTATATTTCCATTAATTAATTTAATTAGTTAATTAAAATTAAATTAATTTGTTTTAAAAATTATTTTTGTTTTTAAAATATTCCAATTTGAATATCTAATATTATTGTATTGTAGTGAATAAATATCAGTGTTAATTTATCTTGGATAAATGGTTGAAATAATCAAATTATTTATCTTAATTATATATGGATTAATTTATGAACTTAAGAAAGAGAAAATTTTATTTTTTAAATAAGAAGTAAAAATGAAATGTAAACAACTAATGTTAATCGAAATTGGATAATAGATTGAGATAATTTGAATAATTATTAAATGGTAAAATAATCGAATTAATTATCTTAATTATATGGATTAATTTACGAACTTAAGAAATTTCTTTAGAAAGAGAAGATTTAATTTTTTAAATAAGTAAAAGTGAAATGTAAGCAACTAATGTTAATTGAAATTGGATAAATGATTGAGATAATTAATCCGATTAAGGAAATCAACAGTTTTTTATTAACTTAGTAAAAAACCCCAACTGGTTTTTATCTGTTTATTAACAAACCAACTGGTTTTTAGTTTTTATCATTACAGAAATCAACGGTTTTTATTAATTTAGTAAAAGAACCAACTGGTTTTTATGACTGACAAATAAGACAAATTGGTTTTTTCAATTAATTAAAATCCACACAAGCCATCTTTTATCAGTGAAAAACAGATAACTTTTGTGTATCTTTAGTTAATCTTTTAAATAATGTTAAATTAAAGTTAATTTGAAAATAAATTGAAAGATATGCACCGGAAGACCCTCTCATCAGGGGGCACGGATCCCCCGGTACATAGAGGACTTTTCTGAGAGGCCCCATATCGTAAAGAAATGGGACCCCGTACCCCAAAGTCCTCCCACGCGAAAATAGAGTCTAGCACATCAAAAATAAATTTACAAAGAAAAAACACATCAAAATTCTGATTACCTTACTCTCAACTGCACCCTGTTTTTTAAAAAAACAAATCAGTAATATACCATAAACCATACGTTAAGATTACAGTTAAACAGCAGAAAACAAGAAATGAGAAAAGCTCTAGCAAACACTGAAACCAAAATCAAGAACCCACTTCTCCACAGCACCACGTGTTCGAAACCAGCAAAAAACATCATTTTTCATATCTGTTACAGAAACCAACAGGAAACTCACAACCTGTAAGATCTTTATTTAACACTTCCAAGGCGTTGGTTGTATCCTCTATATTATTGCAGATCTTTTTTATTCTATTCAACTGCCCAAAATAAATATTGTAGAAGATTTTGGGGCTCAGATTGCTATAAAAATTGGTTAAGACTCTTACTTCGAAATTAAAATCTTTTCTTTTGTCATAGATATGCGTAAGAACAGAATTATTTTTTATGACTATACCTATATCTAAGTAATTAGCACTCGTAACCACCGAGTTGGTTTTTTTTAAGCTGAGAACATTTGGATAGCAATTATTATGTAAACAAGAATGGTTAGATTTGGTCAAATGTAATATTTTTGAAAATTATCTCTTCAATGGTTTAGCATTTTTCAAACAAACAAGGGGAATTCCCATGGGAACCTGCTTTTCTAGTGCTTTTGCTGATTTGTTCTTACATTTTTATGAAAGGCAATATGCCGATAATTTGAGGGCTTTCAGATATATAGATGATCTTATTGTATTTAATGAAGAGTACGAAGTTTTTTTGAATTGCTATCCAAATGTTCTCAGCTTAAAAAAAACCAACTCGGTGGTTACGAGTGCTAATTACTTAGATATAGGTATAGTCATAAAAAATAATTCTGTTCTTACGCATATCTATGACAAAAGAAAAGATTTTAATTTCGAAGTAAGAGTCTTAACCAATTTTTATAGCAATCTGAGCCCCAAAATCTTCTACAATATTTATTTTGGGCAGTTGAATAGAATAAAAAAGATCTGCAATAATATAGAGGATACAACCAACGCCTTGGAAGTGTTAAATAAAGATCTTACAGGTTGTGAGTTTCCTGTTGGTTTCTGTAACAGATATGAAAAATGATGTTTTTTGCTGGTTTCGAACACGTGGTGCTGTGGAGAAGTGGGTTCTTGATTTTGGTTTCAGTGTTTGCTAGAGCTTTTCTCATTTCTTGTTTTCTGCTGTTTAACTGTAATCTTAACGTATGGTTTATGGTATATTACTGATTTGTTTTTTTAAAAAACAGGGTGCAGTTGAGAGTAAGGTAATCAGAATTTTGATGTGTTTTTTCTTTGTAAATTTATTTTTGATGTGCTAGACTCTATTTTCGCGTGGGAGGACTTTGGGGTACGGGGTCCCATTTCTTTACGATATGGGGCCTCTCAGAAAAGTCCTCTATGTACCGGGGGATCCGTGCCCCCTGATGAGAGGGTCTTCCGGTGCATATCTTTCAATTTATTTTCAAATTAACTTTAATTTAACTTGTTGTAATAACTTTATGGAACGATGCTGCTTTTAGCGCACGATCCTAAAGCTTATTAGTTTTTGAATTTGTAGTAGTTCTTTTGAATTTAAATTTATTGCCTATTTTAAATAATGTTTCATTTTAAAGGAAATTAATAAATAAACTATATCTTGCAACATATAATAAGTTTAACTTAAGCATTTAAGGTTCAGTTTATAGTCCACTGAAAATAGAGTTGAACCTCGGACAAATTGCAATAAAAGGTTTCTCAACGGTTTTCACTTAGGAATGACCTCAATAATAACATACTAAAAATCGGCCAAAATCGGCCTGGGGGAAGTTTAATTTTTTTAAATTTTTAAAAAATGGCCGTAAAAAATTAAAAAAAAAACCCAAAACAATAATATAGACATGTGATACATGTTTATAGGTTATTTTTGAGTTTTAAAACCGAATATTGCCTTTAGTTTTGAAAAAAAATTGAAATTTCAATTTTTAAAATTAATTTGAAAAATGAACTATATGAAAAAATTAAAACCCCCCTAAAAACCTAACCAAATCATCAAAAGAGATAAATCAAACGGTTTTCACTTAGAAATTACCTAAATATTAACATACTAAAATTTAAAAATTTTATGAGTTAAAGAAGTTCAATTTTTTTTCAAATTTCCATTTTTTTTTGCGAAAAATGCTTTTTTTTTCAAATTCGTGCCAAAAATTTTAGATGCTTTTGAAAAGGTCATTTTTCGGTGGATATTGTCCACAGATAGTTATATAATGGAAAACCGGTGGAATTGACCCTCAATGAATTAGTTAATTATTTTAAATTCTGATGTAAATATGCCAAAGTATTACCTTTTTTCACTTTTTACTACATTTTACCAATTTCAAAATTTTAAATAAAATAATTAACTAATTCATTGAGGGTCAATTCCACCGGTTTTCCATTATATAACTATCTGTGGACAATATCCACCGAAAAATGACCTTTTCAAAAGCCTCAAAAGTTTGGGGCACGAATTTGAAAAAAAAATGCATTTTTCGCAAAAAAAAGTTGAAATTTTAAAAAAAATTGAACTTTTTTAACTCGTAAAATTTTTTACTTTTAGTATGTTAATATTTAGGTCATTTCTAAATGAAAACCGTTTGATTTATCTCTTTTGATGATTTGGTTAGGTTTTTAGGGGGTTTTTAATTTTTTCATATAGTTCATTTTTCAAATTAATTTTAAAAATTGAAATTTCAATTTTTTTCAAAACTAAAGGCAATATTCGGTTTTAAAACTCAAAAATAACCTATAAACATGTATCACATGTCTATATTATTGTTTTGGGGTTTTTTTAAATTTTTTTTCGGCTATTTTTTAAAAATTTAAAAAAAATTAAACTTCCCCCCGGCCGACTTTGGCCGATTTTTAGTATGTTGTTATTGAGGTCATTCCAAAGTGAAAACCGTTGAGAAACCTTTTATTGCAATTTGTCCGAGGTTCGGCCCTTTTTTTCGCTATTTTCAGTGGACTATTAGAGAGAATTCAATAATTAAAACCATTAAATTAAAAGATTTCTGATTTTTACCTTAAAATATCAATTTTTTGATAAATCTGACCTTTTAATTTTGTGCAAAAGATTATACTTAATAACACTTTCTTTAAAAATATCCTGAAAATATTTTATAATTTCTAAAAAAACCAAAAAAACCAAGTGGTTTTTTTGGTAAAAAACCATTTGGTTTAAACCGGCCAACCCTGCAAGGGAGCAGTACTCAAATCATAATTAGTATATGCTTATGATCATCTGAATGTGTTTATGACTAGTCTTCATGCACGCAGCCTGATCAATGGAAATGTAAAGGCTCATTTACACTGTTTCACTTTCACTGGTTCAACCGTTCAACGCAGTGATTCCTTCCTGTGAATCACTCGTTCAGTGAACAGTTTTTGTTTGCACTCTCACTCTTCAGCCCCGTTCACATGCCACACTCGTTTACCCGTATAAAAGAGTAAAGAAGGGAGAAAGGATTTTTCAAAGACCATCAGCCACATTCACATGCAAACTTATTAATCGGATGAAGAGTCTGATCAGCGAGATCCGTATCCGACCATTATAATATTTACAGTCCTTTTTATTTAAAATGCCTTTTGAAAAGGAGTACTGAATTCAATGTTAAATTCCCAAAATAATAATTGTTTTTTTCTAATAAAAAATAAATATATTTATTACATTATTCACTTATTTCCTCAATTAAAAACACAACAAAAAAAACTTGGCAGTTGAACCGTTTGAAATAAATAAGAAAACTGAAATGTTTCAAAAAAACTAATTAATAAAAAGAAATAAACAAATGAACAATACAATTACCTTCATTTAATCTTAGTTTTATCTGTAAAAAATAAATTTTCCAAGTTTTTTCTTTAGTTGGTAGTACCGTAGCGTAATATATTTCTCCCTGTAGCAAGGTGGTGGTTTTTTTTCGGTATCTTTGGCTAACCATATATAAGGAGTGGCAGTTGGGGATCCCACCTGTTTATCTTTACCTCCCAAGGGTATTACCATTTTAAACTCTCGGTTTTAAATGACCTTTACTGGCAGTAGAGCAATGGGCATTATTGCCTAAGCTCTTTTTCCCTCTACCCAGAGGAAGAGGGAGACGCCACCCCCAAGTTACAAGGGGGTGTTACCAAATATATTATCTAATACTCACTCTGATTGAAAACAAATTTATTTTTCCCCCTTTGGGAACCCACAGACCAGAGGCGTATACAGGGTGTTTCAAAAAACCTGTAACGATAGGCTATTTTCTAAAATATTTCCCCTAGACCCATACTTCCAATGGAAGATTTTCTTCAAATGAAGTGAAGAATTATATGACACCAGTTTCAACTCCATGGGGGGTAGGGTATCCCTTAAAAATCGAAAGTCGGGGAAAATTTTGAGACACCCCCTAATTTTTTTCCTTTTGGTATCCTAAGAAAGTGTGCAAAATCTTAAATCGATCAGAAAATATTAACACGTGCCTCAAACGGCCTAAAGTTGGGAAATTTTGACATTTTTCTCATTTTTTCGAAAATTTTTAAAAATGCCTTTAAATATTATTTTGTCGAGTAATAGGTCTTTAACACATCTAAATATTCATATTTGGCCGTTTTTCACTCCTAGCTTGGCGAAATTACCCAGTTTTTAGCCTGGTCATCAATCGGAAAATCATCAAATTTGCCCATTTTATACTGATAAATAGAGGATACAAAAATCAGTGGGGAATGACTTACAACCACGTAATTCCATAACTAGGTACCATTTGTAGACGATATTGATGTTTAGATAAATTATCTGGAGCTAAAATTAATTACTAGCATTTTAATTACAGGCGCCATATTGGATTACATTACCACTAAACAAATTCTGGGATAAACGGTATGGGCATGTTTGGTATTAGGCAATGCGTATTTGAGTTTTCTGATCTCAGTTAATACTAATAAAATACTTAAACCACTTTTTTAAAGCTCTTTACTCAATTCGAATGGCCAGCATATCTTTTATTACAGATGATAAAATTCTAAATGCATAATAGGGGCAAGAGAAATTATAAAAAAATATTGAAAAACTATACTTCAGTTTATACGCAGAAGTATTGTGTTGTTGAAAAGTTGAAGTTGATAGAAAATTAACCCGCTCTTCATGATGATTGATCCTACTGCACTCAGAATATAAGCCATTTACTATGTTTAAAGCCTGTTTTTATGCTTTATCATGAATTTATAGTACATTAGAGCATAAAATATTCCTGAAAACATGAAAAACCGATTAGATACTGATATTGTGATGAGAATATGTTAAATATTTACAATGGTTGCTGAAACCAGTCCTTCCTTAAAGTCAGTTTTTAAGTCAGAGCTACACTTCACTCTGAAAAATTTTATACAGTTTAGAATCTTAAAATATACTGACAGTTTAAAATAACTTAATTTTATAAATAAATCTCTATTCTAAAAAAAAGTTTTTGGTGAACGGTTTCCAGAGAAAGGCTTTTTAATTACTGATCCGTATAACACCTATTTGGTATCAAACTGTCCGGATTATTTTGAGGATGTGCAAAGTGCCTTTAGAATTTCTAAAAAAAATCTCAATTTTAAAATATTTCCATTTTTTTAGATTTCGGATAAGGTCGCAGTTACAAAGCAAGAAACTATGAATTTTAAAACAATTGAAAACATATTTCACTGGTTTTTTAATATTCAAATAGATTAAATAATCATCTTTCTATTTATAACACGAAGTTAAAAAATATATTTTGTGTTATTTTTAACAATATTTATATTTTAGTTGTTCAAAGGGTTTAATTGTTGTTCAAACGGTTTTCATTATATTTTAAACTTATATATAATTAATTTATTTTTTATTTTTTAAATAACAAATTAATATTTTTATATTTATCTTTGTAGTTGTGGCAACCTAATCATTACTATATTTACGATAAAATATACACTCGCTTTCGGAAATTTTGAATTTTGCATTTATTTTTTATATCGCAAGTATGTTTTTTAAGGTAGTAAAATGTAACTCTTTATTTCATATTGACAAAACGCAAACAACTAAATAACACGGGTGAATGTTTTAGAAATAAGGATGAAAATGTTGGAAGTCTTGACATTCGGTGTCGTTGCTATGAAAATGACACAACTTCGAAGTTTGTTTCTCATAAAGATAAAATTCTAAATTTTCGCGATGTTTAAGATAATTACTACATTTTTAACAGTCAATCATTACAAATTTTAAGAAAGTAAAATTTATTCCTGAGATATTTCAATGCTTCCCTTAATGTATCTGTGAAAAAACATTACCTTAGGGAAATGGGTAAAAGAATGTTTACATTGCTTTGTTGTTAATTTTCTTGGGGTTCAATTCCGTTATAGTTCCTGCTAAATATCGCCTATCTCTTTCGAACGCTCAATATTCAAATGTAAACAAATTTTTCTAATTTTTAATGATAAACTGAATAGTTACAGATCTAATTAAACACTTTAATCTATGAATTTGAAACAATTTAGCAATATTTATACTTTATAGTGTCCAAAAGAGATTAGTGATATTTAGCGGGAACTATAACGGAATTCAACCCCAAGAAAATTAACAACAGATAATGTAAACATTTTTTTACCCATTTCCCTAAGGTAATGTGTTTTTCACAGATACATTAAGCACTGAAACATTAAGGGAAGGTTCATATTTAGCGGGAACTATATATGAACCTTTCTTGGAATTATAAAGCGATCCGCCAATTCATGTTACCATAAAGGAAATGATAAAATTCCACCACTGAATAAATATTCGCCATTTTTGAAAGAATACCACGGAGAAGTACTACCCCTGTGTTAAGAATGTTTTATAAAGTGAGTAAGTGCAGTGAGCTGGGTTTTGTGGGGAAAGTTACTGCGTTAGCAGTTAACGGGGGTTGGCGAGCGATAGCGAGCAGGGGGCGGTAGCCCCCTAGTTTATCAAAAAATCAATTTGAAACCTAATTTCTTCTTCAAGAACGTTCACTAATGAAAATTGAGGGGTTTTATGGGACAAGGGCCAGGCCATTTTATCAGAAATGAAAATTCCATAGTGCGAAAAAATACTAGGAGAAGTTGAAGAGTTACAGAAACTGTAGTTAGTATTTAAAATTCTCCTAGCTAAGAACCAAATACCAGTGTTTGATCGGCTTTTCATGTTATTAATTTGCTGAATTGCAAGAAGTTTTTATGTTTATGTATAAAATTATGAAATATAAGATCTATAAACATGGTTAATGACTTATAATCTGGGTGTAAGGCTCAATCATTATGAAGAGCGGGTTAATTTTCTATCAACTTCAACTTTTTAACAACACAATACTTCTGTATAAACTGAAGTATAGTTTTTCAATATTTTTTTATAATTTCTCTTGCCCCTATTATGCGTTTAGAATTTTATCATCTATAGTTATGTAATAAAAGATATGCTGGCCATTCGAATTGAGTAAAGAGCTTTAAAAAGTGGTTTAAGGATTTTATTAGTATTAACTGAGATCAGAAAACTCAAATACGCATTGCCTAATACCAAATATGCGCATACCGTTTATCCCAGAATTTTTTTAGTGGTAATATAATCCAATATGGCGCCTGTAATTAAAATGCTAGTAATTAATTTTAGCTCCAGATAATTTATCTACACATCAATATCGTCTACAAATGGTACCTAGTTATGGAATTACGTGGTTTTAAGTCATTCCCCACTGATTTTTGTATCCTCTATTATCAGTATAAAATGGGCAAATTTGATGATTTTCCGATTGATGACCAGGCAAAAAACTGGGTAATTTCGCCTAGCTAGGAATGAAAAACGGCCAAATATGAATATTTAGATGTGTTAGAGACCCAGGGTTGGCTGGATTGGACCCAACTGGGTTGGACCCAATGGGTTTTTTCAAAAAAAACCATGTGAAAAAAACCACATTTTGGACCCATTTTTGGGTTTTTTCAAGAAAAATCAAGATTTTGGCAGTTCCTTCAAAACTTAATGTGTTTTTTTTTCAAAGTTTACGATATTTTTTAAATTTTGATGGTTTTTTTCAAAATTTAAACTAGGTTTTAAAAATTAAATGGTGTTTTTTCAATTTCAGGGAATTTTTTCAAAAAGTCAAAAAGGTTCTTTCATTATTCAGTGGGTTTTTTCATTATTGAATGGGTTTTTTTTCAAAAGTTAGGACGTTTAAAATTCAAACTAGATATTAAAAATAAAGAAGATTTTTTAAAATTTCAGTGGGTTTTTTCAAAGTTGAATAGATTTCTTTCAATATTGAATGGGTTTTTTCAAAGTTTAGGATATTTTTAAAATTTTAGTGGTTTTTTTCAAAATTTAAACCAGGTTTCAGTAAATAAGGGGTGTTTTTACAATTTCAGAGGGTTTTTTCAAATTATAAAAACTTTGAAAAAACCCACTTATCTCTGGAAAAACTGACATTATTTTGACAAAACACATTTAACATAGAAAGAACTCACTAAATTTTAAAAAACCCACTTACTTTCTAGGAAAAAACCACTTAATTTTGAAAAAACCCATACTTTTTCCGAAAAAACCCAGTTTTATATGGGTTTTTTCAGGGTTTTATTGAAAAAACCTGAAAAAACCCAACCCACTTGGGTTTTTTCAAAAAAACCCGGGTTTTTGCCAACCCTGGTTTTTTCATTATTGAATGGGTTTTTTTTTAAATTTAGGACATTTTAAGTTCAAACTAGATATGAAAAATTAAGAAGATTTTTTTAAATTTCAGTGGGTTTTTTCAAAGTTCAATAAATTTCTTTCAATATTGAATGGGTTTTTTCAAAGTTTAGGATATTTTTTAAATTTTAGTGGGTTTTTCAAAATTTAAACCAGGTTTCAGTAAATAAGGGGTGTTTTTAAAATTTCAGTGGTTTTTTTTCAAAGTATAAAAACTTTGAAAAAACCCATTTAACTGTGGAAAAACTGACATTATTTTGACAGAACGCATTTAACATAGAAAGAACTCACTAAAATTTGAAAAAACCGACTTACTTTCTAGGAGAAAACCACTTTATTTTGAAAAAACCCACACTTTTTCCGAAAAAACCCAGTTTTATGTGGGTTTTTTCAGGGTTTTATTGAAAAAACCCGAAAACACCCAACCCACTTGGGGTTTTTCAAAAAAACCTGGGTTTTTGCCAACCCTGTAAGAGACCTATTATTCGACAAAATAATATTTTAAGGCATTTTTAAAAACTTTCGAAAAAATGAGAAAAATGTCAAAATTTCCCAACTTTAGGCCGTTTGAGGCACGTGTTAATATTTTCATATCGATTTAAGATTTTGCACACTTTCTTAGGATACCAAAAGGAAAAAATTAGAGAGTGTCTCAAAAGTTTCCCCGACTCTCGATTTTTAAGGGACACTCTAATGGGGGGTCTATTTTAGAAGATGCAGAAAATAAATTTTTATATGGCCCCCGTAGATTGAAACCCCCAGTGAGAAACATTTTTTCCATTCATTCCTTAATCAGATACAAAAAATTTCATCTCGATATCTTCAAAATTCACCAAGATATTAAAAGCTAAAATTCGTGACTTACACCACTTTATCATACCTATGAGTGACATACTTTTACTGCAAAATAGGGGCCATCCACAAACTACAGTTGAAAATTTTAGAAACCAAACTACCGTAAAACTTTGATTTTTTGAGGTGACAAGGACTTCATGAAAAACTCCTCCAATCAGCCATGGTGTTGAGCTCGCTCAACTACGCTAATCAAGATACCTGTCATTGCTACTCATATCAGCGATGCCCATCAGCTCTCATTTTGCGTTCAGATTTGTGACGTTCAGATTTTTTCAAAAAGATTCTTCTAAATATTTTTTCAAAAATAATTTTAAAATAAATCAATACTTATTTATAAATTACCTTGAGTTTTCGAAAAGATTATAAAAAATATTTCTTGGAGCCCCGAAATCAGGTACTCCTTCATACCTATTAACTACGTAAAAAATAATCGTAGCAAGAGTGTTCGACTCCCAGAAACACTTGATACCCAGGAATCAATACCTATAAGTTCCGATTAAGCCAAACACTGCTTTATTGTTTGATAGAATGACGCGCTTTTTAACTTGCGGACGATCCCTTAAAAATATAAACCCGCATATCTCAGTGAATTTTGAAGATATCAAGACAGAATTTTTTCTATCTTATTAAGGAGGGAATGGAGAAAATTTTTTCTACTGGGGGGGTTTCAATTTACGGGGGCCGTATAAAAAGTTATTTTCTGCATCTTCTAAAATAGACCCCCCCATGGAGTTGAAACTGGTCTCATATAATTCTTCACCTCATTTGAAGAAAATTCGCCATTGAAAGTATGGGTCTAGGGGAAATATTTTAGGAAATAGCCTATCGTTACAGGTTTTTTGAAACACCCTGTATAAGGGGTGAAAGGGGCCGCCCCCTGATATTCGGGCAAGGGGTACCAAAACTAGTTAAATCCCCGTTTTTAGGGTCAAATTTCCAAAACTTTTCTGGGGAGAGGACCCCCAGATCCCCAATTTTTACTTGGAACTCTTATCATTCACAATGCTCCTTATTACGTACATCAAAATGCAAATTCTACCTAAAAATTTATAAGAGGAAAAACTTATCAGAAAAATGGTAAGAGAAAAAAGGGGGCCAACATGAAGTATGCCCACCAACTGCTAGCCATCCCTGTCCTTGAGTTAACCAGATAACACTGTGGACAGTGGGACAGCCATATTCAATTCAATTCAATTCAATTCAATTCAAAATTCTTTATTTGTTACGTACAGTTGGGGAAATAAAAAACGACTCAGTTGTGATTTCTGGCGAACCATTTGGGTTAGGAAGACAAATGAGGTGTCATTTTTCATGGTTTAAAGTGTTCTTTTACTAAAAAAAATTTCGAGTTTTTAGGGGGTCGTCTTCATATTAAACGAAACACTAACTTTTTATTTTCAATGGGGACCCCCAATTATTATGCGATTTTCAGAAAGGGCATCCCCCAAAACCCCCAAATACCCAGTTTCATCCAGATTTATCAATAAATAAAGCTCAGGATCAATAAATAAAATCGGGGTCCGTCACCAAATTTAGAAGAATTAGTTCTCGGTCTCTGCTCAATGCGCTCGGATCACACTCGTACGATTCAGATTTGGGGATTTATCTTGGACTTGGCGCATTCTTTAAATTTTCTTGCATGCAATGAGTAATCGAATGAGGGAATATTTTTACTGTTTGAAATTCGCACTTAATAATAAGCTTTTTTTACCCATGCTGGCGGCTTGGGTAATGTTTAAAACGGTTATCAGTTAAGAAAATTTAATATTCAAAATATAGAAATATACTCGAATCATGTTACTAATATTTCCCTTCATTTTAATGATTTTTAAATTTTGCGATGACACGGGTGATTCTGGGGAAAATAATTGCGTGTAGAAACTATATTTAAACTGCGATCTTAAGTTTTCTAAAAACTAAAATTAACTAAGAGGAAATAATGTTGATTGTCAATTACAAAATTGATAGCCCTAGTAAAATAGTAGTAAAATATACAATTATTTGAATCTGAAATTTAAAAATTTTTTGTGATTTTGATCTCATTGAAAAACAAGTATAGACTTAAAACACAATCATAGATGAACTAAAATATTGTAGGGAAAAATTGTTTTAGAGTTTTTTTTTCAATTTATGGCTTGATCATTTAATCAATAATATGTGTAAACATTTACGTAATCAAGTTATATTTAATTTCAGTGATAATGAATTAGTTAATGGAAAATTACTACATAATTTCAACACTTAATGCTGTGAAAACACTATTTTTAGCATAAGTTAATTAAGGTTCTTTTTCAAGTTGTATTTTGATTGAACGTTTTAAATTATGAAAGTATTTAATTGATGACATTTATTTCTTAAATTAGAACTCTAAAAACTTTTAATTCTTTGAATGAAGTTGTCAAAGCATGTTTTGTTTTCAACGATGGGAAATAAAATCCGATAAATTTTAATTGGATACTTCAAATCCCTAACTTTCACTTAAAAGAGAAAATGCTGAAACTCCGATCGGAAAGTTGAGAATGAACAAACGATTGCGTGGGTTACCGTAATTTTCTCTGGTTCTGTCTGCGATCGGAGATTGGCGACCGTTGCCAGAAAGAGCATTCGCGATATGCATTCGGCAACGGTATACGAGCCATAACAATTGAATATTTAAATTAAATCGTTTTTTAAAAAACTATTTGATAAAATCGATTGAAATTTTTGGTTTTCCGTATAAAATTACTACCAGAATAGATTACCAGAAAAATATAACACGATTTTAAAAAAATAATAGACAAATTTGACATTGAATGTTTGAAGTTAAAAAAATTATTTACCCCCCTAATTGTTAATCAATCTTGATGAAACTGGGTATTTAAGGGTTTTGGGGGATGACCTTTCCGAAAATCGCATAATAATTGGGGGTCCCCATTGAAAAAAAAAGTTAGTGTTTCTTTTAATATGAAGACGACCCCCTAAATACTCGAAATTTTTTTCGGTAAAAGAACACTTTAAACCATGAAAAATGACACCTCATTTGTCTTCCTAACCCAAGTGGTTCGCCAGAAATCGCAACTGAGTCGTTTTTTATTTCCCCAACTGTACACAACATGAACATTTGACAGTTGGAACAAACACATACACGAAAAAAACAGGAAGAGATATGAGTTGCCCAGGGGTCAGAAACCCATAAGGGCAACCTAAAGGAGTTGTATTTTAAAAAAAATAAATTGAACATACAATTATACAATACATACAGACATTACACATATAGATATTACACATAGAAAATGGATAATAGTGGCATCGCAAGGCAAGCTTCAGAATGACTAGATTGGAAATTAGAGAGCGTTTGTTCTTTTTTTTAAAAAAGTTCTTCAATATTTTCTATTGTAAAAATAAAAAGCTTTAGTAATTTTTTAAACTTAAATATTAATATAACAAAACATTCCATCTTCTTTTAGCAGACAGCTAAGATCATTGGCGTCGTCAGCTCCAGAAAATTGGGGAGGGGGGGAACCAAGGATTTAGGATTCCTCCCCAGAAAGATCCCCCCCAACCATGATTAACTACCCCAAAAATAATCATCTTTGTTAAGGCTCCATTTAACGTTTTTAAAGCTCATAAGTTAATTGCAACTTGTATTACCTGTAACTTGATTGTCTGTCCTCCCCAAGAAATGTTTTTTAATTTGACCTTTTAAAACTGGGCTTAAGTCATTTATCGGTTTAACTTTAACCAGCAATACTATAATTAGAAATTTTTTTTCGTGGGGGAAGGCTCGCCATTTAATTTGGCTAGAAACAAAATATTTTGTTGGGATGATGTCCCTCCCCCAATCCCAGCACTGCTTCAACCTATACTAAATAAATCGTGTTTTAAATCACCTTCCACCTCTTCCATACGCCTCTTATGTTAAGTGCCATTGGTAAATTGGCACCATATTTTATTAAAAAGTTGGAGAAACACGCACATTCAGCAAATTTTCAGTCTCCCTTAAAAATTATAAGTAAAGATTTTTAAACAATGTTCTCAAATATTGGGGGGACGTGTCCCCCCTGTCCCCCCGGGATCGATGCCCCTGGCTAAGATTATGTCCTTTTAGGGGCATAAAACTACATATTACAGATTTTATCACTAAGAATCCAGATAACAGTAGGCAAATGTTGTATATACGAACCCCTTAAATCTTACCATAGAAGCGACACAAACAGCATACTGAACCCTCCTATTTTGCATTGAATCAACGCCAATAGGGTTCTCAGCAGACGAAGAGACACAATGGAAACAAGAAGAATATCAATCTCCTTAAAAATGCCTTAACCAACAATGGATCAGGGAGAGACGGGTTAGCAATTTGTAGCAGCACTACATATAAATCAATTTATTTTCTGCAAATTGTATGGCTAGGCCTAAAAGATATCAGCGTAATGGATCTCACCGTGGTATGAAAGGCCGTAAAAGGAGCTTTAATGCCGTTTTATGTCCTAAGCGTTTCGGGTCGTAAACCTAGGAATGCCGGTGAACCATCAGCTGGCATGACCCTTGTATCAGATGTGGATGAATCCCTATTGGGGCCTCATCCGCTATATTAACATAATGGAAAACGAAGGGGGACCAACCACAGGTCAGGGAGTTAATAAGGGTTTTCTGGGTAGGAAATACTCCTGGCGGCTGCATAAAGAATTCTTAAAAATGTTTCATTGAGAGTTACGATTTTCATATTTGAACTAAGCTTGGATAAAAATGTTGATTTGCATAACGTAAGAACATTTAAGTGAGTTTGTTATATTAGTAGGGAGAGTGGGGCTATTTCGCACATGGGGCACATTCAGACAGACGGCATTTCCCTTAGTAATTATTAATTTAAAAATCTGAAAAAAATACCAGTAGATGGAAGCATGACTACCACCTCTTGCATGAATTTTCAAAGCTCTGAGCCATTTTGTTGTATACGTACTAGAAATTTGCTAGCGTTAGAAGCAGCAAAGTAAATTTTCTTGTCATTTTGTTGGCGTAAAATATCAATCAAAAATAGTTCTCAAGTGGACATTCAGCATTTTATTCAGTAGAGGAACTACTAAAGTAAGTTTCTAGAAAGGTTTTATTTTCCTGCTTTAATTATAAATATCTTGTTGGGACGTGGTAAGCTTGAAATGGTAGATGGGGCACATTCGTACACCAAAACATGGGGCAGATTCAGACAGTGCGAATGTGCCTCATCTTTCCCATTTTTGATTATGAAAGTGATTTATATGTTTATAAGTGCAGTATATTTAATAACTTGAAGTTTAATTGTTTTTTATTGTAATTTTTTCATAATTTGGTGATAATAGAAAATAACATCTTAAAGAAAGCTTCAGTTTTAAGGAATTTAGACCCAGATTTAAACATTGAAGAAATAATTATCCCTGATAATTGTTTAATACCAATTGACTTGAACTTAAGTGATTTTATTCTAGTAGAATTTGCTACTAAAAAGAAAATTTTGTTATGTTGGTCAAATAGAAAATTTGGAATTGAATGGTGCTTATTTAAAATTAATGATGAAGAACTTTAAAATTAATGACGAAACTTTTATTTTCCCAGTAAGTAATGATTCAACATTCATACAAAAAGATAATATAGTGTTAAAAGTTCCCCAACCGTCAGTTTCAGGTGTTAATAAGCGAGCTGTTGGTTCACTTTTCTTTTCGAATAAAACCTGACAGTTAAAACATTAGTTGAACCTTTTATAACTAATTATATTATGTGAAGTATGTCAATGTAGTACTTCTTTACTTCAATACTCTTCATTACTACAATTGTTTTCCTCATAAAAAACTTAGATGTTCAATATTTTCTGAAGCTGTTTTCTTTTTGTAAAAAAAATCTTCAAATTAGAGGAAAAATATGTAAAAGTGCCAAATATTTCGTTTAATTATCCTTACTTTAAAGTACAATAAACTTTTTAGTTTGTAAAAATAATTATTTTAAAATTTTTTTGCATGTGTACGAATGTGCCCCACACGTGTGCGAAACTGCCCTACCCATGGGGCACATTCACACGAAATTTCTCGTTTTTTAGACTGATGATATAGGTTAGAAATTCTAGATGAATACGACCAGTTATCGTTTTAAAATATCGGGAAAGGTCTTAACTTTTATTTGAATCCGAGTTTGTTTCAATATATCATCTTGATCCAGAGAAATATGCCAAAATGCACTTTTTGTGCGAATGTGCCCCGTTCTCCCCTAAATGTAATAAATGGCTGCTGTTTTTTTTCCTATTTAAGAACTACTACTGTATACTCCCGAATACAGAATTTAAAAGCTTCAAAAACCTTTAAGATTCGGGGAAAAAATTTCCATTTGAAATATTTTGTAATAAGGTTTTGGCCAATTTTTTTACTTGTGAACTGCATTTAATATTTTTTAAGATAAAATGGACAAGAATAGTATCAGGAAAGTTCGATTGTAGTGAAAAATAAAATATCATTTCACAAATCAAAATATTCCCATCATATTCTCATGTTTATGCTTTCAAAAAACGTATTTGGAAATAATAACAAGGATATGGATAAAAACGTCAAATCGGGTTAAATTAGGTTCAATTCAATTGAACTTAACTCAAAATGAATTCTTAAGGCATAATTAACATAGTATATTCATCCAAAGATAAATTTTCTATATATCGTTCCGAATTCAGATGAATTAAAAGATTAAAAATAGCTGTGACTAATCTTCGTGACTAATGGGAACTAATCTTCTATGTTTGTGCTGTCTGGGTTTTTTCTGTTGAAAAAAGCAACAACCTCTTGTCTTTATCGAATATAAAATAAATAATGCAACACACATTCTGATATAAATCTAATGAAACTTTTCCAACTGAGATCAATCTCACCATTTTTTCCAACATGATACTAGTTCTCTTCATTTCTGTTTTTAAAAGTATTGAAAACTATGGTTTAAAGAAAACTCTGTTTGGCTTGTAAAGAGTCCCAATCTGAAACAAATATACAATTTTAGAAGAAACATTTAACCATCTTATTTTACAAAAATGGAATAAGATTGCAGACTTGATCATGTGTTAACATTTGAACAGTCTGGAGAATATTTTTACACACTTATAAAAGTTATTTCATTTTATCAGCAATATGACGCATTAATTGGTAATAGAATTTTAAAAGAAGGTGAAATCATTGTTTTTAAAGATTAATCATTGTAGCTAAACACATTTTAAACTAACTATAACTATATTATTTAATTATAATAAAGTAGAAGATTGTGCTGGTAGAAAAAGGGTTGTTATAAATTGTGGACTTACAAAAATATTAGATAGTGAATTATTTCACACAATGTTAACTATAAAGATTCATGGTCTGTTAGTTTGAAGTTCAACACAAAAGACGTTTACATCTTTTTTACTGAAAATAAAGGGTTCTGAAGAGAGACATATAGCTGCATAGATTATTCTGCTTAGAGAAATACTGTGAGTTCTTATTTTCATGCTTCAAAATTTTACATATTTTATAACTCAAAACTAGGAGTTCATAATAGTAAAATATGATTCAAAACAATGAACACTGGATATTTGATACTCATCTTTACTTTTATCCTTCACTAATTATAGTCTGTTCATTTTGAACTGGCGCTTGAAAATATTTCCTTCCCCCACCACTGATCGGTAACCATAGCAACTATCTTCGTCAAAGTGACGAAGAAGGCTTACTATTGGCTGCTCGAAGATAGTAACTATGGTTACGCTTCTAGCGTGGGGGAAAGCACTATTTCTCAAGCGCCAATTCGTCGCCTTAGAATCAAAAACTACTATCTCTGAAAATTCACGCAGCTTAGTCGTTCATTCTGCTCGTTTTGTTGGCGGTTTTGGCGTTGTTAAAGGGTTGCTGCTATCCATTGTTAATTCACTTCAGTCCTTGAAAGGGAAAATATTGAAACCACAGAGTATAGAGCTTAACAGAGTGTTCATCTCCATAGACGCTAATGGCAACTTTTTAACAGGGCTTTTCCCATTGAAAAACTTCCGGCCTTAAGACCCGCCTCCACGCTATTCTTGCTAATTCTGTCATTCGCCCACTGAAGCTGTCACTCAAATCCAAATCGCCTATAATCAGTGTTAAAATCAAATCAAATACATTTCGCGTTCTCTGATTGGCTGCTAGTGAACTGAATTATAATATGCGTGCTGAATTAAATTAAGGATCTTGCAGGGCTGGTAAAGTTCACGTAAATGCGCTAGATTCGGAGAACGATAAGCGTTACCGAAATGATTTTTGGATTTTCGTTCTTTGGAGAACGTTATTGCTTGAACAAAAATGCGAGTTGCGGGAACGTTAACTTTATTCCGAGAACGAAATTCACTCAGGATTTTCGTGAACTTTATTCCGAGAACGAAATTCACTCAGGATATTCGTGAACGTTATTCCGAGAACGAAATAGACTAATTATTTTACGAGAACGAAAATATGGGAACAAAAATCGCGTTACCGGTAATCGAACTCAGAGGTAATATATCGTTCTCTGAATTTCGTTCTCACTTATTGGAGAACGATTTTTTTTGCATGAAAACGTTCTCCATTATTGTTCCCCCTTTTTTTTATCATTCTCACCATTTGCATGGTGGGGGTGAGTGAGAGTGGTCCTCAACTTACCGGAAATGGTCCTAATTTAACCAGAAGTGGTCAGAATTTAACCGGAAATGGTCCGTATTTAACCGGAAGTGGTCCGTATTTAACCGGAAATGGTCCTAATATAACCGGATGGGCGGAATGTAACCGGAAATGGTCATTATTTAACCGGAAATGGTCCGTATTTAACCGGAAGTGATCCGAATTTAACCGGAAATGGTCTTTATTTAACCGGAAATGGTCAAAATTTAACCGGAAGTGGTCAGAATTTAACCGGAAGTGGTCCGAATTAAGCCGAAAATGGTTCATATTTAACCGGAAATTATCCGAATTAAGCCGAAAATGGTCCGTATTTAACCGGAAATGGTCCGAATTTAACCGGAAATGGTCCAATTATAACCGGAAGTGGTCAGAATTTAACCGAAAATTGTCCGTATTTAACCGGAAGTGATCCGAATTAAACCGGAAGTGGTCAGAATTTAACCGGAAGTGGTCCAAATTTAACCGGAAGTGGTCCATATTTAACCGGAAATGGTCCGTATTTAACCAGAAGTTAACCGGAAATGGCTTATTTCAACCGGAAGTGGTCGGAATTTAACCGGAAATTGTCTGTATTTAACCGGAAGTGCTCAGAATTTAACCGTAAATTGTCCGTATTTAACCAGAAATGGTCCGAATTAAACCGTAAATGGTCCATACATAACCGGAAGTGGTCCATGTTAAACCGGAAATGGTCCGATCTTAACCGGAAATGCTCCTATTTAACCGGAAGTTCTCAAATTTCAACCGGAAATGGTCCACGTTATACCGGAAATGGTCCGTATTTAAACGGAAGTGGTCTGTATTTAACTGGAAATGGTCCATATTAAACCGAAAATGTTCTGTATTTATTTTTATTTTATTTATTCATCCACAACCATACAGACCTAGGTCCATTTACATGGCAGGAAGGAGCACTACACAATAAAAGCTAAAATACAATAAAAAGCACACAAGAAAGGCATACAGATAAAAAGTACACACAGAAAAGAACATACATAGAGAAAAAAATCTAAAATTAAAACATTGGACCAAGTCATTTTTTAACTTAAAATAAGAATCAAAGAAAATATCACTATTGATAGGCAAATTGTTAACTAATTTAAAAAATACATACATTGATTGATTTAAAATATAATTTTTAGTAAAAAGTGGGATTTTAAAGACAATTTTATTTCTCGTGGAATATTGAGGAATATGGAAATTAAATTCATTAATTAAATCAGGGCTATCAATTTCATTATTTAATAGTTTGTAGAAGAATTTAAAACAGAAATATATCTTCTTTGTTCGAGGCATTTACAGCAAGGCATTATATGAGCAGGATTACAATTCTTAAAATAGAGAAAACGAAAAAACATATTTTGAATCCTCTCTATAGAATTAATATGGAACTTACTTGAGGAATACCAAACAACACAGTTGTATTCCAGAACAGAACGAACTAAGGTACTGAAAAGATTGAACAAAACAAAAACATCGGAGAAATCATAAGTGGTTCGCTTCAAAATTCCTAATTTTTTTTATTGCTTTAAGTCTGATATCTTGAATATGCATATTAAAACTAAAATTTGATTCATAAATTACACCAAGATCGTTGACACAAGATTTTCTAGAAATAGCCAAATTATCAATACTGTAGTTTTTTAGAAACGGATTTAATCGACGTGTAAAAGTTACAACAAAACATTTTTCAATATTTAAATATAATTTGTTTTGATAGCACCAATTATTTAATTTTGTAAGCTCAGATTGCAAAGTTTCTAGATCATTATAAGAGGATATTTGTTTCATAATTTTTAAATCATCAGCGAACAGAAGACAAGATTCGAAGAGGGTAGTGATATTATTAATAAACAAAAGAAAAGGTAGAGGCCCAAGAATCGATCCCTGAGGAACACCAGAAGAGCTAAAAAACCCATGGGAGAAAACAGTGTTATATTTTACGAAAAGAGATCTTTGAGATAAATAAGAGCGTAACCAGACCAGTAAGTTGTAACCAAAACCAATTTTAAACAACTTCAGAAGTAAAATTTCAAAATCGACAGTGTCGAAAGCCTTGGCAAAATCAGTGTAGATCACGTCAAGTTGTTGATTAGCCTCTAAGGAATCAGATATTTTTTTATTTAAACATAGAAGATTAGTAGCAGTAGAACGTTTCTTCACAAAGCCATGTTGGAAAGGGGAAATAATTTCATAAGTTTGTGAGGAAATTTTATTGCGAATGACCGATTCAAATATCTTAACAAAGCAGGGAATGATGGCAATAGGCCTATTATTTTGAACACCTGATTTTTTATTTTTTTTAAAAACAGGAATGATTTTGTCTGACTTCCAAATATCCGGAAAAGTGTCTGTACGTAAAGTTGGGGCGCTGGTTTACATTGGAAGGATTTTTCAATTGAGATGAAATTTTTTACACGTTTTATCGAAGGTTTTAAGCTTTATATCCATGTTACCCGAAAGCGGAAACTCAAAAAACTGATTTTTTAGAACTTTTAAAAAATAAATTGGAAAAATGACTTTCTCATTTTTAGTTCCAAATTTTGGAACACAAGTTTATACCGGAAGGAGTTGTATCGATGGGAAATTTTTTACACGTTTTATTGAAGTCATTTGGCTAAACATATGCGCTTTTGCCAAGCGGAATTCAAAAATAAAGATTTTTGACAAAATTTAATTTTATTAAATTATTAATTTTGATTAAATACGGACCACTTCCGATTAAATAGGGATCATTTCCGGTTAAATACGGACTATTTCCGGTTGAATAGGACCATTTCCGGTTTAATATGGGCCATTTCCGGTTTAATACGGATAATTTCCAGTTAAATACGGACCATTTCCGGTTTAATGGGGACCATTTCCGGTTAAAATAGGACCACTTCCGGTTAAATACAAACCATTTCCAGTTAAATAAGGACCATTTCCGGTTAAATAAGGACCCTTGCCTGTCAAATTGGAACCACTTCCGAATAAATATGGACCATTTCCAGTTGAAATTTGAGCACTTTCGGTTAAACAGGACTATTTCCGGTTTAATATGGGCCATTTCCGGTTAAAAACGGATAATTTCCAGTTAAATACGGACCATTTCCGGTTTAATGGGGACCATTTCCGGTTAAAATAGGACCACTTCCGGTTAAATAAGGACCATTTCTGGATTAATATGGACCATTCCCAGTTTAATATGGACCATTTCCGGTTTAATAAGGAATATTTCCGGTTAAATATGGACCATTTCCGGTTTAATGTGGTCCATTTCAAGTTAAAAACGGACCATTTCTGGTTTAATAGAGACCATTTCCGGTTTAAAGTGGTCCATTTCCGGTTTAATATGGGCCATTTCCGGTTTAATGTGGGCCATTTCCGGTTTAATATGGGCCATTTCCGGTTAAATTCGGACCATTTCCGGTTTAATATGGGCCATATCTGGTTAAATAAGGACCATTTCCGGTTTAATATGGACCATTTCCGGTTAAATAAGGGCCATTTCCGGTTAAATTTGGACCATTTCCGGTTTAATATGGACCACTTCCGGTTAAATTCGGACCATTTCCGGTTTAATATGGGCCATATCCGGTTAAATAAGGACCATTTCCGGTTAAATACGGATCATTTCCAGTTAAATAAGGACCATTTCCGGTTTAATATGGACCATTTCCGGTTAAATAAGGACCATTTCTAGTTTAATATGGACCATTTCCGGTTAAATTTGGACCATTTCCGGTTTAATATGGGCCATATCCGGTTAAATAATGACCACTTCTGGTTAAATTCGGACCATTTCCGGTTTAATATGGGCCATTTCCGGTTCAATAAGGACCACTTCCGGTTTAATTTGGGCCGTTTCCGGTTAAATAAGGACCATTTCCGGTTAAAATCTAACAATTACCGGTATATATGGACCACTTCCGGTAAGGTGCGGACCAATCCAGATAAGTTTACGGACCACTCCACACTCTCACTCACCACCCCCATAAAGGTGAGAGAAAGAGAGAACAATAATGGAGAACGTTTTAATGCAAAAAAAAATCGTTCTCCAATAAGTGAGAACGAAATTCAGAGAACGATATTACCTCTGGGTTCGATTACCGGTACCGCGATTTTTGTTCCCATATTTTCGTTCTCGTAAAATAAGTAGTCTATTTCGTTCTCGGAATAAAGTTCACGAAAATCCTGAGTGAATTTCGTTCTCGGAATAAAGTTCACGAAATTCCTGAGTGAATAACGTTCTCCGATTAAAGTTAACGTTCCCGCAACTCGTGTTTTCGTTCCTGAATTTCGTTCTCCAAAGAACAATAATGCTGCTTAGATTTGCGTTAACGTTAACGCTAACAATGAATCGTGTCTTTTCGTTAACGTTCACAGCCAAGAGTAAAACGGCGGTTTGGTATCTCTGTTAAGCTCTCTACTCTGTGATTGAAACTTTGAATCTTAATAATTCTAAAACTAATTCGAATTTTTTTAAAAACGAAACGACAATATTTTAGTAAAAAATAATTGTATATGTGTTTAAAATATTGTACTTCTACCATGATTAGTTTTTCTTTTATAACGAAAAAAGAGTTCCAATTATTTCCATTGGCTGCTGCGAAACGAGCTAGATTCAATGTTAATCTTGGCGGTCTGATATCGTAAGCAGGTTTCCATATCAGGGGCAATATTTTCTTCATCATAAAATCAAATAATACTGCCTTCTGGTCTGATTCGGAAATATTCGGAATTGCAAGCGAAAAAGCTCATTTCATTGGTTCGTAAGCGTGACATCATCGAGCTGGCTAAGTGCCAAACCAATCAAATGAGCGCCTGCAACGATCTGAAGTAATTATTATTATTTTTTGATTTAGTGGTATTTAATTGGTGGATTTTTTATGGGTAGTGGTTTGAATTGGCGTCTGATTTTAAGTAACCAAGGATCGGGATCCCCGAAGTTTGCCGAACGGAGATAGTAGTTTTTGATTCTAAGGCGACGAATTTTAAATGAATAGAGAATAGAGTATAGTCCAGGCAACGAATGCTCAAAAAAAGGTATAGAGGGAAATTCTAGGGTCACAATTATTGACTTCGTAACTTTGTTTGGACTAGTTAGGAGGTGAACATATCAAAATTCCCCGCTCCTTGCCCATAAGCCGGAGGGAGGAGGGGTGTTCGAAAGTCTCGTTTTTCAGTTTTTGGCTTATTTCTCTTACAAAATGCATCCCCACGAAAAAGTTTCAAATACCTCTTTTAAAGAAAGTAAAATTTGCAAAAATTTAAGACCATTCCCAGGTTTATACGTCCATTTGATCCCGAGTTGTATCTCTTCAAAAATGGGGAAAAATTCGAACATTTGAGTTAAAGTCGTCTCTTTAAAGCAATTTATTGGCTATATTACCCATCTAAGAGGAAAGAAAAGGCTATAAACTTATAATGCACTTATTTAGCTTTCATTCATGCCCTGAACCAAGTCTGTGAGATCAATAGTTCTTACGATATCTTAAAAAAACAAAAATTCGGGAAAAGGAGATTTTCCCAGTATAGTCCAGTCAAATTGTATTTAATTTGGGGTGGAAGATAATTTTAGCTTTCTGTATGTTTTTGGGGTGCTGAATCCGAATATGAGGTTTCCGAACAAAATATCGTGACGGAACATGGTGAAAATTCGAAAAAATGACAAAATTCACCCTTTTTATTCGTTTTCTGCCCGTAGAATATAACCTTTTCGATTCTGAGTAAAACAGTTAGTATAAAAATAAAGAAGAAAAAACAAGCTACAAAAAAGTCATTTACAACTTTTCTCTCAGATGAAGGGTTCAAACGCTAGAGAACGCTGAATATTGGGACGTTTTTGTTCGAATAGCGGAAAAACCAAAAAACGTCACTCCAAGTTTATAGCCTTTACTTTCCTCTTAGATGGGTAATATAGCCAATAAATTGCTTTGAAGACCACTTTAACTCAAATGTTCGAATTTTTCCCCATTTTTGAGGAGATATAACTCGGGATCAAATGGATGTATAAACCACTGGGAATGGTCTTAAATTTTTGCAAATTTTACCTTCTTTAATAGAGGTAATTGAAACTTTTTCGTGGGGATGCATTTTGTTAGAGTAATAAGCCAAAAACTGAAAAATGAGACTTTCGAACACCCCTCCTCCCTCCGGCTTAAGGGCTAGGGGCGGAGACTTTTGATATGTTCACCTCCTAACTAGTCCAAACAAAGTTACGAAGTCAAAAATTGTGACCCTAGAATTTCCCTCTATACCTTTTCGTTGCCTGGGCTAAATGTGAAATACGTGTCTTTAATAGTCCCTACTTTCAACATTCTTCGATTAACCTAGTCGCGCAGGTGAAAGTTGTTCTCCATTTGAGTTAAAAAGGCCTCTGTTTTTAATTTCTGTTTTGCCCCTAAAACTCTTACTTCAATCTAACCTACAAGAGGCTCATGCTGAATTACACTGTTCAACAAATTTGACCTTCAAAATGTTTTATTTGATGGAAATAGTCATTTCTTATAGATTTTGGGTCGCTGAATACGAAAATCACCATTAAAATTTTCAATTGACTCAGGATTTTCGGGGAAAAGCCCCTCCCCCTTTTTACGTTTTTCGACGACTTTATAACTTTAAACTTGATTTTCAGGGTCAATAAGCATTGTTTTAGTCTTCAAATTGCCCCCAGGTAACAAGAAACGTTCAAATTAAAAAAATATGATAAATTTATAACAAATGGATAGGTTTAAGGGATTACTACCCCCCTAAAAATACAAAAAATAGCTAAAAATTATAGAGGTTTCTATACGCTATTTTTTCCTGTTATTTTTTACGCAATTCCCGTTTGAAGGGTCCTAACCCTTCCCCAAGGACCCAAATTTGATGACAATATGCAGCAATAATTTTTACTAAAAGCGGCTGATGTGTTAGCCTCCCAGAAGCCCCCGCGGAAGACTTCGGAAGACCTCCAGAATCGCGAAGGCACTCGCGAGCTCAGGAATTAATAATGATGATTTTGAAAAGATTACAAATGACGTTTTTCTAATATTTTGGGTCTATCCTAAGTAGAAACTCTTCAGTTCTATAAAAACTGGCCGGTTTTAGGAAGTGAGGATTCCATGTTTCAAGATGTTAATAGATGCACGGCTGTCGATAACATTTAGGGGGCATCCCCTTAAAAACTGAGGGTGATGGAGGAAAATGGGTGTCATATTTGAATTCAGCAGATCATTTTACACAAGAATCAGCTGAAATTCAGTTAGTGGCTGTAAATTTTTTTTTGTACAGCACAGTTTAACTCTAAGTGCGGCATTGAACCCTTCCGTGAGTGCTTTGGGGGCGCTCTCACCTCAACCACTTTTAGTAAAAATCCTTTTTGCATATTGCCATCAAATTTGGGTCCTCGGGGAAGGGTTAGGACCCTTCAAACAAGAATTGCGTAAAAAATAAGTAAGAGGAAAAAATGGCGTATATAAAAACCTCTGTAATATTTAGCTAATTTTTTGCATTTTTAGGGGGGTAATTACCCCCTAAACCTATCCATTTGTCATAAATTTATCATATTTTATTTATTTGAACCTTTCTTGTCCTTTGGAGGACAATTTGAAGTCTAAAGCAATGCTTTTTGACCCTGAAAATCGAGTTTAAAGTTATAAAGTCGTCGAAAAACGTAAAAAGGGGGAGGGGCTGTTCCCCGAAAATCCTGAGTCAATTGAGAATTTTAATGGTGATTTTCGTATTCAGTGACCCAAAATCTATAATCTATATCTATCTATATTTTCATCAAGGAAATTTTTTCATTGTTGAACAGTGGTTTCTGTAATCATTTACTTAAAATTAATTGCTGAACGGAAATTTTTTCGTTAATTATTTTTGGAAGCTCTCGTGGAATGCGCCATGTAGGAAATCAGGGACTGTATCATCTTGTGGTATGTAAAATGTAGAGAGGCTGCATTGCAAATTCTCCACACAAAAATTAACAAGAACATTTTTTTTTGTTTTCAAAGTAAAAAAATTTAGTATTGTTGTAGAACGAACACTTTGAACAATTTATCACCTTATTGCAGAGATTCTCAAACTTTGGGTCCCCAGTCAAATTTTGGTGGGTCAGGACTAGATTTTGAATGTGCCTGAATGTATTTTGAATTTGTTTATCTCTTTCATGATTTGTACAAACGCGTTGTTAACATTTGAAATTTATCAAACTACCTTAGAGTAGTAAAAAGAATAAAAGGAGCAACAAGAAAAAATACCCAATATAATACCCTAATATACAAACGAATAAGATTTGAAAACAAAATCAGTGTTTCTTAACGTAACAGTACAAATTGATGGAAATGATTATTCCCAAGTTACTAAAAACAGAGTATAAACCATGTTTTTATGAGGTCAAGTACAAATCTCTCTGGGGGAACTGATAGTTGCTCCCACAATTGAAAAATTTCAAATGTTCGGATTCAAATCCTTCCTTTTAATTTTCTAAAAAGTTACCTCTATTGCATGCATGCAACTTATTAATGTAAAAAAATAGTTGCTGATCAAACCCCACATGCCCGAAGCTAAAGTCTTGAAAATTAACTGAAGATTAGTCGCGTAAGATTTTGTGTATAAAAAGTGGGTAATGATGTTCAAAAGTTTAAGAACCCCTATTTTATTGTGTTTTGAATATGTTTGAAAAGTGTTAAAGATGTGTTTTTATCCAAAAATGTGTTTTAAATATAGTGTTGTAAATTATGCTTTGAATCTGAAAAAGTTCCTAAATTTTGATAGTAACACTATAAGAACACGTTTTTTTGTCTCTATAATTTTTCAGCAACCCTTTTAAACCACTAGGGGAGAGTGGGGTAATAAGAAATTGGGGGAATAAGAAACATTTGATTTGCAGCTTTGTGTGTGGGCGTAAATATCTGAAAAAAATCACAGAATATTACTTTATATCCCATAAAATTTATATTGTTTTAGAACGATTATTTCAGTGATAAATTCCCTCTGTAATAATGCGGCCAGCAAAATCATCCACTTAAAGTCATGCTTTTTCAACTATTTTAATTTATCTTGTTTTTGCTATTGAATTCTTATGGAATTTTATTAGTGAACTTTTAAGGAGGTTAAACGGGCTATATAATTCACCTTCTGTTCTTCAATTTAGGGTTGTGGATCATTCTTAAAAGTGCCATGTTTCTTATCACCCCATTTAAACAAAAGTATGGGGTACTAAGAAACACTAGCATTTTATCCATAAAAATATATTTATAGAATTTTTCTCTTTATTATCTTAATACTTTATTGTTCTTATTTCATTTATATGGTTCAAAATTTAAATTCAATTAAGTTTATTTTTACTTCATTTTATTGGAAACGGTGAGTAATAAGACACAAAATCTCAATTTAAAAAAATTTAGTTTATTTTTAGGGGAAATAAACAGTCAGAATAATTTTAGTGTCACGAAATGAAATAAGAGAAACAATATTTGATTTATTTTTTCATGATTTTCAAAATGTTAAATTTAAAAATATAGAGTTGTTCAAAACTTTCAACTTGTAACTTTTTTAGACTAATTTTTAACTGGGCATATATCAAAAGATTTTTAATGATATTTTTTTAAAAATTACTAGAGTTATAAAATACTCATAGAAGATGACATTAATATCCTAATTTGATTTTTAATTGTTTTAATTATTAAAATAAATAGCTTGTTTCTTATTACCCCTCTCGGGGAAATAAGATGCAGTCGCTTGGGGGTAATAAGAAACAAAGTAAAAACCCCCTTTCCCTTTTACTTAGGAAGCGCATTATTTTTTCAAAGAAAGCTGTTAATGATGTCAACATTCTGTAAAAAAAATCAGCTTCATAAACTTAAAGGAGAATCCTGTAGAATTTTGGAATGTTTCTTATTACCCCATTTGAATCTTATTACCCCACCTTCCTCTATCTTTTTCTCACACAACACAATCGCAATACAATAGAAACACAATCAAAACTATTTTAATTTTTCTCGCATTTTCACTGTAGAATAGAATGTTTTGAATGGGACATATTGTTGTATAAGAACACGTACACTCTTAAAACGATAGTTTCAAAAATGAGTAACAATTACTCAAATTTGAGTATGTCTCGCACTCAAACAGGCTCCGATCCATCAAATTTACTCAAATTTGAAAACATGCATGTACTCATTTTTGAAAATGTGCAGATACTCAAAAATAAAGTATCATGTACTCATTTTTTAATTCGCCCATGACATTCTTTTAAAGAGATTGTAATGTGTTACAGTTTTGTTGACCATATAGCCAAGCTACTATGACGAGGAAAGTAGATCAGTAAGTTGAGTGGCGAAGCCACAACATTGTGATACACGTTATCACACCAATTGAATGTTTCATTCGATATAAAGCAAATATTTCAATTTTCAAATATAAACTAAAAGTAAGCATAATTTGAGTGGTAATCATTAAATTGTTTGAAACTTTGTATGTCTGGTGTTTCAAAATTGAAAGCATAGGGTCGTCATATTTGAAGCAAAAAGTTTCATTCCAAAATGAGAACATCGATTTACTCAAATTTGAATTTCTCATTTCTCTCAGTGTAAATAGAAAAAGAAACTGAATACGTATTTGATGGATATTTTGCAGTTTAATAAAGTATTAAGTGATAAATGTCTATTTGAAGTGCTATTTTACTGATCAGAGCCCATGTTACTGTATTGTATTGATAAATAAAGAATACTATCGTAATAGATAGTAAAATTAGCGAATTAACTCAAATTGTTTTCCAAATTGATTGATTAAGATTTAAAGTGACTATATTTGCATGCTCTTCAAGTGTTGTCAAGCTTTGAAGTACATTAGAATAATTGTGTGGTTTGGAAGAAAGAATTTTGTTCAATCCTATAAAAACATAATGCTTTGGGATTCGAAAGAAACTAATTCCTGGAATTGCAATTTTGAAAGGTATTTTTACAAATTGTAGAAAGTAATGTAAACAATAGGTAGCTTTTATAAGAATACTTGTTTTAATCAAACTATCTTGGGTTTTTGCATGAGAGAAGCAAGTGAAAATTTAGGGTAATTGTAAAGAATAATGCAGCACTGGAATAAACTTAACAAAAGAAAAATGAGCATGCAAAGTTTTCCCCTTTTCGATAATATATTCACTATAAGCTGACAAATATGCGTATTCTTTTAGAGCAGAGGTTTCCGAGCATTTTTACTCTTTGAACCTTTTTACCGGTGAACCAATTCTCCTAGGAGTCACTCTAACAGTAGTCAAGACACCAATCTTTTTCAGTTAATTGATAATAGTTTTAGTAGTTAATCTGGAAAATCAGAACTCTAGATTAAACAAATATTCTTAGCTGCTTATTTCAGACCCATTTATATTTATTGCTTTTTGAATGAAAAAAAAGTAAACAATTGAATGTTAATTTAATTTTCGATTACCCCCTCCGCAAAAAAAGAGTAATAGGAAAAGATAAAGATCATAGGGCATGAATATAATCATAAATTGAATGCCAGACAAGAGGTCAAGAATACGTGCCTCAAAAACGTGGCAGAAATTGCAATTTCCGATAAATTCACAGTTTGAGTCCAATGTAAAAGTTGCTTTTTGGAATTTAAACTTTAGAGAATGTTTAAAGAAAATTTCTGTTTATCATATTATAAGCATTTACAGCTGTTGACAAAAGTAAACATTACTTTAGTTTTGATACAAAATGCAAGCGTTTCAACAGGTTCTTCAAAACCTGCCAGACTGCTCTTCAGAAAGATTCCTAGCTGGGAGAAGTACATAAAAAATTCCAGAAGACCTTTATGACCCATAGTTTTCGAAAAAATTAAGACAAAAATAAGTATGATGACGTACCTGGTTTACGCAAAATTAAGGTTTAAGAAAAATGTAAACATATGCTACGAATATCCTTTGCGCATGCACGCGAGCTCCATTGAAGGATATAATAAAGGATTTCATTTTATCGATTAGAATTTCACATATTTTAAAAAATCCTTAGTAGAATTATAGTTATTTCCCACCGTTTTCAGAAAAATGAAGTAAAAATAAACTTAATTGAATTTAAATTTTTAAATTGATAAATGAAATAAGATCAATAAAATATTAAGAAAATAAAGAGAAATCGATAAATACATATTCATGGATAAAATATCAGTGTTTCTTATAACCCCATAGTTTTTTTAAATGGGGGTAATAAGAAACAGGATATACTTTTAAGAATAATCCGCAACCCAAAATTGAAGAACGGATATTTATAGCCCATTCAACCTCCTAAAAAGTTCACTTAAAAATCCCAAGATACATAATTTAATTGCAGCGACAAGATAAATTGAAGTAGTCGAAGAAGCAAGACTTTAGGTGGATGATTTTTCTGGCGGCATCAACTTCGAATGGAGATTTTCCTCTAAAACAATTATTCTAAAGTTATAAAATTTTTAGGGGATGTGAAGTACGTCTCAAAGATATTCTGTATTTTTTTACATATTTTTTGGACCACACACAAAGCAGCACAAAAAGGTTTCTTATTACCCCATTCTCCCCTGTAAAGCAATTTGAAGCATTATTTCTTTCCAAATGGTCAATGAGTCGTACGTGTGAAATTGAGAGGAGCATTTTGTAAAATCGATTTCAACTGCAAATGCGTAAAACAATTTTGCTGAAGAAGTTGTCATTGTACTGCAATTAAAAGAGATGTTGCGATTGTTTTGTGTGAGAAAAATTGTTGTAAAAAGTGTTATGCTAAAATACACTGCTGTGCAAAAATTAAGGACGGAACTGTTTTTTTAACATATTGTTCATCCATGAAAACCATACAAAAAGATGTTCCATATGGATGAGAATACAGGACCTGAGAATAAATTTTCCCTATCAATATTTTAAGGGGATAAATGGGCCCTAAATTGATAATGGAGTTCCATTACACATTTGGAGCAGTGGCAGAAACGTCTGTGTAAGAGGTATTTAACCTAGAAATTTAAGATTTTTTTCAATGAATATGATTTTTCCTGAAATCAATGCATATTTTCAATCGTTTGTGCTGCCTTTAAATTGTATTTTTTTAGATTTTATTGAGAGATATCGGTCTTACCATCATTTTTGGCAAGTTTTAGCTTCTGGGTAATTTTTGATAAGCGGTATTTTACACTGTAAAAAAAGAACGTCTTTTGACGTATTATTTTCCGTGAATTTTTCATGGATTAATTCCGTAAACTACAATACGGAATTTTCATCGTGAAGTTTCCGTTTTTTAATTTTCCTCTCCTCACGCATGCGTATTGTACGATTTCTCCACTAGTTCTGGTGAGACTCAAATACAGTTGTAAATAAGTAATGGAAGTTTGTGCAAGCGTCTTCAGGCGAAACGAACCTTCAGCAAATTTATTATGGGTAAGTAAGTTAAATATATTGTTTTTATTTTTTGTATTATTGGCCGTAATCGGGAATGACTAGGCTGCCGACGGGTAACCGTTGTGCCCATGATTGGGTTAAACGCGTGGCTAAGGTGGAACCTAGCGGAGCTCGAATGGGGTTGTGGTAGCGCGTCAGTCTAGAGTGCACATGGTCGTAGGTTCGAACCCCAGTAATTATTTTTCAGTAAATTTAATTTTAAATTTTTATTATTCCATTAAAAATTGCAAGAATTAATTTCTCTTGTTTAACAGTCATTCCTTATTTAATTAAATTCATTGTGTTTTTTTAAATGTTTTACTTTATCTAATTTTTTTTTAAAAAATTTTAATTATTAATTAATTGAAAATAAAATTATTTCGCTAAAATATTTTATAGAAACATCAAGAATCAAGTCCACAAGGATGCGCAGTCTAATAAAGTATAAAAATCTTGCAGGGATTGTGAAATACAGTACAAAACAGTACGTCGGCAGCCTAGCAACGGCCGTAGTAAACGTTACCATGCTTTAAAATAGAAATACTCTGATATACTATTTTTAAACAGATATTTAAACATCGTACGATCGCTTTCTTCACCACGTAGCTGGAGTCTTAAAATATTGCATACCTAACTAGTCTTATTAGATCGCAAAAATGTGATCTAAATAGTTGTGATAACTTGTAACTTTTGATTAGACTTGTATTACTGTGATCGGTAGTGTAAATTATTTAAAAGAATCGTCTATTTGGATTTTACGGATTGTTTGTCATTTTTTTTTCAAAATTATAATCAGGAATATACTGAATCACAATAATATTAGTAATAATACGAACAATCCCTAAAATAACGGAAAGTTTCACTCCAATGACGAAAAGATATTAAACGAACGTTCTCTAAAATAACGGAAGGTTTCCCTCCTTTCACAGAAAAATACAAAACGGACATTCCCTCAAATGACGGAAAAAGAAAATACGGATACCTTCTCAAATGATGAAAATAATCCGGCAGCTGTGCTGCCGGGAAATTTACGTTTATTGAAGAAAGATTTTTTTACAGTGTACCGTCAACAATGTTTTTGTTGGTCTCATAAGTGTCTGATTGTGTTTAGGTCTAGGGACCCGAAAATTAACTTTATTCTTTCAATATTGTTTCTTATGAAAAACTTTGAAAAGCCAAATTGTGATTATCTGCGGATTTTGCACTAATAAAGAGAGATTATAGACTTGAAATGTCATCTAAAACAAGCAAATGGGCCATTAGAATACAGATATGCAATTGCAGACATCAGGGAAAATCTTTTTTGAGTATAGGGGGTGTTGAAATGTCTATAAGTATAGTACAGATTCAAAGGAGAAATTCGATTTCTTTAAACTTCATTTTAAAGGTAATGGAGATATTTTTACAGATATATCTTTCTTTTCAGACATGTTTAAGTCCATAAACAGTAAAAATATTTCTTTTTTAGAACTTTAATAGCAAATGTTCTTTCTGCGAAACTAATGCATTTCTTTGGGCCGTTTCAGCACCCCTTAGACAACACATAAATTTTCACTGATATGTGCAATAGCATACACATGCGTTCTCGTGTCTCTTTTACTTCTTTTGGAAGACCTCTTGTATCAATGATTACTCTTTATGAGTGACAAAGATTCAAAAAATCACAATTTGACCATCGCAAAGTTGTTCATAAGTAACAATATTGAAAGAATAAAGTTACTTTTCAGGTCTCCAGACTTAAACGCAATCAGACACATGTGAGACCTATTAAAAACATGGTTGATAATTTACCACTTACCAAAAATGACCCAGAAGCTAAAACTTGCCGAAAATGATGATTAGACCGATATCTCTCCATAAAACCTAAAAAAATATCATTTAAAGGCAGCACAAACGTTTAAAAATATGCATTGAGTTCAGGAATAATAACATTCATTGCAAAAAACTTAAATTTCTTTGTTAAATACGTCTTACACAGACGTTTCTGTCACTGCTCCAAATGTGTAATGGAACTCCATTATCAATGGAGGGCCCATTTATCCCCTTAAAATATTGATAGGGAAAATTTATTCTCAGGTCCTGTATTCTCACCCATGGAACATCTTTTGGTATGATTTTCATGGATGAATAATAATTCCACAAGGTGCTGTGTTGAAAAAACAGTTCCGTCCTTAACTTTTGCTCAGCAGTGTATTACAGAGCCAGAAAATGCCTTTTTATATAGTAGTGTTCCGATCCAAATTTAAGAACACATACATATTCTAAATGTGTTGCCCTTTTCAGGACACATTTCTGGATAGAACAATTTTCTATAATACTTTTAAAGCATAATCAAAGCACTATTTTAATGTATTTTTGTAGTGTAGCATAAAAATTATAATATTTTTGTTGTAACGGGCAGTGGCGGCTCGAAGTTAAAATTATAAGGGGTGCTGCTCCGGTGGTACCCAGTTGGCAACGTATTTTAAGCGATATAATGCCAAATTATATTTCTTTTAAACAAAACCGTGGAAAACATTAAATAGATAAGATGGGAACAACATAAAATTTCGATTTCACACTAATAAGCATTCAAAAACTGTCACTTACCTATCTTTAGCTGATTTTATTATTACGAATATGAAGAATATAAGATGAAGTCTATTTCATTTAGTATCTCAAAAGCAAATGAAACTAAAATCAACATTTCGAATTCAATTTGTTCATTATAAAAAGAAATAAAAACTTGGCTACAAAAAAGTAAACATAAATCTTTATTGACTTGCCGAAACATCAGAAAATATTTTTTTCTCTCTCTGTTGAAAAGAAAAAAAGAAGCTATAAATAAAAATTAAAACAGTGTTGGAGTGAGAAAAAGCTAAAAAGCCAATGTGATTTATTAGTAGTAGAAATCGTTTATTTTTCTTCTTCCTCACAGCTCTCTCATGAGAAAAATATATCATTCTTTTGGTCGGGGCTGCTGAAAAGCAGCCCCTTTTCTTCTAACAGATTCGCATGCTAAATTCTTGATATTTGATTTGATATGATAGAGCTAGGGTTTTATACCACGATTGGTATATCTGCGGGGGATGATCGACCCGGAAAGAAATCTGTTGGCGAGACGGCATAGCAGTGAATTGTTAATTGAAAAAGATTAAGGGGGAAATAGATAATTTTTAAATATTGTAAAGCTAATAAAAATTGGAATTATGGACGAGCCGCCACTGGTAACGGGACCCATCCTTTTCCAGAATGGGAATAATCATTAGTATAATTAGTAAAGTGTCAGTAATTTGTTCTACATTCTTTTTATAGGAAGATTGAAAAATGTCTGTGTCATGAAAGATTGCTGTGAAATGGGATTTCCTGTTTTCGGATGAGAAAGATTACAAAAACAATAGTGTGAAGTGAAGCAACAAACTCCTCCAAGTGGGGCGAATTGCTATTTGAAGATTTTTCAGCATGAATTTTGTATAGAATTTAAAAAGTTCTGGAAAATCTAAAAATAAGATACTGAAATTGAAATCTGTAAAATAAAATATTTTCATGCATGTCTTAAATATTTTATCGTCATTTCATAATAAGACTTCATCAATACAACTTAATAGTAATCAATCTAATTGTTCTATCTTACCCAATATATTTAGTGTTACACTATTAAGATACACCACATACGGGAGAACATAAAGTAAAATATACAAAGGTATTGTTTATGAAAATTAATTTAAATTTAAATATTATACTTACATAGTGAGAGCTACTCCATCCAATGTTCCCTCTCACTTTTGAAAGTTTTATCACCATTATAAGGAGATTTAGAAAATGCAATAATTGTGACGATCATTCAAATGCGAACAAAGCAGATCAAAATTGTATCTGAAAAACACAATGAAAAGAATATAAAGATCAATCACTCTGCTTCTTTTTTCACCAATGTACAAAGATAGCTTAAATTTTTGGAAAAACATATCAAGAACCAAATAATCCAGACGCGTATGCAAGGTTCAACGTCTTTCTTGCAACTGAGCTCGCAGCTCACATTGTAAGTCATAGAGTAATAAAGTAATTCTATAAAACTGTTTAATATCCGATGTTTAATGTAATTACCCAGAGCATTTTCTCGTGTAGTGGCTTTGTTTACGAGCGCTTAAGACCGCCATCACTTGACGAAAGTGCATCGTTCTGTTTATTTTAAGGCTCCCATAATTATGTAGCGTAAAATTTAAACTCTCCTCTTCTTTTTTTTATTAGAAATGGGATTTATTTAGCTGAAAGTAAAAGGTGATAGCATCTCTTAGAAAGTTAGTTGCTTAAAAAAGAATTGAGGGATAGCTTGAAGGTAAATTTAACTAACTCAACCATTATTAAACTAAACTAAACTCATTGGCGCAACAGCCCTACACTGTAAAAAATAATCCTGCAAAAAAACAGAAAATTTCTGGCAGCAAAAGTGTCCAGAAAAAATCTGTAGGTTGAAAAATCCTGTAAACAGAAAAAAGCTGTAACCTACAGGTAAATGCTGTAAAAAGGAACTTTCTATCAAGTGGGCTACAGATTTTTCTGTTGCCTCTCAGTAATTTTCTGCTTGTGCGCATGCACTTATTTTAGTAGAGTTTTTTTAATTTTAATTAATTGATACCCGGGAATAGAACCCGCGACCTACCGCATGCTAAGCACGCACGCTACCACTGAACCAAAGAAGATTCAGTATAACGTTGCCAATAGCTGTATTGGTTTTCAATGCAGTAAGTTTCTGTTTAAGTACAGATAAGCTAAAAAACTAGGTAAAAGCTGTTATTTTACATAAAATAAATAGAAGTGCGGTGGGAATGTTACATGACAGAATATCTCTGTAAACATAAAGTCACTGTTATTGAAATTTCTGTTTTTCTACAGTTTTTTTTACAGTGTAGTGGGCCAAGGCCTACGATGCCCATCTTCGTTTTCTTGACCGTGGGGCCCTGGGCTGCAAGGTTTTAGGCATGTGTCCCGGTTAGGTGGTCATTCTAACGCGAGACCCCCAGTGTTTAGTTCCCAATCACGCTTGGTCCTCATTTTATCGACCCACTGAAGGGATGAAAGGCTGAGTGGACCTTGCCCAGCCCGGGAATTGAACCCCGGACCTGTGGTGTGGAAGCGCGAAGCACTACCACTGAGCCACTGGGGCTTTTCAACCATTATTTACAATATTAAATATTCTAAGCGTTATTCTCTTCAAAATCAAACTTTATTTCCTCTAAAAGAAGTAAACCTTTTACTTAAAGAAAAACACTATAAATCATACTTAAATGTATTAAATCTCTTCAAATTCTAAACTATTTTACACCTTGATTTTTTATACTAACCCTTGAAAATTTTACCTTGGCAATTCCATATCCTGATATTTTTGTTAAAGATAACTCAACATAAAGACATATAAATATAATCTGGACTACAAACAATATATTATTTAATTTCAAACATTTTAGTATTATGAAACACACACAAAAAGTTCTCACCATATTTTTAAAGAACAAATGCGGGATGAGAGAATTTTCAACCTTAAATATTTCTTAAAAGGAAAGGAGGATCTTTAAAAAAACCATCCATTCAATCTTATTATCTTCCTCAAAAGCTTTTAGGGTTTGGTTTAAAACCCCAACAGGAATTTCTGCCATTTCCTGACACCTCTCTTAAATTACTTCATTTTATGCTGGTTTCAAAACTTTGAAAAGAGTCCATATAAAACCATAAACCTACAAAAACCAACGATAGTCACGCCACACATGTAGAAGATCTGCTGAGAGACGATGGATATTAACTTTAAAACCACTAAATCTGACACCCACGATATTTTTAGGGGTATAGTCAAGAGTTTTTAAGCACAGCAAATTTCTTAGATACTTCGGAGCCGAACCAACGGCACCTCTATATCTCTATAGATCTCTTTTTATACTTATTCCAGGGTATTCTCTAAGTTTAAATCATTCTTTTGACAGGGAGTAATCTGATTTATGGGGTTTAACAATGAGGCACTTATCACTGACGTTTCTTCAACGTCCGTTGGTGATGGTGTCGTGTCTTGCAAACTAATAAAGAAGGTTTGGTGTTAGGGACTATCTACTAATTTTATTTCATGAATAAGAACTGTTTATTTAAAATACTGGAGGAGTATCATTCTCAATGGATCTGATAAATAAAAGATAACTTTAAGTTTTCACTGGAAACTATTTAATTTAGATTTAAAATGATTTGAACGTTGTTTCCTATTTATTTTCACTCCATAAGAGGGATCGTCTTTTTGGAATTTGGAAGTATATATTATAGAACTTAGTGGATATGTCGAAAATATATGATACAAAGTTTTTCATAACAATTCGACGGATATGTGATCAAAATTAAAGGGATTAACATTTTAAATAATTTTTCCAAGCCTCCAAGGTTTCTTTTCATCTTTGGATCACGAAGAAAAAATATTTTGTGCACGCATTTTTATTCTTGAAAAATGAAAAACTTAAATATAAAAACTCTAAGTGTAGTAAATCTCTTTTATAAACTATTCTACAAGAAACGATCATATTTTAACTTTTAAACTTTAACTTGCATTCTTAAAAAGTTTCCTCTAATAATCGCAATGTTTCTTTTTTTTTGTAGTTAGTTCTCCATGAGCAAAAACCACAATCGGATTTGGAAACCACAATCGTGTATTTGAAAATATTAAAAATGAAATATACACTGGAATATCTCCAACACTTTGAGAAACACAATCTATATCATCAAAACTCTAGTTCATATTGTTTTGGCGATTGCTTATCTCAGAATAATAAATATCAAACTATCAAATTACGTGCAATAGGTATAATGGTACAAACTGCCCAAAAGCTAAAAGTATAAACAAAATTCTATATGCATATGAAAATATACATAAAATTACTAGACCTCTGCCATTTTCTTCAGACAGCTTGTTAGTTGATTAAAACTCCGCAAATGAATGCAAAATACTTGTATCAAAAACAATATCGAGAAACTTTTAATACAATCAAACTTCAAGTCCCAAATGCACCTTCTGCAACGAGATAGATACCAATGATCATATGTTATTACATTGCAAAAAGTACACTAAACAGAAACAAAAAAAAATTAAAGAAATCCTTCAATATTACATATTACATCACCAAATCACCAATCGTTCATTAACAACCACAGGAGAGAGAGAGAGAGAGAGAGAGAGAGAGAGAGAGAGAGAGAGAGAGAGAGAGAGAGAGAGAGAGAGAGAGAGAGAGAGAGAGAGAGAGAGAGAGAGAGAGAGAGAGAGAGAGAGAGAGAAATTAATGTGTGAACTAGAGAAAATAAGAGTGAATGAGGGAGCTAAAAGGATAAAAAGAAAAGTTTGAAGAATTTGAAAAAGAATGAAGAAAGAAAGGGAAAGAAGGGGATTATAAATATTTAGGGCCAGTAAACTTATCCCTTAAACTTTATTTATAGTTTTAAAATAATATCGACGTGACTTATAATTAATTGGTTAATATCTTACATAGGCACATCAACAGCACGAACATAAATTCCTACTAAATTAACTAATTTTGGTATAGTGAAGACTAGGTTGAGAGTTGTTTTCGTCAGCAATGATAATATCAAGTAACTTTGGGGTTAAGTTGGGAAGGAGAAAAAGATAATCGGGAGAAAAAATCTATATTAAATAGGAGAGGCGGATAGATAAATAAAAAAACGAAAGAAATATTGAACGACGAGGAATGAGAAAATTAAAAATTATTCTAAACAGAAAAAAAGACAGAGAAAACTCAATTTTAAAGATAAATTAAATCACCTCTTTAATTATATAACTAATAGCTTCATTATAGAAAATTAATTAACAAATATCAACCTAACATAAAGCCAGTCTTTATTAGCTTAATGGTCTGAACCCATTTAAGTAATTGTTCCAACTCTTAAAAATCCCCATATAGTCTTTTAGATCTCCAGTCAATTGAGTCTGCCCCCTCAATGTCAAATAAGGAGGGGCGAAATGCATTGGGTTATCTCCTTAGGTTATATTCGAGGGGTATGGCTACCAGTATTGAATGTTTAATGTGGATGCCATCCAGGATAGATGGTCCACTCTGCTCACGTACTCTGGGATTGGTTTCTTGCCTC
Organism: Tetragnatha versicolor; assembly: GCA_024610705.1. NCBI lineage: Eukaryota > Metazoa > Arthropoda > Arachnida > Araneae > Tetragnathidae > Tetragnatha > Tetragnatha versicolor. The sequence goes on from JANDEH010000007.1 coordinate 53,239,034, forward strand.
GCCCTAGTGGGAGGTCTCTCGAATTCAGAAGGGTCATCTGATTAAATTGAAGGGGCAGAAGATACCTGTTGGAACTCTCAAGCTGGTCTGATGTTCGGTCTGCTTCGCTCCAAGATGCATCGAATTCAATTCAGAGGCCTGAAAGTAAGTGAAAGTTTTAGAGACAGTTTATTTCGAAACTGCTTTCTTTTTTTAAGCCATTATTGTTTTTTTTAATGTATTTAGATTGTAAATTAACCAATTTATCCAATTTTCCCTTGGTTATGTGGGAATAAAACTTGGTTAATAACAATAGGTACTTATATCTAGCTAATATATTATAAATTTTTAGACTGTTACAAATTTCGATCACTTTTTTTTTCGTTTAAAAATTACAGACGTGTAGAACGAATAAAAACATTTTAACTAAAAGGAATACATTAATTACCTCTTATAACATACTTGTCAAATGATGTAACTACTTGTAGATTTTTGTGACTACATCTATCAGCGTTTAGCTGTTCTTTGTCTAGGTAAATGCTTTGAATACGAATGAAATATAGATTTTTTTTTAAATTTTCGTCAAAGAAATAGGGAACAAAAGTTGATACAATACTACCTAAAGACTCGGTATTGTTAAAAAAAAGTATCTCAATTTACCGAATTCCATACTTTGAATTTCAAAGTGGTTTATGGAGGAAATTAAATGAAAGATTGAATGAGATAAATTTTTTTTAAAAAAGCTTATTCATTTGTTTAAAACCCAGCAGTGTCGGCTTGGTGGTTTATTGTTTTCAGCTGGTCCGTCATTTCTTCAACTAATGAATCCCTTTCGAGTTGAGAATCTGTTAAAGGAAAGAAGATGTTTTTAAAAATGTATGTGCATTTAGAAAATACAGAATAGCAACTCTTTTTGTAAGGGTTTCAACGCTCTCATAATAAAGATCCCTTATAAAAATTACTTCCAAACACTCTTTGAACACTCATAATTTAAACTCCTCTAATTGGATTTTTATGTTAAGTAAAATTTCTAGATGATATAGTTTTTAAGATAGTAAAGAAAAAAGAAGTTATCAAAAAAATCATCGTGGGAGCTAGGTTGTGGGGACCTAAATAATTGTTATATTAACTCTGATTTTTGCCATAAACAAAGTTCATTTAATTTTTATGAATTAAATCGAAAGTAAACAAATGTAATATACAATGCAATAAATCGATTTTAATCGGATATGTAAATAGTTATTTACTTATCTAATTAAAATATATAAACGACCAGATCTAGTGGAGGGTGGGTATTAGGGTGGGCCAAAAAAGCACTTTTATTTTTATTTCTGTTCTAATAGTGCGGAAAGGGTCCCACTTGGGTCTAATAAGAACGGTGTAAAATATTTTTTCGATTGGATAATATCTTCTGCCCCCGCATCGCCCTTAAACTTTGAAAAATTGGCTGACTCTTTTACACAACAACTAAAAAACCAAAGATTAAACCCTCACATATTGTTTATGATTTTTATGAGAAGTTAATATAGTTATAGGTATAATTTTCCTGGTTTCATTCTTCTATCACCCCCCTTTCAAGAGAAATAATTTTTTAATATCAAAAGAACTCTTGTAAAGTTGTTTTTTCTGCAATTTTAAAACAGTTAATAGCTCTAGAACTATACCACTTAAAAACCTGAAATTAGTCCTATTTTGTTTGTGATTTTATTCTCTTTAATTTGGTGTGCATAATAAACACCATTTTCAAAAAGGTTTTTCAAAATTTCAAAATAATTGAAAAAATATTATCTCTCTATTCTAAAAAAAAGTTTTTGGCGAACGGTTTCCAGAGAAAGGCTTTTTAATTACTGAACTAAATGACACATATATGGTATCAAAATGTCCGAATTCTTTCCGGATTTCCGAGTAAGCCCTTCGATTTTTCAAAAAATTTCTCAATTTTAAAATATTTCCATTTTTTTAGATTTCGGATAAGGTCGAAGTTACAAATCAAGAAACTATGAATTTTAAAACAATTGAAAATATATTTCACTGGTTTTTTAACATTCAAGTACATTAAATAATCATGTGTTTCTATTTACCACACTAATTTAAAACATATATATTGGATTCTTTTTAACAATATTTATATTTTTGCTGTTCAAACGATTTTAATTATATTTAAAACTAATGTATAATTAATTTATCTTTTATTTTTAAATAATTAATTCATATTTTTATATTTATCTTTGTCATTGTGGCAACCTAATCATTACTATATTTACAATAAAATACGAACTCGCTTTCAGAAATTTTGAACTTTTGCATTTATTTATTACAATAATAATTATTTTTATATCCTTTTGCAGGTATGTTTTTTAAGGTAGTAAAAGGTAACTTTTTTTTATAATGCCAAAACGCAAAACTAGATATGGCGGGGGAATGTTTTAGAAATAAAGATAAAAATCGAAAGTCAGAACATTCGTGTCATTGCTATGAAACTGACACAATTTCGATGTTTATTTGTTCTCATGAAGCAAAATTCTAAATTTTCGTGATGTTTTCGATAATTACTACATTTTTCATAGACAATCGATGAAAATCATTACAAATTTTAAGAAAGTATAATTTATTCCGTTGATGTTTCAGTGCTTCTGAATGGATCTGTGTAAGAAAAACATTACCTTGGGGAAATGGTAAAAGAAAGTTTACACTGCTTTGTTACTAATTTACTTGGAATTAAATGGCGATCCGCCAATTCATATTGCCATAAAGGAACTGTTAAAATTTCGCCGCTGAATGAATATTCCCCTTTTTTGAAAGAATACCCCAGAGAAGTAATTCCCATGTTTTAAGAATGTTTTATAAAATGAGTAAGTGCTGTGAGCTGTGTTTTGTGAGGATGGCAAAGCAATCCTAAAGTATCAGCGTCAGCAGTTAACCGGGGTTGGCGAGCGATAGCGAGCAGGGGGCGGTAGCTCCCTAGTAACAAAAAAAATATTTTTTGAAAACATTTTTAAAGAAAATTTAAAGCTTTCTAACTCTTAAAATAAACATTTCTACCAATTTCAAGTTTTAAATAAAATTTAATCACGCAGAAAAAAATAAAAATATTTTAAATTAAGGCAATTCCTGAAACATTCCCTAAAATTACACTGTTTAACAATGAAAAAATTTCCTTGATGAAAATAGTCATTTCTTATAGATTTTGGGTCGCTGAATACGAAAATCACCATTAAAATTCTCAATTGACTCAGGATTTTCGGGGAACAGCCCCTCCCCCTTTTTACATTTTTGGACGACTTTATAACTTTAAACTCGATTTTCCGGGTCAAAAAGCATTGCTTTAGTCTTTAAATTGCCCTCCCAGGGGACAAGAAACGTTCAAATTAATTAAATATAATAAATTTATAACAAATGGATAGGTTTAAGAGGTAATTACTCCCCTAAAAATGCAAAAAATTAGCTAAAAATTATAGAGGTTTTTAAACGCTGTTTTTCCTCTTATTTTTTACGCAATTCACGTTTGAAGGGTCTTAACCCTTCCCCAAAGACCCAAATTTGATGGCAATATGCAGCAATGATTTTACTTAAAGCGGTTGAGGTGGGAGCTCCCACAAAGCTCCCACGGAAGGGTTTAATGCCACACTTAAACTGTGATGTACAAAAAAAATTTGAAGCCACTAACTGAATTTCAGCTGATTCTTGTATAAAATGATCTGCTGAATTCAAATATGGCACCCATTTTCCTCCATCACCCTCAGTTTTTAAGGGGATGCCCCCTAATTGTTATCCACAGCCGTGCATCTATTAACATCTTGAAATATGGAATCCTCACTCCCTAAAACCGGCCAGTTTTTAAAGAACTGAAGAATTTCTATTTAGGATAGACCCAAAATACAAGAAAAACGTCATTTGTAATCTTTTCAAAATAATCAATATTAATTCCTGAGCTCGCGAGCACCTTCGCGATTCTGGAAGTCTTCCGAACTCTTCCGCGGGGGCTTCTGGGAGGCTAACACCTCAGCTGCTTTTAGTAAAACATATTGCTGCATATTGTCATCAAATTTGGGTCCTTGGGGAAGGGTTAGGACCCTTCAAACGGGAATTGCGTAAAAAATAAGTGGAAAAAATTGCGTATAGAAACCTCTACAATTTTAGCTATTTTTTTGTATTTTTAGGGGGTTAATTACCCCTTAAACCTATCCATTTGTTATAAACTTATCATATTTTATAAATTTGAACATTTCTTGTTACCTGGGGGGCAATTTGAAGACTAAAACAATGCTTTTTGACCCTCAAAATCGGGTTTAAACTTATAAAGTCGTCCAAAAACGTAAAAAGGGGGAGGGACTGTTCCCCGAAAATCCTGAGTCAATTGAAAATTTTGATGGTGATTTTCGTATTCAGCGACCCAAAATCTATCAGAAATGACTATTTTCATCAAACGGTGTTCCTACCATTAGAGATATGCAAAAAATGTCACAATCTTCAGAAAATACGACTATTAATAGATTCGGTATAAAACCTTACAGAGCTAATTTTCAACCTTAAGTTAATTCAATGTGCATGAATTTCACCTGAATATTCCTTAGAAATGTGTTTTAAAACTATTTTTTATGTTCTAAAACTTTTAATTTACTTTTGTATGACTTATTAAAAGTAAAAAAAGTAGCTTGCCGTAAATGCCATTCAAATGAATATGTCAGATTCGTCTCCTTTTATGCATTATACCTTCTCTTTGAGTGAAAGAAAGGAAAATATATAAAAATTTTAAAACATTTTTTATCCTCGAATGACAACACTTTGGATGTGTTGTTAGGTAGAACACTTAAACGCCTTTTTTTTGCTGTGATAATATTATGAATTTGTAAAGTGTTAGAAATGTGCACCATCCAGAAAGGCTTTCTAAAATATGGTGTTGTGAAATATGTTGAGAATCAGAAAATAATCTTAAATTTTGATGGAACAAATGAACAAATTAAGAACACATTTTTTTGCCCTTTGTAGTGCAAGAATGTCTTCTTCTCACACAACATTGCAATCCAATCTAAACGCTTTCGAATAAAACGGTTTATTATTGTGTTTAATTAGCGTTTCAAGTGGGTTTGCACCATGGTAATAGGGGAAAAAATATATACAATTACTTCCCCTGATCTGATTTAAGTACTACCCCTATTATCTCTCTGATGTTTGTTAAACTCTTAAGCGAAGAAGTTTCTTTTTTAATAAAGTTCCATCTTTATTGAACTAATTAATGCCACAAAATTTGTGTAACCGTTAAATTAAAGAGGTAACTTCCTTCAGCGATGATTTAAACATGCTAAATTAACAGAAAAAATGTCAACCAGGATCCCAGTTTATATCCATCTATTTCACAGATGTATTCTGTGATTTTTTTTACAAACTTTTCATTTTCAAGGGCGTACTTCTGTCAATTATACATAATTTTTGACAGCTATTTAGAAGTTGAATTTCAGGAATTAACAAATAATACATGTTCATTTAACCCACTAACTATAATTTTTTAATATTTTGTCATCCAGTGGAACGATATAAAAAAAAGCACTAAATAATGTCAATCGATCTGTGTAGAAAAAACAAATCGAGAAGGGGTATCAGCTGCTTCATTACGCAAACGATATTTTTTATTTCCTGCAAAAAACATGTGTAATTTCCGAAAGATTTACTGGTTTTCGGTGTTTAAGACATTAAACAGTTCACACATCTGGATATTTAACACAATCATAAATAATTTTTATTATTCACGTGAAAAAAGTCCAACCTAACGCCTTTTACATGTTCTATAATGATAGAAATTACTTCGAAATTTCTCGTTTCGTTAATCAAATAAACCTAATGATATAGATTTCAGTTTAATGCATAATTCCTTAACATTTTAAAGTAGTATCTTACTATTCCGGATTTCCAAAGAACAGCAGAAACGCGATTGGATCTGACGGAAATCCGCAATGTGATTCGCCCTACCATCACTTCTGTATAGCTGACCATTTGGAAAGGCGGAGCTACGGTCATCTTTCCTCCAATCCCGTAGGAAAGGGAATTACTTATGCTGCCGATGCTTTCAGGGAATAAGCAGCCTTTATTTACTTAGTCATTTTGGAAAGTAATGCTGCGAATTCAGGATGGTAGTTCTGAGTTTCTTCATAAACGCATTTAAAAAACACTTAATGGTAAGTTATGGAATAGTTTTAATTTTACTAGTTGTTTTTTAATGTCGTATACTGTTAGGAACTTCTAGAGTGTATATGTTACGGGCAATGTGATGAATCGGGCATTATTAATAATGCCCGGGCAATGTGATATATTCAATGAAATTTGTGATTGAAATTTATCACTTTGCTCGCCTCCACTCTGGGCATTATTTATAATGCCCAATTAATCACTTTGCCTGTAACATATGTTTACTTAATTATTTTTATTACTTTTATTTATTCCAAAAAATTGTGAAAGTTTACATAAATAAAAGTAATTCTTATTTTATCAGATTCCCTTTAAAATCGTCGTAAATTGAAACTTAGGCTTAAGATTAATTGTGTTATACATTTGAGAAAATGTTTACTTTTATCAATCTATAGATAGTAGTTTAGAAATGTAGATTAGAAAAATCAATGTATAGTACATGGATTTTTCTAAACTACATTTCGAAATCTTCACAAAACAAGGTGTGCAAATGTGAACACAATAATGAACACTCTTAATCAAAAGTGTTATGATTTCATTGCGATTGTGTTGTTGCAAAAGTGCAAAGTGTTACAAAAGTATTGCTTAAAATTAGAGACAGGAAATGCGTTTCGATTAAAATTTAAGAACACTTTCAGATTCCAAACATTATTTAAAGGCACTATACTTAAAACGCATTTCTGGATGGAACACATATCTAACCACATATTCAAAACACTATCACAACACAATAAAGTGTTTAAGTGTTTTACCTTACGACACAATTAAGATGTTAATTTTAGGACAAAAGTGTTCTTAAATGTGCTTAATTTTATGCAGAGCGTTTGAAATTTGTTTATTCATTTACTTCACTATAGATTGATATCTGCACTTTATATGGAACTCTCCTTGTTAAAATTGAATTTTCCATGTCTCCCATATATCATTAAATTTTTTAGTTAAGATAATTACTAGGCACCAAATTCAATATCATAAGATAAGAGATTCTTTAAAACAGTATCTACATAACTATTTTATTCTCTGTACGAAACCTAAACAGATCTACCATACAGAAACCTCTATGGCAGATTTTTCACATTTTTATTGTTTTTTTTTACTTTTTTCGTAATAAAAAAAATTTTAAATGAAAACTTTTAGCATATTTTTTTAACATAATAATAAACCAAAAAAATTTGAGACCATAATTAAATTTTTAAAAATAGTAGTTTTTCTTGAAATTGATTTTTAATAAATTTTTGGGGGTGTCGCTCAGTTTGTAGCTCTCTGACGGGATTTGGTCTGGGACCCCGAAATCCTATGTGATTCTGACTACTAATATGATTCTGTCACCTATCCCCCCTAGAAGTGTGACTCGACATATATGGGACAGCCTCTATATAATAATGCAATTAAAATTTTAACCTCAAAGCGATGATAAAATTGAGCTATGAACATAAATTTCGTAAATATCCTCTCTCTTTATATAGCGTTTCTATGCCTTTTTTAGTATACAGCTTCATGCATCCTAACTTAGCATTTCATTAAAAGGCCAGATTCCTAATTTTACCTTATCATTAAGTTCTTATCAATTCTTTTTTCAAGTTTATTACTCTTTAACTCCCGATAAAATTATAGAACATTACTGCAAACTCTCACTTTTTCGTCCTCTTATTAACAACTATTATAAGTGATAGTCATTTGAATTTGTATTTGGAAAGTTACTAGTATCTAGAAGTGTGAAGCATAGGGTTGTTGTTAGCTAGAATCCTTCAACCCTTTTATGATGCTGTGATAGTGTTCTCACAATATTTCTAAAATTTTTAAATAAACATATTATGTGTTCTAAAAAAAGTTTTTGTAAAGTTCGTTTAGAATTTAAAAGGGATCTGAAATTTGGATCGAAACACCAAAAGAAAAAATTCTGTTTCTATAATTATTTAACAACACTTTTACCAACGCCCTGTTTTTCTCAGACAACAAAATAGGAACATCCTTTCCAATCAAAACTCTTTTGATTAGATGTTTAGCACTAAAACATCTCTTTGTTCTTGAGCCTCTTATTGGTTTATCTTGTTTTTTCTTACCTGAATACCTTATTGACTTGATTAATAACTTGACTCTCAGGTCGTTCTCTCACCTCTAGGTTCTTTTAGGAAACTTTTGAATTTATATAGGGGAGAGTAGCTCAAAGCGGGTATGATAACTTTGAAAGCTCAAAAATCATATTTATTGTTTGGTTAAAATTACAAATTTGATTTTAAATGATAGGTGACATACCAAACTATAAAATGAAAATACCCGATAGTGTCGGATTAAGCCAAAAAATAATTACTAAGAAAGCTTCGAGATCGTAGGGTCTCAGGTTCGATTCCCGACACCACTGAAAAGTATATTGCAGTGGAAGATGCGTTTCCTCACTCTATCATTTTAAGCAGCTAGCATCCCAATCCTTTTTTCTCACCAAACCAGTTTGATTGGCGGTGCTAATTTGGCTTCATTTGGCAGAGATTAATCTGGTGGTAATTAATTTTAATCTGGCTGTGCTTTTTTTATGAGCTAGAAAATGTTCCCAAAGTGAGGTTTAGATATTTGATCATTTAATCTACATTGCGCAGTTTTTCGAAGTACGTAGTCACAAACCCAATATTACCCGTACCTGACATTGCTTAACTTCAGTGATAGTATAACTGTGTCATTCATAAGTGAGGAGCAAACAATCAAACCATGCTTTCTCCTTCAAATACAAATTTTCAGGAAACACAAAAAACTAATAACTTAAAAAATAACTAATTTAAAAACCTAATTATCGTTTGTTTAGTTCTATAAAGAGTAACTGAGAAGATTTGTAGTCATAATTTATCTAAACACTTAAAATTAATTATTAAAAAATGCATTTGAAATTTGGAGAAATCACGTTTTGATCGAACACATAGGAGGAAACATGGTTTGAATGTTTCCAACATGGACAAAACACTTTTTTAATGAAAAAAATTAATCCTACTCTTCTCAAAAACTATTCTTTTTATTTCTGATATACCATGTAAATTTTTAAAATAAACATTAGGTGATTTCATATCAAAAAGTCCCCACTAATATTTTTACATCACCAACTTTACGCTGACAAAGGAGCGGGTCACGTGACGAGGAAGAACAGCTTGGAGCTGTTTGACTGAAAACAAGCTCTGGAGGAAACACTTTTTGATTGAAACATCAATTTTCTAAGTAGTTTTAGAATAGGTTAAAACTTGTTTTAGGTTGAAGATAATAGCATTATTTTGTGCAGCTTAATGTGGAGATCATGAAAATAGCAGTACCTCGTTTTTATTTTTTTTGGATAAACACGGTTTGATTGTTTGCTCCTCAAGTGTGTAATGTTGGTTTAGCCACGATTTAAGCAGCAACCATATGAAACCGTTTTTGGCTATTTAACTCACCGCCAATTGAAGTTATCGCCAACGGCGTTACACTGCGTCTGCTTCAAGTGTTAGATATGTGGTATTGCATCTTGCATCGTTCACGACGATATGCGGAGTACGTGCTCGTTGAATCAGTATGTTCGAAAGTCCTGTGTAGTCGGTCATGGCACAGTTTACCACGGGTCCAGGTGTCTGGATCTGGACACTGTTTCTCTCTCCTTTAGAGCCATGGCAAAATTGTAAAGGTGGCGGTATATAGTGTCGGCATCTATCATAAATTATGGGCTTAAGTCGAACTCCTGCCATTTATAGGTCTCACTCTCTCAGGAGCGGGACTCCAGGGGGGAAAGAGTAATCAGGAGGCGAAATACACCACTGAGCGAATGAAGTACTGGCGACACCGTCGATTTGTCGACGATTATTTTCAAGTGGTTTTTAGATGAAAAAACAAATATTTTGTGATCTTAACCACTTTTTTAAAATTTTTGATACTTCTTTGCATTTAATGTAAAATATGGTGTAAAATCTTAAGCACCCTATCGCATTAAATACAAAAAACTTAAAATTTCCACCGAAAAAGATTTGCGAAAGTTTTATTACCACCAAATGCTTGCACAACTAATAACGATCGAAATTTTTTTTTTGGATCAGTGAAGTGATCAGATCAATCAGGATGATTGATGAAACTATTACCTCAAATTTCGATCTGAAAATAATATAATAATAATAATAATTTTATTGGACAAACAAAAGAACAGAACAGAAAAAATACAAACGCAGTTGATCGAGTACAGTCGCAGAAAAAAAAATGAGACAGTTCGCATTGTGAGCGAACTACTGGGGTTAGGACAATAATTTTTGTGTCATTTTTCATTATTTAACTTCTTCTTTAAAATAAAATATAGTTTATGTCCTTAGGGGCTGTCTAAATATTAAACGAAGCACCAACTTTTGTTTTTCCTATGGGCGACATCAAAGATTATTCCATATTCTGAAAGAGCACCCCCTAAAACCCCCCAAAACTAATTTTCATGTATTTTGGTCCCCAAATAAAGCCAGGAGTTGGGGTAGAAGTTCGTCGAATTTGCGTTGAAATCTCGTTTTTCACGTTGAATTCTCGTGCGGGGTTGATGGTTGTAAGGATCAAAATCGAGAATTCAACGTAAAAAACGAGATTTCAACGTAAATTCGACGAACTTCAATCCCCAATCCTGGCTTTATTCTAGGACCAAATGACATGAGAATTGGTATTGGGGGGTTTTAGGGGGTGCTCTTTCAGAATCTGGAATGATCTTTGATGTCGCCCATAGGAAAAACGAAAGTTGGTGCTTCGTTTAATATGTAGACGGCCCCCTAAGGACATAAACTATATTTTATTTTCAAGAAGAAGTTCAATCATGAAAAATGACACAAAAATTATCATCCTAACCCCAGTAGTTCGCTCACAATACGAACTGTCTCACTTTTTTTTTCTGCGACTGTACATACATTTCCCAAAGGAGCTACCGCTCGTCCTCCAAATCCCATGTGATTTATGTATTTTTGGTAAAAAATCAACACTTTTATCAATCAACTTCGTTTCAATGATCATTTACTATCTAAAACTACATTACTTAAAAAAATATATTTCCAATTTTAAAAATGCTTGAAATAGTTCATTAAAAGCTAATGCATCAATAAAAATGTTCATTTTTTTTTTCAAATTAAACTTCCCTTTTTAAGGGTGTCCACAGGTACAACTGGGTCTGTCCATAGGGAGAGAGCTTTGTTGTACCTATGGACACAAATTTCTTCAAGTCATTAAAAATAAATTAAAAATCAAATTTTGAATGTGTGAGCAAAGGGAATGTACTCATACTACTTGACCCGTTCAGGGGAAGGGTCTTCAAAATACCACGCTTGGTCACAGGGGGAGGGGGGGCTTAGGGTTTTGACACGTAATCAATTTAATCTAGTCAATACGACAAAATTAAGCCAAAATAATTATTGAAATTAGCCAAATTAAGACAAATTAAGCCAGATTAATATTTAAAATTTGACAAATTGAACCAAATTAAAACCTTCTGCTTGCAAAAAATGATTGAAAGCCGTATTTATGAATTACTACATGAAAACCTACATGAAAACTACATGAAAAATTGGATCACGTAGTATGGGTAAGTTCCCGAATAAAAAATATTACCCTATTTGCTAAGATTAGGACTAAAGGTTGGCCACTTTAAAAATGGTCAAAATGATTTTACCTCTCTTAGAAAAATCCAAACGTGATTTTTGTCCGAAGGTACAACACTCTCCCCTATAATTTAAGGGTTTTTTTGAACTACCCTTTTTTTAGAAAAATATATTTACCTTTTAACGTACACTAAGAACTTAGCATATAATTTAATTAAAATGTCCAAATTTAAAATATTTTTGAAATTATGTGTTATAAATAGAATTTGAAGGTTATTTTTATAAAATTTGATAGAAGGAAGCCAAAATAATACCTGTTATCACATATTATAACATATTATAAAGTTATAGTCCTTCGGTTTACCGTTTTCAATTTATTAACTTTCTTTGACTCGATTTGTGGCAAAACTTCAGTAAGTATTATTGAGGTCATATTTCTAAAGAAAATAATTTGTAATTGTCTTTTTCTGCTTTAATAAATTTTTAGCTGGTTCATAGAGCTAATAATTCTAATTAAATTCTAAAAAAGATATTTTTTTCCAAACTAAATGACGATATTGGGTTTCAAAAATAACATATAAACATATATCACATGTCTTTATCATTTTTTTGGCAATTTTTTTAAGTATTAATTATTAAGTATCATGGACTGATTTAGTCTGATTTTTAGTATGCATAGGTGTCATATTCTTAAATGAAAACCGTTAAGATACAATTGCTTTTATTAAAATGTTTTCAAGGTTCTAGCTTTTTTTGGTAGATGGGTTTTTAATGCCAGGTTTAAAAAGTTATTTTTATTTCGTTTCGTTATTGTACATTTTATTGTAGATATTTCCATGTTTTACCGTTCATAAAATAATTTTATAAACTTTTATAAAACATCATTTCACTTCTGTAAGCATTAAATCATATTTTGAAAAGTAATTTTCAAACACACAATCAGGTTACATTGTCTTATCTGTTTTATTAACTTGTCATTCCAATTAAATATTTCATGAGGTCAGAACTGCATACGTAAAATCATTAACACATGCACAAAAATACACTATAAAACATTTAATTTTTCTAAAAACATGAAAAAAGAATACACCTTATAATAAGCAAGATATAGCTAGTCTTAATGAAAACACAGTAAAAGTAATTAATCATACTTTCATTTTAAAAACACATATTTATTAGATATCTGCTTTTAGTTTAGAAAATTTTTCGAATTTCCTATTTAAACATGTTTTTATGTTGGAGGTTTCACCACTAACACCAATTTCCAAAAATGTAATATTTGTTCAAATCAGTTCATAAATTAAAATGGAATATTTTAAAATAAAAGAATGAAAAATAAGTAAATTTAAAAATTTTTCAATTTTCTGACTCAAAAGTACAGCAAAAGCATGATGATAAATAAAGAGTTTAATCAAAAATTTCTCAAAAAACAATTTTCAATAAATAATAAAACCACATGGTGAAATATAAACCATAATTTCAAGCCTGTTGCAGAACTCATTGGGCAAAAAGAACCAGTGGGTGCTTTAAGCTTACGATAAATCCTTCAGAAGTATTTAAAAAGATATTAGATGCTTCCGAAATACCACTCTTGAACCCATTGCTGAGTTCTTACTACTTCTTTAATGCTCAATAAGTTCGAGACCTGTGAGCTGGTTCTGACAATTGAAACACCATACAATGAGTGTTTATTTCCTAATAAATAAAACATAAAATGAAGCAAAGAGCGTAATTTTCATGACGTATAAGCATTAATCGTGCTGAGTTTATCCGTGCATTAAATAAAGTTGTGGGCGATTCTTCGTGCCATCATGCCATCGTTAGGTTTGGAAGGCTTTAAACGCGTGCTTTCTTTTTTATGGACGACAGAGTATTTTGTAACCGTCAATATTACTATCTATAAAATTTTATTGACAGGAATATATATTTATTTATTTATCTTAGACAAGTATACCTGGACCTCATGATTTTTAAACATTTTTAATTTAGTTGTTGTAGATAATTTTAAAAATAAGTATCGAATATTTCGAACGCCCATATTCCTACTTACCGATTTCACCTATTCTTGCATTTTCATGAGTGTTACAAATATGGAAATTAGTGCTTTATAACTTTTAAGAGTATGTAAAGTCAGACTATCGCAATAATAGAGAATGCTGATTTTTAGAGATCCTAAAAATTTAAATATAGGATCTCTATAGAATAGACTACAATTTTTCTTAATTGTCATGATATCGAGAAAGAATTATAGCGAAACTCTTTTAGGGTAATAATTTTAAAAAAAGTTTTGCATGGTTTTTAGAAAGTTAAAAGAAAGAGACTTTTAGAAAGTTAGAAGTTTAGGTTTTTAGGAAGTTTATTTCAGAAAACGGAAATATATTCCGGCAGCATTGTTCCCGGATTATTTCCATCATTTAAGGAGAAGTCCGATTTTTCTTTACCTGCGTTCATTTTTTAGAAAGCGTCCATTTTTACTTTTTTCATTCTATGAGAACCATTTTCCGTCATTTGAAGAACGACCGTTTTATGATTTTTCGTCAAAGGAAGGAAACTTTCCGTTTATTGAAAATTTTAAACTAATCCCTATTGTAAAGGTTAAAAAACAATGTTTTTTATTTTGCACGTAAATAAAAGTTAAAAACAGACTTAAGTTTCGAGGATACATGGATCCTCTTCGTCAGTGAAATAAAAAAAATCACTAATTGTATTTGGTTAGAACCGATTGCGTAACCTTTGGGTTTTATATCCCAAGACTTGACCACCAGTTTAGTTTATTTGATAACTGCTCCTGCAAAATATTTTATTATAAAAACTTAGTAAAGTAAATGAAGAAAAAGTAGTGCTGAAAGTTTGGATTACTCTTAGGGTTTTAAGAATACCTAAAGCTGTTTCCTTAGTTCCTAATATGGATTTTCAAAATATTTAAAAAATTATTTTTGGAGAATGTATTTTTAATGACCTTTATTGTAAAATAGTTTTCTATCTCGGCGGACGTACTCGTTATAAGAAGGCTGTTTTGTGGATTTTAATTGCTGTATTTAAGAATATTCAAAATGTTTATTCTCTTTTAAACTATTGTAAAACTTTTTTTATATTAAGCAATCACACTTTCACCCAGAAAAAATACGTCCGCAGTCTCAATAGGAAAACTAAACATTTTTGTGCTTAAGAATAGACGTAAGAATAAGTAAGGCGTAGGAATACACTGGATAAGTTCGTGAAAAAATGAATATATTTAAGGGTTTTCTGCTTAGGGAATAATAACTTGAAAAAATCATGGAAAAAAAAATGCGTAAAGTGGTGAATTTTTTTAAAATGTATAATTAACTGATGTTTGAAAATGACAGAAAAATGTTAAAACATATATTTGTTTATGTCTTATCAGATAGACTGCTTTAGTTTATTTCTAATTTATAAATAGAAAATTTCATTCAAATATACAGGAACGGTTTTAAAATTCCTAATTATATTTTAAATTGTGAAATAGAAGATATAATGCTTAAATTCTTAATAATATGAAGAAAAATTACAATTCCAAAAGCTCACTTGTGTATATGTTTCTAATTGCGTGAGAAAACAATACAATAAGTTATACACTTCAAACTATCTCCACACAAATATAAACACATTTAAGAACACTTTTTTCATCCTTAAATAAACAACACTTTAGCTATGTTGTTAGGTAGAACACTTTAAGATCTTGTATTGACAGTGTTCTGAATATGTTTAAAAAGTGTTACAAAAGTGCTCTAAATTAATAATGTTGTAAAATATCACTAGAATCTGAAATTGTTCTAAAATTTGGAACGAAAAACATCGTAGAGAATCACATTTCCTGTCTGTAATTTTTTGCAATGCTTTTACGACTCTCTTACAACACAATCGTAATACAATTAAAACGTTTTGGATTAGAAGTATCGAAGTTTACCGAAGTTAACTCTGCTTTACAAAACAAAGTGTTTCAAAAAGAAAACCAAAAATAAGTAAATCGTGGGGACAATTAAGCCACCACGATTACCTACTCCTACAATATCTCTCTCAAATTACGTATTAGTTTTGTTTTAGGGAATCAAAATGTTAAATGGACGAAACACATTTTGAATTCACTAAAGCTAATATTTTAAAAATGTACTTCTAAAAATATTGGTAATAAAAATTTATCAGAGGAGCAACAAAAAACATTATTGCAAAGTACATTATAATTTTTCAAAAACAGCTATTGTAAAAATGTATACGAATAAAATTTCTCTCAAAATATATCTTTACATAAGTGATTGGGCCATTTTTATACATTTGAGGACCGATTTGAAAATAGCCACCTATATGTTCAATAAAAATAACTCCAATGAATAAAACCTCCTCCCTCTCCCAAACTAATTTACGAAAAAAAAAAAGCCCATAATCATGCCCATCTGTTCCCTTAAACCCACCCAGCACCATTTCAGCTAAACACCTCCAACAGTTAAAACGCCTGAACGCTCTCGCATATTAACGCATGCAATAAATCAAACAGAGAGACATAAACTATTGCTTTAAGATACGATTGAAAGACGTCGGAAGACGAACCTTAAGAAAGACTTTCCTCCAACAATGAATCTTTCTCTTCGGCAAACAGGGGTCTCTCCCCTATCGAACCTCAGATATCTTCATCCCTCTTACTAATATATCCCATCTGGAATCATAAAGCACCCCGATTGTGCTTTTCGACAATGGTAATTGTTAACTATAAGAATCGATTTTCTGCGTGCATTTCTATGGAGGGTGCATTCGATTGTGAGGGGGGGGCTTATAGAAAAGCGCGTGCGCACCCATGGCCAAGCGCGCGCAAGCTTATGGGGAGGATCAATAAAATGTTAAGAATTCGGTTGGGATAAAATGGAGTGTCAGGACCGCACAGAAGAGAGTTGGTATCTATATATAGAGCATTTTTTCACCTGCCTGGCACATTTGGAAAATCTTCAGGCCGTTCAAGAACTTAGAAAGCATCACAAGGTATGCTTTGATTTAGATATGGTATTTTAGTATAAACTTTTAAGGAGAGATATTATAAGTTGATTTTATATGAATAATGAAAATATTTGTTTAAAAACTAAAAGATAATATCTGAAGTAAGATTTGAGAAAACTTATTTTTAATCACTTATATTATTTAACTGAATTAATCGAATTACAGGAAATATCGAACTTTTATTTTTATCAATGGATGTTATTTTTATATAATTTCGTAAAAGAGTAGGATAAATATATTCTTCAATAATAAAATCCAAATTTATATTATATTATTATCCATAGAATTTATACTTTTTTTACTTTATTTTAAGAAAAGATTTAATACTTCAAGTAAAAGATTTGCAACTTGAACTAATTTTAAGTGGTGCAATTATTATTTTTTGGAAATCCTAAACAGTTATGTAAAATATATATTTCGTTTGAAAATTGGTAGTTTTATGCGTCTTATTGATAGGAAAGCCTTTCAATTTTTGATTTTATTTTTAAGCAAAAAAATTTTTTAAGACGAATATTAAGTATTTTCATACAGCTATTACTATGTGAAACTTTTACTACATAAACTACTGCATGAAACTTCTCATGTATGATAGTTATGTCATTTAATTGAAAGGTTATTTTCTATAAACAATATTTACAAAAACAGAGACAAATTTAAATTTATAAACATAAAACTTTGATTTATCTTCCAAAAATTTTGATGCCACAAACAATAACTTTCAGTAATTTTTAAATATGGTGTTTTAGGTCTTAAAATAAGTAAAATACTCCTGTTTTCTTAAACATTTGGGGAAAAAAGCGTGTTTCATAACATTCAAAAACATCAAGTATAAATATCAAAATAAAAGTGGGTAACTCATTTATTTAACAAATTCTTAAATCAATTGTATGACCATGACTGATAAATCTATTGACATAATGCAGTAGATTCGTTAACTTTGTTTTATATAATTGAGGTAACTAAATTTCCCAATAAAATCTAATAGAATCAAATTAGAGATAATAAAATTTTAATCCTACAGTAAAAAATGTACGTATATAGTACATTTTACGCTGTATCATTAATCTTCTCTAGATGAAATTTGTATTTATTAGTTTTGTATATTATGATAAAAATATAGTAAAACCTGGCACCAACTTTCTTCAAATGACGTATTAAGTGCGAAAAAAAATCTTATTTGGTTGTAAAAGCGAATGGTACACAAATATTGAAAATAAATATGACCGAATTTCAATTTTAATAACTGGGTTATTTAATGATTTGATTTTTTAAAATGGGATATTTTTCATTTAAAAGATAGTTAAATAATTCATGGAGTGTCAATTTATTATTGACTAAATATTTAGACAAAAGCATATCGTAAACAGTCCACCCCCAGCAAAACCAACCCAAGTGGTAATGAATTAAATCAGTGCAAAAATCATAACACAATACAAACTCTTATTTTCGCAACTAAGATAAACAATGTTAAATGCTTCAAAACAATATAAATGTTAAACACATTCCATATCAATGGGATACTTTACGAACCATCATTTCATTCCCGATTAAATGAACAAACCTAACTTACCCCAATTCATCAAAACCTACAAACTCGGCTTTCAACGAACTTATACACTTACGATATTCCCTTCAAAAATGAATAATTCACAAGATAACCCACCAGGGACTAAGGATGAATTCGTTCTTTACAAGCCTACAGAATCCCCATCCTAGATCCCCACCTAATCAATCCCTGGGGCACTTTATGGGCGTTGACCAGTCGAAGAATCTCAGCCCCGGCATTTGGACGCCCCACCAGACCTAAGAATCCAATCACAATTTCCCCTTAAATGAGCAGACGATGCATTTACGATGCCCCGCTTTACGACGCTCTTTCACATTGTCCGAAATCTTCGGATCTGTTTCGTTTCTCCGGACCCCCTCATCAAGACCGGAGTGATGGGCCATTACCTTTTGTTTCCAGGGGGGACAGAGGATCCCTTTTAACAAGGGGCGGATATTTGGGAAAAGATCGATAGGCGTTGGTTGGTGTGTTGGGAATGCTTTTTCTTAAAGGATGGCGGCTTTTTTTTTGTTGAAGAGGCGTTTATTTTCTAAAGGTATAATCGTAAAATTTGTTCCGAATTGGCTTCGTTGCACATTTCGGTGTTTTCTATTGGGAATTTAAAAGGGAAGTGCTATGGAATGGCTTTTAAACGTGTTGTGAATCCAATAAATGCCTAAATTTGTTTGTGAGAGCTTCGCGTGAGTTTGAAGTTGTCGTTGTTTGGACAAATAAGAAATCGTCAACAGTTAAAGAAAGATGAATGATCAATTGTTGGCGGCTTTTTAAAAAGAAACCCATTTGTTAGAATTGATTTTTGGGGTAGCGTCCTTTAAAAACTCTAAAGAACTGATTTTTCATACAATTTAGTCTTGCTAATTGCATATTATATACATATTTCAAATGCATGAAACACTTTTGTAAATAAACACAATAATGAACATCTATTCTGACCAAACCATTTTGATTGTATTGCGATTATGTGAGAAAAGATCGTGCTATAAAAGTGTTGCTAAGATAATATTGAGAAAAAAAATGTGTTTTTAAGTGTATTTTACCTTAAGAATGCAATTCTGATAAAATTTGCACAACGAGTTACGTAAATAATCGCATTTATTCGGCAAACCAAAGACTTAACGGAGGTCACAAAATTTAGGAGCATTCTCTCATTTTACACACATATTTTACAACATTATTTTTAGAACTCATTTCTGTGGATAGGACGCATAAAACTTTTGAAACATATTCAAGAATAATCGCAAAAAATTAGTTCATGAAATGTTCCACCTACAGAACACTATCGATGTCATGTTAATTTGAGGATAAAAATGTGTAGTTGAATGTGTTTATATTGGTTTTATTTTGTTTAGAGAATAAGTTATGTAGTGTAGTTAATTACAATCTCACCATTTTTGTATTTTACTAACTTCGAAAACTATAGCATTTTTTACAATAGATGTTAAAAAAGTTAGTAATGAAAATGTAGAGATGCCTTTTTAATCCATAAATCAGGAAAGAAATTTACAAGTTTTTATCTACTTTAAGAACATGGTTCCTTGATGAGAACCGTAGCCGTAGAATGTTCAGAAATGTTGACCTGCTAGGTAAAATGTAAGGCCGATATTTTTGATGCTAACAAATGCGGTACACGTATTGTTTATTTAATAATGATTTTTAGAACTAAGCATAATATAAGATCTTACAATATAAAAAAAAATATATCAATTGGGTGTTAATGGGGAAATTTGGGAACACACCTGTAAAAAACAATGCTTAGTTCGTATTTGAAAATTTTGCCAGTAATATTTTTCTGTTCTCATCAAACTTCATGTCTAAAAAAATATGTCGGATCTCCCGTCTGTGCTTGTCAATGTCTATGCTCCCCGGAAAGAAACTTTCGGTAAATAGTATTTTAGTAGTAAGTTATTTAACAAATGTTTGAAATTATATTAGAAAAGTAAACGCAAAACACGTTTTATGCTGTAGCTTCTTACATTGTAGCAGAGGAAAGAAGAAATTAAAATTTATTTGACTTTTCAATGTATTATCATTTCTTATGAAACACTGGGGAATGGTTTGATATATCATGATTATTAAAATAAACATTACTTTTACATGGTTTTGAGATATATTTTCATGGATTCAAGTCGTTTTTTTAAAGAGGTTAGGGCAGTGTTTCCCAACCTTTTTCGGTCCATGCCCCACCAAAGCCTTTCTAAATTTTCCATGCCCCCTGTCTCAGTGGCATGTATAGAAATATATTTTGAAAAGTAGCAAAAATTATTTTTAACCCCTCCCTATTTTTAACCCCTCAGAAAATATTTAGGTATAATTTGTATGCTAAAGAAGTAAATGAAGTTATGAGTTATTTATTTCTAAATACCAAGGGGGGCCTGGGGGTCCTCCCCCAGAAAATTTTCGGAAATTTGATTCTAGGAAGCAGGTTTTTAACTAGTTTGGTACCCCTAGTTGGGAAAATTTGGATATAAATTTTTAGCTAAGACTTGCATTTTGATGAACCTAATGTAAATAAAGTTTCAAATATAAGCATTCTAAAAACAAAGACATCTTGGGTCATCCTCCAGAAAAGTTTTGGAAATTAGACTCTAAAAACAGGGTTTCAACTTGGTTTTGATACATACTGGTCCAGATTTCAGACATACATTCTCAGATAGGATAAATAAGATCAGAATTTGATAAACTTCTTTTTAAAAATATTTTTTTTTACTTTCCCCATGGATTGGCCCCATCTGGGGGGCAATTTGGTTGAAAATTTTCAAATTGCCCCCCTAGAAAATGATATTGCCCCCCGGTGGGGCGTGAGCCCCACGTTGGGAAACACTGGGTTAGGGTGAGATTTTATGCTTTTTCTTAAAGAATGATATTGTATGGCTATGTTTACTTGGCTTATCATTACGAAGTTAGAAAAGGTCGCGTATGAAAGAAAAACGTTTGTTTTAAGCAGAGGAAATAGGTTTATCGTTTACCAGAAATGATTTCATGTTTATCAAATAAAATTTACTATTATTTAAAAAAAACTAACTGCCATTTTTTTAAAAAGAAAAACTCTTCTCTTAAGAAATAAAATTTCCCACTCTAAATGTTTTTTATTTAATTAAATAACTCGAAAAACCACAATCTTGAAGTAACGACGATACAAGTGTCTCGGACCCTTCTAGTTTTGCGACCGAAGTAAAATATAAATGTCAACGGCAGCTGGTAGTAAAATCAGATATAATTTGTTCATTGTTCCTCTTGCGGAAGCTGAAGGTTTGTTTATGTCGATAGTTTTACGAGGTTCGAACGACCCAAGTTTGTGATGCCATGCTAGATGCAAAGAATGATTTAAACTTTATGGGTCATTGGCCATTCAGGAATGGTGCCTTTTATTCAAATCGCACTAATTAGTGTTTGTAATATATAAAAAAAGCTAGATGACGGCCGGTAAGCTGTCAGTACTAAGGTAATTAGTTTGACTTATAACAAGACTCTTAAAAGGAATAAAATTTTAAAAATAAATATCTATTGACAAAGCAATGTCAGGGAGAACTCACGACTTTTTTTACACCCAAAATCATATATTATTGATTTCTACTCAAACACTATACTGTGATGATTAAACGGTGAAAATTTGAGGTAAGTTTGTTTTTGTTTGAGCTAAGAACGGATCCCAGAACGAAAACCATCAACGATGTCATCAATATAATTTTAACTCTTAACTTAATTCGAACTTAAACACATCGTAACATACCCTTTAACATAAAAGAGATTTCTGATGCCAATTTTTCAAATTGTAATGCAACATGAAATATATCTTGTTCTCCCTGTTAAACAATATCCCCCCATACGCACCTTCAAAATACCAACCAATTCCGAATTCGCGCAACTACAGGAGTTATAGACGGTTAAACTGCTTAGTTGTGATTTGTATAATTTTTAAATAGGTATTAGCGTAAGATATCTTTTTAAGTTTAAAAATTGAAAAATAAAATTTTTGGTTCTCAGATTTAAATTTTAAACATCCTAGAATAATAGACTTAAGGGGAATTATAGTATAAAATAGCCATTCTAATTCCGATGATACACAAAGTTACATAATGTAAAGTACAACCACTAAAAAAGTAGTGATTTTTAAAGAAAATAATGTATACAGAGAAATAAAATTCTTTAAAAACCTTTTCACTGTATAGTGAAAAATTAAAAACAGAACAAAAGTACTTCTGAATATTTTTTATGAGCACTCCTGTTAATTTTAATAGCGTTAGCTATATAATTTTCGAAGCAATTATTTATTTTCTTTTACTTAGCTCTGTACCTAACAAAATTTTCACCCTACGACAGTGAACAGCAAAGCAGATAATGTCATGGCAACAGTATAAAATCATGGTGTTATATTTTACCATTGAATTTATGTAGTATGAATTTACTATGCATTAATCTGCTTAATAATACACAACCTTACAAAATAAACTTAAATGCTGTAATACAGACATATCCACAACACCCATGATACTATTAAAAATAATCATCATAACACCACAATTTCAGATTTCAATTAGTTGTAGTTCATCCTTTTTTATAGCCTTGATTTACTATCTTGATGAGGAACAATGAATGATAAGCCGATCTTGAAAGGATGATGTTCTTTGGAGTTTTTCTTCAAAGAAAGCAATTTTTATATATAATTCAACACCTAAAATAAAAAAAGCACTTCTAAATATAGTATTCCTTCTTTAAAAGAAAACATAAATTAGACTATTAGTTACCGTTCTTTAAATTTTGATCTATACTTTCCACTGGTTATTCATTACATATTGTAGGGGAAGCCTACATAAACACATGATCCGAATTTAAACCAGAAATTGAGATACAACAAAATAATATCTTACAATTCCTAATATCATGTGAAATTACCAAATTCACAACGAAACTGTAAAAAACTCATCTTACGATCGAATCAAATTTGTCTAGATCGTGATCAGCTTCCAGCGCTTCTCCTGTTTGTAACTCGCCCTTCGCTACTGAAATAAACTCTCTCTCCTTTATCACTTTCTAACATTAATATTATAAATTTTATAATTAAAGATGTAAAAGGAAGTTGGTGTGACGTTACTATGACATGAAAAGTCTATCTGTAAATTGAGTGCAACGTTCCGCAGCACACTGATCTACCATAACATGGTGTATTTTCTGATTTCTCAAATATTCAAGCATAAATTTAATATAAATATCATTTAAGTGGTGACTATTGAATTTTGAGTTGTTTAAATCTGAGTATTTCAAATTTGAAATAATATCTTTTGTCATATTTGAAAAAAAAGTTTTAAGTATATCAAAGTGAAAACATGATGGATTTACTCATATTTGAAAGTTTCATTTCTATCAGTGAACGCATATACTCAGACCACTATCCTAACAAAATAAGATTATAAAGTCTGTAAAACAAACTGTGAAATGTTTTGGGGGGAAAGTTGGATACTAGAAAATCCTTTTAATTTTTCTTTGACAAACTAATTCCTCAATTGTAAATATTTTTATCAGAAACCTTAAACTACATTTTACAATGAAAGTACTTAAAATATGCTAGCAATGTATACTGATTAAAAAAATTTTTAAAAGCTACCGAATAATACACTACAAATTTGTAAATCACTTTTGAAATAATAAGTAAGCACAAAATGAATATTTAATAGCTCTATAAAGGAGCGTTGTTATTACAATTGCGATTTTATTGTTGTGTGAGAGAAAATCCTTTAAAGATGTTGCAAGATGAAGAAAATTCTAAAACTATTTTTATAACACTTTTCTAACACTTCTCAAATATATTCAAAACACTATCACAACACAATAATGTGTTAAAGTGTTCTATATCTAACAACACAATCAAAGTGCTGTTAACTTGAGGACAAGAAGTGTTCTTAAATGTGTTTATAATGTGTTTATTTTGGTGTGAAGCGTTTATGTATTTATAAGCAAAGAAATGCGAAGTTACTTTTAAACATAACTGGAAGGGTGGAATTGAAACACATCTACAAATCCTTAAGTTTTATCAACTTTTTCTTTTCCAAGTTTATTTTTATATTATTGACTTATTATTTTAATGGAAAAATTTAAAAAACAACTCGGCTATCAAATCTATCAAAATTTTTCCATTTTTAGAACAATATTCCTATAAAGTCCAAAACTGTTTTCAAGGTTTGATTAAAAAATAAATAGTGTGAAAAAGATAGAATCGGGTTAATGTTCTTTATGATAAATTAGGATATTTATAATTTACTTTTTTAATTAAAGCAAAAAAATAATAATTCTTTGTGGCTTATTTAACCCATTAATGCCCAACTTTTTATTTTTCTTAAATATTTGGTAAAAACATAGCAAATAGCCCCAAAACAACTGGAAAAATAGTGAAAAAAATTCCAGGTTAAAATTTTAATTTCTACACCAAAATTAAAAAACGTCCCTAAAAAGGGACGTCAGGCACGAATGCCCCCGTTGTTTTTCCGTATAGTAAACGCATGGTAGAAAACTTTTTTAAAGCCTCAAAAACATCTTCTACCTTTTTAACTGCAGCAAAAGTGATCGGAACCATACTGTAACATGAATATGAACAAAAATATTAATTATTTATCCAATTAACTGAAAATTAACCCTAATTAACATAATTTGAGCATTTTTTATGCTCTAAAACACGTTTTTTCCTCCCAAATCTATGTTAATTGCAAATTAATTAAGGTTTTTAATTGAAAAAGGCATTCTTTGTTTATATGTGACCTAATATTAAGTATTAATTACTTTTACACACCTCAAATCCATCAGAATATCTCAATTTGTGAAGTTTAAGTCTTTCAAATGCCCATACTTTTTTCATTTTATTTAATTTAATTGTACGGAACACGAATTTCTCCCCAAAAATCAAGCATTAGTGGGATGTGCATTAGCAAGCCAGATGATATAGATTGATCTGCAGTATAGAACACAATGATTAGCGACATCTAATTAGAAAAAAAGCCGAAAATTTATCACAAAAGCGACTTTTTTGGCGATTTTAATGACAAAAGGTCATTATAACTAATAATTATTGAACTTTTAATTAAAATATAACCAGAATATATTTTCATAAGTAATAAATATAGTAAAATAATTAATTTATTCCTTTTAATTAATACAAATTAATTAATTCCTTATAATTTAAGAGTTTTTACTCCATTAATTTAGCAGAAATAACAGTATTTTCGAAAAAAATAAACAAAAATAATAAATTTATAAGCTAAAATTAAAGTAATTTTATAAATATCAGTTATTTAATTCATTTCATAAGAATCAAACGCGTTTTTATGAAAAAAAAATAAGGAAACACTGGCATTTCACTATGGGGAAAACCACGGGGGCATTCGTGCCTGACGTCCCTTTTTAGGGACGCTTTTCGAGGGTCCAAAATAAGGTCAAGATAAAATATTTTGGAAAAATAAAAAAACACCCCAACTGATTTAATGTATAAACAGTAATATATATCGGCATTGAAATTTTTTTAAAATAACAACTAGGATTTTTAAGCTTTTTCTTTTAAAATTTTTAAAAAAGCACTTTTTTGAAAAATTCTATCTTCCAACTTTAAAAAAAGTAAAAAAAATTTTAAATTCTGCTTTCTTCTTGTGTTCTTTATGTTCTATGAATATCAGAGATACATCCATGCAAATTTTGATTCAAAGGAACAATTTTTGTAGAAATAGGAGGCTTTTTAAAAAACGTCCCTAAAAAGGGACGTCAGGCAGTAATGGGTTAATAAAAAGAATTTAAGAAAATAAGCATTTATCATCATATCGAAATGAAAAAACTTAGTTTAATAGTGAACCTTGAGTTTTTCTACAAATTTCATGCTATTTTTTCAATTGAGGTGCCATAGAAAAGTAGTTTTTCTAAAAGGACGAGGTGACCTAAAAATGTTTGGAAACCACTGTAAATAAAAAAATTTTACAGATAAAACCATTATTAGCATTGGACTCTACGTTTTTCTTTTTAACTACATATATATTAGGGTGGGTCATTTTCCTATGGCGAAAAAAAAAATTTACAAATTCTATCGGGCACAGCAAGAAAAGGGTGCCAAATGGTCTCAAACTAACATGTGTAAAATATTATTCCATTATAATAACTCTTTTTGCCTCCGGATTGGCCTCAAATAGAGTAAAAATATGTAATTTTTCATATTTTTTAAAAATTTTATAAATTAAATTTTTTTTTCGATAACTTCTTAAAGCTCGCAAATAAGGGTCTTTAAAAGCAATTTTAATCATATTAGTCACCTTTATATATTATCAATACAAAAACAACTGCCAAAGTGACAATGTAATATGCTATCATATTAACAAAGAATAGGAGGATCTTTTTTTGCCAACAAACAGTGGATCATCAGTGGTACATATTTTAAATATTGGTAGTTCAGATATATTTTCCTTCAAGTTTGGTTAGTACAAAGTGGTATTTTTAATTTTTATAAATAGTATAATAAATAGTATTTAGTATAAATAGTTATATTTTTCATAAATATGCTGCGCTTTCGAAATTCAGCAGACAGTTATTTTACTGGCTGGTCTTGGGATCCATATATGATCGAAAAATTTGTTGAAACAATTTTCGAATGATGGTTCGTTCATTAGGCAGTAATGATTCGCCTCAGTCATGATTTACATATTTTTTTGCTATAACAATAGACTGAAACCCAGGCCTATGAAATTATACTTCTTTGGAGGGAGGATTGACTCAAAATAGCTCCTTAGCATTCCCTTATGCGTTCATAAAAGTCATAATATAGCAAATTCAACTGATTAAGATAATTACAAGTAAGTTTTAAAAAGTAATCTAGTTTATTTAAAAACTTAGGGGATAATACTGAGCTTTATGCTGTAAACGGGGATCTACTGCTCTTCTTAAGATAGTGTTTGAAATTTGAGTCTTAAAATGTGGTTTTAATTTATTTTTGGACATTAGTGACTCATATGGGGTCACTTGGGATGGAATATTCTTAATATGCCAAAGAAATTTAAAGGAAAACCCAAACTTTTAAACAACTATCAAAATGTTTTCCTGGGGTTGAAATCTGTAACCCAAAAGAGGTACCACCTTCTGTCATATCCATTTTTATTAAAAATTTAATGTTTTTAAAACCCTACTCAACCGGCAATAAGAGTAGTGCACATTTTTATGATTCCAGCAAGAAATTTTTGATTTCCAGTTCTAACCATTGAGATATTATAAAATATGTTGTATTACAACTCAAGTATTTCAACTCTGGTTTCATTTATTATTATTTTATTCTCTTCAATGATGATTTTTATACCATTGTGCACATTTACATTCATGACGGATTCATGAAATCGAGGTAAAAACTTGATTTTCATTTGTCCATTTTTACATGAAATTACTATATTAATCGAAACTTTGAGGCCAATCCGGAGGCAAAAAGAGTTATTATAATCGAATAATATTTTACACAAGTCAGTTTGAGACCATTTGGCACCCTTTTGCCGCTGTGCCCCTGGGAAAATGTGAAAAAAAAATTTTTGACCCACCCTAATATATATATTGAAATAAAAAATATAAACATGTTTGTTTCATAGTTAAACTGCAGTTTATAAAAAAGCATTACTAAACATTGAATGTAACGTTATAAAAATAACTATCATTATAATGTAAAAAAGGAAATGTTTACTATGATAAAAAAATGCAGTGGAAATATGTTCAAGCAATTGATTGAAATTTTATGATCTAATACAGTGGAAACAAGTCTCAGATCAAATCCTTGTGACACGTAGAAGACAAATACTATATGAATATTTATAAAGGTATATTAGTTTGTAAAGTGAAAAAAAAAATCAAAATGAAGAAAAAAAAACATGTCCTCACCAAATTATGGCTTTAAAAGATCAGGTTAGCATCAATAATTCATCAGGCAACATCAGGTTAAAACTGTCCTTTTTCTAGAAAGAGTTCAATTTCAGTTATTCATAAAAATGGCATATCTATGAAATTTAATTAACAAATATCTCTTCACTTTAATTTTTTCCATCAGAGTTTTATTTTTATTATGAAATATAATGAAGTACAATTATAGATACTTTTAATTTATTTTATATTATTACTTTATAAAAACAATGGACATTGAATACAGTAAAAGCATAAAAAATAAGCCTAAATCCTAAAATATTACAGGTAATAAAAACTTAATTATTTTTGTTAAGGAATTTATTTCGTTCCTTTATTTCCTATTCTACTTATAGCGCTTTTAAATTGTCATAATTATTTTAAAATAACTGTAAATTAATAAATAAATATAATAAGTAAAATAAGTAATAAGTAAAAGTAAAATAATAAAGTAAAATTGAGCGGTAAAAAATCAAGAATTATAATGAGTTCATTATCTTCATAACTTTTATGCTTTACTGAGTTAAAAAACACTCTTTTATAAAATTATACGGCAAAAAATATCCAAAAATTTTAATATCAAATCTTGGAAAGTAACTTAATCTATATCTCGGAATTATAAAGAAGTACGAAAAATTTCAAAATAGAAAATATACGAGCAATAAAAAGTATCAACAGTCAAATATCTGTTTTTGGTTTATTTACTATGAATATAAATTAGTTTATTTATTAGTTAGTTATGTGCAGCATACAACACATCATTTCGAGGAGCTACCGCACATAGTTTTCTCAGCAATAACACTCTTAATGCAAGGAAAGTAGTTTTACAGTCAACTTTCAAATGGTGAAGCATTGCAAAAAAACAACCTAAAACCTTTTTACTATTATTCCTTAAACAGCAAATTGTAAAAAAATCGTTATAAGAAACACTTAATTAACTTTTTGTGTGAGTTTAAAGCGTGAGAATTTTAAATTTTATGTGGATCTATAATTTGCGAAATCCTTATAAAAGACTATATAAACGGCTTTTAATAGTTTCCTCGGTTTGTTGGGTGTTACGGTTCTTCGGCGATCTTTTAATGAGCATAAGCTCAACTGATTTATTAGAACGCTCTAGGAACGTTAATGAAAGCTTACTTTTGGTTTTTGTGTGAACTAATGAAAATTCTCATTTCACGAATTTATTTGAACACGTTTTAGGAATAAATATCGGGGCGGGGAGTTAGTGGCTCTAAAGAACGATGCGTGAAATTGCTCTTAAGCGAAACCGAATGCCCGATCTCGCACCTGTAGTTACGAAATGTTTTTCGGGGGATATTTTACTGCACCAATTTACACTAATTGGAAGATGGAGGCTTTCAACTTCCAAATTGCCTTTTCGGCTTCGGATCCCATTACACAATCCTGTTCGGCCATTTTCAAATGTCGCCATTGCCAGCCAGTTAACCTTGGATTGTCCAATGACATCCCGCTTGGCATCAGAGTCACGTCTGCCCCCAACTGATTTACGACCGGGTTCGACGAGGCGACCAATTAGAACGTCGCTGAATTTATCCTCCAGATAAGAACAGCCGCTTTTTGAAAGAGAGGGGGGCTCGTACAGAATTTTTCTTCATAGCAAGACTTTCTAGATAGTGCTATCGCCGAGAGGGTTGCGCTAGGGGCAAAGTTGTCGGTATGGTGGGGCAGGTAGAAAGGTCCGGTGGACTGTCACTGCTGAGAAGGAATTGTGGTGACAGTCATAGTGGGGCGTGGGTTGACAGGACGGTAGGAGGCTTTGGGAAGTGTCTGAAGTTCGAAAATTTATGGTGTCGTGTGTTGAAAGTGGAGATGGACTTTTGAGACATGGCTCTGCTTAAGACTCTTTGGCGGTGGCAGGTAAGGTCGTTTTTAAGTAATGTCTCAAGATGATATTGCTCTATGTATGATTTATATAATTTAAATGTTCAAATTTGGCATTTAAAAGCAAAAATTTGAAAGTTTTTGAAAGTACGGTTATAATTGTATTTGTTAACATTATATGTTCTTTTGAATTTTTATAACAGTGGCGATATTTATGGACATAGTGAGCAGTTAAAATTTTTTTCTACATCGCTACCTAATCAGCAATCTTTAGTATGATATCTGTAGAGTATAGTTGTGACTTTAAGTATATCAAAGCAGAAAAATCTTTAAAAAATTAGTAGGTACAATTTTCTGATTATTTTTATTAAATGTAGACTAAATATTTTTTAAAATCCCTAATAAAGTGTAAAACAAATATTCATTAAAGGGTTTTTTTAATATTTGGTTGAAACCTCTCGAAGAAAAAATAGGTTAAATTAATCTAAGCATTGATGTATTGTAATTTTTGTTAAATCCTTTAAAACAAACCGCTTTCATGATGCTTTTAAAATACATAGTGTTGTAAATTTCAACAAAAATTATGGATATTTCCGATATTTTAAAATTTTATATTCCAACGATTCCTCAGATAAATTTATTTTACGACATTCAGATGATTTATTTGGCATTTAATATTTAAAAAATAATAACAGCAGAAAGCTAAAAAAATCCGAAAATATGGTCAGTAAAAAATTTCTAAAATATAGCACAAATTTATAAATTGTAACTTATGTCAATATACTTAAAAATGACTTTTTGAGCTTCTTGGCCACCGAAGAATAAGGACTTAACTTCATGTCTTCATAATAATCTTCATACCGCTTCTAGATATCAAAAAATATATTAGACAAAATTTTGATTTGAGCATTGAATAAACCCTATGATAGTCTTTCATCACTACCAATTACTTTTATAAAATTACACTTATACAAATTATTCTTATTCTTTCACTTACAGTTACATAGCGACGCTCCGGATAAAAATAAAAACATTTAATAACTTAAACGTTTTTTGTCACCAAATTAAAAATACCTTAGTTGTGTTGTTGTATAGAGTACTTTAACACCTTTAAATATGTTACAATGAATTAAAATATGTTTAGAATCTGAAAGTGTTTCCAAATTTGGGTCTAAAAACTAAAACCACATTTTTAGCATCGGAAATTTTTTTATAACTCCTTTTACAACACAATATTTTTCACACACAACACAAACGGAATACCACCAAACTAATTAGAAGTGTTTATTATTGTGTTTACTTAAAGTTATAAATGTGTTTCACGAAATGCTCTGTAAAAAAACTCCACTGTAGCCGTAACTCTTACGATTTAAAACTATGGCAGCTGAGTTGATTGTGCAAATCTGTAAAAATTGCAAAGTAAATCCATAACCACAACGATTTTTTACCATTTTCATCCTCTTATTTTATAAAAAACCGGTGTATTTACTGATTTACTTTGTAATTTTTAAGGTTTTACACAACCAACCCAACTTTGAGTTTAAAAGGGTTAGTAGTATATTCAGAACCACGGTTTGAAACACAACAGTTTAAAAGATATGATAAACTAAATATAAGCTGAAATTTTACAGAAATATTTTTATAACCATATATTCATTTTAAAGAAAATATTTCTAAGTTTACCAAACTAACTTGCAAAATAATTTCAGTACTTTACTTTTAGTCAAAAGCTCTGAAAGGAATAGTAAATATATATATTTTCTTTTGCCTACTTAAATGGAGGACACCTGTATTATAATGGTCATTTTATGTAGAAAATCTTCCATGTTCGAACTTTATGCTACCTAGATGGAAAAGTTTTTCTGATATTTAAATCGCTCTCTTGTGAAATTAGAATT
Source organism: Tetragnatha versicolor (assembly GCA_024610705.1). Lineage (NCBI taxonomy): Eukaryota > Metazoa > Arthropoda > Arachnida > Araneae > Tetragnathidae > Tetragnatha > Tetragnatha versicolor. Next base: position 53,270,977 of record JANDEH010000007.1, read on the forward strand.
TTACTACACTCGTATATGCACAGTTTTATATCCCCAAACTCCTTTCAAGTATACTCTTCATTCTTCCCTAAAAATCGAGAAAAACTAGTATCATTTTACAACACCAGCGCAACTTCTTACGGTTTTCTTGCAAACCCGCGAACATGTATTTCTCTTTGCTTCTAAACAAAAACCTATCTCCAATAAGACCCAAGGGAAAAAAACAGAGATAAGACCCTCCAGAGAAGATCGGACGCGTGCTAAGAAAAGAAATCTCCGAGACATTCCAGAAAATTATAAAGTTTGGGTCATTCCAGGCCCTTTACGAGGGAAGGCCTAGCGGTGGCCCGGCCGTAAAAATAGCCGTTACGCGGCCGCGTAAAACGGCCATAAGACGGCGTCCAATCTTCTGTTTACATTCCGGGTACCCTAAAAGCAAAATGACCGGGTCCAAAGGCTTGTGAGGTCTGCCCTGTAAAGGATTCCATTAATCAGTCATAAAGCCGGTAGCAGAGTTTTAATGGGCCATCGTAAAAGACGTCGGCCGTCGTAAAAGAGATGTTATAAAAAGGCTTGTTTCACTTTAATAAGGATCCGTGCCTCTGCGGCCTTTGTTTTTGTGAGGGATGTGTCGGGGAAAAGAAAAATATTGGCTAATTTTGTGACGGGTTTCGGATTAGCTAATGACCAGTGGAGTACTTGGGCTAATTTGAAGTATCGGGCAATGTGGAGGGATTTTGGTCGATTGCACGGGTTTCAAACACATTTGGCTTATGAAAAAATTCTGAAAAATAAACTAATCTATCAATCATTTCCATTCCATATTTTAAGGGTAACGCGTCCTTCCTATCTTTGATCTATGAGCAATTGGTTATGGTTATGGAGATGTCTATTAATGTTACTGACGGATTGTCAGGGTTTAAGTTGGAGCCATTCCTAAATTCCATGATTGTATAACCCAGTGGTCCCCAACCTTTTTACCACTACGGACCGGTCAACATTTGATAATTTTACCACGGCCCGCTGGGAGGGGAGCGTTGATTGTTTACATTCTAGGTTATTTTGATTTATTAATTTTAATTTAATTGTATTTAACCATGCTTTCAAAATAAAATACAGTTACAAAATAAATACAAAGTGATTTAATAATTACTTTCATTCATTAATTTGGAGTATAAATCTAGGAATTTAAAGTCATCTTCATCATTGAAGTGATCAGCGCGTGGACCGGCACCATTTGATTCACGGGCCGGCACCTGTCCGCGGACCGGGGGTTGGAGACCACTGGTATAACCGATAAAAAGATTTGATCATGGGCTATCACCTACAAGAATAATAAAACTTGAAATGTATTTATAATTTAATTAAAATAAAAGGAAGAAAAATATTTTATACCTCCGTATTTTATGAATGAATCATGAATGTAAGCATATATTTGATTGAATATTTTAAAAAATAATTCAATAATTAGGAGGGTTTGCTAGCTTCGAGATTAATTTAATCATTAATTTAATCATTCACTTTTAATTTTATTTACACAATTTAATTAAGCAAAAAAAAACCGCTAAATTAATTGGCGTATGTAGAGATATTGTAAAATGTAATGCATTTTATAAAACACAGTTTCCCTAGAAATCTTGAAACAAAGTTCTCCTCATCAATAGTAAAAAAATGAAGTTTACATACAAAATTCAAAACCAAATTCTCGCATTGATACACTGCAAATGCGTGAAAACTCTTTGCACATTCAAGTAAACACAACGATGAACACTCAATCAAAACCATTTATTTGTGTCGCGATTATTTTGTGTAAGAAAAGGATACTGTTGCAAAAGTGTTGCACTGTCGAAATTGCACTTTCAAAACCGAGTAAAAAAATACTCCAATCTGAGTAAGTCACATAGTTAAACTGGCAACGATTTACTCAAATGTGAAACTACGCAGGTACTTAATATTCTCACGTAACGTATAAATTTTGTGCATGGTATTAACATAGATTGGAGTGCGATGAGTGTCACTGTGATCAGAAGACTATTAGTACACAATTAAGGGTGTTAAAGTTAACCTAACAACACAACTGAAGTGTTGTTAGTTTTGAGGAAAAAGTGTTCTTAAATGTGTTTATTTTTGAATGGAGCATTTGAAGTGCATTAATAATATTATGAAACTATAATTCTATGGTGGGGAATAATTGAACATGTTCTATAAATAAATTTTATACTAGTATTAGGTAATTAGTTTTACACTTAGGTATTTGTTTAAAGAACTAATCGCTTGTGGTAATCGCAATGGATTCTCATTTCTTTTCTTTTGGAGATATAATATCAACGATATGTTGTTTATTCACATTAAGAGAGAAAATCGTAATTTTATGTAATAAAATATTCTTTATCTTGTGTAATAACATATTGTTGAAAAAATTTAATAATTGAAATTCCTAAAAGAACTTGAAATATTACTGTGAAATTCTACATTTTATTATTTAATTCCAAGAAATGAATGTTATATTGCAATCAATAACATTCCTTTTTCTTTGCTCTTAATCCTTGCCTATCTTCATTTAAATTAATAGATAATTTAAGGTATTGCATAATTTGCAAAACTAAATAATGGCTTTCTTCTTGAGAATTTACAAACCCGATCCTAGAAATTAAAGTTTTACTGCCAATAATTTCATAGCATGTTTTTTAAGATACTTTCTTGCTTTTTTTACCATAGAGGTAATAAAAGTATTCATAACCTTTGTCATATATATTGCCTATTAATTATTTTATGTATTTTAGGCCTGAAATACCCCGTGAAACTTGTTTAAAAACAGTTTTAACTATAATAATATTGGTTATTAACAGTTTAAATGAAAAATGAATCTTTAGAAAAAAAGAATGACCTAAAACTGAATTTTTTCTCATTCCCCAAAACTATTAAAGTCTACTAAAGTGTATTTTAGGTTCTTTTACTCGCATGTATTCTGGAAAACAATTTATAAAGAAGTCTTCATTCGTAGAATCACCTCATATCATAACTTTAAACGCAAATGCTTAAAATTAACGAATAGCGAATCAAATGTCAGGTGAATATTGAATGAGGAGAGCAGAGAATAAGAGAGTAAAGAGGGATGTATGTATCTCGTTTAGGGATCCAATCAGAAGAGGATTTGAACCTCCTCTTGGCCATTCGGCTTTTGACTAAACCACCATTGGCCCATAGGTAAACATATGCGCAGTTCTCTCCCGAGTTGGGAAGGGGCTGTAACCATTGGCTGTTACGGCCAGGTCTGACCATTGGCTGTTATGGCTTCTATGGTTACGCCATCTATGAGCAAGTATCAGGGGGCTTTTGTGCATTCATTTATTGACCATTCATAACGCAAACATAAATGATTTTTCATTCTTATGATTATGGAGTTATAAGAATGATTTTGTTCTTGAAAACACATCGTTCAAATTTTAGTGAGCTGTATAGAAAAATTTTGCCCTTTCATTTCAAAAGAACTGGCAAGGAAACGCTGAAATAATTACTGGTTTATAAGATAATTAAAAAAATTTCAATTTTATGAATGTTAGAGACATGCAAGGTTTTCCCATGGAAAAAATACCGTGTCACATTATTTCTTTTTCACAGGAGATGAAAGTGATTGGATATCTAAACACAACTTCAAAATATATTGAAAATTACTTTACTTAAGTTACTAAGACAATGTAGTAAATTCAAGATTACTAATAGCCACTGCAAGAAAAGAATTTAAAATTAATAATTAAAAAATAATAATTATAATAAGAAAATAAGATACACATTCAGAAGCTCTAAAAAATCAAAGAAAATTCAAGAGGCAAAATAAATTTATACCATAACTTTATGAAAAAACTTTTCTTTCCTTCTTAAATCAACTTTTCTTCAGTTCCTTACTCTTTATTGTGCCTAAAAATTAAAATGTTTTTGAATGAAATTATTAAAAGCAATATTTCATTTTATTAATAGCTATAATTAGAGAAATAAGGATTAAGCCTGCTGAATATTATGACACAAAGTTACAACGTAAAAACATTTCCATTTTCTATATGTGTTTGCAAAAAAAACAAACATTAAAGCATAAAAACTCGTAACATGCGATTTACATAAAACTTCTTAATTTGTCTTTGTGCTGCCATCTTGTAAAGAAGAGGACTACTATTACATACATATGAAGCTATTAAAAACAGGAATTTGTTTTTGACAGAACCCTAAAAGAGAATAAAAACAAATTAGCAACAAAATTTTAATTATAATAATGCTGTAAGATAATTTTACTTTTCAATTTATTTAAAATCTATATTTAAAGCTCGAAAAAAGCAGAAATATGAGTTAAAAAAATTTTGTCACTGAAATATTTTACTCCATCTATGTTCAGATAAAAATAACAAAATTATCTAGGCTAAAAAATACTAAAAGAAATGAAGTAGTATCGATATAATATGGAGGTAAATTTTAGTGATACAGTGGCTAAAATTAGAACATTATTTATCTCGGGATGGGCCCGAAATTCTCCCTCTCTTCTCATGCGCATTTAATGGATTCAATTTAGCTTTTTAATACATTTTAAGGAAGAATTATCGTCCTGAAGAACTTAATACAAGAAAATATTTGTGAGTGATAAAGTTTCAACATTCGAAGGGGGGTCTGGGTGTCCTCCTCTAGAAAAAATATTGGAAATTTGACTCTAAAAAAACAGGTTTCTAGTTTTGGTTCACCTAGTCCGAACTTTGGATTTATATTTTTAAGTAGGATTTGCAATTTGATGAACTTAATGTAAAAAAAAGTTGTAATTAGAGTTCCAAGTACAAAAGGGGATCTGGGGGGTCATCACCCAGAAAATTAAACCCCTAAAATCAGGGTTTTAACTTGGTTTTGGTAACCTAGTTGGGATTTTGGACATAGGTTGGATTTAAATTTGAATGAATTTATAAAAAGTTTTGAATAATTAAGTTTCAAGTACAAAAGTGGAGATTTGAGGGGCCTAACACAGAAATTTTTTGAAAATTTGAACGTAAAAGTTTGAAGATTTGATCTTTTCTGCACCAAGTCCAAATTTATATACACCCTTGCGGCTTGCACCCTGTGCTTTCGGCACCCTTTGTGGTCCTTAGGTCTAAATTAAAACATCTCACTCTCAAACATAATGATGTAAAATCTTCCACATCATAATTAATTTGATGGTTCATAAAAATATTAAAAGATTCTATTTTCTATAGAAATTTGACATTTGATTGTTTTTTCTTACTCTTTTTTTAATGTGAAATACTATTACATACTTTCAGAAAAAAAATAGTTAACTTTCCTCACATGTAATTTTCTTGAGAATATAACGCATTTATAATTGTTGTTGTGAAATTTTAAATTAAAACTTCTTTATTATATTTCATTTGATTCCAAAGAGTAAAGAGTACCAAATAGTAGATGATACCTAATGGTAGTAGATACCATATAGTAGATGAATTTGTTTGAATCCATCTTACTATTTTTCCTTTATTAAAATTAATTTTAATAAAGGATTTAAAAATTTTCTTAATTTGGATTTTATTAATTTTGGATTTAATTTCTTTAATTTTCTTAAATTTAAAAAATGTATTTTAATGTATCATTTTATTTCTCTATGGTCCAATTCGAATCCTAAAAACAATACTGCAAGCTTATTCGCTTTTATAGTTTATTTGTTCCATTTTATTTGTTTACGTATTAAAAATATATTTCAATAAGTAACCATACCTGCACATATAATGTAGCAAAAACTGTTAGTTAGAGAAATCAAATTCTACATTTAAATGTTTTTTGAGATATTTCAATAGATATTATTTAAATAATGTTGTAACTTAGGTAAAAATCGCCTTGTCTATTGGCTAAAAGATAGCGCCACGTAAGTTTATTGTATTTCGAGTTTATAAAAGTATGTATTTAAGCACATTCTTTATACAGTTATTTTAACTATTCATTTTACGAAGCCTATCTGAAAAGTAATAAAAAATTTAAACAGTTTGATTGGATAATTTAGTGTGCATATTTTTGTATTGACTTTCGAATACGATACTTTTAATACGTCGGATGTCTGTTTATAATATACGGATTGGGAGGAATAATAAATACATAAGAAATAATAATATTTAAGGAATAATAGGTTTATTGAAAGATTAATCCGTTATTAAAATAAACTAATATAAATGAAAAATGTTAAATAGGGAAATGAGATAAAAATGAACCTTACAGAGTCTTTTACATTATTTTTGTACTTTAAATTCCAATTTATGATTTTAATCAACATAATTGTTAAGTTAGGCTTTCATTGTGTTTTTTACACAAATTCTTTTCGTAGTTATAAAAAAGTTGAATTTACTCCTTTTTTCATGATCACCAGTTGATTTAAAACTCGATCCCTTGCATAGATGGCGCTCTATTTTATTCTTCTGTTGTTGATTATTTTTTTCTTATCTGGACGGAACACCTGATCTTGAAAAAAAGAACATTTCATAGTAAAAAAAGATTTGAAAATATTTATACTTAGATTATTTGAAGTTCTATATTTTTGAGGTTTTAAGCTTATAAAAATAAGCTTGAAAAATATCCATTATCTTCTAAGAAGACATCATTGTAATTTTTTAATGTTGAAGTACTAACCTTTTTTTAAGTGCTCTTGCTGTAAAAATCAGTATAAAAACAGCTCCACACCGAAATACACTACAAATGAGTGAAACAATTTTGCAATGCCAAGTAAACGCAATAAAAAACACTTACTAAAACCCTAAAAAACACTAAATTTTCTATTGTTTTAAAAGAAAATTTTCCGTATTCCTAGAAAACGAGCCTTTTCCAGTAATTTTTCCACAGATATAATTTAGATTTAATAAAATCACCAATAAAAGAATAAATTTTAAAAACAAGTGCTTAGTCAAAATTGCTATTGCCATTGAACTATTAGTTAAAATGTGGCCAATCTTCTTTTTACTAGGTGTGTAATGTGTTTACCGGTGACGTCAACATGGTATTCGGGGTAATGAAATTAATTATAATTATATTGATTGTTGTAAACTCATCTAAAAGAACTCTCAAGCTTCTTCAAATAATGGAAAGTTTCTCTCATTTGACAAAAAAGGAAAAAAATTTTCTCTAAGAGAGAGAAGCACGATTTTTGACTTTAAAAAGGGTTCTTTTGAAATACCATGCCTTAAGTAATATGCTAAATTTAGTTGATCTTCTTACATTAAAGTAAACACATTTTTTAAAAAAATCCTCGTATATCAGTTTCAGTATCAATGTTATTGCCTTATTTTAACCATCTAATACCCACTACCAGAAATTAATAAGGGAATTTTTTTGCCTTATGTTTTGCTTATATTATGCTTATATTGCTTATATTGCCTTATGTTTTGCCTTATATTTTGTTTGAATCCAAACAAAATATAAATAAAAATTTAAAAAATTTAAAGTTTGAAACAGGGGGAACCTAATTTTTATAAACTATAGCACCTGAGAGTGCAATTATTTCTGCAATAACTTAAAAACATGCTGAAAATTGCTGCTTTATGCTTAAAAACAAAGCTAATCTTTTGTTAGCATACTATTTGCTATCACGGATAGTAAGAGGATTGAAAAAATCTTGTCGTAATACTATATGATTTTTCTTTTGTAATTCTATTCTTTTTTCCTTTTGTTGTACAACACAATTTCCTATACAAATAAAAAATTAGCCATCTTTCTTGATTTCTGCATTGGAAATAGTAATGTTTATTAGCAAAAAATATTGAGTGACTGTATAGAAAAAAGTTACTTAATTTGCAACATTACCCATTACTTTTTAATTGTTTTTATAGAAAACAACACTGTCTGTAAGACAAATAGGTTTGATACCAGATAAGTTTTTTTCTATCTTCTTTTAAATTTGAAATCTTGAGAAAAAGAAATTACCTAAAGATATGTTCCTGTAAAAATTAATGTGAAAATAAAGCAATAATAACTATAAATAAAAAAGCTGATTTTTGTTTACCAAGATTCAGAATAAAAATCAGAATTGGGTCAGATTTAATGCTACACTCAATTAAAAAAAACTGCAAAAAAACTATTCAAAACATAAGTTTTTGAAATTGCTTAATAACGATTTCCCATTTTCAACTTCGAGCCTGACAAGTCAGCAAATTGATTCAGCTGTTTACCTAAGTATGCCGTAAATCAAATTAAATTTCCTCAAATGTAGAATAGATTGCTTTTATTTTAATAAAATGTAAAGAATAAAGGCAAATTTCAACTACTAACCTAATTGGTCTCCCAATAACTCCATGATTAGGAAATCAGTCACAATGAGCACGATATTTTTAAAGGAAAGCGATTTACTCGGTGCTTTATGTAGAATTATTGAGGATAATTCATCATGTGAGACTTCTAGGGGTAGAACAAATACTCAATTGCATGATTCCAACATAAAGGTTACCCATTCAAACTAATATGTACTCATTACTCATTGCTTCCCGGAGGAAAATTTTTGGGCTTTTGTTTGAGATACCTTCCTGGATGAAGATATTTTCCTTTTTTTCCAAGGTGTAGTCGGTTTCCTGTTGAGGTTTTATGCTTTGAAAGATTTTAAAGTTCTAGGTTTTATTCAGTTTGTCACTTGACATAATTTGATTTGCAGTTTTAATGGAAAAAGTAAAAGATTTGGAATATCATCAAGCATTGTGAGGAAATTTTTTTGAGTATGATAAATGCAAATATTCTATGCATAAATGTTTTCTCTTCTTTTTTCAAAACAATATATATGTTACGGGCAGTGTGATAAATGGGGCATTATTAATAATGTCAAGAGTGGAGGCGGGTTAAGTGATATATTTCATTGATAAATGCCATTGAATTTATCAAATTGCCCTCCTCCACTAGCATTATTAACCCATTGCTGCCTAACGTCCTTGTTAGGGACGTTTAATAAAAATCCTCCTATTTCAACAAAAATTGTTCCTTTGAATCAAAATTTGCACTGATGTATCTCTGATTGCACTGATGTATCCCTTATACAACATAAAAACACAAGAAGATAGCAGAATTTAAAATTTTCTCTTTTTTTAAAGTTGGAAGATAAAGTTTCAGAAAAGTGCTTTTTTAAAAATTTTAAAAGAAAAAGCTTAAAAATCCTAGTTTTATTTAAAAAAAATTTCAATGCCGAAATATATTACTGTTTATACATGAAATCAGTTGGGGTGTTTTTTTTATTTTTCCAAAATATTTTATCTTGGCCTTGTTTTGGACCCTCGAAAAGCGTCCCTAAAAAGGGACGCCAGGCCCAGGCACGAATGCCCCCGTGTTTTCCTCATAGTGAAATGTTAGTGTTTCCTTATTTATTTCATAAAAACGCGTTCAATTCTTATGAAATGAATTAAATAACTAATCGTCGCTTAAGGCGCAAAATGACATAACTGACATTTTGAGTTATGCATCAATCTTTATGCAAATCCCGGCCCCGGATCACCTGGCACCAACGATTTTGCGAAAAAATGACTCAAATCGCTTCAATCGTCAATTTTGTCATTTTAGCAAAACTGCATTCGTAAGGCAAAATGACATAATTGCACGCCTTTCATTGATATTGTTAGGGACGCCGCCACAGAGAAGCGTTTCATCCATAGAGTTAGTACAAATATAGAGACAGCTTACTCTTCTCGGTCAGGCAACCTTGCATGTCGAAAAAGTCGGACCTGTGTGAGTGGCGGAAGTCAATTTTAACATGGGAGCTCTCGTAGGCGGGTCAAGTGTGAGTGGCAGAACGAAACCGAAAAACCGGTCACACTTTGAACAGCGTAGAAGATGTTTAAGCTGTCTCTATATTAGTACTAACTCTATGGTTTCATCTCAATCCCCGGTCAAAAAGGCCTAAAATGAAGGTTTAAAACTATAATAAAATTATTTTCTTTAATTAATAGCCAAACTGTTTTTTTCATCTCCTGCAAAATAGGGAAAATGCAGTTATGTCATTTTGCACCTAAGCGACGTAATATTTATAAAATTACTTTCCTTTTAGCTAATAAATTCATTATTTTTGTTAATTATTTTGAAAATATTGTTATTTTTGCTTAATTAATGGAATAAAAAGTCTTAAATTATAGGGAATTAATTTATATGTATTAATTAAAAGAAAAAAAATTAACCATTTAGCTATATTTAATACTTAAGTAAATAGTATATTCATTTTATATTGTGATTAAATGTTTACTATTTATTAATTATAATGACTTTTTGTCATTAAAATTGCCAAAAAAGCCGCTTTTGTGATACTTTTTCGGCTTTTTTTCTTGTTAAAAGTAGCTAATCATTGTGTTCTATACTGCAGATCAATCTTTATAATCGGCTTGCTAATGCACATCCTACTAGTCCTTGATTTTTTGAGAGAAATTTATGTTCCACACTATAAAATAAATAAAATGAAAAAAGTATGGGCATTTGACAGACTTAACTTTCAACAATTGATATATTCAGATGATTTGGTGTGTAAATAAAAGTAATTATTAATTAGTAGTAGGTAACATATTAGCAAAGAATGCTATTTCGATTAAAAATCTTAATTAATTTGCAATTAACACCGAGATAAAAAAACCTATTTTATAATTAAGATGATAAAATATACATTTGCCAAAAAGTAACTTAACAAATAAAAAAGAGTATGATATTTTAAAAGTAATCAATGTTTTGTAAATCCATATTAAAAACTAGTATCTTAAACCCGGAGAAGTTTTCTAGCATCTTAGTAGTACTTTATTCTCTTGGCTAGGTTTTTATGTAAAATAAATTGCATAGACGATTAATAATGTAGCCTGGGGTTCTAAATATTGGAAATCAATTGTAAAAATCGTGAAATTTGGCCCAACCCAAAATCAACAAATATTATTAGCTTTTAATTTTTGAGGGCATTGAAATCATGTGGCAGAAGAAGAACAAACGAACGTATTTCAAATTATGTAAATAACCCGGCAACAGCGCTGCTGGGCCATATTCTTTTTTTAAAGACAATGATTTTTTTACATTGTACTACCGAAAATAAACAAAAATAAACTTTTCTCAAGAATTATAAATGAACCATCGTGTGAAGGAAAGTTTTTGTTTAATTACTAAAAAGAGTAAAAATTACGATAGACATTTTTTAAAATGAAAAAATTTATTCTCTTTTCAAAAATTTACGTAAACTTCAAAGGTAGACTTTGTGAAGTATACACAATAGGGTGGGCCGAAAACACACTTTATTTTTTATTCATGTTCTAATAGCTCGGAAAGGGTGCCACTTGGGTCCAATAAGGAGGGTGTAAAATATTTTTTCGATTGGATAATATCTTAGGCTCCCGCATCGCACTTAAAGTTCGAAAAAGTGGATGACTTTTTTACAAAACAACAAAAAAAACAAAGATTAAACCGTCAAATATTGTTCATGATTTTTTTAGGAGGAACTAATATAGTAAAAGACATAATGTTTCAGATTCCATTCTTTTATCAATCTTGCTTCGTTAGATATAATTTTTTAATGTTCAAAGAAATCTTGTAAAGTTGTTTTTTCTGCATTTTAAAACAGCTAATAACTCTAGAACTATACAACTTAAAAACCTGAAATTAGTCCCAGTCGGTTCAATGTTCATCATGACCATCATTTTCAAAAAGTTTTTTTTTCAAAATTTAAAAAACGTTAAAAAAAAAATAATAAAAAAATTGTTTTTGAAAATTTTTTTGAAAAAAATTTAAAAGACTTTTGACTCATAAAATGAACATTACTACCAAATTTCAAGTTGAAAATAAAATTTAATCATGCATAAAAAAATATAAAAAATTCGAAATTTAGGCATTAGGGTGGGCCGAAAACACACTTTATTTTTTATTCATGTTCTAATAGCGCGGAAAGGGTGCCACTTGGGAGGAATAAATAAGGAGGGTGTAAAATATTTTTTCGATTGGATATCTTAGGCTCCCGCATCGCACTTTAAGTCCGAAAAAATGGATGACTTTTTTACAAAACAACAAAAAAATCAAAGATTAAACTCTCAAATATTGTTCATGATTTTTTATGAGGAACTAATATAGTTATGGACATAATGTTTCAGGTTCCATTCTTTTATAACTCTTGCTTCGTTAGATATATAATTTTTTAATGTTCAAAGAAATCTTGTAAAGTTGTTTTTCTGCAAATTCAGGTTTTTAAGTTGTATAGTTCTAGAGTTTTTAGCTGTTTTAAAATGCAGGAAAAACAACTTTACAAGATTTCTTTGAACATTAAAAAATTATATCTAACGAAGCAAGAGTTATAAAAGAATGGAACCTGAAATATTATGTCCATAACTATATTAGTTCCTCATAAAAAAATCATGAACTATATTTGAGAGTTTAATCTTTGATTTTATTGTTGTTTTGTAAAAAAGTCATTCATTTTTTCGAACTTTAAGTGCGATGCGGGAGCCTAAGATATTATCCAATCGAAAAAATATTTTACACCCTCCTTATTGGACCCAAGTGGCACCCTTTCCGCGCTATTAGAACATGAATAAAAAATAAAGTGTGTTTTCAGCCCACCCTTACACATCTCAAACCATTTCTGACTTTTTGGGAAGAAAATGTGACTTTATGCTGCATTCTCTAAATTTCTCAGTTACCGTTTTTAATTATCATTTCCATTTTGTGCAAAAGAAAAAAAACGTGCTTGATGGAAGAAACTAGGGGTTACATTTGCAATAATCACACCTTAAGATATAAGATTTCCCCAAAATATTCCCCGGCATTTTATTTTTTTTGTAGATCTAGATTTCATAATATTTATGCTTTTTTTCAAAATCTGAATCTTGCCATAGAAATGAAAACTCTCTTTGCGATGGAAGAAAACTGTCTATTAAAAGGGGATTCTATAGGCAGAAAAAAAATTTCGGAGTGGGATAATGGAATTTTTAGGGTGATATGCGGCAAATTTAGTCCTTTCTTATTGTCAAAAAGAAAATTTCCGAGGGGAATATTGGAATTTTAGGATGGGATACGTGGTAAATTTATTCCTTTTCTATGGTCAGCAAAAAAAGGTTAATTTCTGACGTTCTTTTGGGAGGGATATATCCCCAAATCTCCCTTCTGGTCCAGGATCAGGCGCGAATCCAGCATGGCTCCAAGGGGGGCACTTTTCCAGACCATCATCTATACCTTTTGAAACAAAACGTCAAAATGTTGGGGATTTTCTAAAAAGTATCACGCAAGATCCCCTTGTAGTTCCGCTCGGGGGTATGGGGGTCTTCCCCAGAAAAAATTTTGAAACTTGACTTGTAAAAGTAGAGCTTTAACTCATTTTGAGAACGTTTTTGTGTCCAAGGGGGGCACTGTCCCGAGTACCAAGTCCCCTGAATCCGCTCCGGCCCTGGAGGGGGTTACATCTACAAATCCTCACATGGCTACAATATTGGAGAAAATATTTGAAATAAGTACACCTCAAAATTTATGATTGCCCAGATATGCTTTTTATAATTTGTATCGCTTATTAATGGAAGTTTACCTATTGGTAATTTAAATATAACTTCACTTGAGTTAATAAAAAAGGAAGAAATTATAACAAAATATAATTAAGTGAAGAGTTCAAGATGTGTTACCATTTTAATAAAATTTAGTCTTCATCGATTGTGAAATTTTGATCGCACTCAAAATTTACTTGGGCAAAAATTTCCAAGGAATTTCCATAAGAAAAGTTCCATCTGTGATTAAGGATTATTGAAATTTAAAAGTAAATTATGTGCATATAAGCGTTGCATATTCCAAAAAAATTCTTAGATTTTTTAGTGGTACCTAGACAAATTTTATTTTTTTAATTATACCTGAAAACTTACATTTTTTACCGTATTAGTGGATTTCCAGAAATATATTCTGAATTTTGTAGGAATTAGAGAATAGTATTGACATCAGTAGTAATTGGGGAGTTCTGGATAAATAGAGAATTGCTGCGCTCCAAACTTGCTTGTAATTTGTATTTGATATCAAATTGGAAAATTTATTGCGTTTGAATAAAATAAACAAGTAAACAAGACTTCTACGTCAATAAGTGCTTTCCAGAAAAAATAATGCGTCTTCCTGATTGAAAACTCAACATATAATTTAGAACTATAAGGATTTTTTCTTTCTGTCGTAAAACCAGAAAACGATCCGAGTAGAAACGAAATGTTCTTGTTGCTCACATAAACTGGTTTCTTAGCAACTAATTGACATAGCATTGCACCTACTTCCCTTTTAAGAAAATGGGTACGTTTCGAAAACAAAATCGTGGATAATTTTCTTCCTTAATGATCCAAACCTTTCTGTGCCGGGATGGATTACATGCCAAAACACAAAGAGCAAGGTATTAGCACATAAAAAACAAACATGAAACGGGCGTTTTTTTGCAATATTTCAGGTTGAAGGAAAGTGCACATGAAAGTAATGTAACGGTTTTAACCCCTTTGCATTCAAGGTTAGATGAGAATAATATGAGATTTGCCAAAGTAAAGCTTTTTGACAAATTGGAGAGCTAATGGTATTTTTGAAATCAGTACTCGGGAGCAGTATTGGGTTTCGGTTTATCAGTTCTGAAACAACGCACCAGGTGACGCTACAATCGCCGTTGGGAAAAGTTTTCTGCAGGGAGGGGTTTTTTATAGATCTTTTTTTCCCTGAATGTCCTCCCCTCAACTTGTTCATGATTTGCGTTTGCTTTTTAGGAGAAAATATGGATAGAATTATAAACGATCGGGTTCAACCAATTTTATTTTAATCGATGCAAAAAAAAGGATAAAACTTTCACATAATTAAGTTTTTCTTCAAAAGCAATAAGACAATACCGGAATTAAATATGATTTTCATTCTTGTTCTCCACTAGTAAAGTTCTTTACGAAGTTATAAAAGTTAACGCTTTATTCGCTTGAGAATGTTTAGGACGTTTTTATGATCTTCTATGAGTTATGTAAGATTTTTCCGTAAGGATTATGTTAAATGAAAAGTTTATTGCACAAACTTTATAAAATCATTTAAAGTTTATCATTTGTTTTTATTGCTGTACTTTTTTTACTAAACACTAAATGCTATTGATTTTGTTTCATAACGCTATAACTTCCCCTTACTTAAAAATAAAAATTACACAGTAATATATATCTACACGAATTTAATACAGTTATAAAATAACTAATAAGGCTGCTAACCATTTTAAATAAGGTTGATAAATATTGTTTGAAAATTTCCCAGATGCACATTCATAAGTAAAGAAATAAAAAAATTAAACTATGGAAGAGGAAAAAAATGCCAACGCTTTATGAGTATTAATCTTAGATGAAGTGTGAACCTAAAATGAATTAAGTGGGCAAACTATAAGGTAAGATTAAGATTTAAAAACAAAATCAGTTAATAATCCCGGTGATTCATCCTGTTCTATATTGCTTAGTAAAAATGGAAGTTTTTTTCTGTGTATAACATATTCTTCAATCTTACAATAGTTTACAACTAATAAGGTCCCCTTTTATGTTTGTTGGAGTTGAAGGATAAGACCGAAATTTTATTTGAAAAATTTATAGATTAAATCAGTCATTGATATCTTATTTAATACCTCTTTTCAATGAACACAGAACCCGAAATCGATTACTTAATTAAACGTAATTATAAAAATCCCTTATTGTTTAATAATGATGGCAATTTGACACTTTTAGCCACCTATTTCTTAGAGAGAGTAGTAATAATCCTTCAGGGAGAAAAACGGAAGAGAGAGACAGTGATATCAGCAAAGGCCATCTCTAAATCATTGCTAGAATCGGAATACCGGTTTTAATACGACATTACTCTGCAACGGTCGGCACTTTCGCACTGATTCTTTTTTAATTTATTAACCTCGAAGAAGTCGCCAACAGCCTAAGAATCACTGCTACTGTTTGGGTTAGTAGTTTAGGGCTAGATACGATCTTGTTTAATGCACAAGGTTATGGTTTTCCGTTTTTGGAAAGAAAGGTATGAAATTATGAATAATTTTCTTTTTAGCGTTTTTAGGACAATTTTTCGATAAGTGAGTTTATGTTTATTATCTTTAAGGTTGACAAACGTTTGTCTTCTTCTTTTGTACATCGAAAATTTTATGAAGCTTTTTTTTTGGAGAGGGAGATGTTGATGTATTCTAATTTCTTCATAATTTTTACGAATTGTGTGCAAAAACTGATTAAGTGGTTTTTGAATTTCGGGGATTTTTTTAAACATAAATTGTAGAATACGTAACATAATACATAAACAACAGTCGAGTCTTTTATAAAAGAGAAATATTAAAACTGGACAAATTAAATACCTAAATTGGTTAATTTAGATAATTGCAAAGTTATCAGTCTGATTAACAGTTAATTAAAATTAGTTCTCGAATGGATTGAAATAATGATGTTAAATTTCAAGATAGTAAAAAGTTTATATGATTGAGAAGGTCACATTTATTTATTATCTTTTTCTTAATTACTTGAAACAAGTGCGCGTGTTTTCCTATCATAGATAGTTTCAGATACATTTTAATAGCGTTTCTTATGTTTCGATGTTGAATAAATGCAACATTTTACTCGGTTTCAAAGCTTTTCATAATAAAAAACAGCTTAATACAAAATTGATCTTGTCATATCTATTAATTTAGAACGTTTTAAAAAAATCTACCCATTAAATAATTGAAAATTTTGAATTTGCCATGCGTTGAAAGTGGAGTCAATTAATTTTACAACCAATAAATTGTTTTTTTCCTTTTTTATAGTATATTTTAACAAACTTTATTTGAAAGAATCTTTTGAGTTATAGATTGTCTTTTTCGAATCATTTCACCTAACAACTTTAATGGAGTATCATTATTTTGCTTCATAAGTAAATAATTCGATATAAAAGTTCTCTAATAAAATATGAAAATTCTAAGATTTGCTTTTAATAGAGAGAAACAAAAGATTCAAAGTACGTTTGAACAGGGGCTACCCTGTGAAATCCAAAGGTTGATCTCTTAGAGCTTGCTAATGATAACTGAGAAATTAAAAGAACCTTAACTATAAAGAGGAAAATGCATTTTTGAAAATAAATTATATACAAGGTATTTTAATCTTTTGATTTTATTAGACTATTTGATAAAATTAGAATAGTTTATGGATCTTATTAAAATCTTATTTTGTATTAGTTATTACGTCTTAAACTTATTTTATATGTACAGTAAAGCACCGTTTATACGTCTCTCATTTATACGTCTTTTACATTTATACGTCGTTTTCGCTAAGTCCCAATTCATTCAAATAATCAAAATTGTTTTCAATTATACGTTTTTTCATTTATGCGCCGTTTTACGTCGGTCCCTTGAAAGACGTATAAACGGTGCTTTACTGTATTAGTTTTAATCTATCTTTGAGAGTGACCGATCATTTTGAAAAATTGTCATCACTCTTTTTCAAATGGAATGTCGGGAAAATTTAATGTTATCCCTTTAGTCGATTAAGTTTAATCGATTGGACATGGAAAGACTTTTGACTTGCCATCAATAGATTTATTTCTAAGGTTTTCTGACAATTCAAAAAATTCTGAGATGATCCTCTTTTCAAAATGATAGATTCACTCCCCCAATTTTTGAACCAAATACTATTCATTAAAAGTGTTAGTTATATGTATTTCTTTTGAATTATTTTATTGTACTGATCAATGTAATGATAATTTTCTACAATTTTATTTTAAATTCTATACAAGACAGTTTAATAACATAAGAAAAACTTCGAAGTTGAGTTTGCTAAAAGATTAATAATTCCACACCAGGGTCCTCTGCACACACCATCTTCTCACAATGATCCCCATTAGATCTTAAAAATTAGCCCAACATTTATAGATTCGACTTTAAGCCATGTATTTTCAAAATCATTTGGTAACTTTCTATACCAAGTGATAAGACTCTCCCCCGAAGATCTAACTCCCATACAACCCAGAAAAAGTCCCAACACAGGGGAACACCACCCAAAAAAAATTCCTCCACGCAAAAAACCCGCGATTTACCGCAAGGTGAACCCCTCAGGGGGGGACACCCCCTAAAAAAAGGGGCCCGTCCCAACAAGAGGCGAGAACAAACAACAGGAAGTTCAAAAATCGGCGGCACGGCTCTGACAACGCCACCCCGCGCTCGGGCTATAAGTAGGGGCTGCGCGGCCGGCCACGTGACCGTCCTCCTCCAATGACAGGCGGCGGAGGGCGCCCCTGGGCCACGCTCGCATCGCGGTTCCCTACTCCGATGGCGACCGCGGCGAGGTGAGGAGCTCCCCACACGCGCAGATCGATGTCAGCCGAGCTACTTGTTGAACTACTACACAGCCGACACTCAGCCCAGTGCGGTACGGAACGCGCGCTCGGAAGGTAGTGCCGACACGACACTCCGCGCGGCGGCTGGCCACTCTGCCAACGTGGATGATTGATTCCATTTCGACCCCTTACTGTGATGATTTCGGACTCCTTTGACCACTATCTAGTTTCAGTTGTGCTGTTCTCCTCGCTACTAGTCGAATTTTTCCGGTGCTAGTCATTCACGTGTGAAAAAATAACTCATTAACCAAAACCAGGACTAATCTCAGACTATCTTAGTTCTGATTGTCATTGCGGAATCATCAACTGATCTCAATCAATCAACTCTCATTCGGTGGACATTTGAGAACTTTAATCAACTTCACTATCCCCCCATATTCATTACCATTAACCTACATTATCACCCCTTAGTTGTCCCCCATAGACATCTACACTATTGCCATATTGGTCCAGGACTACTCGTGTGCAAAATAATAAGTGCTTTCATCAGTGATAGAGGATTTGGTGTGGACAGGACTCTGGTGCGGTGCAATACCTATGGTGTTGGCTTGAATCGAGAGGGAGAGGGCTTGGTTGTGAGGGGGGTTTCGTGTTACAAGCCATCACTCGTTCCCAACCACCATGCTCTAAGATGCCGCCGGCTCAATGCTCGCTCTCCTACAGGCCGAGCCGTCGACTATGATGAATGGTAGCTTGTACGAGGAAACCTCCAACAGCCGCTCCAGCGTCGAAGTGGTGCCGCCGGCATCATCCACCAGCGGTCCCCTCCACATCCCCGCCAAGCGCGTGCAAGCGGCCGGCAGCCTGGCGGTGTCGGCCTACGGGGACTGCGGCGGGGGAGGCCTCCCGGACGCCGCGGGGGTCATCCGCCACAGCCACCACGCGCAGCCATGGGCCGCCTACGACAACCACTCGGCTTTCGAGAGCCACCAGTACAACCAGCCGCCGCTGTGCAGGGAGACCACCGGCTACTACTACAACGACCACCGGGCGGACAGGAAGCCCCCCATAAAGTTCTGGTCCAACACGTACGAGCTGCCCGGCCCCAGCACGGTGGCCACCACGGACACCTGCCAGACTTTCGCGCCGCAGTCGTGGTGCAACTACGCGCCCTACTCCGGGCGGCACGTGGACCACCACGGCCCACAGCCGGTCACCTATCTGGCCACGGAGGAGAGGGCCCGAGCCCCCATGGACGGGTTCTCACACTCCGACGGCTACCTGAGGACTTTCGCTGCAGCCGAGAGCCATCAGCAGCCCACGTATGTGCCGGCAGGAAGCGGTAAGCTATGTTATATCCATTCTTATGTTATGTCTCATTCGTTAATGTTAATACTCATAGTCAGCGATACATTGGCGGTAATGGTGGTATCTGAATAGCAGTTGAATATGTTATGTCTCTAAAACGTATGCATGCTTCCTAATTATCCATTCAGTTTGATTGGTCCAAAATTGCGAATTGACTGATTAAATATGTTGGGCGGGCAATAATGCATTCCTTGAGAGCTGATAAATTTCTTATCGGAAATAAATCATGTGATTGTATGGAGAAAGAACATAAAGTGTGTTTACGTTTGGGAGACAGTTTTATTTTCAGGCAATATCAGTAAAAATTATGTTGTCATCCTTTTTATATTATTTCAATAAACAAAAGACAATATTTTCACTTCATATACTTCTTGAGGAAAATGTTAAATTTATTTTTTGGAAATACAATTTTAAACTATCTCTCTCTTCTCTGGTAATTGAGTTTTGTGAGCCAAAATAAATGAAAACTCGAGAGTAAAATCACATTGATATAAAATATTTCATCTAAATGTTTATTGAATGATATTTAACAAAGTTGTGAAGGTATAAATTAAGGATTGTTAGTGTACTTTGTTAGTAAAAAATAAAAGTAAGAACAAATATGTCAGCTATTTTTTCTTAAATATCTAATTATATTTTTTTAAATAAAAATTTGATTGAAAGGTAAAAAATATGGAAGCTAAATATGGATTTTTGTTCAATGGATGTTTTTAATCTCTAAAATTAGTTAACTGAGCAGAGCATGAACAACATATTTTGTCATAATGATTCTTTTGGTGGGCTAGAAATGTACAGTAAAATCTGTTATAGACAATACAGTTAAACACGACTTTAAATGCAATTAAAATTGTTTTAAATCTACTTATTATATGAATAAGTTGGCATAGTTTTAGATACTCTTAATGAAATTTCATTACAAGAGCTGTTTTATGACAATTTTTGTATTTAAAATGCCACTCTTTTTCTTGTGTTTATGTTGATTTCCTTTTGACAAATTTTGAGATTTTTCTCATCTAAAATAATATTTAAATAACTTGCATAACTTGAATTTTCTACTGCCAAAATTCTTATATAACTTACATAATAAAATAATATATAAAGTTAACATAAAAATAAAACTTAACCATTCACTTTAAAATAGTACAGCAAATTAAAAAGTATACAATTATATATTACCTAACACTTTTCCAGCATTAAAGATGAAAATGCATTAAATTTTGATGTCCTAAATTGTTTTCTTGATGTAATTTTTTTAAATTAGTTAATTTTTAAATATGATTTGAAACCTTAAAACAAAAAAATTGCGCTTATATTTACTTCTAAAATATGTGACACAAAGCCACCGAGTATCTTGTATCCCGTTTTTAGGATTGACAATTCTGATTTCAAAAGTAATAAAATAAAACTTAAATTAATACTTGACCCTACACCTAAAAGTACTCTAATGTGAAAACCCACAAAACCTCCACTATTTACCAACACTCCACTTACAACGTCCAAAACCGGCATTATTAGATTTACTCCATAAACTAGCACCGTTCGACTATAAAAAAATTAAACGATCTTACTTTGACCGTCCGCCATTGGCATTAAATATTTTAGTAAGCACATTGTCAGCTCTTTATGTGAATCAAGTCCGCCATTTCATGCTGCCTTAGCGTTTTTGTGCTCTGCAAAAGGTTTTACGGCTTCCTAATAGTACTGGAAGGATAGCGAAGAGTCCGAAAAGGGGGTGCAGCAGGGAGGCTTTTATTGCCCAAGGGAAAGGGGGGAATCTTTTGAAAAAGCGACCTTTACGAGGTTGCCTCTCTACCTGCCGGGTTAGTTAAGGAAGCGTTGATAAATATTTTTAGACCCTCAATTATGAAATAAACAATTACATTTTGATGAAATGAATATGAATGATGAATTATTATCATTTGTGAGACAAATCAATACTTTGTTGAGTTTATTTGTACTATTCATCATTCGGTTATACCACTTACATTTTCATTCATCTGTATATAAATCAATTATCTTAATTTATATCATATGAATAAATTAAAATTATGAACTCAAATATGTCCTCCATATGTTTAGTGGTGAAAGGAATAATTTGTTATTTTTTATAAAATGGAAAGCAATTTACAAGAGAAGAAATTATATAATTTGGAAAAAGTTATAGAAGCAAATCCCTTTGATTGACATTTGCATAGTTATAATGTTTCAAAACCCAATGTCCCCAAATTTGAAACATTTGGTCGGAATTTTAATATGCTAAAATATTGATGGACTAAGGTTTTAAAATATATTAATGTATTTTACTTGTTCTAAGGTTCTTAGTTATTTACTCTTAAAGTTCTAAACTAGAAAACTTTATATTTGATACAACCCTTAAATAATCAGGTTTTTAATTTTAAAATTTAATTTAAGAACTTGTTTGAAGTTTTTAACGAAGCATTGTTGATAATATCAAAACCCAAAGAAACTTTAATTTCAAGTTGAAATATGTTAAATTCATCCTTTTTTATTTTCCTTACTCAAACCATTAAAATTTATTAAATGAACTACTAAAATGTGGAAGTTAATTGTAGCACCCAATCATCATAGTTGAATTATCCTTTTTAATTTATGATCTCTATCAGTTTTATGCTTTAAAATCGTTAGGTAAAAACATAGGACATATAATTATAAATAAAATATTTATGAAATCTTTAAAATAATAATCGTTAGAATAAATTAATCGTTAAAACACAGTATCTTTTTTACCAATAATAAACCTCAAGAACTAAAGTAATCCGAAACAACATTTTTTAAGAATAAAAAACCATTATTTTGTTGTGTTGGTCAAGATTTTTTTCCTGCCCTGCAACATAACATAATCTGATAACAGAGCTATGTAACAACCAAGAAAACTTGTTTTCTGTCAGTATAACAAATGCATTAGAAACCACGTGACCTTCCACATACCCACGCCATATTCCTCAGAAAAACCGACTAATATAATGGCCGATGGCTGGGCAGATAAAAGCTTTATGGCCCAATCGAAAGACTCGTTGGCAGCGTCGCCTGGTAACCACGTGCTTTTTCTCTTTACCTAGAGCTCCTGCATTAAAAAAGGAGCAAATTTTCAATCTGCTCTGTGTAACAGGTGTTTGCTTCAATTACAGAAGTAACGCGACGAGGAGATTAGGCTTTCGATCAAAAGCAGAATATTTTCTTTCTTATCTGTAGTTGATTCGTAAGAGTTGATAAAAAAGAAATTAAGAGGCATAAAAGGTTGGGATGATCAAACATCAATGGTGTTATTAAAGAGGTTCTATGAATATTTATCATTTAGTTTTTGCACTGTAAAAAGGAAGCATTGCATTTTGATTAGCTGAGGTTCAAGCAGGTGAAGAAGATACATGATTATTTTATGATAGGGTATAGGCGAGGAAAATTTATTTTGTCAATTATATTGACTTTATGATCACCTAGCAAATTTCTTGATCAATAGGTTTGTCATCAAGAAAGATAATCTTATGGGAAAGAAATTAAATTTAAACTAGCAAGAGGAGTAATCTTTTAAATGCAAAAAGTTGGATTTGAAATATATACCACATTTCATGAAATCTATTTTACAAAGGAAAAATTATTTAAAGGTTTCAATGAGTATTTTTCTAGGTTATAAGATATAAAATTAAATAAAAGTTGTACTAGCTGAAATTTTTAAGTAGGAAATACACCCTTACCAAAGGATTTCTTTTTTAATTTACTTTTAATAGATATTTTTCTACAGTATTGTAGTAGAAAATTGGGAAAGAGAATGACTTAATTAGATATTTCTTTAATTATATATTTTAGATTTCTTTCTCAACAGTAGTTGTAATGTTAAATATTAATAAAACAGGTTTCTCTTCTTTTTAACTTCAAATTTATGTAGTCATTTTATGTAAAAAAAGAACATGGCAACACATAAGATTATTTTTTCATGCTAACTTGTAGTGAGTTACTTTAATATTTTGAACGATAAACTTTCACTATCATAACAAATACACTTTCTAAGCAATAAATCCTATATCTAACATTAAAATATGTTTCCAATCTAGGTATACTCATGCTTCTTATCTTTAACATCACATTTAAAAATTCTTAATTATAAAATAAAGTTATCTAAATTCTATGCATTTTTTTTAGAAAATGCCTTGAACCAAAATGCTGACTCATTTTCAAAGTATTTAGTCGCTCATCTAAAAGCACACAATTCCACCACATCAAAGGCATTTTACCCCCACTCTAACCACCTCATATTAACTGACCATTTCTCAAATAAGGTTTCGATCGTGCTATACACTTATGTTCTTTTTCATCGTCCGATGGCGCTACGATACCGTAGACCCCCCAACCCAGGGATCGTTATGGGAAATGGGGGACAGGGGGTGAGTCAGTGGAGGTGACGTCAGTAAATGTCAGGGCAGGGACCCAATACCCCCGACGCCATCTTAATGCTCCCGTTCCCCCTCGCCGAATTTCTTATTCGGTGCTCCCGTTCCTAATTCACCTCGCCCTCACGCTCCTAAATAGATAATGCGGGAGAAATTAGGGGCCCTCTCTCGCCTTTATCTAATTTTGTAATGCGAGAGGAGTCGATGATGATGACGGGAGAGAGCCTGTTATAGCGCGGTCGGATGGCGGTTGGGTTCGCGAATGCAAATTTTCGCTTTTGGCGGAGGTGGGATGGTTTTTGACATTTTTGGGGTGATTTGAATGTGTAGAAACGATGTGTAGGGCTTGTTTCGTTGCTGTGCGTGTTGATATTTAGGTGGTTTCTTCTTGATTACACTTGGGTGTTGAAATAGGACGCTTAAAACAAATGTACTGTCGTTTTAAGACGGTGGAAAATTGTCGAAAGGAAGAAAACGAATCAAAATTCAAGTATCAACTCCAAAAATGTTTTGATGTAAAATTAGATTTAAGGTATAATGAAAAGTGTTTCTTATATCATTCATCCTCTTTACGGACACCTCAAAACCATGACCAAGTGGTTTCGATATTTATTTAATTCTGCACCATTTAGGAATCACCCACTTACTACACTCTTAAAACGATAGTCTCAAAACTGAGTAAAAATTACTCAAACTGGCTCCGAATCAAATTTACACAAATTTGAAAACATGAATGTACTCATTTCTAAAAATGTGCATACTCAAAAATGTAACATCATGAGCTTATTTTTGAGATAGTGCATGGCATTCTCAAGAATCAAGCTCAAGATGTTTCATTTTTGAGTATTCATATTTTCAGAAATGAGTATATTCATTTTTAAATTTTAGGTAAATTTGATTCGGAACCAGTTTGAGTAATTTTTACTCAGTTTCGAGACTGTCGTTTAAAGAGTGTACCTTTACACGTAGCCATACTTTAGTGATAGAATACTTGATGAATATATTGCATCTTAAATAATACAATTTTCTCAAACACTTTTGAAATTAATGTCTTGTAATAATAGTTTATGAAGTTTAAGTACAACAGATATAGCAGTGGAAATTTATTAATATTTAAGTTATATTAGTAGGTTAGATAGTAAATTTTTGTGCTTAATATTTTTCTGGGGGGCGGAGCTTAGTAGATAGATTATAGAGACAAAAATATAACCAATTCTATCCCTGAAACAAATTGTTTGGATCAATATTATGCAATGTTTGCGTCGCAACCAAAAGAATTAGGGGGGCGAATCACCCAAATATTTAAGCGTTCGTTACAGGAGTAAAATATTGACATATCTAGGTCAGAAAAAATATTACGAGTTACTTTTCCCTTCTTCCCATTAAATCGACATTATTTATATCAAGAATCAGCAATTAATTGAAAATATCCCCCCTGCTATACTCCCCACATTAGAAATATCATGAAGGAATCTGAGACCTCCACACAATATCTGCTAGACAAACAAGAGTCCAGAACAATCCCCTAGAAAAAAACTTTCAAACGAATCTCCACTGTCCAGAGCTGACCCCCGGTGACCACAAACACCAACAACAGGTTGGTGCGGCGGGCGAAGAAGTTTTCTTTCCTGCCGGCATTTTTATTGTCGGCAGTGAAGAGTTACTCCCGGCACTTGTTTTGAGCGTCGAGGCGCTTTATGGGGTTTTTACGGCCATTGCCGATCCGCGACTCATAGCTACAAGTGGTGAGATTTGACTCTCTTAACGGCTTCCGGAGACCGCTAAAAGGTCACTTTCATTGGGCCCCTCCGAGGAACGCTTTTTACCTGGGGTGTCATTAGGTGTAGACAGGCCTCTCTTTTTTCTGCTGAGGGGGAGGTTTTATTAGGGGAATTATGTGGGAGAGTGTCGGTGTAATAGGGATTGACTTGATTGGGGAGGTTGAAGGATTGAATTTATTTTTTGTTGGGTGTACTAGGTTGTTTCCTTAGTTTCTTAAGTATTAGGTGCATATTTAAGAATATTGATCGATAATGTGTTTATTTCCTCTATATTTCAAACTCCTAGTTGATGGAAGGCGCGGATCCAGCACCACTCCAAGGGGGGCACTTTTCCAGACTATCCCCTTGTACCATTTGGGGTATCCCCAGGTACTATTGGGGGTATGGGGGTCCTCCCCCAGAAAAAAATTGAAATTTGACGCGTAAAAGTAGGGTTTTAACTCATTTTTAGAAACGATTTAAGTCTAAGGGAGGCACTTTTCAACACTATTACCTTTACTTTTTGACCCAAAATGTCAAACTTTTGAGGATTTCCTAAAAAGAAACTGTGAATACCCCATTTTGATACTAATGGGGGGTATGGGAGTCCTCCCCCAGAAAAATTTTTGAAATTAGACCTATAAAAGTTTGGTTTTTACTCATTTTGAGAACCTTTTTTGGTCTCCAAGGGGGGGCGCTTTCCAGAGTGCCACCCCCCTGGATCCACCACTGGTTGATGGTGGTAATAATGAAGAGCATAAAATAGAGAAAATATCGGAATGGAGGAAAATAAGTTTTTTTTTAGTATTTGGCTATGAATAAAAATTATAATTTTCGTAAGGGGGATGGATACATACTGAAATATCTCCTTGGATTTAGCTCATGCCCAGAACATTACAAATTTATCTTGGATCGATAAACCTGTAAAATTGATTTTAAATAGGTTTTGATTTGGTAAAAATAGTTTAAATAAATGTAACTTCCAAAAAGCATGATTAAATAGTTATTATTTTCACTTAAATTAATGAAATTATGAAATAGAAGATTATAATATGCAATCAGGAGTTGTGAAGGTAGTAGGTAGATGCAACTTGCAGTAAATAAACTGAATAGAAATCCTGTAACATACATTTCTCTGAACTTTTTATTGATGAAAATATACGAAAATTTTGAATGATAGTTTGTAAAAACACTAAAAAAATACATATAAATTCATTAGATGGACAGTAGTTAATTAATATAAGTTGACTATACTTGAACACGCAACAGAAAGAAACATAAAAGATCCTTATTTGTATTATATTTAGTGCTGGATTTGAATTATGAGGATCGATCTCTCCTTCCTGGCTGGACAGATATCAAAAATCAGTATAAAAAATTAAACTATTTACTGAAGTTCTAATACATTAAAAAAATCAAGCTTTGTGAAGCAATAAATACTTAAAACGGAATTAGAATTTCTCATGAACCTGAGTGCATTCAACATAAGACCCAACATTGGGATGGGAAAATACCCCAGTATTAATTAGATGGGGTTACAATGATGGTTTCACTGGAGGAACTATTAATATGGTACTTTTAATCAAGCATTTGTTAAACATCTCTTAGATAGTGGTTGTATATGTTTTTCAAACAATGCATTAGATGTAAGTTTATATTCCCCCTTCAAACACTGTATTCGATGTTTTTCCTGTTTTTGAATTAGAACATCAAATGTTCAAGTATAACTGTTAATAAAGAAAATCCTTTTGTTTGGCAAAACACTGAACTATTAAAGATTATCAGGTATTTCGTGGAAACAGAACATTTAAGAATAAAAAAAATATAAAAAAAATTGGGGGACGAGTATTCAGCTAGAAACACACAGCATACAGCTGGAATCCCCGAAACAGCTGTATGCCTGTCTTTTAACTTACGTTACTTTCTCTCTTTACATTCTTAGTTTTTTCCCTTCACATCATTAAACCCTTATACTGATTAAAGTCACTGCTTATGTACTAGAGTTTCTCTGTTACTGATCTTTGGAATGTTTTCCTGCAGTGTCGGACACGGTGGTGACCAACCCGCTGGAGTGGACCGGCAACGTGACCGTCCGCAAGAAGCGCAAGCCCTACTCCAAGTTCCAGACGCTGGAGTTGGAAAAGGAGTTCCTTTTCAACGCCTACGTCTCGAAGCAGAAGCGGTGGGAGCTGGCCCGCAACCTCAACCTGACGGAGCGGCAGGTCAAAATCTGGTTCCAGAACCGGCGAATGAAAAGCAAGAAGAACAGTCAGCGGAACGCCGAAAACAACCAGAACAACACCAACACCAACGGACAGACCATCGGACAGACGGTCAAGTAAGCATCTCAACCCTACTACTACTACTACTACCTTCGAGTTTGTGTGAACCCGCAAGTTAACCCCAAGTCACTCACCCATGTGTTTAGGGTTCTAAGTATTTGTGAAGAAATCGATTCTGGAATCGAATGCCTTGGAATCGATACCAAGGAATTGAACACCCAAAGGAATCGATTCGAGTAGGAATCGAACCTTAAGAATCGCATCTGGTTTTCTAATTTATACAGATAATTATTAACAAATATGCCCATGATTTAAATTGTTTTTGATAATTAATAGTTTGCTTGTTAATTAATTAAATTAATAAAAATTTCTAAATTGTGATTCAAATAGATAGGTTCGATTCGATTCTACTTTTTCGATATTGAACCAAAGGAATCGATTCCGGAATCGAATCGAACGATTTTTTAGATCCCTACATGTGTTATTTATTCTTCTGCTCTTTTCAGCAGCACTAAACACTCCTCGTTGCAATACAGTGACTCGCCGCCGCAAGAGTTCCACCGAATGGGGATGCCTGCTGATTCTTAGCTGGACCGGACTAGTTCCCCCGTCTTATCGAAAAACTTAGTACTGTGTGAATGAATGATATTTATGAGAGCGAGTACTACCATTTTCATCATAATTGCTCTTTAACGTGTGGAATCTCAACCATCCCTATGAAAGGTACGAACACCTTTTTAATAAGAATCCATTTTGTAAATATACAGCTTCTTCTTTGACGCATTTCTATATATGAATTCCTTGTTGAACATTCGGGAGAGAAAAAAATCAAGCAGTGTTAAATTATTCAAGCGCATTCTATCATTACCCCATCTTCATAGATTAATCTCTGAGAGTGACTGTGTTGTAAATAATAAATAACACGAAAGGCTCGTGCGGCAAAAGAAGACAATTATATCGTGACAAGCAACTCTGACGCAGGAGTGTGAAGGATGACGAAGACGTCAGGAGAACAGAATGCATCATGCGTCCAGAACTGTAGGAAAATACCACTATACATAGATGATATACAGAACAAATGTTGATGTGTCTGCATTGTTCTTAGCTATATTTATTGCCTTTCTTTGACAGTAGAGGTAGGGATAAAAACGCAAAATCTCACATAAGACTTTGTAACATAGTCTAGACTTAGGAATTAAGTGTGACGTGCGGTACAATCGCGCTATTCCTTAGTTTTCTATTCCGTGTACTTTGATTGAAAGATGTACAGATTATTGTTATTTGTTGCATAGATATGTACACAACCGCAGTTCTATCGTTTTTTTGTATTTTATTTGTGTTTGAGAGGACGTTTTTGAGTGATGAGCAGCCGAAATCGTTTAGAAAACAAAGGAAAATATCCAACAGGCTTACTATTGGTGCAGGTTAAAACTGGTTCTAAAAACTAAATGACTAAATATAGGTCAAACTAAATGACAACTTTAGTGATAGACTCAACCAATATTTTTAGGTATCAATTCTTAAGTAGCTACTGCAAAAATGTAGGTAGCTAAAACTCATGCAAAATTTTACTGAATACATTTAAGTATCAAAGAGTATTTGAGTCTTGACTAATACTCTCAGATATCTAATAAGAAGGAAAGCATACCTAAAGAAAGCATAGATTTTGGCCCTGTACTATTGTTTCTATACTGTAAATATTGTTTCTATTTTAAGATAAACATCTGGAATAGTCTTCACTTCAAATTAATCATAATTTAAATCAAATAAATCAAATTAATCATAATTCAAATCAAATAAATCATAATTCAAATCAAACTAATCATAATACATAAAGTATCTCATTGAGATCCAAATAAGCCTTAAGGCTACTATTCACTTTAGGTCAATAAAAAATAAAGTAATTCAGAACCGAAGTAATTATTCTGATACCAATAGATAGCCTGTTGTAAAAAGCAGTTTAAGTTATCAAATGTTTATAGTTTGAAGAATGGTTGAGAGATTTACCAAATTTTCCTTTGTGTAATTAAAATTTCATTATATTTATTGCAATTGGTAACCGGAATGGGCAATACCACCATTTATTTTTTATTTTTTTATTCCATAGAGGTACCCTAGAGCGAAATATACGCGCGAAATTTTTTTTAATTACGATGATTATTTATTTTTTTATGTAATTTCAAAGTTTGGCTTTAAAAAAGGGCTTTAAATCGTTAAATTTCCCAATGTAACGTAGTCTGTATGAATCAGTTGTGACGTACTTCTATACTAAACAAAGACAAAGGGCCTGGCAATTTTAATTTTAAATATTTAATTTACTAAATTTTTTTGAAACTTTCCATGTGGATTTTTGGATTTAGATCTATTTCCTTTACTGGAAAATTCATTTTTTCTGTTTTCAAAAATGATGGTATAGCCCATTATTTTCTAAATAGTTGTTTTAGTTGAAATTGGGATTTAATGTTTGTATGAGTACAAAGAAAGGGCTTTATTTCGTCTAAGCTTTGTTTGAATTAAAAATAGGAAATAGAATCAATTACAAAACTTGATTGTATATGTTTACTTCACACAGAGTCACTTGTTTCTTCTCATTCACTTTTTATACAGTTATCATTATAAACCTCTAATCGGACTTTTAAATCGTTTTTAAGGTGCAAATAGTAGGTAGAACCCTAAAAGGTTAATATTCTACAGTACAATGTTTTGATTGGTACAAAAAGTTTAACCTTGTTTAATATTGAGTATACATTTTATTCATCGGCTGCCATATTACTTTGTTTTCACGTGTTCAATGTATATATGTCGTTATCATAAAATGTGTCTGTGTTTTAGAAATAAATGTTGAAAATATCGAATACTAAACTGATTCTCCGAGATTTATTTTTTCCTTGCAATTCAAAAAATAAATTTGGAAATCTGCTACATGTTGTCTTTATTTGTTTGAAATTTTCATAGATTTTATTTCATTACGTCAGGTAAATATCAGAAAATATTATTTTCTTAATATGATTTGTGGAATATTTTAAAATCCTGTTCCATATGCTTTGAGTTTTTTTATCAAGGTTCTAGAAACGTTATGAAAAACAGAAAGATGCTGGATGAAGATACTTTGAAAGATAACTGGGTAAATTAAAAAATTGGAAAGATTAAAAAAGTAATAAATTTCGGAATTTATGTAACTAAATCAATGAATGAGGCAATACCAATTATTTTTTTGGATAAAGATTAACTGTGATAAAATAAAAGTAACATTATTGGCACTTACTATTCGAGCTAAACAAGTATTTACGCTAAATCGTATACATCTACCCTTTTAGAAAGGAAAGAAAAAAAATCTTAAAACCTTAATTTAATAACATCATCATAATCATAACTTCAATAAGTTCAATTTAGAAAATATTAATTCGACAATTAATATAATATTCTAGAAAAAATATTAATTTCCAAGCAAAGTTATATCACGTCAAATTTTGATTAATTTTTACGATATAAACCTAATGTGGAAAACTTTTAAAAGAATATTTACATCTATACATGGCAATCCTTATATTTCATAATAAACGTAAATAACATTATTAGAATACTGAAAATGGCTGAAAAGAGGCTAAATTAACTCGTCGAAATATTAGCTAAGGAGGATAAGCTCTCTGAAGCCTAACGAATTTGAATATCTTCCCAGTCTCATTTCCAGCACACAACATTCAAGACTTACACGTCACGCTTCACCCTAGTCTTCCGTCTCCCTTGCAAGAAGTCACCAGAAGGTCCTAATCCACGGAACAAACACGGCAGACCCCACCTGTTTTTGAGCCGTGTTGCTATCCTTTGTGACAGCCGTCGTAAATTCCTCTAAAAGTTGACAAAACTAATGGACCAGGGAGCCTGGACCCTTTCTGAGCCACCTAATAGATAACACGGGCCGTGGCAGGGACTGAATGGGGCTTTGTGAGCCTTTTTGTGATGCAAGACTGCTGCTATTCTCCGCGCGTGTCGGCTGCGAACGCGGGGGCTGGGACGGAGGTGAGAATATTGTCGCAAATGCTGACCGCAGACTGCTTCTTTGCAAGAAACGGTCCTCACCCCTGTGGTGTTCGTTACATGACTTTTGTAATACTTATGGAGTTTAATGGGGTTTTATAGCGGTTGGTGGGACTTCACTAGGTGTGAGTTAGTAGATTTAGATTAGTTGGAATACGGCATTTAGGAAAATATTAATGCTTCTTTGTTTCTTCCTTTTCTTTCACCCTCCCTTTCTGATTCTCTTACTTTTCCCTCATCTCATTCCATTCTCTCTCTTTTAATATTAATTATTCCCATCCTTCACTCACTCTTTATCTTGTTATTATCTCATTTCAATATCATTTATTCTCTTTCTCATTAAATATATCTTATTCTTTACCTTTCAATATTCCCTATTCTCCAGCCTCACTAATAATCTCTAATTTTATCTCTCTTTCAGCATATCTTATTCTGTACCTTATTAAATATATATTATTTTCTATCTTTCAATATTCCATATCTCCTCCTTCAACTAATAATCTTTAATTATTATCTCTCTCTAAATATTCCTTATTATCTTTCTCATTAATTATATCTCATTCTCTCTCTTTCAATATTCCTTATTCTCCTCTCTCATTTGCACGTTTCTGAATCTATCTGGGTAACTCTTACCTCCTCGATCTAATTTTCATTGGTTAATGAAGTAAGTACCAAAAGGGAGTATTTTACCACTACCTCTGGTTAGAGGAATATGTGAGAAAACTCCAGCTCTTAGCTCTTTGGAATGCGCAGTTCATTCCGGCAGATAGTGGAGGTCTAGTCAATTGGAGGTCTAGTCACCACTTTTTCCGTTATAGTTGGCTAGACTAAAAGCTCTCCCTCCGCTCTCTTGCGTTACCTTCCTATACCGTGCTGATGAGCCCAAACAAGGGCGAAACCGGTCCACAGTTGGAGGCGAAGCTTGAGAGCTTGAGTTTTCTCACGAAGTAAGTACCCTTTGACGAAAATGCTAATTATTACGTTTACACTCGTACTCAAAAATTATTTATCTTAAGGAACCTCCTGAGATTGAATTTGGTACTAATTAGAAGTTATTTTAAAAAAATCACTACTAGCAAGTTACAATATAAAAAAATGAAATGTGAAACGATTATTGGAAAAGGTTCATTGAAACCTGTCTTGACACTAAAATAGTATCTAAAATAGTATTTAATACAAAGCTCAGCTGAAATTACTTTGCGTACCCACTACATAGAGAAGAGATCATATTCCTCTTATTGTATAGGTTTGGAAATGATTAAGGCAGGTACTGACATACCGCCAGAAGAAGAGCTATTGACGTCATACGATGATGCTGCGGTTGTTATAGAAACAGATTATTCCACTGATTTTCGGGGGTGATGATGATTCTTTTGGTGCTGAAATAAATGTTTTGCGCCAAATCTGATTGGCTATTTTTCAACTTTGTACATCTTTCGAGTCTAGAGTCACGGATGAGAATTTCCTTACATTACTAGATATAATCTGATTTATTACACCTGATAAGATCTATTTCAACTGATCAGATCTATTTCAACTGATCTTTCATATAATCTGATCTATTTAATTTAATTTTATATTATCTGATTTACATCATCTTACCTGATATGATTTTGGATATTTTGTAATTTTTTTGGATTTAATCTGATCTATATCAACTGGTCTGATCTATTCCATATCTGATCTGATTTGATCTTAGATATTTTGTTAAATTTTGCAATTAAGTTCAGTTTGCAGAGAATAAGTTCAATGAGCAAATCTTTGTGAGGATTTCGAAGCGATCCGAAAGGTCCTGCATACGCAGCTTGGTGAGCGATAGCGAGTAGGGGGAGGTAGCTCCCTTATCTTATAAAAAAATATCAAAAAGATAATGAATACATATTTTTTATATTTTGTCACTTCACAAGTTTCTAACGCCTTATTTAAATTTCACAAGTATGATGATTAAGTTATAAAATTTTTAACTACAGATCAGCTATATAAAACTGAATATAACTAATTCCCTCAAAATAGCAATATAAAGGCATACTAAACGGTAAAAAGTTTTCATGTGAAAAAGTATTTCCGATTTTTTTTATTGGACGAGAAATTTAAAAGGTAATCAATAATTTAATATAGTTTAATAAAAGTTTTCTCATTCGCCAAATGTAGTACGCTTAAAATGCCAAATATTGCAGTTAAATTCATACCAGCTTCCCTCTTCTTTTGGACTCGTCTACTCACGGCAACCCTGTTCATAGCTCTTCTCCTCGCGGTATGTCAGTAAGTACGAAAGCTACAGCAACAGGGGTTTGTAGATCAATTCTAATTACCGAAAATTGTCCAATTTTCAAACATAACTTAAAAATAAGTATAGTTTGAGTGGTGACGATGAATCGTTTGAAACTGAGTATGTTTAGTGTTTCAAAATAGAAAGTATTGGGTATATGAAACAAGAAGATTCATACTACGATGAAAATATCCATTTACTCAAATTTGAAACTGCCATTTATTTCAATGTACTTGAACTATTGGTTGAAAATCACAATAAATTAACTTCATGAATTTGAGTAACTACAAAACCCTTAATGCTTTCAACAGAACTAATCTCTATTTTGAATGATTCAATAAATTCTTATGAAAGAACAAAAAAAGAGTACCGAGTTTCTCTGGGAATATTTGTAAGCCAAGCTGCTCAAAGAATTAATGCAATGTGTAGAAACGACATGTTTCAAAGGAGTTCTTTACTCTGCAATTATACATTACTACCTTTTCTACATTACTTCACTAAATCAGAAATTAATTTTGGTAAGTAACAAGAACAAGTAACACCATTCTACACACAATCGGTCTTTCTTTTTAAATATAGATGAAGGTTTTATTTATAAACAATTTTGAATATTTTAGGGAGTTAAAGCTATTTCCCGTAGAAATAACACACATTTCACTTGCTTGAGAGCTTTTTATAAATTAATCGTAGGTTTGGAAATGATTAAGGCAGGTACGAAGGCTATAGCAACAGGGGTTTGTAGGTCAATTCTAATTACAGAAGGTTAGGTGCAATTTTTCAATAAAGTATTTGTATTAAGACCACAAAATTTAATATTTTTCTAACACATCATATAATTCTTAATATTTATTCAAAAATATATAAAGAAAATAACATTAAGTTTCTACAATGAAAATAAAAAGTCTAGGTCAAGGTTTGTAATTTTGAGAGAAAGTTTATATGTAGGTAGATGAAACATGCAATTGAAGATTTTTATAATTGCCTACACTCTTAAAACGATTGTATCAAAATTGAGTAAAAAGTACTCAAAAAGGCTCCGATCCAATAAGTACTCAAATTTGAATACATGAATATACTCATTTTTGAAAATGTGCGTAATCAAAAATGAATCATCTTGAGCTTGAACTCAAAAATGAGCTCACGATGTTTCATTTTTGAGTATGCACATTTCAGAATGAGTATATTCCTGTATTCAAATTTGAGTACTTATTGGATCAGAGCCTTTTTGAGTACTTTTTATTCAATTTTGATACAATCGTTTGTATATTTCTATACTGTATTACTTAGATTTCATCAAGCATCATGTAATAAATCTTTTCTTTCAAATTCAAAATTTATATTCAAATATATGTAAATATTCAAAATTTAACATGTGGTCAAAACTCCAAACATGTTTTGCGAAAGATGATTTTTCAAATTCCTGTTTCTGCATCAAATTAATTCATATCTATTCAATTTTGGTGCAAATACCTTTTCGAATACCCTTTGATTAAATTTATTTACGTTATCTCTAAAGTTAATGAAAAAAGAAAATTATTATTTTTAATAAGAATTAAGTATGCTTTAAGTTAACTGAAATAAACTTAAAATTCTTGTCTGTTAAACTGGATTTCGGTGATTAGACTTTTGAATAAACAAGGATTTATACACTCTTAAAACGATTGTATCAAAGTTGAGTAAAAAGTACTCAAAAAGGCTCAGATCCAATAAGTACTCAAATTTGAATGAATATACTCATTTCTGAAAATGTGCATACTCAAAAATGAAACATCTTAAGCTTGAACTCAAAAATGAGCTTACGATGTTTCATTTTTGAGTATGCACATTTCAGAATGAGTATTTGCATGTATTCAAATTTGAGTACTTATTGGATCGGAGCCTTTTTGAGTACTTTTTACTCAATTTTGATACAATCGTTTGTATATTTCTATACTGTATTACTTAGATTCCATCAAGCATCATGTAATAAATATTTGCTTTTCATTCATCAATAAATAAAATACAAAAAAAAAGTTTCACTTAACTAATTTTATTTAAGGTAAAACTCTTTTTAAGATTATAAAGATATAATTGATTTTATTTGGGGGATGCACTTAAATTTAGATTTAAAAAACAATTTTAAAATTGAAAAAAAAAATAATGGCACACAAATTAAATTTAAAATCAAAATTATTTAGTGATAAGGTTTTTTTTTAATTTTAAAAGATTTTTTTTTAATTTAAGAGAAACATTTTCGGGCCGTTCCACGTCAAGTAAACCAATGACTTTTCCCTCACCATTTTTGATTCTTTTCATATTTGGTACACTAAAAGAACACCTTGAAAAAACCACTTGGGAGTTTTTTCAAATTTTTATCTCTTTTAGTTTTTGATTTATAGGGTGTCAAAGTTGCAAAAATCTTGAAATTTCGGTCAAACATGCTTTTGTAATTTCCTCATATTTCCATAACAAATCAATTCTCAGCAAACAAATTGATACCATTTTAAAGACAATTAATCAAGCTTTAAATATATGTAAATTATAACATGATTATTTTAAATTTCGATTAAAAATTTTTAATTTTAAAATTTTAAAATTTATTTTCAAAAAAAGTATATAATTTAAAATTTTCAAAAAAATTTCAGTTCTTTATATTGGTTTCTTTATGCCACATAAAAATTTTCAGGTTGGGATCTCTACGGGATCATATGTTTAAAAAATAAAATGTTATAATTGTTCACTAATATTGAGCTTCACGGCACGACGACGGTAAGTAAAAGGAGCGTTTAAAAGAGAAGAAAGATCGTACCACCATGAAACTTGGGTTTTTAATTACCATTAACACATGTTTTACGAAAATTAAGGGGCTAAAAATTGTGGGGGGTTGGGGGTTCCCCCTCCCTTTTTCCAAAAGGGGTTCTAATTGTGTGATGTGTCATTTTTCATGATTTTTTGCATCCAAATAATCAAATTAATAACTATCATCCACAAAGGTGTCCTACGTAAGAGGGGACAGTCAAAAATTTATATAAATATTAGACATTTTGGATTGAAGTACATACAGAAAAAGGTTCGGTTATTTCTGGTTAAAACAGTAAATCTACTAACTAAAACTAAAGGAACGTACCCATACTACGTGACCCGTTCGGGGAGGGAGAGGGGGTCTTCAAAATACCACGCTCGGTCACAGAGGGGAGGGGGGGCTTAAGGGTTTCGTCACGTAGTCAATTTCCTCTAGTCAATAAGACGAAATTAAACTAAATTAATTATTGAAATTTGCCAAATTAAGGCAAATTAATTATTAAAATTAGACAAATTAAGCCAAATTAATTGTTTTTAAACTTTCTGTGTGCAAAAAATGATTGAAAACCGTATTTATGAATTACTACGTGAAAACTAGAGGGGGAGGGGGGTCTTGGCATATACTACGCATGGTCACCAAGGGGGAGAGGGGGTCAAAAAAGGTAAAAATGGGTCACGTAGTATGGGTACGTTCCCTAATCCTTTAATAAACTATTACCTTCATCCTCTACCAATCCTTTAAAACTATTACCTTCATGAATATAAAAACAATCATTGAAATATATTGATACATCAAATCTCTATTTTGAAGAAAATGTATATTTTTAGGTTAAAATAACTCGAAATGATTGAATTAAAAAAGACTACATCTTTCTAAAACTTATTAGTAATAATCCAAGTTCAGTAAATTGATTAAATAACATGGGTATAGCCAGAGAGGTCCTGGAAGGGAAGTTGTTCCCCCAGCTTATTTTTATTTTATTTTGAACATATTCCCATGGATATGTAAGTAAGTTAACCATTCAAACAGGAGTTCTGGTTACACCTATATAAAATACAAATTAAATAAAGACAAATTATAAAAAAAATAAAACTTACAGTTTACTTTAATTCCACTTTAATTTTCTTTAGTTGAGGATTTTTTACATGATTTTGGAGAGCATAAGAAGAAGCGTTAATGTCAGATAAGGCTCTTTTACTGTTGCTCGCCATATCCATAAAAATCTCAGACAAAAGAACAGTGATCCTGTTTCAGCGATATAAGAACTTGTACTAAAACCAAAGAGTTCCTCCCATTTCAATCCAAGCGATACCCCCCAAGTGTGACAAGTTGTTTGTTTATATTTGGAGATTGAGTGTAGAAAACCCGTAAATTTATGAGTTCTTTGAGCTTTCTAGCCGTGGTATAAAGGCCCATC
This sequence comes from Tetragnatha versicolor, assembly GCA_024610705.1. Lineage (NCBI taxonomy): Eukaryota > Metazoa > Arthropoda > Arachnida > Araneae > Tetragnathidae > Tetragnatha > Tetragnatha versicolor. The sequence goes on from JANDEH010000007.1 coordinate 53,309,536, forward strand.
ATACAGGGATGAATGGTACTACATCTAAATTTAAATACCAAAGATTTTTAAAGTGACTTCTTGAGTGGAACTACTGTGAAAAAGACAATCACTCACGCTCCATCGAAAGTTTTAAAAAATGATGGTTGTCCCTTTTTTATGGGACAATTACGTTGACAATAGTTATTATCTTGATTATTTGGATGCAAAAATTCATAAAAAATGACACCTCACACGAATAGAACCCCCTTTGGAAAAAGGTAGGGGGATCCCACAACTTTTAGCACCTTAATTTTCGTAAAATATGTGTTAAAGGTAATTAAAAACCCAATTTTCATGGTGGTACGATCTTTTTTCTCTTTTAAACGCTCATTTTACTTACCGAAGTCATGCCGTGAAGCTTAATATTAGTGAACAATTATAAAATTTTATTTTTTAAACATATGATCCCGTGAAGATCCCAACCTGAAAATTTTTATATAGCATAAGGAAATCAATATAAAGAACTCTAATTTATTTTTAAATTTTAAATTATATACGTTTTTAAAAATTAAATTTTAAAAGTTTAAAGTTAAAATTTGTTAATCAAAATTTAAAATGGAAATATGAGCAAATTACAAAAGCATGTTTGACCGAAATTTCAAGATTTTTGCAACTTTGAAACCCCATAAATCGAAAACTAAAAGAGATAAAACATTTTCATTTGGTAAATCTTATTTTTTAAGCATATTCAACATGTGTACCAAATTTTAAAAAAATCGAAGGACCCAAGGGAAAAATTTTCCGAAAAATTGGATCACTTGACGTGGAATGACCCTTTCATAGCAAATACATTCTCCCTTTCAGGTACCAAATAGTAGTATTATGCCAAAAATATTATTTTTTCGCTATTCAATTTCACTATTCACACATACAAAATAAAAAAAACCATGTTAATAAATTGAAAACTTGTACGTGCCAAAAATAGAAGTTTCTCTGAAATCACAATGTACTAACTTGTGATCTATGGACACAGACATGTGTGACCCTTTCTCTCTCTGTTATTTTAACTATTTATATTTCCTACCAATGTCATAAAAATTAAAAAAATAGTGAATGGATAATTGCAGTCTATTTTTTTTATTTTAATGTTTTCAGAATGGCTTAAAACCTCCAATAAAACCTTTTAATTTAACTTTCAAAGCCCAACTTTTAAGTTATTTTCAATTAAAAATAGCTTCTTTTCTACTTTTCTGATGTGACGTCATGCGTGCCTTGTTTACTATCATTGCTTTGAAAAACTGTGAGCTCTAGATTTTTTCACAGCCGTGTTTCATGAAAACGGTGTTTCCCACATTTCCAAGAGGCACGCTTGACGTCACCCTGTTAGGAGCTTTCTGTAATAAAATATCTCATAATTAACTGAAAAAGTTTTAAGGAAAAAGACAAGCGTGTTTTTGGAATCAGGAGATAATTTTTAGTAAATTAAAATTGAATATTTAGAATTTTAAGAAATGCTGCAACTCTCCATTCTGAATATACAGGGTGTTTCAAAATTGCGTTGCACGGCTTTTATTCGAAACCAGCGCTTCCTAGGGTCATGGAAGTAAGGTCTACCCCTAGGTAAGTGACCCTGGAGAATCCATTGAGATGACTTACAGCGCCCCTAGCGGCGTAATTAAAAAGTTAAAAAAATTAATTTAAAAACTAAAGGAGATAGAGCAAAAACCCCAGTAAGAGTATTATTGCCAACGTCAAGAAGAACTCATTGCAAAAAATTTGATCAAAATATCTTGAATATTCGCGGAGATATTAGCATGTGAAAATAGCACTTTTTCAGGGGTCAAAAAGTAAAAAGTTCGCATATTTGCAAATATTTTTGATTTTTTGATTAAATTTTGTGTTCTTTCAACTAAAAAAACACAAAACTACACAATAACACTGAAAAATTGGCAAATATGCGAACTTTTTACATTTTGACCCCTGAAAAAGTGCTATTTTTTCACATGCTAATATCTCCACGGATATTCAAGATATTTTGATCAAATTTTTTTCAGTGAGTTCTTCTTGACGTTGGCAATAATACTCTCACTGGGGTTTTTGCTCTATCTCCTTTAGTTTTTAAATTAATTTTTTTAACTTTCTAATTTCGCCACTAGGGGCGCTGTAAGTCATCTCAATGGATTCTCCAGGGTCACTTACCTAGGGGTGGACCTTACTTCCATGACCCTAGGAGGCACTGGTTCCGAATAAAAGCCGTGCAACGCAATTTTGAAACACCCTGTATAGTGAAAACAAATAAATAAGTGATAAATATTCCTTTTTTGGTGTATTATTACTAAAACGTCATAAACAAATATAATCATTTGCAGTAACACAATTAAATTATTCATTCAGTTGAATCGTCAACAAGATTGTAGAAATCACTTTAAAAATTATAGATAAATAGAAAAAATAAATTATATCTCTTAAAAAGTTTTAAAACAAATATTTAAATTTGGTATAAAATAGTTTGGGCATTGGTGGTAAAAGATTAACATAAAAGTTCTTGATTGGGAAAAACTAAAGAATTATAAGGCAAATAAATAAACATTGAAAGTCATCCAACCGAGAGTTAAAAAAATTATCTTCCCACCATAATGTACAAAGCTACGAAGACGAAAGTGTTATTTTCTATGGATGGAGGGAGCATTGAAAGATGTATACTACTGAAGTTTCACCTAAGTTGCAAGTAGTTAGTTGAAGGTAAGATATTCTTTAAAATACCGATCTATGCTGTCAACCGAAGTTCCACTTTGACATGAAATTGCCAACTTGTTTTGCAAGTGTAATTCTTAAATTTTTTTTTGCATCAATTATAATTAATTGGCTTTCCAATCCCAAGCAATTTCATTTAACAAACATAGGTATAGTCATATAAAATTTTTCAAAAATTAATATTATGTGGGTACATTTACCCCAATCATTATGCAAGTGTAAACATGCCTCTTTTTACCAATGAGGCATTTAAAACGAAACGTGAAACATGGATACAAGATTCACAATATTTTACTTAATTTTCGGTGTTTTAAAAACATATTTTATTTAGAAAGATTTTAAAATAAAGGATACAAAATTATACAATAGTGTAAAAAGATCCATAAATGTTTTAATGTAAACATATCGTCTCATTGAAGTTACACTTACGTTTAAGTAAATTTTATTTGTTACATTTATTTGTTTACGTTCAGTAAAAGTTAAACATTTCTTGAAACACAACCATCTTCCATTTTTATGTAATACAATAAAAAACTTTTCTTTTCATGTATCAACGTTAGTATGTGTGATTTATCAATAGAGAAACACTCTCTTTAACATCTCGTTCTTAAAAGTCTAAGTACCTAAGTTTAAGAGAATATTATGGTTTGTTTATGAATGCCGGCGATATATATATGGTTCTCCATACTTCAAAAAGAAACTGTAATGATTGAGTGAAAATAGTATATTTTATATGGGATTCCATTTGGCCGTGATTTTTTCATCCATTATAGGGAATCAAATTTATCAAATGTTCTGAGTAGAGATTTAAATTGATTTTTGTTAAATTGTTGTTGCAATTAATTAATACTTTTTTTAACCAAAAATGTTATTTAAACTTTTGACTTGATACTTCACACTTTTCTTCTAAAGGAGCTCTTATATCTATACCTAATATGAGTTAAATAGAAATATCCTTAAAATTGCAATTTTTTCAAAAAATTTCAGTAAAATATTTGGGTATATTTAATTCGGGTAGGAAATTGGTGGCAGTTTTAGTTAAGTTTCAACAAGCATTATAGTATTATTGTTTGAGGTTTATTCTTTTAAAGTACTCGCTGTTAGTTCAGTTTGAGCTACGAGGATGAAAAGAAAATCTTGGTTCGCAAGATAAATCTTTTAAGTTTATATAAACGCTCATCAATGAGCAAAAAGTGTATCAGATATCGACTAGAAATAAAAAAAAGCTTGATGAATTAAAGTAAAATGAGTAAGATACATAAATTCTGTAACGGAGATAGAAAATATTTAAAAATTCGGTGTTCCTGTTCCCTGGTGGTAAAGTAAATAGAATTAAAACGTTTTCTGGTTTTCCTGTTTGTTTTTATCAAATGATTAGATCGAATGTTTGTTGTGTGTTTTTGAAAATTGAAATTACCAGGAAATAACTGAAGTAAATCAATAAACTAAGTTTTTTTATGGGAAAACTACAATATAGAGAATAAAAATGTCGCTGTGAGTGTTTTATAATGCAAAAGTTTAAGAAACTTTTTTGATAGAAAAGATATTGAGAAAATAATATTTTATTTAAACTAGGGAGCTACCGCCCCCTGCTCGCTATCGCTCGCCAACCCCCGTTAACTGCTGACGCAGGGCCTTTCGGATCGCTTCGCAATCCCCACAAAACCCTGCTCACTAAAATTATTTATTTATAAAACATTCGTTATAACAATTAGTAGAAAAACGTCAACCAACTTTCCAGAAGCACACTCTCTTAAAAGTTAGAATATTTATTGGTTAAATTATCAATAATTTAATCAACACGTTTTCCTTGAAAATATCCATCAAGTCTGCTCGTGCTATTGTTATTCAATATTTACAAAAATGTTCAGCAATGAATCTGTTAAATTTAATATAGTACCTAGTAACTCGTCAAAATATCTAGTGTTTTATCATTCAAGTTTTAGTTTTAAAACAGACTTTTTAAACAATACGATTTAAGCTATTAAAAATAATAAGAGACAAAATCTACATTGCACTCAATGTTTACAAACAATTAATTTTGGTGTGTGAAATTCTATACTTGAATAGTAGATCTGTGAGTTTCTGGAAAACTCTTATCAGTCTTTTAAAATATTTTATTTAGAAAGTACATATTTTGAAGCGCATTTTTAAAGCGTGAAAGGAATTATTTTCATCATTAAGGAATAGCGTCGGTTGGTCATTGTGATTGGAGGTATAATAAATTGTACGACAGTTTCTTGCTATTAACTGCAACCTTATCCGTAATCCAGAAAAATGGAAATATCTTAGAATTGAGAATTTTTTTAGAAATTCTAAAGGCACTTTGCACATCCTCAAAAGAATCCGAACAGTTTGATACCAAAAACATGTTATACGGATCAGTAATTAAAAAGCCTTTCTCTGGAAACCATTTACAAAAACTTTTTTTTAGAATAAAGAGATTCATAGGTCTATGAAAAACATTGAAAATTGGTTAAATAAAAATAAAAATTTTCAAATTGTATGTATAAGGTTTACTTTTAAACATCTATTTATGGATATATTTATTACAAACTACGTATTGGGTTGTCCCATAAGTTCTGTTACTTTTTACGAAGTTTTGTCTTTGAAAATTTTTTATGAAAAACTGGTAATAGGTGGAGATTTCAAACAAAGGGGATTTTGATATATGTTTATTTATGAACATAATGTGTGATTTTGGTAGTTCTCTTTATATTAATTCTTTTCAAAATGGCGGTTTGAAAAATAGACCAAAAACGACGATTTTCGCTTGATTTTTTTCTTTTGTTCAAAAAACTAGGAAGAACGCATAATCCATGGCTAAAAAAAGTTTTACTGCATATTTGAAATGTTAAGATTAAGATGTCATAGTTTCAAAATGATTCGATAAGTTTAAGGTAGGAAATTTTGACTTTAAAACTTCATATATTGGCAATTTCACGTGTTTTTTAAAGCACACCTATTGTTTTTCTAAGCAGCTGGTATGAAGTAAATTAAAGGCAGATGTTTTTTGATCCATAATGATTGTTTCAAAGGTTTAAACATTGAAAGCCTCTTTTCATAATGTCGTTGAATTGATTTATTTCTAAATTCCAAAGAGTTGTTTTTATTGTAGTGTTTTCGTATGACGCAAATAATTGCTTTGTTCGCTTAGCATAAGTTCAGCGAGTGTAATTATGATAAGCTGAAGCGTTGCGCGCTTGAAAATTGCGCGCTACTTTCTGAACTTAATTTCAGATATAATTTAATATATATTGCATATTTTGAATACTAGGGTATTTCGTAAGCTATTTTATTGATTTTGATGCTTTTTTTCGTGAAAATTTCTTCGAAATGACTAACATTACTGAGGTAAGTTTCTTGCAAAGATGTTATGTTTGAGACCAAAATTTCCTAAGTTAAACTTATCGAATTATCTTGAAACTATGACACCTTAAACTAAGCATTTCAAACATACAGTAAAACTTTTTTTAGCCATGAATTATGCGTTCTTCCTAGTTTTTTAAACAAAAGAAAAAAATTACGCGAAAATCGTCGTTTTTGGTCTTTTTTTCAAACTGCCATTTTAAATAGAAATAATATCACGAGAACTATCAAAATCACACATTATGTTCATAAATATACATACATCAAAATCCCCTTTGTTTGAAATATCCACCTATTGCCAGTTTTTCATAAAAAATTTTCAAACACAAAACTTTGTAAAAAGTAACAGAACTTATGGGACAACCCAATATGTCTTAAAATCTATAAAGTTCTAATTGAAGAAAACATCAAAATAAGTTTTTAAAATTAAAGAAAATAAAAATTACACATATAAACAAAAATATGGATTTTGATTTGAAAATTTGTATGTGCAGCCGGGAATTCTCGTGATATTTTTTACTCACTCACCTCTAAACATAACAAAAAAGGGGGTGCAAAAAAAGTTAGTGTTTCTTTTCCGTTCAAGGGTCAATATTGTTTGGTGAGAAAAACTATATAAAGGTATTAATTTTTAAAAATATAAACTTCTTTTGGTAAATACAGGTTATTGGCTTCAAATTCTGAAAGAAATTTCAGTTTAAGCAAACTTGTACCAAATTCAAAAATTTTTGAGGTATTGTTTTTCCGTGAAGAGTACTTAGTTCTTCGGTTATGTCTCTGGACTTGTTGTTTCCAAAATGGAATCATATAAAAGCAATATAAACCGTCTGTAGAAATATACGCTGCCCCATAAAATAAAAGAACGTTGATTGTCAAATAAAAGTTATGCGTCATCTTTTCTTTGTGTTTGGAAAACACAATTCGAGTAAAGATCCATTTTCTCCTCTTTAAGTTTTCCCATCAAAAAGAAATTACTTTGGAAAATTTAGTGTTTGACTTAAGCGCCTCACCTTTTCTTACGTGTATACTATACTGTTCTTACGTGTATTGGTTTAGTTTGTTTACTTTAGAAGAAAGGAAATTCTCGTTAGCAATTCCAGCCATCAAAACGAAGTACTTTGGGATTAGCCGGGTACAAACGTCGAGTTTTACGCTATACCCCCAGAAATAATCAAATATCAAACTGAAACACCATTAAAATTTCCTAACTTAGCTATATTTATTTCAGTTTTTGCTTTATTTTTATAGGTAAATAATAAAATGTTGCCTATATAGTCCGATTGGAGAGTTTGCGCCCGGCTAATCCTAAAGTACACAAATAGGAACTTTTTGTAAGTAACAGTAACCACAAATAAAAATTAAGTTCAGAGATAATAAAAAAACTATCCTGATAAACAAGTATGACTCCATATCAACTCTACCAATTGAAATGAAGTTCCAGACACTTTTAAAAAAGTAGAATACAAATAAGAACTTAGAAGTTTAAGCTAGAAAGATTGTGTGCACCGTAAAAAAATTCGTACTTTTACACTAAATTTTATATTGTTTTTCGACAATTTTCCGTATGTCTAGAAAACGTGCCTTTTCCTTGAATTTTTCCAAAACGAGAATTAGGAAGTTGGATGATTTTTTTAAATTTTATTTAATCGTATTTTCTTGCAAAAATAAGCAACTACCCAAAATTTGAGGCCGATCGAGAAATATTTTGATAAAAAATTTAAAAAAATCCACTTTTTAAAAGCGCGCGAAAACGCCAAGAGTTTGGGATCATCGTATAATGACGTCATCATACGATAAACATTGTTGGAAAGCAATGGAGTTGATGGTATGATTGTTGACATCTTAAAGAATAAGCGTTTTCAGTCACGTGTTTTTTTCTTGACTTTTAAATTAAAATATTTAATTACCTGTACATTTTTTTGAAAAATTGACTAACTTCCTTATTATCGTTTAATAAAATAAGCACTAAAAGAATATATTTTAATAACAAGTATAATTTTAAAACAGGTAAGTCAAAATTTCTCGCGTGTTCATTTAGATTTTAGTTAAAATGAGGCTAACCATCTTTTATATACACTAGCGGAAATAAAAATCCCAACACCAAGAAGGAAAGGAGATATCAAAGTCAAATTTATTTCTGTGATTGCACATAGTATCAATGTGAATTGCTTAAAAAATCAGCCTTCCTGGATATTAGGGGGCCGAGAAAACCAGGGAGGAGTGTTGTCTCCATAGGTGTCCATTACCGCCGTCACACGTCATGGTATGAGTGACATGGGCTCTAAATGACTTTTGAGGGATTGGATGATCATGTTGCCTCCTCGGGTAGTCCAAATTCATATGGTGCACCAGCGGACGTTGCATACCGAGCTAGGTGATTTCTCCTCTTTCTCCGGACATGTTTTGTGAGCGTTGCTTCTTACGAACGGATAGGCCAGGGTAAAAATGCAACATAGGGGGTTAAGAAGAAAGCTTGGACATTGCATAAAGCATGTGTTTGTGCATTTTTCTCTTGAAATTTGTCCCCAGGACAGGTCTGAAGGTAAGAACGGACAACCGGCTAAAAAACCTCAATGAAGCAGCTCTGGTTGGCCAAAGTACCGGTAGATCATACTGAGGACAAGCGGCAGTGGGATGGATGTCGTTTGCAGTACTGCGGATTGTCCGTTTGGTCTGCATAGCTTCTTACATCTTTGTCTACAAACCAGGAGCTGAAAATGGACCTTTCTGTTTCCAATAGTGCACGAAGTAAGGGAATGAAAATCACAATTTCATGACATTGTGTTTATGAGAGAATCCTGCTTCGGTTTGGAGCACCACGACGGTTGGGTATGAGTTTGAAGACACAATGGAGAGAGCGCACTCAGCTGATGATTTTCTAATCGTTCCACGGAGTGGTGATGCAGGGTAACGGAGTGGGGATGCATTGGATTCCCTTTCTGCAACTCCTGAGTATGATTCACCAGTACTTCTTCCAACCAGAGCTGCGTCATTGAGGTTTTTTAGCCGGTTGTCCGCCCTTACCTTCAGACCTGTCCTGGGGACAAATTTCAAGAGAAACATGCACAACCACATGTTGTACGCAATGTCCAAGCTTTCTTCTTAACCCCCTATGTTGCATTTTTACCCTGGCCTATCCGTTCGGAAGAAGCAACGCTCACAAAACATGTCCGGAGAAAGAGGAGAAATCCCTAGCTCGGTATGCAACGTCCGCTGGTGCACCATATGAATTTGGACTACCTGAGGAGGCAACATGGTCCTCCAATCCCTCAAAAGTCATTTAGAGCCCCTGTCACTCAATACCATGACGTGTGAAAGCGGTAATGGACACCTATGGAGACAACACTCCTCCCTGGTTTTCTCGGCCCCCTAACATCCAGGAAGGCTGATTTTTTAATCAATTATCATTGATACTATGTGCAATCATAGAAATAAATTTGACTTTTATATCTCCTTTCCTTCTTGGTGTTGGGATTTTTATATCCGCTAGTGTAGGTGTGTAATATGTTTGCTTGTGACATTTGAATGTTATTATTGTTATAATCAGATATTTCTTTAAAGTATAGATCTAGAGAATAACCTCGGCAACAGTGCTGCCTTGTTAATTTTTACAATGCAGAGATTTGAAACAATAGCGCACTTATGGTCGTGGTTATAAGAAAATATGTTTTTGAAACTTCAAATAGTGAAAAACTTAGGTCCAAATTACAATTTACCAGTTGGTGTTTCATTACCGTAAGGTTAAGGAATAGAAACTTATAGACAGGCAAGAAATCATGAATGGTATAACAAAACTCAACTTTGTGTTATATTTATATGTTACGGGCAAAGTGATTAATTGGTCATTATCAATAATGCCCAAAGTGGTGGCTGGCAAAGTGATGAATTTCATTAATAAATGCCATTGAATTTTATCACATTGCCCTCCTACACTTCGGGCATTATTAATAATGCCCTATTTATCACATTGCCCGTAACATATACACAAGTCAACTGGTAACTTGTAACTTTTATAAATTGCACTGATACGATACACGTATAATAAAAGTTTCCATGATGAAGCATTTTTAAGGAATATAATTTTAAAGGACAGTTTAAAATATAAAAGAGGGAAGAGGCCAAAACATTTTTGTTTTAAATGCAAGTTTTTAAAGCTCCCACAATAGCCCATTGCATATTGAAGATTAATTAGTCCTAAACTTAACTATTATAAACGCCATTTAATGAAGCATTTCTTTAAATGAACTTAATGGTGAAATTAAATCTGTGAGAAGAAATTTTATTGAGGTCAATATGAGAATTAGTTAGATTAATTTAGAGAATAATATCAAGTTATCCCATTTAGCTAAGTTTTGTTTTATATTGCACTGTTTATTTTTTTACAAATAAAAATACATTCTTTAAAAATAAAGAGGGAAATAGATAAAATCAAATGAAGGAACTAAAACTTCTAAAAATATCCAGACATGAAATGACCCAGACTTGATATTTCTGGATCCACGTGTGTGTGAGATCGAATTTTACTTTTAATAATCCCACTGTTCATAACTTCCATCAGCGATACGTTATTCAATAAAAATATTTTCAGAGGAAAATAGATAAACCAAATGAAATAACTAAAAATTCTAAAAAGGTACGGACCTCTAAATGTCCTGAAGAACATGACTTAATTTGTTTAATATTGTAAAAGTACCGTTCATAACTTCCTTCAGCAATATGTGATTGAACATTACAATCTGAGAGGAAAATGGATAAAATCAAATGAAGGAACTAAAAATGCCTAAACATGAGTGATAATCAAGGAAATAATTGCAAAAGCAAAGGTTTTAAAAAGCCATTTTTAAATTTAGCCATTTACACTAGGATCTCGAGAAAATATTAATTTTAGTAAAATATTCCATGATAACACATACAACCTTAATTTAAACCTAAAATTAAAATCTGAATTTAAACAAACCTTAATTTTATTTTCTTATATTTTTACAAAATTTAAAGTTGCAAAATAAACCAACGTTAATAGACAGATCCTTTAGAAGCTGATCGGTAAAGTAAGAGCAACTAACTACCTTCTAACGATAATGTTAACACTAAAATTGAAAAAAACCATTCAGAAATTAATAAATGATCGAGAGATTTAGTAGAGATACAAAACAAAAATAGCTTAATGAGTGGTTTATAACATAAATACTAATAAATTTCAATGAATCAAATCTTTGGAAAATTAAGCTGAATCTCCCCAGAAGGATTTTGGCTTAGACATTCATTGTTGATGGATAGGTAAATGAAACAAAACAAAAGTAAATAAAAAAGCAAAAATCATAAGCCCAACTACTTACTTTGACAGAAATATTCTTTTATTTTGATACACAAATTCCAGAACACGCATCTCTTCACCAATGTAAGATATTTGAAATCTACATTATTTCCATCTACACAGCTCCATGCAAACGTAATTAGAATCATTAATGTCCTAAGTCCAGAGAACCAATGGTGTAGCTCGTAAACATGTTGGAGCAACCATCCATCAATGTAGTCTTTTGATGACCCTTGTGGACACAGAGCATTGACATGAATCTTGGATGTTCAAGATGTTGTTCGCCTCTTTTCTTTTGTGTTCATTGGATGACCTGTGGGCGGGGTGTCTATGGTCATCTCAGAATGGAAAGAATGCCTGGAAAAAAGCTCAAAAGAAGTTGTACTAAGAAGTAAAGATTATCTCAATCTTAAAGTATGAGTATAAAATATACTATGTATAACTTTAAAATCTTTCAAGTTTTGGATTGATTAAATGAATATTTATTGATGCGATAAATTTAATCTTCATCCATCTTAGCACCGCCTTGTTTTCCTGCCTTTCTTTAAGTCTGAAATGCAAAAGACCTTTAAAAGTTTTTATCTCTGTCATACTAATTTTTATACAACACATGTCTAATATAACAAATTTAGGAATTACTTTTAAAATAACTTAATAAATAATTTTAAAATAAAGTAACAAAAGAACATTGATTTCTATATAAAGTACATTTAATTTTTTCTATAGTTTGCGCAAGGAAACAATGATATAAATAGTTTTTAAAATTTGCTGCCTTTATGAAATAGTAACTTTAATTGTATCTCTAAACTTATATACTTAAAAAAGATCAATATGGTCATAATTAATTTAAACCTAATTTTTAGATCGAGAAATTAGTGTTAAATAATGCGTATCTAGTATTAAGATGAAATGAAAAGTTCATGACCTAATATAGATGATAATATAGATGTTCTATGTCAAAGCGTGCACAATAATAAAGCTAGGAAAGGACTTGCTTAAAAAAAGTTCAATCTATTTTAATCCTCGGAATACAATAGAGGAAAGTTGGACAAAAACGGGACCGAAACGTTTTTTTAATATTCACTTTATGAATGATCATGAGTCAAAATTGTTGCTAAAACGATAAACTGGTGCCTTATGAAGAAAAAATAATAATACATTAAACAAATAAAAGCAATATGTAGGTTATAAAAGCACATATTTTAGATGAGTGGTTGGACAAAACCGCGGGGGAAGACCGGATAAAATAATCAAATAATCAAAAATAGCATTATAACTTCGAAAAAACAAACATTGTTGGTTATGAGAAAACTTGTATGGTATGAACTAATAAACTTCTTGAATTTCAATCTATATATATAAAAATGAATGTCTGTCTGTCTGTCTGTATGTTTGTATGTATGTATGTATGTATGTATGTATGTCCTTTATAGTTTTAAACTTTTCGAACCTACATTAACTATTAAACTATACCACGTTGATCTACTAGCTCCAGGGAAGGTTTCTGAATAAAAATAATTTAAAATCGAAGCATCCTTATAACTTTTTTGGTCAATTTTATGCTTAAAAGCCCATATTTCGTGCCTAACTTCAGGGCAAAACCGCATTGTTGTAAATATAACAACAGAAGATGTAAAATTGATTGTTGTAGGCATGATATCGATTTTTGTAGTTTAAAATCCATTGTTGTAGCATAAACATAAAAATGGCTCATATATTTAACTATTTCCACATTTGGACTGGCGAAGCCCATTTCTAACACACCAGAAGAATTTTTTTAATTGGACTGGCGAAGCCCATCTGTTAACACACCAGAATAATGTTCTTTAAAAATGGACTGGCGAAGCCCATCAGTAACGCACCAAGTGATATTTATTAAAAAAAAACTGGAACCCGGGCGAAGCCCGGGTCTGGCGCGTCAGCGCTACTGCGCCCGGGCAAAGCCGGGTCTAGCGCTTTAGCGCTAGTCTTCTTATATATATAAAAATCAATGTCTGTCTGTCTGTCTGTCTGTATGTATGTATGTATGTCCTTTATAGTTTTAAACTTTTCGAACCTACATTAACTATTAAACTATACCACGTTGATCTACTCCCTCCAAGGAAGGTTTCTGAAGAATAATAATTTAAAATCGATGCATCCTAATAACTTTTTTGGACAATTTTATGCTCAAAAACCCATTTTTCGTGCCTAACTTCAGGGCAAAACCACATTGTTGTAAAGAAGATGTAACTTTAATTGTTGCAGGCATATTCTCGAATTGTTGCATATGAAATCGATTGTTGAAGTTTAAAATCCATTGTTGTAACATAAACATTAAAATAGATCCTTTATTTAACTATTTCCCCATTTGGACTGGCGAAGCCCATCTGTAACACACCAGAATAGTTTTTTCAATGGACTGGCGAAGCCCCTCTGTAACACACCAGAATAATTTTCTTTAAAAATGGACTGGCGAAGCCCATCTGTAACCCACCTGATGATATTTATTAAAATACGGAAACCCGGGCGAAGCCCGGGTCTAGCGCGTCAGCGCTACTGCGCCCGGGCAAAGCCGGGTCTAGCGCTTTAGCGCTAGTTTATCTATATATATAAAAATCAATGTCTGTCTGTTTTTCTGTATGTATGTATGTATGTCCTTTATAGTTTTAAACTTTTCGAACCTACATTAACTATTAAACTATACCACGTTGATCTACTCGCTCCAGGGAAGGTTTCTGAATAAAAATAATTTAAAATCGAAGCGTTCCAACAACTTTTTTGGTCAATTTTATGCTTAAAAACCCATATTTCATGCCTAACTTCAAGGCAAAACCACATTGTTGTAAATATAACAAGAGAAAATGTAACATTAATTGTTGTAGGCATATTCTCCATTGTTGCAGTTTAAAATCCATTGTTGTAGCAAAAACATAAAAGTGGCTCCTTTATTTATAACTATTTTCACATTTGGACTGGCAAAGCCCATCTGTAACACACCAGAAGAATTTTTTTTAAATGGACTGGCGAAACCCATCTGTAAGGTGGATCATCACCAGATGATATTTATAAAAAACTGAAACCCGGGTGAAGCCCGGGTCTAGCGCGTCAGCGCTAGTATACTATAAATAATGATAAAATGTTCTTCCAAATAACAGTTTATTTTCGCTTTAGGGATTAAACTTTTTAGGAACAACGAACGTTTGGACTTGTTCATCAATCATTTCATGCATGTGCCCACCTTTTGCTGTTAAAGAGCACTGTATCCAAATATCCTTAGATTTAGAATGCTAATACTAAAAGCAAAATAAAAAATATTAAAAAAGAAACTATAAAAAAAGCTTCATCCGACTACCCGCATATCGGTTTTATCCAACCGTGCCATTTTGAAGAAATTTTACTCTAGCGTTAATGTGAAACAACTCTTTGACACCAATATAAACTTTTAAAATAACAAAAAAATGATCAGGTGTCATACTCTGTACTAACCGAGAGTTTAATATTGGTGGCGTAATATTGCAGACGCTAAAATGTTAAAATTTTCTCATGAAACTTAATAATGATTCCCTCTGCAAAATAGGTTGATTTATATAGCTTTTGCACACTGGAAGTTGTCCTAGTGCATGCCTGGAAATAGCTCTTGAAATTTTCGCTAGATATCGCTGCAAATTAATGAATGGAGCTCAAATCTCTGTTTTTTCCACCTACCCGGTTTTGTCCGACTCTCCCCTACTCGTTTAATTTTGCATGACAGTTTAAAAGCTTCAAATTGTATAAATTTATAAACAAAATAAAAATAAAACATTATATATTCAGGGTGATTTTGCAATTCTATTTTATGAATAAGTATAATACTGTATTTGGATGAAAAATGTAGACTAAATAACATAATTTTGTGATGGAAAATAAAAAATCTTTCTTTTTAAATGTGGTTTTGCCCCATACATTCCAAAAATTATGTTTGTTTTCGTTTTAAAATTAGCAGGTCTTTGTTTGTCGAGGATAAGTACTTGATACACAAATTTTTAATTGTAATTTTAATTAGAATTTTGAATCTGTATAGAGGAAGTTTTAAAAAAGCTTTTAAATATTTTCTGAATTAGTTGGTAGAGTTAAGGTTTTTTTCACATATTTTTTATTGTTCCGCTATGCTTTTAAAATCCTAAATTTTTTCCCTATGCAGGGGTTTTAAATGTGTATTATGCTAATCCCTCTGCTTTACTGTTTGTTTATAAAATATTAATTTGGGAATTTGGAGAATTGATTTGGAGGATGTCACTACGATTAGAACACTATTATTAGATGAATTATTACACACTACTATTTTTATGTTAGAACACTATGCTTAGAATGAAAAAAGATAAGGAGAAAAACCATGTTTTAAATTTTAGGTCCGTTTATAATGGAAGGAATATCGAAAGTTAATTCCTTCTCGGTTCCAAAAATTTGAGTTTTTGTTAATCGTGGTGTCAAAATCGTTACATTAAATATAGCATTTTGTATTAAAAAACACGATTTTTATAACTGGCGGGGGATAAGACAGTATGTAAAGAGAAATATACAAAGAAGAAAAATATGATAAAATCACGGATGATTTTTATAAGGGTTAAGGGAAAATGTGAACATGATTATTTGGATATATTTACACACTAAGATGTAAAAATATCCATTGCGTATGCAATTAATATAATGAAATAATTAAGTTTTAACAGGATGTAACTTCGTATTTTCAAAAATGAAAGTCGTTGTAGGGGTAGAGTTATTAAGGCATTTTATCCACTCCACTCATAGAATCTTTCTATGCAGAGTTTGGGTGGACTTGTTGGTATATATTGGTATATATTAATTATTTATTATATACCTTAATTATAATCCAGAGTTTGGGTGGACTTGTTGAAATAATCCGTATATTTAAAAGTAATTTGATAAATAGTAAGATAACAATAAAAAATATTCTTCAACTTATAATTAGCTCGGAAACAAATTTCTACCCTGAATGTTAAAAGCCCAAGCGATGTCCCGTAAACTTTAATAACGATGTTATAGAACGTTCTCGCCACTGCGATTGTAGCAGCGCGACTCTAGTAAGCAATAAAGACGACTGAATCATGTTTTATTTCTAGTCCAACCGACGCAATATACCTTTTATAATGTTCATAAAAGTGCGGTAGGAAAAATCGATTTTTCTCAGTTCAAATTTGGTTTGTCCCGTCTGTTCATCAAGAATTCGTTCATTTGATCCGAAATAACTCGATCTTCTTCATCAGAAAACAGCAGGGCTAAGAAAAGTGATCTCTACTGAGCAAATAGAAATGCGGAAAAAACCAGTTGAATTGTGTGGATAAGAATGAAGGTAGTTTTTTTATTGTGTTGTTTTCCTAATTTTCAATTTAGTATGTGTGCTTTGTTGCTGCGATATATACCATAAATGTCCCGCTAAACATTATAAGGAGCATACAAGATTTGCTTCAATTTCAAAGTTTAAGATGACTATGAAATAGATGTTGACCAACAAAGGTTTAAGTCCCATATTTAGCTTTAGTAATCTATATATATAAAAATGAATGTCTGTCTGTCTGTATGTTTGTATGTATGTATGTATGTATGTATGTCCTTTATAGTTTTAAACTTTTCGAACCTACATTAACTATTAAACTATACCACGTTGATCTACTAGCTCCAGGGAAGGTTTCTGAATAAAAATAATTTAAAATCGAAGCATCCTTATAACTTTTTTGGTCAATTTTATGCTTAAAAGCCCATATTTCGTGCCTAACTTCAGGGCAAAACCGCATTGTTGTAAATATAACAACAGAAGATGTAAAATTGATTGTTGTAGGCATGATATCGATTTTTGTAGTTTAAAATCCATTGTTGTAGCATAAACATAAAAATGGCTCATATATTTAACTATTTCCACATTTGGACTGGCGAAGCCCATTTCTAACACACCAGAAGAATTTTTTTAATTGGACTGGCGAAGCCCATCTGTTAACACACCAGAATAATGTTCTTTAAAAATGGACTGGCGAAGCCCATCAGTAACGCACCAAGTGATATTTATTAAAAAAAAACTGGAACCCGGGCGAAGCCCGGGTCTGGCGCGTCAGCGCTACTGCGCCCGGGCAAAGCCGGGTCTAGCGCTTTAGCGCTAGTATGGTAATAAAAAACAATTAAATTTTTACCATTTCAAATCTTACGAATTTAAAATTTAATTGGATTGAAATAAAGACACATTTAATGGGACATTCTTGAATCTTTTAAGGCGATTGTTAATTTAAAAGCGTCAAAAAATTATATTCAATTTAAATTGTAATAAAGTGTCAACTTTTATCACAGTGTTGATGTTTTACATTTGTTTAAGAAAATATTTGGTAAGAATAAGGCAGTTGCATGTGTCAGATTTTCAAAAACAAACAAGTGTTCCGTATGGTTTTTTGTATGGTAAAATGAAATATCTAGTCAGTTTTTCAAAAAAATGTACAGGTAATTAAATATTTTAATTTAAAAGTCGAGAAAAAAACACGTGACTGAAAACGTTTATTGTTTAAACTACTAGGGGGCTCTGCCCCCTGCTCGCTATCGCTCACCAACCCCCGGAACTGCTTCGCAGTTCTTTGAAGTTCGCTTCGCGATCTTAGCGAGCAGAGCTCGCTTGTTTCATCTCAACCATCCAGTACAACCTGGAACTTGTCTGCTTATAGTCTGTTCATTTAGAATAGGCGCCTGAAACAGGATCAAAAACGCTCAATAATGCTTAATAACGCTCATCAGACAACTCCAGTGATCGATTTTTTACAGTATTTTAACTACTTCTGCTTAGGCTGCCTTGTCATTGCAGATGAAAATTTTTTCGACGATAATTAGAATAATTTCTTCTGATACATTACGTCTCAGGTGCTAATTCTAAATGAACAGAGTATAGTTAATGATCATTTAATATCGAAACTTTTTATCTCTCAAACTTTTCAATAATTTAATTCGGATCATTACCTGGAAAATATCAAAATAAAACTATTACTGAAATATTCCTTTTTAAATTATCAATAATTTAATGGATAGGGGGCTACCGCCCCCAGCTCGCTTACGCTCACCAACCCCCGTAACTGCTATGCAGCTCTTTACAGATCGCGAAGCGATCTGTAATATCTGCAATCGATCTTTAGCAGAGTAAAACAAACGTCCCGAAAATCCTCTTCCTTCCATCGGCACAAATTACACTCAAAAAAGCTAAATTATTTATTTCTCTAGTAGTTCAAAAAATATCGTAGTATCTTTAAAAGATTATAATTATTAACCAAGTCTATACTATATCGCTAGCAAACTTAGAGAAAAAATGTGCACCTCAAAACTTTTAAATTTAAATATCCGTGCTCGCGACAATCTAGTGAACAGGCAAATATAAAATTTAAAAACATTAAACACGTCTGATAAAGACCTACTAAAACTATGAAAAAAATGAAACTTTGATGCTTAATAATTCCAAAACTAATTAGAATTTTTTAAAGAATTCAACGTCAATCTCTTTCTAAAAAATAAGAATATAAGTGTTTAAAAAATCATATTGATACCGTGATTAGTTTTCATTTTAGATAGAAAAAAACGAAAAAGTGTCAAAAATTTCGAAAATTAAAAAATTAATTACTCTAAACCTAATTCGAAATTCGAAAAAAGGGCGACGTAGTGCACATCTTCATACTTCAGAGTATTAGGCTGCAAAAAAACATAGTTCTGCTACTAATAGATTTCGCTGAACTGGATTACGCGGCTAAAAAAGAAAAACTTCAACTTTGACCTTAAAAATACCCCAGTAATAATTATCACATCAGTTAGTTTTTTGTTCGAGAATGTGCCCCAAATATTCCTCTACAAACATTTCAAATTTCATAAATTTCTATCAATTAGTTTTTGCGATATGAGAGTTCAAAGAGTTGAAAAATTAAATTTTCTGAAACAGCGGCAGCGGCGGCGGCGGCAGCGGCGGCGGCGGTGACAGTAACTTTTTTTTAATATAGAGAGATAAGATGACGTCAACAATAATACCATCAACTCCATTGCTTTACAACAATGTTTAGTATAAGATGACGTCACATCCAAACTCTTGGCGTTTTCGCGCGCTTTTAAAAAGGGGATTTTTGTTAATTTTTTTGGCAATCAAAAAATTTCTCGATCGGCCTCAAATTTTGGGTAGTTGCTTATTTTTGCAAGAGGAATCGATTAAAAAAATAAAAAAAAATCATGCAACTTCCTCATTAAAGATAAATGAAGTTTCAATGAATTTTAAACAGTAAAGTTGAAACACATGAGTACTCTATTAATTCCGCAGGTTAGTTAAGTAAAGTTTGAACTAATTTCTCTGTACTCCTGAAAATTTATTTATATAATTAAAAATAATTATACAGGGTGGTCCTTAATTCATGGTACAAACTTCTAGGGGTGTTAGAGTACACCTAGACGAACAAGAATTGGTATAGGAAGGGGGGTCGCAGTTACACCGTTAAAGAGCTAGGTCCTAATGTAGTGCGAGAGCGTTACAAAAGGACGTTTTGCCAAGGCCCGTTTAACGAAAAAAAAACATAATGAAATGAAAAAATTTATTGCATGAGGTACAGCAGTATCCCTATTACTTACATCATAAATTTGATAGAAATTGGATCACTTTCTAAACCGTGGGGTGAGTTTTAAAACGTGCTCTTAGTCAAACAATGGAGTTCCATTAATGGTATTTAGAAAAATGATGATCGGGGAAGGAATTTTCAATGATCAAACAGTTTCAATGATCCATGTTACGATCATTGAAAATTCCTTCCCCGATCATCATTTTTCTAAATACCATTAAGGAATGTGATTCTTTGACTAAAAGATTAATATTGCACTTTTGAAACTAACTCCGCGGTTTAGAAAGTGGTTCAATTTCTATCAAATTTATGATGTAAGTAGTACGGATACTGCTGTACCTCATGCAATAAATTTTTTCATTTCATTATGTTTTTTTTTCGTTAAACGGGCCTTGGCAAAACGTCCTTTTGTAACGCTCTCGCACTACATTAGGACCTAGCTCTTTAACGGTGTAACTGCGACCCCCCTTCCTATACCAATTCTTGTTCGTCTAGGTATACTCTAACACCCCTAGAAGTTTGTACCATGAATTAAGGACCACCCTGTATAAACTAACTGTAGTGTTCTTAATATCTGTAAAATGAATTATTTTTATCGCTACATTTTAAACTATGGATGGTTTAGTATTAATACCTTGAAAATGCTGGTTTTCTTTCGGAAACGTTTCTGAATATCATTGAATTCGGCCGGAAGCCGATAGTTAGTGCGGTGCACCTCTCATGCCGACATCCAAACATTTTTACAAAAATTTTTTGCTGCCTTTAGTGAGCCTAAAAACGTCTTTTTGTATTTAATTTTCAAAATTTTCCCAAAGTATCAACAGATTGAAATTCCAGACTTTGATCTAAATTTTAAGCAATATTTTATGTGAAATGCATATGATTGAGTCACAGCTGGCTCAGTGGTAAAGCGTTTGCTTCTCATGTGATAGTTATTTTTTTGCAGAACGTTCAGTATTTCGTAGTAACGTTCCTAGAACTTTCCAGGAACATTGCTTAAAAAAATAGGCAACTCAGCTGCCCAGTTTTTTTAAGTAACATTTCAAAATTTTTTCACAGTGTTGATTCTCCAGGGTTAAGTAACGTTGCAGTCTATTGATTCTTATTAAGAGAAAGAAGGAAAAAAAGAGAGAGATACTCTATATATTTCTAAAATATCTTCCTTAAAGCTGAGCGAATTCTTTTGTGCTTTAAGATGTAAACATAATATACCCCAACGACAATTTAAACCGATTAGTAACGAACCTATTCGTATATAACTTAAAGCCAAATATATATGTTGACACTAATTTGTAAATTTGCTCCCTGAAATAATGATTCTTCCCGCATATAACGCATTTTTCGGGTATCTCTCTCACCTTTGTTTGCGGTATTGATAAAATTCTTTTTGTGTCAACTCTCATCAGAAAACTCGGGACACTCTGCATCGTAAAATAGGGGTGCAGTTAAATGTTACAATACCAAACTCTGGAAGTATCCAGTGACAGATGAACAGTGATATCGTATTTGGAAATACGCACGTATCCTTGATATATTTATCTACAGTCCCAACTGTAATAAAGATGGCTCCAGTTCTCTTACTGCATCGTATGCTTAAAAGTGTCTATCATAACGTTATCAGAAATATTTGGCACATGCTTGATAATCACCATCAAATCGCAAGTCACATATTACTTAACGGAATATACCTAAGATAATGGGATGGTGTGACATAAATTTTAAAAAGACAATAAAACCAGAGGTCTCAGATATCTTAGAGACATTTATCTAATAAAATAAGAAAACAAATAATAATCCATACACTTTGGTAATTAATTGTCGTTAGCCTTAGAACTAATGAATTTTTGTTTTGAATTTGAAACAACAATAAAAAAATAAAAATACTTTAATTAAATGAACGGCAAACTTTAGTAAGCGGTAAAAATTAAAATTTATCGTGTTTTATTATGTATCGAAAATAAATCATTGAACAATATACCTGCCTTATAGCTTTGATAAAACAGCTGCATAAAATAATTTCTATGCAACTGCTATCCATATCCAGGTTACTTTTTTGAAATTATTTCTTTTTCACTAAAAACTAAAATTGGTTTTTTCATATGAAGAGTTAGCTTCATAAAATATGTGAATTCGATTTTGTAGTTACCGGAATACCAATTGACAAACAACTTCTGATGTATAATTTTTAATTTTCAAGTAAGTTGAGAACATGCACATTTAGGGGAGATATTTTTACAATACATTTATAATTTTAAAATGTAATTTAAATCAAACTATAAAGATAATTCAGTAAGCCTAAGAAAATCAAATTTAATTATAGGGTAAAATAATCTAGTGTATTCTGAATTTTATAACTCTTTATAAATAACCTTAATTTTAAATCTAAGTTTAATGATCTTAGTTTGAATATGATAAATTATGGCTTAATTAAATCTCGTTATTTAAATATTTGTTCCTTTAAACTTAATTAAGTAGAAGTTGAACTCGGTCCTCCAATCATATTAATTTGTGTTAGAATCGGTCTCTTAATGGCTATAAAAAAGAAAACAAAATATTGGAAACCATTTTAAAATATAATTTAACAACATTATCCGATTACTTTATAAATCTAAACTGTGTTATTGGCAGGTTGGGAAGAACTACTGAGAAGAGGCATTCCGTACTCCCCCTCAAGGGGATACTTGCAATAGCCAATCACAGTGTGCTATTGGTAAGTGTTTGATGGAATTGAATTACATAGAATGTCACCTTATACCTGATCACAAAAAGAAGTCTTCAAAGTTAAGTCCCGTTCTTCAGTTGAGTTCTCTCCTGTCACATTTTTTGGAGTCTGTAAGTACATTTTTTTCACAAATATAAAATTTTATTTTATTTTTATCTATTGAAAAAAAAATACACATTCATAAAGTTTATTTTTTTAAATGTGTTAATGTGGTTTTATCTTGTTCTCATACTTCGACTTAAAATGTTTCTTTTCTTTTTGAACTCAACACTTGCTATTTTTATAAGTTGTACTTATCCGAACTTCAAATCCAAAAGAAACAAGGTTGAAAACTACATTGATATTTTTTTACCTTCAAGAGATGTAAAAGCTGGTATTTTACCTACGAATTGATACAAAAATACTGATAACTCATCTATATTAAGTGTTTTTAAATATTGTTTTGTTTTAAATATTTTAGACAAAGCCTTTTCTATATCTCTACACAATGTGCACTATCCATATTTAACTTATAATTTTCTATTTTAAATTCATAAAAGTCGGTTAAATACAGTTTTTTTTATAAAAATTCTATGCTATTGAAGTATACTAATACTAAAAAATTATAAATTTGTTAAAGTTTTAAAACCAAGATGTCAAAAATATTTTTGTTTTCGTAAATTTACGCAAATATAGTAACGCGCGTTCCATTGAAAAAGTCAATTATTTCCTTCTTAGAAACAAAATTTGATTTATAAACTAGCAAAGAATATAACTGCAGAAATGTTGGGCAAAAATGACTAAGAATTTAAAAACAACGGTTTTTTTGCACATTTAAAACATGTTAAAATTGAGTACAATTGTTTCGCAGTTGCGATATCCCCTTCGTCAGCGTTACTTCAATACGCGGCCATATATGGACAATTTATAGGAACCTTTTAAACAAGGTTAGAAGGACAGACGTTGTGTCAAAGCAACTGGTCATCAAGAATGCAAAGGTTAAGTATTAAGAACTACATTTAAGATTTACAAAAAAGTAAGGATCACTTAAGAAATTATTAACAAGGAATTCTGAATACTTTTAGGTATGTAAAAGGATTCCTGTAGAAATCGAGATTACCCCAATCTTTATTATAAATATACAATAAATATTCAAAATTTAACATGTGGTCAAAACTCCAAACATGTTTTGCTAATGATGATTTTTCAAATTCCTGTTTCTGCATCAAATCAATTCATATCTATTCAATTTTGGTGCAAATACCTTTTCGAATACCCTTTGATTAAATTTATTTACGTTATCTCTAAAGTTAATGAAAAAAGAAAATTATTATTTTTAATAAGAATTAAGTATTCTTTAAGTTAACTTAAATAAACTTAAAATTCTTGTCTGTTAAACTGGATTTCGGTGATTAGACTTTTGAATAAACAAGGATTTATACACTCTTAAAACGATTGTATCAAAGTTGAGTAAAAAGTACTCAAAAAGGCTCCGATCCAATAAGTACTCAAATTTGAATGAATATACTCATTTCTGAAAATGTGCATACTCAAAAATGAAACATCTTGAGCTTGAACTCAAAAATGAGCTCACGATGTTTCATTTTTGAGTATGCACATTTCAGAATGAGTATTTGCATGTATTCAAATTTGAGTACTTATTGGATCGGAGCCTTTTTGAGTACTTTTTACTCAATTTTGAATAGAGTATATTTTAAATAAAAATTTCGTATTTTGTGTGATGATGAATAAATGTCTGTTTGCTAACATTATACTTGAGATTACACAGCTAAAACTCAACTGTATTTTTTGACCATATTGTAATATCTAACTATACGAACGTGCTTTTTTATATTTGATGTAATAACAAGGTAAAAGGTTTTTTGGTATGTAACAATTTAGCAGTGTACTTTTTACGTATTTACATGTTAGTGAATTTTATGAATTTAAGTTAATCCTTTCACTAATACGAAGAAAGTTGTAATATTGATTATTGGAAAAACCTAAAAAATTTATATTATTTGAATTATAACAGAAATAAATTAATCAGTACCAGGTACCCCAATCACAAAGTTAACTTTTTATAGGTGTTTAAGGGTTGAAATAATCACCATCTTTGTTTAGACGTTATTAGTTTCCTTATTAAGCTCGGTATACAAAATCGTGAGAAAATATAAGGTAACATGCTTTTTTACTTTTGTTTGTCAGCATTCCTCTGGGATTTGTTGGACGATTAGGGCCACATATCCTTATACCTCGTCCTTGTACTAAAGAGGTCAGGGGACTTTGTATGTATTCGAAATGCCTTTGCATCAAATCTGGGTTGCCTCAACTACTCTTTGTCTTGCTGTCCATTCTTTCTATCACACACAACGGAGAACTATCCTTCATTTATCAGACAAACCTAGAAAGAAATAAAATACTAAGTAAAACATGAATGATGCTAAATTATCTAAACTTAATAGATTGAAGATTGTAATTGTGGGTCTTGTAATGAACACCTCTGGTCATTTTTTCAATCAAGGGAAATGTCTCTCTCTTTACATAATAATATTTAAATATTGTTATTTTTACAATTTACGTTAAAAAAACAACCTAAAATGAATTCAGGTCTTATTTGCTTCAATTATACACATTTATATGCTTGCAAGTTTTTTTAAAACTTGGTTTTTTAAAATTTAAACTAAAATTTAGCCACATTTCCTTATGTTTCCTTTTGTTTCACATAAAAGGCATTTTTGAACGTGAATTTCGTAAAATGATTTCTAGCTTCAGAAAATTTTCTTTTTTAAAAGAAATATTTGCGAATTCGAAAATCAAATTTCTTTATCAAAATATAAATTAATAATTTTTTTAATTAACAAAACGGGGGGAAATGTCATTAAAATTGAGAAATTTAAATCCTTAGTAGACGACCAACAACAAAAAGATAAGAGACCTGCGTAAAGTTAGTTTCATAAATTAAACATTTGAAAAGGGAAGCTTTGGTTGAGGTAGTGTGAAAGAGGTTCTTTTCATAAAAAATTTCCCAAGGACACAATCTTGTTTTATATGCTTCTTGTTTTCATCTTGTTTTACAGAAAAATTTATTTTTCAGTTTTATTTTTCATTTACGTTTAGTGAAAGTAGCTAATTTTCTGAATGATATAAAATAATGTGCTATTGATGCTCAGACATTTTGTGCTCACACTTTTGCATTTATACATAAGTTTTAATAAAAATACGCGAATAACTTGACTTTGTTGAATTCAATATTCAAACATTTAATCTCTATTCAAAAAAAAGTTTTTGGTGAACGGTTTCCAGAGAAAGGATTTTTATTTCTGAACCAAATGACACATATATTGTATCAAAATGTCCGGATTCTTTTTAGATTTCCGAGTAGGCCCTTCGATTTTTCAAAAAATATCTCAATTTTAAAAACATTTCCATTTTTTAAAATAACGGATAAGGTCACAGTTACAAAGCAAGTACTGTCAATCAAATTATTATGCATCCAATCACAACAACCGATTGACGCTATATTTTAAGATGAAACATGTTTTTTCACCTTTTAAAAAAGTACTTTCTTGATGAAATATCAGTCAAAGACTGATAAAAAATATTCTAAAAACTTACATGTAGGCCATTTTATACTAAAATTTCACACTTTTGTCTAATATTAATAATTTTTTGTCTGATTTTATCGAAATTAATTGTAAACATAGAGTGATGTTTTGTCTCTTATTATTTTCAATTGCTTAAACGGTATTGTTTAACATGTCTGGGTTTAAACAAAAATATGAATGATAAACAATTTTATACTAACGAGTTACTTTAAAATAATGGTTTTTGTTTGGTCCGAATATTGATAAACAATAAGAAATAGCTATTTTTATAATCATAGATTAAAAATAATTAAGATGAATACTTTTAAAAACATTTCATGGAGGGTATTAGGTGACATATTTTTGGAAAGTTGGTTGACGTTTTTCCTGTAAACTGTTTTATAAAGTGTATTAAATTTAGAGAGTTGGAATTTTTGGGAATTGCGAAGCAATTCCAAAAGGTCCTGCGTTAGCAGTTTACGGGGATTTGTGAGCGATAGCGAGCAGGGGGCGGTAGCTCCCTAGTTATTTGAAAAGTGAAAGTAGTTTGGTGAAATAAACGACAATTGTAACCATATTTAAATTTACTCATTGGCACAACAGCCTTTGTGGGCCAAGGCTGCGATGCCCCTCTTCGTTTTTTTTACCGTGGGGCCCTGGAGTGCTAGACATATGTTACGGTTAGGTGGTCATCCTAACACGAGACTACCAGTATTTAATATCGAAGCACGCGCTTGGTCCTCATGTTATCGACCCCTTTCCATATTATAATTTCTTAAAAAAGACCGTCGACAGAACTAACGTTTATTAATGTGATCAAAAAATTCTAAATGTGATAAAGGAAGATTTTTCACATTCATTTATGAAGATTTTTCTTTGGAAAATATAAGAAGTCACTTTTAATTTTATTTCGTAATTTAACCTTAAATAATTCGTCAATGATGATTATGAAGCAGTTTTTGTGAAAAACACTCGCGAATTCGATCCATAATTTTCGAGTTTCACAAACAATTTCACTGCTCAATATGAGTCTGTAAAAAAGAGGGTATGTTGTTCAACACTTATCTTCTGAAATATACCCCTCACCCTCACATTCCCTCCAAAATATTGCCCTCTCATCAGGAAGACATAAACAAAACTTTTCCACTTGATACCAACTCCCAATTAGATTTATCCCCATCGGGAGATTCACCCACTGCCTAATCAAAGGGTAAAAACAAAGAACTGCCGGCCTAACTCCAGTCAGTCCTCATAAAGCGACGATTATATAAATCTCCCGGCAATAACCTCAACTTCCTCCTGTCACCAGATTTGCAATTAAGGCCTTATTGGGTCGTAAGGTTTTTAGTAACGATTCGCTACTCATCTTAACATCTTTTTACCGACTCCGAAATTTGTACTTCATCCGCCGAGCTCTTTTAAGCGCGTTTAACTGCACATTTCGGTTGGGAAGAGTGTGTGTGCCCCACGTTTGGCGTCCAAGTAGGAGAAAGTGTGTACATTACATAAACACGAGTGGTTTTAAAAATTTTATGGGGTCTTCAAAGTAAATATCCATTGTTCCCCTTGTTTAAGAGAGTTATCTGACGGGAATTAAGGTCTGCTTTTGTTTGTAGTGTTTACTATTTATAAACTATCATAGTTTGATCCCTCTCTTTTAATGTTTTTCAAAATTTAGAAATAAAAACCAGATGACAAATAACTTTTAGAAATATGTGTTGAGAGAGAAATAAAATAGTATTGGATAAATATTAAATAGTAATGGAGCGATAGTTTTAAATACTGTTTATGAAGAGCGGTAGAAAGGAAGATACGCATAGATTAATTAAGATTCAATTGTTTCTCAATGATCAATAAGCACATTATAAGGGAGGATGAACTTGCAATAAAAATGAGTTCATTTATGTTTCATTAATTGTAGTTAGTTATTTTAATATAACTTCTTAAGACATTTTTTCTCTAACTGTAATTTTAGTCTTCAAAATTAACCTTACTTTATATATTCAAAAAAGATTAAGGTAATGATTTTATTTAAATATTAGTTGCTGTTGTTCTTTCAGCTTTATATGCAGCTTTTGAATTCTGTACCGTTCAAATGGGGATCATGAAATATTTTTAGTTTAAAGATCAAGCTGGTTAAAACATATATATTGAGTATAGAAATAAAATCCCAACTTCAACTACTGATTGAATTAAAATCAACTTGTTTCTGTCTTATTCGAATATTTGTTCTAATCTCTTAAAATGTTGAAACTCGAGAGAAATTCAGACGGCTAGTAAAAGGGAATAAGTGAGATAATTAGGTTTTCATTTCTCTTTTCATTTGTATCTGTCTACATTATTTTGTACAAAAATTACAGAAATTTCTTAAGATTTTCTAATTTTATAAATCTTAAAACACTTTAATTGTTATTTGAAACTGTTTGCAAACTATGCCAAACCAATAATAAATGATAAATTAATGTTCGAAATTTACTTTCCAAATGAAGGTAAATGTAAGAAAATGACAAAATAAAGTAATTAGAAGCAGTTAAGAAGTAAAAGTTTTACATAGAACAGAATCCATATGAGTTATTTTTCTTTTATGTTTATTTTCAACGTATAAAAAAGTTTTGAAGATTCAAACATTTTTAAGTATTGTAATATTTTATTACCTATAAATTTAATGTCGAGTTACAAAATTCACAGAGTGTAGATTTCTATGTAATAATGTTTTTTTGTATAAAACAAACCTTTATGCTTTTTTTTCTTATAGCAGCAGTCTATCTAATCATTCTAACACAACCTTGCATTTTATTTAATTCAATAATTAGTTATTAAATGTTTATTAAAAAAAGAAACAAATACGAATCATTTTCGGAATCCAAAATTGGCTAAACATAGTTGATTTTGCAGAGCCATTACCAAAAAGTTTATAACTTTCACACTAAAAATGTGTTAAATTTACAGGAAAAAAAACTTTCTGCCAGGGGACGCCTGATATCTTTTGTGATTTTTATGACTCTCCATTTTTTATTTCAGTAATGTATTTCTGACAATATTAGAAAATTTGAATTGTTATTTAGGGCGTATACATTAGACTTAACAAATAACAGCTGTTTATTTAACTATGTAAGTATATTTTTGCTTTTTTTATCAATAATTATTATTACAGCGGTAATGTTAACATTGTTAAATTAATGTTATTAAAAACACGAATATCTATTGTTCACTCTTAAGAGATAGTAGCGCTTGTACCCATGATGGCGGACGATTGCTTCATATAGGGCTTTAGTACGACCGACAGTAAGGTGAATTGAATCACTTAAATCTGAAACATGTCAAATGCCACTATTTTCAAAAAAGAGTTATTGGTGTCATGTTATTCTGTAGGGGTAATCGCACATTTTAGTGTAATAATAATAATAATAATAATAATAATAATAATAATAATAATAATAATAATAATAATAATAATAATAATAATAATAATAATAATAATAATAATAATAATAATAATAATAATAATAATAATAATAATAATAATAATAATAATAATAATAATAATAATAAAACTAATAAAAATAATAATAATAATAATAATAATAATAATAATAATAATAATAATAATAATAATAATAATAATAATAATAATAATAATAATAATAATAATAATAATAATAATAATAATAATAATAATAATAATAATAATAATAATAATAATAATAATAATAATAATAATAATAATAATAATAATAATAATAATAATAATAATAATAATAATAATAATAATAATAATAATAATAATAATAATAATAATAATAATAATAATAATAATAATAATAATAATGTGATTTTAAAATAATTTTCCAGCAAGTTAAATTTCAGCTTTAGAGCAGAAGAAACATGTCAAACGACTTCGTTTGACTGGTTTCTGCACTTTAACTGCGGGGAATTTTGCTCATGCCGTCTCATCTGCAGCTTGTTTGGGACTTCTGTTTGTTATTTAATCGCATACAAACACTATAAGTGATTGGAGAAGTCATTCTTTAAAGTTTAGGTCCATCAAGTCATAGAAAAAACCCTATTTTTAAAGGTTTTGTACGAATATAAAGACAAAGAACGTTTTGGTAGCTATACATTTAAAATTTTCATGCTTCTGGTACTTTATTACATCCATGTGATTGATATTTTGGAACTATAAAATTCCTTTATTAACCTTTTACAGGCCAATGTTCCCAATTGGGAACATCGTGTTTGAAAATTCATAAAAAAATAACTACTATCAGTATACTGTTGAAAATTTTATGATGTCAAGTTGAAAGATGACTTGATTTTTTAAAATTCAAACGAAGTTGCTATCTTTATGAGAAAAAAAATACAAAATATCTTAAAATAGGCCATTTTTACGCTTTTTGATAGAGGTATACAAAATAATTCATGAAAAATCGAAATATTGTCCTAAGTTTCCAAAATTTTGTACGGATATTGGAAAAGACTTACCTTAAAAAGATATTCTCAGTTTAATTAATAACTATTAAAAACACGCTCGTTGTGGCTTGCGAAACATGCATGTTCCCAATTGGGAACATTGGCCTGTCGCCGCTATACACGGGAAACCCGAGTTTGTAGTATGGCGTTGTATTATAGAACTCAGTAGAACGGGAGTATTTCTTTTTCGTAAATAATAAAAAGGTTATATAATTGCTTAAAGGGGAATCCCCTTTCAGAAAGGAAGTAGCTGGTTTGTTTTTGGTTTTGATTGTATATTTTTTTTTTCGTTTGATTCATTTGAATCTACGATATTTTGTTCAGAGAAATGATGAATGTGTATTAACATTGAATAAGTCGGCTTCTAAAGTTAATAACTTAGCGCAGAGAATTTATGCCAGTAAAAAAGAAATGTTAGTAGCTTCATACGTCTGGTATTGTGGTATTTATTATCCATAAGAAATAAATTTCAAAAATATGGGATCCAAAATGCGTTTTGTATAAGGATGCAATGTTTCATACTTTATTTAGTAATGACAGTGAAATTTTCTTATAAATGAATGAATGCTACATCCAAAAACCAATTATTTCATTCATTACTCAAATGTTTGATCATTATTTTTGTTCAAATAATTATAATCCATTTTAAGTCCTATTTATAAATGGACAATAATTTAAATATTTTTCTTGTGTATAATAAAATAAAAACTTGGTCTTCGATAATAGAAAAATTAAAATTAATTACTCCCTCATATATATTTTAGTTGTTTTAGATATCCGAAATTTAACATTGTGTTTTTAAGGCTAGCGTATAAAATTTACTTACATAAGATATAAAATTTTGGTATTTTGCTCATGTGTCACATGATATTGCCATTAAATTATTTTCAAATTTCTGAAATTTCTATAAAATTACAGCTTAAACACAAAGATAAACTATTATTAAGGTGGATTTTGTTAGTTATTCCCCAAAATTTGGGTTTTATTTGATTTGTTTATCATTTGAGTCTACGCTTGTTTCCCCGGTCGAAGTATAGTCGGAAGTGGCCAATGTTCCCAATTGGGAACATGGTGAAAATCACACTTAAAATTTTTTTACCGCCTTGTAATTAATAATTTCTCTTAAATGAACCATTAGAAGGTATTTTATGTAAAAAAAATAATTAAAATATACCTGGATCTGAATTCGGCCTGTAAAAGGTTAAAAGAGAACATCAAATCTATACCCCAGCTCATTATATTGAACTCTTTAACTCATTAAGTAGGCTTTTAAAGCAAAATCGTTTTACTATTCACCAAGTTACATCAAAAAATCTATCTAATTGACTTCGAAGATGTCTATATTAACATTTTGAATTGGCTGACCACTTTTTTTAAGTCTAGAGTTAAAATCATTTATAAAAACGATATTTTTACACCTACTTACCAAAAGAGAAAAAATAAGATTTCTATAATAATTTTATGGGTTAGTAATTAATAAGGAAATGTTAATGTTATTTTCAACTAATATTCCCACTTTTATTTCCAAATCCTCAAATAAATTAGAGTTAAGCAATGAAAAAAGGCATGAATACTTTGTTTATTGCAGAAACCTGTCAAATGCAAATATTTCAATAATTTTTTTTGAAGGGAATGAAAAACATTAAAAACATTCTTTTGTCTGTAAAATATCCCAATGACGCCAACCTTAAGAAAAAAAATTACTAAAAACCTTCATAAAAATGCATAGTGAGCTAGTTTCTCTCATTTATATCAAAACAAGAAAAACTGCGTTTAACATATTTCAGAAATAAGCAATTCATTTATTGCAACACCTGATGGCCCTGATGATATCAAGTACAATCAGAAGTTATATCAAATTCTTTATTATACAGACGTTGTTAATTATTTGACTGGTGAGTTTGAGAACCACCAATTACATCACATATAAAATAAAATAGAAAAATAGTTTTTCTTCAACATTTTTTACAGTGTGTCTACTACTTAGTTTCTGTAAGCCGTGTACTAATGAAACGTATTCAAATACCTACTGCATATCCACACTAAGTCAAATACGGTAGTATCAGCAAACAGAATCCCTCTTCAGTAAATTTTATTCCTCCATCAAACTTCGGCAAACACCCATAAAACTCCCAGTTTTTCTCAAGAGACCTAACCGGCACTTCTTTAGCACCGATTTAGAGAAGATCGTTACAGCAAGAGATCTACCGTATGAACTCAATCGAATCAAGAGATTATGGGACTAACTTGATGGAAGAGTTCATATAGAAGACGTGGTCATAAAGGCTGCCATCAACTCTTAATATTATGGCAAGTATAACCCCTCCACTACCAATGAGGAGGCTCCTAGGACCATAAGCTGGGTGCTTTTGACAATATCCCGTAGGCATGCCTGTAATAAGCTATGATGAAGGACAGGCATCAGGACATTAAACGTGGGAAGTGTGGACACATGCTTCTGGGGAGAGATGTTAGGAGATGAAGTTCTTTTGACGTCCACCCCCTGTCAGAGTTGGGAGTTGGTGACATAAAACGCGAAGGCGGGCTAGGATGTGCTATAAAGTCATCCCGTTCTCAAATATTAGTTTTAACTTGAGTTATGGGATCTGGTAATGTGTAATATCTGAGGTGCTATGGTGAAGTGCCTCATTAATTGAAGTATGAAGTGGTGGTGCATTGTATGTCCCTTTGAGGGTATGGAAAGTTCAATTAAATTGCTGAATTATTCTTAAATATGCTAAATGCTTTGAAGTCCTATTTTAGATAAGTGGTTTGGTTGGGATAGTCTTCAATCACGTGGTTGGGGTTCAAATTTTGGAAGGATTAGCTCATATACTGAGTTGAAGAGGGAATACTGAATTTCCCTTTTCTTTCACTTTTCTGTGTCAATAGTATCTCTCTACCATTTTATTAAAAAAAAACTCACAAAAATAATTTCTCTAATCAGAAATTCAGAAAATTGGAGATTTAAAGTGAATTATTTAGATTAATTTTATTTTAACCATAATATGATTGCTAGAGTTAAAAGGAGCAAATTATAATCATACGGCATTGATGTGTTTGTATGAAACGGAAAACACCCGATGGTGTAATTTGTTTTGAAACAGCATGACTGTGGAGTAAGTAAGAACATCAAGACAAGCTCATACTAAATTCAAAAATCACTACTATTTTAACGATAGGAAACAATGAAAATGCTCTACAAATATTTTCAAGCTTCTTTACTAGAGTATACATAAAATATTCTTTCTATGAACGCTGTTACTCACTACTTATTTATCTTTTAAAAAACTTAAAAACATTTATTTTAGAAAGTTCATGCCCATTTCGAAATTTGCAACAATATTGTCGAATAATAGTACTATAATATCCCTGATAGAATCAGAATACCCTTAAAGGTGGCTTATTTTTTTGTTCAATACGCATGTGGATCCTTTCAGCTATTTTTTGTTTTTACTGATTATTTTATTTCATTATAAGGACAATTAATTACTATTGCTGTGTTAGGAATTATATTTTAGATTTCTTAAATATTAACTTGTTTAATTTTTGAAGTGTCATCTCCCTTGGTACTTTTACTGTAGGAGTTGCTCGTTAATTCTTGTCTATATACATTAAATTTACTCTTAGAACTTGTGAATTAAATTTCATTTCATTCTTAATCTATGACTGAGTTCAGATTGGTTACTT
Organism: Tetragnatha versicolor; assembly: GCA_024610705.1. Lineage (NCBI taxonomy): Eukaryota > Metazoa > Arthropoda > Arachnida > Araneae > Tetragnathidae > Tetragnatha > Tetragnatha versicolor. The sequence continues at coordinate 53,343,979 of JANDEH010000007.1, forward strand.
ATTCAAACTAACAATGCAAAAAGCGTTAAATTTTTAATTCAATTAAGTTGTTTTATTTGAATAATGTAGGATTAAGTTTTCATAAGAAACTGTTAGTTACCTGAACTTAAAGCTTCAAGTTAAGTGAAAGGAGAGGGTAGGTACTATATATTTTGTTAAACCGTTTTATTGACTACCTTTCCCTTTTAAGTGTTTAAAAAAGCAGTATCCTGGTGTTTTTTAAAGTTATAGAACCAGAATATAAAAAATGCTAGGAACCCCCATTGAAAATTTGAAAGCGCTTATGGATGTGCTATCGAATATATTCATTTTATTATCCAGTAGCTATGGGGTATCAAGTTTTAAAGACACACCAGTCCAGCTTTTCACTGTATCTTCTGAATTATATTCGTTATATACCAAAAAAACTCGCAATAGATCTAGTTTGGAACTCACAAAAGTAAATCAGATCAGAGCTACAAATAGAAATTGTAAAAACTTTTATCTTTTGTTTTTTATAGTTTTTTTTACCTTGGAGAGTTAAAACTTTTAATATAAGATATCAGATTCACTTGTAAATTTTAGTGCAGGCACAGAGAGTTTGAATGGTGTGACCTATTGTGATAAGTAAGCATGAAAAACGCTAGGAACTGGATATAGCTGAGTTTGCGGTTAGAAAATCGATCGATTTCGTTCACCTCAACATGACGTGTGAACACTTTACGTTCCATTTCCAAACCTCAAAATTACATTTATAGGACCATAAATTATCCCACATCAATCCCAAACTTAATTCAATCTCACAGCCTCCACCCGTATCACGTTTCCATCTCAAGGGAGTGAAATTTCGTTCACACCGATGATGGCCCGAATTTTTCAAAGTGGAAAAAAACCGCAACCTCAGCGTTGCAATATCGTCTGAAATCTAAACTATAAAAATTTAACGCTTTTTAGAGCCAGAGAGGCGTGATACAGATCGCTCCCCTTTTGATGGGCTCCGCGGGCATTAACAATGCTATTGTCCACCTTCTTTACCCACCCCGGGCTTTTTTAATGGCCTAGCCCGGCAGGCCCTGTCCCTGTAGGGAAAAGCACCATTACAGGCGTCCTCCAGTTTTATAGTGAGGCCATAAAGTCTAATTCCAGCCTCCTGCCATTGGCCCAGAACTTATAAAAGGCGGAGTTTGGGCTGAATGGAATGTCTGTTGGTGGGACCCAGCGAGTGGTTGGCCGTATACGACATTCCCTGGTTTTTAGTGCCAGACATCTGATTAACTGTAACGCACGTGATTTGTCGGAAGATTAATTTTGTCGAATTATACTGCCGTCGTAAAGTCGCAGGGAAGGCTGAGGCCTGTAACAGCTTCCATGGTTAAAGAGTTGGGACCGTAATTGCGTGATGGTAGTAGCACTGGAATGAGTGGGCTAAACCCTTTTTCTGTGTGACAGGGAAATCCGCAGAAATATATGGCATTCTGCCCGAGGAGAGAATGCGCCTGACTTGGTATGCATATGAAGGGTATAAAAACAGGAATGGGTTATGAGGCGGTTACTCATCACGGCTTGGATGGATTATCTTTTAATATCGCTTTTCACCCAGAAAGAGGAATGGAAGGGAATTTCACTGTCACGTCTAGAATCGAGACTCGTAAATTTAATTTATTAAAGACTTCTATTAAATTTTAATGCCTACTTTAAAGATAAAAAATTTTATAAAAAGCGAAATATGGGAACAGAATGTGGTACCTAGTTTTGATTTAGGTTTAAAAGTAACAAAGGTTTCAATGAGAGAGGAACGGGATTTACTATGAGAACATAAGACCTTAATTATCCCAAAGATACAATATTATTGTAAAAAATAATATGAAACGTTGAATTCAAAATTTAACTATGCAACTAAAATTTTTCTGAATTTAATGTGTTAACAATTTAGTTTACTATATTTTGTTCCAGATGTTCCCAGTGACCTAGGTCTTTAATGAGGAAGATTCCCCTGTAAAGGCATGTAATTGAATTTTAAATAATAGAAATTAAAGGCCAATAAACATGATTTAAGAATATATTAACTTTATAATTAATTGTAAGCAAATATGCTATATCATATACCTTATTGTTATCAAATCAAAATTGCTAAAAATAGCAATGAACTAAAAATCGAAATTTTCACCTTAAACTCTCCAGAAAACCAAACACCCATAGCTGTTATTATTGTTGGTCTAGTTTTATATTTCAGATAGTTTTCAGTACTCTAGTGACACTGAAAAACGTAAAACTTTATATTGCTCCACATGTCCGCCTGTTTCACCTAACTCTGCAACAATGAGGAAGTTGCATGATTTTTTTTAATTTTTTTAATCGATTCCTCTTGCAAAAATAAGCAACTACCCAAAATTTGAGGCCGATCGAGAAATTTTTTGATTGCCAAAAAAATTAACAAAAATCCCCTTTTTAAAAGCGCGCGAAAACGCCAAGAGTTTGGATGTGACGTCATCTTATACTAAACATTGTTGTAAAGCAAAGGAGTTGATGGTATTATTGTTGACGTCATCTTATAGTTTAAACAATAAACGTTTTCCGTCACGTGTTTTTTTCTCGACTTTTAAGTTAAAATATTTAATTACCTGTACATTTTTTTGAAAAACTGACTAGATATTTCATTTTACCATACAAAAAAACCATACGGAACACTTGTTTGTTTTTGAAAATCTGACACATGCAACTTCCTTATTATTTCCAGTTTCGACATGTGTCCTGCATTGGCCTGCTTAAAATACAAGGGGTGCAAATGATTATGAGTGATAAAATTTAATGTGTAAGGTAGATAAAATTGTGGAAATACTAAAGACCTTATGGGATTGTATTCTGTAAAAATTTACAGATTGAAGGAGACATTTTCATCAGATACACACATAGCTCACTTTTTCAACAACGTCCTCCCTCAAACAACCTGATTTTTCCGGAGAAGGATTTTAAAGCTTAAAAGTAAATTGTGAAATGCATTGAAAAAACATCAGGCATCTGAATGATGATCTTGAATGAAAAATGTATTCAATTAACAGAAAAAAACGGTCCACCACGACACCAGTTTATTCCTATTTATTTCACAGATATCTACTGATATTTTTTTATTAACTTTCCGTATTTTAGTGAAAAATTCCGTCAATATTACAGAATTTTAACAGTTATTTAGTAGTTTAATTACAGGAATTAACAGGTAAAAACCTGTTCATTTAAACTAGTACGTTAGAAGTTTTTATTTGCCTTATTTAAATAACTTAAATACTTTTGCTTTTACATTCAGCGGTACTACCGAATGGAAGAAGCATTACCATTGCGCTTACTGTTCAATGTAGAAAATTCCGACAGAAAAGATCATATGCTTTATGATGCAGACATCTTAATTATTTGACTGGTGAGTTTGGGCATTAAAACCGGTTTGGAAACTACCCAAACTACATCACAAAACAAATAAAACAGAAAAAAACTTGTTTTTTTTTCTTAAATACATATTTTTCCTGCAAAAAGGTGGATAATTTCTGAAATATTGACAGGCATTTTTTAAAGTGCATTATTTTTCGAGGCTTTCTGAAAATAACAGATTTTTAGAAATATAAATAGCTGATATTTGAGATGATATATTCTTCTTCTTGAAAAGCCCAAATTTTAAATAGTTTAGGATGAAAACCACCGAAACACACTCAATTAGAGGTTAGGATAGGAGTAGTTGTACTTACTAGTCATTCGTTAAGATGGAAAGGGAAATTTTCTGAGTTCACAGGAAAAGAGTTGGATATTGTAATTGTCATGTAATTGTAATGGATATTGTAAAAGTAAAATTACCAAATAGGTACAAGGAATTAGGATAATACTAGAGTTATTCTAATCAGATCCCCAAGTTTAAAAACAAAATTTCAAATGTTTTAACAATGTTCAATGATTTTACAAATAATATAGTTTTAGCAATATGTCTTAGGTCGGTATTTTGTTATCAGTAGTAGTTAAATTTTTCATGTAATACTTACCAATTTCATTTATTTTTAAATGAACGACTTATATGTTACTATGTATATATTAGCCTCCGATGTTTCTCTCTCAATACTATCTCTCACAAGATACTAATGGTTTAAAATAGAATTCATTTTATTTATAGAAATGCATAACCTTCATTTACGTTTTTGGTGAAAACATGAATAAGATGACAAAAAATTATATTAATACAGATCGAAGTTGAGAATACAATTATCAACTCTTCACTAACAATAAAATGCGCACATTTTATTATAAGTTAAGTACATTTATTGTAAGTTATATACATTTTAAAAACATTGCTAACATAAATTCGATTTAAAAGATCACTTTATTTTCTTCTAAACTTATTTAATTTTTTGATGGGAACAGTATGCAAGTTCTACTCATGACAAAAAAATAAAATAGTTTAAGATTTTAATTTTTAAAAAATAAGTTGAATATTGTTCACTTTTTATAAAGAAAATAAACACATCAAAATATAACAATTTAGTAATTTATGTTACTTTTGAAAAATTATAGGTACTATGAATGTCATACAAATTAAAAAAAATAGTTTTATGTTTAATGAATAGTTCATACTGTAACAGTAAATACAAACCCGATACAAAATAACCAATGGCTTAAAATTAATTACAGTAGTGATACAAAGTTTTAAAAGATCAAAAAAGATATTATACACTTGCAGTCTTAAAACGACAGTTTCAAAACTGAGTAAAAATTACTCAAATCTGATTATGACACACATTCAAACTGGCTCCGATTTAAATTTACACAAATTGGAAAACATGCATATACTCATTTCTGAAAATGCGCAGATACTCAAAAATAAAACACCATGAGCTTATTTTTGACATAGTGCAAGACATTCTCATGAATCGGAGTGCGACGAGTGTCACTATGACGTGCTTAATAGTTATACGAATTGGGTGCGATATAGCTAGTTGTGTTGTGCGCAATCACCCCAAAAATTGAATTGCATCAAACTGTTTCCCCAATAATTAGAATTTTCGAACTTAAAAATAAGTATAATTTAAGTGGTAAATGTTGAACTGTTGGATTGTTCAATTGTTGAACATACTAATCGTAAAACCTTGTGGTTACTCAAATTTTCGATCCCTCGTTTTTACGAATCATTTACGCCAAAATTTATCACATATAGTTAGTCTCGTGGTGAATTCAATTTTTACTATATGATTCTAAACTTATAAATAAAAGTAATAATGTTTTATTAGATAAATGTTAAGTAAAATATAATAACCATGAGAGTTAATAAAAATAAAAAATAATTTAATTTAAATATTAAAAATATTTTAATCCTTCATTAAAATACAATATTCTTCGTCTTTAAATATATCCAATTAAAACTAAACTCATTGGCGCGACAGCCCTAGTGGGCCAAGGCCTACGATGCCCATCTTCGTTTTCGTGACCGTAGGGCCCTGGGGTGCAAGTTGTTAGGCATGTGTCCCGGTTAGGAAATATATCCAATTACTCATTAAATTTTTGTTTTGTTCAAAGTTTTATGAAAAAAAATCAGAATATTTTCAAATTAATTTTTAATTTTTTTTCCAAAATTTAACCTAATTTTCCACTTAGCGCCATTCCGTTCACTGGAGAGACTTAATAATACAAAATAGAATTTTAATTTCAAATGAATGGTAACAAAATCTTTCATATATAGTTAAGGGTGAGTCCCTTTTACGTTAGATGGAAGAAAAATTTCAAGCTAGAGGTAGAAAGGATAAACCAGTGGCCTTTAAGGCTAAAATGGCGAATTAAGTTCATCAGCGTGATTTTGATAAAATACAAGCCTTTTCATTTTGTATATATTTAAAAAATTTGATATTTTAATATTATACACATTTGTGTTTGATTAAGTTAACTTCCGATCGGATTTACCTTAAACAATTTAATGTTAGTACATTTACAAATATTCATTTCACGCAAAAATATTTAAAAAAAATAGAATATCTGGTTTAATGTTTAATGCCTCTCTTTTTTGGTGATTTAATTAAAATATTTCAAAACTGAAAATCACTTACTTTAAACTTTTTATGCAATGCTATTAAAATAAATTTTTATTAAGTTACATCAATTTTAAGAAGTATAATTGTTTATACCTTTAAAGTGGGACCAGCAGTTTAAATTTTTTGAAAAATGATTGATAATTTATTTAACTGATAATTTCAGATTAAGATAGTTTCTATTAAAATATAACTGTCACTGTTTCAAAAAAATTTCCCCTCGGGTGGTAAGTGATAGCGAGCCGATATAGTTTTTTTTAAAGATCAATACAAAATGAATTTCAAATCCTTAATTTGTGATTAAATTTATGTTAAAAAGTATTTTAACTGTATTTATGCAACTATTGCATTGAATACAAAAAGTGGATGAAAATGTATGAGCGGAAATGTTTTGTTAGGGTGCGATTCTTAATTTTTCGTAATGGATTTGATTCCATTCAAATCTAATTCAATGAATAAAACACATTACTTTAAGTGAAAAATTTATTAAAATTTTAAAATCTTGAATTGTATTTTAAAAATACTTGCAACAAATTTCTTATTTAAACTTTGATTAAAGAGCGGCCTAATAACAAACTGCAACAAAAGTTTAAATTTCATTTGTAATATCGTCATATGACACGCTACGAAAGTGTGTAATTTGAATGTATTAACTTTTCAACAGTAATTATGTGCAAATAAATTCCTTTAAAATTCATACTTAAAAATATTGACAATTTATTCACATTTTTTTCACTTAGTGTACTTGGCCGTTTATGCAACGAAAGAAAATGAAAAGATAAAATTAAAAAACCAACGGTTAGTAAAACGCTTAAATTTGAGAAAACATTAATTTACGTTTTGTTATTTATTCTATTCTAACAAATATGACCAGAATACATCAATGAACTGTCGTGAAGAAGAATTTTCAGAAACTTCACAGAAAGGCTTCAAATTTGACAAGAACAAACACAAAAATTAAAGAAACATAAGTAACAAGCAAGCAATCGAAATTTAATTATGATACATAAAAATTATAGGTGCAATTCAGTAAACTACTCCGTTAAATATAGATTTGTTTTTTTCGGCTCCAAATATTAAAAACACAGCCAAAAATTTCAAACTAACCGATAAAAATTTCTAGCTATATCAATGAAAACCATAAAATTTGACGATATTCGAATATTAGGTGTCTAAACTAAATTGGGGATATTTAACAGGACATTTAACAGAATTGTGTACTAACAAATTATACGAATTGAAAAAAACTTTTCACCAAACTTAAACATTCTTTGTAAAATCTACCATATTTTAGAAGGGAATTTCGAAGTTATACCCTAATGCATCGAACATTTAAAACATCTAACTTTAATAATTTTAAAGTAAATATAACGTAATAAAAACCTTAAGGCTGAAGAAAAAATTATATGTACTATAAAAAGTGTTTAGGTATTGATTTCTAGATAAAACAGTAACTTTTATTTAGATGTTTCTAATATATTTTTTGATATCAAAATGATTAGACGTTTTTGATCATCCCGAGTATGCTGTGAGAACTTTTTTTAACCTTTAGCAACTATTGCATGTACCTATAAAATACCTTATAACAATTAATACTTTCAATCAAAACGACGCTTGACGCCATGTTTCACACGTGATCGTTTGTAAAACAAATATATTTTATGTTAAAGAAAGTGTTCTGTTAAAACTGTGCAAGTTTTGTTTATAAAAACTGTATATAATTGTAACTGTATATAATTGTATTTGTTTGTAAAAACTGTATGTAATGTACCATAATTTTGGTTCTACTGTATAGGAATATCCGGCCAAAAGGTTTCGAATTTTTGTAGGTATGATAGGCCTCGGCAGAAAATTTTTTAACTATAAGGTTTTTTTATTTCGTGGATATTTATAATTCCTATTTTTGTTCCCTTTAATTTTCTGATATCAAATTAATATAAGAGATCTAGGATATTTTGAGAAGTTCACCATTCTAAATTCTAAATTATTTTATGAAAACCTTTGAACTATGACTACTTTTGGCCTTTATTTGGCCTTATTTGTAATTTAGATTCAAATTACCAAGTTGGACTATATTTCCTTCATATTTTAATCTATATAGATTTTATATATTTTAAATGCAAAACAGGAATAAATCTACGGTGTGCTGTCCCCCTGGCTTAAGGTACTCAAGTTTAAATAATTGGAATTTCATTTAATATCTTTTAAATTTAGAATTAAATAAATCGAAAACAGTCAAAAATATTAATTTGAATGCATTTATGTTTTTATAAATAGACATCTAATATAATAAAATTGAATGTGTGTATATATGTTTGTCTTTTATACAAATCCACATTTTTCTTCCGATCTGCACCAAACTTGGTATACATACGTAAAAAAACTCAGAAAAAAACATAGGCTATGTTTCGAAAACTTTAATTGACCCCTTGACCCTCTTTTGACCCTTTTTATGGTCATTTTGCTGAAATAGCTTTATTTCTCCTCAACAAGAGATCTGCTTACTCCATTGTTACAAAGAAAATGTAATGCTAAACAACAAGTTTTTAATAGAAACACTAGGTACAAGTCTACTTAAAAATTATATTAATAATTTAAAAATCTGTTTCAATGAAATTTAAAAGTTTTTTAAGTATAGTTTAACGTATTTTTATTTGAGAGTTTATCTAATTTTTATATTTTAAAAAGCTTTATGGAATGTCATTGTTGTTAAGATAGTCTCCAAGGAAACGAGGATGTAAAATCAAAAGGCGATAATATTTCAGCTTTTAAGAAAGTTGGTTAACAAACCAAAAACTATTAAAACTCCCTTTCAACTAGAAAAGACGGATTTTTTTCCTTAAATTTCAAAATGGAATAAGCTTTAATTATTAAATAATTTCACGGAAAACGTTAATTCCTTCCTACAGATATGATTAACCAAGGGATCTAAGCAATTTTAAATAATTTTTAGAATACTTTCTCCATGTAAATGTGTAATCATTCATAAAATTGTATTGCTTGAGAACTGAAGGAATTTTAATCCATCCGGGAACACCGGGATAAGAAAAATTGCTAGGAACATCTGGATAAGAAAAGTTATCGGGAACACCGAAATATGAAAAAGACGCCTGAGATACCGGGATGATTGGTAAATGCTGATTATACAAAATTAGAAATGTATTCGGGAAAACGTAAAAATAATAAATTTATACTCTCCACCCGTGCAAGGCCGGGCATATCAGCTAGTCTAATATAATAAAAGTAAGTGTGGGCGTGTTTGTGTGTTTGTTTGTCTTCTATACAAATCCACAGTTTCCCTCCGATCGGCACCAAACTTGGTATACCTACGTAAAAGAATATCAGAAAAAACATAGGCTATGTTTCAAAGTTCTAGAACAACCCCTTGACCCTCTTTTGACCCTTTTTATGGTCATTTTGCTGAAATAGCTTTATTTCTCCTACAGAAGAGATCTGCTCACCCCATTGTTACAAAAATAACTTATTGGAATATAGCAAGTTTTTAAAAGAAAAACTAGATATAAGTCTAATTAAAAATTATAACTATAATCTAAAAACATAATTAAATGAAATTTAAAATTTTAAAACATGTAATTAAGTATATTTTAAAATATTTTTATTTGAAAGTTGTTTATCTAACTTTTAAATAAAAAGTTTCATGGAATAGCATTGTTGTAAAATAGTCTCCATGGAAACGAGGATGAAAAATCAAATCATGATCATATTGTTGCTTTTAATAAAGTTGGTTAACAGACCAAAAAACTAGAGTCAATATTCAAAACCTTTTAATCGGAAATATTGAATTTTTTCTTAAATTGCAGGAATATGTTTTATTAAATTTTATACCAAAGATATAATAAAATCATGAAAATACGATAAATTAAGGGCTCTAATTGAGCATTTTAAATGATTTTTGGAAGAATATTTTTCTAATATTTGTTGTTTTTTATGAGAATCATGTGGTAAATGCAGAAATCGTTAAAAATTTAAAATGCTGGATTCGACACCTTTCACTCATCAAAATATAGGCGTGGATCCAGCACGGCTCCAAGAGGGGTGGCACTTTTCCAGATAAGATCCCCATTGGGTATGGGGATCTTCCCCCAGAAATGTTTTTTAATTTGACGTATAAAAGTAGGGTTTGAACTCATTTTTAGAAACGTTTTGAGTCTAAGGGGGGCACTTTTCAACACTATTACCTTTACTTTTTCACCCAAAATGTCAAAATATTGGGTATTTCCCAAAAATTATCACTGAAGATCCCCTGGTGGTACTAATGGGCTGTCCAGAGTTCCAGCTACCCCCTGGATCCACGCCTGGAAGGTAGAAATTAAAAATTTTAAAGAAAAAAATATCCATCTCCACCCGTGCAAGGCCGGGCATACCAGCTAGTATTATACATATAATAGAAGTCAATGTGTGTTTGTGTCTTTAATAAAAATCTACAGTTTTCTTCCTACGTACTATAAACTTTGAATTTGTACAGAAGAAAAAACCAAAGAAAAAAATGCTATATTTTTAGGTTCCAAAATGATCCCTTGCCTTTGTGCCAATATAGCATTATTTCCCCACAAGAAAAGATCTTCTCACCCTATTTTTAGGGAAAAAGTGCAAAATACTAAAAAAACAGATTAAAGTCCATTAAAAATTTGCTTAAATGTTATAGGAATTTAAACCAACACAATTTTGAAATTTTAAAGAGGAATTTTCTAATCTACCTGAATTTTAAATAAAACGTTTTATAGAATAACATATCAATTCAATATATCACATGGGTTTTAGTTTTGGAGGTTTCCAATGCTTAGTATTCCTTAAATACGTTAAGTTTTACAAGGGTAAAAATTATGGAGTTGTGTTTAATTTTTAGTATCAAGGGAGAAAAAGTCACATATTCCCCATCCGAGGTCTTTAGACCCCTGGCATGAATACAGTAAATTGGTATCAAATAATGCATAATATTTAATCTTTTGTTTTTATGAAGCAGGGTTGTTAGATTCGTTTGAAATGTTTTGGGATTTCTCAAAAGGCTTGAGTATTTTCATTTTTTTTCAAAAAAGAATATTGCGATAAAACGGCTTGAATCACTTCTATACTGTAAAAATTTCTTTCATATTCTGAGAAATATATGTTATTTAATGAAATTCTTTTGAGGAAGCGATAGTGGAAGCAAAAAAATACTAAGACATCTGGCAGCACGATTTCCTGTTGGGTAAATTCGTTGGAAAACTACATAAATTTGTCTTTTAAAGATATTTTTATTCAGTTTTATTCGAAAAATAAGAATGTTTTTGAAGATTCAAGGCTATTTACTGTAATTCAGAATGTTATTTTGAGGAATTATTAGAAGAAAAAACTAATTTTGCATTGAAAACTTAAATAAAACATGCGAGACACTTCCTTTGCAAAACTTTCAGAAACGATCATTTATTGTTTTATTATCGATCATTTGTTGTCTCGTTACTATTTATTGTTTTATTATTTGAATTTTAAAAAAGAAAATCAAGATTTAACATGTAATGTAATAATGAACAAATAATAGGTGATAGGGAGCTGCTAATACATCCCCTCTCTCTTTCTTCATAGAACTTAAAAAATAAACTAATAAGTAACTGCGCGTTCAAGGCTGGCTACATCAACCTAGCGTACTTTAAGCATTGTAATTTTAAAACGTTTTAAGTAAAATAACTGATTAAATAACAAACTAGTGATTATGATTTTATTCTCATTTTGACCGTGTTCAAATATAACTGTAGTGAATTCTTCGGCCACATATACATGATTTGTTTAGGGAATACATAAGCGATTGAGAGCAAGCGAAGACCCGATTGCAAATAGTTATTCTCATATAAATTTACATATCTGATAATAATTTTTTCTTTAAAGGAGATGTGGTAAAGGTTTGTTGGATAAATCGTTTCTTTTCCCTTTAAAATTGAAAAATGTCCCGTGCAAAATTCAGGAAAAATAGTAGTGCTGTACGACTATACAGTATTTGTATGTGACTATACAGCAATATTTTTAGAGGGCACGTGGAAGGGTTGGCTGAATTTGACCCAATGGGGTTTTTAAAAAAAACCCATGTGAAAAACCTCATTTTGGACCCATTTTTGGGTTTTTTCAAGAAAAGTCAAAATTTTGGCAGTTTTAATATTGAAGAAAAAAAATTTAACAAAATAACATATCAAGAACTGCAGTTACGTGGGTTTTTAAAAAATCTAAAAAAAGTTTTCAAACATTTAAGGGAGTGCTTTTCAAATATCTGGGTATTTTTCGTTATTGAATTAGTTTTTTCAAAGTTTAAGACGCTTAAAGTTCAAACTAGTTATAAAAAATTAAGGAGGTTTTTTATAAATTTGAGTATTTTTTTCAAAGTTAGATAGATTTCTTTCAAAATTGAATGGGTTTTAGGATATTTTAAAAATTTTAATGTTTTTTTTTAATTTAAATGTTGTTTTTTCAATTTTATTGAGTGTTTATCAAAGTTAAATAGATTCTTTCATAATTCAGTGTTTTTTCATTATTGTATTGGTTTTTTCAAAATTTAGGACGTTTAAAGTTCAAACTAAATATGAAAAAATAAAAGAGGATTTTTTAAATTTCAGTGTTTTTTTTCAAAGTTAAATATATTTCTTTCAATATTGAATGTTTTTTTCAAAGTTTAGGATATTTTTAAATTTTAGTGGGTTTCAATAATGCTACATCAAAAGAAAAATTTGAAAACAAATTTCATCAAAGATTATTTTTACATTCTATCTCATAACATTGATAATTGAACACTTTAAAATTTAAAAAAAAACATTAATTTTTAAGAAAACTGACAAACTTTGAAAAAAACCCACTTAACTATGAAAAAACTGACATTATTTTGACGGAACACAATTAACATTGAAGGAACCCACTAAAATAAAAAAACACTTATTCTATAGGAGAAGACCACTTAATTTTGAAAAAAAACCTAGTTTTATATGGGTTTTTTAAATAAAACCCTGAAAAAACCCATATAAAACTGAGTTTTTTGAAAAAATTGAGTTATTGAAAAAACCCGGGTTTAAAAACCCGGGTTTTCGCCAACCCAGGCGAGCGCATTCTCATGTCAAGTAAAAGTATACACATTTGGAAGTTTTTCTCCATGCTAACTAATACTCATTTTGTTTAAAGAAATCTACTAGTTGCGTTACCCTTATACCAGGTTCACACTTAAAAGTTAGCTTAAGTCGAGCATGTAATTTATGCTTGACTTAAGCTAGATTGCCACTTAAATTAGTTTAACTTTTTATGTGTGAACCGGGTATTATACTACAAGAAGCAAATAATGTTTATTATTTTAGAATAAGCATTGTTTTCTATATATTACTTGATATTTTGTTAGTCGAATTCAATGATTGCATTGAATTTTTTTACCTGTTAATAAAAACGGAATTTTATACAATCCTCGATTAATTGCATTTATCAAACGAACTCCGTAAGGTAGTTCTTAATCATTGCAAAAAAAATGGAGTTAAGGTAGAATATTTCTTTCATTCATTTCATTTAGTTTTATATTTTGCCTTGAAGTTGATTCCGTATTTCACAACCGAATATTTCGAATTAATAAGAAAGAATTGTAAACCGGTAAATAGATGTCCAAATATTTTTTAAATAAAAAAGCCCATTTGTACTGTCAACAGCAGAGGATGAAACGAAACAAAATCCTCCTCGATATGTAAAAACTTTATTGAGAAATGAAAGAAACTTTAAACTAAGTTTCAATGCATTGAAAACGATTACAGAAACTGTCAAGGGATAAGGGATGATGTTATTTCCGAGAATGTTATCTATGAGACAAATGTTCTAGGTATAAGAATTAAAACTCAAACAAATAGGTCAATGACAGAAATAAAGACCAAATACACACAGTATTCAGATAATTCAGACGCACTCAGATAATAAATTTTAAACAATAATGGCAAAATATTTTAAAATCCAAATGTATAGGAAAGAAAAAAAATCGTGAATTGTAAAAAAAAAGATTTCAGATTTATAAATGTTCAGATATATAAAAATAAATGGAATTTATTTTTATTTATTAGAAAATAAAACTATAATATTCTTAAACTGGTTATATTTGTTCAGTGTTGGTATTATTATGGAACAAAACACATTCATGTACAAATAAAATAATAAAGATCAACAAAAAAATTATAAAATTAATTACCACCATTGCAGACTGAATACAAACCAAAATGAAAACCTAAAATCTCTTCTACAAACAATGGATACAACGTACCGATGAAAGCATAAACAAATGTGATCTATGGAATCCGACATTCACTGTCAGAATCAGACATGGAAGGTCATCAATGTTGTCACGTGAGAAAAAGTCATAAAAGCTGTCAATGTATCGTAATCACACCGGCTATTAGTCTGATGCCAATCCATGATCGGTAAATTGATGATTCGGTGACGAGCACGGCTGCCGGAAGCGACCAATCGGAGCGAAGAATCCTGCAAACAATAGCGGCAAGGACAAGCTGTACTGTCATTGTTGTGATTTTTGTATAGATGAGCGTCTATCTCTGCAACTGCATCTTTCCTGGAAAGGTAAAATTGATTTTAAAAAGTCAAGAATGCTTTTTAATTATTTGCTTATTATTTTGGTTTACAAAATATGTTGATTTGAAATAGTTAAATTTGGATTAAGTTTAAGACAATCTTTATTTATATTTGATTTTATTAATATAACTGTGTGAATGTATTTTATATTTAGAATTCAAAATTTAGCCTTACCAGTGATAAAAAATATTACAAAGTTAAGAATCCTTTTTTGTCGTAAGGATATTTTGCTTTATAGTTCGATTTGGATACTTTAAATCATAACATAAATAAATAGAGTCAAAATAGTCCTTTAAATAACGAAAATTAACTGCCACCACTGTTGCGGGTTAATTGAATCGTTTTTTTTCTGAAACATGTCAAACGCCACTTTTCTTGTTTGAGATAAATGAGAAAAACTGTATAGAAGCTCTATACATTTTTATGAAGATGTTTAGTAATTTTTTTTCTAAAAGTAGACCTTATTTGGATATTTAACAGAAAAAAGAATTTTTAAATATGTTTATTCTTTTCATAAAAAATTATTGAAATGTTTCCATTTGACATTCTACTGCAAAAATCAGAGTTTTCAGGCTTATTTTCATATCTTAACTAAAATTTATTTAAGTTTGAATAATATTAGTTGAAAATAACATTTCCTTAGTAAATACTAACAAATAAAATTATTATAGAATTCTTATTTTTTTCTTCTTTGGTTCGTAGATGTATAAATACCTGGTTTATAAATTATTTCAACTCTAGACTCAAAAATAGTGGTCAGCCAATTCAAAATGTTAATGTAGACATCTTCGAAGTCAATTTGTTGTCGAAGTTGTTTGGATGTAACTTTGTGGACAGTAAAACGATTTTGCTTTAAAAGCCTACAAAATCAGTTAATTAGTTCAATATTATAATCTGGGGTATAGATTTGATGTCCCCTTTTAATAAAGTGGTTCATAGATCCAAAATATCAACCACATGTATGTAATAAAGGGCTACAAGCATGTATATTTTAATTATATAGCTACCAAAACGGCCTTAGTTTTGAGATTACTACAAAAACTTTAAAAATATGGTTTTTACTATGGCTTGATGGATCTAACCTCTAAAGAATGACTTTTCCAATCACATTATGGTGTTTGTATGCGATTAAATAAAAAACAGCAGTCCCAAACAAGCTGCAGATGATATGGCATGAAAAAAATTCCTTGCAGTTTAAGTGCAGAAACCAGTCAAGCGACGTCGTTTGACATGTTTCTGAACTAAAGCTGAAATTTAGAATGCTAAAAAACTATTTTTATAATTCTTACTTTAAAATGTGCGTTTACCTTTACAGAATTCCATGACACCAATAACTCATTTTTGAAAAAAGTGGCGTTTGACACGTTTCAAAAGCGATTCTATTTCTGTTACCGGAGAAAATATGAATAGTTTATTTCAGAAACAAGTTAAACCACATTGGATTAACACAGCGTTTAACTTGTTCCTGAAATAAACGATTCATATCTGTTTTTGCATGCTTATCTGTCAAATGAGAGAAACTTTCCGTTATTTAAAGAAGCTCAAGAGTTCTTTTAAAAGACTTTTTTTAACAAACAATATAATTACAACAAATTTCACAATCCCAAATAACGTCGCGAGGTGTCGGGCAAACAAATGCACACTAAGCTAAAAGAAGAACGGCCTCGTTTTATTAAAATAACTAGAAGTTTCGACTTGTACGTTTTTAAAATTTATTCTTTTAGTGGTAATTTTATTAAATCTAAATTTTTTCTGTGGAAAAAAATAACGGAAAAGGCTCGTTTTTTAAGTATGTGGAAAAATTTCCTTCAAAAATAATTGAAAATTTAGGGTAAAAAGGTTTTCTTACAGTGTATCATTTCAGCAATTAAAAAAATTACTTTTAATGAGTAAACTTAAAAGCAAGTAGTATTTAATCTTTTTTTCATGTTCTCCTGTGAAAATTCATGGAACACAAAATAACATCATATTGTCTTGAACTGATACTGAAAAAACGCAAAATAATTTCATAAAGTTTTCATGCTTTTTAACAGATATTTTGTCTTATTGCAGGTTTGTATTTGTTTTGTTTTTAGAAGTTTCCTTATATGGGACATCTGGTTTTTGTTAGAAATATGCCCAAGATTTTTTTTGTTGATGATTAACTGTTAAGCTCAGTGTTTTTAAAATATATGTTCAGATATACGAAATTTTGAGAAAAAGGATAATCACAAAATTCATGGGATTTTTATGTGTAATACGAGTCTTTTGCAGTGAACTAGCTCCTGATATATTTTTATACTTGTTTTAATGATCAAACATGCAACTGAAAAGTTTTTACATTTGGAAACATCAAAATTTTTTGTGCAAGTTTAAATTTATAATACCCCTTTTTGGTGTTAATTGTATTTTAAAAGTGGATGCATTTTTCTAACCAATCAGAAATGAATTAAAGATTTTGCTGAATTGTTGAAAGGATTTGTTAATTGAAGGAGGCGGGATATAGGAGTTTAATTTTATCAAAAATTCAAATATTAGTTTTTTTAGTAATACATATTTATGGTTTAGTTGCTTATAATTACACGGAATTGTTAAGGTCGTGAATGTTTAGTTTTAAATATATCTAGTTTTTATTTCATTTCATTTTACTGTTCTATGAAGCATCAATTTATTCTTATAATCTAAACAAATAGAAAGCGGAATTCAACGTTAAGGATTAAACCATACTTTAAAAATAATATCACTGACTTTAAGTGACAGAAAAGCTGCATGTGTATTAAATAATCAATAGCGATGTGCATAAAAATTTTACAAATTTGAAATTAAAGGGGTAAGTGAATAAAGGTGAACTGTGAAAAGGCAATGTATTCTGATAATTAAATAGAGGGTAATAAGTACAACTTATACCTACTACCCTGACTAAATTTCACAAAACACCTTAAATATTTTTGAAACTGCGGTACAGCAGGAAAGATACGTTATTTTTTTTAAGTAAGAGCTGAAAACTAAGAAGCATCTTCCTCAAATTAAGTAAATTATCACAATATCACCATCATACACTTGCCCCCTCAGTTGTAAGAACCGTACCGAACGGCATTTCCATCTTGTCTCTCCCCGTCATCTCTTCGGCAGCTGTCGGAAGATGCTCTTCTCTCTCCCGGTCACCATCCTTCCCTCTCTCCGTACTCCCTTCTCGGGAGGAAGGATCACCGCTTTTTCCTTTGATGATCCGCATCTGTTAAAGAAAATTCAATTCTTAATGACATCAGAACATATACAAATATTTTCTCTAGCTTTCAATAGTTAAGTTGAGAGAAATTATATTTTTTTTGGTAGATACACTCAAACCTGTTTTTGTGCGGTCCTTTTTTTGTGATTTTTTTTCATCTGTGCGATTTTTTATTTGTGTGGCATTTTTTACTGCGATGTTTATAAGTCTCACTAAAATTAGCAGAAAATGACCGCAGAAATAAAAAATCGCACAAAAAAAAGGACAGCACAAAACAGATTTGAGTGTACTCTAATAGACCGAGAGCTTACTCTTAGACTTCTGGCTGTTTGCATATAGTTTGTTCTATATGTCAGCTATACATATGCAAACAGCCAGAAGTTTCCGAATGAGTCAGGTTTTAAGATTTTTCTGCACCTTTGGTGACTTCTGGCCACCCTTCCTTTGTCTTCCACTTAGTCTTCTGAGAGTGTTACCCTAACTTTTACTCACATTAAGGCATTAAGCCTATGTCCAGCCTTGCACCTCGTCGACCGTATATAACTTTCATATAAACATTCGAAAATTCGTTTAGTTTTCTACAACCCTTAAAACGCAACTTATACTGTTGAGAATGCTACATTATCTTTTATTCACATTCTCCTTAAACTGTGCAAACTTTCAACAGATTTCATAAAAATCTCTGTCCCTAGGGACAGCGCGCTGCTTGCATGTTCGACCCCCCCCTTCACACTAAAAGCTTCCACTTAGCCTTCTGGCGGTGGTGACATAAGTTTTCCCATCATCAATCGAATCTGTTTCAGGTGAAATATCTCGTGCACCTTATCATTCCTAAAATTTGCATCCAGCTCATAGACCATAAGTGAAAACGGCAAACTTGGTATAGTTGGGGGTTGTGATGCGTAGATATTGACTCAGCACTTAAAATATAAATTAATATGAAACAAAACACTTATGTGGTTGTAATCCTGTCAAATTAAAAGAAATTGATGTTTAAAAATTGTTATAAACGAATTACGGAACGTTATTTTTTTACTTTTATTTATATCAAAAGTAACTTGAAAAGGTATTAAGAACTTTTTCCCTGATAGTGTTATTAAAAACTTCTCTACATAAACGCCTAACTACAAGGTAGTTTTTGGTATTCCGCAGTAGTTTTGACTTTTATTGAAAGAATTATAGTTATGGGATAAAAAAGCAGTATGCCTGGTGTTTCAAAATTGAAAGCATTGAGTTGACATATTTGAACAAAAAAGTGTCATACCAAAATGAGAACATCGATTTACTCAAATTTGTAACTGTCATTTCTCTCAGTGTAATTTTATAAACATATTCCAACATGGGAAGTTGATTGAGTTTTAGACAATTTTCAAATTGCTGCAATCACCTATCACAAAATAAATAAGATCACATGCACTTAAAAGAGCTGTATAATTGTGCGTATCTTAAGTTTAACGGATGTGTACAACAGAGAAAGTTCCCTCGAATTTTATTTCTCATGATAAGCAGAGCATTCACTCTGGTTTTATGAAGGCACAAACTTTTAATCTCGTTTTATCATACTTTTTTTAGGATTTCTTTGATGTCTGTTACTTGCAAACAATCGTAAAAGTAGAGCTGATATAAATACTGTGTTGGAATCAAAGGTCGGGCAGAGAGAACACCGCTACTTTATTTTTGTACCACAACACCACATCTGACAACAAGACTCAAGTAAGTGTTTAATTCCGTTCTCATCAAGTGTTTTAGTTATAGTTTATTGTTATATTACTATTAATTTGATATAATTTATATCATACTCACACACATTTACATTCCTATGCAACTTACTGCGTGTTTATTAGTAAACGCCACTCTGGGAAAGTAAATTGTTAGAGTCAACTTCGAAATTAAAAATGTCTATAATTTCATTGATATTTGATGTAAATAATTTTCTTCTCAATATTTGTAGTAGTCATTTTGAAATTCAAAATTAAATTTTAGGAGAAGTTACATACAAGTACAAAATTTAAAACTTACTTTATGCACTCTGTAATGCGTTTAACCTTACGTGATAGAAATTTTAATCGTAAATATGAGCTAATAAATGCGCCGGTGTCTCTTTCACTTATTAATAAGGGACCTTTTTATATTCACTATTAATCACTTATTAATAAGGGGGTTCACTTAATTATGAAAAAGAAAGTATTGTGGAAAACACTCCATATAATCTTTTAATATTAATTGGTTTCAATTTTCCAGTTTGGATGAACCATCCAATTTTAAGGAATTTCCCACAATATCAATTCCTATCAAATATCAGGAGGGACATAGTAAAAAGCAAAATCATGTGTGTGAGTCTGTAAAACTTTCGTTTTCAATTATAAAGAAAGACTGGATAAGGAAACTTTAATGATAAATCTAAATCTAATTGACTGAGCTAGAAAAATTTCTCTGTTGCCGTTTGCATTTTCTTATTTAGCTAAATGTTGATTAAGTTCAATAAATGAAAAATAAATCGAGTGGTGATAACAAATTGTATTAAAGTTAAATAGTGTCCTACTAAGGGTAACAAATTTTAGTTTATTCCTTTTAACCTGTTACTATAAAGACTGCACAATGGGTATGCAAAGGTTGGGGATAGCCGATTCAAACTATTTAAATAGGTACTATTTTATTTGACAGGGAGAATAATATTGCAAACAAAATTGCACATCATTCAATAAATTTGAGAGAAAACCTTTAGTTATCTCACAAAGATTCAGAATATTTTTGCAAATTAATTGCAAATTATTAGTAGTTAAACATCATATATCATCCTTGTGTATGTTTGAAAACATAAAACTTTTATACTTTGTAAACTTAAATTTTACCAAAGGTGTTTAGTGAATCTTGAATTTTAATTTTTTAATAAGATATAAGGGATATTTATAATGCTCCATTTAACAGAAATCCATATGAAAATATAAGGATTGAATGTGCATAAAGCACTGTTTTGATTAAGCATTATTGTTTTACTTCTCTTAAAGTTTGTTACTTAACTCAAAATGTGTCACTTCACTTGTTTGTTCTTTTTTTATCGTGTAATATCACATACAATAAAATTATAAAAAAAATTATCTGAAAAGAAGTGGTGATCTCAGGTTTTATTATTCTTTAGTTTATCTATACCAGCGATTTCTTATCAGTTGGAAAAATATGTAGATACGTGCGTTTATATCCTTAAATAAAAGTAAACATCAAAGAAACCGATTTTTGTTCTGTAGAATCTTATGAGTTATTTAATTTTCACAATTGATATATTTTGCTTAATTTTATTTACTAATTTTAAAGTCATAGGTTTACTCGATTTTGAAATGAAAATAGATTAATGAATGAAGAATCTTATAAGCTTTTCAAATTTTTTTTGTTTGTTAATATAGAAAGAAATATTAAATTCATCTAAATATTGTGTTAACATTCGTCATGATGAATATTTCATTCGGTATAATCTGATCATTTGCATTGAGTTAAACTAATATGAAGGTAGAGGTAGATAAAGAAAAATATTATCTATATAGAGGATTCAAATATATGTTTATTTTCAATAATTTTTTTTATGAATAAAATTTACTTACTAACAGAATAAAAACAAAGTATGTTCTTTCATCCTTGTTTTCCTTTTAAATAAAAAGTATTGAAACAAATAACACTTGAAACTCATCAGATTTCCTCCGCTTTTCTTAGGGTTCATAAATTCCTTTATCAGATTTTTGTCAAGCTTATTCAAAACCTATCAACAAAACTATTATATCTCTATTCTAAAAAAAAGTTTTTGGTGAACGGTTTCCCAGAGAAAGGCTTTTTAATTACTGAACCAAATGACACATATATGGTATCAAAATGTCCGAATTCTTTCCGGATTTCCGAGTAGACCCTTCGATTTTTCAAAAAAATTCTCAATTTTAAAATATTTCCGTTTTTTTAGATTTCGGATAAGGTCGCAGTTACAAAGCAAGAAACTATAAATTTTAAAACAATTGAAAATATATTTCACTGGTTTTTTAACATTCAACTACATTAATTAATCATCTTTCTATTTATCAAACTAATTTAAAATATATATATTGGATTCTTTTTTAACAATATTTATATTTTTGCTGTTCAAACGATTTTAATTATATTTAAAACTACGAAGTGTATATTTGGACGGCCAAAACGGCCAGTGGCGCATGCGCTGTAGGTCTCGTGATGACGTAGCAGTCTCGGCGCTTAGTGATGGAACCAATGGTACGCCTAGCCGTGGAAGTTAGAGTAGAGTTTAGTTGAAAAATGGCCTTGCAAATATACAGTGCCTTAAAACTAATGTATAATTAATTTATCTTTTATTTTTAAATAATTAATTCATATTTTTATATTTATCTTTATCGTTGTGGCAACCTAATCATTACTATATTTACACTAAAATATAAACTCGCTTTCAGAAATTTCGAACTTTTGCATTTATTTATTACAATAATAATTATTTTTATATCCTTTTGCAAGTTATGTTATTTAAGGTAGTAAAATGTAACTTTTTTATAATGCCAAAACGCAAAACTAGATATGGCGGGGGAATGTTTTAGAAATAAAGATAAAAATCGAAAGTCAGAACATTCGTGTCATTGCTATGAAACTGACACAATTTTGATGTTTATTTGTTCTCATGAAGCAAAATTCAAAATTTTCATGATGTTTACGATAATTACTACATTTTTCACAGTTCACAGACAATCGATGAAAATCATTACAAATTTTAAGAAAGTAAAATTTATTCCGGAGATGTTTCAGTGCTTCTGAATGGATATGTGTGAGAAAAACATTACCTTGGGGAAATGGTAAAGAAAGTTTACACTGCTTTGTTGCTAATTTTCTTGGAATTAAATGGCGATCTGCCAATTCATATTGCCATAAAGGAACTGTTAAAATTTCGCCGCTGAATGAATATTCACCATTTTTGAAAGAATACCCTAGAGAAGCAGTTGCCCTGTTTTAAGAATGTTTTATAAAGTGAGTAAGTGCTGTGAGCTGTGTTTTGTGAGGATGGCAAAGCGATCCTAAAGTATCTGCGTCAGCAGTTAACGGGGGTTGGCGAGCGATAGCGAGCAGGGGGCGGTAGCTCCCTAGTTAACAAAAAAATTCCAACAATGCGTTTAAACACAGGTAATAAGTTCTACTTTAAAAAAATTTAATTTGTAATTACATGGTAAACTAAAAATTTAAGTGTTATACTGGTGTTACACACAGATAGTTCTTGCTAAGTTCTATATTGAAATGTTTGAAGTCTTCTCTCAGATGTCCCTAAACTTTCCATTAAACCATCTGAAATATAAAGAATAGTTCAAGTTCTACTTCTTTATTTGTTATGTATAGAATACTTTAATTCCTTTCGGTTTTAAATAGATTCAGAAACAATCAATAGACCATGAAGAGAACACTCTGGAATCACAGACTAAATTTTACAATTTGTTATAATTAAATTAGAAAGATGTAATAAATGTTCTATTGTTACATAGTTTAGGTTTTTATTCTGTTATGCAAATATATATTTTAAATAAAATATACTCATTGATAAAATTATTCAGAAGTAAACTTAGAATTAAGTTTATAAAACTATACCTCCTTAATTTGTGTGTTATTTTAAGTGTTTTTATGATCTTGTTAGTCTTGAATTTTCAAATTGCTGTTAGGTCTTAGCCCATACAGAGAACTTTTTTTTCGTACTTTCTTTTGATGCGTAAAAAAAGGGACATTTTATGTGGGTTAGGAGACGATTATCAACGAGAGGTGTGTAGAATACACTGAGAGAAATGACAGTTTCAAAATTGAGTAAATCGATGTTCTCATTTTGGTTTGAAACTTTTTGTCTTAAATATGACGACCCAATGCTTTCAATTTTGAAACACCAGGCATACTCAGTTTCAAACAATTTAATAGTCACCACTCAAATTATGCTTATTTTTAGTTTACATTTTAAAGTTGAAATATTTGTAAAAGCTCGAAAGAAACATTACGTTGATGTAATAACGTGTAGCACAACGTTGTAACGTCGCACTCAACTTACTGGTCTTCTTCCCACGTTATGGTAACGTGGCTATATGGTCATCATTACTGAAACACATGGCACCCTCTTTATAAGAATGTCATGGACGAATTAAAAAATGATTATATACTGCTCTTTAATTTTGAGTATCTGTACATTTTCAAAAATGAGTACATGGATGTTTTCAAATTTGAGGAAATTTGGATCGGAGCCTGTTTGAGTATGTGACATACTCAGATTTGAGTAATTTTTACTCATTTTTAAGACTGTCGTTTTAAGAGTGTATGTGCTCTTTCTGCTCTTGGCTAACGTGAAACGAAGCATCAATGTTTGAACTTCAACATTTTCCGAAAGATATTTGATAAAAACAAATGCATTTTATGTTAAAGTTAGAAGACAAATCTATTGAAGTACACATGAAATATGCACTTAATGTATACAATATGTATTCAACTCAAGAATAGGCAAGCTCAAGAATAAATACAAAAGAAGTGGATAGAATTTAACCAGATCTGAACAAGATCTGCCTGGGTGATCGAAAAACACTAATCGGACTTGGGAACGGTATCTTGCGTTACCACATCAATGTGAAGTAAAAATTTCTCTATTTCAAATTGATTTTTCAAAATGATTTCAATACTTTTTTCTATCAGTGAAGAAACTTTTCGACGAGATTTGAAGCTTGATGTCATTGCATATTATCAATTATAGGTTGGTGGGAATAAAAGTTGCTTACTTATAGACGCGATATAACTTAGTATGATTTTTCAAAGTAACGATGCAAATTGATTTTTAGAGATGTACCTAAGTTCACCAATAGCAAAAATTTTGAAATTTCAAATAAACCTTAAGTGTAATAAGGAATTTAAAAAAGAACCCTCATAGTTTTGAAGGGTAAAACATGTATCTGAATTTTTCAAACCTTAACTGCCCCGTTTCAATGGAGATTTTTATTTATTCTTAGTCTTTAATATAGAAGGTATCCCAATTGTGGCTATCCGTTTTTCATCCCAATATACTTTTGTTCCTATAATGCCCATTAGCACTTAGTAATTAATTCAAAAATTCAAAACACATTACAAAATTATAAATTCACCCCAAACATTTCATTATGGTAATCCGTCCTCCTATAGGCCGACTCCCTCCCTCCCAAACCCAGATTCCATCATAAGTGATGCGGGATCCCGACCAATCCGGGAGCCGGACGGCTCCGGGTTTTACGAGGCCCCATCATAGAAATCCCGCCTCCCGGCCCTCGTAAAAATTCCCGGGCCCCAGCCCATAAATCAGCCGACTTTGCCCAAGTTCCTCTTTTTCTTGCCGCCCGGCGTAATTCAAAACTCCAAAGTGAAAGGCCCCCAGGCCGCCCGGCTAGGCATCCTTAAATAAATCAAAGGAGCCCTGGTGCCAGACGATAAGGCTCTCCAGGATTCCCAGGATTGCTTTAAAGTTCTTTTTCAGGACCATTCGGAGGGGTTTACGAGCCATTCCGGTGGCTCCTGTTTTGTGTTGGTTGCCCCTAATACTAATTGCCTGACAGGCACAACAAGGCACGGGTAGAGGTGCCTCTGACAATGATGTAGGGTTCAGGGAAACTTTTGAGAATTTTTTTTTCAATTTCTTAAGTGGAGTTGTTGGACAAGAGGGATCTGTGGAGAAATTCTTGGAACTCCCATGGCGTGAAAGAAATTTGAATTTCCTTTGTAATCACTTGGAGTTGGGTTTCAGTTGAGGCTAACAGGCTATGGCACAACGGTTTTGTATAGGTTTTTGAATTCAGTTGCAATAACAAAACCTTTCTGGCAAAATATATCAGAATAGGTCTAATTGTAAGGAATTGTGATACTCTCACAATAGTCAGGGAAAAAGCCTGCTTCATTAGAAACGAAGCACTTCTGCCAAAAGGCACCTGAAAGTTAACAAAATCAACTTGCATCAATGAGCTTAAATTAAGCAACAATATTTTTTGTAAAGGTTGTAGCAGAATATGTTGAAAGAATTTGATTGTGTTAATAATCAGAGCAGACGTATTGATACATACTATGAACTTTTGGTCTGATCTAAGTACCTGGCTTAGTGCTCCTAATTTATCAGTTTAAATCTACCTAATCCATTGGAAAAAGCGAAAGAAGAATAATTTGTGTTATAATTTGATTTCACTGAATATATTAAAAATTTAAGTGTTTAGATTAAGCCTTTTAATTACAGTAGAGTCTCGATTATCCAAGGTAATATGGACAAGAATCAATCATGATGGTTTAAATATATTAACTAAACAAAAGTTCTACAGATACTCCACATAAAACTTCTATTCTTAAAATAGATTTCTTTTACTCCAAAAGTCTTCAATTGTGTTTCGCTGTAAGCTTCTTTGGCATTTCTTTTTGCAGCAATGTTGTCCCTCTTTCTTATACAAATAACTTGATTTTAAAAAATTTTAATAGCGCAGTTAATATGGAAACTGTGATAATCAGGGTTCGGATGATCGAGAATTTGCTACTATATGTGCATTTGTTAGAAGATTGAAGATTTGTTGCCAGCACTTTCAATTATAAAATTGATAATTGACTCATAATAATTGTGTTGTTTGGAAGGTAAATTTAAAAAGAACCTAACACGTTTAGATCAAATTTTGAATACACTAATTAATGAAACATAAAAAGTTTCTGTCAATATCTAATGGAAAATCATTAGACGGAATTTATAGTTAAATGTTCTTTGTGATCCTAATAAAGTCTTTAAAACGGAATCCATTTAATCTTTTAAGATATTTCACAATACCCTGTTTATTCTCAGTTCAAATACAAAGCTAAAAGTGAAATCTTAACATTTCTTTCTAATTTTGACCATCTTGATTTCTTAACTTCGTTTATAAAGTTTTGTGTTTCAAAGTAGTATAGGTATACTAAGTTGATTTTGTAGTTAATTTGATTTTGGGGTCATGTGTGTGTTATTTTAAGATTGAGAGAGGAGAAAAAGAAGGACCAATATATCGTTTAAATCCAGTGCTGAGATTTGCCTGCCCCCTCCCCAAAATATATGTAAATTGAAGAGGAATTGTAATGTAATTGAAGAGGAAAAACAAAGATGCGAAAATATTTTTCAATAACATTACTGGTGAAGTTAGTTTCTTTATAGGTTTAAATTATATCGAATTTAACTTTTGACTATAAATGTATCATTTGGCAAGGTTAATTCAAGAGAACATATTTTCAGTTCCAAATGTTTTAATAAAATTTTACAAACCTACCTTATAACACTTTGAGTAGACTATTTTAACAAAATAACTCTACACTGTAAAAAAAACTGTAGAAAAACAGAAATTTCAATAACAGTGACTTTATGTTTACAGAGATATTCTGTCATGTAACATTCCCACCGCACTTCTATTTATTTTATGTAAAATAACAGCTTTTACCTAGTTTTTTAGCTTATCTGTACTTAAACAGAAACTTACTGCATTGAAAACCAATACAGCTATTGGCAACGTTATACTGAATCTTCTTTGGTTCAGTGGTAGCGTGAGTGCTTAGCATGCGGTAGGTCGCGGGTTCTATCCCCGGATATCAATTAATTAAAATTAAAAAAACTCTACTAAAATAAGTGCATGCGCACAAGCAGAAAATTACTGAGAGGCAACAGAAAAATCTGTAGCCCACTTGACAGAAAGTTCCTTTTTACAGCATTTACCTGTAGGTTACAACTTTTTTCTGTTTACAGGATTTTTCAACCTACAGATTTTTTCTGGCAACTTTTGCTGCCAGAAATTTTCTGTTTTTTTGCAGGATTATTTTTTACAGTGTACCTCTCCAAAAATAAAAATGAATACTGAGATCAGGAAAAATCTCCAGAGCTTCTTTTATGAAATTTCCCAGATCTTCTTTAAAATAAGTTATAAAATTAAAGTGCATGATTTTTTAAATTAGGTTAGATAAGTTTCAAGATCCAAAATATTTTGAAACTTTAAAGGAGAGTATTATTATAATAATCTTCTTATTTCCTGCTTAAGTATCTTACATATTTAAAATTTATTAAATTAAATCTTATACAAGGTAAAATATGCCATTGCAATGCGCATATTTCTTTCAAAAGAAACATCAAACTCAAATAATTTTTAAATCATGATCATAAGTAAATTATTTTAATCGCCATTGGGATACTATAATGAAAAATATAAATCTATTTTTAATCCCTCGCCTTTATATAAATCAACAATTAAATTTCAGCAGACGTTTCATTATAACCAAACCTCTCACTTCCAAAACCCTTCAACGCACTATTAGAATCGAGGAGGAAAAAAACCACGGACCTCTCAAATCAAAAATAAAATGAAGTCCATAAAGTGGCAATGAGTGTTTCGTGCAAAATGAGTGATCAACCGTCATGCCTGAGAACACAGCCTCTATGAGACTCCAGCCTCAGTAATATAACTGAGGCATTTGCATAGGCGACCTATGTAATGGTTGCCCGTCGAATAAGGTCGGGGAGGACTTTATGGCTCATCTTTAAAAGCCTATTTCATTTTATCGGTTAGCCGTATGCATCCGCGACTAGTTTAGTTAAATAACACTCTTGCGAAGGGAAGGATGGTTTCCAGTTTTTGTAGGAATATAATTTGTGCAGGTGTACCATGTATTTTAGGAGAGTAAGAGTCTTTTTTGAGGTAAGATTTTTGCGGTTTTATAATTCAATACCTTAGAATTTAATGGGAAATGCGTCAATTATTTTGTATTTTTGCTTAATTTTTATCATGCTGGCAATCAGCATCGTAGGAACATTTATTTTTGTTGAAAATATTTTTTAAATATATAACTGGTCTATAGGACGTGTTAGTGAGTTGTATTTTTTTTAAGAATTAAAACCCTGATGCATTATACTCTAAAAAATAAAAATTTAGATTAAAACTCAATATCTAACTTTATTTTTATACGAAAACACATTTCTCGATAAAGTTGACACTAACCTAGAAACTTGCTCTAAGTGTGATATGCTTACTCTATGTGTTCTTAAAAGAAATCTATGTATTCTTAAAACTTAAGTTTGCATTATTGTTTTGCACTTTATTGTAATAGTGTTCAGCAAGCGTTTGACATGTGTTAGAAATGTGTTCTGAAAATAGTGAAAGTGTTTGAATTGAAAATTTGTGAAATTGTTCTTATATTTCGATCGAGAAACTCTATACTAATCTTTTTCAGTAATTTTCATCAATACTTTTACAAATGATTTTTCTCACACAATACAATCGCAATTCAATGGAAATAAAATAACTTTTAATTGGGGATGTACATTTTTGTGTTTACTATGGCGTTTAAAAAGTGTTTCATACATTTGCATGTGTACTGCAATTCCTACATATTTTTATAATTTAGTGAAGTTTTCACAAGACCTAATAAAGTTTTACTTATTAGAAAGACTTTCTAATAAGTAAAGGAAAATAAACTTTGCTGATTTTTACTACGCTTATTCTAAACGTATTCATAAAACGATCACCTTAATATGTCAAGAACACGTCCTATTTTGTTCGGATTTTTAATGCTTACCTAAATTCTTATCTCGACATTAATAATGAATTTATTCTCTTTTCGGCAAAAACTATTTTTAACTCTAATTAATCAATCTTTAATTAAACTAGTACCTTCCTAGTGGTGGTTTGAGTATTGAAATTTAAAAAAAACTAGGGAGCTACCGCCCTCTGCTCGCTATCGCTTACCAACCCCTGTAAACTGCTGACGCAGGACCTTTTGGAATTGCTTCGCAATTCCCACAAATTCCAACTCGCTGAACTTAATACACTTTATAAAACAATTAAATAATTTACAGAAAAAACGTCAACCAACTTTCCAAAAATACGTCACCAAATCCCCTCCGTGAATAAATCTTCCTTTAAAGTTTGAATGTAAACGGAATGTTTTTAAAAATATTCATCTCAATTATTTTTAATCTATGATTATAAAAATAACTAATTCTAATTGTTTATCAATATTCGGACCAAACAAAAGCCATTATTTTAAAGTAACTCGTTAATATAATATGCCTAGCGTTTATCATTCATATTTTTGTTTAAACCCAGACTTGTTAAAATACCGTTTAAGCAATTGA
Organism: Tetragnatha versicolor; assembly: GCA_024610705.1. Lineage (NCBI taxonomy): Eukaryota > Metazoa > Arthropoda > Arachnida > Araneae > Tetragnathidae > Tetragnatha > Tetragnatha versicolor. The sequence goes on from JANDEH010000007.1 coordinate 53,373,950, forward strand.
AAATAATAAGAGACAAAACATCACTCTATGTTTACAATTAATTTCGATAAAATCCGACTAAAAATTATAAATACTGGACCAAAACTGTGAAATTTTAGTATAAAAGGGCGTACATGTAAGTTTTTAGAATATGTTTTTATCAGTCTTTGAGTGATATTTCATCAAGGAAGTATTTTTTTAAATGGTGAAAAAACATGTTTCATCTTAAAATATAGCATCAATAATCGGTCGTTGTGATTGGATGCATAATAATTTGATTGACAGTACTTGCTTTGTAACTGCGACCTTATCCGTTATCTAAAAAAATGGAAATATTTTAAAATTGAGATTTTTTTTTTGAAAAATCGAAGGGCCTATACTCGAAAATCCGAAAAGAATCCTGACATATATGCGTCATTCGGTTCAGTAATTAAAAAGCCTTTCTCTGGAAACCGTTCACCAAAAACTTTTTTTTAAGAATAGAGAGATTAAAAGTTGATCCTAAATTATTAAGTAAACCATAAAAGATTCCTTTAAGTCCATGACCATTGGACTGTATTCTTCCTCCTCGTTTATATTAATTTCTTGAAAATTGTAAGTAATGTTAAGGTCGTTTAATATTTGCATCTATCATGCTGGTTTTTCAAATTCTTCTTAAACGAAAATTTTTATGTATCTATTAAAAAACAATATCATAAGAATGAAATTCAAATAATTCTTTTTCAAATAACTTATGAATCACACACCACACAGTGGAAAGAATATACGCTAATTTTCAAAAGAGCAAACGCTTGTCAAAAATGTAGCTAAGATAACAAAGAAAAACTTTGTAAGATTAAAATGCTAACAGCAACTTTTTAAAAAAATTTTATTTAAAGAAGGTTTTTTGATACCTAAATGTCATTGTCAACTTACCAAATATATTGCACAAAAGGTTTAATATAGAACTCTCTTTATGAAAGAAACAAGATCTTAGGTAAGAAGAGGTTAAACAATTATTAAGCATTTATGTTGTAAAATTGCTTACTAGATACTTTTTGTAAAGAACTTTAATAAAATATTTATAGTTAAATAGAAATTTAACTTACTATAAACTTCCTTGAAATGCATTCTTTTGTCCTTAGTTTTGTGATGTTTTGAATCTGGAAAACGAGGATAAATGATTCCTATACATGGTTTTTCTCGTTAGATTCCGTACGTTTCTGAAATAAAGGAATGTTTACATTTTTTATATGTCTATAGGTTTTTAACAAAGTGTAGAAAGTATTTTTTGTCATAAGATATTTGCAAAATTGGTAAATCTATTGTTTTTGGGGATCTTGAAAACTATTCAAGCTTTCCCGATCTTAATAAATTCGACTACTAGAGTATATAAAGTAGATACGTATGCGTTCAAAGCATTCAATACTTTTTTAAGGTCTCAAAAGTTTACACATGTGATTAAGTTTAAGAGTGGGTATCCTTTATTTATTTTGAAACTAATCAGTTAGTAACAAAATTAACCAATGTTTTTAAAAAACTGAATAAGATTGCATGACTTGGTGTTAACTTACTCTAATAAATGGGAAGTCATTTACGCTTCTTACGTATTATTAATTTATATCCAATTTTACTAATCGGGTATGAATCTGGTAATAATTCAATTTTCTCAGTGAAAGAAAACAGTAAGAGAAATGTTTGCCCATACCTTACTACTGATTATATGCATACTCCTTATAAATAAATTTTCAATTCACTTATTCAAGTAAAACTTGATTAATTAGTAAGAATTTATACTTCTCTAGAAGCTGCTTTTTTGCAACCATGCCAAGGTGGCATGGCATGACCCTGTCTGACTTGCAAAATCCCCATTTCCTATCCTGAAATAGTACAAAAGTAAGTTATTAAAAGTACATAAATCGTTCAAAGTATAGTGTACACAAGTTGACTATCGAAAATATATTTCTCCGTTTAGGCACAAGACGTTTGAGCTTATGCAAAATTTTATAGATAAAATTTAATAAACTAATATGAATTTTAGCTTTAAACAATAAAAAATTAATAAAAATTTTAATATAAAAATACACATAACAGTCAACATGAACAAGCGACAGATAAAAGTATAAATTTTTAAACATAAAAAAAGGCTTTTTACTATGTCCTCTAGCTTATCATGTAGTTAATGTATTGAATAATGTATTCATGATTGAAAATTGTATCTCCCATACTGGTAGTGTTTGAAATTTTTGCTAATGTTTACTTGAAAAGTTTTTGAGGGCCTGATGTTATGAAAAACACCTAAAGATTTTGTGTATGAGACAAATTGGTATATTGGTGTTTATCTTCCTAATAGCACAAATATTTAGCTTTGAAATCCTTAAATATGTCAATCCTTAAATTAGTCGTAAGTGAAGCCCAACTAAAAGACTTTGCATCCATTTTATTCCTTGCAAATTTATATTTCAATGAAAACCATCCTTCATGCTTGTTAACTTATTAACTTATAGAATTTTTAAATCCAAACTATATTAGTTTGATGCTATTTCTTTAGAAACATTCAGTTTCGATGTGTAACTGTAATATTTTGAGGGTTGAGAAATATTCACCAACTCTAAAATTATGCTCCTAACATTTTTTTAATTGATCAGAAATTTATTTTGAATTTTTCCCAATAACGTAAGATTAATAAGTAACGTGTTTTCATAATACTTTGCTCACATTTATTTGTATAATTAGAGCACTCTATAGGTATGTACAAATATTTACAAAGGAATGTATTTAACAATTTAGAAATATACATGTTTATTGTTTATACAGAGCATAAAATGAGCTCTGATAACCATAACCATCTTAAATATCATGAATTATTAATGAATCCAAGTAGTCATAAAGTTGACTTCCTGCAATAGCTAGTGAATTATTTGAACATTCACATGGGCTATTAGAGACAATGTTTCGGTCGTATATTCTTTATAGGATGAAAGAAATGAGTATTTACAGATTACTCATAAAATAACCTTGATATATTTGAGATGAAAAATATTTGTGTTTATAGTAGGTAGGCATACCTTTAAAGCAAACTATATATAATTTATTCTTATATTAAAGAAAATCTTATTTCAAAATGAATTTATTCATTTTTATGTAATTGATCGTTTTGAATTTTAAAAAAATGTAAAAATGGCATTCTATGACAATTTTTTATTGTGTAAGTGTATGGATTTAGTTTATTCTGATTTTAATTAGAAATTATTATCTTAGATTCGTTTATATATTAAAACTTTAGCTTTGTACAGAATTTTCATTTCACATTTCTTTTCCGAACAAATTTCCTTAAAAATTTATGATCCATTTAAAAGAGAAAATTTTTTCCTTATCATTTTACACCAACAAGTTTTTTTTTTAAGAACCTCTTTCACCAACTTTTAATGCTTCAAAACCACCATATTTTAGTTAGGATTTTAAAATTCAAACTCAAAACTTACTTCTTTTATCCTTTTCATTTAAAAATACCAAAAAAATTTCAAAAAGAAGTATTGATGAGAAGATGATTAAAATCAGCAAAGTTATTCCTTAAATAAATATTTAAAAAAATAAAATTTTCAGAAAAAAATATTTTTAGTTATATCTATTATTTCAAAATGTTGTTTACGTTTGTATTTTATGTCATTCCTACTTATTTTTGTATCCATAAATTTTTTATTAATAAGTGTGGAGAAAAATTTGCGAAACAATGAGGGATGAGGACAAGATTTTTAAAGAAATCTTCACTTCACATACACTCTCTTCAATACTATCATTTAACCATTTCAAACTTATGGCGAATGAGATCGCCATTGGATTTTTTGAAAATTTTGGGGTGGCTAGGAATAAAGGGGTTTAATTACAGTTTTCAATTTAATTGTAAATAGTTTTTACCATTAATTAGGTTTTTATTTTTCTCTATGTTAAAAATTCCCATTTTATATTTATGGTAATATTCTGTTGTTCTGGAATTTTACTGTACCTTTAATTTTCGTATTGATATTTAAAGCATTCGCACAATAAGTAAATAGGTATCTTGTTTTATAGAGAAGACAATTTTTTTTCATACTATTTTATTACACACATAACATGCATATATAAAGTAATTACAAAATAAAACTTACATAAAAACTGTAAGTATTTCAAATTTACTGGTTTCCAGTTTTTTCATTACTTCTTAATTTTAGATGGGATGTGTTTATCGGATGTTTTTCATGATAGTCTTACCCTGTGTGAATTGTTATAGTAACTGTGCAGTGCACTGATAATTAAAATCTTCTATAAATTCAAACTTCTCGTTTATGTAGAGATACTAATTATTGACATTTGGTGATTTTAAAATTAATCCACCAATTAAATAGCTTTTTTTAATTTTATTAAATTTTAGATCTAGGGGAGAGTGGGGTAATAAGATGCAAATGGGGGTAGTAAGAAACAATCCTAATTCCACAGGAGAGGAGGAAACAAGTTAACGAAGCTAATTTTTTTGCAGAATGTTTTTTTATCATTATTAGCCTTCTTTGAAAAAATAATGCACTTTCTAAGTAAAAGGGGAAGGGGATACTACGCCAAGCACCTGTATCTTGTTACCACACAAGAGGTATTTCATAACCCCGGTAATTTTCAGAAATTTTCATTAAACATTTTTCGATACATTTCCAGTTAAAAATTAGTCTTAAAAAGTTAAAAGTTGAAAGTTTTGAACAACCCTATATTGTATTTTTATAAAACATTTGAAAATCATGACAAAAACAATCAAATGATGTTCCTCTTATTTCATTTTGTGATACTATAATTTATAGTCCCCCAAATTAACTCCCCAAATTAAATTATTTGAAATGTTTTGTCTTATTACTCAAAGTTTTCAGGAAAATGAAGTAAAAAAAACTTAATAGAATTTAAATTTTTAACTTGATAAATGAAATAAAATATTAGGATAATAAAGAGAAAATTTATGTAAATAAATTTCTATGGATAAAATGCTAGCGTTTCTTACTACCTCATAGTTTGGTTTAAATGGGGTAATAAGAAATAGGACACTTTTGAGAATTATCCCCAACCCTAAATTGAAGAACAAAAAGTGAATTTAACAGCCCATTTAACCACCTAAAAAGTTCACTAAAAGAATCCCAAGTTAATTTAATTGCAAAGCCAAGATAAATTGAAATAGCTGAAAAGGTATGAATTTAGGTGAATGATTTTGCTGGCGGCATCAACTTCAAATGGGAATTATTCTCTAAAATAATAATTCTGAAACGATATATTTTTTTGCGAAATAAAGTATGTCTCAAAGATATTCTGAAATTTTTTTTTTAGAATTTTAGGCCCACACACAAAGCAGCAAATTAAAATGTTTCTTACTATCCCATTCTCCCTCAGTCATTTTTTCTGGATTTTGAAGGGAAAGTGCTTTAAAACTATTGCAATGTCATAGCAATCGCACAAAAATATTTCATGAAAATATCTTAAATATTCGAAGTGATACTAGCGAAGGAAAATCGCACCTGAAAAAGAAAATATTTCCATATTTGCAAGGTTTTTTAGTTAAATATTAATTGAAAAACCAAAGAAACTTTCAAAGTTATAAACTTGGGTTATTTTTTAAAAAAAAGGATATTTTTTCTAGCTTCTCGCGGATATCTCCTTAAATATTTAATATTTTTTCATGAGTTCTTGTACATTTGTAATGATAACTTAAAAAATTTTCTAACTGAAGTTTTTGTTCTATATCCCTTTATTTTTTAGTGGAGGGGAACGTTGGGTAGGGGAAAGTGGTCAACAATGAGACACTGTACAGAATGAGACAAAATTTCTTGCAGTTTTGAATATGGCTGCACAACATTTGTATTCCTATGGGAAATAGAGAAATAGAATCTTCAAATAGTCATTCTATTTTGGTTTGGGTGGCGCCATTTTTCGCAATCCTATTTACAAAAGACTGTTTTCAGGTAAGAAAAGCAAATTCCATTAGTTTTTATAACTTTATAATTTTTTTCATACAACAGTTGAAAAAATAATTGGTAGTTTCATGATATACCTCATCATTTAAGGAACAAATCAATGTATTATAACCATATTCCCCTATTCCCAACCCCTTCCCCTATTCCTATAACTGCCAAGATGGCTTTTGTTTAACTTCTACTACCCTATCGTCCCCATATATTGTACCCCATATGTGGGGTACAATGAGACAAATTTAATGTATGTGGAAATATATTTTTAGATCAAAATATAAGTAGTATTTTTATAAACTGTACTACATCCTTAATTAGTATAATAACGTGTTCATCTAAAAATATTTTTTGAAAAATTTTAGCAATCATAGTGTTGAAGCTAAAAAATAAAATAAAATTTTTGTCTCATTGTTGACCACTCTCCCCTACATCTTACTTCCAGATGGACGTTGTTTCCAAAAAATATGAAACGGTCTTTTGAAACATCTAATAGAAAAAATTCTAGACACTTGTTGGAGCAGCAATGGGCAAAACTTTAAAAAAGTATTAGGATTCATCCTCAGTTTAGGAACTCTCACTGTCCCAACCACCCTTTAGTCCCACTTTTCTATGGGAAAAAATAAAGTGTTATGAAATTGCCACCGAACCCTCCTAATTTTATAGACCTACAAAGAAAACTATTCAGGCAAAGTTTGGGCTCTGTACCTCAATTAGAAAGTGATGACCAAGAGGAGTGAAAAAGTCCAAATTCGAAGATTTTTATACGAAACAAATAAAAACCCAAAGATCAAACCATCTAGTAATTTTGTTCATGATTTTTTTGAAAAACTTACCAACGTTATAGATATAATGTTCCAGGTTTTTTTTTTATCACCTTTACTTTGGTTGTAGTAATTTTCTAAAGTCCAAAGAACTTTTGTAAACTTGTTTTTCCTGCATTTTAAAACAGCTTATAACTCTAGAATTATACAACTTAAAAATCTGAAATTAGTCCCATTTTGTTTGTAAATTTTTTTCTTTGATTTAATTTGCATAATGACCATCATTTTCAAGATGTTTTTTTTTCAAAATTTAAAAAAGGTGAAAAAAAATTTAATGACAAATTTTTTGAAAAAATATTAAATCCTCTTAACTCTTGAAATAAACATTACTACCAAATTTCGAGTTGAAAATAAAATTTAATAATGTACAAAAAAATAAATAAAAATATTTGAAATCTAGGCAAGTCCCTTAACTATCCCTAAAATTATACAAAGAGCGATTCACTAATGGAAAATTCATAAACTCGCTTGAGGGTGTCCATATGACTTAAAACATGCAAAAAATGTAACGCAAATGTTAGTTGTGTTGTATAAAAATATTCGAATTTCGATTTTTTCACTCCTCTTGGTCATCGACTTCTAATTCGAATACAAAGTTGAAATTTTGGCCTTGAGCTTCTATTAGCTGTTCGAAAAAAGTATAGGGTGCCCTGAATTCTACCTGAAAAAAAGGTTTTTGGGCCACCCTGCTGTCCATCCTTATCATTGTTGAGAATCTCTTTTTTCTCGCCATACTAAAAAAAATTACCGTGAACGCCGCCGCCGCAGCGCGGCCGCTGTTTCAGAAAATTTTATTTTTCAACTCTCTGAACTCTCATTTCATTTCTCTGAACTCTCAAGAAATTTAAAACATTAGTAGAGGAAGGTTTAGGGCACATTCTCAAACGAAAAGCTAACTCATGTGATAATTAGTTCTGGGGTATTTTAAAGTTCAAAGTTGGAAGTTTTTTTTTCGCCGTGTTATACAGTTCAGCGAAATGTATTAGCAGAGCAGAGCTATGATTTTTTGCAGCCTATAATACTCTGAATTATGAAGATGTGCACTACCTCTCCCGTTTTTTCAAATTTGGTTTAGATGATTTAATTTTTAAATTTTTGAAATTTTAGACACTTTTTCGGTTTTTTCGCTCTAAAATGAAAACTAATCTTATTATAAATATGATTTTTTGAACACTTTTACTCTTATTTTTTAGAAAAAGATCGTTGTTTAATTTTTTAAAATTCGAATTAGTTTTTTAATTATAAAGCATCAGAGTTTCATTTTTTTTCACAGTTTACTAGGGTGAACTGCCTAGTGAACGAACACTTAGCATTTGGATTTGCGATTTTCCCACTTCAAAAATTTTTTTCAGGGCTTTTTCTCGGTAAATTAATGAAAATAAGGTATGTTTCTATACAGGCTTTTTCTCAGCAATAGTATAGTTCCAGATCTCCGAAATTAATAGTTTTGAAGAAATCCTGATTTTAGTGGAATAAAGTGAGATACAGTGGCGGATCCAGGGGGTGGCACTCTGGAAAGTGCCCCCCCTTGGAGACCCAAAAAGGTTCTCAAAATGAGTAAAAACCCAACTTTTAAAGGTATAATTTCAAAATTTTTTCTGGGGGAGGAACCCCCCCATACCCCCCATTAGTAAAATTTGGTATTCAGTGTTTATTTTTAGGAAATCCCCAAAATTTTGACATTTTGGGTCAAAAAGTAAAGGTAATAGTGTTGAAAAGTGCCCCTTTTTCTGGGGGAGGACCCTTATACCCCCAATGGTACCAAGGGTATCTAGTCTGGAAAAGTGCCCTCCCCCTTGGAGCCGTGCTGGATCCGCGCCTGGTGGGATATACCCTGTATATGAACAAAGTTTGCCCTAAATATGAACACCTTTTTCCCAGTTTAAGTCACTAGTTAAGTCAAGAACACTGAACACTAGTCAGCCCAGAACACTGAAAATAGTCACTAGTTTTAGTATTTTGGAAAAGTTCATAATGTGTCCAAGTGTCCATATCAAGTGCTCCATAGGTGGTCCCTTGATCCTTTTTATCCATCTATATAATTCAGTAACTTTAAATTTTTATTTTTTTCTAAATTTTTATAGCAGCCATCGAAGTAATACAAACTATGCTAATTCTTGCATTTTTAAGGGTTTACGTTAACTCGCATTACTGCAAAACTCGTTTAACTTAAATTCATACAACAAAATCCATTCTACTCAGAAAGATAGATCCTTCATTATGTATGGAATGAATTTAAGGATAACTGTGTTAAAAGTATTGAAAATCAGCTTAAAAGAGGAACTTTAACTAAGACTATTTTTAAATTTTCGACGGAATAGCATTTTAAATGCTTTTGTAATACCTTTCTGGGCCTCGATGGCTGCTTTGAAAATTCAGAAAATGATAAAAAAGTAAAGTAATGTTTTCGGTCTTTCTAGTTCTGTAAGAATCATCCCTCAAAAAATCCTTTGATTTTAAAATGGTAGAGTGACCATTTCCTTTTTTTCTGGAATACTTGATTTATATTGACCCTATTATTTGGTTTACAGATGGTAGAATAAACCAAACCTATATTATTAATTTTTCCAAAATGCAAAAACTAGTACCTAAATAATTTCTGTAAAAATTTTTTCTAAATAGAGTTTTTGTTCTATCTACTTTAATTTTTTGATTAAAATTTTAATTTGGCCACTAAGAGCAATGAAAGCCATCACAATGTATTCACCATGTTCCTTTTTCCATAGGAAAACCTGATGCCGGTGATTCTATGAGGCGTTGTTGTTTAAAACTAATGCTCTGAAGCAAACTTTCGAAACACCATGTATTAACAAAGACTTTCTGATCAACACACCCCGTTCATTTACTGGAAGAACACAATTTAAAACCTCGAGCATTACAAGTTTTGATTACATCATTTTAGATCGAATAAGTTAAAAACCATGAATATTCACGATTTGGGCCTTTTCCCCAGTGAATGAACGGCCGTTCATTTACTGGGAAATTTCAGTTTACACTTCCAGTAAGTGCACTCCCTTATCTATCGCAAATTTCAAAAGTACAGCTTTCTGCATTATGACTTATCAAAGAAAAGGCCTTTAAAAGTTGATAAAATACAACAAAGATCATAATAAACGCAATGATCAGTTAAAAAAAATATGAATATTAATATTGCGACTAGTAATAGTGCCAAATAGTAGAGGAGAGGAGGGTATTATGGAACACCCTTTATATATTTAAGAATAACTCTATTGGTTTTTAATAAAAATCCGCCGAATCATTTTAAGTACATACTATAACTAATTACAATGAAGGGCCAATGGTCAAATAAATCAGCATTTATTTTTTTAATAAAAAAATGTACTTTAAGAAAAAGTTACAAATGGAGGGTAATATGGAACAGTCGCGTAATATGGAACAGTTGGATTTACAGCTATTAAAAACTAATTAAACCTTAGAGAGCATAGTTAATCTTAACTACAAAAATATATTTAACAATTTATGTTCAAATAGTTTGTTCATGAGTTTATTTGCAATAGTCTCCTTTCAAACATAATCGTCTTTTTCTGCTCCAGTACAGTCAAGATGAGCGCATAGAAAACAGCTAATACATTGGATCCCAATTTTTTCTCGTTGATCTTCGGAAAATTTTTCATTACAAAAGATCTTAGTATAAGATGCTTCGGCATCTTTGTTTTCCTGTCCTTTAGTTGATGGAAGGAAGTTGGACCTAGTTTTCCATAATACCCGACACACCAGCTTGTACTATGAACCCTTTTACTGACCGATAAAACATGGATAGCTAAAAAACGACTGCAGTATAAGAAACTACTGATCTTTTAGTGTACATTATGCTTAACAACAAAATCAAAGTCTCATAGTTACTGGTAGGTTAAAAGGTTTGAACATTTAACATTTGAACGAAAATCCTAAAACACACTTTGCTTTGCTGCGGCTGATCAGACAACAACAAGAAGGTAAACTATTTGCACACTGGATCATGAGGGATTTCTTAAGACTTTCGTGGCATTCCACGTGATAGCAGCACGAGGGGGAGCAGAAACTCAGGTGTTCCATATTACCCGACTATTCCATAATACCCTCCTCTCCTCTATAAGAACGAAAAACTTCCCTATATCAGTAACTCGTGAGAGTGAAATTTTAGACCTATCAAATAATATTTTCTGAGCTTTGCCTTGGGCTAGAGTTTTTACTTTTTACCAAAAATTTTATATTTTGCAGTATTTCTTAATTGAGGCACAGATTTTTTTTCGAAATGTGTGGTAGGAGTCTAGAGTGATAATTCCGTTATGACTCTCCCCCTAATTCCTCCTTTCTTCATCCTCATCATCCATCCTCATTCCCCCTTTCACCCTACGCGAGCCGGGGCAAGCGCGCTGCTGCTAGTGTTGGCTTTCCCTCCAAACGCCAACCATGCGCCTGCCTCCATTGCACGTTTGGTACATCAGAACCTCACGTAAACCAATAATTTTTATAAAAGTGACCCAGAACCCTCCATTTTGAGTTACCTTAGCATAAGGTCCCATGTGTGTATTTTTTTTTCATAGTTTTCATTTATTTTAATTCCTAAAATACAAATAACAAGCATGTTTTATTGCAATCTACTTTTTAAAACTGTAATTGATTGGAGGATATCAATGGGGAGGGGGAGATGCATTGTGTATAGCTAGTGCTGTTATACAGTAAGATTTTGTTAGGGTATACAAGAATCAGGGGTTCAGGGTAATATGAACTGTGAAAGCTAAAACTATTTTAAGAGGCAAGTTATCCAGTTAGTTGCAGCAGTGCTACGTATTACAATGATAGGATAATGTCTCATGGTATTTTTGAAGCTGGCATGTCACATAATAGGTTTTGAGACTATCTGTAGCATAAAACTCTGCAGCATTTATTAGCTGGAAAACTGATGTAATCTTACATTTATAATTGGTCCAAAATGAGTTTGAGCTTTCACAGTTAATCTTATCCTCAACCCTAGTTTTTGGAGTCCTTAACAGGTAGTATCTAATCTAGTATCTATCTAACAACTATATCTTATGTTCATGCAGAAACATTGTAGAAAAATTCCTTTCTGTAACGTAATTTCTCTAAGGTTTTTTTTGTTCCACGTTTTTGAGCACACTTATTGTTTAGATGTGTTTTAATTTTACTCTTGCATCTTCTTAAACCTTTAATTATTGTGTCAGAGGTAAAATAATCACATATGAATGTTTTACAATTCTTAGAAGTATTTGGCTGAAATAAAACTGTGTTGAATAAAGTTGTGAGTTAGCTCGGTGAGATTTTTAATGGAACTTGCTAAGGGTTGTATTTTTCTAAATCTGTATTAATTATTCGCATGTTATGAATCATATGAACACCCTCAAGGCTGTTCGACGACACCTAGGGGGTGTTTAGAGAGTTTAAAAGTTTCGAAGATTTTTATTTTTCTTCATAACTAAATTTGATTTCCAACTTGAAATTTGGTAAAAATGTTTATTTTAGGAGTTAAATAGCTTTAAACTCTTTGGGGAAAATATTTATAAGCTTTTTTTTCATATTTTTAAATTTTGAAGAAAAAAAAGAAGCATGGTTTGCAAATGTTTAAAAATTTTTGATTAATTTTCTCTTAAACTAAAAAAAACAAAAATTTTCTATTTTTAAGCCAGAAAAAGTGGTATTTTCAAATGCTAAAATCTCCACGAATATTCACGATGTTTGCATGACATTTTTCAGTGAGTTTTTCATAACATACTCTCTTTGACGATTTTGCTCTGTCTGGTTTTTTTTAATAATTTTTAATTCAAACTGAAAAAATTAACTAAAATTCTTAACTAACTAATTAAACTAACATAACTAAAAAAATACAGGGAAATAAACTTTACAAAATTATTTTAATATTAAAAATATTAATAAAAAGCTTTAAAGGAAGCATGATAAAAAGAAGGAATCTTAAAAATTAAAACTATAATAATAAAAATAAAAAATATGATTTTACGAAAGCTTTGTTGCTGAAATATCTAAGCAATATGAGACAAATATAAAGGAATCTTTCTAAAAAAATTTATTGACATTATGGTCACTGACTTAGTTTAAATAAAAAGTATCAACATTTCCTTTTTTGTTTAGATTTTAATAAATGCAATTTCATTCTACATTAAAAAGATTACATAATATATTTTGAACCATTTATTAAAATTTTATTTGGGTATTTTTTAAAGGGGCTTGTTTCCTGAGTTTAGGGTCCATCTCGTTTGCTTATTTGGTAAAATCATTTTTTCCAAATAACTTTTGAATAAACCTTTATAAATGTGGTGTAAACAAAAAAAACATAATATACAATGGTAAAAACATAAACTTTATTTTCATACATATAGGTAAATACATACTATCTTAATTAAACTTGAACATAAACAGAGTGCTGGAAAATAGGATTATAGTGATCGAAACATTATAATCAGTTGCAACTTAACTTGAGCCTGTAGGTGTAGAAATATGCTGACAGCAACCAAAGAAAGTAGTTCCCCGCGAGGTGTCTGAATTTTGAGTGAAATTTAGAGCTTCAATTTTGAATAATGATTAGTTTTTTTAATCCAATTTTTTAAACATCTTTTCATCCCGATATGCATAAATGTTCAGTATTATTATTTTTTTAAAGTGGCGTAACGCGTAGTAGTACAACTTGCTCTCAAACTCGCCAGCCAATAAGAGCTTCTAGCAACCCAGCAGGCTTTCTGTTTACTCAGATTTTCTTCCGCGTGGCCATGACGTCAGGCTCAACTTAAGTTGCATTCGAGTATAGTCCAAGAATAGAAATATTGATGATTTTACAGACATTAATTTTGGACTTAAATTTATTTTTTAAAAAGTGTACTTTGATTTTATTTACGTAAAGTAAAATTAGTAAAATCATTAATGAGATTGGAGAGTATTAAATAAAATCATCTTAAGTCAAAAAGTCTATCAATAAACTTTTTTGATTATTATCCCGGAATCTCCAGTGAAATATTATACAGGGTGATTCATAAATAATCATCAATATTTGGGGGGGAGGTAGAGGGGCCTTAGACAAGCATATTTCGAATAGGGATGGTGGGGCGCAGCCTTACCGTTAAAGAGCTAGGACCTAATGTAGTGCGAGCGCTTTTCAAAAGGCCGTTTTTAGAAGGCCCGTGTGACGAAACAAAACATAATAAAATGACAAAAATCTATTGCATGAGGTAAAGAAGTATTCATAATACTTACACCATGAATTGGATAGAATTTGAACCACTTTCTAAACTGTAGAGTGAGTTTCAAAAGTGCAATATTAACCTTTTAGTCAAAGAATGGAGTTCCTTTAATGGTATTTAGAAAAATGATGATCGAGGAAGGAATTTTCAATGATCGTAAAATAGATCATTAACACTGTTTGATCATTGAAAATTTCTTCCCCGATTATCATTTTTCTAAATACCATTAAGGGAACTCCATTGTTCGACTAAGAGATTAATATTACACGTTTTAAAACTCACTCCACGGTTTAGCAAGTGGTCCAATTTCTATCGAATTGAGGATTTAAGTAGTACAAATACTCTTGTACCTCATGAAATAATGTTTTTAACTTTAATATGTTTTGTTTCGTCACACGGGCCTTCTAAAAATGGCCTTTTGAAACGCGCACGCACTACATTAGGTCCTAGCTCTTTAACGGTAAGCCTGCGCCCCACCATCCCTATTCGAAATATGCTTGTCTAGAGCCTCTCTACCTCCCCCCAAAATATTGATGATTATTTCTGAATCACCCTGTATAACGTAGAAAGACATTAAAAAGAGTGTTTTGACACTCAGTTGTTGATAATAAAGTAAGGTTTTAAAACTTTGTATCTTCATGTCATTTAAAAAGATTCAGGCATACCTAATCTTTCCAAATTTGCTGACTACTTTCGGAGCTCTCAATGACCGCTTTTGGTTTGAAGGACACCGGTTAGGAACCATCATCTACCATGAATTTTTTTTATATTAGTGTGAGATATGCATATGAGGGTAGATGCCTCAAATTTTTAATAGGATTCAATGTCAACCTTGAGCGGTGTTGGGTTGAAAGGGAATACCAAAAATTTTTAAATCTTCAAAAATTGAGATAGATAAGCCCTCTTTACAGGGAAAAAAAGTCACACTAATTTGCACCGCAGGAAACCACAGCAGGACATTCAAATAACGTGTGAACACATGCTAGACACGTCTTTCATCACTAATAATTTTATGAAACGCCGATGGATTATAACTGTAGATAAGCCGGCGTAAACTCGGATGACACGGTCAGCACTGAGAGAGATAGATATGAGCCATAAAGATAAAAACCCGAGATTTTCATGCGACAAAAAAAACAGGATGCTCCATATCACGTTTTTTTAGTCGGCGCTTTTGGTGGCCTAAGATATGTCGTTGCCTCATGGGACTAGGCTCCAAAATGGGGTTGTAAACAGGATGGTCGTTAAAAAATTCTACGACCAATCAGTGGATGGTTCGAATATGGAGGCGCATGACCCCCTCGGGTAAGGTTTCTGGATTGCTTCAGGGAAGATAAGATAGTTGTGTAATGGGAAAGTCGCTGAAATTAGCAATGATGTTGGAAATTTTCCTTGATGGAACAGTTTTTCAGTTGTGACATTAACAGGGAAACAATTGCTTGCTGAATATGTCCGATCCGGCGATCTAGGATCGGGGGAAATTTTAGCCATCTGGGGAAATTTTGTGGAAAAGTATACATTGAATTTAAGTACAGTAATAAAAATTTGCGTGGCGATTCGTGTCATTATACTTTTTAACAGATTTTTGATACCGACGATAATTCAGAATTTTTGAAGGTCTTTATCATTTTTAAAAATGGGGAAATTTTAATGGATTAATTAATTTTAATTAATTTTTTGGGGAAATTTTTGTATGGATTGGGGGAAATCTTGAAGGTAAAAACAATTTCTGCATCCCTGTGCTTTCAGTGATCAGAATTTAGGTATTGAACTCGTAGTTTGAAAATAAAAATATTAAATGTACTTAGAATAAAAATATCTGTCTTTGAAATTCATAATAAGGGAGTGCATGTAAAAAAATATTTAGCTTATGTAAAACCACAATTTGTAAAACACATTTGTAACCAAAATCATTGAATTAACAAGCTAATTATGAGTTTTCGAATGAAAGATCATCAACTTGAGTAATAATAAATACTTAATATGAACATGAGAATGTAAGTATAAACAGAAAATTACATTATTTAATGATTATTTGTAAGAATATTTCAAGTTACGAAATCGGATAAATTGTCAAATGAAAACAATCACACATCTTTATACACAACAATGAATACAGTTATGGGAAAAGTGATAGACCAAGCATTATTAATATGCTTAATGCCCGGCTCATTCAGTTCAGACTCATCACTTTTTGTATTAATTTAGGAAGAATCATAGCAAAAGTGAAAAGTGTGGATTGGTGTTTCACTCTTGAATCCTTCATTTTGTATGCTAACTAGCGATTCAGAGGAGTGAATCACACAGGATGAACAAAGTGAAACAGTTTGAAGGAGTCTATTCCCTAGTTCCTCCCACGAAATCAATATTATCTACATCCAAAACTTGATACCTCGAAATTTTTTTAACATTGCTTGAACTTATACCTATCAAAGGTAGAGTTAGAGACAAAGTTATGAAATCTGTTCATAATAATATGATTCCCTAGTTTCCTTCTTATGAAATCAATCAGAAAACACAACACAACACTTCACCTGATATATGCAAAAAATCATATCTTCCAAGTGCATCGCATATTCACAAACCCATTGAAAATCCGCCCGAAATAACCACATGCACCAATTCCGCGAATCCAGCGGTGGGAGTTTCAGCGAATGTTTTTTGAAGTGTGAACGCTCTTTCTCTTTTTGCCTCCCTTCCGGATGGCATCACGCACTCGTATATTACCCTCAATCACGACACGGTTTTTCTGTTTTTTTTTCTGGGGAACGAAGCTCCCCTTGTGCGGAACCCACGCGTTCAAAGAGTTCGATGGTTTTGCATAAAAGCGGAGGTTTCCGTTTTTCGCTGATTCGCTCTTTGTATTTTTTTTTGTGCGATGCAACTCTTGAGTTGTTGCCTTTGTGCCGTGCTTGATGCGAAGTTCCATCCATTATGTGGGAATGCACGCAAAAGCATCGATGGTGTATACGCCTGTTAGAGAGAGTATTCAAGAGTGCAAATTGGGATGATAGAGATGCAAAGTGATGCAAAGTAGATGCAAAGTGATGATGACTCTTGTTGAGATCATAGTGATTCTTGTAGAAAAGAAAGGTCTTTGCGATTAAAGTGGGGCACTTATTTTTAAATTGCAGTTGAAGGAAAAGAGGGTAATAATACACACCTAATTGATACATAAGTGTTGAATTGATCATGATCATACTCGTTCTACATGAATTTGAATTCTGGATAATAAGGGAAAACTGCATAGTCTTACACTCCTTTCCCTTTGCTTCCATACATAATTTTTAAAAATTATTTTTCTATACTAAAGACGATGCAAATTCTCTATGTATTAGGAGAAGTTTTAGAAAGAGGTATTGCAAATGCATTATAATAGTTGTTTTGTAATTTCACTACTGATTGTACTTTGTTTTCTTGTTCTCAAAGCATTGTTTCTTTGCGCCATAATTTTGAAAAAAAGAGGAGTGTGCTTTCTTATCATTATATTCACGCATTTTTAGATAGTCTTTCTCTTGAAAAAAATAATTATCCTTCTCCTTCACAAGAAAGTTTTATGGTTCCCAAGATTTCGCACTATTTCAATCAATTTGTGGATCATAACTATTATTAGTTACCCATAAGTTATTAAAAAAGGTTAAAGGTTTAAAGGTTAAAGTTAAACTAAATTTGAACAGGCTGTAATAAACATATCAAATTGTGAGATCTTTTTAAAGAGTTATATAAATATTATGACTTGTATGGACGATACATCCAAAATTAAATTGTAAAATATTCTTACAAAATTAATACTTGGAAAACACTGCTAACAGTTGTAAACCCTTTGTTTAGTTTCCTAAGTTTCCAATTCTCTCCGGACTCCCCACCGCCTTCTCTAAATAAAAGCTTCGGTGTTAGTTTGCTATATCACTAACTTTGAGGTCTATTTCTTATACGTAAGAAAAATTTTAAAATATTTTATTTAAAAAAAAAAAACATATCTATTAGGTAGCAAAAAAGGGGAAAGAATAACCATTAAAACCCATAAAATGCAAATTCAGTTAGATAAAATATCTTTTTATTCTATACTAAAATACATTCAGCAAAAAAAATTATCATCATTTCATTGTATGACCAGTCGGGTTTTCTTGATGGAACAAATTCTTTGTACAAAATTGATATTACTAGGACCAAAAAAAATATTTGAGTCTAAACTGAATAAAAACTAAGCTTAAAGATGTTGTTACGTGATTTCTCTGAAAAGAACGATTTTCAAGCTGCTGTTGTGTTATGATAGACAAGACACGTGTATTAGGGTGTATCGAAGAAAACTTTTTTTTTATTTTGATGATGCCTTAGTGCGGAAAAGTGGTCTAAGGTGGCAGAGAGTACCTGTGAATTTTTTCAGAATTTTCGGATAATATCTTGAGGTGCCGCCAAGGCCCTAAGAACCAATGGAGCGCGCAAGCCAAGAAGGCCTAAAATTGGTGTTTCGTCCCTCATTTCTACAATAATCACACGACGAATGTCTTCACTCGAGTTATGGACCCTATATGATCTAGCCTAAATCTCTATATTATGTTGTTTGTGGGCTCTGATTTGAACGAGGAAATACGCGATTTTCGACGAAATTGGAGCATACAAAAAACGTAATATAGAGATTTAGGCTATTATTCAAGTTTTGTCGGATAGCCTAGATCAGTGTTTCCCAACGTGGGGCGCACGCCCCACCGGGGGGCAATATGATTTTCCAGGGGGGCAATTTGAAAATTTTCAACCAAATTGCCTCCCAGGTGGGGAATGGACCTCCAGGCTTTATTTAATTTCCTATAAGGATTAAAAATAGACATGGGGGGCATGGAAAATTTAGAAAGGCTTCGGTGGGGCATGGGGTGAAAAAGGTTTGGAAACACTGGCCTAGATCATATAGGGTCCATAACTCGAGTGAAGACATTCGTCGTGTGATTAGGGTAGAAATCAGGGGCGAAAAACCAATTTTCGGCCTTCTTGGCTTGCGCTCTCCATTGGATTAACATGGGGACCTTCAGGGCCTTGGTGGCACCTCAAGATAGTATCCGAAAATTCTGAAAAAATTCACAGGTACTCTCTGCCACCTTAGACAACTTTTCCGCACTAAGGCATCATCAAAATCTAAAAAAAGTTTTTTTCGATATACCCTAACGTGTATGTATCATCAAAAATTTACAAATTGAGGACTTCAAGAATCATCAATGAATGATCAATTTCAGAAAATTTACTTTTTGGCACTTAAATAGTTTTTGAAGTGCAGTCTCCTCAATTACAAAAATATTTTCTGGTTTTTTGCAAGCGAACACTTATTTAAAAAACAGATTATTTAATTCATCAATATTTTGAAAAAAAAACTATTCAGAGCTCCTGATAAAACATGCTTTATAAAGTTTTTTATCCTTTTCGATCAAGATCTTTACTAATGATCAACAAGATCAACTACTAAATGAAAATATACGAGTAAATACGAACTGAGCTTTTGAACTTAAAGTTGGTCATGTGTTAACACTATGTGACACACAAATATTTTGATAAAATTACACTTTTCTATGCAAAAAAAGTAAAATATGTGTTAAAACCTAAGCAATTCAAAATATAATGAATAAAATTATAGCAGAATATACAAAAGCTTTATGTAGAAAGTTTAAAAACACGATAAAATTTATAGGAAAAATCACTATTATAATGTAAAGTAATAAATAGTTTTCGAAAGAGAGAAAAATACATCAGAAAAATAATAGAGGAGGCTTATTTTGTAAAGATTTCTTAGGTAGGTATGTTTAAAATGATTTCGTTTTTTTAAGGTTTTAATGTGGTGTTTAACATGTCAATATTGATTATAAATCAATATTTTTGTTTTAAAAAGTAGCAAGAATGGAAATTTACATATTTTTCAATCAAAGGAATGTATTTACCATGAATAATTTTTCTAAACAAAAAAAAGTGATTTGATGGCTTGTTTTTAATAAGTAGTAGTAAATTAACAAGTAAAGAACCAAACAGAATTGGTTAAAACTGATAACAAACGCTATTATTACCTACAAATAGTAAACTGCAGTCAAAAAACTAAAGTATGATTTGGGGGGGTTGACAAATTATAGAACTGAACAATTTTTTTAAAATTATCATTGATATTCTTCGCTATTAAGATAATAATGGTGCAGTTATAAATCATAAAATATATTCGAATAAGAATATCTATTTTTAAATAACACCAATCTGCTAGCTGTTAGGTCCAGTAGAGCGATTCAGATGTTCTTCCTAACTTATTAATATACATAAACTTCACACACGGGTGATATTTGTGGAATTCGGTTTCATATTTAGATTTCCATCGTGTTTAGAGTAAACCGTACTCATGTGGAACGTTGCTTACTTAAATCATATATATCTAGGCATTTTCTTTAGTAAAATATAGGTAAGAAGTTAAGTAAACTCGTCTAAATTACTAATTAAATAGTATTAAATTATTTAATCCTTTTTCTAAAGTAACTTGGGATATTTTTACTTTGAGAATTTCATGAGTAAAAATGAATTTTATTCTTTTCATTTTAATGGCAACAAGAGAGGGCGGATTTCAAAAATGAACCCCAAAGAACTTTAGATAAAACAAAATATTAATTGGTAAAAATTTTGATTGTTTTAATAGTATTTACATACTAAATGTGTGGGATTTTTAACCCGGAAGGATATTCAATGTCATTATGAGGAAAGACCTTTAGAAAAGCTGTAAAATCTTTTTGCTATTTTAAGATTTCTAGTTTTTTAAAACTTGATTCAAACCTAGATTATATATTTGCATGCAGTAGAACTGCATTCATATTTAATTTATATTTAAATAATCTTTTTTTTATGAAAGTAAAGGGGACAAAACAAATTAAGACTCATTAGTTCTCTTAATAACCTAATTTTGACCAAACTTGAAAATAACCTCTGTCATTTATTTAAATAAAAAAATTTTTTAGTAAAAAAATGATATTTTAGTTAAATAACCGGAATGTTTACTACAAATATAACTAAGAATAAAATATAAATATAGCTTTGTAAAACATAAAGTAGCTTTATTGCTTAAGAGCTTGGATTATTTCAAATTTAGAGATTCAAATTTAGATTTTTTCTTCAAGTTATTTATATTCGGTCAATTTTTCACTTTGTGTAGATCAATATTTCAAAACCTTAAAAACAGTTTTCAGAAATATTATGAAAGTTGTTTGTTAAAGTATTATCTTAAAAAGCATTGTAATTGTGTTTTCGTTACACAAGCATTAGTAACATCGAAATCAAACAAGATCAAACAATTTTGATCCATGCACAATTTTTTACGATCATAAAAACATATATAAGCTCACGATACACATTTCAAACAAAAATATCGCTTCTATCGGAGAAACATTACACCCACTAAATCACATTTAACTCATTCGGTCTCTCTTCATAGTTACAAATCAAAGATTAAAGAGAGAAAAGGTATGTTAAACCGTAGTAAATAACAAATATATTCTTTCTACGCAAAGATAAATATAAGTCCATGTCAATCTGAAGCAGTTAGGAACGGTGTTCTGTGAGCTACCGAACATGATTCATATCACATTAAACTCGTATTTATTGCTTTACATAATACACAATAAGTTTTATTAATATCGTAAAAAATATATAGCGATTTCAATTGCTATAACTGGGGAAAAGACAAACATGTGGATCATCAATTACCCAGTTGATACTTATCAAATGAAAATGTAGAAAGAAATTGATATTAAATCGAATGAGTATTGTTTGTAAAAAAAAGAGACATTTTGTGCATGTGTTAGCTTAAACATCAAGACATCAATCTATGGTCCGGAAATACTGCAAAAATGTGGTTTTAGTATCGTTTTGAAATAGACAGACTAATATTTTTACCGTATAGATAAGGGGTTTTTTGGTAGGCAATATATAATTATTGTTTTGAGTAATTTTAAAAAATGTCAATCTTTATTTTTAATTTTGAAAATAAAATATGTAACCCTAAAAATGTCTAACACAATTTATTTAAGGGATGCCGTGAGAAATACTTAAAATGGAAACATTCATTTGCAGCTTACTTCTATGTTTTTACTCATTTTTCAAGAAAATATGTGCTATTTTTTTCCACATATATTGTTTTGTGTGTAAATATTTCAGTACAAAAGTAATTGAATGTCATTTCTAAGTATTTTATTAATGGGCATATATTAGTTACTATTTATGAAATTTTAATGGTCATAAGGAGGGTTTGAAACCGTTTCATTTGATTGTTACTCACAAAGGGAATAAAACATTACAACTCATTGTATTAAAGAAAAAACTAAGAGTTTAAATATTAAAAAACTGTAAAATGGGGTAATTCGGTTCACTTTCGAACTTTGAACTGCGGTCAAAAATTTGCTATTGAAGATTTTGGAAAGCTTTAAAAATAATATTTCGAGTCCTAATTAATGCTTTTGGAACCCGTTTAAAAATTTAATTACCTTTAACGGTTGATTTTTGCACATTTTTAAGAGTCATGATCCGATTTACCCTCAATGCGGGGTGAATCTGATCACTGCCAGTTTTTGTCGAAAAAATGCAAATTATATATCCATGATATGCTCGTAGGATTTTAAAGTTAGACTTTAAATAGTCTAATAAGGTAAAATGAATAAATTTTACTAAAATTAATGAAAATTTTTTGTGAAATACATGCCTCATAAGAATGATGTTTCTCCTATGCAAAATACGATATAAATTAGAGAAAGATATTAATGATAGGAATTATGCTCCCCCTTGGCCCCTATTATATTGACTCATGACTTTAAGTGTTGATGAATAGAACCAAAATCAAATATAAACCAGAAAAATGAATAAAGGTAGAAAACCAAGCATTTTTATGACTATTTGATTTATCCCGCTCATTGTTAGTCAAAAAATGGACTTGTTTTACTAAAAAATTCACCAAAAATCAGAATTCTCACTTATTAAAAATTTGATTGCTAATAAATCTTTGCAAGAATTGGGAACATGCGGGAGGCACAAAAAATTGAGGTAGAGAAGTTTTTTTTTTGCGAAATTAGCAAAGTTTTGACAGTTAAGTGTTCGTGACCGTTTTTGCATTTGACTTCAAAGCCACGGTGGACAATACTTTTTGATGGCTGGAACAACTTTTAAACTATGTTTAGAATATGTCAGAGTTTATCCTGGATTCTATAACTCTAACACAAGGGAAGTTATGATGGTTTAAAAAACTTTCCCCAACAGTGATCCGATTCACTACGTTTTACGGTATCAAAATTTTCATAGCGAAAAATAATACACACATCCTATGAAAAATTGGTGTTTTTGTAAAATAAAATTGTAATGAATGGTCATCCAAATAAACGAATTGTACGCCAAAAAAACGTTAAAATGCGTTAAGCAGTGAATAAAGCTGTATTTATAATCAAACTAAAACTAATAATTTAACGGAAATGATTACTACTATGAAATATTATCTACTTACACAAAATATACTCTCGTTCCTCCGAAGAAAGAATACATCTATCATCTTCAAAATCACAAAACATATCCTTCAAACGACCGATAATTTAATTTTTCGAAAATTAAAAATATGCTATATTTGTAAACAAAAAAAATCAAGTCCGGTACAAGATGACAGCTCAAGTGCACAACACAAAGCTAGGTCTCCACGTGAGAAGGATTGACAATGACAGTTCACCAAGCTCCACCCATTGCTAATGTCCATAGACATGCGTCCCTAATTGTATCATAATGCGTTTGTAACATGGACCTCCAGTGGCGATACAGGGATTCGTTGATGTGCATTGTGCCGACAATTGCTTCCAATCCAACGAGTGCTGTAAATTTCGAGTGTCTGTATTTTGTTGGGGATTTATGGCATCACTAAACGCGTGTTTAAACTTTTATGGTGGCGTTTACATATTTTTAATCTCTCTCCTTTCGATTTGGTGAGTAGTTCCACGTAAGCTTTAATGACTATCGTTAAGAGTGGGAATATTTTTAAAGGGCTTTTCGCTAAGTTTGTTAATGGGGTAATTAGTACTTTTTAAGTGTTATGAGGGTGTAATACTGTGACGACGTAAATATTGATATTAAAGTGGGTGGGGAATATGATTCCGGCACGCTTTCGGGAAATCCCTAGGTTTTTTTTAATTTTGCAATATAAATAAAGTTAATATATTGAAGAAAATTAAGAAAGTAATTGTCTTGAAAAAAATTGTCATTTTATTGACGTGATTAATCGATTAATCACGTTTTCGGTTCAATTATGTTATTTTTCTCGTAAAAAACAAAATATTTTGGACTCCAAACATTAAAAATAGCCAACTTTTTATTGCTTTCATAATTATAACTTTCTATTTTAAAATCAGTTTATTTCTAATCTTCAGAGTTTAAAACACAGACTATATTTAACGGGACAGTTAATAATTACGTTTTATTCCATTTGATAAAATAACAGTGTTGTAAATATACACAATTACATACCGGATGAATTAATTAAACAGATTTATAATATCAATTCTCACTTTTAAACATACCATCACAAATCAAGCTTGAACTATGGGTCTGTGTCACTGCATGACCACTATGAATTCGTCTAATTGGTTAAATACCCTACATATATTTCAGGCAGTTAAAATTTTATAAAATGAATTCTATCAATATTATTAAAATTAGCTTTAAAATATGCTCAATTATAAGTAAGAATTTTTTAAATTGAATGTTTGATGTAAGAACCGGGGATAAAATCGGATTATCAAAATTCTTGAGAATTTTTTTCTTTTTATTACATTTCAAACGTGTTGCTATGAACATCTTTTTAAATTCGGGATCTAAATAGCTATGTAATATAGCAGATAAATTCTTACGAGTTTTAAGAAATATCTAGTACAAATTTAATTTTTAATGACTGAAACGTAATTTTATATATCATAATCGTGTGTTCGATGAAGACATTAGAAAGAAGTAAGTCAAATAATGTGTACATAATCAATGGTTCCCCCATATTTGAATCAGACTAAAAGAACTTGCAAACAAGGTGTCAGAAGAATAACCTGATATCTTTGAAAGTTAGTTTTTAAAAAGAGTAACGGAAATTTGCTACTTCGTAAGGGAAAAATGGTTCAAATTCCAATGGTTTTCCAATTTTGTTTTCTTATTGCACATAATTCAGTTTCTTTCAGCAGTTTAGACTTGTTTTCAAATTACGGAATCATTTAAAGATTAAATTTATCTTTATTTTACCCTGCGATTATTTTAAAAAGTCCAAAATATCTTTTAAAGATTATTTTGTTTTCAATCCACATTGTTTACTTTACATTTTAGATGCTGCTTTAAATTAACTGCGCTATTAAATTTTACATTAAGCCTGATTACAGTCATGTTTTAAATATGACGACCCAATGCTTTAAATTTTGAAACACCAGACATACTCAGTTTCAAACAATCTCTATTATTTTCAACTTGTTTTTATATTAAGTTCACCCAAATGCAAATCCTATCTAAGAATATAAATACAAAATTCGGACTAGTTGTTCCAAAACAAGTTAAAAACCAGTTTTTAAGAGTCAAATTTTCAAAAATTTTCTGGGGAGGACCCCCAGACCCCCTTTTGGTACTTGGAAAAAAATTAGTCACAACTTTCTTATATAACAAGTTCTTTTAGATGAAAATTTTAACAAAAAATACATAAAAAGTTACATTGGACGTAATAAAGTATAGGCATTGTATATTGCTATGGAATTTACTGTTAAACAACATCTCACTTCATTGCGCTACACATCACAGCTTGGGAGGGGGTAAAAATAATTTTGGACCCCTCCCAAAATAAATTTCTATATACGCCACTGCTCCCACGTCATAGTAATGTGGCTATATGGTCATCATAACTGTTACACATTGCACCCTCATTATAAGAATGTCATGGACAAATTAAAAAATGAGTACATGATGCTTTGTTTTTGAGTATCTGCACATTTTCAAAAATGAGTACATGCATGATTTCAAATTTGAGTAAATTTGGATCGGAGCATACTGACATACTCAGATTCAAGTAGTTTTTACAAATTTTTGAGACTGTCGTCTTAAGAGTGAAGTGTTATATAAAAGTATTAATTTCAAACGCTTTCACTTTTCTGATTTAAAGCACACAAATTTTTTTGGAAATATTCGACAGGAGTATCCAATCGTTTTATAAACAAAGCTCTTCTTGAAATGCCATTTTTCTTATGGCGTTTTCAGTAGTTTGTCACAAATTTACTGTCGAAAACAAATTAAAATATTTTAACGTAAAATTCTTTTTGAAATTTAGTACGTAGCTATCTTAAAATTAAATTTTTACATTTGTTGTTGTTGTTGTTGTCGTGTGCCACTTGAAATACCTAAGCTCCGTAAGGATTCAAGGCACACTCTTAAAACGATTGTATCAAAATTGAGTAAAAAGTACTCAAAAAGGCTCCGATACAATATGTTCTCAAATTTGAATACTTAAATATACTCATTCTGAAATGTGCATACTCAAAAATGAAACATCGTGAGCTCATTTTTGAGTTCAAGCTTAAGATGTTTCATTTTTGAGTATGCACATTTCAGAATGAGTATATTTAAGTATTCAAATTTGAGTACATATTGGATCGGAGCCTTTTTGAGTACTTTTTACTCAATTTTGATACAATCGTTTTAAGAGTGCAAAGGGGGTGCTGAGAAATTGAAGCCCATAAATGGCAGGAGTCCGACTTCTATCTCTTCAGATGATTAGAATGATTTTACATTTGTAAATAAATTTAACTATGAAAACAACTAAGAGAACGTTGTAAATGCTTTTATGCAATTTTTAAAGTCTTAGGAGGTAAGTGAACTAATAATTCTTGGTGTTTTAGATGTAAAAAGAATGTTACTATACAAAATCCTATTTCCTTGACATCCGAAAAATATGATCACTTAAAAAAAATCTTAGCTTCACAGTTATATTACCTATGTACACATTAAACGTTAAAAATAACTTTTGTGGCCGGTTATAAAATCTTGAAATCGTCTAATCTGAAGACACCTGTTCAACTTCAGACATGGCGAATAATACAGCATACATCTGTAAAAATAGAAAATCATAAATGAGAATCAAACAAGAATCTTAGTTTTTTTACTATCTTCAAATAAAAATATAATAGAAATATTTGAGTGTTAAAAGATAAAAATACTTTAAACTTTCTTTTTTCTTATAAAAAGAAAATATATTTGGGACTAACTTCTAACTTCTTAACTTTACTCTGGTATTTGAAGCCGTTACTACACGAATAGCTGTAAAATATACTGCAAATGATTACCTGTAGACAAAAGGAATGATATAGTGTATTACAATTTAAATGAAATGGAGAGGCTTTGCATTAGGAACTAAATGTTTTAACTGTACACAGAAATTCAAGTGCAGTCGAACAAGGATAAAGTGAAACTTTACGACCTTTTTGAGGTAAAATTGGAAATTTCTTCAAATAACTGAAAAAAAAGAAACATTTATATCAATAAACAGAAAAACTAACTATCAGTGCTTACTAAAATGAAAAACAAATTTGCACATGAGTAATATTTTACTGGAACTCTTTAAAGTTAAAAGTATAAGCTCTCAATTAGAGAAACTTAAAGTTAATCAAATGGGTTATTGGTCTATCTCCATAGACTAATAAAATACTTTTAAGGTTTAAGATTATCTGAAAATGTTTATTTAGTTCTTAATAGGGATTTCCGAAACATTTGAAAAGCACATTTTGGTGAATGTATTTTTTAATGATCATAATCATAAAATAGTTTTTCTATCTTGGTGATAGTGCAAGTTAAAAAAAGCTGTTTAGTGGATTTCAATTGCAGTCATTTAAAAGCATTTATAGTGATTATTCCCTTTTGAATGACTATAAAACTTTTTAATCTAAAGTCTTAGTATAAAAAGTATACATTTTGTGTCAGGTGTAAGAAGACATTGGACGTGTTTGTGAAAAATTTCACGGTTAATCCCGTTTTCAAACTTACGTTATTAATCCGTGAAAAAAAATCACTGAAACGAATGCTTAACAGAACGTTTTTTTAGTTCAGATATTAATTTCGATCATGATTATTTTATCGAAGGATATCAAAACTTAAGGTTTATTTTTCTTCATAAAACTCATTTTGATATGAAAATTTTATGGATTGTGAAATAAATAGCATTCTGAATGTCGAAATATATTCGATCTCTTCAAAAACTATTTTAAGAAAAAATTTCAAACAATCTACATCAAAGAGTAACAATAGTTTAAGTATAATAAGAGTATAGTAATAATTTAAGCTTTTGTTTCAATATTATATCGGTTATCTGAAATAAATAACGAATTTTAAAATAGAAACGAAGACGCACATTTGATGTTGTATGAAGAAGCAATTACAATCCATGCAATTAAAGTTAGAACTTTTTGAACTTGTGATACCCTAAGTTTAAAATATAGAGAATATTTTCTGAATATTAGGTTATTTTAAGTTACTTTCGCCATTTTGTAGAATCTGTAGCATTTGAAAGGTTTTGTTTGAACTCTTGATTTTTTTCAAAAAATTTATGTTTATAACTCTTAGCTTAAGCTTAGAAAAAAAA
Organism: Tetragnatha versicolor; assembly: GCA_024610705.1. Taxonomy (NCBI): domain Eukaryota; kingdom Metazoa; phylum Arthropoda; class Arachnida; order Araneae; family Tetragnathidae; genus Tetragnatha; species Tetragnatha versicolor. The sequence goes on from JANDEH010000007.1 coordinate 53,402,553, forward strand.
ATTAAATTTTATAATGTCATGGTACAGACTCTATAATATGCCACAAATACTGTGTGATTGCTTTATGATAACAAAATGGGATACAATTTTTGACTATGTATTGTGATATTTAGTAATTCGATACAAAAACATGAGACAGATAACAAGAATGTAATGTATCGTTTGAAGAGCAAAGAAATTTATTTATTTTTTTTTCTTCATGACTATACATTGAAGGGAATGATGATACATGGCAACTTGAGTGTGCGACTATAATGACCAGTGATATGAAATAAAAGAGAATTCAAAGATTTATCATATACCTCGTAGAACTTGTATTTAATCAAATATACTATTTAGTTTTGAAATAACTCTTTTATTTGTCTTAATAGCTCTTAAATGTCAAGTTGCAATGAATGTTTATTTAAAATTTTAAGTAATGAAGATAATTTATTCCTTTAATAAAAATTATAAAGCGCATTATTAATAAAATGGATAAAGCAATATTCCATAGATTATTATCTAAGTAAAAAAATATGCATGAGAAGCAGGATAAACAATTATCCAGCTAGAATGCTTCGTCAGAGTAATATTTTGGAAAATATTCCTGCGTGTGTTTAACTCAAATACCCATCGTTCTATAATTATTATTACATTATCTCTTTTGTTTTTCAGTTATTAAATACATGAAAGTTCTAGTATTGCATAGAATGGATAACTGCAGTCAAAATTTTTTTAAATCTTAATGTGTTCAAAATGGCCTAAAACCTCAAAAAAATGTTTTCATTTCCTTTTCAAAGCCCTAAATTTTAAGTTATTTTCAATTAAAAACAGCCTCTTTTGTGTCTGAGCTGAAAGAGCTTGTGATGTGAAATGTGCTTTGTTCCCGCTTGTTGCTATCATCCCGCTTTGAAATAATGAGCGCTAGTTTTCTTTTACAGACTAGTGTATCGATGAAAACGGTGTTTCCCACATTTACACTGGCACATGTGACGTCATATTGTTAGGAGCTTTCTGTATTAAAATATGCCATAATAACCTTTAAAAAAATTTGTGGGGAAAGACAAGCGTATTTTTGGAATCAGGAGAGAATTTTTAATAAATTAAAATTGAATATTTAGAATTTTAAGATTTACTGCAATTCTCTATTATTATTATCGTTTAAGAAACGTTTGGAAAAATTGCGTTTCGGAAAATATGATTTTCCCTTAAATAAATTATTAGAAAAAAATGATTCACTCTGTTCAGTGTTGATCTGAAAAATAAATAAAAAGACATTTCCCATTTACATAGTTTGAAATCTAAAAACGTAAAAAACATAAATTGTTTTAGTTTAAAGTTTTACAAATATACCACATGCAACTCATATTGAGGCTATCATTAAAAGTTCTTTTTTTCAAAAAGGTTCTGAACTTTTTAAATGTTTTACGTTATTGGCGCTATTCTGCAGGCTTTTTTTGCCTCTTTTTTTTTAAAGAAAAACAAGATTTGTGAAAAATTTGTTGGAAAGGATAACCAAAAACCAGGGCTTCGATAATCACGGTTTTACTAGCATATACTTTAAAATTATAGGGGAGAGAGTTGTACCTTTGGACAAAAATCACGTTTAGATTTTTTAAGACAGGTAAAATCACATTTTTACCATTTAAAGTGCCCAACCTATAGTCCTAACCTTAGCAAAGAGGGTAATATTTTTTATTAGCTAAAATCTTCAAAATTGGGTTTTTAATTCATATTAATAACTTAATGAAATTTGTGTCCATAAGTACAACAACGTGCTCTCCCTATGGACGGACCCAGTTGTACCTGTGGAAAGCCTTAAAAAGGAAAGTTTTATTTGAAGAAAGCTTAAAATGAACATTTTTAATGGTGTATTACCTTTTTATAAACTATTTCAAGCATTTTTAAAATTGGATATAGATTTTTTGAAGTAATTTAGTTTTAGATCGTAAATGATCATTAAAAACGAAGTTGATCGATAAAAGTCTTGATTTTTTTACCAAAAATACATAAATCATATGGGATTTTTAGATCAAAATTTGAGGTACCTAATAATTTCATCAATCATGCTGATTTATCTGATCACTTCACTGATCCAAGAAAAAAATTCGATCGACTCCTAGTTGTGCAAGCATTTGGAGGTAATACCTTTCACAAATCTTCTTCGGTGGAAATTTTAAGTTTTTTGTAATCATCATACTGAAATGCGATAGTGTGCTTAAGATTTTATACCATATTTACATTAAATGCAAAGTAAAATCAAAATTTAAAAAAGTTGTTTATAGATCACAAAATATTTGATTTTTCATCTAAAATCACTTGAAAATAATCACCGACAAATAGCCATTTAGAATTAATTTAATAAGCATTAAAATGTATTCACTTTAATGAAACCTGATTCAAAAACGCTGATTAGCTACAAACACCCACAAGAACGTGTCCGTAGGTACAACACTTATGGTGTCCAAAGGTACAACACCAGGGGTTTTTGCATTTAAAATTCTATAAAAAATTAAAGAATTGAGATCTGGCGATTTCTTATATCAAAAATAATAGTTAAAATATCGGGGATTTGCACCTTATATCTCATTTTATCATGTCATAATTAAAGGGGAAGAAAAATATTAATGTAGTGGTGCACTAAAAAAACTTTGAGCACCTAAAAACAGTAAATTTATTATATTAAATTTAAATATTATTTTAAAGAGCTGATTTCACGTTAGCAACTAGATAGCATCGGTTTACATTCAAATTCAACCTCAAATTCAAATTTCCATTATTTCCCGAATTTTAAAACGCGGTGGCTGAAGGTACAGTACTGGAAAAAAAAATCGACTCAGACCCTATATCTCCGGAACGGCTTGTGATATAAAGACAAATAAGGTATCATTTTTCATGATTTGAAGTATTCTATATACAGAAAATTTTTCAAGTTCTTAGGGGGTCGTCTTCATATTAAACGAAGTACCAACTTTCGTTTTTCCTATGGGCGACATCAAAGATTAATCCAGATTCTGAAAGAGCACCCTCTAAAACCCCCCAAAACCAGTTTTCATGTCATTTGGTCCCCAAATGAAGCCAGGAGTGGGGGTTGAAGTTCGTTGAATTTACGTTGAAATCTCGTTTTTCATAGATTTTGATCCTTACAACCATTAACCCCACGCACACTGTAGGAAATTTCAATTAGAAAAATTTGCGCCAATCTCATATCGCCAAAGACATACAACTTATCAAAATTACAGTAACCTTACGGTAACCATAATCTACTAACTGAAATCAACACATTTATTGTTTAAACCTTGATGTTGAACGTAGTAGTGTGGCCTAACGGCTAGTGTGCCTGGTCGCAAATCTCTAGAGCCAAGTTCGAACCGCATAGCTTCCGTGTTCTTGTTTTGCTTTTGGAAGCTTGTGTATGCCTCGAACTTAAACTACCGATAGAGTTAGAATTAATAAGTTCTTATTTTTTACTCTATTAATTTCAGTAAAATGAAAATTAACCTATTTTTTTGTGCATGTAATATTTTTTAATTTGTTTTTAAATTTTGATGATATTTTTAAATAAAAGTTTACAAATTAAAAATCTTTAAAATTACAATTTTTTACAGATGAAAAAATTTTGAAACAATACTTAACACTTACTTTTGAAACAATACTTAACAATACTTTATTATTCGACTAAAAATTTCACCTGCATTAAATTTGAAATGTTTTTGAATTACGCGAATAAAGTTTCAAAAAAGAGTATTCGATATAAAGATTCGAATTCATGACAGATTTCATGCAGATATTTGTGGTTTTAAATATAAATCTAAGGTCAAGAAAAGTCGTCACTTAATAAGGACGGTCTCTTCTTACATGCATTGTTTATTAAAAGAAATTCAACGTTTTATCTTTGATATTAAATGTTATCAAGACATGAGTTAATTTAACCATGACACAAATATCATCGTGTTGCTGAATTTTGGATCACACATCTTTCACATATGATGCACCCCAGGGTTAACACCATCTCTTTGCCTATAAGGGAAGGTACCCATACTACGTGACCCATTTAGGGGAGGGAGGGGGGTCTTCAAATTACCACGCTCGGTCACGGGGGAGGGGGGGGCTTAAGGGTTTGTCCCGTAGTCAATTTCTTCTAGTCAATACGACAAAATTAAGCCAAATTAATTATTGAAATTTGCCAATTTAAGACTAATAAGGCAAAATTAATTACTAAAATTAGACAAATTAAGCAAAATTAATTTTTTCAACTTTCTGTTAGCAAAAAATGATGTCAAACCGTATTAATGAATTACTACGTGAAAACTAGAGAGGGAGGGGGGTCTTGGCATATACTATGGATGGTCACCAAGGGGGGAGGAGGGTAAAAAATAGGTCACGTAGTATGGGTACGTTCCCTACCTGGCTCATCCAAGGGTTGCACCAGCCGCCTACCCCTACAGTAGTTTTCAGGGGTAAGACAAGCAGCGTATTAAATCTACTCTACGCAGCCAGAGGGCTCAATGCTTGGAATATAAGTTGACTTACATAATTAACTAAAAATAAATAAAATATTGGTGACTACAAAATAAAAGATTAACACTATAATAACAATTTAGCTACCACTTTTTAATTTAATGTTATTTTTTATACGTATAGTCAAAGTCAATCATTTCTTGCATTCAACCTGGAATTGGGAGAACAGTAGATCCACCCGCTATTGTCACCAAATATATGGATGCTATCGTTGGTTCTTACCGGTATCGGATTTGGAAACTAATTGTGAAAACGTTAAACTAGTTTAAGTGGGATAGATGAGGTTGAGTTTGAAAAATTTAACATTAATTAATATGTTGATTTTTATTGAGGCTCAAGAAAAATCAGCATGCCAATTAACGTTAAAATTTAAAAACACAAACAAAAAAAAATATCCAACCCCTAAAATAAAACTCCAATATCCCTTTCCAATCACCCCTCCATATTTTCGGCAGTAAAAAACGTTCCCAACTCCCCTCCCCCCTAAAAAATATTCTCTCTCTCTCTCTCTCTCACTCACTCACTTTATGGTAATTATTAAAAACTTTACAAAGATGAATAAAATAAACTTTTTGCCTTTGATGTGATGATGCATTTTTCATTTTTTCCTTAAAATCCCAATTGTTTAAAATATCAAGAAGCTCCAAATCGTCGATATGATTAAATTTAATTTTAATTCATCAAGTTTATTAACTTTGAAATTTAATGATTGACTAGTCAACATGTTTCATATTTATATTTTGGTATCTTATTCATCAAGCACATAGGTTCATAAACTTCAATGTTTATCCTTAAAAATTAATAAACTCTGTATCCAACCTAATGAAACATAACTCGTAATTAATTACTAAAAAAATGACTGCAGAATCATTAAAATCAGTATTTGAAAATTTTTCTACTCCTATATGTATAAGCAAATTTTAAACTTTGTAATTGCTTTAACTTTTCAAGATAAGTTAGTTTTGTAAGTGGAAATTGAAAATTATTAGAAACATCGATTAAATGCTAAAAATACCTCAAAAAATCAATCAAACTATCTGTATTTAAGTATTTTTATAGGAATTTTTGAGCCGCAAAAGCCTGATTTATTGTTTCATTAATCAGTTAAATTTCTAGCTCTTATCAACAAAACCACTTTCATAATTTAGCGTGATTATTTAATATCTTTATTTAAATTTTTATTCCCTTTTTTCCAGAATTAAAAAATGTTAATTTTAAATAACTCTCAATTAATTATTATTATTTGTAAACGAACGGCAATAAAAATTGTATAAATTTGTTTTAAAGGCTTTAGATTTAAAAAAAAGTATTCAACATCTATTCATCTTTGTGTTTGCCTGTATCCCTATAGGTTAACCTTGAACAATCAGACATGCGGAATTGCGGGGCAGAACCTGCAACCTAGTGATCACGAGCTTGTTACTCTACCAAGTGGGCTACTACTTAAGGGTATTATAATTGGAAGACGAAACTGCGCCAAAATATAGATAAATAGCCAAATCTGCTTTAACTTTTGTAGGAATTGTGCCAAAACACAGATAAGTAGCCAAATCTGTTCTAACTTTACTAGAGAATTTTAAACAATTGTCGCCAATCTTTCCTCTTTGAAGTTAAATTACCAAAGTTTTCAAACCCCCTTCCCGGCTTTGTTTGACCCCCAAACAACACGAAACTTGGTTTTTGGGGGGTTTAGAGGGTGCTCTTTCAGAATCTGGAAAAATCTTTGATGTCGCCCATAGGAAAAACGAAAGTTGGTGCATCGTTTAATATGAAGACGACCCCCTAAGAACTTAAAAAATTATCTGTATATAGAATACTTCAAATCATGAAAAATGATACCTTATTTGTCTTTGTATCACAAGCTGTTCCGGAGATATAGGGTCTGAGTCGATTTTTTTTTCCAGTATTGTACAACCATCCTTAGGTTAAATCATTCATTTAAATTTTTTTTTTTAACATTTAAAGGTAATAAGGCGGCCCGCAAAGCTCCCTGAAAATCCCCTAAAAAAGTAGCTTTAGAACACTTTTTACCAAACTAAATTCAAAAATTTTTAGGTTGGGGACCCCGAACCCCCTGTTTACATTTTATATTATGGAATAGCTTTGGTTGTTTTCAATGATGATATATTCAAAGTTTGAGGTTTCGAGAGAGAGGTTGTATACCGGAAATTCCCCCTGGGCTTAGCAAGGGATTTTGTAATTTAAGATTTATTCAAATATTATTCAAATATTCAAATATAAATCAAATATTATATTCAAAGTTTGAGGTTTCGAGAGAGTGGTTGTATACCGGAAATTCCCCCTGGGCTTAGCAAGGGATTTTGTAATTTAAAATTTAAATTACAAAATCAATCTTTAACTCAATTATGTCTAGTATCCGAAAAGGAGATTGAAGCACTATTTTTAAGGAAAATTTACATTTTCTTGGAGGTTTCCCATTCATTGCAATATTCAGTATCAAAAGATGTGTAGCGCAAAAAATTTATATATTATCTGAAATTTTTAGAAAATACAGTAGTATCTTCATAATACGTAAACAACCTTTGTATCCCTCATTGGAAAAGTTCAATTTTAAACTCTCTCCCCCGATCATTGACAAAAAGGAGTCAGATTAGATTACTTTGTGGCCCTTTACTTGACTTGTGATTTTGATTGCGGCCCTCGATTACTTGGAAGTTGGAAATCCTGTTTTAAATCCTTCAATGACAATTAGAAATTTATTTATATTTATATGAGGGAATTTTCCAAAGTGAAAGTGTTTCCATTTATCTTATAAACAACAGGGCTAGATGGAATATTTTGTTATTGTATTGTATTGTTATTGTCATTGTATTGTATAGAAAGTGTTATTTGAAATTAGGCTGTAATAAGCATTCCGTTCTCGTACTTATCGTCTCGGTTTTGCGATGTTTTCTGTTTTTAGTGGAAAAAATTAAATTTTCTAAATTTTCCTGCTTTTTTAAAGGTATTTTACACTGTGTTTGTTTAAAATAGCTCTGTAAAAGTAAAAAAAATCCGGTATTGATAGGTTAATTCGTGATAAAAGATCTGACATGAAAAATTATTTTTAATTGTGATTAAGTAATATAGGAAAATACCATAAAGCTATCATCATCTGAACCTGAAAAATTAAAAAAAACTATATACATTTCTCTTCTATCCTCAAATTAAGGAATAAATTTCCTTTCTTTCTGGAATACTTTTAATAAAGGTTAACTGATAGAAGTTTTTGTTTTTAATTTTTTTTTTGAAATGCCGAAGTTATTTGAAGAAAAAAAACTGTAACATTACAGTACGTAAACGGTTGTATTGAATATTACTTAAAATAAAACACTAATTTTTTTTTATGTTTAATTCCTGGGATATTAATTTTTTAGTTCACTTAAAAAGTAATGGGGCATTCTCAAGCCTGGATGTGTGGTAAACTAAGCCTGTTTATGCAAAAAATTACACTCACACAGACTGTTGAACTCAATAATTATGATAATTTAAGCCTCGCTTCTCCATTTCAGCCATAACCAACGCCATCTTATTGGATAGTAGAGCAAGGTATTTTTTATTCATGCTGCAACACCCATTCCCATTTGACGTGCCGAAAGGTTCCAAATTTCCCAAAGCCAATAAGCAAGCATACTCGGCACTCCGCCATGCAGGGGGGGGGACCGTATTGAGATCTTTTTCTCCCCCCATAACCATCCTCTAACCTGCATTCTGACGCCTCCTGACAGCTTACTTTGCCACGAAGCACGAAAGGTAAGTTTGCTATTCTACAATTTGTTTGTTTGGTTTGTTAAAAATGTACCCAATTTAAATTGCAGTGCTTGGAAAAAGTTAAAATTTTCATAATCTTAAATCGGTTTATTATTATTTAAATCGGTTCGTGATATTAACCGTTTGATTTTTTTTATTTGCTTTTTCTCCTACCTTATTAGTATTTGTTTTAAAACAATAAACAAAAATAAGCTTGCATTTTATGCGGATATAAACTGCAAACGCTCCAGAAAAAAATTAAACACATCTCTTTTCCTCAAATTATCAACACTTTAGATGTGTTGTTAGGTAGAACAATTTAACACCATTAATTATTGTGTTGTAATAATGTTTCGAGTATGTATGAAAATGTGCTCCAAAGTTGTGAAATATTAACAAAACATTCTCTTAAATTTGTATAAAAAACAGTTTAGAAAATATTTTTCGTCTCTTTGCAACATTTTTACAACACTATCGTTTTCTCACACAACACAATCGCAATACAATCAAATAGCTTTCGATTAAAAGAGTTCATTATTGTTTTCACTTAGAGTTGCAAAAGTGTTTCACGAATTTGCAGTGTATAGGCTTTTACTGCTGTTTAAAGAGTTGTTTTTATTAAGTTAAAATCTTAAGCTAAAAAAATATGTTTAACTTCATGACGAAAGGTTATATATTAACACTTTGAATGTAAGGAGTCCAAACAATATTCAGGTATCGAGATTTCAGTTTAGAAAAGCAAATCAATAAAAAAAAATCCTTATAGAAAACTATTACAGGGTGTCCCAAAAAAACAAATAAAAATTTTAAAATACAATAACTAATAACTCGATAACTAAACAAGATAAAAATACGTGGTTTGTTACTTCTTATTTCTGGGAGTCTTAGGTGTAGGATGGCTTAGGATGCAACAAACCGCGTATTTTTTATCTTTCTTTGGTTTTTGAGTTTATTAGTAATTGATTTTTAAAATGTGACAGTCTTTTTTGGGACACCCTGTATTTCGAATAACTAATACTATTTCCAATGAACCGAATTAATGACATTGTAGTTCTAAAGAAAGATATATATTTTCCCTTGGTTATATCAATATTTTTTTTGTTTTAAAAAGTATTATTCTAGATGAGACTGGTCTAAGTACAATCTCAGACGAAGATATTCTTTTGACCGCATTTAAGGGATTTAAGTTTTTTTTTCCAGTTTTGATTTTATTTTTAGATGTCATTAATTTATTAATACTTTAGAGGTGAAACTTTTCTGTGCTTTTAAATCAATAACTAACTCTTTCTATTGCAAATCTAAGTTGGAATACTTTAACATGAAGAAAGTACGCTGCAAGCATTTCACACTACAATAACACATTATTAACACAGTTAAGAATACTTTTTTTGTCCTCAAATTAGCAATATTTTAGTTATATAGTTGGGTACAACACTAATCCTTATTGTTTTGTGATATTGTTCTGTATATGTTTGAAAAATGTTAGAAATGTGTTCTATACAGAAATGTGTTTTATATAGTGTTGTAAAATATGTTAAGATTCTGAAAGTGTTTTCAAATTTTGATCGAAACACAAAACGAACACATTTCATGTCTGTATATTTTGTAGAAACACTATTACAGCACAATATTTTTCTTGCACTAGACAATCTCAATAATTGAATTTAAACGCTTTTGATTACCCTTTGGTTAAAGTTGGCTTTGATTTGAAACAATCAAAAGCACAGTTTGCGTTGACATTTTTTAAAATCCCTTGGTTATAAGAATTGAATAAAATAATTTATTTATAGGTTACTTAACTGACTGAAGAAACTTCTATCTATAGAATACTGCAAGTTTTTCCTTCACAAGATCCATGGAATCACAAAATCCATCCTTAGCATGTGTTTCTTCTTCTCTTTCACTATTTACCGAACCTTTGAAGACAAATATAAGGGGTAAGTTATAAAAAGTTTTAATATATCTTAAGCAATAAAACACTTAAAAATCATTTGAGTATTCCCACATCTACATAAAGTGATGGAAAAACCACAAGTGTTAACATTTTACCACTGCAGTTAATTTATTTGCATTCACATTTTAAGTGCTTAGGATAGAGTTTATTGGATTTATATATTCTTTGTATCTACTATAAATTTGTAGTATATGTTTAGTTTTTAACATAATATGATCTCAACTAAGCGTTTTTACGGTCCTGTAACTTCACTTGAAATTAAATACCAAAGATAAAATTTTTACAGGAGGATGATACCTTAGTGAGGTGAATTTTCGATTTTTAAACTTTGTTCCAACAGATAAATAGATGTTCTAAGTTTTTTTTAATTATCAAGTTTTGAAGATCTATAACCCGACTTATATAAGTAAACACCAAATGTGAAATTTTCACAGAAGGGTGATAATTTAGAGAGACTTAACCTGAAAAAAGGTCATATTTTAAACTGTGTTCCAACAGAGATATAAAGGGTCAAAGTTTGGATTTTTTTAATAGAAAAAAATACCAGGGTAGAATTTTTTTTCAGAATATAGTGCAATAAAGTAACTACATATTATTTACAAAAAAAATTTGAAAAATATAAACTTTTGGGAATATTACGCCTTTGAAAATTGAAAAATCATCATTTGTAATGTTCAACTTTTAGGCTCACATATTTGATATTTGGGACACGTTTCTTCTTAAATTTATGCTATAGATTATGAGAAGGCTGTATTTTCCTGAGTAAAATTCCTTTTTTTGCAAGAAGTTAAATTATGCTTGTTAGGAGTGTACCATAAGGTAGCTGTAAATCCTTAAAACCGCAAAAATCAGCATAATTCGTACAACATTGATGGCTGCTATAAAAGTTTCAAAAAAGATGTTTTTGGATTCTCTAATAATATAAGAATCATCAAACAAAAAATTATTATTAATTAAAAAAATATTAAATGATTTGAAAATGGTCGAGGAACTACCTTTAGATCACTTGACATGGATTGACCCAAAAAGTGAGAAAAAAATCCTAATAGTACGCTCAAAAGTGAAACTTCAGTTTAATCAAATACACTGCTGTTCAAAAATTAAGGACGGAACGGTTTTTTCAACATAACACCTAGAAGAATTATTGTTCATCCATGAAAATCATACCAAAAGATGTTTCTTGGGTGAGAATACAGGGCCCGAGAACAAATTTCCCCTGTCAATATTTTAAGGGGGTAAATGGACCCTCCATTGATAACGGAGTTCCATTACACATTTGGAGCAGTGGCAGAAATGTCTATGTAAGAGGTATTTAACCAAGAAGTTTAAACTTTTTGCAATGAATATGATTATTCCTGATCTCAATGCATATTTTTAAACGTTTGTGCTGCCTTTTAATGGTATTTTTTTAGGTTTTATTGAGAGATATCGGTCTAATCATCATTTTTGGCAAGTTTTAGCTTCTGGGTCATTTTTGGTAAGTGGTATCTTAGCGTTAACCATGTTTTTAGTCGGTTTCACATGTGCCTAATTGCATTTGGGTCTGGGGACCTGAAAAGTAACTTTTTTCCTTCAATATCGTTACTTATGAACAACTTTGAGGTAGTGAAATTGTGATTTTCTGCAGCTTTTTAACTAATAAAGAGAAATATTTCACCCGAGAGGTCATCTTAAGGATGTAAAAGGGACATGAGAACACAGGTACGCAATTCCAGATATCAGTGAAATTTTCTGTGCTGTCTAAGGGGTGCTGAAACGGCACAAAAATTGCATGGTTTCACAGAAAGGACATCTGTTATTAACGTTTAAAAAAAAGAAGTATTTTTAGTGTTTATGGACTTATACATGTCTGAAAAGAAAGATATATCTGTAAAAATATTTCCATTATCTTTAACCTTCCTACCCCTTTGGGGTCTTTTTCGACCCCAGACGCACTTTGACGCTTGATATCTCCCATGCATTTTTGTTTTGACAATTTCCGATGCTACTATTCCTTAATTACGCAAAGTTTTACAATGGGTAAAAATTTTGGAGTTATTATTCCATTTTTAAGTGTCTTGGGAGAAATAGTCACATATTCCCCCTCTGGGGTCTTCTGAGACCCCAGCCATGAATGGCGGTAAAACAGTATCAAATAAAGTTTAGTATGTTATTTTTTGTTGTATTATAGATAAAAAAAGGTTTGCATGTTTGTTTAGAACGTTTGGAGAAATATTAGAAAGATATTTTCGTAGAAATTGTCATTTTTTTTACAAAAAGAAGATTGCGGCTAAATACATTGAATCACTCGCTATTTCTTAAATTTTTTATTCACATTCTAAGAAAAATATGCTATTTATAGAAATCGTTTGAGTATCTAACAGTTGCAGCAAAAAAAACTCAGACAACTGTCGCCATTACTTCCTGTTGAACACATTCTTTACAAAAACAATATAAATTCATGGTTGATTGTAAATAGGTTTTTATATTCAGTCTTCTTTGAAAAATAAGAATGCTTTCAAATATTTATGAGTGTTTACGGAAGTCCAGAATGTGATTTCGAAGAATTATCAAGAAAAAAACCAATTTTATGTTAAAACTTACATAAGCAAGCGAGATACTGATTTCACTAAGAAATCTGAACCGATCATTTTTTTGTATTATTTCAATTTTAAAAAGAAGAATCCTAACTTTACATGTTTCATAATACTAAATAAATTAATCTGGGGTGACAGGTAGCTGATAATGCAGAATAGAGAATCTATGCAGCTTCATAAATCGTTTAAAATAAACTACTAAATTCTACCCGTGCAAGATCGGGTATATCAACTAGTATGCTTTAAACAGTGTGATTATAAATATTTTAAGTAAAACAACTTCAATGTAGTTCATTTCTGTAATTTAATTCTTGTTTGAAGGTCCAGATGTTATAAAAAACGTGTATCAAAAGAAACCCAATTAAGCCGTAATAAGACGAAAAAAATGAGAAAAATACCAAAAAAATTGGATAAATTATTCTGAAGCATCTTTCTAGAAATAAAAAATGACAATTCTTCTCCATTTAAGGAATTTTTAACCTTTATTAGAGTCATAGGCATGTTTTACGCATGGGGTCCTCAGAGACCCCACGAGGGGAATATGTGACTATTTTTTCAAGAGGGTAGGAAGGTTAAAATGAAGTTTAAAGAGATCGAATTTCTCCTTTGAGTCTGCACTATCCGTATAGTCATTTCAACACCCCCTATACTTTAAAGAGATTTTCCCTGATGTCTGCAATTGCATACCTGTATTCTCATGGGCCATTTGCTTCTTTTAGAAAACATTTCGGGTCAAATATTTTTCTTTATTAGTCAAAAAGCTGCAGAAAATCCCAATTTCACTATCTCAAAGTTGTTCATAAGTAACGATATTGAAGGAAAAAAGTTACTTTTCAGGTCCCCAGACCCAAATGCAATTAGGCACATGTGAGACCGACTAAAAACATGGTTAACGCTAAGATACCACTTACCAAAAAATGACCCAGAAGCTAAAACTTGCCAAAAATGATGATTAGACCGATATCTCTCAATAAAACCTAAAAAAATACCATTAAAAGGCAGCACAAACGTTTAAAAATATGCATTGAGTTCAGGAATAATCATATTCATTGCAAAAAGTTTAAACTTCTTGGTTAAATACCTCTTACATTAGACATTTCTGCCACTGCTCCAAATGTGTAATGGAACTCCGTTATCAATGGAGGGTCCATTTACCCCCTTAAAATATTGACAGGGGAAATTTGTTCTCGGGCCCTGTATTCTCACCCAATAAACATCTTTTGGTATGATTTTCATGGATGAACAATAATTCTTCTAGGTGTTATGTTGAAAAAACCGTTCCGTCCTTAATTTTTGAACAGCAGTGTATTTATGCATCATGCTTGTTTTTTATCCTTCTACTCCTATAGTGAGTCATTTGGAAGTTACGAATCGGGTAACCCACTATTTTTTTAACTTTAAATTTCCTACTCGGTTGGTTAAACTCCCATTGTAACATGCTTGACTTATCGTTATTTTACACCGCCTTAGATAACACACTGTCCTTGAAAGTCACAATGAATCTTATTTCATGTAATGGTAGTAAAACTTTTGGAAATTACTACTATAAACACCTTATTCAGTGAGAGGGAACACAAACTTTTATTGCGAACGAAATATCTCAAACCAAAGCAAACTCTTCTGTATATTGGCAATCCATCATCATAAAAAATGTCAAAAAATTATTTAAAACAGAAAAAGACGCATTTTTTATACTAATACTCTACTTCTGTGCTTTTCTTCACCACTTTCTTCTGTCAGCATATTGTGAATTTCCATAAAACTTCTTTTTGGGCAAAATAAATTCCTTTTAGGAAATAATCTGAAATAAAAAATACAAAAACTATTATCCAATAGCAGAAATGTTCAGTACAGACTTTTATAAATCAAACGCACGCTATACTATGATTTCATATTGAATACAAAGATTGTATTGTGTAAGCTATCGAAACCCCTACTTTTTAAATTTACACTTTATTACAACAACACTGCAAACAGTCGACCCAAAATAAACACATTTAGAACCACTTTTTGTTCTCAAATCATCATCATTTTAGAGCTGTGTTGCTAGTTAAAACACGAAAAATCTTATTGTGTGTTGAATGTGTTTGAATGGTTTTACAATATGTTATATCCAGGAATGTGTTCTAAATATAATGTAAAATGTGTTTAAAATCTGAATAGGCTCTTAAATTAGGATTTCCAACACTGCAAGAACACATTTTCAGTCTTTAGTGACGCTGTACAACACCGTATTTCTCTCACTCAGCACAATCGAAATACAGTAAAAAAACTTTTTTGGTGTTCATTATTGTGTTTACTTAGCGCTGAAATATAGCTTATTGCAAGCTTATATAGCTTAGTTCAGCTTATTTGCAATGTATTATTAACGTAATCAAACTATTGCTATTACGGAATCCTTTATAAACTGTAAAATATTTTTTTTTACGCACATACATTTCCGGAAATATATTACGTTTTAATTCTAAATTTAATCTAGAAAATAGAATTTTAATCTGAAATTTTTTCGAACTCATCCAGTGCATTCTTACTTCCTTAAGTGTATTCCTACTTAAATTTTTCATAAAGAGACTACCGAAATGTTATTTTTTCGGGGATAAAGTGTAACACTCTCTCTCTCTCAAAAAATTTTTACATTAATTTTATGGTCAGTTTGAAGAAGGGAATAAGTCCAAAAAATGACAAATTGATTTTGTGCTCAAAACAATCTCCAAGCTTTGCTCTACACATGGGTGAAAAAATGGAAAATTAACTACCCCCTATAGGGAGATATCACTCCTTGAAGTTTCGAAATCGATGTCCATTCATTGTATTTTTTAAGTTAATTTGGAATTTAAAGTTGGTTTGTATTTCATTTCCTATTTTTTGTGCTGTAAACTAAGTTAAAATAAAATTTTCCTTTAATTCAATTTTTTTTTCAAACTTTTCTTATGGCAGGGAATGTTTCACTCCATTCATATTCCCTTACACCATTGATACTGCTTTCTTAACTCAGTGTCATTATAATTTTGAATTTTATTTGGCTTATTCTTCTTAATTCACCCTTTTGTGGTGTAAACTAAGGAGAAATATAATTTAAATGTCAATTTATTCAATCAATTCAGAATTTTTAAGAATTCTTCAGAAAAAAATTTCAAGGTTGAAAAAGGGAATAAGTCCATCAACGTTTTTTGACTGTAAAATATTTTTGAATATTAGTCCAGTCAAATTGTCCTAAAATAAGGCCATTTTGGGAAAATTTTGGGGTAGGAGATATTTTTCGCTATCTGTATGTTTTTTGGGGTGCTGAATCCGAATCTGAGGTTTGCCAACAAAATTTCGTGACAGAACATTGTGAAAATTCGAAAAAATGGCAAAAATTCGACCCATTTTTTCGTTTTCGCCCTCTAGAACATTACCTTTGCGCTTCTGAGCTAAACAGTCGATCCAAAAAATAAAGAACACTAACCAAGCTACAAAAAAGTATTTTACAACTTTTCTCTCAGACGCAAAGTTTCGCCGAT
This sequence comes from Tetragnatha versicolor, assembly GCA_024610705.1. Classification (NCBI taxonomy): domain Eukaryota; kingdom Metazoa; phylum Arthropoda; class Arachnida; order Araneae; family Tetragnathidae; genus Tetragnatha; species Tetragnatha versicolor. The sequence goes on from JANDEH010000007.1 coordinate 53,418,836, forward strand.
AGAGCACGTTGAAAAGGGGGCTATTTTCGTTCGATTGGTAGGAAATCCAAAAAATTTCACTAGTATCTTCAAAAAACCGCTTTTTTGGAACAGGATACTATAAAAACTGCCTAAATAATATTTCACATTAAATTAACCATCTAAAAACTCCAATAATGATAACTAAATGCATTTTTGTTCGGTGATTTCTCTTAAGAACGAAAGTTCAACAGGAGATAATAGTATTTCTATAACTAAATTGCTTCTTCGAAATTACATGCAAAATTTTTCTATTGACTGCTCTATATGTTTTTGAGGGTGCTGAATCCGAATTTGAGGTTTGCCAACAAAATTTCATGACGGAAAATTGAGAAAATTCGAAAAAATGACAAAAATTCACCACTTTTGTTCGTTTTCTGCCCTTAGAACATACACTTTGCATTTCTAAGCAAAACAGTCAACACTAAAATAAAGAAGAGAAAACAAGCTACAAAAAAGTCAAGTACAACTATTCTCTCAGATGAAGGGTTTGGACGCTAGAGAACGCTGAATATTGGAAAGTTTTTGTTCCATTGGTGGAAAATTCATAAAATGTCACTCGTATCACCAAAAAGCGGCCTGTTTTGGAACAGGATACTATAAGAACGGCTTCAATTATGTGTTATGCCCATGAAATCAACGTTCTGCATACTCAAATGTTAATTGATAAATAATTAAACATAACAATAAAATACGACCATTAGCAACATTTTGGGATTACTGTAATATTGCTCATTGTTAAAGGCTTTAATCGTGCATTAATTAATTAAATGCACCGTGCATTAATTAATTAAATGCACGATTTATTTCATGTACATACCTATTTTTCTATATATCCCTTTGATTAAAGGCTTTAACAATGAGCAGCAATAAGCCGTTCTTATAGTATCCTGTTCCAAAACAGGCCGCTTTTTGGTGATACGAGTGACATTTTTTGAATGTTCCACCAATGGAACAAAAACTTTCCAATATTCAGCGTTCTCTAGCGTCCAAACCCTTCATCTGAGAGAATAGTTGTACTTGACTTTTTTGTAGCTTGTTTTCTCTTCTTTATTTTAGTGTTGACTGTTTTGCTTAGAAATGCAAAGTGTATGTTCTAAGGGCAGAAAACGAACAAAGGTGGTGAATTTTTGTCATTTTTTCGAATTTTCTCAATGTTCCGTCATGAAATTTTGTTGGCAAACCTCAAATTAGGATTCAGCACCCTCAAAAACATATAGAGCAGTCAATAGAAAAATTTTGCATGTAATTTCGAAGAAGCAATTTAGTTATAGAAATACTATTATCTCCTGTTGAACTTTCGTTCTTAAGAGAAATCACCGAACAAAAATGCATTTAGTTATCATTATTGGAGTTTTTAGATGGTTAATTTAATGTGAAATATTATTTAGGCAGTTTTTATAGTATCCTGTTCCAAAAAAGCGGTTTTTTGAAGATACTAGTGAAATTTTTTGGATTTCCTACCAATCGAACGAAAATAGCCCCTTTTTCAACGTGCTCTATCGGCGAAACTATGCGTCTGAGAGAAAAGTTGTAAGTGACTTTTTTGTAGCTTGGTTAGTGTTCTTTATTTTTTGGATTGACTGTTTAGTTCAGAAGCGCAAAGGTAATGTTCTAGAGGCCGAAAACGAAAAAAAGGGGCGAATTTTTGCCATTTTTTCGAATTTTCACAATGTTCTGTCACGAAATTTTTTTGGCAAACCTCAGATACGGATTCAGCACCCCAAAAAACATACAGATAGCGAAAAATATCTTCTACCCCAAAATTTTCCCAAAATAAATACTATTTGACTGGACTATATACTTATATTTGTTTTGATGATTGCTATGTTTTCTAAATACGGTTTTGAATTTTGAGTAAAAATTTGGTGGTTATACAATAAAAATTCCATTACTTATACATTTTTTTTCTATTTTCTCAAAACTTGGTTTTTGTACTTATTCCCTTCTTCTAACCCAACGATTCAATTTTGAAGTGAATAAACATTTTAAGTTTTCTTAAATCAGAGAAAAATCCACAGAACATCTTACTTTTAACGTGCCCTCCCTCCTTAGATATAAACCTATTTATCATTAAGATCATTAACAAATTAAGAACTAAGTGAAAAATTTCATGTTATCTTAAAACTATTTTAGTAATCTATAAACTTTTAGTTCTAATTTTCCTTCATTTACTTGAATTTTTTTTTATAAAATATGTTTGCTTATCCATTAATCTAGCCTGGTGGTGAAGACATGGGGAATCTAATCCAAGTTTTGCGCGCTTGGGTCCAACCAAGATCAATGATTAGTTAAGAAATTTTTAGAATGAATCTCTTAATTAGATTAATTTCTTGAGCTCATTGAAATCTTATGACGGTAAAAGAAAAACGGGAGTTTTTTCAAATGACAGGAAAATCAAAGACGGACGTTTACTTAAATTATAGAAGTAATTCGGCAAAACTCGCTTAAAGGTTATTTTATTTATTTATTATTATTATTATTATTATTTTAATTTTTAATGTGTAGTATTAGAAGATGTATGATATTCATTGCACTTTTTTTTATTTAATTTGAAATTTAAGTTAATTTGTCTATTCTTAATTTTTGTGCTGTAAAACTAAGCCAAAAAATTGCTTTTAATTTCAAAGGCTTTTTTATCTTTATTCTCCTGTGTGAATATTTGAATTCATTGATACTCCGTTCATATATTCATTAAGCTGCCCCAATGACTCGGTTTATTTCTCACTCTTGTGCTGTGAACGAAGTAGAAATGATATTTAATAGTCGATTTAAGAGGTTTTCATCTGGAATTTCATGTTTGAAGAATGGAAGAAGGGTCCAAATTGTTTTAACTGTACAATATTTATAAAGATTATTTTGCGCTCCTAATTTAAGTGTACAAGAACATGATTTTAGTCAAAAATTCGATTTTTTTAAATTTTAAATATATACTATGTATATCTTTTTTTATATTTAATTTTAAAGGTAGGCATTTAATTTTTTCTACGTAGAAATAATACTACAAAAACAAATTTCAGTTGCTGATTTTCCACTTCTGTGAAATATTTCTTTGTGTGATCTGTAGTTGAACCTTGGTAAAATTTTGAAATGTAATTGTAATTAGGTACAATTTACAAAAAAAGTATTCATTATTTTTGTAAAATTTTTCACAACTATGTTAAGACCTATTTTTAAAATAAAGTAAACCAAATTTTTTCTTATTTTACTCATGCCTGATGTTTTTAAAGAAAAATAACAATTTAAAATTATGATTTTAAAATTACTGCATTCAACACTGTTTTAAAAAATACCTGATTGTTTACCAAATTTGAAAATTAACTATGAAATTTGTTTTTGTAGTATTATTTCTACATATTAAAAAACTTAATTCCTACCTTTAAAAATAAAAATATATGGGCCATGGGCCTAAACGTAAAAATCTAATTTTCGATTACAATCATGTCCTTGTACCCTTAAGAAATGTACAAAAAATAATTATATTAAAAGAAGGTTTTGTAAAATGCATGTGATTCGGGGGGATTTTAGGCCAAATAGATTATAAAAAAAAGTTTGAAAAGTTTATAAGACACATTTTTCTGCTGTTGACCTGCACCCAAAAAACTAAATTTTCTTTTACTGCAATTTAGGGTCTATCTAATAGTTTTTCAAAGAGTTTTAGCGGAAAATTTTGATGCTATTATTGTTCTTCAACTGGATTAAAACCCATATGAATTTTTTCTTTTCTTCAACTGGGTAAAAAACCCATAAAAGGGTTTTTCTTTGTTTTTATATACCAAATTTGATGGGATACCGGTGAAATTATATTCAGCTAAATCAAAGGTATATTACCCTTAACCCTTACCTTCAATACTGCAAGCAAATCAGTTAAGTGCAATATTGGCGCTTGTTTAATCACCTGGGTGACAACTAAAATGAGATATCCATTGGATCATAATGCGTTTGGCGGCAAAACTCGGCGTTACATCCTGTTCCAAGATGTTTTTCAGTTACTGGGACATAATAAACAATCATGCCTCAGCCATAATTTCAAATTTTTTCCAGTCTGGGACAGCATATGTCCCGTCTGGTGTGAAAGGGTTAAGCCTTTTGAAACCTACAACCATCCCCAATAGAGATATATTGACCTCTAACTGAATGGTGATCTCTCCCTTCATCATCTGTCCTCCAAATAAATAAAACAACCCGTAATGAAAATAGTTAATTTGAACACTGAAGGAGACATATGACTTGCTCAACCATGAGATAGACCCCTCGTGTTACAAATAAACACCTTCAGATTTCTTTAATTTCAGTGAAAAAAATTTCCTGATTAATCTCGGTACTTGAAGAACGTTGTGGCAAAACCAGGAATTAAATGTCTTTTATAACCTAATTTAAACTCTTAAATCATTCTTTTTTAATTATAACTTCAATCAAATAACAATTTTGAAATTTAAAATTCCTTTTAAGGAATGCATTAAAATACCTAAATTTTTAGTGAATCTAATCTACAGAATGATTCTGAATTCATCATAAATATTTTGGGGGGAGGTAGAGGAGGCCTAGACAAGCATATTTCGAATAGAAATGTTGGGGCCCAGCCGCACCGTTTAAGAGCCGGGACCTAATGTAGTGCGAGAGCGTCACAAAAGGACGTTTTGCCAAGGCCATTGTAACAAAACAAAACATAATATAAAGAAAAATATTATTGCATGAGGTAAAGCAGTATCCGTACTACTTACACCATAAATTTGATAGAAATTGGCCCACTTGCTAAACCGTGGGGTGAGTTTTAAAACGTGCAATAATTAATCTTTTAGCCAAAGAATGGAGTTCCCTTAGTTAGTGTAATGGTATTTAGAAAAATGATGTTAGGGGAAGGAAAGATTCAATGATCATGCAAGATCCCTTATTTTTTGAAAAACTGTATGATCATTGAAAATTCCATCCCCGATCATCATTTTTCTAAATACCGTTACACTAAGAGGGAACTCCATTCTTTGGCTAAAAGATTAATACTGCGCGTTTTAAAACTCACCCCACGGTTTAGCAAAAGTGGTCCAATTTCTATCAAATTTATGGTGTAAGTATTACGGATACTTCTGTACCTCATGCAATAAATTTTTTCATTTTATTATGTTTTGTTTCGATAAACGGGCCTTGGCAAAACGTCCTTTTGTAACGCTCTCGCACTACATTAGGTCCTAGCTCTTTAACGGTGTGACTGCGCCCCCCATTCCTATTCGAAATATGCTTGTCTAGGCCTCCTCTACCTCCCCCCTAAATATTGATGATGAATTCAGAATCACCCCTTGGTCAAAATTATATACCTGTGTAGATTTGGATAGAAATGTTTCTAATTTAGTTGTATATATTAGGGTGGCCCAAAAAACTTTTTTTTCAGGTAGAGTTCTGGGAACCCTCTACTTTTTTTTGAACAGCAAATAGAAGCTCATAGCCAAATTTCAACTCTGTATTTGAATTAGAAGTTGATGCCAAAGAGGAGGGGAATTTTCCATGTTAATTAATAGCTCTTGTTGTATTATTTAAGGGTGTTTCGGGATTTTTTTTCTTCATGAATTTTTTTATTTTAAACTTGAAATTTGATAGAAAGGTTTATATTAGGAGTTAAAAAGCTTTAAAATTTCTTAATAAAATTTTTTTCAAAAACATTTTTTTAATTAATTTTTTCTCATTTTTTTTAATTTTTGAAAAAGGTGGTTCTGATGCACACCAAATGAAAGAATATGAAATTACTAAAAAATGAGCCTGGTTTCATTTTTTTAAGTTGTATAGTTCTAGAGTTATTAGCTGTTTAAAAATGCAGGAAAAACAACTTTACAAGAGTTCTTTGGACATTAGAAAATTACTACAACCAAAATAAAGGTGATAAAAAAACCTGGAACATTATATCTATAACGTTGGTAAGTTTCTTATAAAAAATCATGAACAAAATGGGATGGTTTTATCTTTGGTTTCTTAGTTGTTTTGTATATCTTGGAGTTTGGACTTTTTCACTCCTCTTTGGCATCACTTTCTAATTTAGGTACAGAGCCCAAACTTTGCCAAAATAGTTTTCTCTGTAGGTCTAAAAAAATTGAGGGGGTGCCGTGGCAATTTCATAACACTTTGTTTTTTCCCATAGAAAAATGGACCACCCTATTGTATATTGATAGTTTCCAAAAACTGTGCTGTTTATTTACTGAAAAATTTTATGAATTGATGAATAATAGAGTCATCAAATATGTTAACTTCTGAATCGTTATGGGTATTTCATCTCTTTAAAGCTTAGTTGATTTTATTTCTCTCTTCCTTTTCCTTTCTCTCTTCTTTAAATACCAAGCATCTTACCTTAGTTTCCACAACGGGGCCAATTTGGTTTTCGTCTTCAAAGCACAAATGATTTACACTTTATAACTCATCCCTCTGCTTAACAAGTAGAATTTCAATTTCGATGAAACTTATACAGTACTTATGCAACGAATCTTTTCACTCAATTATATTTTGTTTATTTAAACAGTCTATAAGAAAATAGCTTTTTGTAACACCCTCGTTACTACATTACGTCCTAGTAATTTAATGGTGAATCTACGCCCCCTATTTCCTATTCAAAATATGCTATGTCTAGTTCCCTTTTACACACTCAATCACTTTTGACATAGAGTTTTGAAACACCCTGTAAATTTAAAAATAGCTGTAGTAGCTTAAGAGATCCTATCGTCATATTCTATCAATGAAGCTCCAATAACTTTTATTCAAGCATCAAAATTTACATCGGTGAATTTTCAGACCTCATATCAAAAACCCAGAACACAATTTACAATCCAATCACTCCCAATTACAATCGAAAGGACAACCAAATGAAAACCATTCCTTAAACAAAAGAGCTTATCGCCCAACACAAAAGCATTTTCCTTTCAAAAATGTTTGTTAGACACTTAACAGACTTAGGCCGCCGTCGTAAAATGCGTGCATGACTTCATACGAGGAAATGAGTGTATTCAGCCGCTTCCTTCACCGAAGTTTCACCGCAGCAGCGGGAAGAAACTTGGAGAAGGCACGGTCGGGCAGTGTAAAGGTGGACGAAGAGTATCCTTAGCTGAGTACATACAGTGGTTGGATTGAGCGTATTTGGTGCGACCTCAAAAGCGTAGCGTGGAGTGAAATTTGTGGAGGAGGAGATACACTCTTTATTTTGAGTGTTAAGTGAAAATTTTGTGAAATGAGGAAATGGTTCTGTGTTTGTTCAAGTTATTTGACTTTTCTATGATATTGGAAAGAGAAGTTGGGAAAAACTACAGCCAAAGAGGAGTCATTTTGAAAGGGAAATATACATGCACATTATATAGATTTCAACCGAAATAAATGTTAACGAATATATTAATAATAATCTCACTTGATTTATTTAAAAATTGTAAAACTCAACAATATTTTTATGATCAAATTTCCTCATCTTGCTCCATTGAATGAGTTTTGAAGGAGAGATTTTAGGATTTGAACTTAATGTTAAAGAACTACTACATTAATATCTGTGTTTCCCAAATCTGACAAAAAATTATTTTTGCAAGGATAGTCATAGTTACTTCAAGTTATAGTTGATAAGTATAACGAAATCAAAGTTTTGTTAAATTATGTTTGATATAAGCAAAAAAGAGGTAGGATTAAACTTTTCAACGCACTCCTTAAAGTTAAAGTACATTTGAACTATGCGTTATGTTAGTGTATAATGCGTATGGGTTTTTCTTATATTTTTTATAGGTTTTTTTTTCATTGGCCACACTGTAAGATAGATTTTTCCGCCCTCTGCGGGTACGTATATTATTTTAATAAACCACTCTTAAAACGATTGTATCAAAATTGAGTAAAAAGTACTCAAAAAGGATCCGATCCATTAAGTACTCAAATTTGAATACATGAATATACTCATTTCTGAAAATGTGCATACTCAAAAATGAAATATCTTGAGCTTGAACTCAAAAATGAGCTCACGATGTTTAATTTTTATGTATGCACATTTCAGAATGAGTATATTCATGTATTCAAATTTGAGTACTTATTGGATCGGAGCCTTTTTTAGTACTTTTTACTCAATTTTGATACAATCGTTTTAAGAGTGACCCCTTAATAAGCTTTAAGATTAGAAATTTCAAACTATTAATATTTAAACACCTCAAAAAGGTCACCTATAGTCCACTGAAAATAGAGTTGAACCTCATACAAATTGCAATAGAAGTTTTCTCAACGGTTTTCACTTAGAAATGACCTCAATAATAACATACTAAAAATCGGTTAAAATCGGCCGGGGGGAAGTTTAATTTTTTTTTAATTTTTAAAAAATGGCCGAAAAAAAATTTAAAAAAAAACCAAAACAATAATATAGACATGTGATACATGTGTATAGGTTATTTTTGAGTTTTAAAACCGAATATTGCCTTTAGTTTTGAAAAAAAATTGAAATTTTAATTTTTAAAATTAATTTGAAAAATGAACTATATGAAAAAATTAAAAAAACCCTAAACCAAAGAGATAAATCCAACGGTTTTCATTTAGAAATGACCTAAATATTAACCTACTAAAATTTAAAATTTTTACGAGTTAAAGAAGTTAAATTTTTTTTCAAATTTCCATTTTTTAGAGGCTTTTGAAAAGGTCATTTTTCGGTGGATATTGTCCACAGATAGTTATATAATGGAAAACCGGTGGAATTGACCCTCAATGAATTAGTTAATTATTTTATTTAAAATTTTGAAATTGGTAAAATGTAGTACAAATTTCGAAAGAAGTGAAAAAGGTAATTATTTGGCATATTAACATCAGAATTTATGTAATTAACTATAAATTATATTAAGAACACATAATTAACAAATTAATTATTTTTTTAAATTTAAAATTTTAAAAATTTTAAATTTTAATAAATTTTAATACCATAATATAAGCTTGCAATACATGTTTATAGGTTGATTTTTAATCCTATTACATAAAAAAATATTATCATTGCAATAAAAACTGAAATAAACTTAAAAATTTTAAAATTAAAAAAAATTCTTAAATACATCAAACTAGTCTCAACAACTGGAACAAATTGCAATAAACGTTTTTTAAACAGTTTTCATTCAGAAATGGCCTAACTAACAACATACTAGAAATCGGACAAAATTGGACAATGGGAAATTTAAAAACTGGCATTCTGGAACAAAAATTTTAATTTTTTTCTTGAGGCATGTAATACATGTTTTTAGGTTAGTTTTTTATTCTGATGCTGAAAAATTTAATATTTTTGGAGTAAAATTTGAAAAGAGTTAAAAAAATGTTTAACTATTCCCTAAAATGTAAAACTATTCCCTACACCTATGCATATATTTTTTAAATTCGCAGATTACAATAGGAGTAACTTTTTACAAATTAAATAAAGAGAACTGCATAAATTAATAGACAATTTCAGGTTCGTTAAATTTTGAAATTTTTTTCCAAGTTATTCAATCTTTGCTGTTAATCCTTAGCAGTTAAAAAGTTTAAAAAAATTAAAAATTAAATTTCCCATTGTCCGATTTTGTCTGATGTCTAGTATGTTGTTAGTTAGGTCACTTCTGAGTGAAAACCGTTTAAAAAGCGTTTATTGCAATTTGTTCCAGATGTTGAGACTAGTTTGACATAATTAAGAATTTATTTTTCAATTTTAAAATTTTGATGTCGATCTCAATTTTTACTGCAAAAATATTCAATTTTTCAGCATCAGAATCAAAAATTAACCTAAAAACATGTATTACATGCCTCTAGAAAAAATTTAATATTTTTGTTCCAGAATGCCAGTTTTTTTAATTAAAAATTAAATTTCCCATTGTCCGATTTTGTCCGATTTCTATTATGTTGTTAGTTAGGCCATTTCTGAATGAAAACTGTTTAAAAAACGTTTATTGCAATTTGTTCCAGTTGTTGAGACTAGTTTGATGTAATTAAGAATTTTTTTAATTTTAAAATTTTTAAGTCTATTTCAGTTTTTATTGCAATGATAATATTTTTTTATGTAATAGGATTAAAAATCAACCTATAAACATGTATTGCAAGCCTATATTATTATATTAAAATTTATTAAAATTTTAAATTTTTAAAATTTTAAATTTAAAAAAATAATTAATTTGTTAATTATGTGTTCTTAATATAATTTATTGTTAATTACATAAATTCTGATGTTAATATGCCAAAGAATTACCTTTTTCACTTCTTTCGAAATTTGTACTACATTTTACCAATTTCAAAATTTTAAATAAAATAATTAACTAATTCATTGAGGGTCAATTCCACCGGTTTTCCATTATATAACTATCTGTGAACAATATCCACCGAAAAATGACCTTTTCAAAAGCCTCTAAAGTTTTTTGCACAAATTTGAAAAAAAAATGCATTTTTCGCAAAAAAAAATGGAAATTTGAAAAAAAATTTAACTTCTTTAACTCGTAAAATTTTTAAATTTTAGCATGTTGATATTTAGGTCATTTCTAAATGAAAACCGTTTGATTTATCTCTTTTGATGATTTGGTTAGGTTTTTAGGGGGGTTTCAATTTTTTCATTAGTTCATTTTTCAAATTAATTTTAAAAATTGAAATTTAAATTTTTTTTCAAAACTAAAGGCAATATTCGGTTTTAAAACTCAAAAATAACCTATAAACATGTATCACATGTCTATATTATTGTTTTGGGTTTTTTTTTAATTTTTTTTCGGCCATTTTTTAAAAATTTAAAAAAAATTAAACTTCCCCCCGGCCGATTTTGGCCGATTTTTAGTATGTTATTATTGAGGTCATTTCTAAGTGAAAACCGTTGAGAAACCTTCTATTGCAATTTGTTTGAGGTTCGGCCCTATTTTTCGCTATTTTCAGTGGACTACTAATTCTACACCATTTTTTAATTATTGCAGACTTTAAAATTCTCCAGTTTTAATACTTTATGCGTCGAAAACATTTTATCTGTCAAATTGTTGAGGGTTATTTTTGTTTTTCTCTTCTTGTTCTTAGTAAGGTATTTTGATAAACTGACGATGTCTTCATTTCGTGCTTTATTAGTGATCCTTTCCAGACAAAAACTTTGTTATTTTTTATAAAATTTTTTTCATTATTTTTGTGACCATCTAGCTAATTTTAAATTTCACATAAATCTAAGAAAAAAAACTATAATTAACTATTTTGAATAATCTTTTTGGGCCAATACTATAAACTAAGTGCCTCAATTTTTATATTAGTTACTTTGCTTTAAGGGGATAGTGCTTTTTGCTTTAAAAACCTCCATGTATGAGAACAAGATGCACTCGTAATCTTCATAAAGTTCAACGGGTATTTTTTCCAAAAGTGTAAAGGTAAGATTTTAATATTGTGTTCTTCGAATCGTTACATTTCTTGTGTAGAAATAATTTTTTTAAATCATCATTTGTTTTCTTCTGATAAATTTTTATAGGCTACATTTAACTTTTGTTTGAAAATATCTGAGTGGGGTAGCGGGAGGCAGAGAGGTGGTAAATCATTGCTGGGTGTCACCCACCTGACATTCTATAGGATTATGGGATCACATACAAAGCAGGTGCATTTGGAGCATAGTGATTTTACTATTTTTGAAGTACAATTTTTAATATAAATTCAATAAAGTACAATTCCTCCAAAACTTCCTGAAATGTTCTATCTGTTTCAAAATTTCTCACAGAATATTCATGATGTTTTTAAAAGTCAACAGCAATTTTCTGTTTTGAGGATTATGTATGTCACTACAGCACATAAAAGTAAGCTTACTACAGTAAAGCTTAAAAACGCTTACCAACACTGCGATATGGGACAATTTTAGTTGATCAAAAATCACTATTCTTTCGCTTAAGATTTAGTAATCTTCTCTTTATTAATGAATATTTTTTTCCTTCTCTTTACTCTTTCTTTCTTTCTTTTTCTTGAGTAAAGTTGATAGTTTGTGCTTTAAATGTCCTGCTATAAGATTTTCGCTTGATGAACTGATATTTAAAAAATTCTGCGGTTTACCATTTCCTGGTACTATAAAGATGTGCCGGATTCCAAGGGTTCTGATAAATCTCCAAAAATAAATGAATATCAATTAAAATATCTCAACAAACAGTGTTGCTTATGTTTTTGTATGTGATTTTGTAAAACGCGTTACCAATAAAGTCATATTGGCGAGATTTGGGCCCTGCAAATCCTAGAGTACTCATTTTCTTCTTTTATGATTTTTCTCCATAAAAACAAATCTCTGACTTAAAACATTGCATTTACTCGCAGTCTCACACCCTAAGATGATTTAACCCATACTAATCACTCATCTCCTCAGAACTTTTCCAGCTCTCCAGATTTTTATCGCTGTGTTCAAGAAATTTGTCCATACGCTATCTCCCGTTCGATCTACGACATGTCCCGCTTTTACGACATTCCCTGATTTGATGCTTCGGGGGTACGCGAGGGCCACTGGGGGTGACACTTATGCAAATATGTCGACCTTTAACCTCCCCTCCCACTCGGCATTTGCTGCCATTACTTTAACATAATGTCCCATCTCGGCTGCCATTGGTTGGATGGTGTTTGGTGGGCGGGGCCGACGTGATTTATGGGGAGTCGGTAGCTTTTCTTGGGGGGCCGTAACGTTTAAGTGCTCCCCGAACGGCCCTAAGCGATTCTGGGAGCGAACGACATTCTTACGCTCTATCTGTCGGAAATCTGTTTCGGATTCTCCTTCTGTGTATTACTCGTTTTTATCGATGTAATCTTGTTCATTCACTTGAGAGCCTTTTTCAAGGGGATGCTGTAGAATTACGTCCCAAGTTTATCTGCCTTGGGGTGCCGAAGAAAATTACTGATCAAAATATGAAGAAATCCCTGATAGTTTTTTTAATTTAAACCATTTCACATTTTATTGAATGCTATTCGAAATTTTAAACTTTAAAAATCTGGAATGATCATGTTACCTAGTTCAATGACTACAGGGTAATTCCATGGAAATGTTACATTAGTCACGCATATATTCTCCCTTATTTCATACAAGATAACCTCCTCCTTCCTAAAAATTGGTGGGTTAGTCTAACCCACCAGGTTAGACTAACCCAGGAGGTTATCTTGTATGAAATAAGGTAGAATATATGCGTGACTAATGTAACATTTCCATGGAATTACCCTATAGACATACCGCCAGGAGAAAAACCAACATTAAAGCCAAAACTCTTAAAATAAGAACAGATCCAAAAGATATTCAGGAAGATTTTGCACAAAACATCTGTCCATCGTTCATGATTCACCGTCAACCCTGAAACTGAGTGGAAAAATCCGCTCCCTTAACTATCGCTACAATACTGTAAGACCTTAAAAGTTTTTCTCCTGGTGGTATATAGGGTGGGTTGCCCAGTGAATGAACACTCCCAGTGAATGAACACATGGTCGTATTATCTCAAATATTAAGATATTTGAACTCGCTATAGACTATCACTGAATTTTAGTAGTTGCAGGAAGACCTCCTAGAGGACAGGCAATCGTTGATTTAACCATATATTCCGATTTCAGACTGTGAAAATTTATTTATTGTCACTCGAGCTTCAGGCTCATGAAAAAGTCTCCGGTAAGTTAAGATTTGACTTGATTCATTCATATTTTTCTACCTTATAATTGAGGTTATTATGATCGTTGTTGTTTTTTATCAACTGTTTAAGACTTATTCTTTGATATGTCATAATTCAGAAAGCTGTACTTGTAAAATTGCGATAGATAAGGGGGTGTTCATTTACTGGGAGTGCAAACTGAGATTTCCCAGTAAATGAACAGGTGTTCATTCACTGGGAAAAATGCATTTTTCGTAAAACCTTATAATTCTGGTTTTAATTTATTCATAATGATGTAAGCTAAACTATGTAAAATGCGCGATGATCAAAATTGTGTCCTTCCAGTAAATGAACGGGGTATATTGATTAGAAAGTGCAAGTGTTCACATACTGGAAAGAGTAAACTACGATTTACCAGTAAATGAACAAAGATTTAATTCTTAATAGTAATATTATTATTGTGAGCTTGAAATAAATGGTGGTCTCTCTTAATATTTTAGACATTTATCTTTAAATTTATGCAGTATTAATTTTCCACTTAAGGTTTTTAACCCGGGAGCAGTCGCACCTATCAAACGAACGCGGGTAGTCGCGGGTGGGTATATCATACCCAGGAATGGATTCTTGCGTTTCAACACTCAACCTGCTCGGTTTTACTAATAATATTGCCCAAAATAAGACATAAAACAATAAACAAGCATCAGTGTACTTTAAATGAAAATAATTTTCTCTTATTTATTTGTGCAATCCTTACAAATTGGAGTTATGTGTTCCATACAAATATGTATGGCACAGTTCAGAACAGTGTTGTATTTTCAGGTCCTTTTTTGCTACCGCAAACCTCAAATGTTTTTGAATCCCGTTTTTATCCTTTTGACTATGTTTTTTTCTTATGGGGTAGTTTTTGATGATGTATCAAAGGCATTTTTTGAATGTATCTTTGTAGGTGCTTGAGAATCATTTGTATTTTTAGGGAATATTTTCCCCACCACTCTGACATTGGTTCTTTTCTTTTCTTTTATTCGTTTTATTCCACCTTTACCTAGGTAATCTCCATTTTCTGCAGAATTGAGGCCTTCTGAATTTTCCTCATCAATTTTATCTTATTCTTGATCGACTTCAATTGTTTTCTGATCACATTGTCCATCATAAACTACAATTTCTTCTTAATCTTCACTAAAAGAATAATAAACATCCTTAGAAACTGTCTCAAGCAAAGAACGAAGCCATTTCATCCTCCTTACTCAGGTACCGCTCCATACCGGCCGAATGAACAGAATCCACAGCCAAAACTGACACGTCTACGGGCACGCGCGCGGGTATATCATACCCAAAAGCCTCGATTCTCGGAAACTGCGCATTCCTAAATTTTTATCTAACCTTGCAACTTGAAGAATGTGACCTTGAACTCAGCTACACGAGGGCACACACATTTTGGAAGAAAGGGGGGAGCGCAATGCGCCTGGGTATGAGATACCCAGTGCGACTGCTCCCGGGGTGTAATAAATTGAGAATTCGCATTTAGTGTAAAAAAATTTTCAGATGTCGGCTTAGTGCTGAAAAAAATTAAGGAAATATATTTTTCTTCTGAGTCTAATTTAAACAAATCGGTGTCATTACTGCTGAAATAATAATAATGAGTGTAAATATAATCACAAACTTTAAAAAAAATGCAAATAAAACTACAAACAAAGATTTTAATTAAATAACAGACGATTTAAAAAAAATATTTCCGAATCAAAACACAAAACAAGCTAAATAGACTGCAGTTCAATGAATCATTATTGAAGGTAAAAAACAAAAACTATGAATAAATCTTTGAATAAATCTATTATTAAACTAAATTAATAAGATCTTAGTTATTAGAATTCTATATTTGTTTGGTTCTATTCTATATTTTTATGCATATCTATGTTTTTCAACTGTGAATCTTTTTGTCTAAATCTAATCAAAAATATTTCGATACAATGTATATTTAAGTTTGACAAAGCAAAACAGCGAATAGATTTTATCAAAAAGAGTGTTCTGAAAAGTTCTCATTATTGGATCTTTAAGTTTAACATTTTGTTTTCTTTGCCTCAGCAGCTATTTTTTATTACATTTATGCTAATTAATAACTAAAATCTTATTTATTAAAGGTATTTCAATGCGCCAGTTATTGATACAGGACATGTCAGTTATTGGTCCTCAAAACTTTCCCGGTATGTCAGTTACTGGTAGCTACCATGCCAACTTAAAAATTATTTTAAAAATAGAAAATGCTTACTTATTCAAACGAATTGTACCCTAAATAAATATTGAAACTTCTATTATTTTTCAAAACATTAAGTTTTTCCCAGGATAGTTTTATAAAGTAGCTATAGCTAAGTAATTAATAGTATTGCTCTTAAACTGCCAGTTACTGGTACCACTACCCTAAGTGCAATTTTGGCGCTTGTTTAAGCTCCTGGGGGATAACTGAGATGAGATCGTTTGGAGACAATTTTGCCATTTTCTGTTTCTTGAAGTTTTTCAGCAACTGGGACATAATGTTGCCTCATCCGTAATTTCAAAATTTATCAGCCTTGGAAAGCATGTGTCCCGACCGGTGCGAAAGGGTTAAACTAGGACTAAGTTATAATAAAGATAAGTATTGTCTTTCCGTAGAATAAGTTTTTGATTTAAAAGTCTAGGTTTATACAGGGTGTATCATTATGAATGGAAAAAACTTCTTCTTCTGGGTACATCATAAGTTCCCACATTTTATAAAATATGGACGAAAATTCTGGTACTCTCCAGGATTAGCCAGGTGCAAGCTGACTGTTTTATGCTCTTTCGTCAATATTTTAATAAATACTAATATAATAAAAAACCATTAAAATGTAACATCCTCTCTAGTAGTTTTCCTTTTAATTATATTAAGCTGGCATTAGTATAACGTGCAATCCATGTCTGGCAAAATTTGCGCCCGCCTAATCCTTAAGTACCGTTTTTGTGTGTATTTATATTCAATGAAGAAATTTTAGAGTTCTTAGTAAGACATTTTCTATTTTATGTAACGCAGGCAAATTAATTGAAAAAAAAACATGGTATTTTTCAGTGTTCATTCACTGGAAGACACTGTTCACATTTAGGGCAAACTTTGTTCATTTACTGGGTCTATCGCCCTTTTTTCACTCAAATTAAGATTCCTTCAAAACTATTAATGTTTGAGATCTGGAAATACTTCGATCATATTGCCAAGAAAAAGCCAGTATGGAAACATACCTTGTTTTTAAAAATGGACCGAGAAAAAGCCATGAAAAAAATTTTTGAAGTGGGAAAATCACAAACCCAAATGCTAAGTGTTCATTCACTGGGCGGTTGACCCTATGACTATATTAAACATGCTGTTTCTGAATATTCAAACCCTTCGATTTTATCACCAACTGTTTTTTTAATATTCGCCTTCATAATTTGTTATTTTTTGAGAATAAGCTCCAGCACACTCCCCATACTGAACATTTATAATTGTTTCTGATAATATCAAAGATTAAATGTGAATCATCATTTTTTTAAAGAAAAAAAATTATTTTTGTTTAATAGTTTTGGCTATATTTATAATGAGTCGTTGGGGAGAATTTCTTCTGTAATAGACACTAAATGGGGCAATTTTTATTTAATCACCTGTTAAATATAATCTATTTTTCACAAATGTTAATAAAATCCTGTAAAAAAATCTAGTTTTTCTAAAGGTTACTGTGATTTTCCAAAAATAACATCCTCTCTTCTCTAAGCAGCTCTCTCATTTTTCCCTCTTAATTTCTTGAAAAGGTTATTGAAGATTTTTGAGGGATGTTTGAAAAAAATTTAAAAAATTAGGTTTCTAGGAAAACGCATAACAATTTTTTAACGTATATCAAATATGCGTATTAACTTTTGGTATAAATATATTTAATTTTCAGGTAATTAGAGGAAAATTGCCATATTCAGTACCTAATACGAAAAATTGATCTTACAGCTATAACTCATCAAAAATAATAACAAAACTTTCCTTAAAAAATTTTTCTTCAAAAATAGGTAGCTCCTTTTTATTTTGATGGTATCAGAAACATTTGGAGTGAATTTCAAACAAAGTAAAAATGTTGATTATCAGAAGTGTAATGGACCTTGGTCTGGAAGATCCTCATTATTAGGTAATTAAAGGTAGATTTTTAAAAAACAGTGAATGATTGAAACAAATGGTTTGCATATTTAGAATTGCCATAATCCAATTTTTAAATTAGTAAAAATACTTACTGTTCTGGCAGACTTTCCCAACTTCCCAAAAGGGCAAAAATGTTCATATCGATAAAAAATTAAGCCCAAATCTAAAAAATCTAATTAAGCTTAAATTCCTAAATATTAAACCTAAATACAATAAAATATTTTATACTTTTTAGAGTTAATTATATACTTTAATTTTATGACTTCATCATTTATCGTGATAACTGAAAAATTTTCAATAACCTAATAATAAAAACAAAAGTAAAAGTAGTTGTAGTTTAACTGAATTTTGCCTTACTTTGCTTACTTTTTTTGGATAAATACAGATAAAAAATATCCTCTAACAGATAATCTATAAAACAAACTTACACAAATTGTTAGGAAGACCATATTTATTTTTCTTTCATATCACATAAAATAATTTAAAAGTATTATTTGCGATTTACAAAGCAAAAAGACACAAAACACATCATGTAAGAAAAGATACTTTTAAAACTAGAACTTCATTAATAATAATTATAAATATTTAAAAGACATTTCGTATACCGTCCTTCTTCCATAAAAGTAAAGGTCATTCGGAAAGTTCCGTTGATTAAGCAAATGTAGGGGAGAGTCGGACAAAACCGGGTACACTGAGAGAAATTAGTTTCAAATTTGAGTAAATCGATGTTTTCATCTTGGTATGATACTTTTTGTTTCTAATATGACGACCCAATGCTTTCAATTTTGAAACATCAGACATACTCAATTTCAAACAATTTAATAGTCATCACTCAAATTATACTTATTTTTAGTTAACGTTTGAAAATTGAAATATTTGGAAATAATCAAAAGCAATTGGGACGTCACACTCAACTAATTGATCTACTTGCCACGTCGTAGTAACGTGGCTATGTGGTCATCTTAACTTGGCAATATGGTCACTTTGCGCTCTCTTTATAAGAATGTCATGGACGAATTTAAAAATGAGGACTATGAGTACATCCTGTTTTATTTTTGATTATCTGCACATTTTCAAAAATGGGTATACATGCATGTTTTCAAATTTGAGTAAATTTGGATCGGAGCCAGTTTGAGTACGGGGCATACTTAGATTTGAGTAATTTACTTAGTTTGCTTAGTTTTGAAACTGTCGTTTTATGTGTATAGGTGGACAAAACAGGGATTTCGGCTTTATTCACTGAGTTTGAGTGATATCTAGCGAACACTCCTAGAACTATTTCCAGGCATGAACCCTGACAACTTCCAGTAAACTGAAGTTAAATAAACCAACCCATTTTGCAGAGGGAATCAGTTTCATGAAAAAAGCTCACCATTTTAGCGTCTGCACTATTACGCCACCAATCTTAAAAATCTAAGGATTAACTCTTGGTAAGGGCAGCGTATGATACCTAATTATTTATTTGTTATTTTAAAAGTTTATATTGGTGCATAATAGTTGTTTTTTAACGCAAGATAAAATTTCTTGAAAAAAGGCACGATCGGACAAAGCCGGGATGTGGGTAAATTCGGATGAAGCCGCCATCTTTTGCTTATATGAACATTCTTAATCTAGGGAGATTTGAATACAGTGGCATTCACAGCAAAGGTTGGGCACATGAAATGATGAACAAGGCCAAACTTGAAATTTTGTTCTTAAAACGTTTAACCCAAAGAGCGTAAATTAAATTGTATTAAAATTTTAAATAATTATGAACTTTACACGAACCGGAATTTAAAGGAGCTTATTTAATAATGAGTATGATACATAATTATGTTATTTCATGGGATATGTTTTCAAAATGTACCGTTAATTGAGATTAATGTTAATTTACTATTTGGTTTCAAAAACAGAAAAGACTGAAGGGTTGGAAAAATTTGTGTTGTAGATTTACAATAAATGTTTTAAAAGAACAAGTTTTATGGTGGTTTAAAATGTTTAAGTTGAGAATTTCGGTTTCAAAACAGTAGGATATAGATCTGGACCGTTCAATAATTATTGGTTTAAAGTGAAATGTGGTTTGGAACTATTATGCTTTTGACTAAGCAATGTTTTGGTAGATTCATTTTAGACTCTGATGTCCAAAAAATTAAAGTTTTTTAAATGAAAAATCTGACAATAGATAGCAAAGCTAAAACTTTTTTTAACCATAAAATTACCAATAACCATTTTCCTTTGATTATATAACGAGCGAATAAAATGTCACAGAAACTGCACAATTCGCAAGGATTTTATTAAGAAATTATTCAAAACATATCTCCAAAACTTCCCAAAATCCTACATTTTACGCATAAATCCAGTTACTTTAAATTCCGCTTTCTTTAAAATCGTTCATTAATGCACGTTTTATATCAAACAGTTTCAAATAGGTACATTTTCAAGAATTAACGGAATTTTCCGGGTAATCTTTGAAGAAATGGAATTTTGAATTTTTAAAATCCCATGTCCCCAAACTTATATAATTCTAAGAACATAACATGAAGGGGGTTACAATAAGTAACTTGCATGATTTTTTAAAAAAATTAAATCTATTCTTCACGCAAAAATAAGCCACTACACAAAATTTGAGGCCGATTGAGAAATTTTTCGATCGCAAAAAAATTATCAAAAACAGTCTTTTTCGAAGCGCCAGAAAACGCTTAATTGCATGCACAGTGACGTCACAATACATGGACTTCGCCTAAAATGTTTGCCTTGGATTTCTGATCGTCACCAGAAGTGTCTAGAAGGTAAATATTTATTAAACACTATAATCGGACACTTCAGAAAAAAGAAATCATAAACTAAAACATAGAAATTCAATTTTGATTGCCATTTGGCCCGATGGAATTCTACGTCTCTGTGCATGCAAACACACTTCGCGTTTTCAGTCACGTGTTTTTTCTCGATTTTTAAATTAAAATATTTAATTACTTGTACA
The DNA here is from genome assembly GCA_024610705.1 of Tetragnatha versicolor. Taxonomy (NCBI): domain Eukaryota; kingdom Metazoa; phylum Arthropoda; class Arachnida; order Araneae; family Tetragnathidae; genus Tetragnatha; species Tetragnatha versicolor. Next base: position 53,439,537 of record JANDEH010000007.1, read on the forward strand.
CTTTTTTGAAAAATTGACAAAATATTTCATTTTACTATACAAAAAACCATACGGGACAATTGAATGTTTATAAAAATCTGACACATGCAAGTTCCTTATTTATAACTAACATTTCAAACTTATCGTTTAACAAACGTAACATAAGGTTTTGAAGGTTTGTTTTAGGATTGTGCTGTATTTATATTAAGTATAGAACTTTACACAAACAACTTTAACTTTGCATACGGCGTCCTTATAATTAGATGTGCTGAAATAAAAATAAATTTCCTAATGAATACTCCTAATTAATGTAATACTCGTTCTATTTTCATAAAATTGTGTTTATACATTGTGATAAATTGCACAAAAAAAGTTCGCGCAAATATTTAGAGATAGCTGGGAGAAAAAAATCATTCAAAAATCTGTCACATTCAAAAAATGTCAGAAATTATAAGACATGTGAGAACATATCGTTTAAAGTCATTTATTACTCTACAATGTAAAAAAATTCATCTCTGAGTATTCATTTCCTGTTTTTTTTCGTACCTATTAATTCCGTAAGCAACAAAACGGTATTTTAGAGCGAAATTTTCATGAACTCATCCAATGTATTCTTACACGTAACATAAAATGTAACCTTTTCATAAAGATATTATATCATTGTTTTTAACGTCTGAAGACAAAATGTTTTACAATTAAATTGTTTAAAAGTGAATAATCATTTTTGTTCAAATCCGTTAACGTTCCCGCTAAATGCCGCTATGATCTTTTAGATACCAAAAAGTAATAATATTGCTAAATAATTTCAAAGTCATAGTTTAAAATTTTTAGTTCAGATTACACAGGTCTGGAAAAAAACTTTTTTCGAGCTGTTTTAGATATTTCACCTGAACTTTGTTATTTTTGGTGCGCTGAATCCAAAAATGACCTCCATTTTGTCCTGGGACGTCACGTTTTTTGACAATTCAGATTTTTAGGTTTTATTGGGAAATGCCTTAAAATTTTGTTAAATTAACTTTTAATACTAAATTTTTTATTCAAATTCTTTCCACCAAATCTTTTTTTTATGTTTTTTGATGTGCTGCTGAATTCAAAACTGACTTCCGTTTTGTCATAGGACTTCACCTTTTTTCACAATTTGAGTAAATATGTCAATTTTTTAAGAAAATAAAAGTAAATACGTATGTAAAAAAATTATTTTTCGACTCAAACTTTATTTGAAAACAAGTTTTTATGATTTTTGGTGAGCTGAATCCAAAAAATACATCTTTTTATTTTTAAGACACCACAATTTGTAACAAATTGAGCAAATATAGCAACATTTCACATAAAATGTAAGTATACTTAAGTAGATTTTTTATCGAAATTTATTTTTAAGGTTTTTTTGTGCCCTGAGTTCAAAAATGGTCTCTGTTTTGCCATAGAATGTCATGTTTCCTGACAATTTAGGTAAAAATGTAAAATAAGTCATTATTTCAATTTTCATGAAAATAGGTTCATAAAATAAAATTATTATTACATATTCTTCATGCAAATCATTATATAACTAAAATAAACTTATTTACACAATCTAAAGCCAATTTTTCCTCCTCATGAAACTCCCCTTGGTACCTTTACCCTTGTGAGTAGCAAAAAGAACGTTTCTTTGAACTATACAACAAAAATCCTTCATTATTCCCCGATTAAATCTTCCCTAATATTTTCTTTCCATCTCTATAATGTCCTAATGAGATAGTTTACTATATGCACCATTCACAGCTCCTAATTTTTAAAACTAAAGGAGCTAGAAATGCACAAAAACTATGAAAAATGGGCAAATTCGAATATAATTTGGTATTTGTGAAAAATCCTGACGTATAGGATTTTTTTCAATATTTTTTTCGTAATCAGTACATCAAAATACATAGGAAATCGCTAAAATTATTCAAACAGCTTTTTCATTGCAGACCTGTGTTATCAATAAAAATCCGGAAAATTTATGGCGTTCAATATTTAGCTTGAAGGTTAACGGAATTGAACCACCATGATTTAAAATATTAATAAATCACCACTATTGAAATCCACAAAATCCCCAGAACAGCTTTCTTCTAACGTGCACGTCCGCCCAGATTTAAAAAAAACTATTTTACAATTAACTAAGATCATTAAAAAATATGTTTGCCAAAATTGTATTTGAAATGTTTTAGAAATCCAGAACTAAGTAAAGAACTAAGTAAACTAGAAGATCTATTAAGAACTAAGTAAACAGTTTTAGATTATCTTAAAACCACACACATATAAAGTAATCTAAACTCTTAGCTCTAGTTATCCTTCATTTCCTGGATTAAATTTTTATATAAAATATTTTATACGGATGGGTATTTGATAATCTGGCCTGTTGGACAAGACGCGGGAAATCAAATCCAAAGGTTGCGCGATCGAGTCCAACCAAGAGCAATACATATCAATAACATTTAGTTTTTTTAAAGTAATATTAATAAATTACATGTTGTGCTTAAACGAGTCCTCAAGTTATGGAAAGTTTCACGGAAAGAGAAAACTGAAATAAACCAACAGTGCTGCGTACAATGGGCAATCCTTACATTTATTACTTTATTTTTTTATTCGATAAGATATCCAATATAGGAAATATACGTGCAAAATTTTATGATTATGATCAGAGATAATTTTAACGCCTTTAAGAGCGTTTTCATGCATTGAAAATAGGAAATACGCTTTTAAAAACTTGCCAGGAGTATTTTTACGCTTTTTATTTTCAACAAAGGTTTAGCTTAAAAATGCATGGATGCCTACCAAAAACAACTAATATTTTTTGTCTACTCTAAACACCAACTTTTATATTTTCTACTAATTGTTTGTTTGGATATGTTTTGTTTTTTATTTGTTTCAATTTTTCTAATTTGCTTAACAATTTCTACAAATACTTATAATATTCTTAAATTGTTAAAAACCAAATAGCATACTCCTTTTTTCTTTTTCATTTTTTGTCCAATAAAAAAGTAACATTTTTTATAAAAAAAATTTGTCTCTACGTATTTGTAGTTTATGTTATTTCCGTATTTCATTCCTCCTAAAAAAGGCAAGGAGTATTTTTACTCCTCCAAAAAAATCCTAGGAATAACACTGATTATGATGCTTATTTACTTTTTTATAATTACTTATTATTAAGTTAATATCAATGTTTGACTTTTAAAAAGGGCACAAAAACAGTGTGTAACACGTCATTCAATCCAAAACATTGGTTTTAAACAATAACTTTGGATTCAAAGCGATTGTTGATTTTAACTTTAAAGTGGGACCAAAACAGATCTGACATCATTCAACAAAGCGATTGTAGATATTATTTTAAAATATTGAATAGACTAAATTTTTTGACATTTTTTATATCAATGTTTTGTGTTTAGAATATTTTTTTACTGGAAAAATGTTTTTAAAAAATTCCGGAATTGCCCATCATTTAAACCTTAAAAAGGTAAAGAAAAAGAGGGCCTAGGAAGTAAAGTGTTCGAAGATAAAAGTGTGAACATTTTGTTGTAATTTCTAATATAGTAATATCGTTCATTTTTTATATTTTCTAAGAAAGTGCAAACTTTTGTGTTTAGAAATGACGTAAAGGAAAAAGAAATAGAAATTAAGCAGCTTATATAATTTCTCATGTAGGTATTTAAAAAATTAAATACTTTTAATTCTGGGTATATTTGAATGAAGAAGTAAGATCATTCGAATAACAAGTAAAATTTTACTAGTTCGGAGCATAAAACTACATTTAACGTCAGTTTATATTTGTCTTTAAGTTCCAATTACTAATACATTAATTACGTATATAATACAATTATATAACTAATAAAATTACTTATATAATAATATTACTTACAAACATACTGTACTAGTATGTTTGTAAGGTCTTAGGGCAACATACATTTTTGTTCCCTAAGTAAAATCCTTTTATTCGATTATTTTTTATTTCTTTTCCCAGTTATAATAATTTCTATTTAAATGCCAACCTATTTTATAAGTTTGTAGACAAACTATCTGTGTATTTTTAAGCTCATTTGGTAAAAAGGGTAGTTTTACAAGAAGACATTAAATTTTATTAAATTTTGCAGGTTCTGATTCATATTTCCGAATGTTTAATAAAGAATTTTCCAGTGTGATGATAATGTACATGTTTTATTATTCTTATGTAACTAACTTACATAAATATTGATTTGGGGGGGAAAATTATTGAAACACAACATTATTTATTTGCACAATATGAATTTATACAATTGTTTCGGGGATTACTGGATCCCCTTCGTTAGTGCTAAAGAAAAAACACCAAGCAGTTTTTAGCACTGACGAAGGGGATCCAGTGATCCAAAAAACAATTGTACAAGTTTATATTTTGCAAATAAATAACGTTGTTTCAACCATTTTATCATCAATTGCACAATATTTTTCGCTATTGATTTTGTGGTTTAATCAAGTGAAAGGAAGATCTGGATTACCTTATTTCCCCTCCTCCAAAAAATAATTACGTCATAAATATAAAATTACGTAATAATAAGGAAGTTGCATGTGTCAGATTTTCAAAAACAAACAAGTGTTCCGTATTTTAATTTAAAAGTCGAGAAAAAAACACGTGACTGAAAACGTTTATTGTTTAAACTGTAGGATGACGTCAACAATAAAACCATCAACTCCATTGCTTTTCAACAATGCCTATTGTAAGATGACGTCACATCCAAACTCTTGGCGTTTTCACGCGCTTTTAAAAAGGGGATTTTTGTTAATTTTTTTGGCAATCAAAAAATTTCTCGATCGGCCTCAAATTTTGGGTAGTTGCTTATTTTTTCAAGAAGGATCGATTAAAAAAATATAAAAAATCATGCAACTTCCTCCTTACGTCAAAAAAATAAAATGTTTACAGAATACTGATGTATTCTGTAAACATTTTATTTTTTCCTATGAGATATAAATTCTATAGGTCATTTTTTTCATAAATTGGGAAAAAATTAAATACTTATCTAGCCAAAAAAAATTTATTCGGAAATTTTTACAAATGCATAGAAGTTTAATTTCAACTATGGTAAACTACTTGGTATTTCTTGCTCACTACATCGATGTCTGTTAAGGTACATTACTAAACGTTGTTTTAATTTTGTAAAAAAATATTTTTAATCGTTCCAATCAATGGTTTTGCTATGATGAAAACATCCTTTTAGATATAAAATTAAAAAGAATTCTATACTAAAAATCAATTTTTTTTTGCAGAAAAGGAACTTTCACTCTTTTAAAACTCCTTAAATAAAACTTCATTGCATTGCACTACATGTAGCCCCAAAATATTTAGTGTTTTTTTTTTCGCTTCAAGTTTTATCCTTTAAGAATCTCAACTATCAGACATTGTAAATTTTTTTAATCTCAACTACATCTCCCTTTTTCTCACGACCGGCGGCGGCATGAACGATAATCTCCAGAAAAGACGGTTGACAACCATGTCGCCCATGGGAAACTCGATCCCGTAGAACAAATCCAGAAAAGGGCACAAAGAGGACTAATGGGGCCCACTATCCATCAAAAAGAAATATCAGACAAAGTCACCGAACCCTTGACTCGGCTCTTTGTAGAAGGCCGCCTGCTAAAGCTTTACGGTTTGTAATTACTAGTTCCTGGACTTCAGACAAGATGAATGGCGACCCAATTGACGCCATGGAATCTTGAAAGCAGACACTTTTTTTCCATCCCCTCCCCACGTGTCTAAAGACTTCCTCCGGGAGCATTAGCCAACCAAGAAGGGCTTAGATATTCCTGATGCTCCTCTGGCCAATCAGGATCTTGCATTTAGTTGAGAAATATCACAAATCTTCCTGGGGAAGGTTCCATGGAATTTTGCTTTTAAGCGATTACAAAAGATACGTTTATCCTGTTGTCCCTTCTGCCTACTGTTGTTATCTTTCACGGACACCCAGCTTGGATCCGTGGGAACCTGGTGCATCTTGGGAAATATATATCTTTTTGTTGTAAACAACGCAATTTGTTTCCATAGATATTTTTGCAACTGTATATCATTCGGAGGATTGAAAGCAAAGGATATTTGGGCGTTTTAAGGTTATAAATTTTGGTGGTGAAATGTTTATGCCTGGGCCGGGTGTGTTTATTTATACGTTTTCCGAATTGTGTGGATCAAGGGATGTTGAAATTTAGTAGAATTGGATTTGATGTGTTATGAAATACCAAAATTTTGCATCATAGGGGAATTATAAGAAAAGGAATCTAGGCTTGACCAGTGAGCTTGAAAGCAAATATTCTCTTTATGGCTAAAATCCAATTTCCTTTTCTTTTGGTTAAATTTAAGAAAAACGTTGTTTTATTAGAACGCATCGAATTGAGAATAAATTTATTGACGTCGATCAGATGTGTTCCCAATTTAATTTTACGAAATAAACAATGTCATGAGAAAATAATTTGCATAAGTGTTGTTATACTATACTTGCTGATGTTAAATAAACATAGAACTCATTTTTCTTAGTAATTAAACAATTCTAAGAAATATAGATGTTTATATAAAATAATTCACAGAGCAAAATAATAGTTGTACGATTATAAAAGAAAATGCATGGTCATGTTCACCAAGTGTACAAGAACCACATGAAAAGAAAACCGCCTTAGGTAGATACTCACATTTTATATGCAAAGAAAAAATGTAAAATTAATTTGTGAGTTTTTATAAAAAATGTTGGGGTAGAATCCAGATTAATAAATTTTTAAATCTCTTATACTAATTTTGAAATAATGATGTATTGAGCCTAAAAAACGCTGACTGAATATAAAAATAATTAAACATGCGTTCTGTTAAGTTTAATAAGCAGAGAAACAACTTAATAGATTTAAAAATAAAAATTGATGCTAATTTTTCTGAGAAAAGTTCAAATGTTAGATTAACTGTGGGATTCTATTTTTTCTAAAATTTTAAGTGTATTAGTAAGCTTGCGGAGATAAAAATAGTTCTTTTATGTAACTTATTTAAAATAAATTTTTTTATCCCTACCAGGTTTTTTAAACATGTTAAACCGAATAGCAAACCCAACTATGTATGTATTGTTTTGTAATGTATCGTAACTCGTTTTCGTTTCGCTAAAAATAAATAATGGTATCATCGCCTATTTTTGAACTATTTAAATTTTTAACTATATTTGAATTTAAACAGATTCAAAATCAACAGATTCAATCGTTGCTTTAAATCTGCGTTAAGAAAATGAACTTAATATGATACATTTACTTTTACTTTAGTTCATCAATACATTAATATTTTTCTTTTTATTTAATTATGTTATGATTAAAAGGAATATACGTGGTAAATAATCAAATATTTTTACTATTTAGTTTTGATATTTGGTAGCCAGATCTCAATCCTTTTATATTTTATAGAATTTTGGATGCCGAAACGGACGATGAACAGAATATGATGTACAACCTTCGGACACCATTAGATCTTGCACCTATGGTCACATTCTTGATGTGCCTGCAGCTATTTGGAGTTATTTTTGAATCGGGGTTGCGTTAGTGTGAATACATCTTAATGCATGTAAATTACTTGATTATATCGTTGATTGTTCGAGTTTCTCAAACTGTGGGTCGTGAGAAGATTTTTAATTTTTCTGAGTATCTTTTTTATAATTTTTACAAACGTGTTATTGACTTTTGAAATTTATCAAGTTAATATATAGTAAAAAGAATAAAAATAAGAGCTTTAGGAGAGATTTAAGAAAAACTACCCTACTTGGTGTCGAACGGAAAAGGCTGTTTACATGTTTGTCACTCACTTTAATGTGCCGATAATGCTAAACTAGTTGGTTATATTCAAATCAAATTTGAAACAAAAATCAGTGTTTCTAAACGTAAGACTCCCCATCCACACCGGGGGTGCAATGCAAATTTTAAGATTTTTCTTAGGAAATGATGCAATTGCAATTTATTCCATATTTCTAAAAAAAAACAAGTTAAAACCCACTATTATCCGCTTAACCAGCAATATATGGTGAAATTCTCCTTTCAAGTTAAAACCCGATTTTTAAGGGTCAAATTTCAAGATTTTCTCTGGGGGAGGACCCCAGACCCCCTTTTTAGTGAGATCATTGTTAACCCCACCCAAATTAAACTACTCACCCAAATTAAACTATTCCATACGTTCAAATTCAAATATTTACTTTGAATTTTTTAAAAATTTAATTTCTCTTTTGATACGTGCATGGCGTAATTTATTGTTGTTACAAAATAGTTAGGGAACACCCCCCCCCAGTCAAGAAGTTAAAATTCTGTTGAGGGGCATGATATAATTAACTGAAGGTGAGGTGGGTCGTGTTAGATTTTGTTTCTAAAAAGTGGGTCGCGATGTTCAAAAGTTTGAGAACCCCTGCTCTAATGTATCAATTAGAAATGTTCATTTTAACTTTTTTAAACTAAAATTTTACTAATGGTGTGACTTAAGGTTGAATTTCTGTCTTGGGAAATTCGTGAAAATTAAAACGTTATTTTTTTAACCAAAGGTAACAAAATCCCTCAGATATTTCTTGGACGTATATTCAAATAAAATGATAACATAATCATAAAAATTTTGAAATGTTAAATAAGGTAAATGTGGGTATAGTGGACATTGTACCAATAGTGGCCACCTAGCTGATTAATTTTAAATCGAACGAGTTAGAGGCATCAAACAGCGTCAAAATTCATAGACATAGTAGATTGTACAATCAAGTAAGCTGGTAAATTACCACCGATACCACAGATCAGCATGGGAAGGATATTTAAATATTTGAAAATAACAACATCGGCCGAGTGACTGAAATTTGATTTTGCTTATTGAATCGCGTTAGGAAGCGGGTATGTCGGAACTGATTTTTTGTATTTATTACCGCTTGATTGACTTTTAAATTTATATCAAGATAAAGAAGAGTGCATAAAATAATAGTGAAAAAAATTTATTTGAAAATGTTGACTTTACGAGGATATATGGGGGTGGCCACTTTACCAACACATAATCTTAGATTTTCCAATAGTGGCCGACGTAATGGCGTCTAATAGAAACTTAAATAATATTTAATTTGAATAAGTTTTTTTTCATAATCTGCTTATTGTGCTTTAAAATGAGTTTTGTGTGAATTTGGTTTCCTTCTGGCTTCAGGAACCAAGGTTTCTAAAACATTGAATTACTTGCTAAATTCCTCTCAAATCAGCTACAGCGTAGGCTTTGGGCCGGAAACTATCAAGTCTGTTATTCTAAATTATAAATAAAGCTAATTTGATTTGATCTAAAGTATATTTCTTTGTGAAGGAAGATTTAATTAGAACTAAATGACTATACCTACTCAACTGCATGCATAAACCCTCTCATTTAGGCAGAAAAAGAGATGTGTCCACTTAAGATACAAGATGGGTCCATCATAGAAACAACAGTAACACCAATGTGGTCATTATAGATGCAATTTGGAGCACTTTTAAAAAATTAATTAAAAATACTTTACCAAGTCAAATTAAAATTTTTAATTGTATAATCGAAAGAAGAAGATCCAATTAATCTAAAAATAGGATTATAACTGTTTCCAAGCAAATAGGTTGGTATTTATTGAGAATTAAGCAAAAAATTTCCTTAAAGTGTCCACTATACCCAAATTTACCTCAGTACTTTTTTAGACTGTTTGTCATTAGCCACCGGTATTTTTTCAGACGAAGTAAACTACGTGACATTAAAAACTTTCCCTGGTAGACAAGAATAGAAAAGAGTCAATAATAAAAAAGAGATAAAGACAGAAAAATTGAAACTGCACCTGCATTCTTTAAATCTAATTATCTATCATAGTATTCTTATGTGTCAATTTTTTTACTTTTATTAACTTAAGTAATTCCCCATACGAAATGAAAAGAGGGAATATATTTGATCTATCATTTCAAGTTAATGATGGATTAAAGTTGAATATATGCTTTTATTATTTACTTTTGAATTCAATTTTAAGATTCTATATCACCCAATTAGCGCTATCACCGAATTTTGTCTAACAGTGCACGGTGTACGCCTCAATGATTAAATTGCTCATATATTTTTCTAGTCGCTCTAAATGTTTTCCGATGTTGTCCTTTATTTTGAGTATTTTATAACGAAATTTAATGTATTTTACACTATGATTCAGCTTGAATTATGTATTATATGAATGAAAACAAAACGACAAACAGCGGTTTCCAAGTAAAATTCGCAAATAAATACGGGAAAATTGGGATCAGAAAAATTATTTTCTATATTTATTTTGTATTTACTTCGTAATTTTGAAATTTTTTTTAGAAAAACTTGAGCGTAAATTTAATTAATATATCAGAGCAATTTTAATTTATTTCAATGTTTTTAAAATTATATGTTGAAATAACAACAAAATTACTTTTTGACCCACAAAAATATATCCTACAAAGATTATCATCGATATTATTTGATCCTCCAAAGAAAATCGCAACATATATCTTAGCATTTACATTAACTTTTCAGGAGAGAATTTACTCTTTTATTTATTTATTTTTTTTCATAGTCCCTTTATATTCATTAGCAATGACCATGTAAGAAAGTAAGTTTAAGTATCCAAAATCGGTTGGTCACTCAACTATAATCTATAATTCTATAAAAATTGCCTAAATGCAAATCAAAACTAGGTGAATTTACTATAGGTTTAACTAAAACTTTCTTAAAGTTGCTAGTTTTGCATAGTTGACCGTTAATTAACTATTGTAATTTAGTTCAAGTGAAAGGGAATATATCTATTAATCTTTCAAAAAAAACATGTTTTTTAAAAAATAATGCGTCTTTTGTGTACAAAGAACTTTTAAAAGTCATATTATAACATAACTGGGTGATTATATTTTAGAGCAGGAAATCATTGCAATAAAAAGTTTCTATTAAGTTTAAAGTTCTATTATGTTAAAAGTTTATGGTATTAGTTGTATATTAGGGTGTCCCTTATCAGACAGAATTTTTTTTGTGAATTTGTAAACGGGTACCCTCTACTTTTATATAAATGTTTTGACCTATTCAGATATAAATTCTATCCCTCTACGATAATCTTCTCCAAAGTTAGAGAATCTCTAATTCTCTAATTTTAAAACACAATTAAAACATTTAATAATTTTTTTAAACACAATTTATAAATTCAGCTATTACATGAAATATTTATTTTACATTTTATATCCATGATAAATTTTAAAAAGTAAGTTGTTTATGTGTATTAAATTTTTAAACAATTTATAAAAACCACCTTATAACAAACTCCTTACCTTCATCACAGAAATCCGATACAGATATCTTATTACTTAACATCAAATTCATTATAATCCACATGCAAGTTGAACAAAGCATTTCTCATAGCATACACATGTTATTCAGTTTGTAACAATCAATCTACCATGATGAGAGTTCCATGTCAGAATTCAGGCTCCGCCTCATTTCAATTCCAAGAGTCATAAAATTATCGTGTACTAGTGACACATGACATCATTGCCAGTGACGACATCAAAAACAGCTAAGTGATTCGACCCCCATGGCGAAAACATGGTCACGTGACGTGTAGCTGTCAACAGAAATCACCACACCCAGCACCTGAAAAGAGTTACAATCTAATAATTTTAAGTAGAAAATATATCGTTTGTTCATAAGAATAAATATCCGAGTGCTTATTTTCATATGAAGATTTACATTTCTTTTTTTAAATACATCCTCAAACTTTTTAAAGCTTCTTATTAAATGCTTTTTAATACGAAGTTAATTTCATTCAAATTGGACAGTTAAGACTTGGGCAAAGAAAATTAACATTTTAACAAAACTACAGTTGTAAAATAGCACTAGCATTCTTCAATATCTTGCAATTGATGGGGCGACTTTTTTGTGATTTGTTAAGTTTTCGAATAAACTATAATACGTTAAAATCCCATCATAAAATGTGAAGGGGGAAGAAATTTTGCTTTCGAATTGCAAAGGCTCCCTTATGCATTCGCGTTCATTCCAAAGTGCGTGGTTTTTAAATTTAAAAAGTTAAAAAAAAGGAATCTGTTCTAAGATAAAAAGTAATACTCTTACAGAATCAATTTTTGGGAACACAAAACATTTTGATGCATATTTCGCTGCTCTAACTGTACCAAAAATAACAATTGAGAATCAAAAATTCGAAACCATATAAACATTAACAGATAGTCAAAATAAAACTAAAAATTATCACGAAGACTACTAGAAAATTTACGTTGCCAATACAATTACATTAAACTCGTTCTGTTGATTTTTGATAACATTAACCGTAACACATTAGGAGCAGTTCCGTTTCACACCATCGCTCACTCCTTTCAAGAACGTCATATCTCAAAAATCAACGATATTTAGTTATGACTGTTTTCGGAAAGCTCTGAAGGAGTACTACAACCCTGCGAAACCCTCATATTTTTAAACTTAATAGTAAAGAAATTAACCGGATTCTTATTATTTATTTTCAATGCATTTCAATGCAATTCTAAACTTTCAAATGCCTCTCCTGAAAATTTAGGTTTTTTGAGATATGACGTTCTTGAAAGGAGTGAGCGACCTGTCAAACAGTAGCCGCGTCGGTAAAAGTAAATCATTAAACTATAAACAAAGCAATGAACGCTGTCTGTAACATTGTAAGTACCACTTATAATTTATACAAGCTATCAAATTTGACATTAATGCCCTTTTCACCACGTTCGTGTCATTTGTAGTTTTAGCGTTTTCGAAAAAGGTGATGTTTATCACTAAAACATCGCCGAGTTTCTTCTTAAATGAACTTTATGTATTTCGCTCCCTGTCTCTTTCTTTGTTTACATAATTTAAATTTAATATTAAATATATGATAGGTCTGATATTTACTTAATGACTGTTATGTTTAATATGAAGATTTTATAAGTATTTCACTGAAGAAAAAATTCTGGAATTATAGTATAGGAATTACTGATTATTATCGCTTTATTAAATGTTTTGAGTATCGAAATCTGTATATATAAACATCAATGTTTGTATGTCTGTATGTATGTATACATGTCCTTTATAGTTTTAAATTTTTCGAACCTACATTAACTATTAAACTGTACCACGTTGATCTACTCGCTCCAGGGAAGGTTTCTGAATAAAAACAATTTAAAATCGATGCATTCTTATAACTTTTTTGGTCAATTTTATGCTCAAAAACCCATATTTCCTGCCTAACTTCATAGAAAAACCACATTGTTGTAAATATAACAAAAGAAGATGTAACATTAATTGTTGTAGGCATATTCTCGATTGTTGCTGTTTAAAATCCATTGTTGTAGCATAAACATAAAAGTGGCTCCTTTATTTAACTATTTCCACATTTGGACTGGCGAAGCCCATCTGTAACACACCAGAAGATTTTTTTTAAATGGACTGGAGAATGCCATCCGTAACACACCAGAATAATCTTCTTTAAAAATGGACTGGCGAAGCTCATCTGTAACGCACCAGATGATATTTATAAAAAAACTGAAACCCGGGTGAAGCCCGGGTCTAGCGCGTCAGCGCTAGTTTTTAATAAAGAACAACATATATAATGTTCCAAAAGATGAAAGGTTTTTCATAAACAATTTGCAAATAATAAGTATCTAACAATTTTATACATCTTTTCCACATGGATATTTAATAAAATTTTAAAATCAACATTTTTCTAAAACAGTAAGTTCTTTAAAATCTAGAGAGTATTCCTTAAAATAAAATGGCTTTGTATTCTGCAAATTAACTTGATTACGCCATGGAGTTTGGCAGAACTTTTGCGTTTATTTATAGCTGCCTAATGAAAGTATTATTCACCAAATAACTGAAAGATAACAGATAATTAAATTGCAGTGTAATACCTTATTTTGTAACCAATATAGAAATTATGTGTTCGCCGCTTAAGGCGCATTCTGACGTGATTCTATTTCTCCAACAATTTTCAGGAGGGGAGAAAAAATAATTCGATTTAACATCTTACATCTATACGGATGAAACTAAACAGACGATAACTACGTTTTAGGAGGTTTTTTTTATGCAAAACCGTTTGTTTTAGGTCAGAGTTTCTCAAACTGTGGGTCGCGACCCACTGGTGGGTCGCCAGTCAGATTTTGGTGGGTCGCGAGAAGATTTTTAATTTTTCACAAACGGTGTTATTGACTTTTGAATTATCAAACTATTAGTTGAACTTTTGAAATTATCAAATTACCATACAATAGTAAAAAGAATAAAAATTTGAGGAAAAACTACACTACTTGGAGTGGAACGGAAAAGGCAATTAATGTAAATACGTACTATGTGTGTCACTTTAATGTGCAGATAATGCAAATCTAGTCGGTTATTCAAATAAGATTTGAAAAAAATATTTAGTGTTTCTCCCCATCCACACTGGGGGGGGGTCAATGCAAATTTTAAGAATTTTCTTGGGAAATGATGCAACTGATGTAATTTATCCCATATTGCTAAAAAACAAGTTAAAACCATTTTTTTAAGGGTCAAATTTAAAAATTTTCTCTGGGGGAGTACCCCCAGAACCCCCTTTTTACTGTAGGGATCATTTCTAGACCACAAATAAACTATTTCATACCCTTTGTAACTAAATAGTTGGTGAACACCCCCAGTCAGAGAAGTTAAAATTCTGTGGGGAGGGGGCATGAGATAATTATCTCAGTTCAGTTAATTATAAATAACTGAAGTCGGTGGGTCGCGTTAGATTTTGCCTCTCAAAAGTGGGTCGCGATGTTAAAAAGTTTGAGAACCCCTGTTTTAGGTCATTCGCTGTCAAATTTTAATAGATACTAAATAGATGCATAACACTAAATGCATACTATTTTCTCCTTCTTCGGAAGGAAATTGATACATTTCATCAAATTTCCTTTTGTATGTTTGCAAAAAAATTACTAACATTTTGGAAAGGGGTAATAATAATAACATTTTAGTATTCTCAATATTAATAATAATTTTAAAAAATTAATACTCCATACACATATGTCGATGAAAATTGGATTGTATACTTAAAATAATTAAACTTTGCAACCGATCATATATTATTTTCCCCTCCCTTTTTTTAAAAATAGAGTAAATGAAGAAAGGGAAAATTCACACACTAAAAATTAAGCAAATTTATGCTTCTTTTCCAAACTGTAAGTGTAATCTCCAAACACGTGTTCACTCTTAAAACGACACTCTCAAACTGGCTCCGAATCAAATTTACTCAAATTTGAAAACATGAATATACTCATTTCTAAAAATGTGCATACTCAAAAATGAAACATCATGAGGTTATTTTTGAGTTAGTACATGGCATTCTCATGATTTAATAAGTTTGGTTCGGAGCCAGTTTGAGTAATTTTTACTCGGTTTTGAGAGTGTCGTTTTAAGAGTGTTGAAATCTATTTTGAATTGTGTTGTGTAACTATTCTAAAATTCAATATAAATAACTTACTTGTATGTATCATTTGATTGTTAAGGAAATTTTTTCATTTCTTTTAATGTAGAAACTATTATATACTCTGAAGACGCAAGGTTTTTTATCTCTGATTTCAAACCCTGAAAAAATAAAATGAACGATAATACGCTACGATTAAATGCATTCAAATTTTTATAGCAATTGTAAAAAAATTATAGCAAATAATAATAAATAGTATAAAATATAATATTAAGAATTTATTTGGAAATCGATAAATTTTAAAATTTATAGATACATATTGTATTCAAATAATTTTTTTATCCACTTTTTAAGAAAAAACTTCCATCCCCTGTTTTAAAGAGAACCTACAAATTCTCTTAGAAAATATTGTATCAAAAATCGTGCAACAAACTTCGAGGGAGGATAGGACTTATCGAAACGAATTGGAATTGGTTTTAAAACAGGACGTTACAACTGTTTTTAAAGGGTAAAAATCACAAAAATAATACAAGCAGTGAACCCTTGGCAAATGCGTTTAGAAAAAGACATTTCTTTGAGGTAGAGTTAAAACACAAGGTAAAACACTCAGTTCCAGCATTTATTACCCAAAACCAACTGATATGCTAACAATTAGGTTTTTGTACAATCTGCTCGAATATTCCTGAATTCCTGAAGCAAAAATATACTCTATCCCTATTCTGATTTAAGGGATTTTTATTGAAAAAGGTATCCGTGAATGGACAAATTTAGCGATAATAGTTTCAGAGAAGTTTCTAAAAAATAGTCAAAAAATCGTTAAATAGGCTAAATAACACCTTATTTGTATTTCTATTTCTATCACTTTTGCTTAAAAATAAATAAGGGATTGAGTCGTTTTTGTTTCCAGAACTGTAAATTCGTGCAGATTATCCAAAAACGGATTTTTTAGCATTCCAGACAGATTAAATGCTGGAACCTAGCGTTTTACATTGTTTTTTAATCTTACCTTAAAGATAAAGTATCTCTTTTTTAAACGTAATTCCTAGAGGATTCAATTCTTTTTTGCGATTTTCACCGTACAAACCCCTTTTGGGACCGACCCTTGTTCTATAAAAACTCCTACTCCTCTCGATGAGTCCTATCATCCTTCAAATTTTGTTACACTTAGAGAAACACCCTGTATAATAACCATGAGTATTTAGAATCTCTCTTATTGAATAAGTCTTTTTTATTGAAAAGGTAGTAGACATCTTGTTCTAAACATCCATACAAAAAAAGTTTATGTATATTGTGAATTCTGAATAATATACTGTGGGTAAATATTTCTGAACAATAATTTAAAATAATTTAAAAATACATTCCTCAATAATATATTAATTTAAAAATCGTTAAATTTAAGTTGAAAGGAACTGGCAAAGGTAAAATTTTTATTATCCCCTATATTGAGGGTTTTATCTATAACGTGTACAGTAAAGGGGGTAACTTTAGCTCTTTAGGGGAACTTTGGCCCAAGAATCGGAAAGAGATTCTACGTGCTGTATCTATAAGAAATAATGTGAATATCACTTATCTAATCATTAAAGTGGTGTCTTGATATTTCTTAAATACGATCACTAGGAGTCTTTCAACTAGAGTAGTAATCAAAATGTCAATTTTTGTTCACCTTACAACTTTTCTTTGGAGAGGCAATAAAGAATGTGATTCAAAACTGTTAGGTAATGTTATAAAGTCCTCTAACAGTTTTCAATGCCATTATTTTGTTTCACTTTGTTGTTTGACAATTATTTAAGTTTTTTTTACGTTGGGATAATTTAAGCCTGAAATTTAGGGTAACTTTGGCCCAATGGTATCTGCTGAAATAAGTGAAATACTCATAGAGTTTAAAGAAGCAGTGGTCAAATATGGATGATATAATGATTCTAAACACAAAATGGCAATTCCGAATTTAAAAAGTAATTTTTTCTGCTGAAACTATGGCAATTTGCACGGCCGTTCAGGAGTTAATCGTAAACGAGGAAGAATACTTCATTTTAACAGATAGTCTATCCGTCATTAATCCGTCATTATTGTCTTTTCTTGCAATATTAATTTCATATTAATGCTTTGTTTTGTTCTGTAACTTAAACGAATTATCGTTGATGATGGTGATGAACCATCGTTGTCTCTTCTCCAAAATATGCTTGAATGCTTATTTTACAACGTTTTTATTATGTCGCTTTCATTTTTGTCTGTTCGTCCGTCCGTCCGTCTGTCTATCTGTCTGTTCGGGAGGAATTTAGTAATCAATTTTAAGCATACTTCCCCTAGAGCTAGAGACTTGAAATTTTGAACATAGTTCAGATCTGGATGACAATACGATATTATCTCGTTAGTTAAGTTCAATTTGCTGTCCCTGAACCCCCAGGGGGACTTAAAGTTTAGAATTTCAACTATAGGACCTTATTAAAAAATCATTGTTGTGCAGTTTGCCTCCTCTCGTTATCAAGATGGCTTTAGAAGTGTTGCATAAAATATTAGTAAAATGAAAATCTGTAAAAATAAAAGTAATACACAGTACATGCAGTACTTCATGCAAGTTTTGTATTTGTAATACATCTAAGGGACTGATTTTATTAATTAGTTACTAAAAAGTTTGTCACCAATATATTTTTTAAAACACTTTTTTATATTACTAGGGAGCTACCGCCCCCTGCTCGCTATCGCTCGCCAACCCCCGTAAACTGCTGACGCAGGACCTTTTGGAATTGCTTCGCAATTCCCACAAATTCTAACTCGCCGAACTTAATACACTTTACAAAACAATTAAACAATTTACAAAAAAAACGTCAACCAACTTTCCGAATATACTTCCCCAAATCCCCTCCATGAATAAAGCTCCCTTAAAAGTTTCAATATATATTAACTCGAACTTATCAAAAATTTAAACGAAATGTTTTTAAAAATATTCATCTTAATTATTTTTAATATATGATTATATAAAAATAACTATTTCTAATTGTTTATCAATATTCGAACCAAACTAAAACCCGTTATTTTAAAATAACTCGTTAGTATAATATGCCTAGTGTTTATCATTCATATTTTTTTAAACCCAGACTTGTTAACCCAGACAATACCGTTTAAGCAATCGAAAATAAAAAGAGACAAAACATCACTCTATGTTTATAATTAATTTCGATAAAATCAGACTAAAAATTATAAATATTGGACAAAAACTGTGAAATTTTAGTAGGAATGGCGTTCATGTAAGTTTTTAGAATATGTTTTTATCAGTCTTTGAATGATATTTCATCAAGAAAGTACTTTTTTTAAAAGGTGAAAAAAATGTTTCATCTTAAAATATAGCGTCAATCGGTCGTTGTGATTGGATGCATAATAATTTGAATGACAGTACTTGCTTTGTAACTGCGACCTTATCCGTTATCTTAAAAAATGGAAATATTTTAAAATTGAGAATTTTTTTGAAAAATCGAAGGGCTTACTCGGAAATCCGGAAGGAATCCGGACATTTTGATACCATATATGTGTCATTCGGTTCAGTAATTAAAAAGCCTTTCTCTGGAAACCGTTCACTAAAAACTTTTTTTTAGAATAGAGAGACTAGTGTTTCAAAAATTTCCAACGTCATCTGAATAATAGCTGGAGGCAAAAACTGTGCAATGATTTTAACAAAACCGAGTAAAGCCATGTGTTATAGTTAAAGTTCAGAAAAAAACACTTTTTAGTTTCATTAGAAAGAGAAAGGAATCAAATTCTTGGAAGGCGTTCAGGGGTTCAGGTCGCGAATTTTAAACTTTACACAACAAAACTAAAAACCAGAAAATAATTAATGAAAAAAATCTTTTTAAAGAACAACGTTTTTAAAATGCACTAAAAAGTATAAAATAATTTTTTGCAACTCCTTGTAAAACGAAAAACGTGGGGATCATGCATTAGGTAATTAATCCAACTTAATTTCATCATTCATTTAAATAATTTTTAACTGTGGATATAATGGTAAATAGAGTGACAAGAGTAGTGGCTGTAAATATTATTGCATGATCCCCACGTTTTTCGTTTTACAAGGAGTTGCAAAAAATTATTTTACACTTTTTAGTGCATTTTAAAAACGTTGTTCTTTAAAAAGATTTTTTTTCATTAATTATTTCATTGTAACTGTCCTGAATAATTTCAAGGAAAAATAGATTTCACTCGAGAAAATGGAGAAGTCACTGTAACAATTTGTAGTCAAAAGGATTTAAGAGTAGCAAGTAGTACATTTAATAGTAGTTAAATAAATAGTTAATAGTAGTTGAATAAATAATTCACATTTTAACAAATGTGAATTATACCAACAATGGACAATGCAACAATGGACATCAATAATTCACTGTTCATTTTGCATTGTTGAAAATATTTTCATCTTTAAAATTTTGATAATTCTTATAACCTTTGTTGCATTTATACTTACGGTGAATAAAATTATTGCATTATTTACTTTAATACTACTAATTTAAAAGATTTAACTAGAAGGAAGAAGATTATAACAGTGACTTTCCCATTTTCATAGGGGGTAAAACTTATTTTTCTTTGAAATAATACAGAAACAATTTCAAAGAAAAATAAATATATTCTGTGGAAGATGGTAAGTTGAAGGCTAAAATGACACTATTTATAATAGTTTTCAATTAGTTGGTAAATTTAATTAAAAAGTAATTATTTGGTTCAATTTCGTTAAAGTTCCCGCTAAATATCACCAAGCTCTTTTGAACGCCATAAATTCAAATCTCGACAAATTTTTGTGATTTTTATCCATAAGCTAACAGTTATTCATCTAACAAACATTTTAATCCATGAATTGGAAGTTATTTAGTAATATTTCTACTTTTTGGTTTCCAAAACAGCATGGCGGTATTTAGAGAGAGAGAGCGTTAACGGATTTGAACAAATTATTTCAATGCGCAATTTATGATATGAAGGGTATAGTAAAATGGTTTGTATTTGCAGTGTTTTTGTATTTAAGATTTATTTTCAATAAAATAGTCATTAGAACAATAGAAAAACCCATCAAACTACGTTTTTTTATATGGAAAATTTAAATATAATAATGATGCATTGGCTGTTACTTTTAGGAAAGGGTCCGTGACCATATTTTGTATGTCCGAAAGATACTTATGATTGTGCACATAACTTATTATTTTTCATTTCTGTATAACCTATTGCACCCCATTAAGAATAGCATTAAAATACTTTAAAATGACACCAATTTCATCTTTATAACCCAATTGGGAGAATCACTAAAGAAATTCAAAAATTTCTTGGCTCATTTTTAGCCTATTTTTGACCACTTCACGCATCTGTAATTCCCAAACCCCCGTATATTTTTTCATGAAAGTTGGTAGTTGTGCGGGTCTACATAAATACATTTGTACCGAATTTTATGAAAATCCGAGATGGCGATGCAAAAAATGTGTTTATATGACGTCAAATCACATTTCCCATAAGTTGACTATTATTAAGTAGTATTTGTACCAGAGATAGACAGACATCCTGCAGTTCATAAACACGAATAATCAAATTTAAAAAAATTAATGTGTTTTTTTTCAGAATCTTTCAAAGCTTTATTTATAAAGCTACCTCTCTTAAAATAAGAGTAAATAAAAAACGTAACCATAAAAAAATTTCATCCCCAAGAAGATAGTTTTCCAAAACAAAAAGTTACCGAGTGAGCAGAGAAGCTTAAAATTGGACAGATCTTGGATTCCTTGAAATTTCACTGTACAAATCGATCTTCATTTGAATATAGGCCACCGCAGTGCGGAATGAAATGCAGTTGTGAACTGTGAATTATTAGATGCAGATTTTCTTCCGAAAAAACGTGGGCAAATCGACGTTGAACTTCTCATCTCTGATTCTGCATTGCGTTTTTACCCCTTGTTATTCTTTCGCAGCGCTTTATCTACTGAAGGGAAATTTGGTTCCATAGCTTTGTACCGCAGGATTCTTCTCAATAATGGAATGTATACTAGATTTCTAGAAAATAAAAATTTTCATAGTAAATCTATATCTATATATATAAAAATGAATGTCTGTTTGTATGTATGTATGAATGTCCTTTATAGTTTTAAACTTTTCGAACCTACATTAACTATTAAACTATACCACATTGATCTACTCGCTCCAGGGAAGGTTTCTGAATAAAAAAAAATTAAAATCGAAGCGTTCTTATAACTTTTAAGTCAATTTTATGCTTAAAAACCCATATTTCATGCCTAACTTCAGGGCAAAACCACATTGTTGTAAATATAACAATAGAAGATGTAACATTGATTGTTGTAGGCATGATATCGATTGTTGTAGTTTAAATCCATTGTTGTAGCATAAACATAAAAATGAATCCTTTATTTAACTATTTCCCCATTTGGACTTGCGAAGCCCATCTGTAACACACCAAATAATTTTTTTTTAAAAATGGACTGGTGAAGCCCATCTGTAACACAACAGAATAATTTTCTTTAAAAATGGACTGGCGAAGCTCATCTGTAACCCACCAGGTGATATTTATTAAAAAACTGAAACCCGGGCGAAGCCCGTGTCTAGCGCGTCAGCGCTAGTCTATATATATAAAAATCAATGTCTGTCTGTATGTCCTTTATAGTTTTAAACTTTTCAAACCTACATTAACTTTTAAACTATACCACGTTGATCTACTCTCTCCAAGGAAGGTTTCTATAGAATAATAATTTAAAATCGAAGCATCCTAACAACTTTTTTGGTCAAATTTATGCTTGAAAACCCACATAGCAAAACCACATTGTTGTAAATATGTTAAGAGAAGATGTAATATTAATTATGGAAGGCATATTCTTGATTGATTGTTGTAAATTAGAATCCATTGTTGTAGCACAAAAATGGATCCTTTATTTAACTATTTCCCCATTTGGACTGCCGAAGCCCATCTGTAACACATAAGAATAATTTTTAAAAAATGGACTGGCGAAGCCCATCTGTAAAACACCAGATGATGTTTAATTAAAAACTGAAACCCGGGCGAGGCCCGGGTCTAGCGCGTCAGCGCTAGTCATTTATAAAACTGTGTTATTTTATACCGTGCTGTTACTATACACTGAGAGAAATGACAGTTTCAAATTTGAGTAAATCGATGTTCTCATTTTGGTATGAAACTTTTCGGTTCAAATATGACGAACCAATGCTTTCAATTTTGAAACACCAGATTTCAGGGTGTCCCTTATATGACAGAAAACAATTTCTTGGGAATTTGAAAACGGTTACACTCTACTTTTTTTATAAATGCCTTGACCTATTCAGTTATAAAATTTTATCCTTCTACGATGATATTAACCTGTGCAAAATCTTCATTAAAGATGGTCAATGTGTCTCTTTTTGTCTCTTTTACGACACAATTTTTTCTCTTTGCGAAATTCTAAAGAGAGATACCCTCTACTTTTTTATAAATGCCTTGACCTATTTAGGTATAAAATTTCATCCCTGTAAGATATATTAACCCGTGCCGAATCTCAATTGAAAATGGTCAAACAAGCTAAATTACCGGCACGCACCCGCTAATACTCACCACTTTTTTCTTTTTTCCTACTTTTTTCAGACTTTTTTTATATTTCATTATAAGTTTGGCCATAGAAATGTAATATTACTCGGTCTAAAGTGTCGTCTTCCACTTTTAAAAGAAGTTAGCAAAGTGAAGGTAAACCAATTCCTTAGTTGGCGTTTCTAGTCACCCAGATTACTGAATCTAAGTTACCAAGTAATTGACAAATTTTTGCGGTGATGTTTTTTAACATTCGTGAAATTAAACTTTCACAGTAGACTACAATAATTCAGACCGGTTAATATTACATTTAAATGACCAAAAATATAAATATATATAAAAAGTAGGAAAAAGAAAAAAGTGGTGATTATTAGCGGGCGCGTGTGGTAATTTAGCTTGTTTGGCCATCTTCAATTGAGATTCGGCACTGGTTAATATTATCGTACAGGGATGAAATTTTATACCTGAATAGGTCAAGGCATTTATAAAAAAGTAGAGGGTATCTCTTTTGAATTTCGCAAAGAGAAAAAATTCTGTCGTAAAAGAGACAAAAAGAGACGCATTGACCATCCTTAATGAAGATTTTGCACAGGTTAATATCATCGTAGAAGGATAAATTTTTATATCTGAATAGGTCAAGGCATTTATAAAAAAGTAATGGGTAACCGTTTTCAATTTCGCAAGAAAAAATTTTTCTGTCATATAAGGGACACCCTAACCAGACATATCAGTTTCAAGCAAATTAATAGTCACCACTCAAATTATGCTTATTTTTAGTTTATACAGGAGAGGAGGGTAATATGGAACACCTAAGTTTCTGCTATCCCTCGTGCTGCCAACACGTGGGAATGCCACAAAAGTCTAGAAGTCCCACATGATGCAGTGCGCAAAGAGTTTAGCTTCCGTGACTTACTCAGATTTGAGTAATTTTTACTTATTTTTGAGATTGTCGTTTTAAGAGTGTAGTAATAATTTTAACAGGGGTTATGTAGCTAATTCCGTACAATTCGTTTTAAGGTATCCGCCTACGTTCGACAACTTTTTTTTAAAAAACAATAAAATGTTCTGGTTTTTTTACCTTTTTGATTCCATTTATGATAGAAACCAACTATTTAAGCCTTTAAAACCACAAAAAAATTTTTTTTAGCAAATTAATTCAAAAAAACCTTAAAAAATTAAGCAAATTTTAAGTTTACGGCAAACCTAATAATTAAAAATCTGATTCAGTTTGAATATATTTTTAACTTGCGATTGAATTTAAATTCAATTATCTAGAGAATGTCGAAGGGTTTTTAAGGTAAGTGAATTTAATTAGAAGTTATAGACATTTTCTTAAAAGTTCATTTTTTTACATCGTTTTTTTTAGTATTTTGCAAATTAAAAAGCCAATAAACTCGCTTAGAATAATCTAAATGAAATTATCCCATGACATTCCCTAGAATATACTATAAACAATATTCATACCGAATTTCACTACCATACAAGCAATAGATTTTAAAATATCATGCACACCGTAACTACATTTATAGAAAAAAGCTGTTCGAAGAAAAATGAGTTTAAAGTTTGGAATTGCAACCTGACATTGATAAATTGACACATTGGCAATGACCGTAACTTCTTTTCTAGTAGCCCTAGAATCAAAAGTAAAACAGTTTTAGAAAGCTAATAAGCTGTACTTAAATAGGGAGGGAAAAACAGAAATAACTAATTTTGGTCGAAATTGGCGTTTTCAACGTAGGCGGATACCTTAAATCCGCATAGACCACAAATTACAAAAGTGTTTGAGATGAGATAAAGAATCACGAGTTAAATGTTTTTGGTCAAGATGTATCATTGTAAGAAATTTAAAAAATACTCTTACTTTTTCAGATTCTACAAACCAATGCTGTTTGCCAGCGTACGAAATTGTGGTTGTCTGCTTTTCCGAGATCCCTGAAAATCGGCTCTGACCACTACGATGACCAGCGGACCGATGTCGAAAAAATATTCCCTACCTATATATACTACCTATATATATACCTATATATTGAAAATTTTTAAAAAGAAATCCTAAAGCTTTAACTCCACCCGTGCAAGGCCGGGCATATCAGCTAGTACTTAACCCATTACTGCCTGACGTCCCTTTTTAGGGACGTTTTTTAAAAGTCCTCCTATTTCTACAAAAATTGTTCCTTTGAATCAAAATTTGCACTGATGTATCTCTGATCTTCATAGAACATAAAGAACACAAGAAGAAAGCAGAATTTAAAAAAATTTTACTTTTTTTAAAGTTGGAAGATAGAATTTTTCAGAAAAGTGCTTTTTTAAAAATTTTAAAAGAAAAAGCTTAAAAATCCTAGTTATTATTTTTAAAAAATTTCAATGCCGATATATATTACTGTTTATACATTAAATCAGTTGGGGTGTTTTTTTATTTTTCCAAAATATTTTTTCTTGACCTTATTTTGGACCCTCGAAAAGCGTCCCTAAAAAGGGACGTCAGGCACGAATGCCCCCGTGGTTTTCCCCATAGTGAAATGCTAGTGTTACCTTTATTTTTTTCATAAAAGCGCGTACGATTCTTATGAAATGAATTAAATAACTGATACTTATAAAATTTCTTTAATTTTAGCTATTAAGTTTATTATTTTTGTTTATTTTTTTTTTGAAAATACTGTTATTTCTGCTAAATAAATGGAATAAAAAGTCTTAAATTATAAGGAATTAACTAACTTGTATTAATTAAAAGGAATAAATTAATTATTTTACTATATTTATTACTTATGCAAATATATTCCGTTTATATTTTAATTAAAAGTTTAATAATTATCAGTTATAATGACTTTTTGTCATTAAAATTGCCAAAAAAGTAGCTTTTGTGATAAATTTTCGGCTTTTTTTCTAATTAGATGTTGCTAATCATCGTGTTCTATACTGCAGATCAATCTATATAATCTGGCTTGCTAATGCGCATCCCACTAATGCTTGATTTTTGGGGAGAAATTTGTGTTCCGCACAATGAAATTAAATAAAATGAAAAAAGTATGGGCATTTGAGACTTAAACTTCACAAATTGAGATACTGTGATGGATTTAAGGTGTGTAAAAGTAATTATTACTTAATATTAGGTAACATATAAACAAAGAATGCCTTTTTAAATTAAAAACCTTAATTAATTTGCAATTAACATAGATTTGGGAGGAAAAAACGTGTTTTAGAGCATAAAAAATGCTCAAATTACGTTAATTAAGGTTAATTTTACAGTTAATTGGATAAATAATTAATATTTTTTGTTCATATTCATGTTACAGTATGGTTACGATCACTTCTGCTGCACTTAAAAAGGTAAAAGATGTTTTTGAGGCTTTAAAAAAGTTTTCTACAATGCGTTTACTATAGTGAAAAACAACGGGGGCATTCGTGCCTGACGTCCCTTTTTAGGGACGTTTTTTAATTTTGGTGTAGAAATTATAATTTTAACCTGGAATTTTTTTCACTATTTTTCCAGTTGTTTTGGGGCTATTTACTATGTTTTTACCAAATATTTAAGAAAAATAAAAAGTTGGGCATTAATGGGTTAATAAATAAGATATTTTCAAACTTTATTTGTTATTTAGCTAGTTTAGTTTTTAAAAATTAATTATTAGTATTCATTTGAAGTGCAATAGTTTCTTTAAAAAAAATCGAAACCCGTCCTTTTCCAGTTTGAAGGACCAGTCATTTTGGTTGAGGACCAGTAAATTGGCATAGTAGATGTCCGCAGTACCAGTTGGTTTTTTCCCCATTTCTAACTCTGCAATTTTCCTCCCCATTTGTTTCTTTTTCTTTTCTACACAATATGTATTACTTACTACTGAAACTAATCACCTGGATATATCTATTATATTTTTATTTACCTCTTTTAGTTTTTGTTTGGATTTTTGTCCAGAATTATTTTAGTAACAATTAGAAAACCATTTTAAAGAGAAACAAACAATTTTAAAATAGTGTATGTCATGAAATAAATTTTTAAATAAAAATTTAATTATAATAGTAAAATTTTAAACATAAATTACTACAAAGAAGAAAGTCTTGTTTAAAATTTAAAAAGCTAATGTGGATTAATATGTTATTCCCTTAACTCTCTGTGTAATTTCTATGGATGTCTATGTCATCATATATTCACGAAATGAAATTTGAAATTATTTTTTTCACTCGTAACGAGCTTTACGGCATACCTTCCGATCACAAAATGCGAACTTCTCATTTCTATCGCCATGAAACTACATTGGCTTTTAATCACCATTTAAATAAGATTGAAGAAAAAAATTATAAAAATTCTTAAAAGATCAGGGATATTTTTTAAGGGGAGGAGGAATTCGTAATATTACTTGAATATAATCATGTGAGGTATCATTTTCGGAGATTTTTTTTGCCTCCTAAAATTAGTAATAAAAAGTTTTTTGGAAAAATGAAGTCATAACAAGTTAATTTTTAGGGGGATAGAAAAAACTTAAGTTTACATAAACTTATCTTGTGAGGTGTCATTTTTAATTTCTTGATTAAACTAAAGAAATCATATTTTCCTACATCAAAATATCCCAAAAAAATAACATTTTCCGGTCCCCTACTTCTGTCCCCCTCCATTCCCACCTGCCCCATTGTGAGGAAAGTAGGCGGTCCCCTCTCCGGGACGGGTCACTCCACCGGACCGTCCCGTTGGCCGAAGGTCATCCCCCCTCGCTCATCACTATTCAACTTTTTCTCAATTGGCGCGTATCGATTTGCCGCGAGTCCGCACAAAAGGCATAATCGCCAACCAACGACGACAACCTGCCTTCCCGACCTGCCCCGCGAACGGAGACGCCATATTGCCCCCCGCACGTTGTTGACTCGGACACTTTTCCGCCGCCAATGTCACGCAGCCAACAACATGGAAGTCGCCGGCCGATTTCGAGGTAAGTGTTGCCCTATCGAGGTAAGTGTTCTTTCCAACATGCTTGCCAGTAGTAGACTTTCTCGGTGTGTGGGTGGTTTCTTTCTGTTAAGGTTTTTGGAAGTAGAAAAAAATTGTGGAGGAGGAAGGAGAAAAAAGTTCTTTTGGGAAGTTTTTGTTGTTTGATGCGCGGAGGGATACAGTGCCGGGTGATGAGGCTTTTTTTTCCTTTTGGAGAGAGTGTGGTCATCGCGCTTGAACGGTGATTAGGCTCTCTAAGCGGCCTCGTGAGTGGTCCGATTCGTGACGTGGGTTTTTCTCCGATCACGAAATGAGGACTGAGACTATAGAGACGATGTCTTAAGATTTTGACAAGTTTATTAAGACATCCTCTCAAAATCTGAGAACTAATTCTTTTAAATCTAATTATAGTTGTTATGAAGAAAGTCGAAAAAAATTTTTGTCGGTTAAAAAGTAACAAATTCTTAAAATTTACTTTTGAAATCTCCCAAACCGATTTATAAACTCCAAAATTTTACACTTCTTCGTTAAATATTAAACAAAATAACTGTCATGTAAAAAGGAAACAGTTTTATTTTTATTAAATTCCATGGTGGCTATCTTTTTATTATAAGTTTATAGTATACTCACTCAGTGTGAAAATACCTTATTCGTAAGGAACATTTTTAACATGCTAGTGGTTGTTTATAAGTTTACGTCAATTCTTAAAATATGTATAATTTGATAAGAACTTAGTAGGGAGAAATTGGGGCTTCTGGACCATGCGGAGGTGCGGAGGGAGTGAGGTCAGCGTGAAGGCGATAACGACGCGTTGGATGATAACGGATCTCAGCCTTGATAACTAACATGAAAAGCTTCTCTTTGAATTTTTAATCAATTTATTAATATTTTTGAAAATATTTAATTTTTAATATCTTTTTTTACTAATTTTTAGTGTTTTACAAGATACACTGTAAATTTAAAAGCTGTAAAGAAGCGTTGAGTGATAATGAATATCTGATTATGTGGAGTGTTTGCATTTTCTTATAATATTTTTGAAGGTATTAAATTTTTAATGTCTTTTTTTTTGCTAACGTCTTATTATTTTATGAGATGCAATTTAATTCCGACTTTTAAAGATAATAATTTGAAAAACAATTTGTGTTTTACTTTTAAATAATCATGAATTTATCATGTGACATGTTTACATAATTATTTAATATTTTTTAACAATTTCATTAGTTAAGTTTTAATTTTGATTTTATAAAATAGCCAAACCTATGTGATTACTAACTATATGGTTATTACAACAGGGAAATTACTACAATGGAAGGTGTGAAATATTTTTAGACAGAGAAAGTTAGGGTTTTTTAAACATAATTCTTTAGAAATTGAATTCAGAGTAGTGAAAATATGAAAAATTACGCTTTAAAGTATCATTCCGAACCTCTACGGCTCCCGTACATATTAACAGGTTTACTCTCTTTCTTTTACTCACTTTTTAAATATTTTTTGGGAGGTATTTAACATTTTAAGGGATTTTAACTAAGTTGGTATTTTTTTTATATAAATTACACTATAAATGAATAAACTTAATTATGACTTTAAGATGCAATAACTTAAAAATGATTTTCGTTTCTCTCTTAAATATTGATGAATATAATACTTAACATGTATTCATACTTTTATAAAATTTTTAAACAGTTTTTAAAATAATGCTAATTGGCATTCCCCTTTCTTTGATTAAACGAATTGTGAGTCCAATGATATGATAAGACCTTTTTTAGCATTCCTTTAGTGCTCCTTGGTGATAACATTATAACCTTCCTTGATAACAAGAATTTCAATTGCTATTACAAGATCAAATATTATAAGGTTATCTGTATGTAACATTAATTTATATTAACTGTAACTTTAACGGAAGTAACTTTTTTATCATTAATGCGATTGCTATCACCAAGACAAACATTGTGATCTAATCTGTATATAACTTTAGTATTAAATTAACTGTAACTTTAAGGGAAGAAAAATAACTTCTACTTTAACTTACAACCCTTTATCAACTACTATATAAGCTAGAACTTGAGCTGATAACCTCATTCGCTGCGGAAAATTATTCATAGCGGTCTCTCACTCTTATCACGCTCTTTTATCAACTTGATATTTTTACGATGAATCTCACTTGTGATTTATGCCAGAAAGTGTTTACCCGGATTGACAATCTTACCCGGCACAAGCGGGCAGTTCACGGCGAGAAAAGTTTTAAGTGCTCGGAATGCCACAAGTTATTCGATAGAGCAGATACTCTACAGAGGCATGAGAAAACTCACC
This sequence comes from Tetragnatha versicolor, assembly GCA_024610705.1. NCBI lineage: Eukaryota > Metazoa > Arthropoda > Arachnida > Araneae > Tetragnathidae > Tetragnatha > Tetragnatha versicolor. The sequence goes on from JANDEH010000007.1 coordinate 53,469,700, forward strand.
TGATGCCCAAAAAACGAAAAACGACTGAACAAGACTCTGCCCCACCCGCTAAAAAGAGTCGTACGAACCCCTCTACGTGTTCAAACAAGCCACGGCGGCGCTGTCTAAACACGTTTAGCGTTAGTCAGCTCCTGCCTGATGATAGCAACAAAAATAATATTCTTGGTTTTCTTCGCTCTAAAGAGGCTCAACTAAGAGATCGCGTTGAAGAGGCTTCTCGGACTGAAAAAGGAATAAAATATTACATCAATTTAGCTGTCCAACTGTCCAGGAAATCTCCAGGCGCTGAAGAAACTTGTACTGCTCACTTTAGCAGCAAATGTGAAATAGTACTCCTAGGCTCTTCACCCAATCTGCAAGCTGCTTTTGACAAAGTAAGTTTATTTTTCATTTATTATAATAATATTATGTCTATGCAATAGATATTTTGTTGATGTTTTCTGTAACTTTAATTTATATTTGCCTATATATTTTACGTATCTCAGATTACTTTATTTTAAATAGATTAATGTATGAAATTATTATACTGTTATTTCTAAAGAAAAAAAAATTTTTAGCTTATGAAACTATAAGCACTTTATGCTAGTTAAAATTTTCATTGTGACTATTTCACTTTTTACTGAAATGTTTTCTAATGTTACACTTCTGGTTTTTTAAGGTTCTCCAATCTTTTGACGAGTATCAAGGCAAAGGTTCGGGCTGGGTGATTGACGAGATTTTATTCTTGGAGCTGAAACTTGCTGTGTATACTCCTCTAGCTGCATCCTCCTACATCCCGCTGCCAAGAGATCTTCAATTGAAGCATGCAATTATTAACATTAAAAACAAGGACAACAAATGCTTTTTATGGAGTATAATAGCTGCATTACATCCGGCCAAGACACATGTTGATAGGGTGAGTAACTATCTTAAATTTGAAGACGAATTATACGTATCGGGTATAGATTTTCCCACTCCTCTCGCTCAGGTGGAGAAATTCGAACGAAAAAATAATATTTCAATCAATGTATTTGGTTATAATGAGGACGATGGGGTATTTCCATTACAAATTACAAATTTTATTTCTAAAGTTCATATTGATTTACTATTAATATCTAATGATGAAGATAGACATTATTGCCTAATTAAAAATAAGAGTGCCTTATTGAACAGTTTAACTAAACACAAAGGAAAAGCCTTTTACTGTAACTACTGCCTCCACCGCTTTAGCAGTCTACGCACCCTCGATTCACATGCCGAAAACTATAGAGCCCATGGTCCCCAGAAAATTCAAATGCCCTCAGAACATGAAAAATGGCTTAAATTCGACAATTTCAAAATGAAACTCCCTGTCCCCTACACCATTTATGCGGATTTTGAGTGTATTTTAGAAAAGCATGCCACTTGTGTTCCAAACCCCTCACGTTCATACACAGTCCCCATATCAAATCATGTTCCCTGTGGGTATTCCTACGCAATTGTTGGTCCTGACGGTAAATTAACTAAAAAACCGGTTATTTATCGCGGTGAGAGGGCTGCTGAAAATTTCTTATCAAGTCTTCTTAACGAAGCAGATGAGATAAGGAAAATATTAAAAACCAACACCCCGATGAAATTTTCCAAACTAGACGAGGAAAGTTTTAAAGCAGCTACACTCTGTCACATTTGTGAAAAACCGCTTAAAAATAAGAAAGTCAGGGACCATGACCACTTAACAGGTTTTTATAGAGGCGCGGCCCACAATAAATGTAATTTGGACTTCAAAATTGCCTCCCACATTCCTGTTATCATTCACAATTTCAGGGGCTACGATAGTCATATAATCATTCAAGCTCTAGGAAAATTCAAGGATAGGAAAATACAGTGCATTCCAAACAATAATGAGCAGTTTATATCATTCTCTGTTGGTCCCCTCAGATTTTTAGATTCCCTCCAATTTTTAAACGCTTCCCTTGATAAATTAATTTCGAACCTCAGCCCCGATAAAGCCATTCATACCCATTCTTACTTCGGAGATAAGAGCAATCTCATGCTTCGAAAAGGGTGTTACCCTTACGAATATATGGATTCTTTTCAAAGATTTTCCGAAACAAAACTGCCCGAGAAAGACAAATTTTATAGCTCACTGACGGAGGAAGAAATTTCCGATGACGACTACAAACATGCTGAAAATGTCTGGAATTCATTCCAGATTTCTAATCTGGGTGAATACCATGACTTATATGTATGCAGTGACGTCCTTCTCTTGGCAGACGTTTTCGAAAACTTTAGGAAAATATCTCTCGAATTCTATAAAATTGATCCCTGTCATGCATTTACCGCACCAGGTTTAGCATGGCAGGCATGTTTACGCATGTCAAATGTCAGGTTGGAGCTTCTCACTGATATAGACATGCACCTTTTTCTATGAAAAGGTGCATGTCTATATCAGTGAGAAGCTCCAACCTGACATTTGACATGCGTAAACATGCCTGCCATGCTAAACCTGGTGCGGTAAATGCATGACAGGGATCAATTTTATAGAATTCGAGAGATATTTTCCTAAAGTTTTCGAAAACGTCTGCCAAGAGAAGGACGTCACTGCATACATATAAGTCATGGTATTCACCCAGATTAGAAATCTGGAATGAATTCCAGACATTTTCAGCATGTTTGTAGTCGTCATCGGAAATTTCTTCCTCCGTCAGTGAGCTATAAAATTTGTCTTTCTCGGGCAGTTTTGTTTCGGAAAATCTTTGAAAAGAATCCATATATTCGTAAGGGTAACACCCTTTTCGAAGCATGAGATTGCTCTTATCTCCGAAGTAAGAATGGGTATGAATGGCTTTATCGGGGCTGAGGTTCGAAATTAATTTATCAAGGGAAGCGTTTAAAAATTGGAGGGAATCTAAAAATCTGAGGGGACCAGCAGAGAATGATATAAACTGCTCATTATTGTTTGGAATGCACTGTATTTTCCTATCCTTGAATTTTCCTAGAGCTTGAATGATTATATGACTATCGTAGCCCCTGAAATTGTGAATGATAACAGGAATGTGGGAGGCAATTTTGAAGTCCAAATTACATTTATTGTGGGCCGCGCCTCTATAAAAACCTGTTAAGTGGTCATGGTCCCTGACTTTCTTATTTTTAAGCGGTTTTTCACAAATGTGACAGAGTGTAGCTGCTTTAAAACTTTCCTCGTCTAGTTTGGAAAATTTCATCGGGGTGTTGGTTTTTAATATTTTCCTTATCTCATCTGCTTCGTTAAGAAGACTTGATAAGAAATTTTCAGCAGCCCTCTCACCGCGATAAATAACCGGTTTTTTAGTTAATTTACCGTCAGGACCAACAATTGCGTAGGAATACCCACAGGGAACATGATTTGATATGGGGACTGTGTATGAACGTGAGGGGTTTGGAACACAAGTGGCATGCTTTTCTAAAATACACTCAAAATCCGCATAAATGGTGTAGGGGACAGGGAGTTTCATTTTGAAATTGTCGAATTTAAGCCATTTTTCATGTTCTGAGGGCATTTGAATTTTCTGGGGACCATGGGCTCTACAGTTTTCGGCATGTGAATCGAGGGTGCGTAGACTGCTAAAGCGGTGGAGGCAGTAGTTACAGTAAAAGGCTTTTCCTTTGTGTTTAGTTAAACTGTTCAATAAGGCACTCTTATTTTTAATTAGGCAATAATGTCTATCTTCATCATTAGATATTAATAGTAAATCAATATGAACTTTAGAAATAAAATTTGTAATTTGTAATGGAAATACCCCATCGTCCTCATTATAACCAAATACATTGATTGAAATATTATTTTTTCGTTCGAATTTCTCCACCTGAGCGAGAGGAGTGGGAAAATCTATACCCGATACGTATAATTCGTCTTCAAATTTAAGATAGTTACTCACCCTATCAACATGTGTCTTGGCCGGATGTAATGCAGCTATTATACTCCATAAAAAGCATTTGTTGTCCTTGTTTTTAATGTTAATAATTGCATGCTTCAATTGAAGATCTCTTGGCAGCGGGATGTAGGAGGATGCAGCTAGAGGAGTATACACAGCAAGTTTCAGCTCCAAGAATAAAATCTCGTCAATCACCCAGCCCGAACCTTTGCCTTGATACTCGTCAAAAGATTGGAGAACCTTAAAAAACCAGAAGTGTAACATTAGAAAACATTTCAGTAAAAAGTGAAATAGTCACAATGAAAATTTTAACTAGCATAAAGTGCTTATAGTTTCATAAGCTAAAAATTTTTTTTTCTTTAGAAATAACAGTATAATAATTTCATACATTAATCTATTTAAAATAAAGTAATCTGAGATACGTAAAATATATAGGCAAATATAAATTAAAGTTACAGAAAACATCAACAAAATATCTATTGCATAGACATAATATTATTATAATAAATGAAAAATAAACTTACTTTGTCAAAAGCAGCTTGCAGATTGGGTGAAGAGCCTAGGAGTACTATTTCACATTTGCTGCTAAAGTGAGCAGTACAAGTTTCTTCAGCGCCTGGAGATTTCCTGGACAGTTGGACAGCTAAATTGATGTAATATTTTATTCCTTTTTCAGTCCGAGAAGCCTCTTCAACGCGATCTCTTAGTTGAGCCTCTTTAGAGCGAAGAAAACCAAGAATATTATTTTTGTTGCTATCATCAGGCAGGAGCTGACTAACGCTAAACGTGTTTAGACAGCGCCGCCGTGGCTTGTTTGAACACGTAGAGGGGTTCGTACGACTCTTTTTAGCGGGTGGGGCAGAGTCTTGTTCAGTCGTTTTTCGTTTTTTGGGCATCAGGTGAGTTTTCTCATGCCTCTGTAGAGTATCTGCTCTATCGAATAACTTGTGGCATTCCGAGCACTTAAAACTTTTCTCGCCGTGAACTGCCCGCTTGTGCCGGGTAAGATTGTCAATCCGGGTAAACACTTTCTGGCATAAATCACAAGTGAGATTCATCGTAAAAATATCAAGTTGATAAAAGAGCGTGATAAGAGTGAGAGACCGCTATGAATAATTTTCCGCAGCGAATGAGGTTATCAGCTCAAGTTCTAGCTTATATAGTAGTTGATAAAGGGTTGTAAGTTAAAGTAGAAGTTATTTTTCTTCCCTTAAAGTTACAGTTAATTTAATACTAAAGTTATATACAGATTAGATCACAATGTTTGTCTTGGTGATAGCAATCGCATTAATGATAAAAAAGTTACTTCCGTTAAAGTTACAGTTAATATAAATTAATGTTACATACAGATAACCTTATAATATTTGATCTTGTAATAGCAATTGAAATTCTTGTTATCAAGGAAGGTTATAATGTTATCACCAAGGAGCACTAAAGGAATGCTAAAAAAGGTCTTATCATATCATTGGACTCACAATTCGTTTAATCAAAGAAAGGGGAATGCCAATTAGCATTATTTTAAAAACTGTTTAAAAATTTTATAAAAGTATGAATACATGTTAAGTATTATATTCATCAATATTTAAGAGAGAAACGAAAATCATTTTTAAGTTATTGCATCTTAAAGTCATAATTAAGTTTATTCATTTATAGTGTAATTTATATAAAAAAAATACCAACTTAGTTAAAATCCCTTAAAATGTTAAATACCTCCCAAAAAATATTTAAAAAGTGAGTAAAAGAAAGAGAGTAAACCTGTTAATATGTACGGGAGCCGTAGAGGTTCGGAATGATACTTTAAAGCGTAATTTTTCATATTTTCACTACTCTGAATTCAATTTCTAAAGAATTATGTTTAAAAAACCCTAACTTTCTCTGTCTAAAAATATTTCACACCTTCCATTGTAGTAATTTCCCTGTTGTAATAACCATATAGTTAGTAATCACATAGGTTTGGCTATTTTATAAAATCAAAATTAAAACTTAACTAATGAAATTGTTAAAAAATATTAAATAATTATGTAAACATGTCACATGATAAATTCATGATTATTTAAAAGTAAAACACAAATTGTTTTTCAAATTATTATCTTTAAAAGTCGGAATTAAATTGCATCTCATAAAATAATAAGACGTTAGCAAAAAAAAAGACATTAAAAATTTAATACCTTCAAAAATATTATAAGAAAATGCAAACACTCCACATAATCAGATATTCATTATCACTCAACGCTTCTTTACAGCTTTTAAATTTACAGTGTATCTTGTAAAACACTAAAAATTAGTAAAAAAAGATATTAAAAATTAAATATTTTCAAAAATATTAATAAATTGATTAAAAATTCAAAGAGAAGCTTTTCATGTTAGTTATCAAGGCTGAGATCCGTTATCATCCAACGCGTCGTTATCGCCTTCACGCTGACCTCACTCCCTCCGCACCTCCGCATGGTCCAGAAGCCCCAATTTCTCCCTACTGAACTTCTATGAAAAGAGATATTGTATGTTTTTATATGACTAACCCTATTCCTTTATCTTTAAATTTCCACTTTTATTCAAAAGATTTTATACCATGGGATCTTTTATCAGTTGTGTGAACTTCATTTTTTAAAAACTTTAAAAATTTAAAACGTTTATCACATCGACTTTTAACTGTAAATGGAATTCTTAAAAATATAAAATATATTCTTAAAATAAATTTTACTTACATATTTAGTAAATATCTGAGAAACCGGTTTTTCTCCAGCAAAAAATTTTTTTTCCATGTAGATATTTATTTTCTTGCAAGGCATCATCATTTCACCTAAAATGTTATAGCAAAATAATATCAATACCCTAAAACATATAATTAAACTTTCATTTTTAAATATGGATAGGATCTGTAAACTTCACTTATCAAATAGTAGTATTATATTGATCTAACAATTACTTTTACTGCAATATAGTGTGAGATTAAACTTATGAATATTTATCCATATAAGCAATAATTTCAAATGATTTTCTTCTCACTAATGCTTAATATTTTATTACATTTAATTCCTTAAATATCAGTGTTAGTTGCAATCCATAAATACATTGTCATTAAGAAGTAGTTTTTCTTAGACAGGAAAAAAATTTTTTTCATGCACTTTGTGTTAGTTAAATCATTTTTTATCTTTTGGTAAAAGAAGTATCTTCTTTTACTATCTACTTTTACTACTACTTACTTTTTCTAAGACTATCTCATCCATACCAAAATTAAATATGCAAAACCTAAATAGTTATTAGATTGAATTAGATTTTTCCGCTGAAGAATAGGTATAGAAAACCTAGACTCCCCTTTTTAAAAAAATTCTATTATAGTAAAATTTATTCTGAAAACATATTATTTTTATTAACATTTAGAGAAGTGCAAAAAATTTTTCTGCTATTACATTTATTTTTAATTTGCGTAACCTGGTTAAATCAATTAACAACTAAAATCTTAACCATCATGAAATTATACAAATTAATTTTTTTTCAAATGAATGAATTTACTTTATTATAAAATATCATAAAATATTTCTCACTTACCATGTACCAGTGGTTATGGGTAATATAGAAATTTAAAAAAATAATACATAATTAATAACTGAAGTAATTCTAGTTTTTATCAAATTAAAAACTATTCAAATATTTTTTTAAAAACAGACCTTTAATTTAATGATAAAACTTATGTTATATTTATCACTTATAAAAAAATTCGAAACTTTTTAACTAACTCCCTATTTTAAGCATTTATCTTTTTTATGCAGGATTCAGGGATGAAGCTTTCAGATCAAGACATTTCGTGGTTTTTTAGTTGACATTGCATGATCCCTGCTACGTATACTGAAGGTATACCGGAAAAAATACACTCAGGATACATTCAGTGTACGAACAGGTGTCTGTAAATATCGTCGAAAAGATTCCCTATCATATCAGGTCTTCATTCTTCAAGGATTGATTCCATATTGATATCTGAAATAGAGACATCAGATGAGTAAGAGCTTCAATTTTTTTTCAATTTGAATATTTTTAGCTTTGTTTTTTTTTATTGCAAATAAAATACATTATCTCTTTTGTATTTTAGAGGATTAATTCATTTGGAATATTATTAATATTTTAATGCAGTTTGGGTCTTTAAGTACATTAAGATATTCTGCTGCTCGATCCCTTCTTTATGCGTGTTAAGAGGGGTAATTTTAACTAATAATTGTATTAAATTATTCTTATAATTTTCTCGACATGTTAGAAATATTCTGATTATCACAAGACCTATTTGCAGTTTGTTTTTTTCTCAATTTTTAAAAGTTTGATGATGTAACAATATAAATTTTATGGCGTTTTTTAACAATTTGAGAAAATGAATGGGGCTTAGTTTCCCAACTCTAATTCATATTGGTTAACGTTTATTTTCATTTCTTTTGAAATTGGTGTATTAGAACCTCTTCTTCAGGAAATTTATACATAAATTATAATCTTTGCAGTTCATTTAAGTCATTCTAAGTAGCCGTCCTTAAATTTAAGCTTATGTAGAAGAGAAATAGTTTGCTTATCCTAATTACGATTTATAGGGATAGTAAAAATGACATTATTTCTGAACAACTTATTTAAGAAGCTTTTATATGTATAAGGGCTCTTTGGCCCTTTCTTTATGATTTTGATTTTAGAATTGTTTTTGTTAATTTAATCATTATTGATCTAAAATGTGTTTGCGTTTTATTTTTTTTAATTTTCATTGCTTACAGAAAAAGTGCTTTCTAAAGCTTGATTATTAAGCCTACGTGATTCAAAGCGTTTTATTAAAACATTCTGAAAGTTTTTCATTGTGACTTGAATTCCATCAAATATTTCATGGATAATAATTTGACTTGCTGCATAGATTGTTAAAAATATTTTGTTTTAATATTTTTACCTTACTTTGTGCTTTTAGTGATTCATATTTTAAAAGTGATACCAAAAATAGTTTTATACACTCCTAGCATTATTTAAATGAATAATGTGTAATTTTTTAGTATATTTACCCTTAAGGTGATGAAGGGAGTATTTGACCATCATCGTTGGTTAGCATACAATAAGTGTAAATTCCTACTCTCAAGCGTTACCTCCCCCTCCGCACTCTTGCGTTACCTTCCTATGCCGTGCTGATGAGTCCTAACAAGGAAAAAACCTGTGCATGGCTGGAGGTGACGCTTGAGAGTTGGAGTTTACACTCATTAAGGTGATGCTTGCAGCAACAATGAGTTAGCTGCAACAGCTTTTCATTGGAGTTAGCTTCTTGTTGCTGCAAACACTTCAATTTATGTTTAGTTATAAATTTAAAACTAATATTTATAATCCTAAACTGCAATTACTATATTATTTTGGGTACATTTTTAAGAAAAAAACGTGTATTGAATTAATTTTAAAACTATTGTAGTTTAAGTTTTTTTCAAACACTAGGGGGCTACCGCCCCCTGCTATCGCTCACCAATCCCCATAAACTACTAACGCAGGACCTTTTGGAATTGCTTCGCAATTCCCACAAATTCCAACTCGCTTAACTGTTGTTGTTGTTGTTGACTTATGCCACTTGGAATATCCAATCTCCACCGCAAAGCGTTCAGGACTTTTGGCAACTTAATACACTTTATAAAACAATTAAGCAATTTACAGAAAAAACATCAACCAACTTTCCAAAAATACGTCACCAAATCCCCTCCATGAATAAATCTCCCTTAAAAGTTTGAATATATATATTAACTCAAACTTTTCAAATATTAAAACGAAATGTTTTTAAGAATATTCATCTTAATTATTTTTAATCTATGATTATAAAAATAACTAATTCTAATTGTTTATCAATATTTGGAACAAACAAAAACCATTATTTTAAAGTAACTCGTTAGTATAATAATATATGCCTAATGTTTATCATTAATAGTATTATTTAAACCCAGACTAGCAATTTAAGCAATTGAAAATAATAAGAGACAAAAAAACTCTATGTTTACAATTAATTTCGATAAAATCAGACTAATAATTATAAATATTGGACAAAAAGTGTGAAATTTTAGTATAAAATGGCGTACATGTAAGTTTTTAGAATATGTTTTTATCAGTATTTGAGTGATATTTCATCAAGAAAGTATTTTTTTAAATGGTGAAAAAATATGGTTCATCTTAAAATATAGCGTCAATCGGTCGTTGTGATTGGATGCATAATAATTTGATTGATAGTACTTGCTTTGTAACTGCGACCTTATCCGTTATCTAAAAAAAATGAAAATATTTTAAAAGTGAGATTTTTTTTTTGAAAAATTGAAGGGCCTACTCGGAAATTCGGAAAGAATCCGGACAATTTGATACCATATATGTGTCATTCGGTTCAGTAATTAAAAAGCCTTTCTCTGGAAACCGTTCACCAAAAACTTTTTTTTAGAGAGGGACTAATAGTGAAGAAAGTAATTGCAAATTTATTTGAAACTTACTGTTGAACCAACGATAGTAAAAGGGTCACGTGATTTTTTGCTTCAGTATTTTTTATTTTATTTAAAATATACTGATTTTTTATGTATATGGAGGGTATAACTAAGGTTAGAGGGAGTAAATGTATCTTCCTCATTCGATCAACTGCCCCTCAGCTTCTGCCTTTCTCCCCTCCGAGTATGTCAAAATCACGTGACCCTTTTACTATCGTTGGTTCGACAGTATATAAACATTACCTTTCTATAGGTAGACATTTAACTACTTTTTAATTTTAAATTCTAACCAGTTAAGTTGGTTAATTTGAATTTGTAAAATTTTTATAAAATTTTACTTAAAATTAATTATGCTTAGAAAAGTTTTCAATAGAACTACTTTATAATAAGGAAGTTGTATGTGTCAGATTTTCATAAACATTCAAGTGCTCCGTATGGTTTTTTGTATGGTAAAATGAAACGTCTAGTCAATATTTCAAAAAAAATATACAGGTAATTAAATATTTTAATTTAAAAGTCGAGAAAAAAACATGTGACTGAAAATGTTTATCGTTTAAAAAGTAACGATGGAGTCAATAACCATACCATCAACTCCATTGTTTTTCAACAATGGTCATCGTACGACGAGATCACATCCCAAACTCAGAGCATTTTTTAAAAGGGGATTTTTGTTAACTTTTTGGCAATCTAAAAATTTCTCGACTGGCCTCAAATTTTGGGTAGTTGCTTATTTTTTATGAAGAATCGTTTAAAAAAATATAAAAAATCATGAAACTTCCTCATTGTTCAGAAAGCTGCTTTTAAAACATTTAACCTAAATCGGGTTTAAAAACACCTTTTCATAGTTTTGGACGTTATTTTCCTCTAGTTACTACACTGTAAAAAAAACTGTAGAAAAACTGAAATTTTCAATAACAGTGACTTTATGTTTACAGAGATATTCTGTCATGTAACATTCCCACCGCACTTCTATTTATTTTATGTAAAAAAACAGCTTTCTTTTAGTTTTTTAGCTTATCTGTACTTAAACAGAAACTTACTGCATCGAAAACCAATACAGCTATTGGCAACATTATGCTGAATCTTCTTTGGGGTAGTGGTAGCGTGCGGGCTTAGCATGCGGTAGGTCCTGGGTTCTATCCCCGGATAATAATTGATTAAAATTAAAATAAACTCAACTAAAATAAGTGCATGCGCACAAGCAGAAAATTACTGAGAGGCAACAGAAAAATCTGTAGCCCACTTGACGGAAAGTTCCTTTTTAAAGCATTTACCTGTAGGTTACAGCTTTTTTCTGTTTACAGGATTTTTCAACCTACAGATTTTTTCTGGCAACTTTTGCTGCCAGAAATTTTCTGTTTTTTTGCAGGATTATTTTTTACAGTGTATTACCGCTGAATAAGTAACTATCACTAACCCTTTCAATTGCAATTTAACTATTAAAGTTTCCTTTATTTTCTTCTCTCTTCTTAGATAGCTATTTTTAATAACCCTATAGTCACACTAAAATAAAATTTTTTCTTCACAAAAATCTAAATATATTAGTATTTTAATTGCTGATGGATGAAAGTTCTGAAAATGAAAAGTAATAACTAAAAATACACTTTTTAATTTATTTTTAGTTACTTATAAAATGTAATGTAAAATAAATAGTAATGAAAGAAATTTATACAATCTCAAATACCAAAATATATTTTTTAGAAGTAACTAACTGCTCTTGTTATGTTTTTGGCTTAAAATTTTTTGAATCCATTTTATTTTAAATTTTAATAAAAATTTTATAAATTATTTGACTAAAACGTCATCATTATTAGAGAAATTTTAGTTTCAGTTTTGAATATTTTCATCATGCAATATGATTTTGTTCCTTAGTTTTATATTTTTTGGGTCATCTTGATCTTTGTCTTTAAGTTCCTTCTAAAATCAACAGTGCATTTGACTATTATTTTTTCTGAAGAATTAATAAAATTATCATCTCTAAATAATTTGTATTTTTGTATTTGTATAAATGTATCTATTTTTAAAACTTCATTCTGGTATTAACATAACCTGTGTAAAAGACACTAGGGTAAAAAAATTCAAATTAGGAAACAAAAATTTCAAGCTAATGGCTAGAATGCCGCAGCTACTATAAAATGCCCCAAAATAGTATCGTTCATTTTTGAAGTTATTCAAGTCCAATGACCCCCCTAAAACTAATACAGCTGTCTTAAATTGAACTTGGAAACTATATATATTTATGATAAATGGTTTATTTAAGAATTGGTAAATTCGATAAAACCAGGAAATTAAAAATTTCAAGGTAATTTTAGTAAAAATAATAATATTTATAACCAAATTCATTTTCCTAGAAATGTCAAAATACAAGTTATAGATCGTCTGTTTCTAATGGTATTTTTTATTTTTTAAGAATTGCATTCTTAAATATTAATTTAGTTTCCTTTTTTCCACATGATGGGTAGTAAAAAGTAAAAAAAATATTTTATATTTTAACTTAATGATAATTTGAATTCCATCTTACTAAAAATACTAACTACACAGGTTTATGTAAATAAAATCAAGAACCTTAAATTCGAGAAAAAAAACTATAGTAAAAATTGCAGATTGTTTGCTTTGTTTTTTTATTGTTGTTTGCTTTTCTATAAGTCTTAACTGTCTTTCAGATTTAAAAACCCCTTATTTTCCTACGTTATTCTCATTTTATCTGCCATTTGAATGTGATTTTATGTAGAATGTAATAATAAATGCTAACAGTTATAAAATATTTTTATTTCACTCTATACAACTACACTATAATCAATACATATACAAATTATTCAATAGTAAAACATATAGTACATAGATTTAGTATTTTTTTATCACAATCAATAGGACATTGATGAAGAATGCCCTTTTAACTCCCCTAAAAAAAGGGTCACCTAGTTTATCAGAATCTTCCAAGAAGTCATCACAAAAAATATCACGTTTTTTCCTGGACAACTTTCAAGGGGACATGTTCCACTTAAGTGTCAGCAGGGGTTCAAGTAACTTCTGGAAGCCTATTTTTTCAGTTTACTGAGTAAGTATAATATTCTTCTTACCTTCTTTTAGTTAAAAGGTTGTGTTGTGTAACCAGTTTCAAAGAAAGAAATCATTCGATAAACTGCACTTGAATGAGATATTGGTTAAACTTCTCTAGAATAGATATAATAGTCAGAAACTCTTCAAAATGAAGGAATAAAAAATCCTCACTTTAAATTTTATTTCAACGTTTTTTTATCTAAAATACAGGGTGTCCACTCTTAAAGTGAACAAACAGCTAACTCCTAAACTGTTCGTAATATAGATGCTGTTCCAGTCCTTATCTGCGTCGATTTTTTATAGAATTCAATGGCAATCTGAGGTGTGTCTAGAACTTAAAAGGTCAATGACAAAAATTTTAAAAAATTAATGTTTTTTTGGTCGAGAATTTTTTTAACAAAAAATCCGAATTTTTTTGCACGGTTTTTTTGTTTTACTAATCATAATTAGTGGAAAATAATTGTTATTTTTATGCCGAACTAAAGAATTTCTATGATCTTACTATAAGAATTGACCGAGTAAAATACAATTTGAATTTTGTGATTTTGGAGCAAAATAATCTATAATTATAAATCTCTTAGTTTGAGGGCACTCACTATATGATCTACATAGTTTCCATGGAGACTTCTTTTATGCTGTTGCAGATTTGGAGGTGGTTTTAATCTTTAGTAAATTCGTGTATGACCTCTGATAGTTGAAAAAAACATAAAAAACCCATGATTCTTTACTTCATATTGAACAGTTTTTTGTTCACAGCATGCATTTGCATCGAACTATCTAGTTTAGAACTTAGCTATTGTGGTTGAGTTTAAGATAAACACCCTGTATATTTTACATTTTCTTTTATTGAAGAAACATTAAACAATAAAAAATTGTGTTGTGCCATTTGATTCTAAAAAGTATGAAATACATTTTACTGTACAAGAGTAAAAAAACCTTTTGCTTGAGGTTTTCGAAGTTCACGCATCTATCTGAACTTAATTTGTAAACTCTTTTTGATTTTCTTTTGAGATAAGTTTTTAACATTTTAAATATTCCAAATCTTTTTAACAGGAAAGATCTCTTCGCCGTCTAAGCTTTCTATCAAAATTTTATCTTAATACTAGTAATTACTTTGTTAAGAAATTAATAGTACTACTAAGTTCAAAATTAAAGATATTTCATAGTTTAAAGAAATCTTTAGCTTTATGGTTTCTTTTTATTTCATTGAATGTTAAAGATTAAAAGGAGATAATTGATAATTAACGTATCTCTTCTAACACTTTCCTAAAAGCAGTTCCCTCTAGTGGCAGTCACAGCTTCTGTTTAAATCATCTTCAATATTAGGAAGTATCGAAAGATTTCTCGGGGAAAACTAAAGATTATTTTTTACCCTCTCTTCTTTTCTATATAAAAAAAGTAGGTTGAAACATTCATAAATTTCTTCATACAGTGAACATTCTTGATATTTGTGTATAATGCCAATAAAGCGATGAAATACATAATGTTAATTCGGATGTTTTTAAAGAGGGCAGGTAGTGAATAAAATATATCTGCAACAGTAACGATAACTTCCAATATAGATGATTAATCTTTCTCAGTCAGAGGATCAGTAGCAGATCTACTGGGGCTCTGGGCATTTAAAAAAATTAAAAATTATATCCTGAATAAAATCCCACTGAGGAATATTTTTAAATACTAATTAGATTTATAAGAAATAAACTGTATTCCCATGTATGTGGCCATTCAAAATTTTGAAATATTTTCGCAATGTTATTAAGAAAAACGTATTCCAGGTTCCCCCTCCAAAATCAAGTATGGTTCCTCCCTTACCGTATAAAAAGTGGGTTTAAAACATCTGTTTTATATTATGAACTTTCAGAATAGAAAATAAACCACCCCAGCATATAAAACAAATTATTCTTTTTAAACCCACCCCTCCCCCACCAGGGGGCTTCGATCGAATCAGATGGTGAAACTTCCCAGGCCAAAAAAAAATTCAAAATCCAATTTCACCCAGAGAGCCAGGGAAAATGAATCCGTTCCAAATTCCAGTGACCCCCTCGTTCGATCGCAGCAGATCCGAGTGGCCGAGCATTGGCGCATGCGCAGAGCGGTCCGTCCTCCCGGATGCACTTTTTGTGCCTCCATTGAAAGGCTCCGATTCCCGGCTCCGATGATTTACGAGCCCGAACCGGTTCCCTCTCTGCACGCAAAGGCGGCCAGAATTTGCATGGGGCATTCACGCCTGCTGATACAAATAACCGGGGGTAGATTAAGCCGAGGTGTGGCCTTCTCGTAGTATACTACACGGATTCTCACTTAATTATAATCGGGAGAATGTACGTGACCCGGGAGGGTAGAGTTGGAATTTTTCAGGGACGTGTTTGCAGGTTTTGAAAATTCTGATGTCTTTGGAAATAAGAAGGGGGGGCTGTTTTAGAAGTTATCAACACTTACTCTTAAAACGACATTTTCAAAACTGAGGAAAAAGTACTCCAACTGGTTCCGATCCAAATGTACTCAAATTTGAAAACATGAATATACTCATTTCGGAAAATGTGCAATGTGCATACTAAAAAAATGAAAAATCTTGAGCTTGAACTCAAAAATGAGCTCATGATGTTTCATTTTTGAGTATGCACATTTTTAGAAATGAGTATATTCATGTTTTCAAATTTGAGTACAGTTGGATCGGAGCCAAATTGAGTATACTTTTTCCTCAGTTTTGAGACTGTCGTTTTAAGAGTGCTGTATAAACGTTTATTAAACACGAAATCTGGGGGTAAAATAGACCAAGAGTGAAGAATAGATAACTCTTAATAAGAGATAATATCTCTCCACAAGAATTTACAGAGAGTAAGTGAGGGTTAATTGATGTAGGGGAAAACATTCCCAAATCTTTAGAAAACATCATTACTTCTCGAAATCTAGTATACCTCTATTTTTTTCCTCTAGTAGTGTGGAAATAGAGAATTAATAACCCCTTGGAAAATATCATGGATTCATTGCAGAGTACGGAGTAATTGATAAAATCGATACTTTTAAGTAGTATCCAAGAATTAGGTATGAAAATGGTGAATGCTTAAAACCTACTGAGTAATGGAGGGCAAATTAAATATGAAAATATGGATTATTAGAATACTTTTCTTGTATTGTAACTTGGTTATTAATTAGGTGAATTCTAAAACTATTATTCTAAGTTTGGGTAATTGAAACTTTTAAGGTGGTTCATCCAGCTTAAAAAGTGTTCAAATTTTACTGTATTAAAAATAAATTTAATTATTACGTTTTAGTTATCTGATGGATCTTAAATCTTTGAAATTAATTTATATTTATTCCTAAGGGACTAAGATTTTGATTAAGACTAAGGGTAAAGATTTTAAGTGCCTAATCTTCAGCTTAAATCAACAAAGTATAATAAGTGCAATATAAATATCCATTTGTTAAGTCTTTCTGTAGTAAAATCATTAAACAGCAACAAAATCATTAAAGCAAACAAGAATTAACGTTAAAATCCCTTTTTCCATCCCAGTTTTTCCGTGATCTTTGAATTGGATAAAAAGCACTTAGTGAACGTCCCCTGATTGTAATTCTGTTCGCGTTATAAACTCCTTTAGAATAAATTTGATCCTAGATAAAGTAAAAGAGAGGAAGGTGTATTTTTTATTTTAAGAGATAAGGTTCTGATAAACTAAAAGTGTGAAGTGTAAAATAAGTGATTGTTTGTGAGTATAGTATCTTTGAGCTATCTATGATTATCTCAGTACTGTGGTAGTCTTCTTAAGCAATTTGAATTTTGTTCAATTAGATGGAGATGATAATCCAAAATGAAAATTAAATTTTTTCTTTACATTATCCCTCAGTTGCATTTTGAAAGAATTTTTAAATTGGTTCTCTTTCCAATCATATGAGATACATTTAAAAAGTTAAATCTCTTTTAAGCACAAAAAGGCAAAAACTTGTCAGCAGAAAACTTATTACATTATTAGTATTGGATTTACTATGGTTTATAATTTTATGGATTTAGCCTTTTTTTAGGTTTTGTGGATTTGATGCAAAAACACAAGCTTATGAATAATTAATTTTATTAATTTCAAATCCTTTTAAGCATCAAGATTTTATCATAATAATTTTATCATATTTAAAATGAACAATTGTTATAAATTTTGATGTGGGTCGAAAATTGGAAATGAACCGAGAATATACAGGGTGTTTCAAAATTGCGTTGCACAGCTTTTATTCGGAACCAGTGCTTCCTAGGGTCATGGAAGTAAGGTCTACCCCTAGGTAAGTGACCGTGGAGAATCCACAGAGATGACTTACAGAGCCCCTAGCAGCGAAATTAAAAAGTTTAAAAAATTAATTTTAAAACTAAAGGAGATAGAGCAAAAACCTCAATGAGAGTATTGTTGCCAACGTCAAGAAGAACTCACCGAAAAAAATTTGATCAAAATATCTTGAATATTCGCGGAGATATTAGCATGTGAAAATAGCACTTTTTCAGGGGTCAAAGAGTAAAAAGTTCGCATATTTGCAAATATTTTTGATTTTTTGATTAAATTTTGTGTTCTTTCAACTAAAAAGACACAAAACTACACAATAACACTGAAAAATTTTCAAATATGCGAACTTTTTACTTTTTGACCCCCTGAAAAAGTGCTATTTTCACATGCTGATATCTCCGCGATTATTCAAGATATTTTGATCAAATTTTTTTCGGTGAGTTCTTCTTGACGTTGGCAACAATACTCTCACTGGGGTTTTTGCTCTATCTCCTTTAGTTTTTAAATTAATTTTTTAAACTTTTTAATTTCGCTGCTAGGGGCTCTGTAAGTCATCTCTATGGATTCTCCAGGGTCACTTACCTAGGGGTAGACCTTACTTCCATGACCCTAGGAAGCGCTGGTTCCGAATAAAAGCCGTGCAACGCAATTTTGAAACACCCTGTATAAGCATAAGAAATCCTATTTATTTTAACTTCATGCTTAAACAGACCAAATTTGAAAAAGTATCTGTGCCTGTTTTTAAGTTATCCAATTTTTTTTACATTTTCTGCATTGAAACTAAATATAACACAAAAGCAATTTTCCTGTATCTTTTCAAGAAGATTTAAGTTTTTTACTCATCGTTTGGTATTAAGTGGTCTTATACAAATACAAATTTGTCGACCAACTACAGGCGTAAGCCCAACAAGGTTGGTCCAGTCTTTTTAACCCACACTACCGGAATCCCAGTATCTGTCAATTTTCCTCTTGAACTCGTTTACCCCACTTGAATTTACAATTGTTTCAGGCATCGCATTCCATCTATCCACTACCCTATTAAAAAAATAATGCTTCCTACAATCCGTCTTAAATTTTCCTTTATTCAATTTGAATTTGTGACCCCTTGTTCTATTACCCGTATTGAAATCTAGTCCCTCTGTGTCTCCTTGCTTTACCATTTTAAAAAGTTGAATCAAATCCCCTCTAATCCTTCTTTTCTCAAGAGACCTTTTCTTGTAGTACAACCATAACGAATTTTTTTTCATTTCAATAAATTTTTACTTTTAAGTTTTGGAGTGGCGTACAGTATAATTGAGAAAAAGTTCTACTACTCTACGAATTAAAAATTCAGGTTGTGATAAGAATATAAAAACCAATATAATTTTAAAAAATATGAGAAGACACATATAACCCTGAAAAGTGTTTTTATTATGAGCTAGAATATAATGATTACTAAAACTTTGACCTATATAAATATCAATATCATTTCCATTAAATACAATTTACATGAATGATTCCATGCTCAACTATAGCAATGCATCACTCCATATCCTTTTCAAGCAAAAAAATTCGGAAATAAAAACTTGTTCTTGTTACTCTTATTTCAACATTATTACTTTCCTTCTATAAATCTATCACAAATAAACTAAGAAACGAACATTGACTCTCTCCAGACATAAAGGAAGAGGCACTTTATGTACTTAAAAACAAATATAACAATGCATTATCATATTTTCCGACTGAGAGCATCAATTTGTTTTATTCATGTCCCCCATTTAATGCCCTGTAAAACTAGTTTTATATCCGAAACGACCTGCTGAACGGATCCTTCAAGTGCCGGTTTTATATATTTTTACAACTGGTTGACGCAGTTGTAAAAATAACCGTTACAGAGCCTTTATTTTGAGGCTCACGTCGAACCTGAGCAGTTTTGATGGAGCCATTTTCTTGAGCAGTTTAAGGTCTCCTAATTTCAACGGCCCCTCCTCGTATGTCACATCAAAAAATCACATATGCACAGAGTGGAGGGGGTCATAAAACGGTTATGACCCCCGAGCTTGAAAAAAAAATTTAATTCGTTTTTAAAGACCCGAAAATAATTTTTATACACAGGCAGTGGTTTTTTCGGGGCATCGGAAAGTGTGAGATCGTAAACCCTTCTCTCTCTATATCCCTGACTTTTGTTTGTACAACCTGTGCGCAGGGCTTTCTTTTCTTCCATTGTCAGCAGGCACCATTCTTTTGTTTGACAACCGGGGAGATTTACGCCCAGGGACATAAATATTTTATTTATTTAAATTTTTAGAATAGCAGATAAATATTCGCAGAGAATGAGCGCTCGGCGCATTGTATTTCATTAGGATGCTGCCTCCCTGGCATGTTTATCCGCGCCACAATTCTTTTGTTTCGGGGTTTTGCGTTACGGAGGTGGCCTTTTCTTTATGGATCCCGCTGCGGAGCCTTCGTAACAGTTGTGACAGGAGGCTTACGAAACCCGCCTCGGGAGAAACGTGCGGCTCGCTGCTGGAAGGCTGCCTTCTTCATATTTATGCTCATTGTGGGCTGACCTATCTCAATGGGCCTCCCTTTCATATACATCCTATTTTTTCGTGGGACATTTTGATTCCTCGGCATGCGAGCGTTTCTTCCTTGAGGGGAAATTTTCGTTGGGATAATTTCGAGTTTCGCTTGGATTTTGGGTGTCGTTCTGTGTTTGAGCTACTGAGAGAAAGAGTGGTTTAACTCGAAATTGGCTGAGTTTGACCCTTTTTGGGGTTCCTCAGGATTATTTGCAGGACAATCCAAGAGATATCCTTCAATAGATATCTCCAGAAATACATTCTTCTCATCTCAGTTGGCTTATTTGCCACCAGATAGAGTAACTGAAACTTTAACTGGTGAGCGTGGTCACCACCAACCATTAGTAATTCATTTAGTTCACTCAATCACAAACACAAAACATTTACGGCCACATTCACCACGAACTAACCTGAGACAAGGCTAAACTTGATCATAACCGTAAGTTATAAGGCTTATTCATTACCCAAAAGATCAAAAGAGCCGATGTTACTAGAAGTTTTCCGTTCTTACACTTGAGAGCGCTCTTACATTTCTCAAAATTGGTTGGATGGTTTGCTTCGGATCTTCAAAATTCGCAGCACAGAGTGATTCGCAGTCCTTTTTCATTTGATAATGATTTAAAATCCTTAAATTGGATTAGACTGTTAATTGTTTCTTTGTTGATGATAAAAATAAATAAATAGTAAAGCATATTTCTAATGATTATTTTTGAATTATATGAAATCAACCAACTAATGATTATTTTTCCGTCAGAAAAATGGTCATGAATGACAGATGGCGCTGGTAACGTCACGCTTCTCCGTAACATCGCTTTTCGAGTAATGCGCAAGCCTGATACAACACAGTTAACGCTTAATCCAGTTTAGCCTTGCCTGAGATTAACCTGGTATCAGAACTTCAAACTGGTAGTTGAAAAAGGGAAACAAGTTAAACCAATCAGAGTTGTCGAAAAAGCTTGATTCCATGTTAACCTCTTAGATTGAATTAGTGAGAATACAACCGTTATATTTCTCTGAAAATAAATCAGTTCACACTTTTCAGAGGCTCATTTAGATTTACTTATTTTATTTTAGAAAGTTGAGGGAAATAGTGGGATAGCCGCTGATAACTCAAGAAATGTTCTTGTTTTTTACCTTAGAAAAAAATACACGTTACCCTCTTTCAAATTTCAATATTCCGGACAAATTTTTTTTTCTTCGCTTTACCCAAGCAGTAGTGTGTTTACTTTAAAATAGCAATATCCATAAGTATGGTGTAGCCAAACACATTTAGGTGTTTTTAAAAATTGAATGAACCATAATACTTAAAGCTACATAATTTTACGAATATTCCTGATCTTTATTTTTAAGTTAGAGTACAGGAATGTAAGTAGTGATATTAAAGAACTATGTAGTATTTATAGAATTTATATTGATCTCAGTTAACTTATACACAACTGAGAATTTACTATGTTTTACATAACTGTATCACTGTACCGAACTTTTCTGAACTATCTCTAGTAGAAATAATTATTTTAAAGACTCCTATACCATCATTTTTTAATGCCTTACAAAGGTGTATATTTCTTTATTTCTTCTAAACACACACGTGCATATCACAAAGCCCCCCCAGTCGTAAATTGAAGTATTACCAATATGTCCACCAAAGTATTGTTAAAGAGATACCATAGTAGCACAGATCATACCAAATATGTCAAGTTTACGTTACTGAAACTAGAAATAAACGAAATTTGGCCATACATTGCCAAAATTGGTCAAATCATGGACAACAACTGCTTTGGAAATAATAAACTGCTTTGGAAATAAATACTACGAGACACACCCCTGATAAAAAGTTTCGGGGATTCCCCCAAAACAGTTTTCGTACTTTTAACCTCTAAAAACAGGTTTGAAACAATAAAAATAATATATTGTAAAACTTGCAAAGACAAAGTTGCATTTTATTTTCATTTACCAGCATTAGAAATTTTCCTATTAACAAATTACAGGTGGAAAAATTTACTTGGGGCGTATTTTATTCTTGTAACGAACTCTATATTTGCCTCTCTCCATTGCTGTCTGACTGTAATGAAAATTACAAAAAAATACAGATAAATAATTTGAAATAAAAAACAGATTTAAGGGGAAAATTATTTCCTTATAGCATACCAAGGACAAACAACAAGAAAAAAAAGTTAACAACACTTTTTTTATAAAAACGGTAAAGTACATCATCTGGCCTCACTTGGGGACCATGAACCCGTTCAAATTAGTCAACGATCTAACCACTCTTGATTCTCAGAAAAGCGTCTAAATAAAAACTCAATAGGGAAATTTTACGATGCTATCGTGATCCTGTTTACAACTGAGCTCATAAAGGGCTGAGAGCCCATGCCGTGCCATACACACAATCTCTGTTTTATTTCCTAAACTATAATTAAACTGAATAGAAGGAAATAAACGCAAGACTGATGGGGAGGGGGAATGAAAAAAAAAACTTCTCGTGAGAGTACGCGACCGGTCGTGTATGCACGACGCACGGCGGATTCTCAAGACCTATGTCTTCCTTTTCAGCCCACTGACAAGACACGGCTTTTGAAAACAAACTCAAAGGAGTGTTGTCACTGGGATAACAAACTGGGCAATAACTCAGAGAAATAAATCATGCGAATTCTATTGTTTTCGATTTTCATGGAGGACAAATAATTTAAGTTTTATTGGCAGACGAGTGACTCTTAAATTAGGCTGGCTTCTCTAAAATAGCTGATGCGCAATTTGTTTTAGGGGTATTTAAGTGTCTGGCAGGTTATAGGTTTGTAATGGGCTTGAATTTGTCACTTAAGGTTGTTCTGTGCTTTAATATGTCATGATCATCTGAAGGGGAATGG
Organism: Tetragnatha versicolor; assembly: GCA_024610705.1. Lineage (NCBI taxonomy): Eukaryota > Metazoa > Arthropoda > Arachnida > Araneae > Tetragnathidae > Tetragnatha > Tetragnatha versicolor. The sequence goes on from JANDEH010000007.1 coordinate 53,492,783, forward strand.
AATTTTTTTATAAGTGGTATTTTTTTGCCTATATATAGTTACTAAAAGACAAATGTATTGATATTGTTGGTTTTATGGCCTGAATATACATTGAAAGAACAGTAACTGTGATTAAAAATTTCTCTGATATTAATTTTACAGTTAGGCTTTGATTTTTTATAATACCCAGATATATTAAATTTTACTTATGAAAGTAGTTCAAGGATTGCTTAAAACCTTTTGCGTCGTCTTTTCTTGTACCTGTTAAATGTGACAGCTAATTTTTTTCTTTTTGGTTTCAAAAGTAAATCCTTATTAAGCATATTAACATACAAAAATAGGGTTGTGTACCAAATGTATAAACCATATAACCATCGACTTGGGTCACTTCAAAAGCGAAATATTTGATGAAAATTATGAAAAAAAACCATAAAAATATTATATTGAAAAATATATAATAGTTATTTCCATTTTTTACTAAACAAATTTCTTTACTTATTCACCTCGATTAAATCAGTAACACCCTTCAAGATAGCCGAAAAATCCAAAATAATAAAAAATAACTCCATTCAAGAATTCACTCCAATCTATATATATTTCACACTTCTAACAAGTGGACAGCATTCTGCAGAATAAATATTTCTATTGTGTCCGCTGGTAGAAACTTGCAAACGAAAACCTCTTATGAAATAATAATAACGCCATGTTTCAAAACGTTGAGTTACGGATCCCGAAAATAGTCTCAAATTAATCTACGTCTGGTATTGTTCGTGACGTGGTTTCAGATAATTTATGGTCTACATAAAATCGGGAATGGTACAAATTCTTTTTCCAGAAGATCCTCCAATCTCCCCACCCAACTTAATGATAGAAAAATAGATTTCCGTCATTCGGGCCGAGCCATCAAGATGATAGCTTTCTCTCCATCGGGGTCACTGAATGTAATTTTAACAAAAGCTGACCAAGGTTGAAATCCATGAATGTGGTTTTTTTCAATTACTTAAGTGAAAGTTATTGAGTTTTGTTGAAGGAAATAGTTATGTGTGTGTAGATACTACCAATATTCAGATTGAGAAGCTAACTATTTAGAAATTTATTCAGTCCATCTCATTAATGGTTGTTCTAGGGTTATTAGGCCGTCATAAAATCATTATTTTATTACGTTGGAGTATACGACATAGTACTTATTTTTTTACTTTCGAGAGAAGATAGAAAAATTCAATAAATGTGGAGAAATTCGCTCTTTCACATAACCTATACCCTTATTTTTATTTTAATATATCCAAATTATTTTTAAAAACATTTCTTTTTTATTCTATAAGATTTTTTTGATAATGACATATAACTCCAGTGAAATTTGTTTGAAACTATCACTTCAAATAGCTCAGTCAATGGTTAAAACTGAATGATGGGTTATGAATGAAAAGTTGTTTTTAAGGGGAGTTAGCACCTAAAGAACAAATAAACTTGGAAAAAAGGGAGTTACATTTTTGAAAAGGTTATAGAAAAATTTTAATTTCTATAGTAAATGAAAAAATAAATTATATTGCAATATTTTTAAAAATACCCGCGTGTGTTAAAGGTTCAGAATTTTTAGTTTTCTTAACAGCATCCTAAAATAACTTAATAGATGAAAACAATCGTCGTTTGAAGTATTTTAGTTGAGTAAACTGTGCTTAAAAAAGTGGAAGTGTAATTTTTTTGACGAGTTTTTCTCTATTTCACTATGTATACCAAGATGAAAAATAATAGATAAAAAACAACTGTTTGCATTTATTCCAACAACTATGCAGGTATGTGCAAAAACTACTGAGGACTTCCATCTAATCATAAAAAATTTTGCTTAAAAATATTCCCATCTCTTTCCCAATTTATAAAAGGATAAATGCAAATTCAAATATCATTTTCCTGAAAACGTCCACGATGTGGTAAGATCCAGATAAACAAATCACAGTTGTGGAAAATTACCCATGGACAAAACGTCATACTCATGGACTTACCCGCACAAATAAATTTGAAAGGCCACTGACATATGCTTCATAAATTACTGGAAATTTTTTTCTCTCCCTCCAACCATTGGGTCACGGTTGGCAAAAGATCGCACGGTAGGTCGGTTGGATTTTTTCATACTGAGCACTAAGCAAATAACAAAAATCAAATCCAGAATATCAAGGGAAACGACCTGAGTTTTTTCTCCCTTGAGATAATAAGCGGTGTAATATGCACCCATCTGTATGCTTTTCTGAAGGCAAGGAAAATTGAGAAAGTTTGGTTGGATATTATGATAGGTGAAATTATTCGGTTGGATCATTATAGAAGAGCAGGGGGCTTATACCAGAAGAGGAAAATTATCCAAGAAATAAACGTTCTATTTATTTATTACGTGTTATTTGGCGCCAGTTGAAAGTTGTGTAGTTAGACTTTTTAGGGCAAATGGAAAACATCGCATACGCAAAAGAGGTAAATTTCATAACCATCTGGATAAAAATTGAAAAAAAATACATTTATTAAATTTTAAAACAAGAATAAGTTTTAAGTCAATCAATATTTTTGGAATGAAAACAGTAAATTCTTCAACATTATGCGTTCAAATTTGTTTTAAACATTTTGTTTCCTTTGAAAAAAGTGTGAAACTTAAAAAAATACTACATTGTGTGTGCTTGTACAATCGTGAACACTATAAAAATGATGTTTTCCAAGACTATTCTAGAATTTTTAAGGAGGAAGGAATAGCCATGATCTCATGATACTTAAAATACTATTTTTTAACAATGGTGGTGTTGAAAGGAACTGATTATAAGAATGGTCTTCAAACGAACTTCGAAAAGTATGCCCCTTGCCCCCCACCAAAAGCCAACATCGTTTTGTAACCTGAATGATAAATCAACTTTTCAATAGGAAAATCAGTTTTACTGGGAGGTGCTGAAGTTCTTTGAATGAATTGAATAAGGAATTGTATCAGGTTTTAGTACCTGACCTAGATGTTTTGAATTAGCTAATCAGAACTTGCGAATGATCCAATGCAATTTACAACATTTTATGTAAGTTATTTCACTAACACATATTTTACTTGTGAAATGGTACTAACTACTAACACCATACAAAAAATACAAGTTTTTTAATATTTTACAAAAAAATCTCATATTGGGAACAATCTACACACACACACACACACACACACACACACACACACACACACACACACACACACACACACACACACACACACACACACACACACACACACACACACACACACACACACACACACACACACACACACACACACACACACACACACACACACACACACACACACACACACACACACACACACACACACACACACACACACACACACACACACACACACACACACACACACACACACACACACACACACACACACACACACACACACACACACACACACACACACACACACACACACACACACACACACACACACACACACACACACACACACACACACACACACACACACACACACACACACACACACACACACACACACACACACACACACACACACACACACACACACACACACACACACACACACACACACACACACACACACACACACACACACACACACACACACACACACACACACACACACACACACACACACACACACACACACACACACACAGGAAGGACAATGTCTGTTATTAGCATTGTCCCGCACCTGAAGAGCGCTCGGGGATTTTTCGTAAAAAATTGTTGATAGAAAAGAAACCCCATGAACTAACTGAAACTTAACTAACGTTAACAAATTTCCTTTCCTGAACTATTTGAAACCTTACCACGAGAAACCGATAAATTTTCCATCACTTAGGAATTTTAGAGTTCAAAATCTGAATGACTTTCTCCCCTACGCCTCTTTGTATCGCTAAGTAAATTACTTTAAGGATAACGAAAGTCAGAAAAATCAGAAACGATCTCTCCCTCTAAAACAGAATCGACCAACCTCTTAAAAAGAATATAAATTATTCCCACCAATCTCTTCTTAAATAGGGAAAAAAGTCGTCCGAAGTTGAAACAGAAAAGCCCACTTTTATATACGAACCCATAAAATATTTAATTCTCAAAGTAAGAAGTCGCCCACCAAAATCAATCGGTGTCGAATTAAAAAAAGGAACACAAACCAGGGGGTGTACGGGACAGTCTTCCACCACCCGCTTGTTAGGATGATTTGCCACCGTGGTTGTGTTTTATGTAATCGGGAGCAGAAATCTCTGCTTATACGGAAGTTGTTTGTTTTATGCGGCTATGAAATGGCGGCCCTAAGACAGTTATCGAGAATAAAGTGGAAGCCAGGAGCGCCATTAGCAATGTTGTGCATCCAGGGTCGCTTCTTCTTGTAATGATGGTCAAGTGCAGATAAAGTTTCCCTCCTTACCGAGGGAAATAAATGACACAGATAAATTTTATAATGGTCGTAAACGATTGATATCTTTGAATGGTATGCGACACATTTATTGGGTTTTTAAGAGGTTTGGATTGGTGATCATGTTTTTAGTGCGCTGTTAAGCGGGCCGAAACACCTACTAGCGGGCTTGTTCTTAATGTAATCACAACACTTCGTTTACAGCAGCCTGTATGATCTATTACGTGTTACGAGGAGAAGAAATACGTATAGTATATTCACCGCGAGAATCAGCTATTCTTGCTCTTCTTGCATGCTTTATGCTAGAAGGGAAATCCTGTAAGATTTTAAGAGGTTTTATCTTGCTTCTTAATCTATTTCTTTACATACTGTAATGATATTGTAATTTGATTTTTTATAAACTTTCTATTTTATTTGAATATTTTATTCAAACAATCTTGTTGTCAGGGTATTAGTTTATTTTTTCACATCTTTCAAATATTTAGTAATTTCTAAACGTTATCTTTTGGGCTTAATGTTTATATCCCCATATCTAAAATATAAAACAATTGTTAAAATAAAAATACTTCTCATACTTAACCCTAATTTCCTTATACACACTGTAAAAATAATTTGGCACTTTCTTTAGAATTATACTGGGCTGCTGGGTTTCACATCTTTTCAAAGTAATATTCCTGGAAAATTGCAGGAACGTTGCTTCAAATACTGGTACTGGTATACTATAAATTCTAATTAATTTTAGGGTAACGCTCTTGTTACTTTCTAAGGATAGTGGAAATTTGTTTCTACAGTGCACCAATTAAAAGTAATTCATCAGTAAATAATGTTATAGCAAATTAAAATGCATCTATAAAATTGCAGCTAACTGTTTTCATAACCCAAGAGAAAAACATGGAAATGTGTATGATTGATCCAAACATTTCCCCTCCCACCAAAATCAGACTAAGAAGAAATGTGAAAAGGAAGCTTTTCACTTAGAAGCGTGTTGGACTCCTTTTCTAAAAGGAGCATAAAAGAAATATACGGAATTTTTTCATAAAAGGCCTCAAATTCTTAAAGATCCTTAATACCACAAACAATTGTTTTCTTCAGGCGGAAGTTCGTTCCGAAATTTTCCCTCAGAAGACAAATCCCTCTGTTCCAAAAGCCATTTCCTTGAGCCACTTTTCATGCATTATCAAGAAGGACGCACGTTTTTGAGACAAACGAATCACTTAGTCAAGCGAATTGACCCACAATTTTTCCCAATAGCGATTCTTCCATTGAATATCGCTTAGGATTTTCCCATTGAATAATATTCCACGAAAACTGACTGGAAAGTCAGTTAAAAATTTCGCAATGCACTGAAAAAAATATATTACGCAAATTTGGTTCTAAAAATTCCTTTTTTTGTGGTTATAAATAAAAATAAAACCTTATAGGCACTAAATAAATCTTCTTGCGTCAATAAGCTTTTTTTCAAAAGGATTTTTTTTATTCTATTAGGTGGAAAGATACTTTTAGAGAAGTTATCTGATGACAATATAATTAGATGTAAGTATGAAAAAATATTCGAAACATTTAGCACCTTAAATATTAAGTAATCTAAAATGTTATTACAAAAAAATATTAACTAGTTTTAAGGAACCTTTATAGAATTGCATATGATAATAAGATTCTAATCAATTCACATTTTTAAAATTTATGATTAAAATTAAAGTAATTGAAATTAACCATAATTTTTTATCTATGCACTTGAGTAAACTATCACTCCAGTACCTCCAGGACGAAACATAATGATAATTTCGAAACATTTTCCCTTCACTTATATTCATAATAATCAAAATGAATATCATGTTATTGTTTAACCTTATGAATAAGTTTTAATGAGAAAACCAAACAGGACGTTAAGCAATTGAATTGTGTTATTGACAAAGGCGATTGTTTCTTTAACCAATCACAAAGCAGCCCTCCAGAAGCATAATGCATTTTGCAATCCCATTGGATGAAAAACTGAACCTTTTAGACATCCTAAGAATAGAGTTGTACCTAATTTAAATTTTGTAAGAGAGGACTTTTCTTATTTTATAAATTATATTATTATAAAAACTTCATCTCAAAGACATTTGTGTTTTATATTTTAACATATATTTTAAAAGGAGTAAATTAAATTTTAAGATTTCTTTAGTGTATTGTTTATTAATTGGACTGGAAGTAGGTTATTACAAGAAAAACTATTCAAGATTTCATTAACACTACTGTTAATGAAGCATTCATTTCATCATTAGAGAATAAGTTACTTAATAAGATTATTAAACAAAAACCAAGTTAATATGCAGAATATTGTATAACAATGTTAAATTATCTTAAAAACATGAATACCTTCTCCATAGTAGTAAATTCAGGGTATAGACTTAGCCAACCCTCTTTTCGTTATATGTAAGGGGAATTATTTTATCTCGAATCCCCCCTTTTAAATATACGAAATCCGGAGAAAATATCTGAGAGAATAACTCAACTCATCCTTTTATTACACCCTCAAATCCAATCCCCCTCAAAACTCCACCCCACCCCTCCTACCTCCCCAATCTGGACTTTTAATACCGAAGGATGTAAAAACCAGGCATCGAATACAGCTATTGTGACTCCCGAATCGAGTAAATCAGGAGAGAGGGAGATAGAGAAAAAGCTGAGGGAATCTTTTCCCTAATTGCGACAGGGGTCCTGATTTATTCCGCTTTGAAATTAAATATTTAGCCGAGGTGATCGGCGAAAGGGCTGAGGATAAACAACCGCCGCCCTCTGACAGTTATGAGAAATTCTTCCTCCGCTATAATTTCAAAACGTAATTTTGCCGTAGACATAAATTAGGAAGCGGGATCTGGCTCGAGGCGTTGGCGCTGCCAGCCAATCAGTGGCTGGGGAGGAACGGGGAAGGGGGCCGTGCCCTCATCTATATGCGACGCTTTGCTGCTCTCCTGTTGGTGGATTTTGCCGGTGCCCTCTGGCTTCTGATACTGTTTCCAAGAAGGTTGGTTTGATGACTTGTTTATTGATGCAGCTTAATTGAACGAATTTCCTTTTAATTATGAATATGTGAGATAAGGCAAGAAGTATATACTTAGATAATTTTCCGTCTTCTCAAAATATACCCAGAAAATATATTTTTATTTTAAAGGCGTTCATAAAAGGACACATACATCTTTCATTTTTTTCAATTTTAAGTAAGGGAATAGGTAATTTAAGTTAAGTAAGGTAAGTAAGTAAGGTGCCCTAGGTGAAGCAAAGATAAAGCTCTTCAATACTACTACCATCTCAAAGCATAGTAAGATTCAGGAAAAATTATTAAATAAAAGTATCTCCCTCCTCATTCATGGAAAATACTATTAGTGAAATAATTTATGCTTGAATGATCCTAAGTAAAAAAAGAGTAAGGATTTGCTGTCTTTTTTAATTAAATGTTTAGATAAATACGTTTAGCTTTTCTAATTTTAAGTGAGTCTTTAGATAACTTGTAGAACAGCCCTAAAACCCACAACCCTAAAAAATAAACCCTAAAAAATAAGCAGTAGGTATATGTCTTTTTTTGTAAAAATTTTATAGAAACAGAATTATTTATTTAATTAGAAGGAATAAAATAATGCTATATCTCTAATCATCATACGTTAATGGGGTATTTCTAGTAGAATTATAGGGTGGAATAATTTATTTCTCTATTACAACAACGAACAAAAAATTTAAAATTAAATATTTTACATCTTAAGATTTAATCAAATTTAAATCAAAATGCTTCAATCGAATTTGAAACACATGTTTTTCATAAATATCTCTGTAATTTACCTATTCTCTTTTTCATAATACTAAAAAAACACTGCAAATTTACAAGATACTTCAGCAACGCTAATTTTAAACAAAATAAAGAACCATTCTAACAAAAAGCTTCTTGATCGGGATTGTTTTGTATGAGATAAAGATGGAGCTGCAAAAGTGTTGTTAACCTTCCTACCCTCTTGAAAAAATAGTCACATATTCCCCTCGTGGGGTCTCTGAGGACCCCATGCGTAAAACATGCCTATGACTCTAATAAAGGTTAAAAATTCCTTAAATGGAGAAGAATTGTCATTTTTTATTTCTAGAAAGATGCTTCAGAATAATTTATCCAATTTTTTTGGTATTTTTCTCATTTTTTTCGTCTTATTACGGCTTAATTGGGTTTCTTTTGATACACGTTTTTTATAACATCTGGACCTTCAAACAAGAATTAAATTACAGAAATGAACTACATTGAAGTTGTTTTACTTAAAATATTTATAATCACACTGTTTAAAGCATACTAGTTGATATACCCGGTCTTGCACGGGTAGAATTTAGTAGTTTATTTTAAACGATTTATGAAGCTGCATATATTCTCTATTCTGCATTATCAGCTACCTGTCACCCCAGATTAATTTATTTAGTATTATGAAACATGTAAAGTTTGGATTCTTCTTTTTAAAATTGAAATAATACAAAAAAAATGATCGGTTCAGATTTCTTAGTGAAATCAGTATCTCGCTTGCTTATGTAAGTTTTAACATAAAATTGGTTTTTTTCTTGATAATTCTTCGAAATCACATTCTGGACTTCCGTAAACACTCATAAATATTTGAAAGCATTCTTATTTTTCAAAGAAGACTGAATATAAAAACCTATTTACAATCAACCATGAGTTTATATTGTTTTTGTAAAGAATGTGTTCCACAGGAAGTAATGGCGACAGTTGTCTGAGTTTTTTTTGCTGCAACTGTTAGATACTCAAAAGATTTCTATAAATAGCATATTTTTCTTAGAATGTGAATAAAAAATTTAAGAAATAGCGAGTGATTCAATGTATTTAGCCGCAATCTTCTTTTTGTAAAAAAAATGACAATTTCTACGAAAATATCTTTCTAATATTTCTCCAAACGTTCTAAACAAACATGCAAACCTTTTTTTATCTATAATACAACAAAAAATAAAATACTAAACTTTATTTGATACTGTTTTACTGCCATTCATGGCTGGGGTCTCAGAAGACCCCAGAGGGGGAATATGTGACTATTTCTCCCAAGACACTTAAAAATGGAATAATAACTCCAAAATTTTTACCCATTGTAAAACTTTGCGTAATTAAGGAATAGTAGCATCGGAAATTGTCAAAACAAAAATGCATGGGAGATATCAAGCGTCAAGGGCGTCTGGGGTCGAAAAAGACCCCAAAGGGGTAGGAAGGTTAAAATATTGCAGAGAGGGTTCGTTAAGTATTTTTAATTTAAAATTCTAAATTTAAGAATAAACAACACTAATTTTAGAACACATTCTGGATAGTAATAATCTTTATTCCGAACACTATCACAACACTAAAGTGTTAAAATGTTCTAGCTAGCATCACAACTAAAGTGTTGTAAATTAAAGACGAAAAAGTGTTCTGTTTGTATTATGTGTTCATTTTAGGCATGAGCATTTGCTGTGAATGTGATACTCAATGATTTTTCAACTGTTACCCAAAATACAAAACCAAGAAAAGAAAAAAATCGACGGCAGATATTTTATGTTTTGCAGTTTTGGATGGATATTTTATGCATACCTTTCAATTCAAGACAATTGTAAATTATGTGTTAATTAATAAAATTTTAAAATAAATGACTAAAATTTTAATTAATTACTAAAATTACTAATTTTTAAATAATTTCTAGTTTTATGAAGAAATAAATGGTCAAAAAAAGGTAAGTGAAGAAAAAATTTTATGATAACAGGGACGGAATATTTTTACCAAATAAAGATGAAATTCTGCTTGGTGGATCATATTCTTCTTATTATTTTACAGCACCACAGTACTTTAAATATTGAATACGTAAGAATAAAATGCGTGATTAATTGAATCGTCAGTTTGAAGAAGGGAATAAGTCCAAAAATCAAGTTTTGAGAAAATCGAAAAAAAGTAATGGAATTTTCATTGTATGGATATCGATTTCACAACTTCAAGGGGCGATATCTCCCTATAGGGTTATTTTCCCCCTCTTTTCACCCATGTGTAGGGCAAAGCATGGAGATTGTTTTGAGCACAAAAAGTCAATTTGTCATTTTTTGGACTTATTCCCTTCTTCAAACTGACGATTCAATTAAAATTAACTATTTCAAACTTTAGAAGAAAATAAATTGAATAAAGAGGAATAGGTGTGTAGCATTCCATATGAGTTTGGGAAACTCCCACAAGATCAACCTTAATGAATCTCCCGTCGATCCAAATATCTAATCCACATAAAACAGCTGAATAAAGGATTCATTCAAGGATGGAGCTTAGGAGCTATAAAATCCTAAAATAGGATGGCACTGACACAGGGAGTAAGTAACACGTATTTGTCGAATGTCATAAAATTCAATGGTAATATTTCCACGATGTTGCAACTCCCACTAACCACTCATTACATTCAATTTAATTTTTTTTTCTTACATTAGAAAAAAATTACTCAACTATACATGTTGGAATGAATAAATACATTTTATTCAAACTATTAATGATAAATGAAAAAAATCCTTAAATTAACTCATTACAGAATTTTCTGAACAAAATAAAGGGTTCTAATATACCTAAAGTGTAATTTAAGGACAAAAATGTGTTTATATAGTGTATTTATTTTCAGGGATGAGCGTTTGAAGGGTAATCGAATCTAAATTCAATAAAACCAAGTCATATTTAGAAAAGTAGATTGTTTTTACATGCTTTTTTTGACCACGAGTACTGGGAAAATCTTTTATAGAAGTACATAAATGGAAGTATTTTTACCTGGGGAATTACGTGAAAAATTTAATTTAAATTAGTACACTAAAAACTGAACTTATTATCTCTATATTGTTTGATAATCGTGTTTTTATCATGTTGGTAACTAAAATATTCGGCATACCTTTTACATCCCTTACCATATCTACAATAACACAAGTAAAATAAAAAAACTATACGTAAAAGAAACTAAAAAAATCATAGCAACTGATGTATAAATTGTTTTTCTTAATTTGAACTTATTTTAGCTTAGTAAAGTATTTTTGAATTTAAAAAAAAATTAAAAAATTCTTCACTATTTTTAAGATCTTTGAAATTGCTAGTAATAAAAAATTAGGACATAAAAATATATATCTAAGCTAGTGTTATTAAACTCCACAAAATAATAAACAATAACTCTAGTTCAAAATGCTATACAGTAAAGCACCGTTTATACGTCTTTCAAGGGACCGACGTAAAACGGCGTATAAATGAAAAGACGTATAATTGAAAACAATTTTGATTATTTGAATGAATTGGGACTTAGTGAAAACGACGTATAAATGTAAAAGACGTATAAATGAGAGACGTATAAACGGTGCTTTACTGTACTAGAAAAAATAGTATAAATAATTAAGCAATAATAAGTAATCATAAACGCTCTGATAAGAATCAGTAGACAAAAGCACGATATTTCGATATTTAAGAATAAATATTAATAAGGGGATAAAAAAATATGGAAACTACCCAAAATTAAAACATCAACAATAATTTAAAATGCTATTAAGAAAAAATAGAAAGCGATAACAAATCGTCATAAACGTTATAGTGAGAATCAGTAAACGAGAAGCCGATCGATTTCGATCGACGTCCTCCTCCATTTCAACTAGAACACGGTCCCCAAACGGTAGCTGGTAATGAAGAAAATCTTAGGCCACGCTCAAAGCTTCGTCGGCTAATTGTATTGTCATTGTTGGGGAAACTTGTTATCGGATCCTTCCAAAGGGACCTCTGGATCTGCCTAATCATAATAACCGCTCGATATAATAATACGATCGTAAAATCCCAACCCTTATCAGTCGTCTTCATTTTCTAGGCGGTAAAGCACGGCCAGATAAAAGTGGAATAAAACGAACTCTGCTTTTTTTCTCGTTTGGATTTTTGTCTAGTTTTGTTTCGATCTCAGTGGCTGGGCCGTTGATGAGTTTGGTTCCCTAGCATGAGCGGCAAAACTAATTACTTGTTCTAGCACGAATTTCGAATTCCTTCTCTATCTTTTTTCCCTCCCCTAATTGTCTCCAGGGCTTTTCGTTGTTACTTTTTGTGTTGTGGTGGGAATGCGGTCTCGTAAACAGTTGAATGCATAAACGTTAAGTTTTACATTTCGCTTTGTTGTTTGTGTAATTTATTAATCCGTTTTCATTTGCGTGAGTAGTTTTTTTTCAAAGTTGTCTTCTGTTTGTGTGGGTTTTTTTGTGGATGGAATGTGCTAAAAATATTTTTAATACATTTGGTGTCAGTTGAACATTTACTTTCCGAGTATTATTAAAGTTTTTTTTCTTTTCTATAAATAATGCAACAAAATGAAATCACCCGTGACAATTTCTTTTGAAAGCAATTCGGTTGTTAAAAGAAGCAGGATGTTCATCTAAGTGTTTTTTAATTAAATTAAAAAACAAAAAAGCTATAAATCTAAGTATCAAAACTATGAATTATGTCATCACAAATATAAAAATATACATTCATTCAACTATTTTATTCTTTGATCCGAATTGCAAGTTAATTAATATACAATTAGGTAGTACTTTGTATTAGGTAGTACTTTGTGAAACACAGTGTTTTAATAGTCACTATACTTTGCGTTCAATACATACTACTCACATACTTTGCACTTACATAACATTCAAAATATTTTAACTATGCTTTAATTTTTTTATTTAATATATCTTAAGGTGGGTAGTGAACTGGAGTCAGAAGTGCTAATAAGCAAAAGTGATTCAGTTACTTCTGGCAGAGATTGACTTTTGACATTAAAGAATAGCAAAGGCGTCAGGAACTGTTTTTAGTCTGCATCCCACCCTTTCTCAGATAAACTTTGAAAATTATTTGCGTTTTCAAAACTTTTTTGCAATTATGAGTAAACTCTAACTTGCTCAAAATTAAATATAGCACTGGTGACTTTAAAAACTTTTCAGTTTCCAACCCAAGCTATAACTTCATATAAATAACATTTTCTCTCCCTCTCTCCCCCTAAATTTAGATATTTCAACGCAAGCATGGTAGTTTTTCATAAACAAGCAAATAATACATAAACTAAACATGGAACTAAAAGGAGGGATAAATGAATTGATAGCAGCAAACATAGATATAATCTCGTTAATTGATCTTTTAATTCAGCGAATACATGAAATAAATGTAAATTGTTTAAAATATATACCTATACCTATCAATAATGAAAACTGACCCACTCAAATTTAAGAGATAAAGGTATAGTATAGTGAATAATTTTAAAAAGGAACTCCATTTTCCTTATTTCATTAAACAATATATCTTACAAAACGAATATGAACAAATTACCAGAAGACTATGATTATGTGATGACACATCTCTTTAAAAAAATCCAAAGTTAAACGAAATTCAGTGAAAATCCTATAGTTATCTTTCTGATAAGTTTATAAATCTTAGAGCATGTAATATTTTATGTGTTAATGTAAAGGTTACTGTTATTACTACCTATTAACTTTATTTTGATACTTGTTTATATTTCAGATTTAATTTTTTTAACATAACATAACGTTTATTATTTTATATTGCAATTTTACATGGAACATAAAAAAGAACGAACAAAACACAGAAACTAAAGATGTACATAAGAATACATATCTACTCTAAACATTAGAAAAAAATATTAAAAAAGTTGTTTGTAGTATTACTCAGGATATTTTTAGATAAATTTTTAGAATATTGTCAAATATCTACAGGGTGGTCCTAAATTCGTGATACAAACTGGGTAGGGTAGGTAGAGTACATCAAGACGAACAAGAATTGGTATAGAAAGGGGGGTCGCAGTTACACCGTTAAAGAGCTAGGACCTAATGTAGTGCGAGAGTGTTACAAAAGGACGTTTTGCGAAGGCCCGTTTAACGAAAAAAAACATAATGAAATGAAAAAATTTATAGCATGAGGTACAGCAGTATCCTTACTACTTACATCATAAATTTGATAGAAATTGGACAACTTGCTAAACCGTGCAGTGAGTTTTAAAACATGCAATAGTAATCTTTTAGCCAAAGAATGGAGTTCCTTTAAATTAGTGTAATGATATTTAGAAAAATGATGATCGGGGAAGGAATTTTCAATGATCATACAGTTTCAATGATCAATGTATGATCATTGAAAATTCCTTCCCCGATCATCATTTTCTAAATTCCATTAAGGGAACTCCATTCTTTGGCTAAAAGATTAATACTGCGCGTTTTAAAACTCACCCCACGGTTTAGCAAGTGGTCCAATTTCTATCAAATTTATGGTGTAAGTAGTACAGATACTGCTGTACCTCACGCAATAAATTTTTTCATTTCATTATGTTTTTTTTCGTAAAACGGGCCTTGGCAAAACGTCCTTTTGTAATGATCTCGCACTACATTAGGCCCTAAATCTTTAACGGTGCATCAGCGCCCACTCTAGTTTTTCAAAATATGCTTGTCTAGGTCCCCTCTACCTACCCTACCCAGTTTGTACCACGAATTTAGGACCACCCTGTACATACAGGGTGTTTCAAAATTGCGTTGCACGGCTTTTATTCGGAACCAACGCCTCCTAGGGTTACGGAAGTAAGGTCTACCCCTAGGTAAGTGAGCCTGGAGAATCCATTGAGATGACTTACAGCGCCCCTAGTGGCGAAATTAAAAAGTTAAAAAAATTAATTTAAAAACTAAAGGAGATAGAGCAAAGACCTCAATAAGAGTATTGTTGCCAACGTCAAGAAGAACTCAGTGAAAAAAATTTGATCAAAATATCTTGAATATTCACGGAGATATTAGCATGTGAAAATATCACTTTTTCAGGGGTCAAAAAATAAAAAGTTCACATATTTCCAAATTTTTCAGTGTTATTGTGTAGTTTTATGTTTTTTCAGTTGAAAGAAACCAAAATTAAATAAAAAAAAACAAAAAAATTTGCAAATATGCTAACTTTTTACTTTTTGACCCTTGAAAAAGTGCTATTTTCACATGCTAATATCTCCGCGAATATTCAAGATATTTTGATCAAATTTTTTTCAGTGAGTTTTTCTTGACGTTGGCAACAATACTATCATTGAGGTTTTTGCTCTATCTCCTTTAGTTTTTAAATTAATTTTTTTAACTTTTTAATTTCGCCGCTAGGGGCGCTGTCAGTCATCTCAATGGATTCTCCGGGCTCTTTTACCTAGGGGTAGACCTTACTTCCATGACCCTAGGAGGCGTTGGTTCCGAATAAAAGCCGTGCAACGCAATTTTGAAACACCATGTATATGGGATATCTTTGCCAAATAATGGCAAAACTCCACACACACAGAGGAGGTTATATAACAAATCCATATCCCCCAAAATTCCCCTTCCAAGTTTTTCTTTCCCCATTTCCCTCCATCCTCCCCCCAAAAAAATCCCCTTGATCCGGGATGCGCCGGAGCATCCTCATTTACACCGGAGCGAAAACATTCCACGTCTCACCAGGAAAAACAGGAGAAGAGGGGATCCGCGAAAATATTCCATACCCTGAATCGAAATCTCATTCCCCCGACAAAAACCGGCGATGACACCCGCTTTAATTTACGGCCCTCGCCTCGACAAAGTTGGGAATTTCACGACTCATAGTTGGTAAATACCTCCCCGTGTTTACGACGCCGGATCCGCTGACCATGTTCGCGGGCCGCATTTCTATCGATTCGGATCCAATGCAGTAAAGATGGCCTTCTCGGGGAAGGTAAAACCATGGGAGAGAGAAAAAGCTTTTTTTTCGGGTGTGTGAGTCTCCCTCGTTGAGTTAGTGAGGATAGAGTGTGCATTTCTCCCATATGAAGGGTGAATATGGCATTTTTGATACCCTCAGAGAATTCCTCTCAGCGTATAGCATTTTTCCAATCGAAACAATCACAGCGAAAATGCGTTTTCAAGTGCCAAATCCTGAACATATTTTTACTTCAATCAGAGATGAAAAGGCGGGGAAAAACCGGGTTTATATAATCCTGGGAATAAACCCAAAAAACCAAAACAACCTGGTTTAAACCGGGAATAAACCCAAAAAACCGGGTTTATTCCCGGGATTAAACTCGGTTTTTTACCACCTTTGCATCTCTACGTTCAATAGGTAAAATCCTACATCTGTTCCGAATCTGCCCTCCTCACCTCGTCAATGTACCATGTAATTGACCAGATAGGCAATAAGAATAAATAACAACAACGAAACAGTGTCCTAAATATTGGTATGAAAGAGTCAGAAATGCTTAAAATTTAATAAAAAATCTATGGATTTACTTAAAGCAAATTGTCTTGAATAAAAATAAAGGCACCTATATATTGATGTAGAGTGCCGTCAACCACCTTTCAGTGAATTGGATTTTTGTTAGATGGAGACTGATAAATTGGTTGATAAAGTGTTGGTCGATTATTGGTTAATTGCTTATTAAAGTACATTATTACGTTGGTCAAGCGTTTCAATCTGAACAATATCCAAATACATAACTAAAAGGTGATTGCATCAATACTAAAATATGTACCAAAACTATAAAAACATTAGTTAAAGAATCTCCCAAAAAAATTGTGATATATTTAACTCCATAGGGCATGCTAAAAGACCATGACATAAATGTATCTTTTTGTTAAAACACAAAATTAAATGAATTTTTACAATCAAATCATTACAAAGTGCATGTCACAAGCAGTTTGTCTCGAGAAGATAAATAATTTTAACCAAAATAAAAAAAATCCATATGATATGGTTTGTCCTTGCACAACTCCCCTCTTAAAGGTTAGTGTTTTTCCAATGAAAAATTAAATACAGAAGAAAATTTTGTTTTGTAGTATGATTCTTAATTACTCTCATGAGGGGGACATTTGGGCATAGACCAGATCGTTACAAGATAAATGGAATGTTTTGTTTAAACGCTGTAATGATCACTACATGCATCGAATTTCTTTTGAGCACTCTCTGCATTGGCAACGCCGGGATAAAACCGATGCGCTCTCCATACATATCATTCCTACGTTCTCCCCTACTGCTATCCATAATTCATAAGCGCGGGCGGCCTGGAATGCATAAATAACGAGCTAGGGGGAGAAAGAGAGAGAGAGGGGATTCTTCTTATGTTAACCTGTACATGGTTTCCTGTGCAGAAATGGAGTATGACAACTCACACATCTTGTAGAGGTTTCCGCCCCGCTTGCTCGATTGAATGATCAGCGGTATCGCGTGTTCGTAGCCATGCCCACGCGATTGCAGGGAGAAAGCAGGCCTAGTCTTGAGTTGAGTGAAGTGAAATTTCTGTTTCATGTGATATGGGAACATTAGAGATATTTGAAAGGATTTTCATTTGAGAAAGGAAGTGAAATACTGATTGTTATTATAAGTTATGTCTGTTTCAACTGGGCATGTACAGCCTAATATAGATTTTCATTGGGTATAATAAAGATTTGTGAAAGTATGAAAGCTAAAAGCTACATCAAAACAGGTAGATTAAAAATGATGGAAGTTATAAGAATGTACCTGTTCACTATGATTCTTCATATAGCTTTTAGTTTTTTAAGAGAGATATTTGGCGTGTTAATGCCTAATAATTAGTTATCTTTATTAAAAGAGATTCAGCGGTTTTCCTACAACTAAAAATATCAATGTATAATACCAACTAACGATATTTTATCGAGTATATGTGGAGTACGTGCTCGTTAAATCCGTGGGTCCGAAAGTCCTGAGGTCGGTCATGGCGCAGTTTACCTTGGGTCCAGGTGTCTGGAGACTATTTCCCTCCCCTTCCGATGCATGGTAAAATTGTGGAGGTGGCGATAGATGGTGGAGACACCTATCATCCGAGGCTTAAGTCGGACTCCTGCCTTTCATGGGCCTCACTTTCTCAGGAGCCGCCCCCCCCCCTTTGCATTAAATCCTGTAAGCGATGCTGTTGGAGCTTGGATATTCCAAGTGGCATAAGACAACAACGATATTTTATCACTCAAATACGAATAAAGCAAGGTTAATGTTATACACTTACTTTAAAAAAGAAAACAATCATGGTTAAAATTACAACAAAAATATATACTATCAAACGAAAAAAAATTGTGTTTGTTGAGTTTTTGGTTGGTAGTCTCTAAGTTTATTTTACTACATCTTAATCTAATTTTTAATGCAAAAAATGCTTTACCCCTTGGGTTTACAATTTACAAGTGCTCGAGGGCTGCAATCGAAATATCAAGCCTACTGTCAGGCCACAAAGTAATCCAGCAATTTTTATTCTTGAAAGGGGCAAGAGTCATTATGGCAGGGTTGGCTGGATTGGACCCAATGTGTTTTTTCAAATAAACACATGTGAAAAAACACATTTTGGGCCCATTTTTGTTTTTTTTTCAAGAAAAATCAAGATTTTGGCAATTTTAATATTGAAGAAAAACATTTAACGAAATATGTAACAGATATGGACAGAAATATTTAACATTTAACGAAAGATAACATATCAAGAACTGCAGTTGAGTGGGTTTTTCAAAATTTTAACCTGGTTTCAATAATTAAGGTTTTTTATTGTAGAATTTTTTTCCCAAAATTTAGAACGTATAAAGTTCAAAGTTTAAACTTTATGAAAAATAAGGAAATTTTTAAAAAATTTCAGTGTATTTTCGAAGTTAAATAGATTTCTTTTAATATTGTAAATGGGGTTTTTCAAAGCCCAAGATATTTTTAAAATTTAAGTTCGTTTTTAAATTTTTTTTTCAAAATTTAAGACGTTTAAAGTTCAAACTAGATACAAAAATTAAGGAGGATTTTTTTAGATTTCAGTAATTTTTTTTCAAAGTTTGGATTGAAATTGAATGAGTTTTTTCAAAGTTAAGGATATTTTTTAAATTTTAAAGGGTTTTTTTAAATTTTAAACTAGGTTTCAAAAATTAAATGGTGCTTTTTCAATTTCAGTTAGTTTTTTATAAAAAGTTATGTAGGTGCTTTCATTATTCAGTGGGGTTTTTCATTATTGAATGGGTTTTCTCAAAATTTAGGACGTTTAAGGAGGATTTTTAAATTTAAGGGTTTTTTCAAACTTAAATAGATTTATTTCAATACTGAATGTTTTTTAAGTGTTGGATATTTTATAAATTTTAGTGGGGTTTCTCGTGTGGAGGACTTTAAAGTGATTTTCATGGTATAAATGCATAGAAATTGTTTCCATATAAACATCGTCATGCTCTTTAGGACAACAAAAAGAAGAAATGATACTAAATAATTTTAAACTCATAGATTAAAATGTTTAGTTAAATCAATAACTGTTTAGTAGGGTGGGCCGAAAAAAACTTTTTATTTTATTTTGAAACGCTATACCACGGAAAACTTGCCTCTGGGGTAGAGAAGAAAAATGCAACAAAAATTTTTAAAATCGGGTAAAAATTGCATTAGCGCATTGGACCTAAAGTTTGAAAAAATTAGGGTATTTTCATAACTTTTCAAAAAAATCAAATTAAATCAAATTACTTTTATAAAACGTATCTAAAGGCATATACTAGAAGAAAAATGTAGAGAAAATGTATTTTATTGAAAAAAGGTGGTATTTTACAATTTATTGGTAGCATATAACATCTTAAAAATACACGTTTTTACCAGAAATCCACATATTTCGTATAAAACAAAAAAAATTGTGAAAAAAATTTTTTTATTAATATACTACCTTGCTAGCTATCACTCACCAACCCCCTTAACATTTAAACAGTTTTTTACAGATCGGTTCGCGATCGGAGCTCGCTGGTTGTGCAACAAAACCGCATCAATATCTCTCGCCGAAAAAAAAATTATTTTTTATTTTGAAACGCTATACCGCGGAAAACTTGACTCTGGGGTAGAGAAGTAAAATGCAACATAAATTTTTTAATTCGGTTAAAAATTGCATGCACATTAAACCTAAAATTTGAAAAAAAATGCTATTTTCAATACTCTTAAAAAATCAAATTAAATCAAATACCTTTTATAAAAAGTATCTAAAGGCATAAATTAGAAGAAAAATCTTAAGATATTTAATAGAAAGAAAGATGATATTTTACAATATAAGATTGCACTATAAGGTTGCAATATTAGGTAATATAAGAAAAGGTTAAGAAAAATTATTTGAAATCATTGACCCAGTGATTGAATGAAATGCCTTTTTTGCTCATCCTGAAAACTTGCTTTTGAGCATAATCGTAGATAAAAGGGATATCAAATAAGAGGGTTAGGTTTCAGAAGAAGAATTAAGGCTAGAAACTCAGCTTCTAAAAGAAAGTCAGTTAGTTTCCCTCACCCTCACCCAAACTTAATTTGCAAGCTACAGACCGTATTTAAATGATTAGCTGGAATACTGCTTCTCTCCCCCCACATATACTACGAAGATTCACCAATCAAGATATATTATCTATGATAAAATCTAATGGAACAGCAGATGTCTGGAACTTTAACAGATTCCCATGTCACACACAAACAAACAGTGGAACTTGGTGCAAAATTGGTAACAGAGGCATCACGAAAAATCGTTGGTATGAATGCCAGAGATGGGTACTTTTCTTTCAAGATCTTCTATGCCAAATTTTTCAAACAAATCTTCTTTCTAACTACCAAAAGAAGTTACTAACCAGTGAAGAACTACATTTTATTACACATCAAACTATGCAACATCTAAAAACAACTTTTTAATTCAATGAAAAAAAGCTATTTTTGAAAAAAAAGGCGAAAGCCAAGTGCAACATTGTAGTGCAATCTTATATTGTAAAATATCATCTTTCTTTCCATTAAATATCTTAAGATTTTTCTTCTAATTTATGCCTTTAGATACTTTTTATAAAAGGTATTTGATTTAATTTGATTTTTTAAGAGTAATGAAAATAACATTTTTTTTCAAATTTTAGGTTCAATGTGCATGCAATTTTTAACCGAATTTAAAAATTTTTGTTGCATTTTACTTCTCTACAACAGAGGCAAGTTTTACATGGTATAGCGTTTCAAAATAAAAAATAATTTTTTTTCGGCGAGAGATATTGATGCGGTTTTGTTGCGCAACCAGCGAGCTCCGATCGCGAAGCGATCTGTAAAAAACGGTTTAACTGTTAAGGCGGTTGGTGAGTGATAGCTAGCAAGGTAGTATATTAATAAAAAATTGTTTTTCAGAATTTTTTTGTTTTATACCAAATATGTGGATTTCTGGTAAAAACGTGTATTTTTAAGATGTTATACGCTACCAATAAATTGTAAAATACCACCTTTTTTCAATAAAATATATTTTCTCCACATTTTTCTTCTAGTATATGCCTTTAAATACGTTTTATAAAAGTAATTTGATTTAATTTGATTTTTTTGAAAAGTTATGAAAATAGCCTAATTTTTTCAAACTTTAGGTCCAATGCGCTAATGCAATTTTAACCCGATTTTAAAAATTTTTGTTGCATTTTTCTTCTCTACCCCAGAGGCAAGTTTTCCGTGGTATAGCGTTTCAAAATAAAATAAAAAGTTTTTTTCGGCCCACCCTACTGTTTAGTTTATCAATAAAAACCAGAAAAAATTATCGATATTTAAATATATGGCATTCTATAGTGCTTGGCGATATTTAGCGTGAACGTTAACGGAACTGAACCGAAACGATTATGAGATTTTTAAAAATTTCATATAGTATAAACCTAACTTGACGTTTTTAATACTTAGTTTTACGTAAAAGGTAGTCTCTTCCTCCAGTTTTTGGAAATATCACTATAAAAACTATTCGAACTCATTTTTAAGATACGAGATCCCCTTCTGTAAAACTTAAGATCATCCTAACCCCTTGAAATTTTTGGATACTAGGGAGCTACCGCCCCCTGCTCGCTATCGCTCGCCAACCCCCGTTAACTGCTGACGCTGATACTTAAGGATCTCTTTGCCATCCTCACAAAACACAGCTCACAGCACTTACTCATTTTATAAAACATTCTTAAAACAGGGGAACTACTTCTCTGGGGTATTCTTTCAAAAAAGGGGAATATTCATTCAGCGGCGAAATTTTAACAGTTCCTTTATGGCAATATGAATTGGCGGATCGCCATTTAATTCCAAGAAAATTAGTAACAAAGCAGTGTAAACTTTCTTTTACCATTTCCCCAAGGTAATGTTTTTCTCACACAGATCCATTCAGAAGCACTGAAACATCTCCGGAATAAATTTTACTTTCTTAAAATTTGTAATGATTTTCATTGATTGTCTGTGAAAAATGTAGTAATTATCGTAAACATCACGAAAATTTAGAATTTTGCTTCATGAGAACAAATAAACATCGAAATTGTGTCAGTTTCATAGCAATGACACGAATGTTCTGACTTTCGATTTTTATCTTTATTTCTAAAACATTCCCCCGCCATATCTAGTTTTGCGTTTTGGCATTATAAAAAAAAGTTACCTTCTACTACCTTAAATAATATAACTTGCAAAAGGATATAAAAATAATTATTATTGTAATAAATAAATGCAAAAGTTCAAAATTTCTGAAAGCGAGTTTATATTTTATTGTAAATATAGTAATGATTAGGTTGCCACAACGACAAAGATAAATATATAAATATGAATTAATTATTTAAAAATAAAAGATAAATTAATTATACATTAGTTTTAAATATAATTAAAATCGTTTGAACAGCAAAAATATAAATATTGTTAAAAAGAATCCAATATATATTTTTTAAATTAGTGTGATAAATAGAAAGATGATTATTTAATGTATTTGAATGTTAAAAAACCAGTGAAATATATTTTCAATTGTTTTAAAATTCATAGTTTCTTGCTTTGTAACTGCGACCTTATCCGAAATCTAAAAAAATGGAAATATTTTAAAATTAAGAATTTTTTTGAAAAATCGAAGGGCTTACTCGGAAATCCGGAAATAATTCGGACATTTTGATACCATATATGTGTCATTTGGTTCAGTAATTAAAAAGCCTTTCTCTGGAAACCGTTCACCAAAAACTTTTTTTTAGAATAGAGAGATAACTCCACACTACAAAATAATTCCGTAGTAGTGCACTATGTAGTTTTAACCTGGCAATGGATCGGTTGTGCAAAACCGCAAAACTTACAAAATAAATCCATAACCACAACAGTTTTTATGATGTAAATGATGGGTGAAAATGGTAAAAAAACCGCTGTAGTTCTTATAGATATATTTTGTAATGTTTACTGTAAACCCGTATAAATGTTACGAGATTGTTTCTACAGTGCAAGAAGTTTAGAACTTCTTTTTCATTTAAAAATACTCAATCTAAGAGGTTAATTCGGGATTATGGGGCCCTCCCCCGAAGATGTTTGTAAGACTTTTTTTAAGATCAACTAACTTTTCATTTAGGTTAAAATTTATATTACACACTACTAAAAATGAAAGGGGGGAACATTAACATAAGAAATGCTTTTGTAATGAAATTTTAAGGGGGGAAAGGTGTAAAAAATTATCACAATACTCTAAAAATTGTTATTTTAAACGAAGATCAAACCGAGCATAAATGCTTTTTCCTTTCTCTGTAAAATTTAACGTATCTTAACATACTTAACTTCATATTAGGTAACACGGAAAATTTCCATTTTAAATATGTATAGATATTACGCTTTTTATTCCCTACTTTATAAAATTAGTTACAAAGGTTATAAAAAAGACAATGATTTAACTACTGCAGATTTAATTGCGGGTGAAAAACAGGTAAAAATACGTAACGAAAATATTCGATAACCCGATTGTATAATTCCAGTTGACAAATTTGTATAGTTTCAAGTATTTTGCTACAGTTATTTCTATTTATATTTTACTGGCTAAAAACAGCGTTTCTACAATTTAAATAGTAGTTACAGTAATAGTATAAAATGTTAAATCGGTTATGAGTTAAAATATATTGACAGTTTGATACAGTTTTGATAATAATACGTTATATCGATGAGTGTTAAAAGTATCTTTAAATTTCCAATACTAGGACATTGCTGCAAATAATGCTTTTCAATAAAAGTCAATTCAATTCGTTGTTATCATTTTAAATCAATATTTCATTTGAATTCATGGTTTCCCTTTTCTTGGTTGTGGGTCTGTTAATTTAATTACCTCTAAAAACACAATGAGGTAATTTTTTCAAAAAATATTAACACATGTTTATAATTTTCAAAATTTTCAGTTTAAAAAACCAAAATTTAAAACTATGATTTGATTACTCTTACTCTTCATTAGATGTGATAAGGGTAATTTAAAAGGTTCATTAAAATTTATTAAAATGTACCAACTTTCTATTGTTTACTAAATCAATAATAATCCTGAAATATATTTCAAACATTATATAATCAAGAATAAAACATAATATTTTTTCAATGCAGTAAATTGTACTCACGGATCTCTTGACAAGATATCCCATTAAAAACTTCCAAATTTGAACTGTTACAATTAACACACAAAAAATTAAAACAAAAACTAACTCAAAAAAAACAATTCATCAGAGAAAACACAAACACAACTCAAATGTCCACTTCGCATGACGCAAAAGCACCATGTGACAACCTTAAACGACCCACGTGAGCATGAGGACCCCCAAGGCTAAAATCCCATAAACGTCCCCAGGAGAATAATTACCACTCCAACAGCATGAAAAAGCATTGGCACTAAAACCTTTCAGCAAGGGCCAAACCTTCGACCAATCACATCAGGAGTAGGTGTCCAATGTCCTGTCCACTCGTACCTGTGAAGAAAATGATAATGCATGTCAACAAGGTCTTCCAAACATAAACATTTTAGCGTTTCAAGTTCTTAGACAACAATAATTTGTTCCCGTAAAGAATGCCGTTGGTTTCATTGCACTTTAAGGATTTATTGCCGTGATAAAAATTTTATTACGGGTTAAGAGTGGGTCCTAAAATATCCCGACAGAAAACCGCACAACGACGGGGGAAGTAGTCCCTATTTGTAACAAAACTCATGCCCGACACTTAGCAGAAAAAACAATTTCGTTTAATTGTCCGATTCGCACGTTTCTTGTTGACAAAATGCTGTCAAAAATCCCTTCGCCCCAGTGCCCGAAACGTCTCTATCTTTTCTTCCCGTATACTGTGTTTCAAACCTATTTCTCCTGAGCCGTAATTCCTGCGTTATTGCCCTTTTAAGCGCTACTTAAACGATTTATCTTGTCAATAAAAGTTTTACTATATATTAAAATATGAGAAGCAGTGGCTTTCGCAAACAACGTTCGTGGTTACCTGTGGAATTTTCGGGGACGTTGGGAGATGATGAAGAAGTTGTTTGCCCAGATAGTCTGACTATAGACGTTTTCCGTGATTCTTTTTCTACTTAAACGTATTTGGTTAGAGAACCGTTAAACTTTTTTATGTTTCATCATTTATAGCATGACCGAAAGGTAGTACGATGTTCTATATATGGATATTAACAATCTGCAAATTTGTTTCACCTGAATTTTTTTATTTATGAAACAATTCAAATTAATGGAAAAAGGAAATTTTCTATGTATATTGAAGTTTATCCCATACATGGAAACACATTTAAATAGCTGATTTAAAGATTTGTAAAATCTCTATTCTAAAAAAAAGTTTTTGGTGAACGGTTTCTAGAGAAAGGCTTTTTAATTACTGAACCGAATGACACGTTTAAGGTATCAAAATGTCCATATTCTCTCCGGATTTCCGAGTAGGCCCTTCGATTTTTCAAAAAAATTCTCAATTTAAAATATTTCCATTTTTTTAGATTTCGGATAAGGTCGCAGTTACAAAGCAAGAAACTATGAATTTTAAAACAATTGAAAACATATTTCACTGGTTTTTTATTATTCAAATAGATTAAATAATCATCTTTCTATTTATAACACGAATTTAAAAAATATATTTTGGGTAGTTTTTAACAATATTTACATTTTTGTTTTTCAAACAGTTTTAATTATATTTAAAAATAATGTATAATTAATTTATATCTTATATTTAAATAATAAATTGATATTTTTATATTTATATTTGTCGTAGTGGCAACGTGACAACCTAATAATTACTATATTTACAATTTTTGAACTTTTGCATTTATTTTTTACAATAAGGCTAAGCGCGCACTAGAGACTTCTGTCTCGGCGACTTAAAACACTAGTCACTCGAGAGCAATTCATTTCTATGAGGAAATTCTTGGCCTAGTGATCTTGGTCTCGTCGCCATGTGCGCGCACTCTAGCTTCTTGCAATAGCCAGGGAAGCAATTTTGTCTTTGTCTCCGAGACAAAAGTCTCTAGTGCGCGCTTAGCCTAATTATTTTTTATATCTTTTGCAGGTATGTTTTTTAAGGTAGTAAAATGTAACTTTTTATTTCATAACGCAAAAAAACTAGATAACACTGGTGAATATTTTAGAAATAAATCTAAAAATCGAAAATGTTAAAAGTCTAGACATTCGTGTCATTGCTTTGAAACTGATACAACTTCGACGTTTGTTTGTTCTAATGAAGATAATATTCTAAATTTTTGCGATATTTACGATAATTACTATATTTTTCACAGCCAATCGATAAAAATCATTACAAATTTTAAGAAAGTTAAATTTATTCCTGAGATGTCTCAGTGCTTCTTAATGAATCTGTGAAAAAACATTACCTTCATGGTGAAATAGTAAAAGAATGTTTACATTGCTCTGCTGTTAATTTTATTGGAATTATAGGGTGATCCTCCAATTCATGTTACCATAGAGGAACTGTTAAAATTCCGCCACTGAATTAATATCCGTCATTTTTGAATGAATTCCCCGGAGAAGTACTATACCCCTGCTTTAAGAATGTTTTATAAAGTGAGTAAGTGCAGTGAGCTGGGTTTTGTGAGGATTGCGAAAATTTCTGCGCAAGCAGTTAACGGGGGTTGGCGAGCGATAGCGAGCAGGGGGCGGTAGCCCCCTAGTAATTAAAAAAATCAGGGAAAAGTTAATTCAAAAGATTTCTCAATTTATATCCCAACACATTTTAGCAATTTTCTCTGGTACGTAATCAATGATGCGGTTGATGAGATGGTATGGTTGATTGTTACATGAGAAATACCGGTGTAAACGAAATTAAATGAAAATTCTCATTATTACTAGAAATACACTGCAAATGTATGTGAAACACTCTTGAAACACAATCTTAACAGAATAATGGACAAAAGCATTTTGATTGAATTGTGATTGTGTTGTTTGAGAAAAAGATAGTGTCTGTAAATGTGTGATACAAATTACAGGCAGAAAATGTATTCTTACAGTGTTTTCTTTCGTACAAATTAAGATCCTTTTCAGATCCAAATCCAATTTTACCACAACATTATTAGAACACATTTTCAACACTATTTAAATATATTCTGAACACTACCCCAATCCCAATAAAATAACAATAAAATGTTTTACCTAACAACACAGCTAACTTGTTAATTTGATTACAAAAGATTCCTGCAAAATGTGTTTATAATGTGTGTACTTTCGAGTGGTGCGTTTGCAGAGTATAATAATTATTATATTTATTGTATTTTAAATGTATATTTTACCCAATTGAGTATTTAAGATAAACATTCTAGGTTTCTATATTAAAAATTAGTGTGAAATAGTACACTAAATTTTATGTGTGCATTGACATAAATTTGTGAATCCATTATAATAGAGAATCTATTTTAGTGAACCGGAATTTCAATAACTCAAAGCGTTGATTGTGAAATTGAAAAACATGCGCTTTGCAACTTGCTATAGAGGAGAATTAAAATAAGTATAAGTTTTGGAAATTTCATCTGGTACTTAATTTGTTATATTAATTTCGACAGTTCCCCAATAAAGGGCAGGTATGCAGCAATAATTTATACAGTTACTAATCAACAAAAAAATTTTATTTTTTAAGCGGTAACCTTAAAAACGCACAGCCCTTTAAAATGTGATAGAAATTCTATTTAATGCAGGTATACTTTATTATCATTATTTAAGCAATTAGTAGCAATTTGTATTAATTAAGTGTACAATGAGTCCCACTGAAATCCTTTAGTATCCAACCCCTAAAAATAAAAAAAACTATTCATAAAAACTTACGAATTTTTTAAATTAAATATAAAATTGCACAGTTACAGATACTGATTCATACAGGTACTCAATTTGTAATCTAGATATGCCTTAGATTTTGGAGTAAGGTAAGTTAGAAAATATGAATTAAATTTAGTTTGTGTCTGAACAGGAAATGACCGATGATTAATAAACAAAGCTAACAATATAAAACATTCCTATTTGCATAAACTCGCTTCTTCTTAAAATGTATTTCTGTGATGGTTTTCTTTTTTTGGTAAAAGATAAGCATAGTAATAACGCTTTGGTAAAAAAAATATTGGATGTTTAAGTGTAATAGAGAAATAAATTGTTAATTTTCTACACATGTTTCTAATCACATCCGCCAAGGGGGTTTAGTACCAAAATTTGGGTAAAATTCCGAATTTGATATTTTGCAATAAAAATAAAGATAATTCTCTTAGAATTATTCATACCAAGTTTCATAATGATACGGGGATCCTAAGTGTGAAA
Source organism: Tetragnatha versicolor (assembly GCA_024610705.1). Taxonomy (NCBI): domain Eukaryota; kingdom Metazoa; phylum Arthropoda; class Arachnida; order Araneae; family Tetragnathidae; genus Tetragnatha; species Tetragnatha versicolor. The sequence goes on from JANDEH010000007.1 coordinate 53,521,689, forward strand.
ATTTTGAGATTTCTGAAGCCTAGATAGTGTTAAGAAGCCTAGTTTTCTATCTTTAAACGGCTTTTTCTCAAAACAAGGTTTTTAATGTTTTAAATCACAAGTCTTTTTTTTTCTAATCATCCAAACCACTTCAAACTTTGTAGCCATTATCAGTTACACCTGTTTAACAACTTCAGGCATGGATTTTGTAATATATTTATTAGAATTTTTTTACGGAGCAGTAAAGTGGAAACTTAGGATACTTTTCGAAAAAAAATGCCAAATTTTTTTGAGTTTTTTTTTATTTTTCAGGAAATTTTATAGATAATCAAATTTCCATGCCTACAAGTGTTTATATATGTTTGATTTATGATAAGACAAAAAACCAAATCAAAAGAACATATATTAAGGGAGGAGTATCAATTTAAATTTAGGGAAAAAAATGGGCATTGTTTTGAAGTTTTTTATAATTTTTTTAAAAAATAAATTTTTGAACTCGATTTTTGGGCTAAATATGAATTAGTATGAAGTATACACATAATTTAACACCTTAAAAGATAACAAAATCCTGTTATTAGAGAAAAAAATTTTGGTACCGAACCCCCACATTAATAGTTTAATTTAAAAATATATAATTTCATTAAAACTACTTATATTTAACCTTTTAAGTCTTGACCATCTCAAAACCTCTATACGGTCCACTGGAATTCTATGGTGGTTTAGGGGTGAAAAGGATAAAGAAAAATATATTTTAATAAAATATGTTAGAAAAGCCTTAAGGATTTATAATATTCATTTCTGCTTATTTTCAACATTGATCCAAAAATTACAAAGTAAAGGATATTCGAAAACTATGATAAATAAAATGCTAAAATATATTGACATCATTTATTTCATAATTACTATTTAAATAGCCAAGACTATTTGTTTAATATTACCAGGCAATTCATATCTAACCGATTGATAAAAATCTTAAAAAGTAGTCTAAATAAGAAATTCAATTATGCTAATGATTCAAGAAAGAAACCTAAAATTCACTTCAGAAAAGGGAGGGAAATACTTGTTTTGCTGCTAAAAAAAAAGGAAAAGCACTTATTTCAGCCCAATGAAGTGAAAGTTAATTTAAACCGAAAACAATTTCGTTTTTCGGGTTTGAAAGCAGTGCTTAAGAAACCCTTCTCTTCCTCGAGTTTTTATGTGCTTCTCCAGAAACACTTTCATTAAATAAAACTTCCCAAGAGCTTCCTCGACCTTGCTGCAGAAACGATCTTTAATGTAAGAGATGGAGGAAAAATCCTTCCCCTTTCCTTGCCTGGAAAATTTCAGATTCCAAACCAATATCGTTCCAAACATCCCTTCTTTTTATATATTTTTCTTCCCAAAAAGTCTTCTACAAGACTAAAGTTTAGAAGTTTAAAGCAAGAAGAAGAAAAAAGTCTCAGCAGCAGAAAAGTTATACGAGTTTGATTTTACCCTTCGCTGCATTTTCCTCCTGGCTCCTTGTTTTTATCCTTCTTTAAGAGTGAAGATATTTTTATTCGATTTTACTTGCGTAGCAGATTTTCTGTAGAAAGAAGCAGGAAAAGAAAAGAAAGAAAAGGGGGGTCTTTGTGTAGCAGAGATTTCCTTCCTTCGGTTATGCATTTTTCCCTTTTCGGCTGATATTTCTTTTAGTTATTTTACGGGAACCTTTCATTGGTCGGACTTTTATCGGAGTTTAGCTTTTAGAGCTGCCGTCCAGTAAATCAATAAGGCCCAGCCTTCTTCAAATTCCCCACCAGCGAAAAAGTAAAAGCGGAGGGAAAAGAAGAGAAAAAGTTTTATATAGAGAGAGAGATATGTGTGTGAGAAGGGAGAACTGGTAATCGATACGGGGAATTCATTATCGTGTGGTGTTTCCTAACCGTTATGTAGAAAGCTGGGGAGAGGGGCCGTCCATGCAGTGGCGCTGCGGAATTTCTAAAGAAACCGAGGCCTAAGGGAATATATCAAACACATTCTTAGTTTCAATTGTATTTAAATCCCTATAAATAGATTCACCATTGGGTGAAGTTGCATTAAAATAGTTATCATAACCCGCTTTTTGATGTTTGTTTATGTGTGTGGGAAAACTCATGCAAACTCTAAATATTTTTAAAATATCAATCCTAATCAAGAACACTGCAACACTTTCGAAATGACTAAACATAACAATGAACACTTCTTATCAAAAGCATTTTGATTGTATTGCGATTGTGTTGCGTAAGATTAAGATAATGTACAAGTGTTGCTATTGGAACAGAAAATGTATCCTTATAGTGTTTCGATCCAAATTTAAGAGCACTTTCAGATTTTAAGCCTGTTTTATAGCACTATTTTAGGAGACATTTCTGAATGGAACAAATGTCTAATGCTTTTCTCAAAACACTATATCATCACAATATGAGGTCTTCAACTATTCTACCTAACAACGCAACTAAAATATTGTTAATTTGAGAACAAAAAGTGTTTTTAAAAGTATTCAAATACTTGTGTGGAGCGTTTATTGTGTAGGTTCACCCACGCATAGAAGTTTATTAAGAAAAGTAGATATATCATTTAAATACATTGTAATCATTATTCGTTTATATCTCCAATGTTTCTGAATCTAATTTCTATCCTAATTAAGTACTAAACGTAGAAATGCAGCTGAAATATGATATTTATAGAGTTAAATTTATATTTATAGAGTTAAAAATAGAGAAATATGATATTTATAGAGTTAAAATAGCAGAAGGTTAAAGAAGTTATACAAAACCAACCAAACACACATCAGATCCTCAAGTTAGCGTAAGATTATTATAAATATCAATAACAGCATTTTTGACTTTTGATCCTGATTTTTTTCATTAAGAGATAGGCTTCAATTATATTTTAACTATTAAAAATCCTAGATAATAACTTCGAAATATGCTACTCCAGTGATACCATTGTTTTTCTCAACACATATTTATTAGTAATAAATTTCTTAGCAAAACTAAAAATGGTAGTTAGGTTAATATGTTTGCTGAAAAGTGTAGGATTAAAAATAAGTTTTATACAACCAATAAAACACATCAGGACTTCAATTTGGCATTCTCATTTGAAAACACACAGAACGTCATATTTTTCGTTTCTTTGTAATATTCTCTAAATCTGAAAAGTATAAAAGGAAGTATAATGTGAAATAATGGATTAGTTAACATAAAACGGTCTAATTATATTACTTATTTCGTTGATACCTGAATATATTTAATTAATAACATATTAAATTTTTTTGTTACTTTTAATATTAGAAAACCAAAAGTTAAATAGGCAAACAAATATCCTTTTAGAAATTTATACAAATTTAAAAAACCTTGCGAAGATAATCCATTAAAACTACTAATATGTGATGGAAACTACTAATAAGTCTTTTAATTTTTGGGTCTCAAGAGGCTTAATGAGATTAATGTGGAAAAAATTGGTCAAGAAAATTAATAGTAATAACGACAATTATATATTCATGATAAATACAATACTTAGTTCTAAGAAACTCCTACTTCCTATGTCCAATTTCAAGTTCAATCCGATCTCCAAAGCAAACCTTCACCTCAGGTTGATTTGTTCTAGCATTTTTGGGTCTCAAGAGGCTTAATGAGATTAATGTGGAAAAAATTGGTCAAGAAAATTAATAGTAATAACGATAATTATATATTCATAATAAATTGCTTAGTTCTAAGAAACTCCTACTTCCTATGTCCAATTTACAATACAAGTTATAAAAAAACTTTGCGAAGATAATCCATTAAAACTACTAATATGTGATGGAAACTACTAATAAGTCTTTTAATTTTTGGGTCTCAAGAGGCTTAATGAGATTAAAGTGGAAAAAATTGGTCAAGAAAATTAATAGTAATAACGACAATTATATATTCATAATAAATACAATACTTAGTTCTAAGAAACTCCTACTTCCTATGTCCAATTTCAAGTTCAATCCGATCTCCAAAGCAAACCTTCACCTCAGGTTGATTTGTTCTAGCATCCCAATCCCAAATCCTGTTTCCGGATTACGCAGCAATAAAATCCCCAGACCACTCCAGGGCACCTACCGTCCAAAAATTTTAACAACGTGTGAAAAAGCACTAAAACTATTCGAATATGAATTTTATTGCGCTTACCTAATACCTTTCACATCATCACTCGAGATCTATGTCAGCTAGATAAAAAAAGAGTTCCAAGAAGCTAGTTACGTAAAGTAATTCGACACTGATGCTTTTGGTTGCACTTTCTTCTTCTCACATTTTGTCGGAGGATGCTTTTACATAGGATGCCATTAGAAGCGGTAGGATGCTGGAGCTTAGGTTGGCGACTCGCTTGGCCAGTCATGCCGTCGTCTTCCTTTGATCTTGGATTCTGTAGAGTCACGAATCGTGATTTGATGTGAGTTATGAGTTTTTATCAGATTATGGGCACCATTGGTTTCTTACAAGGGATGTATTGAGCGGCCTTCTCTTTTCATCTCTTGGGATGAGGGATTAAGATGTTCAACAACATGGTCGTTGATTGGGATGAAGATCTTCTTGATGAGACTTGTCTGTTGAGAGTCGTGTTGATGAAGCTGAAACACAAGGATCAGGACTTATGAGTGAATGGGATAAGGATATGTTGAGTCTTAGTCCAGCATTAAAATTACTAATTGTTTCCATTTAAAAAAGGGTTGAAGAGGACCATATTAGAGGCAAATTATTACATGATGTAATAGTAAAAAATTAAGATCTTCGAACATTTACTAAAAATCAATTAATCTGGATTTTTTTTCTTTTGAAATAATAAAAAAAGAATATAATTTAATACATTGGGTATAGAGTTATAGTAAAGAAATTCAAAAAATGTATGTGAAACGTTATTTTCTTTTTTAAGATGGATCAAAATGCAATAATCACTTTAAAGGAAAAAAATTCTCACTTTTTAATAGAGACTTAAAAATATTGATGTTTCACTCATTTCAAATATTCTTACAATCTTTAGCTAATGTTTCTGAAGCACAATTTTTACCGTATGTCAGTAAAAAAGCCAGCTAAAGTATATTATTTGAAGAAGTATTTTAAATTTGATTTAAAGTAAAGTTAAAATTTCATACTATGTCTGAAAAAAGGATAATTAACAAATTAGAGTGTAACATTATAGAATCCTTATGTATAGGACTTTTTTTTAGCAATATTCGGTTAATTTGTAGAATTAAAATTGTATTATTTCACTAAATTAATACGACTTAAAAGAAAATTAAACCATGAACACATTTTTTAAACATATTATAAACTTATTTCTTATTAAACAACTATCTTATCAATACAAATACAATCTGACTCCCCATTACCCCTAAAACGCGAATAAAGCTTATCAAGGCCCAGCAATACAAAAGATTCAAACCCATCAGACAAAAAAAATTTACGACACAAGAAAACGTCCACTCCTACTTTAAAAAATGATATGGACTATCTTTAATTGAATCTGACACACGCGTGCATTATCATTTAATCTTGCTAAATAACGACCAATTGCACAGATGAAATCTTTCTTTCCACCCAACCCGACTAGCGGTGCATTGCAGTACGTGAGCAGGATGAGAGATCAGTCATTGTCCAGCACCACGTATCAAACGGATCTGATGAGGTGTTTATATTGTGATTGAGATAAGGCCAACAAGATAGCGTTGGGTTGTTTTGTGAAAACGCATTCGCCTTTGCCTTGTGTGCTGTGGTGTCGAACAAAACTGGCATTCAGAAGAAAGACCAGTAGCACTGTCTTCGGTTGTGGACGGGGTAGTTGGTTGTGTGATTTGTTTCATCGGTGATAAGCGGATTTAAAAAAGACTGGGTATTTTGTTTAAGCCGCTCGAGAGGAATAAATGTTAAATATACAAGCTATGAAGGAATGTATTGATAATATTTGACGCTTTCTCTGTGAATGCACTGAAGTGGTTTATAAATTGTTTTTATGATTGAAATTTACAAAATAATGATAGATATAAGTAGCTCTTCATAGCATTTAAAGAATATTTTCTAATCAGATCTGAGAAGTTACAAAAACTTATTATGATAACTAACATAACTTTAAAAACTTTATATTTTGAGGCCTGAAAGTGCTATTTTCACATGCTAATATCGCCTCGAATATTTACAATATTTTCATGAAACTATTTTCCTTGACTTTTGTTATGACGCTGCAAATAATTTTCTTACTGGGGATTTCCTCCTTATCTCCTTTAGTTTTTAATTAGTGACTATGGGCTGAGTTCATTGAGACCACTTGCATCAAAGCGAGAAAAGAAGTGGTCTCAATGAACTCAGCCCATGGTCACTTACCTATGGAGTTCACCTTTCAATACCTTAAAATGACGATTGTTCCAAATATATATGCCGTAAAACGGACTTTAGAAGTGTTAATACGAAGTGACTACATTATTTGAATTATATATTTAAGTGACCCTAAACTACTATCTGGGAATTTCAAGTCAAGATTAACTACTTGGTAGTAAGACATAATTGCTGTTAGAAAGTATAATCAGAAACTTATTGCCAGCTCTTTAAATACAACTTGGGAATATTCAAGATTTGTATCATAGATTATAATTATTAGGAATCCAAAAGGTTTTAAATTACGTTGTTATTAAGAGATAAAGTATGAAAAAAATCATGCACTCACACACACAAAAGCATAGACTACAACAAATATATTTAGCTTTTCATGTATAATTTAGTATACAGGCTCTAGTAATAGTACTCCCAATATAAAGACATCAACCCAGCTCTAGTATATCTCTAAGCATTCTCAACAGATGCCCTACTTCTATACACCAGAAAAAAAGTCTCCACAAGAATGATTCTTTAGCGTCGCATTCCACCTCCAGGGACTATCTCCCTCTCCTCAGAGACAAGACAAGGACAGAGATATTTCACTGGGGGAGTTGAGGTCCTTTCTTCTTTCTCTCCCTACTTCTGCTTGCCTGAAGGAAGGACAAAGTCTGAAAGAGAAAGAATGATAAGGTGAGTCTAAAAAACGCAATGATAAGCTAAAAGACACGAAATGTAAGGCTGGGAGTGAAGATAAGGGACTTGCAGCGTTTTGGAGGGAAAACGCACTTAGCATGCCGAGAATCGAATGGGTTTTTATCGCTGCAGTTGCAAATATTGCGGATAAGGGAAATATTTTTTTTAATTTGCCTCGTATATTTGAGGAAAGGATCCAAAAGGGGCGTGTAAGTGGGAATTTAGCAGCTATTTTTTTTGTTTTGGATGGAAATGTTTTCGAGAGTTTTGGTAGGGTTTTTAAGTTAAGGTAAAAAGCGCAAGTAAAATATTAATACTTTTAGAGGCACACCCACAGTTGAATATTTGGTGTCCTACCTCAGCTGGCAAGTTGATTCAAGTTAAAACAACATAAGGTAAACAACATATTTATTTAAAGAAGTTAAAACATTTAAAAATACGAAAACGAAGCAAAAAGAAGATCCGGAGTTCATCTTTAAGCTACTTTTTATACGCAGCAAAAGAGAATGCTGCTGCCACATGGAGAAAGCGTATTTTAGAGTTTAGGTGTGTGGCTTGTGAGCAGATGCCTCACCTCAGCCACCACAAATACTTAAATAAAACTTTTTAATGACAAAATTAGAGGATTCTATGCCTTTTGATGCAAAAATGAAATTTAAGGTATCATAAAAAACTAATTTATTTTTTTTAAATGTGTCAAAATACAAAATCTAGAATTTTTTATTATAGTAATTTTATTTTATCAGAGTTGGTTGCCTTTATCTCTTGTGTAATTGGATGTTTCAAAAGAATGTCTATAGTAAAAATAGAATACTGAGGGCTAATGGATTTTGTCTGATCGACAGGCATCAAGTAGAGGATAAGCGACAACAATAGAATGACATTAGTGAGAATTCAGCACACCAATTAACTCCGAAAGTGATTTTAAATGTTCTAAGTTTTTTTGAAGGCAAACATATACGATACCGTTTGCTCAATGTAGCTTTAAACGGTAAATAATTACTTAATACCTCTGTAGTGTTATTAAAAACAATGCATAACTGAAAACATACTACATCTTTATAAAATCAATGTGACAAGTTCCATATCGCCGAACATTTCCTTATTGATCCTCTCGAACACTGCATCAATTTCCAATCATCCCCAAGAGCCTATTCTTACTCCCCAGCCACGTTCCTCTCTTCAAATAAATATCGATTAAAACGCAATAACTAGTATCTATCCTCAATGACCTGTCAAACTAAAGCCTTGAATCAAGATCCCTCCAATGTAACAAAACACATCCCAAATAAGAACCTACGCAAATATCTATTCAATGAGGCCCTTAATTCTGGGACCCGGCGCCGCTTGTCGAATCTATCGGGAGTAAATTCCGCTAAATGATATTAATGACGATTTCCGACCGGTGGTTCCCTTTCAATTAATTAAGAGACCCGCCCGCGTCCTTGCATTGTTTTAATTGCACTTAAAGGCTTCCAGAAAGCCCTGAATTGCTGGTGACATCATTGCACGTGCGTATTACCACAGACAATGCGTTTGGGATATATTTAGGCTGCTCTTGATTAAACGGATACGGTTTTTTTCCAACAATGAAGATGGCGATGGATATATGGCGCAGTTAATTTCGAAGTTTGTTTGAATATCGGTGGCAACACGGCTAAAGAATTTTGTTTACGATCCCTTTTTCGGTGAAGAGAAGTGGGGCAGTGGCGGTTTGGAATTGATTTGTTGAAAATGTACTAGGAGGATGTGTTGTGTATTAAATAGTTGCAAATTTGTAAACAAGTTTTGAATCTTGAGTTAACTTGTTTCTTTGAATTGTTTATCGAAATCTCCAGCTTTGCTATTTGGTTTTGAATTTAGGTCCAAGGCTCGAAATTCTTAATGTACTTAACTTTAACCCGGACTTTAACTCTTTAAAAATATCATTGGAAGTGCTTTAGAAGTATAATTTAACTCTCATAAACGATATATTGTCAAAACACATCGTAAACATACATTTTGTTTAGAAAAAAACAGCTAAAGCAGAAAGTAATTAACATGGTTTCAATTTATAATAAATTTTGATTCCCTTTAGGCATTAACTCTTTTAATACGCCATTGGATTGAGAAATTTAAGAAGCGATTCCCAGCAAAAAAACATGTCCGAAATTCCTTCAAAAAAACGTCATAAGTGCAGTTTTCTTAAAGAAGTCTGGCAATAGGACTACAACACGTATTTCTGCACTTTTTTACAGCAATTTTGAATACATTCTAAAGGCATTTCAACGGTCTTATAAAAAACTGCAGAATTCTTGAAGAAAACTGTAGTTTTCATAAAGAAAACTGCAGACAAAGTGTCCAAATTACCTTCACTTTTTTGAAGAAATTTTGCTGATTTTTTTTGCTGGGTTCTTAAGACCTTCATGTTAAGCTTTATTGGAATTCAATCACAAAAGATGCAATAAGAAGATAAAGATCCCAGACTTGAGAGATCATGATAAAATAACTTGACATTTTACTTAGATATCTGTGGTAAAATTCTAAACAATGTTTAGGGGAGATAATTCTCAAGGTCTTTATCTACCCTTTATTCTTACTTTAAAAAATGCTCGTTTATGCTAATATAGCATTAATGCTAAGGTTTTCTAATAGTGGTATTCAAGTTGAACCTTACACACCTGAATTAATGGTATGATCCCCTTCTAACAAACTAACTTAGTAAGAACTGATTAACTAATAACATGGAATATAACTTCGTTTTAATATTTTTAAAAATTCTTAAAATAAACTATCAAAACGAGGAAAAAACATCTTACTACGAACAATAAAAAACTTGCACTCAAGCCCCGACATAGACAATATCATATAACCTCCAAATACCGATACAAAATAATATATGTGAAGCAGACACATAAACGGAATGAGCTGTCCCTTCCCTTCCAATTAACAGAATCCAAACTTATGCAATTCCATAGATAACTCCCAGACACACTCAAAATCCCAGTCGAATCTCAGAACTTCCCCCTACAACCCATTAACCCTCACAAATCCCCCCTCCCCCTTTCTAATTCAAATCCTGCCTTGGAGAGCATGGATCTCCTTCTCTAAGACTCCATTCAAATCCCTTCAATTAAATCCGGAACTCTGAGTTATGACTTCCAACTCCCCGCTTAACATCTCCCCTTAATAGGAGCGCGAAGGATTCTCCGGAATTCATTCAGGAGCACAGCCTCTCCCTTTTAGTTAGAGGGGGCCTTTTAATTTTTTGGCTTTCCCCTCACGTTCTCTGGGGAGGGGGATGAAGGCGAGAACATTTCACGCAGGCCTTCTTCCTTCCATTCAGCACACGTATCTGGGAAAAGTTTTCTTATTATCCCGATAGGGTAATCGATGCAGAAAATGCATTACCGAGTTTTCGCTCGGCTGCTTCTCATCAGAGTTTACTGGATTATAACTCGGCCCCTATAAAACACGGCTATCGACCCGGGCAGGGATCGGTATTCATAAAGGCCCGCGGGTCGATATGCCCACAGCTGCGAATTCCGGAAAGATAGGGTGGGCGGAGGGGAGATGAGGATCGGGAACGCCCCGGCAGGGGCTGCTTCAGAAGAGATTGCTTTCGTTCCTTCAGGCTGGATTGAACACTTGGGTGTTCCCGAGAAATGAAGTTTTCCGAGAGTTGTTTTAGTGTGGGATTTGTTGGGCTATCAAAATACCTATATGACCAAGATATGTTAGGATAGATTTTGTTAAGATTATTTTGCTTACAGTTTGACAAAACAAGTTACCTATTTTCAGTAATACAAAAATTTTCAAAACCTTCGAATTTTCTTTGCTTTACCTAGTTCTTTATTTGAAAAACGTATTTGAGGAGCTAGCCTTTTTTACACTGCGAAAAATAATCTTACAGAAACAGAAAAGCTCTGGCAGCAAAAGTTGAAAGAGCTCTCCTTTCCACGGAATTCCTCTGTTGACTGGTATTGTTCTGTATACAACGACTTTTTCTGCAAAAGTATTTTTAGGGACATACTAACCCACTAAAATTTCTGGAGTTGGAAAAAACATGGTATACCAGTCTGTAGAGAGACATTATTTAGTTAAAAATGAACTATTTCGATAAATAAGCTCCCTAAAGTTGCAAAATGATCGTATACAGAAAAGGTTCAGTCAACAGAGAAATTCTAGGGAAAGGAAAGCTCTGGCAACTTTTGCTACCTGAGCTGTTCCGTTTCTGAATGATTTTCTTTTGCAGTATAAAATAAATTTTCCGAGGGAACAATTATAAGTATTCTGAAGACGGCGTCCTCCTAATCTCATCATTGCTTATTGGCTTCAACCAATTCTAAATTAAATCGGGGTTGAAATCATGGGGGGACTTCGCCCTTCTTATGTTCGGTGCCATTGGGGTGATACTTTTCTTTACTAACGAAAGTTGGAGATATACTTCCATTCAGCAAATTTCCAGTCTTATGTTCGGTGTCATTGGAAACCTTTCTTTGCTCATAAAAGTTCGAGTGGCATACATTCAGCAAATTTTCGGTTTCCACTAGAAGTTAAAAATTATTTTTTTAAACCCTAATCCTAATTATATATATTCTAACAAATATATTGCCAGCATAATTTGGGCTGTTATTTTATAACTATTTTATTTATATGTATTAAGCAACATTTTCGTTGCTAGTTTCACATTCCTTTAAAAAAACTACCTGTTAAATCTCCTTCTTTTTGTTCCATAACGTAAAAATTAATCCAAATGTTGCTATAGAGGTGCTGAATGACGGTCTTAAGATTGGTATTATTGAGGAATTTGAATTCAATTCATTTAATTTCATTTAATTTTATATAGTGATTATACAAAATTCTTACCAAATTATTAACTTAAGACATAGGTTAATGTTATACAGATTATAGTACTATTATCCTGTAAAGGTAATGCCACATTGAAAAGCATTCAATAAACAAGAATTTCATTTTCTTTTTATATTTATTTTGATGACCAATTAAGGAATTACAGATATTACAAGGAAAACTACCAGGAAAATTACTATGTATATTTAATTTAAACTAATGCAGGTGGCGCTTCAAATTTACAGCTAAAAAGACAGTTTTTTTACTGTGTACCAGCAAACGTGTTAAATATTACCAGCAGTTTTTGCTGCTAAATTTTTCGTTTTTTTTTTGCAATGTGTATCTGGTCACTAGCACGGCAGTTGCCAGTAAATTATAGCAGGTGGCGCTTCGAATTTACAGCTAAAAAGGCAGTTTTTTGAGATTACATCAAATGCGTAAAATATTAACAGCAGTTTTTGCTGTTAAATTTTCCGTTTTTTTTGCAGTGTATTCATAAAAATGATTTTGGGCTATAAAATTGAGAATTTAAAAGCCAGATCCTCAAAAATTTACTAACCATAAGTTTATTGACTCACACAAATCAACCTATAAAAATTAAAGTCCCAGCTTTAAAGAGAAAATGTGTTAAAAATCACAAAGAAAATAAAAAATTGAATGTGGGTACTTATGTCCAGCGTGGCGGGTAAAAGCATGCAGGGCGTGAGGCTAAGAGTATACGATCCCTGAATGCTTGACAGGAATGCAAAATAATGCACCACTACCTTCGTAATAGGGAGATTTTATTCTAATGTCACTACTCTTTAAGTATAGGTACTGCCAAAAAATCACTAATATTTACTCACTTATTGCTGAAGACTTAAAATACATATTTGTGTGTGTTTGTTTCTAAAGCTGAACGGGCAAGATCGCTACAGGGGAAGTAGAGTTTGCCCGACTGAACGGGTTATCCAAACTACAAACGATCAATTAAATATCTCCTATTTTCTTTAAAAATGTCTGAACGCCAATTTTTTCTTAAAATTTTATATCGAATTAAAATTCTAAAATTATTATTTTTGCTTTATTCAAACTTTAGAATCACTTTTTTTACAAGTTAGAAAGTTTAAAAAAAATTATTTTATAATTTCAATGCACATCATTTATATCAGAAAATATGTATACTAATCTTCAAAATATAACTTTAAATTTTAATGAACTACTTAATTCCATTCCAATCATATCCCATCTATAGAGGTCTATGGAGCCACAGGAAGAGTCTGGGTTGCTCAGGTAAAATCTCATCGACTCGCCTCTCCGATGCCGTTAATATTCTTTACGTTTAACTTCAGCTGACGTTTATGGGCCATTTAAGGCAGCACCGCAATTCTCTTACATTTCCCGCGGAATCGTTTATTAATGAAATCGTACATCTCCATAGGTTACGAGAACGCCCAAAAGGAGAAACACCCATCCAGGATATTAAAAGGGAGAAGGATTCCTTTGCAGCACTAGCTTTTTATTAAAAGCCATGAGGGAGATGGTATAACCGGGTATTGTATATGTTGTCTCGAATCTTTATATGGTAAAGGGATTTTTCCGAAAATTTAATTTTTTGTTGTTTTGTAAAATTTTTTGAAAACACTGAACTTAATTTATACGTGAAATTTCCTCCCTTTAGTTATCTTGTTTTATTCACAAAACTTTCCCCATTACTGTAAATGAAACAGACATGCTGGTATAAATTGCATGGCGATTTTTCGTTATAATTTAGTAACATCCTAATTGGATCAAGTCTTCTTCAACCAACCAACCAATCTTCTGAGGAAAAAATAATTAATTTGATACTGAGCTATTAAAATTGTACTCTAACATATATTTAGTAAGTAGGAATTTTTGGGAAGTAAATTTAAAGGAATCCTTTTACTATTATTCGGTTACTAAGTTTAATTTAAGTTTTTTGAAACCTTTCATGAATGCGATTTTGCAACATATCAGCAAACTTGTAAAAATTATATTTTTAATGTTAAATTTAATGAATTGCAAAAGATAATTAATAGGTACTAAATTATGACTTCCATTTATATTCTAAAAAAAAACTTGAATCACTAAGAGTTCAATTTAGAAAACGCAATTTCCAGAGTTTCAGTTGCACCCACAGTTAAACGATTCACTCAAAACACTTAAGAAAAGTTTATAAAAAAGCCCGGAAATTTAATCTTCTAGAACCAAAAAGTTACACAGTTTCGCCTAGAAAAAAAAACGGCAATTTAACCCTCTCCTTTAAATTGCGTGAACAAAAAAAATTGCTTAACACTACGAACTCTAATAAAATGGCGACCTTTAAATGAAAAAAAACCACACAAAGATAAAAGCCCTGAAAATTTTCCAAAGAAAAATACTTTTTAAATTCCAAAGATCTTAAATAAGACGGGAAAGAGACATCTTCCAATTCCGTCACAGCATTTAAATTTCGACACGACTTTTAATTAAAGTCTCTTTCGAAGAACCCCTCCCGGCCTCATTCATATTCATGATGGCCTCCACCGGGAACCAATCTCAACAAAATGGCGCGGCCCGCTTGTAATGAAATTTCCCAACCCCCGCGCGTCCCTCTCTTTCCATTTACATTCATTATAAACACCCAGCAGAAACCATGCTGCTCCCGTGCACCATTTCTATTGATTTTCTTCGGCAGCGATGGTCTTCAACTTTTGGGCTCAGCCCCAAAAAGGAGGGAGCTCCACCAGCCTCGCGAAGTTTTAATTTTCTAATGGAACTTGTACATAGAACAATCCTTTTAAAGATAATTAAATACATAGTGGTATTGTTCTTCTCAGGGAGTTTTAAGAGCTCTGCTGGAGCGAAGGAGTTTCTTCGTGCTTTTTAGTGGCTCTATATATCTCTGCGGTTAAACGTCTTTAAACAATAGCCATTTTCCTTTTGTTTAAGAGGTGGTCTTTAGAAGAATTGTTTGTTTTGTTTCCTTTTGAGGCTTTGCCGTGTGTTATCTCATGTGAGGTATTCTTTATTAATTACACGACATAGATATAAAAATGGTAATGTTGGATCCTGCTGTTTTTTCTGAAGATATATACATCGTTCATCCCTTACTTATATGATATCAAATTGGAATCTTTAATTTCATGTCTGCAATGAATTAATTCTTCATCATAACAAGTCTAAACGCTGTATTAACTCGTGGAAAGTAGATGACCTAATACTTGTTTGGGTAGAGGTGTATGACCCTTGACCTATGTTGTATTATCTCCCTCCATTTTATAAATGCGGTTATATTTTTCTTAAAATTATTTTTCAAGTATTTTTTCAATCATTATTTTGATTCTTCAAGTCAAACTTGGAAATCAAATTTAAAAATAAATAATCATCATGGTTGAAAAAAAATTACGCGTATATTCTTCTCTTGGATACCTCAATCGAATAAAAAAATAAAATAAAAATACTGAAATTTCCCATTGCATAAGATCTCTCTATAATAAGGGAAGAACTCATCTAAGAATATATTTTATAGACATGAATAATTAGTCTACACCTACATAATGTTTTCTCTATATATACTTAACCTCTGTCACTGATCGTCACATAAGCTCGCTCCCTCCACCTAATCAACAGCAGGTCCCCCTCAAACAATGCTAAAGTCATGAATCCGACACCAGCCGTCACGCAACAAGAAACGACCGTAAAATTCGCGCTCAGACATCAGCAAACCACTCTCCCCTTTTACAGCGCGGCCCAAAAATGAAATTGCAATAAAAGCCAGCCGAAAAGCAAGAGGCGATAATACCTGCCGAACGCGCGTGTGTCACCTCAGTCTCTGCTTTGCATATTTATAGTCCACAAACGAGGGTTTAAAATTCGCATTCGCTAACTATCGCTTTCCGCGCCTTTTGTAATAGCTTGTTGACGGTCCCATATTTACGGCCCGTCGTCTGATGGTTGCGAGCGGAAAAAGTGTCCAAAAGGGAACTAATCCGTTTTTTACGTCCTTGTTCGGACACCTTCGGTAAACAGAAAGAAATTAGCTTTGGCTCTTGTGGTGTTTGCCTTATTACACGTTTGGTTTGCTTCTGGCGGGCGATTATCATTTATTGGGGGAAATCGATTATGAGTAACTGAGGTCGGGTCACACCGTGGAAACAATGTTCCGGAAAAAGTAATTTTTTCGTGTGATTTATGACGTTTCTCTAAATGAAATGCTAACAGTTGGAAGATACATGGATGGATATATGTACAAGTTTTGATAGGTTCTTAATTATTTCTAATTTCCTTCGTTGAAAGATGAGAAAAAGCAACTGAAAGTAATTTCTGATACTTCCCCAAATCAGGTTTCGAAGTAAACTGGAACTTATCGTTATATTTTTAGAAATTAAATATTTTAGTTAAAATTAAAAAAAAAATTAGCAACAACTTATTAAAAACAGTGGCAGTGATATCGCCAATACCAATATTTTCATTCTCGATTTCTTAAAATAAAGTAATTATGGAGAAGCGGAAAAAATTTATATAAATACCCAAACTGTTAGTTCAGAATTTTTATATGTCATGGCCTATTTTAAGAGGCGCTTAGACTTTTTCAATATTTTGAGCTCATTTCAGATGAATAAAGCTATTAAATAAATAGGATGAAAACTGTTTATGTAAAACCAAAATCAGCGCAAAAGAGTTTTGGAACGTCTTCAGTTAAAAATGTTTAACTCAAAAGCCCCTGTCACACACACGCAGTTTCAAGCTCATTTACTGACACAGACAGCTGTCTAGCGATCGTTAGACAACAGAAGACGAGCAATAACAACAACCTGAAGGTGAAATGTAAGAAAAAGAAGAGTTATAGAATTTCCAAGAACGTGGTAGGATTTACCATCTCTTCAAATAATGTGAACAATCAGTTTTCTTTTAAGGAAAGGTGAAGATTATGTAGTTTGGAGTGGACGTAAGACATCTAAACATCACTCAATTGCATATTCTAGTGCCTTTTAAGCCATTGTTTAAAAAAATAAGATAAATTTGACACTTGCTGAAAGAAAATCTCAATTTTTCTCAATTCCATTTTGTCTCCAAACGTCCACTCATTCAACAGCAGTCCCCCTTTTCGTCTCCAGAGACCGTCTGGCCCCAATTCGCAATTAGATGTCTTTATCGAAACCATAGGGGGGCCCCATTACCGGTCCCTTCGTGGGAAAAAGGGGCCCCCCAGAAGGTCGAACTGCTGACATCTGCTGATGTCTTTGTATCATCTCCTTGCCTCTGGAGAGATCACATTCCTCGTAAAATCCATGACTCTCTCCCGAGCTTTCGTCGCAGCATTGTCATCTGCGTCTCCTGGGGAAAAGGGGAAACCTTATATCCCGCCTCCGAGTGATTTAGAGGGGGGTCACGTGAGAAGGCTGGATTAGATGGCACCTTTCATTCAGCTGCACTTTTAATTTCCGATCTGCGGTTATAGACGGCGACGTTGAGAGCCGTGTCCCAATTTGCTACGCCTTTCCAGAAACGTTGCTTTGTGACGTCCCGAGAGGGGGTTTCGTAGGGAAAAGGGGTGATGGGTGTTCGTGTAATGTGTGACGGGGTCATTTTCATGTGTCCTTGGGGGACGGGGTCACCAGGTTGATGTAAGACCGAAGAAGAGATGATTCAGGTAACTTACTCGTCTAACGGAAACCTTTAACATCATGAACCATTACACACAATTATGATAAGAAATGAATTTATTTTTCTAACCATGTTGGTCTGTAGAGAAATAATTATCTATATCAGTGGTTCCCAACCTTTTTTGGTCCATTCCTCACCAAAGCCTTTCTAAATTTTCTATGCCCCCATGTCATTATTTTTCAAAAATCCTTCTTGGAAAGTAAATAATATCTGGTGGTCCATGCTCCACTTGGGGGGCAATTTGGTTCAAAATTTTCAAATTGTCCCCCTAGAAAATAATATTGCCGTCTATATTCCTCTTCCTAACTACATCTTCTGATGAGAATATACCACTTGATTCAAAATATTTCTTAATTTGTGCTTCCATTACGTTCATGTAACTCCAAAATAAGTAAAGTATATTTTGTCCAGTTTTGATGTCATTAGAATTTATCAGTAGACCTATTTTCATCGATGGGAATTTTTTGTTTAACAACCTTTGCCAAAAAGTAAGTGTAAAAAATCAAAATTTTGGGTATGCATATGTTACCGGAATTTAAGTATTCAATCTAATCGATATATTCTTCCATTTTCAGTAAAAATTTAAGAAGAGTTTTTGAATCAATTGACATCAGTTCAGTTATGTTATAGGCTGGAGAAAACTATACTTATTTTCAGTATTTTAAAAGTCATTGAAAATAATCTTGTGCATTTTCCTTTTCAAAATTTAATGAAAATACCCCTTTTGAACAAATAATTTAAAAACTTTTACTCTAAAAGATAATCCAATAAAAATTAAAATTTCTAAAAAAACTAAATATTAAAACAAGGTTTTTAATAAGTGTAAAGTAATCAATGATTTGTGTTTTCCTTGCAAATCATATGGGTGAAATCAGTACTTTGCATAAATTTGTTTTTTAAGCTAAATATTCACACGCCACTAAATTTTCGCTTCGGCTTCTCGAAAAATACTAACAAATATTTTTACCGTATCAATAAAAAATTAAATTAAAACTACCCAATTATTTTATACCGCACACTAACTGCTCTAACATAACTACGAGCTCCTCAACAAAAAGCAGAAGGCATTTGAATGTCCTTCTACACCAAGCAGCTTAATCCCACATTATAAGTCAGCAGGAATGACTTCGTGAGGGATAAAGATTAAGCCTTCACATCTGACCAAACGCACAGCACCAAACCCCGCTCCAATCTCTGCGTCCATTCGAAATCCATGGCCACGTCTCCGCGATAAATCAGCAGGAGCACCAAACGCTATCACCTTATTCCCCTCTATGTGGCTCCTCCTTTTTTCCTTTTGCTATCTGCCGCCCATCTTGTTATCAAAGACTTATTCATCTGGCCAGCTACATAAAATGTCAGTTCTTGCTTTCTGCGGCTTTATATGAAGGTAGCGGTAGAGTGATAGTAGGGCGGCTGAATCAACAGCCGAGAGTTTCTGTTGCGGGTGAGACAACAGATTTCGGAGCTGGGAAAACAATCTTGGGCAGTGTCGTTTCTTTGACTTCATTAAGTGCACTTTGGTAGGAAAATATTGTGGTAGATAGCGATGAAGCTGAATAGCAAATTGTTCATATGAGAGTTAGAAAACTGTTTAGGATTTTCTCATATTGTTACACAAATTAAGGACGAATACAATACTTTCTTCAAAGTATTTTGTGAAAGCTTCAAAGTATACTTTGAAATACTTCAAAGTATTTTGTGAAAGCTAATGTGGGGGCAGAGACGGTGCATCCCCTTAGAGAGTTTAGATTTGATTTAAAGTAACAAAAATATCCACTCATCGCGCGTTCTTGAAATACAAGAAACTCGACATTCATAATAAAAATGGAGGTAGAATAGAGGAATTTATAAACTGAAAGTTCTCAATCAAAATTTAACATGTTGATTTTATAAAGCAATAGCCACATTTATTTGTTTTCATGGTCTCCTAATTTTTATTTAAAAATAAGGTAGACAATGGAGTATATTCGGCAACGCCCATTATAAAAATCACCTGATCGGGGGAAACAAACTCACTATCAAATCATATCACACTATCATCATATCTAACTACAAACTATCTCTGTGGTAACCAAATGCAAGCTCAGTAAGTCACATGATGGGGGAAATGTGACTTAAGATGGATATAGTCCATTGATAATTTAATCTTGTATTTTTAGATAAGTACCAAATTATGAACTCATACAGTGTATATGAAGGCATACTGCACTAAATATTTCAACGCCTCATCCCCTCCAGACAAAAAATCCTGAATTCACTACCTTTCAGAATTTCCAAAACTGATCCCAAATCCAACGCTCCAGAGAACGGAAACAGTGACATGCACTCTGAAATATTCCCCCAATTCCCCCAAGAGTCACCCCTCTCTGCACCGCCGAGAAATACCTCCCTAAAAGCATGGCTGGTACAAATTTAAGAGCTCATAGCCTCCCTTCCTCTCCGAGAAACCTCCGGTAGATTAAAATAGGGAAAGCAGCTACACAGAGAAAGAGAGAGAAAAGGTATAATGTCTGAGCTGTGGCGATTCTGGGTATAAATCACTGTCTTCGTTATTGCTTTGTTCTTAAGGGAGGCTCAGGGCAGGACGCAAATTGAAAAGAATGACTGGGAGTCCTGGATATTGGACGCATCAATCACTTACCAGGTTTAGAAACGTCCAAAGAGGGGTGGGTATGGGGACACTGAAAAATAAAGGGTTGCAAGGGTATTTTTGGGAAAAGAATTTCTGTGTTTTATACGTATTGCGTTATGCAAAGATAATTTTGTCCTCCAAATGAATTTTGATAGTTATAATGCACTGCATGCGAGAAATACTTTTTCAACGCGAGGTAGGTAAACACAATAATGAACACTTCTAATCAAAATAATTTTTGTGGGGGAAAATATAGAAAGTGTTTCATTCAAAAGTGTTGCTAAAAATTTAGAGACAGAGAAATGTGTTCTTGCTGTTGTTTTTTTGTAATGTGTTGCTATTTAATTCAAATTTAAGAACACTTGCAGATTCTTAACGCATTTTGCAACATAATTTTAAGAACTCATTTTCCCTAATAACACTTTTTAGTATTCATAACTGATTCAATAACATATTCAGAATACAATCTCAACACATAAAGCCATAAAGTGTTGTACTACCTAATAAAGTTGAGGGCAAAAAAAGTGTTCTTAAATCTTAAATGTGTTCATTTTTGGTGGCGGGTTTTCAGCAGGTATGAATTATTAAAAGCAGGAAATTTGTTAATGTGAAAACAGCAAGTTTTTTTTAAAAGTTGAATTTCTCATAAAGTCACAGTAAAACTTGAAATTATGATAAAAAGTAATTTAAAAAACTAATTAAGTGGAATTTTCATTCTTCAGCGTGTAAAATGATTTTAATACAATATATTCGGTTGAAAGTGCTTTTGTAAAACTATTTCAATTGTAGATAATTTCAATGAGGAAGTTGCATGATTTTTTTTGATTTTTTTAATCGATTCCTCTTGCAAAAATAAGCAACTACCCAAAATTTGAGGCCGATCGAAAAATTTTTTGATTGTCAAAAAAATTAACAAAAATCCCCTTTTTAAAAGCCCGCGAAAACGCCAAGAGTTTGGATGTGACGTCATCTTATAATAAACATTGTTGTAAAGCAATGGAGTTGGTGGTATTATTGTTGACGTCATCTTATAGTTTAAACAATAAACGTTTTCAGTCAAGTGTTTTTTTCTCGACTTTTAAATTAAAATATTTAATTACCTGTACATTTTTTTGAAAAACTGACTAGATATTTCATTTTACCATACAAAAAACCATACGGAACACTTGTTTGGTTTTGAAAATCTGACGCATGCAACTTCCTTATTGTATTACAGCAAAGCACCGTTTATACGTCTTTTACATTTATACGTCGTTTTCGCTATAAGTCCTAATTCATTCAAATAATCAAAATTGTTTTCAATTATACGTCTTTTCCTTTATACGCCGTTTTACGTCGGTTCCTTTGAAAGACGTATAAACGGTGCTTTACTGTATATTCAAATGGATTTAATATTTTGCAGATACAAACATCAGAATGAATTGATCATTAGGGTACTTGTTAAAGTGTAAAAGTACTTTTCATTTTTAGAGATATACATATTTTGTATAAATGTAGTTTAGATATTCCCTTTTGTGTTAATAAGGGATAGACAGTTTAAAGTTTGGCTGGTTTGATATGGTATCAAAGGGGTTAGCACTGAGCAGCAATCTATAAACATCTATGATAGGACGTACTAGCTACTGTACAGAACGCGCACTAGAACAACAAAATTTTAAAAAATCATCTGTTCATCTACATCTACAGTTTAAAAAGTACACGGGATATCAAATTTACAAGCTTTAATGCAGTAGTATTTTTTCATTAGGAGCAGGCCTATTTTGAAACATATTTAGTAAGTTGATTGTTAAGAATAACTTATTTGTACTCTTCATTTAGTTATAACTAGCTGTTATACCCGGCCTTGCACGGGTGGGGTGTATAAATTTATTTTTTAAAATATTTCTTAAAATACATTTATAATTTTGTAAATTAGCAATATTACAAATCATCCCGGTATCCCAGGCGCCTCTTTCCTATCCCAGTGTTCCCGGTAATCTTATCCCGTTGCCCGGTGATCATGGTAATTTTTCTAATCCCGGCTGCGTTCCCGGTAATTTTCCTATCTCAGTGTTTACGGTAATTTTTATATTCCGGTATTCTGGGTGTCTTTATGGTAAATTTCCTATCCCAGTGTTCTCGGTAATTTTTCCTTCCCGATGTTCTCGCTAATTTTCCAATCCCGGTGTTCTTGTCACTTTTTACAATTCCGATGTTTCTGATAATGTTTAATAATATCTTGGTGCCTTTATAAAATAACAAATTTGAAACCGTAGTAAAAAGTCTAGTGAACAAATTAAGAAATTTAAAACCAGTGTTTAAAACTAAAATAAAAGATCTAGTAAATGAAAAAGTCTAGTGATCTGTGTCTCATTTGAAACAATGTTTTATTTTTAACTCGTTGTATGACTGGTAAAACAGGTTTTCAAACACGGAAAAATAAGTGAAAAAAAGCAGGAAAAACGGGAAAAAAAGAATGAAGGACTGATTTTCTCTTTATAAATTATAGCCTATGTGTTATTCTGATGTATAAGCTACATTATGGTAAAATTTCATTAAAATCCATTCAGTAGTTTTTGCGTGAAAGAGTAACAAACATCCGGACAAACATTCACAATTATAATAGTAGTAGGATGATATAATCCTCATTTTCCAACATAATCTGGATTTAAGAAAAAAAAACATTCTGGGGAGGCATGCAAACAATCTTTTGGATTAGATTACATTTTTTAAGGAAACAAACTGCCTGGTGTGAGCTGACACATATTCCAAGTGACATATACGTCACTCAGCTCCACGACAGAGCAGATCTTCCTTTTTTGTCACACACAAAAAACTCCCACAAAAAACCAGAACATATTCTCCCAGGGGTACAAACCAGGAGCGAAAACCCTCATAAATCCTTCCCCAGCGGAGGAAAAAAAACGGTACAAAAACCCTCATTCCCCAGCTCTGCAAATTGGAGAGAGCGAAAATCCACAGGAATGCTAAGCCGTCCATCCAAATAAAGCAGAACAGGGCAACTGAAAGATTTAAAGCCAACACGTCCCCAGTGGATGTAATGAGAGAGAAGTACACACACAAGCTTCTCTTTCCAACTCGACCCCCCCTTCCCTTCTCGGAGGAGGGGGGCCCGGGCAGGGGTGCGTCCGGGGTCAACCAGCTAACGAATCGGGGGCCTAGATTAGCGCGCCCGCTGTGCGTTGCCATGGTTACCGGTGGCCGGGATGCATAGCAAATGAGGAGATGTCATTGTAAATTGGGAGATCGCGGCTGTGCTCCCCAATATTTCTGTCAGTGTTCGCTGCTCGGAGCGGACCACCCCCTAGAGACTATGTTGGGTTTTTTTGTGATGGTTGGAAAAGGATGGGAATATAGGAGGGGGTTATTTATATAAGTGTGATGGATGGATATGGTTTTTACTGTTGCGTTAGAGGGAGGTCTTGATGAAAACTGGTTGGGGATTGTTTGCTTGTTTGCTTTGATCTTTGCAAATATTTATTTTAAGGATTTGATAAGTCCCCTATTGAATGTGCGGATGGATTGAATTCAGGGGAAATATTTGGTTATGTGCTTACCTAACGAATACATAGATTATCGCATCGTGATATCATAATTCTAAAGACCGCCTTCTTAGTTACGAACCATAATGAATGTTTGAGAATCCGTTGCCAAGAATTGATAATTTTCTCAAAGGGGGCTAATTTAAAAGTGAGGGATTTTAATGTATTAAAATAAAAACTATATTTCTCTGTGAATTTCATTAAATTTCTAATTTTCTTCTAAAATATTTATTAAAAAGCTTATTTGTGGGAGTGGTTTTTTTTATTTCCAAAACCTTCAAAAATTATTTATGCTCACTGTTTTAAATTGATAAATCAGAAATGCTCATGAAAAGCTTTATACTCTGAAAAAAAGTTGTCTCTTTGGTAAATATGAAACTTAATTTCTAAGAGAAAATAGTTTATAAATTTAAATAAATGCTTAAGTATTGTTTTGTATTACATTATAAAGGAATTTATTTTCTCAGTGGGTTTGGTTTGTTAAATTAAATTTAGGGAAATCTTAATTTAAAAATTAGTAAAGACGCTAAATCTAAATACGTAAAAGTTTTATTTAAATGCAGGTATAAATTATAAATACGTGTATGTTCGCCATGAAGATGTTTTCATCTTTAATCAGATTTTTTGCTAAAAGGTTTTCTGAAAATAATATGAAATATTTTAAGAGCTCTGCTTTCAGTAATTTTCTTCTTTGTGGAACATAGATTTTACATCATCAACATTTTCTCAAAATCGAAGTAGCTAAACTTAACAAAAACACCAATAGGACCTTACCATAGGTTTAACTTAACATAAGGTTAAGTTTAAATGCTATTTATAAAGGCATCATATTATTGTAACTTTCTAAAACTGCTTTAAGATAATCTGGTTAAAATTGTGTGAATGGTGCGGTATTACAAAAACAAAAACTCCAAGTATAAAGTGTTGTATGATCTTAATGTATTAAGAAACTTTGCAATAAATTACTCGCGGTAAAATTATAATGGGACGTTTTATTTGTTAATTTATGAATTGCTTGAAATTTTGCCGGAAATGCACACCTAATAACCTAGGAGTTTTTAAAAGCCGGCATCGGAGGTTGTATAATCCCTAGTGGAATCCATAGTAGAATCCATAGATCTTTCCACATCACATGACACCGCATCACGTGAGCTACAGTAACATAACAACAACTATTTGTATGGCTACCAATGGTTAACAATTAAATGAAAATGACTGTTCGTGACGTCATCGAGGAAAGCTCTATGCCAATTGAAAAAATCCACATCACATGACACCGCATCAAACAAAACAAAAATTATTTGTATGCCTACAAATGGTTAACAGTTAAATGAAAATAACTGGTCGTGACGTCATCACGGAAAGCTCTATACATTTGTTACAGTAAAACAAAATTAGGATCTGAAATTTCAGCACTTTTATTTGGTTTTGTGGATTAAATACCAGAATAATTGGTTTTAATTCGATCTGAAACGGTTGCGTGTCAATTCCCATAGGGAATTTTACAACTTCCCATGCCCTCTTATACAAACAAACTCCTAGCTTGTTAGGGGTGCGTTTCCTACCCCCCTTACTATGTGATTCTGAGACGTCTCTAGGTATGTCCATTGTCCTACTTCTCCTAGAAGTTATAAAACACTTGTCTGAAACTCCCTGTATTACAATCCATCCCAATCTGCTCTTCTGACTTTCTAAGCAGCATATTCACAAAGCCCACAAGGTTTTTATACTTTATGACAACAATGCGCATGCGTATGGGCTTTATTTTTGCTGTTTTTTGGAAATGTTATCTGGGGATAGAACCCACGTTCTGCCACATGCTACGCAGGCATCCTACCACTGCTCCAGCAGGGATTCAATAACTTCAAAAGTTATTAGATGTTATTTCTTTGTGACGCATGCTCATTATATCAAAGTATAAAAACCTTGCTGGCTTTGTGAATAAGCTTCTAAGCAATATCTCCCACTACCACACCAGTACCTTCTTCTTCTCCATCAACAACAATCTCCCAATCACAACAACAGCAACAACAAAAACCCTCTCGCAAGGGCAAAGAAACAACAGCAATAAGGAAAACACCATAATTGGGTGCAGCAGTTCTCCTCCAAGCCCAGCATACAGATGTTACATTAACATCCTGAGATATAGCTCCTCAGGTAACAAGTCCATTTATTCCACACAGAGGAATCTCCTCCGCAAAAAAAAAAAGAAAAGAAATCCTCTAATCGATGCTCTGAGGGTGTGGGGAAGATTGGATACCCCATAAATAAGTTGGCCCAATCGAAAAAAAAAGGAGGAAGTCTCTCTGGACGCACACCGGAGCGTTTAAAGCTAATTGGTGTAAAGCTTAAAAGGTGCTTTGCCTTTGAGGTGATTGATTTAGGGCTCCATTCTTCGCTGTACTACAAAGGGAGGCGGCGGGAGCGTAAATTGGAGGAGAGGATGGTGGCGGGGATGTGGAGGAAGGAATGTAATTCCATTTTAGGCCAAAAACTGATTGAAACTGTGGATTCTGGAGGTAAGATACCCAGAAATAATACCCATTCTTTTGTAAGATACACAGAAATGAAAGCTCTTGTAGAAAGGATGGAGGTTTAAGACATCTACATTCTTGATATTGCTGAGAATAGCAATGAAAATATATCCCCTTTATAGACTACTATAAAACAACGTCCTTAAGTTTAAAAAATTTCAGAATAGCGTCCCGGTTAGTTGGTTAGTCGTCTTTTTTAATACGTAATGCCTAAAATATCGTCCAGTTACAATAAGCCCCCATCCAGAAAAAAAGTATAGTCGTCAGGATGTCAGACTTATACTTCGTGACCTACCTTGCCAAAAAGGCCAAAAATGCATTTAGAACTTGGGAATAGGAGTTTCAACATAACGTGCAACGGATTGCTTAGTTTTCAACTAATCAGGATGATGATTTTATCATCTTCGCTTCTGGTATGGTGTGCAGCATCTACCAGACACTCCGAAAATGCACTTATACTAGATTACAACGTATCCTGTCAATGAGGTCACGTGTTTTCTAGCTACCTAAATGGTATAAAAAAAAGAGCATCAGGCGAGTCATCTATGACTTGCCAATTAGGTTGATAGAAAGTGTGGTGTCTTCTTACGTCAACCCGTGACGTCATTGACAGGAATCATTGTAATATAGTATAATGATCGAAAAAGCAGATCGGGGTTTTGGCATGGTGGTAACTATTTAGTTTGACTGTTTATTTTGATGTTGTAAGAGAGAGCGATTTCGAGTTTCATATATTGCCGACCACTAAGACTAATGTTTCTTTTCTAAAGGCTGTATTGTAGTTATTAAGTTGATTTTAAGGTGGCAAGTTATCAGATTTGTTAAGTAGATATGTTTTGAGTGTAAGGTGCTTAAAAATTTTGAACTTGAGGGGATATTTTAGGGAAAAGGAAAATATTGGATCATATCAAGATTATGTTAGACTAACCTAAAAAGGAAAACATTATAGGATTACCTGTATTCATAATTGTTTAAGATCATTGATCTACTTGGAGCCTAGATTTCTGTGTCAAAAATATTTTGCGTAAATTCAACCGTTACATAGAGCTCGACCTTATAAATATTTTGATGGAAAAGAGAATAAAACTCAATTTTTAGTGTTTATTTAAAAAATACTTGTAAAAATATATTTGTATAATATATCTTATAGAGTAATTCTTTGTAATCTTACGTAATTCTTATCTATTCTTATGTAATCATATAGCATAAATTCTGACAGTTTTATTTTGTCGAATTGTGTTAATTGTTCGCATATATAGAAATTGTAACAGATATTTCATGTATTAATTAGTTTTCTCCTCTCTCGCCTGAGGGCACTGCATGTTTCTCTGTTTTAATGTACGTGTAGATGTAATTTCTTCGTAGGTACTGAAGTGAAGTGAGTGTGATATTCGGAGTCGAGATTTCCCCGCCGCCGCGCCGGTTGGCGCGCGGGGCTTGTTCATTAGTTTCTCTTTGTAAATTTGTAAATAGTTGTTCGTCGTGTAAATAAGTGTCTTCGTCTTACGTTATGGCTGTTGAAGATTGTTACAGTGGCGCCCAACATGGAGCCGCCTTTGAAGATTTGTTACAAAATGTTATTTTGAAACCCTTAAAAAATATCGTTAAAATTTAATACGTTTTATAAGCATGGTACGTGTCCACAGTTTTTCTTGTCATACTAGAGGATCTGAGAAAACTTTTTCTAACAGTAATAGTAAAGGTAGATCGTAGAGATAGTGAAACTTTCTACAATTGTATTCAACATTGGATTATTTTTAAAATTTTAAGGAAACACCGACATAAAACTTAAAAACAAAGTGCAAATATGTAATTCTTAATATACCCCGGCAAACCTCAACGAAACGGTCGAAAAAAAACGAGGAAAATTTCTTATTACAACAATATGAGTTATACCTTTCCCACATGGCAAGGTTACCCAATGGATTCTTCCCCCACCACACGCCTACGGTGAGTTATTGAATGCTGGATTCAACTACGCACCTGTCGCCAATATTTCAAAGCCGAAATTTACTAGTTCCGTCTCGGCTTTATTCTTCTGCTCTCGAGGAATTCCTAGATCTCTTGGTTAAGGCCACGGATTTAGAGGTCCCCTTAAGTTTCAGAAAAGGGACGGAAGACTGGAGACAAGTTAAACATAGACACGGTCGTAAAGTGAGAGGAAATATTTTCCAACAGTTTCTGCTGTGTGAACTTCAATCAAAGCGACGGAGCTAACATCTGTACGTGGTTAGCTTCAACAAGGGAGTTTCTTTGATTGAGATATCGTATATGGATAGAAAAAATTCTTTTTAATGGCTGTGCGATATAGAAAAAAAGTTAATTAAGTCTTGTTGTAAGGATTTATGTGAATAATCTGTTTTCTGATTTTGGTCTTGAGGAAAAACTCGTTAGTTAAGTTATTTATTTGCTTATACTATATAGCATTTTAAGTATTTCTTGTGTTTTCCATAACCCGGACGAGAACGGAAGGAGAAATAAGACAGGATGTCAAGGAAAAGAGCTTGCTTTTTAATTTAGATTCAAATGTTTAAAGTAAAACAGTAAGAAAATTCTCAAAGCATTTAAAGAAAACATAAAAGCTCATATGTTTTTTTCGATGAACTTGAAAATTTTCTTACACAATTGAAGGGCTTGGTGGATGAAGGGGCTATGTTACAAGGCCTGTCCCAAAGTAACGAGATTGAATTCCCTAATTCTGACTGGAATTCTGTCTCGTTACTTTGAGGACAGGCCTTGTAACATAGCCCCTTCATCCACCAAGCCCTTAAAATATTAAGGAGATTTTCTGTTTGAAACCTTTTGAATAATTTAATACTAATCAGTTAAGTTATGATTGTTGTTAAATTATCATTTCTCAAATAACAAAAGAGGTATCAGCTAGTAATAATTTTTAGGTAGATGAATTTCTCACTAAGGAGTTAATAATGAAAGCACTATAATATTTTCAGTGTTATTTGAAGTACTTTAACTTGTTTACATTTTAAAATCACGAGGCTGATTTGAAATTCTGTGATCCCAAAAATACAATTTTGTTGCCACTTGATAGAAAGAAAAACAAAACCACCTTTAATAATTTTAGCGTATATTTTTTTAGTTTTCAATAAAACTTAATTACAGCATTATAGCGATACATTTGGAATTAAGAAAATATAAAAGGTACTTATTTTATTATTTATCAAACCATTTTCCCCGCGGAATTTTTTATTGAAACATGAGAAAATATTTCTTTAGATTTCTGTGTGATAAAAAAAGGTGAGTTAGTCTTGTTCCTTGTATTAATCAAAGTTTTATATAGTGATTGATTTTATGAAGTAAAAAGAAGAGAATAGTAATTTCCTAGGTAAACATATGTTTTTGATTAGAGTGATTTCTTTCAAAGCGGTCGACAATCGTATCACCGAACATTTTTCTTACCATTCAGTTCTGGTACATCAATATCTGACAAACAACACCCCCCTCGAATTCCCATTCCGAAAAACCACCACACCCCATCATCCCTCAAATCGACATCCACATTCCTTACGACCCGAGTTTACGAGTCATCGGCAGGGTGTCCCCACTCCTGATGACTCTCCCCCCCAAGTGATGAACAAAAGCCCATCCATAAATAAAAAAATCGAAACACAGACATCAAGACAAAAGTCCATCTCCCCTGATAACTTGCCTGGGGCTCTTAATCCAGAGATGTACCCCTTATCTCTGACGACAATCTAAAGACCATCGCTCGACCATTTGCTCCTCCCTCTCCTGAGATGGGAGTTATGGCCAAGGACTAAAGAGATCAGCTCTTCGATTTGCTGATCAAGTCGCCTCGTATATCACCACGGTCAGCTCGTTCTGCTAACAATGAAAGGTTTATCCTTCCGACGTCTTTGTCGGGAGTAATGAATGCATCAATCTGGGTTGGCTTTTGTACGTCTTGTCATCGTCGGAAGATTGGTTTTGTGTAGTACTACTATGTATTAGTTTTTGTCCGATCGATGGTGGTATATCGGGGTATTTGGCGCCTGTTTAATATTTATGTAAGAGTTGTCGGTGGGGTGGTTTAGCCATTGTGATGATGGCAAGGGCGTGGACACCACGGTTCTTACTGAATTGATGGATATGATTGGAAAATTCTTTTCTTGACTGGTCTAAGAAAATATTTTAGCAATGTGGGTTGGGTACGTTGATTCATATAGTACAATTGCTGAAATTGAGCTTTATTTTCAGCAACTATCAGTGGATCGCATTGTATACTGCATGAAGGTTTCTGTCTGTAGAGGGCTTAAGAAAAATGCCAAAAGGAATCCTCATTAGTTACGAATGTCTTTCTCAGGAACAAATAAATCAAGTGCTCATTGTCATAAAGATCGTTGGATGGATGTCTTTTCAAAGTGTCCTAATGGCATGTCGGAAATCTAACCAAATTATTTTTCTTAAATGAGGGTGTGTATATCGACTGAAGACAAATTATTCTGGTATGGGTGGAGAAGACCCACTTGTGAGTGACTGTCTGAGTTTAAAACTTTCAAACATTTATAATGATAATCTGATAAGATTCAATATCTCAATCAAATATATTTTCTTTACTAAATAAGATATGTTGTGTAAGAGAATTCGTATTTCCAAATAGGGTGTATAAAAGGGATATCAATCAGATATTTTTACTATCCTGTTAAAATTATTTTCGTTGAAAAAAAATTATTCTTGAAATCTTGTCCCTTCGTTTCTTAACTAAAAAATCCTGAAATCCGAAATCTATTACACAAAGAATGATAGTATAACCATAACGCTTTCTATAAGACAAATATTGAAACAAAGTCCCGTTTTCAACAATTTTAATTTGTGTGCTTATAAATATGGTATTTATGTTTTTTTAAAAATATGTTAATATATTGTTTCATAAATTTTCCGTTTTTAAAGTTCTTATTCTTCTTTAAAAAATATAGACGTTTTAAAGAATTTTTAACGTTAAAAAAATAATGATTTAATAAACAATTTGTTATTATAAATTCCTTTTTTGTGATTTCGCTGTGCAATTAATTGTAAAAGGGAAAAGCATGAATGCATATTACCTAAACAAAATTTTTTCAAGTAAAGGTAAATTCTTGTTCAAATGATTGAGGATCAAATTGTCTTGAAGTATAAAAATTCAAAACTTATATAGTTTTCTTTGATAAAATAATATTTTTTTCTCTATGATTCGAGTAAAAAATGTGCTTAATAAGGCCAAATCTTCAAGTGACAATCGAAGAAAACATACCACTACACTTAATACTTTGCTAAGTAACAAATATAATTAGTCCAAGGAATTTAACTTAAAAACTAACAGTAAAGACAAAATAGGAAGAAATTTCCGAAATGCACAACTATTTCTCACATCATTCTGATGGCATTACCGTTATCATGCAGATATGACAGAAAATCATCACAAGTCAAAACTTTTGGAAGGCTTTTATAACCACTGTAAAGTACGTTTATTAAAGCGCTATCAAAGTGAAAGTACCCATAAAGAAAATAAAGAGGATATAAAACGACGATTCAAAGATAAAAAATATAAGAGCGCTCAAACTCACTCTGAATACGAATAGGAATCATCAATCCCAGGCAAATTGCTAATATAAGCCTTACTGAGCAACTTGCATATCAGATTTTGTGATAGTATTAAAAGCTATTTCGCCAAGAAGTAGGTTGTACGATACCAAATTGAGCCCGTTAAGATTTTTACGTAGAGTTACATGATTACATGTCCTTATTTGAGTGATTGTGTTTTTTGTCTCTATAAATATATATTTTCATACTTTATTTTCAATTACTTTATATAAAATTATTTGTGTTCTGTATTTTAATTAAAAAGTAACAACAACACATAAAGAAGATCACCATTAATTAAAATTATAAAAGATTTTCTAGAATTAAAAAATATATTATGAAATTTGATAAATGGATTGCGTTTTTATTGGCCTAATGTGCTTTGTACTTCAGATTTATGATTCTCAAGTCAATGCTGGTAGCCCAACCCAAGAACTATGAGGAAAATTTTAAAAGCATGGAGTTAAAAAATTTAATTTAGAAAAATTGAAATATTATGAATCCTGACCAAGGCAACAGATTACAAAGGTATTTTATAGGGGTCAAAATTTTTAAAGGAAAAGAGCTTAAAGCCACACTGAGATTAGGTCTAAGAAACAAAAAATATTGGCTTTAGAAATGGAGATGTGTGTTTCTTGAGTTTTGAAATTTAAATAAATTCTACATTTCAGGGAAGATCCCTGACCTTAATTTAAAAGTCACAGTTTATTACTGAAATACTTCTAAAACTAGAGGAAGTTCCCTTTATCCTTTACATGCCTATATTCCTTCCCCCTTACCTTTAAATTATTCCTAGTTTTTATGCATAGAGTTAGTACTAATATAGAGACAGCTTAAACATCTTCTACGCTGTTCAAAGTGTGACCGGTTTTTCGGTTTCGTTCTGCCACTCACACTTGACCCGCCTACGAGAGCTCCCATGTTAAAATTGACTTCCGCCACTCACACAGGTCCGACTTTTTCGACATGCAAGGTTGCCTGACCGAGAAGAGTAAGCTGTCTCTATATTTGTACTAACTCTATGTTTTTATGCTATCCATCAGGATTTTTCATACAATAACTTTTTTCGCATCAATTATTTCCAACTTTTTCATGTAAAAGAATTCTATATTAATATTAAGATATTCGTTCTTAAACGTCACTTAGCCTAAATCTTTTTAAGAGATCTATTGGGTGTCAATTTGAAGATACAATCCATCAAAGATATTTTAAGGTTTTTCAAATAAAAATTGACCAAAACTACCCATATCCGCAATATATCCACTTAGAGTTGTGTCCCTGGATACTCAACTGCTTGTAGGGAGCTTTTCTTTTACTTCAAACAGACTAAGTTTAAATCGACTGTTTTATCCTTGTCTAATTTGAATTAGTAAAAAACTCAATGTCATCACTCATTACTATTTCTCTAGAAAGCACAGCCCCCTCTTTATCCCTCAACCCCAATGATTCTTTCAAATTAAACCATTTTCTTCAACCCAAAAAATATACGCTGAAAAAAAAACAAGTTCGTATTTTTACTCTTCATTTTAAATTGTTTTAGAGGAAAATTTTTCGTATGCGTAGAAAACGCGCATTCCAATAATTTTTCTTCAAAGGTAATTAGATTTAATAAAAGCACCACTAAAGGCGCAATAGCAAGATTCTTAAATGAAATAGTAGAATAACAAAGAAGAAAAGATTTCTCCCCCTCCTAAGGAATTCAGAAGTTAATATGTAATTAAGAAGTAGTACCAAAGACGTAAAGAGAAGACGAAGCTGCAAATTTTGTCAGCAAATGTCTCAAATCAATCTTCAACTCAACTCAACCACTAAAAGAATTGATTTAAAAAGAAAGTATAAACAAGTCAAATTTTTTCGCCATCATTTAGTTAAAACGAGTCCGTTCTCTTTTAGCTAGGTTTATAATATCCGGTGCCGTCACCGTGTCATTCGGGATTATGAAATTTGTTATAGTTTCACTAAGGTGTTACAAAGGCTGCCTCCAGCAACTAATCCACAAGAATCAAGTCTCGTCTTATGTTTAATGCTTTAACGTAATGTTTTTCTCATTTGACTGAAAAGAAAAAAAAACAGATATTTCCTCAAAGTGCAGAAATTAATCGACAACAGTTCTGCCAGTATTTCCGTTACTTGAAAAAATAATTTTTTTACCGAGTTTATAGAAAAAAATCCCCTTCTCTCCCGGCGAGGTTTCCCAAGTCAGCCTCTAGTGGGCACCACCTCTCAACACCAACCAACCAGCAAGAGAGATCTGTCCTCTCCCCATCCGCCATCTTGAGTCGTCCTATCGATCCCTCCTTCTCTTCGGTCTTCCGGACATCCCCCATCGCCGGACTCCCCCCTCCCGGACCCAGTGGCCAACCGCCGCCCGTGCTAAACTATCCGGCCGACTATTATCCTTGACGCTGGCAGCAAACACAATTTTCTCCCGAGAAATACCTAGGGAGGCGAATCTTTTGGTAGCAAGCCAAGCGATCGATACGACTCCCTCATCCGTTTACAGGCTCATTTGTAGGGCCCTGTCTCTCCCCCACTCTCTCTTCTATCTTTCTTTTTTTTTCTGCGTGTGTGTCCTTTTGCGATTCTTTTCTTTTTTTTTTTTCGTTTTCTCCCGGATTGCCTTTGCCTTCAATCTCCTCTTTCTCTTTTTTTTGTCTTGTTCGTTTGCTCTTTTTTCCCGTGCTATCTGTCCTTCTTACTATTTTGGTGTCCCGATGCAATGCAATCTAGTTTCCTGTTTGCAGAGGGGGTGGTTTAAAAAGTGTTTTTGGGGGGATAGGCCTAGCTTGGAAGGGGCAATGTGGTTCAACCATACAAAAAATAAGTACAATAATTCTGTAAATTATGCAATTTTCAATAACATTTTGGTTACAGGACACTGTTAAAAAACAGTTCAACCTTTCACCAAAACAAGTGAACAAACCGAAAACTTGAAACTTGGTGAAACCTGTTACCAAACCTTGGATGCAGCTAAATTGGAACTAGTTTGTGGTAAAAGGTTAAACTGTTTATTTTTTACTTTTTACAGTGTAACAGCCACATGTGAAATCTCAGGAAATAAAAAAGTTATCATTCCAATCAAACGCATGAAAAAATAAGATTACCAGTACAATAACATTATTCTTAAATAAATTTGAAAATGCTATGCTTTTGAAATGCTTTTGAAATTTGAAATGCTGACAATATTTAAAAACTATAGTTTTTAAATATTGTCTGTCAAAAGGCTTGATTAGAGAACACAGAATGTGACAACAATATTGCCAGACCATGCCTATTGAATCTAAAAATAATATCAAGGAATTATTGTTTTCTCCTCAATTGCCTGAATTTTTACTATATATTGTATTTTGTCAGGTACTATTTTGTAGGTTAACAAGCTCGACCGATGTAAAAGTTTTGATATTTGTAAAGCTCTGCAAAAGAATCTATCCTCTTATTTTGCATTGAATTCAATAATCAGATACATTATATTACCTCTAAATATTTATGGTATAATGTTAAAATTAGTTTTAAATGGGGTCTTTTAAGCCTAAGTTGTTTTGCCGAAGAAGGAAAGCTTCTTTATTTTAATGGAAAGACCAACATCTACTGCATAGAAACCAACTCCTTTTTTCATTAATCTAAGAAAGATTTCTTTACAAGTATTTTAAATGCTGCTAACAGACAGTGCTATCTGTATAACTCGAGGGTCTCTAAATTGAAATCGTAGACAATTCTAAGATTTGCCTTATTTCTTAACTTGTTTTTTCATTTACGAATTCAGATGTTTAAATAATTCAACCTTTTTTGTGTTCCCTTCAACTTACACAAGTTACTCTGTAACGTCAAAAATTTATGCAAAATTATTTATAATTTTGCCATCAATAAGATCAAAATACACACATAAAATGTATAAAATAAGACGGAATAAATATTAAGATTTCTTTACCAAGTGAAAATCTAACATCGGGGTCTTGAATCATCAAACTCTGTTGCATTTACTCCTTGATGAAAATTTTCAATATGAGCATTAAGAATTTTCGGTCAGAAAGGACGTCTGACCCATTGAAAAAATGCTGACCGTTATTAGTACAATATAAAGGATTAATATATATGTGATAATATACATTTTTACTTGCTATAAATGTAGAAATTTTTGTTTGGAATATCATCTATTATGTCATTAACATGTACTTAAACCTTAATTTTAGTTTCCTAATTTCATTGTTCTGAAAAATAAAAGAATGTAAAATAATAATATAAATAATTCAGCAAAACCCCGAGAAAAAAATAATTGGTGTTAACAAATTACACGCATTGGAACACCATTTTCACATGAAATTTTCTTAGTAGTCAATCCAACCACTTAAATTCTTAACCAAATACCCTAAATCTTCACTCCCTTTAGTGAAATCCGTCATATTTCATAAAGCATCATTCGTACAAAACGCTCAGATCACTAAATTTTCTATAGCTCCATCTTAAGTGTTTACGAGTCAATAAAGAATTTCAGACGAGGATCATCATTTGTATCGACTATAAAAATCTAAGAATAAAAGCAGCTCGTAATAACATCTTTTCTCTTTGAAACTGTTTACTACTGTTGTCGTTCAAAAGGAAGAGAAAGAGATAAGGGTATGAAGACAAATCATTTTTACAGTTGATTGAAAATTAGTAGATTGCCAAATTCGACAATCTTGAGGTTTGATAAAGTGTGTTTGTATTCTCCAAAAGAATTTCTGATTCATTTATGAATGATAGAAGCGTTTCGGTTATAAGAATGGGAGAAAGAAAGTTCGGAAAATTGATTTAATCGTAAATAAAATCTTGCTACTTCCGCGTAAGGTTTTATTTTTGCAAGTTATTGCTTTACTTTTTGCATTGAATGAAAATAGTTTCAATTTTGATTGTGAGTTTACTTTTTATATCTAACGGGTACTTCAGAACTAAATGCAAACAATTATAAGATGAGTAGAAAGGATCTATAGGCAATCCTATATAATATGGGAATAAGGATGGAGATTTATTTACATTTGTTTAGCTAACGTTTAAAAAATCTTAGGTACATTGGACATCTGAAAAAGTTGCGTGTTTACAATTTTTAAGATTTAAACTAAAGCTTAAATTCTTGTGTAGCTCTGTATTAGAGCAGATTAAAATTTTAAAGAAAATAATTGGAGGCATTATATTCTCATACATATAAGATTTATAATTTTAGTCTATAAAAATTTTATTTTAGAAAATTTTTAATCAGCAATAATAGTTTAACAATTATTGCTGATTAATTTTAGCTATAATAGTTTTTAACGTAATCTTTAAACCATTATCAATTTAAAATGGTATTCCTAGTTACAAAAACTCCAGCAAAACGATTTCCTTTACTTTGTTATTATTTATAACTAAAAACATCTTATTAAAATATTTACAGAGATGATCATATTTTTCTCATTTGATACTTTATCTGTTTTATGTTGTGAATGATTTAAAAAAAATATTAAATCACCTGCCTCACAGAGCTGGATGGTTACAAAAAAAAGTATAATATTCTATAATTTTTAAAAGAAGTGAAGCTAAGTTGCCCTTCAAACACTTTTCTTCTCAGAAAAATCTTCATAAAATATCAATCCTACAAAAGAACGGAAACGCACCTAAATGCCTCCTATTGAACCCAAAAAGCGAAACCAATCAGTTCAACACCTGAGAACCCCCCTCAGTAACCATACCCCCTTTCCTCATCCTCCAAAACCACACAATAACCACCGATCATCTGAAGGACACGCAAAAACAGAAGATACATCAGCAACATCCACATAAACTTTACGGCGTAACTTAACACCGCTTATAAAATACAAGAAATCACCACACCAACTCCAAAACGCGGTCAGGTATCGACAGTCTTCCATTTATGCCCGACCCCCATCCCTCCCAGGGCATTCAGTCCGACATTCGAAATGAATAATTGAAGAAACTCCCCAACTTTCGGGAAATGGAAGAAATTTTTTCTTCGCTTCTCGCCCCCCCCCCTTCCTCTGTGATTGAAAAAGGCACCCAGACGAATCCTGACAGTATAACCTTATCCGGGGGAATAAAACTTTCTCTTCTTCTTCTTTAGCAGCTCTCTCTCCTCTCTCTATATATTTTTCTTTTTTTTTTCGTTCTATCTTCTTCTCCCTTCCCTCATCATCCTTTTGTAAGAGGAACTTATTTATTTTAGGGAAGAAAGTAATCGCCTCTGACTGGAATCTCGGTGTGAATTGGAAGAGCTCGCTCAAACTTGTCTTTCTGGAGGAAAATGAAGAAGACGAATGGGCTTTTCTTAATGCCGAGTCCGACGCCACCAAAGCTTCATCACTTTTATGGACTCCGCTTTTAATGCCTTCTTCTATTTATAAGTTTCTCCCTCCATCTTTTCTAGTTCGTGTTTCTTGTGTTTATTACGATTAGTTTCTATTTGCACTAGTGTTGGGAATGATAAATATAGGATGTGTTCCCTTTTTCAAGTGTTTCGAGCCTCTTTAGACTATGAAAGATCTCTCCTGTATATTGAATTGATTGAAACTGTTTTGGGTGACTTTATTTACTGAGGGAGTCCATTAAATAATAAAATTTAATACGGCCTAGTATTTTAATAATGAAGTCAGAAAATTCTTTTAGGATAATTTTTGCATCTCATTGTTAACTGTCCACAGTTTAAAGTACTCTAGAAGTCTTCGTTGTCTTTCAATGGCAAAAATAGAAAAATGAAAGATACTACAATGAAAATTAAAAGGAAGGAGTTAATGATTTATAAAAAGAGGAAATAAAATCGAAATCTTTAATTTGATTTTACTTTTAACACTTTTTTTACACTTTAACATTTTATGGTGTTGTGATAGTGTTCTGGCCATTTTTGAAAAATGTTCCTATCCGGAAGTTGTGTTCTTAAACTGTGCTATAAAATATATTTATAGAATATGAATGTGTCGTTAAATTTTGACAAAAAAACTATGGAACTCATTTTCCTTCTTTGTAACTTTTAGAAAAAAAATCTCTTAACAGTACAATATTTAGAACATATTTCTAGATAGATTGAGAAAAAACATTATTCCCTTATCATTCTATTGTAACTTGTTGATAACTTCAATCAAACTTGAAGTTTTCATTATAATTTAAGAATCTTGTTGTATACTTAATAAATGCCATTACTCTTTGTACAAAACTTAAATATCGAATACTCCATTAAAACCTCAATCTTTTCTAAAGTTAATTATATTAAGACTGTTAATGTTTTATAACAATGATTTATTTATACCAACCAAATCAATCCTATAAATCCACGTTTGCAGAAGTATCAATAAGTGCAAATAGCGTTTTCTAAAAATACATTCCTACAACATTTTACGACTTACAAAACACACCAGCCGCACCACCAAAAAACCAATCCCGATATTCCTCTCCCCAAGCCCCATTCAATCAATTCCCGCCCATTTAATCCCAGGCACTGTTTTTCACGTTTCCTCCACGTAACGAACCCGCAGATAAATTGCAAACAGACCTCCCATACCCGAACCTGTGAGCAAGAAGGCTCCTTCTTCTATAAATATGCAGTAGCCTGTTTTCTCTCACCGACTATAAAATCCTCGCCCCTCACTTACTACTACTACTTACTACCCACCAGCCATAAACGACTACTAGCTGCAACTCAATCGATTCTCGGAGCATATGCACATACAGAACTATAAATAATGGTATTAGGCCGGGCAGGAAGCACCTGTATTAGGATGGAATTAGCCGGCCTCCAATGGAAGGCCTCGGCCTGGCCTAATCGAAATCGAAAATTCAAATGCGGGGATCACGGCTCGCATGTCGACTAATGAAGACATGTGTTGACAAATTTCGGAGCGGGTCCCTTGGTGGACTTTTACAGAGAGTCGTAAAACGGAGGCTTCCGGTATAGCTTTTGTTTAATAATTTAATTCGGGTCTCTTAATAAGGGTATTAAGTCGGGATTAAAACTGATTCTCGGATCGGGGAATGCAATTAACCCCTGTGTGTGTTTTTTGTGGTGGGGGAAAGATAATGTTGAAGGGGGAAATGTGCGTGCTAAGGAGCTGGTGCTTAATTTTTTGGACAAACAAGGTAGGTTTGAGGAGTTGGTGATTATATTGGATGGAAGAAACGCTTTGTGTTGAAGTCCTTGGGGATTGCGTTTTTTTCTATTCAAGTCACGAGGCAATCAGCATTTTCGTTTAACGTAAAGTTAGTTTTTTTATTGATCACTAAAAGAAACTGAAACTGAATACGTGAATTATTTTTTAAACTTTTTAATTTACCTCTTGCGTTCTTTTTATAAAAAAATAAGCATATAATAAAAGTGGAGGAACCAAATGCATCGATGTTGAAGTAGAAATACACAGAACCGTTTTGAAATGTTTAACTTCTCTTCTTTCTTGTACTTGGTAAAAAATTTAGCTTTGAGGATGCTGCATAGTTTGTAATTGGCCCTTTTTTTTGTAGTTTGGCTATATTGACCTGGTTTATGTGGGGGTTTTCATATTCTAACTCCGTTCCCGAACCCAATCCAGGAGTGTATCTGCCACTCACATAATTGAACCTATCTCCCTAAAAATTAAAGGTATTTCATATTTCTGATACAAATAACAAAGAAAGCATCTCAAATTTCAAAGTACCCTTATTCTTACCATTTTGATACCTCATTAGAATAAAATATAGTTCTTAAATAACAATTACATTCATCCATATCTAAATTTAGCAATGATAATCATGCTCTGCGAACATCGGTTTTTATTCCAGACAGCATTTTTTAAAAATTTGATTGAATATAAAATCATCTTAAGAGGTACATATTGTTTATGAATGCCCTGAGACGATTATTAAAGAATGCAGCATCCACACCTTATATTCAAAAGCCTTTGGGGCCCATGCCAATTACTTTCTATACTCTCTTATAGCACCTAATAAAATCAAAAACATTCACAAATTCAAAACCGAACGCACACTGTCCTACTTCCAAGGATTATCCAAGTTAATGACATGGAAATTGCGACATGATTTACGCCTCATCCCGAATACGTGTCGGGCCTACAGAAAAATCCCGATCAAATCCATGCACCTAGCCTCCAATCCACTTCTTCTATCCATATTTTATCCGCTACTCCCGCCGCCGTGAGTTATACCCCGCGATCCCCGCTTAACATTCACAACACGGCTGTCACGAAATCGAATACATCATACCCCCAGACACACAAAACGATCCAATATACGAAAAGAAAAAACTCGATTCTTTTTCAGGAGTCACGGTCATTTAATTGGAATGCCGGGATTAGTAATTGGCGGACAGACGCCGTCACTCATTGTGGAAGCGGTTCTTTTAATGAGAAGCTTGAATGACCGGGATAGGCTTAACCTGTTCCTGGAAAGCTCTCTAAATCAAGCTTAGTACTTGAAGCACGCACGGCTCTTTAATGTAGATATCTTTTCCGAGGCCTATTACCGAAAAAAGGCTACTTATCGCTGCAAGCTGAACAAGCCGTCAACTTGACAACTAACATAATCTACACACGCGAATTGACATGCATGGTATAGTTTACGAGGCCGAGACCCCATCTCTGAACAAAAACCCGCCCTCCCTTTTCAGTGGAGTGAACCCCACCGAGATCTTTTTTTGTGTGGTATAATTAGACGGACGCACCTGACCAATGGGCGAGGTGTTCTTTCCTAATTAGCTTAGAGCGCCTGTTGTAACCTTGAGACTGACTTTCTGTTTGAAAAAGGAATAGCGCAAGGGAGGAAATTAGCGCTAATTGGAATTGTTTTCTTGGTCCGAGAAAATATTAGGGTATTGTATTTGGGTTGGAATTGGGTATAATTAGGGCTCGTTTTTTTACGAGGCTGTAATTTAGTTATAATTTGTGAATTCCTCCAATTATGTAATTGTATATAAGAATGGCGGTTTGTATAGTTATTAACTTACAAGAAAAGGTTTCTTTTACAAAGATGTACATCGTACTTTTTATGCATTTTATGACCTTATAAAAAGCACCCTTTTACTGAAAAGAGGCAGAATAGAGGAAAGCAACCTTTAATTTTTAAGTCATATACATCAAGAATAGAAAATAATATACTAATTATTAATTTGTTCTTTTCATATACACTGCAGTGTTGTTGAAAAGTTGTATGCTAACTAAAACATGCTAAAAACATGCTAAAAGTAACATGCTAAAAAAAGTGTTGCTATCCAGAATTTGTTCTAAAAATAGTGTTGTAAAATATGTTTAGAATCTGAATGTGATCTTAAATTTAGATAGAACTGTAAGAACATATTTTCTTTCAGTGTTATTTTAGCAACACTTTTACAGCACTATATCTTTTCTCACACAATACACAATCACAGTAAAATCAGAACGTTTCTTATTAGAAGTGATATAATTACTGTGTTAACTTAGGGTTGGAAAAGTTTTTCACGCATTTGCAGTGGACATTGTGTAGTTTTAAATAAGCTTTTTTGTAAATACCCGGCATTTTTACCTAAATCGTCTAACGAATATGGTTTGCACACGGAGTTAGTAAATACAAAAGGTTGAAAAATTTTGATATTTTTTCGTCAAATGAACATGGAACATGAACGTTACCGTTTTTTTTAAAATGAATAACAATGAAAATGTTTTTAGCGGTTTCCATTTGAATACATTTTTGTTCGTGGTATTTTTTTTCATTATTCTAAGTAACGAGATGCAAACATCGTATGAAGGAAAGAAAGGAAGAATTAATCATGCATAATCATTTTGCCATTGTAACTCTATTTTTCCTATCCTGAACTCAAAAAAAGGTTTAACCACAACACATGCATGCTGAAAACAATAGTAGGCACAAAACTGAAAGATAACGAGGCTAATTAATAATTGTTTACACTTATGGTGGCGCCCAAATATTATCATCAATGAATCATTGTGAAACAACACAGTCCTCAATAGACTTCTTTTAAGTAGACAAGATACTTCATTAGTGTGTGCACTGGTCGAACGAACTGATGGGCGCGTTCTTCTTTCACTCAAGTAAGTTTTTACTTAAAATATCTCAAAATATCTAGTAACCTTTTTTTAAAAAGAAAACATATGTGAAAATAAAGGGGGTCAATTCCACGGGTAACTGACTGACATTTTTTAAGAAAAACGCTTAGTATTTTGTTATTTTCTTCCCAAAAATAAATGATAAAAAAATACTTTCCACCCAGTTTTTTGCTTTCTTGTTAGCTTAATCTAATGGCACAATTAAATTTTCAAAATATGTTTTTATTGATTTTTGAAAAATTTTAAACGACGTGGTAACTGACTGACATTTGTGAAACATCTATGTCAGTCAGTTACCACGTCGTTTAAAATTTTTCAAAAATCAATAAAAACATAGTTTGAAAATTTAATTGTGCCATTAGATTAAGCTAACAAGAAAGCAATAAACTGGGAGGAAAGTATTTTTATCATTTATTTTTGGGAAGAAAATAACAAAATTCTAAGCGTTTTTCTTTAAAAATGTCAGTCAGTTACCCGTGGAATTGCCCAGGGATATTTTTATTTAAAAATAAAGCGATCTTTCGTATTTAAATAATATGATGTACAGTAAAGCATCGTTTATATGACGTTTCTATCTATACGTCGTTTTCATGAAGTCTTAATTCTTTCCTATTTATTTTAGTGCAAAAATTCTTCATTTACTATGCGACGTGTAATATCGGTTATACGTCGTTTCCTACTGTCTTAATGAAGGATTTTTACGAAAAAAAAGTGTAATAAATTGAAGATTTGATATTCTTTTACAAAACAATTTATTTGTATGTGGTTTGAATGTGCAATATAGTACTCAGGATGAACTACATAAAGGTATGGTTTGTTTCATTTTTATGCTGAATCTTTTAATATTTTAAAATTTCGTCAGATCCTTATGTAGGAAATTAGAAACAACAACAACAACATACATATATTAAACTTTAATCATTATTTTCAGTTTAAAAACTGCTTTCAAGAATTTTTCTTTAGAAAACTTCAAATTTATTGTATTTATGTAAATCTGCATTAGCAGCATTAGAAACTTAATAATCAAAGATGTTTACAATTATCCGTCTTTTCATTTATACGTCATTTTATTACGTCGGTCCCTTGAAAGACGTATAAACGGTGCTTTACTACATTTAAACTGTTTGTTAAACAAAAGATGTTTCAAAGATGTAGCTTCATTCATCTGTATGAAGTATAATAGAAGAAGGGAGAGAAGTATCAATTTATCCGGTTTATCTCTTTATTATTAGACCACTCATCATTACTTGAATTTTGTACATTTCTTTACTTGGATTGCTTTAAGGTTAAATAGGGTGTTAAAATGAGTTCTCCATGTTTATAATTTCTCCAACTAACTACTCATTTTAAATATATATCAGACAAAAAAGCATATTAACCATAGTCAATACCGTTTTACTTTCCTTATTTCTCTTTCCTCTGGTTTTTCAACCAGTAA
This sequence comes from Tetragnatha versicolor, assembly GCA_024610705.1. Lineage (NCBI taxonomy): Eukaryota > Metazoa > Arthropoda > Arachnida > Araneae > Tetragnathidae > Tetragnatha > Tetragnatha versicolor. The sequence goes on from JANDEH010000007.1 coordinate 53,565,952, forward strand.
TTAAATTTGAATATGACAACGAGTTCCTAATTTATATATACCTTGATCAATAAAGAGTTATCAAATTGTGTATTCATATTATATTCTTAAATAGTGTTTTTGCAAATTTCTAAAGTCACAAATTAAAAACATGTATAGGTGTAAGAACATGTAAGAAGGTGTAAGCCCGCCCCTTAGCCGTTGGGCGCCGGCTAGTCCGCGTATGGTGTACGCCTCACGTGCGAATCAGGTCCAATGACAAGCCGCAGGGACGGCTTTCTGGCTTCTTGCCGTTACATGTGAATGATTATAGTGGTCAGACTTAAAAAATACAGTTTCTTAGTTAATTTACTTGAATTTTCGTAGATTATGTTTGTTATATTTCTTTCATATATGTATATTAGTCATATTTTTTTCATTAAGCAACACATAGTTTAACATTTTTTAACATCAATATTTTTGTACAACCTTTTTTCAATAATGCGCTCAAAAATTAGGTTGACTTACTGATAAATAAATTAAAATGAAGTAGCATTTTTAAATACAAGGTATGTTAACCTTAAGCCCTGGATAGCAAAGCAGGATATCAAAGTAACGTAGCTTCATCCAGGGCTTTATGTTAAAAAGTGTTGTAATAATGCATGATTATGTTCGACGTATATTAGTTACTGTTTTAATATTTAATCAGTAAATAATTTAAAGAGAATTAATAACATATATCAGATTGTGCATTTAATAATATTTTGTTGGAAAAATGGCATTTGAAATGTTTTTAATTTATTGTCTTAAAAAAAGATAATCTTACCTTTTCAGAAGTATTTTTCTTTGAGAATCAATGTATTTTGTATGAAGAATGCCTTTTTCTGGGTGTCTATTATATACCTTTAAATATTTATTTCTTTACAATCTTTTAGCTGCATAGCTTTTTTATTCTGAAAATTCAATAAATAATGGTTATAAACAGTAATAAGGAATAATTTATAACATCAAATACTTTTCTAAATGTTCACAATTGAAAATAATTTGAAAATTTTTTTACACCTTTCTATAAAATACTACATTACTATACATATAAAAGCCATACATAGAACTATACTATACTTAAAAGCAAAGAAACTCATTGTGGGGATGTTGAATGCTATTTCATCATAAATTGTATATTTATGTAGAAATTAAACTCAACATCAGCATGCCAGAATAATTTATGAAACCAATGTTTGCATTACGAAGAAATTACATAAAAAAATCTCGACAAATAAATGGAATTTTCAATTATTTAATTTTATCTTTTGTTCTTGTTATTAAATTTTTATTTTTAATGTATCAGAGAGGGTAACTGTTATGCAGCAAAAAACTACAAGTCACTAATCATATTTATAAATTTCTTCTTTAAAATCTGATTAATCTTTGAGTGGAAGGATCAGTCATCTTCTTATCTCAAAGAAAACTATTCTAAACCAATAAATTTCACCACCCTCACTTCTCACTCCTCCAACCACTTCACTCTCGTAACCTAACACCATCACCACTTAAACATTCCAAAAAACCCCACCTCCACCCCCTAAAACCACGTCACTCTTCCTCTAAGTCATCCCAAACCACTTAAATCGGTTGCCTACAACCAGATATGTGAAATTTTATTGCTTGTTTATTGCATTATCAATAGGGTTTATGGCAGCTCGCACGCAATCGCATAACCCAACCTGACCAGCTCCAAAAAGCAGCAGATTTATTTGTACATTTATTTACATCAGCCGGGATACTTGCCCCACTGCTAGGAGGGGAAAGACCCCTTGGAAAAATGCAATTGGCTGGCGCCGAGTCCCCCTAGAACCCACGCGACAGTCCTTTTAGAGCCGCCTTTTATCAGTACGAGATGCCGAGGTAGGAAGAGACGGACCTTATCGGTTTGGAGTGTTAAGCGATGGTAAGTGTCTCTATCTGTATGGAAAAGCTTTTTTTTTTCGTTGGAGGGCCTCTTGGGATATCGCGATGTGCGTGTGGCCCGAGTTGAAAAATAAAGTGGTGCCGATTGATGGTTAATCTATGCGGTATCTGGATTAGTGTGGTCATCGAAGTTTTTTCTTTTCGAGTGCCTGCCCTAAGGAAAATAAATATTAGGAGGGAAATATCGTACCTCAGATTTGTTATATTAAGATATATTTGAAGGCAAGTTATGAGAAATTGCAAATTTTAGCTCGCGTTAGTTAAATACCGTAAAACGGGGTGAATCGGATCAGCGGGGTGAATCGGATCACTTTTGAAAAAAGTTTTTTAAACCATCATAGCTCCGGTTGTGTTAAAGTTATAAAATCAGGATAAATTCTGACTTATTCTACGCATTGTTCTGATGATGTTTCAGCCATCAAAAATTATTTTGCGATAATATCTTAGGTCTACCACGGCTTTGAAGTTGAATACAATAAAGGTCACAAAAACCTGGCTGTCAAAACTTTGCTTATTGAACCAAAAAAATAACTTTCTTTTCTCAATTTTCGGTATCCCCCGTGTGGTCCCGATTCTTCCAAAGATATTTTTGCAGTTAAATTTTAAATAAATGGTAATTCCGATTTTTTCTGAATTTTTTAGTAAAACAAGTCCATTCCGACTACAGATGTGGGGTGAATCGGATCAGTCATAAAAATGCGTGTTTGAAATTTTTTTTGAAAAACTGGTAATAGGTGGAGATTTCAAACAAAAGGGATTTTGGTTTATGCATATTTAAGAATATAACGTATCGTTTTGGTAGTTCTGGTGGTATTATTTTTTTTTCAAAATGTCGGTTAGAAAGAATATCGCAAATGACGATTTTAGTTAAATTTTTTCGGCCTCTTCAAAAACTGAAAAGAATGCATGATTCATGGCTAATAAATGTTTAGCTGTATGTTCACATTAATGTGTCAAAGTATTAAGGTTAACCGATAAGTTTTAGATGGGAAATTTTGATCTCGAACATAAAATCTATTGCGAAAAACATCTCTCTGTATTTGTAGGTCATTCGAAAGAAATTTTCACTAAAACGACATCAAAATCAACAAGAAAACTTACATATAGACCCAGTTGTTTAGTAATATGCCTTATATTAAATTATCTTTGCATAGGTGCAGAAATCAGTTCGATATTTAATCCTAAATTTTTTATTTTTTTAGCTTCTAAGAATTGAACTCGCTAAACTTACGGTAAAGCGAACTAAGCGATTATTTTCTTCATATGAAAACACTATAAAAAGCAACACTATTAGTTCGAAACTGGAAACAAATAAAATAACAATGTTATGGAAAGACTTTCAATGCTTTAATAATTAATTTATTTCAGAAAACATCTGTCTTGATTTTATTTCATACACCAGCTGCTCAACGGAGCGAGTGAAGTGCTAAAGAACTATGGAAAATTATTGTATGCAGTTTTAAAGCCAAAATTTGCTATCTTAAACTTATCAAATGATCTCAAATCTTTGACATCTTAATTTAAACATTGCAAATATACAGCAAAACTTTTATTTGCCGAAATATAATGCATTCTTCACAGTTTTTAAAGCTTCAGAAAAAAAATTTACGAAAATCGTCGTTTGCGGTCTTCTTTTCTAACCGCCATTTTGAAAAGAAATAATACCACCAGAACTTCCAAAACCATACATCATATTCTTAAATATACATAAACCAAAATAACCTTCTTTTGAAATCTCCACCTATTACCAGTTTTTCAAAAAAAAATTTAAAACATGAAACTTTGGTAAAAAGTATAACTTTTCTGAAAACCTTATATTTTATTTTTAAAAAATGTTCATTATTTTAGTAAAATGTATTCATTTTACCTTATTAGACTATTTGAAGGCTAATTTCAGGATCATGTATCACTTTAAGCCGTAAAAATTGCGTTTTTTCCACAAAAACTGGTAGTGATCCGATTCACAACGCATTGAGGGTGAATCGGATCACGGCACTTAAAAATTTATATAAAATAAACCATTCAAGATATATGAATTTTTTTAACGGGTTCTTAAAGTACTAATTGGGACTCGAAATATTCTTTTCAAAGCATTCCAAAATCTTTATTATTAAACTTTTGGCAGCAGTTCAAAGTTCAAAATTGATCCGATTCACCCCGTTTTACGGTATGTTATTTTTTTTGTTCCAGGTAGCACCAAAACGATGGTCAATATTGTTCCATCAGTGATGATTTTAGTCATAACGACCTCCTTTAATCTATCGACTAATATCGATGATATTGGCCAGTATCAGGTTTCGTTGGCTAATTTCGATCTAAATTCAGAACACTTTCATATTCTAAACATGTTTCACAGCTCCATTTTAAGAACACTTTTCTAACAGTTTTCGAACGTATTCAGAGCACCACTATCGCAACACAGTGAGGTGTTAACTGGTTTCATACCTAACAAAACAACTACATTGTAATTTAAAGACAAATGTTATTAAATGTAATGTGTTAATTGTGTGTTAATGTGTTCTAGTGTGTTTATGTGCGTAAATACTTCATACACACTATTTTTGAGTAGGATATTTGAATTTTTTTCGTCTTTTAAGAATAGATTAATGAGTGTATCGTAATGATTACTACAATTTCTTAACCCACTTTCTATTTACTTTTATTTCCAGGAGTTTTAAATATTTTTTATCTTCAATTAAAAACAAACTTTTCTCATAAAAAAGATTCGTACCTTATTTCACTCTGCAAGTAAAAACTTTCAGATTTTTTCTCTATCAAATTAATACTATAATAACAATAATATATTTGTGAAATCATCAAAATTCACTAACCTCATAGTTTATTTTTGTGCGATAGTTTTGGTAATGGATGCATCATTGTTAATTCTAAAAAGAGACAAAGAATAATTCGGGTGGTCTTTATTTATATGAAAATTTTTCGGGGGGTCATTAAGCAAGGGTTTTCAGTTTTATCACTCAGTTTTTACCTCAGTTTTTATCACTTTTGCAAAAGTAAAATTTAGTAGTATCACCGATTCAAAATTTAAACTGATAGTAATAACATGTTCGAGATTCTATTGCAAAGAATTATAATGTGAAAAAAATATCAATGGCAGTAAAATAACTCATAACTATATCTGTCAACTAAAAATTCTTAATATAATCCAAGTTATGAAAATATAAGATATATTTATTGTAAGCTTTCTCTATATAATTTCTTGATTGTGTTTTTGATGGTTTATCTTTTGTAATGCTTAACTTCATTTAGTCCAGTAACTTTGTCGCCTGAAAGCATGGGGTCGTATGCGTCAAATCCGGTACTTCTGATTTTTTGCAGACTTGTTTATGATGTTGGCCCAATGAATAATCCAAGTTTTCGACCTCGAGCGCCGAACGCAACTTTGTCAAAAATCGAAAAAACCCCGGAAAAATCGAGTTTTTTTCAAATTTTGGTAATTTTAACCCTAAAGAACTAGTTTTTGAAAAAACTTTCTTATTACAAAGTTAAAGAAAACAAAATTTCCTACAAAATGCACTCATCAACTTTGATTTTCTGAAGAGTGGTTTTGAAGCTAGAGCGCGCTGAAAAACATCGATTTTTTTGTCTTTCCGCAAAAAAAAGGAAAACGCGCACTTCTACCCTCTACAAAATGAAAACTATTCATGTTATCAATAAAAATTTTATACGAAGTGAAAGAACATTTAATTTTCTATAAATAACGTTCTTTACATTGTTATTTTTTTAGAAGGGGGGAGGGAGGGAAGCAAAGATCGATAATAAAACTCTCACGCCTGGCAGACCAAACGGACTTACGCGGCTGTTAATCTGCAATCTGCGCTTTATTTCCAGTATATTACCAATAAAATGGATTGTTTTGGATTCATTGATGACTAAGAATGCTTAAAAAAATAAATTTTTAACTTTATTTATGAAATATTGGGTGTTTTATGCGGAATTTCGATCAATATTTTAAATTCATATATTAAATTATGAGGGTGTTTTAAGGAACGATTTTATATGTTTTTTGCATCGCTAAATCCAAATTTTAAGTTTATTTTCATTTTCAAAGTCATCTTCACATCAAAAATTGCAAAAAATCTCAAATTTTTGCTCTTTTGTTAGGTTTTTCATCGATTTTCGAAACAAATATTCATTTTATGAAACATACCATGACACCAAATTAAAGTATGTAAAATTTCCTATCAGATGCACTGGTTTATTTTTATCTTGCGATGAACGGTGTACGTTTTATAGTGTTTTGAATTGCAGCAATTTTTTTGTTTTTCTACAAAAAAGTGGTGAACGCTCGATTTACCCCACTACAGCTCTACATAAATACAAGTAACTGACAAATAGTTTATACCACAAAAAAGAACATTTAATTTCCTACAAAATGCACTATTTAACTTTGATTTTATGATAAAAGGTATTGATGCTAGAGCGCGTTAAATTATTGCTGTTTCCTGACTTCACACAAAAACAGGAAACTTGCTTTTTTCAAAACGCTATAAAGCGTACACCGCTCATCGCAAATGAAAAATAAACCAATGTATCAGATAGGAAATTTTACGTTCTTTAATTTGGTTTCGTGATATTTTTCGTAAAATGAATATTTGTTTCAAAAATCGATGAAAAACCTAACAAAAGAGCAAAAATTTGAGACTTTTTGCAATTTTTGATGTGAAGATGACTTTGAAAATGAAAATAAACTTAAAATTCGGATTTAGCGATGCAAAAAACATATAAAATCGTTCCTTAAAACACCCTCATAATTTAATATCTGAATTTAAAATATTGATCGAAATTCCGCCTAAAACACCCAATATTTCATAAATAAAATTAAAAATTTATTTTTTTAAGCATTCTTAGTCATCAATGAATCCAAAACAATCCATTTTATTGGTAATATACTGGAAATAAAGCGCAGATTGCAGATTAACAGCCGCGTAAGTCCGTTTGGTCTGCCAGGCGTGAGAGTTTTATTATCGATCTTTGCTTCCCTCCCTCCCCCCTTCTAAAAAAATAACAATGTAAAGCACGTTATTTATAGAAAATTAAATGCTCTTTCACTTCGTATAAAATTTTTATTAATAACATGAATAGTTTTCGTTTTTTAGAGGGTAGAAGTGCGCGTTTTCCTTTTTTTTGCGGAAAGGCAAAAAAATCGATGTTTTTCAGCGCGCTCTAGCTTCAAAACCACTCTTCAGAAAATCAAAGTTGATTAGTGCATTTTGTAGGAAATTTTGTTTTCTTTAACTTTGTAATAAGAAAGTTTTTTCAAAAACTAGTTCTATAGGGTTAAAATTACCAAAATTTGAAAAAAACTCGATTTTTCCGTGGTTTTTTCGATTTTTGACAAAGTTGCGTTCGGCGCTCGAGGTCGAAAACTTGGATTATTCATTAGGCTAGCATCATAAACAAGTCTGCAAAAAATCAGAACTACCGGATTTGACGCATGCGGTGATGTATAAAGTTACTGGACTAATTGACTAACTTCTCAATTTCAGTTCTACTGTTAAAAGCATTAAATTATTTTTAAATGCTTCGTCATCTAATATAATAAAACTAAGTGTGGGTATATATATATATATATATATATATACCCACACTTAGTTTTTATATATATATATATATATATATATATATATATATATATATATATATATATATATATATATATATATATATATATATATATATATATATATATATATATATATATATATATATATATATATATATATATATATATATATATATATATATATATATATATATATATATATATATATATATATATATATATATATATATATATATATATATATATATATATATATATATATATATATATGTGGGTGTGTTTGTCTTTTATACAAATCCACAGTTTTCTTTCGATCTGCACCAAACTTGGTATACCTACGTAAAAAAACTCCAGAAAAAACATAGGCTATGTTTCGAAAACTTTTAATGACCCCTTGCCCCTCTTTTGACCCTTTTTATGGTCATTTTGCTGAAATAGCTTTATTTCTCCTCAAGAAGAGATCTGTTTACTCCATTGTTACAAAGAAAACTTAATGCTAAACAACAAGTTTTTAATAGAAACACTAGGTACAAGTCTATTTAAAAATTATAATACTAATTTAAAAATCTATTTCCACGAAATTTAAAAGTTATATATAGTTAACCATATTTTGATTTGAGATTTTATCTAATTTTTATATTTTAAAAGCTTCATGGAATACCATTGTTGTTAAAATAGTCTCCATGGAAACGAGGATGTAAAATTAAAAGGTGATAATATTTTAGCTTTTAAGAAAGTTGGTTAACAAATAAAAAACTATTAAAACTCCCTTTCAACTAGAAAAGATAGATTTTTTTTCTTAATTTGCAAAATGGAATAAGCTTTAGTTATTGAATAATTTTACCGAAAACGTTAATTCCTGAAGATATGATTAATCAAGGGATCTAAGCAATTTTAAATACTTTTTAGATTAATTTTTCCCATGTAAATGTGGAAATCATTCAAAAATTATATTGCTTGAGAACTGAAGGAATTTTAATCCATCTGGGAACACTGGGATAAGAAAAATTACTAAGAACACCGGGATAGGAAAAGTTACCGGGAGCACTGGAGTATGAAAAAGACGCCTGGGATACCGGGATGGTTAGTAAATGCTGATTATCTAAAATTAGTAATGTATTTGGGAAAACTTAAAAATGAGGCGTTTGCTATCAAAACCAGCTTATTCCATTTTTGGAAATTTTACAGGAGAGACAAAAAACTTCTCACGTCCACAGTTCTAAAGCTAAATATGTTTTTTAAATTTTTAACTGTAGGTAGAATTCGATTAGTTTTTCATTTTCCTTTCAGTTGCATTACCTTGGGCGTAATTACGCTAATTAGGTTAGAATGAGCTGACTTTGATGCAAAAACACGATTTTTCATACTTTTTCAGTTTTTTTTTGTTCAATTAAGTTGTGAAGTGGTTTTTTTCCAGTTTATTGGGTTGGAATGAGCTGGGTTTGAGCTATATCCCTTCGCCAGGTTATGAAGGACCCTCTAAACTTTCAAAATATGCAAAAAAGTGGATTTCAGAAAAATATGTAATGAGCTGGTTTTGATAGCAAAGGCCTCAAATAATAAATTTATACTCTTCACCCGTGCAAGGCCGGGCATATCAGCTAGTCTAATATAATAAAATTGAATGTGTGTATATATATATATATGTATGTATATATGTTTGTCTTTTATACAAATCCACAGTTTACTTCCGATCTGCACCAAACTTGGAATACCTACGTAAAAAAACTCGGGAAAAAACATAGGCTATGTTTCGAAAACTTTTATTGACCCCTTGACCCTTTTTTTGTTCTTTTTATGGTCATTTTGCTGAAATAGCTTTATTTCTCCTCCAAAAGAGATCTGTTCACCCCATTGTTACAAAGAAAATTTAATGCTAAACAACAATTTTTTAATAGAAACACTAGGTACAAATCTATTTAAAAATTATATTAATATTTTAAAAATCTATTTCATTGAAATTTAAAAGTTATGTATAGTTGAACATATTTTTATTTGACAGATTATCTAATTTTTATATTTTAAAAGCTTTATGGAATATCATTGTTGTTAAAATAGTGTCCATGGAAACGAGGATGTAAAATCAAAAAGTGATAATATTTTAACTTTTAAGAAAGTTGGTTAACAAACCAAAAACCATTAAAACTCCCTTTCAACTAGAAAATATTGATTTTTTTTCTTAAATTTCAAAATGGAATAAGCTTTAGTTATTGAATAATTTTACCGAAAACTTTAATTCCTGAAGATATGATTAATCAAGGGATCTAAGCAATTTTAAATACTTTTTAGATTAATTTTTCCAATGTAAATGTGTAAATCATTCAAAAATTATATTGCTTGAGAACTGAAGGAATTTTAATCCATCTGGGAACACTGGAATAAGAAAAATTACTAAGAACACCGGGATAGGAAAAGTTACCGGGAAGACTGGAGTATGAAAAAGACGCCTCTAGGATACCGGGATGATTGGTAAATGCTGATTATCTAAAATTAGTGTATTTGGGAAAACTAAAAAATGAGGCGTTTGCTATCAAAACCAGCTTATTCCATTTTTGGAAATTTTACAGGAGAGACAAAAAAACTTCTTACGTCCACAGTTCTAAAGCTAAATATGTTTTTTAAATTTTTAACTGTAGGTAGAATTCGATTAGTTTTTCATTTTCCTTTCAGTTGCATTACCTTGGGCGTAATTACGCTAATTAGGTTAGAATGAGCTGACTTTGATGCAAAAACACGATTTTTCATACTTTTTTCAGTTTTTTTGTTTAATTAAGTGGTGAAGTAGTTTTTCCAGTTTATTGGGTTGGAATGAGCTGGGTTTGAGCTATATCCCTTCGCCAGGTTATGAAGGATCCTCTAAACTTTCAAAATATGCAAAAAAGTGGATTTCAGAAAAATATGGAATGAGCTGGTTTTGATTGCAAACTCCTCAAATAATAAATTTATACACTTCACCCGTGCAAGGCCGGGCATATCAGCTAGTTAAATATAATTATTAATTTTTGCAATATGCAGGACATGTATCTTATTTTTGATCTAATTTTAAAATTTCTCTTTTTACAAATAGTTTAATACATTTTTACTTTATACATAAGGCATTTGGCGGAAAATCTGTAAGTAGTTTATGATGGTCCAATTTTTTTCCAATCTTTTTGACGTACCTATATTGTAATTGAAGTGGTAAGTGGAAGAAGGAGTTATGGGGCATTTAAAAAATAAGTTATTTTAAGTAGATAAATAGCGCAAGTTTTGACTAACATTTTAGTACAGACACCATCCCTCAAAGACCATTACTAACAGAGATGGCTTTGTCTGAAAAGAGGCGGGTAACCATTAAAAAATGCTGACAAAAAAACTAGTTTTACCACCAAATATTTCGAAAAAAGCATTTTGTTACGTTCCACGCACTCTTTCAATTATCATCAATTAATTATTGCTTTACACTGGTACTCAAAATTCATGGCACAAATTCTAGGGGTTGTAAATAATCCCAAGGAATGTTTTTAATTGCTAAGAAAAGGTTTTGTCTCAAACACACTCTTTAAAAAAGTGATGCTCTTGGAGATAAACGAATGGATACAAACAAGTTAATTTTCATGATTTAAAAAGCAATCTTAAAAAGGTAGTAAACGCGCGGTAACCTGACGTGAATGTATGAAAGAACAGATTGGGAGGGGGAACAAAAATGTCTTCAAAATTATAATTATGAACTTATCCTTACTTTGAACTTATCCTATAACTATGAACCTAACAGACACATAACTTTAAACAAATTAAATATAACGACTATTTTTTTTAAAGTGATACCCTATTCCAGGGGTTCCCAATAGGTGGTCCGCGGACCCCTGGGGGTCCGCGGGCTGTGTCCAAGGGGTCCGCGAAATACCACCGAGAAATTAAGTATTTTTTTTTTTCTCCTTAATTTGAAGTAACCATTATCCTACAGCAGTTCATTCGTTAGTTAATTGTCACTGTCGTACAAATAGATTAATGTAGGTGGCACAGCCACTGTTTACCACTAAAGATAATCCATGTTTTGTTTTTGCAATTTTTTTATTGACTAAAATATGATAGTTTCGGTTTTGAAATCGATTGTTGCCTGAAATCGATTGAAAATTTAAGCCTTTAAGTTCAAGAGGTCCTCGTCAGTAAATTAATTGTAAAGGGGGTCCTAGGCCAAATTTTATTGGGAACCCCTGCCCTATTCTATGAAGTTTAATAACTTTTCCATTGTAGTCTAAGCCTTCTATATTTCGAAATCAAAGTTGACCCAAGATATTGCACAAACCAGGGTTGTCTATCACAAAAATGGGCTCATCATCAAAGTGCCGAGCCCAGAATCATAACAATGAAATATGTCTTCCTCTAAAAAAATAACGAGTAGACATCAGTCGTCATCGAGTGATGAAGACTTTCAGCTGTGCCTCCTTTTTGAAATATTATTTAAGTAGCAACAAAAAATTGAGCAGCACAGCTTGTTTTGATTTTTATTTCCTTAAACTATGTGACTGACCTTTGACCAAACAGTGGGTATGGCAGATGAAAGCCACACCTAATTTTTAATAAGCAATTTGTCTTGACAGAGGCTGTGATGTATGAAAATCCTTGTGATAATTTAAGGGTATATGTTGACATGAATTAAAGATGTTGAGCCAAGCCTATAACTTTAACCACATACATACTGGGCACTTAATTATTAGAATTCGGTATTAAACTTTCTTTAAAATCGTACGTGTAACTGGAAAAGTACATTTGGAATAAGTTTAGATTATGAGACTAAATTAAAAGATTTTTCACAAAACCGTTTATATTTTCGCAATTCCTATACATAGGTTTTATTGTCGTGTAAGGGTATATGCTTTGTAGAATAACTTTGAACATCGCATTGTAGTAATTGCATTGTGTTGTGATGGTGTTTGAAAAAATGTGTTGCAGCAACACTTTTTCAGAACACCCTATTAAGTTTGAAGTTAGTCAGCATCCAGTAATTAAACAACAATATTTTAATAGCTGCGATAGGTGATCAAAGATCCAGCCTTAATTATTTCATGGATCGATAAATGAAAACCCTGATGTATGGCGTTGTCAAAAATAGAGTGCCATTTAAATTTAAAAAAAAAATTTGAGTTTCAACTTTCTTACCAAACTAAGACATAAAACGGATAGCCATCTTTGAAATATTTTCATAACTAGTTTTTGGTTTTACTTATTTTATCCCTTAATTAACAATTTCCAAACTAACCCTTCTAAATAGAAGATAAATTTCAAGTCAACGGTTTTAATCCACAATATTAAAGAAATACATACAATTGTTTCGGGGATCACAGGATCCCCTTCGACAGTGCTACAAGATGGTAACAGACACAGACACCAACATCAGTATTATACATGCATTTTTAATAATTACTATGGTGGATTAAAACCGTTGACTTGAAATTTTTCGTCAATTTACCTTTACCACAAGGACTTATGCCTTATTAACCCTTTCTAAGCTAGTATATTTATAAATATATCCATTGCTTTTACCGCCTGAAAACGGTAAATCTCAAATGGATTTTTTCACTAATAACAGGAAAGATAATTGTAGAATGAAAAAAGACAGTATTTAAAATAATAAATTTTAAAATTACCCATAAAATTCTGTTGTTTTTCTTCTTCAAAAATGACATTTTTGCTTGTCTCTTCTAAAATGAGATTGGATGGATCATTTCGAGTTAAGTTTTTACTAGAATATCATGAAAAATATTGTTACTCCATAATATACAAAAATTTACGATTCAATTCGTATTGGCTAAAATTTGTTATTTTACTGCAAAACAATAGTACAAAATTAGTTTTTAAATGCTAGTTATGTATAAAAACTAATTTGTTTCGGATAAATGATATATATTTTATGAAATATAAAATTAAAAGAAAACAATTAATAAACTGGGAGGGTGAACGGAAAGTCCGTAGACACTTTAAAAATTCATAAATTCTAGAAATATAACCAAATTAAAAGACTGTCTTTAGTTTCGCTTGGACGGTCGGGGGGTTTCTAAGACAAAAAAAATTAAGTTCAAAATTATGTGAAAAGATGACACAAAAAATAATTCACAGGGTTCCTTGTTAGATTTCGAAAATAACTCACAGTGATGTCCGGAAGCATGATCCACAACTTGTATTGAAAAGAAATGATTGATAAATTGATTTCAATGGAAATAACTTTAATAGCAGAGAAAATTTGGATTCTTTTTTCAGAAGCATAAATTTTAATACCTTGCTGTGCCATTGTTTCTTTATCCTAATCAAATTAAGTTTATTAATTATTTTAATTTTTTTTATTTCTTTCGTATTGTTTTTTTTTCTACTTCATTGTAATTATTTTCTGTATCTGTAATGTTTATTGCATAATAGTTAATTTCCTCCTGGTGAAGCATCAAATTAGTTTTTTGTTCGATCTGTATTAACTGAAAGATAATAAAAAAATTTATTGATTGATTGATTGAAATAATTTTCCCCTCCAGGACTCTTAGTAAATCCCCTCATGGTGGAAATTAATCCCATACTTTAACGACATACTTTTGTTTTTATCCTATCTTGGATGTGAAATACGATTCACAATTCCATGATCTATCTCATATACTGATTCCGTGTTCGGATCCAGAGAATGAATCGCTCTGAATGAAACCCCGTGAATTATGTTAGCGCCATCTATTAACTTCATTATACCCTGACCAACCGATTGCCAAAACTGAAAACAGTTTTTAATATTATTTTTCTAGATTTTATGAATTTTTAAAATGTTAACGGATTTTACATTCACCGTGTAATAAAATAACTAATAAAAATTGTTCAGTGAAAACTATTTTTATTGCCGAAAAAGAAGCACTAAATACAAAATTTTGCTTATCTTCCTAGTAAAAATTTTTATTAAGAATTTAATCCCAAAGAACAAAATTAAAGCATTTATTTTGAAAAAAAAACTTCAAAATTAAAAATATAAGTATATATTTGACAAAAAAATGCATTTTTGGTAGGAGGTGATTAATTTTATTTCCCCGTATTCATAAAATTCCTTCACAATTGAATCGTCAGTTTGAAGAAGGGAATAAGTCCAAAAATCAAGTTTTGAGAAAATCGAAAAAAAGTAATGGAATTTTCATTGTATGGACATCAATTTCACAACTTCAAGGGGCGATATCTCTTTATAGGGGTTAGTTATTTCCCCCCTCTTTTTACTCATGTGTAGGGCAAAGCTTGGAGATTGTTTTGAGCACAAAAAGTCAATTTTTCATTTTTTGGACTTATTCCCTTTTTCAAACTGACGATTCAATTTTGGTAGGGGTGTTTCTTATTTTGTTCCCCATAAAGAAAACCTGTTGATTTAAAAAGAAATCCGGCTACTTACAGAACAAATTATTTTAATGCAAGATTTTGTAAGAAATTTTCAGGATGCTGGGCCGATTTATACCATCTGGGTATAAATCAAACGTTTACATAACAATTACACTTCACAAGTCAATAGTTTTTCTCAATTATAATGATTGCTCATGTAAAATAATAATTTCTTTATTCAGACCTGCAGCCCCCAAGAATTAAAAAATTCTTCCGATTTCAGTACAAATTCCTATAATACTTTGAATTTTTTCCACTTTTTTCATGGAAAATAGGTAATGATAGGGAATTTATGATGTTATTTTAAAAGAAATCCTGTAAAATTTGAAAACTAAATCCTTTTAATGTTTTATATACCTCAGACCCCCCCAGACAAAAATCCTGGATCCTCTACTGTATGATGAGAGTATGAGAAAATTAGAAAGCTTTACTTCTCCCCTGGATAATCTCGATTACTAAAGGATGAGTTATCTTCCTTCATGTTCCACCATTAATTGAGTAGCAAAGGGCAATTCAAGTATTTTTAATTCGATAGAGGCTCCCAAGAGCCCATATACTCTCCCATAAAGTGAGATAAGAGCGATATAATGAAAGATCCCATATCCTCTCAAATTTTTTTAATTAAGATTATTATTAACTTTTTAACTTAATTTACAAGTTTGACTTTAAAAAGAGCACAAAAACGTCAAATTTCAAAATGTGACGTACTTCAATCCTAAACATTAATTTTAAACAATGCTTTAATTTATTACATTTCCCGGGATGGATGGCCGTGTTTATTGGAATTTATTTTTAAACGTTTCACTCTCTGCTTCGGAGAGCATCCTCAGTGGCAAAAATAACAACTGCTAAAAATTGAAAACAAATACCAAACAATTAAGGAGTGAAACGTTTGGAAATAAATTCCGCCATCCATCCCGGAAAATGGAATAATTTACTCTTCAGGTAGTGGAAGTTTTCATCAATTTATAATGCTTTAATCTCTCTATTCTAAAAAAAAGTTTTTGGTGAACGGTTTCCAGAGAAAGGCTTTTTAATTACTGAACCGAATGACACATATATGGTATCAAAATGTCCGGATTCTTTCCGGATTTCCTAGTAAGCCCTTCGATTTTTCAAAAAAATTCTCAATTTTAAAATATTTCCATTTTTCTAGATAACGGATAAGGTCGCAGTTATAAAGCAAGTACTGTCAATCAAATTATTATGCATCCAATCACAACGTCCGATTGACGCTTTATTTTAAGATGAAACATGTTTTTTCACCTTTTAAAAAAAGTACTTTCTTGATGAAATATCACTCAAAGACTGATAAAAAAATATTCTAAAAACTTACATGAACGTCATTTTATACTAAAATTTTACACTTTTTGTCCAATATTTATAATTTTTATTCTGATTTTATCGAAATTAATTGTAAACATAGTGATGTTTTGTCTCTTATTGTTTTCAATTGCTTAAACGGTATTGTTTAACAAGTCTGGGTTTAAAAAAATATGAATGATAAACACTAGGCATATTATACTATCGAGTTACTTTAAAATAATATTTTTTGTTTGGTCTGAATATTGATAAACAATTAGAATTAGTTATTTTTATAATCATAGATTAAAAATAATTAAGATGAATATTTTTAAAAACATTTCGTTTAAATTTTTGATAAGTTCGAGTTAATGCTCAAACTTTTAAGGGAGATTTATTCATGGTGGGGATTTGAAGTATTTTTAATAAGTTGGTTGACGTTTTTTCTGTAAATTGTTTAATTGTTTTATAAAGTGTGTTAAGTTCAACGAGTTGGAATTTGTGGGAATTGCGAAGCAATTCCAAAAGGTCTTGCGTCAGCAGTTTACGGGGGTTGGCGAGCGATAGCGAGCAGGGGGCGGTAGCTCCCTAGTTGTTTCAAACAATTAAAAGTCATTGTTGGTTTTCACTTTAAAATAAGGCCGAAACAGATTTGACCTCATTCAATCCTAAACAAAGACAAAGTGAGTGTGTCGACGATATTTATTTTAAAATATTGAATTAACTAATTTTGTTTAGACGTTTCATGTCGATTTTTGAATTTAGATCTATTTCCTTTAACGGAAAAGTGCAAAAATGTGCTGGTATTGCCCATTGAAATACCTACTCTTTTGAATTTTCAAACATATTGGATTACACTGTTACAATGAGGAAGTTGCATGATTTTTTCTATTTTTTTAAATCGATTCTTCAAAATTTGAGGCCGATCGAGAAATGTTTTGATTGCCAAAAAAATTTACAAAAATCCACTTTTTAAAAGCGCGCGAAAACGCCAATAGTTTGGAATCATCGTATGTTGACGTCATCATACGATAAGCATTGTTGGAAAGCAATGAAGTTGATGGTATGATTGTTGTCATCTTTAAACAATAAGCGTTTTCAGTCACGTGTTTTTTCTCTACTTTAAAATTAAAATATTTAATTACCTGTACATTTTTTTGAAAAATTGACTATATATTTCATTTTACCATACTAAAAACCATACGAAACACTTGTTTGTTTTTGAAAATCTGACACATGCAACTTCCTTATTGCATAATATTGAGAGAAAAAACCTTGATTTTGTAAATTACGCACTCTTAAAACGACGGTCTCAAAACTGAGTAAAAATTACTCAAACTGGCTCCGATTCAAATTTACTCAAATTTGAAAACATGAGTGTACTCATTTCTAAAGATGTTGATACTCAAAAATGAAACAAATTAAGCTTAATTAATGAGAATATCATGCACTAACTCAAAAATTAGCTCATGTTGTTTAATTTTTGAGTATGTACATTTTCAGAAATGAGTATATTCATGTTTTCAAATTTGAGTAAATTTGATTCGGAGCCAGTTTGAGTAATATTTACTCAGTTTTGAGACTGTTGTTTTAAGAGTATGTCTATCCTTTATATAAACATAATTTCTTTTTATATTATTGCACTTTAAAAGTTAAAATCCTGCATGTAAGAAACAATTTACTCCCTCTCAAATCTTATCACACACACACACACAAAATCCTTAACAATTCCCCTCACACACCCCACCAAAAAACACACGAAAAACAACAACCCACCCGAAATTCCTAGAACGTCGTCCACCCTCCCTTTATCTCTAATTCACACCCCGATACCTCGCCTCCATTGGCCCAAAACAGGCCCAAATTTACGACCCGGCCCCCAACGGCCGAATTTATGGAAACCTGCCTAATGCCCCTCGTCATCCCGTCTCCAGAAGATAATCTCCCTCCCTTCAAAAAAGAGAGGAGCAGCACAGAAGAACATCAGCAGCGCCATCGACGGTAGCGTCGGCGTTCCGAGCGTCCTAATTCGGACGCTGGATAATTAAAAGAGACTTACCTCGGATGCAAGATGGCGGACGGCGACTGGACGCAGGTGAGTTGCTAGGCTTTTTCTCGGAATGGCGGTTGTTGGTGGGGATTGAGTTGGATTGTCTTATCGGTGTTGTCGTTATTGTTGTTTAGTCTGTGAATAGAGTTTTGTTTTGTTATTAGGAATGGTAGGGAATTTTATATCGGGAAATAACATTGATTATTCGGTATATTTGCAATCTTAGCAGTGAAACCAATTGAACTTAGAAAAATACAGAATTATCATAGCATATTATTAATTTTGCTTATTTGCAAAAAGTTCATCTTGTGATTAATGAATACAAAATGTAAGCAACATGAGCGATGACAACCTTTTACATATAATTACAACTTTCCAAAATAATTCTTCCTCTTCTAAATGTAAACACACTCACCTTTCTTTACTTTTGGTGATTTAAAAATTATGATAAGTGGTTAAGTGAATAATATATATTTTTTTAATTAATAAGTTATTTCTTTAAAGACACTGAAAAATCGCGTGGTCGCTTAAAAACAGAGCGAAAATGTTTTGTGTTAAGCCAGTTCTAAATGGCCTAAGCTAAAAAGTTTTCGCTTTGATAAATGTATACCGAATTCTATTGAAAGCTTAATAAAATTGTTTGTTGCGAGCAAGGAAAAATTATTAGTATCATGTAGGGCCTATAAATGAAGCAACATAATCAAAGTAGCATTGATGGAAACTTTAGTAATTAGTATTTATATGTTTTACGTGCTTCAATTTTGTATGTTTCATGAAGCACAATGGTATCTATGTTTTGAAAAAGAAATTCGGATCTTAAAAATTTTTAAACCGCCAAAACAATGAAAGGTGATAGCGGTTTTTTTTCATTCTGAAGGAAGTAGTACTTTGAATATAATTGTAATTAATATGTAAAAGATTGGTCATTGCTCATGTTGCTTAAATTCATGTTTCTGTTCATTTTGATTTGTTAATTTGTTGTTGATATAATTCATGACTCAAGATAAGCTTTTTCAAAAAAAAAAATAGTACACAATGTAATATTCCTGTTCACAAAATACTAACAAAATTGATTGAGAGTTTTTAGAATAATCATTATATGAATTTACGATAAAGAAGAGAAGTTATGTACTATACAATTAATGAAATAAACACAACCAAAATTTGCTTATTTCTTTCACTTCTTAAATTATAGAGTAGCTGAAAAGTGGGCTTTTCATTAAGGGGATGGCTAAATTAATCCATATTAATAAATTTTCTAAATCAAAATTGTGCTAATATTTAGTAATTACATTTATCCAAAATTTATTTCTGAAGTATAAAAGCCCTTTTGAGCACTGAAATACACAATTTTCTGAATTTTAGTTTAATAATTGTATATCTAAAGAGCAAAACAAATTTTAGTCATTTTTTAAATCAAAAAATATACTTTAATCGAACTGAATAACGAGAAAACTAATCATGCGTTTATTCACATATACAATTTAATTAAACTTTAATAACTCAGGAAGTGTTAAAAAATGTCACAAGAAAAATGAATATTTTTGCTTTAATAGTGGACGATGACGTAACAAGATCACCTATTGAAACAAAATTTAAAGATTAACACCTGTAAGGGTATAAAATTATGAAGTTACGTTACCTTACCATACCTCGGGATATCTGTAATGGTTCCATTTTTTTCCTTCCCCGATTGATTCTGTTCATTAAATTCTTGTGAGAAAATAATCCAAACATTCCATAGCTTTTTCCTAAGAATAACAAAAAATAGTTATTTTCAAATTTTCCAAAAGTAGATAATCAATATAAAACGTATTATATTTTAAAAACCTATTTTAATAATAAAAATATGGAACCTAATTAAATATAAATGTCAGATCATAAAAGCATTAAGTTATATTTTCGATAGTCTATCAATCAATAAATTTTGTTCCTAATTAACTAATCATATTTTATATAATCTTTCAGGAAAAACATTGTACTTTGTCTAATTTTCGATGAAAATTTTTTAAGGAACATTTTATTACGTAATGTAATAAAAATTGAAATAAAATAAAAATGTTAAATGTAGAAAATAGAATTAAAATAAACTAAAAATGTTAATGTAGAAAATAGAATTGAAATAAAATAAAAATGTTAAATGAAGAAAATAGAATTGAAAGCAATAATTTTTGTTGAATTAAATAGAAAAATTTTCCCCGTATTTCATATTTATTTTTCTATTTGTCATATTCGATAGTATAAGAGTGACGTTAAAAATGTTTTATGTATTTTTAATCTTCGTTTATAGCGTGTTGACATAAAAATCCTTCTCCTCTTATAGAGAAATATAAATTATATCTGACATTACATACCTTATTGACGATAAACAAACATAAATAAAACAGACATAAAACCTGATTGCTGTTCAGTACATTCTATTTGTAGATTTATCGCTGAAATTCCAAGTATTTATTATGTAGCAATTCAGCGTAGTCACCTTGATATTTCAGAACGGTATTTTCATTTAAAATTAGATAAAAAAATTAATTTAAAAATGTTTGACTGTATATTATGACATTATTGCTATTTTAAAATCCAATTTTTAAATATACAGTAATCTGCATTTAAAATTTATATCATTGTTTTTTTATGAAAACTAAAATCGTACTTAAATTTTAGAGGTAAAGAAAAAAACAAGATGAGTTAATTTAAAAAACTGAAACATTTATTAATTTTTTTGTTTTCAATGAGATAAAAAAAGGAAGATTGATAATTAGGGCATACTTTTTACGTATAAAAAATAAATTAAACAAAATTTCTCAAAAACTGAAATTTAAATGCTTAAGAACGCCAGTAACAATTCCTACTCCGCAAATGTATAAAGTATTTTTGCAATGCTAATAAACAAAACAATTAACACTTTTAACCCAAAACGTTTCTAATATTAACGATTCTGCTGTTGTAAAATTGCTAAGACAGAAAATGTGTTCATATGTTGTTTCGATGAAAATCTAGGAAATCTTTCGGATTCAAAATATGTTTCACAACACTATTTTTAACACAAATTTCTAACACTTTTTTCTAACACAGAACACTATCATACACAATTTCTAACACAGAACACTATCATAAACAAGTGTTAAAGTGTTTAACCTAACACAACTTAAGTGTTGTTGATTTAAAGACAAAATTGTGTTCTTAAATGTGTGGTAAAATACTCGTCTTTTTAATACGGCATTTTAGTAGAGTCAACTATCTTAGGTTTGGTTTTAATTTAAATTTTCTGATTGTCTTCTTTATTAATTTTAAATCAAAATTTCTTCTTATCATGGGATGAAAACGCGGATAACAAGAATAAAGTAATTAATCCCATCAATTCATATCACGTTGTTTTTAAGTTACATCTTGTAAGGTAATTGTTAGCATTCCCGATCGGGAGGGTGTTCCCGTTAATATTCCCGTAAAAACTGTCGTAAAACTTACTAAACCTAATAGTTTAACAAATGAATTGAAAAAATATAAAAAGTAAATTGAAATTAAAAGTAAAAATTAAAGCCTGTTAAAGATTTTGCTAATTTTGAAGAAATCTGAAAGATAGATTCTTTGAGAAGAGATTCTTAGGGTAGAGTTTGTAAATACTGCAGTTTTCTCTAGGAAAGAGCTCTCCAGCGACAGTGGCGCCTCTCTGTCAATCAATGACAGGAAGACTCTCATAGCCGGAGGTCGTGCTCCGCCATTGGCCGAGAGCTCCGACTCCGCCTTCAAAACGTGTTCCGCCTAATTACAATGCACGAATAAGTAATATTCAATGTCTTAGCGTAAACAAATGAGCTCTGAATGTAAACAAGCCACTCCTCCTTTAAAAGAATGACCCAGTTTAATTTTTAATGTGTTTGTTGGAGATTCTGCGAAACCGCGGGGTTTTTTCGGCAACATATTTTTCTGGTGTAGAGACTGAGCTGCGTCTTTCGTAACTTTACTTTAAATTTTGGAGTTTTCGTGTGTAATTGTACTTGGATCGGTGTAGAGTTGTTAATATAATTAAAGAGGAGATATATTATGTGATGTTTTGCTGAATTTTTAAGTATATAAGAAATTAATAACTTTATAATAACAATCTTTTTCTTCACAGCATTATTTTTACTGAATCAAAGGTATTTTATAGTTGTTTATATTTAATTTATAATAGATATTAGTGTAAAAATATCAGTTAATGTGTTAGAATAAGAAAAGTGAGCTTGCAAATTATGTAATGCCATTTCGTAATGCTTGCACTACTGGCAAAAAACTGTGTATCTCTATTTACATTATCTTACTTTTCTTTCAAATATGTGTTAATATAAGGGTAGAAGTATAATGTATGTAATGTAGACTAATATGTAGTTATTTCTCTGATAATAATTTATAATTATTTTTTTACTTCCTGTTGTTCTTTATACTACTTTGAAATACTTTTCTATGCAAAAAATTTTCCTCCCTTAAAAATATTTTTGTGTTTGGATTATAATACTCATACTTTAAAAATGAATGAATTAAATTTAAATAATTAATAGTTTGCTTGCACCCTTTTTGATTAGGAGATATTTTTTGTGCATTTGGGATATAGTAAAGCATGTTTCAAAATTGAATAAATGCATTGAGATAAACAACACTATTCCAAAACTCATAGCTTTTATTGGTTATAAAAAGTACAATAATTCACATAACCAGAATAAGTAAGTTTACAAACATAATAAAGACAGTCATGTTAAATTATGCTTAATTTATTAGACAAAACACATTTCACAAACATATTAACACATTGTTTCAACACATTATTCTTAAAAAATTCAATTCTAAAAAACAACTCTATATAAACTAGATTTTAAATTATAGCATACCTTCTTAGGATCTTACTACCCAGGCTTTGATAGCCTATTATAACTATTAATATCGTCAATTCTGCATGGGGATTTTCACGATATTTTTGGCATTTGTCACGGTATTTTGTAATGTTATGGAATGTTTTAAAAAATTACAATTTTAAGCATTGGATTTACTAATTTTTCATACGACAGCCTTATGAAAAATTACATACATAAAGATTCATGCATGTATTTTACAATAATCATTTTGTCTCAAAATACAAATAGTTGAGATTATTTTCTGAAATACAATACAATTGTTAAAATAATATGCAAATCTCGCCAAACAATCTGCTCCACATACAAAAATGAACACATTAAAAACTCCTTTATGAACATTTCCCCCCTCGAAATAAAAACACTTTAGTTCTTTTGTTAGACAGAACGTTTTAACCGATATCCTGCCAAGCATTGAAGAAATTAATATTTTCTCATAAAAACTTAAATATGGGCTAGTTTAGGTGCAGCGTAGGATATCTCCCCCTAAACCGCAAGTGCTGGACGCCTGGCAGTAATCGTTTTATTACAGCCAGTGGAAAAGTCTACGTTGGCCCTTAGGCCCATCTACAAACATAAAATTGAAAAAATCTTCAAACTTTGATTAGTTTCATCGGTTATTGAAGTTCGACTTATTGAGATGGTGATTTATTACCACATATTACAGGTTTCTATTTGATGTGCAAATAATTTGAAAAAAATAAGGTCGGATGTTTTGCCCAAAATATCACCCTGTTCAATAGTAACTGATAGAAATTATGTAGTTCATCCTGCCATCGTCCTATTTTTAGGACAGCTTGAAGTATGGTGAAATTTGACCCCCTAAGTAATTTTTTTTCACCAAACTTGTTTTTATAGTTTTAAAGTAGATAATATAGCCGCAATGAATTTGGATACAATATTGTCCAAAAGCTATTAATTCTTAAATAATATTTTTGTTGAAAATTCAAGAAAAAAATCTCCAAAAAACGTCATTTTGAAAAATTTGTTAAAACTATTAATTATTAATTTATACTTGCAATAAAAATAAATTTATAATGATAGAAGTCTGTAATATCAATATGCATTAAAGTTTTATCGAAATATTCAAAGTAGTTTTGGTAAAAGTGACATATCTATACTGTCCTATTTTTAGGACGATGTTAACTCCTTAATGTTGTAAAAAGGTTAATTTAGAAATTTGGGAAATGTTTGAAAATGTTTTATCCAAAAATTTGTTCTAAAAATAGTGCTGAAAGTGCTCTTGCATTTGTATCGAAAACAGTACAAGAACATTAATGTAACATGTAAATTTTAGCAAATCATTAATTAATTATCCATTAATCATTAATTAACCATTAATAATCCATTAATTATCCATTCTTGTGTTTACTAAGCGTTGGAAAGGCAGTTTAATTTTTACGGGTTTTATATTTCTTGCTCCCACTATATCTCAAGTTATCTCAATTAGTGACTTGTCCCAAATGTGATGTTCCTGAATTTGTTATTAATGTCTTGTTTTGCGTAGAATGCCCCATTTGGGATCTTGCGTCATAAAACTCCTACCAACCCAAACGTGATGTCCTGTAAAAAATTCTTTCTTCAAATAACAACAATACTGCCGGTTAATTTCTGTGTATTTTGAGTAAATATCTATTTTTTTCTTATCTGTCAAATGAGAGAAACTTTTCACAGTACTTGAAGAAGCTTGATAGTTCTTTTAGATTACTTAAACAGGCGGCCGAGTGATATTTGACATCACCGGCAAACACATATCGCACCTGACTATACTCTGTTCTTTTAGAATTGGCGCCTGAGACGAAATTTATTTGAAGCAGTTACTACTGTAATTATCATCGGAAAATTTTTCTTGTGCAATGTCAAGGTAGCCGAAACAGAAGTAGTTAAAATACTGTCAAAAAATAGGTCACTGAAGTTATGGGATGAGCGTTATTAGGCGTTATTGAGCGTTTTTGGTCCTGTTCCAGGCGCCAATTCTAAATGAACAGACTATAAAAGATGATTTGCCTCCTCTTAGTGATAACAAAACCTTTTGACTTGTACATATTTTTTGTCTTTAAAATTCATTCTTTTAGTGGGGATTTTACTAAATAATGGTTTTCTTTGTAGAAAAATCCACAGAAAAGGCACGTTTTCTAGGCATACGGAACATTTTTGTCAAAAACAAATAAATTTCAGACGAACTTTCTTACAGCGTGTCAAGTATATAAATTGATTCATATTCAAAATTTTTCTTTATTTTCGTTGTTTAATCACGAAAGAAAGGTCTCTTTCAGCATTATATCAGCACTAAAAACAGTTTTAAAGTTTGGACTTACAAAAATGTTTTAGCTTTTCTCCCTTCATAGCGTACGTTAGTGTAAAATTTAGATCAGTGTTTCCCAATATGATTTTATAGGGGGGGGGGCAATTTGAAAATTTTTAATCAAATTCCCCACTTGGGGGGCATGGACCACCAGGTTTTAATTGCTTTTCTAGAAGGATTTTCGAAAAAACGAAAGAAATGGGGGCATGTAAAATTTAGAAAGGCTTTGGTGGGGGCATGGACCGAAAAAGGTTGGGAAACACTGGTTTAGATCATAAAAAATAGAACCAAAAACCCCGTCCATGCCTCTTCATGAGGGGGCTTGTACACGGACAGAGGGGGTGTTTCTGAATGCCATCCACCAAAATCGGCAAATGACATATGCCTCAACCCAACACTCATTCTGTGACCCAGCCCCAACACCTTTTTTTTGTAATATTTAAGTTGGAATTAATATTTAAGATGGAATTAGTGCTTACTTGCAGCTTTAGCGCAGTTTGCTAATTCTAGAGTTTGCTTTAGTGCAGTTTGCTAATTTTAATTTCATTCAGAATTAAAATCTAAAGTTTAAATTCTTTGATTCGATTATTTGAGGTTATACTACATTTTGGTGATTTGCTGCACAGTTGAGCAATACCACTTGTCGTACTTTTTCGATTCTCGATCTCTTTATTTTTTTACTGGATTGCTGTTCCAATTTTGGGCGATATTTAAATTCCAGTAGCTTAGCCCCTGCTGGTGTTTATTTAACTGTAATTTCAACTTTTCTAATAACAAAATAAAATTTGGCATGATTTGGTTTCCATTAGGCAGTATGGGTGTTGGGCTTGTCCTCTTAAAACGACAGTCTCAAAAATGAGTAAAAATTACTCAAATCTGAATGCGTCACGCGTTCAAACAGACTCCGATCCAAATTTACTCAAATTTGAAAACATGCATGTACCCATTTTTGAAAATGTGCAGTACCCAAAAATAAAGCGTCATGTAAGGTTATTGTACCCGATATCGACAGTGCTCTCAATATGGACACCCATATAATATCTTTAAGAGTAAGAAACTTGATCGAGAGTTGGCGCTACATGTCCGTGAAGAAAAGCAGTTTAAAAGATAATTTAGTCTGGAAAGTGCAAAAAAGCGCGCTGATCGCCACTTTGAAGGAAACTTGTTTTTTCATGGTGTGCTGATCGTAATTACAGGTTAAGTTTAAATTCTTATTAGATATGGTAAAATTACTTTAAATATTACAGGACAGGTGCCTTACTCATTTTTTAATTCGTCCATGACATTCTTATAACGAGGGTGCAATGTGTTACAGTTATGATGACCATATAGCCACGCTACTATGACGTGATGGGAAGCTGACCAGTAAGTTGAGTAGCGACGTCACAACGTTGTATTATGCTTTATCACACCAACTTAATGTTACTCTCGATATAATGTAAATATTTCAATTTTGAAATAAAAACAAAAATAATCATAATTTGAGTGGTGACTATTAAATCGTTTGAAACTGAGTATGTCTGGTGTTTCAAAATTGAAAGCATTGGGTCGTCATATTTGAACCAAAAGGTTTCATACCAAAATGAGAACATCGATTTACTCAAATTTGAAACTCTCATTTCTTTCAGTGTGATGTCTCCCGATTTTGGTGGATGGCATTCAGAAAAACTCCCTCTGTTCATGTCCAAGCCCCCTAATGAAGAGGTATGAACGGAGTTTTTGGTTCGTATTTTTGTGATCTAATATCTAATATGGAATTTGTGCTTCCTTGCAGCTGTAGCGCAGTTTGCTTTATTCCGTTCAGAATTTAAATCTAAAGTGTAAATTTAATGATTAGATTATTTTAGTGTAAAGTTTACTCAGTGATTCTGAGAGATCTATTTTATCCCATTGAGGTCCAATAATTCAATAACAATTTAATATACAAACCTTTTATTTATAAAAATAATTTTACTGAAAAAATCCAATTTATTATTTTAATTATTCATTAAAATGAAGAATTTTTTTTGTTTATTTTTGCTGAAACAGGAGAGGAAATCAATCAAGGCATGCTTTCGTAATATTTTAACGGCCACTAATTGGGAATTAAAAAAATAATTAGGTTTGAAATAGGTTTTCTGCACGCTTTCGGTAGATCTAATGATAGAAATTTTTGTGTCAAATAGTGTCTTTGTCTTCATTTACGAAATCTCTGTCAACTAATATATGGTTCTATCAAGGCCATGGTTAAGATTTTTTGAATTTGAAAACTCAATTTCTTACTTCAATCTTATAACCCGTTATGTTATTACAGTACCAAATATACTGAATCCAGTATCCAAATTATACTGGATCCAGTATCATTTATACTGGATCCAGTATAATTTGATACTGGTTTATGAAACACCAGAAAAAATTTTCCGATAGGGTTGGATTAAGTTAGTGGTGAATATGGCAGTTAAACGAACTTATTTTGATTTTTTCTGGGCTATGCAACTGATTTTTAAATAATCCCAATATGCTCTTGTTAAGAATAATGTTCAGAGGTATGTCTTTAATAAAATAGTAGGTTCTCTTTTACACTACTTCTTTAAATGGGAGAGAAATTATATCCCAATTTGAAAGTTATATAGTAGATCTGCAGTCAATGTGATAGTGTATGTGGTATAAAAGAAGTTGCATGTGTCAGACTTTCATAAACATTCAAGTGTTCCGTCTGGTTTTTTGTTTGGTAAAATGAAATATCTAGTCAATTTTTTTAAAAAATATTCAAGTAATTAAATATTTCAATTTAAAGTCGAGAAAAAAAAACACGTGACTGAAAACACTAAGTGAAAACACCGTACGATGACGTGAACAATCATACCATCAACTCCGTAGCTTTCCAACAATGGTCACCGTACGATGTCGTCACATCCCAAACTCTTTGCTTTTTCGCGCTCTTTGAAAAAGGGGATTTTGTTAATTTTTAAATCAAAAAATTTAATCAAAGAGTTTCTCGATCGGCCTCAAATTTTGGGTAGTTTCTTATTTTTGCATGAAGAATCGATAAAAATTTGTAAAAAATTTTAAAAAATCATGTAAAAAAATCATAAAAATGTCAAAACATATGAAGAAGACTTTATGGTAATTTGAACTATGATCCTTATACTGTAGAATTTGATATTCCTTTTTTAATAGATTGGTGGTTTGATGAGTAATAAAACACCTTTTGAGTTACGTAAAAATATTAAAAAAGATACTTTTGGATGAATCAGTCATTTTAGGAGAAAAATTATCGTGAGATATGGAGATACATATCCAAACCTTTTGTTGATATGGAAGTATAAGGTTTTAAGCATTAAAATTCGTTGCCCCTGCCACTGGATAGATAAAGGGTTGCTTGAGGTTGTTATATATAGAAATATACGTTGTCAAACTGCTAAGATGCTTCGATATTTAAACAAAAAAAAGGACAAATAAGGCGAATTCTGAGAAACTTGCTGTATGTAGTGCATAATGAGTAGCACCTGACAAAAGTTCAAGATAACAAAGAGTTAAGTAATAAACTTCCGGGTAGACAGTTCCTTCAGTTGGGATAGTTTAACTTTAAATTTATTTCTGGTAAAAGCATTATCTATCTTTCGAAATACGTCAAAACCGTCTGGTACGTGTGCAAACTCAAAATTCAGATTATCATTAAGGATACCCAGATTTAGGCTATGATAAACCTTTCTTCCAATGAAATTTATCCAAATCTTGATACAATGTACCACGAGTCAGTTCATTAAGCTAACCTAAAACTATTTGAGTATTCAAGGAAAGAACAGTCAATAATAATAAGAATAGTTAAGTGTTTAAATTTTCAAATTTAAATTCTGAATGGAAAATTTGTCCTGTTTTAAAAGAGACTAATATAGACCTAAACTTTAATCAGAGGGAAACATTACGAGTGTAATTTTGTGATATGCGACCGTTTACCCCATTTGCAAGGATTAGCATGTTCCATGAACTATTCGTCTCTTCTCATGTATTTTCAACTAAAAAAACTTTTAAAATGTTAAATAACAAGTTTTAATAGTTTTAAGCTGAGTTCAGGTTAATTGACCCATTTACAACTGGTAAAGCTTTTCTATTTAAGGGATTTTACCTAATTACATGCGTTTTTTTAATTCCCCTTTTAAATAAAAAAATATCGTTAAAAAGCTTTGTTTTTCAATTTTTGTTAACACAGTACTAAATTTTAAAAAAATAAAGAAAATTAATTTTTTATTTATTCACTCTTATGCCATACTTATAATTTTCCACAAACATCACCTTAAAAAATGTTATTGTTATCAATTTATTTAAAAAAATATTTAAGAAAAATGGAAAATATTTTTCTTTAGGAATTTCAAAACATTCTCTCATATTTGGGTCACTTTTAAAACCAAACTTATCGATTAAAATCACCATTTCCTTCTCATCCCCATCATCGGACGGAGAGTGCTCTTAAAATTACCTGGCCATTGACGATGTTGTTTGTTTCCAATAGATGGCGCTGCAATGAATGGGGCATTATAAACTTAAATTGTTATGGGATGGGTTTCCGGAGGGGATGTAAGGATCGTAGTTTATTTAGTTCATTTAATACGTTTTGTAAATAGGAAGTGTAACTGAAAAATGGAAAATGAAAGTGGATAAAAATATTCTTTATTAAACTTTTAAGTACTAAATTAAGATTTGTTAAGCGTTTAAGGTTGAAAAGCGCGTGAGAGGTCTGCATAAAAGAGGGAGAATAATAAAATTAGTTTTAAAAAATTTCCTTATTTTTGATTATCTATTTATATGTCTACTTCACTTAATTTTATGCCAAAATTAGGGATTAAAGGAATTTTAATTGTTTGATCTGATTAAAAAGTTTTTAAATTTATTTAATGAAATTAACTTATGAAATGATTTTTTCTCAGTATATTAAAGAAACTATTTCGTTTTTGAGGTCATATAACTTTGCATTTGTCAACTGAATCAAGGCTTATATGCTACTGTATAACATTAATTTCAGAGCATAAGTACTTGTTTTATTTACTTAAACCTTAAATTTAAAAAATTAAATTCTTAATGGGAAAAATATATCCGAAATAGGATAGTGGTACCAGTAACTGACAATTTAAGAGGAATTAATTAATTAAGAGGTACCAGAAACTAACGCTTTAAGAGCGATAAAAATTAATTAATTAGCTATTGCTACTTATTAAAACTATCCCAGAAAATTTTTTTTTTAAAAAGCATTTTCTATTTTTAAAATATCTATTAAGTTTTTAAGTTTGCATGGTAGCAGCACCAGTAACTGCCACACCGGGGAAAATTTTGGTACCAATAACTGACATGCCCTGCACCCTGGCACTTTGAAGTACCTTTAAAAAATACGCTGTGAATTATTGATTAGTATAAAACGCAATGAATAACAGCTGCTGATACAAAAAATTCGAAATGTTAAGCTTAAAATCCAATAAAGATGAGAACTTTTCAGAGCATTCTTTTTATGAAAAATGATGTTCTGCTATTATAAAACTTTAATATCCATTGTATTGGAACATTTTAGATAAGATTTAGACAAAAAGATTCAGTTAAAAAACATAAGTATGCATAAAAATATAGAAAACAATGTTGTTGTTGTTGCCTACCCCCCCTGCCTATCAGAAAACAATAAATAAAACAAGGAACTGATTAATTTAGTTTAATAATGGATTTGTTCAAAAGTTTTATTTTTTACCTTCAATATGATAGTGGATATTATCAAACTACATACAGTTAGCTTGTTTTGTTTTTATTTTAGATTCAGAAATAATTTTCTTAAAATCGTCTGTCATTTAATTAATTATCTTTTTTATAGTTTTTTGTATTTTTTTAAAGTGGGAGATTAAATTAATAGGAATTATTATTATTTCACCATAAACTGGCACCCATGTCAGCTACTGGGGAAATTAATTTTTTGGTTCCAGTAACTGACACCCCATTTTAAATCAATAAATAAAAATTATTTTTTAAAAGCAACTATTCAGCATGGTTAAGAAGTACTGTTATTATAAATTTCATGTTACTTCAAATAGGCTTTCAAAAAGGAAAAATTGCTAAATTAGACACAGAACTAAAATGTATTTCTTAATTACAGCATTAAATCGACCTCTGAAAATCAGAAGTTTTTTGACACTAAATGGGAATTCTCAATTTATTAAACTTATAAAACTCTTTGGTGGAAAATAAAAACTACATAAAGTTAAAGATAAATGTCTAAATTATTAAGAGAGACCACCCTTTATTTCAAGTTCACATTAATAATTATTATTATGAATTAGAAATCTCAAAGTGTCAGAGTTACTGGTACCAATATACCCTATTTTTTCTCTAAGGATTTTCCTACATAGATTTTTGATTTTGTCGGGGGATATCCCCAAAACCCTATGATTTTTTGTCCCTATATACAATTTTTTTCAAGGATGACGTCAATGAAATCAGAAGTTTTTTGACACTAAATGGGAATTCTCAATTTATTAAACTTATAAAACTCTTTGGTGGAAAATAAAAACTACATAAAGTTAAAGATAAATGTCTAAATTATTAAGAGAGACCACCCTTTATTTCAAGTTCACATTAATAATTATTATTATGGATTAGAAATCTCAAAGTGTCAGAGTTACTGGTACCAATATACCCTATTTTTTCTCTAAGGATTTTCCTACATAGATTTTTGATTTTGTCGGGGGATATCCCCAGAACCCTATGATTTTTTGTTCCTATATATACAATTTTTTTCAAGGATGACGTTAATGTTATAATTTAATTGTGTATTGTGAAAGAAAATATTGGTATCATGAATGAGCATTCAAAGAATCATAGCATTCAAAGATTGGTGAACAATTGAACAAAGTTTATTTTCTTGAATTTATTGTTTTTTAAATTTTTGTTTCTCTCTCCTCTCTATCGTCATTTAAGGTATTCCAACCTTTTTTCAACTGACAATTTAATAATAACTGATGTTCCCAAGAAAAACTTTTAGGCTAAGCGCGCACTAGAGACTTCTGTCGCGGCGACTTATTACACTAGGTCACTCGAGAGCAATGCATTTCTATGGAAAGATTCTTGGCAAGCGGCCAAGAGTCTCGTTGCCTATGCGCGCGCTCTAGCTTCTTGCAATAGCCAGGGTGATAATTTTGTTTCTGTCGCCGTGACAAAAGTATCTAGTGCGCGCTTAGACTTAGGGTTATTATATTATTAGTCATTTCTGATCTTCTTAGTTATAATAAAATAAAGAAGTGATTGAAGTATACACAATAAAAAAACCTGAGCTTATAAATATTCTTCCCTTATTTTTAATATATCTAATTTAAATTGCAATCTATGCATTATTCTAGGAAATTCACAGTACATTTATATATGTCCTTAATGGATAATAAGAACACAATTTCTAAAGAATGTTACTATCCATCAATCTCTTTTTCTGTTCTCAGCCATAAATCTTTTCTCTAACACCTCAGTGCACGTATACCACCAAGTGTTAAAAAAATGTCCCATCCCCTCAATCATCTCAACTTCCACCAGACGGCTCTCAACCCCAGTAATGAACCCCCTCCCATCAAAAAAGGCGAAAAACCCGGGTTTGATTTACAAATTGCCGCCACCTGTAAATTTTTCTGCCGGAAGAAGCCCACCGGTCCTATAAAAGACGCAAGCCGCGTGTTTTAAACGGCCGTTTATAAGGTCGTTTAAAAGTAATTCCGTGTGACCGTATCGGGCCGTGTTTACACCTCGTCGTAAATTTCCTTTAACGGCCTCGACAACACTCTCATTTTAATGCCCCGCTAAGAGCCCTCCTAATCCGGCCTGGCGAGTGGACCGTGCGTCGCGCTCTGACCGTGTCCACTTGTCGCGCGCGAAGGGGTTGATTTATTTTATTGGACGCTCTCTTTATCGTTTGAGTAATTTCATGAGAGGTATTTATTTATTGATGATGGGATCTTTTTTTCGACGTATTTTGGATCTGCGGTCGATGATGTGTTTTTTTTTAGTGTGGGTTTGAACGGTGAAAGGAAGTTAGAGTGATAAAGGATTGATTGGGGAATTGTTTATCTTAGTAATTAATGTGATGAGGTTTAATTTTAATTATGGTAACTGTTAACTTTTCGAAGAGTCTAATTTTAATTAAGGTGGTACATTAGATCAAGATTTAAACTAGAGTGAAGACTTTGTAATAGCGGTGTTAATGATTTTATCATTAATTTATTTTAAATAAAATGAATAGTTCGATTTTCTACAGTATAACCTTGTTATCTTGAACTTTGCCACCTCGAAAATATTTGCTGAAATAAACCTTGAAATGAAATGAATTGTCAGTTTGAAGAAGGGAATAAGTCCAAAAAATGACAAATCGACTTTTTGTGCTCAAAACAATCTCCAAGCTTTGCTCTACACATGGGTGAAAAGAGGGGAAAATAACTAACCGCTATAGGGGGTTATCGCCCCTTGAAGTTGTGAAATCATTGTCCATTCATTGTATTTTTTAAGTTAATTTGGAATTAAAGTTAATTTATTTGTCTTTCTTTTCGTATTTTTTCTGCTGTAAACTAAGTTAAAATACAATTTTCCCTTTATTTCAATTTTTGTTCAAACTTTTTTTCAGGGAATGTTTGAGTCCATTTATATTTACTCACTCCATTGATACTGCTTTCATAACTCAGTTTCACTATAATTTTGTATTTTATTTGTCATCTTTTTTTCACCCTTTTGTGGTGTAAACTAAGGAGAAATATAATTTAAATGTGAATTTATGGGTTTTTTAAAGATTTTTTCATCAGGAAAATTTTATTAGTTGGAAGAAGGGAATAAGTCCATCAACTTATGTTGACTGTAAAATATTTTTGAATATATACTTATATTTTTTTGTTGATTGCTCTGTTTTCTAAATAGGGTTCAGAACATCAAATAAAAATTTGGTGGTTATGTAATGAAAATTCCATTACTTATACAGTTTTTTTTCTCAAAACTTGGTTTTTGGACTTATTCCCTTCTTCCAACTGACGATTCAAATAGATACAAATTAATTTTATAATTGCAGTAACCTTGCTTTATCGAAAACTAGGCATCAGGATTTTTTCCGAGTTCCTTCCATTTCTAGATATTGAAATTATACGAATTTAAATTAAATCATTTTATTCATAAAAACTCCTAAAATAATAATAGGGAATTTGTTTCATTTTTGAAATTTCTTAATAGTAACAATATTAATAACAATATTAGTAACATTATTAATAACGATATTGTGCTTAATTTAGCCATTTTTCTAAAATTTCAATCTTAGCATTTAAAAAACCCTATCATCTCTCAACTGCAAATTTGAATAGAACTATGCTCTTCAAATAAAACTGTATTCTTATTTTTTATAACATTGTTTTTAAATTTAGGATGATTTATTTAAAAAATTACAATAATTTAGATGAATTTCTTAGCAAACTTCTATC
Source organism: Tetragnatha versicolor (assembly GCA_024610705.1). NCBI lineage: Eukaryota > Metazoa > Arthropoda > Arachnida > Araneae > Tetragnathidae > Tetragnatha > Tetragnatha versicolor. Next base: position 53,600,834 of record JANDEH010000007.1, read on the forward strand.
TTTAATCAATTCATTAATTTAATTATTCAAGATGAAAATACACTTAAATGTTAAATGTAACTGGTAATAGTTGAACATATTGTTGAATGTTTGCTGTAAAATAAAACTTATTTTTCACAATAACCTAATAAAATTTAGAAATAGAATTAGATGTATTATGTTTTTATTTTTAAAATTTTGCAATTATATTAAATGCTTTAAACGAAACTAAAAATCAAAATACGTTTTGAAAACTTTTTATTTAAACACAATGAATTTAATTTGATTTATATTTTATATTAAAATGTTGTTATGGTTTCTTCAAATTTTTTTCAGCTTTATATTTTTCATAAATGTATAATTTTAAAAACCAATGTATTATTTAAATCTTTTATCAATTTCCTCTCTTAAGTAAATTAAAGTAAATTTAACTATTTTATTATTTAGTGATGTTAATAATGTTTGTTTATGTCTATGAAATTTTTCTTTAGTAGTTTGTTTATGTTAGTAGCTTTATTCTTTACAAAAGCTATAAATGTAGTTAGAATATTACGTAAAAAAGGAGGAAAATTTAGCTGTAATACTTTATCAGGACTTGGGTTTTTATTTTATTTAGTTTTTGAAATATGATCCTAATATTTAAACGATTTTACTTTTGTTCTTTTTTAACTTTCCAACGCTTACTATAATTGTTTCGATTTCTTGATTTCAGCTTATAGATTTTCAATTAAGGATATTTTTTATGTGTTTGAAATTAATTAATAGTTCATTAATCTGACTTATTGATCAATAATAGTTAAATCAATTGCAATTAGGTTCAATGTACAAAATAACTTTCATTGATTTAGTACCTACTATTAACAATGTTTATTAATTTTTAAGATTTAATTAGATAATTGAGATTTAATTAATTAATATTTATTAGTTTTAATTTTGTCAACTGTTTTAAATAAATAACTTTAAGTTAATTCTTTAGAGTAATCGGTTTAGTTATATTATATGTAATTAATTTAAAAATAAATATAATAAGTAGAAGATGAACTTAATTTAGTTGAAGCAATTAAAATAAAATAAATAAATTGTTATAAGGATTAGAGTTATTTTTAATTTCAACAGCGCTTTGAAATTTTTTCCTTTTGCTCTCTTTATTTCCAATCGAGAAAACACTTTGATCCCGTTATTCCAGCTCTCTGATTCGGAATCAGGGGAGGGGACTTTATTATTTTTCTTTCGTTACCCCCCATCACAATGGACATCAGTCCCCCAGTCGTCTATCAACGGCGACCCAAGGGGGAGGGAGTCACAATCCTCAAAGGGGAGAGAGAAAGCGCGCATTGTGTTCTCCGTTTCCGGGGAATAGGAAATCCCGGTCATTTGATTCTTTAAAACATAACGGTAGATGGCGACATTAGGTCCTCGGGCGTCATTAAAAGAGCACCGCTCGAAAAAAGGTTTCCTGGGTAATCTATTCGTGGCGGAAACGGCGAGTCATTGGCTACCGCGCCGAGTGCAGCTCGTGATTGGCGTGCCGTGTTTACAGGCTGCTCCGCTCCGTCCCGTCCGCAGTCGCGAGCGGATTATGATGTAAATATGACTTCCAACTTCATGGAGGGTGTTCTGGGCAGCAAGTTCCCCCCCGATCCCACCTCGCCCCCTCTGGCCGGCTACGGACACGGACAGCACAGGATGTACCCCTACGTGTCCCTGTCCCCTCAGAGCAGCATGTCGGTGTCCGGCAACCTGTACTACACCTCCAACGCGGACTTCGCCAAGAGCTGCCGCTACAACAGCGGACAGGCCAACGGACTGGACCCCCCGGGGGGCTACTCTTTCGGCCTGCAGAACGCGGGGGCGACCCCCACCATGATGACCCCCTCGCAGTTCTTCTCGCACCCCGCGTCCACCGACCTGGGGTCGTCCATCACCCCTTGCAATCAGCTGGGCATGAGACAGCTCGACACCATCCCGGACGTTCCCCGCTACCCGTGGATGTCCATAGCCGGTAAGCCCGTTTTTCTCTCCGACCCCCTTTGCTCACTAATGGCCCCATAGACGGCCTCCAAGATGGCCGACCGTTAAGCCTAACGGCCGATGACAACGCGCCGGAACGAGGCCGTTTCGGCTGCCCCCGTCTTTTTGACACTTTGTCATCTCGGTTATGTGATGGCCGGAGAAAGTTGGGTAAATATTCAGGGAGGCCGTTTTGGCGCTCTTTTTTGCTTGTTGTTGTTGTTTTCATCCTTTTCGGTCTCGCTCTGTTTATCCTTTCCGCGGAGGAGAGAGCAACAAGCTACTGATGATGATGTCAACAACAAAGCGTTTCTAAATCGAATATCCCCTTTCTGATGGCCGTAAATTGTGGGTTGTTTATTTTTGTTGTGTCTAGGAAACGTAAACAATGTTTTGTATGGGATCTGGATGGGATGATATGGGTCTGAATTTGTTTAGGCTTTTAATTGGTTTCATGTTTTGTTTAGACATTTTTTCAACATTCTGAAAGACAATTTTAAGAGAAAGTTATCTTTAAAAATTTAAATGACAACCGTCGGCCAATATTTGTTTGAATTTTTTAAATCTGCTGTGTTAAGTTCTAATTTTAACATCTTTGATTATGGATCTTTAACTGATTATTTTTGAAATCAACATTATCATGACTGCTGAATCAAAATTAAAACAAAGGAAATGCAAACAAATATTTACTTTGAATGTCTCTTAATTCCCTAGAATCTAAATATCAAAAAATTTTACTTTAAAAGAATGACTGAGTTAGTTTATCAGTAATAAATTTGATTATTTACAATAACATCCATCTCTTTTATCAATTATCAAGATATTTATAGAGTTTTTAATGACCCTATTAATATAAGTTGCAATTAAGATATTCCCATTTACTGCATTTTTACTGTTTTTTATTTATATGTGAATAAAAGTGTATTGAAATTTGAAAAACATTTATTTTACATAACAAAGACATCAACAATATTTCCTGATATGGGAACAATAAGTTTACTCACATTTTGACTAAATATTATCTGATGTATTTTAGATCATTTTTAAGTTATTTCATACTTTTGTTATTTATATACTTTTGTTAATCTATAATTTTCATTATGCAGCTCCCAATAAAAAGTTATTAGATTAAATTTATTTTTATTAGAGTTAGCTGAAACTAAATAATATGATGTACTTCTTACACTGTTGAAAAATATAATAGATCCTTTATTTCTACTTGACTCAGTTATTAATTAACTACATTCACAGTTTTTGGTTGATTTTATGCATCCAAATAAGTTAATACGTATGTGTAAATTATATAGATATATTTAGTATAATGGTTTATGTTAGGTATATTTAATTAAGACTTAATACCCTTTCATTCCTTTGTTTTATTATTATCTTTAAATAAACATATATATTAACTTCATATCTTCTTTAAATGCAAACTGTTTTATAAGATGAAGACAATCTAATCTTCTATCACTTAATCAGAACCCTAATTTTTCAAGGAAAGCTTGCTTCTTCCATTAAATATACATTCAGCAACAAATTGGAAAGATGTTTAGTCTGAAAATTTATGGCTCACTCTATACTTTGGCTTTATAACACCTCTTACCCAATTAGTTTGAACAATAAAATTCTGGTAGATTTAAAAAGGTTTCATTTTGTCGTTTAGTATTGAAGAAAATAATGCTTAAAATATTCTGTATATTAAGAATTTATGCTCCATAAAAAGAAATTTCCCTTCAAATAATTTTCCCAGTGAAATGTTATTTTATATGTTAACATTTTAACCATATATAATGTAGAGGAGAGGAAGGTATTATGAAATACCATTTATATCTTTAAGAATAATTGTACTGGTTTTAAATAAAAACCCACAAAATCATTTTAAGCCCACTTATGGTAATGAAGTGTCAAATGGTGAAATGAAATATTATTTAATTTTGTTGTTATGAAAAAGGTATTTTTAAAAAAGTTACAAATGGAGGGTAATATGGAATAGTTGTTTACTATTAAAAAACTTATCAGACTTCAGAGAGCATAATTACTTTTAACTATGAAAACAATATTTAAAAAAGTATGTTGAAATGGATTTTTTGTCTATTTTCACAAGTTACACACATAATCTTCTTTCTATACTCCAGTATAGTCAAGATAAGGCCATATAGAGAACAGCTAAGCATTGAATCCATATATCTTCTTGTTGATCTTTGGAGAATTTTCAGTTACAAAAGATCGATACATTCAGCATCTTTGTTTTTCGGTCCTTTAGTTTATGGCATGAAGTCGATTTGAGATGATACATAAAAATGGACCTAGTGTTCCATAATACCTGACACACCATCTTGGGTTATAAACCATTTTATTAATGTAAAACATTGATAGGTTAAAAGTGACTACAGCATAATAAACTATTATATTGGATATTAGTTGAAAAACGACTACTGCATAAGAAACTATTATATTCTTTTAGTGTACATTATGCTGAACAACAAAATTAAAGTATCAGAATTACTGGTAGGTTAAAATGTTTGAACCTTTAGTACTGGCAAAACTTTGGGAAATCCCAAAACACATTTAGTTTTGTAGTGACTGTAATGACAATAAGAAGTTTAACTCTTTTTGCACTGCATCATGGGAGTCTCTTAAGTCTTTTATGGTGTTCTCATGTGACGGCAGCTCGAGAGATGGTTGAAACTTCGATGTTCCATTATACCCTCCTCTCCTTTATGCAAAATTTAAAACTGTACTCACAATTTGCTATCCTATATGACCAAGAGTTGTTTCAGATAAGTCAATCCAAGTCATTTCACTTGTATACATTAGATTTTACCTATATTTAGAGTGGTGTGGTGAGTGTTGCCACATCCCCCTTTCAACAATTAATCCCACTAAAAACAATTTAAGCTTTTCTTAGTTTGAAGTCTGATTAGTTGATTTAACCCTTTATGTCCCAAAATATGTTTTTCAGAAAAATTGTGCTATTTATTTTCATACGTTATCCCTATAAGTATATTAAGTATATAAGCTTCATATTTACCCTAGTAGCACAGCTCGTCCCAAATATGTCAAGTTTACGTAACTGCAACTAGAAGTAAACGAAATTTGGCCTTACATGACGAAAATTGGACGAATTTGGAACATTGGGAAGTGGGACTTACAAGTCCCGTCGGGGCATGAAGGGCTAAACCATATTTAAGAGCACAATTAATAAATATACTAATAGCAGGTTTCTGAAAAAAATTTGAGCTAACCTCAAAACTGGCTCTGCATGCCCCTTGAGCAGACATAATACTACGTACATTATGAGAGGACTTTCCATTTAATTTAATAACAGTTTACTTTCACATTGAAGTCATTATTTTCAAACATTGAAATAAGTGAGGAACAGATTAAGTGTTAAAGGAAACAATTTCAAAAAATATACGAAGTAACTCACTTATGTAATTTCAGAAATTTTTTATCCTGACCTTCAATTTTTAAAACTTTGACAATAAGAGAAAGATTGAAAATTTAGATAAAACACTATTATAACAGATGAATCATGGAATTCTCAGACAATTTTGTAAGGAGACTTTTTTCTCTTGGCTTTTTATGTGGAAAACTTGATAACAACTGATATTGAAGGTTATAATTTGCAATAACATGATGAGGTGTTATGAATAAGAAAAGCCAACTCATCCAAAGATTATAATCACATATGAAGAAAAGATACTATCAAAATAGGCACAGTAACCTTTAATGCTTTCTAAAATTTAAAATTTTTTTAACATTTTCTTTGGTAACATTAAAATGACGTTACAGTATGGAAAACATTTAAACAATTTCAAATTTGGTAAAATTTAAGAACATTACAATTTGAAATATAACATGGTTCTCAGCTATATTTTTAACCCCTCTGAGAGCGTGTTTCACGCATTGAAAATTGGAAATACGCTTTTAAATACTAGCCATGAGTATTTTCACACTTTGAATTTTTAACAAAGGTTTTGCTTAAAAAATGCATGGCGCCCCTCCAAAATCGAAAAATAATATTTTTTCTTTTCAAATTTGTAATATTAAAATAATCCTTCGTTTAGAATGTTTAATGTAAAATAGATTGTTTTATTTATAATGTTTAATATTTTCTAACAATATACTTAACAGATGGTATAATTGTTAAAAACCATTATGCAGTTTATGCCTATTACCGTATTTCAAGCCTTCTTAAAAAGTCAAGGAGTATTTTTACTCCTCCAAAAAATCCTAATAACGCTGATCACACTCCAAGATATCTTAAATAGTGTAAAATACCACATGAGGGAAAACTCAAGAGCTTGGTATCATTTTCAACGTATTTTAAAAAGAAAGTAGGGTTAACTCAACTCAACATGAAACCAATATATTCTTTAAAGGTTGCAGATTCAAGGGATGAAAAAGGTTTTTAACCTGTTTATTATTTGAATCTTTGCAACTACTTACATTAGTCATTTTTTTATTATAGTTAATCAATTTGAATTTGTTTATAAAAAGTTTTCTTTTGAGATTAATATTGAAGAAATAAAAAGGATTTGTGAGTTCTTAGATTAAAAAACAATTGAATAATTCATTTTTATTGGTATTGAAAAATCAAGTAGACGAATGAATTCTTTCATAGCAAGTAAAATAGGAAACATCAGCTATGTATTGTTATATTTTATGTAATTTTTTAACCTTTAGAAGTTTAAGGTTTTCATAATAAAAAATCCACATATTATAGCAAATGCATTATTTTTGAAAAAGAGTTGACACCATCAAATACCATAAGAATGAAATTAAATTTTGAAAAATTATATCTAATATTCATATGATTTTCACATTTCTTTCTTTTCAAACTTGTTCTTACAATTATTATATCATGAAATAGGTTTTTACAGTAGTTTTTGCTAAAAAATTGGAATTTCCATTATAATATTCATTTAAGTTTTAAACATCTTATTGTTCTAGAGGACATTTACATTATAGGGATATTGTTGTATGAAGTTCATGAAGAGTTTTCTACAGCCGAATTTGTGAAGTTAGACTTACTACAAACATTTTAACTGTAACCCTTATATTTTTAAAATCAAACAACAGGTAAAAGCAACAATACTTTCTTAAAATTTTCTCAGTAGATATGCAAATTTTTTTCTTATATTCCCTGTTTATTTTCCATGGAAAAACCACCACAGAATTCTAAAACTAAATTCCTGTCAAAAGATTGTTAATTACAAATCGAATTTAAAAATGTAATTTAAAATATATTCCCAATGCCATGCACTCTTATTAATCCCTTCATATATTGGTAAACTTACATAATCCAGTAGCAGTGTCTCTTTTACTGATTTACCAAACTAATGGCCACAATTACGAACCATAAACATCCCTAAAATCAATAAACATAAAAGTTTGATAACCGATAAAATTTCAAAGGAAAAAATCTTTCACACCGATAATATCTCCGATATACAAACGTGAGGGAAAGAAAGATATCTCTTATATTCGAAGAGCACGCGATGTTGATTCCTCAGTTTGGTGAAAGACACTTCTCCTATTGCTCAGCTTTTGAAAACAAACGAAGAAATCATTACTCGCGGTTGACAGTGAATCAACTGCTGAAAACGGGGAAATAAACAGCAGGAATGCTTATCTTGCTGCGAGATCCAAACGTGATGATGGTGGTCTTATCTTTTTAAGAACATATAACTCATGTGCACAATTCAGAGAGGATGAATGGCAGTTGGCAGACGATAAGCGCATTCGTTTGCTAAGTGGTGGCTCGTTTTGGTTTTATGGCTAATTATTTAAAGCATTGTTTAGTTAAATTATTAATAAAAATTTTTATTGCGATTTAAGGGATTCTAAAGTGATATAATAATTTATAAGGTAGTTTGAAAAGAAAGTTTCAGGTTTTACAGCCGTATGTTTTCTTTGAATGTTTTTTAGCTCAATTTTGCTGTCAACAACATAATTTTTAAGGTAGAAACTGGTTTAAATTTAAAAATACGTATTTTTAATGTGTGTTAGTCTAAAATATTCTTCACTAACTGAAAAGTTTAAAAAGAATGATTTCAACAAGAAATACCCAGACTTAAGAGGAATACCTTAAGATTTAAAATAGTTTTTAAAACCATATAAATATTAAAATTGTAGAAAAAATAAATAGAATACCCATTTACTTATTATCAATTCAACATTTTTTTCTGATTATTTTTATTAAAAATAACTTATGTGTAAAAAAGCTTTGTGATTTTTGAATCAAATAAGTAGAGTTAAAAATATTATTAAAACTTTATTATTGTAATTCCTAACACAAAAGAACTTTAAACTTGTTTGATTGCTTAAAATGTTGTTTTAATTTATGTAAGAAGCAAAGGATAAAGAAGGGAAAGAAATATCTTTTAGTATTAAGAACTATGAAATGCATATTTCTCCATAGATCTTTCTATTTTAAACTTAAGTAAGTGTGAATAAAAAGTTCAAGAAGTCATCACTGTAATGCCCTTCCAAAAAAATAAACACAGAATGTCTTCAAATCACAACACTCTAGTTTTTAAAGCATATTCAGAAAACTATCACTATACAACACAGCATAGTGATAGTTTTCTGAACATGCTTAAAAAGTGTTCTTATCTAAAAATGCCTTCTAAAAATATAGTGTAAATATGTTTAATATATAGTAAATTAATATATAGTAGTAGTGTAATATATAAATTTATGCCTTCTAAAAATATAGTGTAAAATATGTTTGAAGTCTGAATATGTTCTTAAATTTAGATCGAAACACCATAAAACATATTTTCTGTTTCTAGAATTAGAACAACACTTTTACAGCCCTATATTCTGGCTCATGATGTCCAACTATGGGCCATGCACTATAAAACACCCACCAACGCTTTATACTTTTTATCATACAATATAATAGCAATATCAAAACGCTTTTTGTCTATGTGTGTTATTATAGTGTTTATGTAGTGTTCCATAAGTGTTTCCTTTATTATTATTATTATTTAACTTTAATTTTTTTTATTTTTTTTGGTGAATGATAAGTAAAAATAAATATTAACACTTAAATAAGACTAAGAAAATATGAACAGTCATGAGAATGAAAAATACTGCATAATCAATCAAATTTGTCAAAAGTAACCCCAACTTTAAAATTACTTAGCAGATAAACGTGACCCAAGTAACGCATTGGGCGAGTTAAACTTGACATACAGAACGAGCAAATGTGCACATCTCTTGTTTTAATAGAGAATTTGAAAGCGTGCCAAAAGTTGCTGTTAAGCGTTCTTTCTATGTGCTTTGGATAAATATAGTACTACGCCGCGATTAATGATTTGGTCTTAGTGCTTTTGCAAGCCAGCGCTTTGAAATCGAGCCTTAAATCAAGCCTTTCAGAGAGAAAGTGCATTGCTCCCCCTTCCTTTTTTCTTTATAACGTGAAAGAGTTATACTGTCTTTTTAAATTTAAAATGTGACATAGAAGCTTTAAAGGCAGTTTAAAAAGAAACATAGTAAAGAATAAAGAATTTTGAGAAAGCCAGTTTATCTGTCTTCTGTCTACTTATTGCTTAATATCTACCGATGTATATCCGGTGGTATACTTAAACATTCCCTTTGAATGATTTTTCTATCTGAAGAGTTCTCTATTGTTTTTTTTTTATTTTCTAAACGTATAATTTTTTTAATAAATAGATATGCATAAACTTCAAGTAAGGTACAACTTATTTTTCGCTATTGTTCTTAACATTATTTCAAATTTCTTCGTATTAACAACCTATTGCTTGAAATGATACTTTTCAAAACTGAAACAACTAGATGAAAATAATTTATTATGGTTTCATGGTTCTATTTACAATCTTAAATGTCAGTTTCATGAAACATTTTATTCACAGTCTTAAATTACTAGGACGCATTTAAAATTACAAAAGTTTTACTTGTTAGCATTTTGATATCCACAGTTCTACCTTCTTATAATGTGGCTTTATAGAAACACCCAACAAAAACGCAGAAAGAATAATTTATGTGCTTTTCTATCAACTTGTTATAGGTATGTAAAGAAGTTTTGAAAGTAATTACATGCGTAGGCTTAAAACATACAGAAAACACCCCACCATGCTGCCCCAAATAAACCGTTCTTAGGTCAAATCGCACGGTACACGCAATAAATTTTGAAACCACGAAAGAAACCTATTCACCGCAAAAGAAACAAATGCACGCTTAATTTTTTCTCAATAGCAATTACAACATCCCTCAGAAAGATTGCAGGAAAATGCATTCGAAATAACAGACGGCTTTTCTATCTCATTAAGTCGAGCTTTTCCACTTATTTTTTCCCAAAGAAAATATCCCGATATTAATTATTTCTTATACTTAAGCTACTGGAGAATGATCTTGTGACCTTTTTGTAAAGCAGGAGAAAAGGTAATTGGTCACGAATATTAACATTAAACCACTAATCTTGTACCTTGTTGGTCGGATTGTTCCTGTCATTTTTTTCTTTGTAAATGGGGAAATCCCTGTAGTTAACATCTCAAGGAAAAGTCATTGAAAATAGCTCGCTTGCCTTTGTGCTTCGTCACTAAACCATCACAATCATTTTACATTTTTGGGGTTATTTTTCTTGTCTAATAAATCATCCGAGCAATTCCTTGAGTGGGTTTTAAGATTTTTATGTTCCGAGCAATTTAAAACGATGCTAAATTGTGTGGGGATTACCAGGATTATTAATTCAATTTCTCTGATATTTAGGATGTGAAGGAATCGTAATTGGAATTATTAAAAGGTGTTATTATTTTGCTAACTACATTTATGGACAGAACACCGCGCGTGTACACAATAGAATCAATAATTATTGATTGGAGGATAAATGGACTGATGGACCTGGTCTAGCTCCGCTGGACCTGGAGGATAAGAAACAGCAACATTATTGATTGGGTTCATCATCAATTAAATACTGAAATATTTCTTTTCTTTTGTTACTGGGAAACATAATTAGAGAAAATGAATAGGGTGTTTCAACTTTTACACAAACGTAAAATATGAGATAGGTGTAATTTCAAAAAAATGATTATTTTGTTTGATATGAGTTATGATTACTTTTAAATTCAGGACACACGTTATAAAAATATAACATTTTTATTTGCACTTAAAAAAATGCTTCATAGAGTCATTATGAAAAAAATTTTAACATTTTTCCGGTAAGTTCTTAGCAAATTTACCTACAACAGCAATTTCCCCCTGTTATTCCATTGAGATTTGTCCTAGAGATGCAGGATAGGACCAATTAAAATAACATGTTGAAGGAAATAAGGTTTTTATTTTTGAAAATGATTAATTAATGAAAATTGCTGGGACTAGGAATAAAAGGTGTTTAAAATATAATGTTAACTAATAAAAAAGAGTAAGACTACATAAGATATCAACAACTGCGAAAGCAAAATATATTTTGCTCTAAATATTCAAAAGATTAAATGGCCAAAAAAATTTGTGTGCACAGATTTGAGGTACCAATAATATCCATCATGCTGAAACTTCATTGAAAATACCCATAAAATCGACATATCCATAAACTCATCCTAGCACATCTCCACTCGTATCATACAACCAACCCCATCGATTCGTCATCAAGTACCACCCCAGTGATCAACATCATCATGCAGCGCTAACACATCCCTGGACACATTTCAACCCGTCGCATTGCGTGCCCCCGTGTCCAAACCTTGACCGACCCTGTGTGTGCGTTTTTCCATAATGCAGACTTTCCCATAAAACACGTCGTGAAGCGCGGTTTGACAAGCGAAAGTCGAGATGTGTAGTCGCGTCATGCGTTAACGAGTGACCTTTTCAATCAAGTCTCTTGTATGGGCGCGTCTTTTTTCCAGAGAGTGCAGACACTGAGATGGAGGATAGGATTTTTGTGAGTTATCTCTCGGCCCACGCTTGATTGGGCTTGCGATTTTTGAGGCGTTGGTTGGGCTGGTTAGAAATTTGGGTTGGTCGGCCTTGGAGGATACGAAATTTGTGCTATTTAATGCAAGCCCAAAATTCTGTCGGGAGTAGTTTATCAGATAGAGGTGATGCTATCACGGAAACTTGGTAACATAAAAATAATAAAGGAACTTTTCATCCTTTTTTTGATGTTAAAGCAGCAGTACACTGCAAATACGCAAAACACTTTTGCAACGCTAATAGAACACAATAATGAACACTTTTAATCAAAACAGTTTTGATTTTATTGCGATATTGTTGTGTGAGAAAAATGAAGTGTTGCTATTAGAAACCGACAACGTCTTTTTATATAGTGTTGTGATGCAAATTTAAGAACACTTTTAAATTTCAAACATTTTTAGAACACATTTTCGCTTTTAAAATATTTTCAGAAAACTATCACAACACAATAAGGTGATAAAGTGTTCAACCTAAAAACACAACCGAAGTGTTGATGTTATTTTGGGGACAAGTGTTCTTAAATGTGTTTAAAAATTTGCTTATTTTTGTCCGGTGAAGTGTTTGCGGTGTATTTTTATCACTGGTATGGTAGAAAATGTGATTGTCTTATTTGATATCAAAATTTAAAGGACTGGAACTCTCAATTAATTTGCCGAAAATATTCGAAGAAAACTTTACGCGAAATAAGTTTTTTTTTGGTTTTACGCAAGTACTGTATATCAGGTAGCCAAATAAAAATAATTGAAATTGAATTTAAAATTTATGTTGGTGGTTATAACTAGTGAAGAATAAATGGATTTATTTAGACATCAATAAGTAAATGTAATAATGAACACTTCTAATCAAACGTGCTTCGATTGAATTGCGGTTTTTATGTTGTACCTATACTGTGAGAACAAAAGATAGTGCTGTAAAAGTGTTTCTAAAAATTACAGAGATAGAAAATAGGTTTAGATATAAATTTTAGAACACATTCCGGATAGCTACACTTTTAACATATTCAGAACACAATCACAGCTTATTCCTAAATGTGCTTATAATGTGTTCATTTTTTTGTAAAGAGTTTTTAATACACATAACACGAATTCATAAACGCATATTGTAATCTCTCTATTCTAAAAAAAGTTTTTGGTGAACGGTTTCCAGCGAAAGGCTTTTTAGTTACTGATCCGTATAACACATTACTGGTATCAAATTGTTCGGATTCTTTTGAGGATGGGCAATAAGCCCTTAGAATTTCTATTTTCTCAAAAAAAAATTCAAAAAAAAATTTAAAATTCTTAATTTTAAAATATTTCTATTTTTTATATTACGGATAAGGTCGCAGTTACAAAGCAAGTACTATCAAACAACTTATACATCCAATCGCAACGAACAATGGACGCCATATTTTATAATGAAACCTGAAGCAAATTTTTTACCTTTTTAAAAATGTACTTTAGAGTACTTTCCAAATTAAATTACCGATAAAAGTATTCTAAAAACTTAAAGTTACGATATTTCAAGCTAAAATTACACCCATTTTCTCTGAAATTTATAATTTTTAGTCTGATAATCGAAATTAATTGTAAACATTGAGTGTCGTGTAGGTTTTATCTCTTATTATTTTCCAAGGATTAAAAAGTATTGTTTACAAGTCTGAAAGGTTTGAATTGAAACACTGAGCTATAAAACAAACATGTATAACAAACAGTTTGTTTTATAGCTCAGTGGATTGAAACATAAATATCAATGATAAAACAATAGTGTTCTGATGTACCAGATGTACTAGGTATAATTAAATATTCATTGGAGTACTGTTTTTTTTAAATGTTGATTAACAATTTTTATTAATAGCAATAGTTAATTAATGTAATAATAACAACAGATAAAATGAATTTTGCTGGATATTTAAAAAACATTTTGATTAAATTATTAATAATAAGGAGATATATAATAAATATTCAAACTTTTTAGGGACATTTATTCATGGAGATGGTCTTGTGATGTAATTTGGAAAGTTGGTTGTTGTTTATTCTGCAAATTGTTTTTACGAATGTTTTATAAAGTGCATGAGTTAAGTTCAGAGATTTGGGTTTTGCGAAGCAATTCGAAAGTTTCTTCGTCAGCATTTAACAGGGGTTGGTGAGCGATAGCGAGCAGGGGGCAGTAGCTCCCTAGTAAATATAACAATATATAGTAATGCTTATTTCCTTCATAAAATTTTTATACTTTGAAAAAGTAGCAATTAAAATCTAACCCAGTAAAGATATATAAATGTTCCTTGACATGAGATACCCATTTATTTTTAAAACATAAATTTTATAACAAGAAGTCGTCAAACTGAATTAATCTGCCTGAAAATTAATTAAAAAGGAAGTCAATGTTCTAATTTTTTAGAAGACTAGAGGGCTCTGCCCCCTGCTCGCTATCGCTCACCAACCCCCGGAACTGCTTCGCAGTTCTTTGAAGATCGCTTCGCGATCTTAGGCTCACACCACACTACAAGCGTCTCGAAACGCCCAAATCGTAAATCAGATAGGGAGAAAGCATGGAGTTCAGCCTGAGACTCCCCCTATCTCGACAGGAATCTTGATTCCTGTCGAGATAGGGGACTAGGCTCTCCCATGCTTTTTTTAATGGTGATTAATGGGTCGGGCGGTCATAAGACGCTAGGTCTGACTTGACGCTTAGCGAGCAGGACTAACTTAACTATCCAGTACAACCTGGAACTTGTCTACTTATAGTCTGTTCATTTAGAATAGGCGCCTGAAACAGGATCAAAAACGCTCAATAATGCTTAATAACGCTCATCAGACAACTTCAGTGACCAATTTTTTACAGTATTTTAACTACTTCTGCTTAGGCAGCCTTGTCATTGCAGAAGAAAATTTTTTCAACGATAATTAGAATAATAACTCTTCTACTACATTACTTCTAGGCGCTAATTCTAAATGAACAGAGTATAGTTAATGATCATTTAATATCGAAACTTTTTATCCCTCAATCTTTTCAATAATTGAATTCGGATCATTACCACGAAAATATCAAAATAAAACTATTGCTGAAATATTCCTTTTTAAATTATCAATAATTTAACGGATAGGGGGCTACCGCCCCCTGCTCGCTTACGCTCACCGACCCCCGTAACTGCTTTGCAGCTCTTTACAGATCACGAAGCGATCTGTAAATCTGCAATCAATCAATAAATATCTGCAATCGATCTTTAGTAGTGTAAAACAAACTTCCCGAAAATCCTCTTCCTTTCATTGGCACAAATAACACTCAAAAAAGCTAAATTATTTATTTCTCAAGTAGTTAAAAAATATTGGAATATCTTTAAAAAGATTATTAACCAAGTCTGTACTACTATCGGTAGCAAACTTAGAGAAAAAACGTGCACATACAAAACTTTTTAATTTAAATATCCGTGCTCGTGACAATCTAGTGAACAGGCAAATATAAAATTTAAAAACATCAAACAAGTCTGATAAAGACCTACTAAAACTATGAAAAAAATGAAACTTTGATGCTTAATAATTCCAAAACTAATTAGAATTTTTAAAAGAATGAAACGCCAATCTCTTTCTAAAAAATAAGAGTATAAGTGTTTAAAAAATCATATTGATACCATGGTTAATTTTCAATTTAGATCGAAAAAACCGAAAAAGTGTCAAAAACTTCGAAAATTTAAAAATTAATTACTCTAAACCAAATTCGAAAAAAGGGTTACGTAGTGCACATCTTCATACTTCAGAGTATTAGGCTGCAAAAAATCATAGTTCTGCTGCTAATAGATTTCGCTGAACTGGATTACGCGGCTAAAAAACAAAAACTTCAACTTTGACCTTAAAAATATCCCAGAATTAATTATCACATCAGTTAGTTTTTTATTCGAGAATGTGCCCCGAATATTCCTCTACAAACCTTTCAAATTTCATAAATTTCTATCAAGTAGTTTTTGGGTTATGAGAGTTCAAAGAGTTGAAAAATTAAATTTTCTGAATTTAAATTCGGTGACAGTAACTTTTTTTTAATATAGAGAGAAAATTAAGTACAAACCAGAAATACATATACAATATTTGTTTATGAATTTATTTTAGTTTCTTGGAATGAGAAGGTAAATTATGATATCATGTGCATATAAGGATATTACTTTATAGTAATTATTATATTTTACATTTAAAGATTTTATTCTAATGTAGAGAGAGTGAGAGTCAAAATTTATATTGCCTTAATAAAAAAATAAAAGGTACAGCTATTAAAATTTTACAACGTGCGAAAGACTTCAAGTTTTGCTATAAATAAAATAACAAAAACAAATATACACTGCAAATAAGCATGTCTGAAATTAAGACATTTAAGCGTCTGAAACGATCTTTCAGATGCATTAAACGTCTGACCCAGTCGGACCTATATAATTTCAGACACCACAGACATCTGAATTTCAGACATGTAAGTTGTGTAGTATTGAGGAGCTGACTCAAGCGTCTGATTAGTGACAACAAGTCTGAATTTAAGACGTTTCGTTTAAGGGATACAGAAATTCACACACATAAAATCAGACGTTTAAATTCAGATACTTGATGTGTCTTAAGTCATCCTGTGTTGATGATGTATACACATAAGATTATATAAATTAAGAAACTTTTGCCCGAGTTGAAGTCTTTTCAATTTTCAAACGTTGCTGATCGAATCATAAATGCCCTGCATTAATTACCTAACGTTTGCATTTCTGTACAACATTTTTTTTGTGAGAAATGATAGTTTTCATCTTGGTATGAAGCATCTTGTTTCAAATATGAAGAACCATGCTTTTAATTTTGAAACAGTCACCTATGAAATTATAATTATTTTAAATTTATTTTTAAGCTATTTTCATTTTGTTGGTTTAACCCAGTAAAAACATCCCGATGTTGTGATAATCTCAAATAATCGCGCGGTCTATTAAAGATTTTAGTGCCATGTAGAGGCCTTTAAAATACCTGCTCAAAAACAATTTTTATCTAAAAAAATACCCAAATCTAGAAAAAAAGAATTAAAAGAAGATCTAGAATTAAACTTCCTTAAAAACAGCATTACAAGAAGTAATGGACTAAATCTGTAACAACGATTTGTTGTAATGCGTCCTAAAACTAGGCAAGCACCTGTGGCTGAATGGTTAGCGCGCTCCCCTAGCAAGCGGTAGACCCGGGTTCGAATCCTACCTTCCCCGGTCATGCAATTTATTTTTATTTTTCCCACATCGGTATTTCAGACGCTTGAAGTGTCTTACATGGGCAATTTCAGACGCTTTAGGTGTCTGAAAAATTGGAATTTAAGACGTTTCAAGCATCTGAAACATCGGTATTTCAGACGTTTAAGGCGTCTGAAATATTTAAGACACATTCATGTGTCTTAAATTTGAACCATCCATTTCAGATGCATATGTGTCTGAATTTCAGACATTTCCATTTACAGTGTATAATAGGAATTTTGATTTGAATTTACGTGTAAAATGCATACAATCCTTGCATTTAAAATTGAATAGTATTGTAGAAAAAATCATGAACACAATTTAAAAAAAGAAACAAAGTAAATTTATAATTTGATTTGTAGTTCTTTTTGCGAGACAATAGTAATTTACAAAAATTAAAGAAATCTGAGAAGATAATAAATACAATATTAATTCAATTCAAAATTAGATTGTGAAGGAAATATTAACTTTAAATTAAATAAATTTTTCACCTATTTAGAACAAAACATTGTTGAATACAATCTTTACTTGTGTGTCCATATAGGTCCACTTTGAAAGTAAATTGAAAAAGAAGTACAATCAGAAGTACAATTATACACATTTGTTGATGCATTAACTAGGTGGTTTGAATTTTAAAGAAGGGTCGAGGTAAGAAATTTAAAAGATGTAAAAAACACTAATTGGCACATAGAAGGATACTATTCGAAACTAAACTAAAATTAAGTGCCCTAAAATAAAGTATTTTAATACTAAATATTATAACATGGATCCATTGAAACAAAACTTAGATCTAAATTAAAATAATCAAAAAGTAAAGAATGTGAGTGGGAATTCTACTTTTTAAACAAATTATACTCGAATATCCACATGGATATAAATTTTATTAGCACTGCTAATTCCAAATATTGTTTTACAATAAATTCATTTTTATAGCATAGGGTATACTCCATCTCGAAATCATTGATTACTAAGTTTTACACTAATCAAGTGAATGTATATTCACACATTTGTGTAATAGAAGATATATTCACCCCAAACCCGCATTCTTTTAAAAGACAAATCTACAACACTTTTGGCAGTCATCAATAAGTGAAAAATTGAGCTGCCAAATTAATGCGGGGTTCGTAATAAAACACTTGAGTAATGTTTCCTGTCACACACACATAAAAACCCCTATTTAGTAAGCATAAACTTGGATAATATAGACGCGCATGGCAAGAGTGGAAACTTTAGGATTTTGCAGAAAACCTTTTGAATTAATTTATACTTTTGATGAATAAATTGATTTCTCCCCCCACCTGTCAAAGTCAAAATTTATAGGACTGGGTACGCTTAATTAATTTGCAGAAAACATTTGAAGAAAATTTTGGACGCGGAAAGTTTTTGTTTTTTCCCAAGTTTGTCAGTAAGTGGGACAAAAAATTGCATCTTTACTTGTAAAATATCCCAAACCTCTAATATTGTGTGAAAACGTAAAACTGATGACCACAAAACCGCTTGTCCTATACAGAAAAAACAAATCCTTCGAACCAGTCATTCCCACCAAAAGAAATCCGCCTGGATACGAAAAGAAGAAAAAAAAGGTGGTGGCACTATTAAATAATTCATATATCCCCTCCAGTCGAACAGAAACAAACCATAAGTAGATAATGATAGTGGTAGTGCATATAATCGGCCCCACCATACAATAATGTAGAATTCTGGGCGATACCATGTCATTCCTCAGGAGGGGGTACCGCTCTTCATCAAAAGTGTAGCCATCGTTATAAGGTGACGTGTCTCTTAATAGATATTACCTCTACTAGAACAAAAGACTGGGGGCAGTAAACTATCTGGCTGCCATTGTCTGTACGTTCACGTCATATAAATGATATCGTGAGCTGCGTTTGAACCGGGCTGACTCCCCTCCCGTTGCTTTGATTTCCTCGTATTATCAAGAAGGCTTGTTTCGTGTGTCAGATGCCTGTTTTGTTTTTTTTAGGTTAATATATTTGCGTTTGGTTTCTGTTCTTAACAATAACTGATTTTTAATGTCTTTTTTTGTCGGTGTTGTTTTTTGTACCCAATTGGAATGTTGATTCACATTGGATTTGTTGGTGCGAGTGGTGGTTTCTTTAGGATGTAGTTATGGATAGTGAATTGAATGAGATTGAATTGGTGTTGTTGAAAAGGATGTTATTTTATGTAAAAAATGGTATTCGATTATTTTAATAAGAAATATGTTGAAAATGGTAAAAAAATGGGATTTTTTTAGAATATTTCTTTGCGTTGGTGTAGAAAATTAGAACAGTACAAAAAATTATTTTTTTAACAAAAATAACTTAACACATCATAAAATAGTAAATAAATAAGTTTAACTGCTCATAACGTTATGAAATAAAAACACAGTATCTTTTTATATTTTTTTAAACAACTTACCAGTAAGGAAATAACATAGGTAATAAATGGGATTTTTTTAATCTAATAAATTTAAATACCGTTTTATTTTCCCAGAAACTCAGATCTAACATCTGAGTGTTAAATAGAACATACTTCATGTTTGAAAAGGGATTTTATACTAAAATGAGGATTAAGGTACTATTAAGCATTGAAGTAGTTAAGTTTAAAACTGTAAGATTTGGGTAAGCAGATATTTAAAAAATTAAAACATTCTGAAGTAGTACAACTTAAAAAAATCCAGAACAAAAAAAGCCAAGCGGTATTATAGGTATTGGAACATTTTCTACAATTTAGGAAAACAATTTCATGAAAAGTATTCAATACGTATACTGCCACAAACGCCTCATACAAAAATTAACACATTTTAAACGCTTCCAGAACAATTTTTGTTCTAGAATTAACATCATTTTGGGTTGGGTAGAACCCTTTAACACTTAATTATGTTGTAATATAGTGTATGAAAAATATTAGAGATATATTTTAAAAATAGTGTTGGTAAAATATATTTAACTGTAATAAATATATTTAAAACTGTTCTTTAATTAGAATCCAATCTCGATAAGAACATATTTTCTGTTCTAATATTTTAACCAACACTTTTACAACAATATATTTTTCACACACAACACTATCGCAATAACTTCGAAAAATCCTTTTGAATGTGTTCATTATTGAGTCAACTTAACGTTGATAATGTGTTTCATGCATTTGTACTGTGTCCTTCTTTTGTAAAATTTCTTTAAGAAAATTAAGTAAAGATATCAATTTTAGATTTTCTTGATTAATAAGACTATCTCGATTTTTAACCTTAATAAATTTAATTTCCCACTTTGTTTGTTATTTAAATTAAACTTTGTTTTGGTTTCATGCGCGATTTTGAGCCCACTAATTAAATTTAGTTGTTAAAATACATTTAGCTTCACATTAGAAAAAAAAACTGTTGGATTTGTTTGGATTCATTAGTATTCTCAAATCGTAACGTTACTGTGGTACAATAATTTCCGTTACACTTTAAAGCTTTACAACATTCTTTAAGAACATAATGATAAGAAAATCTAAAATATAAATTCTTATGTAAATTTGAAAGAAATTATTTTTAACATAAATGTAATCATCTGAAACGAACTAGTTTAGCATTTTTTAAGTTGTGTATTTTAGAGACATGTTAAAAGAAATGAACCCAACAAAAATATCAAACAACTAATTTTTCAAAACAATAACTTACCCCATACCGCAGAAATTTCTTTCAAATAATATTCACTACCGAGGTAAAATCTAGAACATTATCACAAACTAACGCATATCTGACTAAACCTTTCTCCAAATCCCAAAATGGCATCCACAATTCCCTTTAGCCCCTCAAAGAAAGAAACTGACCAATCCCTAAGTGCCTAGCAGGGGGTGTCTGCAGGTATCCTATATGCAGAGTCGTAATACGATTATCGGCATTTGTGTTATCTGATGGTCCACAGTAAATCTCAAGCCCAAGGGTGACGTTGACAAATGTGGGACCGTCTGGGAGTGGGTTGGACATTCCGGAAAATTGTCCCCTTCTGCCAATGAGAGGCTTCGAAATGCTTGGAAGTTGGAGTGATGATTGTCTGGAGTTGAGTTTAGTGACGCCAGAGGGGGAGGGGGGCATAAACGGTGTTTAGCATGCGTTATTTGTTACAAATGCGAAAATTCCCTGTATGCCTTTAAGCTATTTCTTTATGTTCCATTGATGAAACCGACATTGTTAGTCGTTAAAAGGTTAATGCTATTTTAATAAGCTTCTGCAAGTTTTTTTTTATTGAAAGATGAACCCTTTAAAAAACTTAAGCCGAGTTATAATTTTTAAATTATCCAACGTTATGGATAAGATTCCATGAGTACCGTTTGTAATTTTTTTTAAATGTAAAAGAAATCTTCAAAAGTTATAGATGTATCATGTATCGATAAATAACCTTTACACATCCTTTTTTGAAAATCTATCGTATTACGTTAAAATTGATAACATAATTAATTTTTACGAAAGTTAGTAGAACGAATTTAAACAATTATGTCTTTATTTACTTTTCTATAACAAGCTTATTGTATTTTTGTTGTAGTGAGAATTGGAATTAAAATTTCGAAAGCGATCAATCGTTAGGTCTTTATAAAATAGGGAGAATTTTTATTATAATGAAAACAAATAGCTTAGTATCAACGTATAAGACAATTTAAATTATTCAGTAGGTACCAACACAATATCTCCATTCCTCCCTTAACATCCCCCTCAGCTGTTCCAATCATCTCCCGTCACACAAAATACACTCCCCCGCTCTCACACCCCCAAGAACAATATCCCCATCCTACCCCACTGCGAAACCTAACAAGGAATCCCGTGATTAAAAATGCAAATCAAGGGCCGGGACAGGATGAATTAAAAGCGGGAACACGGGGAACCCTTAATTATATGTAGATGTGAGTCTTTTGGAATCCAACGACTCCCGCAGCTGCGTCCCGGCGTTGAATATGCATCAGAGATGTTTTGACTTTTAAGCCCCGGCAGGGGCGGCCCCTTTATTGCGCAGATATGCGGAGGAGTTATTTGGGTTTGGTATATATTAGGAGGGCCTTTGTTTTGCGCGTCCCCTTCTCCCTAGGTTGGGTAATATGCGAGATGATGATGTGTGGAGGCCCTAGGGGTTGAATGAATGTTCAATATGAGGGAGGTTTAAAATATACAGAATTTGAGGGATTCGAGTTGTACTTAATTTTTAAAAATGTATGGAACCGTTTCTGACTGATTTATGATTCATAATTATACAGCAAAACCTTGTTAAAATAAAAAAAAGTATTATTAATACTTTTCCTTGTTATTTCGAAAACTCGCTATCTCGAAATTTTTTCGGGTCCCTTCGATTTTGAGATATTAATGTTATACAGTACTGTAAACGCTTAGATTTCTCTATGAAGACTGAATGTTTAAGTCTTCAGGTAGAGTAAAAAGCAATACTATTTATTGATGGTGAGGATCTTTTCTATTTAATTTCAAGAGTTTGACAAATTTTTTTGGAGGTCCTACCTGATAAAGTAAAAAATTGTGGAAATTGGTTTAGTTTATGAAGTAAAATTTAGGTTCAATTCCGTTAACGTTCCCGCTAAATAATGCCAAGTTTTTTTGGAAACCAAAAAGTAGAAATAAGTATAAATAGTTTCAAACTCATAGATTAAAATGTTAAGTTAATTCAATAACTGTTCAATTTATCAAAAAAAACTATAAAATTGTTGATATTTGAATATATGGCGTTCTAAAAAGCTTGGCATTTTTTTAGCAGGAACGTTAACGGAATTGAACCATAATTTAATAATTAATATTTTAAGAATTTAAATTTGGGCAGTATGTTCTAATCCCTTATTTTGAGTCCTGATATTCAAAAGTTCTCTTAACTATAGATCACGACAAGAAATGGTTTTCGTAAGTTATGTAGAAAATCATTACCTTAAATGATATTAGTTTAAAAATAGTATTTTCTGTCCTTTTGTATATCCATATAACTTAATTTTTCTTGGTTAAAAGCGAGATTTCTTTAGGAGATGCTTACATACTACTCATGTTTTAAAGTTAGGGTTATTCAAACGGGTTAGTAGGTTCTCAAGAATTAAAAATTAGGGTTTTTTTTGCATAAATGTTGTATTTTTTTGTTCAAGTTCCAGGGAATCAGTGGTTGGGTGATTTTATCGTATTAGTCCTACCCAAACAGTTCATGATTATAAAAATGTCGGAGAACAATACATTTCCATTAAGACATTTCCTTTTCGTTTTATCAAAGCTTTTATTCGTGAAACACGATTTTCGGAAGTCAAAGACCGATGAAGTGGGTTCACAAGGGACGGTTGTATATTTTGATGAAATTACGATGGGCAGTAAAACGAGCAAAAAAGAAAACGGGTTAAAAGTACAGAAAAAATGCCTTGTGAAAACAACAAGGATCAATTGTTCCTTTGTACGCATATCCCAAAGCAAATATCTAAAGCATAAATGAGACATCATAGGTTTCTGGGACAAAATTTCTATTGTTTTAGTAATGCGCTTACTGATGCTGTATGGATTTAATGGATGTTTGCTTGAACATTTTAATATAAAAAGAATCAAAATTTTGGAAAAACAGTATTTCTCTATCTGCTAAAACTTATGCTCAAAATTTTTACTTTAAAAATTTTGATAGTTCATAAAATTTTAAACATGAGGTTAAATGTTGATGTCGACTGTTGTAGCTTTGCAAATAACGCTCCACACAAAAGTAAACTCAGTTGTGTTGCTAGCTCACTTTATTGTGTTGTGAAAGTGTTATGAATATATTTGAAAAGTGTTGAGATGTGTTCAAGTGTTAGAAATGTATTCTATGTAGAAATGCGTTCTAAATAATGAGTTGTAAAATATATTTAGCATCGGAAAGTGTTCTTAAATTTAGAACGAAACACAAGAACACATTCCCTGTTCTGTAATTTAACAACCCTTATATTTCCCATACAACAAAACCGCAACATAATTGTCATGTTTTTATTAGAAATGTTCATTATTGTGTTTACTTAGCGTGGAAAATGTGTTTTCAAATTTGCAGTGTCTATATCATTTGTCATTAGGTTACATACAAAACTGTAATAAAATGCCATTAAAAAATTAATATTGTACACTTTTATAATCTACATTCACACTGAAATGTAATCAAAAGATCTAACAAAAATTAACTAGTTTGTCCACACAACAGAATAAAAAAATTTAAATTACGAATTCCATATGTTCGAATTTTTTAAGTATGTTTTTTATAAAGTAGAAAAAAAGAAGGGTTTAACAATTAAACACCAAATACTTTTCTTATTGGTGTTAAATCGGGTGTTTTGAGTTACGCTTATGTCACAATGAATGGAAAAAGAATTGTTTCCATGACAAGGCATGATACTATCAGGAAATAATATAAAGGGAAAATTCATGGAACTATGATTTCCTGATTCAGAATGACACAATATTAAGGAAAGGGATAGTGAAAAGGCATAAGAAAAAAGAAATTTCATATTTCCAGAAAGAATTCCAAACATTTTTTCAAGAAATTAGCTAGTATTATATTTTCTTTGAATACAACATTTTACCCAACTCGAATCAATTTTAATTATCAAACCAAATCGTAAAAGACGTCCCATATGTAAAAACTACTTAAAAACTTAATTTTAATCGAATGGCTTTAAATCAAATTTTTTCTTTGTGGTTAAATGTGAAATAAATATTTAAGAATTTTTTTCTCTGCGTATTAAAAAGATTATATTTTTGCTAGAATATTTTACTTTAGGTGACATAAAAACCTTTGAACACACCAATGGGCATATTTATTGATGTTTAGAAATTTTGTTATTAAAAGGGTTGGTTTTATCAGACAGAAATAAGATTTTACTTCAAATAAAAGGGTTGTGCACATTCATTCATTCAAAACCTGATCTTCCAGTCATTTCATGATTTGGACTTGTGCGATTTGAGAGAAACGAACCGAAACTGAACGCATTGGTGATTTGATGCTAGTTTGAAGAGTAGAACTCATGTCGATAGTGTTTTTTGAATGCATCATGGTAGAGTAGCTCTTAAAATTGCGATTTATAAGAAATATGGTTCCATGGAAATCATAAAGGTTTGCTTAAATTTGCATGCAGCGTCTTTTTTGTTTTATAAAGATATTACTTTTTTTTATTTATAGGAAGTATTTTTTACTAATAAAATGATCATAAAACATCAATAATCGATAGAATCTGAGTAGAGAACAGATATGCGGTATTAAATTGGTATTAATTTTATAGGAGCTCTTTAAATTCTTTATTGGGATGAGAAATATCTCTTTCAGTTCTAGCTATTTTTCTTTTCTTATATGTAAAAAACTATTATTAATTTTATCTTAAGTCTTATAACTATTTCTAAACATTAAAAGGATTTTTTTTCGAAATTAATGCTTCTCCATTCTTTATAATCAGAGGTTATACTATCACAACAACAATTAGTTTAACACTCATTTTTCTAATAGTATTCTGATTTTAATTAAATTTATAAAATGCCTGCATAAAAATATATGTTTTTGTAAACCGTTCTAACGAAATAATCCTCTAGGGGAAAAACATTTAGAATGTTTAGCTAACTATCAATTTCATTTATATTATCGGTACTTTTTATAACCGAAAGGGGCCAGATGTTTTGCTTTACCATCTCTATAAAATACAAGTATAATCCTAAAAATTAATGTGTAAAATATCCTTCAAAGGTTTAATAAAATCAAAAGGCTTAAAATATTAAATATTACCTGTTCTGGTAGAACAATATGGTATATTTTTCTACAACTTTTAGAAAAATTATCAATTAAGTGTTAATTTTCAGAAGCATGCTGGAAAATGAAATGTAAGAAAAAGAAATTTTTTTTAATTGCACTGCAAATGAGTGAAACATTTTACAACGTGAAGTAAACACGCAAATCGTTTCGATATTGTTGTGGAAGTGTTGGTAGAAACTGAAAATGTGTTCTTACATAGTTGCGATCCAAATTTGAGAACATTTTCAGATTTTAAGCATATTTTACAACTCTGTTTCTCGAATACGTTAACTAACTTTTCGAACATATTCAGAACCCAATCTAAACGTATTAAGGTAACTGTTCTATCTAACAACACAACTAAAGTGTTCTTGAATGTGTTTATTTTTGTATGGAGCGTTCGCGATGTGTGTGTTTACATGTTTTATATTTAAAAAAACAGCGTTAAAATTATAAAAAAAATCATCAAACAAAAAAACTTTCGGGATCAAAAAAACATTTTATGGGGAAAAGCCTACTCTGGTTAATTATATTCCATAAGAATCACAATACATCTCTCCCACAACATATATTCATTTTCTTATCTAGTAACAAACAGCCAAACAGCTTAGTTCCAAACATTCACTCAACAAGTATAGCCCATAAAAACTTCTCTCCCCTCGTATTCAAAAGCGTGGGACGGCCATGTTATTACAGCAGTTGAGGTCCGCAAATATGTCGTTTTACCGTGACCGAGCCGGCGAAAACGAGTTGCACATGATTTGAATTATAAATCATTTTTTGTTCCCCTTGAAAATGGCTACGCTATGCGGCTTTCTGGCGAGCCTCTTTCGACGCACGTGCGAGTCTGCTGGAACTGGTTGTAATTCGGCTTTTTGAGGTGTTTTAGTGCTGGTTAAAGATAGCGATTATCTCCACAAAATTAAAAGTTATGGGGTTTAATTAAAACATCATTTGAATGAAGTTCGTAGGGATTCTCAGTTTATATAAGGCTTAAGGGATTTTTAGTTGGGGAAGATTTTATAAGTAGCAATAGAAGTTTTATTTTTGATTGGATATTCGCAATAAGAAATAAAAAAAAATTTGAGATTTAGTCTTTAAAAAACTTAAAATAAATCGAGTAAATGGAGTGCGTTTTCGTCTATTTTACCCCAAAAAGTGTCCTATTTATAAAATTTAAAATGATATTATCTGTTTGTCTTAAACTTTAAATTGAATTATGCACTGCAAATTTTGTGTGTTTAGGGGGGACACTTTAACATCTTATTGAATATGTTTGAAAAGTGTAAGAAATGTGTTCGAAAAGTAAGGTTGTTAAGCATGTTTAGAATCTGAAAGTGTTCTAAAATTTTTATTGCGAACACTATAAGAACACATTTTCTGTCTCTGTTATTTTTAGAAACACTTTTACAACAGTTTCTGACACAATACATTCACAATTTAATCAAATCCCTTTTGGTAAAAAGTGTTCATTATTGTGTTTGCTTAGCGTTGCAAAAGTGTTGCATGCCTTGGAGTGTAGTTTAAAATTTTATTTCTTCTAGCTTATTTTACTACTAATCTAGATTAGTAGAGTAAAATGTTTTTCATAATCTAAAAAACATCGTGACTTCTTTTTTTATGGAAATTAAATTTTAATTAACTTGATGGGAGAGGAAGAATTGTAAAATTTTGTAGTAAAAAATTGAAGAACTAAAATAAAAATAAACTAATTATTAAAATCATAAAACTAAACGTTAATCAATTACATTAAAAAATTTAATAACTAAAAAATAAAACTAATAATAAAGAACTTATTTTATAAATTATAAAACAAAATTCAAAAAATTAACATAAATAGAAGTAGCAATGTTTTAAAATCTATTAACACAATAGTGTATTAGAGAGGAAAAAAAATTTAATGTAAAATTTAAGGAACTTGATATTTTAATTTAAATTTCAAATTTTTAATAAATTAGTGAAATCACTTTGTGTTTATATCAGAAAAGTCCCTAACATATCAAAATATAAATACGTGATAAAAGCTAAGACCTGTTTTATAGATACACTGCAAACATTGTAGTAAATTATCTTATATAGTAGTTAAAAATCATATTTATACTATTCTTTTCTTTACTTCAGTCTTCTTTCTACTCTTCTATTTCATAAATGACACAGCTTGCTTTTCTTCCAAATTTTTTTGTGGATTGCTCTCTAAAAATATAAAGTCGGTACAATTAAAATCAAAAGGAAACAGTTTATATCAAAATTACTCACAAAACATACATACCAATTCTTCATATATAATGAAAAAATAAGTTTGGCTAAACCATGAAGATATATACTATACTTTTTTTCTTATTTTTATCTTATATATTTCTATTATTACTTTTACATACTTTAGATGGTAGTAGTACATAATTACTATTTGTTAAGAATGTAAAAAGCATTGTTTAAAGGCAATGAATTTTTTTAAATTGATACGTTTACCGTGTTCTTCACAATAACAATATTGGCGGGTTTTTTTCATATACTACTTTTACCAAATATATTACCTACTTTTCCATCTAATACTATTCTATTTCCCCAAATCGGGTCCGATCCTAATTATTCCGGGTATTCCAAATTCTACTCAATTCATACCAGAAGTATTGGTATTTTTTTATGTCACCAGAGAAGGAATGTGCCAGTTGTTTTTATTTACGATCTGTCGAAAAAACTTTTCTAAAAAATTTTTCCCTTAAGATTATTTCTGTTCTCTCTAAAAAAGTATTCCTGACAAAAAAGACTATCTACGGCTTTATCGAAAATCTTTGAACAACTTTTAATTAAGGGTTTGTTTTTGATGCTTTCTTGATACTTTCTATTGCAAAAAATGTGAAACAATAAATTTCGTCTTCATTTGCTATAAAGAGAAAAAGTTGAAGATCTTACTTTCACGCAAATTTCCTTTCCTTTTATATTTTTTAAAGCATCATTCTACTGTCTCCAAATTTCCATATTTTCATGTCCTTGAAAATAAATAAGATCCTGCATGTATGAATTTTTATAAGTGCGTATTCTTTTTGGCATAGTTATAGGAAAGTTTTATGGTAAGGAAAACTAACTCTATTCCTGCTTACATTTAGGTTTTTGCTGTTTTATGTAAAACTCGTTTCACATGAAATCGCTTGATGTATTCAACGAATGTCATGTTTCAGGCAGGGCTGTTCTTAAATCCGTTTAATATCGGAAATTCACTTCAGAAATAAATTAAAGAACAGTTTGATGCGATATTAAAATCTGGTATACATAAAATCTTAATCTAGTATTTAAATATGATAAAATTAAAATCTTAACGTGATTTTAAAATCTGATAAAATTAAAATCTTAATCTAATAGTAAAATATGATAAAATTAAAATACACACTTGATATTAAAATATGATAAAATTAAAATACAAACTTGATATTAAAATATGATAATTTTAAAATATATTAAAGATAGATAATTATATTATAGATTGATATAAAATTAAAATCTTAATCCGATATTAAAATATGATAAAACTAAAATTTTAACTTGATATTGTTATCTGATGAAATTAAAATCTTAATCACAAAAAAATAATCACTTAGAATTAGGTAAATGATAGAAAACAGTTGAATGCAAATTATTACATTATTACTGGAAAATTATTCTTAACATAATTTTATAGCAACACTTTTTATCATTTTAGTTTGAAAAAAATTCCCCTTTTATTGAAAATAATTTTTATACCCACAAATTTAGATAAATGCTAAAAAAAATACTATACTAAATACTCTATGACTACAGTTTAAAAAAATTTTCATTTAAAAAAATTATTAGGACGAATTTATTCCCTCTTTGATGCTTAATAATTTCTGCAATCCGAGATTCAGTCTTGTGTGATTTAAAACTAATAGGTCCAACACAAATGAATTAATAGAGTGAATAAGACATAAAATAAAAGAACCATGTTTGGGACATCTTTGATTAAATTGCGGGCGTCTATCAGAAAAGTACGCGTTTTCCTCAAATTCGTAATTTTTAAAAATCTTTATATATTTCATCTTTTACTTAAATATTTTTCAAGAGTTTGTTAAGAACATCAAAATTCCCTGATCTTTCGCTCTTAATCTTTAACAATATAATCAATATTTACTTAAAAAGGTATTTCATTATATATACAGGGTGTTTCAAAATATTTGAATTTTATTTTTTGATTAAATTTTGTGTTCTTTAAACTAAAAAAACACAAAACCACAAAACAACACTGAAAAATTTGCAAATATGCGAACTCTTTCTTTTTTTACCCCTGAAAAAGTGCTATTTTCACATCCTAATATCACCGCGAATATTCAAGATATTTTGATCAAATTTTTTTCAGTGAGTTCTTCGTGACGTTGGCAACAATACTCTTACTGGGGTTTTTGCTCTTTCCTTTAGTTTTTAAATTATTATTTTAACTTTTTAATTTTGCCGCTAGGGGCGCTGTAAGTCCTCGCAATGGATTCTCCACCTTACTTCCGTGACCCTAGGAGGCGTTGGTTCCAAATAAAAGCCGTGCAACGCAATTTTAAAACACCCTGTATACCATGGCCAAATTTTCTATATAATCAAAAATAGTTCCAATGGAATAAATCATGCATTAATCCTAACCATTGACTTCTTTTTTACCATAACTCAGACTTCTTTTTTTTAAATTCGGAGTTACGCCATGACAGCGCCTGCAATCAAATTAAAAATTCGGTTCGAAAATAGTCGGAAAAGAAATATATTAGAGTAATACCGAGCAATAAATTTTCTCTCGAAGCACTAAGAGCAATTAAGAAATTCTAATTAAAGCTCTACAGTGCGCTATCCCATGTCGTAAATTTCGCAAGCTCTTTTTGACTTGCTCCGAAGAGATAATTGCGCAATTTACCTGCAGACATGTCTCTGGTGGATTCAAACCCGAGATTGAGTGTTTCGACTTCTTAGGTAACTTTCAACTTTTGCTTTTAAACGGACTATTTATTTTGTAGTTTTCGTTTGATGTAACCATAGTTTTTTTTGGGAGAAATTTGTTTAGTCTGTATCTAAATTGCTTTAAATTATTATCATTATGTGATAGTAGGATTGTGATTGTTAATAGTTTTAGATAATTATTCAGAGAGATTTATGCATTTAATTTGAATTTTGTGTTACATGTCTGTCATGATGATGATAAGGAGCTGGTTTATATAATTTTCTGAAATTACGTGAGGATGTATGCATGCATTTTGTATTTGTTAAAGATTGGGATTATTTATTTTACAGGCAGATTTTATTGTAGATTAAATTATTTAAATGTCGCATGCAATTAAAACTGCAAAAAGTTAAGGTAACTACGATTTAAAAAACAATGTTGCAGGAGATTTAAGGGTTATTAAATATAAAATGTAGTTTAGTTGAAGTAAATAATATACTTGTATCACTGCATTTGATCATAGATGAAAAACAATTAGTAGGTAGGATATATACAGGATATCGTAGGTATATACAGGCGGTAGAAAAAGTTCCCGAAACGTTCCTTAAAAAAGATGAGTGTTTGGTTTGCTCATTTTTTAAACTTATAATCCTGGAAAATAACAGGAATGTTACGGAAAATTTTAATGAGTCCAGTTTCTCAGTTTTTCCTTAGGAAGTTACGCGGGACTCTTTTAAAAGTG
Organism: Tetragnatha versicolor; assembly: GCA_024610705.1. NCBI lineage: Eukaryota > Metazoa > Arthropoda > Arachnida > Araneae > Tetragnathidae > Tetragnatha > Tetragnatha versicolor. Next base: position 53,632,402 of record JANDEH010000007.1, read on the forward strand.
TTTAATGCATTTAAGTTCTTAAAATGTATTGCGCGAGTTTAAAAATAATTGGAATGTCGGTCTAGCTTATCTTCGGTATTTGAATTGACTTGAAAAGGTTCAATGCTGAGAACATTCAAGATGGAATGTGTTCTGTGATCCATGAAAGATTGTTAGATTCTGATAGAAAAAATAAATTGGATCAAATTTTGCCGCAACGAATGAATTATAACCAAAGTCACGGTTCAAGAGGTTATAAGAATTTTACAATTTTAAACTGGTCATTTAGGTCTTAAATTCAATAATTCAATTCACAATTACAAACTCTTAAAACGATTGTATCAAAATTGAGTAAAAAGTACTCAAAAAGGCTCCGATCCAATAAGTACTCAAATTTGAATATACATGAACATACTCATTTCTGAAAATGTGCATACTCAAAAATGAAACATATTGAGCTTGAACTCAAAAATGAGCTCCCGATGTTTCATTTTTGAGTATGCACATTTCAGAATGAGTATATTCATGTATTCAAATTTGAGTACCCATTGGATCGGAGCCTTTTTGAGTACTTTTAACTCAATTTTGATACAATCGCTTTAAGAGTGATTTGTTCAATGATTGTAAAAAGATGAAACTGCTGGTTATTACCGTATTAATTGAAATGGCAATCACGTCCCTCATTGAAGCATTATAAGACACAAAAAAATGCATAATCTAAACTAATGTCCTTGGATCAATTACAGAAATTCCCGTAAAAACCCTCAAAATGAAAGAAAGAATGAAAACCGCTCAAAGGAATCCTCCTGATGAGAAAAGGAGCACCGAGAGATGGAGGAGAGTGCTCCTTAAGCAAGTGCAAATCCTCCTCCCGCATCCAAATGCGCCGTGAGCAGCTCGAATAAGTGCTCTTTTGCGCTTCCATCGATTGCTGTAATATCGATTGCTTTAAGATCGATATTGCCATCGCTTAAACGTTTATTTTCTTGAAAGTGGGAGGGAACCGGGTTGGAGGTAGTCTTATTAATGAGGGTTGTTTCTTCTCATTTTTAAGGTAAGTGCTCGTTACTTGGAATTCGTAAATAGGGAATTTTCGCTCTTTAAATTAAAGGAATAAGGGAGTATTTTGGATGCTTTGGATTTGTTATTTTAGCTTTAAGGGTGTTTTTAGTTGAAAATCGTGGGTTTAACTCGGAAATATCTATTGAATTTGCGAGAGGTTTTGTTTTCGAAAAAGTGGAAGATCTATACTTTATTACAAAACCCAAGATGACAATTTATTTCACTCCTTTTAAATAGGAAATTTATGCTATTTTTCATCAAAAATTCATATTAAAATTTGAAACACATAAATATGCCCTGACAATATTTCTTGGAATTAATTTGTTTCACTAAAATTTCCATTTAAAAAACTTCCAATGGTTCCTGAATAGATAAGAATATCAATTAAAATGTACACATCAATTGAATCGTCAGTTGGAAGAAGGGATAAGTCCAAAAACCAAGTTTTGAGAAAATCGAAAAAAAACTGTATAAGTAATAGAATTTTCATTGTATAATCACCAAATTTTTATTGGAAGTTCACAACCCTATTTAGAAAACAGAGCAACCATCAAAACAAATATAAGGGGACATCCATAAATTACGTGAGGTCAAAAAGGGGGGAGGGGTTTGAAAAAATCTCACCAAGGGGGGAGGGGGGCCGATTAAAATCTCACGCCAACTTTTTAAATTAGAAATTATACGATTTTCTTTTTTTAAGTATGAAAAAGTTGAAGGTAAATCTCACGTGGGGGGAGGGGGGGGTCTAGCAAAATCTCACTAAATCTCACCAAGGGGGGAGGGGGGGTCCAGATTTTGGAAAAAACACCTCACGTAATTTATGGATGTCCCCTAAGTATATATAAAAATATTTTACAGTCAAAATAAGTTGATGGACTTAATCCCTTCTTCAACCTTATGAAATTTTTCTGATGAAAAAATCTTAAAAAACCCTTAAATTCACATTTAAATTATATTTCTCCTTAGTTTACACCACAAAAGAGTGAAATAAAAGGAATAAGACAAATAAATTCAAAATTATAGTGAAACTGAGTTATTAGAGCAGTATCAATGGAGTGAGTGAATATGAATGGAGTTAAACATTCCCTACATAAAAAAAGCTTGAAAAAATTTTAAATTAAAAGAAAATTTCATATTAACTTCGTTTACAGCTCAAAGAATAGGAAAAGAAAGACAAATTAACTTTAACTCCAAATTAACTTGAAAAATACAATGAATGGACATCGATTTCACAACTTCAAGGGGCGATATCTCCCTATAGGGATTAGTTATTTTCCCCCTCTTTTCACCCATGTGTAGAGCAAAGCTTGGAGATTGTTTTGAGCACAAAAAGTCAATTTGTCATTTTTAGGACTTATTCCCTTCTTCAAACTGACGATTCAATTATACTGTTAGTTTTTAGAAATTTGGTTGGTGAAAACGCAGTTACTTTTTCAAAAAAATTTTCTACGTACACAGATGACCCCTTTGAAATACATTGTTCAAATTTTGGCAGCCAGTCATCTAATAATATTGATGGTTTTGGTTCTGTAATTGTTATAAGTTTTAGTTTTTGGTGCTAATTCTGAATACTCACGAAGGTTTATTTCATACATATTCATAAGTATTGCATCTCTTAATCTAATTTGAAAATATTTTTAATACAATGTAACATTTATAATACACTAATCCAGCGGTTCTTAAAATTTCTATCGTCATGGACCCCTTTATGTAGCAGCCAGACATATCGGACCCCCAACATTTTAAACACCAAAAGCCGTAACCAGATTTTTGTTTCGAGTTTTAGATTAATTAAAAATAGTATGTAAATTATATTAAATTGTACAATTACTCCAGAGGCGTATATAGAAATTTATTTCGGGAGGGGACAAAAATTATCTCTGAGCCCCCCACACTGTTAAAACGATTGTATCAAAATTGAGTAAAAAGTACTCAAAAAGGCTCCGATCCAATAAGTACTCAAATTTGAATACATGAATATACTCATTTCTGAAAATGTGCATACTCAAAAATGAAACATCTTGAGCTTGAACTCAAAAATGAGCTCACGATGTTTCATTTTTGAGTATGCACATTTCAGAATGAGTATATATTCATGTATTCAAATTTGAGTACTTATTGGATCGGAGCCTTTTTGAGTACTTTTTACTCAATTTTGATACAATCGTTTTAAGAGTGCATGTAAATTTCATAGGTCCAAGTAGCTTTTTAGTATATTTTAAAGTAGAAATTGCGTCTTAGGGAACTTAATATAGAAAGGTTATGAGTAATTAAGTTCTAGTTACCAAAGGGGGTCTGGGGGGTCCTCACCAAAAAAATTTTTGGAAATTCGACTAGAAAAACAGGTTTTTAATTAGTTTTGATACCCCTAGTAACAAGTTAGACTCTTTTGAATATAAATTTTTATGTAAGATTTGCATTTTGATTTAGTAAAAGTTTTAGATAAATTTGTTCCTAAAAACACACCGGATTTTAACTCGATTTTGATACACTTCGTCCGAATTTCAGACTTATTCTTAGGTAGGATTTAAATTTTGATGAACTTGTTTTAAAAAAGTTTTTAATAATAAAGTATCAAGTACTAAAGGGGGTTCGGGGGTCCTAAATGTTTTGCATGATTGACATTATTTAATGAAAGCTATCCTATAATCATTAGGATCATTTTTTGCATGAATAAAATGATCCTAATGATTATTGGATGGCCTTCTTTAAATAAAATTCAAATTTATATAAACTCTTTCAGACCTAGCTGCCCCAAAATTTCCCTATTTAATACAATGGTTATATCGAGGTAAACTCAAATAAGGTAAAAGAAAGAAGATAACCAAATCCACTGAGTGTCTCAACTCTCAACCAGATAAAAACTACAGGGATTTTAGTTAAGAATATAAAAAAAGTTTGAATATGGATTTAAATAGTTTTATCTACAGTTTTAAACACGTAAAAAAAGTGAGGTAGTTTAATCCTAAAAGGAAAGTGCCGAAACATAAGAATCCCGCACTTTCTTCTTGTACATTTATTTTTAAACGCAATCGCCTTCCAAACTATTTCTGGAACGACACGCTTAGAAATCACACAGCAGAAACAAAATCCCCAAAACAACCCAATAAAGGGACACACTTCCCAACCAAAGTGGACCACCTAATTACCCCACACTCATTAACACACTACCACCAACGATAAACCTCGACACGAGAGAAAAAGAAAAATTTTCATAACTCAAAACTCCGCATCACACCTCCCTTTTAGCCCCCTCCATAACTTCCCTCCGCTCCACATCCCATAGATTATAGGTAGATATTCGATAAAAAGGTGCTAAGAAGTGGAAACGCGTCCTAATATGGGCTTTTATCGGCGACGTAACTGCCCGGCGAGTTTTAAAGCATATTCCGACGACCGTTAAGCACCCTGACGGGGGAACTTAATGTCATCGATAACTGCTCACCTGACTTCTCCGTAAGGTGAACACGTTTTTGCCATTAAGGGCGGTTATGGTCCCATCAAGCACCCCTTCCCCGGGAATGACCCCGAACAGTCGATTCCGGACGATTGTCTGGAACGCCCGTAACGGGCACTATTTTTCCGGGCTTGTAACGGGTCCGTTTTCGTCGTCGCTAGCTCCGTGTTTTTTTGCTCTTGGAGGTTGGAATGGAGGTTTCTTTTTCTGACTTTTTTCCTCTGCCCCGAACTCGTTTTTGGAGGAGCCGGCTGATGATAAAATGGTCACGCGAGCTAGTTGGTGCGCTCGCGGTCTTTTTTGGCGTTTTTCTTTTTATCTCCTCTGTCACAATGGGGAGGTTGCAGGTCAGGTGGGATGTTCGGTCGTATTGGAGAGGCGTTTTTATAAAACGCATGTGATTGTTTTTTTAGTTCCTGATGGGATGTGATTAGACTTGAGCGTTTTGTTTTAAAAAACCTCCTCGATTCTTATCTGGAATGAAGACAAAGAGATCAAATAAAACTACAATGAATAAAAAATTGATATTTTATAATTTATATATGATAATTTTTTAAACCTGATATATATTCTAAATAATTAATAATAATAAAAATATATGAAATAAAAATTTTAAGTTAAGTATCCGGCTCTTCAATAGTAAAGATGCGCTTTTACTAAAAGATACTAAAATGCCTTATAGCTACAGTATGATTTTACTTCTTTTTTAAAAAATTAGGTAGAAATTATGTAACAACCGTTATACTTACTTCTAAGTAGTACTTACTTTTTCAAAATTTTGTGAATCAAATAGAAACCATTACACTTAAACTGAGCAAGTTTAGGAAAAAAATACAGCATAACATTAAAATAAAATCATTAAATCAAAACTTAAAATAATGAAACTATTTCTACTTGCTATAAAAATACCTTTCAAGTATTGGTCGTTTCAAGTATCTGTAAAAGAATGAGAAAGTCATGCATTAGGTTACGATGATTTAAAAGTTAAAAACATTTTCTAATAATTAAGAATAAATATCTTTTTGGAACAGGAGTTTTAACGCTATTGTTTTATCTTCTTTTAACCCAAGGAATAGAGAAGAAAAACATAAGTTGCATTTATCCAAAAAAAAGTTCAAGAAAACCACCTTTTAGAACTGAAGCACACCTTCTTTAAATTAGGTTTAGATGGATTTTACCGAGATTTATAAATCAAACAGATAAAGCAGCAGCATCCAACAATTCAGCAAGCAATAAAAAGTCATCATACACTTTTAAGATAAATGAAAGAAAGATAATTGAATAAGAAATAAAACCGACTTTAACAAACACTAAAATGACCCAACTGGTATACTTCTTTATAAAGAAATTTAGGCTAGTTCTTGGACAAATATTTGACAATAAGTTTAATTCTTTTGACTAAAGTTTAATTCTTTTGACTATAAGTTTAATTCGTGTCCCTAACACCAATTCCTTGGCATTCAACCCAGACTCTTTAAAGGAAAACACTCATTCTATGCATTCGTTAATATAGGGACATTTTTCTTGCAACATTTTCCTAATCCGCCCCTCACGACCCCACACACTTCCCTCGGATCCCGAAAAATCCGAAGAGGCCTCTCTCACTTCGCCTCACTTCCGCTTGCGGGTCACATGGACATCATGAGTCACGTCCCCTCAATTATTCATTCTTTCTCTCTTTTACGTGTACGCCATCACGATTCTCTAATTCCTCGTAATTGTGACGCCGCCGCTCCATGCATAGTTGCATTATTTGCATTGTTTACCCGTTGCTGATGCACGGCGGGAAAGTCGTTTTATAAAAAGTGATTTATGCACATTTTGCGGTCCCTGAGAGAAACCACCCTGTGGTCTCGATGTATGCGGATTGGGAGAATGAAATTTCAAGTTTAAATGTCCATAGATGTATTCTTAGTTTAAGTTTGTTAATTTTTGAGAGAAATGGCTGTTTTTAGAGAAAATATTACTTTTCCCAATGGACAGACTAAAGCTGTGACAACATAGCAAAAATTTCTTCATAAATGGTCCGATTTTCTATCTTTTTCTGGCCTTGTAAACAGACAAATTAAAAAACATCGAATTTTCAAACCAAATTTTAAATAATTGCGTATTTTTCAAAATAAATTGGTATGTTTTTAACAACGGATGATTTTATATACGTTCTAATTTAAGTTCTGTGAAAAGACTGTCATTAATTTTAGTCTTGTAAGAGGATACGGCACTTAAAGAAAATACGGTTAAATAAATTTTAAACAAATTAATTTTATTAAATTACATAATATAATTAATATTTTCAACCATATTAATATTTTGTAGAAAAAATGTAAATATAAAAATATGTACATTCAAACTAAAGACTTCAAATGTAGCTAGCTCTTAAGGGGCCATTCAAATATTACGTAGGCATGTCTTTGATCATTTTTCACCCATCTTCCCCATTGTCAGCAAGAATAAGCAAAACACATACCCCCTTCTATAATAACGAAACCAAAACTTCGAACCCTCCCACCTTTTGTTGTGGTACAAACCTTTATCCAAGAAGTCTATATTAGTTTAAACAATATCATTCTCTGTACTTATCTTTAAAGTTTTTCTTGGATTGACAAAATTCTAGTCCTATAGAATATAATTTTTTCCCAAGATTAACTGTCATTTGCCAAATTTTATTTTTGAATGATGATTTTTCTGTAAGTTACTAGTAATTTCCGAAGATAAAAATGTGGTTTCTTTCGATTCATACATCCCATTCCCCTATTTTAGCAAATATAAGCTAATGGTAACCCTCCTCCACTCTTGTGCCTACGTAATATTTGAACAGCCCCTTATGTTGTTCTCTCTCTTTCCCATAAACCTTTTCAATACAAAAATTTTTTAGAAATTTTAATCAATGGTGCAATATTCTACACGACCTAAATCATTTTTGCACCCAGCCTTAAGCAAGAACACATTACTTTCAATAAAAGAATGCGAAATGACTAATAAAAATGTTGCTTGAATGTTCGAAAATGTGTTGTCTACTACTAATTAGTTATGTCGACATAAAATGGCCATAACCAAAGTTAAAGCATCAAACATTGGGCACCCATGGTGCATTATTATTATGAAAGAAATAGTCTTGCGTTTTTTCTTAACTTCCATTGCAATAAGAAGTTGCAGTTCCAATTCTACTACTAATTGACACAAGTCGTAAAACTCAGGGTAGCCTGAAGTGTACTTGTTAGGTGACTTCAACTTCCGTGGCAGATAAAAAATCTCGTGCAGGAATCCTCCGCAGGTCCTGTTTTTACATCCCGAGCATATTGATATTCAAAGAGAGTGACCCTGGAAAAAAATAGATTATGAATATTAATAAAAACATAAAAAAGACATACAAGAGGCAGAAATCTGTAATGAATGCTATTGTTCCTGTAATACGTGTTATTGTTGTCACCATGAGATAAGCAAGATCTAAGGTTTCTTTCCTCTAGAATTCAATCATAAAATAAAGGGTTTTTATTGTAATTTATACAAACGTAAAATATACATTTCAACCTATTTTAACCTATTTCGTTTTAAATTGTTATCATTAAAAATTCAAGGATATCTCATCTGGAGTTATTTTTCAAGAAATTTATCTATCTATATTTATATTATCTTGATTTTAGTAATTTCTTCTCCCACTTAGTAGCACACGATATTTACCGCTGCTGTAATGGCTGTATATGGCTGTAATGTTAAACGATATTATGGTATGTTTGTTTAATAATGCAAAAATGTAAAGCGTTATATCGGTAATATATAGTGTATTTACTGGCAGTTAAGATAGAAATAAAAATCTAAAAAAGTTCAATCAACAAAATTTTAAAATTTTTCTTATCTTTGATTGTAAGGTTCGTATTGCTATGGGTACGTTTTAAAAAACTTAAATGTAGCAAATAATGCTAATCCCTCATATACATATCTAGTTATACATGCTTAAAAAACTTTTTTTCCTAATCTTTTGATTTTTAGATACTATTTACATCCTTTTTTTGAGAACCATTGAATTGATAACACTTGGGTACTCTATAAAACTTCAAAAACTTAAATAACCCCATATTAAAGAGAATTTAATTAACCCCATATTATTGATATTATAATTAAATAATTCCCATATTAATGAGAATTGATAACACTTTGGTACTCTATAAAACTCCAAAAACTTAAATAACCCCTATATTAATGAGAATTTAACACAGCAGAAATAGCAAAAAGAAAGAATTTATGAAAATTCCGTTCGGCAGGTTTTAATCATGAACTAGATAAGAAACCCTCTTCTTTCCTATTTAATTATTCCCCTTCCATAATACTAAGTAGCAAATTCCTCCTCTCAACCGAAACAACTCTGAAAATCCTGTCCACTTCGAAAAATTAACGACAGAGCGGCAAAATCGCTTTGTATCCATGAAAGCGGAACTATCTCCACCGAAGGAACATAATCCCCAAATTGGCTTGTCTCTTCTGATAAGTCAGGATTATCAACTTCAATCTGCCACATAATAAACACATACTTTAATTTTATCCACGTTTTGGGTAATCTTTTTTATTCTTCTATTGGTCTCTTTCGAGGTTTGAGATAGTCAGTAGTGAGTTATTTGCTCGGCTCATCACGTTTTTTAAGGGATTGAAGTTTTAGGATTATTCATAAAAAAGTCAATATATTTTTTTAAATAGCGTAAAGGGAATTTATTTTTATATTAGATTAATTGGTATTTATGACCATTTGTTGTATTCGTAATTTTTTTCCCTTAAAATACTTTGTTATTAGTGCATTAATTCGTTTTTAAAGTAGTGGAATAATGTGTGATTACAATTCCTGTGTAAATTACTTTTATTTATAAAATGTTACCATTAAAATAATGTATATTGTGGTAATTAAAGTTTATTTAATTTAAGCTTTTCTTTCTACTATTACTATTTTTATATATTTACTATTTTAACTAAGTAAATGAATTTCACCAAAGATATGCATAAATATTTTTCATTATTTTCACTATATTTTGTGCTTTTCTACCTGTCAAGAGTGGAGCTCAAACACAAAGTCTATTCCTAGTTCCCTTGTATATCCCATTAGACTTTGAAACTCTACATCTATTTAGATTCCCTGAAAGGGTATAGTTTCAATTTTGTTAGAGTTCCAACCCCTAGAAACCTCCCCTCAATATATACTGATATTTTTAGTTTTCATCGGCTCACTGATTAAGTATTACACTCGTATTATAGCCTCAATTAGGTTAACCTTTAACTCTTCATTCATACCTAGTAAAGTCATCATCTACGATTTAATTTTTCATTGATACCTTAGAGATCAATAAAAATTTTTAACTCTTCATTGATAGTTATGTCATCCGCCCTTTAACTCGACATTGATACCTAGAGAGATTGATATGACTTAAATTCTTAGAAAGTTAAATATCTTACATTTTATTCTGCTTTGATATCTAGATAGTTCAATATTTTAATTTTTACTCTCCTCTGATATCAAAAGATATTAATACCAAGCCTTGATTCTTCATTGATATCTTGATAGTTCAATATTTTAATTTTTACTCTCCTCTGATATCTAAAGATATTAATACCAAGCCTTGATTCTTCATTGATATCTAGAGATGTCAACACCGACCTTTTAACTCTACCCTGATACTTAGAGAGGTCAGTTATCTACCATCTTTAACTCAACCCTGATACTTAGAGAAATTGAAACCTTCCTTTTAACTCTACCCTGATACCTAGGGAAGTTAATATCTACCCTTTAACTGTTCCTCGATATACCTGACGAGGTCAATTATATACCCTTTAACTCAAACCTGATAACTAAAGATGTCGATACCTTTCCTTTAACTCTATCCTGATATCGATACCTTCCCTTTACTCTGATACCTAGGGAAGTCAATATCTACCCTTTATCTATCCTGATACTAAGAGATGTCGATACCTTCCCTTAAACTATACCCTGATACTTAGGGAAGTCAATATCTTCCCGTTAACTCTTCCTCGATACCTGAAGAGGTCAATTATCTACCCTTTAACTTAACCCTGATACCTAGAGATGCCGATACCGTCCCTTTAACTCTACCATGATACCTAAGGAAGTCAATATCTATTAACTCATCCTCGATACTGAGAGAGGTCAATATCGTTATTCCCCAATGGACTTTGTGTGCCTGTAGCTGCCATCTCGACAGGCTCCCTTCTCCGCCGCCCTTCTTTAACTCCCCGCTGTTGTTTCTTCTCACCCCAGCCCTGAACTTTGCAGGACCGAACGGGTGCCCGCGGCGCCGCGGCCGGCAGACCTACACGCGCTTCCAGACCCTCGAGCTGGAGAAGGAGTTCCACTTCAACCACTACCTGACGCGACGCAGGAGGATCGAGATCGCGCACGCGCTCTGCCTCACCGAGAGACAGATCAAGATCTGGTTCCAGAACCGGCGGATGAAGTTGAAGAAGGAGATGCGGGCCGTCAAGGAGATCAACGAGCAAGCGCGCATAGAGTCCTCCTCCGGCGCCAAAGGCGTCAAGGAGGAGGACAAGGGGGACAAGGACCACCACCGACCCCCCAAGGACCCCGCCCTCATCGTTGCCCCTTCGCCGCTCATCCTCGACCAGGACAAAATCAGAAACCCGGCCGTGAAGCCCTAGTGGGTCTTCGTCGGTGTTTTGTAAATTTTATTATACGTAAGACCGGGGCCTGTGACGCTCTAGGCGGCATCCGCAATGCTGTGAGGGAGAGAGTTGAAGTGAGGTAGTCAGTAGGGTTCATGACGTAAGCAGTCACCGATAAAAATCCATATTGCCAAAACTTGCAGAATCCAGTATCGTTCTGGATAAGTGTAAGTAACAATTGAGGCGTTTGCTGCAACAATGAGTTAACCATTAATAGTCGCCAAAGTGGGGCGTAGTTGCCAATGTGGTGCTGTTTTATCCTCTATAGACCCAGTAGTGGTTATACATGGCCCTAAAACATCGCCACCTTGGTGACTATCGATGGTTGCCAACAAGGTGTCGACTTCTGATATGAATTTTTATTTTGTAATTAACTCCTTGTCCAGCAAAAACCTCAATTTAGGAGCCCTGGGGAATAAGAAGATAGGTCATACGAAGGAAAGTTAACTCATACAGTTTCACCTCTCACCATAGTCATAGTCACTTGACTCCCCACTACGGACAAGTAGAGGATCTAACAGCAATGGTTGGATTTAGGAATAGGGCCCTGGGAGCAAGCTAGAGACTTTAAGGGGGCATGTTGTCCTTGATTGCATTGAAGAAATTATTTCCCGTTAAAAAAATGAACATCCTGAAAAACGTGGGGGGGCATTGTTCTCGTATGACCCCTCAAATACACCCGTTATCAGTGCTTATGTTTGAAATTAGAAATATACAATGCACTCGCTACAAGTTTTAAGCTTTTAAAGCCAGAGTTGTGATTCTAGATCATTGAAATTTCTAAGGGAGCACCTCTTACAGCCATAATTAGTAGGGCTGGGGCTTTCCTTTATGCCTCTGAAGGTCCCTACTGCCCTAGGTCGCTACTGCTCTACCTGAAGGTCCTACTCTGCCTAGGTTTATACTGCCCCTTTATGCACGCCATAAATCCGCCCATGTCCTAAGATTAATGACAACTGAAACCTCTAAGCTCGAAAACTTTTGAATCAACTCAAATTATGCGTTTTTTTTACTTAAAAAGTCCCCCAATATAACAACATAGAATATTTGGACAACTAAGTGGAACACTTTGACCACTCACCTCTTCCAGTTGCGGAAACCGCCTAGTGCGAAAGAGGCCCAATAACCCATAGCTCACCGATATACGTACGAACTACTTAATTGACATGTTACCGTAAAGTATTAGTCGAACCTATTTTGGGGCTATAAGAAGAGTTGCATCCACGGTTTATTTATTATAGAAGGCGGTTCGATGCTGTGGTCGTTTGGTTTCATAAGCTGCGACGAGTGTTACCGATCGGGTCATCGCTTTTTTCACATAGTATTTATTTTCGAAACATGTTCATCAAGACTATCTGATTGCGATGATGGGGTCACTGACTTTCCCGAGGACCTCATCACCGATCGACGATACACCTTGGCTGCATTCTGTTTGCCGCTGTCTCCTGAAAAGCGGTTGGACTCGAAGCTCTCAGGAAAACTGTGTTTTATGTGACGACATCGGTAACACTGGTGAATCTCAGACGTGTATAGACTTGTGGTACTTTTTTTGTGATTATGAGTATTTCGTTTCTATGTGTTTTATTTTTTGAATAACTGTTGCTGACGTTTTGTTATTTTTTACAGCCCGCGAACAATAATGTTTTACCCAGTACTTAAGTTAGGAGCTATTTCCATTGTTGAAGCATTGTTTTCCGTTTGTGAAGTTGATATATATACGTTGGTCAGTTTAAAGGCCTCTCTTTTATTAGAGGATGGTAGCATTGGGAAACAATATACGTATTTCAAAAACTAAAGATTCGCAGTATTTTCGAAGCGTTTTTGGTGTAGGGGAGAGTGGGGACGATTGTAACACGGGGCAATTGTAACACTTTGATTTCCTCAAAATGAGAGGCTGCCTGGGGGAAAAGGAGATGACAGTACGTAAAAGGGAGGTGAATGAAAGAATATCAGAGATTTTCAAGGCCGACATTTGAGTTGTGGCTCTGTAATTGAGAAAATAGTGTTTTTCGAGCATCGAAGTAAGTTTCTACTTTTGTGTAACTTTCCTTCTCCTGCACTGCAGGTATGAAGCACAACAACACTAATTTTATGTATTGTATGTACATGTATCCTAGTTTTATTCTGCTTAGTTTCAAGATGATACTGTTGTTAGTTTCGCGGAAAACGAGGGTTTAAATAAAAATGGCAACGTGGGGTCGATTGTAACACTTCAGCCGGGGACGGTTGTAACATGTTACAACTGACCCCAATGTAGAAAATAACATGTTTTAAAAGTATTTTCGATGTATTGATTTATAATTCATACTTACCCTTAATATTGGCATATAATTATGAATTTTTACGGTTTTAGGATGCCGAGATCACGTAAAAGGAAAACTGAAAGGGGGCTGATTAGTCTAGAAAAAATAGAAGGAGAGGCTGTTGAGGTTTCTGTGTCTGAAAAGTCTATTAGAAGGGTTGCTCGTGAGCACTATATTTTTATGTAACATTATACAGATTCTGTCAGAAGAAAATAAAAAATGAAAATCCTAAAGTGGGTTATAATCAACACAATAAAGTTTTCGATCAAGGGCAGTAAGAGGAACCATTTTTCGTGCAAAAAATGGTCCCACGTTCGTTGCACTACAGGGGAATTAAGTTATGAATACCCTAATTGCCCTTGCAAGTAATTATTTACTATTATTTACTCATCAACATTCACTATCATTTAAAACTCATTATTTGAGTGAAAAGTTCATTATTTCCATTCTAGTCTATGTATTTAATTATTATTTAACAAGAAAATATAAATTGTTAATAACTTTGAATGATTTTCTATCTATTTTTATGAATTTGTGTTGTGTTACAATTGACCCTTATATGTGTTACAATTGACCCTTCAAGTGGGGACGATTGTAACGTTTTTCGATTTTCGATGTTTTATTTACTAAATTGCAATGCATGTCCACCGAACGGTTTTCATAATAAAATTGTAATTGGGATATATCAACCTATTTTCATACCAATTTTCATAACTCTAACATAAAAAATGGCTTAGTGTGAGATTAAATAAGAAATTTTGTTACAATCGTCCCCACTCTCCCCTACTATATTCGATGATATACGTAACTTAAAGCTTTCGGATAGAGTTATGTATTTTTATGATTGAGAATAGAAGAAGTGTGCTATATTCCTTTCAGCTCCAAAAATCAAAAATAATTAAGTCAAATAATTAAGTCATTTATCAGCTTTTAGATTAGTTACCATCCCTTTAATTTCTTTCGTAAAAGTTTTTCTTCAGAAAAAGAGCTTCTTCATCAGGCATAAATACCCCCCCCCAGATTACCCATAAAAAATATTATTTAAATTTTGGGTTCTCTACATTAAGATCTATTTTTTTATCTAAAGAATTGAAAAATCAATGGTAGTAGGTTTAAAATGAATGAAATATAAATTATAAAATCAGTGATCTTTAGTGTTACACTTCTCATGGAATAACTCCACACTTACCTACATGCTCTTTAACATGCATTTTATTTTATACTTGTGAAAAGAGAAAGATGTTGTATTGTATTAGGGAATCTTTTTTTTATCAATGATCAAAGCAAAAGCGTAATTTTTATAAATTGTATCAATCTTGTAAATTTATCCTTGATGTAAGGAGCTGAAAAGAACTATACTACATTTCTTAAAACATGTTGGATGCAAAAAACTCATTGTAGGTAGATAAGTGTTAAAATTTGGGCCTTGTTTTTAGTTTATGTGCCTGTTACAAATGACTGTTTGCTATAATTCTGAGTTGTGTTTTGTGATAACCTTTTTATAAGCTTTGCTTTTAATTTTGCATTTGGTAGAAACAGTCTTTCTGTGATCTTTATTAAGCTATTTCTAAGCTTGTTATTGTGTTCTGGCCCTATTGGAAACCATTTATGTGCATGTATGAATTTAATTATTAAAGGTTATGTACAAAAAAAGAATAACTACCCTAGAAGTGGTAACAAAAATAAATAGTGTGTTTTTGTTTTAAAAAAACTCTTAATATAATAGATGTTAACTGACATAGGAACCATGTTATTTTACTACGAAGTTTAGAAAAATGTAACCATCGATCGCCAAGATCTAAATCATAATATAAACAGTAATGCTTGAATACACAGTTGGATCCTATCAAATCATGTATATCTAGATCTTTGGTTCTCAACCTTTTTAAAACTACTGCCCCCCTAATGTGCGTAAAATTTTTCAACGCCCCCCACTAAGAAATTTCTGTAATTCATGGTATAGAGAAGGGTGATTACTTAATATTAAAATTATTTCTAAGTGTATTTAGTAAACTCAGGCACTGAATTTGTTAAACTCGGGACTTGGTGACGCGCTGTGATATCCTTCGAAATAGTAAAAAAATTATTCCTACCCCATTAATATTCTAACTGAATAAAAAGTTTTTATTCTTTTTTATGTGTGTCTCATCCCCTACGATTAAAATTGATAATTGGCGGTAAGCAAAAATAGTGGTAAAAATGTGTTGTTAATCGAGTCCCTCAGACAACTTCTTTAGTCTTTTGCAGCCCACTTTCGGAGCTCTCAGGGATCACCTGCGGTCTGAATAAGAAGATCAGTTCGAAACCACTCCAGGAAGGGGGGCTGGGGGCTCTCCCCCAGAAAATTTTTGATTTTTAGAATGAAAAAAGTGAATTTAAGAGCTTCTTATGGTCCGCCACGAAGTTCGAATGCCAAAATATACTCAATGCTCATCACCCCCTTACCCCGCAAAAAGCCCCACCGCCCCCCTACTGCTCAAAACAAGCTCACCACCCCTAAAGATCAACTCACCGCCCCCCCAGGGGGCGATATCGCCCCGGTTGAGAATCACTGATCTAAATTATTCGTATCCAACTAAAAGAGACATGATAATCCAGGCCCTTTACTTAATTTTTTGCACTTTTTAATTACTTTATTATTTCTAAACATTTAAGATATAGAAAGACTATTAAATGTATTTGATTGCTTAAATGATTGCTCATTCTTCTTTTACATTATTAATGGATAGTTGCTACTTCACTTATTGTAGTATGATATACCTTGCCAAACAATACGCCATTATTTTGTCTCATATTGTTTTAATACAAAAATATAATGTACTATACGAGTAATACCATATATTTTACAAGTGCAATATTCATATTGATTTTCTTTATTTATATGAATAACATTTCCTTTTTCTAACAATTCCTATCCCTTTTTCTATCTATTATATGGGAGTTTTACGGCATAAATTTATATTTAACATCCAGAAAAAGTTACATTTAAATATTTATATTGAAGTTAAATTTTTGTTTTTCTTAGAAAGGAATTTTATTTCAAGTTTTCTTCGATGTTTGTCACATTTTGTCAAAAATGTGTAAATAGATAATTTAGTATACAGATTTTCAAATTTGACTTCTATAGGTAATTTAAACCTATTGAAACTTTTCAGTTGTATTTTCGAAATGCTGACTTTTAATGCGCCTCATGATACGTAATTTTCATATGAATTTTTTAAACTTATTGCTTTTTCAATACAAACTCACTTGTGAAAATGTACTTAAATTAGTTATTAAGTATCAGATTATTCTACTACTGCTCTTAAATTACCGAAAATTCTATTAAAATTTTTCTAGCTAAAAAATGATAATTTCAATTGTTATTTTGTTTATCCGGAAATAATTACTTACATACCAATTTAAAATATAGGAAATGAAAAATTTAAATGTGGGAAAATTTAAATTAAGGATTTCCCCTTTTGAACTCAATCCA
Organism: Tetragnatha versicolor; assembly: GCA_024610705.1. Taxonomy (NCBI): domain Eukaryota; kingdom Metazoa; phylum Arthropoda; class Arachnida; order Araneae; family Tetragnathidae; genus Tetragnatha; species Tetragnatha versicolor. Next base: position 53,649,359 of record JANDEH010000007.1, read on the forward strand.
TTTAATAAACCTATTCTATGAAATATTTTGAGACAGTGAATCTTAAAATCTCAACTATTAAAATTGTATTTGAACTTTCATGTATAAAATAAACAAGTAACCTAAACTTAATAACCTAAGTCATTCCATAGATGTACTATCAAACAAAATTTTAAAATTTTTAAAAAGCTTTTCTTATCCTTCTATCTTGGCCTTTTTGAACAGATTATTTAAACAAGTGGAATTCTTTTTCTCGAAAAATACGTATTTATATACTATCTGGTTCTTGTTCAAGTGTGTCAATGTAAACTTTTATATGTGTAGTGTCCAACGACATATTTGTCTTCAGTTAGCTGTAGGTCATCGTCTACTCTGTATCGACCATTTCTAATCATGTCATGTAGACTCAACTGTCAATAATGTAGATTTACGAACGCACATATAGTTATGAATATACGTATACGCAACGGTACACGAAAATGAATTTTACTGTAGACCCATACAATTGAAATTCCATTGTTTTTAAACCATTCAAATATTATGTTTTTAAAGAACCAAAAATAATTTGCAATTATTTAAATTTGTTGCTAAATATAAACTGCAGGCTTTAAATATTATATATCCTGCTGTTTTTGCAATTCCGTTGAATTTTATAATGAGTTAGTTATATATGATGTGAAGTATGAAATTTTAAGTTTATTGATGAATTTGTTAGAAGAAATATGTTGAAAGCTTACCTGTTCTATATTATATAGTGGTAGTTAATCAGATAACAGATCTCAGTTGTTTAACCTTTTTCTTTGATTTTCAAATAAGGTCAATTTTTTCATTTTTTTCTATAAAGAAAAAAAACGAAAATTTAATTACTTTTTTCATTATGTACAGTGCATACTCTAGTGGCCTTTGAAATATATACGTATGACAAACACATGCCTTAAATCATATTAACCTCTGGTTTAGGAAACAGTTTTTCATATTGTTACTTAAAAAACCCTTTAATTTAAAATAATTTTACAGATAACGTAAATAAAAATTCATTATTAATATTAAAAAATCATACTCTGTTCTCTACTAAGGTAAGGATTTACGAAAAAATTAAAATTTAGAATAAATACAACTAAACCTTCACTAAAATAATTATGTAATGAAGGTATTTCATTACAAAAACAGCCCAAAACTGAAATACGTTTCCACACCCATAATGCATTTCTTCATAATTCATGAAACAATTTTCAAGAGCTAGTTTTTAAGATAATAATTACATAACTTTTTGCGACTATACTTAAACACTTTTTTGAGCATCTCATTTCTTAAACCACCTCCATTAAATAAAATAACTCCCCCACATTTTTAACTCGTTTTTATATTATGTTTTTATTTATAGTTTTGTCAATCAAACATCGTGACTGACCATAAAATTATTTGTAATAAAGCTTTTCTAATAAATGTTTCACCGTTACTTTATAATTCGTATCAACAGTGTTATTTGTTATCATGTGAGTACACTTGTAATATATTATTGACGTTTCATAAAAAACCCCATTATGTATGAAAGGACATGTATTTAATTTCTATTATTTTTGTTCCGTTTTTATGTGCAACAGTGCTGCAATATTCTCTGTCAGAAATTTGATTTATTTTGACTTGAAATTGATAAATTTAATTAAATAGTTACAACTTGCTTTGGTGTATTTATTGTGTTACTTTCCTTACTAAAAAAAGTAGTAACCTTGTAAGGTTATTTTATTATTACCATGATGCAGAAAATAAGTTACGTAAATTAGTCGTGCAGAACTTGATAAAACATGAGCTTCAAAACATGCTTAAAATTTTTTATTCTTTTATTAATTATTGAACTAAAATTTATATCAAACTTGGTATTTCTTAGATTGTTTAAAGTCTTGACTAGGGCTATATTATAATATTTAAACTTCGGGCCTTACGATTAGCCAAATGCCTGTAATTTGAGGTATATCTGATAATTTAACAGTTTAAAAACACTCAAATATTACTAAAATGTCTTGATAGAAGTTTACAAACATTAATAAATATCTGCATTTAATACACAATGTTAAAAACAACTTTTTTAGACATATACAGATTTAATATCAACAAATTTACATACTGCTATAATTTAAAGTAAGGAGACTCTAACTTAGCTTTGAAACGTCGTATTAAAAAATTAACTTAAGATTTTTTGGACCTTTTAGTTTCAGCTCATCAAAAGAAAGATTTTTCTTTTAAGGATATCTTCCTTTTTCTGTGAGAGAAAATGGTAAGTACATTTATGATTGTGAAAACTATTAAAACTATAATTCAAACGTCAATATCAACACGTAAAATAAAACTAAAATATTTACGTGTTGATATTGACGTTTGAATTAAACTTTTTTATCCTACTGAAGATGGCTCCCGTAGGAGGAGGAGTCTAAACGTTTCATCTACAAGATTACTGACAACAAGCCCGGAAAACCCCAGTTTTAATTGAAAACTATTTTTTATTAGTTTTATTAAACTATTTAAGTTTTCTCATTCAAATGATAAAAAGGGGTGATTCACAAATAGGTTTCGTAACATAATTATCATTTAACTATTTGAAATGAGACATTATTGTTTATATACAAAGAGAGACCATGATTGATTAAATGCCAATAAAATTTCTTTATCGTTACTTTAATGTTTACAAAATCTGTGTTTTTTTTTCATTCGTTGACTGAATTTCAATACCACAGGGAACTAAAAAAATTGCCGTCAGAATTAAAATTTCCTTTGATTTTTAGTAATTTGTGTTTAATTTTAACCCCTCATCTACATGGCTTTTAAGAATACAACTAATGAAAATTTCCTAAACCACACATTCAGCAGAGAAAGGAAGTTGCGCATAGAAATTTTCCCATTCTTCCATAAACGCGTTCGCTCACATCCTTCATTCTGATTGTCTCCACGAGTTAAAGTATTCTTCTTTCGGAAGGAATAAAGCTTTTGTCATCAGGTACCTGTTGTCGTACGAGTCCTTGCTCAAGGGATTTGCATCCTGCCCAAAAGTATGCGTCAAGCAGGGAATATTTATAGCCCTGTTCTCCTGGCATGTGAAAAGATAATTTTACGAGTTTCCCAGAATGTGACGAAACACGCAGCGGCTAAATCGCAGGAATAAAGGCATTGAAATGAAGCTGGGATTGCCTGAAAACAACGCATATGCGATTAGGAAATGGACTGAATGGCCGTCGGACGGTGTTAAAAAATGTGTTATTTTCCGAGTTATAGGTTGCTTTACCGAGATGGATGTTGCTAAGGAGCAGGAAGAAAGAGGTGTGTTAGAGATAAATAAAATACTTTTTCCGTTTAACAGTGATCATAGTTTCTCTTTGTAGGTACGTTGTACGCCCGCGATTTCTTTCAGCCAACCAGAAACTAAACATGCTATTATTTATATTTAAGTATTCCGGTGTAAACACTGCTGCACACGTGAGGATCTATTAAGATATTTTTATATACACTGTAAAAAAGTTGTCTTTTTACACAAAATTTTTTAACTAAAATTTTTCTGATTCCTAGAAAACGTAACTTTTCCGTGATTTTTTTCACAAAGATAATTATGACTTATACTCTGTTTATTTTGAGCTGGCGCTTGAAAATATTTCCTTCCCCCACCACCGATCGGTAACCATAGCAAATATCCTCGACAAAGTGACGAAGAAGGCTTAGGGCTCTTTTATAGTGGATCTGGATTTCGGCTGGGCTGGAAAACTATAAATCACCCGAACCCGCTGGTGTTCGGCACGCGCTCCCTCCGTAGGCCTTCGTTATACAAAAAAGGGGGTGAAAGTGTCCGAGGGGAGATGTGTTTACGTTTCTGACAGGGAAGATCATTAACGCTATCTCCCCTTTTTTTGTATGGCCAAGGTTGTGACGGAACCACGTGCGGGAGATCGAATTACTCCAGCCGGGATTTTGTGCTGGGAGTATAAAAGAGCCCTTAGGCCAGGGTCAGCCTGGAATCATGGACGGGCTTATCTGGTCGAGCGCATCTTATCGGCTGTAGTTATCTACCCCACTCAATTAGTGGACAAAGGGGTCCCCCAAAAGGGGGACTCTCTCGCTCTCCGCAGGGGTCTCCCTTTAGGGGGACCCCTTTGTCCACTAATTGAGTGGGGTAGACAACTACAGCCGATAAGATGCGCTCGACCAGATAAGCCCGTCCATGATTCCAGGCTGACGTTACCCTTACTATTGGCTGCTCGAAGAGCGTAACTATGGTTACGCTTCTAGCGTGGGGGAAAGCACTATTTCTCAAGCGCCAATTCTAAATGAATAGAGTATAATTATATCACCACTAAAAGAATAAATTTAAAAATTTCTCTAGATAATTTAGTTAAAAGGAGTTCTCTCAATCTTTTTTTTCTTTTAACTAGGGATGTAATATGTTTGCATGAAACGTCACAATGTCATTCGGGATAGTAAAAATTTTTGATAATTATGTTGACTTTTATAAAAGGACCCCTCTTGAATAAACTATCTTCTTCAAGTAACGGATAAGTTTCTCTCATTTCAAAGAAAAAACAGATATTTTCTTTAAGTACAGAAGTCAACAGTGCTGCTGTATATCTTCGCTATTTGAAGGAAGAACTTTTCAGTGCACTTTTTCCTACTTTAATTAATTATAAAATTCATCACTTAAATATATTTTTGAGTACTAGTTCTTTTGTTAGTTAGGACAGGAGAAAATGTAGTATCGAAGAGAGCACACTTAATGTCGGAATGTTGTAATTTTATTATTTAATTTACTTTTAAGAAACAATATAATATAATCTTAATTTTAAGAGGCTCCAAAAAGTATTAAGTTCTTGGAATGAGTTTTAGTTCTTGTTAGCATTAAGAGATAAAAGATAGGAGTTTTAGCACCTGTATACTTATGATGTGTTAAATTAAAATATACATAATTGCAAGCAGAAGTTTATATAATTTTGAAAAAAATTCTTAGAAATCTCTCGATAGTTCAAAATAAAACTCATTTTTTCGAAGCTTTTCTTGATAATTTAGGAAATTGTCAATTGAACCACCTTCTTACTGTAGAAACTGAAATAGTTAAGCTAAAAAAATATTTTTAAGGCTCATGAAATGGAGATACTATAGGAAAAATTAGGTTGAATATAGAAATAAAAACTTTTAAACAAAAGGCATACCTCAATTTCTAATCAACACATTTTACCATTTACGGATTTACTAAAGCTCATGGCCTGGGGTTACATTAATATAAAATCGGCAACAAAAGGGTCTTGGTGAATGGCAATCTCAGTAACTTATTAATTAAAAGCTTAAATTATGAACTATCATATTATTTTAATTCCAAAGACCAGGACGTTGATAAAAGGAAATATTGTCCCAACAAACCTTTCTTTAGATACTCCGGAGAAAATTTAATCTTATGAAGTAGTAGGTGAAACATTTTCCATTATTAATGCATATAAAAAAACTGCTAATAGTAGGGAAAATATGATCAATCTTTAAAAAAGGATTCTTTCTTTTTAACTTAAAACTAAACAATAGACACAAAGACCGTATCCAAATTCCAAGGGTCAATTTAAGCTCCCAAATGAGTTAAAAACAACATTCAATTTCAAAACGTTTATGTGGGGGTGAACCCCCTAGCCTAGACCAAACTATTTTTTCCCTGGAAGTAAGTATTTTAATCTAAGTTTTTAATTAAGATTCCACCAAGGTTCAATTATATTATCCGAGAGTATTCAAAATCACTATACTCAACTTAAACGTCATTATAAGAGGCTCATTATGAAAAACTTGCCCAACAGATACGTTTCTTTGATATTTCACCTTTACAGTTTAAAGATCTTGCAACCGATGCTATTCCTATAGGATCCCTTACCTTTTTAACAATGAATCTTCAATTTTTTGGGCGAAATTTTTCAATTTTTTGTCAACAAACCCGGGGATCCTGAGACGCAGCTTCATAAAACCACCCAAACCCAAAATATAAGGCTCCCTCATCACTGTAAAAAATATTAGTAACGTTCCGCATAAATTCCAGAAACATTCACTACTTTTTATGAGTTTTTACAGCAGTTTAACACTTTCCTTGAAAATTCTGGTTTTCTTTCGGAAACGTTTCTCAATCCCACTGAATTCTGCCGGATGCGGATAGTTAGTGCGGTGCACCTCTCATGCCGACATCCAAACCTTTCTGAAAAAATTTCTGGCTGCCTTAATTGGTCCTAAAAACGTCTTTTTGTATCCAATTTTCAAAATTTTCCGACTTGGGTCTTAATTTTAAGTAATATTTTATATTGGAATGTGTATATCGTTGAGTCGCTGCTGGTTCAGTGGCGAAGAGTTTGCCTTTCACGCGATAGTTCCTCGGATCAAATCCCGGTCGTGATTATTTTATTTAATGCGGAATTTTATTTTCTGCGGAACGTTTCAGTATTTTACAGTAACGTTCCTGGTATTTTCAAGGAACATTACTTTAAAAAATGGGCAACTCAGCTGCCCAGTTTAAGTAACGTTTCAGAATTTTTTTATAGTGCTTGTTTCAACGTTTAATAGAATCATATGAAGAACAATTATTGAGTTGTCGGGCAAATTAATGGATCCTCTTTATAATCCCTATTTAGATATGTGACAAACTCTTCCAATGCCTTCTTCACACCAAATACGTTCAATTCTTGCCGCTCACGTTCGACACTTCCGCAAATAACGACTTTTTTGTATGCTCTCCCGTCTTATTAGGAAAGGTAATTGAGTATCAACAATGTTTTATTCAAACACTCTTATCTCGAGAAATGCTTTGTTTATGCCATGCGAAGAGCGATTTTTTATTTCGGCGCCTCTGAGAAGCACTACAGCCACCTGCAGATACCAATCTTTATACTTGCACAGTAGACTCGACATGCGATTAAACGGATAAGAGGCATGGACTCTCCGGATGAGTTAGACTAATTGCCGTGGTATAAGGAACGAGAGTCAAGACACAGTAGACAGTAATTGGTGTTGACAGTGCGGTTTGATGAGTTCGGCTGCCTACTGTTTAAAAGGAAGTTAGAGGACATACAATTTTGAGTGTTGCTTATAACTGTGTGATGGCATTAGGAAGTATTGTGATTAGTTGACCTTAAAGTCAAACAATATGGTTTGTTGTATGGGGTAAGTATACTCACTTTATTTTTAAGTTGAGGTCAATATCGTTACCCCTAATTATTTATTAATTCTCTTTGCGTCTTTGATTTATAAATTAATAAAAATCTAAAATGTTTAATTTTGTTTTATTTTTAAGGTCCTCCTAAATCAAATCTCATGGAGAAAAATAAGGGAATTATTCTATAGGTTTAAACTTCAATACTGAAACGAAGAAATTTTTAAGTATCTAATTTTAGTGAAAATTCCTTTTATAAAAAGCAAATGAGAATGAATAATTTTCAAGCATGGGTTGGAGGTCGATTGGTAAAAAAATCTGAACCAAACTTATATAACATACTAATTTAGCTAAATCTATATATATAAAAATCAATGTCTGTATGTCTGTCTGTCTGTCTGTCTGTATGTATGTATGTATGTATGTCCTTTATAGTTTTAAACTTTTCGAACCTACATTAACTATTAAACTATACCACGTTGATCTACTCGCTCTAGGGAAGGTTTCTGAATAAAAATAATTTAAAATCGATGCATCCTTATAACTTTTTTGGTCAATTTTATGCTCAAAAACCCATATTTCGTGACTAACTTCAGGGCAAAACCACATTGTTGTAAATATAAAAAGAGAAGATGTAACTTTAATTGTTGTAGGCATGAAATCGATTGTTGCAGATTGAAATCGATTGTTGCAGATTGAAATCGATTGTTGGAGTTTAAAATTCATTGTTGTAGCATAAACATAAAAAGTGGCTCCTTTATTTAACTATTTCAACATTTGGACTGGCGAAGCCCATCTGTAACACACCAAATAATTTTTTTTTAAATGGACTGGCGAAGCCCATCTGTAACACACCAAAATAATTTTCTTTAAAATAGACTGGCGAAGCCCATCTGTAACCCACCAGGTGATATTTATTAAAAAACTGAAACCCGGGCGAAGCCCGGGTCTAGCGTGTCAGCGCTAGTCTATATATATAAAAATCAATGTCTGTCTGTATGTCTGTCTGTATGTATGTATGTCCTTTATAGTTTTAAACTTTTCGAACCTACATTAACTATTAAACTATACCACGTTGATCTACTCGCTCCAGGGAAGGTTTCTGAATAAAAATAATTTGAAATCGATGCATCCTAACAACTCTTTTGGCCCATTTTATGCTCAAAAACCCATATTTCGTGCCTAACTTCATGGAAAACCCCCATTGTTGTAAATATCATAAGAGAAGATGTAACTTTAATTGTTGTAGGCATATTCTCGATTGTTGCAGCTTAAAATCCATTGTTGTAACATAAACATAAAAGTGGCTCCTTTATTTAACTACTTCCACATTTGGACTGGCGAAGCCCATCTCTAACACACCAGAAGAATTTTTTTAAATGGACTGGCGAAGCCCATCTGTAACTCACCAGAATAATCTTCTTTAAAAATGGACTGGCGAAGCCCATCTGTAACGCACCAGATGATATTTATTAAAAAAATAAAACCCACTGCGCCCGGGCAAAGCCGGGTCTAGCGCTTTAGCGCTAGTATATATATATATATATATATATATATATATATATATATATATATATATATATATATATATATATATATATATATATATATATATATATATATATATATATATATATATATATATATATATATATATATATATATATATATATATATATATATATATATACTAGCGCTAAAGCGCTAGACCCGGCTTCTTTGCCCGGGCGCAGTAGCGCTGAATATATATATCTAATATAATAAAAGTCAATGTGTGTATATATATGTGTGGTTGCGTATATTTGTCTTCTATACAAATCCACAGTTTCCCTCCGATCGGCACCAAACTTGGTATACCTACGTAAAAGAATCCCAGAAAAAACATAGGCTATGTTTCAAAGTTCTAGAACAACCCCTTGACCCTCTTTTGACCCTTTTTATGGTCATTTTGCTGAAATAGCTTTATTTCTGCTGAAAAAGAGATCTGCTTTCCCCATTGTTACAAAAAAAACTATTATGCAAAATAACACGTTTTTAAAAGAAAACTAAATATAAATCTAATTAAAAATTATAACTATAATCTAAAAATATATTTCAACAAAATTTAAAATTTTAAAACTGGTAAGTATAGTACAAAATATTTTTATTTGAAAGTAATTTTTAAATAAAAAGTTTCATGGAATAGCATTGTTGTTAAAATAATCTCCATGGAAACAAGGATAAAAAATCAAATGATGATATTATAGCTTTTAAGAAAGTTGGTTAACAGACCAAAAACTAGAGTTAATATTCAAAACCATTTTAAGTGGAAATATTGTATTTTTCCTTAAAATGCAGGAATATGTTTTATTTTTTAAATTTTATACCAAAGATATAATAAAATCATGAAAATATGATAAATTAAGGTCGCTAATTGAGCATTTTAAGTGATTGTGGGAAGAATATTTTTCTAATATTTTGTTGTTTTTTATGGGAATCATGTGGTAAATGCAGAAATCGTTCAGAATTCAAAATGCTTGATTCGACACCTTTCACTCATTAAAATATCGGCACGGATCCAGCACGCCTCCAGGAGGGGGGCACTTTTCTAGAAAGATCCCCATTGGTACCATTGGGGGTATAGGGGTCCTCCCCCCAGAAAAAAAAATTGAAATTTGACGTGTAAAAGTAGGGTCTACGTTAGAAACGTTTTGAGTCTAACGGGGGTACTTTTCAACGCTATCACCTTTACTTTTTCACCCAAAATGTCAAAATATTGGGAATTTCCTAAAAATTATCACTGGTGGTACTATTGGGAGGTATGGGGGGTCCTCCCCCAGAAAAAAAATTGGAAATTAGACCGGTAAAAGTAGGGGTTTACTCATTTTAACAACCTTTTTGGTTTCCCAAGGGGGGGGCGCTGTCCAGAGTGCTACCTCCTGGATCCGGTCCTGGAAGGTAGAAAATGAATTTAAAATTTTTAAGAAAAAATCTCCATCTCCACCCGTGCAAGGCCGGGCATATCAGCTAGTATATATATTAGGGTGTATCGAAAAAAACTTTTTTTCGATTTTGATGACATAATAGCGCGGAAAAGTTGTCTAAGGTGCCAGAGAGTACCTGTGAATTTTTTCAGAATTTTTGGATAATTTCTTAATGTGCCACATTGACCCTGAAGTTCCCCATGTTAATCCAATGGGGCGCGCCGCCAAAAAGGCCGAAAATCGGTTTTTCGCCCCTCATTTCTACCCTAATCACACGACGAATGTCTCGTCTCGAGTTATGGACTCTATATGATGTATGCTACCCGAAAAAACTTGAATAATAACTTAAACCTCTATATTATGTTGATTGTGGGCTCTGATTTGAACGAGGAAATACGCAATTTTCGACGAAATTTGAGCATACAAAAAAACGTAATATAGATATTTAGGCTATTATTCAAGTTTTGTCGGATAGCATACATCATATAGAGTCCATAACTCGAGACGAGACATTCCTCGTGTGATTAGGGTAGAAATGAGGGGCGAAAAACCGATTTTCGGCCTTTTTGGCGGCGCGCCCCATTGGATTAACATGGGGAACTTCAGGGCCAATGTGGCACATTAAGAAATTATCCAAAAATTCTGAAAAAAATCACAGGTACTCTCTGGCAACTTAGACAACTTTTCCGTGCTATTACGTCATCAAAATCGAAAAAAAGTTTTTTTCGATACACCCTAATATATATATATATATATATATATATATATATATATATATATATATATATACTAGCGCTAAAGCGCTAGACCCGGCTTTGCCCGGGCGCAGTAGCGCTGACGCGCTAGACCCGGGCTTCGCCCGGGTTTTATTTTTTTAATAAATATCATCTGGTGCGTTACAGATGGGCTTCGCCAGTCCATTTTTAAAGAAGATTATTCTGGTGAGTTACAGATGGGCTTCGCCAGTCCATTTAAAAAAATTCTTCTGGTGTGTTAGAGATGGGCTTCGCCAGTCCAAATGTGGAAGTAGTTAAATAAAGGAGCCACTTTTATGTTTATGTACCAATCAATTATGTTATCTTACCAATCTATGAACTTCTAAGAGAAGGTATAAGCAAAGAGTTCTCAACCAATTAACTAATAAACATTTAAGAGAAATGCTTTTTTACAATTAATTAACCTTAACTACTTAAAAACATGTAAATAAACAACACTGGACAAAAAAAATCTGCTGTTATTTTTTACAGAAATCTTGGAAAAAATAATTTCAGTAAAATAATATATGAGTAAGAGTATTGCAATTACATTGCAATATCAAAAAGCTATAGTTCTCAAAAATGGTCAGTTTGAAGAAAGGTGATTATTTTCGTTGAACATACTACATTTTTAATCTCCTTAAAAAACACCATAATAATACTTCATTTTTTTACTCTCTTAAAAAGAGTTATTTCACTAATTGAAACTCACGAAAAAAATAATCAATTCCACTTAATAATCAATTCCAAAACATCCATATTTCTTCTACCTCTAGCTCAATACCTCCGTTTTATTTTTCAAAGAGAGAGAGAGAGAGAGAACCTCCCAAAAACACAGCAACCGAAAAAAAAACTTTTTACGACTAATTTTTCAGGTTCAACAGCCATTCCACGTCCGCGAAATCGCCCTCAAAAAGCGAGTTCACCAGAACATTTTTCGGAAGCGGGCACTCTCGGCTTTTTCCTTTCTCTCCCGGTGATCTCTTAAGCAAAGTCACAAGTGGCGATAGCGGAGAGGATGCATCCCTCTCTGAATACTTTACGAGGCATTTATGGAAACGGCCATAAACAGTTAATAGACCCTAAAAGCCAGCTCAACTGCTTGGACGCTCTACTACGTAAAGATCGACAGTTATACGTCGCTGTTTTGAAGCGTTTTTAAACGATTGGCGGGAGAGTGGAGAACACGGGTTGCTCTTTTACTGTCGCCTTTTTGGTTAAGGAGGTGAATTTATTTATGCCTATACGGCATGTAGGAATTCTTGTTATTATTATAAGAAGTAATTTGTGTTTATGTTAGGAAATGTATTGGATTTTAATGGATAAGACAGTGCAATGAAAGTAAACTCAACATTAGTTTTTTTCATTTGGATCTAGATTTTTGAATTTACAGGTACACTGCAAATGCGTGAACACTTTTGCAATCATAAAAGGAGAATTTCACCATTTATCGCTGGTTAAGCGGACAAGGGTAAACTAACAACTCTCAAGCGTTACCTCCAACCGTGGACCGGTTTCGTCCTAGTTAGGACTCATCAGCACGGTATAGGAAAGTAACGCAAGAGAACGGAGGGCAAGTACTAGTCTAGCCGACTATAACTGAAAAAGTGGTGACCATTGATTAGTCCTCCACTCATCTGCTTAAGTGACAATCGCATTCCTAGGACAGATTTAATTCCAGAAAGGCAAGGTACATAAAATAACAAGGACGAAACCGGTCCAAGGTTGGAGGTGACGCTTGAGAGTTGGGAGTTTACACTTTTGCAATCACCCATAAATTTATTGTAGAAGTTTCTTCCGCAGTACCCAAAAGTGTCAACGTTATTTGAACAATAAATAAGAACCATTTCAAAGTTTTTAAAATATGTTTAGTATGTGAGTATGTACCATGTACCATCAACCATGTGAGTATGTACTCAAATGGATGATGGCTTAAATATGGAATAAAGTGAGTACAATAATATAAATTCTTTTTTTTTCTAGTGATAAAATGAAATATAAATATGCTAGAATCATACTTTTATCTTTGGATGCTTTGCTTTTCTGTTTAGTTTCATCTTACTCCAATTAGGGAAAAATGATGTTAAGAAACATATAGCTTCGCTATCATTAAACACATCTGCTATAGAAAATTTCCAGCACTCTTGAAATATGTATTTTAAGATGTCAGTTTCTGAAAAGAAGAAACACAAATGAACGTTGACTGTTCTGTTCTGAATGAAACTGTTCTTAGAACTCTTCCGAATCATTATACACTCTTAGTGTCTTACGGTCAGTAATGTAAAACATAAGGGGACTTTACAAACTATACGAACAGTAAAATTAATTGCTGTTTAAATTTAGAAGAATTAAATTATCGTTTGAATTTGAATGTTCTATCTTTGATTTTTATGTATTTTTAAAGTAAACGAACAATACAAAATTTAGCAGGTGATAATTCGGAAGATCTATAACTTTTACTGCGTTTTCTCTTCGAATTTTAGATCAATAGGTTTTTTTTCATCCCATACGATAAGCAAAGCTAGAACAACTTCGTAAGTGAAATCCCAAACTTATAGAAAAAAGTTTTATTACTGAGTTGATAGGATTTTTTTCTGTGTAAGTAACAGACTAATTTAAAGTTTAATGCTATCCACAGCATTTAACTCATACAAGATTTTAGTAAATTTTTTCATTATGTGAAGGATCATATTTTATTATCGGATATTGATTTATGGAGTTTCTAAATCTTCATATTCAGAAAAGCAAAGTTTTGGAGAGTCTAAGTTTCATCTTTAAAATAGTGTATTTTTGTGGTGTGTAGAACATGCCCTCGTGCCTTCTGTGTTGCGGAACAGGCTTGTAAGGGCTTTAAGCCTGTTTTGGTCTTCACTATTTGTATTTGTATATGTATAGCATTTTTTTCATGCTCCTTACAAACTTGTTTTCCAAATAAATTATTTTGAAAACAAATAAACAATACCCTTCAGCTGTTTACAATCAACAGATCGACAAACAAACAACAACAATCAACAGCAATCCCATAATCGACCCCAACTCGCATTAATTACTCTTCCCTCCTTTCACATTTCCAGCATATTTATTGGCTGACCCTCCAACCGCAACCTCCCTTTCTCTCGTAGTGACCCCCGCGCTTCCTGGTCAGAGTCACGCAGCAGTTAGCAGCCCGCTCATTGGTCAGCGTCGTTAATGCATGCTTCCAGCCAAAAAAAAAAGAAAAGCGGCGCATAATGAATATGAACGCGCGGGGTCTTTCAGGCCCTCGCGTCTAATTACGGAGCGGCGGCTTTTGAAATCGATCCACGAAGCGCTTGGAAAAAATGTTGTTGCGAAACGAGAATGCTGCCATTGAAACGGATTTGGAGTTCGTTACTGGATGTGTACTGTCGATTGTTTTTACGGGTGGAGTTTTTTTCAATGTTGTGATGTGAAGGATTTCTTGGATTTGACTGATAGATGGTTCTTTGAGGAAGGATTATATTAATGACCATTCATTGGTCACTATAACCTGATCAGGGTGTCTGTGTACCTCATTATACACAGGGAATAACAGGATAAACCAAATATAGTTTTGTTAGAGAAGTAAAAAAATAAACTTATAAATTAATTTGAAAAAAAGAGGAGTAGGCAAGGGCATAGGTATAGCAAAGGGGAAAGAGATATCGCTCACTCATTTCAACAACGTCATGTCTCAAAAATCAACTGTTTTCCGTTATGACTGTTTTTAGAAAGCCCTGAAAAGTAGTATAGCCCTGTTCAATATTTATTTTTAATGCATTTCATTCTAATTTTAAACTTTCAAATCACACTCCTGAAAAATAAGGTTTTTTGAGGCATGACGTTTTTGAAAGAAGTGAGCGATACCTCCCGGAAACTCATCAATTTTTCATTTGTTTGACTATAAAAACCTCCAAAAGTATCCCAAACCTCCCAAATACATAAGTCCCCTTTGGATATCATTTTCAGGCGACGTTACAAGAAGTAGGTTCTTTATTCAGTATTTCAGAGTAACATTGTTTCGATGCCTGTCAAAATACAGGAAGAACTAGAAGAAGAATATTTTTTTTTTGTCTTGGGTCAAAGCCCATTACAAAAGAATTAACATACAACACTAAGCTACAATTAGTTGTTTGTACAGGAGGAGCTTACCAATCTACAGAGTTGTTAACCAGAAAGGTGACAATATCGGAGAGTGGGAGGGGTATAAATAATATCCTCCGAAAAATTCTAACTAGATATTGAAAAAAAACCGCAGAACCTTTTTTACAATGACCCCCAATATAGCGATCTCTAATACGAAGTTAACATTCAGAAATATTGCTGTGGATATTTACCAAGTCTATAAATTTACTCGAGCCACAAATAACATCATAATACAAGAGAAGCTACGATCATCTACAAGGTTCGCAAATTAAACGGTAAAACTTTTCCAAGACTTTTCCTTCTTTTCTATTCCAGCAGTATTTCATCACAACAATATTTTCGCATTTCTTCGCCATTTTCTCACACTTAGCTAAATCAATCAGCCTGCCTCAAGACTCGCCCTCCTACTCTGCAAAATCTTTTACCTCATCGTATACTAGAGGATATCTCTCACTCTCTCCGCATCTTCTCTTCATCTCTCTGAGGAAACCCTCTCCTCGAGATTATAAATAACGCTTGTCTTCAGCAAAGTAGAGCCGTGGCATCATCTCGTATCTTGTTTGAGGTTGGAGAGATTGACTGAATGTTACACTTTTGCAACTGGCATCAACCTCTGATACAATGTACTAAGGTTGGCTGTTGCAAAAGAATCACAAGAAGTCTTGTAGCCAAAGATTGAACAGTTTGGAAGAAGAACTGAAGGGGGAATCCAGAATTGTGAATTCTGAGGTGAATAAGGTCACCTAAATTCTGTAAATCCTCCGGAATTACGTCAAGTTAATAAGTTTCTTTAACCTGAAACAGAACTCTTGGTAATATATTGCTAAGAGTTCTATTTTACTGGTTCAATGTTTTTTAAGGCCGAGCTCAATTTTAAGTGTGGTAATTTTTGAAATTCTTAAATTTCGCTTCACTTAGACTAGAGGTATTATGAGTACCACCTGATTCTACTGAACGTTTTATTGGTAAAATTTTTATAAATTAAATTTCATCCAAAAGAAATTAATAGCTATAGTTAGGTTCTACCTCTTAGGTACTAGTTAAGGAGATCTTTTTAAAATGATTAAAAAACATTTAGGAATAATCAAAAGGATATTTTTGCACCACATCTGACAACTTCTCCATTTATAAAATCGATTCTGAAACTGACAAAAATTCAACAACACACTTGATTAATGACTCTTGATTAATTTTAAAATGTAGCCATTTATAAAAAAAGCTCCCCTATTCTATAGATTTATCTTTGACTAATGTGTTTAGCAACAAATCATTTCCATTGTAGTCTATATTTTTCTTTTTAAGACTAACTTATGATCATGTCATGGACAAATCCAGGACAATTCAAGTCAAGCTAGGCTACACTAACAAACGAGAAAACGCAACGCCCACACATCACACACACCCAAGACATCTTTCAATGTAAAACGCCTCTCACCGCCGGATAAAATATTAAAGAAAGTCCGGCCGTCGTTACGGTGAGGGCCGGACGCCGTGTCCGGGAATGGCTGTCACCGCCGGCTGCGCCAGATGAAGATTTACGCGGGTCCGGCATCTCCTGATAAGACGGCGGCACCCCATAATTTAGGTAGTTTTCATTTCGGGCCGGACGGAATGCGGGGGGCCGGATAATTTCTAGAGCCGGATTTTGAAGGAGGGGGCCGGACTGTGTCGCCGGGTGAATGATGAGGCCGTACGTCTTTGTCTCCAGGGCTAATCGGGTTGCTTTCATTAGTGCTGGGGGAATGAATTGGCTGCTGTTTCGGGGACATTTATGGAACAGTGTCTCATGCCGTTGGTGGGTATTGTATTTATATATAGGATTCGTTCGTTCCGCCGGGGATCGTTCATGAATTACGGTGGAAAAATTCAAAGGGGCTGAGTTGTTTCTTTAAGGGGCACACCTAGTGTGAAATTTTCAAAAAAAATCTTATTTTTTTTATTTTTTTTATTTCGATAGGTTATACCTTTAAAAATAACATACTAAAATTTTAAATCGATATCTTAAATAGTTTTTGAGTTACAGCCATTTAAAAGAGTAGCCGCTCGGCAGTGAACACGATCATTTTATCTTTAAACGCGTTTTTCTCGAAACAGCATTTTTCGAATTTGCTGGAGTGATTACTCGGAGACAAATGATCCGATCGCTATCAAATTTTTTTGCATCTATATAGTTCTCCATACGATGACCCTCCAGTTTTTTGATCTGATCAAAAATCGAATTTTGGCAGGCCAAAAACGACCAAAATTTTAGGTAAAATTTAACTTTTTTTTTCAACATGCCGCCATTTTGTCAATTTTTGATTTTTTTGTTCGCCCGAGGTTCATCGTACAGACAATATGTTTTAGTTTCACGAGAATTTTTTTTAGGTTTTATCAACGGAGAAGACTGCAATCACGCAAGCAGTGGAGGACCTTTTTTTTGGCGCCGCCGGAGATCGCGTGTCATTTCAAAAATATTTAATATTTTATTTCAAAAATTTTACTGTGTATTCTCAAAACATGTATAAATATACCCTCAAAATTTTTAAACGATTGATTCACTAGTTTTCTTTTTTTTTATTTCCCAAAAATTGCCTTTTTTTAGGCTGTCACACTAGGTGTGCCCCTTAAAGCAATAGTTAAGTTCATAATTTAAAAGCAATTTAAAATTACACACAGAGGGAAAAAGTGGAAAGGAAAATGGAGAAAAAGGAAGGAGAGAAAAAAAAAGTGAGGTGACAAAATTAGAAAAATAGTGTCGGAAAAAGAGCTAAAATTTAAAATAGTCGAACTTAACACACTCCACATAAAAATTAAAGGAACTCATTTTATCCTTTCAGTCATAGCCGAAATTTATCAAAGGAATCAATTTTGGGAGTCTTAGATACGGGAAAGGGTTATAAATACTTTTTTATCCATAAATTAACAACACTTAAGTAATGTTGTTTGGTAGAACACTTTAGCACCTTATTGCCTTGTGATAAGTGTTCTGAATATATGTTAAGAATGTGTTAGATGCGTGTTTTATATAAAAATAGTCTTGCAAAATATATTTAAAATCTGAAAGTGCTCTTAAATTTGGATTGATGATTTGATAAGACCCCATTTTCTACCTCTGTAATTTTAGCAACACTCTTACAACACTATATTTTTCTTATACGACCAAATCTCAACATAATCTCAATACAATCAAAACACTTTTGATTAGAAGTGTTCATTGTTTTGTTTACTAAGCTTTGTAAAAGTTTTTCACGCATGCATGTGGTTTTTTTATAGAGATTGTAAAGAAGAGTGATCTAAACATATTTAGGACATGAACTACTTTTATGTATCTATGCAAAGGTGTGAATAATGGAACCCCTGTCTTTAGAGAAGAAACAGAACTATGATAACATTTTACAAAAATTTGGACAGAATTGTATTTTCTTTTTAAAAAATCTGTTAACTTTAAATCACTTACAAACCTATTTTTAAAAAAAATTGTGAGAAGAATTTTAATTTTCTGAACCTGAAGCGAGCTAATCTACAGTAGCATTAAGTTTTCCATGAGTCTGAATTTTAAAATAAAAGCTACAAACTTTGACTTAAAGATGTTTTTAAAATCATTTTATTATAGTTGAGAGATACTTATTCCATAAATATAATTATCTCTGACTCCACCATGAACTAATGATTCATTTAAAAGAATTTATCCGTGTTCTTTGAGAAATAAAATTCAAACGTGATAAACAAAATTGAAATATTATACAAAAATAAATATGATTACTGATGATACTGACTGATATTAATACTATTTTTATGTGGTTAAAACCTATTCACTACTCGGAGCTTGTTTTTAACACCTGTGTCTGGTAACACAGATAGATGTTCACAATCAGACGTTGTTTGCATACGTGTGTAAGTTGAATAATGGATATAAACCCAGACGAAAGCATTGTTTGTTTCCTTCAACCATGACCTTACGATGTAGGATGACATGTGTGATGCTATGAATAATTTTAACGATGAATTACAAATTGTTATAACTCCCACTCAGACAGGTATTCTTCATAAAGAAACACCAAGTTCAACAAAAAATATTTATCTCCCCTTATTGAAATTTGAAAGTGTTCTGTACCTAGAATTAGGTATTTAAAGAGCGAGGAAAAATATTTCTGATAAAAAAGGCTGTATTGCTTAGAGTAGCAGATAATGGCAGATAAGTAATACACTTTATATCCTAAACTAATTCTCATAACGGTACCTTTTTAGAACTACGCTATTATAGTAAAGCTACAATAATTCCGTCTCAGGCATTTAGATGGAATCTATTTTGGGTAATGGAGTTTTTATACAGCTTATGTAATGGAGTTAGATTATAAAATTCTGGGATAGATTAGGGGCTGGAAATTGCTTTTATTGGTAGTAATCACGTTGCAAATTCGCGAAACACATTCGCAGCGCTAAGTGTATACACAATGGTAAACACTTCTAATTAAAAGCTTTTTGATTATACAGCGGTTGTAATGTGAATGTGTTAAGATTTTGTTGTGTAAGAAAAAGATAGTGTTGTTGTGTTATAAAAGTGTTACTAAAAATGACAGAAAATGTATTATTTTAGTCTTTATATCCAAATTTAAGAGCACTTTCTAAGCCATAACTAAAAATTAGAACACATTTCTAACACTTTCCAAGCATATTCGAACCCTATCCCAACACAACAAAGTGTTAAAGTGTTGTACCTAACAACACGACTAAAATATTGTTAATTTGAGGACAAACAAGTGACCTTGAATGTGTTCATTTTTGTGTGAAGCGTTTGGAATTCATTAGCTCTATATTTGTATTAATAAAAGTATACCTACTAAACCTTATGATTAAGTGTAACACTTCATACAAAAATGAATGGAAACTTTTCATTTTGAATTTCGAACAGATGTAAGTTTATACAGCTAAGACTAAACAAAAAGTGTACCATTTAATCGATTTCAAGCGGTCACTCAAGACCTGAACCTTTTTCTCTCTCTCAAAGAAACAACTCCCTGGCTTTCTGTTATTGCCCAAATCCCAGCCCCAAGATATATAACCAACAAAACCCAGACAAAAAGTCTTAAAAAACTGAAAACAAAAACCCCATGCGTGCTTCATTAGCAGCACAACCCCAAAAAGAATGACCTTTGTGCCTCAGCCCGAGAGACATTTCTCTCAAAACCCGAAACCCACATCGAGGCGGGGCCAGAACAGCCTCGGCGACCAATGGCGACTCACGGCGTGCCTTCCACCGGCCACCCCTCCCTAGCGGCCTTCTTTGCCGGATCGAATGCATTCGGCAAATTGCGACTCGGATATAAATTGCACAGTTTTTTTCCTGTTATTATTATTATTATTATTGATATACCAGAACCTTAATGTCCTTGTGTGTTGCAACGTGCCTCGTTCGACTTTAATAATCCGAAATTGTTAAGCGACACAAATGAGGCCTCGTTATTGTTAAAAGTTAAGTGGCACTTGGATTGGAGTGAGGCTGTTAGTAGAAGTTGCGTTTTGTAGCAGGTAAATTTGTGTGATGGAAGTTATGGAGGAGGTTTATTGGGCTTAAGGGTGGGATATGCAATGCTTAGGGACATTAAGCTTATATGTTATGCCCGTGAAATGGGTGCTGGATTCGGCAGTTGTCTCGGATATCTTCCAGAGATTATGTTTTAATAAAAATTTTTCTTTGGATGTGGGAGGGTATATTTAGATAGTTTTGGTAGTAGTAGTGTTTGGAATTTGTGTGAAGGGTCCTTTTCGGGACGGTTGAATAAATTTAATATGGTTGCAAACGATTTGAAGAGGAAGGGGAAGCATGCTTTTTAGCTGAAATTGTTAGACAAGGAAGCGAATAATGCAAGACTATAATGACGTTTTAAATAGTTTGGTACTACGTAAGAAAAAGTGTTTAAATGAACCATGTATATTTTTAAGTTAAAAAAGGAAGACTTTATAACGTTTGGAAAAAGCAGAAATTGAAATTAACGAAATAAAGTGAATTATAGGAAGAAAACAAAAATATTCTATTTATCATTTTCATGAAGTGCACGTTTTCAATTAACAATATTTGAGTCCTATTCAATATACACTTCTAAGTATAATAAACATAATTAGAACAATAGTTTTACACCAAACGCATTAATATAAAAAATAGAATGATAAAAATACCTTTTTGAAGGAGCAGTGCGCAAAAGGTTGCAAAACCTCAAGGGAAATTCGTGTTAAATACTCTGCATCAATAAAGATGCAGAATTCATAATGGTCTATTAAAATAGATTTTTGAAAATAAATAAAAAAGGCGTTTTTAGAAATTAAAAAGTTTTTTTATCAAGAAAAAGATATTGTTGGAAAACTATTTTCTTTGTTGCCTTTATCAACCAAATAATAACTAGCCAATCCAAAGTCTATATGAAGGCACTTAAATTTAAGAAACATGTTTTGTCGCATAAAATGTTACATCAGATGCTCTCGTAAACATTTCAAAAAGAGATTTGACGAAAATGAAATATATTAATTTAAATAAATTGATTTTTAAAATCTATTTATGTGTGGCGATTTGGAGTGAAAGAAAAATAAAAATGAACAGAAAGCATTTGACGCTGCTCAATTGTCTCATTTAAATAGAAATAAGAACTCGAAAAAAAAACATAAACTACAGGGTGTCCCAAAAAAGACTGATACATTTTAAAAATCAATAGCTAATAGCTCAAAAATTAAAAAATACGCGGTTTCTTGCATCCTACTCCTGGAAGTCTAAGGTAAAGGATGCAACAAATTTATTAATTTTATTTTTTAATTTTTGAGCTATTAGTTATCGATTTTTAAAATGTGCCATTTTTTTTTTAGGACACCCTGTACTATAGATATTTTTAGCACAACTTTACCAAATGTCGAGTAAATATTTCTAACAAAAGTTTAAATTACACACCCCTTTTAAAGCATAATTTTCAATAAGGAAGTTGCATGTGTCAGATTTTCAAAAACAAACAAGTGTTCCGTATGATTTTTTGTATGGTAAAATGAAATATCTAGTCAGTTTTTCAAAAAAATTTACAGGTAATTAAATATTTTAATTTCAAAGTCGAGAAAAAAGCATGTGACTGAAAATGTTTATTGTTTAAACTGTAGGATGACGTCAACAATAATACCAACTCCATTGCTTTTCAACAATGCCTATCTTAAGATGACGTAACATCCAAATTCTTGGCGTTTTCGCGCGCTTTTAAAAAGGGGATTTTTGTTAATTTTTTTGGCAATCAAAAAATTTCTCAATCGGCCTCAAATTTTGGGTAGTTGCTTCTTTTTCAAGAAGAATATGTTAAAAAATGAAAAAAATCATGCAACTTCCTCATTGATAATTCCAGCTGTACTTAAAAATGCCTCATAACACCACGACATTAAACAGCATAATATATGAGGCGCCAGTTCTCCTGGAAATCCCCCCAAAAACACCGCATAATGTGTCGCACTCCATCCCCTGCCAGACCATACATCACTCCCCATTCGCCAACTGGACACCGGACCCCTGGCGACCCCCCTTTTGGTCAAACCTGAATGGCCACCCTGTTCCATGCATTCCAATCCCTTTGGAACTTCTCTCCAAATCCCTCCCATAAGAATCGTGACTGGAATTTTAAATGACTCCTTTCTCGTTGGGAAGGCTAATCGTCAACCAGGCTGGAGGAACAAATTATACATCGCTTATTACAGGACTTGGCCGCAGTCGTGGCATGGGAAACGGTAAATTAGGGATTTAGAAGGTGAGTGTTGCTTATTTATTTCAACTGTTGCTTATTCAATTGTTACTAATGCATTGCCTGTGTAATTATCTTTTCTCTTTTTGTTTCGAGTGTGTTTAAGATCTGTTTTCACATCGTATGATGGGTTTAGATTAAGGTGCATTTGGCAGTGGATGCACGTACTTTTTTAAAGTTGAGTTGATTTGGATTGTTAGTGCTTTTATCGATGTTGGTATTTTTCTCAGATATAGAAGGGGCTTTAGTAAAATTTACACGTGTGCAAAAGTGTCAAAAGTTTGTGCAAAACGCAAATTTTTTGATTAAGTGTTAAATACCAATTTTGTTTTAGTCGTAGGCCGTAGTATATTCAACAAGTATATTTATAAAAAATTTCAATCCTATAAAATGATTTTTAATGCAATTTATATCTATTTTTATAGCTTTAAATTATAAAATTTCAAAATTCTTCCAAACTACCTGTGTAAAAAGTTAGAGCATATCAGGCCTCATCCACTTATAAAAATAATTGAACATTCATGCTTAACTTTTGATACATTTTAAAGAGTCCTATGAAAAATAGGAAAAGAGAAGGAATAGGAATGGGTTGTACAAAGTAAACTTTTTTATACGCACTGTATGTAGTAGTAGTAGTAGTAGTAGTATCGTGTATAATGTCAATTTAAAAGATGTTAAAAAGATTGTTCTCTGTAATAGTGTAGTAATCAATGCACTGTTACTGTTACTTATTACCTTAAGAATTCAATTTTATTCGACGTAAAATTTTAATACCAATATAGTAACACAAATTCA
This sequence comes from Tetragnatha versicolor, assembly GCA_024610705.1. Classification (NCBI taxonomy): domain Eukaryota; kingdom Metazoa; phylum Arthropoda; class Arachnida; order Araneae; family Tetragnathidae; genus Tetragnatha; species Tetragnatha versicolor. Next base: position 53,672,889 of record JANDEH010000007.1, read on the forward strand.
TTCTTATATTATTATACATCGTCGTGGAAGATGCAATACAGCACATCTAACATTTGAAGTGCCTTCAGTATTCCAATCCTCGTTCTCGCCAAACAGTTTTCGCGACTTCGTTTGGCGGTTTTAATATGGCTGTGCTTTTTTTGTAAACCAAAATTTTTTCAGAAATTGATGCTTAGATATTTGATTACTTGATCAGGCTTCGTACTTAAAGTATTAGAAGCATTTTGAAAATATCTTTATAGCTCTAGTAAAAACTTATTGTGATTAAAATGTATACAGTTTTGTAATTTTTTTATATTCCTTTGGGGTTTTTTTTGATTAATACACCGATAAGAGGCAAGAAAAAAAATTTTCCCATAAGAATTGCATTGAAAATAAAGTTATCAAACGATAAAATCTGATAATAACAGAAAAAGTGCCTGTTTACAAAAAATATTAATAATGTGAATTTTTATACCTATGATTTGAGACAAAATTAATAGAAATGATGGATATTCTTTTCTGTAAAGCAGAAAAATGCTCGATGTGGGCAAGAGAATAAGAAATTCTATTAGCAAGCGATGTTCCGAAGTAGTCACCCTCCCAAGTATTGCCCGTACCTGGAAGTGCTTAACTTCGGTGATGAATAAATGTGCTAGTGTTGGTTTAGACTCGATTTAAGCAGCAACCATACGAAACCATATTTGGCTATTTATTTCACTGCCAATTGAAAGAATCGAGAACTACATCAAACTGTGTCTTTTTCCGATGATAGATGTGCTGTATTGCATCTTCCACGACGACATACTTACCTTAAAGTTGTATGGGATTTTCTGATTAGTAGTATAGTTCAGTTACATAAAACTTGGAGAACTCTGTTCCTTTTTTCTTATAATTTTGTTTCTTTTTCCATTTTATGTATCCTTTTCTACCGTTATCTAAGCTGTCAAAAAAACTTTTATCAGAAAATTCAAATTTTTAAAAAATACAAGCAAATAGTTTATTTTACTTAGTAAAAATTTACTCTAAATAAAGATTGATAACTACATTATAATCCTATAATTTTATAAAAAAGTATAAGCAGCAATCAAAGAAAAAGTCAACAAATCCTCAGAAATTTTAAACTATTTTTACAGTTTAAAATAGGAATTAGTAAATAACCTATTTGCCCAGCAGAGTTCAAAATTGATAAACGTATACTATTAACGTAATCATCGACAAGAAGTTTTAGAATAACTGTCATACTTAACCAACAAAAATAAATTAGTTTCTAAAATTACTCTTAAACTCGATAAAAAATGAATGATCAGTTATTTAAGTTCTCTTTAACCACAAAAAGGAGAAATAAGAAGAATAAGACAAATAAAATTTCAAAATATAATGAAACAGAGTTATTCAAGCAGTGCCAATGGCGTAAGTGAATATGAATGGAATTATACATTTCCTGCATGAAAAGTTTGAAAAAAAAACCTTATTTTTAAATATTAAATTTTAGATATTATATATTATTTATTTAGTATATATTTTTATATATTAAAAGAAAATTTATTTTGGCTTAGTTTACAGCACAAGGAATAGGAAAAGAAAGACACATTAATTTAATTCAAAATTAAATTAAGGGACATCTATTTCGCAAATTTAACGCGCTATATCTGCTGATAGGGGTAGATATTTTCTTCCTCTTTCTACTCATGTGTAGAGCAAAGCTTGGAGATGTTTTTAAGAAATACAAAATGTCAATTTGTCATTTTTTGGACTTATTCCCTTTTTCAAACTGGCGATTCAATTACTGAATAAGGTGGAAAGACAAATTATAAAAATCTCGTTCAAAGCATATTAGTATGTAATAGAGTGGTAAAGAAAGACTGACTTGAATTATTGGCAGGAATCGGCGCGCACCATACTATCAATAGATTTGAGTAACATAGAATATGCATCTGGCAGGAAGATAGACATAATCATAAACCGTGATCAAAACTGCACCCTTAGTTTATGACTACTCCTCAATGGGATTTCTTTATTACGCGGGGCACGATATATTCTGTGTTATAGTAGTACTTATTACCATAGATACAAGTGCATCAGCTATTTTTGTTGTAAGAACTCACTGAATTCTTTTCATTCAGTGTTAACAAAGTGGAAAAAAAATTCAGTGTTGAAATATTCTTACTCTTAAAAAAAGTTTCGAAACTTGGGGAAATGTTTTATTTAATATTCAAGAAATAGTTTTTTTTTCCTTTTTTTTGTACTTTTTTCACTGTGTTTATATTGTGTTGCGAAGTGTTTCACGCATTTGAAGTGTACTTATACACAATTTCATACTTAACGAATCTGGATGTGTTTTTAAATTAAAATCACAACAAGGCCTAAGTCAGACCTAGCAACCATAGGACGCTACTGCAATTAATCAAAGAGGAGAAAAGACATGGAGTTCAGATTGAGACTCCCCCTATTCCTGTCAAGATAGGGGACTAGGCTTTCTCCATGCTTTTTTATGGAGATGGATTGCAGTAGCGTCTATTAGGCGCGCAGTGTGTTTTGCCACCAAAGAACACATTTTTAGTCCAGGCAATCTGTAACTTAACCGGTAAAAAATTTATACCTTTAGTTTTTCAACGGTTTTCACTCGGGAATGACCTAAATAATACTAAAAATCGGACAAAATCGGTTCGCCGGAAATTTAATTTTTTTTAATTTTAAAAAAAAAGGCCGAAAAAAATTTCAAAAAATCAAATTATAAAAATCGAGACTTATGAGACATGTTTATAGGCTATTTTTCAATGCTGAATACCAATATACCATTTAAATTTTAAAAGTTTTCAAATTTCAATTTTAAAAAATTAATTCAAAATTTGGAAAGTCGAAAAAATTAAAACATCGCTCAAAACCACAAAATAATTGCAAAAGAAATAATTTAAACGGTTTTCAATTAGAAATAACTTAAATAATAATATACTAAAAATGGAAGAACATCGGACAATAAATAGTTTAATTTTTTTCAAATTTTCAATTTTTTTGGCCTCAAAAATCGACCTTTTTATAAATTCTTGTTAAAAACGTTTGAGGCATTTAAAAAGGTCATTTTTACATGGATGTTTCCATGATACTTCTATAACCTAAAAAACCACAATTGGTGATTAAATCATTAGTTAATTAATTAATTTATAAAAATTAACGTTGAAAATGCAGTTAAAATCTTTCAATCAAGTTAATACAGAAAATATTTTGACAATATTTGGTAATAAATCATTTTAAAAATAATTAAATTGAAACAAGACAAAATATCTTTCAAAAAATTTAAATTTTGAATTAATTTAAAAAATTTAAATTTTGTAGTATATGCATGTGATACATGTCTCTAGGCTATATTTTACTGCTGTTTACGAATACCAAGCCAACTTTTCAATAAAATTTAGAATAACTGTGAAAAAATTGAAGCATAAAAACAAAATTATTGAGAAAAATTCTTCAATTTTTCCACACTTATTCTAAATTTTATTGAAAAGTTGGCTTGGTATTAGTAAACAGCAGTAAAATATAGCCTAGAGACATGTATCACATGCATATGTTACAGTTAAAGTCCGGAAATCAGTTAATTTACAGATAACCTAGGTAATTTGCAGATTAACGAGGGTGATCCGTTAAAGAGCGAAATTTTTTTCAATTTCGAAGATTACCTAGGTAATCTTGAAATTACCTAGGTATTCTGCACCCTACCGACTAGACACTCGTTAATCTGCATACTACCTGTAATCAGTTATTTTACATATTAACGAGGGTGATCCGTTAAAGTACAAAATTTTATTTTATTTTATAAAAAGTTTAAGGAGGTTGGGGGGGCTGCCGCCCCCCCAAACCCCCCTGCCCTAACTATAACCAAACTCGTTTAGGGGGTAAACAGTAACAATGACGAATCAAAAAAGGGGGATCGTTACTTTTTTCATATTACACAAAACACGCAAATCCCACAAAAATAGTAATGAAATAGCAATTTTAAAACTAGAATATAAAAACAATAATAATAGAATATTAAAGTACCAACTGAGATTTGTATCAATTGTGGTTTTCGATCTCGATTTGACAGCGTATTTCAATGAGCACTTTAACTAGCAAATCTTAATGAAAGCGCGGTGTAATCGGCTGGCAGCCTGCCCTGAACTATTGCTAGGATTCGCGATCGATTACATATGTTAAACCCTTGCCCAGGTTCCAGCGATTGTTGAATTAACGTTTGTTGAAAAGATATTTCAACAGCTGGGACATTTGCTTTCGCTAAAAGAAATCTCTGTCACTCTGAAGTCGGAGCTTCAACACAATTGTTTCAAAATACCCGTTTTAGTAGTAATATACTGTACTTAATCATGTAAATTTACAGTACTTACTTGCTTGTATTATTTTGTTTTAACATTCAACATGACAACTACCAGTGCTACGCTCTAAATTTGAAATCAAAACACCAAATATGACAACAAACTACGTATTGAAACCCAACTGCGCAGGGGTAAGCGCATGGCGCAGTAAGCACCTCAACATTTTAACAGAAAGTATTGAACGAAACAAACTATTTTGAACTTTAACGATCAAGAGGCCGTTATAGTGCAGATTCCCTAGGTAAAATGCGAAAAACTCAAAAATCCGCACATTAACGACAGAAATCAGTTAATCTTAAGTTTACCTAGGTATTCTTCAGATTAACTAATTATCAACTTTAGCGGTAACACATATACTACAAAATTTAAAATTTTTAAAAAATTTAATTTTTTTAAAGATATTTTGTCTTGTTTCAATTTAATTATTTTTAAGGATTTATTACCAAATATTGTCAAAATATTTTTTGTATTACTTGATAGAAATATTTTACCTGTGTTTTCAACGTTAGTTTTTATAAATTAACTAATTAACTAATGATTTAATCACCAATTGTGTTTTTTTAGGTTATAGAGGTATATACCTACATCATCCATGGAAATATGACCTTGGTAAATGCCTCAAACGTTTTTAACAAGAATTTTTAAAAAGGTCGATTTTTAAGGAAAAAAAATAAAAAATTTGAAAAAATTTAACTTTTTACTGTCCGATTTTCTTCCCTTTTTAGTATGTTATTATTTAAATAATTTCTAATTGAAAACCGTTTAAATTATTTCTTTTGCAATTGTTTTGTGGTTTTGAGCGATGTTTTAATTTTTTCGACTTTCCAAATTTTGAATTAATTTTTTAAAATTGAAATTTTAAAACTTTTAAAATTTAAATGGTATATTGGTATTCAGCATTGAAAAATAGCCTATAAACATGTCTCAAAAGTCTCAATTTTTATAATTTGATTTTTTGAAATTTTTTTTCGGCCATTTTTTTAAAATTAAAAAAAATTAAACTTCCAGGTAACCGATTTTGTCCGATTTTAAGTATGTTATTATTTAGGTCATTCCCAAGTGAAAACCGTTGAAAAACTATAGGTATCAATTTTTTACCGGTTTGACCCTTTTTTTCAGTATAGATTTACTGGACTATTTTATCTCTGCAATTTTAACAATTCTTCACTGAACTGTTTTTAGATAATTTTTCTGTACAACGTTTTTTAAACACATTCATAACACTATTACAATAAAAGTATTAAGTGTTTAGCTAACAACACAAACTGAAGTGTAGTTAATCTGAGAACAAAGAAGTGTTCTTAAATGAGTTGTGAGCGTTTCGTGAAATGTTTATCTTTGTCAACAGTTAGCTCGATTAGCTGTAAATTCCTCCTAAAACTTTATCTAACTGATTTTAAAAGAATGAAAGACATGATGTAAAATACACACAACCGTCTTTGGTATACTCTGATTTTATTACCCTGATCAGACTGTTAGGACGTGACGTGCATGACCCCATAAGACCATCGTACAAATCTGACTTTAATGCTCAAGACTTTCAAATCTATGGATAGACTGCTACCAAATTACGACATAGACATCAGATCGACGAACCACGTACGATTTAAAATACGAAATAATTTACCAAGTCACCCCCGAAATCCGACTTCCTCCAATTTCGTAATGGAGTCCCATCGGGTGGAGGGCGTCCCCCAACGAATGTCAAACGATACCCGCACCCATTCGTTTGCAGGAATGAGTAATCCGGTTAAATTCGAACCTCCCCGTTTCCCGAAATAAGAACAGCAGAAAAAACAGAGGGAGGACGTTCCCTCCGAAAATTCGAATCGTAAATTTCGAACGGCGTTCCCCGACCTCCGGAACGGACTCTTCGGTCAATAGTAGGGGTGGTTGATGGGGTATTTTCAGGATTTCTCCATCGATATATCTGCATTTATATTTAATTATTAGCTATTTTGATATGACTTCTGTTAAAATATCTAAAATATCTTGTATCAAAAATATCTGGATGGTTAATACTATTTGTATTTATATATTATTAATTCCCTATTATTTTAAATTCCTTGATAATGGACGCGAAGAACTTTAAGGAATGTTAAGAGTTCCTGTAATAACATATATTTCCTGTGCATGCTGTTCTTAATTCATAAATATATAACTTATATTTTATATTATTTATTTTTTGCTGTTGTTGAAATAGAAGGATGTTAAGTCAACAATATACTTCTATTGAAATTTCGGAGGCATATATGAGGTAAACTCAGCCCTTTTATATGTTTTTTTTTACTTTGGGGGGGGATGCATCCCCAAATCTCCTCTGTTAAAAGATATCTGTGAGATCAAAACTATTGATGACACCATTTCACAAAAAGGGAGCTCTACACGATTATTTCAACAAAAAATTCTGAAATTTTTTTTACAAAAAATAAATATTTGACGCCATTTTAATATTGATTCAGTCCAAGTGTAAATTATTTTCATTTTAAATCCTTAAAGATGTGTGAGTTATAAACTAATTAAGTGTATCTGAACTTTTTGTTTCATTTTTCTCAAACAAAAAAAAGAACCTATGCTTTGAAGTATTGTTAGTTTTTGTCATCAAGTGTTTGCTGGCAAATTGAAACATCTCAAACCACGAGTGCACTACCGGATCCCGGGGACTAGGGGGCTTTAGCCCCCCCCCCCAAAAAAAAATTAAAAGGTCTTACACTATATAAAATGGCATTTTATGCACCAAAATGAGTTAAAACCCTGTTATTTTAAGGTCAAATTTTCAAAAAATTTCTAGGAGAGGACCCCCAGACCACCTCGATACTTGTAACTCTATTATTACAACTTTGTTTTTTATTAAGTTACTCAAAACGCAAAAATTCTACCATAAAATATATATCCGAAATTCGGAGGCGTACGAAAACTAGTTGAAAAAGTGGGGTGTTTTTTTACTTAAATTTTCTAGGGGAGGACAGACCCTCGTTTTAGTAGTTGGAGCAGGATATTTCACTACCTTTTCCATATTAAGATCATCAAGAAGATTTAATTGGATTATAAAAATTCTTAGCCCCCCCAAAAAACAAATCTTGGATCCGCCCCTGCTCGAGTGTCAGTGACCACCGAGGATGTGACAACTTCGCACGTTCGTCCCTCTAAGATTTTTCTCTCCCGAAGATTTTTAGCAGGAAAAGAGCAAAACAAAAAAAAGTGATCACGCATCGGTCTACTTCTAAATCGCCGCAGCATCCTCTTCCGGAGATGACACCCCTCAACGATTGACCCGCCAGCAATTGTTTCAAACAATGGCTAAGGGACAATTGTGGCATGACAAAACGTTTAAGACGAAAAAGAAAAAAAAGCAATCGAAAACCCCTTCGCTTCTGATTTAAAAATCTTCGTTTTCGGAAATGCCCGTTTTTCTGGAACGTTCGCGTGCTCGCGGTGCCAGTTGAATGCGGCCAGAAACGACCGTCGTTTAAGGACGGAATGTTGATATTATATGAAGGTAGGCCGATTTCGAGAGGAGTTTTCACACGTTTATCTTTCGGGGGTAAAAAAGACAGAATAATCGGGCCGTATTTCTGTCGCATGAGACAGGCGGGAGGAAGAAGATGATTTTCTTTTTTTTGTCTCGAATAAAGCATGGCGAACGATATTTAGCGTAAGTGAGGCGTGAGTTTGTTTTCCTTGTGTTTTACATCTACAAAGGATTCCGATTTCGAGAAATATTTTAAGGTTAAAAGAAAAATAAAAGTTTTAAAAAGCGTTCCCTCTATTCTCGGTAGTTTTTTATAATTGAAGATAAAATTTCTTAAATATTTTCGTGAGCTATACTTCCCATAGGTCTTCCCAACTGACCTAGTTGAAAGTTTGATTATTAAGGATGTATTATCACAAAAGATTTGTCTGTAAGGTAAACCTTATTTGTTTGTTTCGACGGAATTTCTAAGCAATCTCGGGATCAAATTACTTACAAGTCGTCCTTTTAGCTTTCATAATTATGGATTATGGAGTTATAATGGGTGAATTTCATGAAGAGCCCAACTAATGATCTTTTCTTTAATGGGATAAGTTCCAAGGTTGGTGTTTAACAATTCCCTTTCTTGATGTGTTTCATAGGTTTTATTTGAAATTGAAGATACTATAATACTTTGATTGAAGATACTAGATACTTTGAAAGTTCGTTCAACTTTTTTATTGTGAAATAATAATCCATGTGTGTTTTGAAACTAAAATATTTATTAAATATACTTTCAAATGTGTTTACAAATGCTGCACAAATATTAAGAGTGAAGATATATTTACCGTTATTATTTTTAATCTAATCAGTGTTGCTTGATATTTTGCAAGAAATTTTCTTAAAAGTTTTTTCTTCGATTATCTTCATTTCTGTTTTTAAAATATTTGAAGCTCATCTGAAACAGGAAAACAAATTTAAAAAAAATAGAGAATGTGGTTAAATAATAATAAAAAAATTCATTGAATACCTTTTATGCTAAACATTATTTTTTATAACTATGGGGCTCTGCCCCCTGCTCGCTATCGCTCACCAACCCCCGTAACTGCTTCGCAGTTCTTTGAAGATCGCTTCGCGATCTTAGCGAGCAGAGCTCGCTTGTTTCATCTCAACTATCCAGTAAAACCTGAAACTTGTCTGCTTAGTTAATGATCATTTAAAATAAAAACTTTTTATCTCTCTAACTTATCAATAACTTAATGCGAACCATTACTACCAAAATATCAAAATAAAACTGTTACTAAAATATTCCTTTTTAGTTTACCATTAATTTAACCGAAATTTTTTCAAAAATATCCAGCAAGTCTATTAAATACCATCAACCATCTTAGAGAAAAAACACATGCCATTAAAAAAAACTTTTAAATTTATAAAATGCACGTGTGTATCTAGTGAATCATTGGGAATAAGAAGTCAGACTCTTAAAAATAATCGCCTGTTTCTCTAGTGAACGACCAGAAAGAGAAGAAAAAAATTGAAACTTGGTATCTTAATAATTCTAAAACTAATTCGAATTTTTTTTAAAACGAAACGACAATCTTTCTATAAAAAATAATTGTATGCGTGTTTAAAATATCATATTTCTACTGTGATTAGTTTTTCTATTATAACGAAAAAACCGAAAAAGAGTAAAAAATTTCGAAACTTTAGAATTTAATTACTCCAAAAATAATTCGAAATTCGAAAAAAGTGCGAAGAGGTGCAAAACTTCATACCTAAGAGTATGTGTCTGCAAAAAATCATGTTTCTGCTGTAAATAGATTTTTCTGGGGTCGAACTCGCAGCTGAAAAAAATAATTTTCGACTTTGACATTAAATAACTCCAGAACTAATTATCTAATTAATTAGGTCTGGAAACTGAAATGACCCTCATACATTTGTCTACCAATGGTAAAAATTTCATAATATTCCTTCAAATATTTTTTGCGTAGTGATAGTTCAAAGTGTTCAAAAACAAAATTTTCAAAATCAACGGCGGCGGTGACGGCGGTCACTGTTACTTTTTTTTAATTAGAGAGATTATGAGATAGAAGCAAGTGGAAACTTGATTATCTCTGTATACATTTTATACACTTGTAAGAAGTATCTGATCCTCATTAAATTAACTAATGGTGTCAATTATATTAATTTAAATAATATCGATTTAATACTCGATTCGATACCGAATAATATCGATTTAACCATTAAATTGGATTTATGAGGAACTATAAATCAATTTAATAAATTTATATATCGCCCAGTCCCAGCATTCTGTTCATTACGAAAAGACAACTTGTGCAGAGAAATGCTTTGAATAAAACCCCTAAAACGCACCCTCAATTAGGTAGAATTTACGTAGTTTTTATGTTCTAAAACGCTCCTCATCAGGCGAAAATGAAAAATTTTCATTTTTATAACTCAAGTAGATGACTAATATTATTCTTAGATCTGATTTAATTTTTAATGAAAACTTCTCATTTTTACGTTATGAGAAGCGTTTTTGAACGTAAAATCTACGAAAATTCTTACATAATTGGGTGTACATTTTCGAGGTTTTTTTCAAGGTACAAGGTGTCTTTTTTACTAAATGTATTCTGCTCTACAATTTTATGACTGGCTAATTTAGCATATCTCTAAAGTTTTTAAAATAAAAATTATAACTTCTAACATTGCCCTTAGGGAGCGTTAAAATGTGTTTTTTCGGATAAAGCATGACTACTTTACTATACCTAGCTAGACCTTACTATACTACTATAGATCATACTACTATAGATCTATACTCCTATAGATACTAAAGATCATGAGTATATCTATAGGGTTCAAAATTTATAGAGGGTGGACATTTATCTTGGGACATCCTGTTTATTTAGTATATATCCCCTAATACTCCCTCTTATTGCACTTAGCATACCTTATATATAGTATCTTTAAATTTATATTTTGTATTATTTCAATAAAATTGTCTTTAAAAGTTTTTGCAAAAAATTTTCAATTTAATTTTTACAAATTCTTAGCTACTGTTTCTACTTTTTGTTTTAACACCATCAGCATTATGAGATTTAATGAAAAAAATATTTTAAGGATGTAACGGGATTGTTCAGAGAAGGTCTTCAATTTAGCAATGTTTCAAAATATCATATTATTCCAATTAGAATTCAAACTAATTATGGCCCTAAATCTTATAGTAGGCAGTTTTTATGTCCTTTTTCTTAGTTCTTTTCTTATTTACTTATTCCTTTTCCAATAAGTCTTGCATTATCATAAAATTTAATTACTTGAGGAAATTTCATTTAAGTTATTCCGGACTTATAAGGTGGCAATGGTGTGCAAAAGTTAAGCATCAAAGTAAATGTAAGTGCTTCTGTACCCCCTTAAACTATTGTATGGTAAACTTGATACTGGGTCACATATTACCACTCTAAGACGATCCTACGGCAAGAATGGCATTGATAAGGATTAAGAAACTGAGATTTGTGTCTAATACTCAAAAAATTATGCTAACTTCTGGACGCCAGTATGAATATTTCCCTTTATTATACACAACTTTGGAAACGTTCCAGCACATCGGCTAAAACCATGAATAAGAGTGATCATTGCAAGTAATAAAATATGCCTCACAAGAATACATCTATTTAAACCTGACTTGAAACAGCCAGTACCACCAAGCCTCTTCCAAAAGCAACAACTTCAGCTCAAAACCCATTTCGGGACCATAAAACAAAAGCCGCTCCGGTCCCTCCACTCCAGAGACTTTAAAACCCTGATCCAGACGCTTAACGCTTTGACGAAGTACCTCGTAAACACCCTGCGATGACAAAATATTCTAATTATTGGCCTATAAAACCGCTTCAGGACCTCCCGACGCGCAGGTGACACTTCGGGATCCCCTTGTCCATCGCGTGTCTGATCCATCTTTATTTGCGAGGCACTTTGGCGTCACCTTGGTATTAATTGGCCTTAAATTGGCGGACCTTTCATCCTGAAGTGTACATCCTTTCGGAAGGGATTTTATGGCGATTTGGTGGATGGCTTCCACTGGAGTGAAGGTGGTTTTTTATGTGTAGGTAACCGGCATTTTTTGTTACGTAGTTATTGTTGAGTTTGTTATAGATGGTGGGTTGGTGTATGACCTTTATCTGGTTGGTTGGTTGACCCTCGATCAGAGCCAGTGAACGGTAAAATGGAAGTGATTATGTAGAGGATTTTAGTGTTTGAGGCAGGGAGAAGGGCCCGTTTGGGGATGTTCGTATTGAAATTGAGTTTAGAATCTCTGATGATGTCTTTCAAGCAGCAGCACGAACGTTCAAGATTCGTCCAAATTATGTGATGTATGACCGAATTACGTTTACTTTTAGTAGAAGTTACGAAAGTTTGACAGATTATATGGTATGAGCAGTGCTAGTAGGGATTATCTTACAACCATATCGGATAGAGCTGTTCAGGTGGGTTAGTGACGCATATTTCCCGATTCCTCATGCATCATTTATTGACCAATCGGATCTTTCACAGAGCGACTGGCAATCCAAAATTTACTGTGGCAACTATTTGACACAAACCAATTAGAGGTCATACCCTTCGAAGAAGAAGAATTGGGAAATTTGAGTTAATCACGGCAGCATTACAGCAGTCCTGGTACTAGACTTTCATTTCGAATAACAAGTTAAATGTGTTTCTTTTCTTAAAACATAAAAACACAGCATACGTTGTCTTACTTATTTTTTTCTGGGAGGGGGTAAGATTGGATTCTGTGTCCCAAACGAGGGGTTCCCTCGTTTTCCATATGTGACTTTTAAAAGTAGTCCTTTGGACATCTAAGATTTGATGACACCTTGTATAAGAAAATCATTGCTGTGCCATAAAACTATAACTATCACTTAAGAAAAAGGGGGCCTCTAACCCCCTTTGGATTCAACACTGGTTAACAGGTTACTAAGGATACTTTTATTTTAATAACCTAACTTACTCACTCTTAAAACGACAGTCTCAAAACTGAGTAAAAAAGTACTCAAACGGGCTCCGATCCAAAAATACTCAAATTTGAGAACATGAATATATATGTACTCAAAAATGAAACATCATTAGCTCATTTTTGAGTTCAAGCTTAAGATGCTTCATTTTTGAGTACGCACATTTTTAGAAATGAGTACATTCACGTTATCAAATTTGAGTATTTTTGGATCGGAGCCCGTTTGAGTACTTTTTTTACTCAGTTTTGAGCCTTTCGTTTTAAGAGTGCTGGTTGAAAAAAGGATTTAAAAAATGTCTCGACTTAACAGTAAATATTTACTCTGAAACTATCTACTGAAGTGTCATATCCCTCAAAACGTATTTATACTATATTACTTCATGCCTAATTTCTGAAATGTTGTTATTATTACTTTGTAAAGACAAAAACAATAGGGGAACCGGAAATTCTAGATTTGTGATTTTATTTTGTGCAACTATCCCCCTAGGAAAAGATAATTTTAAAAAAACTTTATGAAATGTACTCTACTGTATTCAAACTTATAATTAAAAAAAATATAATAAGTAATCTGTTAATATCATCAAAATAATATTATCACTAAATTGAGATTATTGATTTTCAATTAGTAATTTATTTCAACTTACCTGATGTTTCCCAAACTATTAAGATGCAAAATTACTTAGTTGAAAAGGTATTATGTATAAACTTTTAAATCCTAAAGGGAACAAAATTTTCTAGTGATAGTTGTATTATTATCACAAACTTAAAGCTTAAAAATGCACGATGCGTTTTATGGGCAAAAGCAGACTACATCAGTATCCCTCAAAAATAAAGTAATAATCAGAAAAAAAATAATGTAGACAAAATTTATTTTTATTTCTTTATTATGAACATAAAATAGAAAATTGGGGTTACACATCTTCACAGATAAAAACATTTTCTTCTTAAATACACTACCTTAAAATCTTCCATCAAACATTTTTTTGGAACCCTCTTCTTGGAGTATCTCACCTCGAAACGATTTTTTCTCAACCTCAGAGGCTCGTACGAGAAAAAAAATTCGGAGGGGTATTGGTATTTTTTTCGGGAGGGGGTATGTGGTAGATAGTTTTATTGATTTTCTATGGTCAAACATGGGAAAGTTCACAGTTTCCGTTGCATCAAACTTATATCAAGTTAAAGTAATAATATTTACGCTAAAACCTTTCAACTCCATTCTGATTTCTAATATTAATTTAAAGGAATTGCTCTCTTAAAAAGAAGTCTCAAAACTGAGTAAAAATTACTCAAACTGGCTCTGAATCAAATTTACTCAAATTTGAAATCATAAATTTACTCATTTCTAAAACTGTGCATACTAAAAAATGAGACATCATGAGCTTATTTTTGAGTTAGTGCATGGCATTCTCATGAATCAAGCTCAAAAGATGTTTCATTTTGGGTATGCACATTTTCAGAAATTAGTACATTTATGTTTTCAAATTTGAGTAAATTTGATTCGGAGCCAGTTTGAGTAATTTTTACTCAGTTTTGAGACTGTCGTTTTAAATGTGTGTTAACTGGTGGTTTTATTAAATGGAAAAGCTGGTTACGTTTTTTTTAAACTTCAATTATTACAGTTGCTTATACAGAATGTTCTTTGAAGGAAATGTTACCTGTTAATCAATTTAGATTTTTTATTTATTATGTTGATCAATTTAGATTTTTATAACATCCTGGCACCCATTTTCAAGACACAACAGTGGTGGTTCCTTAGTTTCTTTATACCAAGGTATTTCTGGGGAGTCTTATTTTAATTGTGCTTTGGATTCCTTTAAGACTATATATTTTAAAAGATTCATAGTTGTGTGAAAGAATAAACAAACTAAGAAAACCAAGGTTTAAAAGCTTACTACTTTTAATGAATTAGTAATTTCTTGGTTGGTAAAAGTGTTTCTTGAAAATATGAAATACATATGAAGTTTTAGTAAAAAAGGGTACGGGTACTTGGATGGTATTTTATTACCTTGTTTTTCCAGATTCTCATATATTTTAATGCGGTGGTCTCTCTGAATTGAATAAGTTAATAAAAAACAATTAAATAAAACTTCTAATATGATGTTTTGAAAAAACAGGAAAATACTGCAGATTATCTTTTATGGTTTTTTGCACTGAAGCCGACATTTAACGTATTGCCTATTTACTTTAAAAGATCGATCTTGACATCGACTCTCTTATGTTAATTTAAATGTACATTTATATCACTAAATAATACCCCTAGCTCTTTTTAAAGCAACGATTTATTGGTTTATGAAATAAACTGTTCTACGTTGTGGTTTCTCTCAGATTCCAACAAAGACTTTTGAGATTAGGAAGTTTCAAGAAGTAGCCCAAAATTTAACCTGAAACTAACAAAAGGAATATCCACAAAGACAACTTAATTTTAGTTAAAACTGAAATAAGTGTAACGAAAAACCTCCCACTTTTCGTGTTTGTTAAATAAATCCAACTTTCTATCCCCCTCACTAAACAGCACTTAAAACACACCCCTTACACTCCACATCCTCCAGAATTAAAATCATAAATAAGTTACCCTACGAACCGAACACATTTCCAACTAAAACCCCTCCCCCTCTGTTCCTTCTTCTGCGACATTCTAACCCCCCCCCTTTGAGCAGAATTCGTTAGGGCGTAAAAAAAAGAACGAAAAAGGGGGAGGGAAAGCGCCGAGTTCTTAATCAAGTGTGGGATTTTCTTAAATCCCGTAGTCCTAAATAGCAGCGAAAATTGTAGGAATATGTGGAAGAGAGCCAACTCCATTTCACAGTGAAGTGGATTATTGATTTCCTGAAGAGGGGAGGGGGGTAGAAAAGCCATCGATCGAGGAAATTCCACCAACAAACTGACGCCATGATTTTGGCCATCTCGAACTTGGAATATCCCTTTTTAATGAGGGATGTCGGGAAGCTTTTAGGGAGGGGGCAATGAGGAAAACTGCTTTTATTGGGGGATTTTTAAAGGGGAGAAGAGAGACTAACGAAGAAGTGCATTAGATACTATGTGTTTTATAAATTAGCCCTTGAAGCAAATTCTTAGTGCGTATTGATTGAGCTCTTGTAGAAATGCAATGGCAAACTTTGAATCCAAATTTTCTATTGGGATTTGGACAGTTGGGGAGATTACCATTTTTGTCTTTAAAATTAATGTTCAGATAAATTTCTTTAAATATAAAATGTTGTGTCTTTTCTCTTTTCTATAAGTACTCATTAAAAATATTATGGGTAATGTTTATTACCTTAGCTGAAATATATTAATAAGTTAAATAGTGTTCATGAGGAACCCCTCACACACACCCACACTCAAGATTTAATTTCTAAACCAATAAAAGTTAAAAAACTGCAGTTCTTAAGTACGTGTTAACCTGTTCTCTAGTTTTCCTTTATCCTAATAGAAATAAGCTTGGAAAAGACTAATAAGAAATTTTGTTAATACACTCCAAAATCTTACTCTAAATGAATGAAATTAATAAAAAAATTTTTTTTTTAATTAAAGATTTGTGTAGATTTGTTAGCCTTTTTAACAATGGAAGATTATCAGGAGAATAAACTTCATTGGTGAAAACATTTCATGTTTCTTGCTTTCACCAGCCCCAAAACCACTCCAAAAATACTTCCTCATTTCATCAGCTCCCAATCCCGATCTAGAACCCTCAGCCATTCAATTACACACCACGCAGATAACTCTCCCGAACCAAAAAATAAATTCCCAAGATTGCATCAAGCAAGAAAAAAATGAAATACACGCATCGACAGCGATACCGATAACAAAAACCCACTCTTTACACATACAATATCGCTCTGGCAGTGCATCCCTCACCAGGAAAAATTGAAAGAAGATAAGACCTCGCTGTTGGGAATGAATTTCAAGAGAGGAGCACATACATACATCCATAGCTCATCCCCGGCTTATTTACGACCCCGAGTGCGAAAGAGACCGTTTCCCCCCTCCCCAGTGTTTCAAATGTGACAAAACCTGTATGAAGAAGCACCTCCCGCATACTTCGGCAGACACACTACTCTACATTACGCTGCTCCCTAGACAGTGCGTGTATTGAATACGTGTAGCTCCAAATGAACGCTCCCTATCAGCTTTGGTGAAGATGGATGTTGTTTATGGTGACGGCCTACATAGGCCATCGCGACGCCTTGCCATAGGCCTGGAAGGCCCTTGGGTGGGCCTCCCTGTTCGGCCACCCACAGGCCTCTCCTACGCATTCGAGGCCCCCTACTTACCCATGGAACGCAATACCTGTAATGGGTTCGAGAAATTCCCGTTACACATTTAGAGATCGGAATATGCTTATTAGCGCAGTGGGACAGTGGAGCCAAACTCCAATTCCTCCTAACCTCCCACTGACAACACCTCCCTTTTGGGCGATCTCATTCCAATATCCTTGGTTTACCACCCACTGGTGCGTCTTGCACAGGTCCTCCCCTTCTGCAGGAAAGTTCGTTGGACATGAGGTACAGTACCCCATGGGCAGAACGTTCTTCAGCACCAGAGGGTGCTGGAACGGTCATGTTGGTTTGGTGTGCTCCGCTTACCACCTGCTGGTGGCGTTTTAACAGAACCTCCCTCTTTTGCAGACGGGCCTCTCTGAAAACTGTTCATCATCATAGTAGACGTATGTCTGGTTGGAAAAGCTGCTCTGTTGGAATTATTATTCATCCTGCTGTGAGTACTTCCGATTGGTATTGATGGTATAGAACAGTAGATCAATTGTTTTTGTTGGGTTTGTATATGACGCCATTGGTCTATTACTTTTCCGATTTATTTATTGACACTTTATTCTCTTTATTTGTTGTAGGTTGTTGAAAGAAAAAGGATGGTTCCAAAAGCAAGTTTTCAGAAAAGTCCACAAAAACCTGTATTTAGGTTGACATATTTTTTTCTAGAACAACCAAACTTTAAAATAGCACTTTAAGATCCTATTTAGTTAACCTACATAGAGTACAGCCTATAAAATATTAATCAAAAAAATGTGTAAGTCAATTTAATAGTTTTCAGAGAAGTTCTAGGATTTATTTCTTTATAAAAACTTATAAAATAATTTCAATATGATGAACATAGTAAAATCCTTTATAATTTACAGTTAAATTGTATTATATTTTTGCTAAGATCCCACAGCAAAATTAGAAAATATTCACGGAATATTAGGTACACAAGCTTATACACATGGATGAAGTTTTTTCCATCATATCACATACACTGTAAAAAAATCTTTCTTCAATAAACGGAAATATCCCGGCAGCACAGCTGCCGGATTATTTTCATCATTTGAGAAGGTATCCGTATTTTCTTTTTCCGTCATTTGAGGGAATGTCCGTTTTGTATTTTTCTGTAAAAGGAGGGAAACCTTCAGTTATTTTAGGGACCGTATACCGTAGTTGGCTGATGAGATTTTACTTTTGAATTTTAATGAAATTCCTGTTAAATAATGTTTTATTTTTAATTAACACAATGCTGGAGTTCTATATTCTAACCTTGATTAGGTAAAAAGATAAAATACTGAATCAGTCGGTCAGTTTTGTACTTTGATCGTTAAATAATTTTATCTGGTAAAAAAAAAATTAGTAATAATAATTAGCTGCTTTATAAAAATTGGTCATGATGTAAAAAATTAAATTGAAAACTAAATGAAAGTATAGTCAAAATTTAGATCGCCCGCCGGGATTCGAACCTGGGCCAGCCGCATGGCAGGCGAGTATCTTACCACCTAACAACCGGACCGAATACCGCTCAAGAAAGTTTTTGTATAAAAGAAAAGAGCAAAAAATTTTAAAAAATAGAAATAATCATTTAAATAAACATTGGACCAGACAAAACACACCTCAAGAATACCGTGAATCAAAAATATTTTATTTCTAAAATACTTCTTTGTTTCGATTATTAACGCGAAATGCATTTCAGCAAGAGAGCTGTCAGAATACCGCCATTTGAGTTTCACCAAAACTATGACACAAAACGCATGCGTGGGGAGAGGAATTCACGATAAAAATTCCGTTTTGTAGTTTACGGAATTAATCCTTGAAAAATTCATGGAAAAGAATACGTCAAAAGACATATATTTTTTACAGTGTAAATCAGGGGCGGATCCAGGATTTTCTTTTGGGGGGGGCACCACTGAAATTTTTGTCCTACCTGAGATACGGCAGTATCAAGACTTTTGCTTCGGGGGGGGGTTGACTCAACGTTAATTCTAAGGTACCCCAAACGAGTACACTGTAATTTTTTTTAATCACTTAAAAGTAACACTGGTTCTGGGGATAACCCCAGAAAAATTTTGAAAATTTGTCTCTAAAAGTAGTGTTTCAGCTCACTATTTTGAGAACCTTTGGGTTACATTGAAAGAGAACAGCTCCTTTTAATCCACAACATTTTGAAAGAACTAACTTATAAATAGACATCTAAATTGCTAGGAGGATTTGGGGGTCTTCCCCTGGAAATTTTTTAAAAATTTTTTATATTAATTTGAAATTATTTAATTGAAAAAAATCCAAAGGGGACCGCTTCTAGAAAGCGGCAGAATTTTCAAAGAAAAACAATAATGTTAACAGACGTCAAAGTTTTGGAGGAGAATGGGGGTTCTCTCCCGAGAAAATTTTTGAAATTTGACTTTAAAAAGTGCTGTCTTAACTCATTTTGAGACTCTTCAGGTTGCACCCGAAAAGGACTTCTCCTTGTAAGTTGTATAATTCTTAAGAGATAAAACAATACAAATACTGATGTCCAAATTACGGACTTTGGGATTTGAAATTTCTTTTTCAATGTACGTGTCGATTTTTGAATTTAAAACCATTTTTTTCTTAGAATTATTTCCGTTTTAAAATAATGAGTTAATTGGCCATATACTGACAGAACTATGGTGCAAGAGCTAGAGAAAGTGTTGTGCTACGTGTAAGAGAAAACGTACTTTAAAAACTTAAAAGAATCGCATTAAGGTATGATAAAAAACTATGACTAATTTAGTATATTCCTGAAACAACTTATGATTAAAAATAAATAGCCTTTCAAGTGCTTATAACTTTTCAGCAAACGTATCTTGAATAGGTGACTTTTAGTACTCGGCGGCCTTTATTTTCAGAGTTAGTTTAACTGTGAGCATTAAATTTTAAATGATAATTTAAGACAGAAGAAACTCTAAACCAGTGGTTCTCAACCTTTTTAAAGCAAAATCCCCCTTATTGTGCGTACAACTTTTCAACGCCCTCTCCAATAAAAAAAAGTATAGAACTTAAGCTATAGGGTAGAGCAATTAGTCAAAATTAAAAGTAATTTTAGGTATAGTAAACCCGATATTAGTAAACTTAGGCACCAAATTTGTTAAACTCAGGACTTAGCAACCTCCCTAATATTCTTCCTAATAAAAATATTTATTCCTACACATTATTATGCCTATAGAACATGTTTCTTTTCTCTTTTTTTTTCTCATTCTATACGAATAAAACTGATAATGGGCTTCTTAAAAGTAGTTGAAGTTAGTGTTGAAAATGTGTTGGTCCATGTCGCTCAACTTCTTTTCAATAGACTTATGCAGCCCACTTTCGGAGCTCAAAAAGATCACCTGCGGTTTTAATATGACTATCAGTTGAGAACACTATAGAAAGGGGGGTCTGGGGGTCACCCCCAGAAAAATTTTTGATTTTAAGCACGAAAAAAGTGCCAATTACCTCCAAATATGCGTTTTTATGTAGTGTATTTTTTAGTCCTCTGGGGGGGGGCACGTGCCCCCGTGCCCCCCCTGGATCCGCTACTGGTATAAATTCTACTACATTCAAAAAAAGTCACCTTGAACAGTTTTGGATTTTATTCTTCTTTTTAAAGTACTATTTAATTTTCGTAAAACAACAATTTACAAGTAATAGGATACACGTTATTAGTATTTTGTGAGAAAAGGTTTTTTTTATGTATCCTAAAATAGGCTAGAAAGTAATTTTTTATATCTTGAAAACTGTTTGTTATGTATGAAGAAATATTGCAGTGATTTTAATGCAAAAATATTTTACATGAAGTAAAAAGTTATGATACACTAAATGATCATTGTGTTCAAATATAATTGATATCACAAGAATTATAATATCTTAAATAATAAAGTCAATGTGCGTGTGTTTGTTTGTCTTTTATACAAATCTAGAGTTTTCTTCCGATCTGCATCAAACTTGGTATGCATAGGTAAAACATCAAAGGAAAATTTTTATCTATGTTTAGAAATTATAAAAAGACCTCTTGGGCCTTGTTTGTTGGGGTTTTTTTGTATTTTTACTGATATAGCTTTATTGCTCCAAAAGAAAAGATATGATCACCTTATTATTGTTAAAAATAAGTAATGTGTATAATCCAAAATTTTTAAAAGAGGAACTTATGTCTACTTATATAAAATAATGTAAATATTTTAGGAATCTAAAAGTATACGAATTTTAAATGTTAAAACATAATTTTTTCATTTAATAGTTATAGACGAGTTTAAGCGGAAGTGTTATCCAAGTTATATCAACTCTGAATATGTTCAACAAGTACTACTACATATCAACTCTCGTCTGTATGAAATCATTCATAGCATGGATTCATATGGATGAAGATTGATGTTGAAATAGTCTCCATGGTAACGGAGATTTAAAATAAAAAGGTTATTGAATATTTTAAGAAAGTGGTTTAACAAACCAAAAACTGTTTGCAATGTTATTTTAAATACTTTCAACCAAAAAAGTGATACTTTTTGCCTTATACTATAGGAATATGCTGTAAGTATAGAATAATTTCACCAAAAATTCTCATTAAAATCATAAAGATATTATGAACAAAGCATTAATAAAGCTCGAAATACAGCATTTAAGTAATTTTTGGGAGAATATTCTTCTAATTTTTAAAAAAAATATTTTCCAACCTTCCATGAGAAAAAAATGTTGTGGTCACTGTAGAAATCATTAAAAAATTAAAATGCTTGACATCTGAATCGTTTTTATACCTCTAATCTAAAATTGTGGGAGTCATAGAAAGTAATTAAACTTTTAAAGGATATAGCTTAAACTTCACCCGTGCAAGGCCAGGCATATCACCTAGTAAAGAGATAAGTTTTCAAGTGTCAGAGACCTCAAATGAAATTGAAAATATGTGCTTATTTAAAAGTAATTTAAATACGTATCTAAACTTATTTTTTAATAAAATCATAATTACTATTTAAATTATAATTTTTAGAAAGGATCATAAGATATTTATCTAAAGCTATTTTTTTCATAAACGTTTTCATTCGTAACTGGAAAAATATGTATAAATCAAATGTGATCAATAGTTCTATTATCTTCATAATTAATTTGAATGCAACTGTAGGAGTTTCTTGTCAATTTTTTACAATAATTCTTTTGATCCACATTGTACAATATTCAATAAATGATAGACCAGGTTTTTTCTTCTTACTTAGAGATCAGCTCAAAGGAAATCTTTTTATTCTTTGACCATTCATTGAATTAACGATTATAAAAACATGGCTCCAAAGTTTTCTGAGCACTGTAGTCTCGCCATAACGAACATCCATTTATCATGACATTTTAAAAACGCAATGTGTCTTTCATAAAAAATCTTTCCTGTTTATGATGTCGCATTGTTTTAATGTTCAATCCAATTATAAATGCAGTCAGGTCAAGTTTCATAAAAAAGAGCGTTTGATTCATTGTCCGATTCAAAAGCCAAGAATTTTTTCTAAACGCAAAACTAATGAGTTCAGTAATGCATGGTCTCGGTTTTCTTTGCTCCAGTGGTTCATTTGCAATTTTTATTGGATCTCACCCTCAATAATAACAATGGACTTTTTATTCTCACAAAAAATGAAGGTTCTATTTGTCTGCATGAAAAGTTAAATTAATATGAGGTGCATCAGTTGTCTCTTATTTCTGCCATACAGTAAGCCGTAAGTTCTCCACTAAAGATTTAAAAATAAAGTTTAGTAAAAAAGAGTGCATTAGATTTAAAAAAAATAACAAATGTATCAACAAAATTAGTTTTTCTAACATGTAAAAGACTAGAAGGTTTATATGTAAATCACACAGTTAAAATATAACGCATAAGACTCCTTTGGTTATAAAAATAATAGTGTCTGGTAAAATATCATAAAAAATGTAAGCTAAATTATTTGTTCAATCACTTATATAAATTTGCTTACTAAAAAGAAGTTATATAATATTTGCTATATTTTACAAAATAAATGTTGGTTTCATTTATACGGTGATGAAAAGGTCCTCAAAAGGGGATAATAAAAGCTGGTTTTCTTATTTTCTTTAAATTCCAGTAGCGTTTTTTACTTATACTACAAACTTCGGTTATTTAAATTTCTAACTGTTATTTGTTCAAATAAAATACTTTTTTAATGTTAATTAAATATTTTGAAATATTTATTGAAACATATTATAGAGGAGAAGAGAGTATTATGGAATAGTCGGGTAATATGGAACACCTGAGTTTCTGCTCCCCCTCTTGTTGCTATCACTTGGCAATGCCACGAAAGTCTTAAGAAATCCCCAATGATGCAGTGCGCAAAGAGTTTAGCTTCTTGTTGTTGTCTGATCAGTCGCAACAAAGCAAAGTGTGTTTTATATAGTATTTTCGAAAGTTTTTGACGGTAAAGGTTCAAACCTTTTAAACTACAAGTAACTATGAGACTTTGATTTTGTTGTGAAGCATAATGTGCACTAAAAGATCAGTATTTCTTATACTGCAGTCATTTTTAGCTATCCATTTTTTATCGGTCAGTAAAAGGGTTCATAGTACAAGCTGGTGTGTCGGGTATTATGGAACACTAAGTCCATTCTGATGTGTCATATGAAATTTACTTCCTGCCATCAACTAAAGGACAGGAAAACAAAGATTCTGAAGCATCTTAAACTAATTGTTAAACTAAAAATTGTCAAACGAAACACAATTATACTTATTCTTTCTTATACATTTAAAAATTTCTCACATCTAAAAACAAGTAGAATACGCTCTCTTGAAAATAGAAAGGATTTATACAGACACATATTCTATAATTTTAACATTAGCTTTGTGAAAAACTAATATCCCCACAGTTTAAACAAATTATTTTCATTAAATGCACATGATCATGGGAGTTATTCTATTAAAATCTTATAATGTGTTATTTTTAAAGCAAAATGGTAAAAGTTTAATTTCCATTTAAAGCAACGCTTCTCGTAATTTTCCTTTACAATGTTTCAAATAAATTGTGACAGATGTTTTTTTACAGATGATCGAAATTTACTCTGAAAATGAGTGAAAAATTTGTGCAGTGCTAAGTAAAAACAATAAGGAACAATGTTAACAGTTTCTAACCAAAAGCGTTTTGATTGAATTGTGCGAGAAAAGATAATAGTGTTAAGTGTTGCTGAGAGACAGATAATAATTTTCTTATGTAGTGTTTTCGATCAAAATATTAGAAAACTTTCAAATTCTGAACCTTATTTGCTAACTCTATTCTTGGAACACATTTTTGAATAGAACACATTTTTAACGCTTTTCAAAGATATCCAGAACATTATCACATCAAAATAAGATGTTTTAATGTTCTACTATGCAATTACATTAAATAAATCATCTTAAAAAGAAACATGTGTGATAAAACAATTAATAAACTGCTACCATTTTAGTTTTTAGTTAACTGAATATCAGAAACTTTTTAAACTTTGTATGTTTGTTGTATTTCATGAAAAGTTTCATATTTGTTTTACAGAAAGTGATGTAGACAAAAATAACAGCACACAATAGATAACAATCAAATGTGTGTATTGTAAAAGTCCTGAAATATAACAAAAAAGGGGGAGTATCGTTTATGAAAGCTGTATTAAGAGATCAAAATTCAAAGAAAGATCTGAGGTACACGAAAAAGTAAGTAATCCAACATAGTTTAATGCACAAATAAGGAGTTAAAAATCATACAATTGTTTCGGGGGAAAATTCCTTTCTTTTTAGAACGCAAGGCAAAGGGATCCAGTGACCCACAAAACAATTTTATGTTTTACATATATTTTTTATTGTGCATTTAAACAATACGTTGTATTTTATACTTTTCATCACATAAGACATTATTCGGATTTTACGTATTTTTTTGCTTCTAGCCTTTTCCAAATATTAAAAGAATTGATGAACCCATAAATATTGCTTCATTGCGTAGTAAAAATACAGCAATATTATAAGATAGTTACTAAAAAGGTAAAAGTCCAAATTATAAGATAATCGTCTAGTTTTTACATTTTCCAGATTTTAAAAGAACTCATTTATGTACCCTTAAATATATAATTGTAAAAAATGAATTATTCTTAGAAATTTATACTGTGAAACTAGAAGTAAATATTAAATGATAAGTTTGGGATACCTTATATTGTTTAGGTATGCATACATAGCATTTAAAACCATAACATTTCTTCTAAATTTATGTATGAAATAATATTCGTTAAAGTAAAATCAAATTTAAAATACTTAATAGACCACAATTTTCTTCTTAAATATGCACATTTTTGACCGTAAAATACACTGAAAAATTTGGAATCCATTCATATTCTTATATCATTTATACACATAACCAACTGCATTTATTAAATAATCTCTTAACGTAATAGCTCGATAAATATGAATAACTGATTTTCACTAATAAACTTACCTCAAAACTTGGATTCCATCTAAAGCCTAATCCAAAATTCTATAGGTTCGAAACATATTCTCAACACACACACGACTATGTCCGCTTTTAAGGAATTCAAATAAGGTATCGCAGGTATTTATTTAGCTACGATGTGCTTTACACTAAAAGCACGTATTGTTAGACTGGCTCTCTCTAGTGGCCTCAAGAGGCTATTAAGCCTGGATACATCATCCCCGCCCCGTTTGGGTATGTCCAAGTCAGGAATCCGTGTCCCATCATTGCACATATTTGATCACCCGAGGCAGCGATTGTGTATAAGGAGCAAGAGAACATCAAAGGACACTTGGATGGGGGTTCTACAGGCCATCGTGTTTATAAAAGGGGATTTATGTAGTAATGGTTGTGTTTAGAGTGTTTATTTTTGTTAAATAATTCCTAAAAATTTGTTTTATTTATTCAAAATTGATGTTGTGTGAATAAGAGAGGAGTGAATGAATTTTAGAGTTAAGAAAATGAGAAAGGCAATTTAGTCTTTTAATAGTGTGCAATAAAGAAATCAAAGAATTTTGTATTTTAAACATAGTAAAATCAAATTCTTATACGCAAAAGGTAAAGGACTCATGAGTAATTTAAATTTGAAAAGAAATTTAACGGCTCCATCAAAGTTTAGATGGCCCTTTTAATGTGAGTTTTTCTCTCTTACCCTGCATCTTAACTTTTTAAGAAATATGAAGAAACCTTTTCTGTCTTTTGATTTGAAATCTCAGGATTATTTCTAAATAACATCCCGTGGTGTGATGGGAATAATGAAATGTTTCGTTCACTTAAAATGTAACGATAAAACGTAATGTGTCAGTATGACGTTATTCCATCAGGTAAGTATGTGAATCCTATTCAATTTCTTTCTAAATTGATATTTTTCAATACCATACACTTCATTTTACATTTTATAACATTAACATGCCTACTTCGTGGTAATACTACATGCAAAAATATTTATGATGTAGTTATAATATTTTCTTAGTGTCAAACTTTGTTTTGATCCCAATTGTTCTTATATGTTGGAAAAGTAATATGAATGAAATGGTATTGTGATAATATAAGAACTGAGATTAATAATGCAAATATATCTTTGAAATTAATCCTCAGCATCATGAATCTGTGCCTTTAAAATAGTTAAATTTAACTTATAATATTGCTGTGTTATTAACAAAAAAAGATAGTAAAGTCATTTTATGAGGAAAATGAAGAAAAAATCCAGAAAACTAGTGCTTATTTTGAGTAGCCAGATTGTTGATGTGAAAATAAATAAATAGGTTTTTCCTAATTACTTTCTGTAAATATATAATCTTTGACAGTTTTATAAATATAGAAATTTAAATTATCTACTCAGACTAAATAAAATGATAGTTTCGTTTCAACAAAACCTGGATACTGTACCTCAATTGGAGATCCTCTTTTCATCTGCAAGAAAAAGGATAAAATTAGAGTGTATTCATAGATCATTTACTTAAGTAAGTTCAACAAATTATTGCTTAGAAATATAGTTATGCACAACACATAAAAGTATAAGCGTGTGTGCTCAATATTAATAATAAGTAAATTCTCAAACAAATTTTAAAAGTACAAATTTTTAAACATATATCATAGATATTAATTTAAATAAAGATTTATAAACCTGATAAATAATCAAATTACTAAGAAGTTTTACTTTATTTATTACTTATATATTATTATTTAAACTTGGCATATTTTATACGTTAATATAAATGGCATATTTTATACGTTGTAATAAGTATATCAAGATCAAATATATTCAGAGAGAGCGCTGCTTTAACTAAATAAATTTAAATATTTAACATACTCTGGCGATTAACGCGTTTATAACGTAAATTTAAGAAAAACCTTCTTCAAACTAACTGAAACTATTAAGCATAACCAAATGTCTCTGAAACTACTTTAGACCACGTTCATCCCTTTAAATAACAACTGATGACTTTGATCCTTCTTATTTTGATTTATATATTTCCATATTCATTTTTTGGAAAGGATATTGCAAATAATTTTTAATGTACACTAATTTCGGAAGGTTAAGTGTTTGCAAAAGAGTATCTGTGCTTTATTATTGTCACATTAAGACTAGTTTCTGAAAATCTATTTATTAATAATTACGCTTTATTTTATTTAATTTTTACCACCTAAAAAATAAAATTGATTTGTCGTTTCTAAAAACTTTATATTTTTCTTGGTTCTATACTTTAATAAATTATGGTGTTACTGTTTGGGGTGGAGATATTAAATCCAATCTCCAACCTTTAATTTCTATTCAAAATAAAATATTCAAAATTTTAAATCAGCAGTCATATCCTGATAATTTTAGATTACTCAAATTATTGCCTCTTCGTCACAACGCTTTTTTCCGTATCATACTTTATCTTTATCGTAATAAATCTCTATTCAACAGCAACACTATAGCTAGACCAAATAATACTAGAGGTGTAGCAACATATCAAATTCCCAAATTTTCTAAATCAATTTTTTGTAAGCATTTCTTTTACCACGCACCAAAATTATACAATAGTTTACCTCTAAATCTAACCTCCATTAATAAATATTCAGAGTTCAAAAGAAATTTATTTGGGTTAATAATTAATATCGACGACCTGGATTTATATTTTTCACTTCAATGAAGCATATTTTAGTTAATGGTTTACCAGCTTGCTGCCATCATTATTTAACTATTGTTTTTTTACAGTTTTATGTTTGTGTTGTAATTTGTAATGTCATTTGTCCATATAATTTCTTTCTCGCCTGTACGGGAAGTTTCTTCCCCTTGGCGAATCACATTATGTCTTACTTTTCTGTGTTTGTATAATGAATGTCTAATAAAGTTATAAATCCTTTAATAATTACATTAATTAAAATTTATTTAATAAAGTGTAAATAAGTTTTAAAGTTATTCTTTCGCTCTTTCTCCGCATCTACATTTTAGGGGACGAAATATTCAATGAATCAAAACTGTGATGTGAAGAAAAATACCTACATCGTTTCATTCAGTTGTGGTAATAAAATTAATTCAAAAGTAGTAAAAGTACTCTTCCCCAAAAAAAATTTATTTTCCCTAATAGTAATTATTTAGATTCTATTCTATATGTTAAATTATGTTTAGCCTTATATTTGTTTTTTAAAACAATATCTTTAAACTTACTAAAGGTTTTATAATTTTCATCAAGTAAGTTGTCTTAAAACATTCATCTCAGAACAAACCGTGATCTTCTAGAATGGCACAGCTGTGAACTTAATTAATGGCTTTGCAATTGGAGAAAATTCAAAAAAGTTTCGAAACTCAAGCTTACAACCACACCCCAAACCCAGAAGTTTCTCTCACCACTTCTCAATAAATACTCCTTCTCCTCTCGCGAAATAATTACACAAGTTAAATACATAAATGAATGGAATAAAACAACGGGAGAGAGAGAGGGGTTCCTTGTGGCAGTAATTTAAACGGAATTTCTCCCTCGCCCGCTGAGTCCATTCCTAATTTCTTCTTTGTGTTTGTGAATGTCATTTAGAGAACAATGCAGTTGCTCTGGGGAGAGGGGGAGGCGATATCCAATGAAAAGGAAGAGTCGTGCTCCCCCTTGCCTCCAGGGGACTGTCTTTCTCTGTTCCCCAAATTCCCCTCTTTCTACAGTTCGCTGCGTTATGATGGTTGCCGTGTTTGGCATATTAGCTAAATGTAGGCGAAAATGGCCTGTTCCGGACAATAAAACAGTTTTGACCAGGTTGGGGGGGGAGAAGATGGGATATTAGTTGGGGTGATGTTTTAAAGTGTTTTTCTTTCGAAAGCTGTTTTGGAAAATTTCGGAATGTCGTTATTTTCATTTTCAGTTTGTGGTTATCATAATTGAATGAAAATGGGTGAATTACTCTAAATTCTATTTTTTTGGGGGGGGGGGGCAATGGGTCTTTTTTTATCGCACAAAATACAATCAAATTTATTTATTTCTACATAATGTATTATTTACAAGTGTTTCGTTTAGATATGCCGCTGCTGAAAAGGTCAAACTCAACGGATGTAGCTTATTAATGACTGAAACTTAATAATAATGCCCAGAGTGAAGGCGGGCAAAGTGATGAATTTCATTGATAAATGCCATTGAATTTATCACTTTGCCCAGGCATTATTAATAATGCCCAATTTATCACATTTCCCGTAACATATAGACAATTACATTGATAATGATTTGCACATCTGCACAACATATTTAAAAAAAAGGGTATTTCGGAACACATTCTAATTTTAAAGAGCACTACATAACAGTAATTTTATGAAAGACAATGATAACACATAATAAAATATTTAATGCTGATATTTAATATAATCATTAACCAAGATTTTTTTCACACAAGTAATAAAAAGTAAGGGAAGTACTAAATTATTTTCTTAAGTCAAAAGTTAACAGCAAAAATAATTTCAGAAAAAAATTTAATAAACGAAATTTATAGATTCAATTGGTCTTTTACATTTTTGTGATATACATATTACTACCAATTTAAAATCACAATATTTAATCGAAAATAATAAGAAGGGGAAAATTTTTTTGGAAAATGCACCTATTTACCACCTATTTACCTAATACCTATCACCTATTTACAACCAGAGCTCTCAGTCTAATTAAATTGTTATTAAAAAAGTTTAAAATTTGAGATAATATAGGTTGAAAACCGATTTCGCTGATCAAAAATTAATTTTCACATTTAAGCTATTAGTTTAAAGTTCCACATCTAAGCTATTAGTTTAAAAAATACAAATTCTATTTTGCAGTGAACTTTATATCTTAAAGTAATATTGTTTCAGCTATAATATTATGTGTTTTAAAATGGGGTTGGGAGTAAACTGAACAGAGTGACTGACATTTTTCAGTAAATGATTAAGTGATGTTCTTTGAACCTTAGGATAGCGTTGAACATTATTTGACCTATCCAAAATACACTTCCCAAAACACAAAATACCTTGAGTGACTAAAAAAATCACACTGCTTACTTTTAATACATTGGTATCTTTGTTTTAAAAGCAGGGTAGGATTTAATTTCATGGCTAAAGTTAATTTAGGTGAAATCAATAATTTATTTTGATCAAAATCAGTGTTTTAAAAAGTTTATGCTAAAAAGTGCTCCAGATAGCTCGGAGATCATTCCAATTAGACTACACACGATTAGATCTCATCAGGCAATTCCAAATTCCTTTTTAAAAGAAGACTTTTACTCATTAAATAAGAAATAATTAAGAAATTTTGACATGGGACCTATTTCCAGTTTTTTCTGTCATTAATTACGTATACTGAAATACTTCAATTAAAATTCTTCAAAAAAATTTATGTTGTGTATGAAAGGCTAAAGTATTGAGTGAAAGTTGTTTCCCCAGTTTATTTTCAATAAATAAAAAATTACAGGGTTATAAGTAAAAATAGATCCGAAGTGAAACACCTTCCCTTTAATTCATTTTCTACTCTTAAAAAGAAAAGTTCAACACAACAAAAGCAATTAGTGCCAAGTAACTGATTAAAAATTTAATAAGTGTTTGAAAGAGCTTTTAAGCTCCTTAATCCTTACTCCCTGTCAATAAAACTAAACAAAATGTAAAAGAAAGTTACTTTCGCGTAAAATAACAGAATCCCATGTTTCTGGCTACCTTGGCGCGATTAGATGACCCGAAATTGGCGCGAGGTCTAAATGCAGTAACCTCCCCAAATGTCATCATATATTATGAGGGCGAAGGGAGGGAGACAAGGGAGGGGAGGGCATGTAGAAAATGCATTAGGCTTGCTGTAAAAAGCGAACGATCTAATTTGGCACCCCGTTTCACCTCTCGCTTCGTACTTTTTTTGTTCTTGAAGGAACGGATGTGTTGTTTCAACAAAACATTTTGTTTAACAATTTTGTGAAAAGATGGGCAAATTCACCTGAATGTTATGCTTTCTTTTGTGAAGCAATGTTTTGGTATTTCAATACTTATTACAAGATTCAGTTATGCAAAACGTGTGACTTAACATGTTTTATTGTATAAACATGGTTCAATATTGTAGCTGTTTTGTGATGAACAGATTAAATATTATGAATGATTTTTATCTGTGTTTTTTTTCAATTCAATAGGTTTTTATACTTAATAATCGAACAAGGAAGAAACTATTTTTATTATTTTTTCAAATCTATCATATCAAATCCAAAGATAAAATTTAAATTAGAACACTAATTTGTTTTGATATAGTATACATTATTAGATTGATTCATTCATGAAATTTAATAATTAAAGAAATATAAAAAAATATCTGAATATGGAAATAAGCCGTGTATTTAAAATGTAACAATGTTCAAACTGTAAATAGTTTCGCAAAAGTGTATTAAACGTTAAATATTATTAAAATTAAAATTGGTTTAACTTTTGAAAACTTCATTACAATTAAACTAAAAAGAGCATGAAAGAGTGATATTTCAAAAATTAAGTTTGAAACTAAATTAGAATAACAGCTTCAGTCTAAAACAAAAGTAAGCAACAATAGAAAATAAAATTTAAGTAACCCTTATCGTAATAGTACGCCTGATTTGACTAATCTTTTTCTATTTGACATAATTAAAAAATATGAAATAATAAACACTCATTATGACATATTATCTTAAATATTTAATGTGTAATAGATTTTAAGCTTAGCAATTGAGTATTTCTCTGCACGTTGCTTGACTTCTAATAAGGTATGTGTAACTTAAGATTCATGAATAAAAAAAATCTGGTGTCTAAGGTCATTTCAATAAGGAAGTTGCATGTGTCACATTTTCAAAAACAAACAAGTGTTCCGTATGGTTTTTTGTATGGTAAAATGAAATATCTAGTCAGTTTTTCAAAAAAATGTACAGGTAATTAAATATTTTAATTTAAAAGTCGAGAAAAAAACACGTGACTGAAAACGTTTATTGTTTAAACTATAAGATGACGTCAACAATAATACCATCAACTCCATTGCTTTACAACAATGTTTAATATAAGATGACGTCACATCCAAACTCTTGGCGTTTTCGCGCGCTTTTAAAAAGGGGATTTTTGTTAATTTTTTTGGCAATCAAAAAATTTCTCGATCGGCCTCAAATTTTGGGTAGTTGCTTATTTTTGCAAGAGGAATCGATTAAAAAATAAAAAAAAATCATGCAACTTCCTCATTTAAGATGCTTGAATTTTAGCTAAAAAACGTCTCACCTAATCAAATCTTTCTTCGTTATATCAAACTTACAAAACTTTCAAATTGAAACTCATATCCTCAAATCAAATCAATTTATTTTTTACTAATATACATATATGTCAAATAAAAAATAAGGGAAAACGACAAAAATATACATATGAGACACCAAGGAGTCAAATTAACTCTTACAGGGGACCGATAATCATACATGAATATGTTTTCAAGAAAAAAAGAAAGAAAAGAAGAAAAATTTAGATGATTAAATCAATAAAATACGAGTAATCTCAAGGCATCATATATCTAATAGTGATTAAAAATGATGGTGAGGAGCTGTAGGGTGAGCTTCAGATTATCTTGTTTCTTTGTGAGCATTTTTTAAATTTCTGCATCTTTCTCAAATTAACTTTAAGGAATACGATATCAACCTGAGCTCAATAACAAAACAATGGACACCGAAACCCGCAATCTCCCCCACCCTTACACACCCCCTCCCACCGAACGCGACACCCGCGTCGCATGCAAACGATATTACACACACCCTCCCATCACTGTTCCGAGAGAAGAAACCTCACTCCATTCACCACCAATTCCTTAAAAATTGAAAGTCGCGCGAATTGGACCAAGCCTTAAAACTAGAACCTGATAAAGGCGTCCATGGGGGCGAGTTTCATTTGGAAAAGAAAATCTCATCTTTCTGTAAAAGAAACGCAGTAAAGCCCCGACAATATATGCACGCGAATTTCAGCCCGACTTTCCCTAGATTACGTGGTCTTTCGGTCGCCTAGCAACGGGGACGTGCTTCCCTTGGAAACGGTTGCCAAGAGCCCCTGACGTGGGCACGTGCGATGGCTTCGGAATGGATGTGTTACCCCCAGGTGGATTACAAGTCCCGCGGTGGGGTAGAACACGTCCGATCCTCCGGATTCTCTCCCGAAATCGGGAAAATAGTTTATTTCGCGCGCATTAGCCGGGGACAAATCGGGGTACGCGTTTAAACTGCAGAGCTCTATTATATGAAGGGGGTTTAGCGGGGAGAGAATGGTGTTTTGGAGAGTCTGGATAGGGGTACGAATGTGGAATTGAAAGTGAGACTTTTTTAATAATGGACGTATTTGGGATAGGTTTTTTTCGTAAAAACCTAGAGATTTAGCAAAATAAAATTTTCGTACAACGATCACTGTAACTCATTTTGCAGTTATATCAATTTCTAAATTATTACAATAGTGTTACTGTATTAAAAATTCGTCCTTCGGATAGTTAATGTAGCTTTTTTTATTTAATTGCAATTGTTATTTTCAGAAAACACCACATTTATCACGATTACCTTAATTTGGGTTCGATTTAGATTCTCAAGAATTCGATGCTGTTGTACAAAGTACAAAGGAACACACTATTGTGTACTCCCCTAATAAGAATCAACACTTCGGTGAATCCGCTTAACGATATAAAAATCATAAGGTAATCTTGAAATGCTAAATTAAGAAAGTAATCAAAATGAAATAAAAAATAATTTATATAAAGCCTTAAATGGTAATAGAAGAAAAATTTTATAAGTTTGAGTTACTTCAAACTCTCCTGAGTTCAAAAAGTAATTTCAATCATTGACGCTTTTTCTAAAAAAATACGCCAAACAACTTGTAAGGATGACTTTGCTTTTAGATTCGTTCAATTTCTTTAAAATAATGTGGATAATAGCTATAAGAATAACTTTTGCCTATGAAAATAGTATGTTTACAGTTTGTGGGGGGGGGAACATAGCACAATGCGTAGTACCTACTAAACACAAATTAAAAGAAGTTTCACATAAAAATGTATCCTCGTTACTATTCGCATGCTTATTTATAAAAAAAAACGATTTTAACCTCTTAACCGAAAAAATATACTTAAAAATATCTTCCATCTCCATCAAACAAAAATCCTGCTTCCCACCTTCAAAGTGGGTTATCTCTGAAGCACCAAAACACTCAACCGTAAAAGCACTTTCACGCGCTTAAAATCAATAATTCCGTGGTGCCTCCGCACTCAAAAAGAGCTTCACACGACCGTCCAAAAGAAGCCGAAACCATTGCCAAGACCATTCGATAAGACCCTCAACATTAATAACTCCTTTACATCAATAAACATGACACAAGAAGCGACTCCCTTATCGTCGCTAACGACGTCGGATTACAACGCGGCTTTCTTGATTACAACGCGACGTTCATAATGTAACATCATTACTACGTGACTCTCTGTTTCAAAATGCGACTTTCCTAGTTATCAGAAACTCTTTGAATGCTTTATAATCCACAGAAACTTTTTTGATTTTTAGTAATCAGTTTTAGTTGGAATTAGATGTTTTAATTCTGAAGTAGAAAAATAAATTAGTATTAAATAGTAAAAAAGATGGAAGAAACATAAGAAGCAATCCCACTTATCGTCGCTAACGACGTCGGCTTTCTTGATTACAACCTGACTATCATAATACAACTTGATTACGTGACTTTCTTGTTCATAATGCGACTTTCCTAGTTAGTAGCCGACTTTTTTAAAGCGACTCCAATGGAATTGTTTAAATCGAGAAAAAGGTTCCGGAGACAAAATAAACGGGACTGGGATCTTAAAAAAATATTTTATTATGCTACACATATACAATATTTAATCTGCAAAAGTGTATTGGTATTTTAATGACTATTTTTACTTGGAGTTAAATGTTTAAATTCCGAATTAGAAAAAAATTAATAGTTTAAGATAAAGATAAGGGAACACAAGAAGCAACTCCTCATCGTCGCTAACGACGTCGGATTACAACACGACGATCATAATTACAACGCGACTTTTATGATTACAACGCGGGTTCCATGATTACAACGCGACGTTCTTAACTTGATTACTACGTAATTTTCTTGTTCAAAATGTGACTTTTTGAATGCTACTCCAGTAGAATTGTTCAAATCCAGAAAAGATCCAGGAGACAAAAGAAACGAGATTGGGATTAATCCCCCTAGGAACGAGAGGGGGGAACGGGGCCCGTGTCATATTTCAGAGAGAACGGCTTAGGCCTTCAAATTATGAGCTCGATAATATCCCTGCTCTAAATCCGGGGGTATTTTCTGAGGATATACACAGGGGTGTTAAGAAGGGGGCTCTCTCCCCCCTCCGTCTTACATCACATGGGAAAGCTGCTGGAACTGAATTAGAATGAGGCCAAAGCTTGGCGGCGAGGCGAAATGTCTTTTTCTTTTGCACCTCTCCGCGTACGGAGAGAAAATGGTAGGTACTGAGGTGAATGTTTTGGGAATCGGGTAATTTTATCAAATGTTACGGTAGATACTTGAAAATTAAACAAACAAATTTCTCCCTTGTAAAGATTTTGGGTTCTATCTTTAAATGTGGATCAGGTTTTTCTTTATAAAATTTCTGGTTTTGAAACTATACACTGTAAAAAATAATCCAGTAAAAAAACAGAAAATTTCTGGCAGCAAAAATTGCCAGAAAATTTTTGTAAGCAAAAAAATCCTGTAAACAGAAAAAAGCTGTAACCTACAGGTAAATGCTGTAAAAAGAAGCTTTCTGTCAATATTTTTTTCTGTTACCTCACAGTAATCTTCTGCTTGTGCGCATGCCTGTCAACTTATTTTAGCTGGGTTTTTTTTGAAATTTTAATAAATCAATAACCGGGGATAGAACCCACGACCCACTGCATGGTAAGCACGCACGCTACCAATGCTCCAATGAGGATTCAGTAAAAGTAGAAATTATCCGAAGATGTTCTTTCTTTCTCCACGAACTGAAACTTTCTGTTTAAGTACAGATAAGCTAAAAAACTAGAAAATAGCTGTTTTTTTACATAAAATAAATAGTAGTGCGGTGGGAATGTTACATGATAGAATATCCCTGTAAACATGAAGTCATTTTTATTGAAACTTTCTGTTTTTCTATAGTTTTTTTTACAGTGTATAGAATTCTATTTGGTGGTATTTGTGGGCAACATATAGGTAGATATTTAAATTATGAACTTTAGGTTAACCAACGTGCTAACGGG
This sequence comes from Tetragnatha versicolor, assembly GCA_024610705.1. Taxonomy (NCBI): domain Eukaryota; kingdom Metazoa; phylum Arthropoda; class Arachnida; order Araneae; family Tetragnathidae; genus Tetragnatha; species Tetragnatha versicolor. Next base: position 53,709,617 of record JANDEH010000007.1, read on the forward strand.
GGATCATAATATTGTTACCGTCTTATAAAAATGCAACTATTGAGTAGGAATTAATTGAAGAACGTTGAAACATTTTTGTGTTTCAATACAATGATTATATTGTTAACTATTTTAATGCAATTTTTAAATTATCATTGTATTCTCACCTCGGATACACTTCAGTTGAACTCCTAAAATATCATCATACCTTCCGGTACTACACTGTAAAAAATAATCCTGCAAAAAAACAGAAAATTTCTGGCAGCAAAAGTTGCCAGAAAAAATCTGTAGGTTGAAAAATCCTGTAAACAGAAAAAAGCTGTAACCTACAGGTAAATGCTGTAAAAAGGAACTTTCTGTCAAGTGGGCTACAGATTTTTCTGTTGCCTCTCAGTAATTTTCTGCTTGTGCGCATGCACTTATTTTAGTAGAGTTTTTTTAATTTTAATTAATTGATATCCGGGGATAGAACCCGCGACCTGCCGCATGCTAAGCACGCACGCTACCACTGAACCAAAGAAGATTCAGTATAACGTTGCCAATAGCTGTATTGGTTTTCAATGCAGTAAGTTTCTGTTTAAGTACAGATAAGCTAAAAAACTAGGTAAAAGCTGTTATTTTACATAAAATAAATAGAAGTGCGGTGGGAATGTTACATGACAGAATATCTCTGTAAACATAAAGTCACTGTTATTGAAATTTCTGTTTTTCTACAGTTTTTTTAACAGTGTAGATCTTATTAGTGGTTCTTAATTATATTTAAAAACTAAAACTAATTAGAAATACGAAGAAAAGGAATTGTGGGATTTCTGCATAAATACATCTAAAATTTGAGACTCTTATTTTGAGAAAACATTGATTTAAAAAGTACAACCGAATCAAATTGAAATCATAATAATGAGAATAATGTAGTTTGCAAAGTCCTTATTATCCCCCTAAAGGGATGAATAAAAGAAATATATTATCTAACTCATATGTAAATCCTTACAATACAAAATCCTTATTAGAGAAGGTATATATGGATTTCCTTTAATTTTATGAATGTGAGAGAGTAAAAAATTATTTAAATGCTAAATTAATATCGTATTTTCGTCCCAGTTTTAAAATGGATGTTATAACATAACTTGACAAAGTCAATAAAAATGCTTCAATTACTTCATACTAAGTAATTACGCAATTCATCATCATCTATAAAACAACATTTAAATAAATTATTACTTCTATACCACCACAAAGAAATTAAGTTTATCCATTGATCTCAGGATCCCAATATGTCTCCCCATCTGAATCCCATAAAAAACCCACCCCAAACCCCAACAAAAAAACCTCACCCCTTCCCTTCCTAACCCCTTCATTAAAATTCAGAGAAAAACTTGGCGACAAATTGCGGGGCGCGCCCATCCCGATTCCGGCAAACCCTTTACCCTTTATGCAAAAGAAGCCCTCCATCATCCGGATTCGCAGGTCTTATCCAGGCGAGGAGGGGCTTATCACTTCATCGTCCTCCCAGAGGATAATCGAGCGAAGCTAATGTGCGAAGCCCTCCGAGCGAGAGACGAGATAAGGCCTGGGGCTGGGAATTGTCTACAGCTAAGCCTTTGGTTGATAAGGGGCGTTTTTTGCAATGAAGGGCTTATCGCGCTTTTTTTTCCTTTTTTTTGGCGTGGTTATGATGGATGGAATGTTGACGGATGGAGTGGAGTGTGGATTTTGATTGGGTTGGTTGGAGAGATGGAGGAAATGGAGTGAGGGAATGGAAATGTGTATGTGGAGTGAGGACTATTGAAAGGCATTACATGCTATTCCATGAGGGGGGAATGTTATTGTTTGAAACATGGGAATTGTTACAGAGGAGTTTACTTATTTCATTTCCTGATGTGGATTAACCCTACAAGGGCTTTACATAAACAAAATTATAAAAAGAACTTTCTAAGGCGGAGAAAATAATTCAAAGGTTATTTTTAATTATTATTTCAACTCTTTTTGCAAAACAAATGTTTTAGTAAGGAAACTTTTTCAAAATTTAGGGCGAAAATACAAAGATCTTTTAGCTTTGTTCAACGCTAAACAAATTCCTTAAAAAATTTTTTTAAATTGAATGATAATTTTTAATTTTTATATCTCAGCAGCACCTTAGAATAATTCCTTTCTTTGCAATATATACGAAAGAAAATGTATAAACCTACCCTAATTTTGATTAGAGTAATGAAATTAGACCAAATTCTGTATTCGACACCCTCGAATGATAGATGCATGAGTGTTTGAAGGCCCTACGGTAATCGAGAACACAAGAAATAGCAACTAAATAATTTGAATTCTGGAGTCCCTAATATGGAGCACACATTTTTATTGCAATGTAGTACACAATATAGAATTATAATTGAATCGTCAGTTTGAAGAAGGGAATAAGTCCAAAAAATGACAAATTGACTTTTTGTGCTCAAAACAATCTCCAAGCTTTGCCCTACACATGGGTGAAAAGAGGGGGAAAATAACTAACCCCTATAGGGAGATATCGCCCCTTGAAGTTGTGAAATCGATATCCATACAATAACAATTCCATTTCTTTTTTTCGATTTTCTCAAAACTTGATTTTTGGACTTATTCCCTTCTTCAAACTGACGATTCAATTATAAGTTAGCTTTGAAAAATGAAAGCTATAAAAAGAAAATAATCATTACTGAATTTTTCAATAAATTTTGTGCTACCCTCCTATTTGTAAGCAATAGCAAATAGTTTGGGATTCCGTATAAAAATTTAAGAACTTAAAATACGAATCTAAAAATAAATATTCGTCTGACATCAAATTCTGAATCAACGACCTGTCTGACTAAACCCGGTGAATTATTCAAAGTTGATACAGAAAATTAATTCCACACCTCAAAAAAGCTATATATAAATATGAAAATCTCCAACAAGGGAGCTTACTAATCTCCTCAAGTCGTTAGCGCCCCCGAAGCGAACTTCCCCTCGAACTTTTCCGAACTTTCCTCCCTTGCTTTTTTTAAACGCACTTTCCGGTCCAAGTCCCCTCCCTCCCCGCCTTATCTGCGCCCCACAAAAGCCCCGGCAGCGCCGAAAAGGCGAATGGGGGGGCATTCGTAAATCAGCCCCCCGCCCCCCGAGAGTCCCCTCGATTGTGGCTTGCGAATAGGAAGGGGGGCCCAGCCGGGGTGCCGATAAATAATGGGTGGAGGGGGGCTCTACCGGAAGGAAGAAGGCTTTGGAAGGGGGGAGCGGATTTTGGCAGTGGAGGAAATAGCATAGGGGCTGAGAGACTTCGAATTCGGAAACAGCACGGTCCGGTTCTTGGATTTTTTTTCCTGTTCAGGAGGAATGGATGGAGAAAAAGTTGGAATTTCTTTTTCTGTGTGACTGTGACTCTTTGTTTATAGCGAAAGACTGGGGATAAGTAATCCTTGTGTTTCGTGGCATGGGGGTATCCGCGAAAAAGTTAAGTTGTGGGTTCTTGGTGAGAATTCGGTAATGAATGACGACTGGGAGGAATGAGGGTAGTGACCTGAGGCAGGGTAAAAATAGCAGTGTAGGTCTTTTGTTTTTTGATTGGGGAATTTTTGTGTAAATGAAAATGACGACGGCGAAGTACCAAATAGGAACTTGAAACCGTTGATGTTCAATGTTCGTGAAAAAAGTGGATGAAAATACATAGGAATTTAATAAACGACCATGATCAGTATCGAAACTGAAATCTCCAAACAATATTTACAATTTTTAAAAAGGCATTACGTGTTCACAAAGAGAGCTATTCAATTTAGAAACTGCACTGTAAAAAAATACTGGAACATTCCTTGGTAAAACTGGGCAGCTGGAATACTTATTTTTACTCCAGTTATGTTTTAGGAAAATAACAGGATCTTTAAAGGTAAACGTTTTAAACGTTTCTTAGAATTACTGGTATTTTCAAGTTAACTGATAGTATTTCTAAGGTACGTACCAAAATTTTTACCGTAACGTTCCTTTTACTTTCCTATAGAACAATACTTGGAAAAAATGGGCAACCCAGCTGCCTTGGTTTTCAAAGGAACTTTCCAGAATTTTTTTACGTTCTATTTTTCTTTTAAAATATTACTTGAGAACATTCTAACACTAAAAAGGTATAATTGGACAGCTCAACATCAGAATATAAAATAAACAAGAAATTTTTTATTAATGGAACATGAATCATCAGTGACAAAGGTTCTAAACATCTTTACCTTCGGTTGAAAAATTCGTGACATAACTCACTATGTATAAAAAGTATCATTTTCTCTTCCTTAAATATATACGCTCAGCGCCTAATAGTTAAGCTTCCCACTAAATTCAACGTTCCTGAAAGTATCAAGCAAACGAGCACATACATTCGGGAATCATCGAATTTATTATCTGGAACGAAGAACCTCGTTCACTGTGTGTGTGTTCTATGTTAAGCATCCCATATCCAAAAGGGGGGAGGGAACAAATGGACTTTTCGAACATACGAGCACGGCCACTTCCTTTCTCCTATCCCGGATCGTTTGCTCCCGAATATTTATCTGGAAAACGTTCGCTCTAACGGAAAAGAATCGAATATTTCAACTCCGGGTACATAGAACAAACGGCCTTAGCGGGGCCGTTTCCCTTTCGATAACTGGCCGTTTGCGAGGCCCCCCCAGTCTTCGCATTAAAGCGCGACAAAGGCCTTGCTGGAATGGGCCGCCTAATGAAACGGAATTGAGCATTTCAAAAACTGTTTTAAGCATCAGGGCTGGCTGTTAAGGAGAGCAATTAAGACGGCCGTATCGTTTATTTGGATGGACTTGATTGATAAAATGGGTATAGGGAAGAACTGAGGTGAGATCTCGCTCTGGGGAGTAGCTGCATCGGTTATGGAGGGAAGATAAGAAGTGGCCTGAGTTTTTTTGTGAGAAGGAAACGGGGCAGAAACTGGTTTTTAGCGTCTAATAAGCAGGGACGGGATTTTTTTCCTTTTTGGTGCTGGAATAATCCGTAATTGGTTCTTTAGGGTGGTTGAGTTGACATAGACTGTTGAGATTTAAAAATTGGTTTCGTTCGGTTTTTTTTTCGTGATTTTTTTTATCTTGGAAAAAAATCCGCTGGAGAAATTAAGTAAAAATGGTTCTTGAAATTTTTTTTGAAATGCAAACTACCCAAGAAAGAGGAACTTTGCACTGCGCATGCGTGAAACACTTTTGCAACGCTGAAGTAAACACAATAAGGAACACTTCAAACAAAAATAGTTTTGATTGTATCGAGCATTTCAATCACATGACTCGAAACTAGCAACGGCCTTAGCAATAGATTGTTTTTCCTACAGCAGTAAACAGTTAAAAGAAAATAACTGGTCATGGAATGTTTCTATTGGAGCATTTGCAATCACATGACAGCAACAGATACCGCCGCACCTAGCAACGGCCTTAGCAACAGATTTTTTGACCTACAACAAGGAAGAAAATAAATGGTCGTGACGTCACCTGAAAACACTCTATTGTGATGAGAAAAGCTGTAACAGTGTTGTTAAAAATTACAGAAACAGAAAATTTATTTTTATAGTTTTCGATCCAAATTTTAGAACACTTTCAGATCTTAAACATATTTTAAACAACACCGTTTTTAGAACATATTTCTAACACCTTTCCAATTTATTCAAAACACAATATCTATACAATTATGTGTGATAAAATGTTTTACCTAACAACACAACTGAAAAATGTGTTGTGTTTTTGGAGACAAAAAACTTGCTAACTAATGTGTTTATAATGCGTTTATTTTTATGTTTTTTCCGACGATCCCAAAGGTAGGCGCTAGTCATAGGCTTTACGTGGATCGACCCCTTCCCGAAAGTTTTGTACAAAGTGAACACATGCTACTATGGGAACAATTGTTAACAATTACATAAAAAAACTATCCAAGTGTTTTGAATACGTTCCTTTTATTCGAATAAGATAGTTAACAATTATAAATGTTATATTTTTTAAAGGGGATATTCAGGAGAGAGAACTAGTAGATCAAAGAGAATATCGTCGCTTAAGGCGCAAAATGACATAACTGACATTTTGACCATTTTGAGTTATGCATCAATCTTTATGCAAATCCCGGCCCCGGATCACCTGGCACCAACGATTTTGCGAAAAAATGACTCAAATCGCTGCATAATGCGTCAATTTTATCATTTTAGCATAACTTCATTCGTAAGGCAAAATGACATAATTGCACGCCTTTCATTGATATTGTTAGGGACGCCGCCACAGAGAAGCGTTTCATCTCAATCCCCGGTCAAAAAGGCCTAAAATGAAGGTTTAAAACTATAATAATATTATTTTCTTTAATTAATAGCTAAACTGTTTTTTTTTCATCTCTTGCAAAATAGGGAAAATGCAGTTATGTCATTTTGCGCCTTAAGCAACAATATCCTTATTGAGAATATCATTAACACCGCATAAAATAAGTGCGCGTTGTGAAAAATTTGCCATTTCCGATCCCCAAAAGACCCCAGTCACGAAACCTGCCCCCCAACACGACTGCATTAAAGAAATACGTGCCGACACCAGCGTCATATATATATACATTCAGAAGCCGTGCACAACATAAACCAAGTGCCACAAGGCCTCCCAGAAAGCCTTGATACAAATCCCAACCGAAAGCTATAAACAAACGGCAAACGCGACGGCACAAAAAGCGGACCGGAGTCCACAGGAATTCGCCCATAAGCCTAGAAACATTGGCCATCAATTTTACGATACGTCGTATAATTACATCACTGAAAGCTCTCCGTTACCTTTGCCGCGGTACCCCTCCTGTGACCACGAAAAATGATGGCCCATAAAAGAGCCCAGCTTGAAAGTGTTACCACTTCCCTAAATCGCCTCTTATCGCTTATAAAAACTGACCTTTGACATCGAGTGTTGGGCTTACATGCATTTCGTTCTTGTTACCTTCTATCAATATTAAGCTTTATTTGCTTGTAAAACGCGGGACCCCTGTTGATTCGGGCGGCTTTTAATTTTATTGGGTGGGGGCCGACCGGTTCTAGGAGAGACTCTTAACTTTGTCAACGATCGGCTGGTGTCTGTGTAACGGAATCTTTTTTTAGGGAAGTTTCATAAAAAATAGTTTTAACCCTTTTAGTGCTAGCTGCTCCAAATTTTCCATTGGATTCAAAGGTAATCGGGGGTCTAAGTTTGAAGGAGTTAAAATAGGTACTGGTTTTATATAAAACTAGTGGGATGTTATTATTCCCATATTTTAAAAGTATTTTTTATCACTGTAGTATATAATGAACCATTTAAACAGTAAATTTGTCTAAAACAAATATTGAATATTGTATGATAGACACATAAAATCATATTTTAATCAAGTCATGATCAGTTTTTCTTTAGTTAACATGGGGTAGCCAAAGGTAGTAATTCCAAAGAAATATAATAGTAGTATACTATTATAATCGTTAGGGTGTCCCTTAAAATCGAAGGTCGGGGAAACTTTTGCGACACCCCCCAATTTTTTTCCTTTTGGTACCCTAAGACTGTGTGCAAAATCTTAAATCGATCAGATAATATTAACACGTGCCCCAAACGGCCTAAAGTTGGAAAAATTTGACTTTTTTCTCATATTTTCGAAAATTTTTAAAAACGTATTTAATAAATCCGTTGCAGAATAATAGGGCTCTAACACATTTAAACAATCTTATTTGACCGTTTTTCATTACTAGTTAGGCCAAAATGCCCAGTTTGTAACCTAGCCATCAATCAGAAAATCCTCAAATTTGTCCATTTTACACTGAGAATAGAAGAATCAAAACGCAGTGGTAAATGACTTAAAACCGCAAAATTCCATGATTGAAGACTATTTGTAGACCATATTGATGTGGAGATAAATTATCTGGAGCTCAAATTAATTATGGGTTGCTTAATTACAAACGCCATATTGGGTTGCATTAAAACTATAAAAAAATTCTAGAAAAACGGTATGGGCATGTTAGGTTTCTTAACTCAATTAAGACTAATAAAATCCTCTTACACAACTTTTTAAAGCTCTTTACGCAATTCTAAGGACCATCAGATCTCCTAATACAAGTGCAAACCATGATTTCAGAACTATAGATGGTAATAAATTCTATACACATAAAACCGGCAAGAGAAATTCTGGAAATAAGTTAATAATATAAGACTCCACTGTGTGTCCACGAGTATTTTATTCCGTAAGTTAGTTTAAAAGCTGAAGAAGATACAAAATTAACCCGCTCTTCATAATGATTGAGTTATACTCTGTGAAGATAAGCAATTAATCATGTTTTTTATTATTATTATAATAATATTTTATTAACAATTAAAGAAAAATAAACATAAATACAGAAAAACAATGTTATACGCCAAGGGGAAATAAAAAAATCCCGTCCAGGCGTAAAAGAAATTAAATACATAACTGAGTAACGAAAATAAAGAAAAAAAAGGAAAAATACATTAAAACTATAAATAAACACAAGAAAACCACGACAAAATCACACACAATATTATTGGCAAAAGGCTGAATAATATTTAAAATGAAAAATTTGCTTCAAAGTGAGAAATACAGATCCAGGTCGTCGATGTTAATTATAAATTCAAAAAGATTTCTTTTGAAAACAGAATAACTATTTGTTTGAATTAAATTTGTTGGTAAACTATTGTACAATTTAGGTGCAAGATAAAAGAAGTGTTTACGAAATATGTCCTTTGAAAATGTTGGAATTTCAAAAATTTCAGATGATCTAGTATTATATTGCCTGGTTCTAAATTTACAAAGAGATTTATTACGAAAAATATAAAGTAGAATGCGATAAAAAGCATTATGCCGTAATGGTAATAACTTAAGAGACCTAAAATTATGGGGACTAGATTGGTGATTCAGAAGTTTGAAGCATTTATTATGTATAGAAATTAACGGTTGAAGATTGGATCTATATTCCCCACCCCAAATGATAGCTGCATAATTAAATAACGAATAAAACCAAGCAAAATATAATGATTTTAGAAAATTTAAAGCAACTTTATTTTTAAAGTGGAAAGGTTTATATAGAACAAAACGTAATTTTTTCCCTAGCTCATTTATATGCGTTTTCCATTTAAGATTTGAATCGATAAATAAACCTAAATATTTTATACTATTAACTGATTGAAGGATGTGACAGTGACAATTATTGGAGTTTCTATTGCAAGATAAAGAATGATATTTGAAGTTTAAGTTTAAATCACTTTGTCTTAGGCTAAAATGAATATATTTAGTTTTGTTTAAATTTAGAGTCAAATCATTCGCGCTAAACCAAGTCTCTATTTCAAACAAATCAGTTTCAATCTGGTTTAGAAGTTCATAATTATCGGAGCACGAATAAAGTAAAACTGTGTCATCTGCATAGGTTATTATTTTACCATATAAGTTTAAATTACAAAAGTCGTTTATATAAATAAGGAAAAATAAAGGCCCCAAGATAGACCCCTGAGGCACTCCACGATTAGTAAGAATATAATTACTTAAACTATTATCGACTTTTACCCTTTGCGTTCTATTTGACAAGTATGAAGTTAACCATTTAAGTGAGTCACCCCGAAAACCTGCCTTATCTAATTTGTCGATTAGTATTGAGTGATTAACATTATCAAAGGCTTTTTTTATATCAAGAAAAATTGCTATTGTAAGTTTACTGTTATCTATACTTTTGTAAATAAATTTCGAAAATTCCAGTAAAGCCATATCAGTTGAACGTCCATCTATAAAGCCATATTGATTTCCTGCGAAGAAGTTTGTATAATTTAGAAATTTGAACATACGTTTAGATATAATTTTTTCAATGACTTTTGAGAATGAGGGTAAAATAGAAATAGGGCGGTAATTAGAAAGGTGATTTTTACAACCAGATTTAAAGATCGGAGTAACAGTAGCACGCTTTAATGAGCCAGGGAATTCACAAGATGAGAAAGAGGAATTTATAAAATTGGTTAAGAAATCCATGTTGTTCAAGGGCAATTATCTTCAGATACCTTACGCAAATTCCATCAAAATCAAATGAATTAACTTTAGAAAAAGAATTTAAAGAATCTAAAACATCAAGATCGGTGACTTCATATAGTACAAAAGAAGAAACACAAGGAGTAATATATCGTTGGTAAATTATTATATCAGAATTGGAAGAGTTTTGATTCGTATTGCTAAATATAGTATTGAATTCAGAAGCTAAATCCGAACAATTCAAGATATCAGGCAGAGTACGAGTTTTAACATTATTGTTGACTATTCGATTGACAAAATCCCATTTTTGTTTGCTAGTTGAACATGCTTCAAATTTGTTTTTATAAAATTGAGTTTTTGTATGCTTAATAATTCGTTTTAATTCTGAAACAGTAGTTTTATAAGCAGTCTTAAACACAATATCCAACGGATATTTTTTAAATTTTCTAAAAAGTTTTTCTTTTCTTCTAATTAAAGCCAAAATTTCATTAGTCATCCAACTACTTTTAAAAGGATTACGTGCATGACTACGGTACTTACAATTATTTTTAATGTTATTGATTTCAAAGACAAATTTTTGATATTGCTGATCAAGACTAGAATTAACATTAAAATTAAATACATATGAAGATAAATAATTATAAAACAAAGAATAATTCAAAAAGACAAAAGATTCGGACTTATTAAAATGTTTAGAAGCAACCAGATTTAATGTTTATAGAGCATGTTTATAGAATGTTTATAGAGCTTGTTCTTGTATTTTATCATAAATTTATACATAAACATAAACAATACCTGCAATTTAACAAATCAGTGTCATTAAAACAATTAAACCCTGATATTTTGTTTGAGGCTGTAAGAATATGTTAAATATAAACTTCAGTTTCTATAACTCTTCTACTATATCCTTATATAGTTCTTCTTCGCGCTGTCGACTTATCATCAGTAAACGTCCTTGAAGAAGTATTTAGATTTCGAGTAAGTTTTTCATTAAAATTGTTTATGAAATTAAATTATTTTAAACAATCAAATCCTTCTTTGAGAATGTAGAGGTAGGAAACTTAGAGCAAAGAATAGCTCTAACTTAAAAACATACTTTAAAGAAGGAATGATTTTCAGAAACTGTTGTTAATATTTATGATATTCACGTAGCCAATTTAAGTGTCTTAATTTTTAAAGAGCCTAATTTGTTGAATTCCAGGTATTTTAATGTTTATGTGTAAATTTATTATAAAATACAAGAACAATCTCTATAAACATGGTTAATTGCTTATCTTCACATTGCTTATATCACTCAATCATTGTGATGAACGGGTTAATTTTGTATCTTCTTCAGCTTTTAAACTAACTTACAGAATAAAATACTCGTGGACACACAGTGGAGTCTTATATTATTAACTTATTTCCAGAATTTCTCTTGCCGGTTTTATGTGTATAGAATTTATTACCATCTATAGTTCTGAAATCATGGTTTGCACTTGTATCAGGAGATCTGATGGACCTTATAATTGCGTAAAGAGCTTTAAAAAGTTGTGTAAGAGGATTTTATTAGTCTTAATTGAGTTTAGAAACCTCATACACCCATTACCCGATATCAAAAATGCCCATACCGTTTTTCTAGAATTTTTTTTAGTTTTAATGCAATCCAATATGGCGTCTGTAATTAAGCAACCCATAATTAATTTGAGCTCCGGATAATTTATCTCCACATCAATATGGTCTACAAATGGTGTCTAATCATGGAATTTGGCGGTTTTAAGTCATTTACCACTGCGTTTTGATTCTTCTTTTCTCAGTGTAAAATGGACAAACTTTAGGATTTTCTGATTGATGGCTAGGTTACAAACTGGGCATTTTGGCCTAAATAGTAATGAAAAACGGTCAAATAAGATTTTTTAAATGTGTTAGAGCCCTATTATTCTGCAACGGATTTATTAAACACATTTTTAAAAATTTTCGAAAATATGAGAAAAAAGTCAAATTTTTCTAACTTTAGGCCGTTTGGGGCACGTGTTAATATTATCTGATTGATTTAAGATTTTGCACACTTTCTTAGGGTACCAGAAGTAAAAAAATTGGGGGGTGTCGCAAAAGTTTCCCCGACTTTTTGAAAAAACGCCTAAATAAGGGACACCCTAATAATCGTTTATTAAACGCGGCTATTTAAAGAAATTTCGTTATAAAAAAGGGAGAGATGGAAAGAAATAGATGTGCCTATATCTGGGTATTTATAACACTAAGCTTATATCCTAAATAAATAAAAAAATGTTTTAAAAACAATTTGCAGATATGTGAAACAAAACATCCATTTTCTTCTATCACAACCCATCAAATTTAGCACTTCAATTTAAAAACGATTCTTCAAAAAAAATCTTTTACAATAATATTTATTTGAACTAATTCTCATTTTTCATGAGTGGATTAATGGAAAAATTCTGATGCTTATTGGCAGGAAAATAAGCAAAGAAAACTGTTAACTATAATTTGTAAAACTAATGTTAGTGTGAAACAAAAACAGCTTTGCTCTGTCACTTCAATTTGACATTAAGAAAGAAATTCGGATTTCTTAGTATTATTCATTAACATAAATAGATTATAAATTATAAGTAAAAAGTAGTGGTCCCATTAAATTATGCTAGCACTTTTTTCTTCTGAATGAATGCTGTTAATAAAACTATTTTTTTTCAGAAATCTCCTAAAAGCAATTCTAAACAAAATATTAAAATGGAACTATCTCACACAGGAAGCATGGAATCAATTGAAAGGAAGACCTTAAAAGCAGCTTTTGAGCAGAAGAAAGTGTGGGTGGAAGTTGCAGAACAGGTGTCTTCCACCCCCACACTCACAGAGGATATGAGAGAAAGAAGAGACTCTAAGTCGCAGGGGAGGAGTTACGACCCATCTCTTTAAACCCTAACCAATGACTTGCCCCTCGCTAACAGAAGGGTGGCTTACACTTGTTTTATTATTCAGACTTTAGTTTTTGCCTCTCTGCAGCTACGAATAACATTAGCGTTTTTAATGGCGGTTGTTGCTCTTGTTGTTTGTATGTTTATGGACAAGGATACTTTGAGAGAACTTTTATAAATGTTTGGTTTGTTAAATTGTGGTTCATAAAAATGTGTTACCATTGGTGTGCTTTTGAAGTATAAATGCAGAAATGTGTAAACAAAATGTAGTTTAATATAAAGAATGCAAAAATATGATTAAACCCATATTGTTGAATGTTTTAATTATTGTTGAATGAATGGCTGAGTTTTGGAAATTAAACCAAGTCAGAGAAATCGTAAGGTTTAAGTTAAAAGCAAGAATGTAATGGTAACATATAAGAAAAAAGAATTTAATGGTAACATAAGAAGGTAGAAAGCAATGGCAAAGAGCATTGTTAAGGTAAAAAGCAATGTTACAAATCATAACCTTAAATTATACTAAAATTAATATTGAAACTTCATTAATTCATTATATAATATTACCTATCAAATCAGTTTTTATTATAGTGCATAAATTTTAATTATAAAATATTATTTAAAATTGATTCTAATGACACATTTCTTCATTTATCATGAACATATATTTTTGCTGATGATTCAATCAGAAATATAAGCAACCATTAAATAGTACTTGGATATTGGGAGTTACTAGTACTACTATTAAAATAGTAATTTAATTACTCTGCATTAAACACTTTTGGATGCTAAGTATACTCATTGTTAGATGGTGATTGTAATGCGAATTTGTTTTATGAGAAAAAATTTATAGTGCTGAAAAACTATTGCTAAATATTACAGAGACAAAAAATGTGTTTTTATAAATTTTTGATCCAAGTTTAAGTAAGACTTTTAGATTCTACTCATATATTTTACAACATTGTTTTTTAGATAGAACATATTTCTAACACTTTTCAAACATAAGTCAGTATACTTTCATAAAGCTAAAGATAATAAAGTGTTCTACCTAAAAATACAACAATAGTGTTATTAATTTAAGGGAAAAAAGTATATTCTGAAAAGTGCTTATAATATGTGTATGCATCATTTTGTACTTACTTAAAAACATATTTTTTTAATATAAATTAACAGCATAGAAAAATATTTTAAAAAATCTTATTCAAGATGAAATGGTATAATAGATTCCGGCTATATATAAAAAAGTTATTTAAATTACAAAATATATAATAAGAAGATTTTATTCAAGGTAATGCTCATAATTTTCTTTTTTCTTATACTTTCCACCATAATAAACCTTTATTTTACAGGAAATATTTTTAAGAAATTCATTATAAAAAATATTATATTTATATGGTTTTAATATCTCTCTAACCTTAAATTTGCATCCTTTAGGAACTTAAAAAATTAAATTTTAGCATTTGATTCTACTCCAGGGTTTCCAATTCATCCTAAGAAAATTGTTACAATAATATATCCTTTTTAGTGATATTTTTGTTTTAGTATTTTAGTTTTGGGTTAGAAATAATAAGAGTAAAAATTCAATTAATTTTTAATTACAAATTCAGTTATCACGATAAATAGCTTAAGTTTTGAACTCCACAGTATGTAATAAGGGGATTAAGGTTTTAAAGTAACAAAAATTAATCTGTTAAAGGTAGTTTGAAATCATACTACTTGTACGAAAATTTATCAGAATATACTATTTAAAACATTGCCAAATGCTCCACACAGACATAAACACATCTAACAACACTTTTTTATCCTCAGATTAACAACATTTTAGTTATGTTGCTATATAGAACATTCAAACACTTTATTTGTGATAGTAGGTCCGAACATGTTTGAAAATTGCTAGAAATGTAGCAATTTACAAAATACGAAAATAGCAATGCAATTTACAAAAATAGCTTTGTAAATATGTTTAGTAATTCAAAAGTGTTCCTAAATTTGGATCCAAACATTATGGATAGCACATTTTTAGTCAAATGTAATTTTCAGTGACATTTACCAATTTTTCCAGTACATGTTCCTAACTTTTTGCAACATAAACACTACGGTTGCGATTTCCTCACAGGTATTTTTATACTTTTTAAACCTAACACTACAGAGTGTTTTAAACTTCTAGGTAAATGTCTCAAATTATTTTGGATCCATTCAGACAATTTAAATTCTACTAATTTTTACATGTTTAGGTTTACTTACATATTCAATCAATAAATATCTATAAATTTTGCTACATGTTTCGCTTTTACATCTAAATCAATCCTTATGCTCTGTTAGTAAAAAGAATATAAGTGACTAACAAAGAAAAGGAAAATATATTACATTATTTACTTTAAAATATAGCATTGTTCTATTTTCTATACATAGCTGCAATTACATATTCGACTGTTGAACTGGTACCTAGCAGTTTTAAGACCTAACCAGATAATTTCAGATTAAAACACAAAATAAGAACAGGTTTTTCCTTTAATAATTTGAAAATCATAGAATTAGAATAATGAACTATACAACTTTCTTATAATCATTTTAAAATTAGTTGGTTATCAAAGTCTTGAAAATTTTAAAAATGTCTTGATCTTATCTATTATAAAAATTAAAGATTTCCCTTTGTTTAATATATATTTATTAAGAGGAAATGCTATTATCTTTGCACATTTTGTTGATTTTTAAATTACCACGCCCCCTATAATCACAATACAATCAAAATGCTCTAGATTTGAAGTGTTCATTATTGTATTTACTTAGCGTTGCAAAAGTGTTTCATGCATTGCAGTGAAATTTACTATATATGAAAGCGTTGAAAAAACAATTAATTGAGAATGAGATGTTAATAAAGCATTTTAATCTAGTTAGAACATAAATTTGACTATATTAACAATCAGCTAACAGTTATCCACTTAGTGTGTGTTGTAACGTAAAATGTGGTGTATTAATAGTGTAGCTGAAAATATTTCAATAGAATAAATTTTTATCCGGTTGTTAAGCCAAGTTTTCCAGTTAGGAATATTTTTTCCTGTTTGCAATACTTAGGCAAACGTTAATTAAACTGCAGACAGTAATAGACTATCAGAATGCATTAAAAATAAGGAGAAGTTTTTATTATTTTATTGGATTCGTATGAAATATTTCTCATTCAAAAGTAATTCACCACCATTAAAAAAATCACCAAACTTAATTCCACTCCAAATGCAATATAGGTAGATGTTATAACCACCAAATTTTTCTATGGTATCATGATTCATGATTTTTTGAAAATTTCAGAAATTTTTGACATTTTTTTAGTTACCATGTATTGAGGATGTAGTAAAAAGGTAGACTTATTTTTATATCCTGGTTGTAATTTTTAAGAATTCCTGACTAACACAAATACGCGATGGCATATACATAAATAAATTCCCGGCTAAGTAAAATTTACTCTCAAGACTGAAGTTAATCGAAAGGTAAGTGTTGAAATCCACATGGCCACTTATCTTTACCATTAAACAAGGAAAACTTCTCAAAAAAGGACAAATCATTAGTCTTTAAATTGTAAGCTCGCTTTATTTTGGCATAGCACGATTACTTTTAATGGTTTTAACTTCACTTAGAAACATTCCGCAATTTCATTCGGCAATCCCCCAAAAAAATTAAAAGCCCCATTAACTAAAAAAAAAAAGAAAACCAAGAAAAAAAGTAGTTCAGATATAGTTCAACTTGGGTGGCAGAAACTTTTCTCTCTCAAAAGAACGAAAGAGGGAAAAAGGGAATTATACGTCGGCTCTCTTCGCAGAACTTGCGTCCAATTTGCTGATTGCAGAATGGCAGACGTCTTGCACTAAGTATAAATTCTACAGATAAAGCAAACAGCAGGCAGGCGATCTCCATCCTCGAAATCTAAATGTCAACCCTCCCTGCCGCGACCCTCATAACTCAACCTCATTTATTTGGCAAGAAGAGAGATAATTTCTCGCGTTCTCATTTGTTTCTGCCCTTATCCACGTGCTTATCTCTTCATTTCATTCTGGCCTTATCATAGGGAGGTCGATTTGGGAAAAGCTGTAATTTGTGGTTGCATTAGAGCAGGGGTGATAATATGATGTTGGATGAAGATTTTTTGAGGGTTTATTTCGTATGAAACACTAATTTAGAACGTGCTCAATCGTCACTTTTGTGGCCTAAAGGTTTTGTTTATGTGAATTACGAGCATAAATGTGTCTGGTGTCATGAAACACTGGAGTTAAGCCAAAGCGAGGTTGTTAAGTGTACGGTTATTACCGTATTTAGCCACTTTCTCTATCTTAAATTCATTTTTTATCTAATTTTATTTGCATTATCCTATTTCAGAACAACTAGTGAATTCTATCTGGATTAAGTGGATTATTTCTTGAATAAATCATTGCCCCAGCTTCAATCTTAAAAACAGGAAGACATTGGAATTAAAGGCTGTTTTAGCAGGAGAAAGAATAGCACTGATTGTTTAATAAGGAAATGTGCTCACCTTTCAATCAAATCTTAGCCTCAAAAATGTTTATGACGTAAAATGAGAATTTCAGTTTTTTAAGCAATTCGTAAAATGTTTCGTATTCAAAATTTAATTTAAGTCGATAAGGTTTTGTAAAACAATAATTATTACAATCCGTATAAGTACAGAACATTTTTAATGAAATTTAAAAAAAAATTCTACACTTAAAAAATGTTGATTTTACAGAAAATCATGTCAAATGCAACAATTCTTAAGAAATATGAGGCTGCCAACCAAAGCTCTCATTCTTTTTTTTCTGTTGTTAAATCAACAGACTTTTTTAGAGTGTATATGTTATCGGCAAAGTGGTTAATTGGGCATTTATTAATAATGCCCAGAGTGGAGGCGGGCAAAGTGATAAATTTCATTGATAAATTCCATTGAATTAACATTGCCCTCCTCCACTGCGGGCATTATTAATAATGCCCGATTTATCACACTACCCGTAACATACAAGAAGAAAACGCAAAACATGCTTTTTAAACTGTACTAAGCTCCTGGCTAAATGCACTCCATAAGTACATACAAAAAACCTCATGTAAATTTACACATTTCAAAAATTTTCTATTTAACTTCAGAAATGCAGAGTTCCAAAAAAGGGGATTTCACTTTACCCCAACCAACATTAATTGTTTTATTTGAATTTTTAAGTTATTTATAATAACACATGCAATATAATTTTTATTTTAAGAGTAGTATTTAATTACGAAATTAAAATCACATAATTACCCGATTATTTTAAAAAAAATTATACCTTTAACAAATAATTTAAAATGTGTAAAAGCCCAAAAATGATTAAATGAATTCTGAATGAATGAATTCTGAAATGATTTATAACATCAATAGTTAAATGCTTTTGTATTGTACTTTATAAAAATCAGGCATTTCTCATAACATAAAATTTTTATCATTCGTCCATTTGATTTTCACAAAATTTTCTATATAATTATTTGAGTTAAATATTAGATTTAAAAGAGGATTTCATTAAAATTATAAGGATATAATTTGTTTTCGAATTACATGGCAGGTTCAATAATTAATGAAAAAAATAAGAAATTTTAAATTTCTAAAATAAATAGTTTATAAGGAAACTTGTTTTTATATTGTTTTATTACCTTTTAGTGTTCACATTTTATTAAAATTTTACAAAGAAATTTTAAAAATGTCTCATCTGATCAGAACTTGTGGCGCCCTCTTATGTTGAGAAGAATAACCATTTTGAAAGAATATTCCTTTTTTGATCTAATAGGAATGTGTCAACTCGGTGGTTATGAAATTGTAAACAAGGTGCTATAAAGAATATAAAATTGATGCATATATGTTTAAATCAGACGATTTCTTTTTTTCTTAAGGGGCGAATTTTATAAGAATTCCAGAACGTCGTTTGCGAATGTAAGTATATTAACTAGAATATTTCATGTTTCCCCTCCAAAACTTCCTAAACTTAGGATTAATTATTAGAGTGATACTGTAAAAATATTTAATATTAATAGTCTTCACATCTAATATAATAAAATTGAATGTGTGTATATATATATATGTGAGTCTCTTTTATACGAATCCACAGTTTTCTTCCTATCTGCACCAAACTTGATATACCTACGTAAAAAAACTCAGGAAAAAACATAGGCTATGTTTTGAAAACTTTAATTGACCCCTTGACCCTATTTTGACCCTTTTTATGGTCATTTTGCTGAAATAGCTTTATATCTCCTCCAGAAGAGATCTGCTCACCCCATTGTTACAAAAATAACATAATGAAAAATAACAATTTTTAAAAGAAAAACTAGATATTAGTCCATTTAAAAATTATAACACTAATCTAAATATATAATTAAAGAAAATTTAAAATTTTAAAACATGTAATTAATTATATTTTAACATATTTTTATTTGAAAGTTCATATAGCTTTTAAATAAAAAGTTTCAAGGAATAGCATTGTTGTTAAAATTGTCTCCATGGAAACGAAAATGTAAATAAAAAACGATCATTTATTGTTGCTTCAAGAAAGTTGATTTACAAAACAAAAACAATTGAAAATGTGAAAGCCCTTTCAACTAGAAAGAAATAGGCAAAATGGAATACGGTTTTGTTATTGAATAATTTCTCAGAAAAAGTTAATTAAAATCCTGTATGATTAATCAAGGGTTCTAAATGGGCATATTTTAAGTAATTTTGGGAGATTTGTTTCTCATTTTTTATGGGGATCATGTGGTTAAATGTAGAAATTGTTCAAATATTAAAATGCTTCACAACTGGATGGATTTTAATACCATTCACCTGGTAAAATAAGGTATAAAATATATTGAAAATTTTAAAAAAGAAATCCTAAAGCTATAACTCCACCCGTGCAAGGCCGGGCATATCAGCTAGTAAAGTAATAAAATTGAAAAATTAAACAACATAAAGGTATTAACGATAATAATTTTTCACAAGTTAATATAATTTCCTTTGTACGAATATGAGTAAGCCCAGAAAAAATTTAAACCTGTTCTCATACATTAATAAGCAACCCTTAAAAATTTTTAAAATATTCCATTATTAATTGCAATTAATGTAAACACTATGTCTGTGCTTTCAATAAATACTTAGTGTAGAAATTTTTATTGGACAAAAGTGAACTGTTTGAATGGTTTTTCTACTTGAATTGTTTTTAATTTTTTAAATGTCTAAGACATTGGCGGCATCAGTTTCTTTGATGTAGAATATGTTTCTGATATAGCATTCAATTTTATCCATTGAATTGCCAATTGAAGTAGGGCAAAACAATGGAAAAGTCCAAAAAATGCCAAATTGGCTTTTTGTGCTTAAAACAACCTCAAATCTTTTATCTACACATGAGTAGAAAGAGGGGAACACTAACTACCCCCTACATAACCCCTTGAAGTTTCGAAATCGATGTCTATTCATAGTATTTTTTCCGTTAATTTGGAATTTAAGTCAATTTGTATTTCTGCTCTTATTCTTTGTGGTGTAAACTAGACCAAAATAAAGTTTGCTTTTAATTTGAAAGTGTTTTACTTTTTTATCCAGGAAATGTGTGACTCCATTCATATATTCACTTACTCCATTGATGCTAACTTTAATGACTCAGTTTCTTAATAATTTTTAAATTTTATTTGTCTTTATCTTTTCTATTTCTCACTTTTGTGTTGTGAACTAAGCAACAACAAAAACTTAAAAGTCAGTTTAAGAGGTTTTTACGATTTTTCTTCACTTGAAATTTCCATAAGGTTGAAAAATGAAAATAAGTCCATAAACTTCTTTTAACTGCAAAATATTTTTGAATGTAGGCACTTATATTTGTTTTGATGATTGTTCTTTTTTTTAAATAGGTTCCTGAATTTCCAGTAAAAATTTGGTTATAAAAGGAAAATTTCATTATTTATACAGGTTTTTTCTTCGATTTTCTTAAAACTTGTTTTTTGGACTGTTTCTCTTTTTCAAATTGACGATTCCATTTTAAAACATTTATATACGCGTCACGAAAAGATCATCGTTATTCCATTCTACTTCTTGGGCAAAGAAAAATCACTTAACTATATTTCATTACTACAAAAGAGAACGGGGAAGCCTATAGTATTTTCTTCCTCTTGAGCATCCCAGGGTAAATTCATTTCCCCCTCTAAATATAAGTCATCTTACAAACAATGATAATTCTATACTTTAGGGGGGTTCTATTAGCACAAAGGAAATATTATTTCTCAAAAGCCCCGAGCCCCTCAGAAACGAGCAATGGATTATTTTTCCCAAACCGCACAGGAGGAAGAAACAGCATCAGGAGAAAGGAGCAGCTCCCATTCAGCGCAGCGGTCTTTCAAACCACATTGCTGGTCAAAGCACATCCTAAACACCTTGTGAGAAAACTTTAAATCCTTCAAAACAGCCGCTTCATAAACCAGAAATCAATGACCATATTACTCCCGAGGAGCCTCGATACTATCACCACTTATTTTATTGCCGAGGGCGCGCAAAAAAAAGCATCCGAAAAAGAAGGATGTCGCTCCTTTATGTCTTCTCCACCGGCATTTAGGCTGAAAAGCCAAGCGGGAAAATTATATTGCGAGCGCTTATCCCATTGAGACAATTTTCAACAAGCCCATCTGAGGGTCCCCTCGTTCATATTTGCCTACATAGGGGACCAGGTGCCCCCTAGCCTCTATTAGACGATGATTTGTATGTGAAATATGTGTCGTCCATTATAGTAGCCAAGGAAGGTTGTGGCGGAGCGAAGAAAAAAACCTCCGCAGGGTTGCCGTAGAGCATCAGATCGCCAATATTTTTTTTATCATCAGTTTTTAGATGGTGCAGCAGTAAAAGGTGCGATCGCACAATCGTGACGAATTTATTATTGCGCGACTGTTTAGCGTCGTTAAACGAGACGCAAAAATAAAACCGCTGTAAAAGCGACGTAAACGCCCGCTTAACGTGTTCTAATACACTCGTAAAGGGAATGCGTTTTTGAGCCGTGTTTATTGTGCGTTTTGTGGGCACTTGTAGACGCCCTCTGGTCGCCCATAGCGGAATAATGGACTCCTTCGAGTGCTTCTATATGGGCGCGAAGAGCCATCCACTTGCTTTCAATTACTATCTGAATTCAGATAGGAGTGCCGAGGAAGATCGTTGTGGCTTTTGAATTGAATAAAAATTGTTGAGTAAAAAATAAGCACGAACTCAGTGTATTTGGTCTCACAGAAAACCGCAGAAAACAAAAAATAACAGCTCTATATTTAACTCTTAATAACATTTTATTATTTTACATATTTTAAAAAGATACAGTCTTACATCTCCCAATAAAGGTATATGTAGTTTTTTTAAACTACAATCTAACAACTAAAAATACATTTTTTACCATTTTTTCATACTAATATTAAATTAGAAATTCTAATGTAGTAATATAGTGGGAAAAAAGAAGGTTCCGTATCAAAATATTACGCTATTACTATATACTAAATTACAACGTTTCCCGTCAGTGACGTCATCACCAATTACGTAGCTAGGAAGTGTGGGGTGATCTTACGTCAACATGTGACATCACTGACAAGAACAAGAAAGGTTGAAATCTAGAATGCAAACAATTTATTATAACCCATAGTTCAGAATAAAAAATAAAATGTAATTAATTAATTCGAAATTTAAAAGACCGATAGAAATTATAATTTAGACTGGGGTTCGAGCCCTCTCTCTAAGTCGCTCTGTAATAAACAACAATCTCAGTGTGATAATGGTTAGAACTTCCTCTTCTTACATTTTTACCCTATAAAGAAATATTTTTTAAGTATTATTTCTTTAAAATAATCTCTTTATATTTTTTGAAAGGTCAAACTTATATGGTTATAAAAATATTTCAGTGGCATTACTTGATTTTCATAACTCAATACATATGAGAAGAAACGAAAAAAATATTTAAACTACCAAAATATTTTTATAAAAGCGATTCCACAATTTTACGGTTATTAATCATAATGATTATTTTCATGAAAATAATGAGTTTTGTGTTTTTATTTCATAGAAACATTGTAAATCCTTGTAATTTTGTATACCGCTTTTTGTGTTCACTGAGCAACCTGTGGGGAGAATTTTGATACTTTTGGTGATGGAAATAAATTTGGGTCTCCTTTATTAGTGGATGGTATAGGAGATGCAGGTGATGGGTGATAAAGGTAATACAATTTTCTTAGATCCCGCACCGATAACCAATAAGTTATCCTTATCACTTTAGGATTTATATTTTTGGATCGACAGAATTTGTATAACGTCCCATGACAAATACTCTGCTCACGACCAATACTTCTCATTGACTTACCAGACTTCAAAACCATAAGCAGCCCCCTGCCTCTTGGCTAATCTGGCCCCTTTCAATTGTTGTTATACAGATCTCGGTGTCCAAAATTCGTGAAAAAAAATTGATAATTATAAGCCAATATTGTGGGAAAATAATAATTATAAATCAATATATCGAAAATATTTTTTGAAACTTGTTATTTTATGCATTGGGGTCAATTTTTATGTGTTACAGTCGTCCCCGGATGGCGTATTGCATTTGACCCCACTTCTTCATTTTTAATTCAACCCTCGTTTTTAAAGAAACTATAACAGCAATCTTAAAACTAAACACACACAGAATGAAACTATGATAATTGTAGATTCGTCATGTAAAATGAGTTATTTTATGCTTCATAGCTGTAGAGCAGGAAAATAATTTCACACAAAAGTAGAAATTTACAATGGCACTCGAAAAAATAACTCTCTCAAGTACACTGCTACAGCTCAACTGCCAGTCTTGGCGCTCTCAGGTCTTGTTTGTTTACCAGCCTTGCACATGCTGTAATCTTTGTACCGGCTTGGCTTCTATATACTTTTCGAGGAATTACAAGTGTTACAATTGACCCGTGTTACTTTTGACCCCAGTCTTTCAAAAAGTTTATGTAAATTATTTAAATTTAAATAAACAAATTAAGTAGAAAAATGATTTGTACCAACAAAATTATATTAACAAAAAGGACTAAAACATATTTTATTTAAGTACATCCGTTAAAACAAAGACTTATCGGTTTAAAATTTTTATAAAGTTATGCTTATCAGTTATAATATAATAGAGTTACAAGATCTATAAATCTAGAGTTTTTATAAGGAATGTCTTATTTTCCATTTAGTTTTTCTTTTGTAGTTATTTCAATAAACACTTTCTACCTAAGAAAATTTTTCCACGAAGCAAAATTGAATGTTGAAGAAGAATCCAATTGGGAAAAATAGTTTCTTTCCAATTTAGATAACTCCAAGTTTCTTCTTTCAAGTAATTTCTTGTTATTAGTTGCATTTGGATTAACGTTTCGTAGAGAGTAAAATGTTGAAGAATTTGATGTCCTATTAAAATTAACTCTAAAAATCTAATTAAATAATTTTTTCTGATAAGCGAATTAAGGTCAGTAGTTTTTCATCTATTTTGGACCCTAAAATAATTTTGTTTTCAAATCAATGCTTGCGTAAGTAACAATTGTGACTTGGATGATAAGACAATGAACTCAATAGTGAATAAATTATTTTATCCTTACTAACATATCCCTCATTAAAAACTTCAAAATCCATCAGACGGACTACCTCTTCTCTCCAAATTAAGCACAGAACCATTCAAATACAATAGATATATCTTTCAATAACCTTCAGAACAATTTCCTCATCACCCAACTATTTATTAAACAGAACGTTAAACTTCAAACCCAAATCAACAAAACAAAAAAAGCAATAAATAACTATTCCCTCCAAGGTCCAGACAGCCCGTCTATGTAGCCGAAACCAGCAATAAGTCGCCAAATATAGACGGCCACCAAGCCGGTTGACTAAAGAAAGCGCTTGCGAAAAGCCCCCGTCCCGTCCAATGAGGTATGACACCTCCCGACAAAAAGCCACCCTTCTTACCTGCGCAGGTAGAGACCCCCGTCGTCTACCCCCATTTTGCCCTTCTGTGCTCCTTACTCTGGGGAAGGAATACCGAGGCATTGTGGACCCTAGGTAAACTTCTTTTTGCCTGATAGCCGTGAGAAAGGAAGAACGCTCACCCACGGGAACAAAAAACATTTTTCGGGCATTTTTTTTGCACTTTATATACCCGTTATCATCAATCCAGATTGAAATCTCTCGTCTAAGTGTAAAATTGTCGGGCAATTTGCTGGAGTATTCCCCTTCTATAGGTGCTTCTTCGCACCTTCTCTTCCTCTGAATCGTTAATTCAGAGATCAGCTCTTTACTTTACGACTTAAGGGGTTAATCCTTTGCTTGCATTTAAGATTTGCATCTTTAGAAACTTTAACCATCGGATTGTTCAATCTTTGCTGAGTAATCTGATTTATTTTATTGAAAAGGAGGCTTGGACGCAAACCCTTTGGACAAACACGTATTTCACTAAAGCAATTAAACACATGCACTTTATAAGAATTTTAACTCCTCTTTTAAGAGTTAAAACAGGATGAGGGAAAATCCTTTAATAAATATGTAGGACTATAGTAGCTTTCTCGGAGAAGTATGGGAAAGTTGGTTGCTCGTCATTATAACGGTATTTCGTCCTTGATCTAGAACGCGACGTCGTTCGACTTTCCTGAGAGCTTTCTCGTTTTCTTTGAAACTGGGAAATTCGATCTCGACAGGTGGAGGGGGAAAGAAGCATAGATTCCGTTGCCCGTGTGTCATGTTCTCACTTCCGTTTATGCATATCCGGGTCGAAGATTCCCAAAAAAGGCAGAGAAAAAATGAAGGGAAATTGACTAAAAAACCTGAAAGGTTTGGTATTTTTTTCTCTTTAGTCAGTGTGAATTTTTTTAGGAGTTAGTTGAAATAGTTTGATCTGTTGAACTATTTAAAGGTCAATTTTTTTTCCAGTTCCTGCAGTATCTAGTTCAAATTTCTAGGAAACATATTAGAATGATTTTGAAGAATATTCCAAGTAATCTACAATGAGCAGTATTGATCTATATAAATATTCAAAAACAATCATTATTACAAATGAAGGGTTGCAATACCTTATCATTTAATTGTACAAAAAATATTAACTTTTAAGTAATAATAGGTATCTCAGCTATGTAGTATACTTTACGAAGCTTTTTTAAAAGTGAAATTTAGATATAAATATTCATTTTTTATTTCTACATCTTTGTGTATGCATCATTTATTATAACTACTATTTTTTAAGATCAATTATTTTTTACACTGATTTTTATTCTTAAATTATTCAGAAGAAATTTATAGATTATTATAAAGTAGGTAAGAAATATAGCGAAAAAGATGAACTCAAATAATCGAACTTGATAAGTCAAAAATATTGATGCTATTATTTCTTCTTGTTTAGAAAGACGATCGGTTTTTTAGGGAAACGATTTATTAAAAACAAATTCTTTATTACTTTTTATTTATTTTTTATTCACTATTATTCTAAGGAAATACGTTTTAAGGGAATTCCCTGAAACTTAAACTAAAATTGTAATATAAAATGTGAATGAGGGAAGAATATAGAAAAGAAGAAAATTTAAATTCGTATGCTAAATCAACAAAAATTTAAACATATGGTCCTGAAGAATATTTGTTACAAAGTTACTTTTGCAAGTATCTATTTAATTAATAAAATAAGCATTCGAGGGAAACTTTGAGCAAAACCAAAATTCAATCAAAAAGCACTAGCAAACGGGGTCTACTTTATCTCCAACCTCTGTACCGGCGTTAATGCCTCAATTTAATTAGTTCTCATTGGACACCATTAGCTACCCAGTCACGTGACAGAGGACGAAAACTTTTCAAAAGGCGTGATCGATATAGTGCCTCCCCGCCCGCGGTTTCCACGGCAACCGGAATTAATGGCCAGCCCGTGATTAAGGAAGTTGCTTCAAAGTTTCCCCAGAGAGAACTTAATTAAAGCGGTCCCCAGAATAAAGAGAATGAGGAACCCGCATCCAACCCTTTTTCTTCTCGTTACACCCTCCGACAGATTAGATCCTCTCTTTCTCCCCCCTTTTCTCTTGCGCCTCCCGATCCCCACCATCCTTCGTAATTGCATATGGATTCCAATGGGCTTTATCTCGAATGTGCCCCTCTCTGCTCCCTCGTGGAATTATGATTGCTGAGAGGACCTCCAAGAACTGCTTGGACGGGTGCACCTTTCTATTTATTAGAGGGTGAAAGCAGTTGAGGTTGTTGTTGTTGTTTTTTTTTCTTTTGGCGATTCACTTATCGGGGTATTTTCGTGCGGTGGAGTAAATAGTAAATAGATCGTGATGTGTGAATAGCCTGGAGCATGTTATTCGTAGGAGAAATTATGTCGTGTTAATAAGGTAAACAAGAAATTGTTGATTAGGAGATAGTAGTTTTTTTTGTTCGATGCACTCATAAGAATGATAAAGGGTTAATGTCGGGGGTTGTCAGAATGACGAATGATATGTTTCTTGTTGGTTTGAAAAATGTTGCATCTTATAAAATCTTTTAAAAAACATTACACTAAAATTATTAGTAAACAATATGTCGGGTTAGAAAAATATATGATTTTCCTATTAAACTTTTCAAACCTACATTAATTTTTAAATTATACCACGTTGTTCTACTCGCTCCAGGGAAGGTTTCTGAATAAAAATAAATTAAAATAGAAGCGGCCCAATAACTTATTTGGTCAATTTTATGCTTAAAAACCTTTATTTCATACTTAACTTCATGGCAGAACCACATTGTTGTAATTATAACAAGAGAAGAAGATGTAACATTAATTGTTGTAGACATAACATCGATTATTTTAGATTAAAATCGATTGTTGTAGTTTAAAATCAATTGTTGTAGTTTAAAATCAATTGTTGTAGCATAAACTTAAAAATTGATCTATTATTTAATTATTTCCACATATGTACTGGCGAAGCCCATCTGTAACACACCACAATAATTTTTTTTAAATATGGACCGGCGAAGCCCATCTGTAACGCACCAGGTGATACTTATTAGAAACCCGGGTGAAGCCCGTGTCTAGCACGTCAGCGCTAGTTGTATATAAAATCAATGTAAGAATCAATCAAGTTTTTTTTTGCATCTAATTATCATCCACATCACTTAAACATATTTGAACATTAAGCCACACAAAAAAACATTTGAACATGTTTCAGATTTCTAGTACAAAACATAACTAACTATAGTATCAAGTAGTAAAGAGGTTATAAAATTTTGATGAAATATAGCAATTTATAAAAATATCAAACTGAGCGGTTAGCATTTTTAATGTATCATTTTTTAGAACAAAAATTTTGGTGTAGATTAAACTACAGTAAAGCACCGTTTATACGTCTCTCATTTATACGTCTTTTACATTTATACGTCGTTTTCACTAAGTCCCAATTCATTCGAATAATCAAAATTGTTTTCAACTATACGTCTTTTCATTTATACGTCGTTTTACGTCGGTCCCTTGAAAGACGTATAAACGGTGCTTTACTGTACTTGACTCGTACTATACCTGATTGGTACCTCTGTAATATATTATGATAATTAGTTGCTGAAAATTAAATAAAAAATCGTTGTACGTCATTAAAAGGAAAAAAGCCATTACACTTTCGCGATTTGCTAAAACTACAGAGAAATCATTATGGACTATTAAAAATTGATACAAATAATTGATACCTTGAATTAATAGCAAATTTGTAAATGACGTCATATGAATAAAAAATATCCCATTCTTCTTCTTCCACCCAAAACGCGTCCACATGTGAGCCAAAACGGGTATTCAGTATTCCCCCGAATACTTTATTCATCCAAAGAACCACACGGTCATTAGCAATTTACATATTCCAAATTTATTTTCTAATTAAACATTTTTCTTTCCAAAGTTTATCGGAATAGAATAATCGAAGATGTGTTAGCTCTAGGAAAGGCACCAGCTGCATGGAACGAGCCGAACGAATCGTAAATCTCGGTCTCTCCCCCTTCCTTTCCGAAAGGGGGGTGCTCCCTCCCTCTCTCCTCCTCGCGTTCCCCCACAAAGGAATAAAAAGAATGAGGCGGAGTCGATGACGGCTGGATGGGTTGCTATATTTGGCACTTAAGCGACATTATAGCTATTCTGTTTTGATTCACACTTTACAAGAGTTGTGTTGGTAAGGATATTTTCAGGTCATTTTTGAATTATTTGCGTTGTGTTATATAAATTTGTGTTTGAATTAAAATGAGTGCAAAAAATTAAAATGATACGGAAAAATACGTTGTTTAAACTATATTAGGTTATTATTAACTTTTTAATTTAACTAATTAATCAGAAATCTTGAAATAGATTTTTTTGTATTTTCATAAGGTTCTATTCTAATTTTTATTACAATAATATTAGAAATATTTATTATTTTTCCTATATTTAACAAATATTATAACAACTTATATATTTCAATATTTTACAATAAGTGATAGTTTTATTTTTGGTTGATAAAATACAATTTACAAACTATATTTCAAATTAGTTTTCCCTATTTATTACAAAAAATGGACTGTAAAATAAGCCTCAACGGATTATTATGTATTTTTATGTTATAATTTTTTCATTATTATGTTATGTAATTTTTCTAATAGTTTCGAAAATGACACTCCTGAATCCATACCACTTAAATGTATTTTTGACAATTTCTTGACTTTGAAAATTAAAATGTTCATTAATTTAAAGTTATTTGCTTCTTTTATTATTATTATTATAATTATTATTATTATTATTATTATTATTATTATTATTATTATTATTATTATTATTATTATTATTATTATTATTATTATTATTATTATTAGTTTTTTTGATAGACTGTGAAGCTTTTTATTTTGTAACACCTTATTCAACAGACAATACATTTATTTTGAATTTTATTTAATGAAAAAATGATAATGCTCTTTGAATGTTGATATGCTGATAATTCCATAAAAAGATGATCCCAAAACCTGTCCTAAAAATTTATAAGAGCATTAATATTTTTTGACAAAACCAATTAGACATAATTGACATTAATCCCTTTCACGATATGAATTTGAGAGTGACCTAAGTAATAATTAAAACCTAATTATCAATCAAAAGTAATGTAAAAAATTGCATACAAATCTCTAAGATGTTATAAAATTTTAAACAAAGTGAAGCTAATTTGTTTTTTAGAAGTTAAAAGGAAACTATGACATTTTACATCAGAAAATATATATGACAAAGCTTAACATTATTGCTTGTAGCGCACCAACACTTTTGAATGAAGTGCAGACATTTAGTAATTTGCAAAAACATTACATTACATCTTTTAAAAATTACGAAAATTTTAAGTCATGCGTATGCATTTAATTTGACATGCGTTTTACTTGACATAATTTACTCCACTTCACTTTGAAAAAATCCTCTCATTCTATTTTTTAATATTGGTTTATTTTTATCGCTATTTCTAGGGTGGATATTTTAAGAGTAGGTGTCTTATTTTTTATATTGGTAACTATCTTTTTATTTTAGTTAATGGTATTATTCAATAATATCATACTAAACAAATAATAAAACGCCTCAAACTTATTTTCCACATTAAGAGCAGTTTCATTTCTTTTCCACTGAACAGAAAAAAACCCCAGCTTGAGTTGCAAAAAAAATTTGGCGATCATAAGTTCTTAAAAATGACGCCATCCACTGACCCCTTGGCATCTTTATGGCAACCCTAAATCCTGCTGTCCTTCGGGTGTTGTACATTGTAAGTGCTTCCCCGATACCAAAAGGTCACACAAATCAGAGAACAGCTGTGGCTACTTCTGCAATTACGCCTAATACAGAGCCCCAACCCAATCCCGCATTTCCATAATGGAAGAACCTTGTTTATGCCATCTCGTCCCGAACGCATCATCCCTTTAACTCTTCTCACTGAGGTTCGACACGCCGACTATGGCATATATTTACATTAGCAAATAAAAGCGCCAGCGGACTAGTTGATGGCACGGTGTCGCGTATTAGATGGCTATCTTGTGTGGACGGGTGAACTGTCGGAGAGTTGACGAATGTTGGATCAGTCGTGTGGTTATTCAGGGTGTTATGATTAAATAATTGCTTCTATTTTTTAAGGGATTGGTTGCAATTTTTCTATTGAATGAAAACTGCGAGTTAATGTTTATGTGATACCCTTTAACCACAGTGTTCCAGAAGATTCGTAGCGTTAGAACACTCAACACTAGTATTATAAAACTTTTTCGATTATTGATAAAAACATTTATTCATAAATATTTCGTTGTTTAACTGAAACTGTATTAAAACGGTATCAGGAACTGAAAACAGTTCAGGTTAGAAAGGCATTCAAGTTACAGATGAGAGCATTATTGTTTCCAATGGGGTACTTAAAGAATTTGATAAATGTATAGTGTAAGATAATTTAAAAAAAAATAGTTTGAGTTGATAATAATAAAGTGGCGATCAAAGGCACCTAGAATGCCATGAGGAAGGTGTATTTGTATTTGATATACCCCTCATGTAGAGTTAGTTAAGATATAAGGCAACACAGACAAGTAATATCTACTACTAATTTTTCCTACAAAAAAAGAGAACAATTACTTAAAATGTGAGAGTTTCTTAAACTCAAACTAAAACATAGTAATTGAATGAAACTTTAAAATAAACACTGTTCACGTATAAAAAATATATTTATCTTAACTAAAATAATACTCCTTTTGTAAACACCATAACAGAAGGATATACGAAAAAACCGTTCAATAAAATAAAAACAAATTAATTACATGTGTAAAGTTATGAATTTTTTTTGTTTTTTGAACGGTTTTTGTCTGAACGGTTTTTGCATTGAACGGTTTTTTCGCGTCACCTAACAAGAAGGGGTCAATTCCCAGTATCTACGATATTTTATCGAAAAATAGTTGAAAAGTTGGTATATTAAAATCCACAAAACTATTTTGTTGAATAGGATTGATATTGCTCGGTTTTAATACTTCAAACTTTTTTTAATATTCTTGCTTTTAACCGACCGCCGTAAGTCGCTCTCTTCCGGCAAAACATCGCATTATCACCGCATGAAAATGTCCGCGCGATCGGATGCTTCGTATCCGGCGTCCCGATGGTTAGGCTTAGGCTTAGTCACCGCTGTCGAGAATGAAGTTAGTGCTGTACAAGTCTATAATTCATTGAAGGTTAATAGAACTTATATTAATCTTTAAGTCTTGTTTTAATTTGAAACTATTTTATATCTCCCTTTGATTCTTGCTTTGGCTTTTATATTCGAATATGAATTTTACATTTGAAGTATGTAGCTTAAGTTATTTTGCATAGCTATGCCCCTAACATTGAAATTTTAAGTAATTAAGAAATTTATAAAGCCTATATCCTCTCAGGGGGGGAGAAAATGTTAAAAAAATTATAACTTATATCTGACACTTACAGGTCCTTATTTTCCTTCATTATCTAATAAATTGACGAGTTTTAAATTCAAAAGAAAAATATGACTAAAGTAATATTTTGTACTTCCATTTACAATTTTATAATTCTGGGCTTTTTTTCGGTGTGATTTAATCAAGTAAAATTTTTGTCAATTGTCTTGAAAGGAGTGCGGTTTTGTTATTAAGACTACTGGGTCTATGTAAATCAAAAAGTTCTTTTCAATTCCCCATGCTTTAAATTTTAGTCTTATACCCTGACACAACTCTCAAATGCAGTCTAAACACCATGGTCTTAAGTACCTAATTCAGCTGTCCCTAATTTTAAATAATAAAATATTGATTCCTTACATAGTTATACATTTTGTTGAAAAGTTTCAAATCTGTGTATTTGTTTCAGCTTCAAAGAACTAACAGGTCAAGAGATGGTTGGAAGTATGGAAAAGTTAGACTGAGACAAAATATAGACGAAGTAAGTATTTAAAGCAGATCTCCATTAAGGGTAGCAAAAAGTTAACGAAATTATTTTAGCAGAATACAGTTAACACAAATTTAAAAATTGCTACAAAACCATGATTTTTTAGCCTAGGCATATTTCATTTTTAACAGTTATGTTTGAATAAAAACAAAGAACTCAGACGTAAGTATACGCACATTTAAAAAGTATTTAATATGAAGGTAAAACAATCTCTCTACAAAGAGAAATAAAAATTGTTTGTGTTCTTAAATCATTAATATACTACAATGATTATTAGTAAGAAGTTAATACAATTATCAATTATATGACGGTAAAAGCTGATATGAAGGTTGTGTGAGGGCAAAATTTGAGCTACTGCTTTTTAGAACTTAATATTAAATGTATAGATATGTTAATTTAGAAGTACCTACTCAGTAAAAAATAACAAATTTTTAATACTAGATATATAAAGTAGGTATATCCGCTAAAATTTATCTAATCTTAAATTTGAAGTCAGAATTATATCATTAACGGTCATACGGTATCATTAATGTCGGTGTTAAATCCTTGGTCAAAGAAGGATTCCACCAATCAGAGTCAACGAAAGCTAAATTTTTTTTCTTTAGTTGTTGGTTGACACTGATGCTGATGGCAATGGATATGACTATAAGTCTTTTATTAGCTTGAATTCATTAGAAATATCTAATCTTCTGTGATAGGTAATACACTGCTCACAACAATTAAAGGATATTGGTAGTTTTGGTACATATTGGCAAGCAAATAAAATATTTGCAGTGGTTCAAGCATTTTTCATTAACTTAGGGCCATTTAAAAGCTAAATCCATGCAGTTATCAAAGTAAAAATTTTATTTTTACTTTTTTTTTTTATCAAAATTGGAAAATGCACATTTTGTGTAGTTAAGCAAAAAAGTGAAAAGTCAATCAATACTTAATTGAAAGCCAATTTCGCTTGGGGTATGCTTTCTCCTGACTTAAAACAACGTTGTGGGTCTGTTTGCCACCAGGTTTGTTTGGTTTTTTATGAGGGGCTGGGGTATTTTCTCCATTTTCCCCTTTTAGAGCATTTTCAGCACCTGAACTGTTGGGAGGTATTGGAAGGGAAGCAATTCGTTTCTCAAGCATGTCCTAGACTTGTTCTATTGAATTCATGTCGAGAGAACGTGCCGGTTGATCCCTTTCTAGCAATTTCTTCATCTTGAAGAATATCTTTAACTAGGGTAGCACAATGTTTTCTGCAATTACTATCCCTAAAAATTAAATTATCCCCGATTTCTCCTGCATGAGGGGCAACCAGATGTGTAAGGATATTGACCTTATTAACCTGAACCACCAGAAATGGTTCCTTTGGCTGTGGGGGGCCTTTATTCCATAGATAGAGATGTGCTCTATATCATTACTCCATATCTTCAAATATGACTATCAGTTCATCCTGATAACTTCTGATTTTTGCCTGGAGGGTACAAGGAACCCAAAATAACCCATTTTTTGTGCATGAGGAAGTCATATTTGAAGATGTGGAGTGATGATATAGAGCACCATCTCTATCTATGGAATAAAGACCCCCACAGCCAAAGGAACCATTTCTGGTGGTTCAGGGTAATAAGGTCAATATCCTTACACATCTGGTTGCCCCTCATGCAGGAGAAATCGGGGATAATTTAACTTTCAGGGATGGTAATTGCAGAAAACATTGTGCTACCCTAGTTAAAGATTTTCTTCAAGATGAAGAAATCGCTAGAAAGGGATCGACCGGCACGTTCTCTCGACATAAATCCAATAGAACAAGTCTAGGACATGCTTGAGAAACGAATTGCTTCCCTTCCAATACCTCCCAAACAGTTCAGGTGCTAAAAAATGCTCTAAAAGGGGAAAATGGAGAAAATACCCCAGCCCCTCATAAAAAACCAAACAAACCTGGTCACAAACAGACCCACAACGTTGTTTTAAGTCAGGAGAAAGCATACCCCAAGCGAAATTGGTTTCCAATTAAGTATTGATTGACTTTTCACTTTTTTTGCTTAACTACACAAAATGTGCATTTTCCAATTTTGATAAAAAAAAGTAAAAATAAAATTTTTATTTTGATAACTGCATGGATTTAGCTTTTAAATGGCCCTAAGTTAATGAAAAATGCTTGACCACTGCAAATATTTTATTTGCTTGCCAATATGTACCAAAACTACCAATATCCTTTAATTGTTGTGAGCAGTGTATAATATTTTACCAATAGAGGCGCAAATTTTTCATGGATTATTACTTCTGGTTCGGCAACTATCTGCAATTGGGTAGAAAAACTAGTCTTGACTAGAAACATGAAGCAAAAACCGAAAGAACTGAAAACTAATCATAAATCCCATGTCAGAGAGCCAACTTATACAACACAAAACAAGGACACATTGTTTCCATCATCGCCCAACTTTCCCAACTTCTAAAAACCCCTCCTCAGAACCGAGACCCGTTCACAAAGAAATGAACATGTCAACAAACTTTTGACAAAGTACCCAATAGAAAAGAAACAAATATCTTTCGAAACACGGGCAAAGCACGAACTCAGAGCTGCAGAAAAAAACCTTTCCAGATCCTTCATTCCGGCATCGTTTCCGTCACCCTGCGTTTTCCATTTTGCTGAGAGCAGCAGAAACTCCTCCTCGGTTTGAGAAATGGAAACAGGAATTTTTTTCCTCTTCTTCTCTCTAAGAAGTAATTGTGTGTCTGACAGGGCTGGTTGGAATTTACGAGAGCCGCGCAGCCCTAAATCATGGGGCGCTGGAAGCAGGGGCGCTGCGGCGGGGCTTTGGGGCTGAACGTCGGAATTATTCAAAGAGCAATCGTCCCCAGTTGACGCCACCGCGGGCTTATCAGATAGGCTGAGTTCTGGGGGGAATGCGTTTATCATGCAGACGAGCCCCAATCTCTGAGGGGGCGTTTTTCTTTCATCTTGCACCATATCCGGGATCCGATTCGATTGAGTGTTAAGGGGGTCTTCTGCTAATTTTCGTTCGCGATGCTACGTCAAAAAGGGGAAACTAAACTGTACGTTTGGTTTCATAGAATAAACAATAATAATCTTATAAAATAATGAAAATTTCCACGACCTGAACAATTACTATTTATTCCATTTTCCGAGATTGATGGTCGTGACATTTGGAATTTTCCTCCAAGGATTATGCCCTCTTCTTCGGAGGGCTTCATCCTCAGTGACAAATACTTAATTAGTTACTCATAAATCAAAATGAATAAACAACAAACAACTACTCCAAGTGAAAACGAGGTATGAAATCTGGTGTATTACTGTTGTAATGGTTTAAGTAACAATAATCTTTTTAAAATGTTGAGTAGTTAACTAAGTTTCATTTTTTGAACTACCATATTGCGTTGCTTGGGACTATTCCCCATCCGTACTAGAGAATCTAGACCA
The DNA here is from genome assembly GCA_024610705.1 of Tetragnatha versicolor. Lineage (NCBI taxonomy): Eukaryota > Metazoa > Arthropoda > Arachnida > Araneae > Tetragnathidae > Tetragnatha > Tetragnatha versicolor. The sequence goes on from JANDEH010000007.1 coordinate 53,745,811, forward strand.
GATCTATAAATCCATGTATTTCCACAAAATCCAATAAAAGTAAAGAGGTTAGTCCAAACCTCCTCACATGAAAACCCTTGACATTCAGAATGTGCTAAGGAGACTAAGTACCTGTGGTGTACTAAAGAATTGATCATTGGAATTTCTTCTGTGTTGTACTATGTCTTGTTAATAATGAGGATTTAAATTGCTACAGGATTATATTGTATTGACGTGAATGGTGTGTATGTCAGTATATCCTCAATTCAGAGCAGCAGGAATGATAGTGTCTCGGAATTTTCTTGTATTAAATGTTAAGTAATCCGACTACGTAAAATTGATAGCTAACAATAATTGAACTTCCCTTCTGTTCAAGTCAAGTCTTAATAACAAGGTATCATAAATTTAAAAAGAAAAACCTCAATAAACTGATCTTGTAAGTAACTGAAAAGTAACAAACACTAAAAAATAGTTACTGTAACCATCAGGGGAAATTTGAGAGCTATACTTTGAACTAGTGTCAAACTTTTAAGATAAGAGATCATTTTCCCCAGCTTGATTAATATATTATAAGATAACTTAATTTGCTTTACAAAACTTGGGATTGCTTTTTCACACTGACAATCAGCATTGATAATGTCTAGAAGATATAAAACTACTAAGTAGACATAAATAAATATACGAGCGTTTTAAAAATATTATCTTGCTCCAAATAATGTTGACTAATTACTAGCAGAAACAGAAAATAATTAAAACATCCTGCGAATCAATCCATCCTTATAACTGAAAAAATAACACCTCATTAATCTCTCCTATCCATCTGACTCAGAGTTCATACAACGAAAAAAAATACCTTCAAATAAAAAAGATCACTTTATGCACGGTGCCCATGAAAAAAGGGTGAGATCTCCAAGGGCCATTAAAATATGAAAGATTGATCTTCAAATCTTCGCAATGGATCCACCTTGCGACAGGGTGGGGGTAGAAATATGCATCGTGGCAGGGGACGAATTCCGAGTAGAAATGCAAACCACGCATGACTTGGAATAAGCGGGGATGCTTATCGCTGAGTCGAATGTTTCCCAAATGCATTTATTTCTAGATCTCCCGTTACAAGTGTAAAAAAATCTCCCCTTGTCACTTCCATCTCATAAATAAAAGAGGGGATGTTGTTAATGCGTTGTTCAATAACGGTATGTGATGGCTTGAGTTCAGAGTTTGAAAAAACATCCTAAAAATAGTATATTAATTTAAATTGATAGAAAAATTAACATATCAGGTGGGAGGGAAAAAATAGTAGGTATGAACCGAATCAATTTTTTTGTGTTTAAAAAATACTTGAGTTGGCATGTGCCATTTGCTGCAGGTATCAACCCGGCTTCGACACTATTGTTCCTCTGTCATGTTTTTTTACGTTTTAATGGAATCAACCGTAATCAGGAATTTTTCAAGAGCTTTTTGTTTCTTGTAGTAGTTTGATTTCTAGTCAAAAATTGTTCTTCCGTTAATGGATCAGGGGCAGTGGCTTCCAGCACTTCCATTCTAGCCGCAAAATACTTGAATAACTTGAATATAGTTTTAGGTATAAAGTTCAAAATCAATTAGCATTAGTATTGTAAAATTTGCCTATATTTTTAGTTTTGCTATAGATTTAAATTACATGATTGATACTAAAATTTTTCTCAAAGTCTACAAAACCTTTTTACAAGGGCCAAGAGCTCTAATTCATAGGGGAAAAAGGAGTGCACCATGCTCTGAAAAAAATACTAGTAAGTATAAAATAATGAATTAGAAACCTTAAAGAACTCCATATACTTTTGTTTGAAATTTCTTAAGGTCTTTCAAGTACCTTATAAAGTACCATTTTTGCCCCCAGCAGCGAATCCAGAATTTTCTTAGAATGGTCTGAGGTCATAAAATTTTAATTCATCGTGACTTATATAAATTTTTTTCACAATACAAAGGTGTTTTGTATAGAACATAGAGATGGATTGTCATTTTAATAAAAAAGATTTCTCTCGTCTTCAGCTTTCGAAAGGGCTACGCCTTCATAAAACCCCCTCCCCTTAGAATTCCTCATTGATGGAGATGGATAACCATAGTTTAAAACGATATGCGGATCCTCTGATGCAACATCCCCTATTCATCACAGACAGCAAATCCCCAAGTGCAATCTCAGTATACCCTCATGCAAAGTCAATGGAAGGCAATTTTCAAACTCTCCCCCTCCAAGAAAGGGTTACGCGCCACTGGACCACGAGGCAGCAGCTTGTTCCGTGTGCCCTTCGCTTTCCGCCTGGCCGCCCAACGCCCCCGATGAAGTCGTTTGCATGCACAAAAGTGTGCCCTGCCGCCCGCCCTAATTGGCCTGCCCAAGCTTTGATATAATTAGAGAGGGGTCCTGTCGCATGTTCGACGGACGTGGGAAGACATATGTAGCAGGGCGCCGTTAATGTCACCTGGGCCTTGGTTTATGCGTTTGGGGATTTTTATTATTATTTTAACTCGTTTCTCTGACGGACAGGATGACAATAGGTGGACACCTTTTGGGTATGGGTGGAGGTGTTTTTTGATCGTCTTCAGGTGTGAAAATGGGTTTGTCGTGTGATGTTGTGCTATCAATAAAGACGGTGATTTAAAAAGATTAAAAAGGTGGGTTGGTTGGCTTGTAGCATATCAGGTGTTTATATGATTCATGCGTTTGTTGACTGTACAGTTTGGTTTCTGGTACTTAGTTTTTTATGCAATTAGTCAGTTGGCTAGATCTAGAAAAATTTGAAGATCCGGTTCCTCTTGCAAAAATAATAATTTAAATCATACACCAGAATGTTCCACAAAGTAAATAATATGGTGAATCTCACCAATGAATCACTGTAGGATTAAAATCTGAAACTTAAATTCCCATTCAAACTCTTTGATTTAAAAGTGTCAAAAGTTTTTCGCCTACTAATTGCAAGTAAAGATTAGAAAAATACTTTTAAAAACCTATTTACTAACTTATTTTTGATTTTTTTTGTAAAATTTAAAATTTTTTTTTAACTGTAACTGTGTATTTAAAACTAAAAACTTCTGTAAACAGTACCTATGTAAACTTTTATAATCTGATTTTTGTATACTGAATGGATTAACAACCAAATAAGTTAATTATTATGAAGACCTGTTAAGGATTAGGATGCATCAAACGCCCCTCTTGAATCAAATCGCTTTGTTAAACGCTTTTATTCTACTTGCTTTTGGCGGCGTTTTACGCGTGGAATTTTAAAACTCGATTTTCGGGCACTTCCCGATATGTCAGGGCCCCGAAACTTTACACATCGGTGGAACCCTCATGACACTCCAATATCCAACCATTATCTAGTCAAACAACCAAAGGATTAAGTTAATTAACGAGTATTTTTAATTAACAGAAAAACCAGAATTTGAGACCTTTCCCAAGGGGCTATTCTCCCTAAACCGTGCACAATTGTTTATAAGGCATAACTTCATCATATTCAAAAGTCAAAACGAGAATTGCCCAGTAATTACGATAATTATAGACGATTAATCCCTTTTTTTCTTTCTGGATTCTTATACATAATATTTCAGGCACTTCCAAACGATATAAAGTTCTGAAACTTTGCACCGTGGTGGAAACTCGATGACAATGCAATATTCAATCATCAACTAGTCAAAACCTCCGTAATTAAGGTAATTAACGAGTGTTTTTAGTTATCCTTTTAATTCATATTTGAGACACTTCCGTGAAGCCAATGGCTCCCAAAACCAGTCAGATAATATATTAGGTATATCACTGCAATATTTTATCTTCAAAACGTGATTTCTTACCTTCCAATTAACAATTAAGATAATTAGCGATTTAAGATAACCGCGAGAAAGAAATCGCCAGAAGAGCGAGAAATCGCCGAAAATTGGTGCCCATCGCGAGAGCAGAAAAATAGGCTACTTTTATAATTTATGGACTACTGAAAAGTCTGAATGGGATGCTTTTTTTTTCTTTTTCTTGTGAATCTTTTTGATATGGACGGATTTTATCGGCGAGTGAGCCGATGTTATATTTCACCATCATATTGTAGAAAACTAAAATTCCATTCTAACATTAGATTAAATATGTTTGTAATAAATACATTTTTTCTTGTGAGTTTTTGTTAAAAAAAATACCATGACTAAAAAGTAGAAAATAAAAAAAGTAAAAAAAAGATTTTTTTAAAAAACGCTTTTATTGAAGTGTTCTAAAAGGTCAAAAATAATTATTTCGGTTTGACAAATAATTTATTGGGAAGTAGAAAATACCTTTTTGGTAAGTAAATAATAACTGATTTTCTAATTACTAAAAATAAAAGCGTGGGCGCTAGTAATTCTTCACATTCACTATTTATTCTAACTTGTTTATTCTATGTTCTATGTAAAATTATACATAAATGCCGACGTATTGGCCTAGTGGTGAGCATCTGACTGCAAAGCAGTACGTCTGGGGTCCGAACCCTCGTTCGGCATAGATGTTAGTGTTACTGAACTTGAATTTACATATACGGGTCCTTACCTTCAGGTGAATTTGTACAAATTTTAAAAAATAAATAAACAAAATTTTAAATTAAAAAATATATATAAATTACTATCGCCCACGCTTTTATTTTTAGTAATTAGAAAATCCGTTATTATTTACTTACCAAAAAGGTATTTTCTACTTCCCAATAAATTATTTGTCAAACCGAAATAATTATTTTTGACCTTTTAGAACACTTCAATAAAAGCGTTTTTTAAAAAAATCTTTTTTTTACTTTTTTTTTTCAACCTAAAACTATTCCATTCGTCATATATATACCACGACAAATAATATTTCCATAGGAACTCATAATCGCAAATGCAAACTGTGCCTGCTAGAGGTCAATGTTCGCCAACTAAGGAGCAATATTTAACTATTTTATTCTACGGAAAACTTCAATTATTATTACATATACTGAAAGAGAAATTTCGAAAACTTATGTAAACTAAATTTCATTGAGTTCTGTCGGTAATAAGCAGAGATAATAACTTCCTAATTTGAAGCCTGTTTAAAAAATATTGTGAACATAAATTAATAGAGACAAGTTTCTCTGTTATTTAAACAGCAGAATGTAATGAAATTTGGTTTACCGGGGTTTTCAGGGTGGCTGTTTCCGAATATGTAACAATAATTGAGGTTTTCCAGAAAAAAAAAGTTAAACGTTGCCTCAAGCCGGTAAACAATGTCCTCTAGCGGACACAGTTTACAAGAGTTCCTTTAAGAATCTTGTTTATCATGGCAGGAAAGACCACACTCTTAAAACGAAAGTCTCAAAACTGAGTAAAAAAGTACTCAAACGGGCTCCGATCCAAAAATACTCAAATTTAAGAACGTGAATGTACTCATTTCTGAAAATGTGCGTACTCAAAAATGAATCATCTTGAGCTTGAACTCAAAAATGAGCTCACGATATTTCATTTTTGAGTATAGTCATGTTCTCAAATTTGAGTAGTATTTTTGGATCGGAGCCCGTTTGAGTACTTTTTTACTCAGTTTTGAGACTGTCGTTTTAAGAGTGCAGTAAAGTTTAGCACCAACCCTTTGCAACACCCTGTATTGTATAATCTTCTATGAATAACTATCATTAACCAACATAAAGATCCTAAGATTTTCTACATTGAAATATATAGTAAAAAATAAAACATAGTTTGCTGTTATTTATTATGCTGTTAATTGTTATTTATTTTCCATTCAACCTGATTCCCTGTTTTCTTTTAAACTTATTCCTTTTTGTTTAATTCATTTTTTCTTCTGATTATGTAAACAGTAGGGTGGGCCGAAAACAAACTTTATTTTTTATTTCTTTTCTAATAGGGCGAAAAGGGTGCCACTTGGATCCAATAAGGACGGTGTAAAATATTTTTCGATTGGGTAATATCTTTTGCTCCCTCATAAGTTTGAAAAAATGGATGACTTTTTTATAACACAACTAAAAAAACCAAAGATAAAACTCTCAAATATTATTTATGATTTTTTTATGAGGAACTCATATAGTTATAAACATAATGTTCCAGGTTTTATTCTTCTATCACCCTTGTTTCGTTAGATATAATTTTTTAATGTTCAAGGAAATTTTGTAAAGTTGTTTTTCCTGCATTTTTAAACATCTAATAACTCTAGAACTACACAACTTAAAAACCTGAAATCAGTCCCATATTGTTCGTAAATATTTTCTTTTATTTGGTGTGCATCATGACCATCATTTTTATAAAGTTTTTTTTTCAAAATTTAAAAAAGCGAAACAAAATTTAATAATTTTTTTAAATATTAAAAGCCTTTTAACCAGGGTTGGCTGGATTGGACCCAATTGGGTTGGACCCAATGGGTTTTTTCAATAAACCCATGTGAAAAAACCCACATTTTGGACCCATTTTTGGGTTTTTAAAAAAAAATCAAGATTTTGTCAGTTTTAATATGAACACGACGAAATAACATACAAAGAACTGCAGTTGAGTGGGTTTTTTCAAAATTTAAGATGTTTAAGTTCAAACTAGTTATAAAACTAAGAAGGATTTTTAAGTTTTCGGAGATTTTAAAACAAGTTAAATAGGTTCATTCATTATTCAGTGGTTTTTTCATTAATGAATGGGTTTTTTCAAAATTCAGGACGTTTAAAAATCAAACAAAATTTAAAAAATTAAGGAGGATCTTTTTAAAAATTTCATTGGGTTTTTCAAAGTTAAATAGATTTCTTTCAATATTGAATGGGTTTTTTCAAAGTTAAGGATTATTTTTTACATTTTAGTGGGTTTTTTTTCAAAATTAAAGCCAAGTTTCAGTAATTAAATGGTGTTTTTACCAATGCAGTGGGTTTTTTCAAAGTTTAAAAAGTTTCAACTTTGAAAAAACCCATTTAACTATAGAAAAACTGACATTATTTTGACAGAACACATTTAACATAGAAAGAACTCACTAAAATTTGAAAAACCCATTTACTTTACCCACTTAAGTAGTAGAAAACCACTTAATTTTGAAAAAAAACACACTTTTTCCGAAAAAAACCAGTTTTTATGGGTTTTTTCAGGGTTTTATTGAAAAAACCCGAAAAACCCCAACCCACTTGGGTTTTTTCAAAAAAACCCGGGTTTTTGCCAACCCTGCTTTTAACTCATAAAATGAACATTACCACCAAATTTCGAGTTGAAATAAAATTTAATCATGTATAAAGAAATAAAATTATTTGAAATTCACACAGGCAAGTCCCTTAAACATTCCCTAAAATTATACACCAAGAGCTATTCACTTATGGAGAATTCATAAAACCGCTTGAGGGTGTCATAAGATTAGCGATATGTAAAAAAATTCAGATCAATTTCAGAAAATGCGACAATTAATAGATTTGGTACAAAACCTTACTGAGCTACTTTTCAACTTTGAGTTAATTCAATGTTGGTTGGCTAAGCTCTCGTCTTCTCAAAGAAATTAAAAGTATAGAGAAATAATTTCAAAGCGACAACTCTTCTCCGTGTATTTAAACAGTTGTTTTAAAGAAATGCATAAAAACTCTAAAAAGAGTTACAGCTTACGAAAAAAAAACTTTTTAAAAGTTATAAAATTTTAAAGTTGCAAGAAAAACAAATTAAGATTATTTTTATAGCATTAAAAGTTTATAACTCGGGAAATGGTGGTTAGACAATATTGAAACCTCAAATATTTTATTGAGTATTAAATCCTATGAGAAAGATCATGTATTAAAACATTGTATATTAACTTGGAATTTAATTATTTGTTTCACAAAATTTCGATATTAATAGGATATTTAAGAAATCGATGGGTCCAAAAGATATTAAACAATGATGTTCTAACTTTAAATTATGCTTCTTCTGGTATTTGGATCAAAATTAGACTAAGGAAGGAAATATTTAAGACAAGGTTGCTTGATTTAAATCACTTGATTTTTTAAAAAAAATCATTGATTTATAAATCAAAAATGTAAAATTGACACAATTTAAATAAAAAATTTATCTGCTAGATATGTAACTGGGAGAGATAGGTTAAAGTTACTCTACATAAAATTGCCTGCAATTTCAAGATAAAATTTTTGCTACCAATAACAAATACGTTTATGACGAAAAGGGGTAAGTAGCAGGGTTTGGAATCAATAATTGTGATAAACTAAACTAGAATTAAAATCTTATTTTTTTACCTGGTATCAAATCTTAAAATACAAGTATGCGGATGATTTTTATTGAAAGCTCGTTTTTATAATTTAAGTCATGTTTTCCAACTAATTTTTTCATATACAAAACTACAGATAATAAATAGAGCTCTCTTATCTGTGTGCATGATTACTATCAATAATTAATCACTGAATTTTCATTTTTTATCACTAATTACTTATTATTTTAAAGATCAATAAACACATAATTCTTTGAGTAAAATTAATTTAAACGAATCAATATAATTTAAAGATGGATTTTAATTTTTACACAAAAATGAGGCATGATGTTTTTAGTAATCATTGTCACAATTTATTTTCAAACCTAATATTAATATCAAAATTTGGCAAAAATAGTTGTAGAAAGAAGGATAAAAATTTTAGTAATTAAGTACAATTATTCATTCACCGTTTTCAAAAGGGCTTCTCATCGGTGTGATGCCAGTGAACTGCTTCTCTTAATTAATTCCATTACTTAATTAATGTATAAAATATATTAAAATTGGGTAATTAAGTAATGCAAAGTTATTATATCACATTGAAATCACAATTTCAGTATATTATTAACCAGTTTCATGAAGTTTAGAACTAGTAATTCATTTAAATAAAAAAAATCTGATTTAAATCAAAAAAGTCCGATTTAAATCAAATAAATCCGATTTTTTTTTATTTAAAAGAAATAAAAAAAATCAGCAACCCTGTTAAGATAACTTTTTAAAAACATGAGACATTTCATGCATCTAAATAAGGATATTTGTCAAATTTTAACTATGCTTAAGATTTTACCTTTGTGACAAAATGAAGGGTTGTTTTGATAATTGAAAATAAAGCAATGAAGATTTTATAAATAGTTTAAAATATACTGATGAATGAAAATATTTTCGAGTATAGTTTATATAAATGATATTGTGGATACATTTATAGTATTGTGGGAATAGTTTACGATTATAAATGCAAATGGCTATTAATGTATAGCTATAACACGCTGATTTAAAAACACAAAATAATTTTTTAACCTAAAGGTATGAGTAATAATTGTAAAGTACTTGTACATCTAATAAAATGTTCTGAGATCCAATATCTAAACCATTTGAGAAAATCCCAGATTCCCATAAGCAAAAATTAAATTATAAATCTTATCTTAAGCAAAAAATTCAAAATACTTTACATTTTCTTACTAGGGAAAACTTATGGATTTATTCTTAAAACATAATAACCGATGACAGTTGGAAAAGTTAATGATTCAAAATCAAAACTTAACTGGCTTTACCAAAAGGTTTTATAAAACATTTCTACTTTTTAATAAAATTCATACAATGTACACTTTCTCTTCTGTGTTTTAACACTAACGTTTTTACTGATAGAATGAAAACTATCATACTAAATTATTTAATTGGTAATCTGATTAAGTGGATGATTAACAACCTGTTATAAAAACGGTTTAGTATTTTCAAAATGTTATGAAATACAAGACTTAACCCTACTGTAAGAAAATAGAAAGTAGTAAAATAGGTTTATTTCATATAATAAAAGGGGAAGATTTTTCTTTTGTATCAAGTATTTTTTTAAACTACTAACCAGAAAAAAATACAAAAGGTTCTGTGCCTAAAATTAGTATAATAAATGTACCAAGCTGGTTGCAATTAATTTCAACATTATTTTATTAATGTAAATAGTTTAGTTTTGCAGAAATTGATAATGAAATACAGAAATTGATATTGGTATAGAATTGATAAGTAAAAGTATGTTAAATAAAATATTTAATTATTTACTGTAAAAGTAATTAGCTTGTGGCTTTATGTTGTTGTTTCTTATGCTACTTGGAATGTACAAGCTCCATCCACAAAGCGTACAGGATTTATGTGAAACTTAATATAAAATTACTAATTTTAAAATAATTTCATTTTTAACCAAAATCCCTATTCAAAAAATATCAGACTCGTTTTAAATCTTAAAAACAAATATTACATCAGTCTCTTTTGAATTCATTTAAGAATTTTATACCTTGGATTTTTCTGATCCTGATAGATTCAATGATCCTTCCATTTTCAAGGATGCATGAATGCATCTTGTTATGTTGGATATCATATTTTTACAAAGCACTATATTCCCAAATTGGTCAAATCCTTGATTTAGCAAGCAAGTAAATAGTTCCATACTAAATTCATGAAAATGGATTAAATATTACAGATTACAGCACAAAATTGAACTCATATGGAGTAAAGAATTGCAACAGCAGAGTTCAAATAAATTAATTCAAATAAGCATTTTTTAATGCCAAATGCAACAAGTGAGGATGCAAAGTAAAAATTCCAATCATACCCTATTTTGGTATAGGTACTTGTAATCGTAAATTTTAATGTGTTTAAAACTATGTGTTTTACATTTCACTCAATTTGCATCACTAATTTACTCCTTCGCAATTACCAACCTTTTATGATAGTTTCATTGGTTTTACTGTAAGATAATAATAGGGTTGTAATAATATTTCAGATTTAAACCATGAGCAATCAACGCATTTACAGTAACCCTTCAGAACTTTAAATATTCTAAGTGAATTTTATAAATACAACTTAGTACATTGTATGATGTGATTTAAAAAATCTAGCACTTAAAAGTGACTTAAAGTATCTGATAAAACTGATTAGACAAAATCATATTATGTGAAAGGAGGATTTATGAAAGTTTACGCTAATATTTAAGAAAAAACAGGTTATACAATTTTAAATTATATAAAATCTGGGATGAAATAACTTTTTAGAACTTGTTACTGACTGAACATTTGATGGATCATTTTTGAAAATTGCATGTCAGTGGTCTTGCTTTTAAAGATTGAAAAGAATTACAGCAATTGTTTACTGAAATGTTGAGGAAACTTTTGTAATGTCCACGTATAAAACATTTTGAATGTGCTTTCAGTTCAGGTTTGAAAAAAAGATCATAATAAGGAAGTCAGGATTAAATGCTTTTATTTTAATTAAATTTTTGGAGACATTCTAAAATAGGATGTAAACAATATCAACACTTTAACCAATAACTCTACATGGTTTATGTTTTTGTCTTTATCTCTTTTAACTGAATTAAAACTTACAAAAAGGTAGGAGAATTTTTTGAAACAAATAACAAAAATGAATAAGTTTCCAATCACACAATTGCTCTCGCTTATGATAGTTCCATTTTAGAAAAGGAAGACTATTTTGAGAGTTATTATTACAATATTACATTGTAGAATTAATTATCACAATTTAAGTTTAAGAACTGCCAGTTCGTGTTTTCTACATTTTTATAATACAAAATATATAACTATTAAAAGTATCATTGAAGTTAATAATTAGTTTAGCATCATTTCCTATTATTATTATTATTATTATTATTATTATTATTATTATTATTATTATTATTATTATTATTATTATTGAAACTATATTTTAAGAAAACTGTTTTTAACCAACCTTAATATACTTTTGTAAACCTACTTTATACGAAATTGGTGCATAAAATAAATATTTTTGATTGACTTTCTCCATGCACTTAAATGACCCCAGAGAGAGAGTAAAAAATTAAAACTACTTTTAGCAGCAAATCATTCTTTATTATAAAGTAAATTAAAATAATTATGTAATATTCTCCTAATGAAACTGGATTTTTTAATTCCAGTAAAATGAAACAGATATTCTGCTTATTACTAAGACATTAAAAGTAATTTTGTATTGTATTTAGAATGTTTGCAATTATCAGAGAGAAGGTTGCAAAAGAGATCATATTTTTATAACAATTCTACTGCTCAATTCAATAAAAAAATTTTTAATTAATAAGACAATTTTTCAAAACTTGTTTTGCTTGTAAATATTAATTAAATAACTATAAAAATTCTTTATCTTAAACAAGTTTTCCCGAGTTTTTTGAGACACTAATGTAATATTTTCCCCTTCTCCAAAAATCTGAGTACTACCTCTTTGTCATGGTTTATCAAGAAAATAACAAATAGAATCATTGAAACATTTCTTCATTTCCTTAATAATAATAATGATAAATTCTTAAACAAAAATTATTTTTAAGAATATTTCAGTTCTTATTCAAATATTCAACATCTTGTTTAAAAAGACAATAAAATTCCATTTTTTAAATGTTTTTATTTGGAGAGTGTGAGTTGATGCCTAAAAAATGTATTGAGAAAACTTTATTCCTAAATTTTTGCATGTGTAGATTCCATTTGAAAATTTCTAGTTTTAAAAATTTGGAGTTTTAGGTTAGGATTTTTGTTGAATGTTTAAGCTAAAGGATCAAAACAAGAGTAATGCTAATTTTTATGGAAGTAACCAGCCTTATAAAATTATAGTATACTAAACAGGAATTAGGAAACTAAATTATTAAAAAAAAATAAGGAAGAAAAAGAAGTGCTCAATGAACCAAAAGAAAGGAGAGATTGAAAAACTTATAGCTATATTTATAGAACAAAAGTTTTTTTTTTATATAATAATGAAAGAATATTAAGAATTCAGACCAGTAAAGGATATAATATTTTTTACTTTTAAAATATTTTTTAAAATATAAATATTCTGACGATGAAAACTTTTCTACTTAATTCTCAAAATCCTTTTAATAAGTAGCTTAGTAAATAATTCTTTTTGTTTACAATACGAATGTAAACAAGAATTTCTAAAACTTTCTTATAACTAAATTTTCACATCTAGATTTTTCCTCTACACGATGTGTTTTAAAACAAGTTTTAAATAATTCAATTTCATTCCTTAGTCAGACCATTAAAAATATACATGTTATAATTTCCTACTTTTTAACATCTCAAGAAATCTAAACATTCTTCAATTATTCCCAGTTCAAAATTATTTTCAACCCTGTAAGAAACCCTTTACTTAAATTGAAGATAAATTTAAAATAACATTCAACCTACAAAATGATTAGTTAACAGCACACATCCACTTTTGTGAACTGATAACCTTTCGTAAACTAAATGATATTAGTTAATTCAATATTACATCCAGTTTGAAAATATACCTATATATTTCATATAAGTGGCGATCTTGAATCAATCACTTTTAAAAATAATTACCAACTCATGCGGAATAAAAAATACACCTTCGCTAAAGACAAAACAAACGGAGAGATCAACGACACCTGTACGATTTACAAACAGGTTTACAGAGTTCAAGAATGCTATTGTGAAACAAATCAGCTAACAGCACTGCGTCAAAAATAACATGTACTCTCATAACGCAAAAAACCTCCTGACGTCACCCTTCCCCAAGACATGCTCATTCATTGAATCATACATAGAATTTAGAAATTACCCTACGCCGACGCATATCGCCGAAAGGAAGGCTCTGATTGGTCAGGAATCTATTATGACCTGTGCATTGCGGAAGATTGACGGGTTGAGAACCAATGGCCTGCAAGGAAAGACTTGCAGCTAAAAGCTATAAACAACAGGTTATCTCCGGATGGCGAGTATAGGAGCGAGCTTGTCTTTTATTTAATAGACAGAAGAAACATCAAAATGCTTTAAAACCTAGACAGGATAAATTCCGTCGTAATGGTTGGACAGAACAGCCCGTAGTATCTTGTTTGCTCTCAGCGGCTAAAGGCGCAGGTTTAAACCCTATCATCCGCTAGGCCTAACTCCCCCACCCTGTTTGCGATCGATTAATTCATGCACCATTGTAGAAAATCGATTGTTAATGTCGAGTGGAAGACTTAATTGTGAAATCTTTAAGTCCCGATTTGCTTTGGAGGACGACTCCAGAAGGAGAGAGCACCAGGAGGTGTTAGGCCTAATTGTGGAAGAACATTCGAAACGCCTTTTTCCGAGTTCTGAGGGGCGGACCAAGAACGGCGGGGGTTCTGGCTCCAACCATTTCGGAAATTCTTCTGTCTGGAGGAAATTTCAATAAGGTAACATCATCATAATGTATTTCATAGAATTACATTAAATGTAGAACGGAGCGATAGATCGCCGGAAATAAGAAAAAGCAGTAGGAGAGTATGATGCAGTGTGTATTTAGTTAGTTTGATCATTGATAGAAGTAGATCTGGTGATAAAGACTAGTTTAGCATGGTTATTTGTCATATGCTGGCTGCATGAACAAATAATTAGGTTCTACTTTGAATCACGCATGAAAAGATTGGTTCTTCCGTTTTCATAACTTACGATAGTATCCAATTACAAAATAACTTGTCAATATATTATATAAAAATACATAGACAATTACTATTACAAAAAAACGCTTCTCATGAAGTTGTAGTAAATTGATTTCTAGTTTAATTTCTGGAACTTTTTTAAAAATAAAACAATGTGCAATGCAAATTAAATAATAGTAGAGTATTTTTACTCTTTAAGATATGAATGCGAAAAACAAAGTGCTTGCATAAAAATCCCGCTTATTGTTTATCACCGAGACACCAAATAAATGCATTCCAGTAAACAACGCTGCTTTTGAATATGTGTGTTTTTCAGCAAATAAGTGTGATAGAAAACGCTTATAAAGCAAATTGGTTAATTTATTTTAGTTTGGAGTTATCCAGTATATTGCCTTGGTTTCACAAGATACACTATTTAAAGCAATGCTTTGATTGTTAATTAAAGTATTCATGATTCAAGATTCAATAAAAACCCAAACATGTTAATAGAATAATGCTTTTAACATGTGTATTGTTCACCTTCATTAAGATATTAATTATGAAGTCGCTTGGGAGCAAGAATGGTTGAATCATAACCAGTTAAAATTAAGCAAATCAGTTCTAGGATTGTAGTTAACTCTTATTTTCATTCATTAAAATATGATAGTGTATATCCAAAAATATAAGTAGGCACTGTAGTAAATTAAGAGGGGAGCATACTGAATTTTGTCACGAATGTGGTATAAAGTAAAACAAATCCTTAGAATGAAGTTGGTAAAATAAAGTTTATTTGAAGGATTTGCAAAATATTCCTAAACTTTAAACTAGATGGAACTTACTTGAATAAAATTCATTAAATATATATCTAGATAATAAAAATAGAAAAAGCTGATTGGGATTTAAAACAGTGTTAAGATATTTACTTCTTTTGCAAGAAGATTTATCATCAAGCTGTTTAATTTCATATGAAATTGTTAACATATATTTTTCATGAAAAGAAACTTGAATTGAATTTTTTCTTTGTTTTCGCAGATCGGAAAACATTTTAAAAGCAACTTTAATTATTCAGTTACACTTTTCTATTAGCTTTATAAACTAACAAAAACCGTCTTATTTTTAATGTTGAAAATATTTATTTAAATAAAAAAACTGAATAATTCTTATTCTAGTTTATGGATTAACACATTTATTTAAATTTCTTAATGTAATTCGTAATTTTTTTTAATGTAGTTGTATTCTAAATTTTTTAAAACATAGAATAAAATGTTTTGTTATTAAAATAATCTGAAAAAACTTAGGTTTTCTACCTACTATAATTTATAGTTATAGCATAGCTAATAAAACTAAATTAGAAAAAAAATTAATATTCTTGAGCATTATTTTGTGATAAACCTAAAACTATTGCAACATAATAAAATAACTTTCCCCAGAAAAGTTTATAAAAGATCAAAATGTATATTCTTTTGATATAGATTTTTTATCCCTCAAAATAATTTCAGGAGCATATAATATCATTCAGTTTTCCACTTAAATGTAAAAAAATAATTATACTTTGATTGAACAGTTCTTGATTTCATTTAAAAGAAATGAAAAAAAAAATTATAAATATGACCATATGAAAATGCAAATAATGTGACAATTTTGTTATAAGCTACATGTAATAGCTACTATCTATTATGTATGAAATTATATATAATTTAAATTGTTCTTCATTAAATTAAAAGCAAAATTTTGAAACCAAAGACAAATTTTATGAGCACACCCTTATAAAATATCAGATAACATAATATTTTTGTCCTCAGCTACATAAATTATTATTATTTTAAATTAAGTTATCGCATGTTTAAATTATTCTAAAATAAATTACATTCAAAAGCAAAGTTTAAAAGAAATTTCACATTTATTACCATTGTGTAATGAAAATTCAAATGGAAATAATGTTTCCATTTACGTTATACAAAAGTATTTCAATGCTAGATATTTTATATCGACGCTATACTAATATGTAGCACTGTATGAATAAGACAGTACAAGATTTTTCCATGAATATTAAAAAGAAGAGAAATGAATAGGTATTGCATACGTAAGCATGTATAAACAAATATTTGCAAGTTTATGTTCAAGTGGGGTAAACGAGTTCAAAAGGAAAATTGACAGATACTGGGATTCCGGTAGTTTGGGTTAAAAAGACTGGACCAACCTTGCTGGGCTTACGCCTGTAGTTGGTCGACTTAATTTGTATTTGTAAATTTGTATTAAATCAGATTTAGAACAAACATCAAATAAATACAAGTGTATTGATGGAATATAAATTCGATGTAAGAAAAATCGATGTGTAGAAATTCAATTGGTAATTGAAGTTCAATGTTTTTGTGTATGAAAAAGTTGAATAAGTTTAGTAACAATTTTTTCATGCAATGATGAAAGACTACTTACCACATCATTGGGATCAATTGAGATGCAGTCTACACCTGAAAAAGAAAATTTATGAATACTCTTTCATAAATTACATAAAACTATAAGCTCTATTGCAAGTTATAATTAAAGTTTTGACAATAAGTGCCATCCTAAAAACTGTTGAATATTTCTTTCTGGAATTTAAAATAAGAAAGTAGGAGGGAAACAATTCTTTAGAATTACTAAGCCAATTAGGAATCAAAACAATTGTAATTAAGCAATTTCAACAAAAATTTCATAGAAGATAAGATTATCTAAAAGTGATAATATTCATTTCCTATATTTGAATTTAATATAAAGATAACTTTTAAAAAGGGTTAACTTTCCAAGATGTTTAAATTAATATTGGGATGGAAAAACTGCTCTAAATGGTTTAGGTTTTCAGAAACACAATCACGTTTTTAAAATTATAAAATTACATTATAATCTTATTAGCTTTGATGAATTTTAAACTAAGCTATCATTGAAAAAATTCTAATTTGTACAATGGGAAAAGTTATTAGAATGTTATTTTGGTAATACACATTAAAAATTTAACAATTTCCCATTTAAACTAGCTCCCCTAAATAATATTCCTCTAAAAATTATTATCATGGGGCCAGTGGGTTATATCACTTGAAAATATTTCACCAAATTGTTCATAGAATTTTATACACTGCAAATGTGTAAAGCACTTTTGCAACTTGTTGTATAAACACTTTAATGAACACTTCTAACCAAAAGTGTTTTGATTGTGAGAAAGAGATAGTGCTGTAAAACCATTGAATTACACAGACAAAAAATTTATTTTTATAGTGTTTGGATGCAAACGGTAACACACTTTCAGATTCTGAACATATTTTGCAACAATGTAATTAAAATACATTTCTAACACTTATGAAACTTATTCTGGATATATATCTACTAAACCTTATCTCTATCAACTACTTATTCTCTATCAAACACAATTAGGTGAAAAAGTGATCTACATAACCCAAAGGCCAAAAATTGTTATTAAATATTTTTCAATTTGTTTATTATTGTCTGGAGCATTTGGACAATGTAATTTGACGAATAAAAGTATCGTAGATTCATGATAAAAAAGACACAAACACAGTAAAGTTATCTTTGAATGTTTGTTGCTTATTGGACTTTACATGGGATGTCAATGTTTAATTTTTTACTACAACAAAAAATTTTTGTGTGCGATCAACAAATTTTCATAACTAATAAACAAAGAATATATTTAAATAAGTACATTTTTTCCGTAAGAAATTTTATTTAATAAAATATTTCCCACTTCAAATTTTAAAATAC
Organism: Tetragnatha versicolor; assembly: GCA_024610705.1. Lineage (NCBI taxonomy): Eukaryota > Metazoa > Arthropoda > Arachnida > Araneae > Tetragnathidae > Tetragnatha > Tetragnatha versicolor. Next base: position 53,763,879 of record JANDEH010000007.1, read on the forward strand.
AAATAAAAAACTTTATGAGAGTGTTTAAATTCTTACTTGATACTTTTCTAGTTATACTTTTCTGTATTTTAGTTCGACAGTTAAATTTTCTTCCTTAAAATTACGGAAATTAACCGGCTTTGGTGATTAATTTTTGTTTTTTGAGTAAATATCTGTTTTTTTCTGTGAAATGAGAGAAACTTTACATTGTATGAAGAAGCTTGATAGTTTTTTTAGATTAGTTACAAGAGGCAACCTTTTTATAATGATTTAATCTCTCTCAATATAATAAATCGTTATAATCCTGAATAACATTGTGAGTCACCGGGTAACATATTATGCACCTAGCTAAAAGATGGGCATCCTTTATTTAACTAAATGATCACGAGCAATTTTTAACTTGTATATAATTGCTTAAAATTTATTCTTTTAGTGGTAAATTTATTAAATCATAATTCTTTTTGTGGAAAATTTTCGTCAGAACAATAAAAACTTAGTGTAAAAAGATGGTTGTTTACGGAATAAGTTTTTTAAGAGTTAGTAAGAGTTAGCATTTAAGGATTCTAGGAATATATTGATTAAAATTTTATCTTAAGTTTATAAAACCTAAATTAGTAATGGAGCGTTTAGTTAATTAGAAATTACAATAACATACCAGCAGATTTTTTAGCATAAATATAAAATTAAACTATGAGACCGAGCAGGGAAACTTTAAATCAATTTACAATTTTTAGTTAAAAGATATAAAATTTTGAAAGGAATAGACAACAGTTCAAACATTTGAAAAATTTAAAACAAAATTACCCAAATATATTAAACTAAGAAGGGTTGCGATACATTATAGCAAATAAATTTTTTCTAAAATGTAAACAAAAATTGAATTTTCTGATAAAATAAAATCGATTGGAACGCGAACTCGTGGATTATAAAATTTGTTTTCAGATATAAATATACCTTATTATGATTTATTAGATCCTTCTAGATCTTATTAGATCCTTCTATCTCTTCATAACGTAAAATAAAAACATAAAGAATGTGTTATAAAAACTAAATTATTACTATTTTGTCACTAAAAATTTTTAAATTCACTCCATGGATTATCTCTCACACTCATAAAATAATAACACAAATCCACATATGTTATTCTACTTAAAGTTTAAATTTAAAATCTGAATTAATAACATTGCTAAACATGTTTTGAATATAATTAAGAATTGAATCCATCTTTCTATTTAACTCTTAAAATAAAACAATGTCAAATTTTAGTTTTACTTTCAGGCAATGAAAAATTATTTATTTTCTATGTAAAATATTTAAAAACCTCATGGCTTAAAACCTTCTGCCTCTTAAAATATTAAAATAATAACTCAAAGTCAAATATTGGAATTAAAGTTTACTGAATTAGTCCTGTTATTAAAAATATTCAAGTAGTAATTCGTTAGGATTAATTAATATTTCCCAATAGAAAATTATACGTGTGTTTTCATTCATCCGCAAATAATAGATAAGATAGATGATCAGCAAAATTACGTAAATCAGCAGAAGAAGGAAAAACAGATACTATGTATAGAACAAATGAACCATATCGGCAAAAATAGAAGACGACTTACTACATATTAATATCCAACTTTTTGTTGTCTTTTCTTACAAAACATTCACCATGGAAACGTAACTCTCTACAACCCACGCACATGCAAACCTATTTACACTAACTTCTGGCTTCCCGCTGCCAGAAATGTCCAGTCACAGTGGACGAAAGTGTCCTATTCTGTCCTTGATCTGTCAATCACCATTAAAATGCTGACTTGTGGAGACGGCGTCAGTGATTTTTCCAGACGGACCAATGGTTTGGGGCCCGCAGAGAACTTTTATGGACTGGCTACTTTTGGGGGACAGTGGGGGGCCCTGGGGACAATGATCCTCATCTCCATATCTGTCCAGAGCGTTCCTCGAATTTTTGTTGTATGGGGGTAATTATGTTAAGTATGGGGACATAAAGATTATTTTGTCCGGTATTGGATTACCTGGTTGATGACTTATACGTTCTAATACTAACTTCTAACTTTAGATTTTAAAAATATAACTAAAAAAGCATTCAATTTATGAGAGAATGTAACAAATTGAAAAAAGCGTTGAACAGCAAAACATAAAAGCGGTTTCAGATGAAAGCTTCCTTGCTCAATCAAATAATTTGGTTTTTGAAAATGATTGCATTCGAAACATATAAGGTTGCTCATGCGGATATAATATCATCTTTAATAGGTGCAGACTTCTCTTTCTCATAACAGTATAATTTAGATCAGTCCCTTAAATATGGCAAGCCACGTAAAATAACCTTATTGAATTATAACATAAGTTAAAACGATCATTAAAAATATATCGCTTTCCTTCGTATTACTAGTACTTGCTTCTTAATTTTCATACATCCAGGGAGCGATTATAACTATATAATATGTAGGGGATAGAGGGGAATTTCATGGATGAAATATTTGAATTAATTATACATTTATTTGAGGATTTTTCTTTGACTAGGGTTCAGTATGTTATCAAAGGTGCGTACTTTTGGTCTGAGATCAAAATAACATCCAAATGGATTATTTTTATAACAATAAAATTTTGCTTTGTAAAAAGTTTTATCTTCATTTTTGATAAATTCAAAGCACATCATTCTTTTATTTTGCTATTTATTTTAACAAATATTCAAGTGTTTTTAAAATCAAATATCCATAGATGTGTGTATTAGCCCGTGTCGGAATTTGCATAAAATGCTGTTGAAATCTTTTTACAAATTGTCACTTACGACCAGTAACCTACATCTTTTTTTTATCCTTGGTTTTTGCTAAGTTTAATTTGCGAATAAAAATTAAATTTATGATTACAAACCGTTAGTTATTTGAAAGATTTATCTAATTAAAAATTTTGTATCGTAGCATAAATATGTGTCTAAGGATACTAAGTTCGTATAATTTGAATTCCTTCGTATAATATTCCTTCGTATTAAAAGAGGGCTAATTTTAAAGTTATTTGTTCAATTTTAAAAAGTTTATATATGAGATTCAAATAAGAGCATAGATCCTTTTACATATTCTGGAAATTTGTTGATTGCACATTTATTCATTCAGAAAGTAATACTATAATGAATTAAGTAAAGAATAAATAACAAATATTTTTTCACTCATCCCCTCTTTCAATCAACCAGAGCTTTAACTCTTGAAATGTTGCTTCTTCGTTCGCACTTCCTGAAAGGTAAAAAAGTTATTAAATTCAGAATGTAATCCAAGGTAAATTAATACATGGATATAACCCTCAGAAGCATGGTTGTTACAATATCCGAACTCCAACCTATCCGAATCGCTGATTATCCAAATCGGTTTCAGAATTTCAGAAAAAAATTAGTTCAGAAACGTACTGGCAGGAGAATTCAAAAAGCATTTAAAAATGTTAAAAAGCTTCCCCTTTTTTTTATAATTACCAATTTAAGGCTTGGATGACTGCAGCATTGTTTATTGAGCGGTACGACGAATTTTCATCCCTCAGTACTAAAAATCTCTTGGATATATAGTTTTTTTCTCCCATTTGCAACTCACATACCGTTTTTTATTCAAATAGACCCTTTTTTCAGGAAAAAATCCAATTATCCAAAATTTGATAATCCGCATTGGGTCCGGTACCAATTGATTCGGATAGTTGGAGTTCTACTGTATTTCATAGGTATTACTGAAAACGTTCACACCTAAATATCAACCCATTTACTTATCATCCTCAAATTAACAGTTTCTCTGTGTTGTTAGCTAGAATACTTTCGGTTGAGATGGTCTTCTGAAAATGTGTTAAAAATTGATGCTATACAGAATTATTCTAAAAAAATTTTTTTTAAATATGTTTAGAATGTGAATGTGCTCTTAAATATGTATAGAAACACTTAGAAAAAACTAATTTTCTTCCTCTCTATTTTCAGCAACACTTAACAGCACTATTTTTACAACATATTTCCGGATAGCAATTCTTTTCAAATATATTAACAACCCAATGGAAGTTGTGTTATTCAAGCTAACAGCACAAACTTAATATTGTTAATTAAAGTAGAAAAAGTATTCTTAAATGTGCTGTGAAGTTAGAAGTGAATGCAATAAATTTACACAATCATTTTTTTTAATTTTCAGTGTCAATTATGTTAATTTGACATATTAAGCATGGTTGACCAATGATTTTCCTATTATAAAAAATAGTATTATTTTATTCAATTTAAATACAATTAAAACCTTTCTTTATTCATAAGGAGAAATAGAATGAGAAACAAAGCAATATTATTAAAATTATACATATTCCCTTTTTCTTCTTTCAAGTTTGGAATAAAATTTTAAACTTTATACTTCTAACTTACAAACATAGTTCAGAAAACGTACTATTTTTCACGAAAATACTAAGTAACTATTAAGTGTTTAAATTTTAAGGTTTCTATGTTACTCTACCATGCGTCCAGTTTGAATACATAAATGTACTTTTTTCAATATCTAGTAAATTACTTGGAGCAATTAACTGATCCAAACTTATGTAAATCTTAGGAATTATATCACTGACAACCAGAAAGTTTATTTGGCATATGTACTTAGGATTTAATAATTCCTGTTACTTCATTTGTTTGCACCGTTTAACTTCATTAGTTATTTCATTCACAAAAAGCTTATCTGGTAGAAAACTTAATGCGTTTATGATAATGATGACACATTATTTCTCTCTAATCAAGTTCTATGTGTGTGAGAAATAATTCCTTCAGGCGAGTTTTTGAACTTTAAAGACTTTCTTGATTCAATCACCCATTATACTTTAATTTAAAATATTCTTTACTAGCCGAAAATATCAAATTCAGCTACAATTTAATTATTGAATCTTGCTTTCGAAATTAGAAACAAATTTACATTTTATGAACACATAAATTATTTTAAATTTGAAATTCACACAATGATGGTTTTAAAGGTTTTGACCTTACATTTAAGAAATTTTACTGAGTTGAACTAGCCTTGTGATAAATTGAATAATTTGTACGCAAAATTTTTAAACCAATTTAGGAATATTCTGTAACAAACATAGGATTGTGTTACGTTTTCCCTCAATACCTCCTTTATTCACAAGGAAAATAACAATAAAAGAAAACACCTGTGAAAAATTCCCACTTGAAAAAAACATTCTTGTTTACACAAATTCTCCCACAGGAAGTTGTAGTTCCGACTGGAGGGAAAAATGGAAATTTTCTGTGCGAATAATCGAAATATATCCGTAATTAGAAACTTTTATAATGCGCAGGTGAAAAAAAGTACCATTCACAGTAGCTGCAATCAGACAATGCGTCAGAATCAGATGCTAAAAAATATATTCGGGGAATAAGCCTACACACGATTTTCATGCACCGAAAATCCATTGTGTTCCGAATCAAAGAATTGTGGTTTTCTCAACGAATTGAAAATTCGGTAAATCCCATAAATACTCTTCTTACAATGTTGCACTACAGTGCTTGCTACATGTTACTTTTTCAACCCAGAATACGCTTTGACAGAAACCAGTAAGGTTTGAAAACTCCCCTTGTCCTTTTTTTCTTCATTTTTCTTGCCCAGAAGAACCAAAGGAGGGGAAGAAAGCTAAAATGAATTCAGCATCTGGACCAGTCAAGTGTTCCGTTTTTTTTTCTATGCCATTTTTTGGCTTCAAAGTTTCCTGTTTTCTCACAAAGCAAAGAAATGTAACATAAGTCAGACGGTTACACCAGACGAGAAAGTTACAAAAAGTGCAGTTTTTGTTTTGGACTAAATTTACAACCTCCTGTGGATGTCGGCTTTCAGAGAACATATTTTGGAACACAATGGGCGGTTGATGAACTGTGCGAGTGCTATTTCAAAATTCTACTAGATTCCCACCGAAATACCATAGTTATAAATACATCTGTCCTTTTCCCACTTTCCTCGTTGTATTTTAGAATTGAACAAGTTCTTTTTTGCTTCATAATATTCCTGGAGAACCTAGTTTCTCAGGTGTTTACAAAAATCAACTAAAACAAAATTTGGAATATGTCTTTGAATTTTTAGCAAAAAAGTAACAATACTAGCTGAAAACAAAATGTCAATTCCTTTATGAATAGAAGACAAAATAATACCATCTTTCTTGAGATTGGTTTTGTTGTGATCTTCAAAAACTCCTTTATTTAAATTCCTTATTTTTTAATCCCAAGGATTTACATGTAAATCATCTTTAAAAATATTACTTTTACAACATCTTATAACTTTATGTTGTTTCTATTCTATAAAATATGTTATGAGCTTTGCTTGAAATATATGTGTTAAGTTAAATGGTAATCAGAAATGAACACCTGATTAATTCTATATGTATAACAAACACAAAATATTTTTAAAATAATTTTCAGTTAAATTAAACACATTTGCAATAAATTCGAATTTAAGAAGTTAACTTTTTAAAATATATAATGGTTACTATAAACTAACCCCAGACTTAGAGCAAATTTTTAGATGCTTAAATTCAGAAAGGTAGCATAATTTCTTTGAATTTAGGTACTTATTCAAAATAGATTTGCTTTTAGTAGTAGGTTAAAGTGGAATAAATAAAAGGAAAAAATAAATAATTTATCCTTATTTTTAGAAATCCTAAATTATTTGCATTTAAAATACATTTAAATGATATATCAATTTGGTATAAGATTTAAATAAGTTAAATACTACTGTAGTTAGATAAATTTTGAAGTAAATTTTTAGCAAGACATTTTTTTTCATTTTGCACCAACGTTCCACAAAAATGAGATGATACTGTTCTTAATGTATTGAAAGAAAATAAAGGCTAAGTTAAGTTATAAAATAATAATTTTTTTACGGAAATTTATCCAAACCAATATGGAAACATAATAAATTTTATAAAAAAGAAGTTTTCAAATCCTTTCTTAGTATATCAAGTCTTTTCGTTCACTATAGTTGAAACAGGAGATGGTAAAATTCTCAGTTGACTTCTTCAAGTTGTCTATATTTGACTCACAGTTACAGTTTATCCTTTGATTCATAAGTTCCTGAAAGAAAATTGTAATAAATGAGAAAAACATTCAGCACACAAAACAGGTTGGAACAAGATGTGAGATAAAAAAACTTGATTTGGATAAACATAAAAATGCACTTTTCTAAATAAAAACTTTCAATTTGCGCTTTCATATTCATATTCAGTGGCATAAATTGTTTTAAAAATATTCATGAGAAAACAATTTTGAAAAAAATACATTTGATATGTTTTTAGAGTTTTGTGACTTCTAAAGCATGGAAAATAGTTTGGATCATTATCAATATTATTTTCGGCCACAATCCATTAGAATCTGGTTACTATTGAAAATCGATCCACAGAAAACAAAACAAATAATTAACCCTACAGTGCATACTGATGCCATTTGGCAACACGACATTTTCCCCATTTCCTACTCGAACTTTCATTTCCAAACGGCAACACCATGCAATAAGTACAATAGATATAACATTTCATTGTATTAGCACTTTAGATCGCCAGTAGATCACAGCAGGGGTATTATTTTGAGACATTTGTTAATAGCTAGTGAAACGAAAGTCAAGACACAGAAAACGCCAAAATAAAAGGACCAAATAAATTAAAATAAAATTTTTTTTCAGCTTGAAAAAATAATGTTTTGAAAAGATAAGTTGTTTTTTTATATTTTTAGAGCAATTGGTTTTATTTCACTTCACAATTAATTTCACAAGAGACACAAATAAATTTCACAAGGACAAAGTTTTTTGCCAATAAAAAGTAGAAAAAAATTAAATTAAATTTTTTTAGTATTTTTTTACTAATGTACACCATAATAGAAGTCACATAAATGATTTTCAAGTGAATTTAAAAAATCATGCATTGTAGGGTTAAGATTACTTAATATATTTGTATTTAAGCACAATTAATGGAATCAGAAGTATACCAAGTTATGAACACTTAGCTTAGTCTTTAATAATACTTCAGTGTTGTAAAATTATTTAATGAAGAAAAAAATGTTAAAGCAGTTTACCCTTACATACTACTAACTACTGTATGACCTATGTATGTATTTTGAAATTTAACTATTTGATTTTTTTTCACTGATTCGCAAAACGATTTTTATATGGACCCGAAGACCGAGGTACACACTTTCAAGGGGTCCATGAAAAGGAAATTTGGGCGTAATAATGGTGCAGAAAGGGGTCAACAGAGACGCAATCCCTTATAATCTAGTAATAGCTAAATGTATGAGATGTTTTTCTAGAAAAATTACTCACACAAAATTTTTCTGTATTCTACCGTATTGGCTTTCTACTTCAAATTTCTCTGGCGTTGCAAGAAATTGATTTGCCTTTGATTGAATTGATTTGAAATTGATTTGGTGGTGTCACCAAAAAGGTCTGAGATTAATAAAATTAGTTTAAACACTATTTTTAGCATTCAAATTTCAAAGGGGAGGGACCAAAGCATCTTATTATTTTGGCAAATAAATCAGTATTGCCCTTTCTCAAAATTCGAAAGTTACGTTTAAAAAAGAGTTAAAAAACTCCCTCCTAATATTTTACAGAGATGTATTAAAAATTCTCCTCATATTAATTTCTAAATTAGGTGTTTAACCAACTCCTCCTTGAACAGGAATGTTTAGTAACAACTAATTTTTTGAGGGGATTTCATCATAAAATATATTTTGCAGTGAGAATTCTATGTGAGTAAAATGAAAGAAACTGGAGATACAGCATACTTCATTTTTGCCATGTTCATATTTAGGATTAATTAATGCTTTTATATTTGGAAAACTCAGTAGGCTATGTTATATAAAAAACTAACACTTTTAAAAAATTAAAAAATAAGACAGAAATAATTATTTAACTGTTTGCTGAGAGTTCCTCTGGGCTTAAATCTTTCCAATCGGACTTAATTGTGACGTTAAACAATTTACACATCAAATTATAGTAGTAATTGAAGTAACATTGCTAGTTGAGATTTTTAGTGGTTTCTTACTTTGATAATTTTTTTTTGGATTTGGTGTAAAACTTGGCACTTACAATCGGCTTATCCTTATGCATCGTACTGTTTATTACTGTTTTCTTTTTACATTCAAATAGCGATATGATATAGGTAAATACAGTCTGAAGAAAAAAACTGCTACTGAACATGTCAATCTAATAGTTCTCGTTTTTTTAGATTTACAAATAAAGTGAAGCCAGCAAACAAAAATCTATAAAACTAATCAACAAACTGAAAATAACGCGATCTTATACTGAATTATGCATATTTTAGTCTACATTACGACGGTGATGATATATCTTTTATTTCCTCTTCAAATACGTGTGAAGGCCTACTTTTCTTTGAAACGGTCTCTCATTAATGTCAAAGAAAAATAACTTTCACAAAAGAAAATGGAAAATTCCCTGAATTAATATTCCACAAGCAGCACAAATTTTTTTAAAAGTATAAGAAATAGTTAATTTAAAGGTAGAGAGGAATAAATTTCTAACGGCAGTTTATAAGCAACAATAGGCATAACTTCTATTTTTGCATGAGAGACTGAATAAAATTAATATTACATTATTGTTATAGTGTTTTTAAAAATTTATAATGTTTTCACTGATGAAGTCCTCCACAGAGAGGGACAAAAATAATAAAAATAGAACACGGCCTTATATCCCGGATAAGTTTGATTTTATGAATTATTTCAAGCATTCATTGTTTATTACATTGTTTAAAATACTTTTTGCTTCAGGTTTCTAAAACATCAGTGTTATAATAATTGTCACTTTCATAATTCAGGTATTTACTTCTTGCATTACAGCATTACTTTGTTTGTTACTGCTGATTTAAACATTTTAACTTAGAATGTTATTACAGTGACTTCTCTATTTTCACGAGGGTTAAACTTATTTTTCTTTGAAATAATACGGATCCAATTTCAAAGAGAAGTAAGTATTTATATAAGAAGGAAGGTAGCTTGGCATGAAATGAAAGATGTTATAAATTGGAGACTAAAATGATAAAGTAGGGTAAGAGTGATAGATAACACTGTTCAACAAATTTGACCTTCAAAATTTTTTCCTTGATGAAAATAGTCATTTCTTATAGATTTTGGGTCGCTGAATACGAAAATCACCATTAAAATTTTCGATTGACTCAGGATTTTAAGGGGTAATTACCCCCTTAAAAATACAAAAAAATAGCTAAAATAATAGAGGTTTCTATACGCTATTTTTTACTCTTATTTTTTACGCAATTCCAGTTTGAAGGGTTCTAACCCTTCCCCAAGTACCCAAATTTGATGACAATATGCAGCAATAATTTTAACTAACAGCGGCTGAGGTGTTAGCCTCCCAGAAGCCCCCGTGGAAGAGTTCGGAAGACTTCCAGAATTGCGAAGTCGCTCGCGAGCTCAGGAATTAATATTGATGATTTTGAAAAGATTACAAATGACGTTTTCCTTATATTTTGGATCTATCCTAAGTAGAAACTCTTCAGTTCTTTAAAAACTGACCGGTTTTAGGGAGTGAGGATTCCATGTTTCAAGATGTTAATAGATGCACGGCTGTGGATAACAATTAGGGGCATCCCTTTAAAAAATGAGGGTGATGGAGGATAATGGGTGTCATATTTGAATTCAGCACATCATTTTACACAAGAATCAGCTGAAATTCAGTTAGTGGCTTCAAATTTTTTTGTACAGCACAGTTTAACTGTAAGTGCGACATTGAACCCTTCCGTGGGTGCTTTGGGCTCGCTCTCACCTCAACCGCTTTTAGTAAAAACCATTGCTGCATATTGCCATCAAATTTGTGTCCTTGGGGACCCTTCAAACGTGAATTGCGTAAAAATAAGAGGAAAAAATAGCGTATTAAAACCTCTATAATGTTTAGCTAATTTTTTGCATTTTTAGGGGGGTAATTACCCTTTAAACCTATCCATTTGTTATAAATTTATCATATTTTATTAATTTGAACCTTTCTTGTCCCCTGGGGGCAATTTGAAGATTAAAGCAATGCTTTTTGACCCTGAAAATCGAGTTTAAAGTTATAAAGTCGTCGAAAAACGTAAAAAGGGGGAGGGGCTGTTCCCCGAAAATCCTGAGTCAATTGAGAATTTTAATGGAGATTTTCGTATTCAGCAACCCAAAATCTATAAGAGATGACTGTTTTCATTAAGGAAATTTTTTCATTGTTGAACAGCTATTGGAAAGGATTTATAAATCCTTTCCAACTTATTGGAAAGGATTGTTAAATCCTTTCCAATAAGTTGTAAAATTTTTTGACTAAACTCAAGTTTAACCCAAACTCTTGTTCAAGAGATACACAATTAACCTTTTTTCAGAATGGATTCTTTATTTCGTAACTATTTTAATGACATGAACGTGACATAATTAAAAACGTGAAAAGTAGTATATTAGGTAATCAGTAATTTCTTGTTTAAGGTTTTGTCTATTTCTTGATTGTTTTAAGTGATTTCTTGGAAAGGATCCAAGAAGTGTAAAAAAATCATTCAAATGGTTCGCGGAGAAAAGGTTTGCAAAAAAGGTGTGACACAATAAGGAAGTTGCATGTGTCAGATTTTCAAAAACAAACTAGTGTTCCGTATGGTTTTTTGTATGGTAAAATTAAATATCTAGTCAGTTTTTCAAAAAAATGTACAGGTAATTAAATATTTTAATTTAAAAGTCGAGAAAAAAACACGTGACTGAAAACGTTTATTGTTTAAACTATAAGATGACGTCAACAATAATACCATCAACTCCATTGCTTTACAACAATGTTTAGTATAAGATGACGTCACATCCAAACTCTTGGCGTTTTCGCGCGCTTTTAAAAAGGGGATTTTTGTTAATTTTTTTGGCAATCAAAAAATTTCTCGATCGGCCTCAAATTTTGGGTAGTTGCTTATTTTTGCAAGAGGAATCGATTAAAAAATAAAAAAAAATCATGCAACTTCCTCATTAGTTTCTTCTACACATATCGTATAGCTAATGAACCTAATTTTTAATTATTTTTGCATTTTAAAGCTATTTTATAACTATGTAAAAATGATCCTTTAAATTATTTGGAAAGTTAGTTAAGTTTAACTGGTTTTGTTTAATGGGGTAACAATTAATTATTTAAACATAGAACACACTTTCAGCTTACAAATTATTTTCTATTATGTGCCATTTTCATACACTCAGGCACCGCAGCCGATTTTTCGTAAAAAAAATAGGAAAAATAGGATAATTTAAGAAAAAATAGGAGAAAAAAAGGATTATTTTTCTAAAAAAAATAGGAGAAAAAAGGAATATTTTTCTTCAAAAATAGGAGAATAAAGGAATATTTTTCTTAAATTAGAGTTAAAATAACACAACAGGGATGTCAACCTATGGCGACGCCCATTTGTATTGAGTGCTCCCGCGAAGCCGCAAAAAATCAATAATTTTTTGCTCTTTTTTCGATTCTTCGCTTATATTACAAAAACTATAAATTTCTCGATGATAATTTCAATTACAAAGTTAAAGTAAACCAAATTTCCTACAAAATGCACTAGTCAACTTTGATTTTCTGAAGAGTGGTTTTGACGCTAGAGCTCGATGAAAAACATCGCTTTTTTGTCCTTTCCGCAAAAAAAGGAAAACGCGCGCTTCTACCACCCTCTACAAAATGAAAACTATTTAAGTTATTAACAAAAACTTTATACCACAGAATTTAATTTTATATAAATAACGTGTTTTCAATTACCATTTTTTGAGAAGGGGGAGGGAGTGAAGCAAAGATCGATTATAAAACTGTTGCGGCTCGCAGACCAAACGGACTTCTGCGGTTGTTAATCTGCAATCTGCGCTTTATTTCCGGTATATTACCAATAAAATGGGTTGTTTTGGATGAATTGGTGACTACGCATGCTTAAAAAATTAATTATTAAATTAATTTATGAAATATTGGGTGTTTTAGGCGAAACTTCAATAAATTTTTTAGATTCCTATATTAAATTATGGGAGAGTTTTAATGAACGAATTTTTATGTTTTTTGCATTGCTTAATCCAAATTTAAAGTTTATTTTATTTTGAAAGTAATCTTCGCATAAAAAATTGCAAAAAAATCTCAAATTTTTTTTCCAGTTTTTCATCGATTTTCTAAAACAATATTAATTTTACGAAAAATAGCATGAAACCAAATTAAAGTACGCAAAATTTCCTACAAGATTTGGCAATTCCTGACTTTACACAAAAACATGAAAATTGCTTTTCTTCAAAATGCTATAAAATGTACACCGATCCTCGCAAAATAAAAATGAACAAGTGCATCTTATAGGAAATTTTACGTAATTTAATTTGGTTTCATGCTATTTTTCTTAAAATGAATATGTGTTAAGAAAATTGATGAAAACCCGAAAAAAAGAGCAAAAATTTGAGATTTTTAACAATTTTTGATGTGAAGATGACTTTCAAAATTAAAATAAACTTGAAATTCGGAATTAGCGATGCAAAAAAAACATATAAATTCGTTTATTAAAACACTCCCATAATTTAATATAGGAATTTTTAAAAATTATTTAAATTCCTCCTAAAACACCCAATATTTCATAAATAAATTTAAAAACTTATTTTTTTAAGCATGCGTAATCATCAATTCATCTAAAACAACCAATTTTATTGGTAATATACCGGAAATAAAGCGCAGATTGCAGATTAACAACCGCAAAAGTTCGTTTGGTCTGCGAGCCGCAACAGTTTTATTATCGATCTTTGCTTCACTCCCTCTCCCCTTCTCAAACAATGATGATGGAAAGCACGTTATTTATAGAAAATTAAATGCTCTTTCACGTGGTATAAAATTTTTGTTGATAACTTGAATAATTTTCATTTTGCAGATGGTAGAAGCACTCGTTTTCCTTTTTTTGCGGAAACGCCAAAAAACCGATGTTTTTCAGCGCACTCTAGCGGCCAAACCACTCTTCAGGAAATTAAAGTTGATGAGCGCATTTTGTAGGAAATTGTGTTTACTTTAACTTTGTGATTGAAATTATCTTCGAGCAATTTGTAGTTTTTGAAATATAAGCGAAGAATCGAAAAAAGAGCAAAAAACTTTCAATTTTTTTGCGATTTTCGATATGAAGCCGACCCCCCACGTTGGAGCAAACTTCAGATTAGTAATCAGCGCCCTCAAAAACAAATAAAACCGTCGAAAAAACTTCTAGGAAATTTTTGAAAAAACTACCGTTTTCCTGAGCTAAAAGCAACGGAGGACAGCTTAGCCTCAACGGGAGAGGAAGCTCCGCGGCGGCCACGTCGCATCCCGCTGGAAGGAAACGAATCACTCCCTTTCGTATGCCAAAGCGTTGACAACGGACCGATAGTATTGACATCAATCCCTACCCAAAACAAAACATAAACGAAGACAGTCGATCCCAAAGATTAAAAAAAATAGGAAAAAAAGGAGAAAAACGCTGAAAAAAGGAGGAAAAATAAAATGGACCGTAAAAATAGGAAAAAAGGAGCTAATGTGAAAAAAATAGGAAAAATAGGAAAAACAGGAGCGCTGCGGTGCCTGTACACTGTAAAAAATAATAGTAAGCATAAATTCTAGAAACGTCCCTGCTTTTTATTATTAGTTTTTACAGCAATTAAACACCTTCCTGGAAAATTCTGGTTTTCATTTCTGAAACATTTCTGAATCCCACTGAATCTTGTTTGACATGCAGTTGTTTTTGTTTTCGCACTCGCTACTAAAAGAGTCAAATTATTCATATGAGATGTAAGGGAGTAAACTTAGTAAACTCGGATCAAGAGCCGTGGGACCTACACAGGATCGAGAGCTTTGGATTAAATAGCATGAATGAGACAGTATGAACGTCCCACAGCCCTATTGTAAAACCCAGGAATATTTCTGATATTTTAAAGAAAGCTTTCTGGTTTTTCTGCGGAACGTTTCAGTATTTTACAGTAATGTTCCTGCTGGTATTTTCTCTCCAGGGACATTATTACTTTAAAAAAAATGGGCAACTCAACTGCCCAGTTTTTTAAGTAACGTTCCAGAAATTTTTACAGTGTATATCTATAACTTCTGTGTTACACGAATTAATTCTAAGTCGTAAAATCGTATAGTATGTTAATCAATATATGTTACCGAAAGTGTTCATTTCTCATGTTAAAATAATTGTCACAGCCAACAAGACCATGTCCACTTTTGAGGGTGCCTAAACATCCCCCAAATAGCACATCGATAGCTCTCCCACTTTTTTCCACCCGAAAAGATATCGCTATCTTAATGCATTGAACTAAGCTACTTTGTATGTCATTCTTTCACACTGGGAAAGCATGCTCATCGAAATATCGCAGATAGCCTCGTAATTCATTTCTCGGCGTTGGCGTCTGGCCAAGCTATTTTCGATGGAGCATATGGTGTGTGGTGTCTGTTCGCAAAATGTTTTGTATAAAAACGCGGTTCCACTAGTAAGTCTGCGAACTGGTGGTGAGGGTTGGGAAATATGTAAGAAAACAGCGTGGGCTTTCGGTAAGTTCCCGTTCCATTACAAGTTTACTTTAAATCGGTTGACTAATAGATAGAGTAATCGGTATATCTATGCGTGAGCACCTCAAACATAAGTATTAATAAAGTGTACCTATTTATTATGAATAAGATCAATAAGTTCTGATGAATGGCATGATCAAGCAAAGTAAAATCAATGTTTATAGAGTGTTAAAATCCTTTGTTCTAATATTTTTTTTGGTTTCATTGGATTTATACCTATCCTGATTGAACTGTAGCGTTGAAAGTAAAAAAACCATTAAAGTATTAAATTCAGTTTAAAATTTGACTAAGTCAGCTTTTATTTATTGGAATATATTTTTTAACAGACGGTTCTGATTCCAAAAATGTACCTCTTTTTAAACTTAAATTCTTTTTGTGAGGGTGTCTCAGTAGTGAATCCAGGATTTTTGTTCGGGGTGTTGAGGTAGCAAAACTGTGTATATTCCCTCCACATTCTTATTTTAAAACGATTTAATATTCAGATTTTAAAGAATTTCTCTTAAAGTAACGTCATAATTTCCCTATTATTACCTGTTTTCATGAGAAAAGGGGGGGAATTCAAATTATCACAACTGATTTTGTACTATAATGGGGAACCTTACACAGTCTTAAAGAGGTTGTGCATTCATTAGTACAATACAGTTCAAATTTATCACTCCTTTTTACAAATTTTTGAAAAATTGATATTTTTTTAAGTGTTTATTTTAGTTAATTATTTTGGAAAAAATGCTGTAGGAAATCGTATTAGAACTTTTCGTGTTTTTTTTTATCATTTATAGACTTACAATCACCATAGGAATATAAGTCACATTTACTTGTATCAGGGTATTATTTAATTCATAAACTAGAAACAAATTTAAAAGTAAAAAAATTAAGATAAAACATTGTGGAGAGTTTTAAAGAAAAAAAATTCGATGGCGATAAATATTTAAAAAATACTGAATAGCACCATTAAATGGAGAAAATAAAAGTAAATTAAAACCATTCACGGTGTTCGAAAATGCATGTTAAAAGATAAAAGTTTTGCTAAGCCTTAATTAGTTCAATCCGAAAAGAATTAAACCTGAAATTTGTTACATGGTACTCTGCTTCCACCCTACACGGAAAGTGACATGTTGCTTTTATAACTACAGTTAAAAGATCTTTACACAAATACTAAAAAATTGGTGTGTACTATATCATCTTATTACAAACACCAAATAAACATTTTTGTAAGAAACAAATTAATAGTTTTGAAAACTTTCTAAAAACATTTAAAAGGAAAATTATATGTAAGATTTTAAAATGTTCCAGGTGAAACATGTTTTACCCAATTACAACGCTAAGTAAACCTAATAATGAACATTTCTAATCAAAAGCTTTTTGATTTTGCGATTGTGTTCTGTGGGAAAATATTGTTTGCCTGCCTCAAGTTGAGATCTGGTAGTGACTAGTTCACAGGAGCGGTCATATGGAGATTTTTTTTTATTTTTTTATGATCTAAGAACACTTTTAGTCATTAATTAAGTCACCAAATTTAAAAAATTATGATTTTTCATGACCGTGATTCCTGATCGTGATCATGAAATTTACGATTTATCATTCAAAACCATACCACCGCCAATGTGAACTAGCCACGACCAGAGCTCAACTTGAGGCGGACAAACAATAAAGTTGTGTTGTAAAAGTGTTTCTGAAAACTTAGAGAGACAGAAAATGTGTTTTTGAAGTTTTTCAATCCAAATTTAAAAACACTCAAGCACATTTTACAACACTATGTTTAAAACACATTTCTAACATTTTTTCAAACATACTCAGGAGGACACTATCACTTCAAAATAAGGTTTTAAAGTGTTCTACCTGTCAATACGAATAAAGTATTATTAATTTTAGTATAAAGAAGTTTTTTTACATGTGTTACTTACTAATTGCAATACACATAAACTAGCAGCCTCACTCCTCAAAAAATTTTATCATAAATCAATACAACTATTGTCTAGTACCCTTGCATTATTTTATTAAAAAACGAATGAAACATGTGGTGCTTAACATTTTCAATCCTAGCATCCTTACATTTCTATACACTCTTAAAACGGCAGTTTCAAAACTGAGTAAAAATTACTCAAACTGTGGCTCCGAATCAAATTTACTCAAATTTGAAAACATGAATATACTCATTTCTGAAAATGTGCATACTCAAAAATGATATCATGAGCTCATTTTAGAGTTCAAGCTTAAGATGTTTCATTTTTGAGTATGCATATTTTTAGAAATGAGTATATTCATGTTTTCAAATTTGAGTAAATTTGATTCGGAGCCAGTTTGAGTAATTTTTACTCAGTTTTGAAACTGCCGTTTTAAGAGTGTAGGATTAAAATCGGAAGGTCAAAATTTGACAGAGAGAGAGGGTTCACCTTATTCAATTGTGCCTTCTCACCACAACAATTCGTGAATCTTGGATCCAAACTGTCGCACAGACACTATTTTAGGATCAGAACGGTCTATTTAAAAATCAATCCAGTATTTCAAGTCACCGGTAGCTAGCTCTAAATGTAATTGATTTTTATTTATAAATACCAGAAAAAATGTGAGATTTTATTATTTCTTCCGAAACAAGTACGATCAATAACTTCCTCCTACTTCGAAAGGGTCATTCCACAGCAAAGTTCAAGGACGTTCGGATAGTTCCTTCCTCGAAATCCGATAGACTAATTACTCTCACAAGCGTTTTAATTAGCGTTTTACATCACTTTTTCCGCCAACGCCTCCGCGCCTTTCCCATTTGATTGTACTGATCCCAGACAGACTGGTATCGTTGAAGACTACACAGCGACGCTTGGGTTATCGTATTCCCTTGGAGAAGTATTATATAAACAAAGAGTGTTGTGTGTTCTGGGAACTTGTTTATAACTCCGAAACGACCACGCATGGTGAGGAGGAGGCCCGACGGTTTAGCGATTGACAAGACTCGGGTGTTTTGTGTCCGTGAGGGTTTGTTCAGATGATTCTGGTCTAGTTTAAGGGTTGGTTTTATTAGTTTTCACGTAATAACTGTTTTTGTGAGAGATACTTGAGTTCAGTGTTGGCACATCAGAGAAAACGTCCAGTAAAAAACAGTGGGTAAGAAAGTATCATTCATCAGTCTATCGGTGTTGTGAAAATAAATAGCAACAGTTAGAAAGTGCAATGGTGGAAATTTTTTGGGTTCATTCATTCAACTATATAAAATTATCAATGATAATCTTTCATTCATTCAATTATAAAATCGACGAGGATAATCTTTTCCATTTCTAACCGCGTTATTTGTTTTCATGTTTTGAAAATGGCGGTTTGAATGTATTTTTACGGGGTTTGGATCAGTGTTTAGGTTGTATTAAATTATCCACACCTCTGAAACCATAAAAAACAAATATTTGTGCCATTCTGCTTTTTTTAATCATGCATATTTCATTGGCGATTCCTTGACAAAATATCTTCAGATAATATATTTTCCTTCACTTCAGGTATGGACCAGGACAAGATTAAACTCATTCTTCCTTAATCTCGCCGAAAATTCATGAAACACTTTTGCAACGCTAAGTAAACACAAAAATGAACAGTTAAAATCAAAAACGATTTGATTGTGTTGTGTAAGAAAAAGATAGTGCTGTAAAAAGATTGCTGAATTAATAGATAAAAAATGTGTTCTTATGTGTTTAAGAACTTTCAGATTCTTAACATTATCTTACAACACTATTTATTGAACTTATTTCAGGACATAATACAGTTCTAACACCTTTCAAACATATCCGGAACAACAATAACACTATGGGTAATAAGGTGCTAAAATTTCAAGATAAAAAGTGTTTGCATTGCATCCTCAAATCTTCAGAGCTTAAGTTCTTGTCAATTTGTTAATCAATGACAGCTAATTTAAGATCAAAACATTCTACTCTTTTGATAGAAAAAATAATTCTACTGCTGAATGACAAACAAGATGTAGAGGAGTGGCTGGTAATATGGAATACCAAAGTTAACATAAAGTTAATTGCATAAAGAGTTAACTTCTTGATATTGTCGTTACAGTCGCTGAATAACAAAATGTGTTTTGGATATTTCGAAAGTTTTTTCTAGTAAATGTTCAAATATTTTAACCTACCAGTTATTATGAGGTTTTAATTTTGTTGTCAAGCATAATGTACACTAAAAAATAATAGTTTCTTATGCTATGGTGGTTTTTTAGCTATCTATATTTTATTAGTCTGTAAAATAGTTCATAATCTAAGATGGTGTGTCGGGTATTGTGGAATACTATGTTCATTCTGATGTATAAACTGAAATTGACCTTATGTCATCAACTAAAGGACTGAAAAACAGGACTCTTGTAATGTAAAATCCTCCGAAGATCAGCGAGAAGAAATTTGGATTCAATGCACTATAGCACTGTACTAATAGAAACAAAATTATGTTTGTGACTTATATAAATAGACTGAAAAACAAAACTATTTGAACGTGATTTTTTAAATATTGTTTTTATTTTTAAAATTAACTAGGATCTTTTAAATCTAATCAGTTTTTAAATAGTTGTAAACAACTATTCCATATTACCTTCCATTTTAAACTTTTTTAGAAGTACCTTTTTCATAACAACAAAGTAAATGATGTTTTATGCCACCATTGACACTTCATTACCATTAGCTATAGTATGTATAAAAATGATTTTGTGGATTTTTATTTAAAATCAATAGGGTTGTTTTTAAAGATATAAATGGTATTCCATATTACCCTTCTCTCCTCTAAAATAGTTTCTAAATTATGTAACTATAAAATTAAATGTTTTTTCCATTCGTTTTCTTGCCAATACACACTAGTTGTGCAAAATAAAAAGGGTTATCTTTCTGGAAGTGCCAAAAAGCATAAAATTACAGTAAATAAAATGAACTGTGTAAGTAATAATCAACGAATTTGTGTTTGAACTGTAGGCATATTATTCACTTACAAAGAAACTATGTTCATTTTGGTTAATTAAAGGAAAAATCAAATTTTATCTTGAAATTTTTAACTAATGGAATCCATTAGTGTAACGACAGAAAAATGAGTTTTTTTCTAACCAACACTTTGAGGAAAGGTAAATTATGCAGGTACTAAAGCAAATCCTTCTTTTTAAAAAGTTAGGAGATTGAAAAACATGTAGTACTTTATAAATTGAAAAAAGTTCACATCAGAAACAAATTTGAACTATTTTTAAAAAGCCACGATTAGGTAAGTGTTGAAAATTAAAATAAAATAAAAATTACCCTTTCATTCCATTATTGATAAATTTCAAGTATAACTGGACTCAAACTAGTTTCTAAAAAAGAGGGGGAAATAAATTGAGGACTGGACTTCCAAAAGTAAAAAATATGAGTTAAACCCGAAAAAACAATCTAAATACCATCTCCAACAACCTATAAAGTTGGCTTAGCGCCACAACAATTGAATCGTCAGTTTGAAGAAGGGAATAAGTCCAAAAATCAATTTTTGAGAAAATCGAAAAAAGTAATGGAATTTTCATTGTATGGATATCGATTTTACAACTTCAAGGGGCGATATCTCCCTATAGGGGTTAGTTATTTTCCCCCTCTTTTCACCCATGTGTAGGGCAAAGCTTGGAGATTGTTTTGAGCACAAAAAGTCAATTTGTCATTTTTTGGACTTATTCCCTTCTTCAAACTGACGATTCAATTATAAGTAGTTTAAAATTAGCCTGAGAGAAGGATTTTTATGTGTATTCCTATGGAGAATCAAATTTAAAAGAATCAACTGCAGAAAATTTACTTTTTGGCACTTAGATAGTTTTTGATGTCGTCTTCAATTGTAAGTATCAAATGAAACTATTAATTCACTTTTCATTACATTAAATTAATATTATTTCTTGACATTTTTTTAATGAAAATTTAACATCTTCAAACAGATTTTATATCAGATTTTTTAATTAGTTTTTAATATTATATCTTCGTTTCCTTAATCAAAGGAGTATATCGTTAAATTTCGATATAACTAGAAAGTTGGGTATATAAAATTTCTAAATGTTAGTTATATAATTTAAGTTAATATTTCTTAAAATTTTATAAGTTTATTTATTTATAATTAAAAGTGCGCAGATTTTAATCCCAGTCTGTAAAAGAAGAAATACTAAACATGATTTTCCAAGAGTTCGAGCGTAACAAGTTTTTTTAATTTAAAGAAGATTTAAATATTTACATTTTTAAAATCTTTGAATAGAAAATAAACACATTTTCTCTTAAAATTTAAATTTCAAATTTGGTTTTATTTCTGTAATATGATCTTAGTTAATTTTATGTTTAAGTTTTCTATATTAGTTTCTTAGTTCAATAAACTTACTATTTTGAATAAAATACTTTCTTAATTCTTTATTTAAAAGATATCGAAAAATATTCCCTGGGCAAAGTTTCCAAACTAGTCTTTTCACTCAATTTTTTAGAAATTATTTTATTTACAAATCTCTACTTATATTTGAGGTTTATTTACCTGTATTTTTATCTCGGAGGCATAAATTTAACTATTTTAATTATCTTTGAAATCCAATTACTGAAAGTTATTTTAATTATTAAAACTAATGCGTTTCAAATTTGTTTTTACTACAAAACTACATTTAAAGGAAATATTTATTAACCAATCAAGAAAAAAATTAGGTTACATTACTCTTTTTGGTTAGCTTTCTTTTAGTTTGGTTTAGCTTTAAAAATTCAAAACTATTTGAATCATCATAAGATGATAATCCCGAAAACATGCCTGTCTGAAATTCTAAAAATTAAACAAAAAATACAGATTAAAAACAAACCAACATTTCTACGAAACTTTCATCGCCCATAATTAGATCTCTTTCCAAAAAATTTGGAAAAAGTATTTAATAATATTCGACTACTGAAAGAATTATTGCTGTGAGATTTTTATCTACGTATGTTTAAAATCCTTCAACAAGTTTTATCTATATCCTATCACAAACGACGTGCTAGAAAGATAGGGATTTAACAGAGCCAGTTTTAATTGCGTTGATAACGATTCCTGCCCAGCCTTCAGAAAAGAAATTTCCTTTTTCCCTTACCATGTACTCTACTGCTCAAAATCAAATGCAGTGTTTTTTCAAAAAATCTTAAACTATAATCATTTGTGCATTTTTCAAAAGTGGGGTGTTTCAAAGGAAAAAAAATTGAAACATTTTTTTGTGTGTGTTTGGAAGTGAAGACATTTTTTTACTTTCAATGGTAAGTGGAAAAATTTTCGTAAAAATAATTTTTATATTAGGATATCATGGTAAAGATTTTAAAGTAAATTTATAGCGTGATTAAAGAAAGTCGTTGAGGTAAATAGTTTTTTTCTTCTTTAGAATCAATATAATGTTCGATCAATAGTTTTATAAAAAAAACTAAGTTATTATTTCATTGGATATAAAGGTTTTCTAACGGAATATTAAAAAAGGATTTGAAGAGTAACTGTCCCTACTTTGCATAACAAACAGTGTTACGTTTGAATACTTATTGCGTAAATGTTAAAATATTTAAAATATTTTTAACGACTTTTTAATACTAATACACTGCTGTTCAAAAATTAAGGACGGAACGGTTTTTTAAACATAACACCTAGTAGAATTATTGTTCATCCATGAAAATCTTACCAAAAGATGTTCAATGGGTGAGAATACAGGGCCCGAGAACAAATTTTCCCTATCAATATTTTAAGGGGGTAAATGGGCCCTCCATTGATAATGGAGTTCCATTACACATTTGGAGCAGTGGCAGAAACGTCTGTGAAAGAGGTATTTAACCGAGAAATTTAAGATTTTTTACAATGAATATGATTATTCCTGAACTCAATGCATATTTTCAATCACTTGTGCTGCCTTTAAAGGGTATTTTTTAGGTTCTATTGAGAGATATCAGTCTTACCATCATTTTTAGCAAGTTTTAGCTTCAGGGTCATTTTTGGTAAGTGGTATCTTACCGTCAACCATGTTTTTAGTGGGTCTCATATGTGTCTGATTGTGTTTAGGTCTGGGGACCCAAAAAGTATCTTTATTATTTCAATATTGTTTCTTATGAAAAACTTTGAGAAAGCCAAATTGTGATTATCTGAGGATTTTTCACTAATAGAGAGAAATTATTGACTCGAAAGGTCTTCTAAAAGAATCAAATGGGCCATGATAATACAGATATGTAATTTCAGACATCAGCGAAAATTTCTGTGCTGTCTAAGGAGTGCTGAAACGGCCCAAAGAGATGCATTAGTTTCACAGAAAGAACATTTGTTATTAACGTTAAAAAAAAGAAGTATTTTTACTTTTTATGGACTTATACATGTCTAAAAAGAAAGATATATCTGTAAAAATATCTCCATTATCTTTAAAATGAAGTTTAAAGAGATCGAATTTCTCTTTTTAATCTGTACTATACTTATAGACGTTTCAACACCCCCTATACTCAAAAGAGATTTTCCGTGATGTCTGAAATTGCATATCTGTATTATCATGGCCCATTTGATTCTTTTAGAAGACCTTTCGAGTCAATAATTTCTCTCTATTAGTGAAAAATCCGCAAATAATCACAATTTGGCTTTCTCAAAGTTTTTCATAAGAAACAATATTGAAATAATAAAGATACTTTTTGGGTCCCCAGACCTAAACACAATCAGACACATATGAGACCCACTAAAAACATGGTTGACGGTAAGATACCACTTACCAAAAATGACCCTGAAGCTAAAACTTGCTAAAAATGATGGTAAGACCGATATCTCTCAATAGAACCTAAAAAATACCCTTTAAAGGCAGCACAAGTGATTGAAAATATGCATTGAGTTCAGGAATAATCATATTCATTGCAAAAAATCTTAAATTTCTCGGTTAAAAACCTCTTACACAGACGTTTCTGCCACTGCTCCAAATGTGTAATGGAACTCCATTATCAATGGAGGGACCATTTACCCCCTTAAAATATTGATAGGGAAAATTTGTTCTCGGGCCCTGTATTCTCACCCATTGAACATCTTTTGGTAAGATTTTCATGGATGAACAATAATTCTACTAGGTGTTATGTTTAAAAAACCGTTCCGTCCTTAATTTTTGAACAGCAGTGTACGTCTCATTGGATATGGAATAAAATATATAGGACGTTTAAAGGATAAAAAGTTATAAAACAAAGATTAAAATAATAACAGATTTAGTAAAAAAGTGTATGAAAACTTTCTAAAACCGTTTTGTGGGGATAAACGTTAATTGATCCATGATTTCATCCTTGCATTTTCGATTGAAAAAAAACAGTTAGTTACTTTTTAACCATCGCAGAGAGTGTAATTCTATGGAATTTTTTCGGAGAATCCTGTTTTAAAATATCTTTATAAATTGTATAATAAATCGAAATTTTAAATTGTGTATCTTATTTCATTCGTATTGATCACTTCTATATTCAATTAATTCTTCATTTTTTCTGATTTATGTACTCGTAATGTCCCATAAGGTTTTAAAATGTGATAAATGATTTTTCACTGTTTCTCTTTTCTTCTATCAACTTAAAACTGTTTTAAAAATTTGTAAGACTGATCTAAAAACTATTTCTTACGATTAAGGTAAATAACATTTTAAGCTAGATAGAAAACATATTATTTAATGCCTCCTTTTATCGCGTGTAAATTTGAAATAAAGGGGCTCCTGAATTTCCTCGCTAAAACAAACTCTTCGAATCTTCTCATTAATTATTTCCGGTACAAACCATTTGAATCATTGAGAAATAATTATTAATTGTAGTGTATTTAAACGCTTTTATTCTACTTGCTTTTGGCGGCGTTTTACGGGTGGAATTTAAAACTCGATTTTTGGGCACTTCCCGATGTGTTAGGGCCCCAAAACTTTACACATCGGTGTAACCCTCATGACACTCCAATATCCAACCATTATCTGTTCAAACAACCAAAGGATTAAGTTAATTAACGAGCATTTTTAATTAACAAAAAAACCGGAATTTGAGACCTTTCCCAAAGGTCTATGCCCCCTAAAACGTGCATAATTGTGTATTAGGCATAACTTCATCATATTCAAAAGTCAAAACGAGAATTGCATAGTAATTATGATAATTATAGATGATTAATCACTTTTTTTGAATGCATATTTTGGATTCTAGTACATAAAATTTCAAGCACTTCCAAACGGTATACAGTTCTGAAACTTTGCAACATGGTATAATTCCCATGACAATGCAATATTCAATTATCAACCAATCAAAACCACTGTAATTAAGTTAATTAAGGAGTAATTTTAATTATCCGAATATCTCGAATTTGAGACCTTTCCCAAAGGACTATGACCACAAAAACGTGTACAATGATGTATTACATATAGCTTTAAAATATCCAGTGATCAAAATGAGAATTGCCTAGCAATTATGTTAATTATCGACGATAAACCGCTAATTTCAAAAACACATTTTGGATTCGTGTACATAAAATTTCAGGCACTTCCAAACGATACAAAGTTCTGAAACTTTGCACCATAGTGTAAACCCGATGAAAATGCAATATTCAATAATCAACTAGTCAAAACCTCCGTAATTAAGGTAATTAACGAGTTTTTTTAGTTAACCGTTTAATTCAAATTTGAGACACTTCCGTGAAGCCAATGGCTCCCAAAACCAGTAGGATATTATATTAGGTATATCACTACAATATTCAATCTTCAAAACGTGATTTCTTACCTTAATTAAGATAATTAGATATTTAAGATAATGACCGCGAGAAAGAAATCACCAGAAAAGCGAGAAATCGCCAAAAATTGGTATCCCATTCCGAGGAATCGCGAGAGAAGAAAAATATGCTACTTTTATAATTTATGGACTACTTAAAAGACTGGATATTGGATAATACTGTTTGCTCCTTGAACACACTAATTCTGAGTTTTATATTTGTCGGAGCTTACGATTGGTTATTTATATTTTATTGAATGATTTTTCTTTTCTTGTGAATCTTTTTGATATCGATGGATTTCATCGGCAAGTTAGCGGATGCGCGTTATGTTTCACCATCATATTGTAGAAAACTAAAATTCCATCCTAACATAAGATTAAATCGTCGTGGAAGATGCAATACAGCACATCTAACATTTGAAGCACCTTTAGTATTCCTATCTTATTTCTCGCCAAACAGTTTTCGCGACTTCGTTTGGCGGTTTTAATATGGCTGTGCTTTTTTTGTAAACCAAAATTTTTTCAAAATGCTTAGATATCTGATTACTTGATCAGGCTTCGCACCTTTAAGTATAAAAAGCATTTTTAAAACATCTTTATACCTCTAGTAATCCGTGATTTGACACATTTTCACATTGTTCAGAAAAAAGTTGCCGATCTTTCTTGATCTGTCATAGTATTTATTTAGAGAATCAATCTCGATCAAACCGTTTGAGAACGTGAAAGATATTGGTTTATTTTGAGTGCGATTTTTTTACTATTCCTCCGAATATTATTAAACAAATTTTAAAAAGATATTACTGGCTCTTCGATTATGTGTTACTTTTTTATTACATGTACCTCTTTTTCCTTTAATTAGCTTTGTAAAGTTCCCGAATAATGCAAATAAAGCATGCTTTATTTTATGTCGAGGTACCTTACCTGCTACAAACTTATTGTGATTAAAATGTATTCATTTTTGTAATTTTTTTTATATTCCTATTATTTGTTTTTGGTTTATACACCGATTAAAGGCCAGAAAAAAATTTTCCCATACCAATTGCATTGAAAATAAAGTTATCAAACAATTAATTCTGATAACAGAAAAAGTGCCTATTTACAAAAAATATTAATAATGCGTATTTTATACATCTATGATTTGAGACAAAATTAATAGAAATGATGGACATTCTTTTCTGAAAAGCAGAAAAATGCTCGATATGGGCAAGAGAATAAGAAATTCTACTATTAGCAAGCGATGTTCCGAAGTAGTCACCCTCCCAAGTATTACCCGTAACCTGGAAGTGCTTAACTTCAGTGATGAATAAATGTGCTAGTGTTGGTTTAGACTCGATTTAAATAGCAACCACACGAAACCATATTTGGCAATTTATTTCACTGCCAATGAAACAATCGACAACTACATCAAACTGTGTCTTTTTCCGATGTTAGATGTGCGGTATTGCATCTTCCACAACGAAATATGGTTGAAATAAATACATTTTTTCTTGTGAGTTTTTGTTA
Organism: Tetragnatha versicolor; assembly: GCA_024610705.1. Taxonomy (NCBI): domain Eukaryota; kingdom Metazoa; phylum Arthropoda; class Arachnida; order Araneae; family Tetragnathidae; genus Tetragnatha; species Tetragnatha versicolor. The sequence continues at coordinate 53,791,597 of JANDEH010000007.1, forward strand.
AAAAATACCATGACTAAGAAGTAGAAAATAAAATAAGTAAAAAAAAGATTTTTTGAAAAACGCTTTTATTGAAGTGTTCTAAAAGGTCAAAAATAATTTATTCGGTTTGACAAATAATTTATTGGGAAGTAGAAAATAACTTTTTGGTAAGTAAAAAATAACTGATTTTCTAATCACTAAAAATAAAAGTGTGGGCGCTAGTAATTCTTTATTCACTATTTATTCTAACTTCTTTATTCTATGTTCTATGAGGTTAAATTTAAAATTTCTCATTTATGAGGTTTGGGTGGGATGGATTCACTTTAAATTCTCTATTAGGTATTTTTATTTCTGTAAAATTTTACATAAATGACAACGTAATGGCCTAGTGGTTAGAGCATCTGACTGCAAAGCCGTACGTCTGGGGGTTCGAATCCTCGTTCGGCATAGATGTTAGTGTTACTGTCCTTGTGTGTGTTGAATTTACCTATACGGGTCCATACCTTCAGGTGAATTTGTACAAATTTTAAATTTAAAAAAATCTATAAATTACTAGCGCCCACGCTTTTATTTTTAGTGATTAGAAAATCAGTTATTTTTTACTTACCAAAAAGTTATTTTCTACTTCCCAATAAATTATTTGTCAAACCGAATAAATTATTTTTGACCTTTTTGAACACTTCAATAAAAGCGTTTTTTAAAAAATCTTTTTTTTTACTTATTTTATTTTTGTATATTTTTCTGGTGTGCTTATTGATAACTTTCTTGGATAGGTACCGAAATTTTTCGCATCAAGTTTCGTGTACCGTAAGAGAAAGTTACGAGTTAATAAATAAAGTTATTATTGTGTAGATATTTCCAAATACATAATTTTTGGAAACTTTTTTTTAAATCGATAACACCGATAAGACCGGCAATTCCGATAAGACGGGCCAAATTAATAATTTCAGCTTTTAGAAACGTTCTGTGGTGTCCGTGATTGCATGTTACAAAAATCTCTTTCCCCCCCCCATTAATTAAACTTATTCTTAACACAATTTCACCAAACTAATTTCTAAAACCTATTTTTCTCTCCCGCAGGGTATCGTAATGAGGCCAATTCGTATTCAAACAGAGAAGAAGGCCATCGCACCATCCTCCTCAGCTGACAGCAATAATTTCCAAAAAGAATAAATAACGGGCTCTAAATCAGACCCCAAATGTGTCCATTTATAACGCCTGGCACCTGTCTGGAGAAGATATAACCAGCCATTGGAGTACCTCATCGTCCTCCATCTTTTCTCGCAGAAGACATTGCCCAAGAGTGACTTTTACGACCTGTTTAGCATTTAGATACCCCTCCACCTTTCAAGGGGAGGGTCTGGATCCACATTCTTGGGGTCTTAAATTAGGAACCCAGAGGGACATTTCTGGGGGGCTTGAGATACATTTAAGTGCACTGCTGATTGGGCCTGGCTTTCTTAACCTTTGACCAATGAAGGAAAACTTAGAGGGTGCAATCTTCGTTTTGTATCAGTTTGGAATGCGTTTGTGAAGGGAAATGCAACACCCGTACTTGAGTCCGTATGTGCCAGGAGGAGGCGGGATGCTGTGGGCCGACAGCCTTATGAAATTCTACGAGTTGATGCACCTGAAGAATTACTACTCGTCGCAATACGTACAAGGTAAGAATTTTTTTTTGAAATTACTACCTTTTTTAATGAATTTTTCGATGGTTTTGATTTTGAATGTGATAGTGCCAAGCTGGTGTGATCGCGATGCTTATGTGTTTATGAACATGTGATCTTGGTTTTATAATTAGTCAATTAGAAAAAAGGCGAGTTTGAAATGTGTAATTAATGAAATATTTATTGTTTCATGTAAAAGCTGTGATCGTTGATTACACGTCGGGACACAGTGAAATCGTTGAACTTTTTAGCTCCTTCTCAGGCTAGGGATATTCTAAAAATGGGTATTAAATGAAAAATTCCATACGACCTAAGAAATTTGTGTTGTTTTATGATGTTTCATCTCTGTATTGCACATACTTTATATTTTATCTCTATATCAAAACGTGTTGGATAATTTGATTTCAATACTACACTATTCTTAGTTTATCTCAATGGAACGGTTAATATTTTGGAAACTACAAGAATGTTAAATTTTTTTGCACTGGTTTACTTAATTGGTTAAGGAAAATTGTTGCGGTTTTAGAAATAAGTATGTTATTTCATGAGGTAAAAGCCAAGAATAAATCACTAATTCCTAACATGCGTTGGAACTTTTATGACGTGTTTAAATCGTCTAATTTTAATGATAGTTTTCCTCTAATTACCTGTATTAATTAATTTCAGTATTCTATTACATTCATTTCAATCTTTGTATTTATTGTTTGTTAGTAAGGGGGTGCTGGTATTTTGAGAAGGGTTACATAAAGTAATGCATCAAGGGTTATACTTCTTCAAATAAATTGATTAATATGAGCTACATTTATAACTTTTAAAATTCATTCACTTAAATAAAATCTAACAAATAAGATAATTCGTGTAGAACCTTTCTTGGCCACTAGCCAAAGCTATTAACAAACATTGGTTGCTTTAAGAAAATCTCTAAACTAGTTTTCTTCACAGTAACTATTTTGACACTTTTATTTTACATTTTTTTCTCATGGAGTATTTATCTTAGCAAATAAACTGTTCACTATTTCAGCATAAAATAATACAGTTAAATCCAGTAGCTTTCTAATAAATAAGCAGTGTAATGTTTTCTAATATTTGTATTTTATTTTAATATATTTTTCAAAAGTGTTATGGGTAAAATCTCGTATGAATATAATGTATGATTATATTTAAGAAAGTGTAGATGGGTGGTAGGGGGATTTATCTCAAATGCAATCAAAAAAATTTTTCTTGAATAATTCTTTTGAAACAAGTGAGCTGTTACAAATACCCTCTTTAAAGGTTAATAGCATTGGAAACTTTACTTTCTAACATTATTAGAAAACTGAATGCTTACTTAAAATTACATCCCCTTTGGATCTGAATTTTAAGTGTGGTTGTTAAAAAATCTTTGAGTGCTTAGATATTCTTTATTTCATATATATCTATAATAATATATTATAATATTTCGTCAATTAATTAAATTTTAAAAATTTACTAATAGTAGGACACTTAAAAAATAAAAAATATTTTGAGAATAATTGTGAAAAAGTTTTGTTTCCAATTTTTAAAAAGGTTGAAGATTTATTGAGTATATTCATCAAATTTTCATCTCAGTTTCTTTTGAATTCTTCCCGTCATCAAATCTTACATTTTTAGAAATCCTATTAAAATGATGCTGGTAATTTTAATTGAGGGTTGCAGAATACATTTTTAATCACATTTACAATTTATTTACATCAGTTAAATTAAGAAGATTATTTTGGAGTGTTTGTAAACCGTCTTCTAAAATATGGTTAATTTTTTTTTCTCAAAAATTTTAAAACGCAGTCAAATTATACTCGCATATTATGTTTTTGATAAAAACAAACTTTAAGTAAATAAAAGTACAGTAGAACCCCGATTATCCGCGAGCGGATTATCCGCGGTGCGGGTTATCCGCGAGTGCCACGATGAACATTTTTTAACGATGAGGGCAAATTTTAGATGAGATTAGAGATATTTTAGATGTAGAGCAAAGGTTTCTGCTGTACTGTATAGATTTTAAAAGTTTTACATATCATGTTTTTTTTACAATAAAACATAGTTTTTATGCTGAAAATTTTTTTTCGTGTTTTCACCTCATTTTTAGTCTTTTTTCGGGTTATCCGCGATTTTCGTTATCCGCGGTACCCTTGCCACCCAATTGCGCGGATAATCGGGGCTCTACTGTAGGTTTAAAGTTGTTAGTTTGCAGGGATTGCATTCTGTTTTAAAAAGTTTTTAAAAAATACTATCTCTGCAAATTGTAAACCTTGTTATTGAACTTTCAAAGGTAATGGATAATAATCCTTATAACATGAAATATATCAAGCAAATATTCCCATTATCAATCAGAAAATTAATAACATGAATTATTTGAAAGTTTTTTAAATTTTACAACAAATAGTAGGTCCGATATTTTCCTACTCTTATTTCCTAAGAAACAGTAGTTTAAAAGAAGTTTTAAATCCTTCATAAGGTGTTACAGAGCACAAATATGGTTATTTTTCCTACATTAATGTGTGAAACAAATACTGAAATAATTTATAAATTCTTTCTTAAATGGAGGAGTTGGACCATCAAGTTTTTTTGTAAATGATGCGAATAAGCCAAAGTTTAATTCTCATTAACGCTGCAAACACGCTTATTCCCAAAAATAAACATTTATTTTATCCATATGTTAACAACACTTATGTTGTTTTGTTAACTATAGGTACACTTTAACACTATATTGTGTTGTCATAGTGCTCTGATGTTCGGAATGTATACTTATAAAATAGTTTGTCCATCTATCCGTACTTGCACTTTAGAAGGAAGCTATTCAATGGATTTTTAAATTTCTGGGACTATTCTCTTCTCTATCTCTCCCTTTTGCATTCTCTTTTAAACTATATAAAACTGTTTTCCCTTCAAAGTAATCATATTTTAACCCTGAAAAAACACCCTGAAAGTGTTGTTAAATTTGAATCGAAACACTTAGAACATATTTTCTGCCCCTTTAATTTTATAGCAACATTTTCACAGCGCCATATTTTTCAATTCATGTTATAGCCAATTGTTTAATATTGGTAAAGAACAGCCTAAAATGCTTTTTTAACATATTTTAAAAAGCAATAATTGCTTTTTAAAATATGTTTTTGCTTCAATAATTATTATTGAAGCAAAATGTGATCTTTAAATTTTTCGTTCTTACTGATAATCAAAATCATATGGGTAATCAAAACTTTAGTGGGAACATACTAAAATTGGTTCTTAACATTTAAAATTAAATTAATCCTCTTTTAACATTAATTTCAACTTTTAATTTGTTTAAAATTAAAGTTCAAGGTTGCGATGCTGCTATGATAGAAGCAATACCACCATCAACCCCATACAACTTTTCCTTTTTAATATTACTTTTCAAGATCTATAGTACCTTTATTGGTACAACTATATCCCATATAAAATGTCTGAAATTTTAAAAAGGAATCCCTGGTTTTTCCATGTATTTTTTAAAGCGATTATTAACTATACCATGATAGGTTCCAAAATTAAATTCAGCTTTTCCTCAAAAAAATATAACCTTTTCAGACAGTTAATTCTCTAGTTTTAATACTGCTATTCTATTATAATGAATGTAGTATTTTGCTTTCACTTTCAGTACCATTAAAATGGAATAAATTCATTCTACGCTGTGTAAAGCAACTCCCGTGGGGCGTCGATTTTATTGGAAACCGCCCACGACTCCGCCCCTGCATTGTATAGACAGGACAGGGAGGGCGCTTGTTTCATTGAAAAGTTTCTCATAATGCTTGGGACTTTTTTTTAAAGCGAAATGTTAACGAAAATTGACATAAGTCGTTGCTTCATGTTTAAATGATTAAAAAAGAGTAAAAGGATGAGCTAATCAGGATAAAAATTTTCAGGGAAAAATATATTTTTGATAATGTATGTTACGGGAAATGTGATAAATCAGGCGTTATTTATAATGCCCTAAGTGGATGAGGGTAATGTAATAAATTTACAACACTGTACACTATAAATTTACAACACTGTTTTTAGAACATATTTCTAGACACTTTCTCAACATATTCAGAATACTACTGCAACACAATAAGGGAATAAGGTGCTAAAGTACAACACAATAAGGTGTAAACAACTCAACTGATGTGATGTTATTTTCAAGACGAAAAAGTGTTATTAAATCTCTTAGAAATGTGTTTATTTATTTTAAAAGGGAAAAAATTTTTATGACCTGCTTAGATTTAACCAAAATTTGAAAGCAAATAAAATAATAAATTAATTCTGAACAAATTAAAATGCTGCTGATTTCTCCAAAATTAGTTCATAGTAATAGATATCAATGAAAGAAATATAATTTATGGTATGGGTAAGGGAGAAAATGGCATGCTTTGTTGAGTTTAGGCATGAAAATTCCACTTGTATACCATTTTATGATCAATTATTGCACTGTTTTTGTATAAATCTTTTCTTCTCTTAAATATTATTTATATTTTTTCCGTAAAATTTATTTAGTTAAATCATTGTTAAGTTATGCTGTTAGGTAGAACACTTTAACACCTTTTTCTGTTGTGATAGTGTTCTGAATAAGTTAAAAATGTATTCCTCCCACAGAAATCATTTCTTAAAATAGTTTTGTTTAATGTGTTTAAAATCTGAATGTTCTTAAATTTGTATTGAAAAACATAATATAGAACATATTTTCTCTCGCTTTTATTTTAGCAATATTTTGCAACACTCCTTTTCTCACACGCAGGGATGAGATTTTTAAGACTTTTGAAAGATTTTCAGACTTTTCAACAAAAATGGAAAAAAATCAGCTTATAAACTGGAACTCTTGATTTATGAGGAAATGGTAAATTTTCATATCTAAGGCAGCTAAATAGTTTTGTTAGGTTTGGTTTAAGATCTTTCTAATCGATTCTTGCAGTATATTGTATATACATCATTTTTTATGTCTATTTTTTATTCACATTTAAGTTAACATATTTAAATTAGGTTTTCATCTCAATACGTATTTGAGATGCTTGTAGCAAAACCAAGGGATTTAAGAAAGATAAATTTTTCAATGAATGCAACAATCTTAGGTCTGGATATGGTTACATGTATACTCATTGAGGAATTTTATCAATTTACACCATATTTCGCTATTGATAAAAAGTACATGGAGCTTGCTTTTTTACATTGAAAAATGGAAAAATAAATCATGTCGTTATAATTTGACACAATTCTGTCTCTTTTACTCGAAATGCTTACTATAGATTCAAATAGATACGGAAATTTTGGAAGGTTATTAATTGGTTTAAATATAAGACATACTTGAAAATTATAAAAAAATCACATTTGTGTTTATTCATCATTAAAAATCCTGATTTTCTTGGCATTATAAACGTTTAGTGTTCGGTTTAGCCATTTAATATAGGATTCCATATTATAGCGCAACGAAAATATTTATCTGCATTGACTACATTGTTTTATTTCGTTAAACATGCAAATCACTCTATTCTAAAAAAAAGTTTTTGGTGAACGGTTTCCAGAGAAAGGCTTTTTAATTACTGAACCGAATAACACGTAGTGCACTGTAAATGGAAATGTCTGAAATTCAGACACATATGCATCTGAAATGGATGGTTCAAATTTAAGACACATGAATGCGTCTTAAATATTTCAGACGCCTTAAGCGTCTGAAATACCGATGTTTCAGATGCTTGAAACGTCTTAAATTCCAATTTTCAGACACCTAAAACGTCTGAAATTGCCCATGTAAGACACTTCAAGCGTCTGAAATACCGATGTGGGAAAAATAAAAATATATTGCATGACCGGGGAGGGTAGGATTCGAACCCGGGCCTATCGCTTGCTAGGTGAGCGCGCCTACCACTCAGCCAGCGGTACTTGCCCCATGTAAGGATGCATTATATAAAGTGGTTGTTACAGATTTAGCCCATTACTTCTTGTAATGCTGTTTTTAAGGAAGTTTAATTGTAGATCTTCTTTTAATTCTTTTTTTCTAGATTTGGATATTTTTTTAGATAAAAATTGCTTTTGAGCAAGTATTTTAAAGGCCTCTACATGGCACTAAAATCTTTAATAGACCGCGCGATTATTTGAGATTACTTATTATCACAACATCGGGATGTTTTTACGGGTTAAACCAACAAAATGAAAATAGCTTAAAAATAAATTTAAAATAATTATAATTTCATAGGTGACTGTTTCAAAATTAAAAACATGGTTCTTCATATTTGAAACAAGAGGCTTCATACCAAGATGAAAACTATCATTTCTCACAAAAAAAAATGTTGTACAGAAATGCAAACGTTAGGTAATTAATGCAGGGCATTTATGATTCGATCAGCAACGTTTGAAAATTGAAAAGACTTCAACTCGGGCAAAAGTTTCTTAATTTATATAATCTTATGTGTATACATCATCAACACAGGATGACTTAAGACACATCAAGTATCTGAATTTAAACGTCTGATTTTATGTGTGTGAATTTCTGTATCCCTTAAAAGAAACGTCTTAAATTCAGACTTGTTGTCACTAATCAGACGCTTGAGTCAGCTCCTCAATACTACACAACTTACATGTCTGAAATTCAGATGTCTGTGGTGTCTGAAATTATATAGGTCCGACTGGGTCAGACGTTTAATGCATCTGAAAGATCGTTTCAGACGCTTAAATGTCTTAATTTCAGACATGCTTATTTGCAGTGTGGGGGCAAAGCCACGCAATTTTCAGTATTTTTAACATTATCGTCGAAATGGGGTAGATCAGTGGTGTCCAACCTACGGCCCGCCTACGGTATTTCGTACACAGCCTTAGAATTGTCCCTTCTTCAAAATACAAACATAAAATCTACTCCCGCTGGATGTATTATAGGTGCGGCCTATGAAAGGTTAATTCAGTTTTAAGGATAAGGGTTACAAATTTGGAGCCGTACTTACAGGAACTAGTATCCTCCAAACAGATACAAACTTCTCATTGAAAACGGGGTTTGTAATTTTTATTCATGTTTAGAAAAATCCTTAAAAGTGTTTGTGTGGCTCGCGAGATAAATTTTCAAAAGCAAATTGGCCCTCGGGAAAAAAAGGTTGGGCACCACTGGGGTAGATAATTCCGAAATTTCAATTGGAGGTGTTAGATTGAGATCTTACCTACAAAACCAATCCAAGTTTAAACTCTTATCGATGGTATTTTAGGAGAAATTTACAATTTAGTAGAACAAAAAATCGCGGGGCTTTGCCTCGCAAAATGGGGCAAAGACCCGCACTTGTAAATCACAAGTGAAATAAACACGGATAAGCAGAATTTTTCATTATAAAATACTAGAAATAATCCTCTTAATGTTGTTTTAATATTTATAAGCCAACCAACAATATTAAATATAAATATGATCAGTTTTAATGAAAATTGTCAACCTGTTGTAGCAATTCATTTCAGATAGCCCAGATATCTTTTAAAAGGGAGAAAGGATGGTTTCAGGTAGAGGGTTGGCATCTCGGACACCTTTATTAACCTCTTTAGAGATCAAGTAGTCCCATTTTCCTTTTGGGACGAATTTCTGAGCTTTTTAAGTTGCGTAGATTTGCCCCAAAACACCTGCGTGGATTTGCCCCGTTTTACTTTATTTTGAAAAACAAGCCTTATTATTTTTAGAGACATGCTGAGGCAATTCTTTCAAAATAAAACTGAAGTTGAATTGCTACCTTATCATTGGGCTATTTGTTTGTATTTCTCCTCCTACCCTATTTTATGTAATATTTAAGTAAAAGATCAGAAAAATAACATCTAAATGATGAAAAACAAACTTACAGCATTTTTTAAACTCTTTAGGGGTACGAACTTTAGTAGAACAATAGGTCACAATAAGACAAACCAACCACCTGGATTTCAACTTTTTAATCGATCATTAACAATTAAAAATCGCGGTGCGTGGATTTGCCCCGTGCGGGGTTTTACCCCCACCTACCCTTTAAGGCATCAACATGTCCGGATTCTTAGGATTTCCGAGTAGGCCCTTCGATTTTTCAAAAAAATTCTAAATTTTAAGGCTACACATTAACATAAATAGTTTAAAAAACATAAACATAAACATAAATACCTTGCGCGTATTAGAAGTAATTTCATTTCCACATCACGATTTCAGATTCATATTTTTCATTAAGTTTTCAATTCGACTTTAAATTTCATTAAACAAATCATTTCATTTCCTGAAAAAATCAAAACAACTTTAAAAACCTTAATTAAATTCTAACTCTTTTGGTCAGAACATAAATTTCTATAGCAAAATATAAAACATACATAAAATTTTTTTAAATATATCTTTAGGTTTAAAATTTCACTTTTTTGAATTCTTATACACAGTTAAATTTAAAACAAAAGAGTTTTTAGCGTTGTTAAGAACAACAGAATTTACGATATTTTTCTGCGATAAGCGATAAGTCGCCATAAAAAATCATTAAAAATCACATAATTATACTTAAGAACAAGGAAAACAAGTTATTTTACAATTAAGTTTTAAATACTTTCAGTTTGTTCAGTTATATATAGTTAGTTTCAGTTCTAAATATTCAGTAATTTCAGTTTTCTTGATTTTCTTAAAACATTTTTCACTTGATGGAAACTATGAAAAAGATCTAATTTTATTTCAAGATATGAAGGGAAAAGAGAACTGTAGTTTTCAGTTGTGGCGCCATCTAGAGATTATGTCTGTTATCTTCCTTAACAGGATATTTGTGGACGGGACCTATAAAATAAAAAATTTAAATGACAATGACATAAAAAACCTTTAATTTATGTTTTCAAAAATAAACAAGTATAAAATCTTCGAAGATACTCCATATTTTTAAAAGAAAAACATATTTACTAAATACGTATAATATGTGAAATAAATATATACTTATAGTAATATTTACTTATAGTAATATTTACTTATAGTAATATTTACTTATAGTAATATATACTTATAGTTAATAACATGTACTAAATAAATATATAATAATAAATGCATATTTTTCATCCTACACTTAGTGGAAAGAAAATAATTGCTGATGAATATTCCTTAAAACAACTGTTTTTTAGAGTATACAATACGAACTAATCGAGTTATAAAAGTTTTAAGTTTTTTTTTTACAAGAAAGGTGAATTTACTAAAAAATGTGAAAACGTCAAATTTACTAAAAATAAATAAGGTAACATCCAAATCTAAAACACTCTAAATCCTAGTATCATAAATACAAAAAATTACATTCTTTGCTACAGATATGGTTCATAGAACTTCGGGGCCTCTCACTCGGTATTTTTTATGTAAAATTTTTTTGGTTGACTTAAAACTATAGAAAACATGATTATTTATTTTATTTTGAAATTTTTTTAATTCGAAGTATGAATCTATAATGAACAGTTAGCTTTTGGTATAAGTTTCTTGAATTATTTACTCGAAAGAATAAAATGAGTCTACTCAAAAAATATTGTATATTTTTCTTATAAGGGGGATTAAATATCCATAAAATGAATACATGAAAAGAGTTAATGAAATACCTAAATACTTTTAAATAAGGTCTGCTAAAGTTTTAAACAGTTGTTATTAAATTAGCGGTATTCTAAAATGTTTGCGATTGTAGCATATTTCCGATAATAACCATTTTTTTGTTTTAAATTGGTTTCTTTCGTTCTATAGATGGCGCCACATCTGAGTACGTAGGATTTTTTTTCTTGCCATATGATTGAAATTGGTTTCTTTCGTTGTTCTATAGATGGCGCCACATCTGAGTACGAAGGACTTTTTTCTTGCCATAATTCTTTCTTGAGATAATTAGTTTCCAAACTTGAAACAATATGTCTCTTATTGATTTCGTTATTTTAATTATGTTGTGGTTGTGAAAAATAATGAAGTGTAAAATAGTGCATAGATAAATTTTAGTGATAGTTTGAATCCAATAATCTCAAGCAATAGCAATTTTTACTCAAAAAGATAAGCTGGAAAAAAATATTCCCCAACCTTATTAACGAGTCTTTCTTCTAAAAAAAGAAATTTTTTAAAAATATTTCTTGGTGCTTTAACCAAAAAATTGATTTTTTTTAAATTTCTAGCTTAAAACTAATAACTTGGACTGGAGATTATAGTTTCATTCATTAATCTACGCAAAATATTGCTTTCTTTCGTTCAGGAAAATTTTTTTTGCTATTCAAATTTTGCTGTATGCTTTTGAAATCTGTAATTTTTTCATATGGTTTATGAAAAATTTATAACCACTAAGGAGCATTTTTACACCAGAGATCCTAACGATATATAAACTCATGTTTCATATTTCTTAGCAATATTTTATAAACATGTGACAAATATTATTTTTTGCTAAAATCCATAATATAGTATATAATTTTATATTTCCTTTAATTTTATAAAAGAATTTTTAATACGAGTTATATTTTTCCTTGATCAGAAATATTGGTTTTAACTCTGCTAAATATTATCTGGATTTGAAAAACTTTTTAAAATGGAATTTAATTTGTTTCCATCTAACTTTCATAATTTTTTAATGCTGCTTTTACATATAGATATCTTTTAAATCATAAAAAAGCTCATTGATATGGATAAGTATTTTTGAAAAAACAGTAAGAACAATAGATTATGTAACGGTAGTTTGATAGAAAAAGTTCGTTTTAATTTTGTAATTTAATCTGGAAATTAAAATATGAAGGCAACATATGTAAAGTTTCAGAAAAACGTAAATTTCACGATGTCATATGCACTTTGACAAGTTTAATTTCGAAGGTTTTCTCATTTAATATCTTCTTTTTAATATAAAAAAGGGAAAATTAACGTTTGCAGTTTCCTAAGTTTTTAAAATTAAGTTTTACCAGTGGCGTACATAGAAATGTATTTCGGCAGGTGTATTCGGCAACCCCTCCCCCACATATATTCAATAAGTGCCATGTAGCTTTTTAGGTAGAATTTGCGCCTTATATAAAGAACTTATAATTAAAACGTTATGAGTAATTAAGTTTTAATTACCAATGGGGATGTGGGGTCCCCCAAGAAAATATTTGAAAATTTGAATCTATAAACACAGGTTTTGAACTAGTTTTGGTACCCCTAGTAAGAATTTTGTGTTACATTTTTACGTAACGTTAGCATTTTGATGAACTTAAAATGTAAAAAAAGTTTTAAGTATTAGAGATTTTAGTACAAATAGGGTGTTTGGGTCAAGGAGGATTTTCCCCTTCCCCCTTTTATACGCCCTTGAGTTTGAGTTTTACCTTTCTCTTTTAGTAATAAAGAAAATTACTTAATACACGCAGTACTACTTCAAAAGGAATTGTTCTCATAGATGGCGCTACAAATAAAACACTGTTCATCTTTTCTTTGGTCGTATCGCGGGTAGATGGCGCTATTACGAAAACACTTTTCATATTTTCTTTGACTGCATGGCGGGTAGATGGCAATGTAAGATCAAAAAACATTCTATTTCTCATTGCAAATTCTTTGTTATTAATTGATAGATATTTGAATCTGTTTCCTGCTTTTTCTACTGATCAGTTTTACGGAATTTCAATTAAGGTTCCCGTTTGATATGAGAATTGATATTTTACCAAATATTTAAAGCATCACACGAATTTTTAATAAATGAAACATTCTAATAGCTTTTATTATGCGTTACAATATTATCAGACACAAAATTATTTAAAAATTACTTCATAAGAACAACAATCGGTAATTTTTGAAATTGTACATTCTTTGCATTTGCGCTGCCATCTAGGAATTCTTAGTAGAATTAATTAAATCCTATGTATGTAAGCAATTCTTAGAATAAAAAAATTAATTTAATAATAAACTTTTTTTAGTATAAACAGATAAGTATGTTTAAATATTTTCCGAAATCTGCTGATGTTAAAATAAAATTTAAAATAAAGTACTCAGAGGTACTTAGAAAAATAATGTGTGATGCATTTTAAACAAAATTATTTTAATATTTAGCTATTGTTTTATTTTATGAAGATATATTTTTAAAACTTTTTTTCAATTATAATTTTGAATATTAATTATGTAAAAGGGTAGTTCAGATTCAGAATTACTTTGGGTTTTATTTTCCAGAATTAAAAATATATTTTTTAGAATTAAAAATAAATTAATTAATATAGAATTAAAAAATAAACAAGAGTGTTTCTCACATCAAATTTGTATTTCTCATTTATTCTCTGATTTATCTGAAGGAATAATAAGATTGGATTGAAATAAAAGCAACTAATAAACACTTAAAAGTTAGCTAAGAAAATATAACAGTTATAATTATATTAAACTTATAATCCAAGTGACGATAAAATTCGTTTTAAAAATTATTTGTCAACAGTTCCTAACACGAAATTATTATAAAGAAGTTTTTAAATACATTTCATACAATGAATAATTGCAAGGTGATTAAAAATAATTTCTTAAGCTTTTACGAATTTAGGATTAGTTTAGGTTTAGATATATGAACGAAGTGTCTAAATCCACGAAAGTTGACCCATGCTAAAGTCACTAAAGTATTAGCTTAATTCGTTAGAGTTGAGTTGCTATTTTCGAGGAGCTAGACAGTGCCATAGGTTTTAATAGCGAAATTCGTTAGAGATGAGTTTTTACTTTCGTAGATTTAGACAGTGTCTCGGATGAATATATAACTTTGCAGTATTCACTCAATGAATTAATGAACATGCCCTATGGTGTAGTCAGAAAAACTTACAGAGGGGAATTTTATATTTAAAAAGGGGTTATATAGGGTACCTTTGGCCGTTTTCTATGGTTAAAAAACCCTGACTTTTGTAAGGTATATTGATCGAAATACACCAGAAGGCTAAAAATGTAGTTCAGAAACACATGATTTTCTTACTTCCAAATTTTTTAAATGCTATTTAATTTCTTTTTAGAGACATGGATAATTTCATATTAAATAATACATTAATTATAGTATAAACAATAATATAAATTATATTAAATATGTGTACAATAAAGCTATCAAAATTTTAATAAAAGTATTATTAAATAAAGCAAAATGAATTGTATAGAACCTTGTTTATCACTCTAATTATGCGCATTAGACTTTTTTACAATTTTTTATTTCACATTGTCCTTACAAACAAAACATCGTATCTTCAATTATCCAAGAAAAAAACTTTTAAATTTTACTAGAAAAGAAATATCCCCCGAGTTAATTCTTTTTTATGAGGGTTTTTCCCCAACGTTTTGAAATGTGGTCAAGAGGAAAGAAAATATTTCCTTCTCCTCTTTCGGTTGATATATTAGACAAAAGATTATGTTTTAAAAAGTGACACACAATCATTCATTAATCTTTATTTTTCAATCACAGCCACAGCTTTAAACACATGGTTCAACAACTATCAAAATTACAAATAAAATTCAAATACAATTTTCCGCATGGTTTCACTTTTTTATACGGTTGGGCTCAACAGACATGAAAAATACAATTAGAAAAATGAGTCTACAAATGAATAGAAGACACAGCATGGGTCTGCCCCATGCCGCGTTAACCTTGTCTGTAGCGTAGTGTGTCCAATTTTTTAGAGTTAAAGGAGGTAATAAATATAAATACATCCTTTGATAATATGGAAAGGCTTTAACCTTTTTCCTGTTTCTTTGGAGTACGTGTGTTTTCTGTTTCATTTTTCAATCTCCCGACTTCCGCTCTTAACCAGTTTCCTTATTTATTTATTTTTTTTGTTATATTTCCTATTCGTATCATGTGAATCTCAAGAAAGGTTATTATAAGCAATGCTCTCAAAGACTTTTTATAGAAAAAATTTATTATTCATAAAATTATACTCTTTTTTTAGCGATGATGATCAGGGCCGTTTATAAGAGGGAGACAAATGTGCCCCTCCCCCGAAATTTCGGACTGGGTGGATAAAATCGTTTCAATAAAATGCTGTTTTAGCAGTCAAATTTCCAAAACTTTTCTGAGGGATACCCCCAGACCTCATTTTTGTTCTTAAATCTCTATGTTATTGATATATTTTATATATTTACTTACTTATCATGAAGCTTATTAAAAATAATTATGCTAAAAACTTGTTCTAATCACGATTTTTTTTAATATAATATGAATTCAAGGAGGGGTCGTGGGAGACTTTAGGGTGGTCCTGGCCAATCTCCCCAGGAGGGGAGAGGATGGCCTGACGATAGAGGGGCGCTCCCCCCAAAAAAGTTCTATATTACGCTACTGATGAAGATAATATGTTATCGTTTAAGAAAGGATTAGGAAGCAATCGATTTCTTAACAGTACAATATATATTTGAAAAATTTTAAATTTGCTAAGGTTTTTGTCATCTTTTTGCATTTGATATTTTTGAAGAATTTTTTTATATTTTAAATCATGGCTGCAAAGTTTACCTAAAAGTTTATCTCAAACGAAAGTTATTTTAATTTACCTACTTAATAAATGAAGATAATATTGAACAATTAATAATAATATGTATTTACTTATTATAATGAACCATCGTTGTTTTTCTTCTACTACACTATCCGTGTGAGAACATGTTATTCTGCTTATTATACAGAGGTCTGATATCCTGGGAATAAAACAAAATTATAAAAAATTAAGTGAAAATATCTTTATTAAGGAGATAGGGCTTTCCCTCAAATAGATTTGATCCAACACAATTTTATAAAAAAATTACGTAGTCTAATTTCCCTAAAGGATCTGTTCCACCAGTGGCGTAGCCAGAAAAAAATTTCGGAGGTGGATGTTGATATTCCGGGAGGGGATATGGGGTATTTTTAGTGGTTTTCTATGGTCAAAAAGGAAATTTCCTGAGTTCCGGGGGGAAGATATATCCCCAAATCCCCCCCTCGGGCTACGCCCCTGTGTTCTACTCTAAAATTTTAATTGACTTTTTTTGTAAGTCAATGGAAGAATTATTATAATTTGTTTTACCATTCGTCAAGCTCAGCTGTACTGACACATACAGCACATCATCGTTTAATAATTTTTTCGTGTATAACCAGAACCTCTTTTCGTTTTCCTTTTGGTAGCTTCGAATTTTTATTAGGTTTTTTTTTCAGATAATAATTTGAATCACAGACCTGGTAGTTGTCAAGGTCTCTGAATAACTCACAATCTAGTCATTTTCTATCTATCCCAATTATTTTCAGTAACAGGAGGTGAATATACACTTTAGATAAAAAAAAAACTTGAATACAATAAAAAAGTGGTAGGTATAAGTAAAAAGATGGCGCTATACAAATGCATGAAACACTTTTGCAAAAATAAATGAACACGATAATGAACACCTAATCAAAGGAGTTTTTAATGTCTTTCGATTGTATCGTGAATGTGTGAGACTGTGAGAAAGGTTTTTAAAATTACAGAGACAAAAAATGTGTTTTTATAGTGTTTCGATCAAAATTTTATAACACTTTCGAATTCTAAACATATTTTACAACACTATTTATAGAACACATTTCCTACACTTTCAAAACATATTTAGAACTCTATCACAGCACAATAAGGTAGTTAAAGTGTTATACCTAACAACACAACAAAAGTGTAGCAAATTGGAGAACATAAAAATGTTCTTAAATATGTTTATTTATGTGCTGAGCGTTTGCAGTTTATTAAAGAAAAGTATCAATGCAAGCAACATAACCAGTTACAAATAGTTCTCTCTGTAAAAATTTTTTTAACTCATAGTTTTTAATACTGACATTAAACACCAAAGTAAAAATTAGCTGTTGTTGTTTTTGTCTTGTCCAGCAAGCAGTGCAATTTAATCAAATTGATCCAAAAGTGTCCAAGGCAGCTCTGGCCACATCAATAACTTCTACTGGGGACATTCATAAATTACGGGAGGTCAAAAAGGGGGGGTTTGGAAAAATCTCACCAAATCTCATCGAGGGGGGAGGGGGGTCGTTTAAAAACTCACGTCAACTATTTAAGTTCGAAATTAAACGATTTTTTTAAGTTTAAGAAATGAATAATACCCACACATAAGATACTGTGGTGATTTTTAGGCGGAATAATGTCCTTTTCCCCCACATCATTAACAATGGAAAATTTTTAGGTGCTGTGAAGCACAAAATGCAAACGAATTGAATAGAAAATTATTTTTAAAGGTTGTAGGTAAATCTCACTTGGGGGAGGGGGGGTACAGCAAAATCTCACCAAGGGGGGAGGGGGGTCCAGATTTTGGAAAAAACCACCTCACGTAATTTATGGATGTCCCCACTCATGGAAGAGAAAAGTTACCAAAGCCTCCGAGGAGTTTGGACTTCTACTTGATGGTCCACGGGAAGTATTTTAGCTAATACCAATAATGTTCCAAATGTATTTTAGCTAATAAGCCGTAAATACAGGAAAAAAATAAACCCATCAAAATAACTGTAAATTCCCTCTATTTTAATCGATTTCTCCCCACATCCTAGAGTTTTATACCTACAAATACCTCCGTTAATTACAGCTCGGCCCCTTAAGTGCGCGTTTCCAAGATGAGAGGGAACAAGCTCCGCTATCGGCCGAAGCCACATAAATTGGACGAAAACACCAGCTTTGGGAGAACGAGCGGAGGGGAGGAACACCCCTCGTCTTTGCAGTGCCGCAGGAAAAAAAGGGTCCCAGACATCCCGTATTTCATTCCTCGTCCGGAACCAAGATTTATTTGGTGTAGCTTTTTTCACTACGATCTTCTAATCCCGTTTAGGAGGCCCTTTTCTTTAATTTTTACTGCCTCTGTCGCCTCTCCCTCTTTTTCTCCACTTTTTTTTCCTTTTTTGGTTTGTTTGCGAGTTTCAAGAACTCATTATTCGTTCGTGTGAGTTGTGTGGTCTATCCGTTGGAATCCGGTTTCAGGTGAAAATTGTTCCTTGTCCACCCTTCTTCCGAGAGGAAATGTTCTTTTTTTCTTTGGGAGGTAGGGAATGTTCAAGTGGAATTTTTGTTCCAAATGTTGCTCATTGATGATAAAGAAGTTTTTCATAGTAAATATTCACTTCATTTCAATAGAGCATTTTCAATCACATGACTCGGATCTAGCAACGGCCTTAGCAACAGATTGTTTGACCTACAGCAAGGAAGAAAATAAATGGTCGTGACGTCACCTGAAATGAACCTGATAGATGAACCTCATGTAGCAATGTTATATGTAATTTTTGATCAAAGAATCTGACTGGGAACAAAATTGGGGAATTTATTTCATATCAAGATGAGTTCAATACCCAATCTTCAATATCAATGGTTATCCAAAAACTAATTATTCTAAAAATCAATTTAAAAATAATAATGCTATTAAAATTATTTCTTTATCTTATTGTTTTAAAAAACTCCAAGTTTGCAATGATAGTAGAAAAATACATGGGCGTAGCCAGGGTTCAACTTGGGGGGGGGGCAAGCAGGGTTGACTTTTTTTGTTTGTTGAGATCAATTTTAATGCCCCGTGAGAGAGACCTGTCTAGTTTCAACCAGGGTTGTAACGTTTAAAACACTCGTTTTAAACACGTTTAAAACAAAAAAAACCTTGTTTAAAACACATATATTTTTTAGCAAGTTGCTCCCTTAATTTAGGCAACAAACTCATCATTTTCAAGTGTGGATCTTTCAGATCCTAAAAAGATTGTGTCAAGTATAAGGCTTGGGTACAAACCACCAAATCGCCATGACATAGGCAGTATATTACTTGATGAACAGCATGATGCTAAGAGGAAAACTTACAAAAATCCTTTAAATGAACAAACTGTTTGTGGTATATTTAAAAGTATAGCTTTATTAATCTAATTTCAATTTGAAACAACAAATTTTAATTTTAAAAAATCATGGTTTTTCTTAGCATTTCTTTCTCGAGGGTAAAAAAACCCCAAATAAAACGTTTTAAACAAAAAAAAACACGTTTAAAACAAATAAAACATGTTTTTTGTTTTTTTATTAAAAAAAACATGTTTTTTTCCAACCCTGGTTTCAACAGGGGGTCTGGGGGTCCTCCAGAGAAAATGTTTGGGAATATGCCCCTAAGAACATGGTTTTAAATTGTTTTTTTGGTACACGTAAACCCAAATTCGGACATACATTTTTAGGTAGAATTTTGATTTTAATGAACATATTACAAGAAAGTTTGAATAATACAGGTTAAAATACTAAAGGGGGGGGGCCTGGGGGCCCTCCCCAAAAAATTTTTTGTAAATTTCACCCTAAAATACTGGGTTTTAACTTAACTAACAGTAAAGTAAAAGTTAATTACTCGGGACTTAGGGGGGGCAGCTGCCCCTCCCTACCCCTCTTGGCTACGCCCATGGAAAAAAATCTTGCAAAAAACCGTTGTTTAAAATTGAACTTCTGCAGCTAATTTTAACTCTCATTACAATAACTATTTTTTAAAATTGTAAATATTTCCTGAATTTTTAAAGTTTGGATTGAATCTTAACAAGTATAAAAGTGAATTAACTTTAGGAGTCAACGAATAGTTAAACATGATATGGATTAGTTTGGTAAATTAAATTAAAATGACACAAAAATGAAACACAAAAACTATATTAAACTACGTAAAAAACTATTTTGGAAGTTTTTTCTACTGCCATATTTGGATTTTCTAACATGTTTTTATTTTTTACTACTCTGTGTTGGAAATTAAAATTATTGTCATTAAAAATAATTGGATTATGTGCTGATATATTGAGATTGATTTTCTTTGTAGAAAACAATAATTAATAAAAAATATATTACTTTCCATTGAAATGAAAATGAATTGTTCATTCATGGAATTTCCATATATATGAGCTTAATAGTCCAAGAAAAATAAGGTTTGAAGTGGAACAAATTGTAAAAGAAAGTTTGATGGTGATTCTTATAGGAAATTTTCCCTAGAAAACAATGGTGAAAAGTCTACCAAAATTAACTGTGTCCTTTAGCCAATATGGCGGATTTTCCAAAATGGCGGGCAATCGTTTTTAACTTATTTCTTCCTAAAAATCGTTAATAAAATTATAAATTTTGCAGTTAATGATTACAATTTAGTAGTAAAATTAATGGGGAACTGTTTTTTTCTCTTACGATACGGCATTTATCCAATATGGCGGAATTTCCAAAATGTCGTCCACTAATGTTTCAAATAAGTAAAATTCTGATGATAAATTCGTAATTTTTACAGGATATCTTAAGAATTAAGTTATAATAATATTCATATCAGTTTCCTCACCTCAATGTATCAAATATGGCGGATTTTTCAAAATATCGGACAATCGTGTTTTACTTATTTGCTAAAAATCGTTAATAAAATAAAACTTTTGCAGTAAAATATTAGAATTTAGTTGCAAAAATAATGTGGAACTGTTTTTTTCTCTTACATTAAGTCATTTAACCAATATTAGGGATTTTCCAAAATGGCGTCCACTAATGTTTATAATACATAAATTCTGATGATAAATTCGTAATTTGTACAGGATATGGTTAGAATTAAGTCATAACAATATTGATAAAAGTTTCCTCCCCCTCAATCTATCAAATATGGCGGATTTTCCAAAATGGCGGCCACTTATTTAGATCCTTTTTATTTTTAACGTTTTTACACATAAATCAATTTTATTTTGGCATAATAATTATATATTAAATTACCTATAAAAGGGTATGTTAACCAAGATTTTGCGATACATAGAAATAATTTCTAAAAAGGCGGCCGCATATTTAAAACAAATGGGAATTTTTGAATTTCTACCTACCTTTAACATTATTTACCCATAAATTATAGTAAATTATAAATATTCTGCTTATATTTTACCTAATAACATTTAATATTTCTAATTATCTCTCTATTCTAAAAAAAAGTTTTTGGTGAACGGTTTCCAGGGAAAGGCTTTTTAATTACTGATCCGTATAACACATATTTGGTATCAAACTGTCCGGATTCTTTTGAGGATGTGCAAAGTGCCTTTAGAATTTCTAAAAAAAATCTCAATTTTAAAATATTTCCATTTTTTTAGATTACGGATAAGGGTGCAGTTATAAAGCAAGAAACTATGAATTTCAAAAAAAATTGAAAACATATTTCACTGGTTTTTAATATTCAAATAAATTAAATAATCATCTTTCTATTTATAACACGAATTTAAAAAATATATTTTGGGTTATTTTTAACATTATTTATATTTGTGTTGTTTAAACGGTTTTAATTGTATTTAAAACTTATGTATAAATAATTTATCTTTTATTTTTTGAATAACAAATTAATATTTTTACATTTATCTTTGTCGTTGTGGCAACCTAATCATTACCATATTTACAACAAAATATAAACTCGCTTTCGGAAATTTTAAACTTTTGCATTTATTTTTTACAATTATTATTATTTTTATATTCTTTTGCAAGTATGTTTTTAAGGTAGTAAAATGTGACACCTTATTTCATAATGCCAAAACCCAAACAACTAGATAACACGGGGGACTGTTTTAGAAATTAAGATAAAAATCGAAAATGTTTGAAGTCTAAACATTCTTGTCATTGCTATGAAACTGATACAACTTTGACGTTTGTTTGTTCTCATGAAGATAAAATTCTAAATTTTCGTGATGTTTACGGTAATTACTACATTTTTCACAGCCAATCGATGAAAATAGTTACAAATTTTAAGACCCGCCAATTAATGTTACCATAAAGGAACTGTTAAATTTCCGCTACTGAATGTATATCCACCATTTTCGAAAGAATACCCCGGAGAAGTAGTAACCCTGTTTTAAGAATGTTTTATAAAGTGAGTAAGTGCAGTGAGCAGGGTTTTGTGAGGAATTGCGAAGCGGTTCAAACGTGTCTGCGTCAGCAGTTAACGGGGGTTGGCGAGCAATAGCGAGCAGGGGGCGGTAGCTCCCTAGTTAAGAAAATAAAAATAAAAAGGATCTAAATAATTGGCCGCCATTTTAGCTTTTTTTGCCAAAAAAAGCTAAAATTTTTCGGTTTTTGTAAAATTAAACATATTTATACTCAAAAAACCATGTTTTTTATTTTGTAGTCTTTTAGTTTATACTTTTATGTGTAATTTAAAAAAGAATTGGTGCAGATAACTCCGATGCCTTTTTTGTGATAACATTTTTTAATTCTTTGGTTATTTTTATAAAAGTTTTCACTTAAGAAAATTTTGAGGGGGCTTGTATTTAAATATGATTTTTAAGTATTTTTTTTCTAAATCCTCATATTCTTGGGGACATTTTAGTGAAAGTTCCATCATGATATCTGTATAATTAACGAAGTTATTTTTTTCCACAACAACATGTCCTAAAAAAACACCCTTCGACATGTCGTTTTTTCCAATTTTTCAATATTTTGACATTTTTTTCTCAGAAAGTACTTGAAATATGGAAGTAATATTTCATATTAGTCATTAGAAAGATAATATCTATCAATAAAAAATAAGGGACGTGGAATGACCCTTTAGAAAAACATTTGATTACTGACATTCAACTACGGTTGATCCAATGTAATCAAGGTTTACAAAAGCTACATTTTTCATTTCAAAAGAAAAATGTAGAAGTAGTAGAAGTATCTTTAATTTAATAACTTTAAGTAAAATTTAAGCAGTGTTTTAATTAAGTTCTTTAAATGCTTGTTAGGCAGATAATTTAAGAATCACATCCTACTTTCAGAAAATGCATGAATATGACGCATTTGATGAAATTAAGACGAGCATGAAAATTTTCAAATAGGGCGAAAGGCACTCTCGGGGGGGGACTCAGGTTTGGCCATCCCCCCCACTTTTGTTTGACCCACTTCTACACCACTGCTCCTAATTGAATAAGATGTGTGTGTAATCCAATACTTTTATGTGTATGTTAAAATAATTAATAAACTTGTAATTTTATTTAAATTTTGATTTTTGTTATGAAATATTATTTTCTAACACTAATGTAAAGCATATAAAGAACAAAATTAAACAGTCAAAAAAATTTCCATTTTTGGTAAATTTTTCTGAAATAAATGTCACTGTTAAGGGTTAATATGGCAGATTTATTTTAAATACAATTTGAATACCCTGAATAAAACTAGATTATAAATATTTTATGACCTTATTTTGAATATATAATGAATTGGAATTGAAATCAGTAGTTAAATCGGTACTTACGATGAAAGGTAGTTTATAAAGCAATTTGAATTTCTTTTTTCATTATGATTGAACTTTTATTTGTAAAATCAAACTGGAACTAAATTTATAGAAATCTCTATTTCCAATCACCATTATCATTAGAAACTTTTTTAATTGATAGACTTAATTTTTTAGACCACTGAAACCACTTCAGAAAATATTTTTGTTATCAAATGTTTTTGAATTGTAACAACATGTGATTCATTTTGATCGCCAATCATTCCACAGATTCTTGAAGTCACAGACAATGATAATTTTATTTTTCTAAACTAAGAAATCTTCCCAAGAATATAGGCGTGGGAAAATACATCACCGGAAGTAAAAACACAAGTCTACTGTTTACGGTTTTTTTGTCTTTCATACATGTCTTAAAACTGCTTTGAAGTTTTTTAATTTTTTCCAATATGTAAACTAAAAAAGAAACATTTTTAGGAATAGGTTTTTGTTAGTTACTATGGAATTTTGAAACTGTTTCCTGAAAGTTCTTTTTTCTTGAGAGCTACTAGAAGGGATCTGAGGTTGCAGTCCTTCTAGTATTAAACAATTCTTTTGATTTGAGGAAAACCTCCTTCATTAAATTAAATTTATCTACTTATTTTTTGTAAAAACAGATCATAATGAACAATTATGCAAGTCTGTTACTTTAAAAAATAACAACTTCATTAATCCTTTCGAAATATGAAAAACCATATTAAAAAAGAACAATTTTGGACACCTGGATTCAATACTGGATGTTTTGCAATGGGTATAATATGTTAAAATAAATATCCTAATTTCAGAAATGAGAAGAGTAATAAGTCTAGTATAAAGTAAGAAATAATTTATAAGTAAAGATAAGAATACTAAGAGTAATCAACCTAATGAAGTTAGTTATATAATTTTTGGAATAACAATAGTTATTTGGATATTAATAAGTTCGATATAATGTGTTATGTTCTTTCACATCTTATAATACACAAATTTAATTAATAATTTAAGCTAATCTAAAAGTTATGTTTTGCTGTAGAAAACTTTTAATTATGATTAGATATACTTGGTAATTGATTATGAATACTTCATAATTTCGCCCCTTATAACTATCAATTTCCTATTATCAACTTAACATAAATTAAACATATCCATTCTTAATGCAATACCAAACAGATATCGTAAAGCCTACTCATAGATTACGATTTTGTGTAATTTTGAACATTTATTTTCTAAATTGACAATTTGTTTTTCATGAACCGCTAATGAGATCTGACAATGCTTTAAAATCTCGTGTCAGTACAGTACAATTAAATCATTTTCGGGAGTTATCATTAAATTTTATAGTAGATCCTTACATACAATCAATTTGCTATTGTTTGATTGATATCTCCATTTTTTCCATTTTAGTACTTCGCACAATATTTAAAGAAAAATAAAGTCCAGTCTTACCTTTTTTAAACATCTCAATTATAACCCGTTTCAACGATAATTCAAATTTATTTATTTTTTATTCTCTAGGATAAAATCTCATTATTTTAATCTTATTATTATCAAACACTTCTTTTTAATTTTCTTCAAACGTTTTCTCAGAAGTGAGCAGACTTATTGTTTTGGAACAAAAAGGTGGAAGGGGGGATAAGGTGAAATCTTTTGCTTCCACGCACAACCATGTCTTATCTCTGTCGCTAATGGAGTCACTCTTGAAACAGCACGACATCAACGACCGACGGTTCAAGAATCTTCTGTCGCGACGAAAATAAAACGCCTGTTTTCGTACCCCATTCGCGCACTGTAGAATCCAGATTTTCTTTAGATTTACTTGATTTTTTCTTTTAAAATATGCTGCGGGAAAACTCCATTCAGGGTTATTTACTATTGTCTAATATACAGGATTTTCTGCTAAATTTAAGTTAAATTATTTTTATGCTATAAAAAATATTCAGTTTTCGTCAAGATAATCTTTTTAAGTTCGATATTGTTGTTAAATTCATCGCATTCCTTCAGTATTAGACAAGTGCATTATAAAGATATTTATCAACTGCATATACAGGGTGTTTCAAAATTGCGTTGCACGGCTTTTGTTCGGAACCAGTGTCTCCTATGGTCATGGAAGTAAGGTCCACCTGTAGGTAAGTGACCCTGGAAAATCCATTGAGATGACTTACAGCACCCCTAGTGGCGAAATTAGAAAGTTAAAAAAATTAATTTAATAACTAAAGGAGATAGAGCAAAAACCCCAATGAAAGTATTGTTGCCAACGTCAAGAAGAACTCACTGAAAAAAATTTGATCAAAATATTTTGAATATTCGTGGAGATATTAGCATGTGAAAATAGCACTTTTTCAGGGGTCAAAATGTAAAAAGTTCACATATTTGCCAATTTTTCAGTGTTATTGTGTAGTTTTGTGTTTTTTTAGTTGAAAGAACACAAAATTTAATCAAAAATATTTGCAAATATGCGAACTTTTAACTTTTTGACCCCTGAAAAAGTGCTATTTTCACGTGCTAATATCTCCGCGAATATTCAAGATATTTTGATCAAATTTTTTTCAGTGAGTTATCCTTGACGTTGGCAACAATACTCTCAATGGGGTTTTCGCTCTATCTCCTTTAGTTTTTAAATTATTTTTTTTAACTTTCTAATTTCGCCACTAGGGGCGCTGTAAGTCATCTCAATGGATTCTCCAGGGTCACTTACCTAGGGGTAGACCTTACTTCCATGACCCTAGGAGGCGCTGGTTCCGAATAAAAGCCGTGCAACGCAATTTTGAAACACCCTGTATACAGGGTGTCCCATAAATGTTGGGTCACACTTCTAGGGGGATAGTAGACACCTAGACGAGTCAGAATCACATAGGATTTGGGGGTCCCAGCAGGGATGTTGCGGCTGCGCCAAACTGCGCCAAATCCTAATTCATGTGCTAAACTGCTACAAATACAGTAAAGCACCGTTTATACGTCTTTCAAGGGACCGACGTAAAACGGCGCATAAATGAAAAGACGTGTAATTGAAAACAATTTTGATTATTTGAATGAATTGGGACTTAGCGAAAACGACGTATAAATGTAAAAGACGTATAAATGAGAGACGTATAAACGGTGCTTCACTGTACCGTATTTTGACCAAAATTGCGCCAAAACTGCGCCAATTAACGATTTTCCTGAAATGAAATTATCAAACTCTCCTCTCACGCGACGAATTACTTTCATCCTCAGGAAAAAAAACTCAAATCGTCTATGGATGGAAGATGGAACCTTTTCCACATTTCTACCACTTGAAGTCAAAACCGATGACGTCAGCCATCGAAACCAGATATAACATTTTTTTTGTAAATTTATCTCCTTTATAAAATAGGTTTCAATTCGCTGCATTAAGCCCGTTAAAAAGTCGAAAAAATCGCAATTTTTCGCGGAAGTTTCGTTTTTTTTTGCGGATTATCCGTTTTTCCCGCGATTTTCGTGGACGGCCGCGGGTCGGGTGCTGATTCAAAATGGCTTCTTCTTGCGTCGTTATGGCGATATAGAAAAAAAACTTGACTGTGGTCCGAAACCCACAAGTCCGATGTTCCGGAAGTCGGAAAATTAGCAATTTTCCCTGGAAGTTTCGGGGTTTTTTGCGGAGTGTACCGTTCTGCGACTTTCGTGGATGGCCGCGCGGATGCCGATTCAAGTTGGCTTCTTGCGTCATTCTTGCGATATAAACAAAACAATATTACCGTGGTCAGAAGCCAACAAGTCTGGTGTTCCCGAAATGGGGAAAATAGTGATTTTCCGCGACAGTTCCGTTTTTTCCTCGACTGCTTTTCCTACGGGCTTATGTATAGTTAGCTTCAACGGTGGTCCAGAAAAAACAACTTTACTTTGGTCAGAGCAGCCTGAGAAGTCTAATAAGATGACTTTTTCTCTATTTTATTTAGTAATTTCAACTTAGTGGATTTTCTAAGTTGTAAATTTTTACTGAAAGGTCGCTTTATAGAAACTTAATTTAAATTAGAAGATTATAGTGTTTTTTTATCTGATTTAAGATTCTAAAAATACCTTTAAAAATACTTATTTCTTACTTTTTTGCTCTACTTAACTAAAAATTCTTGACAATAACGTTTTTGAAATTTAATTATTTCTTAAATAATTCTGTTAACTAATTTCTTTTAATTTTTTATTTCATTTTAGTTACATTTTGACTTTTAAAGTGGTTTTAAAATCTGATTCAGGAATATAACTGGCATAGTGTGTGTTTGAAGCTGTGTAAAAATTTTTTCTTTCTTAAGTTATGTAAAAAGTTACTCCTTGAATTTTTTAAAAATACTACTTGAAAACTCCTGGAATACTCCTTTATTTTGATTTCTGAAAATTTGTATGAACCCTGCATTTGGCGTTTTTGTTATTAAAATTAAAAATTTTATTAAAAACAATAATCTTTAACAATTACTTTGTTTTAAAAACATCATAAATTAATTAAAAGTTTGTTCAGAATTACCATTTAACCTTTAATTTAAGATAAAATGGCTTATCATAGGTTTTTAAATCTATTTTGTGAATGGTACTTTTCCCCCTTTTTTGAATTTGTCGAAGGTACCTTTAAAAAGTTGCAATTTTGCTTACAGATCTCTAGCGTTCAAAGACTTGTTTTGCGTAATTCGTCATCAACTTTTAATAGTTAATTAACTTAATCATGCATAGTTTTAAGGTTAATAGTTGGGATAAATTATCAGTATATTTTAGTAACAAGAACTATTAACCCTGCTATGTATTTTAATTTTGATTGCTGCAAAAAAATTATTCGACTTGCTACGAAAATGTAGCTGCTACAAACTGCTACAAATTTTAAATTTAGCTGCTACAAATTTTAAATTTAGCTGCTACAAAATGCTCAATGTGGTGCAACATCCCAGGGAGTTAAAAATGGAGCGACACCCCAAAAAATAATTGAAAAATTCAATTTGTAGAAGAACTACTACTGGTAAAAACTTAATTATGGTCTCAAAAATTGTGGTTTAATATGATCTTTTAAACTATCTTAAAAGTTTTCAGTTTAAAATTTTTTTATTACAAAAAAAGTTTAAAAACCACAAAAAAATGTGAAAACTCTGCCAAAACTTTATTTTGTATTTCGAAATCCTTTCTTTTGATTAAATAATCTGAAAGATCATAGTTGAAAACCCTTAAGTCCAAAGTGCCACGTAAAAACCACCAATATTAAATGCTTGAGATCCTGTTAAAGCATGGTTTAAGTCCGTTATTTGCGTTCGCAAACTGCCGTTTTGGAAACGGCTATAGGAAAACATTTTGCGCACGCAAAAAACGAACTTTAACAGGATCTCAAGCCTAATATTGAGGATTTTTACGTGAAACTTTGGACTTAAGCGTTTGCAACTATGATCTTTCAGATTATAAAATCAAAAGAAAGGATTTCGAAATACAAAATGAGGTTTTGGCAGAATTTTCACATTTTTTTGTGGTTTTTAAACTTTTTTTGTAATAAAAAAATTTAAAGTGAATACTTTTGAGATAATTTTAAAGATCATATTAAACCACAATTTTTGAAAATTTTTACCAATAGTAGTTCTTCTTCAAATTGAATTTTTCAATATTTTTTTTTGGGTGTCGCTCCATTTTTAACTCCCTGGGATCGGGTCTGGGACCCCCAAATCCTATGTGATTCTGACTCGTCTAGGTGTCTACTATCCCCCCTAGAAGTGTGACCCATTATTTATGGGACACCCTGTATTTAATTTCTTTAAGAATGGTTTTCAGATGAATTTTCAAAGATTTTTTTATTGTTTTTATGACCAATGATATTAAAGATTAAGATTTGAACTTGCACAAACTTCTAGAGTTTGTAGAAATTAGTCTTCAGTCCAAACAAGAAATATATTACATTTCTCTAAATTTCTAGCATATTTTATTTCTGTTATCAAAATTAATTATACCTATCCAAAAATATTGTTATTACAAACTATAGGTAGTCTTTTTCTTCCTATTTTGAACCCCAATTCATATCCTTCGCATACAAGTACCATAAAATTAATCTATTTAAGAATGTTAGAACAACCCCAAAACTTCATCCCTTCGAAAAACACACCCTTTACATCATCTAAACAACCCCTCATTCACACAATATCTGACCGCCCATGAACTCCATAAATCAGCCTACAACCCATTGTTAACGGGAAGAATCTCCATCCTTCAAAACATCCAATTAACCCTGAGAGTGGTCCTCTGTTTAACGACACCGGGAGTGAGTTGGAAACTCAACAGAACGAAGAGGTCAGTCAACAGGGCTCTCCATCCCCGAGTGCTGAAATATCCAGGAATAAACCATCTTTTCTCCCCATTTTGAATCGCTCGAGGAGTGGACAAAGGTGGTCGTCTATTGTTGACCAAAGTGTGAACATGGTTTTGGACTGGATTTTAACATTGCTCTCTGGACGGGTGTATGTTTGGTTGAGCAAACAGGAGCAGATGCAAGGGATTTTTTTATATTGCTGAGGGTGATGTAAGGGGGTGGGAAAAGAGGATTTTGAAAGGGTGTTGAGGTGGTCGATGGAGCGTGTTGATGGAAGAAATGGATTTTTTTGTGGGGGGAGGGTATGAGATTTGGAATCGGGGAAGAAGTGAAGTGGAGTTGGAGATGCGTGATGTTTTTGGAAATGAAAACACTTCGAAAACAACTTTCATTCAGGGATTCCCATTTCATAATTTTAGTTACTTTTAATGGACGGTTTTAGTTAGAATCTAATCACATCATACTATTTTGGGTTCTGGGATGGCTTTTCGAAATTTGTTCTGAAATTGAATTTTAACTGTTTATCTACCGGGAATGACATTTTTGGTATAACTTAGATTTCTTGATGCATTCTTTAGATTACCCCTTTTCCTTCAGATTTTACTCATTTAAGGTGAAAATTTAATAATGACTAAAATATAATTCACCGTTATCTCTTCTGAATATTATCCTTTAAATTTCTTGACTTTTAATTCAAAAAACGAGGAGGAAAGACATGAGTTGTTTAAAAGGGGAAGATTGTTTTTTTTTCGTTTGA
Organism: Tetragnatha versicolor; assembly: GCA_024610705.1. Classification (NCBI taxonomy): domain Eukaryota; kingdom Metazoa; phylum Arthropoda; class Arachnida; order Araneae; family Tetragnathidae; genus Tetragnatha; species Tetragnatha versicolor. Next base: position 53,822,361 of record JANDEH010000007.1, read on the forward strand.
TGGTTTTAAAATCATTTTTAAGGAAGTGTTGTTCCTTTTACAAAAACATTTATTTCTCCTAATCTGCAACTAGTTGTGAAGGGATCTTGCTTGTTTTTCTCCAACTTTTATAACGTCTTAAGATTCTGGCTAAGGCTAAATGGAATAGCTGCAACATCTGACATCAGTCCTGTATAAAAGAAGTTAATTTTTCTTACAGATTTTGAAGTTATAGTTATAAGGATAGACCTAACATTGGTATATTCCATGAAGAAGCTTAAAATAAAAGTATTTCCTTTCAATTTTTTTATTTCTCTTTACGCTTTTTACTCTTGGATTTCTTTGACATTAGTTTTCTGTTTAAGATTTTCTGGCTGTAATTTTATTATATCATATTTAAGTTTCCTTGAAAAACAACCTTGGTTTGAAAAAAATACATGTAATTACTTCCTGTTCAGAAGAAAGGAAACGTTAACACTTTTTTTAGATGTTTATTAAAAATTACACTTTTAAGTATGCCCTTGATATTTTAATCGAGTTTTATTCCTTTTCTTTGAAAAAAGGAAGGATCCAGTAAAAAAATAATAACTCTTAATATATTTTTTTGTGATTTCATTAAAAACTAAACTTTTGATTTTTTATACTGACTTTAGATATTTTTTAATCGTGGTATATATTCATTTTCTTTAATATTCGTCATCAGTTTTAAATTAGAAACATACAACCATATAATTATTATTTTGTTCCAAGAAAACAAAGAGTAACTTTTATATGTTTTTAGGGTTTTATTAATTCCTAAACTTTCCCTTTTTGTACTAACCCTGGATATTTTGATAGTGTTCTTTTCGTTTTCTTCAATATAACATCAATTTTGAATTGAAAATATGAAACCGTAGCATTATTATTTTGTTTCATGGAAAAACAAAGTAACTTTCTTTGTTTTAAGGGTTTATCAAAAACTGATATCTTATAATACTAACCTTGGATATTTTATAATGATATGTTAATTTCCTTTATAATTATCTATTAGTTAATATTTAAAACTTCCAACTGAAACAATATTATTTAATTTATACTGTAAATCTCTATTGCATTTTCTTAGATACATTTTTTTTGGTTTGGTGTTGGATCATCTGAATTTTCAATACAAATTAAAAACTTTGAATAGAAAGATGTCTACTCGTTTAATAAAGTTAAAAATTCTCATAAAACCAAGGATTACTTTTCTGGACAAGTAAGGAGGGGTCATATACAAAAGAAATTCATTTCCAAACACGGCCACGTAATCTTCCGTTGCCCTCCCTTTGTGAGGGCTTTCCCGCCGTAATCCCTCACCCTCAGCTGTTACTGCAGAGGGATTGGCAGTGGGTGCGAGACCCTTTGGTTGGGTGGGAAAGAAGCCCCCTAAATCATGTGAGGGAGCTAAAACCAATCGCTTGATGGGATGCGGTCGGCTGAATGGGGGGGGGGCTTTTGCCCCAGGTAACAGCTGCGCCCCTCTCCGTTGGGGGACCCTCTGTGTGAGAACTACAGGGCTGCTGCTGACCCCCCTTCTCAGGCGGACAAAGAATGCCGCGAGTCTACTGCATTCAACAATGTCTCTGGGCCGTCGCTGCTGGAAATGGGGTCTTTTAAAACAAATATATCTGGGCCTTGAAAGATGGCCGCGATTGTGCAAATACATGATGGTTACGATGTGCGATTTGGGGTGAGTGCAAATATACGGGCTGTGAGGTCTCTTGGATGTGGTTTTTGGAGAGGTGTATTGGGTGCTACGATGTGGGTATTAGTGATGGGAATGGAGAAATAAGTTGGTTTTATGTGTTGGATGTATATGGTCGTGACCAATTGTCAATAAATATATCATGCCGATTTGCTTTGCCAGAAAAATAGGTCCCCTTTATATTTTTAGACTCTGTTACTTTTATTTAACGAAATGGAGGCAGTTAAAAGTGTGTTGGATTCGGATGCACAAATACCCTTTATTCAGAGTTAAATGAACTACAGATTGGTTACTGGAAAAAATATTGTTCAAAAAGATATACCCAAGAAATCTTGTATGTATTTTCATTGATTAATTTATCCATATAATAGATTTGTAAAAGGGGGTAATGTTTAACGCTGATGTAATAAGTCCTAAGTTATTTAATAGGTACACGGGTTGGGAATTCTTATGTGTTCTAATTGCATATTTTGAAAAATTAATTTTGAATGGGAGGTTCATTACCTTCCATTATTACCTATTCATTCCTTACCTATCAGAAAAAACTTTAAAACTGTTATTTTTAAACTTAAAAAATTATTTAATTACAATATTATTTGTTATTAAAAAAGAACTAATAACTAAAAACGAAAAAGAACTTATAAAATACTAAAAATAATTTATGAATCTTAACGTTTTAAGTGGATAGTTCCTTAATTTATTATAACAAAACTAATTATAAATTATTCAAAAGGACGTGTTTACAAACTACTTTAACAACATCGATAACCAAAATATGCTACAGACGTGTCATAAATTTATACACAACACATATTTTTGAATAAAATATTAAATTTATTTTAATTTTCTTATACATTCATATATTCACAGTTTGAATCCTAAGACCATTTTTCTTACAGTTTATTTATTTTAATTGCTTCAAATTATAAAATTTCAAAATGCTCCCTAATCTTAAGCATAGTTAAATTCAATTTATTATTTTCAAACGTTTTTAAATCATCTTTTTAAACAAATTTTATAAGAATACAGACCTTTGAAACACATAAATTATTAAGTATGCCTGTTTTAATTTAATAAATGTTTAAAAATGCTGATTTAATTACAAAACTTTTTTAAATTTGTGTTAAATCATAACTTCAAAAAGGTGATGAAAATTTTTATAAAACCATGACTTTTACATTTAGATTAGTTATTTTTAACATATTTTAACAACTAAATAGAAAACTACATTTGTTCCAAAGATGTGGAATCCAGAATCAATCTTTAAAATCATTAGGATGAATTAAGAAAAAATACCCAATTATTTAACCCTAATTTATTACATCCCAGACCATCTTTTAATTTTAGGTTCTCAAGACTATTAATAAATAATATGATCATTTATGAAATAAATATTTCTAATTAAAGTTGAGCAAAAAACGTCAACATTCTATATTTGTACAATATAATGAATGGATTAATAAGGTCCTTAATTTCTACAACAATCCTAAATTCCTTTGACTTGTTTATATAATTTAATGTTAAAAATGGTTTCTTATTTTAAAGTAAAAGATATTAGAATAAAAAATAGACTAAATTCTTCTAAAAAATAAAGTTGAAAGAAAGAAGTGTCATATTTGATACTATTTAAAAATTGTCCTATTCTTTTTAGTTTTATTAATAAACATTCAGTTAACTTTTTTAAAGTTTTTATTGTATTCTAGTTCCACTTAAAAGATGAAGGTCTTTTTAAGGATTAATAGATAATACTAATTTAAATGTAATACTAAAATATATCTTAAGCACCTTTCGTAGTTACTAAATGCAGTGGTATTCAAATTTGTTTTTTTTATTTTTCCGACAAATTTTCAGATTAATTATAGTATTTGTTTTAAATTTTATAACATCATAAAATAATCCATTCGATATTTGTATTTTTCTACAGAAACCAATTACATTAGGAATTAATAGTTATCACGAAGCATTAAGACCCAAATAGGGTTGTTAAGTTAAGTGACTGAAAAAAATTTTTTTATACATTTGTGAGATAGTACTTTATTTGAAATCTGTGGGATCTGTCTTTCAATCCTTTGAAATAAATGTTCCAAAGAATGCCTCATACTAAATATCTACTCTCTTAACATTGTTACGAGCTATGGAAGCACGCCGTGACAACCCTAAAAGCTCTAATATTGAACCAGCCTCCAACACTCCTCTAGTTCTTTGTTGGCCCAAGAGCACGATTCGGAAATATCCAAAAAAACAAAACACCACACACAAAAAAACCCTCAACAACAACCCTCAGAATTCCCCGATTCACTGGCCGACAGAACAATAGCCGCGATTTGCGTTAGTTTTCGGCATTTATTCTTTTTTTACATCATCCCCCGACCAAAAGAGAGAAAAAAGGAACGAGGAGAAGAAGAGAGAAAAAAAGAGCAGAGGGAGACGGAGGAGAGCAGAGGGAGAAACGTGGGTCTGTGAATGGCGGCAGGATACAACAATACGGAGAAAAGAGTTCGGGGCGCTCTGATTGGCTGGCGGCCGACCTTCCGGGGCTTAAGCCCAACCAGCTCCGTCTCTCCTCTCGGGCGGGCAGCCATGGCCAAATTTAATCCAACTCTCGGGTAAAAAATATACCCCGATCGCTCCCCCCGTGCTGGGGTGATACCGTGTTTTGTTTTGATACATCGCGCGACACGATGATGAACTCATACTTCGAGCAGGGCGGCTTCTACAACGGACCCGCGTCGACAGAGCCGCCGCAGTCCTACCGCTTCCCGCAGGGGCTCCTGGTGCCGCCCTACGGCGGCCAGGCGCCCCGCAACGCCCACGAGTCGTCGGCGCCCTACGCCGATGCCAACGGCGTTTCCAACGGGGCGGCGTGCAAGATGTACCCGGGCGGCGAGGCCTTCAAGGCCGAGTGTTTGGCCAAGGAGCCGACAAACGGTTTCATTGGCCAGGCCGTCAAAGACATGGTGAACTGGCCCGCTATGGCCCGAGCGGCCAACGAGCAGATGCGGTCCTTTGCGACCGAGAATTCGGCCACCCCCAGGGGCGGTGAGAGCTGGCAACAGTGCTGTCAGACCTCCCCGGCCATGGGCCAGACCCACAACAACACGTTCTATCCGTGGATGGCTGTGCAAGGTCTGTATTGTATTCTTCAATATCAGCGCCTCTTTTTCTATGCATGTTTACTCCTTCAGCTGATATGACGATCTTTATGTCTCCTCTTTGAGCTGTTCCTAAAAGCCCTTTCATCTCTAACACTCAATAAACACCTAATACATAGAGCACTGAAATATTAAGTCAAGAGTCTTCTTCATCATCTAATAAACTACCGCATTGGTTATCCATGAAAAATGGGCTTCTTTCACATTCCACTTAAATTCAATGTTTTCCTTTACATCTAACAAAATGATCCTGCTTATAAATATATTTATAAAGACTATATATGAAATTTTAATAGTAAATCTCTTCTACGTCCTAGTTTCTCATTGCAGATTCTGAGGTAAAATTGAATTAAATCATAATTTCTTGCTAATTTCATAGGTTTCTATTCTAATGTTATTTTTATAATCGTCTTCCCCAAAAGATAAATTGACTCTAACTACCAAAATAAAAGTATAAATTTAAAGATAAGTCAATATTAGGACTGCATTTTCGAATTCGTCACTTGTAAAAGCTAGTAAACACAAATTACTACTATTTAAAATTTAAAACTCGGATCTTCTTTTACTTATGTTTATATTTCTCTACTTGTATTCTTCATCTGATACACCTAAAATTTATATCTCAATTGTTTTCCTGTATCAACCAAAAGCAACCCCAATTAAGAAACTAATAATTCTCAACAAATATTTTTGTGTAATTCTTTTATTTCAAGTACTATCTTCAAGTTAAGTTTATACTATCTTCTTTCCTCAAATTATTTCTAAAATTTATTTCCTCTTACTCCTGTAAAATACAAATAAAAATAAGAAACTTTTATTTAATAAAGAAAACATAATTTGAATATACAAGCCTTTATAAAATAAATGTTAAGCTGGACAATTTACTTTTCTAATATCAGTCAAAATATGAAGAAAAATTTTCGTTTCTTGCAAAATAATTAACTCAAAGTCCTAACAAAAAATTTAATAAATCTGGAAATGTATGAAATAATTGTTTATAGCAGATCATGAGTTATACTTTGCTATCTTAAAATACATTTAGTTAAAGAAAAATAATGCGAATACAAGATAAACATTAAATTAATAACCACTAAAAAGAGAAATTTTTAAGAAAAACTTAAAATTCTTCATTTTATTAATCAAAAGTGATTCTAAGTTTTCTATTGAATATGAACATATGCTTGAAAAATTTGTACTGATGTTGAACTAATCACAAAACTAGAGTGGGTTAATTTGTATGTTGTTGCATTGATGATTTTAAATTGCCATCTTAGCAACTTTGATAAATAATATCAAGTTTTAAAGTTCCCAGTTACCAATCATGTATATGATAAATTAATATTGTTAAATATCTTATGTAAGAAACAAAAATGAAAAAAATCATAGTAACATCCTTTACAAAAAAAACCTTACATTCTCAATTTTCTTGGAAATGCTATTAAAGTTAAAATATTTTCCTGATTTGCATAAGAATATTCTGACTTGGCATCCATTATTTTGGGATCTGTTTAAAAAATTTAAATATTTATTCTGTGATGAAAGTTTGCTTTAAAAGGAAGACTTTAAGTACTGTTTGAATAAGTATGTACCAATAAAATTTTATTCAAACCAGCAGTGAATATTAAATTGTAAGTTCTTCATTATAAAGTATAAAAGTGAATGGTATGTAGAAACTGGTATTTTTGAAGTTGGCAACTTCCTTAGTTAACCTAAAATTTTCTATTATGTAACTAAACGAAATGTAAAAGAGTTCATTTAGAGATTAAATACCATAAGTTCAAAACTTCAGTGGAAAAAATAGCTTTACATGATAGATAGCAAGCGTGCTGGTTTTCTTTTTCCTTTATTACAATCTTCATGCGTCTTTTTGAGAACTGATAGTTATGAATATTTGAAGGACCTCGAAAATATGTTTTTTAAGTTAAAAATGCATTATTACCCTAAGTAAAGAGCCCAAACGTGGATAGTATGGCACACAGCTCGCACGTGGTTCTGCACAAACAAACAAACCATGCGGCCTCGCGGAAGTGCGCCTAAATCACCTAGATCGCCTCTCCAAATCATAAACCTGCTCTACCTCACATCATAAAGCTTCCTTTCCAAGACAAATCCCCGCTTAACAGGTGTCCCGACCCTAACGAAGTGAGAGCTCTCCCGGTGACGTTTAGGACTCCCATAAAGTGAGAGCCGAAGAGAAATAAAGGGCGGAAACCGCGGAATAAATATAAAAAAGCGGCGATTTTATTCCGTAATCGCAATTACCTGTTAAACGGCGGCTTGATGTGGCTTTTACGAGCCCCGTAAATTCTTGGGGCAGTCCTTTAGAGAGGGCACTCGTGTAAACATTGCTTTATGGCGAGTTAAGTGTTGTAAGGATTGAAAACTATTTCGGGCACATCGTGCGCGGGTAGATCGTAAAATTCTCCCTCCCTCCTCTCCCTTGAGAAGGCTGCATCCGCTTTTATGCGTCATAGCTGGGATTGCCCGTTTGGAGGGGATAGCCGTAAAAAAGACGGCAGGCAGACCTCCCTCGGAACTGTATTTGGAGTGGGGGAGTTGAGATCGAGACGGGCTATTGTGATTATTTTTGTTGATATTTCGTTTCAATATAGCACAAGAGCTATCAAGAATTTTAATCAAAGTGACTTTTTGATTTCGTGTAATGGGAAATTCAATCATTGGAACTTTCGATTTAATATAACTAGATAAAAACTTAATGAGAAATAAAATCATTGGACTCATGTTTTCTCAATGAGAAACTCATTCCAAGATTATACATTTTTAATTTAAAAAGGTAAGAGGGGATGGGATGTTAGTGAGAATTTCAATTAATATTGGGATTTTTTATTTCATGTATTATATCAGGAAATTCAATCATAGGAACTTTCAATTTTTATAGTATAACTAGATAATAACTTAATGAGAAATATAATCATTGGACTCATGTTATCTCAATGAGAAATTCATTCCAAGGTTAGACATTTATTGATTTAAAAAGGTACGAGGAGATGTTAGTGAGAATTTCAATTGTTGTGATTTTTTTATTTCATGTAATGAGAAATTTAATCATATGGGCTTCTGTTTTCATAAACGTAAATACTAAATTTACCAACGAAAAATTCAATCACATATTGGACTTTTAATTAAGACAAAGCTGTTTAATTTCTGCAAATACCTATATACTAATTTATTGATGAAAAATGCTAAGATTCGATTTAATATAAGTAAATACTAACTTTGCCAATGAGAAATTTTATCATGTATTGGACTTTTAATTAAGAGTAGATACTATTTAATTAGTGGGACCTATCAATTATATGGATTTTCCTTTTAATTAAGTAGATAACTTATTAATAAGAAACTCTATCTGAGACATCTCCAATTTTATATAAGTAAATAGTAACATTATTGATCAGAAATTCAATCATCATTATAGGTAATAGGGGTGACTTTGAATTTAATATAAATATATGTAACTAACTTATAACTGGGAAAATCAATCAAGACTTGGAAAGACAATTGAGTTCAGATTAGTGAAATAAAATAAGAGTTGGGTGCTAGTAAATGGGATTTATTTATAAAGTATTTTTATTATAATTTTTTTTCCGAAGCAATTCATGAGATGAAAGAGCTGGATGTTTAACGACATGGAGAATGGATTTAAATTTTTAAAAAACTTACGAAAAATCCATTTCATTGTGATTATTGAGAAATTTCCGTTCAGTAACCTTATGTTTTCAGTTTAGATTCTGGAAATTGCAACATCCTATGTTTAAACCTGAAATTAATGCGAATTTTTCTCTTGTTTGTATTATTTAAAAAAACTGATAGGATGAACCTGTATTAATTTGGTTATTCAATTCTAAGACAAATGAATAAATAATATTATACCTACTTAATATTTTTGAATTAGATTAAAGGAGGCAGGCATATATTTCAATACTGTAACTCAAATTTAAAAAAGGTGTTCTCAAATTTTAAATAAAGCAATAAACAACTAAGGTGTTTTAAATATTCTTGCAATCTTAAACTGACATTTAAGATGAAATCAAATGGAAAACACTCTTTATAAATAAAATTTTGCTTGAAGGTTTATCTAATTTTATAAGATTTGAGTTTGCAATTTATCTTTGTTACTACTTATGAAGTCCTGTTTTAGGTTTGTGTCTAAATAGCAACAAATTAAAACAGAAAAGGATAAAAGTTTTTTTTCCCACAGAAGTAGGTAGTTGATTATATTATGTAAGTAAAAATGATGCGCATATATTATACTACATAAGGTAAAATAATCTGATCCAATAGTAATCAAAATTTTAGTGTGTCAGATTTGATTACTTTGTAACCTATTTGCTGAGTTAAACTAAGAGACTGATTGACAGTGGCGGCTCGTCCATAGGGGCTGCAGCAACCCCAACCAAATTTCCCAAAATTAAAATTTTTATTTGCTTCACAATATTTAAAAAATTATCTCCCCCCCTTTATTTTTTGTCCTTTATAATCCTTTTTCAATTTATAATTATCATTATAAATTGAAATAATTATCATTTATTTTCAATTTATAATTATTTATTTTATGGTATAAAACACTAGCACTATCACATCAAGAATTTAGCATGTGAATGCTGTCTCAGCAGTCTTGACAAAAGAATGATAGCTTTTTGTTTTTCTCTTGTAATAGCTGTGGAAAAACAAACTGAGGGAAGAATAAAAGTATAAGATTTCTACTACTAATAAATCACATTGGCTTTTTAACTTGTCTCACTTACACAGTTTTGATTTTTTATTCATTACTTTTTTTCTTTTCAACAGTGAGAAAAAAAATCGTGTGAAATCGAAATTTTATATTGATTGTTCCCATCTTTTCTATATGATTTTTTCGACGTTTTTGTTTTGTAAATGTGATTTTGTTTCTCTACCATAATGTTATTTACTTGTCTTATTTAAATTTTAAATTAATATAGTGAGATTTTGGTGTAAAAATACGAATTAAGTAAAGTTATGAGTTTGCTCTTTGATCTTTTTATTTTCTTGTTAGTATTGTTTTACTCAATTTTAAAATTTAAAGACAATCAGATTTATTATTACTTTGTACTCATCAAATCTGATTAAGGCATCTTTAAATACTTTCCAAGTTTTTTAGTGATTTATTTGGCATTATAAAGCTTTAAATACGCTGCCAACTTGGTATACTGCCGGAGTTGCACCCCTTGTGAGTTTCGCACCGAACTGCTACTGCTGATTGGAGAATTTCGAAACCTTTTATGAAAAATATAATGTGGTGTGAAGAAAAAAATTCATTTGGGTAAACTTGATTTATTTCAGATTAAAATGCTATCAAAGTTAAGACCTTTAAAATTTGATTTTGTAAAAAACTTAATTTTCTATGGGAAAGGATTGAGTTATAGCAAGAAAGCTAGCTATCTGGAACCTTCCCCACCCGCTAAGAACTCTACTTAGGAAGCGATTTAGCAGTATTCTGGTTAATGGATCTTTTATTACGACATTAAGCGATGTTCTGAGTCCCAAATCGGTGTTGCTTTCTGTTTAATGGCGTAATAATCATATCTAATGCCTCAGAGTAATCTGCCGCCATTTTTATGTGGATGATCATAGTTGGCAGATTGAAAGCAGGCTCGATTTATTTATCCCCGGGCATATTTCGCCATGTTTACATTTCTTTACTCCTCAAAAAAATAAAAATCACCCTCATAAAGCATTCAATTTGAAATATTTTTTCCGGTCTGAATTTTTCATACTGTGTATAGATAGACTAACAAACTAGCATGGAGGTATAGAATTTTTTATATGCTTTTCTTATGGTTGTAATTCAAAATAGACTGACAGTAATGGGTTTGTGAATTTTCGATTAGGAAAACTGTTGATCCTGGGCAGGGTGATAAATTTTCTTGCAGACGTAAAGTCTGCTGAAAATTAGGAAACATGATGGAAAAATAATAGTGTTGAAAAGTTAATCATTTTTTATAACGATGTTTTTGATGAAGAATTTTTAATCAACTCCTTTGGGAAATTATAAAGCAGGAATGTGTTGTGAAACTCTACTGATTGAAGTTTATAGAGGTTCAATGAGGGAAAAACCTGGATCAATGTTAAATTTAATTTATCTCAAGGCAGAAATGAATTCATTTCTAACATCAAAAGTAAAAGTATCTGAGATTTTTAATTATTATTTGGAATTAAGTTTAAGGATTTAAGTAGAATTTCGAAAACAAAATTTATTTCAATAGAAATTTTTCTCAGTTGTACAAACTAACATTTCCTTTTTAAACTTGAAGCAAAATTGATATTTAAGAAATGTACTATTGTTATTTAATTTTAAATTTCCAAAATGTTTAAGAAGTTAAAAAACATTAATAAAAATGCATTCTATTTAATTTTTAAGTTAAATAATTGTATTTTAAATTTCATGTATCAAGTATCCTGGTTTCTAAGATTAATCAACTTTTATTTTTAAAAGCCTCCTATTCATTCGTTCACTTCAAAACAAGGTTGAGCGTAATATCATCAGCTACTTTGGTAACTAGTAATAAATTCTGCCACCTGTAAACACAAAAACCATCTTTAAATATGAAGACTTTTGTTTAAAACAAGGCAAATTCCTCATTTAAAAGGTTTTCTTCCTCTGCTTTTCTTAATGAGGCAATCGAATTAAGAATCTACACTGTTATAAATATTCCGTAAATTTACGGTTTTATAAATATATACTGGCAGCTGGGTTGGTTGTGCAAAACCGTAAAAATTACGAAGTAAATTCGTAACCAAAACGGTTTTTTACCATTTTCTTCAACTTTTTGTACAAAAAACCAGTGTAGTTACGGATTTACTTTGTAATTTTTACGGTTTTGCACAACCAACCCAGCTGCCAGTATAAAACCGCAAATTTCATGGAGTATTTTTACAGATATCTCAACATTAAAAGACCCAAAATTGAAATAGTCAGTTTTTGTATTCCTTAATAATCCCATCCATAACCCCATACATCTAATAACCGACTTCACCCCCATCATACAGCATCATCCACGCACACAAGACACAACATCCCTTGATGACTGTGTCATCCATGCGGCATTTATATGGATCCATAGCTCCACTGCGATCTACTTAGCGTGCGCCTCACGTCGCTCCCATGTGTTTACAAGGGAGCCTCGTGGATATTACATTCCTGACAGGTGGCCAGTGCATCTCGGTGTCTTTTAGGAGCTCGTTTATTGGGTCCTATCAGCTGGAGGCCGCGCGGATTATTGCCTCGCATGTGTGGCATGGCGCGTCAAAGACGATGGAGCTCTGATTCAACCGTCTTATCGGAGATTATGCTCCGCACCTCGTATGTCTTGCCAGTTATGATGCATTTTCTGTGGACTAGGGAGGGTGAATGATGATGATGTTTTTTTGGTGGGGGTAGGGGATTTATATTAATTTGTTGCTAGGTGTTGGGAAACGATTTTTTTAATATTTCCGTCGTAATGTATGTTTTTGAGGTGTTAATCAAAGATTTTATTAGGGAAGGCAGAGAGAGGATTTCATGTTCTTGGATATTTCATTGCGATTAATAATTTTTTCCTGAAATGGTAGCTTTTGTTGAACAGTACAAGCATTTTATGTAGAAGAATTTTGAGTTATTAGTAGGGGAATGGTGTGCTAAAGTTGCTAATAAGAGAGTAAAGCGGTTTTTGTTTTGTAAATTGAGAATAGTGTTAGTGTTGTGGTTTTAGATTTATTAGGAAATTCAAGTTCAATAGAACTCTTATTAGTTCTGTTTTCAAAAATTGTCGCGATGCATATCGAATTTTCAAAACATTTTAATTTGTACATAGTAGTTTAAAATTATCTTGATAACTTCCACCAATTCACTATAGTTTATTCTAAGGATATGGTGAATTGTGCAAAGTGAATATGAAGAGAACTATGTGAAAAAGTATGAAATAAGTTGCACAAAATTTAAAAGTTTTCGATTGCTCTTAAGGTACTATTTTATAATGTTTTGAGTGATAGTATCACCCAGGTTTTTAAAATATTTTAAAAATTTCAAATTTTTTCTTATTCCCAAACTGAAAGATTAAATATTTTTACAATTTCTCCCAGGGGAATATTTGCTCTTTTTTTCTCTACTTTTCACTTAATTTAAAATAGGCTTGACCATCAGAGAAGCTTACTTGAGGGCTTGGGTTTCCCCCCTTTTTTTGCAGTTTAGGTTATTTTAAGATAGTTTTCCCATTTCCTCTAATTTACCAGAATAATTATGCGAATTAATTTGTACAAAATTTAACGGACAGGAAAATTACTTTAGATAATAGATCCACAACTTTGACATCCACCAAACCAGTTTGCTCTCCTAAACAAACACAAAACTGGTTTTGCCCGAGTAACACAAGGTTCAAAACAGTTCACCTCTTGTCTTCATAAACTGCCCAACTCATTACCATTACAATGCACTACTCATGAACCTTCAATATAACTTCTCCCTTGACCCAAGTTTTAAAATTCACCCGCTCTGGATATAACTTAAGAGCATGAACATTCTGACACACGGCAAGGTGAAATGAACGAGTAAACTAAAAGGACTCAATCCTTTATTTCCATGACCCCCCTCCATTCTTTGGATTCCTCCTGGAAGGGTTAGGCTTCAGAGAATTTGCATTTCTATTCGGTTCTAAAGCGAATGAGCAAGAGGGAGAGATGGGGAGGTCTGGGCTTGAGTTAGGGATCTCATTTTCTCCCAACAATTTATTCTTTCGGTGGAATGGAAGGGGAGGAGAAGGGGATTTCCAGCTCAACTCGTCTCTAAAAGGTAGGGGGAGCGGCATTGGTTTTGTCTAGCCCACTAATGTCTGGTCTGGCTGCCCTTTTGGTGAATTTTTTGTTTTTTTATAGAAAGGGAATTAAGATGTTATTTTACCTGTGATGCTAGGCTGTGAGCAAAAGCAGTGTTTAAGTATTGTAGATGTAGGTAATTGGTGAAGGGTTAGAATACATAAATATATAAATGGTTTAGAATATATAAAAGAAAATTGAACAATAATGTTAAAAAGGCATGTTAAAAATGTTTATAAATTGAGCTCGGAAGTCAAACAACAGTTAAGGGTACTGTTAAACATTATTTCAGGACTAAATGATACAGCTAGGTTAATAAGGGTTGGGTGATGTTAGCTATTTATCTTTTAACCAACTTCCCAGAATAGTGTTTAAGATTAAGAATTAATGATTATTTACTTACATCATACAGTTGGGGTCAAATTCTGAAAAAAATATTTCTGCTATATTTAAGTATTTTAAAACGATCCAAGAACATAAATAGTTGAACTATTTCCAATGTACGTGCTATACGCAATCATAAGAAAATTAATTTAAAGGTTGGCACTACTATACATGATTATTTTATGTTTTAGAAGAAAAGTTTGACAAGTTTTTATGAATTTTGTTATCATAGGAATTTTCTTATCATTGATGTGAAAAATTAAGTTTAACTGCTTCAACTGAAGAGAATTAATTATAAGCAATTCGATTTAATAATAATAATCATAATTTTAGAACGAGTGTTAAATCAACTCGCTTTATGAACGATAATATCAAGGAAGTGGAATTACCAAAAAAATGTCTTAATATTACAGACTTAAACTCAGAATGCTTTTTTGCTTTGAAATAGCTATGATAGCCGCATAATAGTTTTCACGTCCTATTTGTTTGGGATTTATTAAGAAGCATAGTCTTGTGTTTTGAATGTAAATCAAGGTAAACCGCATTGGTTGAATTATAATGACAATAAATAAGAAAAATTTTAACATGCAGAAATATATTCGCGTAAGCTGGGTAGGAAGGCCACACTCTAAAAATTGATAAATTCTCCAAAAAACCTCAATTTTTTTAATTATTTTCATTAAAAATAATTTAAATTCAACTCATGAAAGATAATGGTTCATGGTGTATGCTTCGCTTTGCACGGTTGAATATTATTGCGTTAACGTTAAGGTTAGTTACTGAGTTATCATATGTAGGAAATCTAACCTTAGTCATATATCACTCTTATCTTTATCAACCTTATTGTAAGTAAATTAGGCATGCGTGAACAAATAGCGTGTACTTGAGTACTGTATCATAGATAACAATTACAAATATACGTGACTATCATGCTGTATATCATCAAATACAACCGGTAGTTTTCCTGACGTTTAAGTACGTGTTAAAATTACAATAAAATAGAATAATTGTCTTATTATATTCCATTCTGATGCTTTTCATGGGTTATTTATACATAACCGCCAATTTATAAGGCTACAATTGTTTTTTAAGGAAACTCGTGGAGCTTAATAACAGGATTTTAAACAACAATTTTAAGAAGTTATTTTTTACGTTATGACTACGGGGATATCACTGTGAAACCCTTTTAACCTCCTTAAAATTTTAATAGAAATCGCGGATGGTATAGGTTGGAAAGGGATAACACACAACATACTTCGAAGAAACTTCATTTTAATTAAAATCTTTGCATTTTGAAATGGAATTTAAGTCGTAAGGGGAAAAAGTTGCGGATAAGCTGGAGAATATCATTAATTTGTGTGAGAGTGGTGTTTTACAGGAAGGATCACAAGGTAAAGTTTAAATATATGGTTTATATTCTTATGGTTATATAAACTGTTTTAATCATAGTTGTAAGTCAGGACTCATGTAAAAAGGAGACAGGCAACAATCTTTCAGATATAAAAAATAACTTTGATTTAATATTTAGTAGCTTAATTTTTATCGAAAAAATAAACTAATTCATTAAATTGATATTCTTCAAGATTTAACAAGGAATCCAGTTTGACATTTATGAATAGTATTTAAGTTTGGTAAAAACATTACAACAAATTTGACGTGTCTTTATCTTATGTAGCAAATGGCCCTGCATATTTATAATTTGTTAAAGTGTATAATTTTAGTTTAGTTTAGAATATCATGGTTATTCGATAAAAACACAGTTGCTTCTATCTCAAATAAAACTTCTCCAATAGAACTATCCTTCTACATTATATCTTCTAATATTTAGGTAGCAATTATAATTTAACCCCGCCTCTCTCTCTTGATAACTTTGACGCATTTATATCTACGATTCCCATAGCTCATTAAGATAACTTCTCCCCCAACACAACATCCAAAAGTATCCTCTTACCAATCGAAATTACCCGAAAAAGATCAACCCAAAAATCCTTCTTAGAAACACATTCGCCGGCATCACTCGCCACCCCATCTAATCAAAACCAAAACTACGAGCATAATATCGCGCACCACAAGAAAAGACGGCGTTTGTTCCCAGTGTTGAATTCTCCACACCCGATGACTGGCAACCAATATTGAACCTGTTGAAATCGGACGAATGACCTGGTAAACGCTTATTAAATTCCCGCAGTGTATGGGCTCTTTGTTGAGCGGAGTATCAGATGTTGCTCCCTATCATTTAGTATCACTCGTCGATGGCCGTTTTTGCAGGCACGTATCATTCGGGCTTTCAGCCCCTGGAATGAAAATAAACAGTCCCGTTTTTCGAGGATTATCTACTGCGGCGGCGATGCTTTGTCCCGCCTCGCCGCCCGATGAAACCCACGCTGCCATATTGCGGGGGGAGATATGCCGATGATGGGCCGCGGAGATACCGTGGGGCTGCGGCGTACGTCATGGGTAAACTGTGTGCGGATGTGTCGGCTTATGGAAGACGTATGGAGGGGTGTTTTGTTTACGAAATTTTAGTTTCTTTCACTCTATATATAGTTATAGGTTAGTTCATGCTTAAAGGATCAATAATAAATTCACTAGGATAGTGGCGTTTAGTCCCAAGTTATGAAGTTAGAGATAATCATGGAGCTGTTCCCAGGTTCTTTGATTATATTGTGTGGTATACAGCAAATACTACGTGAAACACTTTTGCCAAGATGAGAAACACAATGATGAAAACTTCTAATCAAAAGTGTTTTTGATTGTGATGCGATAAGTAATTGTGATTGTGATGTATGAGAAATAAATAGTGTTGAAAGTGTTACTAAAAATTTCAGAGGCAAAAAAATTTTTATGTTCCAAAGTGTTTCTATTCAAATTTAAGAACGCTTTCAGATTATAAACATATTTTTAACACAATTTTTAGAACACTTTTCTGGATACAATATATTTCTAACACTCTTCAAACATATTCATAGCACTATCACAACACATTAAAGGTTTAAGTATTCTACTCAGGGTTGGCAAAAAACCGGGTTTTTTTAAAAAAACCAAAAAAACCGGGTTTATTTGGTTTTTTTGGTTTAAACCAGGTTTTTTTGGTTTAAACCAAGTTTTTTTAGAATTTTTTTATCAGAATAAGTTATTGCATCAGATTTTAGCATTGATGTTTGAAATTGAGTTGTAAATGAGACATTTATTTCAGGGGTTGTTTATAATTGATAAATGATTTGTATATTTCAATTAATTAATTAAAATTAAATTAATTAGTTTTAAAAATAATTTTTGTTTCTAAAATATTCCAATTTGAATATCTAATATTATTGTAGTGAATAAAAATCAGTGTTAATTTATCTTGGATAAATGGTGGAAATAATCAAATTATTTATCTTAATTATATATGGATTAATTTATGAACTTAAGAAATTTCTTTAGAAAGAGAAACTTTTATTTTT
Source organism: Tetragnatha versicolor (assembly GCA_024610705.1). Taxonomy (NCBI): domain Eukaryota; kingdom Metazoa; phylum Arthropoda; class Arachnida; order Araneae; family Tetragnathidae; genus Tetragnatha; species Tetragnatha versicolor. Next base: position 53,839,874 of record JANDEH010000007.1, read on the forward strand.
TAAATGAGAAGTAAAAGTGAAATGTAAACAACTAATGTTAATTGAAATTGGATAATTGATAAAGATAATTAATTTGATTAATTATTAAATGGTAAAATAATCAAATTAATTATATGGATTATTTATGAACTTAAGAAATTTATTTAGAAAGAGAAAATTTTAAACTTTTTTAATAAATAAAAGGGAAATGTAAGCAACTAATGTTAATTGAAATTGGATAAATGATTGAGATAATTAATCCGATTAAGGAAATTAACGGTTTTTATTAATTTAGTAAAAAAACCCAACTGGTTTTTATCTGTTTATAAACAAACCAACTGGTTTTTAGTTTTTATCATTAAAGAAATCAACGGTTTTTATTAATTTACTAAAAAAACCAACTGGTTTTTATGACTGACAAATAAGACAAATTGGTTTTATTAATTAATTAAAATCCAAGCCATATTTTATCAGTGAAAAACAGATAACTTTTGTGTATGTTTTTTAGTTACTCTTTGAAATAATGCTTCATTTTAAAGGAAATTAATAAATGAACTATCTCTTGCAAAATATAATAAGTTTAACTTAAGCATTTAAGGTTAAGTTTAGAGAGAATTCAATAATTAAAACCATTAAATTAAAAGATTTCTGATTTTTAATCACCTTAAAATGTCAATTTTTTTTATAAATCTGACCTTTTAATTTTGTGCAAAAGATTATACTTAATAACACTTTCTTTAAAAAATCCTGAAAATATTTTATAATTTCTAAAAAAACCAAAAAAACCAAGTGGTTTTTTTGGTAAAAAAACCATGGTTTAAACCGGCCAACCCTGATTCTACTTAACTGCACAATTAAGGTGTTGTTTAAATTGTGGGTAAAAACGTATAATTAGATGTGTTTAAAATGTGCTAATTTTTGTGTGGAGCATTTGCAGTGTTTTCAAAAGTACGGCTTTTGTCATTGTCTTATGAGCAGCTGCAGTAACAAAGGTAAAAAAACTTTGAAAGAGGTTATAAAATTTATGAGCATATTAGATACTTTTTCAATATTTTACCACCTGATAGAAAACTTCAAGTTTTTTGATATAGTTCAATTCCTCCTTCCATCTCAAGCGCTTAAACACAAATCAGAACCTAAATTTTGCTCAAAATTTTTGTGAAAACCTTTAGTTCAAGTCCATATATTTAAATTCAAGCAATTACGCAAGGGTCATAATTTTTCTTTGGTAGGTTATTAATTTTACAAGATATTATTTCCTAATATAACCGATTTATTAAACTTCCCTTTCTTGTCAAAACTCTATATTAACCCATCAACCATTAATTAGTTTTCTTAAATCAAACTATGTCATTTTTCATTAGAATTAGAACTATTAGAAAGGCTATTAAATTCTTGTTTATCTGGGGCACCTGAATTTTTAGCTGTGGAGTTGATTAATTGCAATTATTGGACTGATTGAACAGGATTCATCTTAAAATTTAGTTATCATGCATGTAAAATAGTTTGAACTGCGGTTAGATTTCTAAATTATTCCAATGCATATTAAAAAAACGACTACGAGTTATTCAGAAATGTGTTCAGATTGTATGGACAATTTTTTTCAGTGTTAAGATTATAAAAAACTTATGAATTCTTCCCTAGCCTTTTAGATGGTTTAAGAGTATCTTCTAAAAGTTTCAACTCTTCTTAAAATACAATTATTGAAGTTCTTTCAAAGGTATTTTGTAGTTCTATGAAGGGTAGATATGGAATTATTTGCTTAATGAATGATATTAATATTAAAAAAAGCTATTAATAGCAAATTATTATTGTATCCAACTGTATTTGGGATCAATACTATAAAAATAACATAAAATTAACTACATAATTTAAATAACTGTGTTTATATAACGGTGAGTTGAGGGAGAAATTTTCAGGGAGGATGAAAAGAGGGGGAAACTTATTAAATTGTATCAGAAATAAGGGAATTCCTTTTGCTATATGAAAAGTATTTGTCTTATTAGGACTTTATTAAAATTACACTCAGCACCTTTTGTATCATTGAATGATATTGTTAAACTAGTCATAATTTCATTTAATTTTTTACGAAAAATGCTAACGAGAATTTTCTTAGTGCGTACTGCGTAATATTAAAAACCGTAATCCTTAGCTAGAGTAGTATCCGAAGCCCATTGTCTGTTTTTAATTTTTAAAAATGTTTTACATAGTAACATTTTCTCAGTGAGTACAAAATATATTTATTTTCTACGAATTCGCGCTCTCTTGCTCATAAATGACATAAAGTGATTTTTTTATCAAATTTTGTTTACTTTTTTATCCTTTCAACTAATTAGAAGACAGAGGGAAATGAAATACAAAAAAACAGTGGGAATATAAGAGAGATAAAAAGCTATATCCCACAGAAACATAAGTAAGCTTTCATTCAAAGTAGAAATGAAAGCGGATTGGTTGTAACACCGAAATACTAAGTGTTAGGTACCGCCTTTGACGCATAATCAGGCTATAGCTTTCTTGTATTCTAATAGTTAATGTATGGTTGATATAGTAACTTGTTAGGAAAGTTGATAGCATGTATTTTTTCAGAAAACCAATTATCTTTATAAATTTTTTTATGATTTTTAGTATTAAAGCGCTTATTTGAAAACCAGTAGCCAAGAATAAATATGGAATAAAATCATTCAATACAGAGTTAGAGGTTTAGCAAAATGCTAAAATTCAAAGCTATATAATTTTAAGCATTCTTAAGTTAACAGAGATTGATAATGTTTAGTTAATTAGTAAGTAAGGAGTGAATATACAATTTGTAAAAATAAAGATTAAAATACACTATGAAAAGCATTTTATGGTGTTGGGCAAGTAGAAAAATGTTCCTTTAAGATTTAATATTACTTTAAAATGTTTAGAGAAATATCAAAATGAATTATATTTGAGAATGACTAATTAATTACGGGGTGGTTGAGATAACATATTTGCATACGGTTACTTTTGTTTTAATAAGTTAAAATACTACAAGGTTCGGCCTTATAAGTTCTCCCCACACATATTAGAGCAAATCAACTAAATATTTGATCCAAATATGTTTACCATGTGGATTTGTTTTTTACTTTTTATGTTTGTCAAGATATTGGGTTATAAAGGGATATAAATATTAAGAGTTGGAGGTCCATTTCATAATTTTCCCACTGCTTAGTACAACCTGCTGTGTACGTTTATTTATTAATGCATCTACTACTTAAAATTGCAATGAAAATAATAACTTTTTTATTATTTGTACTAGGAGGGAGGCTTACTCAACATAAAACTGTGACTTATGAAAAATTGCTACTTCCTCTTGGAGAATTTTTAAGAAACATGTAGTAATCAAAAGGGATCATTTATATTTCAAAATATGTTTCAAATTTACCGAAAGTAAATAAATTTTTTTTGATAATTCATGTTTTCATTAAACTTTTGGGAGCTGAATTTTCTCATTACTGCTTTTATAAGATGGGGGGAAATATCCTAATCCAACATTATTCTTAATATTGCAATTCTCAAGAGCTACATATAAAAATAAAAAATAAGATTATTTTTATCTGTATCTATATTCTTCTCAAAATTTTTGGATTATACAAGGCATAGATTAACACAGCGTACAGCCCTGATAATTAACAATAACAGAATATTTGGTGTTGCTTAAAGTTTTTTACATGTTAGGATTATCAATCAAATTATTCTATCGATCTACATTATTGATTTGAAAAGATGTATATCTAAGGTGATGAATTTTGTGATAGTTTATAAATTTAATAATGTCTTATTTCTTGCCAAATACACATCATACAAAGATTTTTAAAGGAAGCATTTTTCTGAAAAATTAAGTTAGCGGGTCTTAACTTCATTTATTTTTTAACATTCTATATGCGTATTTTGCATTTTACTTCTTATGCTGTTTGGAGAAAGTGTATAGTAAATTTTATTCGTATTTCAGTGTAAGTAACAAACACAATGACTTGTAATATAAACTAAACAAATAACTTACTAAAAGAAAGATTGAGTTTGATTGTAGTAAAATTTTTTGCGATAAATATAGTATTCAAAATGTAGTAATGAATGTAGATACAAGTGTAGTGTAAATGTGGTCACACATTGAATTATCTAAAATTTACTATCATAATGATGTGTAATAATAATTTTCATAAGAACTAAATATTAAAATATATTGGGGATTTACTGGTTATAAATAAGGTCTTTTTCATATGCATGCTAAAGTGCATATTTGTAATTAACTTACGTTAGCGCATAATTAATCTGAAGTAGTAGGTATTTTTTATATATCTTAGAAAATATTTTTTAGGAAAAATCCAATTTTTAATTAGTAAGAAACCTTAGTTATTTTATGTAACTCTGGCATACAATATGTGAAAATACTAAAACCGCGTTCTAAAAGTATGCTTGATGAAATGTTTATATCTTAATAAATTCTTTTAAAATTGATGTTTAGTAATCCATAAAAAAAACTTAAGAAAACTATCAAACTTAATAGTGAGCTTAAAATTTAGAACATTTATACATCTTATTGAATAAAATTTATTTTCTATTATAATTTTAGACACAAACTTTTAAGTAAATGTGTTACTTGAGTAATAATATATTTTCATAGAATATAAATTGATTGAAAATATGAATAACAAAAGTGTTATTTGCGCAAACGAAGACATCAGCGACGATTCCTCGCATTTCTGCTCATTTCAATTTGTTAAAATAAAAACAGATGTTAAACCATTAAGCTCGAGTGTTAAGCTCTAAATAGAAAATAAATATAATATCGGTGAATTTGTTAACACATCACTATAAATAAGTAAAATATTTAAACGAAAACATTGACACACAAAATGATCCTAATTTCGTTTTTGTAAAAAGGCATTTGTGTTACAAATTATTTCGTCACTTGGTTGTATTGACTTCGACACGAGCAACGAATACATCGGTAAAGAAATTAAGTAAAATCACCAAAATATACTTTAAAAAATTACAAAAAGTATTTCAATATAGTTTAATTTTTTATATCACGGGTAAAAAGTTACGATGTATTTTACAACGTGTTTGATTTAATTTTGTTCAACTGAACGAACTGTGGCTTACCTTGCCGAAGGAGATAACACCCATCTTTCAATTGTTATAATGCCACTCCAAAAGGCCAGATATAAATATGCATCATTTTTTGAATAATATTAATCCCAAAAATATGAATAACATCCTCTTTCATCGGAGAAAATCCTTGCGAAAACACGCGTCAAACTTCACGATCACATTCAGAAAAAATGTTTTTGCTACCGTTTGGATTTTGGGCTGCTTCTGGAATTCAGCAGGGAAAAAAGGGGGGAAGGGGGTCGGATCAGCGGAAATTATTGTCATCATCGATATAATTCTCCAAGCCCCTCTTTAGTATCTTCTTCTCTCCCCTGCGACATCCTATCAGGGTTCAGTGACGTCACCAGACATAGGAATTTCAAAGCAACTGGTGCCATTGCTAAAGTCTTCTCCTGATGGTCAAGCCTATCCCCTTGCCTCCCCCTGTCATAATGCATGTCAGATCTAGGTATCAGTTTTCGAATGGGCGGAGCTTGGGAGAAAGTTGGAGAAAGTCTCCTCTCCCCTCTGGTCACAAAAAGTTGTTTTTGAAGTTGTGACTTTTAAGTAGTCATAAAAAGGTCTTTTGTGCTTACAAGAATTGGGCCTGAGGATGAACCATATTCAGCAGGAAACTCCTTTTGATCTTTCTGTACATAAAATACCGTATCCATATCCATATTGGCTTCAGCAGGCAGGTGAGGAGTAACAAACTATTTTTATAATACAAATTTGTTCCGATTTTTAGTAAATTGTTCCCTCTTATTCAGTTTTGTAGAGTTAATTTCGTATGCTGTTTTTGAAATAGCTATTTAAAACGGTTAACGTTTTTTTCTATTGAAGAAAACGAATATTATATTGACTTTTACATGATCTTAATGTTTGGGTTATTGAATATAAATTCAAATCTCAGGTAGAATGGAAGCCAAAGATTTTCTTGGTTTTATAGTTATCAAATTCCCCCCCTTCCACCAGATGTTGCACAGTTGTGATAATTTTCTCTTACAGACTTCATTAAGTTAATGTACTTTTATATTGGGAAGGAAGGAATTTTTTTGCAATGTATGGATGGTTTTGCCAATGTCATCTTCTTAAACGCGTTCCTGTTATTATTATCTTTTTAAATAATGCGTTCCTTTGGAAGTTATTTTAAAAATCCTGCAAGTGTATTACAAAGTGAAAACTAAACTTGCTGTGTGGTAGTTATAACTTCATTTTGTTAAAAAAAACCTTTTAAGAAAATACTTACCATTTTTTCTGATGATTCATTCCCCTTCAAACCTAAAAAAATAAATATTATTAGGAAGAAATAAAAATGTTCAAAATTACATCTTTTTTTTAATTTTGCAAATGTTTTTAAGGAAAAATTGATTTGTAATAAAAATAAATAAGAGTATAACACTTAAATAAGTAGGTACAATACTGCAAAAAAACGACTCAGACCCTATATTTCCGGAACGGCTTGTGATATATAGACAAATAAGGTATCATTTTTCATGATTTGAAGTATTCTATATACAGAAAAATTTTCAAGTTCTTTGAGGATCATCAAATATTATTCCCGATTCTGAAAGAGCACCCCCTAAAACCCTCCAAAGCCAATTTTCATGTCATTTGGTCCCCAAATAAAGCCAGGAGTGGGGGTTGAAGTTCGTCGAATTTACGTTGAATTCTCGATTTTGATCCTATTGGGAATAATCTTTGATTTCGCCTATAGGAAAAACGAAAGTTGGTGCTTCGTTTAATATGAAGATGACTTCCTAAGAACTTGAAAATTTTTCTGTATATAGAATACTTAAAATCATGAAAAATGATACCTTATTTGTCTATATATCACTGCCGTTCCGGAGGAATAGGGTCTGAGTTGTTTTTTTCCAGTATTGTACATTCTGTTTAGAGTCACACTTTTAGTTGTTTCTCTGTGATTACCTCTTTATTATGCTGATGAAAATTTTATTCCTTTCATTTCTAATATTCTTAAGCATAAATGTTTTTATACCTATTTCAATCTAATTACTTAAATTGCCTATTAAAATTGGAAAAGGGAAAATGAAAATAACTTTTAGAATATGCTAATACAAAGGTAATCAAAATTGTGGGAAAATATTAAACTCTGATGGTGTTTTGAGAAATTCTAATATTAAATAATTATCTTGGACTGGGAAAGTAAATAATGCTATTTACTTTTTATGTAAGTAAATATTGAATGATTTATTCATTATAAAATTAGTTTTAAGATGATTTCTTGTAAGTTAAATGTTGTAAATACCTGTTAGAACGTTAATAATTACACAAATTTAAGGAATAAATATTTCTAAAAACGAAGGTATCCTTTCTTTAAAGTGAACCTTCTTCCCGCATATTTAAATAGATAATTACTAGATAATCTTTTAATAAGATCCCAAAAGTTGATGTGTTACTTATCTTGTAAGTTTTTCATATCAACATCCAAGGAACATTTTCTCTATGATGCCTTCAATCATAGTGTTCTTCCTGATCAACTTCCACAATCCAAAAAATGTAGTCCTCGTGTGTGGTCATGCATAGAAAACACAAACATATATTCTTAAATGAAGCATTATATTAATACCATATCCCAATATTATAATTCAATTTGTTAATAAAAATATTAAATGTGTATAATAAATTTAAAGGGCTAAGATCCTAACCATATTAAAATGATTTAACCATAGTGTTCAATTTTAAATCGTATTAAATTGAATTTAAATGAAATAATATTTTGATGGTAATTTATTTTCAGAATGCTAAGAAAAGTAAAAAAAAGTCAATGATTCTTGAATTATAACTTTTAGGATATCCATTTGTTTAATACATTTTTCATCTTTAAAAAAGTACTACTACCATCAGAGAGTAAAAGTAGAGGAATGCTGGAGGCGAGGGAAGAAAGTACTTTAATTAACGCATTTTTAGGCTAACGAACCTATAATCTTTCTGATATCTGCTCCATTATAGAAACGCGCTTTAGAATGAATCAAATGATAAATTTAGAAAACCAAATCAAATCTTCTTTTAAGTCTCAAACAAAAGAACTTCTTTAGATTTTTTTTTCAAAAATTTCGAACTGGGGAGAACTTCAGACATTCTAAAGTTTGAGATATTAAAATTTCTTTTTAGATGTATATAAGCCGAACATCAAGTTCAGTGATTTGGCATTTTTTAAGCTTTAGAAATATTTATAAAGTGTTAGAGAGAAATATTATTATAGAATGTTTTACAAGAAACAAAAACCATGAATGAGAGTTAAAAGTTGGAAGACTGAACCATTTTTTCAACTTACGTTCCAGTTCATTGACAAATAATTTTAATACATTTTCCGTGGTCTAAAGAGGTTATTTTTGATTACCAAGCTAAGTACTTAGGTGTTTAAAACTTATGTATTTCATAAATTCCTCCTAAAGTGAAACCTGTATGAAAGCTTTCTCTTGCAAAAGTGGTAGTCGTCATTTACGATACACAGGAAATTTTAAATCAATGGGAAACTTCAATCAAAATGTATAACCTAAAAACTTGCGAATTTTTTTTGCAGTCAAGCATCATTAAGTTTAGAAACTTTTTAATTTTCTCTATTTCACTCAATCAAAATGTGGTTACATTTCATGCTCATTTTAATTTTGTACATTATAAGAATTTTGTAGATTATTTTAAGATATATACTCGTATATGGTAGGTCAAGAGTTAAATTCAACACGCTTTTATTAAGTATATAAAAGACCGGTTGTTATGGTACTTCTAATAGAAAGGATATCTGACGTTGTTCCAGATCCAATTTCAGTCCATTTTAATACCTTTTCCGATGTAAGGGGCATTATTTCATTTCTTGACATCTGGTATATAAAGAAAGCGTTTTTCATCCTCTATCTTATTATTTATGCATCTGTTTAATACTGGGCATGGTGAGTAAGAATCGTCGTTGGAGGTAATGCACTAAATTAATTAGTGCATAAATTTAGAATTATCAAATGGATTCCGGTGATATTTTATACTTTACATTTACTTCATTAAGGCCGTTTTCTGGTTAGTACCATTTTACCTTATTTCTGATGCTCGTACTTTTTGTTTTAAAATTATTTTGATATTAAGTAATCGATAGAAATAAGGTACTGTACCGAAAAATAAAATCTAAAAACGTTGTATTCATTTTGAAATTTTATTATTGCTATTATTTTTGACAAAGTGAGTATTTGGTGGCACTTCTAACTCAAGGAAAAAAATAAAATTTTCAGCGGCGTATAACAATAATTATATTCACTTAATAAATGCGAAATAGAAACACCGGTGATATTTCATAGAATGGTAAATTTTGATAAAATTTGTTCCAGCATCTAAAGAACATCATCAGAACCAATGCTCGCTTGCTTTATTTTCCTTGCTTCATAGATTTTTTAATTGATAGATATAATTTGGTATTTTTATGCAATTAAAATTTTACCATTGTCCTGGGAAGGGGAAAATGTCCGAAACAAAAGTGGTTTGCAACAAATATTCTGAGATTCTTAACCTACTTTTTCTTTTTCATTTCTACTATAACGATCGTAAATTTCATGGGCGTTTCATATTATTCTATTGTGAAAATTTCATATTTGGCATACATATTTTTATATTACATAGAATACTAAGCAATAAAATCAAATACCAGGGGCCGCGCTAAGGTTTTCAAAACATTCGCCAGTGAATTAGCCAAATCATAAATTTATTAGCTATTAGCCATATTTTTTTTGAGTAAAATCTATAATTGCATGATTTTTTTTAAGTTACTCCATCCAAAAATTAAAGCGTTCGCGGGCAGTCCGTGGCTGGCACCGGCGTAATCGGATAAAACGGGTATTAACGTAGCTTCATTACATAAAACAGCTAATAAATACAGCGCCATCTCAAAATCAGTTAAAAAGATACTTTTTAAATCCAAGTCAATCGGCTCATTAATTATGTAAAAAAATTCTAAATCATTAAGATAATATTCTATACAGCAAGCTTTTTGCTCAAGATCAATTATTTTTTTATTATCAACAAGTATTTAAATAATAATAATGCTCCCTCATAATTAAATGCATGCCTTCCAATATGAGGCAGCTCTCGTTAAACAAAATTCTTTTTTCGCAATCTTTTTTAATCGTCGAAATTTTCAATGGAATATTTAAATATTAAAGGAGTATTAGAACCTGAGAATCTTAATAACATAAAATTATGATTATTTTTTGGCCATTTTTGACGAGTAATCGCACACGGGAGACTTTTAAAAACGAAAGTTAAGTTCTGAAATTTATCGATTACTTTTGGAAGTTCACTAAAACGGAAAAAGTATTCGCCAGTACTTTCGCCAAAATTACTTTTTTCTCGCCATTTTCGCGATTTACTCGCATTTGGCGAATTGGCGAATGGTTAGCGCGGCCCCTGAAATACACTTCAAATGTGTGAAAAATTTTCGCAGTGCTAAGTAAACACTTCTTACCAAAAGTATTTTGATTGTATTGTATTTTAGAGAAATCATATAGAGTTAATGAGTTTTAAACGCAATAAAATTGAAGTATAGAAAAAAAAGAATATTTTATACAACCTTTTTTCTCAGGAACATAAATGAAAGTATTTCTTTGATGTCGCATTTAAGTTTGCATAAATTTACATTTAAGACAGGAAATTAACAGGATAGTTTAGGTATAAGTTATTCAGTCAAATCCTTCAAGAGAAAGGAAATTTTACTTCTGGAAATAAGGTCTAAGATCCCAATATTTTTCTTATGAACTTATAAAAAATAAATACCCCACCAATCGATTGCGCATTCCATTATTTCCCAGCCCCGCTGACTCAGGTTTGATTACGCCTTCGAAAAAATTTCGAACAATAAATTACATTCCCTCGCTAGCGAAGAAGAAAAATATAATAATGTAGTGCAACCCTAAATCTTTCTTTTGCATTTTGGAAGAGCGATAAATCAACAAGATAGCGAGAGAAGCACCGAAGCCCCATTGCTTCCATTTTTTATTATTAAAACCAGTCCCAAAGCATTGTTTCAATCGATTTTTCTCGAGCGTCGGCTTTTAAAAATTCAGCGTTCCATAATTTATTACGGACGACCGTTCGAAAGAGATAAGTGGGAAGATACAGAGTGGGGGGCGAACGAGAATTTCTTTTCTTTTATCTTTTTGGCATTATTTATTTATTTATTATTTTTAGCGAAATGAGAGAGAGAGAGAGCCTTTGAACAAAACACCTCTTGTCTCTGTGCACGAGTTTCGCTATACTACGTTGAAATTTTTTTTCTGCGCCTTGTGTTCCTTTTCGTTTTAATGTGTTTTTTGCCTTGAAATATTATTGTTTATGGGGTGGCCCAATGAAATGCAGATACGCACGGTTGGATATGTTTTATTAAGCGGCCGAGTTAGAGATATCGGAGAAACAATGATTTTAATGGAGTTGAAGATTCAAGAGTCCCTATATTTTAATTTTAAAGTAAATCTCTGAACTATCCATTTAAATAAACTGTACTCTAAATTATGTGCAGCCCCTCTCCTTCAATCGTTTCATGTCGGTCCCTAAAAATAAATTATAATATTTTTTAAAACTGACCATAAAATTTGACAATGTTAGGATATTTTACCTACTACCTACCTACCTACCTACCAACCTTACGTTACGCTATATATATAAAATTTCGTGGTATGTGGCCAAATAAGAGCAATTGGGTAATAATTTGGGTTCTTGCCTTATAAACTATAATGTTATTGTTTTTTTAAGTTAAAGGGGTATCAGTTTTATAAGATTTATTTTTAAATATTGGATGCCATACTAGTTTAAAGACAGTTAGTTTCAAATAAATTTGAATGCTTTAAAAAATATTACAAAATAGAGGAGAGGAGGGTACTATGGAATAGTCGGGGTAGTATGGAATACCAATGTTTCAGCCATCTCTCGGGCTGTCATCACATGGGAATACCATGAAAGACATGACATCAATTAAATGACCGGAAAACAAAGATGCTGAATCATCTTAAACAAAGATATTTTGTATCTGTTTAATACCTGTTAATGTGTTTTGAAAGTCGATATCTTTGTAAAAATAAATTAGAAGAATGAATTGAAGAGAGGGATTGAATAATCTTACTGTAGAATTGTTGTGATATTAATTGTGCAAATGTTATTAAAAGTTTTTTACGATCCTGTTAATAAAAAATATGTCTAATGATATAACCGAAATTGAGCTGTTGGAAATTTTAAATTTGAATATTTGGTAGATCTCTAGGGCAAATATTTTGAATATACGGAATATGATGATGATAGTTATGTAATGTTGTTGTTGTTGTCGTGTGCCACTTGGTACTACCCAAGCTCCACAAGGATTCAAGGCAAAGGGGGTGCGGCTCCTGAGAAAGTGAGGCCCATAACATAAATGGCAGGAGATAGTTATGTAATACAAATATATATTGACATAAAAATATGTTACTTTTAAATGAAATTCTAAATATAGCTCCGTCACCATAATATTCTGAAAAGTTAATACTTTTTGACATAAATCATGGTATATTGTAGAAAAACATAAATACCTTATGGGTTTGTAAAGAAAATAAAGTGTGTAAGCAGGCAGGACATAAATTCCTTTAATATCTTAAATATTGATCATTATGTTTTAAAGACTTCTATAGATTTTTGGCACGACATCTCAAGTTGAATGATTTTAAGGAAATTCTATAACAGTCAAATCAGAATTGTAATCGTAGTATTAATAAGGGGATTTAAACAATTTAAGCACTAATAGCATAGATTGTTTAGAAAAGCCTATTGTTTCCATATACCTATAATACCTATTTATATTTGACTTACAAAGACTAGGTAATAAATATTCTTGACAATAATATTTTATGACATGTTTTAGTTGTAAAGTGCACATCAACTTACTAAAGAAAATATCTCTCCTATACGATTGTTTGAATTAAATGAACTTATTTTTTATTAATATTTTGGGAGAACGTTTGACTCCACTTAACTACCTGAATAACTATTATCTTAACCAGATCAGTTTTCTTGAATATGGGAATAGCTCGTATAAATTTTGGTATTTAATTTGCAATGTACATATAACACGAAACGAACGAATTGGTTTCCATTCCTCAAGAGTTGTACGGAATTATTTAATAGCCTTAGAAAAAAAATAATACATTTAAGAACACTTTAGTTGTGTTGTGATAGTGCTCTGGATGTTATAGAAAAGTGTTTTCTAACTAGAATTGCCATTGTGTTATCGAAGTAGGGGAGGATGGGGTAATACGAAACATTTTAATTTGCTGCTTTGTGTGTGGGCCTAAAAACCTGAAAACAATTACTGAGAATGTCTTTAAGAAGTACTTTATATCGCATAAAAATTTTATCGTTTCAGAATTATTATTTTAGAGAAAAATTACCATTTGAAGTTGATGCAGCCAGCAAAATCATCCACCTAAAGGCATGCCTTTCAACTATTTCAATTTATCCAGTCTTTGGCAATTAAATTATCTTGGTAGCAATTATCTATTAGCAAACTTTTTAGGAGGTTAAATGAGCTATGTAATTCATTTTTGTTGTCATTTAGGGCGGTTGATCATTCTAAAAGGTGCACTGTTTCTTTTTTCTCCAATTAAACAAAACTATAGGGTAGTAAGAAACAATTGCAATTTATCCATGAAAATTATTTATCAAATTTTTCTCTTTATTATCTTAATATTTAATTATTCTTATTTCTCACTTATCAAGTTAAAAATATAAATTCAATTTAGTTTATTACTTTTACTTTTACTCACCGCTTTAAAATTTGTTGTAAAATTTGTAAATAATTCGATCGATTTTATATCAATTTTGCGTTTTAATTTAACTTATGGGGAGTAAAGTAAAATTTTAAGCTGTTTTTGTATTACCTTTTCTAGGAAATTAAGTTAAAACGATATTAAAACACAGGGGGACGGGGGAATAGTTTCGAGGATGTCTTCATAAACTTCCTGAAACATTCGAACCTGAAGGAAAGTTGAGGGCTGAAATTATAAAGAGGGGAAGTAAAACCAACTTTGAGTTTGAAAAATATGAGTTTTTTTAGGCGAGAATAACTTTTCAGTCTCACAAAATAAAATAAGAGAAACAACATTTGATTTGTCTTGTCATGATTTTCAAATGTTTTATATAAAAACTAGCTGATATGCCCGGCCTTGCACGGGTGGAGATAGGTATTTTTTTCTTTAAAATTTTTAATTTATTTTCTACCTTCCAGGCGTGGATCCAGGGGGTAGCCCGTTGGAAAGCTCCCCCCCTTGGGTACCCAAAAAGGTTGTCAAAATGGGTAAAACCCTACTTTTATCGGTCTAACTTCCAATTTTTTTCTGGGGGAGGACCCCCAACCTCCCATTAGTACCACCAGGGGATCTTCAGTGATAATTTTTAGGAAATCCCCAATATTTTCACATTTTGGGTGAAAAAGTAAAGGTAATAGTGCTGAAAAGTGCCCCCCTTAGACTCTAAACGTTTCTAAAAATGAGTTTAAACCCTACTTTTACACGTCAAATTTCAAATTTTTCTGGGGGAGGACCCCCATACCCCCAATGGTACCAATGTAGATCTTGTCTGGAAAAGTGCCTCCCCTCTTGGATCCGCGCCTATATTTTGATGAGTAACAGGTGTCGAATCAAGCATTTTAAATTCTGAACGATTTCTGCATTTACCACATGATTCCCATAAAAAACAACAAAATATTAGAAAAATATTCTGCCAAAAATCACTTAAAATGCTCAATTAGAGCCCTTCATTAATCGTATTTTCATGATTTTATTATATCTTTGGTGTAAAATCTCTCTATTCTAAAAAAAAGTTTTTAGTGAACGGTTTCCAGAGAAAGGCTTTTTAATTACTCAACCGAATGACACATATATGGTATCAAAATGTCCGGATTCCTTCCGGATTTCCGAGTAAGCCCTTCGATTTTTCAAAAAAATTCTCAATTTTAAAATATTTCCATTTTTTAAGATAACGGATAAGGTCGCAGTTACAAAGCAAGTACTGTCATTCAAATTATTATGCATCCAATCACAACGACCGATTGACGCTATATTTTAAGATGAAACATGTTTTTCACCTTTTAAAAAAAGTACTTTCTTGATGAAATATCACTCAAAGACTGATAAAAACATATTCTAAAAACTTACATGAACGCCATTCCTACTAAAATTTCACAGTTTTTGTCCAATATTTATAATTTTTAGTCTGATTTTATCGAAATTAATTATAAACATAGAGTGATGTTTTGTCTCTTTTTATTTTCGATTGCTTAAACGGTATTGTCTGGGTTAACAAGTCTGGGTTTAAAAAAATATGAATGATAAACACTAGGCATATTATACTAACGAGTTATTTTAAAATAACGGGTTTTAGTTTGGTTCGAATATTGATAAACAATTAGAAATAGTTATTTTTATATAATCATATATTAAAAATAATTAAGATGAATATTTTTAAAAACATTTCGTTTAAATTTTTGATAAGTTCGAGTTAATATATATTGAAACTTTTAAGGGAGCTTTATTCATGGAGGGGATTTGGGGAAGTATATTCGGAAAGTTGGTTGACGTTTTTTTTGTAAATTGTTTAATTGTTTTGTAAAGTGTATTAAGTTCGGCGAGTTAGAATTTGTGGGAATTGCGAAGCAATTCCAAAAGGTCCTGCGTTAGCAGTTTACGGGGGTTGGCGAGCGATAGCGAGCAGGGGGCGGTAGCTCCCTAGTTTAATAAATAAAACATATTCCTGCAATTTAAGAAGAAATACAATACTTCCACTTAAAAGGGTTTTGAATATTAACTCTAGTTTTTGGTCTGTTATACCCCGTTCGCACTGGCAGAAATAGGGCCCTTAATTTTCGTTAGCACTTTGTTGTCATGGAAGCACACTAATAAATTCACTAGTCAATTAATAATCTTTTATGTATTTTTACTTTTATTTTTGGTGATTTTATTCATTAGTCTTAAGTTGTATTGATAATTAAAAATTTAATTTCTGAATACAACTTAAAACTAATGAATAAAATCACCAAAAATAAAAGTAAAAATACATAAAAGATTATTAATTGACTAGTGAGTTGATTAGTGTGTTTCCATGACAACTAAGTGCTAACGAAAATTAAGGGCCCTATTTCTGCCAGTGCGAACGGGGTATTAACGAACTTTCTTAAAAAGCTACAATATGATCATCATTTGATTTTTCATCCTCGTTTCCATGGAGACTATTTTAACAACAATGCTATTCCATGAAACTTTTTATTTAATAATTAAACTCTCAAATAAAAATACTTTGTACTATACTTACCAGTTTTAAAATTTTAAATTTTGTTGAAATATATTTTTAGATTAACATGATTTTTTAACAGCTTTAGATATAGCTTTTCTTTTGAAAACTTGTTGTTTTGCATTATGCTTTTTTTGTAACAATGGGGTAAGCATCTATTTTCGAGCAGAAATAAAGCTATTTCAGCAAAATGACCATTAAAAAGAGGGTCAAGGGGTCGTTCTAGAACTTTGAAACATAGCCTATGTTTTTTGGGGATTGTTTTACGTATGAATACCAATTTTGGTGCCGATCCGAAGAAAACTGTGGATTTGTAGTAGAAGACACACACACATACATATTGAATTTTATTATATTAGATATACGGTTGTTTAAAATTTTCAACTTATAACTTTATCAGCCTAATTTAATTTAAACCTGGGCAATGAGCAAGTATCGAAACATATTTAACGAGGATTTTTGAAAATTATCCTGGGGTTATAAAATATTCCCTAAAGATTATATTAATACCTTCATTTGATTTTTAATCGATTTATTTAGTGGAACAACTGACTGGTTACTTTTTACCCCTCGTGGGGTAACAAGATACATCAGTCGCTTTGGGTAATAAGAAACAAGTAACAAATTCCCTTTTACCTGGCAAGTGCATTATTTTTTCTAAGAAAGCTCAAAATATATACGCTTCCCATACTTAAAGGAAAATCCTGTGGAATTTTGCATGTTTCTTATTATCCCATTAGAATCTTGTTACCCCACTCCCCCTAGTGCTGTAAAATAAGTAAAATTAACCCATTTCCCCCATTAAGTTTTGGATAAATTTTTGCTGAGTATGTCATGTTGTTATTGTTGTTTTTAATGGTTTAAACATTTTGTTATTGACTTCTTGATCATTCTAAAGCATTTTATGGTGAAGTTAAGATTTTTTCTTATTTCCTTAGATTTCAAATAATTTAGGGTTAAAAATCTTTTTTTACGGGAAATGAATTCGTGTCACTGTGTATTTGCTTTTAATGTAAAAGGAGAACAAGTTAATTATATTGGCTTTTTCTGGAGGGGTTTGATTTAAGGTTTTAAATAGTAATTTTTCCAAATCTAAGAAGGAGAACGAATCTATAATATAATAATATTTCTGTACATACAGGGAGTCCCATAAATAATGGGTCACACTTCTAGGGGAGATAGTAGACACCTAGACGAGTCAGAATCACATAGGATTTGGGGGTCCCAGACCAAATCCCAGGGAGTTAAAAATGGAGCGACACCCCAAAAAAATTATTGAAAAATTCAATTTGTAGAAGAACTACTATTGGTAAAAATTTAATTATGGTCTCAAAAATTGTGGTTTAATATGATCTTTAAAACTATCTTAAAAGTACACACTTTAAAAAAAATTTTTATTATTAAAAAAATTAAAAAAACAAAAAAGAATGTGAAAATTCTGCCAAAACCTCATTTTGTATTTCGAAATCCTTTCTTTTGATTTGATAATCTGAAAGATCTTTGTAAACCCTTAAGTCCAAAGTTTCTCGTAAAAACCATCAATATCAAATGCTTGAGAGCCTGTTAAAGCATGGTTTAAGTCCGTTTTTTGCGTTCGCTAACTGCCGTTTTGGAAACGGCTATAGGAAACCAGTTTGCGCATGCAAAAAACGAAATTTAACAGGATCTCAAGCGTTTAATATTGATGGTTTTTACCTGAAACTTTGAACTTAAGGGTTTACAACTATGATCTTTCAGATTATCGAATCAAAAGAAAGGATCTCGAAATACAAAATGAGGTTTTGGCAGCATTTTCACATTTTTTTGTGGTTTTTTAACTATTTTCATAATAAAAAAATTTTTTAAGTGAATACTTTTAAAAAAGTTTTAAAGATCATATTAAACCACAATTTTTGAGACCATAATTAAATTTTTACCAATAGTAGTTCTTCTACAAATTGAATTTTTCAATAATTTTTTGGGGGTGTCGCTCCATGTTTAACTCCGTGGGATTTGGTCTCGGAACCCCAAATCCTATGTGATTCTGACTCGTCTAGGTGTCTACTATCCCCCCCTAGAAGTGTGACCCATTATTTATGGGACACCCTGTATACTGTGTTTGGTTTAGGAATCATTTTCCTCTACTTTTGAAGGCCTTTTTTATAAATTAAATTTATAGTGATAATTTGCCTTAGCATATCCTCCTTAGTTTTATAAAATTGAATTTAAATTAAATTCTTTAAAAGCTACTGTTCTCTATACGAAAAAACGCTAATAAACTAGCCTAATCAATATTATCTGACGATACAGTGTGAATAAATCCTGTTATCTTAAGGTTTTAAATTAAAATTCGCAACCATACCAATTTTTATGAAACAAAAGTGGATGAAAATGGTAAAAAACCCTTGTGGTTAATGATTTATTTTGTAATTTTTACGGTTTTGAAAAACCATCTCCTCCACCAGTTAAATTCCGTAAATTTTAAGGGATTCTTTAACAGTGTAGAAATTTTAGCAATACTTCAACAAATTTCCTTACAACGGGAAATCTTTCTTCAATAATAATCATAATTACTTTTAACAGGCAATACTGGTGTATAATAATTGAACAGTCTATTTCGAAATTTGTTGTCCATCCCTCGGTGCATCCATTATGACGCAGACTCAGGGCCGCCCGTTCCATTGTCATCCCCCTTATCTTCGACCTCACCTTCATTAAATGATAAGGAGGGCCCTAATACACGCCTCCTATCTCACCTGTAACGCGGACCCGTGCTTTAATCAAAGTTATGTCGCAGATAGGGCCGGGATATGGAGGCCTTGTTAAGTGAGGGGAGAGAGCTTTGGTATTTATCATTAGGAATTGGGTGAGAGAGAGGTTCTTTTGGGGTCGGGGGTTTTTGATGGTGATGTGGCGGGGAGTACGTCGTTTGGAATAGGGTAGGAGGAATGGAATATTAATGATGATTGTGATGGAGAATTAGTTAAGTCAGGTGGTCTATTTCATTATTTGATGTTGCTACCATTTAACAACCAACTTTTAAAGCTTTGGTTTTATTTCTATATTCCAAAACATACTATACAAAAATCTAAACATAATCATTATAAACTTAATTAAAGCATTAAATGTGTGTATTTATGTACCTAATTAATTATCACTATTAATTTCTATTTGAAAAATTTTAGTTAGTTGCATTTTGTATCTCTATTCTAAAAAAATTTTTGGTAAATGGTTTCCAGAGAAAGGCTTTTTAATTACTGATCCGTATAACATGTTTTTGATATCAAACTGTTCGGATTTTTTTGAGGATGTCCAATAGGTCTTTATAATTTCTAAAAAAATTCTCAATTCTAAAATATTTCCATTGTTTTTGTGGATTACGGATAAGGTTAACAGTAAGAAACTGTCGTACCATTAATTATCCCTCCAATCACAACGGCCAATCGGTGCCATATATTTTATGATTAAAACAATTCCTTTCGCGCTTCAAAAAAGCTCTTCAAAATACTTTCGAAATAAAATATCTTTAAAAGACTGATAAGAGTATTTCAGAAACTTACATTACTATTTAAATGTAGAATTTCATACACCAAAATAACTAAAAAAATAGGATGTGAAGTTAAATGATATTTTTAAAATACAAACTTAATATAATTTCTTAATTAATAAATTACTTACTATTAAAAGTAAACTATCAGTGGGTATCTGATTCAAATTGAACCAAAATCCTTGATGCATTCATAAAATAACTGCTGAATAAATCTCAATTTGTTCTGTATTTTATCTTGAACCATTTTCTCTACTTGTCTTCTTTTTTCAAGTTCAATCTTCCCAGTTTAGTTAATTCATCTTGACATTTACTTGAAATTTCTAAGGATAAAAAATAATATAAATATGTTATTAATAATATAAATATGTAAAATATTATTTTCCTACTATTTGTGAACATGCATTAAATGTTTATTATTTTCTCATCTCAATAAAAGATTAAATTGTTTACTCTGCTAACGCTGAGCCATCAGTATTTTATAAATGTTAATACGTTAACAAAAGAAAAGCATAAATATAAGTTTGGTGTTTCTGTAATACACGAAATAGGAAACCAAAAATTTATGTTTCACATTGAAAAACGTCGGTACTGTTAGGTAAATTGAATGATGAAAAATTTCACCAATGAATTCTGTTAGGTAAATTGAATAATGAAAAATTTCACCAATGAATGGTATAATTTGTTCTTAAAAAAGATATTAAGCGCTCCAACATTTTCCTGTGTTTTTTAACTCTATGTAAAGGTAGCAAGCTGTCATCTTAAGTTCAGAGAGTAACTCGAAATTTTCTGATTGAGTCTCTTACAACTTCAGACGTTTCACTTTAATTTAAGTTAAATGAAGATACTCCATCTTTTCTCCTCATAAAATCCTATCCGTCTGTTTTCTGTTAGAAATGTTCCATATCATTCCACAAATAGTTACGATTCACAACCCTTTTCCTTCAACCCAAAACTTCGTTTTCCTCGTATCATAAATATGAATATTCCAAACGTGGGTGAAAACCCAAGGCAAATTTATTACCACACACTATTTTCCTTGACATGAGACGTCCTGCTGAGTTATGGAGATTTCAAAGGGGGAAATGCGCTAGTATTTTAAATCTTTTTGTCATTCAGGTTGCCGACAACTCCCACTCAACAGTCAGTTTGTTGTAGTGTTATTCAAAAACCTCTGTCTTTAACTAGATGCGGATATCGTGGCTCTACCTGATGAGAATTCGCTTTTACATGGACATAGAACCCGCCCTGAATTCCAGGAAGGTTTATCCACGTGGCTTCTCTGTACAAGCAGTAACATACCAAACTCCTTTTTGAAATTTTGGGAAAATTTTAGGATATCATTTCAATTTATGAATGTTCTTGTTGTTATGAGCTTATAAGGGTTGTATTAGAATTACACAAAATCATTTTTGGAAAATTGTGTTCACTTGCCCATAGTTCTCCTAGTATTTTTTATATATTTGATTTTTTATGAAAGTTCTAAAACACACACATTAAATGAAAATCGTATTATGTAGTCTGTTCCCTCTCCATTTGTATCATCACTAATGAGAAAAACTCGTGAGGCAGGATTTGTTTTATATAGAGAAAGATTATTTCACTCATTTATATAAGGAAGAAGGTAATCAGCTTTGTTTACCTATGAAAACATCGCACCAGAGGTGGGCATCAGTGTATTTATTTATTTTAAAGGAGGTAAAAGTCAGGGAGGAATGACCCCCTTTTATAATTTTTTTAAGTAAGTGATGTTTTCACTGTAGTTACAGAGTACGTTCCCCCTTTTCTCCCCTCCTTGATTAATGGAACTGGCGTAGTTAGGTGCAAAACACACTGCGCGTCTTATAGTCGCTACTGCAATCAATCTCCTAAAAAAAGCATGGAGAAAGCCTAGTCCACGAAGAAAGGGGGAGTCTCAGGCTGAACTCCATGCTTTTTCATCTCTTTGATTGATCGCTGTCGCGACTTATGGTCGCTAGGTCTGACTTGGGCCTTAGGTGCGAAACACATTGCGCGTCTTATAGTCGCTACTGCAATCAATCTCCTAAAAAAAAGCATGGAGAAAGCCTAGTCCCTTATCTTGACAGGAATGAAGATTCCTGTCAAGATAGGGGGAGTCTCAGGCTGAACTCCATGTTTAGGAAAAGGAATAGGGAAAGAATAGTTAATTCCATTAAGGGTTGCAGTGAAAATTAGAAACAGGTCTTTGTACCTTAATGGGGGGTAGTCTTGAAAAGTGATGTTTTCTAAGTGAAAACGTAAGTAACACAATTCCTTCTCACACAAGCATTGCGTCAAAAGCCCTGAACTTTTTCACACACACACTCTTGGGCCGTCATTAAAAAAGGGGCCAGTCATCATTCTCATTAACTTCCCGCTTCTCATCCTCGTGTCTCGCCCGACGTCGTCTCTCCTCCAACCAGAAAAGACAAAGCAGCATCCCACAATAAAAAAAAAGACAAAAGAAGTGTGAAACGCTCGTTTGCAACGAAGAGACATTACTCATGCAGAGGACATCAAGTAATGAGTGTAAAGGCCAATTAAAAGACCTCAGTCTCTCACAGCTGCATCTTTGGGATCTTTTTTCAGGAAATGCTTCTCTTCCTTCCCACAGGGTTCGTGCAAGAATGCGTGAGTCATAATTCGGTCGGCATATCAGGATTTACGGCGAGAAAAAGGCTCATTAGGAGTCGATTCCGTTATCTGTGTGAGATAACCGGAGGTGCAGAGGGATAGATTGTTGCGTAATACCTATAAGCTTGTTTTAAGCTGCTTTTCGATTATTATTAAATGAAGTGTTTGTTCGTGGTTTGATTGATGTTTGGAAAGCTTTATTCTTGTTGATAGTTGAGAAGAATGTTTGTTGGTATAGGCAAATTTAAGAACAATTTGTGTTGCTTGTTTACTCTATATGAATATTGAACAATAGCGTTATGAAAATGAATGAGGTGTTGGCTCGCGTGTGTTAAAATGCTGTAATCAACCGCAAATACTCCGCTCTGATACTCCGGAAGGGATCGATATCAAACCCGGGTGTGGATCGGATTTTGATAAGCTATTAATGAATGTTTTAGGTTCTACAGATATTTTAATGCAAATAAATGCCTATAAATTGTTCATCATGCTATTTTGAATAAAAGTATTGTATATGATTCTGCTCAAATTTTTCAAAGTAAGGGGTGTTCTCACAACTCACCTCTGAATATTCTAATTTGATTAAAAAATAAGGAAGCCTGTTGTTATATATTTAAAAAAAAGATTAAGCAGTTTTTAAAGGTGGTCGATGACCTCAAAGTAATATATAGAGGGTTGTGCTAAGAATAGTTCGGAAAACCGTGGTCCAATTAAAAAAAACTAGTTTTTTTTTCCTGTATCTCTTGTGTTGAAGGTAAAGTGCTGCTTTCTGGGACTTAACAGAAGCCACGCTTTTGGCATGATATTAAACATTGAATTTTCTCCCAGAGTGTAAAAGAAAACCTAAAGATACCGGAGAAATATATTTGTGGGGTAATATTTTGTACTAAGCCTAATCTCGGTTCTTTCCCTTTTATTGAATTCCCATTAATTTTGTCTTTGATTGTTTTGCGCTGTTTCATTATAAACCTTTCAAACTTGATAGAACTATTATGTTGTTTATTTTTTCATTTTGACTGTATCAAATGGTTTTGCCTGTGTATTGATTTGAAGAAAGTATTTTTGAAGATGAATTAAAAAAACCTAAAAAAGAAAAAAATACGTTTGTCACTACAGCTATTTTAATATACTATTAATTCCAATCAGTAATTATTTTTACTTTTTATTGTTTAAGAATCGGTCTTTAAAATATTTGAAGCTTTAATAAAAGTTGACATTGAAAAAGATTAACCTCAATTTTTTTATTAAAAGAAAACACCCAAGTCTTCCGGAACCTCCGTTAGTTAATCGGCAGATTGTAAAACCCGGCGATACCTGTCAGTGTTGAAAGATTTTATAGGTCTGTGACTTCTGTCTTTATGGTCCCTTTGACAGGTTATTGTTCCCCTTTATCGCTTTTCAAGTGCCCATAAGCTTCAAAAAGCTTTCTCGCTAGTAACGCGTAACGGCTACTTGCATAATGTCCCACCGTTGTGATACTTATTCTTTTTATGGATGGAGAAAAAGAGATGCTACATTTCCTTAAACAGTTTGGAATTATTTGGACTATTACACCGCTAGGGGGTGTTGGGAGAAGGGTTTTTTGGGCATGTTTGTTTGGATGTGGAAGGCGGTTAAATGGGTTTTTTATGTTTGATTTTTTATCACTGTTTTATCGATTTATCAATTTAATTCATTCAAATAATCAAAATTGTTTTCAATTATACGTCTTTTCATTTACACGTCGTTTTACGTCGGTCCCTTGAAAGACGTATAAACGGTGCTTTACTTTACATGAATTCATGAATACAAAGTTAACTAAACCAATTTATGTGAAACTAACGTGATCTATCCTACCACTTCCACTAATAAATATTTCGTTCATTTTCAGGGCCTGGAGGAGTGAGGAGACGGGGCCGACAGACTTATACGCGGTTCCAGACCCTGGAACTGGAAAAGGAATTCCACACCAACCACTACCTGACGCGCCGGCGACGGATCGAGATGGCCCACTCCCTATGTCTCACCGAAAGACAGATCAAAATCTGGTTCCAGAACCGGCGGATGAAGTTGAAGAAGGAGAACCAGGCCATCAAAGAACTGAACGAACAGCACCGACAAAACCAGGCCAAGGCTGCGACGACGTCAACCCCTAACCCTAACATGAACCACAACGGTTCGACCAGCAATTCGACTACCTCTAGTAAGAACGACGTGGGAACGCCTATCAGTGCCACAAAGACGTAAGACGCTAACTACAATCAATCGCAGTTGATACAAATGAACCACTTTCAGTTCCAATCATCTTCTTTTGAACTGGTGTCATTGTCCACTGTTGGACCGATTTGTGCACAGAGTACAGAGCTTGTTGGAGTTCTGTGGACGGTAAAGGCGTGATATGCTTTCTTTCTAAGATCCACCAAGAGATACGGTAAATTTTACATCTGCTACCCTTCTACCACATGGAAATCCCAATTCTCTGAGACATTATTATAAAAAAGAAGACAGGGTACTATCCCAGTCTTTTTTTAGGTTTGTCGAGACTGACTTATTACTTGTTCTATGCAATTGCAGAACTATTATCGGTAGTTCGTATCGCCTCTATGGATATTGCCTATTAGCAAGAACTCTATTAATTTTAAGTAAGGTTTAGTTACCCTGACCATGAAATATGAAAATTTAGTAATCTTATTGTTTTTATAGAGCATCAGATATTTCAAAGCAGTAAATTTCCATAACTATGGGAACTATCTGATTGAATTAATATTATTTGATTGAAATGCCCACCAACCTATAACCCGCTAAGGGAGTCGTATATGGCTTAATTTTTGATGGATTACTGAGAGGGACACAAATATGAAAGCTGAATTGAACAAAGCTGAACACACCTGAACATAGGTTTTAAGCCTGTTCAGTGAACAGGCTTAAAGCCGTCGATGTGCAAGGCTCATTTTTATGCCCATCTTTTGCAAACTTGGGCAACCTTTCTTTTGAGCTTGTCGGGTAACCAATATCTTGCTTAATGGTATTAATTCTGAAAAAGATCAACTAGTACAAATTGAAGTCCCGTCTACCTTTGCATGTAGGTTTTATATCCATAGTTGGTTACAAATAAGAGATAGGGGATTACAAGTACCTTTTGGTATTTCCTCTTTTGAGGTACACATTGTTTTGAACTCCATAAACCTCTGTACTCTGTGAATCAACCCAAGTGAGCAACTTTCTCTAGGTTGAGGAATACTTCCTCAAGGTGAGCATCTTCCTCACGCAAAGACTAGAGACATATACCTATGCCCGAACATGAGTTGCACGCAGTACGATGTACATAAAATAGTCAATGGTCGATCCAAATAGAGTCGGCTAGTTTTGCATTTCGTTTGTATGTCGTAAGAAACCATTTTGCCGAAGCACTACATTGTATTTATTCTACTTGCATCTTAATCCGAAGGGTAGTGTACTGCCTTTCGTCCATAGACTTTTTTTCCATATTGTGTCGTGCAAGGTAATTCGTAATAGATTTTTCATCAAGAAGGCCAAAATGTGAGAGATTTTTTTATATGTACAGATTTGTTCTGATGATAAATAATGTGATTCAACCCGTTTGTTAGAGATTGTTAATTTATTTTGTTCTTATAGATCACAGCGGCTCATATTCAATCCAATATTTTCAGTGATGTTATCTCGAGTTTAATCATTCATATCTTCGATTCATTGTTTTAATTTTGATTTGACAAATGATTCTTGTGTTTGTATACTGTTCTCACACTGTGAATTCTACTTTTGCTTCTAAGGGGATGTATTGGAATTAAAAAGAAATTGAGTTAAATTAATGTGCTCTGATTTTAGGGAAGATAATTTTAAATCCACGCCTGCTTATATGCTGTATTATGTGCTCAACCTTCAACCTATAATTATATTTGAAAGACTTTGAATCTTAAAATTTGCCACAGAATTCTTAATACCACAGAAACTTTAATAAATATCTTACCATTTTTATTAAGAAATTATTTGTTTTATAAAAACCTTACTAATTGAAAAGTTTTATAAGATAGTGAACTCACCATACAAAACTTCAACAACTTCATCTCTGGATATAAGCAAGAGAACAAAGTAATAATTTCAAAGTTTACTTTAAAAATTCAGTTTATTTTTGTAAAAGGTGATATAGCTGAACTTATGAGTGTTGAGCTACTATAACTATCCACTACATGATGAAGGTTTAAACATAGTTTTCTATTGTATTTAGTTTTCTTTGTTTATTCTATCAAGAAGACTTTTCCTTCACTGTTACATAATTAATAAATATTACTTAACATTAAATCTTTAAACTTCTTTCTTTGACCCCTAGCAAGGTTTTTTTAACAAATTTCTAAGGGGGGGAAATTTTTCACATCAGAAAAATTTCTTATCTAACATTTTTCTAAAGGAAGCTCACAAAAAGGGATAAAATTTAGTATCCCCCATTGATAAAGATCAACCCAAGTTGATTGTTTTTCTCCAAATAATTAACTCCTCCTGATTTATCACATTCTACACTAAGTTTTTACTACAAACGGGATCCAATGAAATAACGTACTACAACAATATACGTCTGAACTGTACAGTTCGTAATATTTCGTATAACTCTTCAGGGAGGACACAAGGAATTGTTTCCATAATTGGGAACTGTTGCCTTTCCATTTGCTATACAGTCTGCATATGTCGTACTTAAAACTTCGCCCATTGATGGGAGATGAAGTAACATTATACGTATTTTTATGTGTGTTGAACAACCACGAAAGTCATCGAAGAGTGAGAACAAATCGTAAACAGTATTCTAAACATAATTTACTGAAAGGCACAATTCTATTTCTTGAGCCATGTAAAATGTTATACGTATTGCTGTATTGGATTTCATCTATATCGTCCTTTTATTGTACATGTACACCATGTGTAAGGTGCAATCAGGCTGCTGTATGTTGTATAAATTTTAAATAAAAGGTATTTAATCTTCAAAATGCTTAATTTATTTTGTAATTTTTTTTAACTATTCTTACTTTTGACAACTCAACCACTTTTTATAAGAGCACAAGCCAGATATAATATCCAATCTAATCATAAGAGAAAGAGAAATAAATGTATTGTTGCCAATGAGTTGACTATACCCTCCCCAACTTGCAATTTAACTATTAGTTGAGGGCATCTCCTTTTCTTTTAAGGTTCAGGATAATAAGGATTTGATTTTTTTTCACTTCTTCCTTATAAACATGTAATAAACAAATCAATTTTTAGAAGTTATTTTGAAATACACCAGAATATACCAAAGAACTAATTATTTACGAGTCTAAACTTGTGGATTCCAATGGCTAAATTTGGAACTTTAAAAAAACATTTTTTTCTAACAAGTTACTATTTCCAGTAGGTTGGAAAATTTTAAAAATGAAGTCTTTAAATTAGACAAGTATTTCTTTAATACTCTATATAGCTAAAAGAGACATGAAGGATGACACAAATTAGTTTATATTGCAAGGCAGAAATTTTTCCCCACTAAGGTATCGTACAAGGTAATTACAAAAAATATAGATAAGGATAATAATACGTGAAATAGAAATTTAACCACCCATAAAATAGATATAATTCTTGAAAGGGTGCCGAGGCTAAGTAAAGTTTGAATCCATGGAACATGGTGAATATAAATGTTCATTGACCCGAGTTTTTGGTCATTTCGAAAATATTTTCTCAAGTTACAGTGAACTTGTGTAGCTCAGTCTTCTCTGAATTCGGCATCATGCACTCGAATAATTCAAACAATTTTACATTAACATTATGTATAGATAAATTTTTAATGGATCAAATTTTAAAATGGTTTAGCTTTTCCCATGTTCTTTTATTTTTGAGTTATTAAAAATCCGTTGTATGTAGCTGCTAACATAAATTAATTAGTAATATAATTTGTTTTAACCTATATTGCCTGATTATTTTTGTCATTTGAAGCAACGTTCAGGTTTTTTTTTCTCGTTATTTGAGAAAACGTCCTACTTATAAGTGAATTTTACCGCCATTATCTTCTGTAGGAATATTAGTCTATTTATCTATGCGCAATTTTTAATTTATCAATATTACTTTTATTGAAATAAAAACAATTAACTCAAAAAATTATATTCAAAGAATTTAATTCATATATTTTTTTCAAATTTAGTTCTGAAAGAAAAACAAAGTACCCGCAAAAAAAGCTATTATATATTGCGTTCTCTAAAAATATTTGTTAAGTTAGTTGACACCTTTTCCATTATAAAATATTTAAAAAATTCATCAAACCGCTCAAAATATTGGGTTCGGTCACACAACCTTAAATTTTGATTTCCCGCATCTTGACCATTAAGTCTAGTCTAGATTATTTGATAACCATTTGTACAAAATGATTTGCATAAAAACCTAATAAAGTAACTGAAGGATAATTTGTGCTAAGATTTCAGATTATTTTTATGTATTAAAGATTGACTTAACTTAAGTTTACTGTTTTACTTAGATCTTAACTTTGAAATACAATAATAGAAATTTACTTTTTTTCAAACTTAATAAGGGAAAATATTACCATACCATCAGTATTGCTTCTTTAGGCAGTATTACTTTTTTTAATATTTAATGAACTTATCTATATTTTTTACCTAGTGAGTAGAAGAACTAATTACCAGTAAAATTTTAATTGAATTTTTTTAAAACCTACATCACTACCCGTTAAATACTACCCATATCGGAAAAATAAAACCGGTGTTTTTCACACTAAAATAGTCATAACTGAAGTATAAAAATTTTATTCACATAAACTAAAAACTAATTAAAAATTCTGCTATGCAGTAAAATTTTTTTTCATATTCGAAACACTAAAAAAAGTAAAGAAATATATGTCCTTCAATTTTAAAAATTCTTTTTCATACACATGAATTTTCAACAATATAGTTAGCACAATATCTACTCTTAGTTCCAAATTTATAAAAAAACTTTTTTTGTATTAGTAATTCAAGTATTTTTTAAACTTGTGTCTTAAAATTCATCTTGCATTATTAATTATCACTCAAAAACGTAGATATAGTTAAAATTAGCAAAAATATTTCGAATCAACAAGAATAATTGAATCGTGAGTTGGAAGAAGGGAATATGTCCAAAAACCAAGTTTTGAGAAAATCTAACAAAATTGTATAAGTAATGGAATTTTCATTGTATAACCACCATATTTTTACTGGAAGTTCAGAATCCTATTTAGAAAACAGAGCAATCATCAACACAAATATAAGTATATTCAAAAATATTTTACAGTCAAAATAAGTTGATGGACTTATTCCCTTCTTCCACCTTATGAAATTTTTCTGATGAAAAACCTTCAAAAAAAACCTTAAATTCACATTTAAATTATATTTCTCCTTAGTTTACATCACAAAAGGGTGAAATAAAAGGAATAAGATAAATAAAATTCTAAGTTATAGCGAAACTCAGTTATTAAAGCAGTATCAATGGAGTGAGTGGATATGAATGGAGTCAAACATTCCCTGTGTAAAAAAAGTTTGAAAAAAAGGAATTTAAGAGAAAATTTTATTTTAACTTAGTTTACAGCACAAAGAAAATGAAAAGAAAGACAAATTAACTTTAATTCCAAATTAACTTAAAAAATACAATGAATGGACATCGATTTCACAACTTCAAGGGGGTCAACAACAACTTCGTCCTATTAGGGGTTAGTTATTTCCCCCCTCTTTTCACCCATGTGTAGAGCAAAGCTTGGAGATTGTTTTGAGCACAAAAAGTCAATTTGTCAGTTTTTGGACTTATTCCCTTCTTCAAACTGACGATTCAATTGTAAATCAAAACACACAAGATAAAAATCCATATAATCAGTGACACAAATAAAAGAGTACTAACATAAAAAGTATGTTTCACATATAACTAATGAAACTCAAAACCTCAAACTTAACTAATGAAACTTATACTTATTAGAATAGGTTGGACACAGGTATTACCTACTTTTGAAAAATGGGGAAAACGGTCGATCGAAAACTCGTAAAATTTCAATGGATACAAACATGATACCTAAATCTTGGAAGCTAAAGCAAACTGCATATACATTGCAAATACTGCAAATGAAACTTAATTAAACACGATTAAAAAACTTGTTTTTTGTCCTCTCACAATAACAATACTTTTGTTATGTTGTCAGGTTCGAAATCTTTTAATACCTCATTGTGTAAAGCAGGGATGGCCAACCGGCTAAGTAAAACCAGTGGCACTCGAAGATATTGGAAAAATTGGGAAAATAAATATGTGACAACATCAATGAGGTTTCAATGCTCCCTCAATCTCCTCTTTACTTAGTTTTCTGAGAACATAATTATATTTTTACGATTTTACAATAACATTGAATAAAATCTTTAACTGTAAAATATCATGTGGGCTAAATCTTTTTTTCGGTGCTTAAAAATTAAGTGGCCTATTTACCCCATTTATTCAAATTTTCTAATTAATTTTAGAACCAGCTTTATATCAGATATCTTAAAAACGTGTATGGTTCTCTTTTCATTGAGACCCTGCTAAACTTTTTCTAAAATTATTGATTTAATTATTATCAAAGCACGTTATAAGTCCGTTTTCAATAAATTTCTGAAAATTCCCCCCTTTATATTACTAAATATACACAACGCAGATTTGCTTAAAATTCCCACAATCACTCTATAAACGAATATTTCTTTATTTCGGTACATTGAAAGGGATATACGAAAAAACCGTTCAATTCAAAAACCGGTTAATAAAAAACAAACAAATTTATTACATGTGTATGAGCTATGAGTTTTTTTGTTTTTTGAACGGTTTTCGTCTGAACGATTTTTGCATTGAACGGTTTTTTCGCGACACCATTGAAAAGTGGCACGCATAATTTTTGCTTCCTAAATAGTGGCACGCTTCCGAAAAAGGTTGGCCACCCCTGGTGTAAAGTATATAGTGAACTCATACCTTTAATAAAGTATACCTCATTGTGTAAGTGATAGTGAATATTCTGAATAAGAAATGTGTTCTAAATTTAGTGTTTAAAAATATATTTGAATCTGAAAGTGTTCTTAAATTTGGATTGATATACCCCTCTATAAGAATACAATAATGGTAAATATTTCTAACAGGGTTGTTACGTTTAAAACACTTTGTTTTAAACATGTTTATAAGTACGTATAATTACTTATCGGTCGTAAATAAGGGGGGAAGGGGCCCTGTCCCCTCCTAAATTCGGACAAAGTATACCAAAACAAGTTAAAACCCAGTTTTTTGGGGATAAATTTTCTGGGGGAGTGCCCCCGAACACCCCTTTTCTACTTGAAACTTTATTATTCACAACTTCACACACTTATAATACTCATGAAAATCAAAATCCTACCTATAAGTGTATGTCCAAAATTCGGACTAGATGAGCCAAAAACTAGTTAAAACCCTGCTTTTAGGGTCGAATTTCCAAAAATTTTAAAAATGCAAATTCTACCAAAAATGTATTAAAAAGCTGCATTAAACCTATCAAAGATGCATGGGAGGGACTGAGGAATAATTTTTGGCCCCTCCCGCAATAAATTTTAAATTTTTATATCAATAAATTTTTATATATGTTACCGTTAAAGTATATAATGCAGTTATTTCATAGAATACCTAGTTATTCCATGGAATAACTGATCGTGTCCGTTAAAGTGTGTAATATGTTATTAATTTCACACTTTAACTAGTTATTCTATGGAATAACTAGGTATTCTATAAATTAACTAATGATAGACAGTTAAAGTGTAAAATAAACAATTTATCTCAAATGAAATTAACCTAGAATGAATTTAGACAATTAAAATGAAAAAGAAGCAATTTATCTAATTTATGCAGCGTATACATAGTATTTATGGAAATTTACCATAAAATCATTTGTTTCAACAAGGATTAATAAAATGACACTTGGAATTACAAAGAACATTATTTCTAAAACAAAAACGTAAAATAAACAATTTATCTAAAATGAAATTAAACTAATGATAGACAAATAAAATGAAAAAGAAGCAATTTATCTAATTTATGCAGCGTATAAATGGTATTTATGGAAACGTACCGTAAAACAGGGTTGGAAAAAAAAACCAAAAAAACCTGGGTTTATTTGGTTTTTTTGGTTTATACCAGGTTTTTTTTGGTTTAAACCAAGTTTTTTTGGTTTAAACCAAGTTTTTTTGGTTTAAACCAAGTTTTTTTGGTTTAAACCCAGTTTTTTCTAGATTTTTTTTTCAGAATAAGTTATTTTAGCAGGGATGTTTGAAATTTATTTGTAAATGACACATTTATTTCAGAGTTTGTTTATAATTGATAAATTATTTGTATATTTCTATTAATTAATTTAATTAGTTTATTTTGTGCAAAAGATTATACTTAATAAAACTTTCTTTAAAATAAATCCTGAAAATATTTTATAATTTCTAAAAAAATTAATAAAATGACACTTGGAATTACAAAGAACATTATTTTTTAAACAAAAACGTGAAATAAGCAGTTTATCTAAAATGAAATTAAACTATA
The DNA here is from genome assembly GCA_024610705.1 of Tetragnatha versicolor. Taxonomy (NCBI): domain Eukaryota; kingdom Metazoa; phylum Arthropoda; class Arachnida; order Araneae; family Tetragnathidae; genus Tetragnatha; species Tetragnatha versicolor. The sequence goes on from JANDEH010000007.1 coordinate 53,872,977, forward strand.
ATGCTTAGCAATTAAAATGTCTGTCTAAATTAAAATATTTGTAAAATTTTGTAAATTGGTTTAAACCGGCCAACCCTACCATAAAATCATTTGTTACCACAAGAATTAATAAAATGACACTTGGAATTACAAAGAACATTATTTTTAATACAAAAACGTGAAATAAACATTTTATCTAAAATGAAATTAAATAATAATGATTGGCAATTAAAATGTCTGTCTAAATTAAAACATTTGTTGTGCGAGATATATGATATAGATTATTTCACACTTTAACGGGCTTTAGATCGTTATTCTGTGAAATAACTAGTTAAACCATGAAATATAAGAGAGTTTTACACTTTAACGGACACGATCAGTTATTCCATGGAATACTAGGTATTCTATGAAATAACGGATTTCATACTTTAACGGTAACATATACACCAACCACCGACTTTACGGCCCACCACTAGACTTGTGCCTTAGGGTGGGCCGAAAAAACTAATTTTTTTATTTCGAAGTTGTTATGTTATAAGCGCGGAAAAGTTTCGAATTATATAGACAAAGAAAAAGAAAAAAAATTTCAAAATCGGTAAATATCTTCCGATCGCCCATAGGCCCCAAAGTTTGACAAAATATGAAAAACTTCATTTTTTCGATCATTTTTTTATCTAAATCAAAGATTAAACAATCAAATATTGTTCATGATTTTTTTGTGGAACTGCTATAGTTATAGACATAATCTTTCAGGTTTCGTTCTTCTATCACTCTTGTTTCGTTAGATATAATTTTTTAAATGTTCAACGTTCATACAAGTTTTGTAAAGTTGTTTTTCTTGCATTTTTAAACAGCTAATAACTCTAGAACTATACAACTTAAAAACCTGAAATCAGTCCCATTTTGTTCGTAAATTTTTTGTCGTTGATTTGGTGTGCATCATGATCATCATTTTCAAAAAGTTTTTTAAAAATTTGAAAAAAGTGAACAAAAAATTTAATAAATTTTTTTTTATTTTCTTTAGAAAAAATATTAATAGCCTTTTAACTCTTAAAATGAACATTACTACCAAATTTCAAGTTGAAAATAAAATTTAATCATGTATAAAAAATTAAAATAATCGAAATTTAGGCAAGTCCCTTCTTAACTATCCCTAAAATTATACAACAAGAGCGATTCACTCTTAGAAAATTCATAAACTCGCTTGAGGGTGTTCATATGACTTAACATGTAAAAAATATCACATTAATTTCAGAAAATACGACAATTAATAGATCCGGTACAAAAGCTTACAGTGCTAGTTAAGTTAATTCAATTTGCATGCATTTCTCCTGAAAATTTCTAAGAATTATGTTTATAGTTGACTGTTTTTACTTTTAACGTGTCAAATCAATGTAAATTAAAAGTTTTAGAACATAAAAAATTGGATATAAACACATTTCTAAGGAATATTCAGGTAAAATTCATGCAAATTGAATTAACTTAGAGTTGGGAACTAGCACTGTAAGATTTTGAATCGAATCTGTTAATTGTCTTATTTTCTGAAATTTATGTGAAATTTTTTACATGCTTTAAGTCATATGAACACCCTCAAGTGATTTGATAAATTTTCCATGGGTGAATCGCTCTTGGTGTATAATTTTAGGGAATGTTTAGGATTTGACTAAATTACGGTTATTTTTATTTTTTTATACATGATTAAATTTTATTTTCAACTTGAAATTGGGTAGTTATGTTCATTTATGTAGTTAAAAGGCTATTAATATTTTTTCAAAAGAAAATTTTTACATTTTTTTTTATTAATTTTTTTTTGCAATTCTATCAAATTTTTAAAAAAACTTTTCGAAAATGATGATCATGATGCACACCAAAACAACAACAAAAAATTTACGAACAAAATGGGACTGATTTCAGGTTTTAAAGCTGTATGGTTCTAGAGTTATTAACTGTATAAAATGCAGGAAAAACAACTTTACAAAATTTGTATGAACATTAAAAAATTATATCTAACGAAACAAGAGTGATAGAAGAATGGAACCTGAAAGATTATGTCTGTGACTATATTAGTTCCACATAAAAAAATCATGAACAATATTTGATTGTTTAATCTTTGATTTGGTTAAAAAAATAATCGAAGAAATGAAGTTTTTGGCCTATGCGCGATCGGAAGATATTAACCGATTTTGAAAATTTTTTTCTTTTTCTTTGTCTATATAATTCGCAACTTTTCCGCGCTATTACAACTTCGAAATAAAAAATGAGTTTTTTCGGCCCAACCCTATTGTGCCTATCAACCATCAATGGCGGATTTCATTTTCCAAGGGTTTAAAGATAATTTTAAAAAAATCCCAAGTGGCACACTTGACCCCTGGAAATCAAAAACCGTAATATAAATGGCACACTAATCGAAAAAGGTTCACCATCCCTGTAAAGGTAAAAAATGAGTCGAAACACTACTTTTCGGGGTTAAAATTTCAAAATGTTTGGCATGTAATGTGTGGCAGCACGCAACACATCAGTTCATAAAACTATTTAGCACGTCGCGTCGAGTGACACTCGTCGGTCTCCAATTCATGAGAATACCTTGCACTAACTCAAAAATAAGCTCATGGTGTTTTAATTTTGAGTTTCTGCACATATTCAAAAATGAGGAAATGCATGTTTTCAAATTTGAGTAAATTTGAATCGGAGCCACAGTTAGAGTGTGAGCCATACTCAGATTTGAGTAATTTTTACGCTGTATTGAAACTGTCGTTTCAAGAAAGCAACGATATTTTGAACTTTTTTAACATGAACTTTTTTCAACAGTTTCCTTCTTTAGATTCTACTTTTTATGTTATGATATTTATGTTATTCTTCTAGATTTTACTTTTTTATGTTATGATCATTTTAATTCGTTCGAATACAATTAGTCCAGGGAAATTAGACATTGACCCGGACATTCAATATAACAGGCTGAAAATTGGTGGAAATGTAGAGGATAGTGTCCTTATTGATATCCTGAAATTCCCAAAAATTCTGTGTTGGGGAAAATCCGCCAATTTGGAAAAACCACCGTCATCTTGGATTGCGTTTTCAAGCATAGCGACTGAACCAAGGGTCCTATTGAGTTCGTTTTTGTCCCAAATTGTTTAATATTGTGTATTTTCAGAGAAAACGTCAAAAAATTCGAAATAAAAAACTTAATTTAATAGTAATTAATTTTCATTTAATTACTGCTTTGCTGAGTTAAAATGTAGGTAAACATTCAAGATAACAAACTAAAAATTGGGGAAAATATAGAAGACAGTGTCCTAATTAATATCCCAAAATTCCCAAAAATCCCTCCTGGGGAAACCACCATTTTGAAACAACCGCCGCCATCTTGGATTGCATTTTTAAGCATAGCGACTGAACCAAGGGTCCGATTGAGTTTGTTTTTGTCCCAAATTGTTCAATAATTCGTATTTTAAAGATAAAACGTGAAAAGTTGGAAATAAAAAATCTCATTTAAATATAATTAAACTTTACTTAGTTAATGATTTGCCGGGTGAAAATTCAAAATAAAAAAACTGAAAATTGGTAGAAACGAAGAAGATAGTGTCCTGATCGATATTCCAGAATTCCCAAAAAATCCCTCCTGGGGGGGGAAATCCGCCACTTTGATAAGCCCACCGTCATCTTGGACTCTCAATTTAAGCATAGTGATAGTGAAGTTTTCTCTTTCCACAGCAATGAAATTTCCCCAAATAGGCATTATTGAAGCCGAAATAAACTGCAATTTTAATATCAAATATTTCAAAAACTATTTTAGCGATTTTATTAAATTTAGACTTAATATGTAGTTTATTTATTCAATTAAAACATGCAATTACGTGCATGGTCAAAAATTGGACGGTTGGTTTTCTGTATCGTTTGGAGCAGAGTTTGTTTTCTTCAATTTGACCGTTTTGTCCATTCTGGGTTATTTAGTTACAACCAAAGGGTGGTATTTTCGACCCTGCACGTAAGTGAATGTTTTGTTGAATAAATTAACTACATTTTAAGCCTACATTTATTTAAATCGCTCGAATAGATTATGAAATCTTCGAGTTTAAAATTGCACTTAAGATGAAAAAACTGGAATTTTAAAATTGAATCTTTCGAAAACTATTCAAGTGATTTAAGTAAATTTAGGCTTAAAATGTAGTTAATTCATTCAATAAAAACATGCAATTAAGTGCATGGTCAAAAATATTACCGTTTTTTAGCAACTAAATAAAATAAAATGGACAAAGCGGTCATATTGAAGAAAACAAACTCTGCTCCAAACGATATAGAAAACAAACGGTCCAATTTTTGACCCTTCACGTAATTTCATCCTTTTATTGAAAAAATAAACTACATTTTAAGTCCAAATTTACTAAATTCGCTCGAATAGTTTTTGAAATATTTGACTTTAAAATTGCAGAATTTTGGAATATCGATCAAGACACTACACTCTTAAAACGATTGTATCAAAATTGAGTAAAAAACTATTCAAAAAGTATTCAAAGTATTCAAAAATATTCAAAATTCAATGAAACATCGGGATCTCATTTTTGAGTTCAAGCTTAAGATGTTTCATTTTTGAGTATGCACATTTCAGAATGAGTATATTCATGTATTAATATTTGAGTACTTATTGGATCGGAGCCTTTTTGAGTATTTTTAACTCAATTTTGGTACAATCGTTTTAAGAGTGTATCTTCTACGTTTCCACCAATTTTCAGCTTTTTATTTTGAATTTTCACCCGGCAAATCATTAATTAAGTAAAGTTTTTATCTCGAACTTTTTCACGTTTTATCTTTAAAATACGTATTATTGAACAATTTGGGACAAAAACGAACTCAATCAGACCCTTGGTTCAGTCGCTATGCTTAAAAAGGTGATACCCCGGTTTCGCCGAAAACCGTTTTTCCTTCCCCCCCTTGTTGAAAAAATCCCTACTGTCCCCTCTACCCTCCCCCCTAATCACCGATATTTCCCTCACATTTCGGGATCGGGCAAAGAAATCGATTCTGGAGTAGAATCGAATGCATTTTCCCAATGGAAACCCTGTGGTGCACCAACCCTGTGACAGTTTTATGACTTGTAACTCTTCCTATCAATATCTGACGCCCTTTGATATCCTGTCTTTTGTATTGGATAGATAGTGTACTGAGCCAATTAGTTGGTTTCTTAGAAAACGTAGAGTCGAGGGGTGAAAAAAACCCATAGGGTGTCTAAAAATAATTTTAATTTTGGGTTAGATGACAAAATAAATAAAAATTAACGCAAAATATTTAATAGCATTTAATTTATGATATACAACTAATTATGCAAGTAGAATTAAATATCAGTGCCAGTTAAAATTTTGATTTACATTTTTTTTTAAATTATATAGAGAATTTTCATTTAGTAGGTTGTTTTCGACAAAATACAACAGTAAAAACGCTATTGTCGTTGTTTTTTGAATTCGAAATCTTGAAAACCTTGACTTATCACTGTTTTAATTTTAGAAATAATTTGTAATAAACTTGGTTTTAATTATTTTTAATTATCTTAAGTATATTCTATTCAATCAAAATAACCCTTTTAATAATATTTTTTCTTTTATTTTGAGTATTTACAAACATGGGTTTTTTAGGATACATGTTTTTTTGTGTGTCAATTTGTAACGGAGAGTTGGAATTAAAGAAACTAAGCACTAAAATGTAGGGGAGGATTACAACACAAAGGAGTTTCCTTAGTGTAATGGTATTTTTAAAAATTAAATGATCGGGGAAGGAATTTTTAATGATCATGCAAGATCCCTTATTTGTTCAAAGAAATGTATTATCATTGAAATTCCTTCCCCGATCCCCTATCATCATTTTTCTAAATACTATTACATTCTAAATAAACTCAATTCTTTGGCTATAAGATTAATATTGCACTTTTAAAACTCACCCCACGGTTTAGCCAGTGGTTCAATTTCTATCAAATTTAAGGAGTAAGTAGAACGGATACTGCTTTACCTCATGCAATAATTTTTTTCATTCCATTATGTTTTGTTTCGTTACACGGGCTTTATCAAAACAGCCTTTTGTAACGCTATCGCACTACATTAGGTCCTATAGCTCTAAGCTGCGCCCCCTCATTCCTATTCTAAATATGCTTGTCTAGGTCCCCTCTACCTCATCACCAAATATTGATGTTGAATTTTGAATCACCCTGTATAAAATATAAAATAAGTGTTGGGTATAAAATAAGTTATTGGGTGAGTACAGGACCCGAGAAAAAAATTTTTCCTATCAATATTTTTAGGGGGTAAATGGGCCCTCCATTGATAATGGAGTTCCATTACACATTATTAGAGCAGTGACAGAAACTTCTATGTAAGAGGTATTTAACCAAAAAAATTTAAGTTTTTTGCAATGAATATGATTATTTCTGAACTCAATGCAAATTTTTAAACGTTTGTTCTCCCTTTAAATGGTATTTTTTAGGTTTTATTGAGAGATATCGGTCTAATTATCATTTTTGGCAAGTTTTAACTTCTGGGTCATTTTTGGTGAGTGGTATCTTAGCGTTAACCATGTTTTAGTAGGTCTCACACATGCCTAATTGCGTTTGGGTCTGGGAACCTGAAAAGTAACTTTATTCTTTCAATATCGTTACTTATGAACAACTTTGAGGTAGTGAAATTGTGATTTTCTGCAGCTTTTTAACTAATAAAGAGAAATATTTGACCCGAGAGGTCCTCTAAAAGATGTATAAGGGACATGAGAGCACAGGTACGCAATTGCAAATATCAGTGAAAATTTCTGTGTTTAAGGGGTGCTGAAACGGCACAAAGAATTGCATAGTTTCACAGAAAGGAAATATGTTATTAACGTTCAAAAAAAGAAGCATTTTTAGTGTTTATGAACTTAAACGTGGCTGAAAAGAAAGATATATCTGTAAAAATATCTCAATTATCTTTAAAATAAATTTTAAAGAGATCGAATCGGGTCAAGGATCTCTCTTTATTCGTGAAAAATAGGCAGAAAATCACAATTCGACTAACTCAAAGTTTTCCATAGGTAACGATATTGAAAGAATAAAGTTACTTTTCAGGTTCCCAGACCCAAACGCAATTAGGCATGTGTGAGACCTACTAAAACATGGTTAACGCTAAGATACCACTCACCAAAAATGACCCAGAAGTTAAAACTTGCCAAAAATGATAATTAGACCGATATCTCTCAATAAAACCTAAAAAATACCATTTAAAGGGAGCACAAACGTTGAAAAATTTGCATTGAGTTCAGAAATAATCATATTCATTGCAAAAAACTTAAATTTTTTTGGTTAAATACCTCTTACTGTAGAAGTTTATGACACTGCTCTAAATGTGTAATGGAACTCCATTATCAATGGAGGGCCCATTTACCCCCTTAAAATATTGATAGGGAAAATTTTTTCTCGGGCCCTGTATTCTCACCCAATAAACATCTTTTGGTATGATTTTCATGGATAAACAATTCTACTATTTGTTAAGTTGAAAAAACAGTTCCGTCCTTAATTTTTGCACAGCAGTGTACTAAATAATAAATCCTAATACTAAATAATAGGTAGTGTAATAAAAGCATACTACAAATTTTCATACCAGTTTGCAAATATATTGAATGGAAATGTGTGGCACATTATTTAATAATCCTTCTTCCGTGGTATATTTGTGTAATAATACGAAAAATTTCAACATATATTGCTGTTTAAAAAATTCAAATAATTGTATTCGGGAACAAAAATCGCAAAGAGTATATTGGTAAGTTAATTAATGGCTTAATGTTAGTGTTAATCTCCCACTTTACTGCAACCACAAACTAAAATTTTGCATTAAATCCGTGATTTCACCCCAGAGGGATCTAATAGTATATACCCCATTACCCCATCCATGCAAAATCATTTTCATTATTTTAAATTATAAAATTTAAGGAGAGATATTAATTTGTATGCAAACGAATTTACATAGTATTACATTTTTTACAAAGATAAATTGACTGTATATAAAATATTTAACTTAACGCGGTGCTTTCGAGTATTAAAGATTGGAACCAATTTAAACAGTTTCCCAGAATACCATCTACATTTCATTTATACAGAAAACAATCTCCTGATTTAAGGTGTCATAAGATTTACTAATATTCAAGGATATTGCATCAGCCTGTTCTTATTAAGGTTATTTGTTTGGGAAAAGGATAATTAAGCGATTTTTTTCACACTAAACGATAATTTTTACAGGAAAACCAAAATGCTGGGTTGTAAAAAATTTGATATTGTCTAAAAATTCTTAGTCTTTAATGATAAAGGTATAATGACCAGTTATGGAACGTAAATATCTAGAAATTTTGATTTGAGAATTATATTTTACTTAAAAATGATCGATATAAGTTGAAGAAGTGTCAATTTCTCCAATTCGAATATTATTGAAATTCGCGATGCCATTACTGTACAATACAAGTACATCAAGGTAATCATCACTCACTAGGTACGAGATCCAATACAAAATTTATATTTAAATATGCTCCCCGATTATTGCATTTTTACTTAACGGTGATAGCAAAGTTATCATTAAGAAAGTATTCAATTGTATAAGAATGAAAACGATCGATAAATCCTACTTATATATAGGTAAGGGTTATAATCTCTGTAGAAACGTACTCTGTATACGTACGATTATTTTTTTAGTCATGAATATTTTTCGATTGAAAATTAAGGAATGAGAACAAATAAAATAATCATCTTTAGAAAATTCTATCCACTAGAGCTAATTAATTAAATGGATACTTTCGAGTACTGAGAGTACATGTGGAGTGCTTAAACATTATTAAAATTAAAAAAAACATTGCTCTCTTTTATCGCAAATACACTTTGCTATATAAAATTCCGGTACCTATAAGGTTTTACTAAATCTGTGTATTTTAAAAAAATACAGTAAAAGACTCTTCAATCTCAGATTTTTTTTTATTTTCAAAAGTTATTTTAACTCGTTTAGACAAAAACATTCTGTTCTGTATAAGGTTTATTGAGGAAGTTGCATGATTTTTTTAATCGATTCTTCTTGCAAAAATAAGCAACTACCCAAAATTTGAGGCCGATCGAGAAATTTTTGATTGCCAAAAAAAACTAAAAAAGATCCACTTTTTAAAAGCGCGCGAAAACGCCAAAAGTCTGGGATCATCGAACGTTGACGTCTACGATAAACATTGTTGGAAAGCAATGGAGTTGATGGTGTGATTGTTGATATCTTTAAACAATAAACGTTTTCAGTCACGTGTTTTTTTTCTCAACTTTTAAATTAAAATATTAAATTACCTGTACATTTTTTTTTGACAAAATTGACTAGATATTTCATTTTACCATACAAAAAACCATACGGAACACTTGTGTTTTTGAAAATCTGACACATGCAACTTCCTTAGTGTGAGGTATCTAATATAAGTCATTGATTGTGTGTGTTTGTCTTTTACACAAATCCATTTTTTTCTAACTTACGTATAAATACCCAAGGAAAAGCATAGGCTATGTTTCGAAAATTTTAAATGATCCCTTGACCCCTTTTTGCTATCATTGGGCTGAAAATAGCTTTATTTCTGCTCAAAAAATATCCGCTTACGGTTCACCCCATTGTTAAAAAGAAAAGATAACACAAAATATTAATTTTTTAACAGAAAAACTAGATATAACTCATCGATTAAAAATTATACTAATATTTTATAATCTGTTTCAAAGAAATTAAAAGTTTTAAAACTGGTAAGTGTAGTGTGTAGTTTAAAATATATTTTTTTCAGGATTTATTTTTTAAATAAAAAATTCAATGGAATAACATTGTTGTTAAAATAGTGTCCATGGAATAGGCTTTAATTATTGAATTCTTGAATAATTTCACCGAAAAATTTTATTAAATTCCTGAGAAAATAATTATTAAGAAAGGAATTTTAATGAATGTTCAATTTTTCTTTTTACGTTATTTTACCAAGATTTGGCCCCAAATATTAAATACTGAATTCCTCAGCTAAAAACTTATTCCAATCTAATACTTTCTTATATTAGCCTAAAATTTATGACGCAGCTAAAAATATTAGCTGCATTTTTATTTAAATGAAAGTAAAGAAAGTTTCCCATCTTTACTTTCTAGAAGTTTAGTTCACCATGCTGAAAAAGAATTCGTCATACATTCCTTGTGTATTCTTCAAAATACAAGGGTAGCACCGGGTAACATCTATAAACACCTGTGTTTAGATAAGAAACCACCATGCACCATACCCCCTGGAGAGCTTCAATTCGTTTCGCCAATTACTTTCCCCACTTTCCCAGGATTCCTAGGAATCGATTCTTCAGTAGGTTTGATTCACAGGCATTCGATTCAGCATTTCGGCATCGATTCTATGGTATTCGATTCGGAGGTTTGGCCGAAATCTCCCCACAGGGAAAGTGTAGCAGGTTGTAAGGGGGGAAGGAAAAGTGGTTTACGGCGAAACGTAGGGGACACCGCTTAAAAATACAGTCCAAGATGGCGGCGGTTGTTTCAAAATGGCGGTTTCCCTTGGAGTGATTTTTGGGAATTTTGGGATAATTAATGACACTTCCTTCTATCTTTTCACCAACTTTCAGCTTGTTATCTCGTATGTTTACCTACATTTTAACTCAGCAAAGCAGAATAAAAATACAAATACAAATTAAGTCGACCAGGTGTAAGCCTAGAATAACATAAAAATTAATTATTATAAAATTAAGTTTTTCATTTCGAATTTTTTGACGTTGTCTCTTAAAATATACGATATTAAACAATTTGGGACAAAAACTATTTCAATCCGACCCTTGGTTCAGTCGCTATCCAAGATGGCATGGCGCAAGGTGGCGGTGGTTTTTCCAAAATGTTGGATTTTCTCCAATACAGAATTTTTGGAAATTTCAGGATATCAATAAGGACACTATCCTTTACATTTCGACCTATTTTCAGCCTCTTATATTGAATGTCCCGGTTTGGCCCATATTTTGTTTAATTTGCCTGGACTATTTACATGTGTAATTTACCCTTATTTTTCCATTTGAATCAGATTTAGACTAATTATGACAATGGCTATTTCTTTTGAGTAAATAAGTTTTACAGTTACAACTACAATTACAGTTTCAACGGGCAGCAAATTAAAAAAAAATATTTCCATCATTGTTTTCTTAAAAATTAAAATAAGCAAAATCGATAAATCAGCAAAAAAATCACTAATATCTAGGTATTTTATTTATATGTATTTAAGTTATTTTAAAATTAATGTTTAAATTTATTATATGACACATGTAAAAAATAAGCATGACAGATAAAAATTTAATAAAGCCTTTTACATTTCAGACTTTACGAAATGCTAAAAAATAAGATAGAAAACAGTATTTGAAGGCATATTTATATTTAGAAGGAGCTATGGTGGATGATGATTAAAACTTTTCATGTCAGTGAATTTTTTAAGCAATCTGAAACTTGAGAGGGACACATTTTAAACTTATACTCATACTTTTACTGTAATGGACCGGATATACGAAAAAACCGTTCAATGCAAAAACCGTTCAATAAAATAAAAACAAATTAATTACATGTGTAAAGCTATGAATTTTTTTGTTTTTTGAACGGTTTTTGCATTGAACGGTTTTTTCGCGTCACCAAAGGAAGTACTTGAGAAGTACGAAGGACCTACTTGATAAATTACAGAAAATTTCAATATAAAATATTTTCCTGTAACTGTATCCATGTTTTAGAAATATACTCGCATTACAATGGGTATGACAGGTAACAATAGAATGAAAAACGAAATAAGAATTTTATAGAATATTTTAAAATTCTAAAGGAATATGCAGATACTCAAAAATAAAGCATCATGTAGCTATTCTTTTTTTAATTCATCCATGACATTCTTATAGAGAGGGTGCAATGTGTTACACTAAGACCAGTAAGTTACTTTAGTTAACGTTTAGTTTTAAGTAAGTTGGTTTTAGTAAGTAAGTAAGTTTTAGTAAGTTAAGTTTGACGTCACAACGTTGTGCTACATGTTATCACCCCAATTTATTATTACTTTCGATATATTGCAGATGTTTAAATTTTTAAACCTAAAATAAAAATAAGCATAATTTGAGTGGTTACTATTAAATTGTTTGAAACTGAGTATGTCTGGTGTTTCAAAATTGAAAAATTGGGTCGTTATATTTGAACCATAAAGTTTCATACCAAAATGAGAACATCGATATTTACTCAAATTTGAAACTGTCATTTCTCTCAGTGATCAAAAAACGTGAAAAGGGGGAGGGGCTGTTCCCCGAAAACCCTGAGTCAATTGAGAATTTTATTGGTGATTTTCGTATTCAGCGACCCAAAATCTATAAGAAATCACTATTTTAATCTCGAAAACATTTTGAAGGTAAAATTTTTTGAACAGTGATATTCAATGCAAGTAAGTGGGAAATTTCTTGTACATACAGTAAACTCTCGTTAGTACGCCCCCGCTTAGTGCGACGTCCCGCATATTACGACGTTTTTCTCCGGTCCCTGGTACCAATAGGCCTTTTATCATTAAAAACTATCCGCTTATAGCGCCCCCGCTTATTACGACTTCCCGCATATATCGACGCTTTTCTCCAGTCCCCCGGAGAAAAATCCCGGTTATTGCGTCGTCGAGTTCCTTTCAAATAATGTATGAGCTACAGAACCGGAGAACCGTTGAAAACGCGAGTAGAACAATATGGTAGAACTGGTGGTGTCCCCTACGTTTCGCCGTAAACCACTTTTCCTTCCCCCCTTACAACCTGCTACACTTTCCCTGTGGGGAGATTTCGGCCAAACCTCCGAATCGAATACCATAGAATCGATGCCGAAATGCTGAATCGAATGCCTGTGAATCAAACCTACTGAAGAATCGATTCCTAGGAATCCTGGGAAAGTGGGGAAAGTAATTGGCGAAACGAATTGAAGCTCTCCAGGGGGTATGGTGCATGGTGGTTTCTTATCTAAACACAGGTGTTTATAGATGTTACCCGGTGCTACCCTTGTATTTTGAAGAATGCACAAGGAATGTATGACGAATTCTTTTTCAGCATGGTGAACTAAACTTCTAGAAAGTAAAGATGGGAAACTTTCTTTACTTTCATTTAAATAAAAATGCAGCTAATATTTTTAGCTGCGTCATAAATTTTAGGCTAATATAAGAAAGTATTAGATTGGAATAAGTTTTTAGCTGAGGAATTCAGTATTTAATATTTGGGGCCAAATCTTGGTAAAATAACGTAAAAAGAAAAATTGAACATTCATTAAAATTCCTTTCTTAATAATTATTTTCTCAGGAATTTAATAAAATTTTTCGGTGAAATTATTCAAGAATTCAATAATTAAAGCCTATTCCATGGACACTATTTTAACAACAATGTTATTCCATTGAATTTTTTATTTAAAAAATAAATCCTGAAAAAAATTTATTTTAAACTACACACTACACTTACCAGTTTTAAAACTTTTAATTTCTTTGAAACAGATTATAAAATACTAGCTGATATACCCGCCGTTGCTCGGGAAAAAAGGGATTTTCAAACTGGGTGATAAAATAAATAAGAATTATTTTCTTCCCTATACTTAATATTTGGAGGGCTCAGAATTAAAATGGACCAAGTCCACTTTTTGTCATTTTTGAGTAAGCAACGCTATAACATGCACCAACTATGTAAAATTTCAGTGCAATAATGAACCAAGTCCTAGTTCTGATAATATCCGCTTGGCAGCAGCAAGTTCTGTTGCGTTAACATGTAATTTCCTATGAAGCTTTAACTTTAAACGTCTGTAGCTCAAAAGTAGCTAAAGTGGACTTGGTCCATATTTCTATTCTGAACCCTCCATTTATCAACCCCCTTCATCCCGCTGTTTTCATAAAATTCAAAGCAAATAAGAAATAAATACTTTCCTGAAATCTAAAACAAATTAAAAAACTTTTGGAATTAAAGTGTTAATAACCGATTTTTTAAATTAAAATTAAAAAAGGTCAGGGGGAGACCCCCTGAACCCCCCTTGGTTGATTGACAAAATTTTTTTGGAATTAAAGTGTTAATAACCGATTTTTTAAATTATAATTTAAAAAGGTCAGGGGGAGACCCCCTGAACCCCCCTTGGTTGATTGACAAAATTTTTTTGGAATTAAAGTGTTAATAACCGATTTTTAAAATTAAAATTAAAAAAAGGTCAGGGGGAGACCCCCTGAACTCCCCTTGATTGATTTATTACCAACTCATTCATTAAAGAAATCGCCTTCAAACATGAAATAAAAGTAGACATTATTTGAATTATTGGTATCAACTATCTAAAATGCTGCTGATGAAATATTGCTATTTTAAATTTCTATTGAATGGAAAAAAAGTTAAAAATTTTCGGTTAAATAGTTTTAATTTATTGTAAAAATTTATTTTATCACAAATTATTTCTTTATCAGATATTTTAAAAATTCTGATCGCTATAAAATATTTTTAAGCAAATATTTCTAACAATAGAGGTTTTGCGTCACTTGGAAGGAGCAATAACCGTTATCAATTTAACATTGAAGCTACGCATAAGAATTTAGAAAAGGGCCAAAAAAGACAGCTTAGAATGGTTTGAATTCAAAAATTCTTTTTTGAAAACCTTCCCGATTGTGTGAGGAACAACATGCTAAAATTTCATACCAATCGCATTAATAAGGTGGGCGATAGAAAGCAAAAACTAAAAACCGGAGTAAATATTCAAACCCCCGTGCACCCCCTCCAGAATGAAATATCGAAAAATCCAGAAATTACTTTCTTTGAAATATTCTTAAGAAGATAATACCAACCGGTCGCTTCGAAATATCAAATTATTAGTATGTTTTTCTTCTAAAATGTAAAACTTTGTTTATGCCCAGTAAAATCGGGTTTTTGAAATTTTTAGACCCCTTAAAATTCGAACATCGAAAATTCGAAAAATGCCTTTCTAGATATTGTGGCTAGGTACCTTCCTGCGAAGTTACGAAGATCTCGGGTCATTTGGGACGGGGTAGGCTCAAAAACGTAGAAAACACTCCAAGCACCCCTGTGGGTCAGAAAAAAAGAATTTCGAAAAATCCCTTCTTAGTGCGCGCATACACCGTAAAGTCTTCCACCACACCAAGTTTCGAATCTTTAGCCCCGGTAGATTTTGCTGTGCGTTGATAGGTGAATGAATCGATCGATGAATGAATGAACCGTAAAGCTCTTTTTTATAGATTAGTATGATTTTTAATCGATGAGTTATATCTAGTTTTTCTGTTAAAAAATTAATATTTTGTGTTATCTTTTCTTTTTAACAATGGGGTGAACCGTAAGCGGATATTTTTTGAGCAGAAATAAAGCTATTTTCAGCCCAATGATAGCAAAAAGGGGTCAAGGGATCATTTAAAATTTTCGAAACATAGCCTATGCTTTTCCTTGGGTATTTATACGTAAGTTAGAAAAAAATGGATTTGTGTAAAAGACAAACACACACAATCAATGACTTATATTAGATACCTCACACTAAGGAAGTTGCATGTGTCAGATTTTCAAAAACACAAGTGTTCCGTATGGTTTTTTGTATGGTAAAATGAAATATCTAGTCAATTTTGTCAAAAAAAAATGTACAGGTAATTTAATATTTTAATTTAAAAGTTGAGAAAAAAAACACGTGACTGAAAACGTTTATTGTTTAAAGATATCAACAATCACACCATCAACTCCATTGCTTTCCAGCAATGTTTATCGTATGATGACGTCAACGTTCGATGATCCCAGACTTTTGGCGTTTTCGCGCGCTTTTAAAAAGTGGATCTTTTTTAGTTTTTTTGGCAATCAAAAATTTCTCGATCGGCCTCAAATTTTGGGTAGTTGCTTATTTTTGCAAGAAGAATCGATTAAAAAATCATGCAACTTCCTCAATAAACCTTATACAGAACAGAATGTTTTTGTCTAAACGAGTTAAAATAACTTTTGAAAATAAAAAAAAATCTGAGATTGAAGAGTCTTTTACTGTATTTTTTTAAAATACACAGATTTAGTAAAACCTTATAGGTACCGGAATTTTATATAGCAAAGTGTATTTGCGATAAAAGAGAGCAATGTTTTTTTTAATTTTAATAATGTTTAAGCACTCCACATGTACTCTCAGTACTCGAAAGTATCCATTTAATTAATTAGCTCTAGTGGATAGAATTTTCTAAAGATGATTATTTTATTTGTTCTCATTCCTTAATTTTCAATCGAAAAATATTCATGACTAAAAAAATAATCGTACGTATACAGAGTACGTTTCTACAGAGATTATAACCCTTACCTATATATAAGTAGGATTTATCGATCGTTTTCATTCTTATACAATTGAATACTTTCTTAATGATAACTTTGCTATCACCGTTAAGTAAAAATGCAATAATCGGGGAGCATATTTAAATATAAATTTTGTATTGGATCTCGTACCTAGTGAGTGATGATTACCTTGATGTACTTGTATTGTACAGTAATGGCATCGCGAATTTCAATAATATTCGAATTGGAGAAATTGACACTTCTTCAACTTATATCGATCATTTTTAAGTAAAATATAATTCTCAAATCAAAATTTCTAGATATTTACGTTCCATAACTGGTCATTATACCTTTATCATTAAAGACTAAGAATTTTTAGACAATATCAAATTTTTTACAACCCAGCATTTTGGTTTTCCTGTAAAAATTATCGTTTAGTGTGAAAAAAATCGCTTAATTATCCTTTTCCCAAACAAATAACCTTAATAAGAACAGGCTGATGCAATATCCTTGAATATTAGTAAATCTTATGACACCTTAAATCAGGAGATTGTTTTCTGTATAAATGAAATGTAGATGGTATTCTGGGAAACTGTTTAAATTGGTTCCAATCTTTAATACTCGAAAGCACCGCGTTAAGTTAAATATTTTATATACAGTCAATTTATCTTTGTAAAAAATGTAATACTATGTAAATTCGTTTGCATACAAATTAATATCTCTCCTTAAATTTTATAATTTAAAATAATGAAAATGATTTTGCATGGATGGGGTAATGGGGTATATACTATTAGATCCCTCTGGGGTGAAATCACGGATTTAATGCAAAATTTTAGTTTGTGGTTGCAGTAAAGTGGGAGATTAACACTAACATTAAGCCATTAATTAACTTACCAATATACTCTTTGCGATTTTTGTTCCCGAATACAATTATTTGAATTTTTTAAACAGCAATATATGTTGAAATTTTTCGTATTATTACACAAATATACCACGGAAGAAGTATTATTAAATAATGTGCCACACATTTCCATTCAATATATTTGCAAACTGGTATGAAAATTTGTAGTATGCTTTTATTACACTATTATTTAGTATTAGGATTTATTATTTAGTACACTGCTGTGCAAAAATTAAGGACGGAACTGTTTTTTCAACTTAACAAATAGTAGAATTGTTTATCCATGAAAATCATACCAAAAGATGTTTATTGGGTGAGAATACAGGGCCCGAGAAAAAATTTTCCCTATCAATATTTTAAGGGGGTAAATGGGCCCTCCATTGATAATGGAGTTCCATTACACATTTAGAGCAGTGTCATAAACTTCTACAGTAAGAGGTATTTAACCAAAAAAATTTAAGCTTTTTGCAATGAATATGATTATTTCTGAACTCAATGCAAATTTTTCAACGTTTGTGCTCCCTTTAAATGGTATTTTTTAGGTTTTATTGAGAGATATCGGTCTAATTATCATTTTTGGCAAGTTTTAACTTCTGGGTCATTTTTGGTGAGTGGTATCTTAGCGTTAACCATGTTTTAGTAGGTCTCACACATGCCTAATTGCGTTTGGGTCTGGGAGCCTGAAAAGTAACTTTATTCTTTCAATATCGTTACCTATGAAAAACTTTGAGTTAGTCAAATTGTGATTTTCTGCCTATTTTTCACGAATAAAGAGAGATCCTTGACCCGATTCGATCTCTTTAAAATTTATTTTAAAGATAATTGAGATATTTTTACAGATATATCTTTCTTTTCAGCCACGTTTAAGTTCATAAACACTAAAAATGCTTCTTTTTTTGAACGTTAATAACATATTTCCTTTCTGTGAAACTATGCAATTCTTTGTGCCGTTTCAGCACCCCTTAAACACAGAAATTTTCACTGATATTTGCAATTGCGTACCTGTGCTCTCATGTCCCTTATACATCTTTTAGAGGACCTCTCGGGTCAAATATTTCTCTTTATTAGTTAAAAAGCTGCAGAAAATCACAATTTCACTACCTCAAAGTTGTTCATAAGTAACGATATTGAAAGAATAAAGTTACTTTTCAGGTTCCCAGACCCAAACGCAATTAGGCATGTGTGAGACCTACTAAAACATGGTTAACGCCAAGATACCACTCACCAAAAATGACCCAGAAGTTAAAACTTGCCAAAATTGATAATTAGACCGATATCTCTCAATAAAACCTAAAAAATACCATTTAAAGGGAGAACAAACGTTTAAAAATTTGCATTGAGTTCAGAAATAATCATATTCATTGCAAAAAACTTAAATTTTTTTTGGTTAAATACCTCTTACATAGAAGTTTCTGTCACTGCTCTAATAATGTGTAATGGAACTCCATTATCAATGGAGGGCCCATTTACCCCCTAAAAATATTGATAGGAAAAATTTTTTTCTCGGGCCCTGTATTCTCACCCAATAACTTATTTTATACCCAACACTTATTTTATATTTTATACAGGGTGATTCAAAATTCAACATCAATATTTGGTGATGAGGTAGAGGGGACCTAGACAAGCATATTTAGAATAGGAATGAGGGGGCGCAGCTTAGAGCTATAGGACCTAATGTAGTGCGATAGCGTTACAAAAGGCTGTTTTGATAAAGCCCGTGTAACGAAACAAAACATAATGGAATGAAAAAAATTATTGCATGAGGTAAAGCAGTATCCGTTCTACTTACTCCTTAAATTTGATAGAAATTGAACCACTGGCTAAACCGTGGGGTGAGTTTTAAAAGTGCAATATTAATCTTATAGCCAAAGAATTGAGTTTATTTAGAATGTAATAGTATTTAGAAAAATGATGATAGGGGATCGGGGAAGGAATTTCAATGATAATACATTTCTTTGAACAAATAAGGGATCTTGCATGATCATTAAAAATTCCTTCCCCGATCATTTAATTTTTAAAAATACCATTACACTAAGGAAACTCCTTTGTGTTGTAATCCTCCCCTACATTTTAGTGCTTAGTTTCTTTAATTCCAACTCTCCGTTACAAATTGACACACAAAAAAACATGTATCCTAAAAAACCCATGTTTGTAAATACTCAAAATAAAAGAAAAAATATTATTAAAAGGGTTATTTTGATTGAATAGAATATACTTAAGATAATTAAAAATAATTAAAACCAAGTTTATTACAAATTATTTCTAAAATTAAAACAGTGATAAGTCAAGGTTTTCAAGATTTCGAATTCAAAAAACAACGACAATAGCGTTTTTACTGTTGTATTTTGTCGAAAACAACCTACTAAATGAAAATTCTCTATATAATTTAAAAAAAAATGTAAATCAAAATTGTAACTGGCACTGATATTTAATTCTACTTGCATAATTAGTTGTATATCATAAATTAAATGCTATTAAATATTTTGCGTTAATTTTTATTTATTTTGTCATCTAACCCAAAATTAAAATTATTTTTAGACACCCTATGGGTTTTTTTCACCCCTCGACTCTACGTTTTCTAAGAAACCAACTAATTGGCTCAGTACACTATCTATCCAATACAAAAGACAGGATATCAAAGGGCGTCAGATATTGATAGGAAGAGTTACAAGTCATAAAACTGTCACAGGGTTGGTGCACCACAGGGTTTCCATTGGGAAAATGCATTCGATTCTACTCCAGAATCGATTTCTTTGCCCGATCCCGAAATGTGAGGGAAATATCGGTGATTAGGGGGGAGGGTAGAGGGGACAGTAGGGATTTTTTCAACAAGGGGGGGAAGGAAAAACGGTTTTCGGCGAAACCGGGGTATCACCGAACTGGTTTTTCCCAACCGCTCCCCTTTTCCCCGAATAGCCCCCCGTTGAGCCTTCAAAAACAAGGATGACCAGTGCCTTGCAGGGCACGTGGGGTTGTCCTGTGACAAATCAGAACACTCCCTGAATTTCTTGGAAATTATCCCCTCTACTCCAATTCGACTTCCGCATTCCATAGCCTGCGATTCGATAGCCGTGCCGTATTGAGGCAGTCCCTCTCAGTTATTGATAATGCAGAGGATATATACTAACAAACTTAGGAAGAATGGAAACCTTCCTAATTCAGAATTATTTAAAAGAAAAACTGAAGCCACTTCTTATGGAAAATTTTTTAATCAGATAGAAAATTAAAAATACGAGATTGCGGTGTACAAAGTGTAAAGATTGTAGATACATAGTATCAATTAAAGATGTAAAGGTGAGAATGTTTATTCTGTTTTTAGACATATGTAGTTCTTTTTCGTTTCTATTTTAATGATGAAATCCCGCTTAAAAAGGTTTCTAGGTAAGATTAGGTATTACAGGTTTTAGGTATATCGCCGAAACGGTGTTTTATGGAATTCCGCATATAGCGTCGTACCGCTTATAACGACGTTTTCACAAATCCCCTTGAACGTCGTACTAACGGGAGTTTACTGTATTTTAGTTTGAGGGGGGTGACCCACTTACCCCGAATATGTTGTTTGGGTTAAAAAGACTGGACCAACCTTGCTGGGCTTACGCCTGTAGTTTGTCGACTTGATTTGTATTTGTACTGCTCAAAATTTCGTTACTTTCTTAAGGGATCAAAAACTTCTTAAAATAGATACCCCTCCTAAATCTACAACAGTTACATGTATGGAAATTTTAATGAAGAATTTTTGATTATGCTTAGCGGGTTTAAGAACTCCTTTTTTAATTTAAGGGATGTAGATACTTGCATAACAAAGATATAATTTTCATTTTAGAATGCTAATTCAACAGAAATTCATAACGAGCCAAATCTGTCCAAACAAACACTGCATCACACATATCTCACAAAAAGAATACAAAGCAGTGAGAAACTCCCGCGAATTTCTTAAAGCGATAATGAACTATCGAAACGCACACCAACACATTAGCACATATACATACACCCCCTTGATTTAAAGATCCAACCCGGCAGAAAATTGAGATTAAGCTTCACAGCAAAATAATTGGACCTCGCTTCGGAAAATTCCAAGAAATCGCACGCCTAGCCATTTTTTACACGAATTTCCTAAACAAGCAGGCCAGAGTTTTCTATTTGGCTAAGGGATGATTCTTTCTGGAAACTCAAACGAAAGGGGTTCTTGTTTGCCAGGCGTGACGGAGGGGCTATTAAAGACGCAGCCCCTTTTCCAGATTTTAATTAAAACCGCTTCTTAATAGCTTTAATGAGAGAGGGCCCCAACTCAGAATAGGGATCCTCTTAATGACTTTCCACTTTAATTATTCTCGAGCGGAGGTTCGGAATGTTATTGACGGAGCCAGCCGTCTGGGTTTGCTCAAGAGAGAGGGTTTTTTTTAGTTTTTCCGGGGGACATACGAATTTGCTTATTGAAAAGTGCTTTTAAAGTATGTTGGATGTGTAGGAGTGTTAATCAGGGAGAGTTTTGAGATTGGTTTTTGTCGGATTTTGCTGTTTACCTGAGGATTGGGTGATGAAATATGGAGGTCGTTTTAAGGAAATTGGATGGTAAGTTTGATTTGGTGCCCGTTAAGCGAATTGATGTTTTCGATTCGGAAATTTGTTGGATTTTAGAAAGTTTTCTTCTGATTTTTAAGAGTACAATTAAAAGAGTTTTCCCAGAAAGATCTCTAATTTTATTAGAGGTCATTAAATACTAAGAAAAAAAAATCACATTATGTTTTACTATTAGAGAAAATAGAACAGCAAATTTTCCCAAGCTGAAAAAATCAGCATAGTAGATAACTTTTTCTCCGCTTTCTGATTTTAATTAATAAGTACTAGCTGTTACAACCCGGCAAAGCCGGGTTTTACAGCTAGCCTTCTTTGGCGCTGATGCGAGATTCGCTCTTTCTTACCTATTCGTATTTACTTACACATCACATTCCCTAACATTAAATGTGCAGTTTTAATTCATTACCTTCGAAAGGCGTTTTGTCTCTGATTTGACAATTGTCACAAATTGAAATAATTGCCATTTAATTTAGACCGGCCGGCCGTCAGCCCAATCCACCGAACATGATCTGTACAAACTTGTTCTTAAATAAAATCTTACTACCCCTATATGAACCCATTTTAAGTGGCATTCTCCCAAAACCTTCCATTTTTAAATTATAATTTGATTTTAATTTGCCTCATAGTTTGAAGTTAATATAAATTTTTTATTGTAATACCACTTACTGAAGAGAAATAAGTAATACTTCAATCAAACCTGTACCAGTATTTTTTTTAGAAAGTCAATATGCCTAGTATCCTGTTGAGATGAATCTAGTGAACAGTCAAAACTTTGAAGTTTAATTTCAAAGTAGATTTTCTTCACGCTCTTTAAAGGACGTTTTGCCAGTGTTGGTAAAAATATTAACTAATAACAATGGGGCAAATTGAAATAAATTTCTAATTCAAAAATGGAATGCCTGGGAGGAACGTGTAATAATATTGGCTCATCTAGGGGGGGAAGCTTCCGTTTAAGACCGAGTTTGTCCAAATCGGTTCGGGGGTTCGGGCTGGCGGCCGGCCGAAAGGAACCTCTCCATAGAGTTAACATTAGAGAAAAGTGAAAAGAACGCATAATTTAAAAATAGAAAATTTTGGAGGAACGTGTTATATTATTGGCTCATCTAGAGGTGGAAAGCTTTCGATAAAGACCAATTTTGTCCAAATCGGTTCTGGGGTTCGGGCTGGGGGCCGGCCGAAAGGAACCTCTCCATAGAGTTAACATTAGAGAAAAGTGAAAAGAACGCATATAATTTTTAAATGGAAGGTTTTGATGGAACGTCTCATATTATTGGCTCATCTAGGGGTGGAAAGCTTTCGATAGAGACCAAGTTTGTCGGAATCGGTTCGGCCTGGCGGCCGGCCGAAAGAAAAACCCAATTATTTTAATATATAAGATTATTACAAAAAATCTGGGAAAACTAAAGACGGGGAAAATAAGATCAGTGTCGAAAAATTTAAAATAAAGCTTGATATTTCTTATACTTAGTATATATTCCCTTGGAACGTAAACACTAAATATTATTCTTCAATTAGATGCGTATTGTATTTACCTGCTTCAAACAGTTAGCGCTCTTGCACGAACTTGGTAAAACCAGGTTTCGTATTTACAATCCGTACATTGACTCAAACTATAGGGCGTAGTATAAATGCAGTAAGGTAATGAGAGTAGCACACTGTACAAAACAAACGTTGTTTTAGTTTCATTTTATTATAAATATATTATATTTACAAGTATAAATCTAGTACTCTAGATTATTTTAAATCTAGTAAGCACAGCTCCCCAACACAAGTTTTTCGCAAACATATGCTACTTTTTTTTGTAAACGACCTCAATGTTTCAACTGTCATACATCCCCTACCGAACATCCATCCTCAACACTCATCCCGATTTCCACTGGAAAACAACATATCCTATTACAACATCAAAATCCCCTTGCCGCATCTTCCTGTTTGCTGTGAACAACCCTCTTCCCTCTGACCCCTCAGCATGCTTCCCATTGGCTGGGAAAGTAACAGAATGCCCTGACCCCCTGCGAACCCGGGCAGCGGGTTCTGACAGGTGGGCGTAGGGAAGGGGGTGGGCAACCCTGCTGTCGTTGGCTGCCGGCCCATGAAAATGAATGACCACCGGGAGAGACCAAAACAGATGCCGACCATTAAGAACATCCGGCCAGTGGTTCCAGAGCGGTGACCAGGGACGATATTGAATATCAACGGGGATTTTGGTGGAGGGGTGAGTCTGTTTTTGAAATTTTCTGAGGTTTTTTTGTGTGACTTGTTTAGGGCGAGTGAAATTGTTTTGTATGAAACAAATAACCAACGAGTTGCGTTGATTAATTCGCATTCTTAATTGAATCGTTTATTTCAGAAACAATTTAAACGCTGTGTTAATCCAATGGGGTTTAACTTGTTTCTGAAATAAACGATTCAATTACAAAGCTTATTTCTGTAGGTTATTTAATTTATACCAACGCGATTTTGTTATTTTTGTTTTGTTTCGTTACTTTTTAAAAACTAAATACAAGCAAATGCATGAAATAACTTTGTAAAGCTTTATAAACACACTTGTGTTATTCTTAGGACTTTTTTGGAGGAGTAAAAATACTCCTTGACTTTTTTAGGAGTCGTGAAATTCATTTATAAGGAGTGAAATACTAAAAATTTTTCAAATTTAAAAGGAAAAAATGAAATAGAAAAATGAGGATTCTATTTTGGTTTTTAAAATATAGCATCTGTTAAATATTAGTAGAAAATATTAAACATTATGAATAAAACAATTTATTTTTAATTAAACATTCTGAATGAAATACTTATTTAATAGAAAAAATTTCAGTAGAAAAATTAATATTAGATTTCAGTGGGGTGCCATGCATCTCCTTAAGGAAATCCTTTGTTAAAATCCCAAGCGTGAAAATACGCCTGGCTAGTTTTTAATAACGAATTTCCGATTTCCAATGAGTGAAATACGATCTCAGAGGCGTTTAAAATATCACTGCTTCCAATCAAAAGCGATTTTGTTACGAATGTGTTGTTTGAGAACTACAGTTGATTCTAAAAAATTTCAGTTATGCCAAATTTAAGAACATTTTCAGATTCTAACATATTTTTAACACTATTTATATAGAACACAATTCTGGATACAACCTTTTTTAACACTTTCCAAACATATTCAGAACACTCATAAAAATATGAAGTGTATAAATGTTCTGAAAACAAATGAAAAGTGTTTTAAATTTGAGGACAAAAAAGTTTTACTTAATGTGGGCATTTTGTGTACAGCATTTGGAAGTGAATATACTATATAGATTAATTTAAATTTTAGAGTGTAACTTTGTGAATTAACCATTTTAATATCCTGGAATATTCGCTATTAAATTTTCAACAACTCATGATTCAACTACCAAGTGAAACGGAGTAAATTAATTGTATGTGAATATTTCTAGAAAGAAGAATAGTTTATAATAAACTGTGACTTTTTGAACATTTGTAAATGAACAACACGAAATCAGATTTGCAATTGGAATTTTTATGCATGCATTTTGCGCAAAAATATTTCAGAACTGTTCAGTGTAAAAAATTTGTCTCCGTGATTTTTTCACGGATTGATTCTGTAAGGTATAAAACGGAATTTTTTATTATTTGAATTTTTAAGGATTCCTTCATTGTACACCTAAGAAATACTTAAGATTGAATTTTTACAATTTAAGCATTTAAAATGTTCTTAAATCACATAAACAATTAAAATCCACAGAACAGCTTTCTACAAATATGCATCTCCACCAAGATATATAGTTTTCTATTTAATAATTCAGATTATTAAAAAAATAAATTCCCCAAGAAGTATTTTTAAATGTGTTGGAAATCCATTTCAAGAAACAAGTATTATTTTAACAGAAGTCGCTCAGCACTGTAAAATCTCAAGCATAGCTTATTTTTACGGAGGGATTGTGATATCCTTTAGGTTAATTTTATTAATTTTAATAAATATTTTTTATAATATTCTGTCATTATTATACACTAAATACAATAAATACTTTATAAAATAATGTGACCCAAATGTTAGTATTCCATCAAATGCTCCAACCCTTAAAATCCCACCTTCATAAACAACATTGAAATTATGTTCAACATCTTGTACAATACTGGCAAAAAAAATCGACTCAGACCCTATATCTCCGGAACGGCTTGTGATATAAAGACAAATAAGGTATCATTTTTCATGATTTGAAGTATTCTATATACAGAAAATTTTTCAAGTTCTTAGGGGGTCGTCTTCATATTAAACGAAGCACCAACTTTCGTTTTTCCTATGGAAACCATCAAAGATTATTCCAGATTCTGAAAGAGCACCCTCTAAAACCCCCTAAAACCAGTTTTCATGCCCTTTGGTCCCCAAATGAAGCCAGGAGTGGGGGTTGAAGTTCGTCGAATTTACGTTGAAATCTCGTTTTTTACGTTGAATTCTCGATTTTGATCCTGCGGGGTTGATGGTTGAAAGGATTAAAATCGAGAATTCAACGTAAAAAACGAGATTTCAACGTAAATTCGACGAACTTCAACCCCCACTCCTGGCTTCATTTGGGGACCAAATGGCATGAAAACTGGTTTTGGGGGGTTTTAGAGGGTGCTCTTTCAGAATCTGGAATAAGCTTTGATGGTTTCCATAGGAAAAACGAAAGTTGGTGCTTCGTTTAATATGAAGACGACCCCCTAAGAACTTGAAAAATTTTCTGTATATAGAATACTTCAAATCATGAAAAATGATACCTTATTTGTCTTTATATCACAAGCCGTCCTGGAGATATAGGGTCTGAGTCGATTTTTTTTGCCAGTATTGTACATTAACACTGATATGGCAGAAATTGCAAGTCCACTAAATAAATTTCTTTGAAAAAAAATGAAAATTTTACGGCAGCATTTTTGCCGGATTATTTCCGTAATTTAAGGTCACACAAGTTTTTTTCTTTTTCCGTTATTTGAGGAAACGTCGGTCGTATGAAACTAATCCATAGTGGCTCTACTGCCGGGGCGGAGGTAGTCTCACTCAGTTTCGGTTCGGTTCGGTAGTATGAAACTTTTCTTCATTGAGGAATCGTTCATTTTGTCTTTGTAGGAATGTTAGTGTATATTTATTTATAGTAATAGCCTTACTTTAAATAAAAAAAACCAATCTTTTAAGTAAATTTATATTCGAAGAATTTAATCCAATTCGATACTTTTGCGTAAATATTTTTAGTAATTAAATTCTTAAAAAAGCAGGGTAAATTTTTACAACCAATTAATCAACGTACTTAAAAATAAAAAACAATCATAAATATTGCATTTGGTTGGACTCGAACACTTTACCTTTGGGTTTGAAACCCACTATTATTTTTACTCATAATAGAATATCTTTCCCATTCTAAATTTCTCAAGTTAACTTAGTTGTAAAAATACATTGAAAATAAAATTCTAAATATTACCTTATGTCAACTTCCCAAAAATCAAGCAAAAGAAGTGAATTAGAGTAGCTGTAATTTGTATCTTGATTTAGTAGTTTTTCCTCCTATGGTTTTTAATTAGTTAATTAGGTTTCACCTATTTCTATTGATATATTTCTACTATATTAGTTAAACTATTTATTTTATTTTATCTTCAGTAAGCACTGATTTTTATTTTTTGTACCTTTTTTAAGATCTATTTATTTTTGGATGGGAATAAATTCCTTAATGAAATTGGAAAATTCTTTCGTACATGTGATATTGTACATTTAGTAACATTTTTGTTAACCCTATGATTAAGGAAATATTCTTTTTTATCAAGAAGTTTATTTGATTATCTCTCTATTCTAAAAAAGTTTTTGGTGAACGGTTTCCAGAGAAAGGCTTTTTATTTACTGATCCGCATAACACATATTTGGTATCAAACTGTTCGAATTCTTTTGAGGATGTGCAAGAAGCCCTTAGAATTTCTAAAAAAATTCTCAATTTTAAAATCTTTCCATTTTTTTAAATTACGGATAAGGTCGCAGTTACAATGCAAGTACTATCAAACAACTTATGCATCCAATCACAACGAACAATGGACGCCATATTTTATAATGAAACCTGAAACAAATTTTTACTTTTTTAAAAATGTACTTAAGAGTACTTTCCAAATTAAATAGCATTATATTACAGATAAAAGTATTCTAAAAACTTACAGTTACGATATTTCAAACTAAATTAACACACATTACTAAAATTATGCCCAGGTGCAAATTGTCCATAATAATTATTCTTATGTTACAGGGTTGATAAATTTACATATTTTTTCCTTTCCAATTACTTTTTTCTCCCTTCTTTCTGATTAAATATTTTATTTATACCTAAATTAAATCGTAACTCTATTGCGTAGAAGAAAAACGTTTTCATCTTAAAGAAACAACTTCAAAAGAAGATTCATTTTTAAATATTCCAGAATTACTGAAGAGGTACAGAGATTTCATAATAGAATAATTATTACAATTTTAAAATATTTTATTTGCATTTATTTCTCAATTTTACAATGGGAATTAATATAACATTCATGGGAATAAATAAAATCAAATTGTGATAAAAATTTATTATCATTTATTTTAATAAAAAGGTTTATCATGATAAAATGTACTTTAAAGAAATAATTGATCAAATCAAATATCCTTAATAATCAAATCTACAAAGCACAATTTCGTATTAGAAAAATATAAAGATGTAAAATATTCCTTGGACGCCGTTTACCTCAGTAACATATTACATTCAACAGATCTAATACTTTTTTTTATTTCCAATGGCAGGTAATTGAACAGTTACGGATAACAGAGTTCATTGACATGTTAACAGACATGCCATAATTAGTACTTTCTAATACTAGTACTTAATTTCAGATCTAATACTTAACTTTTAAAAATCTAAATATTACATTTATTTTGAAATAAGGTCATGAGTCCTTCCTTAGATTACAAATTAGTGAATACGTCCCAATTTAATCTCTAAAAGTAAAATCCTCCTGAAGGTAAAAGATTGATTGCCTAAGAAGAAAGCCCCAATATTCCCTTGTCTTTTGTTTTGTCTTTATTCGCATTATATAAATTTACATTTTAAAAAAAACTGCAGTTTTATGAAGCAAATTACCTTTTCATTTGGGTGGTAAACATATTTTGTGTCAGCATAATAAAAATTTTCTGTTGTGAAAAGGAAGATATGTTATTTTTAATGTATAATGAAGTAAAGAAATTAGGTGGTTTTGAAATACAGAAAAATACTAACTGTATACCTCTGAAACGTGTTCACAAAAAAAATCAATACAATAATTAAAAAATTTCCAAGCCTTAGATGAAAAATTTTAACTTTACCGCATAGTATATTAGTATGCATGTGTAAATTAGGTATCATTATGTATCAATTTATTATTTATTATATAATCATACACAAAAATATTCTTTACTATCCTATAGGACTTCCTTAAACTTAATATCATATATGCCATAGCATGCGGGAGGACATTTTAACATATTACCCACATAACATTATACTATGATTAAATAGATAAAATGTATAAATTTCCTAAAAAGCGAGAATTTCCCCTTTTCCACAAACTTTAAGATTTTAAAACTCACAATTTTATCAAAACTAATTTTTTCATTCGTGTATTTTGAAGAACTAATAAATTTAAAAATATTAAAAACTTTCGTTGAAAAGAACGTTTATTTTATCACGTACCTAATTTTAATTTATAAAATTTTTTGTTTAAAAATATATTTAGTAACGTATACCGTATATGCTTAAATGTCATATCAGTGGAATAACTTGGATAGAAAAAGTACTTTTATAAATTCCTTTTATTTATTTCCTTATTTTCGTTTATATAGTTTTTTGTGAAGTTATTATCTATAAAGGGAATAAAAATGTATGCATATATATTCTTTCTATTTATTATATTTTTATTTCTATGCATATATATTTCTATTTATTATATATAACCTATAAGCGTACATTATCAGCTCATCAATCATATAAAACACCGCCATTCTAATATTTAGTCATAATAAACAAGGAACACAGCAAAAAAGCACTTATAATCTTTCTCTCCAACAATAAACATAAAGCAATATGATTGGGCATTCAAACCGACATTTCTAATGCGATTCTAATTATTTATGTCCCCAGTAAACCATAACTTACTCCCCCTTCTACCTGCGCACACCTTTTGGGTGGTCTCACGTGGCAAATCCCTCCAATGGGGCATCATTTATGTGCCCCGGACACAATGGGAAGATGCACGCGTGCTCTCAATGGCTCCTTGGTCCGTGAATAGCATTTGCCTGTCCTTTGTGACATGTTGCTTTTTATCATGCGACCTTCGGGTCGTAAATCGGGACAATGTGACTTTTTTTTCTCGTCATTCGCACGTCGTAAAGAGGTTTTTGTTCGTAAAAGAACGGATGTCGCCACTTGGTGTGGAGTTGCGTTTATTAGTCGTGGGGCCCATGTCTCTGTGTGTTCTTATGATGGATGAGGAAAAGATGCGTGTAGCTTGTGTTCTAGTAAGTGAATTTCTAATCAATTTAAAATGAATTCATGAATTCCAAATTTTTTTTAGTAATAATTGACATTTTTAGGCCTGTTTCAAAAAAGAGTTGTTGTTAAAATGACACTTTTAGAGTCCCTATGCATAATTTATTATGACAAGCTCTATAATAATGTAATTAATTTAATATTGAAATTAATTATTATTTAAATTATATTTTGAGAAACTGATATAACATTCATTTACATTTTTATAACAATGATTTTCTGAAGGAATTTGCCACTATTGGTTACAGAGAATGTATTATCATAAAAAACTGAGTATGATTTATTATTTAAAAAACTAATAAAATGTCCAATTTTGTTACAAATATTGCTTAGTATTTTCTAGTTGGCATAAATTATTTTTGACTGAATGTACGATATGACATATGACAGTGGGCTATAATATCATCTTAATTTATTCATAAACGGATTAATATACATACACATATATTTTCAAAATTAGATGTTATAAACCTCTGAATAAATTGTAAGATTATGTGTATAAGACCCCAAGTTTAGAACTATTTATTTATTAATATTTAACGTTTTGATTTATTTTTAACTGATTTGGGAAGTCTAAGAAAAATCACAGCCCTACTCATTAATTTAAATGCACGCAAGTATATGTTTGTTTATTACTCTAAATGTGTCCTTCTAAAAGCGATGACTTTAAATATTCTTTATAATTTATATTAAGGGCGAGGAAATATTATGGTTATTCCAGAAGGGATGAAAGAGATCATAATTACCTTTATTTTTTCTTTAAATTACATAATCTTTTAACCTGTCACCCCCATATTGTTACCAGAATATTTACTTCTCCTTTCATTCTTGTTGGGCAATATGTATATGACCTTTTTCAACCTACAGCAATTTTACAAAAATCCACTTTCATAACCTCATGCAATAGGTGGATGACCCCAAATGGTGTCTTTGGAGTAAGTCAAACGTGTATACCAGGTGGCGCAACCTACTCTATAATCTTTTTCTTCTTGCTCACGAGATCCAAGATAAAAATATCGCAGATCCTGGAATGTGTTATCTCAGTTCATGTGTTATTATTTTGATATTTTTGAAAAATGGTAAAAGTGGCTTTTGTCTAAAGCTTGTGTGAGGAAGGCGATTCAACACTGCGGAATCTTTTATTGCGGATTGGAAGGCATGTTTTATTAGATCATTTTAATATGTTCATTCCTATGATTTACTTGTATATTCCTACCATTGCATATTTTTATTACATAATTGATTTTCTTGACTTGCTGCTTTAAAAAAATACGTTAACAGTTTGTCATGAAAATTAAGAGATTTTTGCGATGAATGTAATTTTTTATAGTTTCACTCAACTTATTCAAAAATGATGACATCATTCAACATACATGAATAACGAACGTTTTCTTACACATTTCTGATTAAGTTGTATGAAAAGCTTTCAGTCATATACAAACACCAAACAAACTTATGGAATAAGGCTAAAATGGTTTAAAAATAAAAATCCTTAAATGGGCGAAATTCCCGCATTTTTATAGACTTATTCTAGAGAGGAAATTCGCGAAAAAACTTTTTAAATCCGATGATTATTTACTTTTTTAATTGATTTAAAAGTTTGACTTTAGAAAAGAGGCGCAAAATGTCAAATTGTGACGTTACTTCAATCCTATACGTTTGTCTTCAACCTATCAGGATTCAAAGCGATCGTTCATTTTCACTTTAAAGTAAGGCCAAATCATATGGGACATACTTCAATCCCATACTAAGAATAGGGGCTTGTCGATTTTTATTTTAAATATTTAATTAACTAATTTTTTTTCAAACTCTCTTGTCGATTTTTGGATTTAGATCTATTCCTTTACAGGAAAAATTAATTTTTCTGTTTTCAAAAAAGTCTGGATTGCGCATGAAATCTATTAATAGTTAGTATATTCGTGTAAAATCAACCCGTACTAAATCAACTCACACATAGAACGAAAATAAACTCGTATGCTTTAAAATATTTTTAATTAGACTAAAATATTTTTTGAAGATATGTTTACAGATACATAGGAGACCACCACTAAAAAATTTTGCAAGGAAAAAGTCAGAGTAAAAATTTTAAATTATTAAAATTAAAAGCAATATTACCCAAAACTGATTTTATTTTGTACTTTTACCTTGTATATCTGCACGTATATTATTAAGTTTCTGAAGCAAAAATCAACTTAATCCCTGTATGAAAAGCTTATGATAAAATGACAAATAAGTTGTTATTTAACCTTTTATAAAGAATTATATTTAGAAGATTATATTTTAGCTCATCTCTGAAACTAAATGTTAGCATTTCTGTCGGATTTGGGAAAAAATGCTGGAACCGTGCTTATTACCTTGTTATATTATCCCCACCTTAAAGAAATGCCTTTATTACTATTATTAGCAATTATTTTCTTGATTTTCTCCTCTTTAACCCCATTTGCGACCCCCTCTTCTACACCAATTCGTATCCGTCTTGATGAGTCCTACGATTTCAGATACACGATTAGTGAAACAACATACATCATTAAGCCAATTACCACATTCATTTAAAAAATAAAGCTCAGATCCAAACTCATTGCAACAAAGGCTTACACCACAACCACCTTTCCATCACAACCAAAAAAAAGAACCATCCTCGCAAGACTACTTCCAACTTCAACCGAAGATAGAGAGACAGATCGACCAATCTTACACCTAAACTCCGGTAGAGAGAAAACGGGAAAGGGATTCCAGGAATCCATCCTTCCACCGGAGCGTAATGAAAAATCGGGAGCCCCCTTTCCCGGATTCAATTTCCAGCCACCCCAGCAGGCATTCCTCATACATCACGTGACACGGCGGCTTCTTAATCCGAATACTTGGGAGAATTCTTGGTCACATTCCGTGTGACACAGCCCAGAATTACCGGCTTTTCCGATCAGGAGATGTTTCGGATGGAATTTAAAAGTTTCATTTCTTCAGATGAGCGGTGGCAGAAGAATTGTGGGAGTTCCGCTTTTTTCTATTGTTATTGAGTCGCCTTTGTTTCAGATACGATGATGGTCGTAAGGTTGGAATCTTTTGAAGGGTGGGTATTTTTTCCAAGGTATATTTCTTGGACTTGGAGGGTAGGTCCGGTAGCAGGAAAGGTTTAAGAGTGTGATTTTATAAGTATGGAGTGATATGTCTCTCAAACAATGTCTGTTTCCTAACTCTATATTAAAAATATTGAGAGAGAAAAATATACAGAAATTACCAAATATAAAGGATTTGGAACTTAAAGAAAGCTGTTGAGAAAAAATTACCTATTTTGCTACAATAGAATACACAGGGCCATATCCAAGGGGGGGGTTAAGGGTTCAAACCCTCCCCCCCCCGCGAAATTTTGACGTCAAATTTTGACTTCCTGTTTTTCCTTAAAAATTCGTCTTAAAATGCATAAAACCCCTACTTTTAAAGTTCAGAATTTTTCTTGGGGATAACCCTATAGATATTTTGACATTAGTCAGAACCATAATTTAAAGGGTAAAAATTCCAAAGCTTGAAATTTTAGATAAAATAAGTACGGGTTTTCTTTGAAATTTTAGGGATTTACAAGTGAGTGTTCCTCTTTGATGTAACCTAAAGTATCTCAAAATGAGTTAAAATGCCACTTTTAGGGGCAAAATTCAAAATTTTTTCTAGAGTAGGAACCCCAAAACCCCCTAGAAATTTTATCATTCATAATACTATATAATTTTTTCCCTTTAAAATTCTCCATCTACAATTAGCGGTGTTCTTTAGGGTTTCTTCAATCTATAGGGTTTCAAAATGAGCTTAAACACTATTTTGGGGGGCAAATTTCTCAAAATTTTTCTGGAGGAGTACCCACAGACTCCCCTTTTACTTGGGATTCACATTTCTACACAATTTTGAAATTTAGTGCTTTAAAATTAACGTCCTACGAGGTTGTCTCACCTAAAACAAATTCCTAAGGAGATACCTCAGAAAAAAAATGTCGAGTAACCCCCCCGGAAACAAAAGTCAGGTTACGGCCCTGATAGATTAGGGGACATCCATAACTTACGTGAGGTGTTTTTTCCAAAATCTGGACCCCCCCTCCCCCCTTTGGTGAGATTTTGCTGGACTCCCCTCCCCCCACGTGAGATTTACAACCTTTAAAAATAATTTTCTATCCTATTTGTTTGCATTTTGTGCTTCACAGCACCCAAAACTTTTCCATTATTAATGATGTGGGGGAAAAGGACATTATTCCGCCTAAAAATCACCACAGTATCTTATCTGTGGATATTATTCCTTATTTAATTTATGGATGTCCCCTTATCCATCATCATTCAATAGATAGAAATTGAAAATAGGATGGAATAGTCTAAAATAATTTTAACTATAAGTTGCAATAATAGCTTTTTAATCATTTTAATTTATTTCGTAATTTTACTTAGAGTTTAAAGCATAGGCGGATCCAGGGGGTGGCACTCTGGAAAGTACCCCCCCTTGGAGGCCCAAAAAGGTTCTCAAAATGAGTAAAAACCCAACTTTTAAAGGTCTAATTTCAAAATTTTTTCTGGGGGAGAACCCCCCATTAGTATCAAAATGGGGTATTTAGTGTTTATTTTTAGGAAATACCCAAAATTTTGACATTTTGGGTCAAAAAGTAAAGGTGTTGAAAAGTGCCCCCCTTAGACTCAAAACGTTTCTAAAAAAGAGTTAAAACCCTACTTTTACACATCAAATTTCAATTTTTTTTCTGAGGGAGGACCTATCCCCCTAGAGAGTGTAGGAAAGCCTACACCAGGCCCAAAAGACCCCGTTGCATCAGAGCATCATACACTATTTCCTGTTCATCCATTAGTTGCCTCCACAGGAGGCGCCTAAACAATTAAGAAGGAGAGCGGGGAAAAAATTTCAACCTAAATTTTTTTTTAAGTGAAATACCATTTAAAAGTATTTAAAATGCATATTACCTGCATCCAAGTCATACCAGTTCCATCCATATCGCCCTAACTCACTTCCCAAACTGCTCTCCATATTTTGCTAAACCATAACCTCCCCTTCAGCAAAAATCAGTGAATCGTTATCAACCAACTTCCAGAACCAAATAAATCTGGTCTGCATAAATCAATAAATAAATAAATGTGTCATCCATTGACAACAATGATGCGTCTCATCCTCTATGTCATTTCAAAGGACCCTCCAGCCCCTCTATTATGACTACATAAAACCCCCTCCAGCTGATGTTCATAAGGTGCTTTGTTCCACTGCGGATCAGACCCTCCCTTCCTATGTCCTTTCTCTTCTGTAGGCATGGAAACGGTTTTTTGAAAGCCTCTGAAATTTATTATTGAGTGACCAAAGCTGCATTACTTTTTCCTTCCCTCTGACTTTTTTTTATGAAATGGTCGATTTTCAATGGATGAATCATTTTCTTGATTGTTTGGGGTTGGGATTTTTTTCTTGGTCAGTTTCCAAGCCATTTGGGAGATTGCTTTTTTGAGGATTATGGTTACATTTACCTCAAGGCGTGTGTTTAAGGAAATATTGATACTTTCTCCTTTTCTTTTTGTTTATAGCTGAAATTATTTAACTATATTTTTATGATTTCTTTTGAAAAATCTAAATTATTTGATGTGTGTATTTGATTCTTCTTAAATATTACCTATCTAGATTATTTCATTTATAGTTTGTTTATAACAATGAATATCAAGTAAAAAACTAAAACCAGAAATAATAAGGGATACTTTTTTATACCTTTGGACCAAAATCCCTTTTTACTTTTTCTGAAACAGTTAATCACATTTTAACTATAATTTCCAACCTATAGACACAACTGTAATTAAGTGGGTGATATTTTTTCCTAACTCATATTTTAAAAATTGGATTTTTAATTTTTTTCTGTTGATTGAATTTATATTCCTAGCTAAAAAAACCTGTTCTCCCTACGGACAGACCCAGTTCCATTTTTTAAAGGAAACAACTTTTCAGCTAGAATGTTAATTTAAAGGAACCTGAGAACCTAATTGAATAATCAGTTGGAAGAAGGGAATAAGTCCAAAAAACGTTTTGAGAAAATCGAAAAAAGCTGTATAAGTAATGGAATTTTTATTGTATAACCACCAAATTTAATGGAAGTTGAGAACCCTATTTAGAAAACAGGGAAATCATCAAAACAAATATATAAGTATATTCAAAAATATTTACAGTCAAAATAAGTTGATGGACATTCCCTTCTTCCACCTTAAGAAATTTTTCAGATGAAAATATCTTTAAAAACCCCTAAATTCACATTTAAATTATATTTTTCCTTAGTTTACACCAGCACAAAAGGGTGAAATAAAAATAATAAGACAAATAAAATTCAAAATTATTGTGAAACTGAGTTATTAAAGCAGTATCAATGATGGAGTGAGTGAATAGGAATGGAGTCAAACAATCCCTGCATAAAAAAAGTTTGAAAAAAATTGAAATTAAGAGAAAGTTTTATTTTAACTTAGTTTACAGCACAAAGAATATGAAAAGAAAGACAAATTAACTTTAATTCTAAATTAACTTGTATTTTCCCCCTCTTTTCACCCATTGTGTACAGCTAAGCTTGGAGATTGTTTTGTGCACAAAAAGTCAATTTGTCATTTTATGGACATATTCCCTTCTTCAAACTGACGATTTAATTCGTCAAAAAAGTTAATAGTTCCCATTTCTTTTTTAAAATAAACACATGTACTTTTATGATGTATAAAAAAGTTCCTAGTAGTATAAAATTAAAGTACTACAATTATAGTCTTTCAATTAGTATATAAACTTTTAAAAATATTAAACTCTACCCACTTTCTAAATGTAACATTAAAGGTAATTAATCATATTTTTAAAGGTAATTTATCATATTTTTATTATTTATATCATAATTTTTTTTATTCAAATAGCTGATTTTACGTTTGCAAGTATAGTTGCTTACGTAAGTTTATATAAGCTATAGATAGCTTATGTTTATATTTATTACCGAGCATCAATGCAAATTTCCATTTATTTCCGAATTTTAAAATTAAGTGTCTGAAGGTACAACAGAATTGTACTTGACTTGTAAATCAAACTTGACTATCAAATTGTACTTAAAAAATTTACCTAAGATTATAAACTACTGATACTGAATCAATGTCATATTTTTCCTATCAATACACCCATCTATTTTTCTCTTCCCATTTGTGAAATTCTACCCTAATATGCATTTATTTTCTATGTAATTCTTAGCATAGCATTGACTGCATCACAGTTGAATATTTAACAACCACCTGTGCAGTGTGGATCCTCTAAACTGGTCATGCATTCAGGACACGTTCTGAGTCATACTTATCACCCACGCCACATAGCCCGTGCGCGCCGAGGTCTACTTTTGATTAACCTTCCTTGTACGGAAGATAGTGCTCCACTCGACAATGACAGTTTTGCCTGCTGAATGAATAGCCTACTTACTTATCGTATTAAAGAACAGGAGGCGTGTGACGCGAGACAATGCCTTTGATAATGTAGTGCTTGAGAGGTGCAATGCAAAAAAAATATTTGCCTCATACCAATGAGTAAAGAATGTTTAGGCAAGGTATTTAAATGCGGGTTTAGAAGGTTAAAATACAGTAGAACTCCGATTATCCAAATCATTTGCGATCGGACTCCATTTGGATAAATATATTTAAAAAGTATATTTAAATTAATTACTGTAAATGCTGGAAATTGGGAAAATATTTTTAAAGAAGATATCTTTTAATTGATTAAATGAAAATGCAAAATTAATAAGAGACAAAACCTACATTACACTCAATGTTTACAGTTAATTTCGATAATGAGTCTAGAAAATATAAATATCAGACAAAATGTGTGAAATTTTTAGTACGAAATAGCATACCTGTAAGGTTTTAGATTACTTTTATCAGTCTTTGATATATTTAATTTCTAAAGTAACTTTTTAAAAACGTAAAAAGGGTTTCATCATAAAATATAGCGTCAGTCGGTCGTTGTGATTATGAATTGTTTGAAAATACTTACTTTGTAACTGCGACGCGACCTTATGTGTTATCTAAAAAAAGGGCAACATTTTAAAATTAAGAACTTTTTATTAAAAAATCCAAGGGCCTACTCAGAATCCTCAAAAGAATCCGGAAATTTTGATGCCAGAAATGTGGCATTCGGATCAGTAATTTAAAAGCATCTGGAAACCGTTCAACAAAAACTTTTTTCAGAATAATAGAGAGATAATATAAAAAAATTCTCTTTCATTCCTCCTCCGTACTGATGATAAGAAAATAAAGAGTATCTATAGTCTGAGTTGACTCAGATACTGCATTATTGATAGTCTGAATTTTGTGTTGACATTTGTTTTTAATAATATAACGTTGTACATTAAATATAGAATAGGTGTCAATACTGAGATAGTCAGTTGTCTGTTAAGTTACTTCTATAATGAATATTTTGTGCCTCAGAACCAGATATTCGTTGTCTAGGAATTTAACAAAAGTGAAAGGAATTTAATCAAGGTAAAAATAAATATTAGAACAAATAAATCAAACGATGTATTTTTTAAAATCAGAACCAGATATGCGTTAGTCTAAAGGTAGAATAAGAATTTAACGAAAGTAAAATAAACTCACTGTTATTTCATAATATAACTTGATATTCAAACGAAGAATATATTCAAAAGCAACAAAAAACCAGGAACGTTATGTATATTGTGTGTACAACATCATAACGAGCACCGTTTATACGTTTATATGACTTTTTTTATCTATACGTCGTTTTTGCCAATCCCTATTCATTTTAATGCAAAAATTCTTCGTTCATACAACGTGCAATATCGGTTATGCGTCGTTACCCCCTATCTTAACGAAGGTTTTTTTTCCCAAAAAATTTAATAAATTGAAGATTTGAAATTCAATGAAATGTAGTAATGAAATGTGTAGTGTTTGGGATGTGCAATATAGTAATGAAGGTGTGGAAAGTAGTAATAAGAATACTTAGGATAATTTATAAAAGTATGGTTTGTTACATTTTTATGGTAAATGTTATAATAGTAGGTACGCATTTTAAAAATTTGGTTATTATTTTCAGTTTAAAAACTGTTTTGAAGTAAAATTTTCTTTAGGAAAACCAAATTTGTTGTATTTACGTAAATCTGCATTAAGATCATTGGAAACCGAATAATCAAAGATGTTTTCAATTATACGTCTTTTCATTTATACGTCGGTCTCTTGAAAGACGTATAAAAGGTGCTTAACGAACATATTTATTTAACGTTATCGTGGCTAAGCCAGTTGAGAATATATAAATAAAGTACACAAGAGTAACTTTCCTGGCGTTATTATTTCATAGTTTCGAATTTTAATAGTAAATACTACTAAGTAGTTATACACACTAAGTAGTTATTCTATTTCAAATCGTGGCGTGCCACAAGGAACCATTTTGGGCCCCCTTTTGTTCTTCATTTTTATTAACGACTTCTGTATATTAAAACTTTTTGGTAAAATTATAACTTATGCCGATGACTCCGTGTTACTCTATTCCTGTGAAAACCTTTTGGAACTTCAATCACAAATTGAAACTGACCTTATAGAAATCAGAAATTGGTTTTCTATAAATGATTTAACTCTAAATTCAAACAAGACTAAATACATTTATTTTAATCTTAGACTGACATCAAGTAATCTTAATATTAAATTTCATTCCGATCTCTGTCATAGTTATTTTAATTGCGCTTGTGAAACACTAGAACAAGTTCATAGTATAAAATATTTAGGCTTAATAATAGATTCAAATTTAAAATGGAAAACTCATATTAAAGATCTGGTAAAAAAAATTGCGTTTTGTTTTAAGTAAATTTTACCACCTCAAAAATAATATTGGTGTGTCTTTTCTTAAAACTATTTATTATTCTTGGTTTTATTCCTTAATTAATTATGGTGTTATCATTTGGAGTGGTGAATATAGATCCAATCGTCAACCAATAATTTCAATTCAGAACAAAATATTTAAAATTCTAAATACTCAAATCAGCCCCAATAATTTTAGATCCCTTAATTTACTCCCCTTTCGACATAATGCATACTTCCGTATCATACTTCATATTTTTCGCCATAGTTATTTGTGTGATTTTAGAGAAAGAGGTTATAATTCTAGATCAATTCAAACTTATCAGATTCCTAAATTTTCCAAGGATATCTTTACTAAACATTTCTTTTACCTTGCACCCAAATTATTTAACAGTTTGCCTCTAAATTTAATTAGCATAAATCATTTATCTTCTTTTAGACGAAATTTATTTAATTTCTTAATGAATATCGACGATCCTGATCTATATTTTCACCTCATTTGAAGCAAAATCATTTCAATTTTGTCCAGCTTTTTGCCAATATTTTAATTTATTAAATTGTGTTTGGTTTTTCCTTCTTTGCTAATCAATTCATGTAAGATTTTATTTTTAGGTAGCCTGAACGGGATTTCTGAATTTATCCCCTTGGCTACTAATATGTTCTTAATTTCTGTATTTGTTTTCTGTCCTTGTGAATAAAGATTATTATTATTATTAATATTAAAAAAAATTCCCGTTACAACAAAAACGGATACAACGAAAAATCCCGTTATTACGAAAGCAACCGTTTTTATTTGAATTATCGAAATAATACCGTTATCACAAAGATACTATTATTTTAAAATACCGACTAGCTCTAGTTATTAGATACAAATAGTTTCTTTTCATGAATGAAACTGAAATTATTATTATAGACATCAAGTAATGATTTAAAGTATAAAATAGGTATGTTTTCGAATTATACTCTTAAAATAGACGAATTGTAAACGTTAAGAGTTCGATAATTCGTTCGTTAATTATTAAGTAATTGATTTACACATCTGTTTAAAGAAAAATTATTATAAATAATAGTTATTATAACTAATAGAAATATTTAGTTCCTTAAAAGTAAAATTCTGCTTGTGTGCGTAACATTTCCTCAGTCGTACTAAATTCTTAATTATTGTCTATGTGAAGTGATTAGAAGATACAAACCGAATTTAAACAGAATTTAAAAGAAAAAGTAAACTTTTAAGAAATTCCTAAAGTTTATGAAAGTAAACCCTCGATTAAGCGATTTGAAAGTAAAAATAATTACAAATAACGCGATAAAATTTTTTAACATTAATTGTGACACATCGCGTTAAACTCTACTTTTATTTAAGTAATAATATTAAGTATTTTGGGATTTACTGTAAAAATGTTTACTTAAATTAAAAAAATACTAAAAGTTCATTAAAATAAAATCTCAATTAGGCGTTTTGGCTATAAGTTAAATTATCACAAATAACTCAGTAAAATTAGTTGACACTAGTTGTGATTAATGATATCATTAATTTCAACTTTTATATTTGAGTCCTTTAATTTCCTTAAAACATTTAATAAAATTGTTTTTTCGTTCTAACTTTACTATTTAGTTTCATAAGAGTAACCTGTTTTTATTATTATAATATTTTACAAGATTCGAGTTTTAAATGCTAGAACTCTAAAATATATAAACCTCACTTAAAATTTTTTTCAGAATGATATAAAACACAATAAGCAATATTATATGTTCGCAGCACAATTTATGATAAATTTTTAATTAGAATAAAAAAACATTTGTTTTAGATTAAGGTTTTGAGGTTTATGTTATATTCTCAAAAAGATATTTTATCTTGGAACGAGCCTTTATGAGATATTTTTTAATCAAAATTGGGCATTGGTAACAAATGCCCCATGGTTTTCGGAACATTTAAATTCTTAAAATTACTGGCCAGTTGAGGAAAAATAATCATAGCAAACATTATTATACCCTGTAGTTAAGACATCTTTTACGATTAAAGTGTAAAATGATCACCAAGAAAACATAAGGGTAAATTAACTACATAATTTTATATGTTCATCACTTTAAATTGGTTCTATAAATTATCAGTCAAAGCATTCATTAAAAATATTAATACAGATGTCGTAAGTTGGTTTCAAAAACTTTCCCATTATCTGCAATCTACAGCATTTAGAAATTTTCTAGCAAAAAATAAATTTTAAATGTACACTCTTAAACAATTTGTGTTCTTTTTCTTCAACTAGGTTCGTAGTTGTACAAAAAAATAATTGTTTTGCGTCATCGGAAGTTATTACACCCTGTAGTTAAGACATCTTTTACGATTAAAGAGTAGAATGATCACCCTGATTACATAGTTAGTTTTACAACTTTTGATACTATTGAAAAAAAAAGCAAAATACTATTTGAAAGTGTGAAAAAGAGCAGAAAATAAAGTGCTTCAAGCTGGTTGCACAATTTTTTTTTAGTTTAAGAACCGAATTGTTCAGAACACAGTCATTAATTCATACATGTGATTACACAGACAATAAATTGGCGGAAAATATTTTTAAAAATTCGATGGCACCTAAATTTCTCTTCATTTTGAGTAGAAGAGGTCCATTGGCTTCTAATTCATGAGATCCACGATTCGATATGCTAGATAAATATTATTTTAGCTTAAATCTTAACTATTGTTCATATTACTTCAATATTTTTTTTTCGATTTTACTACAAATTTATTACTAGGCCACACTCGCGATCATAGTTTTCAGTATGAAACAATTGGAAAATGAGGAAGTGGAATTCCAGTTTTGCAGATCGAATCGTCGGATTTTAATTTTGCTAAGCAACTTGGCGGATTTCCGCCAATTGGCGGAAGAATCACATGTATGTTAATTCTATATGCATTCAACAATATTTGTGGCATAACAGATATCAAACAAAATATGAAAATTCAACTTAAGGATTAAGAATACATTGTATGTGTGTATTTTCAAAATGTTTGAAAATAAAATGTTTGTGTGAATACACTTAAAATTATTATATTGTGTGAAACATTGAATGAAGATCACGACTTACCGGAAATTTTAACTCTTAAAGCGATGAGATATTATTTCAATGACAATATTCATGCGTTGTTCTTCATAGTATGTCAACAATATAAGCTTA
Source organism: Tetragnatha versicolor (assembly GCA_024610705.1). Taxonomy (NCBI): domain Eukaryota; kingdom Metazoa; phylum Arthropoda; class Arachnida; order Araneae; family Tetragnathidae; genus Tetragnatha; species Tetragnatha versicolor. The sequence goes on from JANDEH010000007.1 coordinate 53,916,291, forward strand.
GGAAACATGTCTTACGATGTCTTATGTCTTCACCTTGTAAAAAAGTTTGTTAATAATAATATATAACAAAAATAATATTTTTAACGATCGATCAGTTTAATAATGTAAAGGAGTTTTTTAGATTATCATTTTAAGCAAGCTCTTAGTAAACATGTAAACATAATATTTTATTGTGAAATAAAAAGATTTTAATTGATCTTTTTAATTTATGTATTTGACATTTACGTTATTTTATATTTGCTATAAAAAGTAATATAATATTTCAAACTATATTTCTTAATTAAATTTACTTAACCAGTGTGTAAACAAAACCATAAAAATTAACCTTTTTTTAATAAAGGATGCGTGCGTAAAAAATTAGCACAAAATAAAAAATATATAAATTTAAGATATAAAGTTAAGGAAAATAATTAATTTCAAGCTCGCACATGATAAATAATGTCAGGTAGGCCAAGTTTAATGAACCATTTAGATCTTTAATTTAAGTAGAACAATTACTCATAAAAATAATCTGACTTTCACACAAAATATTTCTACTCACGAATACTCCTTCACAAAAAATACCCATAATTTCCATTGTTTTTCACTAAAATCCCTTCGTTTTCTTCCCATTTTCCGGTTCAACGCAGCAAATTTCGAAGTGATATGTCAAGTAAATAGAGACGTTATTCCCGAGACGAAAGGGGGACAGAAAAGTGTCATTTACAGCCCCGCCTCCCCGTGATAGGCCATCTATCCCTTTTCCAGACGCATACCAGCTACTGGTCACCTCGGTTTGCCCTGAGCTCCATAGGGGGGGGGTAAAATCATGCCTTTCAGCCCTAGCCTCCCTGGTGCCTTGTTACGATAATAATCGAATTGCAATTTCTGCTCGTTTTATGACCCTGTCCCCTCGAGTGTTCTACGAAATGTTCCATTAATGTGGTCGTTATGTTGCAGAGGCAATGGCGGTATATATTTGCTTTGATTTTCAAAGGTGTGAAATTTAATGAAAAAAAATCGATTTTGTCAATTTTGAAATAAAGAGTGCCCTTGCATAAAAACAGATGAAAACAGATAATAGTTATTTTTGAATTTGGTGTACATATTTTCATTGATACGTATTTTACCTTGCTTAATATGGACGGATAATAATTATTAGACAATTGGATTGTGTGAAAAAAAATAAACGAGCGCAGATCTCATCTTCTAGGAACTAATTTTTATATTAGTTCGATTACCGAATCGAAATATTGCACCTTCTGCCATTTAATAAATACTCTTTTATAGCAGATAAGTCGTACAAAAGTATTTTAAATTGTAAACGTGAATCATTATCGCAGTATTTAAAAATATTTGCGTATTTTCTATTCTCTCACGAAATATTGTTCTCACTTTTATTACAGGGCAAATTCCTATAGTAGAAATTCTTTACGAGAACTGTTAAAGTTTTATCGGAATCGGTAACATTTTGAAAATAAAAAAGGGGAATCTAGGGTACGCAAATAACACATTCAAGGGATCGCTGAACTTCTAGTTATTTCAAAAATTATGAAAACTTGAAATCTGGTTCTGAGGCATTGTGGATTTGTATAAAATACACATATCTGGATCATGAGAATTTCTAGTGAATAAAGCAAGTCGAATTCAAATGAAGCTGTATTAAGAAGAATAATACAATTACATTATATTTCCCTTGTAATTTGATATTAAATTATTGTAATAAGTAGTTTCTATGTCAAACGCAAAATTTTAAAAACATCATCATTTGTCTAATATTTTAACATACAGTTTACAATATTTGCGCATCATGATGTTAAAATATTTTAACGAGACGGATCCCTCGGCCTTTTCTCCTAAGTAAAACACTTTCTGCGCTGGCTTACCATACAGTTTTTTCTATAATGACATTTAAAGCCAAATTTCACAAAATCTTCAAATTAATTACATTGCGTTTGACATTAAAACAGGACATTAGTGTGAAGCATTCATAAAAATACAGAATGAGAATTTGTGTAACAATTTTACAGTGGCAAGCATCACAGCATATTTTCCTCATTGAAATTAGAAAAGTAAAAAATATTCATAAGGTTTCAGAGGAAGAAAAATAGTACCACAAAATGGTGTCATCAAGAAATTTCCCTGATTATGACATATTTTTAAGAATTTCCCTGATTTTTCCAGATTAATAAAATTCCCTGACTTTTCCCTGATATACCTGATTTCCAGGTTCTGTAGCCTAGCAACCCTGATAAAATTGTGTCTATTAAAACCATGTAGATTTCTCTTTGTAGAAACCACTGAGATTTCTTTGTTGTGTACAATGAACATTGATAATTGAAAACACATCAGAGATACATTTTTCAACATCAATGAGGAAGTTGCATGTTTTTTTATATTTTTTTAATCGATTCTTATTGCAAATATAAGACACTACCCAAAATTTGAGGACGATCGAGAAATTTTTTCATTGCAAAAAAAATTAAAAAAAATCCACTTTAAGTTAAATCTTTAAGGCAAGATATTAACCTATGCTGACGATTCTGTCTTATTATATTCTTGTTCCACTTTAAATGAACTGGTGACTCAAATTGAATCTGATTTAATCGAAATAGACAAGTGGTTCAATGCTAATGATTTGGCTTTAAACAAAACTAAATACATTAATTTCAGTTTAAGACCATCTGAGTTACCATTTGACTTAAAATATCACATTTCATCATGTAAATCTAAAAACAACTGCCAATGTCATATTCTTGAATGTGTTCAAAGCTACAAATATCTTGGACTTAACGTTGACTCTAAATTGAAATGGAAAACTCATATATCTGAATTGGGGAAAAAATTACGCTTTATTTTATTTAATTTTTACCACCTAAAAAATAAAATTGATTTGTCGTTTCTAAAAACTTTATATTTTTCTTGGTTCTATTCTTTAATAAATTATGGTGTTACTGTTTGGGGTGAAGAATATAAATCCAATCTCCAACCTTTAATTCCTATTCAAAATAAAATATTCAAAATTTTAAATCAGCAGTCATATCCTGGTAATTTTAGATTACTCAAATTATTGCCTCTTCGTCACAACGCTTTTTTCCGTATTATACTTTATCTTTATCGTAATAAATATCTTTTCAACACCATAGCTAGACCATATAATACTAGAGCTGTTGCAACATATCAAATTCCCAAATTTTCTAAATCAATTTTTTGTAAGCATTTCTTTTACCTCGCACCAAAATTATACAATAGTTTACCTCTAAATCTAACCTCCATTAATAAATATTCAGAGTTCAAAAGAAATTTATTTGAGTTAATAAATATCGACGACCTGGATTTATATTTTTCACTTCAATGAAGCATATTCTAGTTAATGGTTTACCAGCTTGCTGCCATCATTATTTAGCTATTGTTTTTTTTTACAGTTTTATGTTTGTGTTGTTGTAATTTGTAATGTCATTTGTCCATATAATTTCTTTTTCGCCTGTACGGGAAGTTTCTTGTTTCTTCCCCTTGGCGAATCACATTATGTCTTACTTTTCTGTGTTTGTATAATGAATGTCTAATAATAAAGTTATTTATTTATTTAAAAGCGCGCGAAAACGCCAAGAGTTTGGGATCATCGTATTTTTACGTCATCATACGATAAACATTGTTGGAAAGCAATAGCAATGGAGTCGATAGTATGATTGTTGACATCTTTAAACAATAAGCGTTTTCAATCACGTGTTTTTTCTCGACTTTTAAATTAAAATATTTAATTACCTGTACATTTTTTTTGAAAAATTGACTAGATATTTCATTTTTCCATACCAAAAACCCTACGGAACCCTTGTTTGTTTTTGAAAATCTGACACATCCAACTTCCTTATTGTGTATAGCTGTATATATGTGTGATTGAATTCAACATATTTTAAATTAATGACATTTATATATGTGAGTATTTCGTAATTACATCAAAGATTAAATGCCACAGCATTCAATTCAGTCAATGCATAAAACTATAACATTTCGATTCATGTGTCCAAGAACATCCAATATAACTTCATCATCATCATCATCATCATTCCCTCGTCTTTCTTGCAGATGAACTTCTCCCCGCTCCAAGGCAGAATCATCATCATCATCTCCGATCAATGAGAGAAGACTCCTTAATTAAATTGGTCCGAGCCTCAGGTGCTGTCTCTCCTCTTCCTCATCATGCCGTGACGTCCCCAAGATGGCGGCTGTCAAAAGAGAAGAGAAAATGTGAGCGCACGTGAGAGAACACTCGTAAACATCGCGCGCAAAAAGGGATCTTCTCTTGGTATTTTGTTGCCCCAATCGAATTGGATCGCGGGGAGCCTTGATGAGATCGGGAAGTAGGGCTAATTTATGGCTCCCTGTGCGCCGCACTCCCTTAATTAAAGCGGAGTATTCCTCCTCTTTTTCCATTAGTGATCGATATCCTTCGCCTCGCTGCTGCGGCTGTAGTAGATAGGGACGGGGAGAGTAATTATAAGTTGCTTTTAGTTAATCGAGATTTTCGCCCGCTTTTTGGCCTTTTTTTTTTAATTATGTAAGTAGCGGTTTGATGAGAGTGGTGGTAGTAGTGATGGAATTAGATGAATGTATTAGCTGCGTTTAGGTATGGAATGGGAATTAGTAGTATTAGATTTGGTTAATTTGGACTATTAAGTATTTATAAATATTGGTATGCACGTCGATAGTAGTTCATAATAAGTAAATAAAAGTAAAAATTTTATTTTCTTATGAGAAATATTATTTAAAAATATATGTAATTATGAACGTTATCTTGGTTCATATAAATGGACATATATAAATTACGTGAGGTCGAAAAGGGGGGTTTTGGAAAAATCTCACCAAGGGGGGAGGGGGAGTCGATTAAAATCTCACGCCAACTTATTAAGTTAGAAATTATACGATTTCCTTTTTTTAAGTACTAGGGAGCTACTGCCCCCCGCTCGCTATCGCTCGCCAACCCCCGTTAACTGCTTACGCAGAAACTTTTGGACCGCTTCGCAATTCCACACAAAACCCAGCTCTTTGCACTTACTCACTTTATAAAACATTCTTAAAACAGGGGTAGTACTTCTCCGGGGTATTCTTTCAAAAATGGCGGATATTTATTCAGTGACGGAATTTTAACAGTTCCTTTATGGTAACATGAATTGGCGGATCGCCTTATAATTCCAAGAAAATTAACAACAGAGCAATGTAAACATTCTTTTTCCCATTTCCCAAAGGTAATGTTTATTTTCACAGATTCACATTAAGGAAGCACTGAAACATCTCAGTAATAAATTTAACTTTCTTAAAATTTGTAATGATTGGTTTTGAAAAATGTAGTAATTATCGTAAACATAACGAAAATTTAGAGTTTTATCTTAATGGGAACAAACAAACGTCGAAGTTGTGTCAGTTTCATAGCAATGATTTTTATCTTTATTTTTAAAATATTCACCCGTGTTATCTATAGTTGTTAGCGTTTTGGCATTATGAAATAAAGAGTTACATTTTACTACCTTAAAAACATACCTGCAAAAGGATATAAAAATAATAATTATTGTAAAAAATAAATGCAAAAGTTCAAAATTTCCGAAAGCGAGTTTAGTGGGTTGGTTGGTTTTTATATGGGTTATTTTCAAAATTTGCTTACATTTGCTGTCCCGAAGGTAAAACATGAAAATTAAAACTTTAATCATTATTAAAATTTCTGTTTAAACTTTGATTTAGGTAAAGTAGGCTAAATGAAATATTTCTAGCTTTTAATTAATAAGAAAAGCTTCAAAATTATGTAAATAAAGATATTTAAAAATACGAAAATAGCCAAAAACGCTTGTCCCTAACGATTTTCACGAAATTAAAAGTAGTTTTATTGTTATTTAATTTGACTTTTTGAAAGAAAAAACGATAAATATCAAAATTATGAACTATTAAAAGGTTATTATAATTGTAAAAATTAATTTTTTGAATTTAATATTTTTACAAATCAATAAAATATTTTGTCCCTCACTTTATGTCAACTCCCGTTACAGGCGAATTAATTTTAAAAAATATAATAATAATTATGCTTTAAAAATGTAGAAACACATTCCAAACGATTGTTTGTTTATTTTAGAATATATTTAAACCGTGTTTTTATTCTTCGGCTCGAAAACTATCGTGTTTTCAAAGAAATTATCTGTCGTCAAGGTAGCGTATTTTTATTAATGTCAACTCCCGTTACGGTAATTTTTGAGTAATTTTTAATATAAAATAAACTTTTTTGGAAATTTTAACCCCAGAAGTATAGTTATTTATTGATATAAATAGGATATATGGATATTTATTTCAGTTTCCAACCATGCATGTATGTTTTATTCTGTCATTTTATTAAAAATGTCAACTCCCGTTACCTGTCAACTCCCGTTACTATTATGTCATTGATTTGGAAAGTAGTATCAACAACTTTCCCTTTTTACGAAGGATTTGACATTTCTCGCTTGATTTATCGTTAATTTCATTAAAAAAGGTCTTGCATATTTCATTTAAAGAGAAATAATTGTATTTGATTTAATACACATAACTATTTTAGTTTAGGTCTTGTTTTTTCCTTATGTATGTAAAAGTAAGGAAGTGAGCAAATTGATAACTTGGGATATTTTTTTAAAACACTAAACTATGGGCAAAAGTGTATGACTAACTGCTGTTCCATATACTTGAAACATATATAAAAACGCCTATATTAATATTATTTCGAAATTATGAAGTTTGAAAGAAAAAAAAATTTTATTCTGAAATGTAAGTGTATGGTGAAAATGACCCATATACTGGTTTCTGCTTAACGCTTATACCAGTTTTCCTTTAAGCGAGTTTATAATTTGTAAATATAGTAATGATTAGGTTGCCACAATGACAAAGATAAATATAAAAATATTAATTTGTTATTTAAAAAATAAGAGATAAATTAATTATACATAAGTTTTAAATACAATTAAAACCGTTTGAACAACAAAAATATAAATATTGTTAAAAATAACCCAAAATATATTTTTTAAATTCGTGTTATAAATAGAAAGATGATTATTTAATCTATTTGAATATTAAAAAAACCAGTGAAATATGTTTTCTATTTGTATATGTTTTCTTTTTGTATTTCTATTTTTGTATCTTCTTGTTTTTCATAACATTAATTATTCAAATATCCATATATTTATTGATATGATTAAAAAAAAACAAGGTTTGAATCATTTGTATATTTTTTACTTTGTGGATCAGTCATGTTATCTCGGAACCAGAAAAATAGTGTTCGCAATGGGAATAATAGTATCTCAATAAAATTTGATCCCGCTACTTATAAAATCGGCAGTTAAGAATTTCAAATTGTCTGCGTAGTAAACTAAAAAAACTAAAACAAATAATTTTATGATATCACTAAAATAAAAAAATGAAGACAAAAGACAGTTTGCATTTATTTCTCCCATCATAGCTAAAATCATAACAAATAAAATTACCTATCTATGGAGATTACATACGTTACGGGCAATGTGTGATAAATCGGGTATTATTACAAATGCCCGAAGTGCAGGAGGGCAATGTGATAAATTCAATGTCATTTATCAATGAAATTCATCTATTTGCCCGCCCCCACTCTGGGCATCATTAATAATGCCCAAGAAATCACTTTTCCCGTATCATATGTATTGTTTTACATGTCATAATTAAACCTCAAATGATATTAATTGAAAAATTTAAAATTTCTTAAACTGCTTGTTTAAAGGTGGTTTTCATTTCGATGCAGTAAGTTTTGTACCAAATTTATATTTAACATAGTACGAGTGTTATAAATCAAGCAATAAGCAAGGATCGCTTCAATTTATGTTGATCGGTCATATAGGTGGAGTCATTTGTGTTTTTTATCATACTTACAAAATTATCGGGACTTTGTTTTCAGCTTCTTCCATAAAAATCATTCATCTGAGAGACAGAGAGATTAAACAGATGACTGTAATTTTTTTCACTTCAGCTGAATTCTAAAAAAAAGGAATATTATTAAAGTTTGTTTAAATGGTCTATATTTTAACTATTTATAAATTTATTCAAATATTTATCCATTGCGCTATCCCAAATTACCAATACGTATCCCTTTGGTTTAAATATGGAATATACACTGTGCAATAAATAATTATAAAACTATGCAGTAAAAATTTAATGCAATCCTTAATATTACATTAAAGCCCATTCCCTCTTTTCAAGTTATGCATATTATTAACACTAAAAGAAGTAAAGACAGTAATGAATTTTTAAGTAAGACTCATAGGTTTCTTGGATGAGCGCATCGCTTCCTGTGTAAATATTCCGATTTTAGAGCAGTAGCAAAGACAGTGCAACATTGTTTGACATCTTGACTTAAGTTATTTATGTGTCACTTCGATGTTTTTCATCGTTCTCTGCCAGGAAAATGTCACTTTTTTAAGCTGCGTTTGAATATCCTTGACCCATATTGTAGGGGTCGTAGCAGAGCGAAGATGCTGTGTTTTTTTACTTGCTTATTTGGATAAGTTGGCTTTAGCATTCCGAAGGAAATGGCATTTGAGCCGTATGTTGGTTCTGTTCAACTTGTGAGACTGCGACTAACGTGTCTGAAGTAATGTCTGATTCATTTCATAGTTATTTGTTAGAGGAAATTTATTAAAAGGAAGATAAACCCTTTACTGCCCGTGTTAGCAAATATGCTACCATAAGTTTAAGCTTCATTTTTCAGCATAAAGTAACAATTTTCGGCATGTTTTTAAGTTATTGGAGAAATAATTCCACCTTCGGTAATTTTAAGTAAGTAAGTTTAGGTTCAGTCCCTATATATTTTCTACAAATTTTGTTATAAAAATTAATTTAATGTTTTTGCCCCAAACTACAAGAATAAGGCAAAAATAATGATTTTGGAAAGGAATTTTGGATTATTTATATTATTTCTATGACTTTATTTATAATAATTTATTCTGAAACATTTACATAGTACAATAACATTAACGGGAAGCAATCATAAGAGAAAAAACAACATATTGCTCACTAAGTGATTTTTCCATAGTCATTTCTTGTAGTGGTCATTAGAGGAATAAACTGTTAAAAAAAAAATTTTTCCCACAAATGTTAATGTTTCTCAGTGTTATTAAACATAGTATCAATATTATCTCAACAATTGTACCAAAAAAGGACCCCCGATATTCTCCCCATTTTAATTCATTAGAGAAGGGGAAATGACATTAAGTAAACAATGATTATTCTGGTATAGAAAAGGGGAGATAAACACAATCTATATGCAACTATAGATTTTAAAATTCCCGCACTTTTAATTTTTCTTCCAAAACTCTTAATATCTACAAATATTGATACCCATGTTTACATTTATGGGACTGCATATCCGAAAATATATTAATAATACATAACTATACCCATTAGGAAATAGCACTTAGTAAACAAATCCAGAGTAGATTAAAAGGACATTTCTCCCACCGATACAAGATTAAACCTTGTCCTACACCTATATTTCCTTCTCTCCTTCAGAACAAAGGTACCGAATTTTACGATGGGCCTAGACCCATCTTCTCCCTCCACTTTACACAGTTTTTATTGCTATTTAAACACTCCAAAGCTGCAGATAAATTGCCAGAAATGAAAGCCCGAGATGAACTGCCATCCAGATTTATCTCTGTTTTTCCTTCTTCTCCCAATGGCGCATGGGGCCGCATACGTAAGCAGGGAGCGCATTAAATATTCGTCGCATATATCAGGGATGGGAACCGTTCCCCTAATCCCCCTTTCTGAAAGGAGCTTTCTGTGGGCCCCGCTGTCTCCCCTAGTGGGGGGGTTCTCACCCCCTCCTCGCTTTTTGCGGAAGACGAACGACGTCCCACAGATGCGCTTTCTTTTTGGGGAAGAGATTAGATCGTCCGACGCCGGTTAGTCCATTCTGAGAAATGGGCTCCGGGATTAATTAAAAGCGGGGGTGTGGGTAGCCCAGATGAGATCGTACCATTTTTTTTGCAAGGGTGATCCGGTTCGTTGCGAATCTCAATGAAGATTGTATGAAAGTTTACTTTATTATACCCAAGGTGTGTTTGAACAAAATAAATTTTCTTCTGCAGAAAAAAAATGTTAACGAAAGTTAATCTCTAAAAATTTTTTATTTGAAAGAAAAGTATAAATAACCTAAGATAAGTGCAATCGGAAAGCTATCATTATTCAAAGGACGGGTTTCTCTAGTTACAGATTCATTAATTTATCTCTAGGTTCCATTAAAAACTAATTGAATAGTAAATTGTATGTGCTTGAAGTTATAAGTAAAAGCTTTTTTATAGTGACTGAACACGGTCGTTTGTTTAATTTTCTCGTTTCCTTTTTTTAAAAATTAGGTATACAAGAGAAATGTAGTAGTTAAAGGGATAAATTAATTTGAAATCCATTAAAAATTAACATGAACAACAAGTATTTTCAGAACTATGCCAAGATTTTTTTAAATGTAAAAAATGTTACTTTTTTCACTCTCTGGTGTGTGGAATATAACTTTGCAGTGAGGTAAATTCAACAAACTACATGAGATAGTGATAGAAGAAAAAAATAAGATGATATAATATAAAATTTTAATTGACAGTAAACTACAAAAGATTTTAAAATATAATTTTCGCGGTTTAATTAATAGTGTTTTTCTTAAATAAAGGAAGTAAAGTATATTTTCTGGTCAGTTATGGACTAGCACTAATAAAAAGTTTTATACCCCGGCGTAGTGAAATTGAAAAATTATGTTTCATGAATTAGTTTATGTAAAAACAATGTACCCCAAGTTAAAACTAGACTCGCATTCCATGTTGATAAAATTAATTGCAATAAAAGTGCTATGATTCTTCTTTATTACATTTATTTAAGTTAATTCTATGTATCCACATTGCTTTCAACAGTTCATATAACGATATAATAAACGTCATAAAACGGTCATCTTTTCCCCATTGCATTTTTCCACACAAAACATTCAAACCGCAGTAAAACCGGCAAAAAAAAACATTCACTTATCTCATCTTTTCCCTTAATTTATAGAGCAGACCATATCACCTTACCTGCAAGCCGTGCGACAAGCTCAAGGTAGGTCGGGCATATCTCTTCCCCCGTGACAGATATTGATGTAAGGAAGGTGTAGCGTGCCACGGCAAGGTTTTTTATGCGACGATTATAGATAAGGTGAATGAATTAAAGTTAGATAAAATACGTCGCAGTTATTATCGCGGGAAATAAGTCCTGGAACGACCCGTTTATCTCATCCAACAGCAAACGACGTCGGGGAGTTTTTCTTTCGGATGAAGGGAGGCCATGTAAATAACAGCTGGCCCGCTTTGCTTTTTGGTATACTGCGACAGCTGATAGTGTGACGAGGCATAGTTGAAGTATGTGGTTTATCCAATTAGGTTTTAAAGCTTTCATTCTTGATCGTGAATAGGGAATTTTTTTTAGTTCGGTTTGTAAGGTTGAATGTGTTTGTTTTCATGTGTATTGTGTGTGTATGTTTGTGTGCATAGTTGTTTGCATGGCAGCTGCTAAGTATAAGCAGGCCATACGTTGTTGTGTGGGATTAATAAATATTAGTTTTAGCCAGTTTTTAAACAAGTAGGAGTTTTTTAATTTGAAATCAGGGTTGAAAATGGCCTAAACATTAAACTCCTATTAACTACTGTAATGTTAGTGTGCATATCCCAGAACTCCAAAATGTGGCAAGTGGACAATACAATAAATGAAAACAGTGATTTGGTTGGATTATGATTAGTAAATTGTATAAATAAGCAGCTTTAAATAAAATATTTCTATAAAAATATAATAATTATCTTAACGACGGGGTGTTAACATGCAAATCGTGTTACCCCGAAAGGTTTCACTAGAGTAGAAAAAGAGGTTTAAGAGAAATAGACTATTTTTGTTAAAGTTCAAATGAGGCAACATTTTGAGATATAGGGGAGAGTGTTGTACCTCTGGACAAAAATCACGTTTGGATTTTTCTAAGACAGGAAAAATCCTATTTTTAACATTTAAAGTGTCCAACATATATACCTAACCTAAGCAAAGAGAATAATATTTTTATTAGCTGAAATCTTTAAAATTGGATTTTTAATTCATTGGCGAAATTTGTGTCCATAGGTACAACAACGTGCCCTCCCTATGGACAGACCCAGTTGTACCTGTGGACACCCTTAAAAAAGAAAGTTTTAGTTGAAAAAAGTTTAAAATGAACATTTTAGTGGTGTATTACCTTTTAATACACTATTTCAAGCATTTTTAAAATTGGAAATAGATTTTTTAAAGTAATGTAGTTTTAGATCGTAAATGATCATTAAAACGAAATTGACTCCTTGTGGAGCTTGGGTATTCCAAGTGGCACACGACAACAACAACAACAAACGAAGTTGATTGATAAAAGTCTTGATTTTTTTACCAAAAATACATAAATCACATGGGATTTTCAGAAAGAAATTTGAGGTAATAATTTCATCAATCATACTGAAAGATATGATCACTTCACTGATCCAAAAAACAGAAACAAATTCCATCGACACTTAATTGTGCAAGCATTTTGTTGTAATAACTTTCGCAAATCTTCTTCGGTGGAAATTTTAAGTTTTTTGTGATCCTCATACATACTTAAATACGATAGGGTGCTTAAGATTTATATACCATATTTTACATTGAATGCAAAGTAAAATCAAAAATTTAAAAAGTAGTTATGATCTCAAAATATTTGATTCTTCATATAAAAATCACTTGAAAATAATCACCGACAAATAAATAACCATTTAGAATTAATTTAATATGCATTAAAAAGCATTCACTTTAATAAAACCTGATTCAAAAACGCCGATTAGCTACAGACACCCACAAGAACGTGTCCGTAGGTACAACACTTATGTAATGGTGTCTGAAGGTACTACAACACCAGGGGTTTTTGCATTTAAAGTTCTGTAAAAAATAAAAGAATTAGGATCTGACAATTTCTAATATCAAAAACAAAAAGTCAAAATCTAGGGGATTCGTCCCTTACATCTCATTTTGTCATATTATAATTTTAGGGGAAGAAAAATATTAATTTAGGGATGCACTAAAAAAACTTTGAGCACCTAAAAACAGTAAATCTATATATATAAAAATCAATGTTTGTATGTATGTATGTCTGTATGTATGTCCTTTATAGTTTTAAACTTTTCGAACCTACATTAACTATTAAACTATACCACGTTGATCTACTCGCTCCGGGAAAGGTTTCTGAATAAAAAAAATTTAAAATGGGAGCGTCCCAACAACTTTTTTGGTCAATTTTGTGCTTAAAAACCCATATTTCCTGCCTAATCTCATGGCAGAACCACATTGTTGTAAAGAAGATGTAACTTTAATTGTTGCAGGCATATTCTCGATTGTTGCAGATTGAAATCCATTGTTGTAGCATAAACATAAAAGTGGATCATTTATTTAACTATTTCTCCATTTGGACTGGCGAAGCCCATCTGTAACACACCATATAATTTTTTTTTAAAATGGACTGGCGAAGCCCATCTGTAACACACCATATAATTTTTTTAAAAAATGGACTGGCGAAGCCCATCTGTAACACACCAGAATAATTTTTTTTGAAATGGACTGGCGAAGCCCATCTGTAACCCACCAGGTGATATTTATTAAAAAACTGAAACCCGGGCGAAGCCCGGGTCTAGCGCGTCAGCGCTAGTTTATTATAAAATATAAATATTATTTAAAAGAGCTGATTTCACGGTAGCAACTAGATAGCATCTGTTTACATTCAAATTCAACCACAAATTCAAATTTCCATTTTGTCCCGAATTTTAAAATGCAGTGGATGAAGGTACAACCGCCCTTAGGTACAGCACTCTCCCCTATACTTGAGTAAATAAAAAATTAGGAGTTCTCTTAACAGAAAGCAATAATTTTAATGGCATTTGTAACGCATCAGCAAAGTTGTATTTATATTTCTTCAATACATTTATCATATTTTTTTTGGTTAGTAGTTAAGTATATTCACAGGAAAATCCCAATCTGTTCTCCCGCAACTCTTAAAAACATCCTTTTTAATAAATCACCAGCATAATCATACAATTTTTTTTCACATATTGTGCCTTAGTATTTCTTATGATTTTCTAACCAAGTTCTCATTTTTCCAGATGAGTGGATAAGATTGCTAACCTTCGCATACCTTCTTTTTAAATAATCCCCCATTTAAGTAAAACTTCTCCACTATTCACTAGCCTCTTTTTCGGCCAGAAAGAAGTTAGTTTCGCAGAAATTGATAATAAAAAAAAGTCCGCATTCCGCTTGCACGGAGAGGCCCCTACAAATCATACTTCATCAGATTACATTGAAGATAAATTTCCCTCGTTTCTCTCTCCCACTTCCCTTTGAAATCGCAGAATTTTCTCGGATGTGACCCTGGCAAGAAAATCCATTCAAAGGCCGGCTATAAAGAACCTTAAAAACAACACAAAAGAAAATAATTTCTTAAAAACCTTCTTCTCTATCCAATACCTATTCCCATATAGAGGGATATTCTATTGGCGCCTGTCCGGACATTCATCTATGTCAGGCGAAGCCTGCTTTTTTCTGATTTTTGCCATTCATCACCGAGAAGCAGATTTTTTTGTTGTTATTTTACCCGATTCTTTCCTTTTCAGGGGATGTATTGAGAAGGAAGGTTCTCTGAGAGAGCGAAACGAAGAAGTTAGTTTCCTTTGTAATTTTTTTACAGGGATCTCGAGTTCTGTTTTTCATCTTCCGGCCAAATTCATCAGAGGAGGCATTGGAAGACACACGCTGATTTACGGGTCTGATAAAATAGATGAATGAAGATACCCATGGGATAATTTCTTGTATAAATCCATCTCAAAGAGATTGCCCGTGATGGATTTTCCTGGAAGCTTTTTATTCAAAGCTGTTTCCGTTTTTTCAAGTGCGTTTTAGCATATTGTGAGGAAGTGTGCTGTTTTCTCTCTGCAGCTATTGGGATATTCTAAATGACGTATCAGATGAACTTTTGCGTCATTTTACAAAAGAGACAGGATAGTAGCTATATAATATAGAAGAAAGTTTTATAGGCCATATTTACAACATGAATTAATTCATTTCTTTTGAAAGAAAATACATAGCTAAACAGGGTAACTTTTTATAGAAATTAAAAATAAAATTAACTAGCAGCGTTAAATTGTCTTTTTAACGAAAAATTTCCCTAAGCCCCTAATTTCCCTAAACGTGCTTTTTCCGTGAAAATTCTGAATAAATTTTAAAAATAAATATGTACAATATTTATTACAATATTTAAAAATAAATATGTATTTTCAAAATAGCTGGTGACATCTTAGCGATAACTAAGCCGTCTTTCTTTTTATCTTGGTGTGTAATTTGTTTATTTATAAAATTAGTTATGATTATATTGACCGTTATAAAGGCCTCCTGTAACTAAACCAAAAGGTACTCTAAAGGTTCTTCCAATAATGGAAAGTTTATCGTATTTGTCAAAAAAAAAAGGGGAAAAAACTAAACAAATAAAAAAGGAAATTGTATACTAGTTCCTAAAAAAAAGGGTTTGAATAAAAATTTAATTAAGCTATAGAATATTAACAATAAATGTTTAAGTAATTTTTAAAATACATGAACCTATTTAGACAGATTTATATTTCAAAAAATAAAAAACTACCTTATACTTTAAATAATGATCAATAGCCATTCTAATGCATTGAATTAAAATGTGTGAATTGCAAATAATAAAAAATTAAAAACACTCAGACAGAAAAAAAATTTAGTCCGAGATGTTTAATTGCAACCCTCCAAAAATTGCCTATAATCCATATCTATATATAAGATTTTGTAATACTTTCTTTCTGAAAAATTTTTAATAATGCTTAAATAATATTATTTTCCTTGAAATTTTCATATACCCATTATCTACACAACCTAGTAATTATCTGATATTAAAACTCCCAATTAAATTATACAAACTATAAATTTCTATTTGCCCTCTTTCAAAAAACAAGAAATTCCTCTAATAAACCTTTTAATTTTCCAGCTTAATATTGGTAACACACATTTGAACTGTAATAAATGAACACTTTCTCCCAAAACAAGCATTTAAAGCCAATGATATTGACGCGAAGTAAGAAAAACGCGAACCGACCGTCAAGTTGTTTTTTCTGCCCTCTTCCACGCCTTCAAAATGCCAACTTTACAGGGAAACGTATGAAAATTCGGGATTTTTCAATGAAATTCCGGGCTGTTATAGGATTTTTGAACTTTAACACAATAAGTTGATACCCTGAAATCTTTTTAGCTTTTTAAAAATTAAAATTCAAGGATTTTCCAGGATTTTAATACCAAAATTAGCTTTTTCCAGGATATTCCAGGCCTTGAAAACCAAATTTGAAATTCCAGGACTTTCAAGGTTTTCAAGGCCCCGTACGAACCCTGTAAAAGGTTTCATGTGTCTAATAAAATGTAGCGAGGGATTTTTTTTGAAGGAACAACATGCTGCACACGCACGCTATATACATAGGTTTGAATTGTTGTAATTCACAACAACACAAATTTATGTACTAACTAACGTAAAAAATATTTGGTAACAATTTCAAGATCATAGGGTTATTTTTCCGATGTCATATGTTTTATGAAAACCGTTTCAATATTTAATTGTATTTCACTTCTTTTACTATTTTATTGAAATAGTTAAGAAATCAGTTATAGACCTGTAAATGTAAAAAGTGACATCTCTTTAGTGTCATGCACATATTAATGCTTAAAGAAATCATATTCAATGTACACTCTGATTAAATTTAATAAAATAATTGATATTCTTTCAAATACAACTTTTGCATAATATATTATTCAATACTAAATTCAAAATTTCACTCAAATGTTTACCTCTGTATTTCGGTCTGTTATTTGTGCCCTAATTTCATCTATTATTAACTTCTGAGTTGTAATTTTCTTTAACATTAACTTCTTCCATGGATCTGAAACAAAAAAAGAACAGGGTCAATTTCTTTGGAAATTTCTGTTTTATAGCAGAAAAAGAAATATAATTGATGGTTAAATTATTGTTATTTAATTAATATAATATAGAGTATACTTAAAATTAAAAATCCTGGGAAAACCACTTGAAATCATTACTATTTCAACAATTCTGTGTAAAAAATTATTTAAAAGAAATTTTCAAGAAAAATAATACTACGCATTTACAAAATTAAAAACAATCAAATGTTAAAATCAGGTATTCAGTTAGGCTTTTGATACATGTCCTCAGTCTAAATATTAGAGCTAATATCTAGAATCAAACCTTTATTGTAAGAGTGAAAAAAATGGAAAAGAGCAAAAAATATTTTGAAACAAATCAAAATAATTTTTCCACATCAACGAAAAACTATTTGTCCGGCCAAAAGTCACATCGAACATGAAGTTTTGCTTTTGAGACATTTTGTCGACAGAAATCTATCAAACACAAATATTGTCGACAAGCTACAGGCTCGATGCCCAACAAGGCTGGTCCATTTTTTTAAATTCACCAATTCCCACTGACTGTCTAGTTTTAGCTTAAACTCATACACCCCCTTCGAATTTACTATATTTTCTGGTAATGCGTTCTATATATCTATTACCCTTTTGAAGTAGTAGTATTTTCTTAAATCCAATTTAATCAATTCAATTTTTAAATTAGATTGAAAAATTAAAATTAGAAATACAAATACAAAATAAGTCGACCAACTACAGGCGTAAGCCCAGCAAGGTTGGTCCAGCCTTTTTACCCCACTTGAGTTTACAATTTATTGTTTCAGGCAACGCATTCTATCTATCCACTACCCTATTAAAAAATGCCTTTCTACAATCCGTCTTAAATTTTACTTTTTTCAGTTTGAAATTGTGACCCCTTGTTCTATTACCCGTATTGAAATCTAGTCTCTCTGTGTCTCCTTTTTTTGAATTTTAAAAAGTTGAATCAAATCCCCTCTAATCCTTCTTTTCTCTAGAGTAAACATATTTAGCTTCTTTAATCTTCCCTTATAACTTAAACTGGATATACCAGGTGTCGGCAACCTTTTGAAATGGAAGATCCAAAAGTTATGATTTAAAAAATTTCCCAGTTTTTAAAGAGCCACTAAAGTGTTTTGCTTCAATGTTATAGTATATTATGCTTATTATATTGGATTTTAGTTGGGGAGCATTTTTTTACACATTTTTTCTGAAGTACCTCCTTTCGGGTTCGGGTACTTTTTTACATCAAGTTTTAGATGACTTACATACACATTCTAACTTAATTTCAGTAAATTAATTTCAAAATTTTGTAAACAAAGTAACTTCCTAGAAAAATTGGAGGATCTGGGGGTCCTCCCCCACAAAAGTTTTTGGAAATTTCTTCTTCAGAATAGCTTTGTAGCTCATTTTTAGGCCTTTTTGGATTGCACCCAAAGAGCGCCTCTCATTTTTTAAGTGGCAGAATTTTCAAGGAAAAATAGTATAGTTAAAATAAACAGCAAACTTTAGAGAGGGGGTGGAGATCCCACTTCAGAAAAATTTTGGAAATTTTCTTCTTAAAGTAGTTTTTTAGAACTTCTATTATGACTAAATGAGGATCACTCCTTATAAATCACAGAATTTTCAAGGGAAAACAGCACATATTCCAAAATTTTGAGGAGTGTTTAGGAGTTCTCTCCCGAAAATTTGGAATTTTTACCCTTAAAAGTAGAGTTTTGACTCATTTTGAGAACTTTGGGTTACACCGTTCCTTGTGAGTATCATTGATTTGATTAGGTACTTAAAAATATATTACTGAATTGCTAAGGGTTTGAAAATAAGTTTTTAATTTTTTCGTATGAAACTGGAGAGTAGCAACTTCACATCGAAAGAGCCGCATGCGGCTCGCGAGCCGCAGGTTGCCGACCCCTGGGATATACCCTTGACCATTTTAGTAAATAAAAGGATAATTTTCAAACAAGTTGAAATAGATAGTATATCAAAATTAATCGATACATAAAAAGGAAATAATTGAATTTCTAAAAGAAATTCTTATTTGTTAGTGTGATATAAACTCAAAAGCTTTAAAATAGCGTTTAACTTCGGTTCTTTTAGAATCTGTTTACTAGAAAAGGATAGGGATTTTTCTTATGGCTTAATTTTTATAAAAAGTAATGAATATTTATTCATGGGTATTGTTTACTTTAATAAGCAAATTTGAAGTGTTGTCAAAAATGGTTACTCTTACAGCAAAAACAAGTTTCAATTCTAATAAAGTAAGTAGTGTATTATTGATTACAAACTATCTTTCCCTTATGAGTTTTCTCTAGTAAATTCAGTGCTGAGATAGGTAGTGGACGCGGGGGGACGCCGTCCCCCAAAATATTTGAACCGTCGCCCTGAAATATGGTGTTTTTGGTTCAAATGATGTTTAAAAAAATGTAAAAAGAAGTGTCTAGTCCCCCCCCGCAAATAATTTTCTTCAACTACAGCACTGAGTAAATTGCCCTTATTTGAAGGAAATTCGCTGAAGTCCTATTGATTGGTGGGTGAACAGAGTAAAAATTAGTACTTTCCAATAGAGGTATACAATATTTTCCTTACACATTCATCAACTTCAAATGAAGCACACCCATATATTTTTTTTAATTATTTAGCCTTGTTACCTTTTCCGAGATTCATTCAGACTTTCGTCATAAATGAGTCAGTAGTACTACCATTAAAAGGAATACTAAATACTTTTGATCTGTATTCAATTTGGTACATAAATTATAGGTTGTAGGTCTTCACACAGTTTCGGTTCAGCTTCTTTGAATTGATAAATAAAAGATTTCAGGATGGTATAGAGCAGCGATCGGCAACTGGCGGACCGCGGTCCGCATCCGGACCGCGTGGGGTCATTTTGCGGACCGCCAAAACGTTTTAAAAATCATTAATATGTATTTTCACACTTCCAAAGTTAATTTTACCCGCTTATTAAGCCGCAAATTTCAAAAAATTTCCTGGGGAAACCCCCCAGACCCCCCATTTTTAATGTGAAAACTTCTAATAGTATTAAAACAAGAGGGTAGCATACTCAATTTACATCGTTGTAAAAATATATGTGATTTTGAAGATAACAATTTATAGTAGTAATAGGAACTTTATTTTTTTCTCCGGACCTCGATGAAAATTTTCAAAATTATTTGGACTCCACGTAAAATTACTTGCCGACCCCTGGTATAGAGGAATAAATTTTTTGCCAGTAACTCCAAGGAACCAATGATAATGATGTAAATTTATTTGATCACCCCAAGGTAATTTTTGCTTCATTTATTTTAACACGTTTATAATTGAATCGTTTATTTCAGAAACAAGTTAAACGCTGTGTTAATCCAATGGGGTTTAACTTGTTTCTGAAATAAACTTTTTAGTTAACTTAAATTGAATCGCCAGTTTGTAAAAGGGAATAAGTCGAAAAAAAAATGACCAATTGACTTTTTGAGCTTATAAAGTCTTCAAGCTTTTCTCTAACTCCCTCCTATAGGGAGATATAGGCCCTTGAATTTTCGAAATCAATGTCCAATCATTGTATTTTTTAATTAAATTCGAATTAATTAGTCTTTATTTTCTTATTATTTGTGCTGTAAATTGATCCATTCATAATTATTTACTCCATTGATACTGCCTTAATGACTCAATTTCATAATAATTTTTTATTTAATTTGTCTTAATCTTTTTATTTTTCTCTTTTGTGTTGGAATATGCAAAAATAAATTCAAGTGATTCTTCTTCTAAGTGATTCTTATTTTTCTTCAGTTAGAATTCCATAAGGTTGAAAAAGGGATCAAGTCCAACAACTTTTTTCAACAGTAAAATAATTTTGAATAAACTTATATTTTTTCGATGATTGCTCTATTTTTTAAATAGGGTCCTGAATTTTCAGTAAATATTTGGTGGTTATACAATAAAAATTCCATTACTTATACAGTTTTTTAAGCTTGGTTTTTGGACCTATATTTCAAACTGACGATTAAATTATTTTCTCGATAAGCGTTAATTTAAAAAAATTCCACTTTATCCAAATGAGAAAACCGTTAATCATCCAACAATCCTCATAATCACCTAAATATAATATTAAAAAAAGTACTCAAACAGCAGATGCAATGTTAATCCTCTGATTTTTCCCCATTTGCATTTATTTAGCAAGTTATTCCTAGGTACAAACAAAAACGCAGAAATAATCAATCCTTCGCAGGAGGAAACAGCGGCTGAAAGAAACACTCGTCAATGGGCAGACAGGAGCCTCATTCCGAATGCAGGCGGCGAACGCGGAATGGATTGCCATTGGCTGCCTGGGGATGAAAGGAACTTGCTGCCTGTAATGAATAATGATGCCCGCTTCCCCCTGTGCGAACAGATGGGTGAGCCAATCCTGGAAGGGGCAAGTGGTTGTTTGTTGGGATCCAGGTAGAAAAGAAAGATTGTGTTGATTTTTATGAAAATTGGAATTAGTTTTTCTAGTGGCAGATAGTCTTTTGTTCCGTTCATGCGGTTTTGGGCTTGAGGGAGATGATTTTACTTAATGAGAGCTAGGTTAATCTTATGTGAGCATAACTAACATTATGTTTGGTTTTTTAGGCATATATTATTCTTGATTTCTTTGAATAAAGGTAACCAGATTGAAGCCGTAAATATTAATATATCAGGGATGAGTTATTCTTAGTTTATGAGAGAGATGTTGGCTCATATTTGGATATGGATCATTCGCTTCAACCCGCAAAGTTTCAATGTTAGACAATATGGAGAAAAAAGGTTTTTGATTTTAGTTATTTCGATTGGATTTTATGAAAAAATATGTACCTTTTACATTGAAAATATAACATTTTTCCATGTTATTCACGGAAACTGTTAAATGTTAATTTAACTGTTTTTGGAAAAAATACTTATTTTTCTAAAAACAGTTAAAAAACCAAAGATTAAGCCCTCACGTCTTGTTCATGATTATTTTATGAGAAACTAATATAAAATATATTATGTTCCATTCCTCCATCACCCCTCTTTCGGTAGTAATAATTTTTAAATGTCAAAAGAACTCTTGTAAAGGTGTTTTTCCTGCATTTTTTAAAAGCAAATAACTCCAGAACTTTTCCACTTAAAAACCTGAAATCAGTCCCATTTTGTTTGTAGTTTTTTTCCTTTTGATTTGATGTTCAACATATCCACCTTTCATTAATTTTTTTTTTCAAAATAAAAAAATGGGGGGAATTTCTTAAAAATTTTATTTAGTTATTTTAAAGTTTTTTAAAACCTAAATAAACATTTCTACTAAATTTCAAGTTGAAAATAAAATTTAATCATGTAGGTTGGAAAAGAAATAAAAATCTTTGAAATTTAGGCAAGTCCCTCAACATTCACATAAAAAATTCATAAAATCCTTGAGGCTGTTCATATGATTTAAAACATACAAAAAAATTTCACATAAATTTCAGAAAATACTACAAATGTTACGTACAAAATCTTACAGGGCTAGTTCCAACTTTACACTAATTCAATGTGCAAATATTTCACCTGAATATTCCTTAGAAACAGGTTTATTAATTTGTTTGATATTATAAAACTTTTAATTTACTTTGATTTGTTAAGAGTAAAAATAATTAGATATAAACATAATTCTAAGAGATATTCAGGTGAAATGCATGCACATTAAATTAATTTAAAACTAAGAACTATAGCTATTTAAGATTTTGTACAGAATCTATTAATGGTCGTATTTTCTAAAATTGGCATGTACATATACACATATACTTCTTCACATATACGTAGACTTTTGAAATTAGAAATGTCGCAGGGACAGACCTCCGTGAAGGGAGTCGAGGAGATTGTTTGATTTTTAGAACACTATTTAATTTAGAATGGGTTGAAGAAGCCAGTGCTGAGATTGGGGAGGCATCTTCCCAACAAACATTTTGTTTCCAGCAAAAAAAAAGATGCGACGAGCTCTCCATAAGAAATATTTTTTCTTACCACCACACTGGTTATTGCATAAGATTTGATTAATCGAAAAAATCTGATTAATCGGCTTAAGGGGACATGGTACCTTTTTTTGACAACAATTCGAAAAAAAAATTTTTCATTCAAACTAATCTATATGCATTTGTCTATCATCCTACAAAATTTAGAATCTTTTTGTTGGAAATTATCCAAGTTATGGCTAATTTTATGTTTGATCGTATTCACTTCTCTATGGATATTGGAAACTTCAAGTCCGCTTTTCTCAGAACCACGTTTTCGTCCTTTAAAATGCTAAGGCTTTTTATCTATTGCACCAAATATCTTGAAACTTTTTCTGGTCATTGTTGGAAGTGGGTTTAACAAAAGCTAGTATGGGTTTTTGGACATTCATTGTAGATTTTTTTTAAAAAATCAATGAATTTTGATTTTTAGCAATTTTATGGTTTTTTTGAAAGTGATGAAAGAAAAACAATATTTTTACTAACTTAAAATAGTTCAAACCCTTAACCGATACTAGCTTTTGTTGTACATAGATTTATATACTTAAATACAAAATTTTATGAGTGTAAGTCAATTTTTGTAGGAGGAGTAGCATTTTAAAAACACCTCTTAAATTTTATGTTTTTTATAAAAAAACTCATAAATTTTCAATTTTTTAGTATTTTCAACTTGAAATGCATCTAATGTAAGGCAAATACATATATTACCAGCAAAAAGTATCAAATAACAATGTATATAAAATATAAAGATTTTAGCCAAAAAGGTACCATGTCCCCTTAAACGAAAAAAAAATTTTTTCTTTAATATTTGTGGGTCGTCTCCCTAATTTTGAGCCGACGACGCCAATGGACACTAGGCATAATTTAGATGAAGAATTGACCCCTTAACATTTTCATAATATGTAAGAGAATTTTTCATAATAAAAGTTATTTCTTTTAAATATAACCCAAGGCCTATAATATAGAACAAAGGTTCTCAAACTGTGGGTCACGACCCACTGGTGGATCGCAAGTCCGTTTTTGGTGGATCGCGAGAAGATTTTAAATTTTTCTGAATAAGAAGTATCTTTTTATAATTTTTAAAAACGTGTTATTGACTTTTGAATTATCAAACTATTATTTCAACTTTTGAAATTTATCAAATTACCATATAGTAAAAAGAATAAAAAGTTTGAGGAAAAACTACACTACTTGGTGTCGAACGGAAAAGGCTATTAAGGGGTCATCCATAAATTACGTGAGGCGTTTTTTCCAAAATCTGAACCCCCCCTCCCCCCTTGGTGAGATTTAGTGAGATTTTGCTGGACCCCCCCTCCCCCCAAGTGAGATTTACCTACAACTTTTTAAAAATAATTTGCAGTATCTTATCTGTTTCTCATACTTAAAAAAAGAAAATCGTGTAATTTCTAACTTAAAAAGTTGACGTGAGATTTTAATCGACCCCCTCCCCCCTTGGTGAGATTTTGCCAAACCCCTCCCCCCCATTTTTGACCTCACGTAATTTATGGATGACCCCTAATGTAAATACGCGTACTACATAAAAATAAGATTACAAAAAAATATTCAGTGCTTTATCCTATCCTATCCACACCGGGGGGAAAGCAAATTATAAGAATTTTCTTAGAAATGATACAACTGCAATTTATCCCATATTGCTAAAAAAAACAAGTTAAAACCCTGTTTTTAAGGGTCAAATTTTAAAATTTTTCTGGGGGGGCCCCAGACCCCCCTTTTTATTGTGGGGATCATGGTTACCGCACAATTAAACAATTTTATACGCTCAAATTCAAATGTAACTAAATAGATGGTGAACACCCCCCAGTCAGAGAAGTTAATATTATGTGGGGGGGCATGAGATAATTATCTCAGTTCAGTTAATTCAGTCGGTGGGTCGCGTAAGATTTTGTTTCTCAAAAGTGGTGCACGATGATAAAAAATTTGAGAACCCCTGATATAGAAGCTGTATGACATAAGAGTAAAAGATAGTATAACGATGAAAAATTAATTAATTATACAATATTAATAATACAATTGTGAAATTATTGTATAACTTTATTTTACTAAGGATCTCTTATTTGTATAAAAAGCAATCGGTGTCACTAGAAACCAGAGAGATTGAAGGGGGACAAACAATAGGAGATTCTAAAACTAACACAGAAGTGAAACAATGGTGAATACTAGGAACCGTTTAAATAAAATTTTTATTAAATTGATCAAGAGCAAAAAATAACAGCAAATTCTGAAACATTTTTTTAACACCGATAATATGAGAATTTTAAATATATATTTCGAAAGCCCTTACCTTATAATTTAAATCTAAGTTCGTCGAAACAATTAAACATTATTTTTCATAAAAAAGGGGTTGATTTTCTTAATTATAAAAATTAAGTTAAAGATCACTATAGCATTGAAAAGATATATACATGATCATCTCGTTGGTTAGAAGGTTAGTCACTCTCCTTTCCTATCTCCTCCTATTTCTTAATATGTTGTTAAATTTTGTGAATTTTATGTTTCAAAATTGTGTTGCACGGCTTTTATTCGGAACCAACGCCTCCTAGGGTCATGGAAGTAAGGTAGTAAGGTCTACCCCAGGTAAGTGACCCAGCAGAATCCATTGAGATGACTTACAGCGCCCCTAGCGGCTAAATTAAAAAGTTAAAAAAATTAATTTAAAAACTAAAGGAGATAGAGCAAAAACCTCAATGAGAGGTTCGTTGCCAACGTCAAGAAGAACTCATTGAAAAAAATTTGATCAAAATATCTTGAATATCCACGGAGATATTAGCATGTGAAAATAGCCCTTTTTCAGGGGTCAAAAAAAAAGTTCATATATTTCCAAATTTTTCAGTGTTATTGTGTATTTTTGTGTTTTTTAGTTGAAAGAACACAAAATCTAATCAAAAAATAAAAAAAATTTGGAAAAATGCGAACTTTTTATTTTTTGACCCCTGAAAAAGTGCTATTTTCACATGCTAATACCTCCGCGAATATTAAAGATATTTTGATTAAATTTTTTTCAGTGAGTTCTTCTTGACGTAGGCAAGGGGTCATCCATAAATTACGTGAGGTCAAAAAGGGGGGGGAGGGGTTTGGCAAAATCTCACCAAGGGGGGAGGGGGGTCGATTAAAATCTCACGTCAACTTTTTAAGTTAGAAATTACACGATTTTCTTTTTTTAAGTATGAGAAACAGATAAGATACTGCAAATTATTTTTAAAAAGTTGTAGGTAAATCTCACTTGGGGGGGAGAGAGGGTCCAGCAAAATCTCACCAAGGGGGGAGGGGGGGTTCAGATTTTGGAAAAAACGCCTCACGTAATTTATGGATGACCCCCAACAATACTCTCATGAGGTTTTTGCTCTATCTCCTTTAGTTTCTAAATTACTTTTTTTAACTTTTTAATTTCGCCGCTAGGGACGCTGTAAGTCATCTCAATGGGTTCTCCTGGGTCACTTACCTAGGGGTAGACCGACCTTACTTCGATGGCCCTAGGAGGTGTTAGTTCTGAATAAAAGCCGTGCAACGCAATTTTGAAACCCCCTGTATACTATTATCATTAATCTAGAAGCTGAATTAGTAAAGTATAATGTATTTTTATTATTCTAGAGAATTATATTTATCAAATGAGATATAACCATTGGAATATCATTTCTTTACCTTTGAATTTATACACTTAGTTAAAGGTCCAATAATATGGTGGACCACAATTTAAATGTTAAAGTGTGAAATAGTAGAATTATTTGTAATTATTCAATTGATATGAATTTAATAAAGGAAATGCTTTAACGACTGCGTTTATTTATCAATTTGTCACCTAACATGAGAGTCTGGTAAACCTAAGTTTTTGCGGTTAGATTAAACAACGCGATGTAAAAATAAACTGGAGAAGCTTTAACTGAAGAATAGTAAAGTAGAGTAGAGCTGAAACAGCAATCCAGCAACTCTCGGATTCACGAGAACTTTCGATGATTCAAAATTCCTTAACGTTTATTTAAATCGAAGTCGATCTGGAAATTGGGATTGCGGCTGGCTAGTCGTCCAAAAAAGAAGCGCTTATTTTTATGTATGAACTTTGCATAATAATTTTTTGTAGTACCAAACGGAACTGTAGTTTTTATTATAAAACCTATTAAGGAGCATTCTCTGTACAATTCATAAAAAAAACGTTTACACTTCCCAACAACCAATATTTTCACAGCTTTCTAAACGTTCACTCAATGCAAAAGCGATTCCCGGTGTCATATAGTCATAAAAATAATCCCGCTAAATGCCATCACCCATCACATCATCGCCCATAAAAAGTCAAGCACCTCCTCGCTGACATCGCTCACAACGGGGCGCTATATAGGGATAATCGCCCCAGCAAGCCTTTCATTAAAATGCGCTCACTCAGATCACCTGATGCTTTTGGTGATGAAGAGGGGGGGAGAGGGCGCGAGCAATGGTCAAACGGGCGTCTTCCCATTTCGCCGAGGGTCGTAAAATTGGGCAAAAAGGGAAAGCGGGGTCGTAAAGAATGCCTTGCCTCAGCGGATTGGCTCGGCAGAAGTCATTTACTTATCAAATCGCCTTGTTTATAGTGACAGATATTTCTAAACATGAAGGCTCTGCTGCGGGACTGGTGTGAGGTCTGTTGGTGTGTTTGTGTCTGGGTGAGATGCGCGTGGAAGTCGGGAGCTGGTGTTGACGGCTGAAGGGGTGCCTATGTCCGGATGGGATTGTCACATGGCGATGGCAGGTAGGAAGAAATTTGTTTTGGTACTGATGTAGGGGGTGTGTGCGGCCTACAATTTTTTAGTTGTAGAGGGATTTCGGTTATATGAAATTAGTGGGTTGATTGAGGTGATGGTTGATGATTGTTTCCGAAATCATAGATAAATTCCAGAGTGTTCAACTTACTAAAATCATCTAACTAAGAAGTAGTAAAGCAGCACACTGAATTAAATTTTAAACGCTGCATGAACGTGAAACGCTTTAACAACGCAGTAAAGAACACTTCGGAAGAAAATCGTTATATTAATGTATTGTGTGAGAAAAAGATAGGGCTGTCATATAAAGTGTATGTGTTCTTAGTGTTTTGATCCAAATTTAAGAACACTTCTTTCAGATTCGTAAGAAATTTTACAACGCTGTTTGTAAGACCATATTTCTAACACTTTTCAAACATATTAAAAACACTATTCCAATAATATTAAAGGATACTATCTAACAATACAACTAAAGTGTTGTTCATATGAGGACAAAAATGTTTTTTTTGTGTTAGTGTTTTGATCCAAATTGAAGAACACTTCTTTCAGATTCGAAACAAATTTTACAACTCTATTTTTAAGAACACATTTCTAACACTTCTCAAACATGTTAAAAACACTTTCCTAATAATATTAAAGTGCTCTATCTATCAAACGGTTTAGTCCTGTTTCGTCTTTTCCTGTTTCGTCTCCTTGTCAAAAATTGTTCTGTTTCATCCCTTTAGGGTTAAAAGCATTTTTGGTTATTCCTGTTTGATCCCCTGGGTGTTTAGCTTACCATAATTGGCATAAAACCACTAAAAAGGTGAAATATTGCTAGTTAAGCTTCAGTTTTTTCTTGGATATCCTACTAAAATTATCATCCATCAGTTTTTCTTTTTAAAGTGTTGAATGAATTTAAATGCAAAACTGCGTTAGTTCCTAAATACATAGTGAATGGATTATTTTACTCAGAGGCGGATCTAGAACCTGAGCAAGTGGGGGGCTAACATAATCTATGAATATTAACTAGTTTTTTCCAATGTAACTAATTAATTTATTAGTAATTAAATCAATGAATTATTAAACTTGTATCAAAATTAATATTGATGGTGTGTCAACCAAAAGTTTTACTATGATTTGAGCCCGATCGTAAAAATTAATTAGTTTTTTACTGTGCCTTTATTCATTCCCTCTTAATCGAAAGGTGGAAAAGATATTACTACTAATCCTTTGAATGGTCTTAACTCGATTTTTGTTTCGGAGAGGTTTTGCCCCATATAATATTCCAAACCATCTTTATTACATTATAGATAACCTTCATGTATTTAATTTCAATGTTTAGGCATTAATATCTAGCCCCAAGCATAAAGGGGTCTGGGGTCCTCCCCCAGAAATTTTTTAAATTTGACCTTAAAAAGTACAAGGGGGCTACAGAATCTGAGGAACAAATTTCCCTGACATATAATTTAAAAATTTCCCTGATATACATCTAAGTTTTCCGGCTTGCTCAATTTGGGCATTTTTTCTATTTAGTTGGTTCAATTTAAACCAAACGGTAGGATTTTCGACCATAAATGTAATTACATGTTTTTATTGAATAGATTACCTACATTTAAAGCCCAAGTTTACTTTGATTGGTTGAGTATTTTTGGAATATTCGACTTTAAAATTCCAGTTTTTTCGGTTACAACAATGCGTTTTGAGAAAATTTCATTGTTGGACAAAGAGAAAAAGTGGAAAAATTCAAGAACTTTGAAGTTAAATACCTTAACAACTAATTGAGGTACACAAATAAACTTTGGTTTAGAATGCTAGAAATTTATTCAGTAATCAAAACATTTAAATAGGTGTTTATTCTAAAATATCATCGTTTGGTTGTTATTCACAATTTATGAAAAAAGGCCGAAAATTCTATTTTCAATTAGCTGCCATTCGATAACGCAACCGCTTTCCACCGGCTGACCAACACAATTTTACTTCTCTAGAAGGGTGCTTCAAACTATATAATTTTCAGAACTATGTTTTTCCGGTTGAACTTTCATGTAGCCAGCCCTCGGACTATTACAACTTTCAAAAAATTTCCCAGTTTTTAAAGAGCCACTGATTTTTTTGTTTCAATTTTATAATATACTAGCTCAGTGGTTCCCAAACTATTTTGGTCGTGGAACCCATAAATTTGTTGCCAATGATCGCGGAACCCTTAATATTTTGTAATCAACGACTTTTCAAAAGTTAATATCTGATATTAAATTAAACAAGTATTACTTTGGTGTTTCATATTTTATTGAATTGAACAAAACTAAAAAAAAAACAATTCATTATAGAAATAATTAATCAAAATACAAAACATAAATTAAAATAAATGAAAAACTTTAATGTGGAAAATGAACCTGCTTCTTTGATTCCATGATTCTCTTGAAATTGGGCGTTATCAGGGGCGTCATTTCAGTTTTTGGTTGGCGGGGCAAGGATTATAAGCAGTGTTTCAACTCATTTTGAGACCCGGTCCAAAGAGACCGGTTGCTTGTAAACCACAGAACTTTCTTGGGAAAAAAGTTGTGAATAAACGTCCAAGTTTCAAGGGGGCTAGGGGTTCTCCCCAGAAAGTTTTTTGAAATTTCCCCTTTAAACTAGTGTTTTATCTCTTTTTCAAACTCTTTGGGGGGCTCCTAAAAGAAAAAGCTTCTTGTAAGTGGCATAATTCTAAAGAGAACACGATAATTAAGGTTAAATATAGAGGGGGACTGGAGGTCCTCCCGCAGAATTTTTTTTGAAATTTCCTTTTTAAATTAGTGTTTTATCTCTTTTTAAAACTCTTTGGGGAGCATTAAAAAGGAAAAACTTCTAGCAAGCGGCAGAATTTTCAATGGGAAAAACACTGAATGACAGACATTAAAATTTTAAAAAGGGGCTGGGGGTCCTACCCCAGAAAAGTTTTTAAAATTTGACCCTCATAGGGTAGTGTTTTAACTCATTTTCAGACTTTTTGTGTTACATCCGAGAAGCTCCCACCAGCTCATTGTGGAAGTTACTGAATTTTAAAGTAACTTGCAGCTTTTTTTTTCACTTACCAGTGGAAACCTTGGAAGGGGCTTCTTGTCCCCCCTGCCCCCTTTAATGACGCCTATGGGCGTTATTTTTGATAACTGAACTCGTATACCTGGAGCAGCTTCAAGTTTGTTACGATATTTGATATTTTTGACGCAGCATATTTTGAAAACCCAGCTTCACACAAATAAGTGGTTGCAAACGGCAATAGAATTCGAGTAGCCTGTTTTGCTAAATTTGGATAGTCATGGAATGCATCGAATGCCACCGATGCTTGTGTTTTCAGTCCCCTTATATAAAAATTTTAAATTTATTTTGGTGGTCGATTGTAAACTTTCGGAGGAAAATGTGAATATATTAAACACCATTCTTATTTTTTAATGACAAAATTTGTCACGCGGAACCCCTAATTTTTTTCGTGGAACCCCGGGGTTCCACGGAACCCACTTTGGGAACCACTGACCTAATGTATGATATCTACGTTTTTCGTCTTACAAGGAGTTATAAAAATTAGTTTGTACTTTTTAGTAGAGTACATTTTAAAAACGTATTTTTAAAAATATTTTTGTATTTCATAAATTTAGTATAGATATAGATATATATTTGGTATATTATCATTATCTGATACAATGAAATTGTTGCAATTATCCTTAATATTATGCTGTCCGCGACCACTGGTCAAACACAAATTAGAGCAAATACAAATATACAAATTAGGGCAAATGAATGCAGGGAAGGACAAACGAGACTCTTTAAATTTTTAAATGTTAAGATTGATATTTAAAAAAGGACGGATATCGGCCTAATGCGGCTTTCTGGGAGCGGAACATTTTTTCGAAGCCAAACTGTATTTATTGCGCCAAATTTGAAGGAAGAGACGAAACAGCACTAAGAAACAGTCGTAAATTATCGAGGGGATGAAACAGGAGAATATTTGACAAGGAGACGAAACAGGAAGAGATGAAACAGGACATCACCCTATCAAACAATACAACTTAAGTGTTGTTAATATCAGGACAAAAATGTTTTTTGTGTGTTTATTTTTGTATGGAGCCATTTGCAATGAATTTTTTTTCATTTAAGTTTGCCCTTGTATCATGTATTGTTGAAAAATGCTTGTTTGAGGATATTAGTAGGGGAGAGTGGGGCTCCTTGGGACACTCGATTTTCGGGACATAGTACGTGCATCTATTAATATTTTAGCAAAGAATATGAAAATTTATTGCAAAACCTAAAAGAGTAATTAAGTTTAATATCCAAAGCCTCAAGGTGGGGCACCTAGGGTCACTCAAGTGTGGGGCACCTTGGGACATGTTAAAGATACATGAAATCTTTTATGAGATATAAAAGACGTTTTTTATTTTAAAAAAATACATAATTTTAGAAAGAAGACAATTGTAATTTAAAAATTGATGCAAAAATTTTATGGAGATTGATTGTTGTTGCGTTTAGTGTCGCTCGTAGTGTGTCGCAACGCTCAGGGTGAAGATTGGGGGATTCACATAGCATAGGAATATTTTTGTGAGGATAATTTTGAGTTAGCTGAATCTTATTGTTAAATTTAAGAATATCCCATAAATAAGTTAAAATAGTGTCAATTGAGATTAAGATTGTTAAATTATTGGTCGTATAAAATTTAACAAAGGTAGAATTTGGCTGAAAGTCCAGTTGATAGGGTTTTAGATAGTGCATTTTTAAAAAATTTCGCTCATTACAAAAATAAAAACCCATTACCTTAATCACTCCCTCTGTCACGTTTAAATAAATTAAAAAATACATCAGATAGAATTTAAAGAAAGAGCTATTTTGATCTCTATACAAGAGTAGACTATAAAATATGTATTTGAAAAATATACAGACTATGTAAACAATAGGTTTTATTTTCGACTTAATAAATATTTCAAATTTGCAAACTACGATAAAGGTTGTAAAAAAGTAATAAAATATATTTACTCTTTTTATTGTTTGAAATCCAAAAATATGAAACTCAAACAGGTTTTAATCAAAAACGTTTTGCTTGTATTGGGTCAGATGGGGTAAAATAGTTATAGCGGGATAAAATGGATGTATGCATTTAACAATTGATATTTGTAAATTTTAATGTGTTTTTGGCATGCCAATTTTTATTGAAGCTTAGTAAAAATCAGCATGGCACGGTGTTAGATATCAGGTGTTTAGTGTTTCGATATCAGTTTAAGAACACATAAGGTTGATTGATTAAAATCGTGTTTTAAATCCTAATTTAAAAATCTCTTTTTTCTTAAATCAACCGTAATAATTTTTAGTATGCTTTAAAAGATGGTTTGAAAGATTATTTGCAATAATAGTTTTCCAAGTATTCTAGATTTGGAATAGGGGAATTCTTAGGTTAAAGATCTGAATAATATTGCCTGCAATTTGAAGATCAAGTTTTAATACCTTGTTGACCCTCGTTGATGAATAGGGGTAAATAGCAGGGTTTGTTTTATAAACCAAAACCTTACAAGAATTAATCCGATTATTTACCTAGTTATCATTTAAAAATTAATTCATGATTTTTATCGCATATTTCCGATTTCAGCATGAGAAGCGCAACAGTGTACCGATAGACCAATAATATTCAATGATTCCCGCTTTAGCTCCTCCCTTTCCCTTCGTCATACAACAAAAAAATATTAAAACAAGAACACAGAAAAATACATATTGTACCAATGTATGTGAGGTGCAGAATATGTCCGAACGCCCGAACGATATTCGGGGGAAATTCGAGCAGCTCTGGGGAAATTTTTCCCCAAAATAGAAAGAAAAACTAAAAAATCCAACATTAGCTGAAAAACAGATATTTTGTGCTGTGACTACATCATAACCTCCAATTTCAACGTGAAAACAGCGGAGTTACGGATGTAGAGTGGGAAAAACTACGGGATCTGTGCTAAAAAACCTAATTTTCTAGGTTCTTAACCTGGATGTTGGCTTTTCCTTGCTTTTCAATTGGTATGCAGGAAAAACAATCTATCCGTGGTAGAATGGGTAATTTTCACTATTAGCGTTCTTGTTCAATCACATCGATGTTCTTAATTAAAATGTTGAGTTCATTAAGGAGAAATTTACAGGTAGCTCAAATTTGAGATAATAGAAAATTTTTCATATTTTAGGGAAAGGGGGACTTTTTTGAGCCAAGATTATAAGTGTGTAAGAAAGACTAAAAAAGAGTATAAAGATCAATAAAATTTAAATTTATGGATTATTTGAAAATTATTGAATCTGAAAGAAGTTTAAGAACTGAATAAACTGTTTTTTAAAGAAATTTCATTTTGGGGGAGATTTTGGAGAAAAAAATTGTGTTCTGGGGAAATTTTGGATCCTAGAACATTTTCTGCACCCCTGGATGTATATTCTTATTTTTTTAATGAGACGGGTTTTGGTATTTAATTTAAAAGTTGTGAATGAAGAGCGATTATTTTTTTTATTTCTTTTTCGTTCTAATACTTTTTCATTATGATTTACTGTGGAGCAAGTATTAATTCAGAAAATTCCTTCATTGAAATAAGTTAATTCCATATAAATACAACATTGTTTGAGTAGATTGAGATAATAAGAAATTGTGATTTTTTAAATCACATTTGTTCCAATAAGAAATTTATTTTAAAGATTTCTTTTATACGTTATCAGAAATATTATCTCTCTATTCTAAAAAAAAGTTTTTAGTGAACGGTTTCCAGAGAAAGGCTTTTTAATTAC
This sequence comes from Tetragnatha versicolor, assembly GCA_024610705.1. Classification (NCBI taxonomy): domain Eukaryota; kingdom Metazoa; phylum Arthropoda; class Arachnida; order Araneae; family Tetragnathidae; genus Tetragnatha; species Tetragnatha versicolor. Next base: position 53,950,786 of record JANDEH010000007.1, read on the forward strand.
TGAACCGAATGACACATATATGGTATCAAAATGTCCGGATTCCTTCCGGATTTCCGAGTAAGCCCTTCGATTTTTCAAAAAAATTCTCAATTTTAAAATATTTCCATTTTTTAAGATAACGGATAAGGTCGCAGTTACAAAGCAAGTACTGTCATTCAAATTATTATGCATCCAATCACAACGACCGATTGACGCTATATTTTAAGATGAAACATGTTTTTCACCTTTTAAAAAAAGTACTTTCTTGATGAAATATCTCTCAAAGACTGATAAAAACATATTCTAAAAACTTATATGAACGCCATTTCATACTAAAATTTCACAGTTTTTGTCCAATATTTATAATTTTTAGTCTGATTTTATCGAAATTAATTGTAAACATAGAGTGATGTTTTGTCTCTTTTTATTTTCGATTGCTTAAACGGTATTGTCTGGGTTAACAAGTCTTGGTTTAAAAAAATATGAATGATAAACACTAGACATATTATACTAACGAGTTATTTTAAAGTAACGGGTTTTTGTTTGGTTTGAATATTGATAAACAATTAGAAATAGTTATTTTTATATAATCATAGATTAAAAATAATTAAGATGAATATTTTTAAAAACATTTCGTTTAAATTTTTGATAAGTTCGAGTTAATATATATTGAAACTTTTAAGGGAGCTTTATTCATGGAGGGGATTTGGGGAAGTATATTCGGAAAGTTGGTTGACGTTTTTTTTGTAAATTGTTTAATTGTTTTGTAAAGTGTATTACGTTCGGCGAGTTAGAATTTGTGGGAATTGCGAAGCAATTCCAAAAGGTCCTGCGTCAGCAGTTTACGGGGGTTGGCGAGCAATAGCGAGCAGGGGGCGGTAGCTCCCTAGTTCTATAAATTAAAATAATTTTAAAATAGAAAATCTTTATTTTTTCCCATGCATGCTTAACAAGTGAAAAGCAAAGTTCTGATGATAATTAAACGAATCCAAAAACATATTTTATTTTAAAATTATAAACTTTCGCTTTTTTTATGTTTCCCTGAGTTGATGTAGTTGATGGGAGAGGCTAAAACTGCAATCCTATTGGTCTATTGTTACACTGTTGCGCTTCTCATGCTGAAATCGGAAATATGCATTTTTATCAAGAGCTTATTTTATAATTTATCTTTGTTTTACTCCCATATAACGATCAGTAGTAAGATTGTGAATTTTACTTTTTATCATTAATAAACCCTTATTTAAATAGAATAATCATATTAGGTACTTGGTAAGTAAAATTAATTTAAATAGATCAATGTTTTTTACGCAAAATTCAGGCTTGTTATTTAAAGCAATCAACCAATTTTGATCGTTATGATTTTTTTTTCAAAATTAGCTAAAAATTTTAAATTTAATAAATTAAAAGGGGTCTGTCCAGATTTTTTTAAAGAAGTTTCTGTTTTCATGAAATTTATTCAGAATTTGGAAATTAAAAATTACCATTGAAATTAATTTCTTTTGACAAGAGTATTGATTTGTTGATATTATGAAATTTATAGTGAAAATCTTGAGTAACGTGTTAGAAAAACATTAAAAGGTCGGTTTTTAAAGTGAAGATTGTGAAGGTCAAAGTTGAGGGCAAAATATTTTATGAAGGCTCCTTTTTTTGTTGAAATATATTGTGAAGGGTTCTTGAAAAGGGCCCAAATTTTTTCTAAATTGACCCTTGATTCCCTGATTGATATATTTTGCACATTGCAAAAAGTGTAAAAATTGTTAATTGCTAATTGAAGTGCAATGTTCATTATAAACAATAATCAAAGTTTTAATAGAACTTTAAATAATTACAGGAAGAGTTTTCCAGCATCATTTACTAAAAATAATTCCATTAATTAATTCGTAAAATAATTACAGTGTAATATCCCGAAAAAAATGTTGGGGAGAAGTCGAGCATTTGAATAATCCACATATCTGTATGTTAAATTCAACTTAAAACTCCGAATAGAAGACAATAGATAGTAGCATGAATGTTATCTTTTGCATAATCAAATCGATGAATTTAAGTTTTAAAATTTAAAACTGATTAGATCTCTGCAAACTGCGCAAATGCTGCAAGTCAGACAGAATCTAAAAATATTAGATAAAAACTACAAACTCTATCCATGCCTCGTCATCAGGGGGCTTGGACACGGACAGAGGGGTGTTTCTGATTGCCGACCATCAAACTGGTAAACGACAACAAGCCCCAACACCCAGAGCTGATTATGGAAGCAAAACAAACAAATTTATAATGCTAATGTTAGATTAAAATTACAGTTAACCCAAACAGATCAAAGTTGAAAAAGTAAAAATACACAATTGGTATTGGTACCTGATGACGAGGCATGGATAGAGTTTGTACTTTTTATCTAATATTTTTAGATTCTGTCTGACTTGCAGCATTTGCGCAGTTTGCAGAGATCTAATCAGTTTTTAAATTTTAAAACTTAAATTCATCGATTTGATTACGTATATGATATTACAATTTGGTGATCAGCTGCATTTGCGCGATCCCAATTGTGTATTTTTACTTTTTCAACTTTGATCTGTTTGGGTTAACTGTAATTTTAATCTAACATTAGCATTATAAATTTGTTTGTTTTGCTTCCATAATCAGCTCAGGGTGTTGGGGCTTGTTGTCGTTTACCAGTTTGATGGTCGGCAATCAGAAACACCCCTCTGTCCGTGTCCAAGCCCCCTGATGACGAGGCATGGATAGATTTTGTAGTTTTTATCTATTATCTTTTGCATGATTTTTTATAGCAATGGCTCCGTTTGAACCCTTTGTGGTTGGAAAGTGTAATGTAAAACTTCTACTCATTTTATTTAAGTGAAAATTCACTCAAAAATTTTTTGAAGTAGAGTTTTTAGATTGCGTTTTATTGTGGTAATAATGAGGATTAGTCCAAATAAGTTTTTTTCCACAAATTAAATTTTTCAATCTTATATTTTTTAGAATTAAAATTTGCGATGGATGTGACACACTTGAACACAAAAAGGAAAGATCTATTATCTAAAGATGTTATTTAAAGCGTTTTAGAAAATGTATGGGTACCTTTATTGATTAGGTTTTTAAAATAATTATGGTATATTGGAAAACATTATTTCTTTGAGTTTTTTCTATTTGTTGGTTTGAAAAAGTTATCATTATAATATTCAATGGTAGAGTGATGCCCTATATATTTGGATTTTTAAACAACACTTGTTTAAAAATTTGTGTAAAAAAATTCCATTGTCCAAGAATAAAAAAGCAGCAAACCGCGTGTTTTCACCACTTTTAGTTTTTTTTCTATAAATTTTTAAAGTTAGGGGTCTTTTTTGGAACACCCTGTATATAATATTATAAAGAAGGGAAGTGATATTAAAATGAGCTTAAAAATAAAAAAAATTATTTAGAAAATAGATAAATAAAATTATATTACATTTTTATCCATGATTAAGTAGTTTAGTGCTTGTGATTTCAGGGCTTAAATTAATTTAAACCCTTAATACATTCATTCATTCCAATGTATTTAAAATGATATTTATGTTGCTCTTGTGGGTATCAAATTTGGAGCAGCTGCAAGTTATCTAATTATGTAACTTCTTTACATCAATCATTCTGTTACATTATTCGTATGAAATTAAACATTTATTAGTAAATTCGACTAGAAAAACTGGGTTTAGCATGCATGAAATTTCAATTTTTGCTATATATTTGCACTTGATTGTTAAGAAATCTAAAAAAATATTGATGCACATATAAATGGATGAAATGGGGTAACTTTGCCCAAAATTGAGTGTTTTTTTTACATTAAAAGCAAATAATTAATCAAAACTCATTTGACAAAGTCAGTGGTTTATATTAATTTTAACAGACTCAGCTATAGTATAAACCGCTTTCAAAGTGGGGATTTAATTTTAAAATATGTTTAAGCTTAAGGGCTTAAAGTTTCCCTGAATTAGCGTAACTTAGGCCCAAATCACATAAATTACACGAAAATGAAAAAACTTAAAGCGTAGTCATAATCTATTGCAAGTTCATTTCAAGTTTAATTTACAAGGACTTAACACATGTTTTCATATACAAAACTGATTTCATAAATGAGTTAACAAAATAAATTTTAAAAGAAAAGACAAAGATAAACAGTAAGTGGTATTTTGACAACATGAGTATATAATTTGATTAATTGGTTAAATTGTGGAGAAAAATCCAACACTTTTAGAACAAAAAACTGGTGCTTCTTTAAACACCATAGATTTTAAAATAATGATACCATCTTCACCATACTATATTTAAGCAAGGCATGTTTTCTTATAATTTGAATGCATTTGGTGTTTATAATTAATTTCTCATCCATATTAGACCACTGCTTCTTTAAACTCAATGAATATTTCACTTATTTCAGCAGATCCCATTGGGCTAAAGTTCCCCAACGTAATATAAATTTATTAATTGTTAAACAAAGAAGTGAAACAAAATATTTGTATTCATAATAGAAGACTTTATAATTGATTGAAAAATATGACCCAGCAGTTTTAATCATGTTCTATATTGCGTTTCCAAAGGAAAGTTTTTAAGTAGAACAAAAATCGACTTTCTGACACCACTCTTGTTGGGAGACTCCTAATGATAGTATTTTAGGAATTTCAAGAGACCACTTTGCACATGTCCTAAGAACATTTCTACCCATTCTTCCTAGCATTGTATAAGTGATAATCACATTCTTTTATACAAATACAGCACCTAGAATCTCTTTCCAAAGGTTGGGCCAAAGTTTCTCTTTAAGATCGCTTGCTGTGATTTTACTCATTTTTCTTAGATCTCTAGCTTTACTCTACAAAAAGAAGTTATAGTCTCTAAAAAAATACTATAACACCTTGACAGTTTACCTCAATAAATAAATGATAGGTTTTAATTGTGTACATTCTTCTCTAAATGGATATGCAAAATAGGATAATATGATGCTTAATATTTGGCTTTGCATGACGTGTAAAATATAAAAAAGATACGTCACTCACTTGATAAACTCTGACAAAATGTAACACGGGACCACATGAAAGCAGTGCAGCAGTACTCTGAAATATAAGGATAGTATCGTTTAATAATTTTCAGTTGATTACCAATGTATAATGATTCAATTTTTACAAGACTTTTTTTTACAAAATTAGTATTTTTTTTAGAATTAAAATATCAGAATTGTTTTTATAACTTGTTTCCTAAGTGCTCTTTCGAATTGTAAAATTTATTTTTTATTGTAAACATTGTATACTTTTTGTTAAAGATCTCGTATTAAAAATTATAATCTTTACAGTTAACAGCAGCTCTCTTATAAAATTTTGAATACTGAACAGTAATGAAAGGAATCGTTGGGAATCGATTTATACGTAGGATTCCATCTTTCTAATGATGGATTTAAAATTTCTTAAGATTTGTAGTTATCAATAGAAATTCGTAAAAAATATATAAGAAATATAAATTTATAGCTTTAAAATGCAATTTAAAAAATAGTCATGTTATATGTATTATTATTATTGCTCTTAGGCTATTTTCCTGAAGAAAAATCCAGAAGCAATATATTAAGAGCAAATTTTAGTAATGGGTGTGCTCACGAGAATCGAAACATACTGTAAGTTGTAGAAATTTCATTGGTTAGCTCATATAAGCCGATATTTTGGAGCAGTACTAATTTACGATTAGTCAAGTCTATGTTAAATCAAAGAGACGAAACGGTGAATCCCTCTTACCGATTTTTTTAGAGGTTTGGCTTTTAATTAAATTCAATTTTGAAAATATTCATGTACTCATTTTTTAAAATGTGCAGATACTCAAAAATAATTTCATTTTTGCCTATTTAAATTTTCTTTAATGTCCGGATCTCTATATCTCACTTCAAGACGGGAGATTTCTCAAGGAAATAAAGAAAAGAAAAGGAGGATCCTATTTTCAGGGGGTCGGGTTGAAGAGGGGTATGACCGTTCCCCGGTCTTCATTGGCCGGTTGCGTGGGAACAAGTGGGAGGAATTTTTATGGGGACCTATTTAAAAACAACGGGGTCAGGGGAAAATGTCAACAAGGATCTGGGGTCGCAATAATTGCATTCGCTTGCGAGACGTCGTGAAGGATGGAAGACTTGGACACCGGACTGTTAATTCACTTGGTGAGATCCCACCCTGAGCTGTGGGACACTTCCTCTGAAGATTATACGAATAAAACGCTTAGAAACAAAGCATGGAAAGACATATGCTGTAGTACCCTGATTTATGGTTTCAACGAAATGACAAAAAAGGATAAGGAAAAACAGGGTGAGTCAATTTACAAATTTTTGTTGTTGTTGTTGTTTAGATATTGTTCAATTCTGTTTAAATATCACCTACGGCTCATTCCAAGCCAATTCGACCAATGACATGTGCTCTTTGGTCAGATTTAAAAAAAAAATTTCTATGATTAGGTAAATAAAATTTAAATTTTTCTGTGGACCTATGAGATATCTCACCACAATTTTTATCAAGAATTTGTACTCAAACACGGACCTTACAAAAAACTTATGGAAATTGGCCTTTTCGGCTATTTTTGGATTAATTGGTTACTGTTGAAAATGCATACTGAAGTAAAAATCTTACTTGTAAAATAGGTTTCATATTAAAATCACATTGAGACGAAAGTTACATAACTGCATTGACAGTACCACGATTTTAGAGAAAAAAAACGTTATTTTTCATTAGTCCAAAACACAATTCCAATTCTTATGGTAGGAGAAATACAGGTCAAGATCTTGGGTAAAATTTTGAAGAGTATGTTTTAAGATTATCAGTAGTTATATTCAATTTTTTCCACCACAGTGATTTTTCAAAAAAATAATAATCAATTTAATACTTGTAGATTTTTATAATTTAATAGAAAGTGAACAATGTAAGCTTTAATTTGGCACTAGAATCAGCCTCATTTGCGAGGAAAATAGTTGATATAAAATTTTGTAACCCATCATTCAAAAAATAACGGAAAATGTCCAATTTTTCCACTATCTTTCCATGGGTCCCTTTTTGAGTAAAAATTCTGAAAAAAAAATCCATGTCTTAATGGCATGGCGATTATTTTTATTTGGTCGATATTGCATGGTTGGTAAGAGTCTTAATTTTAACTGGTACTTTTGGCCTATTTCCCAAAATTGGCAAAGTTATTAGTATAGTTGTCATCAATTTATCTGTTTCGGGGTTTTTTTATCTGTTTGTTTTTCTAGAAAAATCAAGATTTTGGTAGTATTAATATTAAAGAAAAAACATTTAACGAAATACCATAATAAGAACTACAGTTGAGGGGGCTTTTTCAAAATGTAAACCAGGTTTCAATATTTAAGGGGAGCGTTTTTTTAAATTTCAGTGTGTTTTTTCATTATTGAATGGTTTTTTTCAAAACTTAAAGACGTTTGAAGATTATTATTATACTAGTTATAAAAAATAAGTTGGATTTTTTAAAATTTCAGTATTTTTATTTTCAAAGTTAAACATATTTCTTTTAAAATTGCATGGGTTTTAACAAAATTTAAGATACTTTTTAAAAATGTAATTGTTGTTTTTTTCAAAATTTAAACAAGGTTTCAAAAATTAAATGATGTTCTTTCAATTTCAGTATTTTTTTTTATTTTAGTGAATGTTTTTTAATGTTAAATAAGTTCTTTTTATAATTCAGTGGGTTTTTTCATTATTGAATGTGTTTTTTTTTCCAAAATTTAGGAAGTTTACAATTATAACTAAATGTAAAAAATTTAAGGATTAGTAGAAGGGGATTTTTTAAATTTCAGTGGTTTTTTTTCAGAAAAACCCATTTAACTATGGAAAAACTGACATTATTTTTACAGAACACATTTAACATAGAAAGAACTCGCTAAAATTTGAAAAGAAACTCAATTACTACATAATAAACACCCAGTTTCATATGGGTTTTTTCAGAGTTTATTGAAAAAAACCTATGGTTTTTTGTAAATGTTATATGGGTTTAAAAAAACGGGTATTTGCCAACTCTGACCAAAATATATAAACTAATTACATTATTAAACCATGTTAATATGGTTTCAAGGTTAGTTAAGATATTATATTTTAATGTTTATTATTTTCTATTTGCAGAAAAGGTTATTACCAAAAAATGGCTGAACATAAAACATTACTACCGAAACTTCAAAAGGAATGAGAAAGAATTGGCAAAAAGTGGATCTGGGAGAAGTGACTCTGCAAAATATGAACATGCAGAGAGCCTGTCATTCCTTGATGACACTTTCCATCATCGAGACACAGAGGATAGTTTTGGTGAATCTCCTCCAATCTCTACAAACTCTGCAGGTGTTCCGCGAGTGAGTTATCCAAAAAAAAGGAAGGCGGAATCTCCCATAAAGACAGAACTAATTAAGAACTTAAAAAACGCCTCAAGACTAAAAGAAGAAGAGGATGAACACTTCTTTTTTTTTAAATCGCTCTTACCACAGGTAAGAAAACTTAGTGCCGATAAGGTAATGAATTTTCGGATATCCACAATGACACACCTGCAAGCACTGTTAAAATCGGAGTCAGAAGAACTAAGGAATTCCTCATTCAGTGATTCACTGAATGGTTCATTTCTAACATCTTAACTCTTCAGACTCATTGAACCAGGGTTGGCAAAAACCCGGGTTTTTTTTAAAAACCCAAGTGGGTTGGGTTTTTTCAATAAAACCCTGAAAAAACCCACATGAAACTGTTTTTTTTCGGAAAAAGTGTGGTTTTTTCAAAATTAAGTGGTTTTCTCCTATATAGTAAGTGGTTTTTTTTCAAATTTTAGTGAGTTCTTTCTATGTTAAATGTGTTCTGTCAAAATATTGTCAGTTTATCCATAATCTAGTGATTTTTCAAAGTTAACACTTTTTATAATTAACGAAAGAGAACCTATTTAACTTTTAAAAAATTTTCTGAAATTGAAAAAAAAAACACTATTTAATTTTTTAAACCTAGTTTAAATTTGAAAACATATTAAAATATAAAAAATATCCTAAACTTTGAAAAACCCCATTCAATAATGAAAAAAACCCTTTCTTATTGAAACCTGATTACAATTTTTGAAAAAACCCACTCAACTGTAGTTTTTGGTATGTTATTTCGTTAAATGTTTTTCTTCAATATCTTGCCAAAACTGCCAAAGTCTTGATATTTCTTGAAAAAACCCAAAAATGGGTCCAAAAAGTGGGTTTTTTTGAAAAAACCATTGGGTCCAACCCAATTGGGTCCAATCCAGCCAACCCTGCATTGAACCAACCTAGCACTTCTAACAGCCAAAACATGGGTCCCTCTGTTATAATTCGACCTTACTTCTAACCTGTAACTAAATTTTTAATTTTAATCTCGGTATATTTAAAATCTTTCCTAAAATTTTAGTGCTTAGCATCTTAATTTCAACTCTACATTACAAATTGGCTAATCAATAATCTAATATAATAAAACAAAGTGTGGGTATATATGTTTGTCTTTTATACAAATCCACAGTTTTCTTCCGATCTGCACCAAACTTGGTATACCTACGTAAAAAAACTCAGAAAAAAACATAGGCTATGTTTCGAAAACTTTTAATGACCCCTTGACCCTCTTTCGACCCTTTTTATGGTCATTTTGCTGAAATAGCTTCATTTCCCCTCAAGAAGAGATCTGCTTACTCCATTGTTACAAAGAAAATTTAATGCTAAACAACAATTTTTAATAGAAACACTAGGTACAAATCTATTTAAAAATTATATTAATATTTTAAAAATATATTTCAATGAAATTTAAAAGTTATGTATAGTTAAACATATTTTTATTTGACAGATTATCTAATTTTTATATTTTAAAAGCTTTATAGAATATCATTGTTGTTAAAATAGTGTCCATGGAAACGAGGATGTAAAATCAAAAAGTGATAATATTTTAACTTTTAAGAAAGTTGGTTAACAAACCAAAAACCATTAAAACTCCCTTTCAACTAGAAAATATTGATTTTTTTCTTAAATTTCAAAACGGAATAAGCTTTAATTATTGAATAATTTCACCGAAAACATTTATTCTTAAAGAAATGATTAATTAAGGAATCTGAGAAATTTTAAATAATTTTTAGAATATTTTTTCCATGTTGTAAATGTGGAAATCATTCAAAAGTTATACTATTGCGCTTGAGTACTGAAGGAATTTTAGTCCATCCGGATAAGAAAACTTACTAGGAACACCGGGATAGGAAAAGTTACCGGGAACACCGGAATATGAAAAAGACGCCTGGGATACCGGGATGATTGGTAAATGTTGATTATATAAAATTAGAAATGTATTTGGGAAAACTTAAAAATGAGGCGTTTGCTATCAAAACCAGCTTATTCCATTTTTGGAAATTTTACAGGAGAGACAAAAAACTTCTCACGTCCACAGTTCTAAAGCTAAATTTGTTTTTTAAATTTTTAATTGTAGGTACAACCACTTAGAATTTGATTAGTTTTTTATTTTCATTCCAGTTGCATTACCTTGGGCGTAATTACACTAATTAGGTTGGAATGAGCTGATTTTGATGCAAAAACACGATTTTTCATGCTTTTTTCAGTTTTTTTGTTCAATTAAGTTGTGAATTGGTTTTTTCCAGTTCACCAGTTAATATTTATGTCTTTACGAGTTTTAAGTAAATGACGTAACTTTAACGTAATAAGTAACTTTTTCAAATGATCTGAAATTTCACAGTTGAGATCACAGTTTTCACTTTTAATCTAATTTTGGGTTGGAATGAGCTGGGTTTGAGCTATATCCCTTCGCCAGGTTATGAAGGACCCTCTAAACCAGGGGTTCCCAAACTTTTTTGGCCCGTGGACCCCCTGACGACATTTTTCGTACCCCGTGGACCCCCTGTCTTAGGGACCGTTCAAAAAGTAGCTAAAAATCTTATGTTTTTTATATAAACTTCTAAACCTCACACAAATTTTGTAATTTTTTCAAGTGTTTTTTTCTTGCATCGATAAGCATTTGATTTTACACTTTCAAATATTTTTTAAAACCCCTTTTTTTGACTTCATATGGTTACATGATATTTTTAAGGAAATTATAACAATCAAACATGGTAACTGACTGACATTTATGAAACATTTATGTCAGTCAGTTACCATGTTGTTTAAAATTTTTCAAAAATAAATAAATAATCTTTTGAAAATTTAATTGTGCCATTAAATTTAGCTAACAAGAAAGCAATAAACTGGGTAGAAAATGTTTTTATAATATATTTTTGGGGAGAAAATTACAAAATACTAAGTATTTTTCTTAAAAAATGTCGGTCAGTTACCCGTTGAATTGCCTAGAAACAACTACAATTTATAGTAACATTGAAAAGAAATCAAATTACCATTGATATTGTGGTACAACATTTTTAATGAAATTATAAAATCAAACATTTTTAAAAAGTTTGAAATAAAAATAAATCTTAATTTTTAATATCTCTACGGTTTCAAGACACAAAAACTTTTAATTTTAATAAGTTTTCGTTGCAAGCTTGTCAAAGATAATGGCTTATGAGTAAGTTATTCATTCACCAAATCATAAAATTTCAGAAATAATTACAATTAATATATGGCATGTTAACAAACAATATTTAATTAAGTTCAACTATGAAAAGAAGTAAAGTTATACATTACAAAAATTTAGTTTCAATTTATGAAATTTTATTATGCGAGGCTGGTCGGGGGATCTTCACCACGATAAGAGAAATTATTCCATCGCCCCTGCTAACGTTGCGAGGATTCGGTGATAACCAACTTTTCATATTACTAAAATTTGGTTATAAAAAAGACAAAATTATTGAAACTTATCGAAGTTTTCCATTTTAATGAAATTTTCCCCGTGAATCTCTGAAAGTAGCTGTGGACAACCTAGAAATGGCTGTGGACCCCCAATTTTCATTTTCATGCCCGTGGACCCCCTGGAAGTTGCTGTGGACCACTGGGGGTCCATATGGACCACTTTGGGAACCGCTGCTCTAAACTTTCAAAATATGCAAAAAAGTGGATTTCAGAAAAATATGGAATTAGCTGGTTTTGATAGCAAACGCCTCAAATAATAAATTTATAATCTTCACCCGTGCAAGGCCGGGCATATCAGCTAGTAAACTATTATAATTGGGCCTGTAAAATTCAATTGAGCTAAAATTTTAAGTATTGAACACATCTGAATTTTTAAACATTTACTGATGTAACTAAACATTTTAATCTTTGAGTATGAAATTATTTACCATTGCATTATTCGGCATTCAATTTTCTTACCTGTTGGTAGTTTGTTAAATTGTTTGTCAAGTTAAAAAAGTCAACAAATCTAAAAGGAAAATTAATTTTTAAGCAATTTAAAAATTGTGATTTTTCATTGTTTTTGTGTATTGCAGTGTATATGCATATTTTCGATAATTTTTTTTAATTAAATAAAGAAAATTTTCTCATTTCAATTTTATTATTTTTTACTCATTTTCAAAACTTTATAAATTCAAGCTTAAATTTGTACAGAAAATTTAACACTTACTCGCTTTATTACAGTTTGTCACTGATGGGGTTTGCATGAATTGGATTTTTGTTTAATTTCTTTTTAAGATCAAAGAACTAATTTTAAATAGATTCCCAGAATAGATTTTTTTGAGAGTTCAAGATGCATTTTTCAAAGCAGTATTTCCAGCAAAGTTTTCATTATATTTTGTTAATTATTGAACTGTTGTGCAAAGTTTTAAAATTAGTGATGTAAAATTCTCGGTAATAATCTTTGGAGAATACTCTCCGAGAGGAGAATTTTTCTTAATGTTCACTTTGTTATATAATGCTATGTTAACTTATATAATATAATGGTATGTTAACTTTGAATTATGATATTCAAGATAATTATACAATGAGAAGTCATCATAATTAAAAGAAGGTCAAATTAAATGTTTTAAAACACTATAAAATAGAAGACATTAACATGTTTGAAAGATAAAGGCAGAGTAAGCGAGTTATATTCCATTTACTAAAATTTTTCCAACTCCAATTTCACGCCTGTGTGTTACACGTTATCGCTCCACCTCAAAGTTTTATTCGATATATTGCAAAAATTTCAACTTTCAAATATAAACTAAAAATAAGTATAATTTGAGTGGTGGCTATTAAAATGTTTGAAACTGAGTAAGTCTGGTGTTTCAGAATTGAAATCATTGGGTCGTCATACCAAAAAGTTTCATACCAAAATGAGAACTCAAATTTGAAACAGTCATTTCTCTCAGTGAATGTCTTTAACAATCACTGAAATGACTTTCAATGCTTATTTAAATTTAATAGCAATAATTACTCTAAGCATGGATTCGAAACTGATTCAAAAAAAAAAAAAAAAAACTTCAAACTGTAAAAAATTCTTTCTTCAAATAACGGATATTAACCGGCAGCCTTGTTGCCGGTTTGTCTGGCTACGAGCATTAGGCTCGCGCCACACTACAAGCGTCTCGAAACGCCCGAATCGTAAATCAGATAGGGGAGAAAGCATGGAGTTCAGCCTGAGACTCTCTCTATCTTGACAGGAATCTTGATTCCTGTCAAGATAGGAGACTAGGCTTTCCCATGCTTTTTTAATGGTGATTAATGGGTCGCGCGGTCATAAGACGCTAGGTCTGACTTGACACTTACCGACCCAGGTTCGATGCCTCGCGGCTCCTGCTTGGGTAGCTGGTCATGGGTCAACTCAGCCCTTCATCCTTCCGGGGTCGATAAATGAGGACCAAGCTTGCTTGGGGAATCAACTGGGGGTCCAGCGTCGGGCTAGCCACTCGGCCTGGACACACGCTAGTAATTAGCACCCCAGGCCCAAAAGGCTACAGAAACGGAGATGGGCACCGCCTGATGGGCCACTAGGCCCGGGCAGACTTTGATTGATTTGATTGTTGCCGGTTAATTTCTGTTACTTTGAGAGGAAATATCTGTTTTTCCTTTTTCTGTCAAATGAGAGAAACTTTCCGTTATTTGAAGAAACTTGAGAGTTCTATTAGATTAGTTACAGGAGGGGGCATATATGAGAATAAATATAATATAATAAATATCTTAACCCCGAATAACATTGAGATGATGTCACAGGCAATTTTTGTCACAGACTCTCAGTGTATTAGATCAAGCGTTGGAAAAAATATTTTTTTAAATGTCCAAAAAAGGAAAACGCACCGAAAAACACTTTTAAAGTGTTATCAAGCCGGCATTAAATTACACACATATAGAGTTACACGTTCTCCAAGTTTGTTTTATCACACTCGAATAAATCGACCAGTTTCTCTTTCGCTCAATTTTCTCAGCCTCCATCAGAACCAGCTAAGAGGAAAAAAAACTTCCACTTCTTTCTCCAGCACTTATCTTCACACAAAACTTAATTAACCCGTTTTTTAATATCCCGAAAGCGCCGCGCATAACTCAACCCCTCCATAACGAACCCCACAGTCCCGCTGGGGAACACTCACTAAAAACGGAGCTGATATGGAAGATTAAATTCATGAACAACAATTCCTTTAACGCTACAACGCGCCCCCTCCCCCCACAACTGCATTCTTTATCTGCCCACCCCATTTCGATTGGTATGCTTATGGAGCCCGAGGAATTTTTTTCTCTTCGGGATAAAAACTATTTTTTTCTTGTATTTTTTGTGATGGGATTCAGAGTTAAGCCTAAGTCGCTTTCCCATCTGTATCTGGCTTTTTCTCTGTGTGTGTGTCGAGCAGATTTTGCCGAAGCCGAGCAAAATGTGGTGGACGGATGTGTGGAGGTCTCTGTAGGGATGGCCGTGGAAAATTGGAATCGATTTTGAGGCATGGGAAAGCCCAGGGAGGCAAATCTTTCATTTGTGGGGATGATGTGAGGATAGTGCTGATGCGGCACGTTTGGAGCTTAAAATAGAGAATGGCTGCTAGGATGACTCATTTTTTGCCTATATTAGAAATAAGTATTACTGGTTTGTTTGCCAAAATAAGCCCTTATTGTACAAGTAAACTTCCCTGAACACTTCAGTTCCATTTTTATTATCTTTTTGAAAGAAAACTCATTGAAACAAAAACTTCAATTGAGGTATTTTAATTGTGAAAAAAACATTTCTAACCAAAAAAGCTTACTTACTAAATATTTTCAGGAGTGGAGATAACGATTTTTTAAAGTTCATGCATGCTTTTTATTCTTTTTACATAAGTCAACTTTGGTAAGGGATAAGCTTTTTACATTTGTAAAAAGTGTTGCTCCATCCACCCTCTAGTCCCGGGGTTCTCAAACTTTTTCGACCGTGGCACTAAAAAAAATTCAGGGCACCCCCAAAAGGGCTTAAGATTTTAGTTCTAAAAAAGATGTCCATAAGAGGTCGCCAGAGTCGTATTTTGATGTTTATTTCGGGAGGGGGCCTAAATTAGCCTTTCTCTTCTATGTTTAATTAGGTTCGTATTGTAGTTAATTCTTTTTTAGGCATAATTTGCATCTTAAGAACTTTATGTAAGGAAAGTTGTGAGTAAGAACGCTCGAAGTAACAAAAAGAGGTCTGGGGGTCCTCCCCCATAATTTTTTTTTGAAAATTGACTATAAAAGATAGGTTTTGAACCAGGGTTGTTACGTTTAAAACACTTTTTGTTTTAAACATGTTTAAAACAAAGAAAAAACATTGTTTAAAACACATGTAGTTTTTAGCAAGTTGCTCCCTTTATTTAGGCAACAAACTCACCATTTTCATGTATGGATCACCCGGAGCCTAAAAAGATATTGCCAAGTACACTGTAAAAAAAGGTAATCGATTTTACAGAAAAAAACTGTCAATTTTTGTGCCAGTTTGTTTCTGTTTATTATACAGGTTTCTTCTGTTAATTTTTACAGACCCCCTGTTTATTATACAGGTTTCATCTGCTGATTTTTATAGAACACCTGTTTATTATACAGGTTTCATCTGTTTTTTAAAGAGCATTTCTGTTATTTTAACTAAGTTTTCTTACTGTTTTTAATAACATAGGGAACTAGACCAGTAAGTTGAGTGATGTCACAACGATGTGTTACACGCTATCACACCAACTCAGACTCGCTTTGATATACTCCAAAAATTCAATTTTTATATATAAACTAAAAATAAGCATAATTTGAGTGGTGGCTATTAAATTGTTTGAAACTGAGTATGTCTGGTGTTTCAAAATTGAAAGCATTGAGTGGTCATATTTTAGACAATACGTTTCATACCAAAATGAGAACATCGATTTACTCGAATTTGAAACTGTCATTTCTCTCAGTCTAGGATGGAGATACAAGAAGGAATGAAGTTAGATAAAACTTACTTTTCTTTTAAGCCAATTCTATCTCCAATTCTAATCCTAAAACCCAAACTAAAATTGACCGCTAACATAAAGGCGGTTACAGTCAGACAGTGGCGGATCCAGGATTTGGTTTTGGGGGGGGCTAAGAATTTTCATAATCTAAGTGAATTTTCTTGTTAATGGTAATATATAAAAGATAGTGAACTATCCTACTTAAACCACTGAAAGGGGGGTCTGGGGGTCCTCCCCCAGAAAATTTTTGGAAATTAAAGTAAAAAACCCAATTTTTCAACTTGTTTTGGTACGCCTCATCCGAATTTTGGGTATAGATTTTTTGCGTTTTGACCAACTTAGTAAAATATTTGACGTTTTGGGGGGGGCTTCAGCCCGAAAGCCCCCCCCCGTAGATCCGCCACTGCAGTCAGACGTATTTAGAACCTCTCTGTAATGTTCTAAAACCAAATTCTTGATTAATTGGGGAAGATATTTGTAAAAAGTCAAAGCTTTTTGCTTCAGGTTTTGCAGCGCCATCTCTGGGGACAAAAGCCAACTAGATGTAGTACAGAAAAAAACTGTTTTCTTAAAAAACAGATTTTTCCTGTAAAAAATACAGAAAATATCTGTAAATTTACAGATATTTTTTACAGTGTATAAGGCTTGGGTACAAACCACCAAATCACCACCAATCAGTGAATTGTTTCAAATGAGACAGTTCACTAGACTTATTAATTTACTAGACTTTTTATATTTGTTATTTTATAAAGGCATGAGGATTTGTAATATTGCTAATTTACAAAATTATAAATGTATTTTAAGAAAACTTTAAAAAAATAAATTTATACACCCCACCCGTGCAAGGCCGGGTATAACAGCTAGTCAATATAATCTTTAAAATAAACTTTCTTGTTTTTTATATTATTCTTCTGCCTGAGATGATAATGATTGTAGGGCTGATGGTAGAGAGGGACAACCCAAGAAATAATCAATGACTCATAAATACCCCGGATATAGCCCTGGACCCAGCTTAATCAGATTCAGTGCAATACGGCATTGATTAGAAAGGGGGAGAGTGTCATTGATGTGGGACCAATATAATCACATCCAGACAGTCTCTGCGGTGTGCAGGATTCGCGGGGTTCAATATTCTATGAATCACTTTCTGATTTGGAAATGCAGCAACAGGTCATTAAACATTCAGAAGGAAATTTCTCAGTTGAACCCGACATCAAGTATATGCCATGGGGATGGTTTTTAATCGTTGTTATACTTAAGTAATCGTTTTATTTAGAAACTAAAGCTGATAGAAAAAAGTATGGATCTCATTCAGAAATCAAGTATGATGAAAATTATTCATTATGAGATTACTTGCTTCATTTTCTTAACCAATTGTTTGAATTATACTAATATAATTTTTGTACATCAGCTAATAAGGAAATCTTTAAGAATTAAGGTTTTACTGATAAAAAATACACATTAAGGAAGGGTTCACACAAATGTTAAACATTCCTCAAAATTTTTAAGTTTCAAGTGTCAGGGGTATTTATTAGGGTGGGCCGAAAAAACTCATTTTTTTATTTCGAAGTTGTAATAGCACAGAAAAGTTGCGAATTATAAAGACAAAGAAAAAGAAAAAGAAATTTTCAAAATCGGTTAATATCTTCCGATTGCACATAGGCCCCAAAGTTTGACAAAATATGAAAAAACTTCATTTTTGCGAATATTTTTATAACCAAATCAAAGATTAAACTATCAAATATTGTTCATGATTTTTTATGTGGAACTAATAGAGTTATAGACATAATCTTGCAGGTTCCATTCTTCTATCACTCTTTTTTCGCTATATATAATTTTTTTAATGTTCATACAAATTTTGTAAAGTTGTTTTTCCTGCATTTTTTAACAGGTAATAACTCTAGCTAGAACTATACAACTTAAAAACCTGAAATCTGTCCCATTTTGTTCGTAGATTTTTTGTCGTTGATTTGGTGTGCATCATGATCATCATTTTCAAAAAGTTTTTTAAAAATTTGAAAAAAGTGAAAAAAAAAATAATAAAAAAAATTAAAAAATTTTCTTTTGAAAAAATATTAATAGCCTTTTAACTCTTAAAATGAACATTACTACCAAATTTCAAGTTGAAAATAAAATTTAATCATGTATAAAAAGTAAAAATAATCGAAATTTAGGCAAGTCCCTAAAACTATCTCTAAAATTATACAGCAAGAGCGATTCACTAATAGAAAATTCATAAACTCGCTTGAGGGTGTTCATATGACTTAACATGTAAAAAATATCACATTAATTTCAGAAAATACGACAATTAATAGATTCGGTACAAAATCTTACAGTGCTAGTTAAGTTAATTACACTTGCATGCATTTCTCCTGAAAATTTCTAAGAATTATGTTTATATCGAACTGTTTTTACTTTTAACATGTCAAATCAAAGTAAATTAAAAGTTTTAGAACATAAAAAATTGGATATAAACACATTTCTAAGGAATATTCAGGTAAAATTCATGCAAATTGAATTAACTTAGAGTTGGGAACTAGCACTGTAAGATTTTGAATCGAATATGTTAATTGTCTTATTTTCTGAAATTTATGTGACATTTTTTACATGTTCTAAGTCATATGAACACCCTCAAGTGATTTGAAAAATTTTCCATGGGGGAATCACTCTTGGTGTATAATTTTAGGGAATGTTTAGGGATTTGACTAAATTACGGTTATTTTTATTTTTTTATACATGATTAAATTTATTTTCAACTTGAAATTGGGTAGTTATGTTCATTTTAAGAGTTAAAAGGCTATTAATATTTTTTCAAAAGAAAATTTAAAAAAAATGTTTTTTATTAAATTTTTTTTTCACTTTTTCAAATTAAAAAAAAACTTTTCAAAAATAATGATCATGATGCACACCAAATCAACGACAAAAAATCTACGAACAAAATGGGACAGATTTCAGGTTTTTAAGTTGTATAGTTCTAGCTAGAGTTATTACCTGTTAAAAAATGCAGGAAAAACAACTTTATAAAATTTGTATGAACATTAAAAAAATTATATATAGCGAAAAAAGAGTGATAGAAGAATGGAACCTGCAAGATTATGTCTATAACTCTATTAGTTCCACATAAAAAATCATGAACAATATTTGATAGCTTAATCTTTGATTTGGTTATAAAAATATTCGCAAAAATGAAGTTTTTTCATATTTTGTCAAACTTTGGGGCCTATGTGCAATCGGAAGATATTAACCGATTTTGAAAATTTCTTTTTCTTTTTCTTTGTCTTTATAATTCGCAACTTTTCTGTGCTATTACAACTTCTTTATAACAATAAAACTGATTTAAAACTAGATTTTATTGAAAAATAAGTGTTAGTACACAGAAAAAAACATGATTTATATGCAAGTTAATTTTTAAGTTTCAAGTATAAGGTATTTATGTTTTTATTAACAATAAAACTGATTTAAAACTAGATTTTACTGAATTAAGTGTTATGCAGAAAAAACACTCTTTATATGCAAGTTTTAGCATTTAACTCAAATAAAGTAATAAGAGCAAATTGATTTAGTAATTTTAAAAGCAATTTCCATACATATATTGCATAGGTTACTTGTGTTGTTCATGAATAATAAATAATAAAAACATTTTAAATATTCTTAAAAGCTCTAACGTGCACAAGAAAGTTGCTTTTAGCTTTTTCCCTTCAAAAATAAAAATAATGCAACTCGTTGTGAACACCGGGGTCACTGTCCAGAGTGCCACCCCCTGGATCCGTGCCTGATTTAGGATTATTAATATGAGATGCAGTACAATTTTCGAGATGAAGAATAATCTATTAATTCTGATTTTGTTATCGCAAAAATCACATAACTGTAATTTTGTTTTGTATAGGTTTTAAGAAAAACAGGCATATGAGTATTCATAATTTTAAAGTTCAAATTATTTTAATACTAAATGTATAAAAGATTTTATTACTTTTTCTTATTTTATGCCCCTAAAATGAAACTTTTTTGTTCATAGTTAATCCATAATTTTTCTTATTATTCTATATAAATATAACACATCATACCCTTGAAATTTATTTTTCCTTTAAGAAAAAAACCGCTCAGTTTTGTGTTCCTCGGTTTAACTTTCAAAAGCATTGTTTCAGTTTTTAAACAAAGCAGACTTTCTTGCATAAAGGAAGTTCGAAACAGGCAAAAACTCCTTATAGCCTTCAGCACCTGACATAATACGTCCCAATTCCCTTCTAAAAGTTCACAACAAAAGAGCTCAATATCATTTTTACTTGAAGTAATAAATTTAATAGCGCTTTTTACTGCTCCCACTAAGTTTTTTCTTGCGCATCCAATGCGCAAAAAACTTAACAGAACATTATGAACTGTCGAACCTGTCGTTATATGATAAAACAAGCTTAAAACCATGCTTGCTTGAAAAACGTTTTTTTAATTAAAGTAGCCAAGTTTCTTCACTGTTCGCGCCTCGTACAACACAGGTTATTTATATACCTTGATATATTTACCCCGTCAATTTTCCCTACTCATAAATACGTCAGAAGCAGAGTTATTAGCAGGTATTTTTTAAGGTACTTAAATGTCGCGTTCTTTCAGAACCCCAGCTCAGTTTTACCTTTCCCCCTAATTGCCAATCTTTTGTTCTACGGGTTAATATTTTTTCCCCTCTAAAAACTCCGAAACGCGCTCGCATTTGGCTGTCTAAAAGAAACACAATGGAAGGCCATAAAATAAAAATTATGGTCGTTAATTTTCAAAAGTTGTAACTTTTTCCTGGATTCTGTGATGCTACAACTTTTGGAAGGGTTCTGAGGAAAGAAAGCGAAGACGAAGCGTTGTTTTTAACCCTTTTTTTGTGTTAGAAATTAAGAGTTTTCTGACAATGTTCTAGGTTTTGAAGTATTGCGAAAATGTCAAAAAGGTTCAAATACTTGTAGAATCAATCAATCCATGTGTTGTCAAAAGAGATAGTGTTATAGAACTTAAGTAAATTATTTAAAATACACAATTTTCCGAAGCCGCATTTTTTGAGGGGGGTCAACTGTATACTTACTTATCAACAAATAAAAAAGTAGGGAGGACAAAATGTGTGGGAAAAAAATGAAAAATCCTCACATATGATTCGACTTTGTATATTTCTCTCATTTTTTATTATAAATTATTACGTCGAAACTCACTTTACTAATCTTTAATCAGCACATTAAAAGCCATACACGAACTTAATATTCCGATACCAATTATGATATAAAGAATTTAATATTGAAATAAAAAAGGATTTAAGATGAAAAATTAGGTAGGCTATATATTGTTTACATCTCCTAGATTTTACATTGTTTGATTAAGTGTAGTAGAAGGACTTTGGACCCGAAGTTATTTTACCCTGTAGGAGTGTAAACCTGGTCCATACATTTGCTCTAACACCCCCTTGTGTTAAGTACTCATACAAAATAAAAGCTCTCTAATTTTTTAAAAAGTATCTAAGCGTATCATTCTCTTTTGACCGATAGCTATTCTGTTATTTCATTCAAAACTCGCAGTAGGCAGTGATGAAGTACACTGTAAAAAATAATCCTGCAAAAAAACAGAAAATTTCTGGCAGCAAAAGTTGCCAGAAAAAATCTGTAGGTTGAAAAATCCTGTAAACAGAAAAAAGCTGTAACCTACAGGTAAATGCTGTAAAAAGGAACTTTCTGTCAAGTGGGCTACAGATTTTTCTGTTGCCTCTCAGTAATTTTCTGCTTGTGCGCATGCACTTATTTTAGTAGAGTTTTTTTAATTTTAATTAATTGATATCCGGGGATAGAACCCGCGACCTACCGCATGCTAAGCACGCACGCTACCACTGAACCAAAGAAGATTCAATATAACGTTGCCAATAGCTGTATTGGTTTTCAATGCAGTAAGTTTCTGTTTAAGTACAGATAAGCTAAAAAACTAGGTAAAAGCTGTTATTTTACATAAAATAAATAGAAGTGCGGTGGGAATGTTACATGACAGAATATCTCTGTAAACATAAAGTCACTGTTATTGAAATTTCTGTTTTTCTACATTTTTTTACAGTGTAATGTTTCTCACATAACACCCTGCGAATCCAATTCTTTTTGTGAGAGGTTCTAATAAAAAGATTTCCATGTCGGCAGTCGGGCATGACTAAAGAAATACGCTCCGAAAGTAATTCCGTTCCGTTTTTATCATCGGAATCCCACCAACACATCGTGCTCCCCATACATCGCATCCGCATTTCGTGCGGAAAGATGTGTAGTTTATGCTCCTTTTATTTTGCAACGCTTTATGCGCGTATTGTGACGTTATTGCCACTGGGATCGGCGTAACACAGGACCGCAAGGGCTGTCACAGGCACATATCTCACTTAACGACCGTATTTCGCCCGCCCGGTCCTAAGTATAGACCGGAGCGCCTTCCGCGCGCGTAGAAAAATAGTCCGTCCGGGCGGAGGGAGATGAGAGATTGCTCCTCGCGAGAAAGAAGAGGAGAGAGAAGAAAGAGGAAGATGGAGAGGAGAGGGAGAAGAGAAATATATGGGCGGCTGAGAGATTCTTCTTCTTTTTCGTGACATTAGAGAAATGAAGGAATAATTCTTCGCGGTAAAATATACAGAGCTGCGACGGGAATTTATTCGGCTGCAAAGCTCATTTTTAAGGCATTTTGGAAGCAGAAACGTGGAGCTTGCGATTGCTGGGTGATTTAGGTGTTGGACAGATCGTAAATGATGGATGCTGCACACAAAGCTTTCCTATTAATAACTGGGAATGGGGGACGTTTGTCATTGAGGGCAAAGTTGCTAACAATATTCTTAAAAGGATGGTTATTTCTGCAATGACAAGGAAGAACATGGCGATCAATGTCCTATTTCTCTCCACGCACAAATGGACGCTATTTTTCCATGTTTAGGTAATTATAATAACCAAGTGGTGTCTATAAAGGATATATAACCTAACATGGAATCTATTTTCTTTTAAAAGATTATATCCTTTAAATTTTTAAAATTAAATTTTTTGTGTGCTTTGGAAGTAAAACGAAATTAAAAAGAAGATAAACAGTGACATCATACATAATGAACAATATATATTTTTTTGGGGGGGCAAATTGAAGTAGTGTATTTATGTGTATTTCAAGTGATTACACTGTTCTTATTTATCTATTTTATCCATCCTTCATTTTAAAAATACAAACTTTGTTATCTCCTTTTTAAAAATATCAGGAATTATACTTGCAAAAAATATTATTAATTTTATTTTGGTATTACATATTTTGCAACTTGGGTCATAAGTTTATGAACTAGTTTTATGAAAGATTCATAATTATTTTGTGAATAGTAGTTCTATGAACTAACTATGAAAGCTTATTTTTAAATATAATGTAGAATGTAGTTTTGGTACATTCGTATTAGCTCGTCCATTCGCCAACAGGGGCGATAAGTCGCCAAGTCTAGTAAACCCCGCAACACTACCGTTGATTCTGGTAACCCTGGAAAACGTATCGAAATCGCGCTAGTTCCGATCACTGGCGCATGCGCGCGCAATTAAATCGGTAAGCCCATGGGTGAAATAATGTGTGCGCACCCGCTGGCGCACCGCGCAGGTTGTTTTGAACGTAAATTCAACAGTGTTTACAAGGTAAGAACGAAGACTGCATCTGAAAGGTAGGAGTCTAAATGCTTTCGTGTCGTTCCACGGTGAACTTTGTTGCGCCATTTTGCCGAGCCCCAGAGTCTTTCAATGTTTTGCGTATGCACGCCGTTGGTAGAATCGACAAAAGATCGCCGGCGGTAGGATCGACCATTTTGCAAGTAAGTTAGTGCTAAAAAAGTTATTTTTATGCTCTTAACGAGTGATATCCGTAGTTTTGGTTCATCCAAGAATACTGATTCCCATTTTTCTGAATCCTTACTGTGTCTGATTACCCCCACAACGAGTTTGGTTATAGATAGAGCAGGGGGGGTTTGGGGGGGGCGGCAGCCCCCCCCCAACCACATGAAACTTTTATTTTTTATTTTCTGATGTTATAAAGATGTTTCTGATGTTAAAAAATGTGTTTTTCGGCGATTCTGATGAAATCCCGTATTTTGGCGCGTTTTGGCGAAATTTGGCGAAGTTGGCGAAAACGATGGACGGGCTAATACGAAAGTACCGTAGTTTTTCCCAAATACTAAAAATATTACCACATTTATACAAAATTGATGCTTTTACATCACCACTGCAGAACTGCCTACCCTTAATCTGGATATTTAAACCACTACCCAAAATAAAAACAGGGAGTCTACTTCTAATTTTTTGGTTGTTGAAAGATCTTCAATATTTATTTTTTTACACAGACTATCTTCACTTCAATTTCTTTTTAGGTAAACTTTACTAATTAAATTTAAAAGGGTATCATGTGAGTTACTACTTGTGCAAAAAAAGCCATGGTGAGAAACAACGATTAATAAAATTAAAAACTTTATTTTCAGAAAATTTGAGCTATATATTCTAGCACCCCGAGATACAATAATTGCATTCAAAACAATTAATTCCCCATTCTCAAACTCAACACAAAATTAACTTACACCAAAACAAGACACATAAATCATCACCCCCACAGGCTTAAGTAATATACCATCCAAACAACACAACCACCAAATATACTAAACCCGCATTAGCTTGTAAACATCCCAACTCCTGAGGTGCTGTTCCCCAAATTTTTCCAAAACCCACACAATTATCAGCAACGTTCCCCACAGTTCATCGGCGGGGCATTTCATTCGCATTCTTCCATACCGATATTAGAATATGCGGAATGCCCGGGCAGATTTACAGCTCCCCGTGCCAGATTGGTAATTACCTCTGGACCCGGTTCGAATCCACGGGAGCTTATTTATACGGGTTTTCTGGCTTCACACACCCTCTAGCTTCTCTAGACAGGACAGCGAATTACGATTGCCGAACGATTCAGGGTCGTAAATTAAGGGAAATTTTCTAATTCCGTTTTTCCTAGATCGAGATTCATTTGGGAACGTGTGAGATATGTTCTAAGGGAGGATTGTGTTGCTGGTGGTGGATTTGGTAATAATGGAAGACTACGTTGTTATATCTTTTATCTATTAGTTGGTGTGTTTCTGTTGTTTATTGTGGGGGAGAAATGCTAATTTATCTTTTAATACTGAAGGTGAAAGAACTCCTGGGCATTTAAAAGATATCATTTAATTCATACTATTTTAGAACCTCAATAGCTGTAATTAAGATACTGGAGTATTTAACTAGATATTTTCAAACCATCACTCAATGCAATAAATACTTTAAGCAATACTTAAGCCTTCATCACATCCAGCTATTTCATCGTGAAGGATTTTATTTATATATTTTTAAACGCTTTTCTACTGATGTTGTCCGGCGAAGTTTTCGGACGAAACGTTTAGAGTTTTAATGATTTTAAATAATTTTTAAATAAATTTTTAATTTTGACCACAGCTTAAAAGCTCGAAAGTTTTTTATTAACATAATCGATTACTGTTAAAATAACAGAGTTCGAGTGGTACGAGTAAATATTTAGTAACTGGTGTCAATTATTTGATACCTTAAAGTGTTTGAAGCTTAACTGCAAATTTTCCTTGAGGTATCTATTTTGTCCCACTCAAATGTTAAGTAAATCAAATAAAATAAGACGAGGGGGTAAAAAGGGAAATATATTGTGATGTTTACACAGAAATTTTTAAATCAAAATAAATAGAGGCAACATACAAATTTTATTTCAAAAAATCCTTTACTAATGTAAAAATCAAGTTAGTGGTAAATCTACTATTTAATTTTGAAGAAATCTTTTTTACAAATGAGGAAATTTATATTTAATGCGACAGCATTAAAGATGGTGATATTGCTCTATGCAAAGAGAATCTAGTAACATGCACAAGATATAAGAATGCTCATGATTTGTTTTGTTTAAAAATTCAAAGATATAGTGATACAAAACTGTACACTTATTAGTTTAACTTAAATAAAAGTTACTTACATCATTCTAGTATTTTTTTCCAGTTCTGTATACTTCTTGTTCTGTGTTCTTGTTGTTCTGTTAGGGTGGCTGTTTTGAAAAATTTCGCCGAAAAATATTATTTTTTTCCGTATGAATTTATCATTTCTAAAAGAGAAAAATATAATTAAAAATATTTATAATTAACTAGCTTGTGTTCTTTTTCATAAGTGATTGACTAAAATATATTCATAAAATATTCTAGATATCATTACATTTTAATTCCATGGAATAAATATAACTTGATAGAGAAAATTTTTAAAATAGAATAAAATTATTTTTATAATTTAACTCAGTTATTTTATAAAGAAAATATGCATTTTGAATCGTGCTTAACAGTGTAGGAATATTATAATGTTTTATAAAATAATAGCAATAATTTTTAATTAAATTTATTTTTCCTTCTCGATTCTTAAAATTAAAAAAAAATTGAATAATTTAAAATGCCAGTTTAATTTTAAGATACAAGAGTTTAATTTAATTTTGATATGAAATTTTTTTTATAATTTATATTCTTTAAAGTATATTTGAGATTTACACTTGACATAATCTTAGAATTACACTATTATAACAAAAAATTAAATAACCACATAAATGTTAAACAGTCGAGTTTTCAATATTTTAATCCTTTCCCACAACCTAATGAAATAAATTGTAACTCTACAGATACTTCATCCTTATTTTCATAGATGGCGCGTGCCCCTATCTGTATTGTAGTGCGAGAGAAGTGGCGCTTTCGTCGCTGTGTTGCTCCGTTGATCCGCCTCTCCTCTCTTCTCTCTCTCTTGTTTCTTTTTCTTCAATGTATAAAAACAACTTTGTTCTGTTAGTATCACTGAACTTCTGGTTACATCTTAAACAAATTGAAAAGTAATTTGGACATTTTTAGTGAGTGAAATGTTTATTACGGAAAATTTCTCGAGGACATAAAGGACAGTTCAAATATCAAGTTAGCACCCAAGGGGGTGTTTGCTATGCTGATTTTTACTTTAGAGAGGGGATGGAAGGGGGTAAATGCTTACGTAAGATGCATACGTAACAAACACTTGTTTTCCGAAAATATCTTGATTCTTACATAAATAATTTCAAAGTTAAACCCTGAATAAATTTACAAAGAAACTATGTAAAAAATACTAAGCATTTTGATTTTTTGGGGGTAGAGGGGGGTTCTTACGTAAGTGTTGTAAGAAAAAAGACAGCTACTAGAAAAATTAAAGAGGGCTTTACATATTGGGGTACCCCTGGACACCAATGAAAAATCTAAAACCAACTGAAATCAAGAAAGGATCTACCTAAAATATCAGCAGCAAACTCGTATTAAATTATCTTTCTTCTACTTGTAGATTTTTAAATTTATTTATAATACATATAAAGACCTAAATACTACTTATTTCAATAACTTTCGTTTTACATTATTTTGAGGAAAACTACTAAAACAAATAACTAAATAGTTTAAGGAAAAAGAAATTAAATTTATTGTATTTAAAGTAAATAGATTTTAAACTAATGGATAACTTATTTTTTTTATTAAAAATGATATTTTAAACAGTCAGGAAAGTCTTGATCTCCTGACAGTTATTCTCTTCTTCTTCTTCTTCTTAAAAAGTTTTTTTTTCCTCTTCTGTCTTGTAAAATGTAAAATACACTCAGATTTTCTAATTTCTGCAATCCATTTTGTGATACTTTTCAGAGGATTCCTAAAAATAAAAGAACCCTGTAAATAACAGTTTAGAT
This sequence comes from Tetragnatha versicolor, assembly GCA_024610705.1. Classification (NCBI taxonomy): domain Eukaryota; kingdom Metazoa; phylum Arthropoda; class Arachnida; order Araneae; family Tetragnathidae; genus Tetragnatha; species Tetragnatha versicolor. The sequence continues at coordinate 53,978,836 of JANDEH010000007.1, forward strand.
TAGAATATAAAAACTTAGAAATACTAATTCATTGGTACAGTGTAGATACAAAAGTAAATTACTAGGTATTTTGTAGTTCTTCAGCTAAATACTTAAGTAGGAATAATTATTACGCATTTAAATATTTTAATGATTAAGTTGCACCCAGTACTTACAATTTGAAGTGAAAATAATCAGAAAACATACATCATTTCACCCCCTAATTTCAATAAAAATTGAACCTCATGAAATTCTCAAAACATAATTGAAAAAAGAGGAGTTGGTTACTAAGTTACCATTGATAAATGATAGGAGAAAACAACTTGACAGGCAGTATCAGACCTTGCCCCCGTAAGTTCCCCTCATAAAACATAGATGGCGTTGTTTGAAGAACCATTCATTTCAATTTTGTGGAGGGTTTATAAAGCAAAAATTTAATGAAATATTTCCAGCGACGTGCCAACGGGGGGCAGGGGATTTTTTTCGCCCCCGCAGTTTTAAGAGTGAGGGGGCGAACACTATATTTCACCCCCCCCCCCCCCAGTTTTTCCTGAAATTTTTTCAGATTGTCTTATATTCTTGATATTATTCAAGACAAAAATCTCCCCACTTGATGTTCCAAAAACGGGCCAAACAGATTCTTGCCCCTCACCTCCTTATGGTGAGGGGGCAAGGTATATTATTGTAAAGAATAATTTAAGCTTCTGCAAAAGGCATTACGCATTAGTATCACCCATGTCATAAGTGCCCTTAGTTAATGAGGTGAGGGGAGAGGGAGGGGGCAAGGAATATTGTTGTAAATAATGAATAATTTAAACTATTCAAAGCGCATTATTATCATCCATCTGATATTTGCTTAGTATTTTCAATTCTTAACAGAAACTGGCCATTAAGCGGGTGGGGAGATTCTTGCCCATTCGGTTTATGAAGTGAGGGGGCGAGGAGTATTATTTTAAGTAATGAATACTTTAAACTTGTGCACCGGGCCTTATTATCATTATAAGCGGATTTATGGGGGGTTATAGGCAGGGTTGGCTGGTTTGGACCCAATTGGGTTGGACCCAATGGGTTTTTTCAAAAAAACCCATGTGAAAAAACCCACATTTTGGACCCATTTTTGGGTTTTTTCAAGAAAAATCAAGATTTTGGGAGTTTCTTCAAAATTTAATGTATTTTTTCAAAGTTAAGGATATTTGGAAAATTTTAATGGTTTTTTTCAAAAATTAAACTATGGTTTAAAAATTAAATGGTGTTTTTTCAAATTCAGGGATTTTTTAAAAAGTTAAATAGGTTCTTTCATTATTCAGTGGGTTTTTCATTATTGCATGGGGTTTTTCAAAATTTAGGACGTGTAAAATTAAACTAGATATAAAAATAAGGAAGATTTTTTAAAATTTCAGTATGTTTTTTCAAAGTTGAATAGATTTCTTTCAATATTGAATGGGTTATTTCAAAGTTTAGGATATTTTTTAAATTTTAGTGGGATTTTTCAAAATTTAAACCAGGTTTCAGTAAGTACCATTTCAGTGGCTTTTTTCAAACTATAAAAACTTTGAAAAACCCACTTAACTGTGGAAAAACTGACACTATTTAACAGAACACGTTTAACATAGAAAGAACTCGCTAAAATTTGAAAAAACCCACTTACTATATAGGGGAAAACCACTTAATTTTGAAAAAACCCACACTTTTTCCGAAAAAACCCAGTTTTATTTGGGGTTTTTCAGGGTTTTATTGAAAAAACCCAATAAAACCCAACCCAGTTGGGTTTTTTCAAAAAAACCCGGGTTTTTGCCAACCCTGGTTATAGGGGAGGCCCCCACCTTTTTGGGAAATTTTCATTTTCATAATGGTAAATCAAGTTTTCTAGCACTTCAGGGACAGCTTGCCATCCTCGGGTCCTCTTCTGCCCATGATTATCATCCATCATATATGTGCTTAATTTTTCCATTTTCTCCAGAAACTGACCGTCAAGTGGGTAGGGAGATTCTCGCCCCCTCAGTTTGAGGTAAGGGGGCGAGGAGTACTGTTGTAGTTGTAAGAAAAGAATAATTTAAACAATGGATAATTGCAGTCAAATTCTTTAATCTTAATGTGTTCAGAATGGCCTAAAACCTCCAAAAAATGTTTTCATTTGCTTTTCAAAGCCCTAAATTTTACGTTATTTTCAATTAAAAACAGCCTCTTTTGTGTTTGAGCTGAAACATCTTGTGACATGAAATGTGCTTTGTTCCCGCTTGTTGCTATAATCCCGCTTTGAAACAATGAGCACTAGTTTTTTTAGAGACTAGTGTATCGATGAAAACACTAGTCCCACATTTTCAAGAGGCACATGTGACTTCACATTGTCAGGCCCTTTCTGTAATAAAATATGTCATAATAACCTTTAAAAAGTTTATGGGGAAAGACAAACGTGTTTTTGGAATCAGGAGAGAATTTTTTATAAAATAAAATTGAATATTTAAAATTTTAAGATTTGCTGCAATTCTCCATTGCGAAGGGCATTATTTTTAAAACTGTTTTAAATCTTCAATTTGCATCTTCTAGCTTAAAATTTTAAATATTACCCAATCTGGGCAATTTTCTTGACATTAATATTATTTAAATGCGTATTACTTTTAGTGTAAAAATTAGTAAAACAAATTTCTTAAAAATTTTTGGTTTCATAGCTTTTTTCTTTCCAATTTTCAACCCAAAATTTCATTTTTTACTGCTGAAAATTCAAATATGTTTTATATTGACACAGAAAACTGCAAAAATCTTGGTCTTCAAGTTATTTCTGCTCGGTTACATTTGATAAAACTCTATAGTTTAAAATTGTCTATTTTAAAATTTCTTCATGGAAGGACCCCCCAGCTTCATTGAAAATTTGGGGTCTATTTATAATTTTTTCTTTGAAAATTATGTGGTTTACAAATGAAACTTTACTTTTAAAGGTAAGTTTTCAAAATATTTATGGGGGAGACCCCCAGACCCCTCATTTTTGCTTGAAGATAAGATTTTAAAATCTTAACATTATGTGTAACATGATTTACTGGCGGATCCAGGAGGGGTTTGAGAGCTTTAGCCCAAAAAACAAGTTAAAATCCTGTTTTTAGGGTCAAATTTTCAGAAATTTCTTGGAGAGGACCCCCAGCCCCTTTTGGTACTTGGAACTCTATTATTTACGACTTTTTTGAATTGAGAGTGTCAAAATTCTACCAAAATCAAATTAAATTCTTAAAAATGTATATCCAAAATTCGGATTAGGAGTACCAAAACGAGTTGAAAACCTGCTTTTCAGATTTAAATCAGAAAAATTTTCTGGGGAGGTCCTCAGACCCCTCTTTAGGTAATAAGAAAACCATTTTTTTTGAAAACTCTTAGCCCCTCCTATAATAAACAAATCTTGGATCCGACACTGACGTGATTCCAATGCTATTTTAAAAAGATTATGGTTATAATATACTACCTACTGTTTCTCCCTTGAAAATTCTAAGGAATACAAGAAGTGGGGGTGGTCTTTAGGTGGGTTTCAAAGAGTAACAAATGTATAAAAAGGAGTAGAAAAAATTTTTTGAAGCTAAATTACACAAAATTTTCAGGGGGAGGACCCCCAGACCCCCTTTGATGCCTAGGTGAAAGTATTAACTAAACAACCTACTTTTCATACATTAACAAAGTTTGGCACATCATTCTGGTTATGGCCCTGCAAAAAATGCTTCGCCCCCCTACTCTCAAAAACGTTGGCACGTCCCTGAATATTTCATACTTAACGTTTCACCAATTCGATTTATGAAATATGTCAAGGAATTTTTCTCGAATTACATTCAAAAATCTAATTTTAAACATGAAAAGAAGGCATTATAGGTATGTTCAGGTATAGGTATGTTCATATTAAAATAGGAGATAGCATTTCTCTGTCTTAATTTAAGATAAGGAAAACACATTCTTCTTAATTTTATGCAAACTGCAAATCTTAATTCTTTGTAGATTTTTAATGGACCTTTTAACTATATTATTTCAAAATAATTTAATTAAGTTATTAATCAAAGCAAATACTTTGGGGATCAAAGTTATTGAAGGATTGATAATATTCTATCAGAATGCAGAAGAATGACCTGTGCCTAAATATGTTTAAAATAACTACTACAAGGAATTCCATACTTCATTCCTTGTAGGTCATACATCCAAATTGAGACGTTTGATTTTTAAATTCATTCATGCAACCTATTATCCAAATCTTTTTTCATGTATTGCATGTATTGAAGCAGCAGCATGTATTGTATTATGTATGATTTTGCTGTAAAACACGCAAAGAGAGTACCTAACTATTGTCTGTGTAATTAAAATTGGCGGTTCGTCACCATGGCAACGCAATAGAAATGCAATGGGAAATGACTAGTAGCGAGCCGCCTATATTATTTACACAGACTATAGTCAAATTAATCATTATGTGTCACATAATTAAGGTTGAAACTTGTGTTTGCTTGTAAAACTCCAATTTCCATTTTTTTTTCAATATGCTGTGTAAACCTGTAAACACATTAATTTTTCTTAACCTAGATTTGTGGTTAAAAAACATGGTCTAATTTCAAAACTTCTTCCTGTGTTAGATATAAGAATAACTTATCTTTACAGCATTCCTTTTCATTCTTAACCACAATTTAAATGGTAAGCATGCATTTATATAAGCTGTTGTAGTTTAGAGAACAATGCCTCACAAATTAGACTAATTGCACAAGTGCTATTAAGTGTGTTAATAGCTCTTTCAACCTCGAATAGGCTATCCGCTATACTATAAAGTTGATGTTGACATGCGCCTTTATACGAAATACGTCAAGTTTTCGTAACTGCAACTAGAAGTAAACGAAATTTGGCCATATACATGACAAAAATTGGACGAATCTTAAACATTTGTGCTGCTTGGGTTATCATTTGGTGAAATCTCTCTTTTATACCAATTCATTTCATCCTACCATGTGGTTAACGGTTAACCCCTTTGTTTGGTTTTAAAGATTAATTCATCTTTCTCCCCTAATAATTGAATATCATATACTTCAAACGTTTTCGTACTATAAGGATGAGGACTTTTTCAAAGAAACAGTCAGTTTTCCGTCGTTATCCCCCTCCGAGATTGCACCATCTGTGAATATCTTTCATCTCACCCCGTTGATATTTTCAAGGCTTGTTAACACCGGAAATTTTAGTTAAGATTAACTTAGTTAGTCTTAAGTCGGCTTCCCCTCGCTTTCCTTTCCCAGAGCGAGCAACTCAAGCTTATTTCAATTCAACTTTATAACATGCTCCTGAAAAAACGTTGATGGAAATTTTGAACTATATTTGCAAAAAGCTATCTGTCAAAAGTACAATTTTCTTCAATTATGGGAAAATTTATATGCAGGGTGTTTCAAAAGTCCGTTTTGCGGCTTTTATTTAGAACCAAGGTGTCCTAGGGGCACGAAAGTAAGGTCTACCTCTAGGTAAGTGACCCTGGAGAATTTATTGAAATGACTTACGGCTCCCGTAGCGGCGAAATAAAAAGTTTAAAAAATTAATTTAAAAACTAAAAGAGATAGAGCAAAAACTTCAGTGAGAGTTTTGTTGCCAACAATATGAAGAACTCGCTGAAAAGAATTTCTTGAAAATATCGGAAATATTCGCGGAGATCTTAACATGTGAAAATAGCACTTTTTCAGACCTCAGAAAAAAAGTTTGTGTATTTGCAAATATTTCATAGTTTTGGGTTTTTTTGGTTGAAAAAGGCAAAATTTAATAAAAAAATTAAAAAATTGCAAATTTGTGAATTTTTTTCTTTTTTGAGGGCTGAAAAAGTGCTATTTTTACATGCTAATATCTCCGCTAATATTCAAGATATTTTCATGATATTTTTTGTGTGAGTTCTTCATAACGTTGGCAACAATACTTTCCCTGAGGTTTTTGTTCTATCTCCTATAGTTTTTAAATAAATTTTTTAACTTTTTTATTTCGCCACTAGGAGCGCTGTAAGTCATTTCAATAGATTCTCCAGGGTCTTTTACCTAGTGGTAGACCTTACGTTCGTGACCCTAGGACACGTTGGTTCCAAATAAAAGCCTCGAAAGGGACTTTAGAAACACCCTGTATACGTATATTTAGGTAGGTCAATCTGTTCTCATAATACAATACAATCTGTAAATGTAATCTTAATATACTCTGATCAATAGCACAGGCCTGCAAAAGAAAACTTTTTTCGAGCTTTTTGATTTTGGTGAGCTGAATAAAAATGGCCTCCATTTTGTCCTGGGACGTCACGTTTTTTGACAATTCAGGTTTTTAGGTTTTTTTGGGAAATGCCTTAAAATTTTGAAAAATTAACTCTTTGTACTAAATTTTTTATTTAAATTTTTTCACAAAACTATTTTTATGTTCTTTGTTGTGCTGAATATAAAATTGACCTCCGTTTTATCATAGGACTTTACCTTTCTTCACAATTGAAGTAAAAATGTCAATTTTTTAAGAAAATAAAAGTACATATTTAAAAAAATTATTTTTCGACTCCAACTTTATTTGAAAATATTATTTTGTGTTTTTTGGTGTGCTGAATCCAAAAATGATTTCTTTTGATTTTTAAGACATCACATTTTGTAAGAAATTGAGCAAATATGGCAACATTTCACATAAAATACACTAAAAAAGTAGATTTTTAATCAAAATTTTTTATTAAGGTCATTAGTTTTAAAGTTTTTTTTTATTCCCTGAGCTCAAAAAGGGTATCTGTTTTGCCCTAGATGTCATGTTTCCTGAAAATTTTGGAAAAATTGTAAAATAAAACATTATTTCAATTTTAATGAAAATAGGTTCATGAAGTAAAATTTTTATTACATATTCTTCATGAAAATCATTATATAACTAAAATAAACTCATTTACACACTCTAAAGCCAATTTTTCCTCCTTATGAAGCTCCCCTTGGTACATTTACCCTTGTGAGTAGCAACAAGAATGTTTCTTTGAACTATACAACAAAAATTCTTCATTATTGCCGGATTAAAGCTTCCCTAATATTTTCTTTTCATCTCTTTAATGTCCTGATGAGATAGTTTACTATGTGCATCCTTCACAGCTCGTAATTTTTAAAAACAAAGGAGCTAGAAATGTACAAAAACTGAAAAATGGGTAAATTCGAATATTATTTTGCAATTTGTGAAAAATCCTGACTTATAGGATTTTTTTTTCAATATTTTTTTCGTTATCAGCACACCAAAAAAAATAGGAAATCGCTAAAATTATTCAAACAGCTTTTTCATTGCAGACCTGTGTAGTCTAACCTAAATTATTGTCTTTGAAAACGCCTTGATATTCTAAAACCTTCAAACCTTTATATCTTTTTAAACCTTTTAAATTTACAACCAGATTTTTCTACTCTTAACCCTTTTAAAAGATACTCTTCACTACTTATTAGTAGCACTCAATCAGAAACAATTACCCCTAACATATATATAAGTTCCCAACCCATGTCCCAGCTAACATCTTTGTCTGAACACTTACACTACAAGCTTTTAAGCTTTCAACGGCAAAGATGGATCGCTTCAAAATTGCTCTCTTGCAAAAAAACAAAGCCCACTTGAGTTGAGCACAGAAAAGATGAAAGGGCTGGCCACACTCATTGCATTGGGGGAACACGTACGTTTTTCCAAGGTTTATTATGTACCGGGAGAGGTTTCTTTTCCTGTCCCAGTGAGCAAGAAGGGCTCCTTGTGATAAGGTGCAGGAGTGGCGGCAGAATCCCTTTGAAGTCTTTGCTCCTGCAATGTGTTGCGAATGTGAGACGGATCACGGATGTCGCGATATCGCGAATGTGTTGCGAAAACGGGGAGCTGAGATGGTTTTGAGTTATTGTAGCGTGAATTGAAGTGGGTTTGAAGATTGTATCTAATTGAAGGATTGGGGAGTACCGGCTGGTATAGCCAGTAGTATCCCACCTGATCTCAACATCAAAATATATTTTTTCTGATAAAATTCGAAATCCGTGCTTGTAAAGCAGAAATAGCCTGTGTCTTCTGTACTTTTACAGCAATAATAAATTTCTATTGATTAGGATTATTGCCTTTGAAAATGGCTAGGTTTGGAATTAGACAGATCGCACAAGGCAAAATCTCGGAACTATGTAACACTTAAAAACGGCGAAAAAGAATTTAGATTAAAAATAGAACCTATAGGATTTAAATTTCTAAACATAATGAGAAGGCTATCAATAGAAAAAGATTTAATAATATCCGAAAGCTTTTTAGAAAATTTAAATCCAAACCTAAAATTGAGCTTAAACGCTTATAGATTTCAAGACAAACAGAAATCCGAGTTTTATTCAAATGCTTCAAAGAAGAATTCCTAAAAGAAAAAATAATAATATTAACCGACGCCTCCAAAAGGAACCAAGAAACCAAAGTAGCAGCAGTAAGTTTTAACAAGAACATCATCATAGCTGGGTCAATCCCCAATTTAAACAGTATTTTTTCTGCTGAAGTTATGGCAATTTGCACAGCGGTTCAGGAGTTCATCGTGAATGAAAAAGAATACTTCATTTTAACAGATAGTCTATTCGTCATTAAATCATTGCAAAATATAAATATAAAATCGCCAGAAGTAATTAAAAAAATAAACAGAAGTATTAACCAAGCTATGCAATTTGCAAAGGAAATAGAAATAGCGTGGATACCGGGACACAAGGGAATATATGAAAATGAAAAGGCAGATCAGGAAGCAGGGAAAGCTCCAGATCAAATTGTAATCAATGAAATATCACCAGAAGATACCATAAGAAGTATATCAAGCAAAATAAGAGAGGAACAAGAATATCAATGGAAAAGTTATAAACACTACAATGATTTCAAGCATATGGACTCCATAAACCAAAAAGACAAACTTATTATAGGCAACAAAAAGACAGACGTATTAATCTCCAGATTAAAAATTAAAACATTCATGACTAACTCCAAACTTTATAAATTTAACCTCATTCAAATTCCTTTGTGTGATATACTTGTAAAACATAAGACACTTTTAATCATTTCCTATTTGAATGCAATAGACACGTAAGTAAGAGAGCAAAGTTAAGCAACGCACTTCAACTAAAATCGCTCAACTATCATGAGCTAATGAAAATAATCAAAGATAATAGAAGAACTAAAATCCAAGCAATAGCAAGATTCTTAAATGAAATAGTAGAATAACAAAGAAGAAAAGAATTCTTCCCCACTAAGGAATTCCCAAGTTAATAAATATGTAACTAAGAATTAGTACCGAAGACGTAAAGAGAAGACGAAGCGACACATTTTTGTCAGCTAATAGTTGGGTGGCTTATTACAAAAAAACTGCAAAATGTGATACTTTCATGAAACTTTCAGGAATATTAGATAATCATATAAGAACTAAAAAATCGATGGGAGCCCAAAATTTTAGGGCGTGGTTTGACCGTTATGACGTCATAACAAGATGGCGACCAAGGGCCTATATTCGGTTCTTTTAATGACAGAAATACATTTTTGGGGTCAAATATTATGTTTTAAGGGTCAAAAAACATGATTCTGATGACAAAATATGCAATTTGTTTTAAAAAGTAACTAAAATTCAATAAAAGCTCAAAATAATAATACAGTCTATTGCCAAATGCGTCAAAAAAAATTTGTAGAAAAGTTTTGTTTTTCGACGGTTTTATATGTTTTTGGGGGTGCTGATTCCGAATACCTAGTTCATTTCCACGTAGAAGGTCGACTTCATATCAAAAACCGCAAAAAATGTGAAAAAATCACCAAATTTTTACTGCATCTTCGGGTTTTCGTTTATATTTCAAAAAATATTAGTTTCTAGAAAATAATTTTAAATACAAAGTTCGAGTAAACAAAATTTCGTACAAAATGCACTACTCAATTTTTTTTTCCGAACAATAGTTTTCATGTTATAGCGCATTGAAAAACAGATAATTTTACACAGCATTATTTAAACAGAGGATGTTTGTTTCTCTGTTTTTCAGTGGGTTATAACGGCAAAACTATTCTTCGGAAAACAAAAATTTACTGGTGCATTTTGTAGGAAATTTTATTTACTCCAACTTTGTAATTTAAATAATTTTCGAGAAACTAATATTTTTTTAAATATAAGCGAAAACCCGAAGATGCAGTAAAAATTTGGTGATTTTTTCACATTTCTTGCGGTTTTTGATATGAAGTCGACCTTCCACGTGGAAATGAACTAGATATTCGGAATCAGCACCCCAAAAAACATATAAAACCGTCGAAAAAAATAACTTTTCTACAAATTTTTTTTGACGCTACTGTCAATAGACTGTATTATTATTTTGAGCTTTTATTGAATTTTAGTTACTTTTTAAAACAAATTGCACGTTTTGTCATCAGAATCATGTTTTTTGACCCTTAAAACATAATATTTGACCCCAAAAATGTCTTTCTGTCATTAAAAGAACCGAATATAGGCCCTTGGTCGCCATCTTGTTATGACGTCATAACGGTCAAACCACGCCCTAAAATTTTGGGCTCCCATCGATTTTTTAGTTCTTATATGATTATCTAACATCCCTGAAAGTTTCATGAAAGTACCACATTTTGCAGTTTTCGGGCATTTTCATGTAATAAGCCACCCAACTACTAATGACTCAAATCAATTCAACTCAACTCAAGCCTTTGAAAAGTTTTTTTATTATCTAGTGATTGCTTGTGAATCCCAAATGAATTTCCAATTTTATATACTATCAATACTTTTCTTTGAAATTTTTGTGGAAAATATGTATGAGTAAAAAAAAATTCAAAAAAGTTAAGAAATGTTTTTCAATTTCTATAAAATACTAACGACCATATTCACAGTCACCAGAATCAGAGTTAACACCTTGGCGACGAAGTGTCAAGTCCAAAAAAACCCAAAAACCGTATTCATTGTACCCGGTTCACACCATTAAACTGTGTTAGAGTTGATACCCCAGAGGCCGAGGTGTCAACTCTGAATCAAGAACCGGCGCATGCGCAGTCGCTACTTCTCCATAAAACAGGAGAGCTTTTAATTAAATGGCGGCCACCGAAGTTTTTCGCAGCGCAAATTTCAGCAACCGAACCAGAATATTAAAGCCTGATGGAACAAATCTCCAACGAAAAACAATTTCTACGATGGAATGAAGAACATAGAGGTAAGTTTTGTATAAATACCTCTCGTAAAAATGTCTATCTGGAATTTGCTCATTGCATACACTACTTGATAACTACGAAGTAAAACATGATGAGAGACCTAATAGATCGGCATTAAAATATATTCTTATTTACTCCTATCTACAATATTTATTTTCCTCTTGTTTAACGTTTTATGTTTTGAATCAATTAATAACTTTTTGAGTTCTTATCTATTTATGATTTTAAAACAGTCAAATCCAGCCCAGGCGAACAATAATCTAGTTTAAATTGAAAGTTTGACAAGTTATTTTAAATAAGCTGTTAAAATATTCATTAACCATAAATGTAATCAGTTAAATTACTATTTAAATGCAGTAGCACTATATACGAGATTTGTTCCGTCTTCCGTTTGTTTATTTTTCATTCTGCAAACGAAACTAATGAAATAAGAAATTGAATTTCTGATGTTAAAAAAACATTTGTTAGAACCAGAACACTCATTTATAATTCTTTTTCTAAGCAAAACATTTGTTTTAATGCATTGTGCTTTCAATGAAGAATAAAAAATTAATTAATCTTTTTTCAATTAGTACTAATTATAATCTGAATATTTGAGGGCTTAGATTTTTATTTTTATTACAGGTATCATGTAACAGGCTGCCAATATGTTTACCTTCCTTTAGCTTCAGTCTGTATTTGGGCCATGAAAAATAATTTGAAAATTATTGATTATTAATAGTTTTAGTTTTAAATTGTGAAATAAAATATTTTACCACAGTATCATAATTTCTTTGTGTTTCTTATTTGATGATGTAATAAATTTTACAAAATAAAGGTATGTTTTTATATTATTTATGTTTATTTTAGTAATGAGAGTAGTAGAAAATTATTGAAAGGTAAAGTATGACAATAATAGCAAATATTGTTTCAACTCATGGTCTAAATTAGTATAAGGATTTTTATGTTCAAAAAGTTGCTCAAATTACTATTTCTTGAATAAAAATGCATGTTATATTTTAATGTTGTTTAAGAATATGTATTTTTTATATTAACTTACAGGGCTAATATTTTAAGAACTTTAATTCTCTTTCTTCAAATCAGATATCATTTTTAAATTAAAAAGAAATCAAAATTTGAATTATTTTTTAAAATGCCTTGTTTATTGCATGGAAGTTAAATGAACTATCCAGACAGAAGTGATTGCCTTTTTTAATATATTGGGAGAACTCAATACAAATCCTAGCTTATTAAGTTCTTTTGTTTCTTATTCTTTTCTTATTTCATTTTTGTTCATATTAATTTTTGCTAGATTAAAAAAATTAAATAATATTAAGTAACCACTTTGAGTAAGTACATTTTAAAATTTGTTGCACAAATAAAAAATATAGTATGTTTACAGCTGTTTTTGTCCCTGAATTTTGTAAAAATATGAGTCTTTAACAACTGAAAATCATTAAAAAAAGTTTATTATATTCAACATCTAAAGGAAAAATATTTTTAACCCCTAGCTTTGTTTAATAGCTTTAAAATTTAATATTCTTATCAAGGAAAAATTCAGGGAAGTTTTAAATTGATAGGTATATAATATCTTGTATATTGTTTCAAATAGGTTTAATATTTACTTTTTATTGAGTTTCAACACATGTAGGTTTACTACAGAGAGAGAGAGAACAGGTTTCCAAAATCGTTCCAGACATAACGCATACCTTATGCTATGCTTTTGGGTTTTAAAATTTTAATTAATACTAACTAAAAGCTAATTTATAAAGGTCGGGTACCTACTATAAACGTAATATACTAAGCTCTTAAAAATTTGTTTTCTTCTACTCAGAGCTCCCTTCATTATTTTTAATATCGATGGTTATATTTTTCGCTCCAAGAGAGCAGCTGATTTTGGTTGAAGTTTCTTTTGCCACCTGCATTTCTCTTCACTGTTTTTTATCCATTATTATGGTATAGGTTTTAAGTTATTTCTATAATCTAGTTCCTTTTAAATTATTGATTAATGATAGATTGCTCGTATTTTAATCTGAGCGCAAATAATGTTAATTGCAAAAATTAAAGCTTAAAAAATAACTGATACAATATTTTGTAAAAAAAGGTCGGCAGAAAACTGATTAAAACTATGCCATCACGGGTATAATACCAATTTTATTCTCAGAAAGACGTCCCGAAATAAATGTATTTAGGAAATATTTTGTAAAATAAATTGTTTGCTATAAACCATCAAAACGCTTTATAATTAATGTTTTTGCCTTTGAGTTTAAAGTACTAAAGATTAGATAAATATGTTGCTTTATATGCCAGTGTATAAATATATCAGCAGGTTAAAAACTCAAAGTAAATAATTTAATTTGATCTATTATAGTTCTACGATTGCATTAAACATAGCAGTATTTTTACCTTAGCCGCTAAGCCATCGTAAAGCATTGCCACGTGTTTGTATTTACTAAACAAACAAGTTTCAAGTGACACGCTTCTCTTTATCCAATCAGAGAAGACCTTTAAAGCGTGAATCAACTTCGCCAAGCAATCGCCAAAGCCAGAACAATGTCAGCTAATCCGAGTACAATGAATACGGAATCGGATCAACTCTGTGTGAACTTTTTTGCCCGTTCAAACTAGTGCTACCTGACACTGGTGTCAACTCGAAAACTGTGAATATGGTCGTAAGCCGTTCTTTGGAGCACGAAAATCGAGTCAACCATCAATAACGTCCTTTTCTATCTACGATTTTAAATGTAAGAGAAGTACAACTAAATTAGGAAACTAGAAAATGACCAATATCGAAAAACTAGAAGAATGGACCAACCGGCGGAATAAAACCTCCAAAACCACCATAATAACCTAATAAAAGTAATCAACCATTCAAATTCGATGTTTTTTATTGATTTTTTTATTCATACCATCTCTCTGGAAAAAGACATTCTTGGATCGATTTCTTCCAGTCTCACGTGTCTTCAGCCGCACGGAGGAAACGTTCACCCCATACTGCTATACTCAGAAGAAAACGCTGACAGATCCGCGTTCGAGGAAAGCCCTGCGCATGAAAAAGCGTCATCTTTCATGCCAGAAATAAATCTCATCTTGCTTTCTTTATCTGTCGGAGCGCAGAGTTTTAATGAAGTTCCAACGGAGGAACCTCCCGTACAGACCTTTTGTGGGATCTTTTTCAATGTGTTTTTAATTCATTTTTATCTCCCCGTGCGCAGTTTCTTCAACGCCGTGAATCATCTCCAGGGTCGTTTCGTTCGTCGGTCCCGCGACGTTGTGGTCGAAGAGAAGATGGCTTTCGCAAGGAAGAAGATGTTGTGAATACACGTCGGAAGGTTTCTGAAGAAATTGTTGTGGTTTAGAGGGTTTTTCCCTTTAAAGTTTTCCTGGTGTTGTCAAGTTTATAATGGGTTTTATTTTTCTCTTTAGGCTTTGAACTGAGATTCTTTAAGGATTTCAATCTTCCCTTTGCCCTCTGCATATATTTTGTAAATAGAGGTTTCTTAATTTCTAGTTCTTGTTTTTTAAAACCTGATGATGATATATTCTCCCAAAACAGTTTAATATTTGTGATAAAATATATTTGTCTGTAAGCTGATGATATTTTAAGCTTTTGGCAGTTTATGTTTTTATTTGAAGAAACAGTTTTAAGAACTTGCTGGTTGCTCCTTCAAGTTTTTGTTTGTCCTGTCCTTTGTTTCTTTGACAATTTCTTCAGATTAAGGAAAGGGCGTAGTGGAGAGGGACATACACAGCTTCTAAACATTTAAAGTAACTAATTTTACTGTAAAAATAATATCCAAATCAAATAGTTTATTTGTAATTAAATTAGTCCAACGCAGTACAATACAAAAATGGTTGGAATATTTAATTTTTAAGCTTATTATAAACAATCGGTATCATAAGTTTCCTTCTCTTTAAAATTTTCAATCTGTATTCAACTTTAAAAAAATTACAGGAAATATTTCATTCATTACAAACAGTTCAAAAGTATACCAAATGATACTTTTTTTCGTACCTCTGCTAGGATGAGAATTGATTGAAGAATGATTGCTGTATATTGAATAGAAAGGCATTATTATTCATATCATATCATAAATGAACATCATATCATATCATAATTTATTTATTTATTTCACAAATTGCCATACAGATATAGGTACTATAATAATCCATTTACATGACAATAAAAAAACACCAAGACAAGAAAAAACAAAAAAACAGATTATATAGCGTGCATCTTAAGTTAATGGTAGCCTTGACGACGATCCCTTGCAGTAGACATCTACCCCATCTCTTTGTCCACACAAAGAGACGGGGGAGACATCCACCGCCCGAAGCAGCATTGTCGAGCCGGTCATATAACTTAAGACGCACGCATAAAGGTTTTAAAAAGTTTTTTTAAAATTGTAGTTATTAGGCAGAATAATAATCTCTAGGGGCTTGCTCGCTATCGCTCTCCAACCCCGGGAACTGCTGACGCAGTTCCCATAAGATTGCTTGGCTATCTTGCTCGCTTTGCTCGATAAGCGGTTACTAACTTCGTTTGTCTAGAAAGCAGATTGGAAGGGGGTTATTCATCTCTGTTAATGAGAAAGTAATTCACGTACATGTGAGAGGGAAATTTCTATTTTACAATTAAATAAAAAAATAAGCGTTTGTAATCTTTAGTCATTAAGATTCAATCCTAGCTTAAGTTTGCCTACTACAGAAATATATCAAAACAGCAATGATGACAAAACAGCAGGATGATGGTACTCATCAAAACGAACAAGAACATTGAAAAATTCAATTTGTAGAACAGGGGTTTCCAACTGGCGGCCCGCCCTGTCATTTTGTGCGGCCTGCGAAGCTCTCTGAAAACCCTCCAAAAAGTAGCTTCAAAACACTTTTTAGCACACTAAAATTCAACATTTTTTCGGGGGTGAACCCCCGACCCCCCCCCGATATACCTCTTTCATTATGGATAGCTTCGATCGTTTTCTATGGTGCAAGAATTAAAAGTTTCGAGAGAATTAAAGTTTGTTTTTTGGGTGCGCAGATTGCGCACGCAAAAAACAAACTTTAATAGGATCTCAAGCGTTTAATATTGATTGTATTTACGTGAAACTTTGGATTTAATAGTTTTAAACTATGATCTTTCAGATTATCAAATCAAAAGAAAGGATTTCGAAATACAAAATAAGGTTTTGGCAGAGTTTTCACATTTTTTTGTGTTTTTTAACTTTTTCATAATAATACAAATTTTAAAGTGAAGACTTTTGAGGTAATTTTAAAGATCATATTAAAACACAATTTTTGAGACCATAAATTAAGTTCTTCAAGAGTAGTTCTTCTACAAATTGAATTTTTCAATGATTTTTTGGGGTGTCGCTCCATTTTTAACTCCCTGGGATTTGGTCTGTGGGACCCCCCTTTCTATACCAATTTTTTTTCGTCCTGATGAGTACTATCATCCCTGAAAGTTTGTTGCACCATTTCAGATACACATTGTATGTGTTGCTTACAAACTTTATCAATTGCTGTTAAAAACTTATACTCCATTTTCAAACCTAAAAGAGTTCAACACTCACTAATTTTACCATTAAAATAGTAGCATTTAATCTCTTTTAAAATATTTGAACAGCTAATATCATTAAAGAGATTGAAATAGGAAAAAATGAAATAAAAATGAAATTATTGTTGCCAACCGAGGAAAATAAATGCGTACTAAATTTACGTACTAAGAGAATTATATTTATATATTGATAAATTGTACAAAAATTTGGGTTTTAATAACGTCACGTCTGTTGTTAAAATAAAAATTTAATAATTCTTCTTCGTACTTTTACTGCACTGCAAAAAAAACGAAAAACTTAACAGCAAAAACTGCTGTTAATATTTTACGCATTTGCTGTATTCTCAAAAAACTGCCTTTTTAGCTGTAAATTTGAAGCGCCACCTGCATAAGTGTAAATAAAATATACATAGTAATTTTCCTGGTAGTTTTCCTTTTAATATCTGTAATTCTTTAATTGGTCATCAAAACAAATATTAAAAGAAAATGAAATTCTTGCTTATTGAATGCTTTTAAATGTGACATTACCTTTACAAGATAATAGTACTATAATCTGTATAACATTAAACTATGTCTAAAGTTATTTATTTGGTAAGAATTTGTATCATCACTAAATTTAAATGAAATGAAAATGAATTGAATTCAAATTCCTCAATAATACCAATCTTAAGACCAAATCATTCAGCATCTGTATAGCAACATTTGGAGTAATTTTTACGTTATGGAACAAAAAGCAGGAGATATAACAGGTAGTTTTTTTTAAAGAAATGTCAAACTAGCAACGAAAATGTTGCTTAATACATATAAACAAAATAGTTATAAAATAACAGCCCAAATTATGTATAGTTCCGCATAAATTCCAGTAACGTTCCTGCTTAAGTTTTAACAGCAGTTTAACACTTTTCTGGAAAATTCTGGTTTTCATTTCTGAAACGTTTCTGAATCCTTGCGGACAGGAAACCAATGTTTGTTTTTGTTTTCACGCTCACCACTAAATGAGTCAAATTATTTAGATCAGGTGTAAGAACCAACTGATGATTCTAAAACTAAGAAGTGTAACCTTCGTAGATCGGTACCTCCCGTGGTTCATAATATGCCACATTTTGAATACTTGTAGAAACATGAAAGAACAAGACATATCTGAGATTCACATAGCTTCAATTGAAAAACAACGTTTATTTTTACACAATTTATAAAATTTTTTAAAACTGTAGACAATTGTTTCGGGGATCAATGGATCCCCTTCTTCAGTACAAACAGACGAAAATAAACATCAAATCAATAATTTAAACATAACATGAAGGCAAAAAGTTACAGTTTAAGTGAAAATACAATAGAGGGAAAACAGTTTGAGTTAAAAATACAAAAGCATGGTTAAATTACAAAATCAATACAAAGGTAACCAGATGGGTGAGAAATAAGGAATGCTATTTAAATCATTAACAAGGAAATTGATGTTAACATTTGCACAAGATTCTTTTCGCTATTCACATAGCTTTCTAGTATTTCTGCGGAATAATTACAGTATCGATGAAATGTTAACACAAAAATCTGTAAAATTACAAAATTGCTGTAAAAATACAGAATTGCTGTTAAATTTACAAAATTGCTGTTAAAGTCAAAAATTACAAAATTGCTGTAAAATCACTGCAAAAAGGGCTGGCACCCATATTGCCAGCATTTTTTGCTTTAAAATTACTGTGAAATTTTTTGCAGTGTGTGCCAAACGTTTTGTCACTTCCCTATACTCACACTCTCTTCTCACTGTATTTAGGTGAGTAGTTACCTACATAGTTTTTTAACTGAGAAAACGAATTAATGCATAATATTTTAATTTGAAGTGATCAAACCTTAATTTTTTCAATAACGTTGATACCTAATTGATAACGATAAGATTGAATTCAATAGAGAGAAAACACTTGCTTGGATTAATCTCTCATACCCCACACACTTAACTAATAGTTCCCACATGCTCCACCACGCAATTTAATTCACCATCAATCCTTAAATATCTCCCAATTAACAACGCCGACCACACACACACGGGCAACCCAACACCCCGCAATCGAGTCCAACATATACCTCACATCCGCCTACTTCTTCCTATGACCACAAAAACTCCTTCATTAACGACATATGAATAAATAGCCATGAGATAAAAAGATTCCTAGGAGGATGAAATAGCACCGCCTCTGCGTCAACCTTTGACGAATGGCTTCTCCTTTTGACCTGGCGGTCTGTCTCTGTCGCGATGCCGTTTGTGGAACACTTTTTTCTTTTCAGTTCTAATTAGTCTCGGAAGAGAACTGGTCGCGGTGCAGTCCTCCCTTTGCGGCATCCCCCCAGGGAGGAGGCTTTTTTTCCGCCAATGGATTTCCAGGTAGGAGGAGTGACCTCCGACTCGTGAGAACTGATATTGTGTAAAAAATAAGGTACAGGTGTAAGGAAGTTTTTCTTGGATTTTTAAGCCTGAGATATCGTTATTTTTAAACTAAAATGCAGATGGGGACGTGAAGTATCCTGGTTCAAGTCCAATAGTTCAAAATAACTGAAAGTGTCTAATTTGGTTGAGTTTTAATGTCTAAGAAAATGTCATCTTTAGTACCTACTATACAGGGTGTATCTGAAATGGTGCAATAAACTTTCAGGGGTGATAGTACTCATCAAGACGAACAAGAATCGGTATAGAAAGGGGGTCCCAGACCAAATCCCAGGGAGTTAAAATTGGAGCGACACGCCAATAAAATCATTGAAAAATTCAATTTGTAGAAGAACTACTATTGGTAAAAACTTAATTATGGTCTCAAAAATTGGGGATTAATATGATCTTTAAAATTACCTCAAAAGTATTCACTTTAAAATTTGTTTTATTATGAAAAAATTTAAAAAACACGAAAAAATGTGAAAACTCTGCCAAAACCTTATTTTGTATTTCGAAATCCTTTCTTTTGACTTGATAATCTGAAAGATCATAGTTGAAAACCCTTAAGTCCAAAGTTTCACGTAAATACAATTAATATTAAACGCTTGAGATCCTGTTAAAGTTTGTTTTTTGCGTGCGCTAACAGCCGTTCTGGAAACAGCTCTAGAAAACTGCTTGTGCACCCAAAAAACAAACTTTAACTGGATCTCAAGCGTTTAATTTTGATTGTACTTACGTGAAACTTTAGACTTAAGGGTTTTCAATTATGATCTTTCAGATTATCAAATCAAAAAAAGGATTTCGAAATACAAAATAATGTTTTGGCAGATTTTTCACATTTTTTCGTGTTTTTTAACTTTTTTCAAAATAAAACAAATTTTAAAGTGAAGACTTTTGAAGTAATTTTAAAGATCATATTAAACCACAATTTTTGAGACCATAATTAAGTTTTTACCAATAGTAGTTCTTCTACAAATTGAATTTTTCAATGATTTTTTTGGAGTGTCGCTCCATTTTTAACTCCCTGGGATTTGGTCTGGGACCCCCCTTTCTATACCGATTCTTGTTCGTCTTGATGAATACTATCATCCCTGAAAGTTTGTTGCACCATTTCAGATACACCCTGTATATTTGATACATGATGGAAATAAAAAGGGAAGGATAAATTACTTGCGTCCCCTGAGTAGAAATTCTTAAAATTTAAAACTAATTCCTCTTTTTAACAAAAAAAGCTAATTTTTCTATTGGTAAAATGTTTAACTTTGTGTAAAGTGAATACGATAGATTGTTCGGAGAAACCATTTTTTACCTACTCTACCCTCAGACACAAAGCCGAAATTGGATTTAATAAAATTGTCTATTCAAGGGTAGATCCAGGTTTTAATTTTTGGGGCCTGTTTTTCATAATTTTTGTGAAAATGAAATTATTTTTTGTGAAAATGAAATTATTTTTGTGAAAATTGGTTTTTTTTGTGAAAAATATATTTTTCCGTAATTCATTGCAGAGCGTAGGGTTGCCGGATTGAAAACGCAAACTGCTGTTTTCGTCGATCTATGGATTGTATGGTTCTTTCTCAACCGAAGGATCGCGTTCGTTTCGGAGAATATTTGAAGGGCTTCGTTTGAAATTAGAAAGTGGTGATTTTTTGTCACTAGAAATTTTGTGAAAGGGCCGATTTTACGAAGTTTACTTTTGTGAAGGGCCGTTCTTCCGAAGTTTATTTTTGTGAAGGGGCAGTTTTATCGAAGCTAATTTTTGTGAAGGGGCCGCCAAAGGGCCCCAATTTTCGCCTGGATCGACCCCTGCTATTCATCATTGATATAGTGAGCAATGCTCACTAACCTGTTATTAACAATGATTTTTTGGCATTCATAGGTATTTTCCCCCTTTTTTTAAAATTAAGAATTTGAAATGCTAAATGGATTTCGATTTCCTCTTCTTATTTCTTATCGAATAGATGAGTGATTACCAACCTTCTGTGGCCCATCGCCCCTTTCTGGAGGTTGACTAACACCTATCGCCCCTTTAATTTCAAATAAAGTGTAAATAATAAAGCAATTTTAAGTCTGAGGGTCCTCCCCCAGAAAATTTTCTGAAATTAGATCCCAAGAAACCGGTTTTAACTACTTGTTATAGTACACCTATTCCGAATTTCGGATACATAAATTCTGGTAAGATTTTGATTTTGCAGAACTAAATTATCAAACAGTTTTGAAAAAGTAAGTTCCAAATACAAAAGGCTTGTCCGGGGGTCCTCCCAGAAAATTTTTGGAAATTTGACCCAAAGAAACAGGGTTTTAACTTGGTACATTATGTCTAAATTTTGATTGTCAGTACAAAAATATTTTAATTTTCTCCCTTTGAATATTTATCGCCCCCCAGATAACCCAAATTTCTCACCCCCAGGTTGGGAACCACTGGAATAGATCGTTCGCACTTAAAATCTCTTGGACAAAGACGGTGCTTTTTTTTAAGGTCCTCTTCCACCTAATTCAAACATTACATTAGATGTTGCTGGGAAGTGGTCTCTTCACCAATGCACTTGGTTCAAATAGGAAAGGTCCTAGTGCCATAAGAACCTCTTAAAAGTTAAAAAACTAATTTATTTGACTTCTGTACAGACTGTATACATTGGTACCATTCTCAAATTAAATTTATCCAATTGAATTCCCACCATCAGTCTCCATCTCAATAATATGTTTACCCATCATCAATCCACACTTATCTTTCTATTTATGTGCGAACTGTTAATCGCAACTACTAAACACCCCACATCGATTTCAGCATTCGAACATTCAGAGAAACCCCCCATTACAACCTCCCCAACAAACCGGGGTCCATTTCGACTCCAAAAGACCCCCTCTTCACCCTTCCCCATGTTTTATTCATTCATCGGAGCAGAACGAACAATGGAAAGGATGAATCAAAATGGCCTCCCCCCCTGGAGACGCCTAACAGCAGTGTTCGCACATTCTTCAACGCTTTGCCCTTTCTTTCTATTAAAATAACGGCACTCCGGTAATCCTTCTAACTGCCGGCTGCCTCCATTAAGCGGCTACCCCCCTCTTGTGCCAGACCCCTGCATTAATTAAATTCCTGGTGGGTAGTAGACTGCGCCGCTCGAATTTTCGAAGAGGGGTGCAGTGCGTAATTTGGGGAAGAGGAATCCAAAAATTGTGTGAGACTGAAAATAGCAGTCGGGGTTTTCTCGATACTTGTTAATGAATGAGAGTGTGCGTGGAATTCGGTCGATTGGAGTTTGTATTGTTTTGTGGTGTATAAATGGCTTGGAAGTGATAGATTTATTGGGAAAGTCCTATATGTTTGGTGTGATGGGAAGAAGCATCTTGGAAGGAATAATTGCTGGTTTGAATGTTGTGGGAAATAGAAAGGGGATACTTGCAGGATGGCATTTTTGCGTTAATCTTGTGGTTACAAGAAAACGGTCTTAACTTAGAAAGGAATGGATGTGTCTATTGAATTTGTTTCGATTCAAATGGAAGAATAAAATAAACAATGAATATGGACAAACATAGAGTAACAAATAGTTAAATATTTAGCCTGAGTTTTTTTTACTTAGTTCCTGTTTGATAGTCGGGCTGGACCTTCCTGAACTTTAATTATTTATTTTTGAAAGACCATTTACTTGCTTTTAGGTTGTTTAATGATACTATTGTCAATCTTGTTTTAATATAATAATGATAGTTTCTAAACCGTGTCTCTTATTTATGATATCAAGGAAGACGGCAGGGACAAAAAAACAGACAGGGTGTCAAAAACAAGCTAAAACCCTGTTTTTTAGGGTCAAAGTTTCAAAATTTTTCTGGGGGAGGATATCCAGACCCCCCTTAAAACTTGGATTTCTCTAACTCAAAACTTTTTTTAAATATTAAGTTTATCAGAATGCAAGTTCTAACCTATAGATCCAAACTTTGGACCAAGTATACCAAAACTAGTAAAAGCCCCAGAGGCTCAGTGGTATAGTGCTTCGCGCTTCCACACCACAGGCCCGGGGTTCAATTCCCGGGATGGGCAAGGTCCACTCATCCTTTCATCCCTTCAGTGGGTCGATAAAATGAGGACCAAGCGTGCTTGGGAACTAAACACTGGGGGTCTCGCGTTAGAATGACCACCTAACCGGGGACACATGCCTAATGGGGGATTTACAGCACTACTGTAAAAGCGACATTTTCGGTTTGCTGTAACAGCGACGAAAATTTTTTCAAAAGCACCAATAGGAAGCCTCGAAAACTATTGCTGGGAAAAAATCGCTACGACATCAGCGACGTAATTACGATCACAGGCGGCCATTTTCTTGAGCCGGCGGGAGATCTGGGTTGACTTGATTTCTCTAATAGAAGTGCAAAAATTATTTTCTAATATCAATATCGGGCTTCCTTGAAATTCAAAGGCTGTTGCATAACCAGAGTTGACCAGAGCGTTCCGATTAATTGAGGAGTAATGAAATCGTAGTCGCAGAACATGTGCTGCCATTTAGTTCAAATGAGAAAATTCATCAGTTCTTCAACAGCCAAAAATATTTTTTATCAGCCTCAGTTAATTATTTAGGCTACTTGTGAATACATAGGCTTGATTTTTTGTTTTCAAATGAAAATTTCAATATTCTGTTTGACATTAAGTCACATAGAAAGGGACCAGGAAAAGCACAAGCAATGTGAAGGAAAATCCGGGCCGCCATTCCTGTGGCTGAAAGCGATTCGGAGGAAGTCGCTTTTCCCGCCGAGCGATCAAAAAACCTGTCGCTTTTGCAGCTCTCGCTGGCAACGCCATCAGAAATATCGTTACAGAAAATGTCGCTGATGTCTTTTTTACAGCAGTGGTGTAAATCCCCCATAACACCTTGCACCCCAGGGCCCCACGGTCACGAAAACGAAGATGGGCATCGTAGGCCTTGGCTCACTAGGGCTGTTGCGCCAATGAGTTTAGTTTATACCTAAACTAGTAAATACCTTGTCTTTTAGTCATATTTAAAAACATTTTCTTAAATTTGAGAACGTTGTCGTCGCGATATTCAGCTATTCATAATTTTTACAATATATTGTTCCATGCTTTTTTTGCCTTTTTCTCAAAATATATTTTAATATTTTATCTAAAATACGTTTACCTACTAAAATAAGTAACCATTCAAAACTCCAACATATCTGTTTGGTTTCCATTGTCAGAAAAGAAACAAAACCCCAAACAACGACCTCGTTTACATGTCGCATTGATTAAATCCGACTCGGGAGAAAGCGCCAGACTTCTTTTCAGCTGCTCCCGGATTTGGGAAAGGTTCCGTAATCAGCCGATTTCTATGCAAAAAGTCTGCAAATAAGCTTTTCGCAACGCGAGAGAGACGTTGAATTCGCAGTTGAGGAGATTTTCGGGAAATCCTAGTGCCACTGAAGATCTCAAAATAAATATATTTGAATGGCTAAGGAAAGAGTTATGGAAAGGATGTCTGTTGTGAGGGAGAGTATATATATAGGGCTTTGGAAGGGAGATAAATCTGTAACAATGCCAGTGGTAAGTCAAATCTGGGATTCGGTTGGTTGGTTGGATATGATGTAGGTTTTCTTTTGTTTTGATATTTTTGGTTAGGAAGTTAAGTAAGCAAGAGAGGATAACCGAAATTTCCTAAGATGAAATTGTAGATTTTATTTGTTATCTAAATTTTGCCTCGAGTAAATGTGTGCTATGGTATAAGGTTCCCATTTTATTAAATAACTAAAATTTTTAAGATGTCTAGCACTATAATTGAAACATTTTGTTATCTTTCGAATATAGATCACAACTATAGTAATGTCTATTTCTATCATATGTTTGTATTTTTAATGGCATGGGATGAACTGGTCTTATCATTCTTTTGGGTACATCTTATCCAAATTTCTTGGGGGGACTCGCCCCCCCCACCGTATATGGAACTAATTCTTTTATAACACTTTTTCATGACAATATCATTTGTTTAATGAAATAGCGGATAAATAGGAGGTTCCTATTCCAGAATTTTTCATGCAATAGGTCTTGTAATTCAACATAAAAAAGACTGATCTCAAGTATATGTCACTCTGAAACATGAAACATAGGACTTAGGGCAAATATCCCAATTGTTTTAGTACTGTGGTATGATGTCTCAATAAATTTGTATTTCTAATGAGATGTTTCACTGTTTGTACTATTAACCTTATTGCCTTAAGCCTCGAATGTTTTTATATTTTATTTGCAATAATACAAAATTATCTTAACAAGTTCAGAAAGTAATTGTAAATCCAGGAATTTCCATATACAGTATGCAAAACGTCCCAATTCTCCTCCCAGCAGTTCCCACCCCCCTAAATACAAGAGAAATTACCCACAGCAGCAATTCCAAAACTTCCTGCTCATTCAAATGCACAACAAATCTCCCCACACAAACACCGCATTATTTACAACACACAATCTCATTACCATTCCCAAGATTAAAAGTCGCAAAACCCGGGCTTTAATTACAGCTAAAGGCTGAGCGGATCTTTTGTGCAGCCTACAAATCAGCGGGCAAAAGGCGTCCCTTACGATAATAAGAGATGCGGACCGTGAGCCATAATTCTATTCTTCGGAAAGGCCATAATTTTATTGGCTGACAGCCCCTGTCAATCCAGATAAACGGGAAGGGCAGCTATTGTTGCTCCTCCTCTCTCTGGGGAGGGGAAGTTGTTAACGATCTGTTGTGGTCGATAAATATAAAATCTGTAGGAGAAATGAGCCTCGACTTATTTTATATTTTTTAAAACGTTGGTGTTTTGGGACCGTGAGTTCATTTCTTGTGTATAGCTTATTCCGCAGTGGGGTTATAGAATGAGATGGATTTTTTTTATTAGAATTGAAAAAAAGCGAAGGGATTATTAAGCACAGTAAAATATTTCTTTAAAGCTTAGCTATAGAAATTGACCATATTAGTTTTTGCATGAAAAGTAAATCAAATAACTAACAACGGTTGCTACCGCAATTTGTTGCATTGTTGTCGTAAAGCAATTGATCTCTCTCTCTCTCATAAAAAATTGAAGACTGGACTTCAAAAACGATCTAAGTGCTGCCTAAAAGTTACTCTTCCTTAATTGATCATTTTAAATTTGATTCACCATAGGAATGCACGTAAAAAGTCGTCTTTCAGGCTAATTTTAAACAAATAATAGTTGTGGCACTAAGCCGAATTTATAGGTCGTTGGCGATGGTACTTAGATTGGTTTTTCCGGCTTTACTCATATTTTTCACTTTTGGCACTTAGGTCCTTTTTGAAGTCAGTCCTCAATTGTAAGACTAAATATCACAGAAAATATATCTGAAATAAAACAATTTTATTTCTGAAAATTAAACGGATTTTTTACAGTGAGATGAATAGTGCTATTTCTTTTGCTGAGGATTAAAATTTTGTAAATTACTGATAAGAAGCTAAGGTATCAAATCACAATAAAACTTATCACTTTTTACCATATGCTTTCTTCCAGTATTATTTAACATTAAACTCATCCATATTTATCATTCACTTTAATTATTATTAATAAAAATTAATATGTCTTATAGTTTATCGTATTTACTTTGTTCAGGAAGGTATAGTTTAAGTTCCTGGAATGGGGGATAATACTTCATGCTATTTATTTAGTAACATTTGGTTTAATTAGTTTAGAAAAGATAGTAGCTGTTCCTGATAACGCGACCAATAAAATCGTTGGCAAATGCAGGGAATTTTCTTTACATAAAGCTATCCATAACTTCAAAGACGTTATTCAACTATACTAGGGTGAGAGGGTACACGCAATGCAATTGCACATCAGTCTCTCAAAATCAGGCGCGGATCCAGTGGGGTGGCACTCTGGACAGTGTCCCCCTTGGGAACCCCAAAAGGTTATCAAAATGAGTAAAAACCCTACTTTTACTGGTCTAATTTCAATTTTTTTTCTGGAGGAGGCTCCCATACCCCCCATTAGTACTAAAAGGGAATCTTCAGTGATAATTTTTAGGAAATACCCAATATTTTGACGTTTTGGTTCAAAAAGTTAAGGCTCCCCATTAGGGTGTATCGAAAAAAACTTTTTTTCGATTTTGATGACGTAATAGTGCGGAAAAGTTGTCTAAGGTGCCAGAGAGTACCTGTGAATTTTTTCAGAATTTTTGGATAATTTCTTAATGTGCCACATTGGCCCTGAAGTTCCCCATGTTAATCCAATGGGGCGCGCCGCCAAAAAGGCCGAAAATCGGTTTTTCGCCCCTCATTTCTACCCTAATCACACGACGAATGTCTCGTCTCGAGTTATGGACTCTATATGATGTATGCTACCCGAAACAACTTGAATAATAACTTAAATCTCTATATTATGTTGATTGTGGGCTCTGATTTGAACGAGGAAATACGCGATTTTCGACGAAATTTGAGCATACAAAAAAACGTAATATAGATATTTAGGCTATTATTCAAGTTTTGTCGGATAGCCTAGATCATATAGAGTCCATAACTCGAGACGAGACATTTGTCGTGTGATTAGGGTAGAAATGAGGGGTGAAAAACCGATTTTCGGCCTTTTTGGCGGCGCGCCCCATTGGATTAACATGGGGAACTTCAGGGCCAATGTGGCACATTAAGAAATTATCCAAAAATTCTGAAAAAATTCACAGGTACTCTCTGGCACCTTAGACAACTTTTCCGCACTATTACGTCATCAAAATCGAAAAAAAGTTTTTTTCGATACACCCTACTCCCCATACATCCCATACATCCAATTCCCCATACATCCAATGGTACCACAAAGGGATCTTGTATGGAAAAGTGCCCCCTCCTGGGAACCGTGCTGGATCTGCGCCTGCTCAAAATAAAGGAGCTTTAGGAAACTTGGAGGCTTAAAACCTTCTTTTTATTTCAGACTCTCTTAAAGGTGTAAAATTTTCCCATCTTTATATCGGTGAAAGATTATCTGCCCACTATATGTACTATCCATCGAAGTAAAAATATTAGGATAGCCCAGTTAACCCTTTGAACCTCTATACTAAAACGATCGCTTTAACCTTATCCAAAGAGGACCTCAGCAATCCATCAACTGTGTGTATCCCCGAAAAAAATATTCAATTATCACATAGTACACACACAATTCACAGCATCCTGGCATTCAAAAAAATACTCCCTCCCTGATGGTATACACCATCTAAATCTGGGCATCCCATCTCACAGGAAATTCAAGCCAAGCCCGCATGAAGAAAAGTGCATGGGCGAAATCAAAAATGGATTGGGGAAGGGATAACATGCTTAAAATATGCAATGGTTATCGCTTCTCTAGGATGCGGGGGAGCATGAGCCATTAGATCAGCATCCTCCTCTTGGAGCCCAGAGGGGAAGAGGGAAATCACTTCCTCGCCATCATCCCGATGAGGAGAGAAATTCGGGGTTCTTTGCGGGAGTGGGGTTGCCGGAATGAGTGATTCCTTGCCACGATGTCGCCAAGATTGCTCTCTGTATCATATTTTTTTATATCTCTCTCCTTCATTTTGATGTGACCGTGAAATTGATATTAATATTATTGCCCTTATTAGAGTCTGATGAAGCTGAGGTGTTGCCAAGATGATGGATGCGTTCATCTTCATTGGGATTTTTGTTGTGGGGCTTCGCTGTGATAATGTAATCGAGAAATTTATTGTTTATTAATATTTAAAAAGTATTCGTGATAAAACGGTGATGAGAGATTCTAAAGGAAAAGTTTTGCTCTTGTTGATGTATCCCTGATAAAGCAGCAGGGATATTGTCAAGATGATGGTGATCGTGAAATTTAAATTTGCTTAAATTTTGTTGTCTTCTCTATATGATGATGTGATCGAGAAATTTATTGCTCTAAATTAAGTAATCCTAAGGATGAGAGATGCAAAAGAAAAATTCAAGCTGCTTTCTCAAATACGTTGTGAAGAGTTGTAACATTTTACCAGGGTTTAATCATCGATTAAAGAAGGATTCCTCTAATAAGTCATCGAAAAGCTCCCTTTCTCTCTTTATCTTCTGGTTCCTCACTGGTCAAGTGGCAGTAAATCAATGGCGGATCCAGGGGGTGGCACTCTGGAAAGTGTCCCCTCCCTTAGAGACCCAAAAAGGTTTTCAAAATGAGTAAAAACCCAACTTTTACAGGTCTAATTTCAAAATTTTTTCTGGGGAAGAACCCCCATACCCCATATTAGTATCAAAATGGGGTATTCAGTGTTTATTTTTAGGAAATACCCAAAATTTTGACATTTTGGGTCAAAAAGTAAAGATGATAGCGTTGAAAAGTGCCACCCTTAAGACTCAAAACGTTTAAATTAAAATGTCTAAAAATCAGTTAAAACCCTTCATTTTCACGTCAAATTTAAATTTTTTTCAGGGGGAACACCCCCTTGCCTCCAATGGTACCACAAGGGGATCTTGTCTGGAAAAGTGCCCCCCCTTTGAACCGTGCTGGATCCGCGCCTGCAGTGAATAAGGCCTTTGATAAATTACACCTCAGTTACTGCCACCATTATCATAAACCAATCCATGACCATAATCATGGTGATTCTTTACTCCTCAACTTCAAACCATGCATATATTAATGCCTTCATATTTGGCGAGATTCACAGAGGGAGCTAAACCCCTGTCCTTGCGACACTCACCCACCCACTCCGTCCTCCCTTCCGTTCGGATACGACGGAACGATTTCCTGTCTGGAACGGCCGTGCCACCGGGGCTCTGCGCCCCGTTATCGTGCCGCCCGCGGCTCGAGCGCCCTTTGTGTCTCGTGCCATGCAAAAAGGCACATCCAATATCGTTCGCTCGCCATAGATAGGAAACTTTTGCTGCATATAGAAAGGCATCTCGCTGCTTGATTTGGGTGCATATGATAAGACGTTTTCAACGCCCTCCAAAAGCGATGTGTTTTGTGAGAGGGTGAGATTTAATAGTGAATATTTTTTGGGGATGATTTGATGTGATTTTAAGTGAAATTAGAGTGATTATCTTTTTGTTAGGGGAAACTTTGAAGTTTCTGAGGCGATAGTCTTTTTTGATATGTGTTTTATTGTGTCTTTTTCCATCAATACAGAAACTCTATGAGATCTTTGCATGCAGGTAAATAGCGTTCTTTTTTTTAAATTTTGCGACGGTAGAGCTTCTCACTTTCATACTCATACTCCGTCGATACAAACCCACCCAGTATAGAATATTTTTACCATATTCTTAATTTTCTGAATTTAATATTTTTTTAAAAAAACTCTATACATTTTTGAAGGAAATTAAAAGGTGTGCCATGATATTCGCATCTTACTATACATGAAAAACAATTTGGTTAGGCTCATTTATACAGGGTGTATCTGAAATGGTGCAACAAACTTTCAGGGATGATAGTACTCATCAAGACGAACAAGAATCGGTATAGAAAGGGGGTCCCAGACCATATCCCAGGGAGTTAAAAATGGAGCGACACCCCAAAAAATCATTGAAAAATTCAATTTGTAGAACAACTACTATTGGTAAAAACTTAATTATGGTCTCAAAAATTGTGGTTTAATATGATCTTTAAAATAACCTCAAAAGTCTTCACTTTAAAATTTGTTTTTTTATGAAAAAAGTTAAAAACACAAAAAATGTGAAAATTCAGCCAAAACCTTATTTTGTATTTCGAAATCCTTTCTTTTGATTTGATAATCTGAAAGATCATAGTTGAAAACCCTTAAGTCCAAAGTTTCACGTAAATACAATCAATATTAAACGCTTGAGATCCTTTTAAAGTTTGTTTTTTGGGTGCGCAAGCAGTTTTTTAGAGCTTTTTCCAGAACAGCTGTTAGCGCACGCAAAAAACAAACTTTAACAGGATCCCAAGCGTTTAATATTGATTGTATTTACGTGAAACTTTGGACTTGAGGGTTTTAAACTACGATCTTTCAGATTATCAAATCAAAAGAAATGATTTCGAAATACAAAATAAGGTTTTTGCTGAGTTTTCACATTTTTTTGTGTTTTTTAACTTTTTTCATAATAAAACAAATTTTAAAGTGAAGACTTTTGAGGTAATTTTAAAGATCATATTAAACCACAATTTTTGAGACCATAATTAAGTTTATACCAATAGTAGTTCTTCTACAAATTGAATTTTTCAATGATTTTTTTGGGGTGTCGCTCCATTTTTAACTCCCTGGGATTTGGTCTGGGACCCCCCTTTCTATACCGATTCTTGTTCGTCTTGATGAGTACTATCATCCCTGAAAGTTTGTTGCACCATTTCAGATACACCCTGTATATTTTTCTTTATCTTTATCTAGTCTTACCAATCACATAGGTTAATTTGACCAAAACATTTTAATTAAATTATATAAATAAAAAGGACTTTTAAATAGTTTGAAACTATAATTAATCAATCTCCTAAGTGTCACTGTTTAAAAATATTTCAGGACACAAGATTTCTAGTTTAAAAATGAAGGTTTTTGTAATGGACATTATATTTTCATATATAATAAGACAAATATATGAGAATACTATTTCATTCAAAGTTAAATAAATGCCATAAGTAGTCCCCTTAGACTCCACTATTTAATAAAGCACTGCTCAAATAAATCTTTCTAAATTAGTTTCAATCGGTTTTCCTGTTGGACACACGTGTAAATAAATTGGGAAAATTTTGAAATTTCTAAAAAATTTTTGGTGATTGTCTTGGGAGCCCCCAATTGTCCCTCAAAGACCCCTATAGAAGTCTGTGAACCCCAGGGGATCCAAATGGACCTCTTTGGGAACCAGTGGTTCTTAGGTTTCACTACTTTTTAACATTTAATTACATTTCGATTTATAACCCTCTTAAGTTCTAAGATAATGCAGCATCTCAAGATTAATTCAACTAACCAATGCAAAATATCTTCTCCAACTGTTATAAACGTTTGTTTTTCAGCCCCCTCCTAAATCATACAGCACACAGAACACGGCTTATTAAAAAACAGTTTCAAATTTCTCGATTCAGTCGCTCCACCAGAATAAACCAAAAATTAAAACGACCAACAGCTGTTACAGAGAGAAAAAAAATGCTTGATTTAACATTTAACCTAACACACGCTCAAACGGCCAACGATTCCGACAAACCACACAAGCCCCGCAGAAAGTAAAAAAAACTCTCCAAACCAGGGCTGCACCACCCCCTCCAAGCTGCCACCCTCTCCCCCTCCTTGATGAATGCGCCCCAGCGTCCACGATCCGATTTCGGGACCGCGTCCGAGCCCCCCAAATTTATGGCCCTGGATTGAATATCGAAGGGGGGAGAAGCGTTCCGGAGTGCGAACAAACCCTGGCGTGGGGGTGCCATCCAGAATAAGTTTGTGTCAAAACCGGGATTTATTGGCGGAATCTGCGCGTATGGGATAACGCGCGGCTGCCGAGGCACTGATTCGGGAATCGATGGGGGCGCCCCGTGTTCTTTTTGTGCGTTGTTGATACTAATATCGGGGAGATAATATTCGCCGGCACTCGCCGCCGCCGCTGGGCTCTGAAACATGTGTTGGAGGGTTTTTTTCCTTTCGAGTGGGGCGGCCTGTGCCTGTCTTATCGAGCTGTGCTTGTGATTTTTTGGGGGGATATTTTATGGGAGGTTTGTTGGGAATTAAAGGGGTGTGTGTGTTCCTAGGGTGAGATTTGGGGCGATTTAATATATGTTTACACTTGTGTGTTTTACAATTTTGTGTCATCTGAGAAATCGTAATGCTGGCATGTCCTGTTGTTGTTGCTTATCCTCCAATTCCATTATATTGTTGATCCTCAGGAAGTCCAACACAAGGAGAGGATCGGAATAGACATCCCTCCCTGTGAGTCCTAAACAATCTAGCATATGTTTGGGAGAAACCTGATGGTTTTGGCATTTTATGCAGGTAGTAAAGTGTCTCTCTCCTCCATTGAAGGAGATATACTCTTGACGTGTCCACTGGCAAGTCTGGAAAGGGCGGTTTGTGATCCTCTATCGGTAATGAGGGATAGGGTCCAACCGGGATTTCTGCCCATGTACCAATGATGGACGGGAGGAATCAACCATTCCGCCATAATTTTCGATTTCTTGATAGAGTATATCTCTAGGTATGAGAGTCCTAGTCTATAGGTACACGGTAAAAAAATCTTTCTTCAATAAACGGAAATATCCCGGCAGCACAGCTGCCGAATTATTTTCATCATTTGAGAAGGAATCCGTATTTTCTTTTTCCTTCATTTGAGGGAATGTCCGTTTTGTATTTTTCTGTAAAAGGAGGGAAACCTACCGTTATTTTAGGGACCGTATACCGTAGTTGGCTGATGAGATTTTACTTTTGAATTTTAATGAAATTCCTGTTAAATAATGTTTTATTTTTAATTAACACAATGCTGGAGTTCTATATTCTAACCTTGATTAGGTAAAAAGATAAAATACTGAATCAGTCGGTCAGTTTTGTACTTTGATCGTTAAATAATTTTATCTGGTAAAATAATACAGAATTTAGTAATAATAATTAGCTGCTTTATAAAAATTGGTCATGATGTAAAAAATTAAATTGAAAACTAAATGAAAGTATAGTCAAAATTTAGATCGCCCGCCGGGATTCGAACCTGGGCCAGCCGCATGGCAGGGGAGTATCTTACCACCTAACAACCGGACCGAATACCGCTCAAGAAAGTTTTTGTATAAAAGAAAAGAGCAAAAAATAGAAATAATCATTTAAATAAACATTGGACCAGACAAAACACACCTCAAGAATACCGTGAATCAAAAATATTTTATTTCTAAAATACTAATCTTGTTTCGATTATTAACGCGAAATGCATTTCAGCAAGAGAGCTGTCAGAATACCGCCATTTGAGTTTCACCAAAACTATGACACAAAACGCATGCGTGGGGAGAGGAATTCACAATAAAAATTCCTTTTTGTAGTTTACGGAATTAATCCGTGAAAAATTCATGGAAAAGAATACGTCAAAAGACATATATTTTGTACAGTGTATGGCATGTCCTTTGTGCCGGTAACGTACTCAGTCTCTTTCAGTTTCGGTTCGGTTCATTCACGAAAACTTCACTTTTTCTTGATTAAAAATTTACCAATTGCAAAGTTCAATTCCGTCCTGAAAATTTTTTCAACGAAAACCATGTTAATAATAAAAATAACAATGATTAACTATATTTACCTACTCAATGATGCAATCTGTTGAGGATGCAAGGCTTACGATGTCCTCGATTCTTAATTTATCGAATCTCTGAAGGGATGTGTAGTGGTAGGACTGTAGCATAGATACATGCAAATGCATGCCATCTAAGTGAATTTTTTTGTAGTCTGAAGGGTTATTTAGGTTCAAAACTTAAAGATTTAAGGTTTTGATAAGGGCAATGACAACTATCATTTTTAAATCCTATTACTTCTGAAGTAATGATAATAGAATATTTCCTGAAATTAAAAACAGACTGTATTTGGCAAATAAGGCCGTTTTTGGACTGAGAAGATTCATTAAGTCTAGGTTTCTTTCTAGAAATACTAAGTTTTTAATTTACAAAACTCTTGTCAGGCCTATCTTGACTTATGCTTCCGAGACTTTTGGAAACCAATTACATTTTGTAGAATGTGTGAAATCTTGAATTTCTTTTTCTTCACCTTCCTTGGCGTCTAAAACATATTGGTTCTATTTGTATGTTTGTAAATATCAGCAATGAAGGCAAAGTTCTTGAGTATAATAGGGAAAAATTGTTAAAGGTGTGTCATTTGTCTTATCATAGTGTGCACAATTTTTTTAGAGAACGTCAGCTCCTCAAAACTACCATGCGCCTCACTAGTGACTTCAAAACACAATTACTTCCAAAACAGCTTTCAATTTGGGTTGAGGCCTTCCCATGAGAAAACGAACCTCAAACACTGAATCCAGCTACAGCTCACTGAAAGAATCACGCCGTTTCACTTATGCAAAGAATCAATTCTCCAATTTTTTACACTCCAGTGAAACACTTTCAAGCGTAAAAAAACAAGAGCCATTTAAGCAAGATAAGAAACGTTATCCTTTCCTAATGGCTCATTTTTTTTCACGTCCAAAGCGTAGTAGTTCAACCCTTTCCTCCAGTCCATCCCATCAGTTCACACGCCATCTTTATTTTTTTATTGTTTGGGTTCCTAATGTGCCTTTTATCGTTTTACGAAGCATGGAGAACGCGCACAGTCATTATCATACAATAGGTGAGTCGAACCAAAGGGAGGAGGACCCACCAATGGAGAAGAGCACATAGACAAGTGTAACTGTGGATCAATATTGATTCAGATGAGTCATTGTCACACCAGGGGGAATTCTGTGCTAACATTTAAATAGCTTGTATCCGCTGGAAAAGCGGGAAGTCACTTTTTTTTTGCGTGTCGTGCTTCTAATTTATGGCCAGTTTCGAAATTAACTCGGGGGAGATAGTAGTGCTTTTTGGTGTTCTTTTTTTCACCCTTTTCGCAGTTTATTATAAATTCCTGCTATTCTCTGTGTGTAGGCTTTAAATTCGAATTTTCGTTGCAGATTAAGGGATGGTCTCTCTTTTTTTACGTGGGGAGGGGGGTTTCATGTGGGATATGTGTAAAGCTGATTTTGTGCTTGGACTAATTTGTCGGAGGCCAAAAAAGCTAGGAGAATAGACGAGTTTGTACGTAGTTGAAATAATGGAGTTTTTTTACTTAGTCATTAATTCCTTTTCGTTTTTTTAATATGTATTGTTGGAATCTTACCAAAATGAAATGAGTTTAGACTCACGTCCCTACTTAACATAAAAAATTAGAAGCGTAGAAAAAGAATGTCGCTGAGGATTTCAAATAGCCAAAATTCAATAGTGAGTTATATAATAATATAATCTAATAGTTATGATATTAGTACAATTCAATGGAACAAGTGTTTTTTAAGATACTAACATGAAAAAAAAACATTATTACGAGGGTTTAAAAACCTTCATCAGGTTCAAATATTTTTTTTTCCTCGCAAAGATTGGATAAACATATCCGTAAGTCATCGTGGTATTTGTAATTACATATATAGTTGTTTATTACTATTTGTATAAAAGAGACGTGTTTTTCACTTTGAAGTAAAAAAAATTATAAGTAGAATGTAGTTATCTTTGTATCTCTTAATTCAATGCTATTTACTTTGAGTTCTAATACTTTTTCTAATTTGCATAAATAATATATTATTGTACAAAACCTTTTCACGTTGAAACCTCCTATTTCAGGAAGTCAGTTGCATATTCATAGGACCAGTTAAAATACAACTACACAGCAAGCATCACATCAATCAAATATTATGTTTCTTTTTTTCACTTCATTCATCGAGTGATTCATTACTAATTTAAGCAGTCGGCCTAGAAATTAACCTTTGCCTACCTTGTTCTTCTTTCAGTGGTAATATTTCTTTTTTTTACTCAATTCATTGGTGCAATGGCATCAAACATTCGAGAAGGGAGGACCACAAACGTTTCACCAATTGTTTGGCTTTGGTCTATTGAAACATTAAAACACAAAAGAATATCCTTGTTAAATTTCTTGTTTTATGGTGAACACCCATTTTTAATGTGATAATGAGAAGGGTAGCTGTTTTTGTGGTTGTATTAAACATTTATGTTTTTACTTTTGCATTCTTATTTCATTTACATTTTTTTTCTCTAAAAATTGCACTGTTAGAATTTATTTAATTTTAGTGGTATACTTAACCCCGTAGACACTATTTTATTTACTTACTTTTCTTTATTTTACTTAAACTTTTAGTTTTAGCCGTTACTGATATCTGTGGATTAAAATTAAAAAAACATAGCACTGCATTAAAATATACCAACTTTTTATATCTATTGGAATTTACGTTTTATTTATTTCAGAATATATTAAGGTTTAAACTAATGTATTATTAGGTTGGTTTAATAGTAGATGATTTATTATGCACAAAAATAATTCAGAGAAAATTTTATTCTTTAAAAATAACATTTTTAAACAAATTTATTCCTTAAATGTTTTTAATCTTATTATCTTTTCACTTTTGGTGGGAATTGATTTATCGATGAATCGTGTTTACAAAAAGACAAATACAGGAATTGCTTCTAATAAATGTTGAAAAGTTGAATGTCATAAAAGAGGGACACCCTTTTAAAGCTTTTTGTTCATTTTATTATAAGTTTGTTAATGAATAGATTTTATTTATTAAAAAATAATACAACACACGTGAAATCCCAAGAAATTCGTTATTTCAATTTTTAAGTACTTTTATTGCATCCCTTATCCTCCCCTATCATGTATTTCTTAACTATCTCTGGAACCCACTTAAAACGAGAAGAAAAACACCGATGCCAAGCTCTGGCGTCAGACACGCAGACCGTGGCCTTCTCTAAACAGCAAGTGATGGATTTCTTCCAGTCTTCATTATCAACGAACGCAGCTACTCTTTTAAAAAGGAATTTTTCTTGGGCAGCTTCTACAGAATTCGCCACAGCAATGGTATCTCTTTGATAACCCCTGCCAACTACTCAACTGCTAAAATTTCTACGAATCTGTGTTAGTCCCTTTGAAAAATTAAGATGTGGAGCATAGGTAAAGCATGTGATGTAGGGTACTGTGAGGCAGGGTTGGCAAAAACCCGGGTTTTTTTGAAAAAACCCAAGTGGGTTGGGTTTTTTCGGGTTTTTTCAATAAAACCCTGAAAAAACCCATATAAAACTGGGTTTTTTCGGAAAAAGTGTGGGTTTTTTCAAAATTAAGTGGTTTTCTCCTTGAAAGTAAGTGGGTTTTTTCAAATTTTAGTGAGTCTTTCTATGTTAAAAGTGTTCTGTCAAAATAATGTTAGTTTTTCCACAGTTAAGTGGGTTTTTTCAAAGTCTTTATACTTTGAAAACACTAACTAAAATTCAAAAAATATCCTAAACTTTGAAAAAACCCATTCCATATTGAAAAAAAATCTATTCAACTTTGAAAAAACACACTAAATTTAAAAAATATCCTACACTTTGAAAAAACCCATTAAATATTGAAAGAAATCTATTCAACTTTGAAAACACCCACTAAAATTCAAAAATTATCCTAAACTTTGAAAAAACCCATTCAATATTGAAAGAAATCTATTCAACTTTGAAAAAACCCACTAAATTTAAAAAATATCCTACACTTTGAAAAAACCCATTAAACATTGAAAGAAATCTATTCAACTTTGAAAACACCCACTAAAATTCAAAAATTATCCTAAACTTTGAAAAAACCCTTTCAATATTGAAAGAAATCTATTCAACTTTGAAAAACCCACTAAATTTAAAAAATATCCTAAACTTTGAAAAAACCCATTCAATATTGAAAGGAATCTATTCAACTTTGAAAAAACCCACTAAATTTAAAAAATATCCTACACTTTGAAAAAACCCATTCAATATTGAAAGGAATCTATTCAACTTTGAAAAAACCCACTAAATTTAAAAAAATATCCTACACTTTGAAAAAACCCATTCAATATTGAAAGGAATCTATTCAACTTTGAAAAAACCCACTAAAATTCAAAAAATATCCTACACTTTGAAAAAACCCATTAAATATTGAAAGAAATCTATTCAACTTTGAAAACACCCACTAAAATTCAAAAATTATCCTAAACTTTGAAAAAACCCATTCAATATTGAAAGAAATCTATTCAACTTTGAAACACCCACTAAATTTAAAAAATATCCTAAACTTTGAAAAAACCCATTCAATATTGAAAGGAATCTATTCAACTTTGAAAAAACCCACTAAATTTAAAAAATATCCTACACTTTGAAAAACCCATTCAATATTGAAAGGAATCTATTCAACTCTGAAAAATCCACTAAATTTAAAAAATATCCTACACTTTGAAAAAAACCCATTAAATATTGAAAGAAATCTATTCAACTTTGAAAACACCCACTAAAATTCAAAAATTATCCTAAACTTTGAAAAACCCCATTCAATATTGAAAGAAATCTATTCAACTTTGAAAAACCCACTAAATTTAAAAAATATCCTAAACTTTGAAAAAACCCATTCAATATTGAAAGGAATCTATTCAACTTTGAAAAAACCCATTCAATATTGAAAGGAATCTATTCAACTTTGAAAAAACCCACTAAATTTAAAAAATATCCTACACTTTGAAAAACCCATTCAATATTGAAAGGAATCTATTCAACTCTGAAAAATCCACTAAATTTAAAAAATATCCTACACTTTGAAAAAACCCATTCAATATTGAAAGGAATCTATTCAACTTTGAAAAAACCCATTCAATATTGAAAGGAATCTATTCAACTTTGAAAAAACCCATTCAATATTGAAAGGAATCTATTCAACTTTGAAAAAACCCACTAAATTTTAAAAATATCCTACACTTTGAAAAAACCCATTAAATATTGAAAGAAATCTATTCAACTTTGAAAACACCCACTAAAATTCAAAAATTATCCTAAACTTTGAAAAAACCCATTCAATATTGAAAGAAATCTATTCAACTTTGAAACACCCACTAAATTTAAAAAATATCCTAAACTTTGAAAAAACCCATTCAATATTGAAAGAAATCTATTCAACTTTGAAAAAACCCACTAAATTTAAAAAATATCCTACACTTTGAAAAAACCCATTCAATATTGAAAGGAATCTATTCAACTCTGAAAACCCCACTAAATTTAAAAAATATCCTACACTTTGAAAAAAACCCATTAAATATTGAAAGAAATCTATTCAACTTTGAAAACACCCACTAAAATTCAAAAATTATCCTAAACTTTGAAAAACCCCATTCAATATTGAAAGAAATCTATTCAACTTTGAAAAACCCACTAAATTTAAAAAATATCCTAAACTTTGAAAAAACCCATTCAATATTGAAAGGAATCTATTCAACTTTGAAAAAACCCATTCAATATTGAAAGGAATCTATTCAACTTTGAAAAAACCCATTCAATATTGAAAGGAATCTATTCAACTTTAAAATAACCCATTCAATATTGAAAGGAATCTATTCAACTTTGAAAAAACCCACTAAATTTTAAAAATATCCTACACTTTGAAAAAACCCATTCAATATTGAAAGGAATCTATTCAACTTTGAAAAAACCCATTCAATATTGAAAGGAATCTATTCAACTTTGAAAAAACCCACTAAATTTAAAAAAATATCCTACACTTTGAAAAAACCCATTCAATATTGAAAAGAATCTATTCAACTTTGAAAAAACCCACTAAAATTCAAAAAATATCCTACACTTTGAAAAAACCCATTAAATATTGAAAGAAATCTATTCAACTTTGAAAACACCCACTAAAATTCAAAAATTATCCTAAACTTTGAAAAAACCCATTCAATATTGAAAGAAATCTATTCAACTTTGAAACACCCACTAAATTTAAAAAATATCCTAAACTTTGAAAAAACCCATTCAATATTGAAAGGAATCTATTCAACTTTGAAAAAACCCACTAAATTTAAAAAATATCCTACACTTTGAAAAACCCATTCAATATTGAAAGGAATCTATTCAACTCTGAAAAATCCACTAAATTTAAAAAATATCCTACACTTTGAAAAAAACCCATTAAATATTGAAAGAAATCTATTCAACTTTGAAAACACCCACTAAAATTCAAAAATTATCCTAAACTTTGAAAAACCCCATTCAATATTGAAAGAAATCTATTCAACTTTGAAAAACCCACTAAATTTAAAAAATATCCTAAACTTTGAAAAAACCCATTCAATATTGAAAGGAATCTATTCAACTTTGAAAAAACCCATTCAATATTGAAAGGAATCTATTCAACTTTGAAAAAACCCATTCAATATTGAAAGGAATCTATTCAACTTTGAAAAAACCCATTCAATATTGAAAGGAATCTATTCAACTTTGAAAAAACCCACTAAATTTTAAAAATATCCTACACTTTGAAAAAACCCATTCAATATTGAAAGGAATCTATTCAACTTTGAAAAAACCCATTCAATATTGAAAGGAATCTATTCAACTTTGAAAAAACCCACTAAATTTAAAAAAATATCCTACACTTTGAAAAAACCCATTCAATATTGAAAGGAATCTATTCAACTTTGAAAAAACCCACTAAAATTCAAAAAATATCCTACACTTTGAAAAAACCCATTAAATATTGAAAGAAATCTATTCAACTTTGAAAACACCCACTAAAATTCAAAAATTATCCTAAACTTTGAAAAAACCCATTCAATATTGAAAGAAATCTATTCAACTTTGAAACACCCACTAAATTTAAAAAATATCCTAAACTTTGAAAAAACCCATTCAATATTGAAAGGAATCTATTCAACTTTGAAAAAACCCACTAAATTTAAAAAATATCCTACACTTTGAAAAACCCATTCAATATTGAAAGGAATCTATTCAACTCTGAAAAATCCACTAAATTTAAAAAATATCCTACACTTTGAAAAAAACCCATTAAATATTGAAAGAAATCTATTCAACTTTGAAAACACCCACTAAAATTCAAAAATTATCCTAAACTTTGAAAAACCCCATTCAATATTGAAAGAAATCTATTCAACTTTGAAAAACCCACTAAATTTAAAAAATATCCTAAACTTTGAAAAAACCCATTCAATATTGAAAGGAATCTATTCAACTTTGAAAAAACCCATTCAATATTGAAAGGAATCTATTCAACTTTGAAAAAACCCACTAAAATTCAAAAATTATCCTAAACTTTGAAAAAACCCATTCAATATTGAAAGAAATCTATTCAACTTTGAAACACCCACTAAATTTAAAAAATATCCTAAACTTTGAAAAAACCCATTCAATATTGAAAGAAATCTATTCAACTTTGAAAAAACCCACTAAATTTAAAAAATATCCTACACTTTGAAAAAACCCATTCAATATTGAAAGGAATCTATTCAACTCTGAAAACCCCACTAAATTTAAAAAATATCCTACACTTTGAAAAAAACCCATTAAATATTGAAAGAAATCTATTCAACTTTGAAAACACCCACTAAAATTCAAAAATTATCCTAAACTTTGAAAAACCCCATTCAATATTGAAAGAAATCTATTCAACTTTGAAAAACCCACTAAATTTAAAAAATATCCTAAACTTTGAAAAAACCCATTCAATATTGAAAGGAATCTATTCAACTTTGAAAAAACCCATTCAATATTGAAAGGAATCTATTCAACTTTGAAAAAACCCATTCAATATTGAAAGGAATCTATTCAACTTTGAAAAAACCCATTCAATATTGAAAGGAATCTATTCAACTTTGAAAAAACCCGCTAAATTTTAAAAATATCCTACACTTTGAAAAAACCCATTCAATATTGAAAGGAATCTATTCAACTTTGAAAAAACCCACTAAAATTCAAAAAATATCCTACACTTTGAAAAAACCCATTAAATATTGAAAGAAATCTATTCAACTTTGAAAACACCCACTAAAATTCAAAAATTATCCTAAACTTTGAAAAAACCCATTCAATATTGAAAGAAATCTATTCAATCAACTTTGAAAAACCCACTAAATTTAAAAAATATCCTAAACTTTGAAAAAACCCATTCAATATTGAAAGGAATCTATTCAACTTTGAAAAAACCCATTCAATATTGAAAGGAATCTATTCAACTTTGAAAAAACCCATTCAATATTGAAAGGAATCTATTCAACTTTGAAAAAACCCATTCAATATTGAAAGGAATCTATTCAACTTTGAAAAAACCCACTAAATTTTAAAAATATCCTAAACTTTGAAAAAAAACACATTAAATTTTGAAGGAACTGCCAAAATCTTGGATTTTTCTTGAAAAACCCAAAAATGGGTCCAAAATGTGGGTTTTTTCACATGGGTTTTTTTGAAAAAACCCATTGGGTCCAACCGAATTGGGTCCAATTCAGCCAACCCTGCTGTGAGGTGCTGTGATATAGGGTAGTGTGATGTTGGGTACATGTAGAGCAAGAGCTTTTCTTAATAATTGGATGGCTGTTTTTAACTTTTAAACACAATATTGATGTTTAAATATATACAGGGTGAGCTATAGGTCAGTACGATTTTGAAAATGTGATAAAAAACTAAAAAAAAGGAATTAAAATCGTTTTCAGTCTTAACATCCTGGGGTCACGGAACTGACAAGTGTGACTGA
Source organism: Tetragnatha versicolor (assembly GCA_024610705.1). NCBI lineage: Eukaryota > Metazoa > Arthropoda > Arachnida > Araneae > Tetragnathidae > Tetragnatha > Tetragnatha versicolor. The sequence goes on from JANDEH010000007.1 coordinate 54,022,054, forward strand.
TTTTGAAAGGGGTTCATGTTCAATGAATATGAACATTGTTCATGCCCCCTTCCCATAGTTGTAAAACATTCAAAACTTTGATTTTAGTACGACCTCAAAAAATAAAAATACAATTTTAATTGAATAATAAGGTATTTACGCTTCAAAAAACCCCAAGATATTTTAGGTTATGACACTATTTAGGACTGTTAAAAAGATAAGTGATGACTTGATGATTGGTGACAGAATGACTTGATATTTCACTATAGTATTCCTGAAACTGGGGGAATGTATTTTTATTTAATAAAAGAAGACAAATTAATTTCAAAATTGACTAAAAAGGGTCGCTGTACTGGAACTCGTCAAAAACGGCTTGACCAATCTTAAAACAAGCAAGATAGTTATATTAATCCATTTCGCCTATTTTAATCATAGTAAAAACAAAAAGCACAGCGCCCCTATTGGTCATCTTTGAAACAATTTCTTTCTTTAAAAAATTTGCAAAAACACCCAGTACTATTCTTAATGTAGAATTTAATTATAAAGAATTTATTAAGGGAAAGGTTTAAATTGGTTTAAGACATGTTTTAATTATTTAATTTTAATTTTATATTTTTAACGAGATTGCATTAATTTGGCTACTTACTCTTTTGCTGCTCTTATTATGGTTGCTCTTACCAGTCTAGTTGACCTAACTTTATTTCCCGTAATTTTCTCCCCGCCCCCACTCTCCTATACGTGCAGCGATTAAGGTCTGTGACCATTGCTCACAACGTAACGCAATATTGACAGCTCCTGTGATAAGTCAGGCCGAGAGGATAAGGCCTCTTTTGACGTCCGTAAATCAGCCATAATCAGCTTCCCAGGTATAACGTTGCTTCCGTTCCAAGATGGCGTCCTTAATTGTCCGTTTACACTTCAGCGAAACGATAGTCCTGTCGACGCGTTTATAAACATCGGCGGCACGTTATGAAACAATGCGTCGGTCAATGGCCACGAAAAATAAACGGAGTGTTTAGGCTTCTTTTTTTGAAGAGGTGAGAGTCTCGATGTGATGAAAAGGATGAGAGATAAGGTGCTTAATTAGTCATAAATGTTGACGTGGAGGGTCGTATCTCTTTTCTCGTCGTGATATTTTGAGATGTTGGCGTCAGACGCGGGTTTTTTTAGTTGCATCAATTTTCACCCTTATTATTGATAATTCCTTGTTTCAAAGTTCATTTAGGAAGATAAAAATCAAATAAGAACTCTTCAATTCACGAGGTCCTTCAAACATATTTTATTGATGCGCACAGAACATAAGATTTTGCATTTACAAAGAATTGATTACCAATAATTGGATTTGATAGAGAAGAAATTTCGTTACAAATTTAATTTAAAAACAACTAAGCTTATTTGTATGGTAACCAGGATAGTAATTATTATGACATATCACATAAAGGTCTTAAATCTGACTTACCTAACCCACTAACCCTTTTTTATAGTTTTTAGTTATGAAAAGACAGAAGACTAAATATCAATAAAAGTAAATAAATTTAGTTCATATGATCAAAAGTAGGTGGCGCTGCCGTTGTTTCTGTGTTTTCTGTATCCTTTTAAGTGTATTTTTTAGTTTTTAATGGGACATTTTAAACCTTTTTTTAATGTATACTGTTTCTTTGGAACAAGTGAATTAATTTTCAATTTTACTACTTCTCTTACAAGGTAAGGAACATACAAAAACATTTTATAAACATTAAGAAATTTTTTCATTTTGTATTTCAGCATGCATAACACAATACTTTAACATTATTGCTTAGGTAAAATAAATTTGATTGTTATTGGAAGGGGACTTTTTTAAAGACCTCAGATACGACCCCATTCTAAAGAAAACGTTTTTAATTATTTAACAAAATATAGAAAAAATGTATTTTTGCAAAGTTTGTGAGGTTTTTTAAATAAATAGTACTATTAAAAGGACGTTGCATTTTAAACTAATACATTATTTCAGTTTTTTTCTTTCAATCAAAGCTTTTTATAAAGAAATATCTCCATAAATAGCTTTCGAGATTTTATAGTTGGTATCATGTCACTGTTTTAGGTACTCAACTCATCACAGAACTGTTTCTTTAAAAATTAAAATCAATGACTAACTACATCGTCCGCACAAACTCCTCCACAATTGATTTAATTCCCTCAAGCCCCACTGTCCCAACCCATTACCCAGCAGAAGAGGGGTGTCGAATTTCCAATCCATTCCAATTCGATCGTCAGATAAGAACGCAAACGATAATAATAATAATAACAACAGCAGCAGCTCCCGAATAGGAGGGAGGAGGACACACAACTTCATTCTAGTGAGTGTTGCAAACGAAATGAAGACGTACGGTGCGCAGCATGATACTATCCACCAGGTAAATGTCGGCTACTTAAGGAAGATGGAATTCGGTGGAAATAAACGAGTTGGGGGGATATGCGACTCCAGCACCGCCTGTCGGCTATATTTCAAGGCAGGCCGTAAATCTCTCCCTGTGCTATTGCTTTTCTTGGTTCTCTCTCTCTCCCTGCTGATGCTAGGAGAGAGAGGAATGACTCAGTGAGGAGTGTTATTTCCCGATCCCTCTGGCTTGGATCCTAGGGAGAGGGAGCTGCTGGAGAAGAGAGAGATGCTGGGTTCGAGAGTGGGTTGAATGTGTTGTTTCCTGGTTCAGAAAGTTATGTAGGGATGGGGAATGTAGCGTGTCAAATCGAGAATTGTACTGTGGGCATGAAAAAGAACAGGTTTTTGTGGGTCGGTGTGAAGAATTGCAACTTTCCAAAAGCATTTTCACTAAGATCTTTGCTAAATTAATGACGGATTTTACAATGATTTTTTCTACATATCTCAGTTTAAGGATTAAGTTTGTTCTAAAACATAATAAAAGGAGGGAACTGGGTGAGAAATCAACAAAAACATCTTCCAATAAGAGGATAATAGGACTTGTAACAAACTAACCACTTTTTTTATCAAATCAATCATATCTGCCCAGGCCTAGTGGCCTATCAGGCGGTGCCCATCTCCGTTTCATTAGCCTTTGGGCCTGGGGTGCTAATTACCTAGCTTTGTGTCCAGGCCGATTGGCTAGCCCGACCCTGAACCCCCAGTTGATTCCCCAAGCAAGCTTGGTTCTCATTTATCGACCCTGGAAGGATGAAGGGCTGAGTTGACCCATGACCAGCTACCCAAGCAGGAGCTGCAAGGCATTGAACCTGGGTCGGTAATGCTCGTAGCCAGACACGCTAACCACTACACCACCGCGGCCACAACCACTTTTTTATACTTTAAAACATTATTTGTTATTATTAATAAAATTGTTCACAGGGCTTAACAGCCCGAACAATTTCATTAATATTGACAACGGTCGTGGAAGCCTTCATTATTTCATCATTATTTGTTATTGTTTTCCACTTTTGAAATCCGATTTGGATACAGAAGAAGCACTGATGAATCTAAAGCGTTGAGAAGTTTTATCAAATGAGAGATTTAACACATCAAACTAATTTCAACATTTTACAGCTATGTATCTGCTATTGCAAAATAAAGTATTGAAATTTTAAAAGTACGCAAATAAATTAAAACTCTAATTTTTTAAATTTTTTGTAAACAATTTTCTATAATTTCTTGAATCGTCCGCTTGACACGTTTAAATGACCATAAACTAAAAAAAAATATTTGGTGAAGTGTTTTGGGAGTATAGATCTAGACTAGACAATGACATTCTTTTTGTTTCGTTTTTTCCTTTATGATGTCCAGTATTTTGATTTATAAATCTTACTAATTTATCTTATATAAATAATGGAAAACAAAATTCTAAAAATACTAAACACTATTTTAATTTCCGCTAAATATTTTAAGAAGATAGTTTAGGTCAAAGTTTAAACAAATAATTATCATCATGAGTTATATTTGATATCGAATACTTAACACACTGCAGTTACTTAATTCAACAACAGAAGGATTCATGGAGATCTTTTTCCTGATGGAGACCAAACGAAATAAGATACGGCGTTGATAGCTAATCAAAATAAGCTCACTGGTTCAACAGATAGAATTCGAGGAATAAATTTAATTGGGTACTTTTTTTAAAGATAGATAGTAATGTTTATTTTTCCTTGGAGACACGAGTAAGAATTTTGTATTTTACTGCTACGGGTTCAGTGCCTTTCTTTTTTCACTGAAATCCCTTTGATTTTTGTCAACTAGAATCAATTTTCATGCAAAATTTAATATACTATACGTTAAAGGGCAAGATAATTTGTAACAGCATTTTGCATAGTATAGGTAAAATACTGAAAAAAATTATGCTTCTTTGAACCAACTGGACTTATCCTTTACCCTAAAGAAATACTTAAAGAAATTTATAAAACAAAATTCAATCCTATTATCAATGATGCTCAAATTCACCTTTTTGGTTGTAGAGTATTAGTTATCAAATCAATTCTGATTAATATTGATGAATTCTGTCAATAATCTATTGGATTTTTCTTTTACCCAGTATACATAAGAGATTGGTAATGATAAAGATAGGGTTAGATATATTTTGTGAGCCTGTCAATTGATACTACTTTTAAAAAATCGAGAAATAGTAAACCAATTTAAAAATGTTCGACCCCAAAATCCCAAATTGTATTTTTAGGACTATCTTCATGGGGTCAAACACCCGTGTCTTTCAGTCTGGACTAAAAAATTTTGAGTTTATTCCTGTTGTTATATTTTGTTCTATTGTTATTTATTATTGTTGAGTGATTCATCTGAACCGAAACTGACATGAGTGAGACTACCACCGCCCCTGCAGAAGATGAGTGATCGACACCAACCACCAAAAAAATTAACGTTACTCAGCAGTTGTCAGTTCAACCTCTCCACTACAATTTTTAGAAAACCCAATCTCCCACGAAAACAACACCACCCGATTGCCTTCTAAACCCTTTCCTGGCCATCATGACTCTTAGATATTGGCAGGGCCCCTCCACGGGTCATCTAATCCTCTTTTCTTTCGGGGCCCCATCGAAAGATCGTTGCGAGGGAGGTATCGATTCACCGTTATTAGGTATCGGCCGCGTTTCGATTTCAAAATGGCTCCGGAGAAAGAAAGGACCAGGTGTTGTGGAGGGACACTTTCCGAAGGGGTGGGGTTCCCATTTTCTTCCGGGATAATCGAATTGGATTAGACTCCAATCCAATAACGCGAGTGGAATGTGCCATTTCTCTTGGCGTCTCCCTCCCCCTTTCGAGTTGCTTTTTGGGGTAATGAAGAATGCCTCGAGGGGGTTCGATTGAAGGGGGCGACGTTGTTTTTTTGTGGGGGTGGATTGGTTATATCTTTTGATTGAATGTGCTGTTAAGAAGCCTTTTGGGTAACTTTTTTTTCTCAATTTGGGTGTTTTTTATTTGTTCGTTCTAAAATCCAACTAGTCGGAGATTTAAACACGGACTGATTTGTTTTTGCAGGGATGTTTATTTTAATAAACGTAAGGGGTATTTCTTACCTTTTAAAGTGAAAAAATTAGGTTATTGAATTTTTAAATTATACAAGGATTTCAGCCTAAAATTTAACCAATGAATAAACTCCTGTTAAATGAAGTATTTGATAAGGTTAACACACCTTTTTCTTATAAGTATTCTAGAGAGGCTAATGTTGATTTTTGGGAGTTAATTTCTTTTATTAAAAGCCTTAAAAGTTTATTTTTAATATATATAAAACCCCTTCATGGCTTGAAAATCTTTTTTTAGTGAGTAAATAAGATGAAATATATTTATAAAGCATTGTAAACAGTTGTTAGGCATTGCGTAGAAAGTTGAAATATTTTACACGATAAACGATATTTTATTAACGGTTCAAAGGAGGAAAAAATCACAAATAGGGAAATAACAGCCCTTATCAACATTTTGTAGAATTTTAGAAATATGTCAGACATTAATTAACTAAATAGTTATTAAGTCCATAATGTATTAGGTTTAATAGAGAAAAGTTTCAAATAGGTAACACCACAAAAGAAAAAAACTAAAACTAAAACTCACTAAAACTGGGACTAAACTGGTTCACTAAAACTGGGACAATTGGTATCATTGAAGGATGGTTCCATGCCCCCTACCCATATGAACCCTCTAAATACCATTTAGTTGTAAACTATTAATTACATTTTTGTTTTTAAAAACTATACCCAAGATCACTTTATTCCGCTTGGTAGAGTTATTTTTTAAATGTGAGATGCCTGATATGGCTTCTTTTCCTTTACTGCAAAACTAACTCCTCATACCTTTTCATTACAATAAATTAATTAAAATTATATTGTTTCACGTAAAATACTTTCTCTCGAAATATTTTTAAATAGGTGTACAGATGTTGTTCTAAAAATTTTTGAAGGAAATACAGAAAATCAGTATAAGTTCAAAAATAACACACAAAAATTAATTATTTATAAAAGCTTATAATTTTGAGTTATCTCTGTCAAAAAAGTTGCTTAAAGTTGTGATAATCAAAATGGATATAACCATGAATGAACGAAATTGATTCTGTTACCATGTAAACATAAACAAAGTTTGTTTACACTACCCCATACACTAACTCATCATCAAAACAAACGTATAAAAATGTCTCATTTCAGAACAGCTAATTTTCTAATTCGATAAAACCTAATATCGTCTACTCTACATTGTATTGTTTTAGCCACATGAATTAAATCAGTAGTTCTTGGAACAGAACTGCACAACAAATGATTAATTTGGAGCTTAGAACATAAGTTCATTTGTCACACTACATTTTGTCACAAAAATTACTTAAATCACTCAAAAAATTCATTCCACTTACCTGTAAAAAATAATCCAAAGAATCTGTATATCCAAAAAATTGAATCTTTGAAAAAAATCCGCACGTGCACACACACTAAATTTAAACTTCACCATGTAAAAACTACAACTCGCGCACAATACCGGTCACCGCCTTCTCCACAGGTTGTCCGAAATTTGCACTGTCAACCCCCTTCAAGACATCACGTGTTCTTTTCATCACAGTCTTGCGTAAAAAATAAAAAAGAAAACAGGGGTCATAAACAAGAAGGCCTCTGTTTACCCCACCGCCGTGTCAGTTTTATGACCCGTATGACGTTGATGACGTCGTTGGGCCCGGGGATTGCTTGTCCCTTATCTCTTTTTGGACACTGCCCCATTGGACGGGGCATTTAAATTTGTCTGGTCCCCGTCCGGTTTATGGCCCTGTCTCTTGACTCCCGAGACTTCCCACGGTGAAATTGGAGATTTGTTTTTTGGAACTCTGTGTTGTTGTATTGAAAAGCGTTGTGAGGTGGGGGGTTGAGAACACAAATACACGATATTTTTGGGGAGTTTTTTGGAATCTGAAGAAAGTTCTTTTGAATATCGAAATATTATTTTATACTTAAGTGAAAATTTATATTAAAAAATTTCACATATTTAAAAAATAAAATTTGAGATTCCTTGTCGTAAAATTAATGTTTTCAGCGTAAAATTAATGTATTCAGTTTTAATTTCATAATTTGTTTTCGTTAACCCGCTTTATGAAAAAATCCGTTGAATATTAAGATAGTATTTGTTAATTTAAAGTTCCGATTTTTAAGAAATAAAAAAGTAGTTGTAGTGGGACAAACAATCAAAGATCTATAAGACACAGCCAAGTGATTATTTAACTGTTAGAAGTTAATTATAAAAACACAAATTATTTGACATTTGGACAAATTAGATTGGAATTTTTTTGTGGTACCTGTGATGTTAAATCCAGAGGACGATAAAACTAAATTAAACCATAAATTTAAAATCATCGATATTTCGACATTGTAGATTTTTAGGAGAAAAGTTTTTTTTTTAGCTTTTAATCTTTAGCTTTAATCAGTGTTACTGTAAAATGTGAAAGGTTTTATGAATAAATAAAAACTTAAATTTTTGGTAACTTTGATTTATTGTTTTGAATTCATCAAAATACATAATTTAATGACTTACGATACCATTTTCCACTAGATAATTCATCGTATTACATCAAATCTGAAAGATAAAAAATTTCGTTATGAAAAATCAAATTTAATTAATGATATGAGTAGGTATGTGTCAAATTTCATGTTAAAAAGTAATGCAATGTATTTTCAACATTTAATTACTTTAAAATATTTATAATTCAATAAATAATTTACTTATTAAATGTTAATTATTCGTCGTTTTTTTCAATGGTTATCCGAAAATTCCGGTCAATAAAAAATTTATTACATTGATAAAAAGCTATAATTGAAGTTATAATTTTTTAATGGAATTTACTGACCAGTTTTTTATTTACTATGACCGGAATTTTTGCGACACCTTTTCAATTTAGCTAAATATCAATACAACTTAAGATTTAAAATTTCTTCATTTTTATAATGCGAATTTTAACTAGATTTATGCATAGACGTGTGTGTGTGAATATGTATAAAAGAGAAAGAGTACTATTATTAATTATAAAAATACTAATAAGTTGAAATAAAAATTGAAATTGCACTGCAATCGCTCCACACAAAAATAATGACATTAATAAGAATACTTTTTGTCCTCAAATTAACAGTTAAGTTGAAATTTATACTTAGTTTTTAAATTAAATATAGTGTAGTTAAGTGGAACACTTTACACATCATTGTGTTGTGGTACTGTTCTGATTTGTTTGAAAGTGAGAAATATAAAAATACTACTAAGTTGAAATAAAAATTTAATTTGCACTGTAATCGCTTCACACAAAAAAAATACATTCATAAGAATACTTTTTGTCCTCAAATTAACACTTACTTAGTATTTAAATTAAACTTAGTTGTGTTAAGTAGAACACTTTAACTCATCATAGTGTTGGGTACCGTTCTGATTTGTTTGAAAGTGTTAGAAATGATGTGTTCTAAAAATAGAGTTTGTGTTTAGAATCTAAAAGAAAACATTTTCTGTGTGTGCCTCTAGTTTTTAGCCCAAATCTTTTACAACACCATATTTTTCTAACATAACACAATCGCAAAACAATCTGAAGTCAATCGTAATGCAATCAAAAACGCTTTTTATTCATTATTTTACTGAACATTACGAAAAGTGTTCGATACATTTGCTGTATGTGGACACTAATTTTAGGTTTTTAATTTGGTTTAAAGAATTTGTAATTGAAATACCGTTTATATTGAAGATTGAAAATTGTACTTATTATGTAGGGTAGGTGGGGGCAAAGCCACGCAATTTTCAGTATTTTTAACATTGTCGTCGAAAGGGGGTAGATAATCCCGAAATTTCAATTGGAGATGTTAGATTGAGATCCTACCTACAAAACCAATCCAAGTTTAAACTCTTATCGATGGTATTTTAGGAGAAATTTACAATTTAGTAGAAAAAAAATTCGCGGGGCTTTGCCTCGCAAAATGGGGCAAAGACCCGCACTTGCAAATCTTGGTGCCCAAATGAAATAAACATGGAGAAACAGAATTTTTCCTTATAAAAACACTAAAAATAATGCCCTTAATGTTGTTTTAATATTTCTAAGCCAACCAACAATATTAAATATAAATATGATCAGTTTTAATGAAAATTGTCAATCTGTTGTAGCAATTAATTTCAGATTGACCAGATATCTTTCAAAAGGGAGAAAGGATAGTTTCAGGTAGAGGGTTGGCATCTCGGACACCTTTATTAACCTCTTTTGAGATTAAGTAGTCCTATTTTCCTTTTGGGACGAATTCCTGAGCTTTTTAAGCTGCGTAGATTTGCCCCAAAACACCTGCGTGGATTTGCCCCGTTTTACTTTATTTTGAAAAACAAGCCTTATTATTGTTAGAGACATGTTGAGGCAATTCTTTCCAAATGAAACTGAAGTTGAATTGCTATCTTATCATTGGGTTATTTATTTGTATTTCTCCTCAAGCCCTATTTTATGTAATTTTTAAGTAAAAGATCAGAAAAATTACATCAAAATGATGAAAAACAAACTTACAGCATTTTTTAAACTCATGAGTGACTTAGGGGTACGAACTTTCGCAGAACAATAGGTCACAGTAAGACAAACCAACCACCTAGTTTTCAACTTTTGAATCGATCCTTAACAATTAAAAATCGCGGTGCGTGGTTTTGCCTCGTGCGGGTTTTTACCCCCACCTACCCTATTACTGTCCTAACCCGATGTATTTAATACAGTAGTGTTGAACAATTTTATTTAGCATGGAGCAAAATTAGAAAATACCGTAAAATGTTTGGTTGGAGTTACTGTGAATATTTAAATGAAAACCTATTTAATTCTCTACTGGTATATTAATTCACACAAAAAGTTATTACTTTGTTTTTATTTATCTAATATGTTATTTATTACTTTATTTTTATTAAGAATACATTCAGCATACATTTTTTTATAGGTGTGATGTGAAAAAAAGAAAATATTGTGGATATAAAATAGAATTTCTCCTTTAAGCCGTGAGAATGGGCTACTTTGGAATAGAGATTTAAAATCCTTTCACACACGATCGTATACATTTCGACCTATAAATTAAAATCCTATCCCAGCACAAAAAGATTACGGATATTCTCTCTAATCCTTCCAAAGTGGATACGGATCCCCAACAGTTCAAAAATCCACCCTAACGGCCACAATCACATTCACTTTTAATAACAATAATAATAATCCCGCTAACGCAAGGGGTCCGCAAAATGGGGGGATAATTCCCCATTTAAAACAGGCCTTAACATGTGGCCGCGGGCCAAAAAGGTAGACAAGCCCGTAAATTTCGCTCTCTGACTTTTAAGGCCGTTTTGTCTAGTTTGGCTGGCGTTTTATTATAAAGCCCTTCGGGCGAGGGAATAAATCACGATTCAGCGGTACCGCGCGGACGTCTTCTTTAAACCTTTTGGAAGAGGGTTTCATTGAAGTCGGGCTCCTGCCGAAAAGCTTTTATGCCGCCATTGTGAATCGCGATCGTTGAAAATCGGAGCTGTTTACAGAGCTGTCCATTCGATGTAATCGCTTTATTTCCAATATTTTTTGACGTTGGGTTCGTGTGTAAACGACGATGGTTCGAGGGGATATTTGAGGTGACAGAAGTGGTTGACCGGCTAGTAATTTTTAGTAGATTGGTATATGAATGGGTGAAAATTTCGAAATTTTTGGTTTATTTTTTGTGGCTATTTTTAGGTTGCTAAGCACTTGTTGAATGGAGTGTGATTGAGGCATATGATTTGACGCACTAAATCCCAACGTGGTGCGCAAGCACGCTCCACCGGGGGCGATTTAACTTTCTAGGGGGGCAATTTGAAAGTTTTCTGGGGGAGGACCCCCCAAACCCCCTCAGAACTTAGTCGTTTATTTACTATTGGGTCTCTGGGATCCATTTAGATTACAATCTAAATGGATTTTAAAGGGGCAATATTTTCTAAAACTTTCCGAGGAAAGGACCCCCAGACCCCCCACATTTACTTGTTAAGTCTTTTAAAACTTAATGTATAAAAGTGCTCATAAGGATTTATGTATCTCAAAAAATTTTGAGGCATAAACTCCCCCTCTCTTCCCCCCCAAAAAAACTAAAGTCTGGTTACGACCCTGCAAGGATCTCATTAACATTGTTATAAATCGGTTATTATTGAATACCAAATCTTAAAATTTATAAAAAGTTATTTCCTTAAAATTGTTTTGTATTTCAAATTTACTTCTCCATTTTGTGTTTTGGAAATTAACTCACTAGAGTTTTTCGAGTTCCTAGTTGTCTGTGATATAGGATATTATTTAAAAAATAAACCAAGTATGTTTTGAAATAAAATATTACTTTTTGAGTGTAAAAATTTATGTATGATTTTACATGGGGTGTCATAAAAAATTTAATAAGGCTTTGGTGGGGCGTGGACTGAAAAATGTTGGGAAACACTAATTTTACGCTAAAAAATAATAAATCTTTTAGGAATAGAAAATATTTGAATGGAAATTTATAACCCATTATTTAAGTTTTTTAAGAATTCTTATTTTGCAATTAGTAGGTACTTGGTTTTAGGCAGATTTTAATAATGGAATGGTTTCTTTCATTTTGTCTTAGTGAAATGGTCTTTCTTATGTAAATATAAGTTTCTATGTAAGTAATGTGGTGTAAGAGTTTTGGAGATGGAATTTCTAACTTACTAACTTAACAACCTGAATTGTAACTTGTTGAAATCTATTAATTTATATCAGTTTAAGTTTATAATTGTTATAGTCAGTTAAGTTTAAATTGGAACCATTAAGGACCACCCTTTATAACTCTAAAATCTCTACTCTCAGAAAATTACAAGATGAAAGTTTGTTTTACTGAATGGAGCATAAAAATTTAGCTGATTTTCTGAAATGTAACTCTAATTTTAGAAAAATTGATACTATCTATTTTTGTTATGCTGTAATTAACAGAATATTTTATTAGATCTCTCAATTTCAGTTGAATTATTTATAGCAGCGGAAACCATTGCTAACAATTTAGTGGTCACTGTTATCCTTACAAATTACACAGCCGAAAATTATTGACGCACGGGTATCCTCTGGTTCAAATTTGTATTTGTTGAAAAAATTTTGTGCGCTACTGGATTTATACACGGGCCTCTTCCAGGACTCTCACGTCACGGACCATAAATGGTCCGAGGACCACCTGTTGGGAACTACTGATTTACATGCATTGACTGTAAGTTTTTGAGAGTTAGTGGAATGAACTACCAGAATTAGGATATACTAGAAAATAATCAAGAAATATAATTAAATATATAAGTACGAAGATTTCACTTATCCAATTCTTTGAAGATGATTGATGATGGAACACATTTCAATCTCAACTTTAGTCATAACAACATTTGAAACTTTCTTCAATGGTTTTCATACCTGAAAAAAGAACAAATTGACTTAAAACAAATAAATTCTTATTATCTGAAAATATTTTCATGTAAAACAAATATTTATTTATGATGATCTGATCTAATATTGCATTAACTATTTTCTCTCCTTAACTGCACATTAAAGTTTATATTTCTGCATGTCTATCACTTATTTAATTTTTGGCTTGTTAATTCATATCATAGGATCTTTCTTAAGTAAAAACCCTTGAGAAAGCTTTTATTGCAATTTGTTTGAGGTCAGGCCCTTTTTACCTTCATTTTAAGGGACCTCAATCATTCTTTTCTTTTTTAATACTTTAAAACACAAAAAAACCCACTGAAAAATTCATATTTATATCCTTAAATACTACATAGGAATCCATTTAAACAACAATAGTGGATCTTAACAAGTAAAAAAGTAATGTGTCCGTCTCTTCCTTCGCTTGGAAAATACTCTACTTAAAAACAGTCAGTGTAATCACATAGACCAAAACCTGAAACTGTTTACCACCGAAAATACCCGTTGTTTGTTTCGTAAACCTTCCCAATCCCAAAGCAAACCATCCATATTTACCAACACCCAATCTCTAAACAGACGAGAAAAAAAAGGGTGTCGCAGTTTATCTCCGCGGTCAACCCCGATGACAAGCATGTTCTCACTCTCAAGAGAGGGCCAGCCACCCCCGGCAGGTGATGTGATCCCCAAGAAAAAGAATGCTGCTCTGAAATATGTCCCACGAACCACAAAGTGCTTTTGAATTCTGTCCCTTTTAAGAAGTGCTCACAATGGGTATTTTGTTGAGAGGAAAAAGCCACGCTATGCACCCTCTCCACTATTTCCGTCTGTGTAAACTCGAGTGCTGATGAGTTACTGCCTAAACGCCGGGATTATGACTTAAATGCCTCTAAAATGCCGCCGCAGACTGCTATTATGATATTTACGGTCGTCTACCTTACGACATCGGTCAGCTCTTGGGGACAAGAGATTCAAAGGGAGACTTGCTGAGAAGTCGAGAGTTGGGCAAACCCCGGTCACAAAGATGGGGATGATTGAGAGGCATGGGGTGGAAAGAACCTTTTTTTCCCTTTGGAAGAGCGGAAATGTTTGTTTTTGAAAATGTTTGTCGCTTGGGATTGTGGTTCTTCACGGTGAGATGTGATGTGTATAATAGAGTGTATCGAAAAAAACTTTTTTTTGATTTTGATGATGCCTTAGTGCGGAAAAGTTGTCTAAGGTGGCAGAGAGTACCTGTGAATTTTTTCAGAATTTTCGGATAATATCTTGAGGTGCCGCCAAGGCCCTGAAGGTCCCCATGTTAATCCAATGGAGCGCGCAAGGCAAGAAGGCCGAAATTGGTTTTTCACCCCTCATTTCTACCCTAATCACACGACGAATGTCTTCACTCGAGTTATGGACCCTATATGATCTAGGCTATCCGACAAAACTTATATAATAGCCTAAATCTCTATATTATGTTGATTGTGGGCTCTGATTTGAACGAGGAAATACGCGATTTTCGACGAAATTGGAGCATACAAAAAAACGTAATATAGAGATTTAGGCTATTACTCAAGTTTTGTCGGATAGCCTAGATCATATAGGGTCTTTAACTCGAGTGAAGACATTCGTCGTGTGATTAGGGTAGAAATGAGGGGCGAAAAACCAATTTCGGCCTTCTTGCCTTGCGCGCTCCATTGGATTAACATGGGGACCTTCAGGGCCTTGGCGGCACCTCAAGATATTATCCGAAAATTCTGAAAAAATTCACAGGTACTCTCTGCCACCTTAGACAACTTTTCCGCACTAAGGCATCATCAAAATAAAAAAAAAGTTTTTTTCGATACACCCTAGTGTATAAGGTGGTGGTGGGGATACCCTCGTATGGGTGGGAGCAGATGATGTACATAAATTTCACCGAGGAAGGGCAAAAATACTGGTCAATATCTTTCTCTCTGTTGTAACCTTTCTCTATATGCGTTTCAGCTTTTTTGAAAATTAATATACCTCGCAAATACCTTCCTCAAACGATTTCAACAGGAATTATGAAAAAAAGTTTTGAGGCCCAAAAATAGAAAATAAAAAAAATTATTTAAACAATTTATTAATAAAATTTTTACTGTTCAATTTTCGTCCTATTTTAATGTCCTTATTTAGGTAATTTCAAAGAGAAAGACGGTTTTTTGAGCAATGCTTAATTTTTTTCGATTACCTATTTTTTTATCGCTTTATGAGAATTATTAGTATTAATTTCACTTGTAATTTGAAAATTAACTGTGAACAAACTTAAAAACCCATTTAGTTACTTCCTGAAGTTACTTCACTTCATTCATTAGTGCGTAAACGTCTATCTTCATTTTATATAGCTGCCCTCTTCTCTTCTTTTCTTTATAACCTGAAACAAAAATATGATTAATTAGATTTTCAAATAGTGGTCTCCAACCCTCCAAAATGAAAAAAATTCTATTGCATTAAGTCACAATTCATTCCCAATACAGGGCCTTTTCAAATGGAAAAAATGGGTTGGGTTTGTTTGGGGGTTAAACCTCCCCCCCCTCCGAAAATTCGACGTCACTTTTTTACTTACTGTTTTTCCTTAAAAACCCAACTCCACTTGAATTTTGGAAATCTGTCAAAATCCTGTTTTTAGGGTCATATTTCCAGAAATTTTCTGGGGGAGGGCCCCCAGACCATCTCTCTTGGGATTCTATTATTTGCAACTTTTATTTTTTAAAAATTCATCAAAATGCAACAATCCAACCAAAATGGAAATTAAATTCTTGAAAATGTATGTCCGAAATCCGGATTAGGTGTACCAAGACGAGTTGAAAATCTGCTTTTTAGACTTAAATTTCCAAAAATTTTCTGGGGGAGGACCCCAAACCCCCCCCCTTTAGGATATTACAAGATGATTTTGATGTTGAAAATTCTTAGCCCCCCCCTATAAACCAAATCCTGTATCTACCGATGTATAACCTGCCAATGGATAGCCCCCCCGAAAACAAGTCTAGTTACGGCCCTATATTTTTTTTCAACAACAGCAAGCAATTCTGAAAGTATTTTATTATCCTAAAATAATTTGAAAAAAATATTTCATTTTATGAAAAATAAAGCAAGATAAAATAATTTATTATTTATTTCATAAAACAATCTTCCAAAAGTAGCGATGATTGAAGGGATGAGTGAAAGAAGAAGATATGACGAAAGGACAGTATTTTATCCTTATTTCTGTGAGGTATATCTGAACATCTTCATTCACAAAAAAAATACATTGATCCACTCACACAGTAGTAATGCCATTGCGTAATTCTGAGTAAACCCAGCAATATCTGTTTTCAACGAAACTGTTATTTGACTGACACGCCTATACAAAATACAATGGGCCTCCTACGTTGAACCCTCCCAGAAACTACGGGGTACAAAAGAATCCAAGAAGTCGAACACTACCCTCGGTTTACAACCGTTCCATCTCACTTGACTGGACCCTACAAAGGGAGAAGTGACCTTTTCGACTTCCCTGAATGCGGACGACGTCTTCATACAGAAGCCGAACAATCGACGGGTCAAGCGGTCAGGCGACTCCTTGCTGTCCAACTTTTGTGTCCCGCAAGCTGAAAATTTACGATGTCTAATTTTCGCTCTTTTTTCCCGTTTATTGCTATCTCCAGGAAGCACTTCGAGCCAAAGCTCGATGTGAAGTTTTTTTTACCACCCAAGCATGTCGGCAAAGAGTGCTGATTACGGCATTATGGTTTTATTTGCTTTTTTGAGGTAGGCGGTGGGGAAAACTGCAGATCAAGTATTTCCACAAGGCAAGCTTTTACTAATAAAGGAATTAGTACGTAAGGGTGTTGAGGTTATTCTTGGGTTAGTTTGGATAAGGTTAAATCAAATGCGTATAACTCCGAACTGCAGTATTTCGAACAAAATATTTTGTGACAAAATATCCAATATAATTTGTTTAAGGGTATCTTGCTTCTCGCTCGCCTATATTTCGTGGATTTACCTTATTAGCTTTAAATATTATCTTTTACGACATCGTATGCTAGTTTTTATTGCGTTTGTGCATTTCAATATTGCTGGGGTTTTATTTTCGTGTGTACTGTTCATTATCAAACAATCAATACAATTATTGATCCCATTACCCAGGCACGGATTATGGGGGGAGCGAGAAGGGAGCGATTTCCCCCCCTTAGGTGTGACATGATTTTTTTTGAGTGGTTACGAATATCAGGGATTGAAGAAAGTCCCGTTTAACAAGCAAGGAAACTATACAAATCGTCAAATAAATGTTATTTTAGGGTCAAATTTTCTGGGGGAGGACCCCAGACTCCCCTTTGTACTTGTAACTATTATTTACAACAATATTTTAAATAAAGTTCGAAAAAATGCAAAACTTCTACCATAAAATGTATATACGAAATTCAGATGAAGTGTATCAAAACAAATTGAAAAACTGGGTCTTTTTTTCCTTAAGTTTCCAAAGATTTTTTTTGGGGGGATCCCGCTTCCATACTTGGAACTCTGCTATGGAGCTACACTATTTTTTATAATTAGTTCGTCAAAATGTAAAATCCTCCCAGAAAATAGGTTGAATTCTTGAAGATGTATGTCCAAAATTCGGATTAGGTGTACTAAAATGGGTTAAAAACATGCTTTATACAGGGTGTCCCATAAATATTGAGTCACACTTCTAGGGGGGATAGTAGACACCTAGGCGAGTCGGAATCACATAGGATTTGGGGGTCCCAGACCAAATCCCAAGGAGTAAAAAATGGAGCGACACCCCAAAAAAATATTGAAAAATTAAATTTGTTGAGGAACTACTATTCAAACAAACAATACTATTATATAATGCTACTATTGGTGAAAATTTAATTATGGTCTCAAAAATTGTGGTTTAATATTATCTTTAAAATTATCTTAAAAGTTTTCAGTTTAAAATTTTTTTATTACAAAAAAAGTTAAAAAACCACAAAAATGTGAAAACTCTGCCAAAACTTTATTTTGTTTTTCGAAATCCTTTCTTTTGATTTAATAATCTGAATGATCATAGTCGAAAACCCACAAGTCCAAAGTGTCACATAAAAACGATCAATATTAAATGCTTTAGATACTGTTAGTTAAAGCATCATTTAAGTCCGATTTTTGGGTCCGCAAACTGCCGTTTTGGAAACGGCTATAGGAAACCAGTTTGCGCACGCAAAAAACGAACTTAAACAGGATCTCAAGCGTTTAATATTGATGGTTTTTACGTGACACTTTGGACTTAAGGGTTTTCGACTATGATCTTTCAGATTATAAAATCAAAAGAAAGAATTTCGAAATACAAAATGAGGTTCGGGCAGAATTTTCACATTTTTTTGTGTTTTTTAACTTTTTTCATAATAAAACAATTTTAAAGTGAAGACTTTTGAGATAATTTTAAAGATCATATTAAACCACAATTTTTGTGACCATAATTAAATTTTTACCAATAGTAGTTCCTCTACAAATTGAATTTTTCAATATTTTTCGGGGTGTAGCTCCATTTTTAACTCCGTGGGATTTGGTCCGGGACCCCCAAATCCTATGTGATTCTGACTCGTCTAGGTGTCTACTATCCCCCCCCTAGTAGTGTGACCCATTATTTATGGGACACCCTGCAGACTAAAATTTCCAAACATTTTCTGGGGAAGGACCCCCTCACCCCCCTTTTAGTACTTCTAGTATGATGAATCACAATATGTTATATTAAGATGATAAAGAATATTCAAATGGATTTTAAGATTCCCAGACCCCCCTCCCCCAAACCAAATCCTGGATCCGCCACTGATCGGTTGAAAGAGTTTACTTGTATTATATTATACCAATTAAATTCATTGAAAAAAGGACTAGGAAGTGCGAGTAAGAATTATATTTGAAATTAAATCTACGAAATTTTGGGGTACCTACACCGCCCCCCCTTAAAAATTGCCATAATCCTTGCCTGCCGTTACCTCCAAGTGAACCGAACTTGATTGACCCGAAATTTTAAAAAGATACAAAAAGAGGAATAAGATAATCCCCTTTTCAACAGTTGTTCTCTTTTATATTTCCTCTTTATGCTTGTGCGCTCGTTCTGACTCTATAACCCTTTATCATAAAAGTTTGATCAAAATAAATTCAGCAAATTTTGATGGAGTACAAAACATTCAACAGCTAATCGTAAATAGACTAACCAAACCTCGTCCCATTAAAATTAACGATGGAAGAGAGATTTAAAAATCAACTGGTTGGACCGGATGGAGGAAGGATTTAAAATCCTCTAAGCCTCAAAGAAGGAAATGATGAGTATAGGTCAGGGATTCGGTCATATTGCTAAAAGTCATTGTTGAAATAAAAATGAAAACGCTCCTTAACCTGAGTAGTAGGTATCTTACTACTTTTTTACATCAAAGTTAAATTTGAAAAAGATGGCGAACCGGAAAAGAAGTTCGCGTCTTTTCACAATTTTTTTTATTGTTTTTGTCGAAAATTTTTCCGTTTGCCTATAAAACGTGCCTCTTTCGTAATATTTTCAACAAAGATAATTTTGATTCAATAAATTCACCAATAAAAGAATAAATTAAAAAAAGAATAATGTACAAGTCTATACACGCATAGTTAAAAACGTTTGCCGGCGACGTCACACTGTTATTCGGGGGAAATTATGGTTATTGTGAAATTTGTTGTAATTTTATTGATTGTTATTATGGCCGCCTCTTGTTACCAATCTAAAAGAACTCTCAAAACGAAAAAAATATTTCCTCAAAGTACAGAAACTAACCAGCTATTTTTTTTTCAAAGCGTGTAACATTCAGTTGTTCATTCATTTATCCAGTCAGTCACAGTGTACCTTGATTTTGGTGTAACGTGTTGAGGAAACGTCCTTTGACGAAATGAGCCGCACTCATTACTATCTTTTGCAATTTGTAAATTTAAATAGTTGGTGACTACTTCAAAAAACACGAAAAAAGAAGAAATAAATTCGAATCTCTAATTTGAGTTTCATTTCAAAGTTTTAAATATGTGGTAACTCAACGGAGGAGGGGGTTAGTGAAACGTGACAACTTGTGACCCGAGTAAAAGGAGGGGCTAAAATCCTTTAAATTTCTTTGTGGTAATTTACGAATGACTCACATAGGGCATCGCTTGTATTCAAAACTTTATTTAACATTCAATGTAACCATTTTAAATTCGCCTTTCAAATTTTAAACGATTTGTGGAAAAAAAATGAACCTGGGTTAGGAGAATCTTTGCCAAATGTGGTAGTCTTTCACTAGCCATAGCCACAAGGGTCAGAAACAAAAAACAACAACCCTAATGTTATGTTGTTTTAACTAGAATTCGTGTTCGGGTTGGATGGGGTAAACCAATGAGGGGGTGTATGGGACCAATGAGATGAACTTTCTGGCTTTCCTTGAAATGTTGGTATCCGCTATCTTGTCTCGACGACCATTTCCTTTCATTTCCTCATGATTTTTGATTTCATGTCTTGTTTTCTTGAGAGATCATGGTCAATCAAGCGGTCTAGCGTAAGTTGTTTGAATTTTAAAAATTTTTCTACAATTAGAATTATTTCAAGTCAAAACTATCTAAATCAAGCATGGCCAATCCGCGGCCCGCATGTGGCCTGTTTGAAATAATGCTCTTAAAGGTAAATTTAAATGAATGTTTTATTTAGGAATCAGTCAAACTAAGCGAATGATCTAAGAAACTCCCTACTTTATTCCTAGTTTATTCAATTTACTTCACTGTCATTCTGTGCACCTAATATCCTAAAATTTTATATGCGGCCCGCGAGAGTATTGTGGTTTTCCAGAGTGGCCCTTAACATCATTTGGGTTGGCCACCCCTGATCTAAATTATCCCTTTGATGGATTTTTTACTTTTTAAACTCTTAGTGTCATATTTAATAGTCTTTATAACCATATATATTTAAAGATTAAATTTTGCTTTGATTTTTTTGAATACTTAAAGCTTTTCGATTTTTAGGTATTTTTGTAAGTCCATATGTTTGAGTATTAAAACCAACTATCTGACATATTTTTGTTGTAGATATTTTCATCGTGTTTATAACTAACTCTAAAGATATGGATATAATGTGCAAATTAAAATAATAATAAAAGCAAACTTATTGGAATATTATTTCCAAATGCACAAAGGGATACAAAAGTAACCTCCCAAGTTAAGTATTAAAAACACACTTTAGAGAACTGGACTTTTTCGCCGAGAGGAAAATCCTTTTTTTTTTCTTTTTTAAATTCCAGTTAAATTTAAAAATTTATTAAGGGGCCGCTTATTTTTCAGATGTTGGGTCTCTTTCTTGGTACACTCTCTCCAACGAATATTTTTTGATGATCATGTGAGTTTGTTAAAACTTTTTCGAAGTATCGAAAATAAAAATATCTCAAATGTGTCTATATATGTTTAATTTTAACATAATAATTTGTATCAATAAATTCCTTTGGTATTAAAAACTTACTTTGAAAGAACTAACTTATCAATAGGTTTTTAATATTATTAGGAGTATTTATGTTTCATAAATAATTTTACATTACGAATTAAATATTATCAGTTATCTTTTTATTGATAATTTGACAACCCAAACAATTTCAACACGTTGCTAGATTTTCAACATTTCACTAAATTATCACTACCAATACAAAATTTGTGTTTTCACATTTTTACCAAACCGGGGTTATCAGAATTTTTTAAAAGGTCATTACAAATTATTATCATATGCTTCCGCATAAATATTCCGCATTTATTTTTCTAACATTATTTATGTGTGTAATAAAACACTTAACGATTGTGCTTATCTTGTCAGCAATCATTAACAGATCGTTTCTTTCAGATAGCATCTCTGCGATCTACAACACTTTCGCACATTGCTCGCTGTGTCGCGAGCTCCCTAATTTTATTTTCACCACGGTTACCGCCGCCCGACAGTTACGACCGCCCTGAGTTATGGGACCGCCTACAGCATCCGGTGATTGGCGAGCGTACTGACAGATTGACAGCTCCGTAGCCCTGCCCCCTTGGATTCCGGCTTGCGAGTTAAATATGGCCACCTTGGACGTCATCTTTTCCCGAGAGTCATTTTACGATATCACTCTTTCGCCTTTTGTGCGTTCAAGTTTATGTTCCCGACGACATCCACAAAATGATGCTGTCACCTGATCCTGATACCTGATCATTTTTCTGCTAGGTAAGGTTAATCTTTTTTTAATAGTTTTTTTTAACTTTCTTCTCTTTTCTTAAATATTTTAGTTTTCAATTTCCCCAATTTTTCGCTTGGTGGATATTATGATTATTTTTCATAAAATCATAGTACTACATCCTGGATTAAAGTCAATTACATTTTCCAACGAAAAAAAAAACAGTAGAGCTTGATTTCAGAAAACTGCGGTAGTATATTATAAAATTTTTTGACAAACACAGTTACTGAATTATAGTGTAGTTCTTACACTTCCTGCAATTTAGCAGGAAAGTAAGACATATGACAACATTGTGAGATTAGCTTCATCTCAATATTTTAAAAGTCAATTAAAATATTATTTTAAATTCAAATTTATAAGTTAAAGAAAATGCGTGTTATAAAATCGTTAAAAGACACTCGTTTTGTTATAAAATTTTTATGTAAGAAATAATATTCTAAACCATCTCATTGTGTTTATTCCATTTTATTTCTTTATATAAATAAATTATTTGCATTAATGAATCAGTATAAAACCAATATGAAGTGTATAAAGAATATTAAGAAAGTTTTAATATGAGAGAACACGAAAAAGCAAAAAATAGTCCTAAATGAACGCTTAACTTAAGTGACAAGTCTCCTGATTCAAAGTTAAGTTTAAGTTCTAAAATTAAAATATACTCGTGAATTTTCATCGGTTTTTATAAAAAGTAATTTTTAATCTTTTCAAAATTTTCTTATGGAATTATATTATTTTAAATTTAAACCAATTTAGCTAAATAATATTTTCGTATCATTTTCTGGTATTAATGTGAAAAAGATATTTTCCCATAAATGTTTTGCTTTTATCAGTTCTTGTCAATGTTATTTGATAATAAAATGACCGTATCTTATTTATTCTAAGATAATTATCCAATAAAATAAACCTTTAACATATCCCAACTGTAAAATATCATCGGAATCTTTCAAATGCATATTTGCAGCATTTCTTCATTAAGTTATTTATGGTCATTATATCATCAATGAAAAGCCTGAGTTACAAACAAGTGAAACGCTGGGATTGCGATAGCCAAATTTGATTAGATCATAATAATATTATTATCTTTATAGTTTATTCGGTATTGTGTAATATCACATGATATTCGAAATTGTATATAAGTATAATTTTGTTAAATCTCAATGTTTCAAAATTTTTGAAATGGTTTGCTTAATTATAACCTTAAAATTACATCAAAACAAATATTCAAAAGGAATTCTTTGAAAAATGCTAATGTATTTTGACTTTATGCACTTTTTTAAATAATTTTTAATCATCCATATTTTAATTCTTAACTTGTTTGTCACTAATGAAAAATATTAATTTCAGACTGACTGGAAAAACTAAGTCGCCAACACGAGACGAACTTTGCCGCCTGGAGCGAAAAATCCTCTTATCTTACACCCCCGCCTCGCCAAACAGAATCAGGTGAGTTTTTCTGAGAGCTTGTACTCTTAAATTTTCTTTATAGGCCACTTAAGGTGTTGGGATGGTTCATAAAGTCAACAGGGCAAAGACTTGACTTACTGTATTGGGCTATCAAAGGGGATGAGAGCAAGCTCATATTCTTGTCACTGGGCCCGTTTACTACACGATGCGCCGTCCCTAGTACATAAACAAAACGTGCTGGTAAAGGAAAAGTGGATTTGAGGAGCTTATCTGCGCTAATTTCGGATTTTATGTTTATAATGTGATTTATTTGCTTGATCATCATGGCCTTCTTGTATGTCTCGATAGCAGCGTATTTGTTTTCTGTCAATGGTTTCTATGTAATGCCAACATGTCCTCTGAAGCTATTATTTTGGTAACAATGAAACGGCTATTAAAGAGATAGTAGTAATAGTAAAATATATAATGGTTGTTCCTTTGTTAAGATCTCATATGAATTAAAAATCCCCGAATTCCCACAATCAAATTTGAAGACCCTAAAGTATTGAATTAATCAATAATTCCTGAAGCTTTTAATAGGTATTATGATCTAAGTTGCTATTTTTTAGCAGTCATAAATTGTATTGTGTACCTATTGAAATTATTATTTCGCCCCAATATTAGTATATTGTATATTTACTTATCCACATATCATTGTATTAAAAAACAAAAAAGTCCCACAACCTTGAAAATTGCTAGATATTTTTTGTCTCTAATTTATGACTAGATGCCAGATAATTTTGAAAGGCTAACTTTGATTCTAGATGATTTTTGAAACTTGAAAACGATTTTCATTTGTTTTATATACATGATTTCAAAAAAATTAGTAACAAAAAATAAAAGAAATAGGAAAGATTTAGGGTGCAACGCACGGGCATTCTTACTTAATTTGCTTGATCTTTACTACAGGAAATTAATTTTGACTTTTTTCGCATTTTTATAAACCCTTAGTACTGTAAAAAATTTAATGTTGTCTATAATCGAGTTGACGATTGTAATATAAATTAAACTGCATCGTATAAATTTTAAAAACCTATTCTGTAGGCAGTAAAAGAGATGAAGAAATCTACAAACAAGGAAAAGGAAACCACTTGGTGTATCCATTTGGTAAATGGGCATTTAAACAACCATAAATGCCTATTTCGATTCCCTCAACCGGGGCAGACCCCTCTATTTGCAGCTGGGAGGCAGTACCCTTGAAAATAGGAGGAGCGTGTAGAAAAACAGATGTGGGAATAGAGGGGTCAGGGATCAAACGCTTGGAACTCGTTTCAGGCGAGGAAGATCACGAATTGCGTACGAAAAACACCTTGCAGGAAGGGATACGCTTTTGATGGCTTTATTAGCCGTTAAACCCACGTTTGGCATGATGTCTCTGTTTAGCATATGCTGGCGATTTTTTTTCTTTGTGAGGTGGATTGAAAAAGGTGCCGGTTTTGCAGGTTCTGCCGGTAATTTATGTGCAGTATTTTGCGGGATCAATGATAATGTATTGCTGCTGGTGACCTTGCGCGTTTAGAGTTGTGTGTAGGCATTGAGAAGAAATTGGGATTGTTTTTCTTGGTGAGGTCCGTTGGGTAAAATGCGTGTAAACCTTGTGGAAATGTTTCCGAATAAAAGCCCATCCGTTTATAAGGGCGAGTACGAGTTTTATTCCTGATTTTACCTCATAAAACCCAATTATGAGCCGATATAAAAATGATCTATCATCACCTGCATGAATAACGATAAGAAAACTTACTTTTCTGTAATTTATTAACTTAAAAAAATTAATACTTCCCAAACATATTTATACTGTTTTTCTTAGCAAAACCGACAACGCTCCACGCAAAAATAAAAATATAACAAAAAAATTTTCTCTTGAAATTAACAACACTAAGTGTTGCAAAAGTGTTACAGCAGTAATAATTGAGCTAATTAGTTTTAAATTTATAAATTAAGGAGTTTAACTAAATACTCTTTAAGAAACACATAACCAAAGTTTTCTACTAACTGCAAACACATGAAACGCTTTTGCAACGCTCTAACTTAACACAATAATAATCACATCTAACTAATAAGAATTTTAATTGTATTGGGCAAGAAAAAGATAGTCCTGTAAAAGTGTTACTAAGAAGTAGAGATAAAAAATGCGTTTTCACCAGTGTTTTCTATCCAAAATTTAAGAACACTTTTAGATTATAAACATAATTTAGAAACCAAGTTTTAAAAAGAACACATTTTTGGATAAAAAACATTTCTAACACTTTTGAAGCTTTGAACACTTTGAACTTTATCTTTAAACATTAAGGTTACATGTGTTCTTGCTTATCAACAAAGTTTTGTGTGTATGAGGACAAATGGTTTTCTTTAATGTTTTATTCTTTAAATGTCTTATTTTCTCAAATAAAAAACCCCTTTGCTTTACGACACAGTTATGCGATAATTATTTTGTTTGCATTAATGTGAATAATAACGTAAAAGTAATCATAACTTTATTTTTAAAAGCTTTAAAATTTCTTTTAAAAGAGTTAAATTATTTGAATTAACATGTTGCAAATTCTGAGGGCCCTCCCTGTAAAAAGGGGTTGGGCGAGCGAATGGTGTGGGGCGCGTTTTATTTTATTTGTGATGTTGAATTTTTAAAAAATAACTAGGGCAAAAAATCACTGTTTTTCAGTGCACTCTAGCTACAAAACTATTAGTCTGACAAAATAGTTGCAATTGACAATTTTATAGCTTGTTTTATTTTCTTAATCTTTTGTACTTGACATTTTCATGAGAAACCCATACTTTCCGTTCTACAAACAAAAAACCAGAAAAATTAGATGAAATATCAAGGGTTTTTTTTTTAATTTTCTTAAAGTGCACTTCGAAATTTCGTATGCAAAGTTCAGATTCGGATTCAGCACCCTCGAAAACATATAAAACCGTTGCGAAAAAAACTACTGTATTTTTTTCCTGAAACACCCCCTTTTTGATACCAAGTTACTGGACTAGTGAGATTAGTTTATTTTTTAAATGCATACATGAAGATTTTAGTTGATTTTCTCAAAGATTAAAAAATGGATGCATAATATTGGATTATTTTTTGAATTATTGAATAATAAATTTCTAGTTAGACATTTCTATTTTAAAAAACCTTCAATATTCATAACTTTTAATCACTCAAGGGAATAAATTCTAACTTTAAAAATATTCTTTACTTAAAAAATAACAAATAAATATTTTACTTACGAAGTTAAGTTTTCCTGAGAAATATTTCTTAGCTACACTTTTAATTGGTAAAGGAATAAACCATTCATTGAGAATATCACTTTTTTTTATCTTAGCATCCAAAATTAAAGCAATACTTTTGAAAGTTAACTTCTTATTTTGTACGCTGAGAAGCTAGCATGTTAAGAGAAAGGGCAGCGCACCACTGTATTTGTGGCTGAGAAATTTAATTTTCACTTTGGCATCAACGACTCCTTTGAGAGTAATATGCGCCCACATTTTTTTTCTTGTATGCCGACCGTTTTTTTTTAAAGTCTATCTGCAGAATTCATTTAAGTGGTGTCTGTACATGTGGGAGGTTTTTTCTTGCATAGTTGAAAAATAAAAAAAAATGAAAAGAGAAAAACCCAAGGCAGCGTCGGGGAAAGACGGCATTAAAGTAATAAAAATAGCTTTAATTATTTTTTGATCAAGTTTTATGAATCACATTTTTGTTTTATTGAGAGGTAGAATTCATTATAAGTTTTTTTCTATCTTACGAGTTTAAGTGTTAGAATAAATATTTTTAGGAATATAAATACGTGCAAGAGTTTACCCTAAAAGCAATTCAGAATTTTTTATTTCATGGAATAAATTCCAGAAACTCCTCATAAGTTGTGTGTTAAATTAATTTTTTTAGTTTATGCACTAATTTTTTTTAATTATTGTTTACACTGCAAATTTTGTAAACACTTTGGAATCCCTAAGTGAATACAATTAAAACACTTCTTAACAAAAGAGTATTGATTGATTTGCAAATGTGTTGTGTGAGAAAAAATGTATTAAGTGTTTTTTAAAATTTGCAAGACAAAAAATGTGTTGTTTGTGTTTCGTCCCAAATTCAAGAACACTTTCAGGTTCTAAACGTATTTCACAACACTATTTTAGAACACATTTCTAACACTTTTTAAACGTATTTAGATCACAGAATTTAGATCACTACCACAACACAATACATAATCAGATGGTAAATTGTTTCCAAATCATTTGAAATAAAAAAATGTTATAAATGTGTTTATTTTTGAGCGATAGCAGTATAAATTTCTTGTAATTTCAACAATTCCTTAATTTATTACTTAGTATATTATTATTTGAATTATATGTCATTTTTTAAACAGAGCAAATAATGTTAAGGATGCTTCTTTTTTTTCCTCTGCTGCTATATGTAAGCGTCCTAATTTTTTCATATATACTTCATTCAAATGCCAAATTTTCATTTAAACATTTGCTTATTCTACCATTGAAGAAGATTGCACCTTAGAGATTCATTTTAATACAAAGTATTCCCCGTTCCCATTTTTTTTACATATTTCAAAGCTATAATTGTAATGAAAAATTTCACGTCTTTAAATATTTTTCTGAAATTTTAAATTAACTTATTAATATCACTGCTAATTAGCGTTTTGGGAAATGATAAAAAAGGACATCACTTCTTCCTTTTCTAAATCACCTTGTTTTGTCCACTTTGACAGCTGGAAGGTGCCATACATCATTGGATTTATCTTGAAAAATCTTGTTTTCTACCAGTTTTCACGAAATTTTTGCGGAAGGATGGTTCTTTTTTAAAAAATTTTTTCGTGAACGTGATCAGTAACTTAAACAGCAGAAAACTCAGAAAAGCGTTAAACTCATGAAAAAGTGCGTATTCTTGTTTGTCTGAAGTACTTCAATGACTTAATGTAAAGAATGACGTAATAAATAAGTGAACTAATTAGTTTAAACGCATGATTTAAAAATTCAGTCCTTTTGAACGACATAATCTGCATACAAAGATATCAACTAGTGATGGGCAGGTATCGATACCAAATACTTAAGTACTCGATACCTATAGGTATCGAGTGTATTCGATACCCACAAAAGTATCGATACTTTATTGACATATTTCAATTTAAATTTTTCAATGAAGTAATCTTTATAATACCTACTGTAGATCAAACGCAGCCTGTTTCCGTTTTCATTTTGCAACGCTCAAACCCAAGTCGTTATCATCCGCAAGAGAAATTTGACGCGGCTAGGTTCCCCCCCCCCCAAATCCTTCGCCTCTATCCACCTCCAGGCCCGTAGCTACGGGGCTTTTTGATGGATCGCTTTCAGTTTTTTGAATATTAGTCTGATTATGGATAGGCCCTAAAAAAATTGTCCCTTCAGGTTCATTTCCCGACATTGAAAAAAAGTACTTGATACCTAAAAGTACTCGATACCTATAAGTTTTCGATACCAAAGTATTCGATACCTATAAGTATTCGATACCAAAGTATTCGATACCTAAAATTATCGATTTTGCACATCACTAATATCAACCCAGACTTGATCATTTTCGTGGAAAGAAAAACAGCAAAAATACAATTTTGAACTGCTATTTCACCATAAATTTTTAAACTGTAATAAAAAAAAGTTCTCACAATATTTTGTTCGTGATAGGTTGTTGATAGGATCATGATAGGAGAGTTGAGAGAGGCTGTTAGTATATTAAAATATTTTAATATGTATTTGGATTCTTTTGTATAAAAAAGGGATGAAGTTGCAGTGGTTATCCTAGTATTGAAGTGTTAAATATCTTATATAACTGTTTAAGGTGTAGATAATTTAGGCTGATAATAATAGGTAATAGTAATAGTATTTATTGTTGTGAAAAGAATTATTGCATAGTATTTATATTATTCTATTAGCATTGTGTTTCAAACTACATAGTTTTATTGCCTCAAAAAAATACCTGGTTTTAAAAAATCCCACCTTGCGTGTCTTATGAAATTTTAATTTCATACATATTGAAATTCAGATGTAATTTCGTACTTGGATTGTAAAAATACTATTTTTCAATTCTCTTTTTAAGTTATCTTAGCTAAAAATGAAAGTATCTAGGTTTTTTTAGAATTGGAATCTGAAAATACGTATTATTAGAAATTTTATTCATATTTTGAGAATATACACTACTAGAGTTCCAGGGTTGGAAAAAAACATGTTTTTTAATAAAAAAACAAAAAACATGTTTTATTTGTTTTAAACGTGTTTTTTTGTTTAAAACGTTTTATTTGTTTAAAACGTTTTATTTGTTTTTACCCTCGACATAGAAATGATAAAAAAATCCATGATTTTTAAAAATTAAAATTTGGCTTTTTAAATCGAAATTAGATTAATAAAGCTATACTCTTAAATACACCACAAACAGTTCGTTCTTTTAAATGATTTTAGTAAGTTTTCTTCACAGCATCATGCTCTTATCAAGCAATGTACCTACTGCCTGTGTCATGACGATTTGGCGGTTTGTTCTCAAGCCTTCCACCTTTTTAGGATCTGGGTGATCCATACATGAAAATAATGAGTTTTTTGTATTAATAAAGGGAGCAACTTGCTAAAAACTACACGTGTTTTAAACAATGTTTTTTTGCTTTGTTTTAAACATGTTTAAAACAAAGTGTTTTAAACGTAACAACCATGTAGAGTTCATAAAAAAGTGTTAAAATTAAATTTAAAATAATATCCATTCATTCTCTTTTTATCCCAATCATTCTAATCTAATAAATCTAAAATTTAATTTTCCCTTCCTTTATTTTTCTCTTCTTATTTGAGAATAAGGAAGTTGCATGTGTCATATTTTCAAAAACAAACAAGTGTTCCGTATGGTTTTTTGTAGAGTAAAATGAAATATCTAGTCAATTTTTCAAAAAAAATGTGCAGGTAATTAAACATTTTAATTTAAAAGTCGAGAAAAAAACACGTGACTGAAAACGTTTATTGTTTAAAGCAGGGG
The DNA here is from genome assembly GCA_024610705.1 of Tetragnatha versicolor. Lineage (NCBI taxonomy): Eukaryota > Metazoa > Arthropoda > Arachnida > Araneae > Tetragnathidae > Tetragnatha > Tetragnatha versicolor. Next base: position 54,052,539 of record JANDEH010000007.1, read on the forward strand.
TTTCCAACTGGCGGCCCGCCGGGTCATTTTGTGTGGCCCGCGAAGCTCTCTGAAAACCCTCCAAAAAGTAGCTTAAAAACTCTTTTTAGCACACTAAAATTCAAAATTTTTTCGGGGGAGAACCCCCGACCCCCCCCATATACCTCTTAGATTATGGACTAGCTTCGATCGCTTTCTATGGGGCAAGAATTTAAAGTTTAAAGTTTCGAGAGATCGTTTGTAAAACCTGAAATTCCCCCTGAGCGTAGCAAGGGGGTATGATACGAAGGCTTTTATAACCTTTATCATGAGGAGGGACAAAATGGAGTATCAAAAAATTAGGTAAAACAATCATCTAAGGAAAATTTACAAACAGTTTCTTACGGAAGACCTTTTCATTTAAGTAAATTCAGAATATTAAATATATTCAGTATTCCTACGAGTTGTATAAGAGAAAAAAAATTCATATATCCTCTGGAATTTTGGAAAATACAGTGTAGTGCATACATTCAAAATATGTAAACAACCTTCGTCCCTCTTTTTCTGGAAAAGTTTCATATTGAAGACTCACCCCCAAAAAATTATCATCGTTAAAAAGGAGCGAGATTACTTTGCGGCCCGCCACTTGACTTGTGATTTCGATTGCGGCCCGCGAGTACTTAGAAGTTGGAAACCCCTGGTTTAAAGCATAAGATGACATCATCAATAATACCATCAACTCCATTGCTTTTCAACAATGCCTATGGTTAGATGACGTCACATCCAAACTCTTGGCGTTTTCGCGCGCTTTTAAAAAGGGGATTTTTGTTAATTTTTTTGGCAATCAAAAAATTTCTCGATCGATCTCAAATTTTGGGTAGTTGCTTATTTTTGCAAGGAGAATCGATTAAAAAATTTTTAAAAAATCACGCAACTTCCTCATTGACATGCTAAAATCATGAGGTAGTGCGGCGTAGGTGCCATATAGCAAGCAGTTATAAATGAACAAACTGTTTTCAACTTTGCAATATAGGCAGCAAACTAATGAGTACGAATCCATGTCTCTTCTCCCGCAGCTTTCTCACTCTGAGCTCAGAAGCAACTCACTCACAATTGCATCACTCGGAGTTCCGCATCAGCGGCTTCCAATAGCCCCCTCTCCCCTAGTGATGAGAAGCAGTTCTCATCATTACATTGCAAAAACAAAACTCAATGGTTCTCTCAAGTTCGGGTAGCAACAAGAAACATAGGTCAGACGTTCTCTCGGACTAACAGGGTGGTCTCTCTTATTCCGACAAAGAGAATCAAAGAATCATGCCGTCATCCCGAGGGTACTATTTCAGGAGAGTTTTAGAAGCTGGCCATTGTCCACACAAGGTAAAATCGCAATAAAACAGTCCCAGTACAGAAGGGGGTGCCTGTAGCAAAATCGCCAGGTGCGTCTCAAGAGTTGCTTTCGGCAGAAAGGTATTTCGGTCACCAGGTGGTAGAAATTAATGATATAAACTTATGGAATAAAGGGTTCTGTTTGATTTGATGGTAGGGGGAAGTTTTGACCACTGATAGTCTAGAAAGGTGGAGTTTCGGGATTTGAGCCTGGAGATGTGGGAGTGGACCAGCCTCGATTTGATCAGAGAGCTATGAGATAAAAAGGGGGCGTGAAAACATGTAGAGATTGGACGACTGGGAAAGAATAGAGAGAAGGCTTTAAATACCGCGGCAAGAGATTTTGAGAGCAGATTTTTTCTGGATTAGTTATAGTTAGTTAGTTTTTAGTTTGAGGAGTTCGGGAGCTTTGAAGGTACGATATGCGGCCTTAAAACAGGAAGTTAGAACGTGCAACCACGAGGATGCTTGAATCAACGGTTATCAGGTTAGTCGATGTAGTTTTCTCTCCGTCACTCTCCTTATTCCACACATTCCATGATTGTAAGTTTCTATGTTGAATATATGTATTTATGAGTTTAAAAATGTGAAATTATTTTAAACTTTACTTTGAATTAATATACTAAAGTTAAAGATCCAGAATAATGGTTGATCACGATAATATCATCTCATATTATTAAGTTTGAGTGTTGATTAACTGTAGTATTTTGTGTTTAAAAATATTGATAAATTAAATGCTAAGGTAATGATAAAATTTAATAAAATATTAGTTTTAATATCTGTGTTTGTCAATTCATCAGTAAAACATATTGAGTCTAGTAAACCTGAGTTTTGTGGTTAGAAGATAACAACGCAATGTATTAAAATAACTGGGGTAGCTTTAAGTTAAATTACATATAAAATTAATTAAATTAAATAAGCAAGTAATTATAATAAAGTAAGAAGTAATAGTAAAAGTAAAGCAGTAAATAAAATAAGGTAGTAAAAGTAACTCAATGATCTAGAGAAGGAACGTCGCCCCAGCAATGGTGCCGTTTATAATTTATGGATAATCCTAGACTCAAGCGTATACTGATGGACCGACAGAATTATTATTTGTATGATTCCTATTGAGATATCTATTTTGTAATTTGATATAAGGGGTACTTTGAAATAATTATTGTGATTTTTTATTGTTTGTTGGTTAATTATTTGAAATTAATTATGCATGAGAGTCCCCATCCCTCCGAGAATACCCAAACTTTAGTTATGCCGGCATTTTCAAAATTATCCGGTTTTCAATCTTTTTTGCCCCAATTTGATGGAGAGTCAGTTGTTTCCGCGTCATATTTCATTTCCACATTAGATTCTGTTTGCGATGAGGCCAGTTGCTCGGATTCTGAAAAATTAGTTCTATTAAAATCAAAACTTAGAGGGAATGCCTTATCTCATGTAATAACAAGCCCCCAACTAGCTGAAGAAACAGATTATGAAGCATTTAAAGAAAAATTTCTCTCGTATTTTGAGAAAACCGAAACAAAATTAAATACTCAAAATGATTTTTTAAATTTAAAAATGAGGCCATCCGAGACAGTCAGGCAATTTGCTAGCAGAGTTGAAACTGCCACTCTAAAATTTTTTGGTAAAGTCCCTTCAGATAATTTGCACTTGAAAAATCTAGTAGAATCCACGCAGCTAACACGTTTTATTGAGGGAATGGATCCCGAAAATAAGCAATTTTTGATCGTTAAAAGTCCCAAAACTCTAATAGAAGCCATGCAATTCATGGAGGACTTCATCCCAAATAAACCTGATACCACTTTAAATTCAGTAAATAGAATTAGTGATAGTCAAATGGAATTAAAAATGCTAATTGATAAACAAAACAAAACTTTGCATGAATCTATATCTCAATTAAATGAGCAAATGAGAAATTTAACTATCCCTAATCAAAATTTTGGTAACACGCAACCAGTATGTCAAATTTGTAATCGTGCCGGCCATACAGCGTTAAAATGCCGAGAAATGGTCTCTCAACAGCCAACAAATTCTCCCCCTTATTCTTTTCAAGAGAGAGGTCGGGGATACCCCAATTACAATGGTTACGGTCGCTTTGGGGAGTGGGCAACAAACCCATCCAGGGGACAATTTCACAATGGAGGCTACTCACCCCCAATGAATTATAGCAATCCAAGACAGCCTAGGCAAATTCAAAGGGGAAGTTTTCGGGGACATTACGCATATCCAGGCGTCAGGTTCCAAAACTCGGGACCGCGCATGAACTTTCGCGGAAATAGTCGAGGCAGATTTTCCACGAATTCGGGAAACGGAAATGGGGTTTAATTGAATCAAAATTAGACGCTTCGGTAATTAAACCTTGCAATGATTCCAAATCCGAGCGAAAACTAATTGTTAACACACAAATGCCTCAAACGAATAGTTCTTTTTACTTGCCTGTTATAGAAGCAAAGATTGGAGGTAAATTAAATAGTATATTAATCGACACTGGGGCAGCTTGTAGTTTAATTGAAAAAGGTATATTTGAGGAAATAAGGAATGACCCTCTTATTCGAAAAGTTCATTCAAATCCTACAGTTAACTCCTTAACTGGTCAAAAATTAAAAATAATGGCTACTTATAACATCCCAATAACTATTGGTAATAAACACATAAACCATGACCTAATGATAATTGATCAGTCTTTAAGCCCATTTTATTCAGGAATTTTCGGTATTGATTTGTTGCAAAAATTCAAATTTAAAATTGACCTAGATCAAAACCTGTTAGTTTCAAATGGAACTACGATTACAATTAAAGATGCAATTACACAAAAAATTAGTAGTGTAACTTATGAATTTGCCAAACTAAACTGCAAGTGTAAATTAAATCCTAAACAAAGCAAGACTTTTGAATTAGCTATTGATGCTCCAGTAAAAGTAGGAGATGTAATCAAAATTTCAAAATTACCTCATCTAGTTGATATAAATATTGTTGAAAATATTGCCACGGTCACGTCCAGAAGGACTATAGAAGTTACAATTGCTAATGTCACTAGAGATAAAATTTGCATAAACAAACTAACCAAACTAGCATCTATAGGGAAGGTTTCAGATAAAAGGGACAAGGAATATGTTAAAGAGTTAAGGAAAAAGGAATTCAATATAAAGGACTTTAAACTAAACCATCTTCAGGACTTACATAAGGAAAAGGTATCTCAGCTTCTTAAAGAATTTGCAGACATTTTTAGCTCCAATTTAAGAACTATAGGTGAAACAGATAAAATTACCCCAAATATTGAAGTTGACAGGAACAAATTAGAAACATCTCGACACTATCAAGTTCCTTATGCCTTACGGCAGGAACTAAGAGATCAGTTAGATGAATTACTGGCTGCAAACATAATACAGCCTAGCAATACTCATATAAGTCATCCTGTAATATTAGTTAAAAAGAAACAACTGGATGGTGACAAACCAACCTATAGGATTGTTTCTGATTATAGGAAAACAAATAATTTAATTAAATTTAACAGACATCCCCTACCCTTAATAAATGATTTGCTTGATAATTTAAAGGGTGCTGAATGCTATTCTTCCATTGATTTACAGAGTTCCTTTTTCCAAATTAAACTAAAACCAGAAGATCGTGAAATAACGGCTTTTAATACAATATACGGATCTTTTGAATACCTCTCAATGCCTCAAGGTATGGCATTCAGTCCCCAAGTATTACAATCATTGACTGATAAATTACTGGACCCTATTAAAGAGTTGGGAATTTCTGGGTACATAGACGATTTTGCGCTTGGTGCAAATGGGTTTGACTCCATGTTATTTAAATTAAGAAAATTGTTTGAACGTATTAGGGAATTTGGATTAACTATAAACCCTAAGAAGTGCGAATTTTTTGTACCAACAATAATATTTTTAGGCCATACAGTTGATAAAAACGGAATCCAACCAACGTCTACGAACATAAGAAAAATTTCAGAGTTTCCAGTCCCTAAGACAGTACGTCAGGTACGACGTTTTATTGGGTTAAGCTCCTATTATCGACGTTTTATTCCAAATTATTCTGAAATAAGTATACCCCTCACTAATTTAACAAAAAAACGTCAGCGATTTGTATGGACGTCAGAAGCACAAGTTGCTTTTGATGTCTTAAAACAAAAACTTGGGGAGTATCCAATTTTAATTCATCCTGACCATAACAAACAATACATTTTAACAACGGACGCATCTGATCATTCTATATCCGGTTATTTAGGCCAAAAAGATAAGTTTGGGATAATTCACCCAATTTCATATTTTTCTCGAAAATTATTACAAGCAGAGAAAAATTACCCAATATATCAGAAGGAACTTTTGGCTATTATTGACTGTATCAAGTGTTATAAAAACTATCTTTACGGTAGAAAATTTGTTATAAGATGCGATAACTCTGCTATTCAATCCTTAACGCGGTTAGAAAATCCAGCTAATAGAGTAACACGTTGGATTTTGTTTTTACAACAATATGAATTTACCTTTGAAAAAATTAAGGGAGCTGAAAATTATGTGGCTGACACTCTTAGTAGGGATTTTCACAGAATAAACAATATTGTTCGAGAATTGCCAACAGTCCCAGAAATAGCAATTCAACAACAAAATGACCCATATTTAATGGAAATAATACAAAAATTACAATCTAACCCATCAGACCTTAAACCCGCGGAACAAAATTATTTTTTTAGAGATGGGATTCTTATGCATGCAGGAAAAATCAAAAGATCTGTAGGACCCAGTAATAATGAGCAAATTGTTGTCCCAGATAAATATAAACCTGTAATCTTGAAGTTAGGTCATGCTGCTCATTTTTCCTTAGTTAAAACTCTTGATAATATAAAATCAAATTACTTTTGGGAAGGTATGTATAGTGACACCAAAAATTTTATTCAATCTTGTACAGAATGTGTTGGATATAAAACTCCCAATCGGTTACCTCCAGTCCCCTTACAGAGAAATCATATACCGACAAGGCCCGGGGAACTAGTTTCTTTAGATTATGTGGGAAAACTCCCTACAACGGCTAAAAATAACTCATACATTCTAGTATTTATTGACCACTTCACTAAATTCATGCGTTTATACGCCACTCCTAATATGACTGCTGAAACGACTGCAGACAAATTATATGAGTATATATGTCTAATGGGGGTACCTTCAATTTTGTTGAGTGATTTGGGTCGAAATTTTACCTCTGAATTGTTTCGGTTAGTCGCAAAACGACTGGGGACAGACAAAATTTTTACCACTGCCTATCATCCAGCTACTAATGGAGTAAACGAAGTGTCCCACCGTAGTTTAAAACCTTCACTATCAATTTTGGCCAGAGAAACAAAGCAATGGGATGAAGCTTTGCCTTTTTATGAACTTTCATATAATACGTCGTATCATAGTGCAATTGGCGATAGACCCAGTTACCTTGTCCATGGATATGATATAGCACTTCCCTTAACCCCAATATTCCTTAATACCCAACAAAAAGTAAATTACACAAACCCCTACCCTACATATATTGAGAGACGGACCCAACAATATCAAAAAGCAGCACAAATAGTAAAAGATAATTTGTTAAAGGCAACTGAAAAAATGGAGGATTACCAACACAAATTAGCTAAAGATAGAAATTTTCACGAGGGACAATTAGTATTTCTATTAGCCCCTGAAATGGACCGAAACGCAAACCTTCCCAAACGTAGGAATTATCAAGGTCCATATAGGGTAGTTCAAAAACATAACGCGGTTAATTTTACAATACAACACACAAAAGGTAAACAGAATATAATGAAAGTACATGCATCGCGCCTTATTCCCTACACTGAGAGAAAAGAGCATTTACAAGTGCGGGAAGAAGATAAGCCTGTACAGTTAGAGACAATACCCAAGTCCCTCCCCCCAGCAGAATTTGATGACGACCCAGAAAACGACATCCCTCTGACATATTTGGTCTCACCACAGATAAAGCCAGTGGTTAAACGACACGTCGAAAATTCTTGTCATGAGGTAAATAACCCCAATGGAGAGGACTCACAATCCTCCAGTGATGAGACTCAAATTTATGATATAGAGGGGGGATACGAGGATATATCCCAGTTAGATGAAGAGACAGAGGAAAACATTCCTTTGGCCGTATGGGTGTCATTAAAAAATAAATCATCCAACCAAACCGTACAAAATTCTGTTCAGGTTAATTCCGAGACTAACGTAGATGACTCAAAATCATCAGATGAGGAAACCGTAAGTTACGATGTAGATAGAATAAGTGAATCGTCTAATCCACTAGAGTTAAACAAAACAGAATCAAATGAACCCCGTGATTTTAACTTACGATCTAGAGATAGAAACCCTGTTGGTACGGTATCCACAGAAAATTCAGTTGAAGTTAGAGAGGGTGAAAATCTGGGCACGAGTAGTTTAGCTAATAGTAGTGAAAATGTAGAAAATCAAGTAGAAAATAGAGTAGAACAACAGCAAGAGGAGGGCAATATTGCAGATAGATTAATGGCCTGGGCCCTTAGAGTGACAGCCCCTTCGCCATCGGAATCAGAGGAACCCTCGCAAGTGATTCAATTTTTAGACAGATTAACCAACGCCTTGCAATAATTTAATTGACCAAACAAACTAATAAAACTGTAAAGACTAAATAAATCATGCTAATATAACCCTCACTCTTAAATAGGTTTATTGAAAAAAAAAGTAAAATTACCTTATTACTATTAAATTATACAAAATAGTACAAGATGTTAAAATACTAATTTAAAAGTAAAACTGAATTTTGTGCGTCGCTGTTTGAAGAAGTGTACACATTTGGGCAGCTACATATAAAATTCCTTCGGAATTGATTCTCTCTCGGTTAAGAATTGAATAATTGCTGGCGATAATTCAGTTTTGATTAGGATTGAATTTTATTTCCTTCAAAATATAGATACAGAAACTTAAATTTAGAACTAAATTAAAGTAACAATTGAAAAAATTTTGAAAGTAAATAAACCTTTAAAACCTATCTAATGTATAGAAACCCAGATATATAATATAGAACAAAAAAAAAAAAAAAAATAACGGGGAAACCTTTGAATCTTAATAAAAACCAGTAACATAATTGTAATAACGTTGAAGTCTACGGGCAATAATTATCAATTTTTCTCCCAAAAATTAATGAGTAAACAAATATAAACTGTGTAGAAGTAGTGGGAATAAAAATATTTGTAGTAAACTGATGTGTGTAATAGTGTTGTGAGGTGTAATTCATAGTATATGATGTGTCAATCAAAATATAGTGTAGCATGCACAGAAAAAAATACTTACAATGTTAGGTGAAAAAGTCCAAACTTTCTTTTTCATTTGTATATTGTTCTTATAAATGCTTCAAAACAAAACAAATTTTCTATGTTGATACTAAAGGGTTGAAAACAATCATCAGAGGATATCCAGATAGACAATGTAAGACGGGTTAACGAAAATTTTCAATAAATTAATTGAGCTTTAAGGCGAGGCTGTTGAAAATTGTGCCTTTAAATAATGCACTAAAATTAAGGTTGTAAATCCGTGCTAGCATGTAATTAAATCAATCTTAAATTATCAAGGTGTAGAGAGATGGTAAGCTTTGTAGAGATTGTAAAATTCAAGCAAATTAAATTTAAAAACAAAAATAAAAGAAATAAATTATCAAAAGAAAATTGAAACGATACCACAAAACCCGCGTGGACATCTTCAGCAACTCGTCGATACTGCGGACAGCTTAAAAATGAAATCCATCGTATACCGAGAGAAAGTACAAGAATGGCCCTCTTGTAAAGGTCTTTGGACCGCCAAACGGCATCCAGTGAAAAGCGCGAGAAATCACATAAATACCCTATTTCGTGGGAATTTGCCGACACAAAGGTATAACTACATCGCGACATGAGCACTACTTCAAAGCAACCGCTCTCGCAATGTGTAACGAATAATGGGGTATGATCGTAAAACGAGAGGTGATAATAGGCGACTCAGACACGGTGGATTGGAGGATAGAGAAATCTTAGCCTATATAGTGAGTACTGACCAGCTTAACAATACATTAGAAAACACGGAATGGTTGATAAAAATAAAAAGCAAAGCTATGATTGGGATCTGTATAACGGAATCTGGACAAACTTGGAATTAGTGGGAAGTCAGTCAAAATCAGACAAAGTATATAGGAAAAGTACTGGAAAATTTTTTTGAGAATTTATTATTTTTATATAGAAAATGTTGCATATAATTTGATTTAGATACGACAATGGAATTTTAAGGTTCTCTTTTTTCTTCTTGATCTGGTTGATAATAAAAGTTGGATATAATGGCAAATGTTAAAACACATTTTATTACATGCATTATAGACCATTCATCAAATATAGTCCGGTCAGGAACTAAGGAGAGAATTTGGTCGCTTGATTGAGAAAAAATTTTTTTGTTAGTTATATGAGATAATTTTGAATAAACGTAGCGCGAACGAGGTATTACGGAAAGTGAAGTATTATAGTCTAGTATCATTTGAGTTTTTTATCCTTTTTTTATATATATATTTATATCCATACGAATTATTTGCATAACATGTGAAGATTAGTGATGACCATGGTTATTTTGGAAAACTCTAGCAAATTCTTGATGGTGTCGTGTAGTCTCATTATCGATAATTATTTTTTTTACATTATTGTGGAAGAAAACAAATGAATAGTGACAAGTTTAGTAGTGGTCAATTTGTTCTTGAGGGTCTTGTTAAATTCTGATTTGAGATAAAGCGTGATTGTGAACTGGACATTATTGGTCATTTAAAGGATATCATGAGCGAATTTTTTTTTATGTATATATTTTCGTATCTCTTTGAAATTATGATGGTTATTGGAATATTTAATGAATAGCTCAGAATATGAGGAAAAATTGTACTCTTAATTATGTATTATAAATCAATAGGACATATATAACCTTATAAGATATTATATATTGCATGGATATTTCTTCAGATGGAATCATACAAAATAATTTTCATATTTGTATATATCATAAATTAAGTAATTGATTAAACATTTGAATAACAATTCAGTTAAATTAAATTAAAAGTTAGAACTTTTACTAGTAAATAATTTATAAATAAGTAACCTTTCCTTAATTAAAATATTATTGATAATAAAATAGAACAAACATATATTCTGGAGTGTGGATGGAGATAGTTGGAGAGTTAACTTATCGACTGCCTAACCCCCTTCCTTACAGTCAACAGTGAATTTATGCACTCAAAAACTTTTCTTGAACGAATTTGCATAACCTTGTTCTGGGTGTACGGAACCAATTTGAACTCAGACTATCTATGTTGGTTGAATTACGAGAAAACTGTTGCCTTTTGATCCTTCAAATATAACAATTCAAGCCAACCCTCCGGTAGACGCACTAAAATGGTGCACCTCCACACTGCTCTAGTCTGCTTATGGGTTTTCCCATCATCGGGAAGTGACGTTCCAAAGCAGCGGTCATCTATTCCACCACCAACACCTCATCGACTTGAGCAACGCCGGGAGGCGGCGACCCCCAGCTCCCTCTCCGGGAAGGAGCTATACTTCGGCTCTACCACCTTCACTGCCTTGGGGAGCCTCCGTCTCTACAGTACCCGGCATCCCTTCCAGAACGGCTGAGCTACACATACTTCCACGACTCTATTCACACGGTGACCTCTACCTGGTACCCCGATGATGGTACCTCAGACACGTCGTCGTCTCAGCCCCGGCAAAGCTTATACTGGTCATGGATCCTGATCAGTTGCATATGCCCAGCGTTTGGGTAGCAGCTTTCCTGGCTGACGACATCCACAACTTGGACTTGTTGTGCTACTAAGATCACCGGCAAGTGCTTTCGATTATATAGGTGCAACAGTATTTGTGAGTTATAAGTGCATAAATAAGTGTATAGATCTACAGTGCAACTAACGCGTGGTGATATGGACTTCTCTTCAAAGAAATAGCGTGCTTGTTGGTTTGTACTAACTGTTTTCTCGTTGCAACATCTGGAGCAAAAACTTTTCCTATCGGGAGAAGGGGGTGAAATTCAGGCCAAAAGTAGGCCTTCATTATCATTTTTTTTCTACAGAGACTTTTAAGAAAAACAAAACTGACAGAACTCAGAATAACTCTCTTCGAATTCAAATAATTTATGGACAAAGTGAAAGACAATATCCAATTACAGCTGTGAATTATTACAACTATTATTTTCATTATTTTAGGTATAATCAAGATTGTGTCGTCATGTATACTTTATTTTTTTCCTTACCACTTCTAATTTTTTTTTATTTTTTTTTTGTTTAATGTCAACCTGGATTACTTCTTATTTGTTTTAGGTAGATTTATGGTTATAACTGGAGATGGAGAGTGAGGGAGAGAGAGAAGGCTATTGCGACTTAGGTTCTCTGGAGGCGGGCGAAGATGATGAGAAGCAGTTCTCATCATTACATTGCAAAAACAAAACTCAATGGTTCTCTCAAGTTCGGGTAGCAACAAGAAACATAGGTCAGACGTTCTCTCGGACTAACAGGGTGGTCTCTCTTATTCCGACAAAGAGAATCAAAGAATCATGCCGTCATCCCGAGGGTACTATTTCAGGAGAGTTTTAGAAGCTGGCCATTGTCCACACAAGGTAAAATCGCAATAAAACAGTCCCAGTACAGAAGGGGGTGCCTGTAGCAAAATCGCCAGGTGCGTCTCAAGAGTTGCTTTCGGCAGAAAGGTATTTCGGTCACCAGGTGGTAGAAATTAATGATATAAACTTATGGAATAAAGGGTTCTGTTTGATTTGATGGTAGGGGGAAGTTTTGACCACTGATAGTCTAGAAAGGTGGAGTTTCGGGATTTGAGCCTGGAGATGTGGGAGTGGACCAGCCTCGATTTGATCAGAGAGCTATGAGATAAAAAGGGGGCGTGAAAACATGTAGAGATTGGACGACTGGGAAAGAATAGAGAGAAGGCTTTAAATACCGCGGCAAGAGATTTTGAGAGCAGATTTTTTCTGGATTAGTTATAGTTAGTTAGTTTTTAGTTTGAGGAGTTCGGGAGCTTTGAAGGTACGATATGCGGCCTTAAAACAGGAAGTTAGAACGTGCAACCACGAGGATGCTTGAATCAACGGTTATCAGGTTAGTCGATGTAGTTTTCTCTCCGTCACTCTCCTTATTCCACACATTCCATGATTGTAAGTTTCTATGTTGAATATATGTATTTATGAGTTTAAAAATGTGAAATTATTTTAAACTTTACTTTGAATTAATATACTAAAGTTAAAGATCCAGAATAATGGTTGATCACGATAATATCATCTCATATTATTAAGTTTGAGTGTTGATTAACTGTAGTATTTTGTGTTTAAAAATATTGATAAATTAAATGCTAAGGTAATGATAAAATTTAATAAAATATTAGTTTTAATATCTGTGTTTGTCAATTCATCAGTAAAACATATTGAGTCTAGTAAACCTGAGTTTTGTGGTTAGAAGATAACAACGCAATGTATTAAAATAACTGGGGTAGCTTTAAGTTAAATTACATATAAAATTAATTAAATTAAATAAGCAAGTAATTATAATAAAGTAAGAAGTAATAGTAAAAGTAAAGCAGTAAATAAAATAAGGTAGTAAAAGTAACTCAATGATCTAGAGAAGGAACGTCGCCCCAGCACCTAGTATATAAAACCATTCCCGAATAGGAGGAAAATATCTTGGAATGCAAACAGCCCGAATGAAAAGGGAAATCTTGTTTGTGGAAGAGGGCAAAACACCGAATTTCCATCAAACGGATCCGTTGATTGAGTTCCGAAGCAATCGGAAATGGACCTTTTTGGCTTGATTTAGCGGAGGGCATTCCGACACAAGCCAGTGAATGGATTTCTTCGAGTTATTGCACTCGCTGCAGGGTTCTCTAAATAGGAACTGGCTTTGGCCAGGGTGCGAAAATCCTTATTCAATTGGCTCGGATCGACTGGAGTAATGCATTAGTGGGTGTTTAGGCCCTCAGGGAATATATGAAAACACTTTTGCAAGAAGGGAGAGCTGCGGGAAGAATTGTTGGAGTGGGTTCGTGCAATCTCAGTTCTCCATTCGGATGGGTTTTGTGAGGATTGGGCGTGTTTGAAGCAGGCGCGGATCCAGCACGGCTCCAAGAGGGGGGAGGCAATTTTCCAGATCATCACCTTAACCTTTTGACACCAAATTTCAAAATATTGGTTATTTTCTAAAAATTATCACACAACATCCCTTTATGGTACCGCTAAGGGGTCCCTCCCCAGGAAAAATTTTGAAATTTGACTTGTAAAAGAAGGGTTTTGTACTCATTTTGAGAACTTTTTTGGATCCAAGGGGGGGCACTGCCCTGAGTGCCCCCCTTGGATCCACGCCTGGTTTGAAGGTATACTGAAAAAGATCCACACAAAAATATATTTAAGAACACATTTTTGTCCCCAAAATTAACAACACTTTTTTTGTTAGTTTGGAAGTAGGGTAGGTGGGGGCAAAGCCACGCAATTTTCAGTATTTTTAACATTGTCGTCGAAAGGGGGTAGATAATCCCGAAATTTTAATTGGAGATATTAGATTGAGATCCTACCTACAAAACCAATCCAAGTTTAAACTCTTATCGATGGTATTTTAGGAGAAATTTACAATTTAGTAGAAAAAAAATTCGCGGGGCTTTGCCTCGCAAAATGGGGCAAAGACACGCACTTGCAAATCTTGGATCCCAAGTGAAATAAACATGGATAAACATAATTTTTCATTATAAAAACACTAAAAATAATGCTCTTAATGTTGTTTTAATATTTCTAAGCAAACCAACAATATTAAATATAAATATGATAAGCTTTAATGAAAATTGTCAATCTGTTGTTGCAATTCATTTCAGATTGACCAAATATCTTTCAAAAGGGAGAAAGGATGGTTTTAGGTAGAGGGTTGGCATCTCAGACACTTTTATTAACCTCTTTAGTGATCAAGTAGTCCCATTTTCCTTTTGGGAGGAATTCCTGAGTTTTTTAAGCTGCGTACATTTGCCCCAAAACACCTGCGTGGATTTGCCCCGTTTAACATTATTTTGAAAAACAAGCCTTATTATTTTTAGAGACATGTTGAGGCAATTCTTTCAAAATGAAACTGAAGTTGAATTGCTATCTTATCATTGGGCTATTTGTTTGTATTTCCCCTCAAGCCCTATTTTACGTAATTCTTAAGTAAAAGATCAGAAAAATTACATCAAAATGATGAAAAACAAACTTTTGGCATTTTTTAAACTCATGAGTGACTTAGGGGTACGAATTTTCACAGAACAATAGGTCACAATAAGACAAACCAACCACTTGGTTTTCAACTTTTGAATCGATCATTAACAATTAAAAATCGCGGTGCGTGCTTTTGCCTCGTGCGGGTTTTTACCCCCACCTACCCTATATGTTTTGTTGTTTGGTAGAACACTTAATCACTTTGTTCTGAAAGTGTTCTGAATATGTTTGAAAAGTGGAAATGTGTTCTTAAAATAATGTTGGAAAATATGGTTAAAGTCTGAAAGTACTTAAATTTGGATGGCAACACTTGAAGAGTATATTTTCTTTTTCTCTCCAAAAACATTTCCACAACGCTAATTTTTTTTTCACACAGCACAATCTAAAGGCTTTTGATTAGAAGTGTTCATTCATTACTAGCCCAAAAGTATTTCATGCATTTGCAGTGCTGTGATAGTGTTGTTATACTTAAAAAGGTGTGAATAATTTTTCAATAAGTTTACTGACCTTATTTTTCTGATTTTCTTGGATGAATTTTAGATCTCTGCATTCTAAAGTCTGTTTCATTCTTCATGTGCTTGTATCCAAATAACTCAGAAAGAGCCTTTCCTATAAATAAGAAAAAAAAATTAAAGATAGAGTGAAAATATAGAATTTAAGATAGTGTTCAGACTGTTTTAAATGCGTCATTTTTCATTAATGGGTTAATTTTAAGTTTCAAACACAGTGTTGTTTTCGAATCCTAGGCATTCATTGGCTTGTAGGTGTGTGAAAAAATAATGATAATCTGATGTATCCAACCTCAATCAACGTGATGAAATTACCTAGAAAATGGAAATCAATCATAACTTACATAACTTAAATCTTGGCAATCTCGTTACATTCATTTAACAAGGATAATACTGTAATATACTTACAAACTGCAGTAGAAACTGCAAAGCATTTAACAATTTGCCATTTTATTTAGTTTGTTTAAAATTAATTCCGTTTGAAAAAAAATCCATCTCACACAAAGAAGATATTTACCACAAGAAAATTATATTTGCAATTAAACAAATCCTTTTTCAAAAATTTTGTTAGTGTACCTGGGAAGTATAAATATTGCAAATATTCAAAATTCTGAGTCAGATTTTTTAATGAGTGGCTTTTTTTATAAAAAAATAAAATTTCAGAAATTATTGATTTTTGTATATTACAATATTAAAAAAGAGAGCACTCACACTTTTAGAACATAGACTGGAAATCTTTATCCTCGTTGCCCCACACATATTAGAACTCCAACAGAAAAAAAGTCTCCCCAGCTCCCGCACCTCGTTTTACGCGGGCCTCTATCTCCCTTTTTACTCCCGCCTAAAGAGGCCCAATTAAATTTTACGGCGTGTTCCATGCTCACCGCCGATTTATTCGTCGCAAATCGTCCGGGGCCGGAGGAGGTCGACTTTTGTGGCTCTTTTATCTGCACTAAAACTAATTCCAGATCGCTGGATCTGATTGACGAGCGCCCAAATAAACACTCTTCCTCCCGCTATATTTATGTGCGAAAAAATAGCGAGCGAGGCGAGAGAAGTTGCTTGTTTGGATGTCTGGAAAAGGTCTGCTCGGGGTGGCTCTGGATAGAATGGAATTCGAAGGTTTTTGGGGTGCTGGGTAGGGGTCATGATTTCTGTGGATAGTGGATAATTCATAGACGTTTTTGTTGAAAACAATTTCTTGGTATAACTTAATTTTGCATTCAGTAAAGCAATGGAATTTGTTAACATCACATCCACTGTAAAAATATATTTTACCATTGTTTTGGAACTGGGATAGGTTTTACAAGTTTAAAATTAGAATAAAGTGTTAAGGATGTATTGTATACCTATTCAAGAGTGTTGATCGCATCTTTTCTTTTTTTATTTATAAAGGGAAAAAATTTTTAATAGTAGTTCCTTACATTTATTTTGAAGCTTCCATTGAATTTCATGATACGAAATCATCTGTAATATGCCGAAAAGGAGTACTCTGAAATGTGTGCTTTTTAATAGTTTTAATCGATTAAAATATAATTTCACAACAGCCAAACCCATCACATTACATTAAGCACATGAATTTGAGGTGATGCTGCTATTCGTTTCTATTGAAACATCAATGAAATGAGATTTACACTAAATGCATATGAATTAAATTGTACAAGAATATTACTTAAGTAGTCTCTCTATTCTAAAAAAAAGTTTTTGGTGAACGGTTTCCAGAGAAAGGCTTTTTAATTACTGAACCGAATGACACATATATGGTATCAAAATGTCCGGATTCTTTCCGGATTTCCGAGTAAGCCCTTCGATTTTTCAAAAAAATTCTCAATTTTAAAATATTTCCATTTTTTTAGATAACGGATAAGGTCGCAGTTATAAAGCAAGTACTGTCAATCAAATTATTATGCATCCAATCACAACGTCCGATTGACGCTTTATTTTAAGATGAAACATGTTTTTTCACCTTTCAAAAAAAGTACTTTCTTGATGAAATATCACTCAAAGACTGATAAAAACATATTCTAAAAACTTACATGAACGCCATTTTATACTAAAATTTCACACTTTTTGTCCAATATTTATAATTTTTATTCTGATTTTATCGAAATTGTAAACATAGTGATGTTTTGTCTCTTATTGTTTTCAATTGCTTAAACGGTATTGTTTAACAAGTCTGGGTTTAAAAAAAATATGAATGATAAACACTAGGCATATTATACTATCGAGTTACTTTAAAATAATATTTTTTGTTTGGTCCGAATATTGATAAACAATTAGAATTAGTTATTTTTATAATCATAGATTAAAAATAATTAAGATGAATATTTTTAAAAACATTTCGTTTAAATTTTTGATAAGTTCGAGTTAATATACAGGGTGATTCAGAAATAATCATCAATAATTGGGGGGGGAGGTAGAGGGGCCCTAGACAAGCATATTTTGAATAGGGATGGTGGGGCGCAGCCTTGCCGTTAAAGAGCTAGGACCTAATGTAGTGCGAGCGCGTTTCAAAAGGCCATTTTTACGAGGCCCTTGTGACGAAACAAAACATAATGAAATAAAAAAAATTATTGCATGAGATACAGGAGTATCCGTACTACTTAAATCCTCAATGTGATAGAAATTGGACTACTTGCTAAACCATGGGGTGAGTTTTAAAACGTGCAATATTAATCTTTTAGTCAAAGAATGGAGTTCCCTTAATGGTATTTAGAAAAATGATGATCGGGGAAGGAATTTTCAATGATCAAACAGTTTCAATGATCAATGTAACGATCTTTGAAAATTCCTTCCCGGATCATCATTTTTCTAAATACCAATAAGGGAACTCCATTCTTTGACTAAACGATTAATATTGCACTTTTGAAACTCACTCCACGGTTTAGAAAGTGGTTCAAATTCTATCGAATTCATGGTGTAAGTAGTAGGGATACTTTCTTACCTCATGCAATAGATTTTTTCATTTTATTATGTCTTGTTACACGGGCCTTCTAAAAACGGCCTTTTGAAACGCGTTTGCACTACATTAGGTCCTAGCTCTTTAACGGTAAGGCTGCGCCCCACCATCCCTTTTCGAAATATTCTGGTCTAAAGCCCCTCTAACTTCTCCGCAATTATTGATGATTATTTCTGAATCACCCTGTATACTCAAACTTTTAAGGGAGATTTATTCATGGAGGGGATTTGAAGTATTTTTAATAAGTTGGTTGAGGTTTTTTCTGTAAATTGTTTAATTGTTTTATAAAGTGTGTTAAGTTCAACGAGTTGGAATTTGTGGGAATTGCGAAGCAATTCCAAAAGGTCCTGCGTCAGCAGTTTACGGGGGTTGGCGAGCGATAGCGAGCAGGGGGCGGTAGCTCCCTAGTGTTTAAAATAATAAATATTACTTCACATTTTCTTATTCATTTCTTGAATATCATTTTCAACTTGGTTTTTCTGAAAACTCTTTTCGAAATATATATTTTCTTGGACACGTTTTTCTTTGTCATAAATTTTATTCAAAATTTTCATTCTTGATCTTATACCATGAAGTGAGAAGATATCTAAAAAATGTAAAAATGAGTGTCAATGGCTAAAAATCAAGTTAAATAATATTTAAAATTTTTCGGTACACAAGTACACTATGCATTTGTAGAATTTGTCAAACATTAGAACATAACCATCTAGACATAACAAATGATAACAATTCTTCATAGAAATGTTTATGATTTAATCTTCGTAGAAAACATTTTAAATATTCTAAAATGTTCAACCACATAACGCTGAAAAAACTTGAATTTACTATTTTAAAATGTCGCATTCTTTTTCTGTCAAAATTGTCTAAAAATCACTAAATCAATAAAACATTTTATTACAATGTAACAACATTTAGAATATTTCAATTTTAGTGAGTGTATCTCATTTCTTTCTTTGTAAACTCTTTGGTACAACTTTATTGAATTAAATCAGTTTGTTCAAGTGATACCCAGAAATGTCAACAACTTATTCAAGGATTGACATGCAATTTACTATTGTAGTAGTAAGTGTATATACTCATAAATCATGCCAAGCATTTAATAAGTTGCAGAAACATTTTAAAAAGCTTTCAATAAATTTCCAGATAAAGATTTATTATGTACAGAAGCATTTAGCAATACATTATTCAGTTTCAGTTTTGACAAAATTTCAAGCTTCATTTATACATAATCTAAATTATATCTTATCACTCACTCACCCACATGATTGATGCATAAAAATGAACCCAGTCAATCATTATAACAGCTTCACATATCTTTATTTTCCACACTGACTTAATCATTCAAAACAGGCTTCAATATAATGCTAGGGTATGGATAATTAAATGCTTTCAGAAAAGAGTTATACGTGAAACGTTTTTTGACTGCAAATAAGATGAAGATTTATATAATTAATAGCTATTTTCGTACTCCGCCCTTTATGCAACAATGAACCACAAGAGTAATGTGGTCTTCCCCCACATAAAACTAAAGGCGTGAACCATTTCTTTTGAGAATGTATAGAGATCCTAAATCATTTATATTCCTTTTGAGTGCTTTTTTAAAGATTTAATTATGTATTTAGTACTATTGTTTGCTGAATGTATGCAAATTGTGCTATTATATTTCTGTAACTACTTGTTATGCTGTTGACAATAGTATTATCTGACGTATTGATAAAAATGTCACTTGTTGGTTAAAGTAGAACTTAAGGGGAGTGGATTTCTTCAAACTTTAAATAATGTGTATCGGAATCAAAATACTGGTTTTTCTTACTCATCATCTTAGAACCCTTTTTTGAATTTTCAAGCTGTGTTCTTTTTCTGTTTTCAATCCTAAGAAAGTAATTTAAAACTAAAATTTTACACAAAAATTTTTCATTGGTTAAATTAACCATCTTATACTACAGATTCAAAATTAATACATAATATTTCATTCTTAATAGTATTTTTTATGAGAACTGGTATTATCTAAATTTAAGAAAACATTTTATCCCTTCAGAAACAACAAAGTATAGACCAAATTCAGTTGATTATATAACCCCCATACCACATTTACTTCATCTATCTATTATTAGAAATAATATATTCTAAAAATAGTGTTGTGTAAAATGTTTAGATTTTAAAAGTGTCCTTAAATTTGGATAGAAAAAACTATTAGAAGAACAGATTTTGTGAATTTGTTATTTTAGTAACACTTTTATAGAACTATATTATGTCTTTCTCACACAACACAATTGCAACATAATCTTGCAATATAATCAAGACCCTTTTGATTAAAAATGTTCATTGTTATCACTTAGCATTGCAAGTGTTTACATCTTTGCAACAGTAGTTCAATAATATATAGAATTGCTTCAAGTTTATCAAACAGAGAGAATCCCTGAAAAGGTCAATCCAAGATCTTAATTTTCAAGCATTAATGAATTCTTTAAATCTGAACAAAAGATCAGACATCAAAGCAATAAAAGATTTCCTTCAACACATAGTATAATCCTAAACTAAATCTTACTCCATCGGTAATGGCATTTGAACCATGAGGACGAAGCAGCTTTCTATGAGCAAGCAAATATCCCAAAGTCTTTAACATCTAATCTCATAATATAAGTGTTTAACAACATTACTCATTTTTTTTTCGTTGTACGAAAACCGTTTCCAATTTATGAAATTTTCTTGAACAAGGTCGCCGCTTATAAAAACGGTTTAAATATTGAATAATTTTCCTCTCATTCCACTTGGTGGAAAAATTGACAAAAAACTCTGTTCGACATTCACGAAAATTCCATCCTCCTATACTACACAGACAATCCCCTCGCAATTTCAACCTTTCGAGAGAAAAAAACCGGACTTTATCAGCAAGATATGATAGCGTGTCAAGATTGCCATCAAACTCACCAGTTCAACCCAACTGGGTTCAAGGTGAAGAAGAACGAAAGAAAACTTGCCAAACCAAAAAGGAAAAAAAAGGAAGCCACCCTTGTCAGGTAGTCAACCACGCTCGTTAGTCCACTGTCTCACTCATTCAATGCACGTGATCTTTATCCCAAACTGTCATACGGATTAATAAGTGTACCTGGACCATCTCGGGGCGTTTGTGGGGATTAATCACTGTCTTCCAGTGGTGTCATTTTTTCCCAGGTGTGTGCGTAGGGAGGTCGGGCGAGCGCGTGTGGAAAGAAGAGGACAGTCGGTATAGTCAGTCGGTTGGGATGGTGCATGGATGAGTTGAGAATGGATTTTGGAGGGAGGCTATTGTGAGCTATTACTTCTGTTGCGGTGGTGATTGTTGTTGGTTTTATATTGGAGGTTGTGAACGTTGGAGGGAGGCTGCGAGAGGGGTGGAGGTGAGTTTCACGCTGATTTTTTGGTGTTAGGTTGAGATGTGTCTGTTCTGATTTGGTGTGGTTGGTTATTTTGTGTGTTTTGCTTTTCCCAATACTACAGTTATTCTATACTTACTTTTCATATCGATTCTCAGTTTTTATTGTGATGTTGTAGAAAGAATAAGAAGCTTTCTGATCAATCATTTTTGTGCGAAAGTTGTATCGTTTCTGCATCGTTTGGAAATTACACAATATTTTTTGTTCTCGTTTTAAAAGTTTCCAAAAAGATGGAACTAGTTTAGAATCTAGAAAAACAGTGTAACAATAGCTTAAAAATAAAACTGAAATTAATAGCTACTTTTAGATTCTGCATGAAAAGAATCAAACAATTTTTCTGATTTTGATGGAGTGAAAGGAGATGCATATTAACTGCCCATTTTAATTTTTCACACAGATGAATAAATAATTTTTAAACGCAAAAAAAATGTCTCAATAAAATAAAAAAATGCATTTTTTACTATATAAAAATTGTGTTACTTAGATTTAAAATGTTATTAAAATTGAATTTCTTTTTCTAGAAATACGAATCCCATAAGTTGAAAACAATCAACCTTGATTGACGCTTAGCCGTAAAATATTTCATGTTAATAGAATTAAAATAAAAATAAACAAAGTAATAAATGCTCAATTTTCACTGAATAACTTTTTAACGATTAATATAATTTGAAGTTAACCTTTGTTTTTGTGTTCATAGCATATAAATCAACCTGATTAATTTCAAAACCACTGACACCATGAATCAATTTGATGATGTCTTTTTAAGGAATTATTTCCTGTGTGGTTTTAATAATTTAACCATAAAAAATTACAAGGTCAATCTGTCGTGTATGGTTTATTTAAAACATTAAAATTACTTTCGTTGCTAGAATTTCTGAGGAAATTATAGTTTGTTTTTTCATGATTTATATCGACTGACACATCTGTCATCAAAATTTTTTATTCATAAATTTTAAAAAGTTACAAAATAAGCACTAAATATCACAAAGTGATTTTAAAAAATTTGCAGTTATTAATGTGTATTTAATTATATTAAACCATCAAAGTTTATTGTTCTTTATACTACCATGAATGTGTTCAGAATAATTTTTTTAAAATATTTTCTTTGAAATTAGAATTATCATTGAACGAACCACTTTAGTAGCAATGATTTCCAAATGGAAAATTTACTCCTCTTTAACAAACAAAAACTATTTCCAGAAGGACCATATAAAATCCACAGGACTTTCAAGCATTCCCCAATAAATCGAAATTCGAATGAAAGAGAAATAATTCACCTTTGTCACTGCTAAAAAAAGAACAAACCCCTCCTTCAACAGCATTGTCCCCCATAACATACCACCCCAATATCTACGCACCTGTCAATAACCTCTCAATACTCCCCCCAAAGCGAAACACCGCCGTAAGGACCTCATATTTTAAGCCTAAATAGAGTGGCAACAAATTCAAGTTCCCTCCCCACCCCTCTACTACTAATAAAAACAATAATAAAGATAATAATAATAATAATAATAACCCTCCCTTCTGAATTGGGCCCTCTCTCCAGGGCAGCAATTACAATAAAAGAAGACATTTTCTTCTTCTTTGGGGAGGGAGCCAAGGAGGGAAAGCGAAGTGTTGGCATTGCGCTGGCGCCGTCCCATTAAAGTCCCCTTTTTGGTTTTGTTTTTGGCTTCCTTCGATTTTGATAAAGTTGGGATGTGGATCCGCCCCCGCTCTTTTTTTCTCTCTCCTCCGCTGTGCCTCCAGTGCGAGATCACCTACTACGTGTGCGCATTGCCATTATGATTCTTGTGAGTTGCGATGCCTTCCGCACTCTGTGAGTAGTTAGCGACTGGCGACCACAGGGCCTGGCTGCTTTTTGGGGACAGGGCCCGGTTATTTGGTGTCCGGACTCTGTGCATCCCGAAATAATACTAATAATAATAATAATTCGGAATCGGCGATTAATTTAAAAACTGAAATAACTCTTTGAGTCTGAACGATGCAGTATGGCATTATTTGAAGAACATTGCTGGCTGATACCTCGATGATGGAGACGGCAGTGTGAAGGTAAGCTGGATGATTTACCTTCATAATTGTAGTGAATAGAAATATCCGAGAGTTCGTTATTGTATCCCTGCATTTATATAGTTACTTGAAATGGAGACACTAAGCTGATTTTAACACCATTGTGCATTATCATCCAAATACAAAGATTAACACATTCCAATTCCAGAAAGAAAAATGTAGTAAATATTTAAAAAAAAACCCATAATTTCATGTCCAAGGATTGAATAAATATTTAGAGAGAGGGGATTAATTTTTTTGTCGTAATAAGAAAATATATTTAAAAGGATGATAATAATATTATAAAAACATACATCAAATATGAAAGATTAAGAAAGAAAAGCATCTTAAATTTTGAATTGTCTCACATTAAATTTGAATTGCCTCTAACATTTCCATCATACAATTTTTTAAAATGTCAAAAATGTGCTGATTTTTTCCCAGTTTCCTGTTTGAACTGTAGTATAAACTGATAATTGCAGTAAAAATTGTTTGAAAACATTTGCCACCCAATTTTAACCACAGGGACATTTTTCTGTTAATTTACTTCCCGAAGAAATCATCAAAATATTTTGATAGAACTTAAAATAAAAATGTACTTGAATGCTGCACAATGAAAATTCTTAAAATGAATTAACTGAATAAAAATACATTGAATATTACACTCCTTTTTGTGATGCACTAACCATATCTAAAAACAATTCAGTTAAGGAAAAATTGCCTCAATTTAATAATTATCTGGTTAATTCTATTTAAGTACAAGATCTGAGTATACATATAGTACTCAAAAATTGTTGAAAAAAAAATGCTATTATATTAGCTAAACATATCTCTAAAAGTTAGGACTCATGAAAGTTACTTTTAAAAATAGAAATAAAAATTTGGGTTTAAGAGACATGACATTTTAAAAAAGTTTCTTCCAAGAAATCATATTTTGTGTCGTGCCCTGAAAAGAGTGGAAGTTTGAAATTTATTGACCACCATCTTGTTGAGATTCAATGAGACTCGCCACTTGATCATACTAAGTACAAGATCTGAGTATACATATAGTACTCAAAAATTGTTGAAAAAAAAATGCTATTATATTAGCTAAACATATCTCTAAAAGTTAGGACTCATGAAAGTTACTTTTAAAAATAGAAATAAAAATTTGGGTTTAAGAGACATGACATTTTAAAAAAGTTAAAGTTGTATTTTTAACAAACGATTGCTCTTAGTATTGATTACATCGTGGTAGTGAAGTAAATCAAATTAAAAAAAGTACTATCGATACGTAAAGTTTAAAATATCATACGTATAAGTAAGTACTATAAAAATAATCACTGTTAGTTTTATGGAAGAATTCATCAATTACTTCATTTAAAAATTACAAAGATTCAAGACGTGAAACTCCTATCATAAAAATTTTTTTAACTGTATCCAAGTATTATACAAATTTATTGTATGACTTAATGTTTTATATTTTTACGTGTTTCTATAGAATTTTCTCATTTAAAATGTCTTACGCTCTGATCAAATAAATATCCACAATAAAATTAAAGGGCTTTAGCGGCTATGAATCAAATCAAACAACTTTCATTTTAAACTAACATTAATAACAAGTAATACAACGTTACAAATTTCATGCATCTTTCAATAAAGCAAAGCTAATCATATCACTCTATCGAAAACAAAACAATTTCAACGAACTTGCGTAACTTTCCCGAAAATTTCATTAAAACTTCCCCTTCACAAATCAAAAACTATCATCCGAATAAAAAAAATCCTCTCGAAAACTTCGCTACACGGACTTTCCCGCGATCTTTTCGCAAAAGGGCGTCGGCGGCGGCGGGGATTTTATACGAGCGTCGCGATGACACCGAACAGGCAGTTTCGGGGCCATAGCTGTCGCTTTTATGGCGGCCGTTATGGGCCGCCCGATCTACGGTCGCTCCCGAAACCGATAAAACTTAACCGCGCCGCGCTATATTATTTGCTCGTTTGGGAACGCTCGTTTTCTGTTTTCCGGAGCCAATTTTCGGACTTTTTGCTTGCGCCAGATTATTGTTTCGGACTTGCGATTTATCGGAGAGGGGAGAGGTGAGGAAAGTGATTTTTTTGGAGTGGGTAAGGGATATTCATTTTTTTGTTTGTGATAGATTCTGTTTTTTCGAATATTAAAAGCGAAATATAAAAGTGTAATATGCAAGTTTTATTTTTTTTAAATGTATTGAAATTTTTAAAAGTGCAATCCTCATACTAAGATGTGGAATTCGAGAAGATCTGCTCGTAATAGTATTAAAAATGATTAAACGGATGTGAAAACTGAAATTGAACGGACTGTGTAAAATATATTCTGAATTCACAATAGCTACTGGTAAAAACATTTTTAGCGATAAGTCTGCAGTGAAGACTTAACTTATTTTAAACTTATTTGCGGTAGAAAAAAATTAGGATAGCTTTACCAAATTGCAACTGAACAAGTGAGAAAATACCTTAATATTCGACAGTTTAACAAATATATATTAAAATCCACATTCTTCAATTCCTCGAATAGAGTAATTTTTATTTGTAGAAGGGAGTGTACAAAACTTAAGGATTCAATTTGGAGTATATTGAGGCCCTAGTTTTAAAATATTAACTTTTTCCCTAAAATGTTGTGAAATAGATTATAGAGCGAAATTAAAATATTAAGACATGGACAATGAACTACCATATAACCCATGGTAAAAAACATTTTGAACAATAACTTAATAGTAAAAATATATTCTTATCTTAACTTCAAATAAGAGTTAGGAAAAACATGTAAGATTTAAAAACTCGTCGTAAAAAAACTAAGCTAGATTTAGACCTATAGGAGATCCGGCTAATACGACGTACCACTTTTTCAAAGCAACCGTGAGAGACGATTTGATTTGATTTCCTGTTGTTTTCAAAGCGAATGAAATGTTTATTTAATGCTCTAACACCCCCTAATTGAGTAATATCATAATCTTTCTTTTTTCCTTTCCAAAAACTTACTTTTCAAAAAAGGAGGATATAAGGATAAAATGACATAGTAAACTTTAAGAAGAGAAAAAAGTGATTTCTTCAGCAAATACAATTCTATTTGATTCCAAACAATAACTATATTAGTAGTTAAGCACTTAGACATAATCTATAATTAGTTTTTGTGCGAAAGATAATCAGCAAATTAAAAAAACTGTAATGTGCTTATATAAATAAAAAGTTTGTTTTTATTAGAAAAAAACAAGAAATGTTATGTTACTTCAACTTCAGTTACATTTTTAAAAGTTTAACAAGCCACGATAGACATAGTTAAATGACATATGTGTGTCCATAAGGTAACATACTAAGTAATTTTATACCAATGATTTGTATGTCATTTTACCTTGAAAGGTGTATTTTTATTTACTTTCAATTTCTTGAAAAACAAAAAGATAAATCAACTTCCTACCTCATGAAATATAGTATTAATTGGATTTAATCCACACAAGAATCATAGTTATGGTAAATTAATGGTTATGAATAAATGACAGCTCATTATAAAAACACATGATAAATACTCTGACACTTATTTCGATTTTCGTTCATTTTCGATTTTCGTTCACATTTTCGATTTTCGTTCACCACGAGGTAAGAAATACCTTTCAAATAATGGTGTCTTTTGTAATTTCGTAATTTGGTGGTGTAATTTTGGATGCAATAAAAGAAGAAAAAAACTACAGACATGTGCTGCCCTTCTGCTAAATTTCAAGAAAATCAAAAAAGTCATTTTATCCGAGTATGCCGTTATAGCCTGATTTCCCCTATTTTCATAAAAAAATTATGCACAAGAAAATTGAAAAAGCAAACTGTAGAAGAAAATCCCTTCATAAAATATGTTTTAAAAAACATGCCATATTAAAGAAATCATATTTAACTTAATAAAAATTCAACTGGCCCATCTTTAGAAAATAGCATGATCTCAAATGTATTATTTTAAATTTAATCCTTGATATTTTCCACTAGTACTTCCTTTATTCAGTTGTGGAGATCTTTGTCTACCCTTTTCTAACCCCTAATTTTTGAAATAAACTATTAAAACTCATGATGGGAAGTATTTTCCATCCATTCTCTTTGTTGTAAAATTTATACGGAAGGAGACAAATTTTAGAATATTTAACTTCGGCATGAACAAAAAGCTTGATAAAGTATTAAGATGAGTGACAAAGTAACTGTGATAAAAACAACGGTAGCTTAGTTGTAAATTTAATAAATTTCCGAATGTTTGTTAATATCTTATCACAAAACTTCAAACAATTGCTTTTCATCTCGAAATTCTATAAAATAACTCTTCAAATAAGAACTAAGTATGAATCAATACGAAGAAATATTCAATAATAATAATAATAATAATAATAATAATAATAATAATAGACTTGTGAACCATCAAATGATGTTAATCAAATTTTCTGTTTTTATTACAATTTACAAATTACTATTCTAAAAACCGAAAATTGTAAGTCCATTTACAAAATTGCACAAGATATAAACTAACAAGCTTTGCTAAACTTGAAAATTCATATTTCAAATTATTTTATGGTACAGAACTTTTGATAAAGATCGTTATTTTTGCATACCGTTTTGAAAACATTTTAAAACAAATCATGTGTTCAAAGGAAAATATAAAGGATTTTGCTTAAATACTAAAATGAAATAAGTTCATAAGAATTGTAAAATCATGACAAAAATGTAATTTCATTCAGTAGTTAAATCGACCTTTCTTTTCTAGTACGGTTTATTTTTATAAAATAACATAATTATATATTACAAACGCTCCATAGGAAAAATAAACACATTTAAGGACCCTTTAGGTCCTCAAATTAACAACACTTTAGCTGGGCAAAGAGTTACAACACTAAAACATCTTATTGTGTTGTGATAATGTTTTAAAATTGTTAAAAATGTATTCTACACTCTAATTCTAAAAAAAGTCAAGTAAATTAGTTAAGAACCTGAAGGTGTTCTTAAATTCGGATCGAAGCACTATGAGAACACATTTTCTATCGGTAAATTCCTCACTCAACAAAATTGCAATATAATTATAATACAATCAAAACGCTTTTTGATAAGAAAATTTTATGTATATGATATTTTATAAAATAGGTATTTTGGAGCAACTTGAGTGATTGAATGATTCATAATAACATAGAATTTGCCCAGAATAAATGTAATTTAAATTGATACTATTCTTACTTATAGATCAGTTGAACAGAATAAATGATGAGATTTTATCCTATTGCCTATAAATGTGATAAATATATCAAAAGCAAATTAAAGAGATGAAGATCCATACACATATTTTAAAATGTATGAAAATGCTTTAGGAAATTAGAATTTCACCAAGGAAGGCATACTAAAAATACTAAATCCAAAGGATTACTGATTCCAGTTGCATGCAAAAATAGTGTTAAGATAGAAAAAAATCTTGTAATATTCAGCTTTACATGTATAACACTCATACTATTTTCTCACATTGTTTTATCACAATAAAAACATGAAAGACACAAACACTTATAAAAACAACTACATTATGTTGCATTAAACACTAAAGCCACAGTGGTATCCATTATCAAAATTGTGTGTACCTATTAATGTAATAGTTGATGATGTGTTATCAAAACCAAAGCGTCGCATCCATAATTCATAATTAACGCTAAGATACGAAACAAAAGATACTACTTACGGCAGAGGCGTCTCGGGATATCATTAACGCCCGTAGTCTGTGCTTTTGGATTAAAATCACTTGAACAGCCGATCAATTGATTCACAAATACTAGCAAAGCCCTGATCTGTAAAATTTGATAGTCTGAGCACCTGGATCAATTGATAAAAGTGAATCAGAAACACCAGAGCTGGCGAACAAGCGAAACCGATGGCGATAAAAAAAGCTCAATCGTGATTGGTTGAGATCGTTTATATTGATGAATTTGATAGGAAAGAAATTTGCGAAAAAGTACGACATAAAAAGCACTCGGATTGTACTTTAAAAGTCAATGATTTTTAATAAAAATTAATGAAAGAATATGAAACTTGAAGTTTTGAGTAATACAAATTAAAGAAAATAAACATATCACGTGTAATCAGAATATTCGCATTTCCGAAATTTGCTTCATGGAATCCAATTTAGATTAGAATATAAATAAAAAAATAAAGCACCGTAGTTAGCTGATGATATTTTATTTTTGCATTTGAAAGAAAATAATAAAAAAAATCTTTTATTTTTAATTAACACAATTCTGGAGTTCTATATACTAACCTTTAGATTAGGTAAAAAGATAAAATAAATTAAGCAATCATTGGGAACTTAAAATATTGAATCAGTTTTGTACTTAGATCGGTAAATAATTTAATTTTGTAATAATAATAGCTACCTTTAAAAAAATGGCCATGATGAATAAAATTAAATTGAAATCTTAATAAGTTTAATCAAAAATTGTATCGGCCGCCGGGAATCGAACCCGGGCCACTCGTATGATATCCGTGTATTTTAACACCAAGCTACCGGAGCGAAAGTCGCGGGAGAAAGTTTAAGTATAAAACAATAGAGAAAAAGATTTTAATTACTAGAAATAATCATTTAAATAAATATTGGACTCGACAACGCACACCTCAAAAATACTGTGAATCAAAAATATTTTATTTCTAAAATACTAATCTAATTTAGATTATATTGACACGAAGTGCATTTCCCAGGATAGCTTATGACGGGCGACGCCATGTTTTTGTTTCGTAATCATAGCTGAAGACAGACTCGATTCTGATTGGTGATCCAACCTAGATCAATGCTTTGAGCGGTGATTACTTGACACACAGTGGTCAACTGATTCATGGTGCTTCGGAATACCAAATCAAGCTGATTTGTGCTAAGAGATCCTGATCACAGGTTGCCAGAGGCTTCAGAATACGGCCGTTAAGGTGCCTAATATTCCCCATCCTCACCATTTTTCATTTATAACCTCGTCACCTCACCTGCTAAATGATAAACGCCTTTAATAATAATCCTCAATAGAATCATACCTCCAGGCCTCGCGTTCTACAAGTCGTACATAATTAAATCTACGATAAGAACTGGCCAGGTAGTTCCTTCTGGTTATCGAAATTGATTTATGAAGGGATGTCATGATTAGGGTTGTTAAACTAGAGAACGTGACTATAATTTTCGGTTTAAGAACCGATGACGCTACGCTCGAGGGACGCAGTTTGATTAGGCCTAGCGTGACGGTAGGGAGATGGTGTGGCGTTATCTCTATGGGAGTTATTGATTGAAGATGGATCTCATTTATGGATTAGGTGTTGATTAGATAATATTGCTTTGATACAGTGTATTATTTGGTGGAAGCAACACTTGTAGCTGTAAATTGGTGCTACTAAGATTTTCGTTTTGAACGACTATATGTGAAATATAATAATATATACGAACTGAAGTTATCAGCTAGTTTTGTTTTGGTAATGAAAGCAGTTTGTTCCATAAAATTACAAGAACTGTTAAAAATATCCAAGAAGACAGTTGCGAATTTTGCATTAAAATGTTGTAAAAAAGCTCTTTGGTATGTTCTTTAAGATATGCAATTGATTTTATTTTTAAACTATTTGCATGTAGTAATCTCATAGAGAAATAAGAGTAAATTTTACTTATTGCGTTATAGTTTACTGAAAATCTATAACAATTCAAACTTTTCAAAGGAGTTAACATTGCAAACGTTCACCACATTTACGAACATTATTTCCCCCAAAATTAACAAACAACTCTTTAGTGTGTATTGTTATCTAGAAAATTTTAGCAAAAATTTAGCAAAAAATTTAGCATTATTATTGGGAGAGTGTTCTGAATATTATTTAATAAGTGTTGCTATCCAGAAATAAATTCTAAAAATAGTTCTTAGATCCTAATTGTGCATTTAAACTAATTTGAAACACTATGAGAATGCATTTTCTTTCTAAGTAATTTTTAGCAGCACTATTTTTATAGATCTTATTTCTGAAAAGCACACAACACTTTTCAGAACATATTCAAAACACTATTACAACATAATAAAGTGTTTAAACGTTCTAGTTAACATAACTATATAGTGTTGTTAATCTGAGGACAAAAAGAGTAATTTGTGTTGTGAGCGTTTGCAGTGTAAAATTTACTTCTGATTTTACTAACGATACTTGCAGATGGTCAAAATAAAATGTATATAACCCACCCAAGAAAACATCCTAAATAAATTTTTGCTGAGTTCATAGAGGTATAAGAATAATAGAGACGGCATGGACGGCAACCCTGTGTTCCAAAGATCAATGCTAGGCAAAAAGAATTCTTTAACATTGGAGCTCCCATAGACGCGTCGATTTCGAAGGTGAAAAATCGTAATAACTCATAGAAAAATGATCGGAAAATGAAAAAAACACCTGTTTATGATGTAGAAGGAAAAGACTAATTATTCTGAGCTTAGAAATTTATAATATCTCCAAAATATTTTTATGAATGGGATTTTAAAAAACTTCGAGCCGAGTTCGTTCGACTTTCACGAGCTATATTCGATTAAATTTGACAGAATTTCAGTTAAATTACTTCTAGTATTATAAAATGAAGATTTGTGATTAGATTGGATGTGTTTTTGAGTCATTCAAATCAATATTTCTGGTTGAAAATTGTTTTTTACGAAGTTAAGTCATGAAATGAGCTTTGGCGGCCGTTGGCGATCGAGCTTGGCGCTTGTTTTGTGTTGGTGCGAGTTTAATTTTAGCGCGTTATTATTTTTCATTTTACCTCTTTCTCAAGAATTCAAGAAGATAATTTCCAATAATTATTAAGGAATAATATAAATGCATATTCCAATTATTGAGATGCAGTTTCTAAATAATTGTGATTTTTTAAAGTTTCTGTGGATTTTTTTGCCATATTGTAAATACTATTTTTAGATTGCTGCTACATTAATGCTAAAATGTATCAAAATAAGTTACCAATATTTACATTTATGTAATTTTTGTAACAATATTGTTAATAATATTATTATGGATATTTGTACAAGATTTGGGTACTTCTTTTAGAATTTTAATACCTCAATAAAATAATGTAATAATTATTAATGTCTCCATCACTGGGGCTGTTTAAAAAAAATTTCGCTTTGATATCCTTGAAATTTCATAACACAAAACCTAATCAGTTGAATGTAATCTTATTAATTTAATTTACTAGTTCAAAACCCATCAAATGTTTAATTCGAAAACATTTTTTCAGTTGCGAGTTTGCCATTAAAAAAACTGTAATCAGCAGATTGGTTGGTTGGGGTTTTATGGCATAAGACCCCCCTATTTTCAGAAAAATATTATTTTGAAGCCACATACTCTTATGAATGAAGATTACCGTCACTCTTTTTCCTATTAGTTTTGGGGTATTTATATTTTGAAGTTTCAAGCTTTTCGGTGCCTTTTCGGTTTTTGCAACATTGTTTGCTAAGATCGCGAAGTGATAAGTAGAGGGGGTTAACGAGTTTTAATGAGAAAGGGGAAGAGTCTCCAAGTTAAATAAGGTAAAAAGTAGACCATCAAATTTCAAAGTGATAATTCACTTCACAAATCCATAAACTTCTTCCCTGTATGTTTTCGGATGTAATTCGCTATTCAAATTACACAATTTATGCACTTCTATATAAAAGCATAACTAATTAACTATTTTTTAAATCTTTCTAACCACTTAAAGTAACAGTTTAATTTTTGTATTCATCAATTTAAAATTGCTTTCCTTTAAATATTGCGTGTGCTTATCGTTGTGAATTAGAATAGGATATAGAGTAGTGTTAATTTCATTTATGTTTCAGATAACAGATACTGGAATTAAAATTAACCTTTAAAAACAGAAGCTATCACTAATTTATATTTTAACTGTAAAAAATTCGATAGCATTGATACAAAAATACGAAACTTATAAGGCAACAAAAAATATAAATATTCTGAGCGCCGTGCCAAACAGCGCGATAACCTCGCCAAATATCGTGAAATCTCGTAAATCATAGCTTTGATTGCTAGGCAGTCATGGGATCGCTCGCTTCCGTTGAAATCGGACCCGATTCCTCCTCTATTCTTCTTTCCTAACTCTATGGCTGAGTTACTAACTTTATAACATTGTTACTAAAAATTGAAGCTGTATTTAAGTGTTCTTAATAGGTACATCGCAATTACAAGAGGCAGAACTGTTTTTGATTTCAATAACGAAATAAGAAATAAACTGTCATTGCTATGGAAATTGTAAGAACGCAGTGTAAAATTTACTTCTAATTTTACAAAGGATACTTATTGCAGATGGTCAAAATAAAATGTATATAAATCATCCAAGAAAACATCCTAAATAAATTTTTTGTTTAGTTACTACTTTATAACATTGTTAATTGTTATTAAAAATTGAAGCTGTATTTAAGTGTGCTTAATAGAGGTATATTGTAATTACAAGGGACGGAACTGTTTTTGATTTCAATAACAAAATAAGCTGTCTTTGCAATGGAAATCGAAAGAATGTAGTGTAAAATTTACTCTTCTGATTTTACTAAGGAAACTTGCAGATGGTCAAAATAAAATGCATATAACAAATAACCCATCCAAGAAAACATCCTAAATAAATTTTTTATTGAGTTACTACTTTATAACATTGATATTAAAAATTGAAGCTGTATTTAAGTGTTCTTATTATATCCCAATTACAAGGGACGGAACTGTTTTTGATTTCAATAACAAAATAAGCTAAAATAAGCTGTCTTTGTAATGGACGTTTGAGGGAAATTTCTTTCGCATTTTCACATGCACAGCAAATGCGTGAAACCTTATTGCAATGCTAACTACAATAATGAAAAATTCTAATCTGAAGCGTTTTGCTTTCATTTCGATTATATTGTGTTAGAAAAAGTGCTGACACCAGATGAGTGGCTGAAAATTTAGCGAGAACAGTTGAGTTTTTGTTTTGTCGATCTTATTTAAAGAACGCTTCCGGGGACTCTAAGCATATGTTACTACACAATCTTTTTTGGATACATTTCTAACATATTCCAAACACACGGAGTTGAGCGCTTTAAAGCGCTCAACTCCTTGTAGCGCTAAAGGGTGTTAATATGTTCTACCTATAAAACACAGTTTCAAGTAATAGTTCATTTGATTTTTTGAGAACCAAGTGTTCTTGAATACGCTTAGAAGTGTATTTTTGAGTAGTGAATTTGCAGTATTATAAGATTGAGATTACTTAATTTGATTGAATATTGAAGTAGTTCTTTCTCCTACTATATTACTTACTTAATTTTTTCCACCCCAAAATATAGCAAGCTTTTCCTAAAGTGATATACATATTTTGTTTAAAAAAACAGAAAATCAAATAAACTTAAAGCTTCTATTTAGCCCTTTTGTTTACTAATCCCTACTAAGTTCACAAGGAATATTTTTCATAAGATTAAACGATTGTTTTGAATCTTATCGTTGAATTTCTCGGTTTTATCAAATACGTAGGTTTTTAAAAACGCAAAAAGTAACATGTTCCCTATATTTTAGGAAATGAATAAAACTCAGAGAGGTTTGTCAGTTGCTCAATTCCTTCATTGGGTGAATGTAATTTTTTCCCTAAAACAATGTGTTTGCGTTTTATGCATTTCCTATAAGTGACTTATTCTGCATTTTGCAAGTTTATGCGTCATTTTATTTACAATAGCATAGGTAAATATAATGTGTTTAAGTTATTAAAAACAGAAATGGAAAAATAAAACTTGTTGCTCTTATAATCAGCAAAATATCAAGAATAAAAAATGATCGATGAAGATTGCTATTTTGCTAAACTAATATGGTTTCGAAATTATTTTAAATGATAATATTTTGTGACTTAGAGTTGCTTCTAAGTAACTAATTTAGCTACTTTTTATTTTTATTTTTTTATTATTTTTATTATTATAACCATAAAAATGTCAGTTACAAAAATGTCAGTCAATCCACATGCTTACATATATAAATTTTAAACTGTAAAGAAATTTAAAAACCTATTATCTTTTAAGAACACTGAACCCTTCAAAAATGTAGGTGTACTTCCAATAGCAACGGAAATTTCTGCTTCTTTTTTCTTGGCAGTTGTGCGTTTTTTTAGTACTTCGTATTCCTCGTGGAAAATAATTAACTTCAATATTTAACAGTAAGGTTTTATGATTTTCCTAATTTAAAGAAATTCTTCATAAAATGGAAAAATTTCTTAATCTATAATGAGAGAAAATATATTTTTTGATGAAAAGTCATTTTATGTTATTAATTTGAGTGGTTGGTAAATCTGATAAAGATCCTAGTTAAATTTTCAAATGCGAACATATAACTGAGATTTCAACACATTAACAAACTTCATGAATCGTGAATATAGAAAAATTACATTATAATTGCAATTGACAAACTGGATAATATTCTACAATATTATAGATTTTTCGTTTCTATAAGCATAAATGTGAAGATTTCAAACTAATCTTTATCAGTCAAGAATTAGTCGGCCAAAATAAAGAAATTTACGTTAATTGCATACATATGTAACAAAAACAAATTGTTATATTACTGGTCTAATAAAAATTTATTCCACTCCAAACTAATGTTTACTGAATTGGAGAATAATTATTGAATTCAAGAGATAGACTATATAGGTGTCTTAATAGCAGTTAAATAATATGTACTTTTTGTTACTTAAATTTTAACACAATTTATTTCCTTACGATATGCGATAAAAAATACGGCGTTTCTCCAAATAAAT
Source organism: Tetragnatha versicolor (assembly GCA_024610705.1). NCBI lineage: Eukaryota > Metazoa > Arthropoda > Arachnida > Araneae > Tetragnathidae > Tetragnatha > Tetragnatha versicolor. The sequence continues at coordinate 54,088,868 of JANDEH010000007.1, forward strand.
ACTTTGATTGATAATAACTTCCCATAGCCTATATTATTACCTCACTGAAAATAATATGGATCAATGAGAATATTTTTATTGCCATCTTCCCCAACTGTTTACTATTTAGCACTACTCCGCAATGGTGGCAAGAACTGGCCCCTTCTACTGATATCCCCCCAAAACTGCATCTCCTAAATCACCCAGTCCGAAACCTGACATATAAATTAGTTTGAACCTCTGGTTGGCTACTAGAGAGGGGGAAAGCAAAGGCCATCCCCGCCTCCTCATAAAGTATTCAGTGACGCCCTTAGCAACCATAACTCTTGGGGTGACACGCGTGGAGCACTGCTTAGCAACGGACCTCGCTCGCTCTCTAGCCCACGGAGCCGCGACTCGGCTAAAGTTATTGGGTACTTCTTCGCTATTAAAAAACCATCTGTAGCTTTACTGCTCGTAAAGTTAGTGGCCCAGTACGCTGGATTGTAGGTGCGTTCAAGGGGTTGCGATTTTATAGCGTATTTGTGTTTGGGCACTTGAAGAGGTTTTTTATACTGTATCCAAGACGCGGACTTATTTTATGATTTGTGCGATAATAAATGTTTTTCTGGCGTTTGTGGCTGTTTAGTGGGTTTTTGTGCGACTTTTTTTGATAAGGTGACACCTATTCTGTGTCCGGTTTTTATTGTAAGGTTTTGTGGAGAAATACTTTAGGTAGCCGGTTTGCGTAAGTTTATGTTCAGCATATTCTATCATAACTTTTGTGCATGAGGTATTAAATATTGTATCATTGTCCTTTTTATGAAGTTTGAAGAAAGGTTATCAGAATACTTTTAGGTTTTATTTTTCTCGATTTTTGAATTTATAGAGAAATAAATTATTTACTGATTTGTATTTTTGTGAAAACATTAAATAGTAGGTACTAATGTAAAAAATGAAGCGTGTAAAAATATTTTTTATTTATATATATTTTTTAAAAAAGTACTCTTATCGTTATTATTAAAACAATCCTTCATATCCCTAAGCTTACTTTAATCAATTCAAAATTAGTCAATGCCTTTGTAATATCGTTATACATTTTTGTTATCATTCTGCCCATTGGTTTAGCTAACATTACAAATGTAGGAGTTTTGGAAAATTCAGTGCAAAATTTAAGGGAAAATTTTTTTGTACTTAAATCTTATGTAAAGGATGTATATTTCCACTTCAACAAACAGTTGTGAAGGCACGGACCATTATTGAAATTGTTATTTTCAGCGAAAATATAGTTTGCATTCTTTTATTGAATATGAATGGACAAAGTTGTAGAATAAATTGTTATATTTTGTTTAGTTACACTGCAAACGTTCACACACAAAAAATAAACCTATTATAAACACCTTCGATAAAACTTTTATGTCATGAAGTTAAAAACGGTGTAGTTGTGTTAGCTAAAACGCTTAAATATGCTGTGATAGTGTTCAGAATATGGTTAAATTGTTACTATCCAGAATGGGTTCATGAAATAGTGTTGTAAAATATGTTAGTTTAGAATCTATGAATAGGTTTTTATATTTAGAATTAGATTAAAAACTGGTGTAACATATTTTTCTGTGTAGTTTTTAGCAACACTTTTACAGCACTGTCTTTTTCTCTCAAAACACAATTGCAATACAATCAAAACACTTTTGAACTCTTCATTATTTATTGTGTTAACTTAACGTTGCAAAAGTGTTTCACGAATTTTCAGTGTAAGTTAATTGAACTAAACTCACAAAATTTTTCAGGCCTTAACCCATTTTGTTTTTCTATTTGCGTTCACTTTGGTTCTCAGTGAGTACATTTTATTTTTGAACGGTTCGGAAAATGGAAATATTAAAGATTGTCTACCTTCAGACATAAAGTTATTGGAAATAGATTTGAGAATCACTGGCAATTTTTTCCCAACGTTAATATGTTACGTTAATTGCAATGCTAGTTATGAAAACAGCTTCAAGTTTTAAAGAATCAAAAATTTAAAATTCTCCTATTACCGCCATTACTGTAATAACCTTGTTTTAATTTCGAAAGAATGGGGGTTACCTATCTTTGCTTTTTAGTGTTTTATTTTAGTCCTCTTTGATAACTATCACATGTAAAGGGACTGAAATATAGGTATAAATCTAATAGACCAGAAGGTGTCTGTGTTCAAAATCTCCCCATATTATTTACAATTATAAAAACTTCATTTTACTTACTACCTACTTATTTAACCAATATATTCAATTTTATTAAGTGTCATTTCCACTAAAAAACTAAAGGAATAAAGTATGTGGGTAATGAATCATGTGTTGAAATATATTTACTTATCTGTAAAGGCCCTATTTGGCGTGTTCTACTCTATTTAAATCAAAATTTTACGAGTTCAACCAAATTATAACACATATTTAAGTTGGACCTGGTTCTGATGTCTACAAATGAATATCAAAATATAAATATAGAAATTAGAAAGTGAAGTTGAATAATTATGTACTTAAAATTGTTTATTATTGCAACAAGGTATTATAACGTGTTTTTTTACTCTGGAAGGTAAAATACCTTTTAGAAATGATATTTTTGCTTGAAAACTGTAGTTTAAATTAAATAAAAGGATTTTCCCTTTGGTTAAAGAAAATTATTAGGTATTAATGTCTGTTTAATTCAATATAAGTATAAACTAAAATGCATTTAGTTAAGTTAAAAATCATTTAAATTTGTTACAAGATATATAAATTTTTAATTAAATGAGAACTTGTATAGGAAATATTTTTAGTAATCAAACGTTTCTTCATAGCAAAAAAAGAATAATAGGGTTAATTGTCCAGTGAAAGAACAGTCTCGACTACATAATCTCAAACAGTAAGAAATTCAATTACTCTGGAGGCTTCCAAAACAATTCAGTAGTTGCAGGAAGATCTCATAAATGTGGAACAATCGTTCATTCAAGTAAAATCTTAGAACTGTAACTGGAAAATTTTTCAATTATTAAAACTAATTGACAAATTTCGGTCATAATTTTCTGAGCTTTAATTGAGCTGCTTATGCCTTTTCGTGTTTAAATAAACTATATAAGTGTTCTTTTTTAAATATTAACCCTTTATTTACCGACGGTACTTGTGAGTACCACTGGCTCCAGTTTAGAACTGCTGATGGTTGGCAAGTTTTGGCTATTTGGCGCCATATTTAGAAGCCACATTATTCACTTAACATTAGTTAGGGTAACTATATAGTGATTTTTATCGCTAAAAACTTGGCGCATCACCAGTACTAAACTTGCGCCGAAAATAATTTCGTAAATAAAGGGTTCAAACTGGGGGAAATAAGGGGGAGTCTTCATTTACTGATGGAACGGTAAACTGACATTTCCCAGTGAATGAACAAAATGCCTACCCCGTGAATCACAGCGCTCTTAGTGGCCAATTTAACAACTAAATTAAAAGATCAAAGAAGATAGTAAAAACTCTTCATTTAGAAAAAGTTTACAGAAATTGGTCACCAGTTTTGGTATTTTGAAAAAGTTTATAAGACTAGATTGGTATATTCAACCGTGTAAAAACCAAATAATCTAATAGACTTTTCCAAAATACTAAAACTGGTGACTTCTTTCTGTGTTCATATTTAGGGCAAACTTTTTGTTCTCATTTGTTGGGTAAATACTAGAGTTCTCACTAAATTCAAAATGCCTTCTAAGCTATGAATTTCTGTGATCTGAAATCCCTTTCGCCATATTGCTGAGAAAAGTATGTATGTTATACCTTATTAGCCTAGAAAAAGCACTGAAAAGGGTATTTAAAGTGGAAAAATCCAAATACTAAGTATGAGCAATCCTATTTTACTTTTAAAAACAACATGAACAAAAAACATGATTGATAAATATATCTAAAATTAGAAAGAAATATGTTGTTTAGTTTTTCATAGTTCCCATTTTGGTTATTTCCCTTTAATTTTTGTACATTTGTTCCAGTTTGAAATATTTTAAAAATCACAGGTAGAACTATTTTGTTGTAAATAAGCAAAAAAAAGTATAATTACCATTGAATGAACACTCTTGTTTAAGTTATGCTTCAAAATAAAATTGCATTTCTTGTTATGCCTTTTTAACTTGCTCAGTTTTTCATTATAATTCTGTAAAGAAAAAACAGATGAAGATGAGAATTTTGAGGTATAAAATAAGAGAGACTGATGTGATTTTTTACCACTTCAAAAATTTTCACTTTCTAAGTTAATTTGTGTGGTGCATTTGGTTCTATCGTTAGTTGAATAGTATTGTAGAAAGGGTAAGATAAACAAATGAATAAATTCGCACATTCAATATTCAAATTTCTGAAAAAAAATCTTTTTGATATTTAAGTAGGGTGAAGAAGTGCATTTGATTGGTTAGTTAGAGTAAGTAATTAGTTTATAAATAATAATTAAATATTAATAAGTATTACTATTATTATATTTTATATATTTAGTCATGGAAATATCATTATCTTAGGAAATTAAAGCTTAGAATAACTAATTAACATTAATTTAGATGTGCATAAAATATATATTAATTTTCTACAATGTGAGTTTCTTATGAAGGTGAGTTTCTTTGTTTTCTTGGTAGCTTATTGAAAGCATAAAAGTTGGGAATCTATCTGTTTGTCAGTTCCTGGTCTCTAAAATGAATCCTCCTCCTTCAATTCTTTAAAAGCACCCTAAAACATAAGCATATTATATGAATGTAGGCACAAGAGAAAAAAAGAACCAAAACAGAATAATAAACGGACCCCTCTTTAAATCCTTCAATACTTGAATTAATATTTAAAAACATTAATTGTATCGACACTTTTTTCACTTTAATAAATATAGCACATAAAAACGGTTACGTGCTCTGAGCGGACATTTAAAAATCGTACTCTGAGTAGGCACGATTAAAAAGATACAGTTATAAATTATTTTTAATCACAGTTTTTTAATAAAATTTTTAGAAAAACGTTTTTTAACTAGTATGATAAAATTATGTTCTATTGTAGATTTTAATGTAAACTAATTAATGACCTTAAGATGAATTTTTAATTAATAATTTGCAATTAAAATTTTTATCTTTTTGTTTTTAAAAACTGTGATTAAAAATACTTTTAACAGTACCTTCTTTTTAAATAGTTTAGTAGGTTTACTTATTAAGTATCCGAAGATTAGTATTTGTACCCAATTTAATGTTTGTAACTTGAATAGTTTTTGAAAAATCTTGCGCTTCTGTTGTTCAACCTCTTGGGAAAATTAAAAAAAAATAGTACTTTCTAACTCTGTATAGGACCAAATGAGTATCCAGATTTAACGGGTTCATCCAGGATTTTCCTGCCAAGGTTCTATTTTAAAAATATAGTGAAAAGTAAATGTAATTTTGTGAAGATAAAGGGTTTTAAGACTAAACACCTGCAAATTCCATTTTAAAATGATAAATTTCCAGTTGAAAAACAATTTTCAAACCACTTTTGATGTTTGGACTATTGTCAAGAGTTTGTTTTTTGGGAATTGGAATATTGTGGAAGGATCCTTTTTTGAATATCAGAATTTTGTGAAGGGTCCCAAAACGGACCCATTTTCTTTCTAGATGAACCCCTGTTTAATTTCCCCAGATGATCAATTTCTACACTGCAAATAAGCATGTCTGAAATTAAGACATTTAAGCGTCTGAAACGATCTTTCAGATGCATTAAACGTCTGACCCAGTCGGACCTATATAATTTCAGACACCACAGACATCTGAATTTCAGACATGTAAGTTGTGTAGTATTGAGGAGCTGACTCAAGCGTCTGATTAGTGACAACAAGTCTGAATTTAAGACGTTTCGTTTAAGGGATGCAGAAATTCACACACATAAAATCAGACGTTTAAATTCAGATACTTGATGTGTCTTAAGTCATCCTGTGTTGATGATGTATACACATAAGATTATATAAATTAAGAAACTTTTGCTCTAGTTGAAGTCTTTTCAATTTTCAAACGTTGCTGATCGAATCATAAATGCCCTGCATTAATTACCTAACGTTTGCATTTCTGTACAACATTTTTTTTGTGAGAAATGATAGTTTTCATCTTGGTATGAAGCCTCTTGTTTCAAATATGAAGAACCATGCTTTTAATTTTGAAACAGTCACCTATGAAATTATAATTATTTTAAATTTATTTTTAAGCTATTTTCATTTTGTTGGTTTAACCCAGTAAAAACATCCCGATGTTGTGATAATAAGTAATCTCAAATAATCGCGCGGTCTATTAAAGATTTTAGTGCCATGTAGAGGCCTTTAAAATACTTGCTCAAAAGCAATTTTTATCTAAAAAAATATCCAAATCTAGAAAAAAAGAATTAAAAGAAGATCTACAATTAAACTTCCTTAAAAACAGCATTACAAGAAGTATTGGGCTAAATCTGTAACAACCACTTTATATAATGCGTCCTTACATGAGGCAAGTACCGGTGGCTGAATGGTAGGCGCGCTCCTCTAGCAAGCGGTAGACCCGGGTTCGAATCCTACCTTCCCCGGTCACGCTATTTTTTTTTATTTTTCCCTCATCGGTATTTCAGACGTTTGAAGTGTCTTACATGGGCAATTTCAGACGCTTCAGGTGTCTGAAAAATTGGAATTTCAGACGTTTCAAGCATCTGAAACAGCGGTATTTCAGACGCTAGAGGCGTCTGAAATTTTTAAGACGCATTCATGTGTCTTAAATTTGAACCATCCATTTCAGATGCATATGTGTCTGAATTTCAGACATTTCCATTTACAGTGTACTTTCTGAATGGGGAAATAAAGAAGATTATATGGTTTGGGTTTTATCAGTTGTTCTAATTACAAGAGGAATAATATTTATTGAAAGTTAAATCGTAGTCATTCTTATTATTATATTATTGAAAACATACGGTTTGCAAAAGAATACAATAGATATATTATACTGAAAATGAAAATATATCCTTGCTGTTACCAACAAATTACAAAAACTACATTGACATCTGATAGGAACGATTCGGCTTTTTCAACCAGGGTGATATGAATGGTAAGCATCTCAAGACCTACCTCATTATTTTACAGTTTATTTCGGAAAGACTTTATGAATCATAATTTTTACCCTCACTTTCTTTACTTTCTCTTCATTTTCCGGCTCCTCCTCTTTGACTATAACGTCAGGTCTACACTGTTAAAACGATTGAATCAAAATTGAGTTAAAAGTACTTAAAAAGGCTCCGATCCAATAAGTACTCAACTTTGAATACATGAATATACTCATTCTGAAATGTGTATACTCAAAAATGAAACATCGGGAGCTCATTTTTGAGTTCAAGCTCAATATGTTTCATTTTTGAGTATGCACATTTTCAGAAATGAGTATATTCATGTATTCAAATTTGAGTACTTATTGGATCGGAGCCTTTTGGAGTACTTTTTACTCAATTTTGATACAATCGTTTTAAGAGTGTAGGATAAAAATCCCTTCAGTTCATTTAATTTAAAAATGAAACCTTTGACATATTCATCACGCATGCACTTGCACGCGATACCTCTTACCAAAATGCCGCTATCTACCCAACTCCACCTAAAAAAAACCTTCGATTGATCGCTCCACATAATAAAAGTATTCCAAAAGGGCCTGCAGTGACCCACTTCCAGGCGAAGGAATGGCCACCACAAAAGGACGGACGTCTCCTGAGATGAAGGACCCTCGAACACAATGGTCGCCCAGAAGTTCCGTCGCCTGCTGCATTCCTAGAAAGAGAGAGAGAAAAGACGACGGAATTAGATTGGATTCATTCTGTCTTTCTTCTACTGTTTTAAGATTCCGGCCTTCGCCGAGAGATCCCATTAGGGTAATGAGCTTGAAAGATTAGGACGGATTGTGAAAAGGAGGGAGTTCTTTTTCGGCGGTTTTGTTCTTTTGTGTGTGTGTCCCGAATTGTCTAATCAGGCCCTTTGCGCTTGATATGTGTTACTAATGTGATTAATAAAAGGAAAAAAATGTGGTGTGATGGGGTGATTTTTTTTCGAGTGGTGACGTCAGCGTCTCCGTGACTTGTTTTTTTTAAATTGTATTCTGCGTTTGGATATGCATTGTTTTGTTATACTTTTCAGCTAAGATTGCACTTTCTACTAATCTTTAGTTTATTTATCCTTAATTTTTTCGGAGTTTTGTCGGCTCTAACGACAATCGTCGAATCTGGGGGTAGACAAGGAGATGCGTCCCTCTGTCCCCCAGTACCTCTGCTAAATTTAAGGAGAGTGAAGGGTGCCCTGATTCAATTGATAATTTAAGCCGTTGTGCTGAAACTGAGGGGACCCCATCACCCAAGTATTTGGACTGTCCCTTTAAAAAAACACTGGCAAAAAAAATAAGTCCACCAAATAATTTTCACAACTTAAACACTGGTTGAAGCATACAAATCTGAGTATTGATAATAAATGCTTGCACAGTCTTTTACTGGTTTTTCGGTTTATAGAGCATTTTCAATCACTTGGCTTGGACCTAGCAAAGGCCTTAGCAACAGATTGTTTGACCTACAGCAGTTAACAGTTAAAAGAAAATAACTGGTCATGGAATGGCTCTATTGGAGTATTTTCAATCACATGACAGCAACATAATACCGCCGCACCTAGTAACGGCCTTAGCAACAGACTGTTTGACCTACGGCAAGGAAGAAAATAAATGGTCGTGACGTCACCTGAAAACACTCTATTAGTTCTTGAGTTTTAAGCGTTTAAAAATGCTGGAAAAACAACTTTTCTAATTTCGCATGCAATGCATTAAAAAACTAATACTCCCTAAGGAGGGGTGATAAAAAAACGATACCTAGAACATTATATTCAGCATAGTACTTCAGTAGTTAATCAGAGAAGAATCATCAGGTCTTTGTGAGGGTTTTATCTTCGCCTGCACAAAAAAATTAAAATTAGGTACAAAAATAGTTATTTAACGCATCATTATTACTATTTTATCTGACAGGGCTTACAAATGTGTAAAGCAATTAATAATTTTGATTAGTGTTAAGTAGTTCTTAATACCACAACTGATTTTTTTAAATGGTGGTTTTTGCATCAATGCATAACTGAATGGTACTGTGATTACTTGAGTTGACATTTGTGATTTGCTAATGCAACAGCTTAGGGAACGTACCCATACTACGTGACCCGTTCAGGGGAGGGAGGGGGGTCTTCAAAATACCCCTCTCGGTCACAGGGGGGAGGGGGGGTTAGGGTTTCGTCACATAGTTAATTTCCTCTTGTCAATACTACAAAATTGAGCCAAATAAGTTACTGAAATTTGCCAAATTAATTATTTAAATTAGAAAAATTAAGCCAAATCAATATTTTTAAACTTTCTGTTTGCAAAAAATAATTGAAAACCGTATTTATGAATTACTACGTGAAAACTAGAGGGGGAGGGGGGGTCTTGGCATATACTACGGATGGTCACCAAGGGGGGGGGGAGGGGGGTCAAAAATGGGTCACGTAGTATGGGTACGTTCCCTTACCTTTCTCCTTTTCAATTAGAACCATTATCTACTTACACTTGCTGTAATTTTTTCTCACCCAAATTTCTTTATTAACGACTACTTTCCACTGATTGTTTCCTTTAACTTATCACTCCATCTTCCCTCGGCCTTTTTCATTAATTTCCCACCAGCGCAATCTACCGTGCCCTATCAACATATCTCATCCCGTAGTAATTTCAACAACCCGCTTGCATTAACATTCCCTCCACGCCGATCTTTTGCACCTCTAAAAGGTATAATTTTCGTCCCATAATCATGGAAGCGGCATCCCCTCCATTGCAAGAGCTTGGGGGCGAACCGCAGGAAATTGGCCGTTGCTGAAACATCAACGCCCACCTTTTGAAAAATAATGAATGGCAAGGGATGAACAGGAGCCAAAACTTTAATGGAACCGACCCTAAAGTGTTAACGGGTAGAACAGCGTGACTAAGTGGTCACACTCTTGGTTCCATTATTTAAGGACCTTCCTTCCTTCCCATCGAAAAGCATTGTGTCTCCGTCTTACACCTGTCGCTACACTGTTGCAGTTTTGACGCCATGCTAATGCTGAGTAATGGTGGAATGAGGTGGTGAAATTTTATGCATCTCACACATCTGTGATGATGGGATCGGGCCTTTTGGCCACTTGACCGTAGAGGAGGGGTTGGTTAATTTTCTTGGCAGATCGTTTTGAGATTGATCTTGGTTCTGTTCGACGGTTCTGATGCTATTGTATAGTTGGTGGGCAGTTCTTTTGTAACACGTTGGAGAGAAAGGTTTGGAAATGTCTTCTGTCTAACTCAGGGGTCCCCAACCTTTTTGTACCTAAGAGCACATACCAGAATATCGGTCGAATGGGGGGCACCATTTATTTTTTCAAGATAAATTTATAGTTGGTGGACATAGTTAATAATACACTCTACATATAATGCACAAGAAATTTAATTTTTAAAATTAATGTAACATAATGAATATAATTAGTATTAATATTCTTTTGTAAAATAAATTATAACTAAATTGCTTGCAAAACATTCGAAGTATAAAAATTATTTATAAAATATATAAAATACATTGCATTTCACTGGCCAGCGCTTCATTATTGGGAGATTATGATGAAATTCTTGCTCGCAAGCTATCGTCAAGGTGTTCATCTGTACGTCGTGATCTATATTTTTTGATTTTATTATATTCATTGTCGAAAATGATTCACATAAGTGTGTGGAACCAAAAAAACTATTTCATATGCTGCTCTTTTAAAGAATGGAAATTAATTTCTATCAACTATATTCCAGAATTTCTCTTATCATCTGATAATAGTTTTGAGGATAATGTCATTCTGAAGATCCAAAATTTCTAGTCTCGCCTTACTTGAAGAAATTCTGAAATGTATCTTGCTATTTCATTTCTAGAATTTTATGGGATAGTGGAAAACTGAAATATTTTATCGTTGGGCACAAGCAGCGGGCGCACCTAGACCGATCGACGGGCGCCATGGTGCCCGCGGGCACAGGGTTGGGGACCCCTGGTCTAACTGAATTGTGAATTATTTCAATGCAGTCTGATGTGAGTAGGTAAGTTTTTAGATATTCCTTACCGAAATAAATTACTGTATCTTATTATTTACCATTAATTGACTTAGAGTTATAAAAAAAGTAATTTTAAAGTTTGAATTCCAATATAAATATATTATCTTGCATTTCAATTGGTGGAATCTTCATTTCTATTGGTTGAGAGGAGTAAATTAATATTGAAAATTTTGGGTTCTGAGTTGCAGAACCCATTCCGTTAGCTGCGATCAGTGGCGTAGCCAGGATTTTCCTATGGGGGGGGTCCACTGCGAAAAATTTACCATTGGATATCAAAAAGTTTATATTTAGTGAAATAAAATTATAATTTTCATATTACTTTTAATTCCTTTTCCCTTTTCTGTGTTAATTAATATAGTTAATAGTTTATTAATAATAAGTGTAATAATTAAGATTAAGTATTACTTCGATTGAAAGTTCTGATCCACATAATTTTTTATTAAGTACAGAGACCGTCAAGAAACAGATTAAGAGTTTTCAGTAGCTCGATATTAAAGAGGGGGGTTTGGGGGTCCACCCCCAGAAAATTTTTAGAAATTTGATTTTTAAAAGAAGTTTTTTTACTTCATTTATGAGGTAATAACCGAGGAGCACCTCTCCTTGTAAGCCAGATAATTTTTAAAGAAAAAAATAGAAAATCTGACTTTTCTGAGGCAGTAGTTGATCCAGGATTCGTTTTTTTTGGGGGGGGGGGCTAAAAATTTTGAAAATCAAATTGAATCTTCCCAACGAATACAATATTAATAAGGTTGAAAATAATCGTGTTCGAATTCCCTTAAGGGGGGTTTGGGGGACCTCCCCCAGAAAATTTTTGGAAAGTCAAGTCTAAAAAGCGGGTTTTCAACTCGTTTTGGTACACCTAATCCGAATTTCGAACATTATATTTTCAGGAATTTATTATTTGCTAGGAGTTTTGTATTTTGATGAACTCATCATAAAATAGTTGTCTATAATAAAGTTCCAAGTCCCAAGGGGGGTCAGGGGGTACTCCCCCAAAATTTGAGCCTAAAAACGGGGTTAGGTTTACTCATTTAGTACCCTTTATCGCCCCCTCCCCTTATATCGTCTCTCAATTAATACGTTTGTTATAGGGAAACCGGGGGTTCCCCCGGAAAATTTTAGATTTTAACATGCAAAAAAGGTGGTTTTTAGACACTTTAAGGGACATAGACGCCCTCTTTTGAGTAGGCACTGGAATATTTAACGCCTAAAAAAGGGTTCAAAAATTTTGGGTCGGGCCCATGGGGGGGGGTCCGGACCCGGGGACCCCCCCCCTTCGCTACGCCCCTGGCTGCGATCATTGGATAAACCTTTTTTGATTGGCTGATTCAAACTGCATTAGCCGTTAAAAATGATGATTTAAAGATTTTTTACGGCTTTTTTTACTGTAACTCGGTAGCAGTATTTGTTTGTGTCACCTTTTAACCCCTGTAAAATTTTATATTTCTGGGAGTTTAACCGGGAACTTTTCCTTGTTAATCGATCGGTTGCTTGTAGGGATGGAATTTATTTTAACTTCACCTCTCTGTTTAGGCAAATAAATTGCTTTTTTTAACAGAGATGAAGGACTTTCATGGTCATCTATGAGTTGTAATGCTGGAGCGTCTTTAATTGCACTTTCCAGTAGTTTTAAAGCAGTAGTTTCAGTCATCATTAACTTAATCCTATACCGTACTTTAAAGCTTTAAAAATCAAAATATTAATGTAATCGAAGTCAGCATAGTGATTTTTGTAGTAACTTAAGGTGCTTGAGTGTACCTTGGATATGTCCCAAGTACACTGCAGATGAGCTTTCCAAAGTACACTGCTTTCTTGACAAGGGTTCCCAAACTTTTTATCGATGGGCACTTTTGAAGAAACAAATTCTTCGTGGAGCACATTTTCCGAAGATAAATTTTTCAAGGTGAAAAAGCAAATTATGAGATAAACATGTTTGCTTCAAGAAATAACAGTATAAATGCAGTAGCGCATATAGAAATTTATTTCGTGAGGGGTCCCAAATTATTCCTCAGCCCCTCCCATGCATATTTAACAGGATTAACGCGTAGCTTTTTAATACATTTTTTGGTAGAGTTTGCATAAACCCAGTTATTTAGAGTAACATTTACAGTACGATAGGAGGATCCCCCAGACCCCCCTATCGTACTTTCAACTTAATTAACTACAATTTTTATTATGTTAAATCCTTTTATAAGATATTTTATTATAAATTAATTAAGAATTTTGAAATTTTTACCCTAAATATCTTGGTTTTAACTTGTTTTGGTATACCTAGTACTTGGTTTTGGTACATCTATTCAGAATTTTGGTATAAATTTTTAGGTAGGATTAGGATTTTACTGAACCTAATAAATGAAAAAAGTGTTGAGGAATTAAGTTCTGGTACAAAGCGGGGTTAGGGTCCTCCCGCAGAAAAGTTTTGGAAATTTGACCCTAAAAACAGGGCTTTAACTTGTTTTGGTGAACCAAAAAGACCAAAAACCAGAAAAAAAACTAACCAACAGAGCTCACTTCATTGGGGGCTCCCCACCAAATCCACTTAAATTTCAGGGTGATTTTAGAGCTCTAAAATTTTGGATAGGAGGGAGCAAAAATGAGTTCTTAACAAGAAAAACATTTCAAAAAGCTATTTTTACAACATTTCAGAGCAACGCAAATTAGAAATTATCAAAAATGTGTTTATTTCAAATTTTTTTCGCGGAGCACCTGGAAATGCTTGGTGGAGCACAGTTTGGGAACAGCTGGTCATAGGTTTCCTTTGGTTCATCGAATGTGTCTTAAGTCCTGAGTATTTTCTATCAATAAAACAAGTATTTAATTTTCTTTTATGTTCATAAAAGGTCATTTTAGGCTAGTAAACACTTTTTCAAATTTAAATTTTCCAAAAAGATTCTCATAAAAGAAGATAATCGGTGAAGAAATTTTTCATATCCGATTGTTAGTTAATTTTTAAATAAATAAAAACTACATGCGCGGTAGCTCTTACAATGACTTAGCTCTGCGCATTACGTCAGGGTTGCCGAACACGTCATCGTTCGGAAGCAGAGAGAGGAAATTCGAGCACTCGATTGGTTAGAGCTTTTCGAGCTAACGGCGGCTTCTTTGTATTAGGAGCCATTCATTAATTCCCAAGGGGTCCCAAGGGGGAGAGGGGGGGTTGGAAAAATATATCTACACTGTAAAAAAAACTGAGGAAAAACAGAAATTTTCAATAACAATGACTTTATGTTTACAGAGATATTCTGTCATGTAACATTCCCACCGCACTTCTATTTATTTTATTAAAATAACAGCTTTTATCTAGTTTTTTAGCTTATCTGTACTTAAACAGAAACTTACTGCATCGAAAATGAATACAGCTATTGGCAACGTTATACTGAATCTTCGTTGGTTCAGTGGTAGCGTGCGTGCTTAGCATGCGGTAGGTCGTGGGTTCTATCCCCGGATATTAATTAATTAAAATTAAAAAAAACTCTACTAAAATAAGTGCATGCGCACAAGCAGAAAATTACTGAGAGGCAACAGAAAAATCTGTAGCTCACTTGACAGAAAGTTTCTTTTTACAGCATTTACCTGTAGGTAACAGCTTTTTTCTGTTTACAGGATTTTTCGGCCTACAGAAATTTTCTGGCAACTTTTGCTGCCAGAAATTTTCTGTTTTTTTGCAGGATTATTTTTTACAGTGTACATACCTTACTTGGGGGTGAAACCAATTCTTACGTAAGGTTTTCCAAGTAATGTAAACAAATTCCAATTATTCTAACCAAATTACTATTGAATAACTCCAGAAAAACTTAAAAATGCTGACGATCTCGGTATATTATCAAAGCTTTAATTTAAAAAAATGATGGTAAATCAGATGTATCTTTTTTATTGGCGTAGCATTAAGTTAAGATTAAACTGTTAGATCAGTGGTTCCCAAAGTGGGTTCCGCGGAACCCTGGGGTTCCACGAAATAATTTAGGGGTTCCATGGGACAAACTTTATTTCATTAAAAGAAATTAGAATGGTGTAAAAAAAATAAGAATGGACAGCGCCCCCCTTGGACCCAAAAATGTTCTCAAAATGAGTTAAAACTCTACTTTTGCAAGTCAAATTTCAAAATTTTTTCTGGGGGAGGACCCCCATACCCTCCAGCGGTAGTAGAAGGGGATCTTCCGTGATATTTTTAGAAAATCCCCAAGAATTTGACATTTTTGCCAAAAGGTAAAGGTGATTGTCTGGAAAAGTGCCCCCCTGGACCCGTGCTGGATCCGCGCCTGGTTTCATTTAATATCATATATTGAATTTTTAAAAATCGTTGATTAAAAAATATTCAGGGTTCCGCGATCATTGGTAACAAATTTGGGGGTTTCATGACCAAAATAGTTTGGGAACCACTGTGTTAGATCCATCTTCCAGTTGTCAAAAGTCGAAATAAAACAAAAGCTAAGAGAGAGATCTTTATTTGTTTTGGTTTCAACTTTTTTTTGTTAATCATTTCGTGAGCTGTATTCGCCTTGGCACCATAGGTTTTCAACGCTTTTCCTTTCCTAACATTTTATTATTTTGAAAAACGAAATGGAATCATACGTAAGAATAGGGGGGAAGGGTTTGAAATATCTTACATACCCTTACATGGGGGTAGGGGGGTCAAAAATTTCCAAAATCATCCTTACGTGAATGGCCCCTTAGTAGCCAATCG
Source organism: Tetragnatha versicolor (assembly GCA_024610705.1). Lineage (NCBI taxonomy): Eukaryota > Metazoa > Arthropoda > Arachnida > Araneae > Tetragnathidae > Tetragnatha > Tetragnatha versicolor. The sequence continues at coordinate 54,104,611 of JANDEH010000007.1, forward strand.
ATAGCTGTGACGTCACGCCCTGTTATCTCCTTTGGAACTTTTAAATGAGGATTGCAAATTAATTAGTGTTTTAAAAAATCTGAAAAAATTAAAAACTGGTTATTTAGAGCCTGTGTGATAATATACAATAGTCAAAATCGCTAATTTCAATAGGTGTTTACTTCCCAATTGTAATTCAAAAATTTCCCAAATTTAATTTAATTAATTCACTTATAATTTATTTCATTTTCCGGGATAGATGGCCGTGTTTGATGAATGGAATTTCCAAACGTTTCGCTCTCTGCTTCGGAGAGCATCCTCAGTGGCAAAAATCAACTGCTAAAAATTGAAAATAAAAACAAATACCAAACAATTACAGCGTGAATGCTAACGTGGAATGAAAGTGAGATCAGATACTAATACTATTGTTGTGCTGGCTTTATCCCGCATTTCTTGAGTGCCGGGTGCCAGACGCTTGGAATGGAAACACCCTCCTCTTTTCTATTGAAATTATTCTTGTGTTTGAAAATTTCTATGGCTTCTCTTATTAATCGGGTGGATTGATGGTTGGTGGTCGCCAGGATTTCGGTGTTATTAAACAGTACTCTATGGTCCCCATTTGTTAAAGCATGCTCAGCCACGGCCGACTTCTCTGGATGATATAGGCGACAATGCCTCTTGTGCTCTGCAATTCTGGTTTTTATAGAACGTCGGGTGGTGCCGATGTAGACTGCCCCACATGAACAAGGAATTCTGTATACCCCCGTAGCAGATAAAGGGTCACGACGATCCTTAACAGGTCTGAGAAGGGAAAAAATTTGATTAGTTGGTTGAAATATTGGCTTGATATCCCTTAATAATAATGATATAATATTTCCCTTCTCAGACCTGTTAAGGATCGTCGTGACCCTTTATCTGCTACGGGGGTATACAGAATTCCTTGTTCATGTGGGGCAGTCTACATCGGCAATACCCGAAGTTCTATAAAAACCAGAATTGCAGAGCACAAGAGGCATTGTCGCCTATATCATCCAGAGAAGTCGGCCGTGGCTGAGCATGCTTTAACAAATGGGGACCATAGAGTACTGTTTAATAACACCGAAATCCTGGCGACCACCAACCATCAATCCACCCGATTAATAAGAGAAGCCATAGAAATTTTCAAACACAAGAATAATTTCAATAGAAAAGAGGAGGGTGTTTCCATTCCAAGCGTCTGGCACCCGGCACTCAAGAAATGCGGGATAAAGCCAGCACAACAATAGTATTAGTATCTGATCTCACTTTCATTCCACGTTAGCATTCACGCTGTAATTGTTTGGTATTTGTTTTTATTTTCAATTTTTAGCAGTTGATTTTTGCCACTGAGGATGCTCTCCGAAGCAGAGAGCGAAACGTTTGGAAATTCCATTCATCAAACACGGCCATCTATCCCGGAAAATGAAATAAATTACTCTTCAGGTCGTGGAAGTTTTCATCAATTCACTTATAGTTCAAATATTGATTAAAGCATGTTTTATGTACTTTTCGATATCTCCTTATCAGCTTGCATAAGCAAAATTGTGCAAAAAAAAGAAACTTACTATATATAATTATTATGTAAAGCAAGCTTAACCCCTATCGTTCTTCCCTTCTGTACCACATCTCCAAGCTACTTAAGTTCATTTTCTTGAATGTCATTTACTTTAAAAGTTCAAAAGATTTTGAAAATTGAAGTGTTTTTGTTTTAAATGTTTTACGCTTACGTAAGCGTCACCCTCTTTTCAGAAAAAATAATTATAATAAGCCCCTTGGGGGAGGGGGTATGAGAGATGTTATAAACACTGAATTTTCAAAAATAGTACCTTGTTTCTTGCATAATTCAAAATTTAACCAAAGAAAGTTAACTTTATTTTTAAATTTTTATTTTGCATAAGGGGGTTAGGGTTTACTTATCTTTGCTAACCAAAGAGAAGGGAGGGTCAAAAATGCCCAAAAACATGCTTACGTAATATTTGAAAGGCCCCTTGTTATTTTTTATTAAATTTTTAAGTTATTTATTTTTGCTGTGATAGGTTTAGAATATTACCGACAGCATGCATTTATAGTAATGTTCAAATTACTCCAGAGGCAGTTCAAATATTACGTCACCTAATTTTCAAGGAGAAAAAAACAGCATTTACTAAAAAAGGATGTCAAAATTGGGAGGGGGTCCGGCAGTTTCTTACATAATTATGGTGGGGCGGTTAGATGTTTGCTTATCGTTGCTGACAAGGAGGGGAGGGAGGTTGAAAATGACTAAAAAAGTGCCTACGTAATATTTGAACGCCCCCCAAAAGAAACGCATCTCGAAAATACCATCCTCCAGTAGGGTGGTAGTGTTCTGGGCACCCTCTACTTTTTTTCGAACAGCTAAAAGAAGTTCACAACCAAAATTTCAACTCTATTCGAATTAGGAGTCGATGACAAAGAGGAGTGAAAAAATCATAATTTTCAACTTGAAATTTGGTAGATATGTTCATTTTAAGAGTTAAAAGGATTTAAATATTTTTTCAAAAATTTTTCCAAATTATTTTTTTATTAAATTCTTTTTTCAACTTTTTTTAAATTTTGAAAAACAATTTTTGAAAATGATGGTCATGATGCACATTACGTTGCAATTAAATCAAAGACAAAAAATTTACTAACAAAATGGGACTAATTTCAGGTTTTTTAAGTTGTATAGTTCTGGAGTTATTAGCAGTTTTGAAAATGCAGGAAAAACAACTTTACAAAAGTTTTTTAGATATTAGAAAATTACTACAACCAAAATAAAGGTGATAAAAAAAACCTAGAACGATATATCTATAGCGTTGGTAGTTTCTTATAAAAAATCATGAACAAAATGAGATGGTTTGATCCTTGGTTTTTTAGTTGTTTTGTATAAAAATCTTCGAATATGGACTTTTTCACTCATCTTGGTCATCGCTTTCTAATTAAGGTACAGAGCCCTAACTTTGCCTGAATAGTTTTATTTGTATGTCTAAAAAATTGATGGGGTTCCGTGGCAATTTCATAGCACTTTAATTTTTCCCATAGAAAAGTCTAGTCCTCCAGTCATCATTTTCTTTTGCTTTACGTTGCAATTTAAATCACTTTTAATTCAATTTAAGAAAAACAGCCCACATAAAAAAACTCTTCAAACAATTGTACATCAATGAACTATTCATATCTTCCTTCACAAGCCACCCAACGGAAAGGAACCAAAAAGAGAAACCAGCTCCATCTCATTTAATTCCTTGCGGAACCGATTGAGAGAACGAACGCCCGAATGAAGTGATTATTAAGGCCGCAGACAGTAGTAGTTATTCCATCATCGGCCATAACCACGGCGATATTTCGCACCATTCAAGATCACTCTGGTGAATGGCGTGTGAACGAGCGCCCCGAGTGCCCGAGGGCGTTTTGAAATCCATAAAAGCGCCGTTCGTAAAATCGATGGAGGCTCGCTTTCACAGCTGATGCCATCCGAAATTGAAAGTTCTTGGTTTTTTTCCACTTCTAGGTTGTGCTGTTGAATTTTTAGGTAGGAAAAAGGTAGGGCAGGTCAAAGGAAATGGTGAATGAATTTGTTTTCTTATTTTTGTTTGTTGAATTATTTTTATTGTTTTTTAAAGACAAAGCAAGGAACTGGAAGAGAATCTTGATTCCCGGATAATAAGGAGCTTGTATGATTTTTTTTATTTTTTTAATCATTCTTCACGCAAAAATAAGCCGCCACACAAAATTTGAGGCCGATTGAGAAGTTTTTCGATTGCAAAAAAAATTATCAAAAATCATCTTTTTCGAAGCGCCTAAAAACGCTTAATTGCATGCACATTGACGTCACAATGTATGGACTAAAATATTTGCCTTAGATTTCTGACCGTCACCAGAATTGTCTAGAAGGTAAATATTTATTAAAACACTCATATCGAACACTTCAAAAAAAGAAATCATCAACTAAAACATAGAAATTCAATTTTGATTGCAATTTTGCCCGATGGAATTATACGTCACTGTGCATGCAAACACACTTCGCGTTTTTAGTCACGTGTTTTCCCTTGACTTTTAAATTAAAATATTTAATTACTTGTACATGTACACTGTTAAAAATTCCGGAAACTATACACGACAGTATTGAAAGGCTTTACACGAACTTGTTGTGGAAAGGCCGCGGAGTCCACAAAACACACTATGTTTGAGTAAGCAGCTCCGAAACGTTTCAGTTTTCAGTGTAATGCGAAGGAGACGCATGCTCAATGAGCGTTTCTCTGCCCGGAAAGATGAATTAGTAGCAAATGATCGGTTTTCGTGAAATAAAAAAGGGAATGGTGTTATTGTGGTTGTTTACACACAGTAAAAAAAATCCGATGTTGTGAGAGTAAATAATCTCAATAATCTTATAGTCTTTAAAATGCTTCACCCCTTACAAACTTAGAAAAATCTACAAATAATTGGTTTAACACTTCAAGAATGTAGTACCGGGCGGTTGGATGGTTAGAGTACTCGATTTCCAACCCTAAGGTCTTCGGTTCAAAACCTGTTGGCCGGGCTAGACTTCGCAAATCTCTCTTCTTACTTTTTAAAAATTAAATTAAGAGAAATTCAAGAATGTTTCAGTGAAGTAATTATTTTAGATAAAACTATATTTAAAAACACTTCTAACTTTGTAATTCTGTTGATTTGAAAATTGTAATTGATTCTGTTTAAAAGCCATATTCTGAAAGATTTTTAATGAAGTTCTGTTATTATATTATTTACGAAATTTCGTGCAAAAAAACTGTTAAATTTTAAAATTAATCAATTTTAAAATTTTTTTGGGGTAAATTATTTCTTAAAGTGTCTGCTCGTTTCTGGCTCATATTTTATCATTTCAAGTACAATGGGTAATCCCCACATTTATTTTTTATTTTTTTATTCGATAGAGGTATCCTAGAGAGAGAGGAATATTCGCACCAAGAATTTTTAAAATCCGATGATTATTTATTTTTTATTTAATTTCAAAGTTTGACTTTAGAAAAGATACGCAAAACGTCGAATTTAAAATTGTGACGTACTTCAATACTATATATTTATATTCAACCTATCAGGATTCAAAGCGATCTTTGATTTTCGCTAAAGTATAGTGACTAGAAGAAGATAGTGTGTTTACCGCCCATAGACACCATTATAAAAAAGTGGACCCAAAAAAGGCGAAAAATCCAGGTGGCGAACGATCGCTGTTTTCCACTCTCTATGAATACTATTATCCGTGCGGTCCCGCGAGTTCACAGGACGCACGAGGCGATTTCTCAGCTTGGTCTATGATTGGCTGAATGGTATGACGTTGGGATAATAGTGATAAGTTACGCCCTGAAATTGACCAATCACGATTCGAGTTGGTAATCGCCTCGTACGTCCTGTGAACTTGCCTTACCAATACCTCCTACAGAAGAGGGGGTGTTGGCCTTACCCGACAGCACGGATCTCGCTAATCAGAGATAATAGTATTCATAGAGAGTGGGAAATAGTGGGAACAAGCGATCGTTCGCCACCTGGATTTTTCGCCGTTTTGGGGACACTTTTTAAATCCGGTAAACACACTACCTTATTCTAGTCACTATAGCTAAAGTAAGGCCGAATCAGGTGTGACGTACTTCCTATACAAAGACCAATGGCTAATTTTTTTTGAAACTCTTCATGTCGATTTTTGGATTTAGATCGATTTTTGGATTAGATTTCCTTTACAGAAAAAATGCATTTTTTTCTGTTTTCAAAAAATGCTGGTATTGCCCTCTCAAGACAGAGTGAGAAAAAACTTCACTATTCTCATTAATCATTTTCATTAATCTGGAACCTTCCACCACGGCACCGAGACCTTACACCGTGTCCACTCTGGAACCTTCCACAACGGCACGGAGATCTTACACAATGACACCGAAACCTTACACCGTGTCTACTCTGGAACCTTCCACAGCGGGCACCGAGACCTTACACGGTGACACCGTGTAGCGTTTCTCAATAAAATCGTGGCAACATCTTTCCACAATTCTTTCGTGTAAAGTCTCAGGATTTTTTTTACAGTGTACAATTTTTTGAAAAAGTGACAAAATATTTAATTTTTTTATTCAAAAAAACTATACGGAACACTTGAATGTTTATGAAAATATGACACATGCAAGTTCCTTATTGTCGTTCGTATGGAAGAAAATCGAAGTATTGTTAGTAAAAAGACGTTGTGGTGATAAATGAATTCAAAGGAAAAATGGAAAATTCACACTTAATTCTTTCCGTCGTTGATTTATTAGAATAATTAGCATCGAATTGAAATTCGTTTTGAATTTCTTCAGTTAATTCACAAATGTAAACCATCCATTGCATTTGTGTTTCTACGCATTTTTTTTAAATATTTGAAACACTATATTCTTTCTTATTTTGACAAATGTGGATTTGGAAAATGACCTAAATTTGGAACAGAACAAAATTGCATTATTAAACTGTTTTGGGGAATTACGACATCTGAAGATGCGATTGTGGCTTCATAAATTAAAAAAAAGGCTGAAAATGGAAGCTAAACTTATGGTGTCACATTTGCTACCATATATGGTTAAACACTCACAAAAAATTATTTTTAAAGGGGAGGGCACTCTGTGCCTAAACAAACAGGGGTTAAATCTGGTAAAATTGAAATCAAAGAAAGTATGAGAATTGAACTAAAAAATAAACTACATCAACTTCAGCTCTCATATATAATTTTTTCATCTCTCTTCTAATTTTTAATTTTTAAAAAGCATTGGAAAACAATGTTGAGTATTAAATCAAATTATCAATCATTATTTAAAAGTTATTGCACAAAATATATATATTTTAAAATATACCAGCTATTTAAAAAAAATACAGTATAGCATATGAAATAACAATTATAACTTTAAACTCTTATTCTGCACTTAACCAAGAAATTCTATACTTCTGTAAGATCTCCGATAGATGGCAGTGTGAAAATAACCCGCCTTACAATATTGTACTGTGTTCTTTTCTTTTTCTTCATACAGTATAGATGGCGCTACTGAAGTTTAGTGTGCAAGAAAATTTTACACGCTGTTACCTGTACATTACAGTCGCCATCTACAGGAAAATTGAAATACTTTACATACGAAGCCTTAATATTTTAGTTTATCAGGTTTTATACGAACAGTTTAGGAATTAAAAATAAAGTTTAATACTTTGTACAGTTACACCGGGTACTAAATTATGTGTGCTTAATTTAAAAGTACGTTTAATAATATTTTATAACATAATTACGTAAGAAGAGGAAAAATATTTCAATAGTTATGTCATGTGTTTCATTTTCTTACCACTTTTCTTCATAATTAAAAACTGAATTATTGCTTTTTCTCCTTTAAAATTATCTATTACGTTCCTAATTTATCGTTTCACAGTGTTTTCACAGTGTTTAGTTATTACTCGTAATAAACTCAAAAATGAATTTATTTCTCTAAAATATTGCTATCTCGTGTATTTAGTAAGGGTTCTTTAAAATCAGATATAAAACCCCAATGAGAACTTTTATGAAACGTGCTTGAATTTAAACTAAGTTAGGTAGAAAAATATTTCTTTGGGGGATGTAAAACTGTATATGTAGGAAGTTGTAAAAATTGCTGTAGAGTTGAAACCGCAACGCACATAAATCTAAGTGCATTTTTTTAATTATAAATATTCTACTAATGTATTTTTAATTTGTATTTTTCGTTGCTTCAGACAAATATTTTTGAAACAAATAAAAAAATAAATAAAAACGTTTCGAAACATTCGACGTTTTTATTTTAACTAATTTCATTGGATGATATTAGTCTCAAAACTTTTCACGTTTTCAAGTATTTTGTATTTTGGTAAAAATAATGATGTAAAGTGAGAATATTCTCGCGAGAATATTCTAACGAGAACGTTCTCCAGGGGGGCGAGAATTTTGAGAATATTCTGTTGTTTGACAGATAAATGGAAATTAATGTAAATATATTTGGTAATATGAAATGGTCATGCAGTATTAGTGTTAAAAACCTAAAAATAATAATAACTTTGAAACTTACCCTTAAAAAGTCATCTTTTGTTCAGAGAATATTCTCTGAACTGTAATTTCATTTTTACGAAGGATTTTTTTTATAAATAAGTAAATTTCATTGAGTAAAAAATATTTTTAAAGTATATTAGAATCAAGTTTTAATGGGAGAAATACTGTTATCAAAAGAGAGGAGTCTAAATTTTTTCCATACAGATGTTGAGAAAGCAATAGTAATATACCAATAACAATAGTTAGTCAAACTAAAGGACCTTTGAACATGATATTTAGCTAAATTTGATATAAATTTGTAAAATCAGGAGAATCTTCTTAAAATAAAGGGACATCACATCAGAATTATCCGTTGAGAAAAATATTTCCAATTTATTAATATTTATTTTACAGGGAATGATTAATTTATCATGATAATATTGATTCTCAAGTGGGTTCAAAAAAGTTCATTCTAAAGTTCACTTTACTTTTTGCTTAAAAATAAAAAAATATTTCTGAAAGAATAATTTGACTAGATTTTTTGTTTGCATAATTTTAAATTCAGATTCATTTATATTTTCGTTCATGAGAATATTCTCAATAAAATTCAGTAAAAATAGCTATATGTTGTTTGACTCTTGTGACGATCATAGAATTAGTCAAGGTCAAAGCATAATTAATGAATGGAACGATATCCACTTTCTAAATTAAGTTTTCCCATACTTTAAAAATAAAAATATCGAAACTGAGGCATTGGTTATACAGTATTTAATAAAAAAAATTTTTGATACTCCCCCACCGCAAAACTCCTCATATGATTATGAAGTTACTGAAGAGTTTCATTTGACATTTGGGAGAAAATCTATCATGAGAATATTCTCAAAATTGCAATTCAATTTATTTCTTTCTTATTAAGACTTGTGTGTGTGTCCCTGAAATATATAAATCTTCAAATTTTCACTCACATCGTAAAAGTGCATCTCCTCATATTTTCTTCATGAGATCATTAATACTCTACAAAATTTTTTCCATAAAAACATTTCTATGAGAATTTTTTTTTTCAAAATCACTGTAATCGAAAAACTTTGAGTTAATATGATACATCTTGGTTATTCTCCATTTACCTTTCAAACATGTTGTGTCTTTCATAATTAATAGTGATATTTTAAACATTTTAAAATGAAATTTGACTTATCTCCTGATTTGAAACATCTTTTTAAGTTTTCTAAAGCCTTTCAAAAATATGCTGTATTAATTTTCGAGGATATTTCGAAAGTTGGGAGGAGGTTTTAAATTTTTTTTGAATTTTATCCAGCAATCCATTCAAAATTATCTCATTTCTTTTTGGGCTACTCCAGAATTATTTTTTTTTCTGCAATTTAAATTAACAGTGAAGATTATTCTATTTTTCGTTCCTTTTGAACTCTTTACCTTTCCACTTTATATAACTTACATTCCACATGTAATTGTTGAATCTATAGTGAGTGTAAAGGTAAAATCATTATTGGTATTCAAAAATAGAACACTGTGAACTGTTAATTTGAAAATAAGTAATTCTACTTTTGAAAGCGGGTATGCTGAATCAGGGGTGCATACAAGGCCCCCGAATAAAATATAAGATAAGGTCAACCCCCGCCCCCGAAAATCGGCCTATGTGCTACAAAAAAGTCTAAAAAGGCCAAGTTTTCAAAAACTTTCTGAGGGAGGACCCACAGAACCACCTAATGTTCTTGGAACTTTATTCTTAAAAATTGTTTTATGCTTTTTTGAATCTTTTACCTTACCTATTTCATTATAGCTGGCATCATCTGATTACCTTTTATATTGATCCACCTCCCACCCGCAAGCCTCCTCTTTTCTCGGTCTGAGTGGTCTGAGTGCGCTTTTAACTTCCCCCAGTGGGTGACATTGAATGCTTTTCCTATAGGATCTTAAGAAAATGGTATCCCAAAGGTTATACATAGGTTTTTAGCTCAATATTGAAAGCGTTCAGGCTTGTAAATTAAAAACAAACGAAAATTCAGATAATTTCGATTTTTCCCCCGCATACATAAATGGGAAAAACACTTACTATTTTGGTAAGCTTCCAGCAGGCAGATATGCCTACTAGGGATCTAAATATTTCTGAAGGAATTGATTTCAGAACCACATCGGACTCGAATGTCTTTGAAATCGGTACCAAAAGGATTGGAATCCCTCGCATGGAATCAATTCCATCAGCAGGAATTGGATCCAAGAATCGTATCTAATTTTTTACTTTGATTTGTGATTGAAATAGATAAGTAGTAAGTAATAATTCAAAGGAAATCGGAAAATTTCTAGTGATGAACTAAAAGTATGAATATTGAAACCACTTCTTTTTCACAAAGAATCGAATAAACTAATGATCGAGTAATAATGAAATTAAATTTTAATTTTACTAAGTTCATTGATTTCAAAGAATCGAAAGATTAGGAAAATATGTTCAACTTGTACTTTCTTGCTTTCAACTTGTACTTTGGAGAAATTCTTTGGATTCTAAGCCTCATGACAGACCGAGCGACTCGAAACGCTCGAAGTCGTAAATCAAGATAGGGGAAAAGCATAGAGTTGAGAGCGAGACTGAGAGGACGAGGCTTTCTCCGTGCTTTTTTATGGAGATTGATCCTTCTCGCGACTAGTGTCGCTTGTAATGTGTCTTGGCTCTACGTTTTTGATATTGACCAAAGGAATCGATCCTTAGGAATTGAATCCAAGAATCAGAAGAATCATCCCTCTGGAATCGATTACGGAATCGAATCGAACAGTTTTTTAGATCCCTGGAGCTAAGACAAGCATGCCTTCTTCGGGCGTCGGTTGACGAAAAAAAAACTACCACCCCTGCAACAGTCCCATGCAACACGACCCCTCCCTTGTAACCAAACTGCTGCAAAACTCATGTTCGCTTGACCTTCGTAATCCTTTTCGACCCCCTGTTTCCGACCTCCCTTTCAAAACAAGGGGGAAAACAAACAGCGCCAGACGTGTCATCAGTGTCCGGTTTCTTATCAGGGCGTGGTGAGTCCGGCTCCATGTCTGGGAGGGACCTCACCGGATGCGACTGATGAGGGATGGTGAGGTGATGATGTGAATGTCACCGTTGCTTTCTCACGGAGAGGTGAGGGAGGGTACACCCCCGCATAACAGAGTTGGGATTGTCGGTAGAAAAATGGTATTTGTGTGTGCGCTCAAGGTTGTGTCACTTGGGATAATGAATTAGGATGTCGTTATCAATATTTAAAAGTTTATGAAGTCTAGATCTTAAAACCATTTCTTTCATGGAACATTTTGACAAGATCCTTGTGAGTAGGGTATCGGGATGCACACCCTATACCGTGGTTTAGGAAATTATCTTATGACGATTCAAAGTTACCAAAATAACCCTTTATTTATCAAAAAAAATTTACTACTTTTTCGATAATATCTTTCTAAACCAGTACTCTTTTTTGTAATGCAATACATAAAACCTAAAAACTCCTAACTTTACATTTCTGTGGTAATTTAATGAAATAGTATGATAATTTAGGATCTATGTCTTCTAAATTTAAAAACTTTCATGTGGAATTTACTTATTCTTCACTGACAAAGTTACTAACGTATTTTTACATTGAATTAATTTCACTTTTTGATTTTTACAAAAAAGCTTTTCATTGAACGAGTGTCTGCACAGCACAATCCGTCGATGTGCCGTCGGCATCTAACTACCTATAAAGAAATTGTTTATCTCAGTACTTTTCTAAATGGCTTTAAGGTTCGTAACTATTGAATTAAATTTTTACATTCATTTAATAATTTCATTCTCAGTAGTTTTCTCTTGAAAAAAAAGGGCCTGAGACTCTACCCTATATTTTTTTTTAAAAATATAACTAAAAACCATGTTGAAGTCTTTGGTGCACTAGGAAAACATGCTATTAATTTCTATGCTTGGAACTGTCCTGTAGTAGGAGATAATGCTTAGGGGGAGGGCTTGCATGTTTTACTGGCCAGAAACTAAATATTTCGGTGTTGGCATCCCCCCCTGATTATGGGATTTTCTTCCAACTTTTCTAAATTATAACAGCTTTAAAATCAAAGGGGATGGAACCAGCACTGTCCCTCTTATAATATTAGTTAGCTTTTAAGTCTCCCATGATTTAAAAATTTACGTTTTTCAAATAATGTTCCTAATTATTTAAGAGGGATGCGTCCCCCCTGTTTTCGTGGTTATATCGACCAGGCGCGGATCCAGCACGACTCCAAGGGGGGGCACTTTTCCTTACAAGACCCCATTGGGGGTATGGGGGTCCTCCCCCAGAAAAAAAATTGAAATTTGACGTGTAAAAGTAGGGTTTTAACTCATTTTTAGAAACGTTTTGAGCCTAAGGGGGCACTTTTCAACACTATTACCTTTACTTTTTGAGTTAAATTTTTGGGGATTTCCTAAACATAAACACTGAATACCCCATTTTGATACTCTGGGGGTCCTCCCCCAGAAAACACTTTGAAATTAGACCTTTAAAAGTTGGGTGTTCACTCATTTTGAGAACCTTTTTGGGTCTCCAAGGGGGGTGGCACTTTCCAGAGTGCCACCCCCTGGATCCGCCACTGATATCGACTGGATTTCTACATATTCTGAGAAATTAAACATCAAATACACAACTAGACAAACCCTCCCAAGGTATTCATCAGCATCTCTTCAGAGTCGAGGCATCCACAAAAGCAGATGTGTCGGGGAAACCTAATCCAACGGAGCATTGTGACAGCGAAAAATGAGGTTCGGGAGCAGAAGCCATACGTCAGACCCGTGTCTGGCCAATGGATTCTTGCCGGGGTGGGGATGTTTTGGCACTAATTTACCTCAGCTCTCATACCCTGGAGCTTCTCTGTCTCATGGAGGAGATATTCGGCAAAAACTCATCAAAATTCGGCTGTGTCCTCTCGGCAGGAGACCTGCGAACACCTGCCCATTATGGACCAATTAGAAGATGCCGAGAGGGCTAGGGTCGGGCGGACGGTGTTTGATGGCTTAGCTTTCGTTGGTGGCAGATTTGTGATGGTGCCATGTCTGGAGAAAGCGAGGTAAGGGATTGTATCATTTTTAAGGGGGTTTTGTTGAGAAAATAGCAGAACTTATCTTTTAAATCTGTTGGAAATTCAAGCCGTTAGCGCCAGGTTTATATGTATTTAACTTAACCTTGATGTAGTTTCCTTGAGCTGGTAAAAAATTCTTCCTCTTGTCAGGGATACAATGAAAATTTAGTTTACATTTCTGTGTGTGTGTTCTTTAGTATTAACTCGTAGCAGGGGACGTGGGGTCTCCCTGACTCCGCAGCGATAATTCGATAACATCGATAATTTTAAGTCTGTTGGAAAAGTGTCTGGAAAAATGTTTATTTCAACATAAAGATAAAGAAAATATTTCTCTATCAAGAGATAAATGTTCAAATAACAATGTACTGAAATATCATAATCGTATCTTAATTGGACGATTTTTTAAAAAATATAGAAAGTTGCGGAGTCTCTGAGACCCCACGTCCCCTTGTGTGTTCCACTTTTCACCTCCCCTGTTACTGGTTAGTATCAAAATTCAAGGTTGTATAGTTTAAAGGATTACTGTGATGATCTAGACTTTTATTTCATTTTAAATTTATTTCTATCCTTAAACAAACAAAGAGTTAATTTGTTTCCAAAATATCCAATAAGCTTTGAAGTTAGTTTAGTTGAAAAAGATTCTGACGTTGAATCATGTTGACGTTTTTAATGTCCATATTATCTTGTATCCTCTCATATACCCCTTTCAGTCCTGACTATTTCCTTTTTCTAAGTTATATAATGGCGATCTCGGGCGTTATGGGATTTGAAGGGTTAAAAAAAACCGGTTCCTAACCCTGTCTAAATTATTCGTCTTAACAAATATTTTGAGGTTAAAGGGCATTTAAAATTTTAAAGATATATGCTATGCGTTTTTATTCCTAAGTATCTGGGATTTAAATAAGAAGTGAATTTGTTAAAAAAACAGTATAAAAATATTAGAATTACAAAATAGAATGTGGAATGAAAATTTCGACAACAAATGTTCAAATGAGCAGTTAACATAGAAAAGCTCCTGTTAAAAGCTAAACTAAAGTGAATGAAATAATTCTTAGATTCTTTTACTAATCGGCTTTTTATGTCTGGGTTTTTTGCTGCTAGTTAATAATTTTGCCTTATTATTTTATTAACTCAAAATATCAAGCAATAAATTTCTCACAAAAAGATAAATCAAATCCCACAACTGAAACAAGCAGTTACACAATCCTGCTAAATATAGCTCCAGATAAATCCAACAGCAATAACTCAATGCGCAAAAAAATACACCACCACATACAACATACATCATAGCTGTTTACCAACTTCAATTCTCAGATAAAAACTCTCATCTTCAACGCGACAGCCAGATACTACGCGTTCCTCCACATCCAGCTTTTTTTCAATGGACGTATCTTGAGGGCGTACTATGTCCTCAAATTCCAGATACTACATAGCTCCGTTTCTGATATAAAGATGTCTTTATATTGGACGGAGGCGGGGAGGCGAACTGGTGTCCAATTACTCATTTGGAAGGATGGTGTTGCCGCAGCCCCTTTGACACAAGCCGACCGGTGTCTCGTTACGCGTGATGTCACATCATGGCCTGCCTTATCTCCGAACAGGTCTTTCATGATTCGGCCCCTCAGGGAGTATCAAAACTTTCGCGATATTTGAGCTTGGTGATGATTTAATTCCCAGGAGATGAGGATTTTTTTTGGAGGGGGAAGGAATATGAGATTTCGTGGAGAATGTTGATAACACGTAATTTATAATGTGCGAACGGATTAGGAAGTATTAATAACTGTTAAAAAGTGGGCATACACATTGTTTTGAGTTAAGAGATGGGAATTTTAGGGAATTGTGAATAATTAATTCCACAGTGAGGTATTCTCACAATTTGAGATTAAATTTTATTAAAATAGTATATAAAAAACCATGAGGCAATGCCGTTTACCTCAAGTATTTTCGTAGCCTAAATTCTGAGATATAAATTTTTGAAATTTCGGTTTTTGTTTGGGCGCGAAAACACTTTCGAATCCCATATCATGCGCTGTGATGCCACATCCAATAAAAGCCCGTTTTCTTATATCGTGACTTTTCTGTCGTTTTGGCAAAAATAAAATTGAGTTTAAGATTATTTTAAACACATTTTTGAACTAAAAAATCAGAAATTTGGGAGTTTCAAACCATTCAAGCAAATCCCTCACTCATGCAAATACTTCATTGCATAATGTTTTTTTTTATCTTATCATGCAATTTTTTAATTTTTCTTCTATACGTAATCATGCTATTTTAATCGATTTACTTAGACCAATATCATAGTACTTTGAAAATTATTAAATTTACTTTAGTGCCGGTAACTTCTCTATTTAGAGGTTTATTTTTTATGGTATTAATCGATTTCACTCAATGTTACATTTAAAACCTCGAAAGCGCGGTTTATATTTAGAATAGTTAACATAATAAGGTATTAGAGTGAGCCTATGATAAACCTAACAACACAACGAAAGTGTTGTTAATTTGAAAACAAAAAAGTGTCCTAAAATGTGTTTATTTTTGTCTCAAGGGTTCGCAGTGTACTTGTTCATTCAATACCATACTTAAAAATACTCTTAACTTGTTTAACACATAATGCCTCGGGGATCCAATAACACATAACATCTATTCATTCAATTATTCAATACGTAAAATAATTCCAAATGCACAACTTCCCATTCATGGACAGATTACAAGAATGTTCAGGTTATCACTCAAGTTTCCTAATTTCTAACACTTCAACAAAAAAAAGGATCCTCCAACGAACAACGAACCTCACAGTCTATCCCAACCCTTTCCGACTTCGGCTCCCGAAAATAAATCCGGGGGAAAAAATCCTCTTCTCCACGTGGTCCTGGCCGACATGAGCGATGCTCGAGGAGCGTGCCTCGGCCATTTACTAAATTTACGATCAATTATAAGTGTCTGGATGTTTCATGCGGGCAGTCAAAACAAACTCCCGCCTCGTAAAGAAGATTTAAACGGCCGATAACAACTCTCTCCGGAGAGAAAAGAGGGAAATCACTTATATTCCGGCAAGAGAGGTAAATAGAGCCGTTCGGACCCCGGATTTGGATAATCCGGGAGATCCTGGAAGTTAGGGAAGGGGTGATGGGTCAGGGAAAAGTATGGGAGGACCGTGCTTCTTTTATTCGATCTCTCGTTTAGGTTCTTTGAGCTATATTTGGTGATGTATGTTGGTGTCTGAAGTGTTTAAAATGACGATGACTGGGGTTCTTTATATTTTATTTGTGATAGTTGTTAATTTTTAAAAAGATTGTAATCAAAAATTAAATTTAGTTTCGATCAGTTATCCTATTTTTTCTATTTGCAAACACAATGACCTAAGCAAATATCGAGTAGACTGTAGGACTCCGTCCTCTGAAGTGGAAGGAATTTTCTCATTCATAATAAATAAATTGTTTAAGGAACTTTAATTTATTAATGATATATCTTTCTTTTTTCTGCTTTTCGTTTTAACTCGTCCTGGTGAATGTCTCATGTTTGTTAAATTGTAAAGAAAAATAAATGTTCTGTTCTGCAAATAGTAAATCAATTACGAAAATTTTTGTAAAAAATTGAAACAAAATATAACTACTTGAATTGCTATTTAAAATAAGACGGTTTGAATTTTTGTAAATTTATTTTGTTTTAAAACCACTACTTTAAAAACTGTATACCAAGTCTCTTAGACAATCACGGGGCAAACTAATTTATTTTTTCTGCATAGGTTTCAATAAAAATTTGCGACTCAGCCGAAAATTTTCAAACAATTATTTCCATTTCAAAACCGAGATAAAAAAAACATTAGTCGATCGTTATCGAATCCAACAAATGACCAAGGCGCCAGGGTATTCAATGCAGACGAACGTCTGCCTGAGAAGCTCGTTACCCGACCTGTCACAAACGATATCTCAATAGAATCACCGCCTCCAGCCTTTGTTTTCACCCCACCAACGAAGAAAGCGGCTTTCCTTTGATAAAGAAGTACACCAGCTTTGTAGAAATCCCAACCAATAATAATTGGAATACCTCAAGGCCCACTGCCTTTTCAAAGCAAATGACACAATAGGTTAAGGATTGAAGAGCAGAGAACATGTTGTGTACCGAAGTTCACGGAAATTAGGGGACCCTCCCTTCGAGACATGCTTGTTGGTGGAATTGGATACCGGGGAAGTTTTACGTGGGGTGGGGTCGACGTTGATTAATTGCTTTTGTCAGCGGATTGTGGGCGACAATAATGATGGATGTTTTTCTTGTTTGGCTGTGATGAGGTTTGTATGGTTTAGAAAAAAGTGTGTGCCTGGTAACAAGTTGAGCGTATGAAAAATAGTTTTAAAGTGGTGCAAATTTAAAAATACGGAAAAAAGGGAAAATAACTTATTTTAAAAAATCTTATTAAACTTTGAGACTTACTTTCTAACTTTCAGACTTCAATAAAAGAGAACTTCGAATAAAGTTGCATAGCTATAATACCATTGGTAACAATACTAAAGGAGATAATAAACAATATTGTGAAATATATATTTTTGTTATGAAGTATGTAAATAATTTATTATTATCATCATTCCCATTTTCTAATTTTGAAAATTTCACCATCAAGACGTATAACTTTCTCTTTTAATAGAAAGGTGGCAGGTCTTAGATTTATTGAAAAGTCTACTGTTTTTAATTTAACTATATTTATAAACTCAGTTTTGCATAGCCCATGAATATATAAAAGTGTGAACACAAAATATATTTGAGTGTAACTTCACAAGGCCAGAAACAATAAAAAAACGCATTGTTTTGGTTATAATCACAATATACAGGATGAAAACGTTTTTGAAACAAAATTAGCATGAAAGTCTGGATTTTACATAATTAAGTCATTAAAATAGGAATTTAAGCTTTCGACTAATTAATCAAATCTATACAAACACAGGAAAAATAGTGGGGACAGACAGTTGTTGCTCATGTCATGATGACATGATGTTTAATAAAGGGACTTCCTTACTAAAACCTTCAAAAATACATTGAACTATGAAATATAAAGATAAATTTCCTTGGTAATCCCAACCGGTTCACTCTCAATTGATTTTGTAACTTGTATTATTTTTTTTACTTTGCAAATGTGCACACTCTTTCCATAATATCTTATAAACGATATTCTTTAACTATACTGTTGTATTCCCAACATTCTAATATTTTTCTAACACATATGTAATTAAATGGGATTGGCAATCATCAAAAGAGATTACTTGCATCGAAATAACAAGAGAAAGAACTAACTATCCAGAAAGAACTGACTGGAAGAACAGGGCTGTAAATGCATTATCATAAGTAAATAAACAGGTACCGGTAGGTACGTCTCCACCGGATTCTTCCTGGACAAGAACCATTTATTTGCAGTTGTTAATTAATTTGTCAATTGTCATACATGTAAACAACACTTACCATTCTTCTTTCGGCAAAAGTAATCCAAAAAGAACTAAAAAAGTAATCCACAATGCAGCCCACAGAATCAGACACACACACACTGTACACAAACATCACTCCACACCATCGTATATTCCATAACCGCAGTTAAAACCACGTGAACCAAAATAGCCCCTTCGGACGACTAGATTTACAACAGGAGGGGCCACTGGAGACAGGGTGACGCAAACCACCTTTGTGGCACTTCGAGGGGGGTCAGTCGCTAATGGCCTCTCCTGCCTTTCGGCAGAAGGGGTGATTAGGGCATTTCCCACGATCGGCAAACACATGGTCAAGTGGGGTCTGGTCTTTGAAGTTGACCTCCAATGTGTTCCGCGAATTGGCTGAGGTTGGTGGAAACGGGATGAGCAGTAATTTGAACCAGGGAATTTGAGTGGAGCTAGAGACATGTTTTTGGAAGTGTTGGTTGTGTGGTATATTTTCAAGGTCTTGTGTGGTCTTTGTTTCTTAACGATATATTTTTTCTTGTTTGATATTTTAGCTGTTTAATTTAATTGATAAACGCGAATAAAGTTTTAAGTAAGTTACATTTAAACACTTAGCGATATAATCGTGCAAATAGTACCTACCGAATTAGAAAATGTTTAAAAAACATTTTTGAGTATGAAAGGTTTTCTTTAAAAAAATTAATTCAAATTCATCTATTATGATGATGATGGGCTTATAAAAAACTTCAGAACATATAAGGACCTTCGTTTATAGAGCTTTCTGGTAAAAATAGCTAATAAATGTTTTTAACCCTCAGCCCTAGCTGCCCCAAATTTTCCATAGGATTCAATGGTAATCTGGGGTGGCTTTGGATTGATAGGGTTAAATTTGCTAGTTTATGGAAAAAATAAAATATTTTACAATTCTATGCAAAAATATAGAAGAATTACATAAGACTACTTTAGCTTTAGAGAGGCCAAACAAAGTAGTTAGGGAAACCAGACAATTTCACTCAATAACATAAGAAAATTTCTATCAAAATCCACAGTTTAGTGTTAAAAACCATCTCAGAAATGATTAAGGCAATTCTAATAATAAGTTAATGAACATTTCTCCTGAGATCGTTAAAAAACAAACTACTTAAGTTCAAATTAGTGCGTGGTCAGTTAGAAATTATATTTTTTAGTGTAGTGAAAAAGTTATTGTTCCTGTTAGTAGAGAAAAATTGAAATCGGTTTCCTATTTTGTTTCTTTTAGAATGATCAAACCATTTTAAATTGATAATTAGGGTGGGTTGGGGTAAAGTGGGTCATGGGGTAAAATGGGTCAGTTTTAATTAACTCGATGTAAATCAAATTTAAATTGAATTTTTTTTCACTAATTTTTTAAATTATATTCTTTAAACTGTTGGCAACCTTTTTCGACTGTCAAAATTTAAGATTTATGAATTTGAGGACTGAAAAAATATTTAATTTGAACCGTAAATGATGTCATTGAAAAAACAGGGTTTACTAACTTCCACAATATCTATATATTGTAATAAACTACAGCAGACTTTTGTGATAGTTTTTCATAAAAGAAAGTCTGAGAGACATTTCAAGCCAATCAGCTTAGAAAAATATAAAATATTTTATCTTTTATAACGATATTTTGTACTTGGGGTAAAAGGGGTCATAGTTAGGAGGCCTTCTGTATTAATTAAAAACAATGTTTTTAACTTATTTCCTTCAAATATGCATTTAACTGTCAAACAAGTTTATTTTTTTCTCCAAATGAAGTATTTTAATTGCTACATTTGAACAATGTTCATTAACTAAGGACGTTTACAATTTCATTAAAGTACAACTTAAAACAAATTTTATCATATAAAGACGGCTCAGCCGATTGCCTTTTTTCTTATTTTCATGTATATTTAGTAATAAATATATTTTTGACATCTTTTTGCAATGAGACCCATTTTACCCCAAGTTGGGGTAAAATAGGTCCCTACTTTTGATGCTAAGTTTAACCAACTTATAACAAAAAAATTAGATGAAAATGTTCTAAAGGGTTGTAATGTCAAGATCCAATTGAAAGAAATCATAAAAAAGTAATAGTTTTGATTAAATAAAACTTAGAATGTGAAAGTACCTAAAAATTGACCCATTTTACCCCAACCCACCCTACTGTCACTGCCGCGTGTGTCCTTTTTGAATCAACTAATTTTTTTATTCTTCTGGTTGTTTTAACTATTTATTGCAATCTTATTTGAATGGGTGAAAAGTCAAGGCCTATTTATACGCTGTGATAAGAAATAGTAAGTATTTGAAATTTAATACATGATACTTTGGGGGAGGGATATCATCATATTTATCACTGCTACTAAACTTCCTTCAAACCCAAGGGAAGGTGAAACGTCTTATCCCGAACATACACAATAAACTCGGCAAGTTTTTTCACCTCGTAATGCAGAAGATATCCCCTTGGCTTCTAACCTACTCAATAAATCCATTTTAATTTTCAACTGTTGTAATCATTTTCGTTTATTTCAGATGAGGTGGATCGATTACTTCTAGTCAAACTTCCGAATGGTTACACTGTGATACGACGACAGCCGATGGTTCTTCGCGAGCCAGCATAACCGATCACCATCATTATCACTACTTCACCCCCTGACATTTCTCGACAAACATTATGACATCATACTACAACACGCCTGGCCCTTACCTGACAGACCTCCGCAACGGCGGCAGCGAACAACAACAGCAACAACAACAACACTACAACCCACCTTCGATCCAAAATGGGGACTCCTGCGATCAGCGACAGTACCTGCAGCCACAGTACGCAGCCTCGCCGGTACAAGGGGCGACCTACCCTCGCTTCCCACCATACGACAGACTGGAGATACGCCCCATCACGGCGCATTCAGACGATTCCCAGAGCCCTCCGGGGCACTACTACTCCCAGTGCAGCCAGGGCAACAGCATGCCCCAGCCGGCCCATCAGACGCCCCAGCAGTTGACACATCCCAACGCGTACGTTCCGCAGGAACAGAACTGCAGGGGCTCTCCCACCGAGAATATGGTGCCCCAGCAGTTCCCCAGCTGCAAGATGCAACAACAGCAACAGCCGCCGATGATGCAAGATCCGAACGGGGTGCACCGGCCGCCGGTCAACCCAGACTGCGCTGGAGGGAACATGCACCCCCAGCATTGCCAGAGCCCCGTGCACTCGCCCCAGCAACAGATGTACCCCCAGAACCACGTTCAGCAGCAGGCACCCCCTAACCCCCAAAACGTCAACCAGCAGGTGCAGCCGGCAAGTGGTGGAGGTCCGAGTCCGTTGTATCCGTGGATGAGAAGTCAGTTTGGTGAGTAGAACCCATTGTTTGATTTGTCTAACCAAAAGCTGCGCATGTTATCATGTTAAGAAATCGGATCTGAAAAGTTCAGATTTGGTGCGATGGGTAGAGTCCACTCTGGCGCGGATCCAGCCCGGCTCGAAGGGGGGTTCCAGATCATCACCTTTACATTTTGTTACAAAATGTTGGGGATTTTTTCAAAAAGTATCACGCAAGATCCCCTTGTGGTATCGCTGGGGGGTATACGGGTCCTCCCCCAGAAAAATTTCTGAAATTTGTTCTGTAAAAATAGAGTTTTAACTCCTTTTGAGAACCTTTTTGGGTCCAATTGGGACACTGTTCAGCATGCTCCCCCCTTGGATCCGCACCAGAGTCCACCTGAACTTGAGGGAGTGTCAATCTGGTCAAGTCTGGTCTTGGTCTTATAGAGTGCTCGCTCCACTTCTTTGTGAGCGCTAGCTGACAAGGCCCTAGGGGTGAAGTTAAGAGTTTCATGGTGCATCTACTGTACTTTTGACTAGCGAAGTGTGGATGGAATGATGCAAATGGGAGCTTCTATCTAAATACCCCACTCTGTGTAGAAGCCACGAGTCCGTTTACGGCACCTCAAAGCCTTCTTTGACAAGAGTTGATTTTATCAGGAGAGTTGACTTCTGACTTAACTAGTCAAAAGTTATGTGGATGCATCAAATCCACTGATGGTTTTGTGAGCCGCCGTCAACTTACGTTTCGTTTTTGGAGAGGATAAAGTGAAGAGATAAGGATATTTTTCGGGGGGTTTCAGAAGGACAAGTAGAACCATAGTAGTCCATCGTCTTGTTTTCCATCTTTGATTTGTTGTCTCTCCCTTATAAAACCTGAGGGCCATGTTAGACTTGTAAAATCAACGATTTTATAACCCTAAAGACATTTTTGGATCAAGAGGGTAAATAGCACAAAAAAAAAGGACTTAGAGTTAGCTTCCAAACTTATGTGTTCTTCCTTCTGTGAGATAATTAAACACAAATGTGTGTGTGGCCTCATGACACCTTATGGGTCATAAAATCATCTCTGTTTATAAAAGTTAAACATAGTCCTTAGGTTTTATACTGGAGAGGATGCAAGATACATATAGAAAGAAAGACTCGTTGATATTCATTACTTCTCGGATCGTCAATAAGTTAATACTAAAAAGTAATCAAAAGTACTAAATATTTTCGCAATAGTTCTTACAATTGATTTGCTGTAGAAAGTTTCCATGAAAAAAGAGAAACAATCATTCGGAATTTCTAGATTTGTAAAACATTGGAGTATTTCATGAGGAATTGTAAAATTTCACATCTTTTTACAGAAGATAGAGAGTAATAACTGGATTCTTCGAAATCAAAATTAATTATATTTCACTCTTTACTCAGTGTCAGAAGCCAAATAAATGGTTATGATGATTGGGCCAGCTCTGGATATTGCGATTGCTGAATGAGACGTTTGATGATCTTGAGTAATTAATTAGCCAATTGAATTTGATGACCATAAATATGATTGCAGGATCTTAATGGTCGAGTCATTCTCCTACCTATATAAAAAAGTTTCTGCGATAATTTAACACAATAGTTCAAGAATTTTTAAGTTATAATTCAAGTGCTTGCAACAACACTCCAATGAAAATCTGATGGACTTGGCTCATTGTTGCTGCAAGCACCTCAATTTTGGTTTTCCTCTTGAGAGATTTCGATTTTTTGTAAAGAATGGAAAGACAGTAGTTTATATTAAAAAAACTTCTTTGAAAACCATGACCTTTTGTCTTGTGGTGTGAAAAATAAAGAGATGAAAACCAGAAGAATTTTCCCTTCGGAATTAGATATCCCCCCATCAATTCCCTTCACCACAAAAAATGGACTTTGTTCACCACAAATTTCCCCCTCGTGCCAAGACTCTATCTGTAAACAACCACTTTCGTAATACGTATTTGGGAATGATATTTATGTCATCGCCATTCGTCTCCCTTTTTGTGCTCTGCCCCTGACGTATTCTTGGCCAAGTTTCTCGAATGAATAGTAACTCAGACACAAAAGCACTCGCTTTATTGATCCGATCTTTTCTCTTGGCTCAACCCGTTCTTCAGCGGCATTCTCTTGGCGTTGTTGGAAAGAAAAGTCTGGGAATAGAGCCCAAGGAACTCTTGGTGAAATCAAATTTCTCTTGATGGAGAGGGTTCTATTCTGATGGGGGTTTTGGCTGGTCGTTCAATTGGTTGCCTTTATTTTTGCCGAGGGCTGTGGTATTGGAATGTTAATTGCTTAATCTAATTTATTTCTTTTTGTTCTTTCATCCGAAGCCTTTATTAGAGCTCACTAGAATTCTGTTCTCTAAAAAAAAGTGTCCTCGATAAAATATTTTTTTTGTAATTGCTTGTCTGTTTGATGAATATAAAAAAATTTGGTTACTTTAAACGTTTTTTATTAATTGCAGGAATTTAGGAAAGTTATCCAGTGATTTAGAAAATGGAATTTAAGTTAATTTATTTTGAAAAATTAATAAATGATCTAAACGTACAAATAGGAAATAATTTTTAGTGTTTCGGTTTGGTGTTTTATAACCTATTATTTTTATTAAAATCAGAATTAGGCCTATATAAGCATTAATTACAAATAACCGTTAAGTGATTAAATTTTTTCCCAGTGACATTCAAATTGAAAGGGGGGAAGTTTATGATATTATTAATTGGTTGTCATTATCGTAATTTTTTAAATTTTAACTTAATTCATTTTTATCCACATAAATTATAATCACATTTGATTGCACATTTGATTTCATGGTTAACTCATGTTATTAAAAAGAAATGAAGGCTTTACTTACTAAACGAAATAATGCTTTAAATGATTTTTTGATAAAATGATTTCATTTTGTAAGGATTAATATCCAAAGTTATTACTAATTAATACAATGATAATTTATTTTGCAACCTAATACATCTAGTGTCTAGTGTATCAAAAGGATTTACAAATAATTTTCATCGTGGATTATTTTTTTATCAAGTAAGTATTTTTTATTCTGTTATTTAGTTTAAATTTGATTTAAATTAAAACTTCAGGACGCGCAATTTGACAATTAAAGTTAGAACCAATAAACTATTAAATAAACGCATTGTTTGATTTGTTTGAATATCTCTTGTTTTGATGATCAAATGAAATAAACTAGAAGAATCTTGAAAGAAAAAAACAGAGAGTTCCGACTGATGTGTGAGAGAACCTTTGGGGATAATAAATTCCTCCAGAATACCTGGTTTGAGTTGTGCTGCCATCTAGACTAATCTACTATAAAAAATTGTAGAATTCTATTAGTGATAATTTGGCAGAAATTTAAAATAATTTCAATATGATATTTTATAAGAAGTAACTACAATCTAGTGTTCTACTTTTTTAAAAATGCGTAGAAAATGTTTTATCACTAAAATTTATAGAAAAGTTAGTGAGCTTTCTCTGGCAAACATTTGTCCAATCTCTTACAACGTATTTAATTTATTCGTAATTTTAAGAACTATCATGGTTAAAATTAAACTATACATAAAGAAGATATTCAGAAAATTTAAGATCATAGACATTTATTTTTCGAATTCCCTTAAATAATTACAATTCAATAGAAAATAAAAAGCATTTTACTATTTTTGCTTATATGAAATCAAATAGTATTTCTATTTTATTTTATGTGTTATTTTTTAAACTTTCAGTTTTTATAATTAGATCGTCGCTATTAATTTGCCAAAAATATTATCATTATTAATCATCATTGATATGGAATGGGATGGGGGAGTTACAATTACAATTTAAGAACTCTTTTTATTTCAACTATTTTAGCAATAAGGTGGTGCCATCTTTTCCATTTTCCGATATTTTGATTCATATGTTTTAATATCTTTCGAGTAAATAATGTTAATTTTCTATTGTTGGTTAATTTTTTTTGTATTTGATCGACCTAAATTTTCAGTCTGTTTTGGGCTTTTAATGCACACATTCAATTAAGGTTACTTTTGGGAGTTCCTTTGCAACGTTCATTCGTATTATCCACAACATTTGAATCTATCAAGATTATTAGTAATGAATTAGTTTCCAATTTTTGATTCTTATGTTAGTTGCAATATGAAAAAATCAGTATGCAGCTTAAAACAAAATTTTTTTATCACTGCATCTGAAGAAAAAATAAGCTCCATATTCTGACCGATGACAAGCAGTTTGATCTTTACAGCAGTAAAAAGTTTTACTTATGCTACTATATTATTCATCTATTAGCTACATAATATATAGGTAATAAAGTTTAGTTTATTCAGCCTGAAAGGAATGAAAACTTTAAAAGATTTGTTGTTTCACTCGTGCTTTGTGTTAAACCATGGATCATTAATTATTAAATTATAACCAAACATCGATTAAAGTCCCAGAAAAACGCGAAATTGAAATAATCAATATTATAATATTTTATTACAGTTGCTATTTTATTGCTCTTTTATTATTCGGTTTGTCACAGTAATAAATGTCCCCCGAGTTTCATTTTTGTATAATGAGCAATGTAAAACTTTCATACTCTTGAAAAAACTAATATGATATTACCAAAATCGTAAATTTAGAGCGAAACATAAGTTAATCAAGAGGAAACGTCACAATCTATTGCCATTCGTTCGCTAACAGCTCAAATAAATTATTAAAATCCTAATTTATTTCTCATCCTCTCCTATTCTTTGTGGCTGGCATTTATCATCATCAAAACAACTGAAAGCTTGATCCAAGCTGCCTGATGAATCCACCTGCAAAAACAGAAAGCTCAGCGCAAATCCCCCATCCAAATCCCATGCTCCAAAAAACCCCCGGCCGTGGACGTAAACAAAACGCTCAGATCCCCACTGCGCATGTGCTTCCGTATGCAGTCCCCCGTCAGCTCGTAAACCACGCCTTTTGACATTTTATTGGCCAGTTTTGAAAGCCCCTGGCCATCCGTCTTCCTCGGGATTAAAAGGACTTTGGGAAAGACGTGACAGGCGAAATACTTCTGTCGAACCTTTTGACACCTGGGAATCAAATTGGTAGAGGTGTATTTATTTGACACGGACCGTTTGCTTATCGTTATACGGGTTCTGTCTGCTTCGTTTTGCGAACAGCCTGTTTTTCTTATGATTTATTCTCAATTACTGCTCTTGTGAAGAGGCATCGCCTGTGTATTACTCATAATCAGTAACTGAAGGGGGAATTCTGATTTTTGCACTGTATGGATCGCTACTGTATTGGATGATTAAACGTGGTGTATCTGTTGGTGATATTTCATGTCTGTTTGCACAAGAAAAATCACCCTTTTTTGAGGGAGTTTGTTAGAGGTTCTATTATTTAGGGATTTAACCTTTTGAACTGTTTTTGTTCAGACTTACTTAAAATGTATCTACTGATACTAGAATCATATTTAAAGATTGAAGCATTAAATTGGGCTAGCAAAAAAATAATACTGTTTGATTTGATTCATATTGTGCCACCTATGGAGGGTTGTTCAAAATGATCAACTACCTTGTTCAATCATTGATCCTTTTAACTTTTGTAAAAAAGAGATAGAAAAAACTTTTAAACATTTTATATCTGTCTGTTTATCAGAAACTCACTTTAAGAAATAGAAAGTAAAAATATTCAAATGCTTTTACTATACTTTATTCATAAGAAACATTGATAAGGAGCTTCTAATAATGTGTAATACTAATGAATATTTGAAGAAAATTTATAGTAAAAATATGAATTATCTCCCTTCTATATTTACGTAGAACGTAGGAAAACATCCCTTTTCGTTGAGTTCCTGTTTGTAAAAAAATTTTAGCATTAAAAATATTATTCAGGAATAAATTGCTTTACAATTTAAGAGAATTTTTTGTAATGTCCGTTATTTTTAAACGAAGTGCTTTTTTCACTTCGTTTAAAAAGTTCAATGTTACTACTATATTATCTTGAAAATTCTGCACAAAAACCCAGCAAGTACGTTTTAAAACAGACCAAAAAGTCAGGAATGTTTCCAAATGAAATTTCGAAACAGCATTTTCTCTTCAGTTGACTTTTTATCCCCATCTAAATGAAAACTCCATACCGATGTTTTTCCACCAAATTCTCCCGCTATCCCATTCCACCTCCCTCGAAAAACCATTCTAATGAGCAATTTTTCATAAAACCATCGAAGAACCGCTTTCAGGATACGCATTTTTGGAATATCGGGTGCTTTCTTTCTTTCGATTTCCCGGGCCTTTCTTCCACTTGACATTTAATGATCGCCACGACCTCCTAAAACAATTACAGAGGAATTTTAATAATGCAACACGAATCCCTCTATCTCGTAACACGGGAAAAAGCAAACAACAAGAAAAAGTGTATTCCGGAAAAGTTTCCCGGAATACGTTGAAATTAAAT
Source organism: Tetragnatha versicolor (assembly GCA_024610705.1). Lineage (NCBI taxonomy): Eukaryota > Metazoa > Arthropoda > Arachnida > Araneae > Tetragnathidae > Tetragnatha > Tetragnatha versicolor. Next base: position 54,132,872 of record JANDEH010000007.1, read on the forward strand.
TTGGGAACTCCTCTGAGACGGGATTTTTCTTATCTGCTCCTTTCGGAACGGGAGGCCCGTCTCTGGAGCTAATTGAATTACGCGTATAATCATATCACACTCTCTGCTCCTTTTGCGGAGAGACGTATACGGAATCGATTTCAAGGGAGCTGTGGCAGTTGCGGTCGAAAGCAATTGCGGTCAGTGTGGTTTAATCCTCGAATTGTCAACTTTAAAGCGCATCTTAACCGTTTCTCTATTCGAAGATTATGCATGCCAGAAATAATTGTTTTGAGAACTGGGTATCTCTTTATTCTAAAAAAAAGTTTTTTGGTAAACGGTTTCCAGCAAAAGACTTTTTAATTACTGATCCGTGTAACACATATTTGGTATCAAACTGTCCGGATTCTTTTGAGGATGTGCAATAAGTCTTTAGAATTTCTAAAACAAATCTCAGTTTTAAAATATTTCAATTTTTTTAGATTACGGATAAGGTTGCAGTTATATAAAGCAAGAAACTATGAATTTTAAAACAATTGAAAACATAGCGAAAAGAATCTTGTGCAAATGTTAACATCAATTGAAAAACAACGTTTATTTTTACACAATTTATAAAATTTTTTAAAACTGTCGACAATTGTTTCGGGGATCATTGGATCCCCTTCTTCAATTGAAATTGAAAACATATTTCACTGTTTTTTTAATATTCAAATACGTTAAACAATTATCTTTTTGTTTATAACATGAATTTGATAAATGCTATTGAGATTATTTTTTAACAACAATATTTTATGTTTTTGAAACTCAAACGATTTTGATTAGATTCAAACTAATGTATTATTAATTTATCTTTTAATTTTAAATAATGTATTGAAATGTTTATGTTTATCCTTGTTGTTGTGGCAACCCAGTCATTTCTATATTTACAACACAATAAAAACACGCTTTCGGAAATTATTAAATATTACAATCAATACCTTATTTAAAAATCCTTTTGAAAGTATGATTCTAAGCTAATAAAATATTTTAAATTTCATAATGCAAGCGCAAAAGATCAAATATCACGGGTTGATATTATAGAAGTAAAGATATAAAACGAAAATGTTTGCAGCTTAGTAGAAATTCATGTGTTTGCTATGAAACTGCCACAACTTCGACGTTCGTTGTGAAGTTCAAGTGATTTGGGTTTTGCGAAGCAATTTGAAAGGTTCTGTAGCGAGCAGAGGGCGGTAGCTCCGTAGTTTTAAAAAAATTAAATGAGGCGTTTTTACATCTAGAAATATCAGCACTATAGGATAACCTTATACTTAAAGATAGCTAATTAATGTTATTTTAATGTTTCCTAAGGAGTATACGGGTAAAACCATAATTTTTGAGGGATATATTTCATTTGTCTATAACTTTTCGTACACTTCAGGTTGAAGTATCTCCTCAATAAACGAAATACTTGAAAGGTAGTAGTTGAAGTAAAAGAAAATCAGGGATGGTGATTAATTTTTAAAATATGAGATAACATGTTTGGTGTCGAGTAAAAATTCTTAGGTCTTAATTTTCTTATGAACTTTCAGTGTTTGAGGGAGATGATTAATTTTTTTATGTAATGAAAGAATTCACTAATAAGTATAGAAATTTTTAAGTGGGTAAAATTAAGCTTAAATTGACTTTCAATTTAGTAAATAATTGTCCTGAATATGGATAATTATCCATAAGCCTTTCATGTCTCTTGATCTTATTATCCTTTTTTAGTAAGTAGAATTGACCTTTACAACCTAATGATTTCTTTTTATTTTCAACTCCATTTTCAAATTTTGACGCTTGGATTGATGGGATTCTAAGATTGACAAGATTTAAAAATTAGGCTTATATATCCGAGTAGAACTTTCTTTAGATATTAAACCCTATATAGTTTCATGACTGGTGATACCTTAGGCTATCTTTCGACAATGCCTTAATTGAAAGCTCACTAGATCTGAACCTCAACTGTGGGAGCTCGCTATTGTCACCAGACTCTCGATTCACGGAGCCGGACACAGATTTCTGGTTTCCAGTCGCACCGTACAGATATATTTTAATCTGGACTTAATTTAAGATATCCTCTCCCTCGTTATTCAACGAAGGAAACTTTCTCAGTTATTTATTGCAGTCACGTAGTCCTTTCCGGGTCCTTGCCTACTAAGCACTGACTTGGAGGCCGGCCAAAAAGCTTTACTTGAAGGATGTAAATAGAAGTCTTCTTCGGAGTACCCTCGAATAAATTTCCTATGTCTTCTTTAAACTATTTTTTCTTCGGGAAAGTTTCTTCTCCACGACTTTTTTCCTCGGGCCTGCTTCGAATTTAAATGATTCTGATGCATGCCCTGTGTCGTAGAATATTAACTTAAGGCGTGAAAAGGAGATCTTTTTGTTGTAGCTCTCTTGCTCTTTTTTTGTTGCCTGTGTGTGAGATGTATTTATGAGAATGAAGGTTATTAACGGGAGTTGATTTTTGTTGATGTTTTTTTTTTAATTTGGCTTTTGGAACTCTCGATGGGTGGGTCTTTTTTGTTTTCTGGGTTCGTTGGTTGTTTAATGAAATGTGCAGGAGAATCATGATGTAGATAGTTATATTAAAAAATAAATGAAAAAAGGAATACTTTTAGTTTTAATTTTTTGAATCTTTATTTTATATGGTTTTATTACAGGATTAAATTAAGTTATAATCATATTTTAAAGTTATAATCATATTACTGTCATTACATTTGCTTAAATTAGGTACTGGACTACATATGCATTTATTTTGAAATATTTAGTTATTAGATTTCATTTTAATTAGAAATTTTTAAATATAAGAAACGTTCCGCAAAGTATAGTAGGAATAAAACCTTTAAGTGTTGATAGGAAGAAAAACTAAAAAAGCTGTTAACATGACGTAAAATAAATTTGTTTGCTTTACAAATTAAAAATATTTTTATTTCATGCTGAGCAATAAATTGATTTTACGCATAAAATATAAAACGTTTAGATTAGGAAATATGTGTGGATCTTAATTTGTTTATTTTTTTCATAAATCTTTGGAATACTCGAGAATCTCCTCTCATGACCAGATGTATTAATACACCGAGTTCCCTCCGTACAATAAATTATAACTACTTTCACAAAGATTGAGATGTAGAACATGATTAAGCTATCAATAATAGCTTATGTAGCATAAGTAATAAATAATTTGTGTATGGGGGTAAAGTTTGAAAACGGAAACCAATTTTTAACACATCAGCATCCAATTGTAATGCTTCAAATGCGAAATCTTTTCATGCCACTCAGCATGAATTCCTTTACCCATCCAATAAGTGAAGGATGTTACATTTATATATGCTACAAAAGGAATGAAATGAAAGCTATAGGGGCTAAGAGGGTATTTTGTCGGTCGTGCTCTTTGTCTGCCTTAAAAAGTTAGGGTTGCCGGTTCACAGGTAGGATTCGCCGAGATCGCCAAGGAAGAAGTTAATGCCTCAAAGATTTAAGTCATGTGCCTTTCATATTGTTTTTAAAGTATCAACTCCTTTTTTTAAATTCATTTTGTGTGAGATAAGTGGATGTAGCATCCTATTTTTATGACTAGTAGTACACAGATTAATTATTTTTATTCACATCAATTTATTGGGAAAATTTACATTTTAAAAACAGTAAAACATATGCGTTTACTGGTAACAATTGTGAATAAAAACGTCCAACTTCAATTACATTTTAAGGTTTTTTCTTTGATAAATACCAATAGTGCCAAATGCCAAATTAGAGGAAGGAAGGCAAGTTCTGAATTCTTGAAAAGTTGTAGAACTAGCTGTGAATCTGGAAAACAAAATTAATTATTAGTAGGTAACACTACTTCTTGAGAAAAAACACTTTAATTGAAGACACTATTTCACAGCTCTTATTTTTATTATTAAAATCTCATCTCTTCTGATCTAACTCACACGCAATGAAATACTTGTATTTATATAATTTCTGGTTTCCTGAACACACTTCAATTCACTTTGCAATTTCAAAAAACAATTTATACAAAATTAGCGCAAGGCTTTAAAATAGCTCGAAAGCGTGTGAAACAATTATCTATTCGGTATTATAGAAAACCCATAGACGTCTTTTTTCTTGGATTTACAAGAAAAACATTTTACTGATTTGCTATTGGATATTACTAATTTTAAAAATTTGTTATTCTAATAAGTTGTTACACTCTCAAAACGACAGTCTCAAAACAGAGTAAAAATTATTCAAACTAGCTCAGAATCAAACTTATTCAAATTTGAAAACATAAATATAGTCATTTCTGAAAATGTGCCTAGGTACTCAAAAATGAAACATCCTGAGCTTGATTCATGAGAATGTCATGCACTAAATCAAATATAAGCTCTTGATGTTTCATTTTTGAGTATGCACCTTTTCAGAAATGAGTATAGTCATGTTTTCAAATTTGAATATATATTTTTGATTTATATTTGAATATTTGATATTTTCGATTCGGAGCCAGTTTAAGTAATTTAACTCAGTTTTGAGACTGTCATTTTAAGAGTGTATTCTAATGTTTAAAGGTGAAGTAAAAATACTCTTTGCATACTATTTTAAATTAAGATAATTTTTTAGCAATGATTTCAAACGATTACAAACAAATGAGGAGATAAAAACGTATGAACGAAATCAGATTAAAATGAAGGTACATAATTAATTAACTCTCTATGTGACTCTTAAATTGATAGGTGATTTTGATACCCGTAGAAAGCATTTCTTTTTCAAATATTTAAGAGAGTCGCATAGATTTCTTTAATTGAAAAAAAAAGATGATCGGGATTCTTCGGGAGCAAATCCTGTCGCCAAGCGCGCGTGCGGGATGTCGCCAAAGAGGGCAAGGAAGGCCGCCACCGGAGGTGTGACGCGCATGTGCCAATAATGGCGCATCATTTTGTACTTCTTGCTTTGTTTCATTTTTGTCGCAATGCTCTAGAAAGGGAGTTTTATCGCTGCACATTTGACATGCACCGGCACATCTCGGGATAAAATAAAAATTCCGCCGCCGCCCTCTCAAAATCCCTTCTTGCCTCATGTTTTGCCTCTAATGTATGCCGCGATGTAAAGCAAGGACTTTGCGAAGAAAAAGGATCGCCCGCCTTGACAGCTAAATCTTCGGCGGAGGCACGGCACGAAAAAAAAACTTTAAAATATGCGCATTTATCTAAGTTTTATCCCGTACAGAGACTCCAAGACGGATGACCGTGCTTTTCCTGCGCCAAAAAAGAGGAATTTCTCCCGGTCCCTCTCGCGATCTCTCCAGATTATGGAAGCAGGAGTCTTCTCTCCGGGATCCTTTTTTCCCCTTGGCTTTCATCCATGGCTCTTTTTCCCTGCTTCTCATTATTCCCGTTTTTTTCTTCTTGCGTCCAGTTCTTTTCTTTCTTTTAAGTGTTGAGAAATAAGCCGCCGGAAGAGATAAGACGTTTCTCATGTCTTATCCTTACTAAATACGACGGGGGGTTTTGTTTCCTCCGTGACTAAATTGGTAGCAGTCTTTTGCAGGGAGAGAGGTCCCACTAAATTACATTATAAAGTTTATTAGGTGTTTTGCATGCACATGTAGATACGTTTTTTTAAGTCGAGAAAGATGTATTTGGGAAAGGCATCCGTTTTAGACTTATTGGGTGTTTTATGCTATAATAAAATGAAAAGCAGAGCTATGGGAAAATTTATTCGAGCCTCGTAAGATAATATCACGTTGTTTTAACTTTTTTCCTCAATGTAAAGAGATTAGAATCTGGTTTTGTATTTTTGTGCGTCGGTTGAAACCGCCCATAAATTTCGAATTTATTTATTAACTAAGATTTATTTTTACACTCTTATATTCGGCGGGATTTGTAAAGTAAGCAAAAAGATAGAAGACTAAAATGAACAACAATTTTGCATTAAGGGGATTAGAAATTTTTAGTCCAGTTTTCCATTAATATTTATTAATCAGATATAATAATTCATTGTGGAGAAACTTATTAGAGTAATTAGTAGAAGTGGATATGGAAGTGCACCTGCTTATTTTCATAGAATGTTTTTTATATAGCTTTGAATAATATTTTTCCGAAACCCTAAACGTTAATTAATTGGTGTTTGTTCTCATAAGGAAAGAGCAAAAATATCTTTACAAATGTTACTATAAAATCCAAATAAAATTTTAAAAACTAAATTTAACTTATTAAAACTCCTTCTGTTTAAAAAATTTTAGATATATTCCGAAGAGACTTAGTAGGGGGTAATTCCAAATTGGAACAACTAATACTGACTCATTTAAAATTATTCGCGATATATCCTTTCAAAATTAATTAATTTTAAAATTAAATTTTATTCTCTCAGTATAGATAGTGGGTGCTTAACCTATTTTAATCAAATAGTAATTTAAGAAAGTTATTAATTTTTAAAGAGTATTTGATTTTAGTATATTTTAATGGAATTAAGCGTATATAGGATGTTGCCCCGTTATTTCTCTAAAACCAGTTCATGCTCTCATGTTCAATATACTAAGTATATTTAGCTTAGTTCTACATTGAAATGTTAATTGAAAATGTTAATTTAAAATAATACTTTATTTCTAATTTATATAACTGATATCAATTAAAATATTATTTAGATGATATTCTTATAAAAGAAAGTACATAAGAATAAAGTTTTAACCATATAATAAGCATTTTCCCCAAAAAAGTTGGATTCCACTCGGGAAAAATTGAAAATTTTAAGTTTGTATGCATTAAAAATTTTTCTTCATTCACATTCTAATGTTTTCTCATTTGATATTTTCTCAATATTTCACATAAAAACACAAATTAGGGAAAAGTAAGCTGCAAGATAAATTATTTTAACATCGATGTGTTATTTATCTAAACAAAAATAATTATGCAATGCAAATTAATATCAATAATACCAATTAGGATTAGAAGAAATTTAAATTTGATATTCTTATATATTAATTTAAAAATGCAGCACTTTAAAAATATTTTAACCATTGAATCAGATTGTCTTACAATCATAAGCATATGAAATGACTTAGGCTAAGCGCGCACTTAGAGACTTTTGTCACGGCGACAGAGGCAAAATTATCACCCTGGCTATTGCAAGAAGCTAGAGCGCTCGCTAGGCGACGAGACTCTTGGCCGATTGCCAAAAATCTACCATAGAAATGCATTGCTCTCGAGTGAGCTAGTGTTTATAGTCTCCGCGACAGAAGTCAGACCTTGCGACCATAAGACGCTACTGCAATTAATCAATCCCCTTATCTTGACAGGAATCTTTGTTCCTGTCAAGATAGGGGACTAGGCTTTCTCCATGCTTTTATGGAGGTTGATTGCAGTAGTGACTATAAGGCTCAAAACACACTGAGCGGCTTATAGTCGCTACTGCAATCAATCTCCATATAAAAGCATGGGGAAATCCTAGTCCCCTATCCTGACAGAAATGAAGATTCCTGTCAAGATAGGGGGAGTCTCAGGCTGAACTCCATGCTTTTCCCCTATCTTGATTTACGACTTCGAGCGACTTGAGTCGCTATAGTGTGGCGCACGCTTAAGGCCCAAGTCAGACCTAGTGACCATAAGTCGCGACAGCGATCAATCAAAGAGGAGAAAAAGCATGGAGTTCAGCCTGAGACTCCCCCTATCTTGACAGGAATCTTCATTCCTCAATTAATCGATCAATCTCCATAAAACATTCCTGTCAAGATAGGGGACTAGGCTTTCTCCATGCTTTTTTTTATGGAGATTGATCGCTGTCGCGTCTTATCGTCGCACGGTCTGACTTGGCTCTAAGACGAGCAGTGTGTTTTGCACCTTACTACTTCTTCAAATTTCTCTGCTTTACCTGAAAAAAAAATTAGATCAGATTTCAAAGTTTGGGATTATTTGGAAGCTTTTTACGGGGTTGCTTAAAAAAATCTGTATGGTGTATGAGTATTTATTGAACAATGAACACATTAATATCATGCAAATTAAATAATAGAAAAAATAAGTTCCAAAAATTTTTAAACAAAACAATGAACGATTTTTTAATTTTTTTAATGCAATGTTTCAGCGTTTTTTTTAATTGGATGAATGTAATTAAAACTTCTCAACCTTTCTAAGAAAACTAGATTGCAATGATTATGTGCAAAAGGCTAGGATCAATTATGTATATTTTGATGTTAAATATTATAGCAAACATCTGTTATTTGTTATTGGATCATGTTGAATACAAAATTAATTAATCAAAAGTACTTTATGTTTAATGAATAAATATTAAATTAATGTTATTTATTACAATCTCATGTTTTATATTTATGTTGCATATATTATTTTATATTTATACTAGTTATAAAAACTGTAGTTTTTTTTGTTTTAAAATTACTCGTAAAATGCTGCATATTTTTATTTCGGAAGAATTATTTTTAAATAATTCTTAATGATTTAATAATTTATAATATACTAATGACTAATGATTCTTTATATGCAACGAATGATTTTGTAGCTTCTTAAAAAAATTATTCAAAAACCGCTCTTTTCTATGCAAAAAGGTAAATTTTTCCGATTTTTCCAATTTTTCCGGAAAAAACCAGTTTTTTCCGGGTTTTTTTCGCCTTCCCACAATTTCCGGAAATTTTCCATCTCTAGTTAAGATGAAGATAAAGTCTGTCTTCCCCGGCTAGGCGGTGAAAACAATGGGAGCGAGGTCAAAGTGTTATTTATTTTTATCTTTTATCATGTGTGATAACGTAATCACGTCACTCACCTGAAACCAAACAACAATCTAGTTTACTAATTGCTCAACACGAATCCCCAATTGATGGACCCTTTCTCCCCAGCTCTCACTAATTGACAAAACTGCTAATCCTCCAATGCGAAGTGAGAAAACATCAACAAAAACAGAAAGTGCACTCCACTCATTTGTGATCTCCCTCATTTTTCCCTCTCTCGCCCCTTGAAATATGCCCTTCTGCATTTCCCCGATATCTCACGGTCCATTTCCGACACTGCGGGACACCCTATCAATCCTACATTAAACGCCCGTTTGCCCCGACGCCACTTTTGTTGACCCTAGACAAACATTGCCCCCGACAAATCGCCCGTCCCACCCACACTTTTATAATAATAATAATATCATCGGGGGAAGTGTTGGCTCCTTTTTTTTTCCTTCATCTTCCTCCTTTGGCCAAACAAAAGTTTGATAACTTCCTCTTGGGAGGCACTTTAGCGGCATATTGTTTTTTGGCGAATTATCAAACTGTGTGATGAGTGCCTCGTTTATAAAATAGCTGTTAGGTGGGGATGGTTGCTGATTTTTTAACCTTAGCTCCCGTCGGGTCGATTGTGTTTTTTTTTCGGCGTGGTTGTTGGGCCATTTGCATGGTTTGTGGGCTGTAATCGGGTCATTAAAGGTAGTTCGCTTTTTTCCTTTTTTGAATAAGGAAGAATAAGAGTTACCAACTTTGTTAGGGTTGGCCTATTATTAATAGTGTTACATCTATGAGACAACAAAGCGACTTAAAATGTTATTAATTTATGAAAAATTTTATATTATTAGAGTGGTACTGAATGGGAGAATTGCAGCATTTCTTAAAATTCTAAATATCCAATTTTAATTTATTGAAAAATCTCTCCTGGTTCAAACCTACACATGTTATACATTTTTGGAATCAGCGTGAAATGTAGTTATTTTAAAGGTACATTTGAAAAATCGATTTTTGAAGGTCTGTAACGTCTTGGTTCCCTTAAGGATATTGTATCGCAAAACGATATTTTCTGAAGAACATCCTTCCATTTAAATTAGGTCTCGGGTGCATTACAATGGAATGTTTCCATTAACATTAACCTTATAAAATTTGGTTGTTTGGACATTTTTCGCTATTTTTTCGGTGTTTAAGTGGCCAAAGATTATTTTCATTTTATAATTCATTGCTGAATCTGTATTTATTGATTATTATACCTTCACTAAGATTCAAGATGATTCAAGTTCAAGATCAAGAATTTTAAATACCAGTCATCCAATCACAATGAATGTCAATGTTGCAAGAGAGTGAAAATGGCCAACTCTCTTGTCCGGAAAAGGCCAGATAGATAATGTTGTTCCCTTTAAGAAAAAGCATTAATAATGCAGGAGTTCAGGCCCACTGCTCGACTTCCGAATTAACCGGTTTTAAACCTACAAAAGGACGCTAACGGCCTCACATTTTTTCTAATCAGGGAGACATCGGAAGAAGGGGGAGGGCAAAAACTTCGAAAAACTGTTGCGTCGCTTCCTGTATTAATATAGATTGCGAAGGCGTGGAAGTCGGTAATAAGAAAATTCCCTATACCACATCTGATTCAGGAAAAGGTGAGACTTGTTTTCTCTCTAGAAAGCGGAGAGGAGGGGGGGGGTCTGCAGACACGCTTCATTAGGGAAGCCTGCTCGGGGGCCCTGGCTGAAAAAGAACTTTTTCCTTTTCGCCAAAGTCTCCAGGGGAAGGTGCCAGATCTAAATGAGCTCCTGAAAAGAACGTGCCATGTTCTTACATTAATGTAATCCTAATCCATAGGCCCCGGCCGCGAGGCGAAGACTCGAGGGTTAACGATGCTAGGCCCCATTTATTTCTCGCTGTTGGCTAATGGCGGGAGAGAAGGATTGCCGGCTTAGAAGCCTGCCGCACCGAAAACATACAAAATCCTTTTTCCCCAGCTAGCCAAAGCTGTGTTCCCGCATTTCTTCGTCTTCCTTTTCTTCTTCTTCTGCAGCTTCTTTTCCTTCTTCAAAGTTTCTCTTCTTTTTTTTTCTTGGCGCCTCGTCGACCAATACCCCGAAGAAAAAAAAGAAGAAAAAAGGGAGTGGAGGAATCTATATTGGAAAAACACAAGGGAAAAAATATCGGGGATTTTTTTCCCTCTCTCTTTTGCCCCGATCGAAGGTGTTTTATGAGAGCGGCTGGTGCAATCATTTGGGTTCTGTGGAAACAGAAGTAGCATAAAAAGATGCTTTGCTTGTGTTTTTTTGTAACTTATTCGTTTCTATTGCAAATATGACAACTAGAGAAGGGGGGAACATCTGTTATTTTCGTGAGTTTTGCTTATTTTGTTTTAAACTTGCGTTGGAGGCCTTCTATCCTGCTTGAAACGCGAGAAGCTAGACTCGTAAATTCGTTGTTAGCTCCTTGTGTGATTGGCTTCATTTGTTATTCGGGCGGGATTTATTTTCGCTCATTTGGATCCCCTGACAGCAATACATTCAGTCATTACTCTGGGGAAGAACGAGGAAAAGGGTATTTGAATACTTCTTACAAATATTCAAATATGTGCCCTTCCATACATTTACAAGTTAAGTTGTTTTGTCGAATAACCAATTTGTTTTCATCAAACTGCTTTTTTTCATTTACAGATAATTTGAATTATACAAAAAACCGGCCAATCAAAACTGGGAGTTAAAAGTAAAGCTCCTCATAAACGCTCAATTCGTTTTTAACTATGCTAACGAATTACCATTTTGTTATTCTCGCCATTCGCAAAAATGCTCATAAAAATGTGTATGATTATAGATAATTCTTCCTTTTTCGAAGTGAAGTTACTATTTTGAGAATAGTAAACTATAAAAAATACTATTCACTAAATAAGGTTCATTTAAAAAAAGATAAATATCTGGATAAAAAATAAAGATATAAAAAAGATAAGATCTGGACTAAAGCCAGGGGGAACACCGTCCCTCAAAATATCTGGGCTGTCCCCCTTCCCTTGAATATGGGATTTCTCGTAAAAAAGTTTTTTTAAAAGGAAAAGAAAAGGTGAGCCCCCCACCAAAAATGTATTTTACTTCGACTGCACCAGCGGGCTTGAATAAAGAATTCAAATTTCGGTCGGGGGCTAATTTTGTCAAAGGGGCCCAGACTTACTTCAACCCCCTTTCCCTCATGTACCCTTCCTCCAGGCCTCAGAGACAGATACCCTTACTTAACTAAGACAACTCAACTACACCAATTAAGAACCCGGATGCTCACAACATTGTTTTAAAAGACATTAAATATTTAGATAGACTTAACTCATCGCTTCCAAATGGGAGTGATCAACCACCACCAATCACTATAACGAGCCTTCCTAACTAGTTTAAACAGCGTTTCCAAAGCCCATCTTTCAGTCAACAAATGACCACAGATTGACAAGCAGTGTTGAGCAACATCACACAGCTGCGAAAACTTCCTTCCATTGTTCCTGGCCGTTTTTAGCTGCTGTGTTGCCTCAGATGCCTTTCCTTTCAACTCAAGCCCAGACTGATATAATGGCGTAACGTGGCGTCTCTGCCACAAAGGGGATCAGCGGGACTTTCTGCGGGAAAGGGGGTTGTTGTGACACCCGCGTTGTAAATCACCGGTGACGGGTCCTCCCACAAGTGACAGGGGCCGGCATCTTCGGCTGGGTGGTTGTTGCAAGAGTGTGGAGTAGGGGGACGTCTGGGGAGAAAAGAGGGAGTCGAATTGCGCAAGGTCCGGAGGAGTGGTGGGTCAAGGTCATCTTGGAGGTCGGGGGCACAGTGTGTTTCGTTTTTTGGGAGATCTTCGGTTTGGGGTGGATTTCCCTGGATTTTTCAAATGTTTCTTTATAGCATCTCCATCTTAGGGCCGCGCCACATCGGACTTCTTATAGCAGTCGCTCCAATAACTCAAACTGTCAAAGGGAGGAGCGATAAGGGGAGGAGAGGAGGGGACTCGAGGGACGATGTAGTAGATTATTCCTGCAGCGGAGGAAAACAGGTGTCATCTTTTATCATCAGGAGTTATCTACTATATCGCCCCCTCGAGTCCACTCCGATCGCCCCTCCTCCTGGTACTATCTTAATCGTTTTTTAATGGTGATGGATCGATGTCACGTCTTAAGAACGCCACGTATGACATGACCCTTAGGGCCTCTACATACTCCCAGCTGAATTCCGCTGGAACTGGAAAACTATAAATCACTGAACCCGACACGCTTCCTTCTCTAGCGTTCCCAATAGAAGATACCAGGGTTGTTTACTCGATTGACAAGGGGGTGAAACATGATACTTAACTATCTCATCCCCCTGTCTTGCATGGACGAGGCCAGGAGGGGGAACGCGTGCCAAGCAGGTGCTGGGTCAAGTGATTGATAGCCTGTCAGATCAGCCAAAATCCAGATCCACTATAAAAGAGCCCTTAAAAAGGGCCCATGGCATCTTTCTGTTAAAACTTATATTTAAAGTATTAACTATTAATCTATTTGGTAATCCCATCCTGCAAATATATACATTATCTGTTTAATTTTCCTTTGTACAGATTTTATCAGTTTTTTTAAAAAAAATTTTGTAAGGATCTCGACATTTTTAACAGGATGTTCAATGTTTTTAAAAGATTATGTGAAAGTGTTTTATTGTCCAGTCCTTCTTTGCCTCCACCACTGTAATTTGATTTTTCTGTATTGTGTGTTGTTTAAAAAAATAATAAAATAAAATAAATCTACCCTTTACAAATTTTGGGGGTTTTCTTCATCTACCTCAAATATCGTATACCCATACTCAGCTTTAAAAAATGGTGAATTGGTAAATTAAATTGGTCTGGTGAACCCATTTAAAAACAAAAATTATGTTGTGTAATTTAATTTCTTCTCTCCTCCAATTTTTTAAGAGAAATGTCGTTGAATTACTATTTATTACTTTTGTACAAAAAATATTCATAAAAGATGTCCATGGACATTTAATTTGCCTAGAATTTGGATCGAAAATACCCCCAACTGACGAACTTGATTACCCCTTGGTGCCAATATTAGCAACTTTAAACCCTGTACTGAAATTGACTGTAAATGGTTATTTAATTAATTTTTAAGGAGCTCAAAAAATGTTATAAAATAATGATACGCCTACTGATTTTTAAGTTAGGATCTTTCTCTAATAAATTAATATTCATTATGACATGCGCATATTAAATAATTCTTATGTTTTAAAATACTTCACTTGAACTGTGTGTATGTTACTGTTTTTATTTAATTTACTGAACTATAAACTCAATTTAAGATCTTATCTGCTACCTCAAAGTTTATTTTAATACTTAAAAAAATTACTAGAAAACAATGAAAATTGGATTTTGGTCGACTGGATTTCTTCCCGCATCTTCCCTTTAAACGTATAGTGCATTTTAAATACATTTCCCAAAAAAGTGTACCTTTTCCTCTACTATCCTACCGTGGTATTCACCCCAAAACACTCCTCTCACGACAATTTTTTCCCGCTCTACAATCGCAAAGGGGAAAAAAGCTTTACACAGGCGCTCCAGAAAAAAGGAACCACGAACCAAAAAAATAAAAAAACCGAGGACGAATCGGTCTGTTGTATGAATATGAATAAATAACGGCATTCCGTGTTGGCTCGCTGCGTTACGTGCTTACTTATTCATATCAATGGAGGCTCCAGCCCACAAATGTTCAATTTCACAAAACTACCGCATACTTCTGTTGGGCCCGGCTCGTGCTGGTATTTGTTTCCCTGTAGTGTTTCTTTATGTTTGCCCGGGTATGCGAATATTTTATTTATTCCGCGGTTGGCAGTGGTGTTTTTAGACGCAAACGGGTATGTTATCTATATATCTGTAAGCTTTATACGGCCAACTAAAGCAATCAAGAGTTTTTCTCGGTGGGGATTTTTTTCTTTGGGGTCGTGTGTTATCCCATGTTTTTTTAACTGTTGCAGTTGATGCGGTTGGGTGGATTAATTTTTATTTTATCGCGTGGTAGCTGGGATGTGAAAACGCGCGAAGTTCTAGTTTTTGTTGGTGGTAGAAAAGAGTTTTTTTTGCACTCCGGTATCTTGTTTGTACTTTATTTTGATCCCTTGAAAAGTCCGAAGTTTCTCTTTTAAGGTCTTTCATGGGACACTGGTTGAATTTTTATGTGTAGGGAAAACGAAACTCACGTAATGGGAATACAAAATCACATAAAAAGTATATCTCTCTTTTAGAAGTCTTGTGTTCAGCAACTTTAAATAAAAATGAAGAAAGGTTATTTTTTAAGTTAAAAATTTTTTTATTTAGGATAAATTTATCAACAGTATCCTTGTGTACAGTGGATCATGTTGCGTCTTCAAATAAAATTTTATTGTTGAGAGCCTTCTTTCAATTTAGTATAATATGGGAATTCGTGTTTGTGGTTTATTATATTATGGAAGTTATTAGTATATTTTTGTTACGGAAAAAGTGTTTAACCGTGCATTATTTATACTGTCCGAAGTCAGACAGGCAACATTTAACTATGAGTGTTTATATTTTTGTCCGAAATACGAGGGCATTATTAATAATTCCCGGATTTATCATTTACCACGGCTTTAGATGAAATTAGAGATTTTTCAATAAAAGAGATGCCTAAAAGAAATTTTTTGATAGATTTTGACCTAATTTTAAGGAAATGTTTTTAAAACAGCAGTATGTTTAGAAAAGCCGCGAGGAAGGCTAATTAAAATCATTTTCAAGGGATTCATTTCTTCAATAGCATCAAGTTCCTCAAAAATATTCACAAAACTTTCACCATTCATTAACGAAATTCCCCGACAATACCCCTCTCACACAATACCCCAACACCCCAATAACCATTAGCGTGTTTTAAAAGAAAACATCCTTCTTTTTGTGATGTGTCCCTCGAAGAACACCGATTCCCTCTTCTTCTTCCTCTGGCCAACATCAACTTTCAAACTATCGTTAACTCGAAACTCTTACTTTCAGAGAGAGAGAGCTTAACGATCGATGAAATGATGACATCGATGAAAACTTCTCTCGCCCTATGGAATTAATCTTCCTTAGAGGAAGAAGAGAAAGAGACTATCAAATATGTAATTTTTTTCATAAATCTCCTCTTCTATAGGCAAATCTACTCTTTCTCTCGGCGCTAAAAATGGCCTTTGACGGATGCGATTCCATAATAAGGAAGTTGCATGTGTCAGATTTTCAAAAACAAACAAGTGTTCCGTATGGTTTTTTGTATGGTAAAATGAAATATCTAGTCAGTTTTTCAAAAAAATGTACAGGTAATTAAATATTTTAATTTAAAAGTCGAGAAAAAAACACGTGACTGAAAACGTTTATTGTTTAAACTATAAGATGACGTCAACAATAATACCATCAACTCCATTGCTTTACAACAATGTTTAGTATAAGATGACGTCACATCCAAACTCTTGGCGTTTTCGCGCGCTTTTAAAAAGGGGATTTTTGTTAATTTTTTTGACTATCAAAAAATTTCTCGATCGGCCTCAAATTTTGGGTAGTTGCTTATTTTTGCAAGAGGAAACGATTAAGAAAATAAAAAAAAATCATGCAACTTCCTCATTGGTGTGGGTATTGCATTAATGAGAGCCGCGGCAATTGTAAAGGAATTGAAGAGAGAGGGAGAAGTCAGAGCTTTAATCCTTCTTCTCTCTTTGATGAAGACGGGGACAGTGATGGGTGGGCCCATTTCGATGTCTGCTACTGACCGACTCGCTTATTACAATGCGAGCCAAATCACATTAGGATCACGCGGGGATCGCGCTATAATTGCGTTCAGGGAGTTAGGTATAGCCTTTGCATATCCCCTTGCGCATGGGCGGATTTAGGTGGGATACCATGAGAGGCACACTGTCCTTAATGGCTGTAGAAATACCTTTTATCATAAGAAAAATGATATATTTATTCCAAAATAGTAGAGGGGGACTGTCCTATGCTTATTCGTTAAAAATCCTCATGTGGCCTTGTATGATATACTGGAGAAGCTATAAATATTCAGCTTATGGAGTCATCTGATACTCATTCGAAAAATAAATAATAAACGATCAGTTATAATTTCTTTGATTAGTAACATTATTATTGTAATTATTTTGTATAAAAAGGCTGGGAACTCTATAAGGGGGGTTGTTTATCATAAGTTTTACAATTGAATATTTAAAAAAGCTAACCAAAACTATCTTTTTGCTTTTTAATTCCCTATAATTGTAAATCAATAAAACACTTTGAAATTATTCTTTTTTTTGTTTAGCTTTTATTTAAGTTTTAAGTGTATCTAAAAAGCAAAAAAATATTTGAAATATATATAATATTCCATGCTATTATATTTTAAGGCAAACCCTTTTACCCCCTTTTTTAATGAAAGAATGAACTTTGATGACTCTGGTATCTCCGCATTTTTAATTTCCTAATTTTCAAATTTAGATAAACCTTTAGATATATTATATTTATTCTAGAGTTATCTGTTTTACATAGGTATCCAAAATTAATTAATAAAGCGACACATACTCAAAACGTCTTTCAAAAATAATGGAATTAAATCTACCGAAAAAGATAACTTTGCTTTCTGGAAAAGATTAGAGATTTAAAGAAAATAGTACAGTATAAAGATGGAAAATGGGAACTATAAAATAATAAGATTTTGAGTAGTTATTTGAAAAAGTAACCTGATGATGGTTATCCAATCGTAACCATAATTTTTAATCGCAGTTGACCTTCAATTAGACGGAGCCGAATTGAATGGAGATCCCCTCACACCAATAGCAAATGCTCGTGATTTCCTAGGGGTAATGCGAATTTCATTAGCCGTAGTTTACTCATTAATCTAACGAAACATTAGTTTGCCCAGAAGGAGGGGTAATGCAAAAGGCAGTGCGCGAAGCGCATTTTAAATGTTTGCCTT